>CM066737.1:68114770-70601436 GCA_033961575.1 Aselliscus stoliczkanus | reverse complement strand
TATATATATAGGTGGCTGGGTTTTTTTGTTGTTTTTTTTTAAAGATTTTATTGGGGAATTGGGGGAGGGAAGAATGTGGGGAATTGGGGAAGGGAACAGCCAAGTTGTTGTCCTTCAGTCTTAGTTGTAGAGGGCATGGCAAACTCAGCTCCAGGTCCAGTCACACCGCTCAGCTCAAGGTGCCAAGTTCAGTCTTAGTTGAGGGTGGGCATAGCCACCATTCCATGCAGGAGTGGAACTGGCACCCTTGTTGTTAAGAGCGCATGCTCAGGGGGTGGGCAGAGGGAAAAAAAGGAAGTGCGCATGCTCTATACCCTGAGCCACCCAGACGGCAGCTCAGCTCAAGGTGCAGAGTTCATTCTTTAGTTGCGGGCAGGCACAGCCAATCATCTCGAACAGGCAACCTTGTTGTTAGGAGCATGTGCTCTCACCAGCTGAGTATCCTGTCACCTGTTGGCAGCTCAGTGGCAGCTCAGCTCGGGTGCAGCTCACTGGCCCATGTGGGAATCAAACTGACGACGCTGTTGCTCAGAGCTCGCCCTCTTCAGCAAGCTCTTAACCAACTGAGCCACTTGGCTGGCCCTATATGTGGCAGTTCGAGACTTCTTTTTTTTTTAGGAGGAGGAAGGGGGGCAATGTAGTTAACATGCTAATATACTTTATTGCAATTTTGATTTATACATCTCTAATTAATAATGAGTTTGAGCATCATTTCAGATACAAATTGGCATCTTTTATCTCTTTTATGAAAACCTGTTCCCAATTTTGCTTTTTCTCACTCAAATTTTGTATATTGTATTCTATTTAATATATGGAGACTAATCCTTTTTTTAGTAATAAAAATTATATATATTTTCTTCCACATTATGTATTCTCTCTCTCTCTCTCTCTCTCTCTCTCTCTCTCTCTCTCTCTCTCTCCCTTGTCTTAGGATAAAGGGAGTCTTTAAGGCATTCTGATGTAGATGGCTCTGTTGTACAATGGATTGCACATTGGACTTCAAATACATTCTGCTGTAACAACTTTTTCTCATATTTCTGCCTCAAGATATTCATTATCTCTATTCGAAGAACATAAAGATGCTCTTATATTTTCTTCTAAAAGTTCTAAAGTTTTGCCTTTTACTTTTTTTTTTTGAGGGCAGTGTCACTGGCCCTCTTATGTGGGACCGAACAGGGGCCACTGGCTTCCCAAGCCAGCGCTTAACCACCGCACCACTCTGCCGGCCCTGCAGTGTTTCTTTATAGACAATAATACCCAATGCAAACAATGGAGTAGAGATTTTCTTTTTATTTTTGACTTTGTATTTGTTGACTTAGTGAACTGTTTGAGGTCTCTAGGACTCAGCTGAATTGAAGACGGAGGATATGTTTCTCTTTGTCCTCATGTACATGAACAAACATGTTTTCAAAAGTTTACCATTAAGGGGCCGGCCGAGTCGAGCGGTGGTTAAGTGCTGGCTTGGGAAGCCAGCGGCCCTGGTTCGGTCCCACATATGAGGGCCAGAGACACTGCCCTCAAAAAAAAAAAAGAAAAAATTACCATTAAGAATGATGCTGGCTGTTGACATTTGAAATGATTTAGAAAAAACCTTTAAAGCTCTTATATTCCTACATTGTCCAAAAAGTTTTCTTTGTTTTCCTTTGTTTGTTTGTTCCCTGATCTTTAAGTGATTGGCTTTGGAGTCTATAAAGTGCTTTCTCTGATTCTATTGATATGATCACTTGATTTTCTTTTCAGATTCCTTAAATGATGAGTGGGAATAATATTTGAACCTTTTCTAACATGAACTTACTGTTGAATTACTTAGATAAAACAACATAATCATGATTCATTATCTCTTTAAGGCTTCATTCCGTTTTGTCTACTAATATTTTGTTTCGAATGTGTACATCTAAATTATAAGTGAGATGGATTTATAATTTTTTTCTCTCATTGACTGTCTCCTTTTAAAGTAAAGACTACTATTCTCATAGTGTAATAGAAGAATAATGTGCTTTTTCCCTATTCTCAGGAATAGTGAATATAAAATTGGAAACATTTCTGCCTTGAAATTGTTTTAGTATTAACTGTAAAATTTCTAGGCCTGGTGTTTTATTTGAGTGAAAATCTTTTCTGTTAGTTTTTTTTTTTTAACTAATTCAATTTTCCACTTATTGAATATGAATCTGTTTTTGGAATTTGTTCATACCATTTGAGATTTTTTAGTTTATAGACATTGGATTCTCATGAAATCTTATTCTCTTTTAAACCTCTGCTCTATCTGTAGTTATATCACCTTTTCTTTATTGTCGGTATTTATTTGGGCTTCTCTTATTTTTAAAAATTATTTTCTTTGGGATTGTCTATTTTATCAGTCTTTTTAAAGGATCAACTTGTGTTTTGTTTTGTTTTTGAGGGCAGTGTCACTGGCCCTCATATGTGGGACCCGAACTGGGGCTGCTGGCTTCCAATGCACCACTTGGCCGGCCCTAAAGGATCAACTTTTGATCTGTGTTAATTGTTTCATATTTATTGGTATTATTCTGAATACAAATAACAGGCTTCTGGAGAAGAGCAGATTAACACTTATCAATTGCATAATAATTATACTGGCTCCTCCTTTACCTCAGTGCTTAACCCTAGGACAACACTGTGAGAGACAGATGTTATCATACACATAATGAGGTAAGCAAGGAACCCCAAAAATATGAATGTGGTTATTTTTATAGGAGAGACAGTTTTCCCCAATTCCTCCTGAAAAAAAAAAAGAGAAATAGCTTTGCTTTTTATAAATGTACCGGAATTCTGACTTTTACACTTTGGAATGTAAATAAATCTCTTCAGGGGAAAGATAAAACTAGTGTCTCCAACTTTACAACCCAGGAACTATCTTAATGGCCCAAAGTCTTATCACTCTTCACAACATAAAAACATGTCTTTGGAAGGTAAATCTTTCCAAATATTCTCTCACTATGTAATCAGTCATATTTTAACTTCTAGGCTTGTCTGTAGCTCAGGTTTCAAGTTTCAGTAAAAGTTGTCCAAAAAGTTCTGTTAGGCAGAAACAAAAATAATTTTTTTACAATCCTATCTTGAACTTCTGCTTTATTTTTCATTAAATTCCTCTATGTTCTTTATTATTTCTTTTTTACACTTGATTTTATCTGTTGTTTGTTTTTCAAAAAATTTAAGTTATAAGATTATATTATTTTTATACTTTCGTCTTTTATACAAATCTTTGAGGCTATAAAATTTCTAAGGAAATATTATACTGTATCCCATGACACCTTTTTATTGTTACTCAGTTTTTTTTTATATTTTATTAAAATAAATTGCAATGTGCAGAAGAAAAAATGTGAATGAGTCAAACATTTTTTTTACTTTACAGTGTTAGATAACCAATTTCCACCAGTGACCCATATGAATTACACTAAGAAATATGACCACATAGCTAACTACTAGTTTTAAATAGTTATGGTTATTTTTGTAATACATAATGTTTTATTCAATTGAAATTCTTATTAACATTAGTGTATATTCACATGTAGTTGTAAGATATTACAACAGAGAGTTTCCTTGTAAATTTTGTCTTATTTCCCTCATTGTGCATAAGTATAGTATAATATCACAGAGAGAATTTTGGCATTGATAAAATCTACCAATCTTATTCAGATCTTCCTCAGTTTACTTATGCTTATGTGTGTATATGTGCTAAATTTCTTTACAATTTTGCTACATTTGATATTTATGAATTGTATTCACTACTGCAGTCATGATACTAAACAGTTTCAACAGGGACAAGGACCTTTTGTCCTGCCTTTTTGTAAAGACACATACATGCCTCCCATGCCTTCCTTTCTTAACCCTTGGCAACCACCATTCTGTCTTCCATTTCTAATATTTTGTCATTTTAAATATGTTGTATAAGCGAAAAGGGTGGCATAAGCTATTCCAAGGAACTTCTCCCCAGAGCAACAATCAAAAATGGTGAAAAAAAATGTTTAAAAAAACTACTATTTAAAGTCTCTGGAAATTGTCCTAAGATCATACAGCAAGTGGAAAAACAGTATTAAAGAAAATCTAGTAAATCTTGTATGAATATTGGGAGTATGTTGCATGATCTGCTCCATCCTCACCACAAATTAGGAAGGTGAAAACTCTACACTGTGTTGGTACAGCCAAGAACATGGGGTTCATCTTGCTCCCAGCTCCAAGTCTATGACTATAGTTCCAGCATTCTTAAACCTACTCTGTTTCTTGGGGCAGAAGTTCTATTCCAGAAAAGAACCACTGTGAGGTCTGAAGCTCCAATGGCAGTCAAAGAGAATCCTGCCCAAAGTGGTTTCATATCAGGGTGACTGTGCACACATCCAAGTCTTCACCTTCTGAGGAGGGATATTAGAGGCTTCACACTGCAGATAAAATAGATTTTTCTGAACTAGTCTACCAGGGCACTAAACAGAGATATAAGCAAACAACAACAAATTTAAACCTTTGATAGTGAGAGAATTATTATCCAGAGTTGCTACAAATATTTCCTAAAATATGCAGTTTTCAAAGAAAATTATTTCACATGCAAAGAACAGGAATCTTAGAACCATATATGAGAATAAAAGCAGGTAACAAATTTTGCCTTTCAGAGGGCCCAGATACCAGATTTAAGAGGCAAAGACTTCAAAGCGGCCATTATAGTTATATTCAAAGAATTAAAGGAAATCATGCTTAAAGAAATGAAGGAAGGGCTGGCCAAGTGGCGTGGTGGTTAAGAGCTGGCTTGGGACACCTGCGGCCCCAGTTCAGGTCCCACATATGAGGGCCACTAGCACTGCCCCCCCCCAAAAAAAAGAAATAAAAGAAGGTATGATGACCATGTTTCATTAAATAGAAAATATATATAAAGAAATAGAAATAATATAAAGGAACCAAATGGAAATTCTGGAATTGAGAAGTACAAAAACCAAAGTGAAATGAATCAATACAAAGGCTCAACAGTAGATTTGAACTGGGAGAAGAAAGCAGCAACTTGAAATAGATAATATGGAATCTTGCTGGGGCCTGAGCATGAGGTACCTTCCCCCAACTGCATACAGGATATTGTTTGGCTCAGAGTCTAAACAAACCTTGGCAACACATTCTGATCAGCAGAACCCTATAAGGTTACCCCCTACAGCCATAGTGCTTCCTCCTTTCAGTACTCCCTCCCTTTTTCTTTTTTCTTTTTACCTCCCCCACTAGTCCCGTTGCTATTGGCAACTCCAGCCTTTGCGTATTCCTCCTCCCCTTCTAGTCCCGTTGCTATTGGCAACTCCCGCCTTTACATTCCTTCCCTCCCCTTCCAGTTCCTTGACTATATAAGCCCCCTCCTGTTCTTCAATAAACGAGGCTTGATCAGAACCCTGTCTTGCCTCCATTTCTTCGCGCCTCCTATTTTCTCCTTTCAGAAGGCTGCCCCTCGGCCCCTGTTGAATGCCCCGCCGGTCGGGGCAGAATCTGAAGAACAGAAAGAAAAGGAATAAGAAAAATTAATAGACCCCCCAAATAAAAGTGGAAATCTATTAAAAATATGAACATATGTGTAATTAGGAGTACCAGAAAGTGAGGAGGAGAATGGAAGAAATAAAAAGTATTTGAAAATACATAAACAAAAAATGCTCAAAAAATATGATACTACTACATACCTATTAATGGACAAAATCCAAATTCTGAGGAAGATGTGGAGCAACAGGAACTTTCATTCATTGCTGGTGGAAATGCCAAATTGTACACTCACTTTGGACAAAATAGGAGTCATAAGAATGAACCAAATGAAAATTATAGAACTGATAATAGATGGACTCGTGTGTTGAATGGACAGAGATAATAAAATCAGTGGATTTGAGAGTAGTATAATAGAATTCACATAATCTGAACAACAGAGAGAAAATACTGTGGAAAAGATGAACAGAATTCAGGGATTTGTGAGACAGTAAAATATCTAACATGTCATTGAAGCCTCAAAAAAAAAAAAAGAGAAATAGTGCAGGGTTACAGGTGATTTTGAAGAAAAAAATGACTAAAATCTTTACAAATTTGGCAAAAAATACAAACTTACAGTTTCAAGAAACTGAGTGAACAATAAACTAGGTAATTCCAAAGATATCTACATCGAGATACATCATAAGCATTTGAAAAAAACATCTTGAAAGCAGTCTTAGAGAAAGACTGGGTTTCCTAGAGTGCAGCACCAACATGAATGATAGTGTGTTTCACATGTGACACCATGGAAGCCAGAGGAAGTGGCACAACAATATTTTTCCAATGCTGAAAGAATTCTCAACTGTGAATTCTACATCAATGAAATTATCCTTTATAAATGAATGGGGAAATGAAACATTCTCACATGAAGGAAAACTAAAAGAATCCATTTCTAACGGACATACTCTTAAAGATGGCTAAAGGAAGATCTTAAGAACTTCAAGAAATGCTAAAAGAAGGAATGTTGATGCAAGGAATAAAAGGGAAGAATAATATGAGAACTTAAAAATAGACTGCGTTTTCCTCATCAGTTTTACAAATCATATATGATTATGAAAGCAAAAATCTAACACCCTCTGATAACCAACACAATGATACTTAAACTGAGGAACAAAAAGGGACCACTTAATGGATTGAACATTTTATTATTACTAATTGTCCTTGTTTATAGTAGTTTTTTTTTTTTTAAGTCCATGTTGTCTGTTGGAAATAATTTCACCTAATTTTTTTTTTTTTTGAGGGCAGTGTCACTGACCCTCATACATGGGACCGAACCAGGGCCACTGGCTTCCCAAGCCAGAGCTTAACCACCACACCACTCAGCCGGCCTTTCACCTCATTTTTTTTTTTTTTTTTTAGCTGAGCCATCCTGCCACCTGTTGGCAGCTCAACGGCAACTCAGCTCGGGCTGGCCTCGAACAGCTGTTGCTCAGAGCTCAGCTCGCACTCTTGAGCGAGCTCTTAACCAACTGAGCCACTCGGCCGGCCCTTCACCTCATTTTTTAATGGTGGTTCCTTATAAGATATATATTTTCTGTTATTTTATTCTCAAGTGACATATAGTTAGATCTTGTTTCTTTTTTTTAATCAAGTCTGGCAACCTTTGCTTTTTATAATGTATTTTTAATCCATTCACACTTAATGTTGTTATTGTGTAGTTGGATTGGCATCTATCTTTTTTTTTGTTTTTTCTGTATGTCTCCTATTGGTTTTTTTGCCCCTCTATTACTTCCTTAATGCTTTTTTTGTATCTAGTGTAACATTTGAAATCCTTTAATGATATACTGAGGATATTTTTGAGTTATTATTTTAAGGTTTGCTCTCAAGCTTACCGTATGCCACTTAATTTATCAGAATCTGCTTCAGATTTATATTAATTTAATTCTAGTGAAATATAGCAACATTACTTTTCTATAGCTTTATTTGCTCTTCCCCCTTTCTGTGCCATCACTGCAGTGGTATGACTGATGTCCATTTCCTGTATGCCTTTCAGCATCTAGAAGCCATGCACCTTTCCTAAAGTTGGCCTTCTTTATCTTCAAATCAGCAATTGTGATTTTAGTTCTTATGCTACAAATTTCTCTAAACTTCTGTACTTTCTCTTCTGCCACATGTCTCTTCTGTTTACAACCCAAGAAGTTTCTATATTTGTAAGAACTCATGTGACTATTTGAGTCAAACTGGATAATTGAGAATAATCTCCCTATCTTAATTACATCTATAAAGTCCTTTTCATCATGTCATTTAACGTATTTACATATTCCAGGGATTGAAATGTGAACATCTTTGAGGTCCATTATTTTGCTTACTATGTGAAGTGATATTCCTTCTCACTAAAAATGCATTTTCTTGGGGCCGGCCGAGTGGCTCAGTTGGTTAAGAGTTGGCTTAGAGCCCATGCTCTGAGCAACAGGACTGCTGGTTTGAATCCCACATGGGCCAGTGAATGTTGTGCCCTAGCTGAGCTGTTGCTGAGCTGCCAACAGGTGGCTCAGCTGGTGTAACAACAAGATTGCCTATTCAATGGTGGGCTATACCCACCCACAACTAAGACTGAGCTGAGCTGCTGCCCAGATGGCTCAGTGGGTAGGGCATGCAGTCTTAACAACAAGGCTGCTGGTTCGACTCCCACATGGGATGGTGGCTGTGCCCACCTGCAATTAAGATTGAACACAGCACCTTGAGCTTAGAGGCCACAGAGCTGTGGTCAGGAAGCCAGATGGCGACTGGCGCCCTCCACAATGAAGATTGAAGAACAACTTGGCTGCTCCCCTTTCCCATTTCCCCAACACTGGTTCCCCTCCCCCAATTCCCCAATAAAATATTTTTTAAAAATGAATTTTCTCAGTAATTCTCTTATTAATACTGATATTAAGTCTGATATTAATGTAATTACTTTTACTTTATTTTGGTTGTATAATATTGGATATATGTACACATATATAATTTAAGCTATTTCTTTCCAATATTTATATTTCATCCATAATTTTCAAAGTGTGTTCTTTTTGTATATAACACATAGATGTATTTAAATCTGATAATGTCTGCATCACCGGTATATTTATATCTGATTATTTCTGCTTATTTACTTTTATCAACAATACAGCATTTGTAATTGCTCTAACATATTCTTTGTTTTCTCTTTTTTAGTTTTCTATATCAGTGCATATTTTTCCCCCTTTCCTGCTTTTTAAATCAACATTTATTTTTGTGGGTTGTTTTTTGTTGTTTTGTTTTGTTTTTTGTAATTTTTGAGTTTTTTGTGGATGGTTGCATTGATTTGGGAGTTATATACCCTATTTCAGTTTCTTTACCCTTGACATCTCACCATACATGTATAGCAAAGTCTGAGAACAACACCTAATGTCTCTCTCATAAACTAGAAGGACTTTAAACTCCTTTAATTCAAATTCAAACCCATAACTTACATACTATTTTGTCTATTGTCTGAAATATTTCTTCTTTTTAAAAGCTTTCCTAAGGGCCGGCCGAGTGGCTCAGTTGGTTAAGTTTCCTTAAGAGCACGAGCTCTGAGCAACAGTGTCACTAGTTCGATTCCCACATGGGCCAGTGAGCTTTGCCCAAGCTGCCCCCTAGCGGAGCTGCCACTGAGCTGTCAACAGGTGGCGAGAGCACATGCTCCTAATAACAAGACTGCCTTTTTGAAGGTGGGCTACACTCGCCCGCAACTAAGATTGAACTTGGCACCTTTAACTGAGCTGCCGCCCGGATGGCTCAATGGATAGAGCATGCACTCTTAACAGCAAGGTTGCTGATTAAACTCCTGCATGAAAAAAAAAAAAAAAAGCCTTCCTTAGAATTTTTTTTCTTTTCTAATGAATAAAAATAAAACCTTATTTTTAATTATATTTTATTAAATTTATCTTCATGTTCATGAATTTTTTCTCATTATTTTTATCCTTTTTTTTCACATATGTTCGTTTCAGGTGACTTTTTCTTTTTCTTACAATACATCCATTTGAAAATATTTTAAAGTAGGTCAGTTTGTGATAAAGTCAGCTTTTTGTTTGTTTAAAGTTAATTTATTTAGCCTCCATTCCTAAATGACAATTTTGTTGAGGACAAAATTTTAGTTTTATATTTATGTTCTCTCAGCACTTTATGTATACCATCTTTGAATTATTATTATTGTTGTTGAGATTTTTTTATCAGTATAATTATTGCTTTGTAAGCTCCCACTCTCAATATTTGACTATTTTTATAATCTCCTTTATCTTATTATTTTGCAGTGTCATTATAATATGTCTTAGCTAAGTAATATTATCAATTAATATCTTTTACCTTCTTAATATACATTGTATTTCCCTATCTGTAAATTTATGGTTTAATTAGTTCTACAAAAGTCTTAGGAAATTTCTTGACAAATATTGTATTAATATATCATTAATCCTGTCTGTTTCCTTCTGGGAGTTAATTGTACCAACAGTACTCCTTCTCATTCTATCCTTCACTGGTCTTAATTTTTCATATATTCCATCTTCTTGTCTCTTAGTGTTACTTACAATCTGGGTAATTTCTTTTGCTCTATCACTTAGGTCCCTATTTTTCTTTTTCTTTTTAAGTTTTATGAGGTATAATTGACAGACATCACTGTATAAGTTTAAGGTATTCAGCATAATGATTTGACTTATACATATTGTTAAATGATTGCTGCAATAAGTTTAATTAGTTGTCCCATATAGATACAATAAAAAGCAAAAGCAAAATTAAAACTTTTTTTGTGTGTGGTAAGAACTCTTAGGATTTATTCTCTTAACAATTTTCATATATATCATTCAGCAGTGTTAACTATAGGCATAGTGTTGTACATTATATCCTCATTACTTATTTATCTTATAACTGGAATTTTGTACCTTTTGGCCATCTTCTTCCAACCCCAACCTTCCTCCACCCCCCACTTTTGAAACCACAAATCTGATTTCTCTTTCTATGAGTTTTATTTTGTTTTAATTTCTCTATATAAGAGAGATCATAAAGTATTTGTCTTTGTCTGATTTATTTCACTCAGCATAATACCCTCAAGGTGCATCCATGTTATTGCAAGTCTCTAATTTTCTTTTTTTTTTTTAAGATTTTATTGGGGAACTGGGGGAGGGGAGCAGTGCTGGGGAATCGGGGAAGGGGAACAGACAAGTTGCTATCTTTTTGTTCTTCAGTATAGTTGTGGAGGACGTTGCTTCACTGGCCCGTGTTGGTATCGTCATTGCGTTCTTCCCCATCTTCGCCGGCCTCTGGATGGTTGCTCACCATGGCTATTGCCAGCTCACGCTGGCTGCCAGCTGCTCATGCTGGCTGCGGGCCATTCACTGTAGCCTATGTCAACCCACTGCAGTCTACACCGTCGCCGGGTCTCGCACAGCACAGCTCCAGGTGGAGCTGTTGTTAGCTGTGGAGGGCAGTGTCACTGGCCCTCATATGTGGTATCCGAACCGGGGCCGCTGGCATCCCCAAACGAGCTCTTAATCAATGCGCCACTTGGCCAGCCCTCTAATTTTCTTTTTAAATGTGGCTAAACTATAGTTTAAAACATCCTGTGAGGTTTTATTGAAATTATTTATTTAATTTTATACTTTTGTAAGTTTAAGCTTGGTTCTTTTTCAAACATGCCTTTCCCTATTTCTTAGTATCCTATTGCTCATTCATTTTTACTAAACTTATCTAAATATCTCATGAATATTTAATTATATTTTGTATTTGTTCCAATGTCTGCAGTATTTGATATCTATCAATCTCTATTGACTCTCACTCATGGTAATTTATTTCTTGTTTGTTTTAAATATTTTTATCAATATTTCTTAATCATTGAAAAAGTTGGTGCCTTTTCTCAGAGAGAATAGGGTTTAGCTTCTTTTGAGTCGAGACCCTGAATGATTCTGCCACCCTTCCAAGTTGCCAGGCATAACTGAAAATCTCAGGCTTAGCATGTCCACCTTGCTGAGGCTGGAAGCTTTGTCTCTTCAAAAGAGTACAGATAATAAACCCTGTTCATTGTGTGTATTCACTGTTCATACTGAAGTTTCAGCTAGTGCTTTTTGTTCCCCACCTCTTTCCATCCATTGGATAGCTTCATTATTTTTAGGAGCCCATAAGGACATCAAAACTTATCTTTTAAGCACCATGTATTAGGTTTGCTGTGAGGCTGAGGAGTAAGTAGGGAGAGGCAGAGAGTTGGTCTACAAAACATTCTTATCAAATGTTTTTATCTTATTTGTCTGTGGTTTGCTTCTGAATGTTTACCTATCCTGAGGAAATAATCCATAATGAATTTATAGTTTGTGTATATCATTTACATAAAATTCACCAAAGTATATTCAGGAATTAGTTACCTAGTGAAATTTTCTACATAAAAAGTTTCCTGATTGAGCTTATTTATGCTATTCATACACTTTTACAATGCAAAAAAAAAAATCAAAGATATTATCAAGTATTCTATTAAAGAAACTTGTCTATATCTATTTAACCATGCATTTTCCAAATACATATGAGTATGAAATAAACCCAGTTTTCAGTTAATGTTTATTTACCCCCAAAGTTCAGTGAAATTTACCTTAGAACATGCTGGTTAAATTATATTAGCTCTGTTAGATAATATAGTTGTGAAATAACTGTTAAGTCATACTTTTAAATTAAGAAAAATTTGTTTTTGCTCTCAACATCTTACTTACTACAGAAATTAAAAAATAAAAACAAGGGCCGGCCAAGTGGTGCATTGGTTAAGAGCTGGCTTGGGAAGCCAGCAGCCCCGGTTCAGATCCCACATATGAGGGCCAGTGACACTGCCTTCTACAGCTAAGATGGTGAACAGCAGCTCCACCTGGAGCTGGGCTGCCACATGTGAGTCCCCGGGAAGCCATAGCTGTAGCTCCTGCTTCAGTGGACTGCCATAGGCTACAGTGAGTGGCCAGCAAGCAGCGTGAGTGGCGGGCAGCCGGTGTGAGCTGCCAAGAGCCACTGTGAGCGGCCATCCAGAGGCCGGAGAGAAATCTGCCTCACCCAAGAAGAGCGCAATGATAATAATAACATGGGCCAGTGAAGCAATGTCCTCCACAACTAGACTGCAGAACAGAAGGACAGCAACTTGTCGGTTCCCCTTCCCCATTTCTCCAACCCTGTTCCCCTCCCCCAATTCCCCAATAATATCTTAATTTAAAAAAAAGGTTTTTATAAATAAATAAATAAAAACACATTATTTTGCTTAGTGCTCATTCTTTCCAGATATAATGAATACATACTGCCCCCATCCTGACACACAAACACACACTCATTTAAAGAATCTTCCAACTTCTTAAATACTATACATAAATAAGTATTAATAAATTTGCATAGAGTAAATCAACTGACTAAGAGAAAATAAATGAATATTCAAACACCTTCTTTTGTGAAGTTTGATATTATAGAATATCTCTGATGTATCAAGATGCTCCAAATCCTGATTGGCTAACAAAAGACATTAAAGATTCTAAACGTAAACTAACAGTGAGAAGAAAAATTTGGCCTGGTTATGCAGGTCCTGTAACTGGACCTTGTTCTTTGTTGGAGAAAGCTGGTACCTACACAGTGTATATTTGAGGCCAGTAACTTTATCAGACCCAACTGCCCCATCATGTTATCATAATTTGGGAAGCTGTGCAGGTTATTTGCGTAAAAGTTATAAAGTCTGTAACCATCACATTCAAATTACTTGACCTACTCATACATCTCGACCAGCCAAGATGTCTCCACATCTGTGTGTGATGGCATATAAGAAAATATTCTTTAAATAGCAAATCCAATGTTGCAGTTATAAAAGCAACAGCGGCTGCATTTATGTCTGTTCCTAGAGTGCTGAGACTCTATTATATTATCTTTCTCTAGTTTTTATGTGTCAGGAGTTGACCATTTTATAATCCATAAAAATTAGATAACCTTGGGCAATTTTAAAGAAATAAAGTCTCAAAAATGAATTATTAGACTTCCTGTTAGTGTGTGTGGGTAGGTTCTTAAGTGATTCATTAGAGAAAGAAAAATATGTGGCTGTATTTTTACTCTATGCTTAATAACAAAAGCCATCCTGGTTGCAAAAGTGTAAAAATTCAATGTGATTTACACCTCAGAGGACTTTTTATTGGGGCTCTAGAAATGAAAGGTTACTGCTACTTTATAGCTTTGATTGTATTTTTTTATTAGGCTAACTGCAATATATATATAAGTGAAACTTTAACTTTGAGACTCTGCTATCTACACACCTATATTCATAGAATTTCAGAAATCAATAAAACTGCTTCTGGCATGACAGTTTAGGAAAATATATCCTACTCAATGCCTAGAAAGGAAATTGACTCAGAGAAAAGTTAGTGTCAAGAATCATCAGGGACTTATACATGTTAATCAGTGTATCAATCACTCTTTTCTGTCACTAAACTGATGAAAATTTCTTCTGCATGTTTTGCGTTCTCCCTATTTATTAGCTCTTGAAATTAATTTTCCTTGATTTTGTCTGTATAAGATGAAGAGTAGAAGATTATGGGATGGAAATGCCGTAGCAATCAAACAATAGGTTGTGTTCCAGTCTTTACATACCTTCAGAGTTGACTTTGCCCAGAAATCTCTTTCTGAGAAGTCACCAAGAGGAAATCTGACAATAAGGCATGGTTGCCTTCTAAATTGTAATTTGCAAATAAAAATATGAAAAGAATGTATTTTTATGATATACATTTTTAAAAATTATAAAAATATATTTTTCCATGTCTTGGCCACCATAAAGTTGCGATGAACATCAGAGCCTATATATCTTTATAGATAAGTATTTTCATGTTTTTTGAATATATGCACAGAAGAGGGATTATTATTATGTTGAGTTACTCTGTATCTCTTTAGACCTTACAATTTATTCCATAATATAACACAATAAAAATGAAGTGACAACCAGTTTGATATCCACACCCAATTCCAACTTTGAAACTAAATAAACTGTTGTCATAAATGAACACATTTAATTGGTTTTCAAAAGGCAGCTACCTCTTCAGTTATTCAGGCCTTGATTATACAGGTCATACTTTATTTAGATTTGCTCGCTGCTTTTTAGAATCACCACTAGGGTTTGGCCTCAGGTTGAGAGGAAAAGAAAAACCATGACAATCCTTTTTACAACCAGTAATCGGTTCCAGTACTGACTAATGCTGTAGAGAAGAGATTGCAGTGCTTTGCTAAAGCAAAGATTGCGGTTAATAGCAGATTTTATTAATCCATACTAAGTAGCTCTTTTACTAGAACCAAGAATTTACAGAAACTTGAAAAGTAGATACATTTATAAATGTATTCTACATATATTTACTAATATATTACATAAATTTCATGTATGCATATATATGTAAATCTACACAATGGCTATGAAAAAAAGTATAGTTAGTTTCTCTTTATGAATTTTTTCCTTTTACATTTAAGGTACTGAGTCCTTTTATTGTCCAAAATCATAATATGCAACACAGGACGTCCATACATATATATTTCAAGGATACAAAAATTTCATGAAGCAATATTTACCTTTATTATCAGTTACACTTTGATATTTCTCTCCTGGTCTATGCATGTTTCATATTTTAAATGCTTATTAAGCCCAAATAAATTGATATAATGTTCTATCAATGAGTCTAACTCATAGGTTGAAAGAAACTGGTAGTTTGACTTGGTAGGCTATCTTTTTATTATTATTAAAATTTATTGGGGTGACAATAGATAGGTAGATTACATAGGTTTCAAGTGTACAATTCTGTAATACATCATCGATATATCACATTGTGTGTTCTCCTTCCATCACCATACATTTGACCCTGTTTACCCTCATCTACTGTCCCCCTCTCCCCTTACCCTCTGGTAACCACTAAACTATTATTTGTGTCTATGAGTTTTTGTTTCTTTGTTTGTCTTGTTCCTTTGTTGCTTTCAGTTTTATATGCTACATATCAGTGAAGTCATATGGTTCTCAACCTTTTCTGTGTGACTTATTTCGCTTTGCATAATAATCTCAAGATCCATCCATTTTGTTGCAAATGGCAGTATTTCATCTTTTCTTATGGCAAAATAGTATTCCATTGAGTATATATACCACATCTTCTCTATCCAATCATCTATGGAAGGACACTTTGGTTGTTTCCGTATCTTAGCCACCATAAATAAAGCTGCAATGAACACCAGAGCACATATATTTTACAGATAAATGTTTTCAGGCTATCTTGACATTACATATGTATCGGTAACTGTGAACTGTGCGTATCACACTTATTACTCCTGGCAGCAACACCTAGATTGTTAAAATATTTTTAAAAAGCATATCAAATAATTTTTATTTCATTTATACTATTCAATTATTTAATAAACAAAAACACTGGGGGCCGGCCAAGTGGCGCTGTGGTTAAGCGCTGGCTTGGGAAGCCAGTGGTCCCTGTTCGGGTCCCACATATGAGGGTCAGTGACACTGCCCTCAAAAAAATACAAAAACAAAAACAAACAAACAAACAAACAAAAAACACTGGAGGGCTGGCCGAGTGGCTCAGTTGGTTAAGAGCACGAACTCTGAGCAATAGCGTTGCCGGTTCGATTCCCATATGGGCCAGTGAGCTGAGCTGCCAATGGGTGGCAGGGTGACTCAGCTGGTTAGAGCATGTGCTCTGAGCAACAAGGTTTCTGGTTTGACTCCCAGATGGGATGGTGGGCTACACATACCCGCAACTAAGACTGAACATGGCACCTCAAGCTGAGTGGCCATGAGCTGCCAATGGGCGGCTGGATGGCAACTGGATTTGGAGCTGAGCTAGCTGTGCCACCCACAACTAAGATGAAGGACAACAACTTGGCTATTCCCCTTCCCCAATACTCCAACACTTTTTACCTACCCCAGTTCCCCAATAAAATCTGTCTTTTATTTTATTTAATTAATTAATTAATTAATTTTTTTTTAGGGCAGCATCTCTGGCCCTCATATGTGGGACCCGAACTGGGGCCGCTGGCTTCCCAAGCCAGCGCTTAACCACCTCGTCACTCGGCCGGCCCAAATTTTAGCTTTTTTTTTTTTTAACCCAATAAAATCTTTAAAAAAAAATAATGGGGCCGGCCGAGTGGCTCAGTTGATTAAGAGTTGGCTTAGAGCGCGTGCTCTGAGCAACAGGGCCACTGGTTTTATTCCCACACGGACCAGTGAATGCTGTACCCTAGTTGAGCTGTCGCTGAGCTGCCAGCAGGTGGCAGGATGACTCAGCTGGAGTAACAACAAGGTTGCCTGTTCAATGATGGGCTATGCCCGCCCACAACTAAGATTCAACTCGGCACCTTGAGCAGAGCTGCCGCCCGGATGGCTCAGTGGATAGGGCATGCACTCTTAACAACAATGCTGCCTGGTTCGACTCCCACATGGGATGGCAGCTACACCCACCCGTAACTAAGATTGAAGACAGTACCTTGAGCTTAGAGGCCATGGGAAGCCAGATGGCGCCCTCCACTACAAAGATTGAAGAACAACAACTTGGCTGGTCCCCTCCCCCAATTCCCCAATACTGTTCCCCTCCCCTAATTCCCCAATAAAATCTTTTAAAAATAATGAACAAACACTGGAGCACATATGTTATTCCCTAGCCACGAATTTGTAGAGAGGACATTTGAATTCATTTTAAAAATTCAAAATCTCGGGCCGGCCAAATGGCGCGGTGGTTAAGTGCTGGCTTGGGAAGCCAGCGGCCCCGGGTTCGGGTCCCACATATAAGGGCCAGTGACACTGCCCTCAAAAAAAAAAAAAGTTCAAAATCTCTTCTATTAAAATTTTGCTAGCCAAATCTTTCTTTAGAATTGAATTCTGATGATACAATTCTAATAAAGTTGATTTCCAAGCATTTACGGAAACTGACAAAGAAGTTGAAATAAAAAAGAACCTGGGATGAGGAGATGGAAGAAAAAAACATTCCAATCAAACTTTGGTTCCTCAAATAATATTATTGCTTTGTTCACTATATTTCTTTATTTTTAATGGTTGATATATTGACTAATATGGGGGGGAAATGAAAAAGGAGATGGAGCTTGAATGAAATTACAAAGAAAACAAATACAAGAGTAAAAAAGCTTTTAAATTTATCTTTGAAATAGCTTTTAATTTAGATAAATTCTGGCTTGAAAGCTTTTGAGTTCAAATATCTTGCCTGTGTAAGTTACCCTTGTAATTGTAGTCTGTACCATGGAGCCTGGTAGTATAGACCTTCCCCATAAATACTCATTGCATGAGTGTATAAATCGATGTAAAATTTTTGTATGTTCATAAGTATTAAATATTTTGCAATGCTCTCTTTTGCACACACCATGCACTTAATAAATATTTTTGAATGATTACATTTCTGCCTGCTTTATTCAGCTGTCACAGTCCAATAACTTTCAATGGAATAGTCAATGACATAAAACTTAAAATTTCATTGCTATGATGACCATGCACACCAAAAATCCCATGTTAGCCTGGATTTCATATATTTTTCTCTGTTGTCAAATGCTGCACCTCAAAATATATTTTTGAACATATATAATAAAATTGTGGGGCAGGTTTTGGCTTCCATCACATTTCTAAAACAATAAAAGAGAATGAGTTCTTACCACAGTCATTATATGGTCCCCAGGATAAGTCCTCATGGTTTGAAGTCTTTTAAAGTTCTAAATGTACTTCTGAAAAATTATGTTGTTGACCCTTACAAAAGAGATTTTTTTTAAGTAATAATTCAGAGGATGCTTTTAAATTTGACATGCATTCTACCCCCACATCATAGTATAAAGTCATCATTTGCTCCTCAGGCCCACATTGCTGACGATTGAATGAATTCAACCATTCATTTGTATGAAGCAGGAAGGGAGCATAATGGAAAGATCTGAAGTGATCTCAATTATTTGCTAACCAATAAATTGTTTCACATGTCAAGCTATATATATTACATAAAATTCAAAACAATAAAGCTATTCTTTGGTTACAGTTATAAAATAATACTAGTCTAATAACTATTATGTATCTGGAATATCCAGATATTTTAAATATTGTCTTTGTTGAGATGCATACTTTTTATTTTATGAAATTTTGTTTTATGCATGCAGTTTGATGAGTCTTGACAAATGTGTACATCTGTGTAACCATTATACCAATCAAGACATACACTATTTCTATCACCCTAAAAAGCTCCTTTTTGCTCTGTGCATTCACTCTCTGCTCCACCAGTACAAACATGTATTGATGTTATTTTCATCTCTATAGATTAGTTTTGCTTTTTTAAAACCATTTTTTTAAAACTTCAGATGGAATTTGTATTAACAATTGCTTATTTATTTATTTATTTATTTATTTTTCTGAGTAGCATTATATTGTTTGAATATGCCATAAACCTTTTAATCTATTCAGTCGTTGATAGACATACAGATTATTTTAGTTGTGGCTTTTTTTTAACAGCTGCTATTACAATTTTTGGCCAAGTGACACATTATTTTTTGTGGACACATTTTCATTTCTTTGATTAAGTATCAAGGAGTTGAATTCCGGGATTATTGAGAAAGTTAATATTAACTTTATTTTTTTAAATGTCAATTTTTTTTCCAAATTGGTTATAAGATTATGACCCATTCCCATCTGTATATGAAGGTACAATTTACTACATATTTGGTATTGTCAATCTTTTTTTTTCCAGTTTGATGGTCTGTGAAGTTATAGTACATGCAAATAGTACTATATGTATAGACATACAGTTTCTCTAATATTAATGATATTAATTACCTGCTCATATGCATAATGTTCTTAAGCATATCTCCTGTAGTGTTCATTCAAGTTTTTTTGCATTTTCTTCATTGAACCTATTTAACAGCTTTATTAAAATATAATTTGCATACCATGCAATTCATCCATTTTAAGTGAATAATTCAATTGGTTTCAGTATATCACAAAGTTGTGCAACCATCACCACCATGAATTTTAGAGCATACTCATCACCCTCTCCCCACAAGCATATTTATTAGGAGTTATTTCCTATACCCCCAATTCCCTCAGCTGTAGGAATATACTAATCTAATTTCTGCCTCTATATAATATTTGTATATTCTGGGTATTTCATATAAATGAAATCATATAATATTTGATCCTTTGTGACTGACTGGCTTCTTTCACTTAACAAAATATTTTGGAGAGTCAGCCACATTGTAGCATACTCGTATATCAGTGCTCCATTTCTTTTTATGGCTGAATAATATCCAATTGTATGTATATGCCACATTTTGTTTATTCAGTCATCAGTTAATGAAGTTGTCATTCTAGATAGATGAATAACATGGTTATGAACATTTCTGTACAATATTCTAAACATAATTTAATTGTCTTGATAGTATAAGTAGGAGTGGAATTTCTGGATCACATGGTATCGCTATATTTAACCGTTGTGAAAATGCCGAACTTATAAAAAAATTAATTGCACACTCTTATCAGCAGTGTATAAAAGTTCCAAAATATTCACTTCCTTGTCAACCTTTGCTGTACTCTGTCTCCTTTATTTTAGGCATCTCAGTGAGTGTAAAGTGTTAGCACGTTGTGATTTTCTTTTGCATATCTTTGATGGAAATGATGTAGATTTTTTTTATTGTCTTATATAATTTGGGGTGATAATTGTCTATTCAGAGACTTTGCCCATCTTTTAAGTGAGTTATTTGACTTTTTATTATTGAGTTGTAACCATTCTTTATATATTATAGATATAAGTCCCTTATCAGACATTTGATTTGCAAAGATTTCAACCATCCTGTGGGAAGTATTTCATATATATATATATTTTTTTCTATGTATATACATATGGATATTTTTAAATTATAGTTGACTTCAATATTATTTTATATTAGTTTCACGTGTACAACAAGTTGGTTAGGTATTTATGTAATTTATGAAATGATTCCCCCAATAAGCTTAGTACCCATCTGACACCATACCTAGCTTTTACAATATTATTGAGTATATTCCCTATACTGTATCTCACATCCTTGTTGTCACGTCCTGCGTGGCAAGGGCAAGTGGGACACGAGAGGGGCAACGCAGATTAAGGAAAAACAAGAGACAGAAGAAAGATAAGAGCGAGACCAAGGGACTCAGCCAAAGACGACTGAGCCCAAGGGACTCAGCCAAGGAAGACTGAGCCCAAGGGACTCAGCCAAGGACGACTGAGCCCCGAATCGGGTCAGCGCATAGCTTTTATTGAGAATTATCAAGGATGCAAACTGCAACAAATCATTAACGGTGGTTTGTAGTTCTCAGGATTTACACAGTCCTCTACTCCCCTGTAAGTGCTCTTTCCAGGGTGTACTGTGACTTACTCTTCCGTTAAAGGATTACCTTGTCTTTATTATGATAATTGCTATGAAACCCAGACTCGGTTTCTGTAAGTCACCTAAAGAATGTTTACTAAAGCTATCTTGACTATCTAGAAATCATCCTAAATTCTAGCAGTTAAACACAATCATAAAACTCACAGTATACTTGAGCTATACCAAAAGACTAGGAGTGGCTGTGTTTAAGGTAAAAGCATCTAAAATCTATTCGTTTGTAAATAACAATACCTAGCAACCAAAAGGGTTTCACACCTCTCTTATCCTACAGAGGGCTGCATCCGTTTCTCAGTCAAAGCTTCAGTATCTGTTGCTGCAACAAGGCACTGGGCAAAGGAATTCACACAAGGCTGATTAACAATTCCATGGTCAGCAGATGTCTTAGAGCTGCCTCTTACCAGGAACTCTCATGGCCTGAAGACTTAATCTTCCAGGAGACTATTCACAGTAGGGCCCTTAGGCAAATGCATCAGCTTCTCACAGGCCTGAGTTTTCTGGCCTGAGTTTGTCAGAGGTCTGTGCCTCAGTTTCCAAGGGGCTTGAGTCCTCAATATCTCAGTTCAGGGGTCCCCCATGGAACTACCGCCTGGCTTGGGTTGTCTCCCCTCTTTTAGGAGATCTTACCCGTCATTGGCTGCATAGTTAGCTCATTGGGGTACCACAGGAACATGTCACAAGTGTAGTGAATATATTGTCTCCTATAGAAGAAAAGGCACATGGGTTCACAGAGGCAGGAGATATTACATGACCAACCATAAGGCAGCACCCCTAATATCCAGTGCTGAGCAGGGCAATGTGGCCTTGTCAGACACTGGGTTGCTATCAGCTTTCCACACCCTGTGACTATTTTGTGACTACCACTTTGTACTCCCTAATCCCATCACCTTTCTCACCCAACCCCCAATCCCTCTCTCATCTAGCAACCATCAGTTTGTTCTCTGTATCCATGCATCTATTCTGTTTTATTTGTTTGTTTATTCTCTTCATTAGATTTCAATATAAGTGAGATCATATGGTATTTATATTTCTCACTCTGACTTATTTCACTTGGCATAATATCCTCTAGGTTCATCCATGTTGTTGCAAATGGTAAGATTTCATTCTTTTTTAATGACAGAGTAATACTCCATTGCATAAATGTACCACAATTACTTTATCCAATCATCTATTGATGGGCATTTCAGTTGTTATCATATATTGGCTATTGTGAATAGTGCTATAGTAAACATAGGGATGCCTATATTTTTTCAATTTAGAGTTTTGCATTTCTTTGGATAAATATCCTGGAGTGTAATTGCTGGATCATAGGGTAGTTCTCTTTCTAATTTTTTTAGAAACTTCCATACTGTTTTCCAAAGCAGCTGCA
This sequence comes from Aselliscus stoliczkanus, assembly GCA_033961575.1. Classification (NCBI taxonomy): domain Eukaryota; kingdom Metazoa; phylum Chordata; class Mammalia; order Chiroptera; family Hipposideridae; genus Aselliscus; species Aselliscus stoliczkanus. The sequence continues at coordinate 70,579,199 of CM066737.1, read as the reverse complement.
CCAATTTTCAATTCCACCAACACTGCACAAGGGATCCCTCTTTTTCACATCTTTGCCATCACTTATTTGTTGATTTTTAGGTGATTTAATTGTGGTTTCTATTTGCATTTATTTGATGATTAGTGATGTTGAGCATCTTTTCACATGTCTATTGGCCATCTGTATGTCCTCTTTGGAGAAATGTCTATTCAGGTCCTCTGCCCATTTTTAATTGGATTGTTTGCTTTTGTGTGTCTTGAGTTGTATGAGTTTTTCATAAATTTTGGATATTAACTCCTTATTAAATGTATCATTGTGAAACATCTTCTCCCAATCAGTGGGATGTCTTTTGTTTTCATTGATGGTTTTCTTTGCTGTGAAAAATCTTTTTAGTTTGATGTAGTCCCATTTGTTTCTTTTTTCTTTTCTTTCCCTTTCTCAAGGTGATATCAGTAAGTATATTACCAAGCGAAATGCCTGAGAGTATACTTCCTATATTTTATTTGAGGAGTTTTATTTTTTTGTCTTACGTTTAAATGCTTAATCCATTTTGAGTTTATTCTTGTATATGGTGTAAAAAAGGTGGTCTAGTTTCATTTTTTGCATGTATCTGTACAGTTTTCCCAGGACCATTTATTGAATAGACTGTTTTTACTCCAGTGTAAATTTTTGCTTCCTTTGTTATAAATTAAGTGACCATATAGGCATGGATTTATTTCTGGACTCTCTATTCTGTTCCTTTTATCTGTGTGTCAGTTTTTATGCCAGTACCATGCAGTTTTGTAATTATGGCTTTGTAGTATAGTTTGATATCAGGTACCTTGATACCTCCATCTTTGTTTTTCTTTCTCAGTACTGTCATTGCTATTCAGGTTCTTTTATGGTTCCATATAAATGTTAGTATTATTTGTCCTAGTTCTCTGAAAAACGCCATTGGTATTTTGATAGGATTTGCACTGAATTTACAGATTGCTTTGTGTAGTATGGACATTTGAACTATGTTAATTCTTCCTATTCATAAGCATAGTATATATTTCCATTTATTTGTATCTCCTTTAATTTCTCTCTTCAATGTCTTATAGTTTTCTAAGTACAGGTATTTTACTTCCTTGGGTAAATTTATTCCTAAGAATTTTATTTTTTTGGTACAATTATAAATGGGATTGTTTTCTTAATTTCTCTTTCTGGTAGTTATTGATGTATAAATATGCAAACAATATCTGAGTATTAGTTATCTATCCTGCTACTTTACTAAATTCATTTATCTGTTCTAATAGATTTTTGGTGAAATCTTTGACATTACTATATAGTATCACATCAAATAATGACAGTTTTATTTCTTCCTTTCGAATTTGGATGCATTTTATTTCTTTTGCTTGTTTGATTGCTGTTGCTAGCACTTCCAGTACTTTGTTGAATAAAAGTTTTGAAAGTAAGCATCTTTGGCTTATTTGTGATCTTAAGGAGAATGCTTTTAGCTTTTCCCCGTTGAGTATGATATTAGCTGTGGGTTTGTCATATACAGCCTTTATTATGTTGAGATATGTTCCCTCTAGTCCCACTTTCCTGAGAGTTTTTAATCATAAATAGATACTGGGTTTTGTCAAATACTTTTTCTGCATCATTAACATGACCATATGATTTTTTTTTTATGCAGTGATTCACGTTAGTTGAACCATTCTTGCATACCAGGAATGAATTACACTTGATCAAGTTGTATAATCTTTTTAATGTATTGCTGAATTTAGTTTGCTAATATTGTGGTTGAATATTTTTGCATCTAAGTTCATCAGGGATATCAGGCTAGATTTTTTTTTTTTCGTAATGTCTTTGGTTTGGGAATATGGATAACGGAGGCCTCATTAAAAAAAAAAAGCTTGAGAGCCTTTCTTCCTTTTGGATATCTTGGAATAGTTGGAGAATACATGTTAATTCTTTTTTTCTTTTTTTTTTTTTTAACTAGCTTCAGGTGTACAACAAAGTGCAACAGTTATACTTTTTACCCCTCAAAGTGACAAACCCCCTCCCCCAATTCTTTCCCCAACTCCTCCCCCCATATCATACTATTACAATTCCTTTGACTCCCTTCCACTGTGTAATCCACATCCCGTAACTATCTATATATTTAATTACAGTTGGCATACAATATTATACAACATCAATTTCAGGTATACAGTGCAGTGATCAAGCCTCTACTCCATCCATGAAGTGGTGTCCCTAACAAAACATGTGACCATCTGACACCCCACAAAATTTTAACATTATATTCCCCTAACTGTCTTTCATATCCCTGTGACAATATTGTAGTTACCTATTTATGCTGTCTAATCCCTTCCCCTTCTCCCTCATCCCCACCCCTCTCCCAACTAGCAACCCTGTTTTTCCTCTGTATCTATGAGACTGTTTCAGTTTCTTTTGCTCATTCATTCAGTTTTTCAAACTCCACATATAAGTGAGATCATATGATATTTGTCTTTCTCCGACTGACTTATTTCATTTAACATAATAGTCTCTAAGTCTATGCATATCATTGCAAATGGTATGATTTCATTCTTCTTTATAGCGGAGTAATACTCCATTGTATAAATGTACCACAGTTTCTTAATCCAGTCATCTACCAATGGGCATTTCAGTTGTTTCCAAGTATTGGCTATTGTAAATAGCGCTGCAATAAATATAGGGATGCATATATTTTTTCGAATTAGCATCTTGGATTCCTCTGGGTAGATACCCAAGAGTGGAATTGCTGGATCATATGGCAGTTCCATTTCCAGTGTTTTGAGATACCTCCATACTGATTTCCATAATGGTTGCACCAATTTGCAGTCCCACCAACAGTGCACCAGGGTTCCCATTTCTCCACACCCTCGCCGGCACTTGTTGTTTGTTGATTTGTTGATAGACATTCCGACTGGAGTGAGGTGGTATCTCATTGTGGTTTTTATTTGCATTTCTCTGATGCTTAGTGAGGCTGAACATTTTTTCATATGCCTGTTGGCCATCTGTATGTCCTCTTTAGAGAAATGCCTCCTCATATCCTCTGCCCATTTTTTAATTGGGCTGTTTGTTTTTTTTGGTGTTGAGTTTCAAGAGTGTTTTATAAATTTTGGATATCAACCCCTTATCAGATATATCGCTGGCAAATATCTTCTCCCATTCAGTAGGTTGCCTTTTTGTTTTCTTGATGATTTCCTTTGATGTGAAAAAACTTTTAAGTTTGACGTAATCCCATATGTTCATTTATTCTTTTATTTCCCTTGCCCGAGGGGATATATCAGTAAAAATATTACTCAGGGTAATGTCTGCAAACTTACTCCCTATGTTTTCTTCTAGGAGTTTTGTGGTTTCAGGTCTTACATTTAAGTCTTTAATCCATTTTGAGTTTGTTCTCATATATGGTGTAAGTAGGTGGTCCATTTTCATTTTTTTGCACGTGTCAGTCCAATTTTCCCAGCATCATTTATTAAATAGACTATCTTTACTCCAGTGTAAATTCTTGCTTCCATTGTCACAGATTAAATTACCATATATAGATGGGTTTATTCCTGGGCTCTCCATTCTATTCCATTGGTCTATGTGTCTGTTTTTATGCCAGTACCATACTGTTTTGATTACTGTAGACTTGTAGTATGTTTTGATGTCAAGTAGTGGGATGCCTCCAACTTTATTCTTATTTCTCAACATTGCCATAGCTATTCGGGGTCTTTTGTGGCTCCATATAAATTTTAGGATTCTATGTCCTATTTCTGAGAAAAATGTCCTTGGTAGTTTGATTGGAATTGCATTGAATCTATATATTGCCTTAGGTAGTATTGACATTTTAACTATATTAATTCTTCCTATCCATGAGTATGGTATGTATCTCCATTTATTTGTATCTTCTTTGATTTCTCTCTTCAGTGTTTCAGAATTTTCCGAGTACAGGTCTTTTACTTCTTTAGTTAAATTGATTCCTAGATATTTTATTGTTTTTGAAGCAATTGTAAAAGGGATTTATTTCATGATTTCTTCTTCTGATAGTTTATTATTGGTGTATAGAAATGCCACTGATTTCTGAATATTAACACTTTGTAATCGAGCATTTGAGCTATATGACCAGTTTACTCATTTCCCGCAAAAAATGTGTTAATTTTCTATCCTGCTACCTTACCAAATTCGTGTATCAGTTCAAGCAGTTTTTTGGTGGAGTCTTTGGGACTCTCTATATATAGTATCATGTCATCTGCATATAATGACAATTTTACTTCCTCTTTTCCAATTTGGATGTCTTTTACTTCATTTTCTTGTCTGATTGCTGTGGCTAGAACTTCGAGAACTATGTTAAAAAGAAGTGGTGAAAGTGGGCAGCCTTGTCTTGTTCCTAATCTTAAGGGGAAAGTTTTCAGCCTTTCCCTATTGAGTACGATGTTTGCTGTGGGCTTATCATATACGGCCTTTATTATGTTGAGATATGATCCCACTATTCCCACTGTGTTAAGAGTCTTTATCATAAATGGCTGCTGGATTTTGTCAAGTGCTTTTTCTGCATCTATTGATATGATCATATGATTTTTATTTTTCATTTTGTTAATGTGGTGTATTACGTTAATTGATTTGTGGATATTGAACCAGCCTTGCATACCAGGAATAAATCCCACTTGATCGTGGTGTATGATCTTTTCAATGAGATGCTGAATTTGGTTTACTAGTATTTTGTTGAGAATTTTTGCACCTATGTTCATTAGGGATATTAGCCTGCAGTTTTGCTTTTTTGAAATATCTTTGTATGACTTAGGAATCAGGGTGATAGTGACTTCATAGAAAGAGTTTGGGAGCCTTCCCTCCTTCTGTATTTATTGGAATAGTTTAAGGAGAATAGGTACTATTTCTTTTTTGAATGTTTTGTGAAATTCACCTGTGTCGCCATCTGGTCCAGGGCTTTTGTTTGTTGGAAGATTGTTGATTACTGATTCAATTTCTTTGGCAGTAATCAGTCTGTTCAGAGTTTCTGTTTCTTTTTGGTTCAGACTTGGTAGATTGTATGCTTCAAGAAATTTATCCATTTCTTCCAGATTGTCGAATTTGTTTGCATATAGTTGGTCATGGTACTTTCTTAAAATTTTCTGTATTTCTGTGGTTTCTGTTGTCACTTCTCCTCTTTCATTTCTGATATTATTAATTTGGGTCCTCTCTCTCTTTCTTGGTTAGTCATGCTAAGGGTTTGTCGATTTTGTTTATCTTTTCAAAAAACCAACTCTTGGTTTCATTGATCTTTTGTGTTTTGTTTTTTTTTTTTGTTCTCTATTTCATTTATTTCTGCTCTGGTCTTTATTGTTTCCTTCCTTATGCTCCCTTTAGGCTTGTTTTGCTGTTTTGTTTTTTTTCAAGTTCCCTTAGGAGTAAAGAGAGTCTGTTGATTTGAGATTTTTCTTCCTTCTTTAGGTAGGCCTGCACTGCTATGAACTTCTTTCTTAGGACTGCTTTTGATGCATCCCAGAGATTTGGGGTCTTGGTGTTTTCCTTTTCATTTGTCTCGAGGTGTCTTTTGATTTCCTCCTTTATCTCATTTGTGACCCACTCACTATTTAGTAGCATGTTATTTAGCCTCCATGTATTTGTAAGCTTTCCAGATTTCTTCTTCTTCTTTTTTTTTCTTTTGGAGGGCAGTGTCACTAGACCTCATACGTGAGACCTGAACCGCGGCTGCTGGCTTCCCAAGCCAGAGCTTAACCACTGTGCCACTCGGCCGGCCCTCCAGATTTCTTCATATAATTGATTTCTAGTTTCATAGCATTGTGGTCAGAGAAGACACTTGATATGATTTCAGTCTTCTTAACTTTGTCGAGACTTGTTTTGTGGCCTAACATATGGTCTATCTTGGAGAATGTTCCATGTGCACTTGAGGAGAATGTATATTCTTTAGCTTTGGGGTGAAATGCTCTAAAAATATCAATTAAATCCAGCTTATCTAAAGTGTCATTTAACGCCACTATGTCAGTGTTGATTTTCTGTCTGGAGGATCTGTCCATTGGTGACAACGGGGTGTTGAAGTCCCCTACTATGATAGTGTTACTGTTGATCTCTGCCTTTATGTCTGTCAAAATATGTTTCATATATTTAGGAGCTCCTATATTGGGTGCATAGGTGTTTACTAAGGTTATGTCCTCTTGTTGAATTGATCCCTTTATTATTATATAGTGCCCTTCTTTGTCTTTTATTGTAGTCTTCATTTTAAAGTCTATTTTGTCCGAAATAAGTATTGCTACTCCAGCTTTTTTCTCATTTCCATTTTTTTGAAATATCTTATTCCATCCCTTTACTTTCAGTCTGTGTGTGTCTTTTGATGTGAGATGAGTCTCTTGTAGACAGCATATGCATGGGTCCTGTTTTCTTATCCACTCAGCCACTCTGTGTCTTTTGATTGGAGCATTTAGCCCATTCACATTTAAAGTAATTACTGATAGATAGGTGTATATTTATTGCCATTTTGTTATTTGTATTTCTTGTCTTCCTGGGTTCGCTTGTTTTCCCCTTTCTTCTGTTTAAAAAAGCTCTTTTAACATTTCCTGCAATGCTGGCTTGGTGGTAATGAACTCCTTAAGCTTATTCTTTTCTGAGAAGCTCTTTGTCTCCTTCAATTTTAAGTGACAGCCATGCTGGGTAGAGCAATCTTGGTTGTAGACCTTTATTTTGTGTCACTTTGAATATCTCCTGCCATTCCCTTCTGGCCTGCAGAATTTTTGAAGAAAAGTCAGCTGTTAGTCTTATAGGAGTTCCTTTGTATGTAACCTGCTGTCTTTCTCTTGCTGCTTTTAGGATTCTGTCTTTGTCTTTAAGCTTTGCCATTTTAACTATGATGTGTCTTGCTGTGGGCCTGTTTGGATTCAGCCTGTTTGGAACTCCCTGTATATCCAGGGCTTGTATGTTAATTTCCTTCACTAGGGTAGATAAGTTTTCAGTCATTATTTCTTTAAATACATTCTCAATCCCTTGTTTCTTCTCTTCTCCTTCTGGTATTCCTACGATATGATGGTTATTGCATTTCATGTTGTCCCAGAGGTCTCTTAAACTATTTTCATTCTTTTTCATTCTTTTTTCTTTTTGTTGTTCCAGCTTGGTGATTTCTGCTATTTTGTTTTGTAATTCATTGATCCACTCCTCTGCTTCATCTATTCTTCTGGTGATTCCTTCGAGTGTGTTCTTCATTTCAGTTATTGTATTCTTTAGTTCTAACAGGTTGTTTTTTATGGTTTCCCTATCCTTCTTTATGTCCTCGCTAAGTTCCTTAAACATTCTTATCATCAGTGTTCTAAACTCTGTCTCTGAATGTTTGGATACCTTTGTTTCATTTAGTTCCATTTCTAGAGTTTTCTTCTGATCTTTTACTTGGGACATGTTTCTTTGTTTTTTCATTCTGGCTGTCATTCTGTGAATGCTTCGATGTATTAGATAGATCACCTAGAAAGAAGAGAAAAGAAAAAAAGAAAGAAAAAGAGAAAAAAAAAGAGGTGGGGGGCTCTCCATACTCTTTAATCTGCAGACCACTTCTTCAGGGTTTCAGTGAGCTTTTCCCTATTAGCTGCTGTGTGCTCTGGAACCATACTCACTATCAAAAAAAAAAAAATCAGGTTGTCCACTACTGAGCCTCAGTGAACAGACTGATGCAGCTGGAGAGCACCTGCCCTGCGTTTCCCTGGCAACACATCACAAGCAGGGTGGAGGGTGGGGATCCAAGGCGGCAGGCGCACTCCTGTGTCTCAGTGAGCAGCCTGATGGAGCCAGAGGGCACCCACCAGGTGTTTCCCTGGCAACACAACACAAGCAGGGCAGAAGGTCAGAATCCAAGGCCGCATGCGCACGCACGCAGGCGCGCACGCAAGCAATCCTGCACCAAGTTCACCAGACAAATGGGATCCCGGATCTGACCCTCTGTGGGAGGGCCCAACCCTGAAAAAATGGCGCCCTCCTGTACACCACTTGTGTGCAATCTCTGCACCAGTGGAACAATAGTCCTGAAACCTCCAGCTTCTGCACCAAAGGTGCTCAGTTCAGTCCTTCCCCACAGGGTCCTGGGCCCAGCTCACGCATCTACTCCCTCCAACAGGAACCGGGTGAGTGCTCGCTGGCAAGTGAACCCATGCACTGACCCCACTGGTTCTCCAGCTGCCCTCAGCCTCACCAAGCTGAGCAAAGAGAGTCCTCAATAATTTACTGCCAGCTATCTTGGAACTCCTCTTCCCGGCAAAGCAACTCTGGGCTGGTGAGCTTGGTGTATAGCCGGAGGGTCTCTCCCCCAACTGGAGAAGCCTCCCCACACAGCTGGGGCATCCCTCATGGGGCTCGCCCTCTCTCGTCTGCGCCCCTCCTACCAGACTTGACGTAGCCTCCTCTTTAGGTCCTTCATTTAGAGGTTCTGTTCATCTAATATTCAGGGGACTTCCGGGGTTAAATGTTGTATAAATTATTTGTAATTTTGGTGTGATCCTGGGAGGCAGTTCGGAGACCGTCTGTCTATTCTGCCATCTTACTGGAACTCTGTCCAATTCTTTTTTTTTTTATTGTTTGGTGAAACTCACCTCTGGTGCCATATGGACCAGGACTTCTTTTTGTTGGGGGTGTAGATTACCGATTCAATTTTGTTTGTTGTAATTGGTCTGTTCAGATTTTCTGTTTCTTCTTGATTCAGCCTTAGCAGATTATATGCTTCTAGGAATTTATCCATTTTTTCCAGATTGTCCAATTTGTGAGTGTATACTTACTCATAGTATTTTCTTAAAATTTTTTGTATTTTTGTGGTATCTGTTTTCACTTCTCCACTTTCATTTATGATTTTATTTATTTGGCTCCTCTCTCTCTTGATGATAATGATTAAGATTTTTCAATTTTGTTTATCTTTTGAAAAAAACAGTCCTTGATTTCATTGATCTTTTGTATTTTTCTTAGCCTATATTTCATTTATTTTCACTCTAATCTTTATTATTTTTCCTTGTACTCACTTCGGGTTTTGTTTGCTGTTCTTTTTCCAGTTCACTTACATGTAAAGTTAGACTAATTATTTGAGATTTTCCTTGTTTCTTTAGGCAGCCCTACATTGTTATGAATTTCTCTCTTAAGACTGCTTTCACTGTGTCCCATATAATTTGGGTCACTGTGTTTTCATTTTCATTTGTTCAAGGTATTTTTTATTTCGTCCTTGATTTCATTGTTGATCTGTTCATTATTTAGTAGCATGTTATTTAGCTGCCATGTGTTTTTGTGCTTTTCAGTTTTTTTTCTTGTAATTGATTTCTAGTTCTACATCATTGTAGTCAGAGAAGACACTTGATATTATTTCAGTCTTCTTAAATTTATTAAGACTTGTTTTGTGGCCTAACATGTGGTATATATTAGAAAATGTTCCATGTGTACTTGAAAAGAATGTATATTCTATTGCTTTTTGGTGACATGCTCTAAAAATATTAATTAAATCCATCTGCTCTAGTGTTTCTTTTAAGGCTGCTGCTTCCATGTCTGGAAAATGTGTCCATTGGGGTCAGTCATCTGATAAACTCCCCTATTATGATTGTGTTACTCATAATCTCTATCTTTATGTTGGTCAATATTTGTTTTATATACTTAGGTGTTTTATATACTTATGTTGAGTGCATAAGGGTGATGTCCTTTTGTTGGATTGATCCTTTTATCATTATGTAATGTCCTTTTTTTGTCTCTTACAGTTTTTGTTTTAAAGTCCATTTCGTCTGATGTAAGTATTGCTAACCCTACTTTTATTCTCATTTCCATTTACGTGAAATATCTTTTTCCATCCTTTTGCTTTCAGTCTGTGTGTGTCTTTTGATCTGAGATGAGTGTCTTGTAGACAATATGTGCTTGGGTTTTGTTTTCTTATCCATTCAGGCACCCTATGTCTTTTGATTGGAGTATTTAATCCATTTGCTTTTAAAGTGACTATTGATAGGTAAATAGTTATTGCCTTTTTTTTTATCCATTTTTTTTTATCTTTGTTTGTCTTATCCTCTCTTTTGCTTAAAGAAGTCTTTTCAACATTTCTTGTAATACTGGTTTGGTTGTAATGAATTCCTTTAGCTTTGTCTTGTCCTGGAATACATTTTTCTCCTTCAATTTTCCTTTTTTAAGATTTTATTGAGGAATTTGGGAAGGGAACAGTGTTGGGGAATTTGGGAAGGGGAATATTGTGTTTTTCCAGGACCCATCAGCTCCAAGTCAAGTTGTTGTCCTTCAATCTTAGTTGTGGAGGTTGCAAGCTCAGCTCCAAGTCCAGAAGCCACTTTCAATCTAGATGCGAAGGGAACACAGCCCAAAATCCCATGCAGGAATTGAACTGGCAACCTTGTTGTTAAGAGCACGTGTTCTCACTAGCTGAGCCAATCCCTTCTGTCCTGCAAAGTTTCTGATAAGAAGTCAGCTGATAGTCTTATAGGAGTTTCCTTGTAATTAGCTTGTTGTCTTTCTTTTGTTGCTTTTAGGATTCGGTCTTTGTCTTTAACCTTTGCTATTTTAATATGATGTGTCTTGATATGGGCCTGTTTGAGTTTATCCTGTTTGGGACTCTCTGATTCCTGGTCTTGTATGTTTATTTCCATCCTTAGGTTACAGAAGTTTTCCATTATTATTTCTTAAAATTGGTTCTCATTCCCTTGTCCCCTCTCTTCTCTTTCACATACTCCTAACATCTGACTATTGTTACATTTGATGTTTGTTTACAGGTCCCTCAGCCTCTTTTTTTTTAAATTCTTTTTCTTTTTGTTGTTCCAATTGGGTGTTTTATGCTACCTTGTCTTCTAAATCACTGATTCAATCCTCTGCTCCCTCTAATCTACTGTTAATTCCTTCTGATGTGTTCTTCATTTCAGTTATTGTGTCTTTATTTTTGACTGGTTCTTTTTTATGGTTTCTGTGTCTGCTTTCAAGATTACTATCTCTGTTGAAGTTCACATTAAGTTTCTCAAGTATTCCTTTGGAAAAAAATTGAATATTTTATGTGATGAACATTATAAATTAACTTATTTAAATCTTCTAATGTCTACCTTTTTTTAGACATTCAATATTATTTTATATTAATTTCAGATGTACAGCATAGTGGTTAGACATTTATATAATTGAAGAAGTGATCCCAGTGATTAGTTTAGTACCCACCTAGCACTATACATAATTATTAACATATTAATGACTATATTCCCTCTGTTTCACTTTACATCCCCTTGACTATTTTATAACTACTGATTTGTACTTCTTAATCTCTTCACCTTTGTACTTTGCGCTCGCAACCCCCTCCCCTCCCATCTATCACCTCAACAACTCTACTACCCATCTCATACAGTACATAGTTATTATAATTATTATTGACTATATTCCTTATGCTATACCCTATATTTCCATAAGTAGTTGGTGACAATTAGTTTGTACTTCTTCATCCCTTCCTCTCTTTCACTCACCACCTTAATCCGCCTCCCATCTGGCAACCATCAAAGTGTTTTCAGTTTCTTTGAATTTGTTTGTTTGTTTGTTTGTTAATTTTGTTCTTTAGATTTCACACAAAAGTGAAATCACATTGCATCTTTCTTTCTCTTTCTGACATACTCTACTCAGCTCAATATCCTCTAGTTCCATCCATGTCTCTGCAGATGGCAAGAACCCAACCTCTTCCCTGGTCAAGCAATATTCCATTTTGCATACTGGGGGTGCCAGAAAAATTTATACAAATGGACACTTTGGTCAGCATTGCTCAAGCAGTAGTTCACCATAATCAGAAGTGTCTGGGTGCTGTGGTAACCACTTTGAGCACCTCTTATAATGGCAGAAGTCAAACATGACTTGTATTCATCTTTTGTTATTGGTAAATATTGAGTATTACAATTTTAATAGTTTTTTACTTTCTTAAAATGTGTATATATGTATTTTTTTGGCACCCGCTGTATGTACCACCTCCTCTTTATCCATTCTTTCATTGACAGACATCCAGGCTGCCTCCATATCTTGGCCATTGTAAATGACCTTGCAGTGAACATGTGAATGCACACATCCCCTTGAAGTAGCATTTTGGGTTTCTTTGAATAAATACCCTGAAGTGGGATTACTGGGTCCTTCACTGTCGCTTCTTATAGCCTTTGTTTTAAGGTCTATTTTTTCTGGTATAACTATTGCTACTCCAACATTTTTCTTTCATTTTCATGAAATATCTTTTTCCATCCTTTTTTTCCTGTATCTTTCATTCTGAAATGAGTCTCTTATAGGCAGCATATATAAGTGTTTTGGGTTTATTTTTCCATTCAGCCTCCTGTGTTTTTTTATTGGGACATTTAATCCATGTATATTGAAATTAATTGTTGATAGATATGTAACTATTGCCATTTTATTACTGATAATTTTGATTTTTTTTCCATCCAAAAGACGATGCATCTTTCTTTGTAATATTGGTTTAGTGGTAATGAACTTCCTTAGCCTTTTCTTGTCTGGGAAGCTGTTTATCTGTCCTTCAATTTTAAATGACAGCCTTGCTGGGTAGAGTAGTCTTGGTTGTAGGTTCTTTCTTTTCATCACTTTGAATATTTTGTGCCAATTCCTTCTGGCCTGCAAAGTTTCTGTTTAGAAATCATTTGATAATCTATGGGAGCTCCCCTATAAGTTACTAATCACCTTTCTCTTGCTTCTTTTAGGATTGTGTCTTTGTCTTTAACGTTTGCTGTTTTAATTATAATGTGTCTTGCTGTGGGCCTGTTTGGATTCATGCTGTTTGGGAATCTGTGCATCCGGGACTTGTATGTCTAGTTCCTTTTTTTTTTTTTCAAATAGACTCTCAATCCTTTGCTTTCTCTCTTCTCCTCCTGGTACCCCTATGATATGATTCTTGTTACACTTGATGTTGTCCCAGAGCTCTTTTAAACTTTCTTTCTTTTTTTTTTCTGTTCTGATTCTGTAATTCGTGCTATCTTGTCTACAAAATCACTGATTTGATCCTTGCTTCATCAGGTCTGCTGGTGATTCCTTCTAATGCATTCTTCATTTCAGTTATTGTATTCCTCACTTCTCACTGGTTCTTCTTTATGATTTCTATGTCCTTCTTTATTCTTGCTCTCTCTTTATTGAAGTTCTCACTGAATTCCTTGAGTATGTTTATAAACGTTGTTTTGAACTCTGTTTCTGGTAGGTTGCTTGCCTCCATTTTGTATAGTTCTTTTTCTGGAGTTTTTTCCTCTTCTTTCATTTTGGACGCATTTCTTGGTTTCCTCATTTTGCCTCCTTCTCTGTGTTTGTTTCTATGTATTAGGTAGATCTGCTATGTCTTCCAACCTTGGCTGGGTGCCTTACATAGTAGGTGCCCTTTAGGGCCTTGGTACAGTCTCCCTGGTCACCAGCTATGGGAGCTCAAGGAATGTCCTTTGTGTGGGTTTTGTGTGCCCTTCTCTTATAGTTGAGCCTTTCTTGCTGTTGGCACATCAATGCATGGGATTGACACTCAGTCTGATTGACTGTGGGGTTTGGCCAATTCCACAGCTAATGAGCTGCTTGTGGGGGAGGACTTATCTCACTGAGTGGGATTCACCCCAGGGGACTATGGTGCCTGTTGAGATCTCTCTTTTTGTATACCACTTGGTGGGCTAATTGTGCAGTGTTCACCTGTGGTCTGAAGCCAAACTCCAACTATGTTGGTTCTGAGGCCTCTTGGGAAGACCTCTGGTAGAGCCTCAGGTCACCCACTGCCTGTGACTGGCCAGGGGCTACCTGATAGGAGCTACAAAGCAATCCACAGTTATTTTCTGCCTGTGTTAAATCTGGAGGCATGTAAAAGAGGACGCATTGTGAATTTAGGACAGCTGCCTCCAGTACCAGGCAGAGGTGTAGCTCTGCAAAAAGCCAGGAAACCCCAAGGTCTGCTGCCACCTCTTGGATCCCTTAAGGTTCAGCTGCTGATAAAGCCTCCGCAGTATGCAAGTTTGGTGAGGCAGAGTCTCAGGGAGACACTAGAATGGGATGAGTTTCAGTTATCAGGTTAATATAAATTATTGGTTTTTGCCAGTACTGATCCTGGAGCCATTCAGCAAGTCTCAGAGCACACCCAGGCTGTGTTCAGCCCACCTGGGGACTGCCAGACTCTGATAGTTTTCCAAGAAAGATGGCAATGTGAATGGGGCTGGCTGCCTGTGGAGAAAATGCGTCTGGTGTTGGGGGAGTTGGGTGGGGCATGTCCCAGTGGAGTTCACCAGAGCAATTCAGATTTATATTTGGCCATGTTGGGGGAAGACTCAACACAGGAAAGGTGGCAGGAAAGGTGGTGCCTGCCTGCCACCTGCACAGGAGGAAAACCACTCATAGGAAAAATGGCAACTGTCCTCCAGCTCTCAGCCCAGAGTGACACACCTTAGTTTGTTCCCCATATGCCTCTGACAACCCCTGAGTCACTGTTTCTCCATTGGAGCCTAGGTTGAGTGCCTGCAAGTGAGTGAGTCTGTGCATGGCCCATTTAAGGGGACATCTCTTTTCTTACAGTCTTTTGTCTCACCCAGGTGGTCATGTTTTTCACAGCTGAATGTTACGTGGACTCTACTTCCCAGCACCAGTACTTTGGGCTGGGAAGCCTGGTGTGGGACTGGGGTCCCTCACTCCTCCAAGGGGAAACTCCATGGATGAGACATCTCTCCTGGTTCTCGACAACCACATGGAGGTTTGGGGCCCAGTCCATATCTCCACCCCTCCTGCAAGTCTGCATGTGGCTTGTTCTTTATATTTTTAGTTATAGTACTTCTGTTTGGCTAGAATTCAGATGGTTCTCCAGGTTGATTGTTCTATAACTTAGTTGTAATTTTAATGTTTTCGTGGAAGGACACAGGCACAGTGTTTATTTACTCTGCCATCTTGGATCTCTCTCCTTAAGCATCCCTTTGTGTTTTTTTTTTTGTTTTAAAGATTTTTATTGGGGAGTTGGGGGAGGGGAACATCATTGGGGAATCGGGGAAGGGGAACAGACAAGTTGCTGTCCTTTTGTTCTTTGGTCTAGTTGTGGAGGACACCACTTCACTGGCCCATGTTGGTATTATGATCATTGCACTCTTCCCCGCTGAGGCAGTTGTTCACCGGCCATTGGACAGCCACTCACAGCAGCTCACAGCAGCTCATGTCAGCTCTTGCTGGGTCCTCATGCTGGCTGCCTATCACTCATGGTAGCTCACGGCAACTTACTGCAGCAGGGGTTGCAGCCTACCCTGTCGCCAGCCACTCATGGAAGCCCAGCTCCAGGACAAACTGTTGTTCATCATCTTAGCTGTAGAGGGTGCAGCGTCACTGGCCCATGTGGGAACCAGACCAGTGGCCCTGCTGCTCAGAGTTTGAGCTCCCAAGCCAACTCTTAGCCAACTGAACCACTTGGCTGGCCCTCCTTCAGCATTCTTATACCCAGTATTTTAAACTCTGTCTCTGGAAGGCTGGTTGCCTTAATTCCGTTTAATTCTTTTTCTGGAGTTTTCTCCTATTCTTATATTTGGGATATGTTTGTTTGTTTCCTCACTCTGCCATCTTTTCTGTGTTTGATTGTATGTGTTAGATAGCTCTCCTATGTCTCACAGTTTTTGCTGGGTGCCCTTATATATGGCACAGTCTCCCTGATCTCCTATGTGTGTGTTCCAGGAGTGTCCCTTGAGTGTGTTGTGTATTCTCCGTTGTAATTAAGCCTTCATTGTTTTTGGCGCATAAGTGGGTGGGATTGCCTCCCAGGCTGACTGTGATGATTGGCTATGCCCACAATGTATGACCTGCTGTGTAGAAATGACCCCACAGAGTGGATTGGCCCTCATGGGCTCTTGTGCTTGTTGAGACCACTCTTAGTGTGTGCTGTTTGTAGGGCTAACCAGGTAGTGCTCTGATGTGGTCTGAAGCTGGCCTCTGGGTGTGTTGTTTCTAGTGTCTCTTGGGAGGTCTTCTCTGTTAGGCCAATTTCAGCCTTGCCTGTGAGCTGCCCGGAGCTCCCCAGTAAGAGCTAGAAAGCTATATATAGTTAGCTGCTTCTGTGCTAGACTTGGAGGCATCTGGGGATGGCTTCGCTGTGAACCGAGGCTGGCTGCCACCAATATCGGGACTGGGGCAGCTTAGCAAAAGACCTAAGTCCTCTAGGCCTGTTGCCACCTGCCAGCCACCCATAAAGCTCAGCTATTGAAAGAGCCTCCTCAGGTGCATAGGCAGGGCTAGTTGAGCCACTGTTGAGAGTGCCCCAGGCAATGTAGCACTAGCTGGGAGGGGCAGGGTTACAGGGAGTCAGGGTACATGGCTAGTGGTTTTCACAAAGTTAATGCAGATTCAGTTCTTGTGCCAGTGCCTGGTCTGTAACCACTTTGCAAAATACCCTGAGAACACCAAAGCCAGCCATCATATACTTCGAGTTAGCAGATCCCTGAGAGCTGCCCAAGAAAGGATGTGGTGCAAGTTGTGGTTCACTGGCCACCACCAAATGTTCCCTGAGCAGCTACAGGCCATCTGCTACTATAAAAGACTTCTGTGGATTGTGGGGTGGGGCTAGCCATCCAGGCACTGAGAATGCCCTTGTCAATGTAGCTCTAGGTGTGCAGGGTGTGGTTCCTGGGAGCTATAGGTTATGGGCAGTGGTTTTTCCAAAGTTAGTGCAGTTTTGGTTCTTGCACCAGTGCTGGGCATGTGACCTCTTCACAAAAAACCCATGAGAATACTAAGGCCAGCCACTGTTTGCCTTAGGTCTGCAGGTTCCCCAGAGCTGCTCAAGAGGTTGTGGGTCACTGCCCACCACCAAAAGTTTTCTGGGCTGCCATGGATTGTCTACTGCTGTAAAAAGTTTCTGTAGCTTGTGGTGCAAGGTTGGCCCATCAGTAGCTGAGAGTGTCCCCAAGCAATGCAGTACTAGTTTTTGTGGGCTGTGACCCAGGGCCTCTCAAGGTAGTGCACACATAGAGGTTTTACTAGACCAATGTAGTCTCAGGTTTGGCCCTTTGAGGGAAGATTCAACTGAAAAAAGATGGTGCCCTCCTGTAGGCTACAAATAAGGCAGTCTGTACACAGGGATAATGGCTCCTGTCCCTCCAGCCTTTGTACTGAAAACATATACATCAGTCTTTCCCCTTATGTCTCTGGCACCTCTCGAGTTGTTGCCCCTCTACCTGAGCCTAAGTAACTGTTTGCAAGTGAGTGGGTCTGCGTGTGGCCCTTTAAAAGGGTGTCTGGGTTTCCAGCTGCCTTTCATCTCACCAGGACTAGCAGGCAGAGTTTTCCCTGATTTTCACAGACAGATGTGGGCACTCCTCTTCCCAGCACAGGAACCCTGGGCTATAGAGCCTGGTGTGGGGCTGGGACTCCTTCTTTTCCTCGGGGGACCTCCACCACTGAAGTGTCCCTCTCGGTGTTCAGCCACTATCTATGGGTTTGGGGTCAGCCCATTTCACATCTCTGCCCCTCCTATGAGTCTCAATATGGCCTCTGCTTTATATTCTTAGTTAAAGGGGTTCTGTTTACCTAGTCTTCCAATGATTCTTGAGGATGATTATTTTTAATAGTTTAGTTGTAATTTTGGTGTGATCCTGAGATGCAGTAGGCATAGCATTTACTTAATTGGACATCTTGGACCCTCTTCCTGTGGGATGTATTTTCACTAACTTGATATTCTTTGCAGCAAAAAGTATTTTTTTTAATATATGTAAAGTTCAATTTTCAATATGTCTTGAAAATTTAACTTTATTTAGACAATGATTTACATAAAATGAATTACACATGTTTTAAATATGTAGTAAAATGAATTTTGACACTTCATGTATCCCTTTTGACCACACCCAACCCAGTTAAGCATTAATATGATTTCTATTAATATAAATCATTTGTGTCAGGTCTAGATCTTTATATAAATGGAATAATGCAAAGCTATTGCTTTGTAGCAGCCTTTTTTGGACATAATGTTTTTGAGATTCATCCATGTTGATATATGAATCAGTATTTATTCATTTTTATTGCATAGTAGTTAAGGCTATACCAGTTTGTTTATTTTATCTAATCATCATTACATGGGCATTTTGATAGTTTCCAGGGTGTTTGGCTTTTCTTATTATGAGTAAAGCAGCTATAAATATTTGTGCATAAATCTATGGTAGGTGTTTACCAATTTTTTGTTGTATGGAGTATAAGTTTTTCTATATGAGGTCTGCCAATTAAGTTCACAAACTTGCCACTGTGCACTTACATTGGCAGCACTGTACAAACAACTCAGGAAACTTTCATAACCTTCGTATATCAGTGTCTCACAGTTGTGTTCGTGTCAACATGTGGCAGTGTCTTTCTTAGTGATGCTCATTAATGTTGTTGCCTGTTTTTGTGTGCTGTCGCAAAAAGGTGTGAGCTTGAATTAGAGCAACGAACAAACATTAAATTTCTTGTTAAGCTTGGCAAGAGTGGAAGTGAAATCAGGCACATGTCAGTCCAAGTTTATGGGAATAATGCCATGAAGAAAATGGCAGTGTACAAATGGATTAAACGTTTTTCTGTGGGGAGAGGATACGTCACTGATGAAGAGAGATCAGGGCTGCCAGTAATGAGCAGAACTGATGAAACTATTGCAAAAATTCATTGAATTGTACATCAAAATCATCGGCTGACTGTGAGAAGCATAGCAGATCAAGTAAACATCAACAGAGAAACAGTTATGAAAATCTTAACTGAAAATCTTGGCATGAGAAAGGTGTGTGCAAAAATGGTCCCAAAGGAGCTCACCAATGAACAAAAGCAAATGAGGGTTGAAGTTTTCCAAACTTTTTGGAGAGGTAAGACAATGTTTTGGGTTGTGTTATAACTGGTGATGAAATGGGTGTATCAATACAACCCTGAAACAAAGTTTCAAAGTGCACAATGGAAGTCAGTCAATTCTCCACAACCAAAAAAGTTTGATCAGTCCAAATCAAGAGTCAAATTGAAGTTGCTAAGCTTTTTTGATATCAGAAGGATTATTCATTATGAATTTGTACCAACTGGACAAACAGTTAACCAAGATTACTATTTGGGAGTGCTGAAAAGGCTGCATGAAAAAGTTAGACGGCCTAAACTTGTTGCCAAGAATTCATGGCTCTTGCATGATGGCAATGCACCAGCTCACACGGCACTGTCTGTGAGGGATTTTTTAACCAGTAAACAACTAGCTGTATTGGAACACCCTCCCTAACTCACCTGATCTGGCCACCAATGACTTCTTTCTTTAGCTGATGATAAAAGAAATATTTAAAGGAAGACATTTTGATGACATTCAGGACATCAAGGGTAATACGCTGAGAGCTCTGATGGCTATTCCAGAAAAAGTGTTTCAAAATTGCTTTGAAGGGTGGACTAGGTGTTGGCATTGGTGCATTGCTTCCCAAGGGGAGTAATTTGAAGATGACCATAGTGATATTCATTAATGAGGTATGTAGCACTTTTTCCAGGATGAGTTCACGAACTTAATTGTCAGACCTCATATTCCATATACAAGGTCTTTGTCTTATATATGTTTTTATATGCATTTACCTTTATGGGGCAATTGTAACCCTGGAAAATATTAGCAAACTGGCCCTGTGGAGGATGACAGCTAGTATAGAGAACATTTCTATCACAGAAAACCCAAGGCAGCATGTCATTTCCTACTTAGTGAAAGTAGACCCTGAAGCATGACTGCTTTGGGTCGACAGGAAAAGGACAACAGGGAGCAATCAAGATGCCAAAATGAGATAGAAAGTGAATTCAGAAATCTCTTATTACTTCACCATTTTGCCTGTGTTTTTCATTCCACCAAAATAAATCAATAGTCTTTTCTCTGTGTAAAAGTTCTATTTACCTCATCTTCTATAATACCACTGACCCATAACTTCTTTTTTTTTAAAGACTTTATTGGGGAATTGGGGGAGGAGTACAGTGCTGGGGAATCAGGGAAGGGGAACAGACAAGCCACCGTCCTTCCGTTCCTCAGTCCAGTTGGGGAGGACGCCGCCCCACTGGTCCATGCTGGCACTGTCACTGCGCTCCTCCGGGATGAGGCAGACCGGTCGCCGGCCCCTGGACGGTCGCCCACCGTGGCCCCTGGCAGCTCACGCTGGCTGCCAGCCACTCACGCTGGCTGCCGGCCACTCACTGTAGCCTATGGCAGCCCACTGCAGCAGGGGCTGCAGACTACACCGTCGCCAGGGGTCACAGCCTAGCTCCAGGTGGAGCTGTTGTTAGCTGTAGAGGGCAGTGTCACCGGCTCCCACACGCGGGATCCAACCGGAGCCGCTGGTGTCCCAAGCCATCTCTCAACCATGGCACCACTTGGACGGCCCAACTTCTTTTTAGATAAGGCAAAAAACATCATGCTTCTCCCACCACAAAGACAATAACATATACTTATGGCATAACTTTTGCCATTGAGAGAGCATGGCAGGATATTGTACAGTCAAAGATATGGACTTAAAACTCAGAGATGCTGTAATTTTTAATCTAGCTCTGTTACTTCTTAGATGTATAACTTTGTACAATATACTCAATATCTCTAAGCATTTATGAATTTATATGTTGTATGAAAAAATGATCATAATGGTAACTTATCAACCAGGGTAGTTTGAGGATTTAACAATACATATATTTATGATTTGCTAAGCTATTTTGATAGATAATAATTGTTAGTCCTTGTTTTCTTGTTTCTGGGGGTTACTTCATAATAAATAATATTACTCTTTATGAGCATAATTAAACCACATGTTAAAAGGGTTGAAGATAACCTAGGTATTGCCTCTGACCCTATACTCTGTGCAAGGCATCTAGCCTATCATCATATTCAATTTGAAAAGCTAAAGATCCAGATGATCCATTTAATTTGTTCCTTTTGGGCTACTATTCTCTTATTAAGTATGGCCAATTGTCTCACACTTTGAAGTTCTTTAAGAAATAGTACTTATCTTCATAACAATAACATCAAGTTAACCATCACTAGCAGGAAGCTCTATAGCCATTTCACTCATAATTTACTTTTTAGGTATACAAGACTGAATAGATCACTTTACCCTGCTTTATTTCATATCACTTTGAGATTATTAATATACTTGCTTCTTTATTTGTTTATTTTCCATCTTTTACCACTGGAATATAAGCTCCATATGATCATAATCTTGTTTATTATAGCCTTCTTTGTCTATTCAGCATTAACATAGTGTTTGGTGCATAGTATCAGCTTAATACATCTTTCTGATAAGAATAAATGAGTTAGTGCCATGGACCAAAGTTCATGACAGAAAAGTGTATTGGGTAGTGTTTAAAATGGCTCATGAATTTTATGAATAAGAAAAAAAATCCACTGGAGTAACACAGGTCAGTGTACCTACCCTGCATAAGTTGTGTGCTTTAAAATTCTCTTTTACAAATTTGCTCCTCAAGTCAATCTGAAAAGGCACACAAGAAGGGTCACTTTTAAAATACTTCCACTTTGTCCTAAAACCTTATCATTTAGGTGTTAAGAATCATGGGAGCAATGTTTATTTTTTTGTTTTGTTTTTTGAAGATGAAGCAGATGTATGTATTTTGAGAGATGGAAAGGAACAAAGAGAATTCAGAGATGCAGGAGAGACTGGGGATAAGTGAAGAATAAGGAAAATATGAAATTAACCACACAAAGGAAGGGTTATTTTTGGAGCCTTCTTAAGACCATCAAAGCAAAACGGAAGATAAAAATGGTTGAAAGTTTCAAAGAAGGAAATATAGAAACTTGTGGGAGTTTTTGGAAAAGTATTTGAAACTCATATCCTCATGCTGAAAACAGATGAAAAGCTAAAAATATTCAATAACAAGCAAACATTCTTATTATTTCTCAATCAGCTTTTTCCAGTGCAATTAATACTGAATTGTTCCTTTCCTCAGGAGGAAACAATAAAAGTATGGACTGATATCCATTTTTCAGTGAGACTTTAGGAGGTAAAAATGATCTAAGTTTTCAAAATGCTAGAAGAGAGGCAGGAAGTTGGGGTTTTCATTAAAAAGTTAGATAGGTGCAATAAATGTGAAACAATGCCAACCTCCAGTTCACAAGTGTTTTAGAACCAACCTTATAGATATGCAGTTTGAAAATCAGCTGTTATTTTATCAGTATGGCCAAAGATTCTTTTTTCTATGACCTTGGGTCACTCATTTAAGTTCCTCTAAGCCATAATTATTGGTATTACAGACTTTCAAAAAGAATAAGAAAATGCATGGCTCTTTTAAGAAAGGATGTTGAGCGTAATACAAAGTATCATTGGTCATATTAAACATGGATTTGCTCATTACAAACCTTCCAAATCTGTGCCCAGCTTGAGCTTCCTGTTTTGATTCCTTATCTATGCCAAAACTTACTGGCTGTTAGCAGCTGGTCTACCCATTTTATCTCACCGTTCAAACAGTATCTCATGATTGTTGCTCTGTGAGTCAGTCAGTGACACCAATGAAATGTGTCAGTTATCTCAATAGATCTTATCCTGTACAGCTGGTATTTACATAGCATAGCTGAAGCCAACTAGTGATGGCTCTGTTAAGGGGGTGGTGAAAAAAATAAAGGTGATATGAATTAATTAAGCTCCCTTGGTTTCAAGGGTAAGTTTCCATTGCCACAAGATTGGGCATTTGCATCATTAAATGTGCTGGCAGTACTAGTCAGTGATTATTCACATGAAGGAGTTTTTAGCATTTCATCTGTTTTCAGCATGAGGATGTGAGTATCAAGTACTTTTCCAAAAACTCCCACAAGTTTCTATATTTCCTTCTTAGAGTTTTTCAACTATTTTTATCTTTCTTTTCTCTTTGATGGTCTTAAGAGGCTCTTCTTTTCTTAAGAAGGCTCTTTCTTTCTTAAGAAGGCTCTTCCTTTCCAAAAATAACCCTGCTGTTTGTGTGGGTAATTTCATATTTTCTTTATTCTTCACTTATCCCCATTCTCCCCTGCATCCCCAAACTCCCTTTGTTCCTTTTTTATCTCTCAACAATATACAACTGCTCCACCTCCAAACAAAACTAAACAAAAACAACAAAAAGCACTGCTCCCATGATTCTTCTTAATACCCAAATATAGGTTTTTATCTATATTCTTCCTTTAATCAGCACATATATCAAAAGAATGTTGCACATGTCCTATTTATTTTTTTTTGAGGGCAGTATCACTGGCCTTCATATGTGGGACCCGAACTGGGGCCGCTGGCTTCCCAAGCCAGACCTTAACCACCGCGGCACTCGGCCGGCCCTACACATGTCTCTTTTACTTTAAAATATTCATCCACAAGATTCTGAATTCTACCTTTATCACACTTACTGAAATTGCTGCCTCAGAACTCAGCTAGAAAACTCCAATAACAAATTCAAAAGCCTATTTTCAGTACTCAACATGATTTAAATCTAGAACATATTACCCTGATGATCACCCATTTTTTGAAAATTCCTTCTTCCTTTGCTTCAATAGCAGTGCACTTTTCTGTTTTTCACTCTACCTCTAACATAGTCTCATTCTTCATTGACTCCCCTTATTCATTCTTCTTTTGCATTAAGGTTGTCCTTAAAGTACCACCACAGATCTTTCCTTGGCACCTACTCTGAATTTTAGCAACTTATACTACTCTTAAAATTTCAATGGTTACATTTCTTTGGATATGAACCAAATCTTCAATTCTGAATCCAGTTCTGAGGTCCTGCAGTGCATTTTCAATTGCCTATGAATACTGCCACAGTGATATTTACATTTCAATACGTTCCAATCCCAATATATATCATTTGTCTCCCAAATTAATGATTTTTATTGTGTGTGTATTTGTAGTACCAAAATTCTTCAAGTAAGGTTACAATAATGTATTAAATATCTACTTGACATCACACAAAAAATATTTCATTTTTTCCTAATAAAAGGTTTACTAGATAGAAAATACGTTCTTTTATAAATAAGGGACATGAGACTTAGATTTTGTAACTTGCTTAAATACACATGACATTAGGTGTCAGATGCAGAATGTAAACTCATTGATTCCCTGTACAAAACACTTTCCATTATACAGTGCTAATTCCCAGTCATACTCAAAATTTTGGGAGTTGTTTATAAGCTCGTTTTTCCCCAACCTCCATCATTTAAATACACATTTAACAGGCTTTAGGAAGGTTAGCTCTAAAAGGTTAGCTCTAAATGATATAGCACTCCTATATCCTATCCATTTTCTACCATATTCAGTGCCACTGCTAATTCCTAATACAGGCCCTCATCATTTTTACCTTGATAGAAGCGATGACATGCTAACTGCTCTCCCTTTTTTTAGTCTCATTGCATTCCTGATCATATTTTATATGTCCACTCATACAATTTTTAGAAAACACTTCATTCTATGTGTCAGTACACTGCTACAAGTTTCCTGAAGAGGAAAATCAGAAGATAGCATCACATTCAACTTTATCCATGACCTTTTATCTATCTATCCAAATGCTATAGTTTTGTTCTTTTACTAAATTCATCCAGGCTATTTGTACTACTCCAGATGGGAGGGACTTTTTTTTTCTACCAGTATCTTGCTTATATACATTTTACTATGCTTTTAATGCCTTTCCCATTGTTAAGAAAAAATGATGCAAATTTGAATCACATTTATATGGTCAATTAATTTTAAACAAAAATTCAAGCAATTCATTAGATAATTGCTAATCTTTTCACAAAATGGTGCTGGAACAATTAAATACTAATACCCCAAAACAATAATACTTAATAAAAAATCGTGCTTTACACATACATACCCATTGGCTCATAATGTTTCATAGACCTTAATATAATTCAGGTGTACAACTTCTAGAAGAAAATATGAGAGAAAATCTTCATAACCTTGAAAATATTCTTAAGTATTTAAGCAAAAGCATATTCACAAAAGTATAAAAATAGATAAGTTGGACATTATCAAAATTACAAAAAAAATTTTCCTTTTCTTCAAAAGGATCATGAAAAGACAAACTACACATTGGAAGAAAATATTTGCAGAACATATATCTGATAAAGAAATTTGTAACCAATATATATAAAAAAACACTCAAATTTCAATAATACACAAACACAATCTTACAAACAGAGGAAAGCATTTGAACGGACACTTGACTAAAGAAAATATATACGTGGCAAATGAACAGATGAAAAGGTCAACCTTATGAGTTTTCATAGAAAAGCAGGTGAAACACCCAATGAGATATTTCTATATACACATTTGAATAGCTAAAATACTTTCTTAAGTGACATATGAAGTGTTAACATTTGAATAGCTAAAATACTTTCTTAAGTGACATATGAAGTGTTAATAAAGATATGAAGCAACTGGAGCTCCCATACATTGCTGATACCACCACTTGAGAAAACAGTTTGGTAGCTTCTTATAAACTTGAACATGCACTTATCATGTTGCCGGTAATCTGACATCTAGGTATTTTTCCAAGTAAAATAAAAATTTATCTTCACACACAAAACCTGTATAAGAATGTGCATAGCTGCTTTATTCATAATTGCCAGAAGCCAGAGGCAACACAAATGTTTTCAGTGGGTTAATGGATAAACCAAGTGGTACATATATACAGTAAAATACTAATCACCAATTAAAAATGAATGAACTGGAATGAATAGTTGGCTACAAAGAATATAATGATAGTGATTATCTTGATAATTATATAACTGAATATATTCATCAAAGCTCAGAACCCTACACTGAAGAGGAAGGGTATTATTGTTTGTAGACAGTAACCCTCCTCCAAAAAACAGAAAAAAAGCTTTCTCACTCATCAAGTCAAGCTAGATAAAAACCAAATTCCCTATATCGAATTTTCCAATGCACTTAATTAATTTTATTTTCCACTTCTAATTCCTTAGCAATTTTTCTGCATTTTAGTGTTCTCAAGGTGGGTTTTTTTTTTTTTGGTGTTTTTTTTTTTTTTGAGGGCAGTGTCACTGGCCCTCATATGTGGTATCTGAACCGGGGCCGCTGGCCCTAAGCCAGCTCTTAACCACCGCACCACTCAGCCGGCCCTCAAGGTGGTTTGTGTATTAGTAATAAGTTACACATTTGTCCATTCATTTATTCATTAGTTCATTAATTAACAAAATATTTATTGATTGCCTACTTGTATCAAACTCTATGTTAATCCCTTCAAATACAGTAGTACACAGAAACAATATGTCCATTTCATTTTATTCCAATAATAGTTGACATGCAGTATTATTTTATATCAGTTTTAGGTGTACAGCATAGTGGGTAGATATTTACATAATTTGTGAAGTGATCCCCTCAATAAGTCTAGTACACATCTGACACTATAGTTATAATATGAGGTCTGACAATTAAGTTCATGAACTCATCCTAGAAAAAGTTCTACATATCTCATTGTTAAATAGCACTACGGTCACCTTTGAAGTACTCCTCTTGGGAAGCTATACACTGATGCCAGCACCTAGTCCATCCTTCAAAGCAATTTAGGAACTCTTTTTCTGGAATGGCCATCAGAGCTGTTAGCATATTACCATTGATGTCCTGAATGTCATTAAAATGTCTTCCTTCCAATATTTCCTTTATCTTCAGGTAAGGAAAGAATTCATGGGGAGCCAGATCAGGTGAGTATGGAGGGTGTTACAATACAATTATTTGCTTACTTGCTAGAAACTCCCTCACAGACAGCACTGTGTGAGCTGGTGCGTTATCGTGATGCAAGAGCCATGAATTGTTGGCGAAAAGTTGAGGTTATCTAACTTTTCATGCAGCCTTTTCAGCACTTCCAAATAGTAAACTTGGTTAACTTGTCTGTCCAGTTGGTACAAAGTCACAATAAATAATCCTTCTGATATCAAAAAGGGTTAGCAACATCATTACAACAAGTTCGTGAACTTAATTGTTAGCCCTGGTATTATTGACTATATTCCCTAATATTGTATATTATATTGCATGATTATTTTTTTTTTTTTTAGGGCAGAGTCACTGGCCCTCATATGTGGGGACCCAAACCAGGGCCGCTGGCATTCCAAGCCAGCTCTTAACTTCCGTGCCACTCAGCCAGCCCGCATGATTATTTTTTAACTACCAATTTGCACGTCTTATTCCCTTCATATTTTTCACCCAAACTCCCAACTCCCCTACCCTCTGGCAACCATCAGTTTGTTTTTTGTATCGATGTGTTTCTGTCTGTTTTGTTCATTTATTTTGTTCTTTAGAATCTACATATAAGTGACATCATATGGTGTTTGTTTTTTTCTGTCTGACTTATTTCACTTAGCTTAATACCCTCTAGGTCCATCCATGTTGTCCAAAATAATAAGATTTCATTCCTTTTTATGGCAGAGTAGTATTCTATTGTATGTATGTACCACAGTTTCTTTTTCCAATCATATGTTGATGGGTATTTCAGTTGTTTCCATATCTTGGCTATTGTAAATAGCACAGCAATGAAGGCAGAGGCACATATGTCTTTTCAAATTAGTGTTGTGGTGGGCCAGCCAAGTGGCGCGGTGGTTAAGCACTGGCTTGGGAAGCCAGCGGCCCCGGTTCAGGTCCCACATATGAAGGCCAGTGACACTGCCCTCAAAAACAAACAAACACATAAACAAAAAAACCCCATATTCCTCAAATTAGTGTTGTGGTTTTCTTGGATAAATACCCAAAAGTGGAATTGCTGGGTCATTAGGTAGTTTTATTTTTAATTTTTTTGAGGAACCTCCAAACTGTTTTCTGTAAGGGCTGCACCAATTTGCAGTCCCACCAACAATGCATGAAGGTTCACTTATATCCCCATCCTCTCCAACAGTTTGTTCTTTGTTGATTTATTGATAATTGACATCTGACAAGTGTGAGGTGCTATCTCATTGTGGTTTTAATTTGCATTTCTCTGATGACTAGTGACATTGAGCTGTATAATTCTCTTTCAAAATGAACTCTTACACTTCAAATTGATTTTGTCATCTCTCATGTTATGAAAATAAAAATTATTTAGGCTTTTCATTTTATTTTATCCATCCAGTTGAGTATTGTTTTTAGGTTTCTACTACAGGTGTGGCAAATACTTCACATAATTTTGGGCATGTATATTTCTGTAACTCAGCGTCAACCATGCAGATAAGAACAACACCACAAGTGTAGGAACAACACCCCAAGTGTAGGAACAACAAAATGGAAGGAATCATAGTCCCTCACTTAATACATAGAGCAGAGTGCAAAAGCAATATTAACATTACTCTTCCAAACTTTTCCATAAGATTGAAACAAACATCTTTTAAAAATTATTTTTGGACATCTCTTTTTTATAGCTCCAAAAATGTGATTTCATAGGACTACTTGATTTGCTCCCCTTGAAAAAATTATGTTCTATGGACAGTTATATGTTTCATAAATATTAAATTATCAAAAAGTGACCTGCCTCCAACATGTATGCTAATTCCTTTTTGTGTTCAAAACAGCTTATTCTTTTTTAATCTACTTTGGTAATGTGAATATTCTTAAAATATTATGCATAGCTTTACATGTTTACATAACATTCATTTAAAATAATAATAATGATACTCTTTTTGTTTTGTTTTGTTTTTTTTGAGGGCAGTGTCACTGGCCCTCATATGTGGGACCGAACCGGGGCCGCTGGCATCCCAAACCAGCGCTTAACCACCGTGCCACTTGGCCGGCCCATAATAATGATACTCTTGCTTATGTATAGTTTACTGTTTTCATCCCTGATATTGTATGTTTTTCTTTTATTTCTTTATAAAAATTAACTAGATATTTGGTAGTGTGTTCAATTTTTCTTGATGAAATATTTTACATTATTTATAAACTATATCTGTCCTTAAACTATTATAATTTTCTTATTTATCTGATTATATTTACTAACCATCACTCTCATTACACTTAATGATCTTGTACTATCTATAATCTAAGTTACTGAATTTAATGTTTTATTCTTTAATAAATAATACTGAAAATATTTAAACCTGTGAATTTGCTCATGGGCATAATTTTGATTTTGTCTCATATATTTTGTTATTCATTGTTATGATTACTAGCTTCTAAATAATAGCTTTTAAACCTTGAGTGATTTTTAGATATCATTTTGAAATTTGTAAGTCATTTTATTTAGTTTTGTTTGTTACTAGTTTTGAAATCTACCATATCATGCTTATAAAGTATACTTTGTATGACTTCTATATCATTGAACTATTTTACTTTTATGGCTTCATAAAATGTAAATATTAATACTCTTTAAATATGTTAATTTATATTAAATTCATAATTGCAAGATAAATTGATTTTAATCTATAATAATACATAGTGTCCTAAGTTTTACCCTAACATTTGTTTTTATTGCAGTTTTACATTTAAGAACTTAATAATCTGAAATTTACTTTTGTATATAATATAACTAAGCATTCTTTTTTTTTTTACCCTGATTACATCCAGGTGTACTATCACTGTTTTTAAAATAAACCAACCTTCATCCACTAAATTCAAATTTCAACATTTTCATGTATTAAATAATCACATATTTTGATTTATATGTGAGCTTTCTAATGATCTACATGTTTTTATTTATTAGAAGGAAAGATACAATCAGTGTTGGTATATTTTATTGATAAAATTCAATGCTTTATGAAACCAATGTACACCACACATTCATATGTGTTAATACATATGTGCGTGTGTGTGTCTGTGTGTATGCATGTAGGTATTTGTTCCCTTATTTTATCTTTTTTTAAAAAAAAGATTTTATTGGGGAATTGGGGGAGGGAAACAGAAAAGTTTCTGTCTATTGTTCTTCAGTCTAGCTGTGGAGGACATCGCTTCATTGGCCCACGATGGTATTATCATTGCGCTCTTTCCGGCTGAAGCAGTCGCTCGCAGGCCATTGAATGGCTCCTCACAGGGCCACAGCAGCTCACGAAAGCTCACGCCAGCTGCCAGCAAGCCCCACTGCAGTCTACCCTGTTGCCAGCAACTCACGGCAGCCCAGCTCCAGGTTGAGCTCTTGTTCACCATCTTAGCTGTAGAGGACTCAGCATCACTGGCCCTCATGTGGGATCTGAATCGGGGCCCTGCTGCTCAGAGCTGGTGTCCCAAGCCAACTCTTAACCAATGCACCACTTGGCCAACCCCCTTATTTTATCTTTTATATGATCAAAATATATAAATGAACTCCTTTTGCCTCTAGAAAAATCATCAAAACACAGTTGAGCACTCATCTTGTCACCTAGCAGAATTATAAATTGAGGCATTGCAAAGTGAGGATGTACAATGGAAAAAATGTGCGTAAAGTGGATAGAAGAACTAACAAGCTGTCATAATTTTGAATTTGTACAAGGGATGGAAAAAGTGTTGAAGCATTTTATGATTATATGGCTCTTATTTATGAACTCCTTTTTATTTAGTGTGTGCTTCACAATTTAGAGCCTGGTTATGTTTTACCCATGCTAGTGTATTCTTGTATGACTTCTCCAGATGTTTCATTTTATAGAATGGTACCTTTGTTGGCATGTTTATTTCCAACAACCAGTGCTCTTAAAACCATCTGGAATTTAGTGTTGGCATGCTGGAACTTTTACCATAAAGTTAACTAAATGTGAACTCAACTAATATTAAATAATATATATTTCAAATCTAAATTTATTACCTGAATGTAGAAGTTAAAATTCCTATCTCTGAATGACCTTCACTTCACCTATGTTATAATGGAGTGAATCACCCATTTGGATTCTCCTTTACATAAATACAATTGATGGTGTTACATTTCTTCTTTCTACAAAAGCCCACATAATTTATTGTCTTTATGCTTGGAACCTGGGTTATCATAAAATTTGATATTCATTATCACATGACTTAATGATAAGTAAAGAGATATACTTTAGTTCCTTTTTTTGCAAGATTACTTGCTTTTTCATCTGAATCTGCAATAGTTATAAGTTATCCCCTAGATCGGAGCCACGCGGCACGGTGCGCGCAGTCCCCTAAATCCCGGCAGACCGTTTGGGAGAGCAGCAGGAGATCCGCGCGGGCGCGCCGGCTCCGAGGCAGAAGCCTGGAACCCGGGAGCAGGGGAAAAAGAGGACTCGCTCGGACAAGCAGTGCGCCGGGTGGAGACGCAGGTCCCCGAGAGACGCGGAGCGGGGATCTTGGCCACACGGTAGGGTGCGCGCAATTCCCTAAATCCCGGCAGACCCTTTGGGAGAGCAGCAGGAACTCCGCTGGAGCATAAGAGGCAAAGGCCTTAGCTTGAAACAGTGTTGGAACTGTGGCTTTGTTTATTTTTATGTTTTTTATTTTTTTTCCCTTTTTCTACTCTTGAACAGAAAGCAAAAAAAAAAAAAAAACCCAATAACTCACCCACTCCCACAAACTTTGTCCACCGCCAAGACAGTCTTAAACTGACTCCTGAAGGGAGCAATAGGGGCAGACTAGGAAGATATCCTTACCTGCAGGGGGTTGAGAATTTCCACCCAGTAAAGGCAGCAGAGTGAGACTACTCCACCCCGCCCCACCTTTAGGCAAGGCTGGGGAGGCGGGGCAGGTTCACCTGCTGAGGCCCTACTTAACAGATTCTTAGCAGCAGGCTTTTGGTAGTGAGTAATACTTTAATTCTCCACGGCTGTCACCACAAAGGGTGCCCAGAGACACTCATTGAGCCTTTGGGGTGCAGCCTGCCTTGGGACACGCAAAAGCAAAAAGGCAGTGACTTTGTAAAAACCACCAATCACACGTCACAACCACACTCAAGTACAGCAAACCTGCAGTGCCAGGATCACGCTAGGCATCAGGTGGCCTACTGTTCCCACAAGACGCACAGGAATTTTTGTACAGCAGACAAACTGAAGAGAGCTTGGTGGACTTTAGCCTAGACCAGCACGGGTATTTTTGGTTTGTTTGGTTTTATTCTGTTTTGTTTTCCCTTTATTGGCTGCTTATCTTGGTTGTTTTTGGTTTTTATTTCTATTTCATTATAATCATATTGTAGTTTTTAATATAGGCATATATATATAGGTGTATATAGGTGAATATATGTCCATATATATGGGTGTGTAGACAAATATATATATATTTTTTTCCTTTTTTCTTTTTCTTTTTCTTTCTTTTCTTTTTCTTTTTTCCCCACCCTCACTTTCTCTCTTATTTTATTCATTCTTCTCACTGCTATACTTTTCCTCTTTTCCTTTTTTCTGCAAATTTTATTTTTTAAATTTTTCTTACTTTTTTTATTATTATTTTAGTTTATTTTTATTTTTTATTTTTTAGGTATAGCTAATCGGTTTCTCATGTTTATTCTATTTTTTATTTTAGGATATTGTATTTTATTTTGTTTCCTCTTCTGTTATTATTGAGTGTGTGGTTTTTGTTATATTTCTGTTTGTTTTCTTCATTAGTATGATTGATATTTCTGTACAAGTTGACTGTAGTTTGATGGTTGGTTGTTTTTAATTGTGCGAGCATTTGGTTTCCTTTGGTGGCTGCGGAGGTTGTTCTTGTTGATCTGTTATGCTCTAAAATCACTCTGCAGCAGTGGGTCCAAACAAACAGACACAAGAATCATCATACCCGGAGGCCAACTTTAGATAAAACCAGAGCATTTCTGGGTTTGACATACAAGAGTCACACCCAAAAAGAAGTTACTACAGGTACTAAGACCCATAGGGTCCAAGTTTCATCAGAGGGGTCAATCCTCTTACAGCAGCTCATAAACTGCAGACGCTGCTGATCCTCACAGCTAATCAATCTGGGAGTCAATCCCACCTACTGACAAACCAAAAGTAATCAAAACTAAAACTTCAACAAGTGAGGACGCACGACACAAGGAACACCTCAGATACAAGCACAGGAGAATAGGGAGACTGAGTAATTCAAATATAAAGGACACACACCATATAAGTTTACCCAGAAAAGACTGAGAAATCTGGGGGATCTATCTGTTATATTGAAGCAAACACAAAGAGTAAGCCAGAATGGGGAGACAAAGAAACATAACACAAATAAAAGAACAGAAGAAACTTCCTGAATCTGTGGAAATAGAGGAAATAGAGGTAACCAACCTATCGGAGACAGAGTTCAGAACACTGATTATTAGAATGTTCAAGGAAATTAATGAAAATATAAAGAAGGATAGAGAAATCATGAAAAGCAACCAGCTAGAACTTAAGAACACAATTACTGAATTAAATAACAAACTTGATGGAATCACTAGGAGACTGGATGAAGCAGAAAATCGAATCAGTGACTTAGAAGACAAAATAGCAGAGATCACCAATGCGGTACAACAAAAAGAAAAAAGAATGAAAAACATGGAAAATAGTTTAAGAGAGCTGGGGGACATCAGACGCAATAACCAACGGGTCATTGGAGTACCAGAAGGAGAAGAGAGGGAGCAAGGGATTGAGAATATATTTGAAGTAATAATGTCTGAAAACTTCCCTAACCTGGCAAAGGACATTGAAATACAAGCCCAGGAAGTGCAGAGAGTTCCAAACAGGATGATTCCAAACAGGCCCACTCCAAGACACATTATAGTGAAAATGGCAAGGGTTAAGGACAAAGACAGAATCCTTAAAGCAGCAAGGGAAAGGCAGTAAGTTACTTACAAGGGTACCCCCATAAGATTATCAGCTGACTTTTCTACAGAAACTTTGCAGGCCAGAAGAGAGTGGCAGGAGGTTTTCAAAGTGATGAAAAATAAAGGCCTACAACCAAGATTGCTGTATCCAGCAAGGTTATCATTTAAAATCGAAGGCGAGATAAGGAGCTTTGCAGAAAAAAATAAGTTAAGGGAATTCATTACCACCAAGCCAGCTTTGCAGGAAATGCTAAAAGGGCTTCTTTAAGTAGAAGAGAAAAACAACCTATGAAAGACTACGAACACAAATAAGAAAATGGCAATAAATACACACCTATCAATAATCACATTAAATGTAAATGGATTAAATGCTCCATTAAAAAGACATAGGGTGGCTGAATGGATAAGAAAGCAAGACCCCAGTATATGCTGTATACAAGAGACTCACCTCAGATCCAAAGACTCATACAGGCTGAAAGTAAAGGGATGGAGTAAAATATTTCATGCAAATGGTACTGAGAAAAAGCTGGAGTAGCGATACTTATATCAGATAAAATGGACTTTAAATTGAAGAATATAACAAAGGACAAAGAAGGACACTTCATAGTAATGAAGGGATCGATCCAACAAGAGGACATAACTCTAGTAAACATCTATGCACCTAACATAGGAGCCCCTAAATATATAAAACAGATATTGTCAGACATAAAGACAGAGATCAACAGTAACACTATCATAGTAGGGGACTTCAACACCCCGCTGTCACTAATGGACAGATCCTCCAGACAGAAAATCAATGTGGAAACAGTGACCTTAAATGACACATTAGACCAGCTGGATTTAACAGACATTTTCAGAGCATTTCATCCCAAAGCTACAGAATATACGTTCTTTTCAAGTGCACATGGAACATTTTCTAAGATAGACCACATGTTAGGCCACAAAACAAGTCTCAATAAATTTAAGAAGATTGAAATCATTTCAACTGTATTCTCTGACCACAATGCTATGAAACTAGAAATCAATTATACGAAGAAATCCGGGAAGCTGACAAATAAATGGAGGCTAAACAATATGCTATTAAATAGTGAGTGGGTCACAAATGAGATCAAGGAGGAAATCAAAAGATACCTCGAGACAAACGAAAATGAAAACACCACGACCCAAAATCTCTGGGATGCTGCGAAAGCAGTCCTAAGAGGGAAGTTTATAGCAGTGCAGGCCTACCTAAAGAAGGAAGAAAAATCTCAAATCAACAGGTTATCCTTACACCTAAGGGAACTGGAAAAAGAACAGCAAAAGAGGCCCAAGGGGAGTACAAGAAAGGAGATAATAAAGACCAGAGCAGAAATAAACAATATAGAGAACAGAAAAACAATTCAAAAGATCAATGAAACCAAGAGCTGGTTTCTTGAGAAGATAAACAAAATTGACAAACCTCTAGCCAGGCTCATCAAAAAAAAAAAAAGAGAGAGGACTCAAATTAGCAAAATCAGGAATGAAAGAGGGGAAATGACTACAGACATCACAGAAATACAAAAAATTCTAAGAAATTACTATGAGCAACTATATGCCAACAAATTTGACAATCTGGATGAAATGGATAATTTTCTAGAAGCATACAACCTTCCAAAGCTAACGCAAGAAGAAACAGAAAATCTAAATACCCTGATTACTACCAAGGAAATTGAATCAGTAATTGACAAGCTCCCAAAAACAAAAGCCCTGGACCAGACGGCTTCACAAGTGAATTTTATCAAACATTCAAAAAAGAACTATCACCTATTCTTCTCAAACTATTCCAAAAAATCCAGAAGGAGGGAAGGCTCCCAAACTCTTTTTATGAAGCCTCTATCACCCTGATTCCAAAACCAGATAAAGACATCACAAAAAGGAAAACTACAGGCCAATCTCCCTGATGAATATAGATGCAAAAATTCTCAATAAAATATTAGCAAACAGAATTCAGCAATATATTAAGAAGATCATACATCATGATCAAGTGGGATTCATCCCTAGTGCGCAAGGCTGGTTCAACATCCGTAAATCAATTAATGTGATACACCACATCAACAAAATGAAGGATAAAGATCACATGGTCATTTCAATAGATGCAGAAAAAGCATTTGACAAAATCCAACAGCCATTTATGTTAAAAACCCTTAGCAAAGTGGGAATACAGGGATCATATCTCAACATAATAAAAGCCATATATGATTAACCTACAGCTAACATCATACTCAATGGGGAAAAGCTAAAACCATTCCCCTTAAGATCAGGAACAAGACAAGGCTGTCCACTTTCTCCTCTTTTATTCAACATAGTGCTGGAAGTTCTAGCCACAGCAATCAGACAACAAAAAGAAATAAAAGGCATCCAAATTGGCAAGGAAGAAGTAAAATTGTCATTATATGCAGATGACATGATACTGTATATAGAGAACCCCAAAGACTCCATCAAAAAACTATTGGAACTGATAGACGAATTCAGTAAAGTAGCAGGATATAAAATCAATGTTCAGAAATCAGTGGCATTTGCATATACCAATAATAAACTAATGGAAAGCGAAATTAAGAAAACTGTCCCATTTACAATTGCGTCAAGAACTATAAAATACCTAGGAATAAATTTAACCAAAGAAGTGAAAGATCTGTACTCAGAAAATTATAAGACATTGAAGAAAGAAATCATAGAAGATACAAATAAATGGAAACACCTACCATGCTCATGGATAGGAAGAATTAATATAGTTAAAATGTCCATACTGCCTAAAGCAATATATAGATTCAATGCAATTCCTATCAAACTACCAAGGGCATTTTTCACAGAAATAGAAAATATAATCCTAAAGTTTATATGGAATCATAAAAGACCCAGAATAGCCTCGGC
Source organism: Aselliscus stoliczkanus (assembly GCA_033961575.1). Lineage (NCBI taxonomy): Eukaryota > Metazoa > Chordata > Mammalia > Chiroptera > Hipposideridae > Aselliscus > Aselliscus stoliczkanus. Next base: position 70,542,794 of record CM066737.1, on the reverse strand, counting down.
AATTCTGAGGAATAAAAACAAAGGTTGGGGGATCACGCTACCAGACATCAAAACCTACTACAAGGCCACAGTAATCAAGACAGTTTGGTATTGGCATAAAAACAGGCACATCGATCAGTGGAACAGAACAGAGAGCCCAGAAATAAATCCAAGCATTTACGGACAGTTAATCTATGACAAGAGAAGCAAGAATTTACACTGGAGTAAAGATAGTCTATTCAATAAATGGTGCTGGGAAAATTGGACTGACACATGCAAAAACATGAAACTGGATCATCTCCTTACGCCTTATACAAGAACAAATTCAAAATGGATTAAAGACTTAAATGTAAGACCTGAAACCATAAAAATCCTAAATGAAAATATAGGGAGTACAGTTGCAGACATTACCGGAGCAATATTTTTACTGATACATCCCTACGGGCAAGGGAAGTAAAAGAAAAAATGAACATATGGGATTATATCAGACTTAAAAATTTTTTCACAACAAAGGAAACCATTAATAAAACAAAAAGGAAGCCTACTGAATGGGAGAATATATTTGCCAACGATATATCTGATAAGGGGTTAATATCCAAAATTTATAAAACACTCATGAAACTCAACACCAAAAAAACAAACAACCCAATTAAAAAATGGGCAGAAGATATGAAGAGACATTTCTCTAAAGAGGACATACAGATGGCCAACAGGCATATGAAAATAAGTTCAACCTCACTGGTCATTAGGGAAATGCAAATAAAAACCACCATGAGATACCACCTCACTCCAGTCAGAATGGCTATCATCAACAAATCAACAAACAACAAGTGCTGGCGGGGCTGTGGGGAAAAGGGGACCCTGCTGCACTGTTGGTGGGACTGCAGATTGGTGCAGCCACTATGGAAGTCAGTTTGGAGGTATCTCAAAGAACTGGAAATAGAGCTACCTTTTGACCCAGCAATTCCACTCCTAGGTATTTATCCTGAAAAAACCAAGACACTTATTCAAAAAGTTATGCACCCCGATGTTCATAGCAGCACAATTTACAATAGCTAAGACTTGGAAACAACCAAAATGCCCGTCAGTAGATGACTGGATTAAGAAACTGTGGTATATTTATACAATGGAGTATTACTCCACTATAAAGAAGAATGAAATCGTGCCATTTGCAATGATATGGATGGACCTAGAGACTATAATGTTGAGTGAAATAAGTCAGTCAGAGAAGGACAAATACCATATGATCTCACTTATATGTGGAATATGAAAAACTGTATGAATGAGCAAAGTAAACAGAAACTGTCTCATAGATATAGGGGAAAAATCAGGGTTGCTAATTTGGAGAGGAATGGGAATGAGGGAGAAGGGGAAGGGATTAGACAGCAAAAATAGGCAACTACAATATTGCTACTGGGATAGGAAAAACAGTTTGGGGAATATAATTAATAATGTTGTAAATATTCTGTGGAATGTCAGATGATCATAAGTCTTGTTACGGAGACCATTTCATGGATGGAGTAGAGGTTTGATCACTGCTCTGTATTACTAAAGTGGAGGTGGTATACCTACTGTAATTGAATATATATAGATAGTCATGGGATGTGGATTATACTGTGGAAGAGAGTCAGAGGAAGAGTAATAGATATATATGATATGGGGGGGTGTGGGGTGGTGTATTGGGGGTGGGGGGTTTGTCACTTTGAGGGGTAAAATGTATAACTATTGCACTGTGTTGTACACCTGAAACTAATTAAAAATAAAATAAAATTAAAAAAAAAAATAAAAAAAAAATAAGTTATCCCCTAGATTTTCTTTAGGCTTTCCTCTTTTCTGGAGGAGTCGTTTTTGGTATTTATTGAGATATTTTGTTTTCTTCAAACAGTTTTTTAACTATCATTGCCTTGCATCTTTGATAGTAACCATCTGTGGTTAATTTGTCAATTTTCTAATAAAAGCAGGATGAAATATAGTCATATTTTTATACATATTAGCTATATATAATACATGGTTTGTCCTGTCAATCAATAAATACTTGTTTGATTGGTTGATAACTGTGACTTCTCTGGTTCTACCCTGAGGACAATATTTCCCTCCTAATAAGTTTAGCATATCTCTGACTTCAAGTTTCTTCTAAAGAAAACTGTAGAATTTAGAACATGCTCAACTGTGTGTGCATGTACAACACACATCACGTCACATATCACATATTAGTAATACAGTAAATCTCAATAGCATGATCAGATAGATTTCCTACTTGGACTGTAAATTTAGGAAAAACAAAATCCTTAAATTACTTTAATGAAATAGAGTTACAATACATTAAAGAAAGTGCTTTAAAAGAATTATAATGATCATGCCAATAGGTGAAGAAAGGATATGAGAATTAAAACTATCATATTATTATTAACCTATGTTATATCATTTTTTTTTTGGCATACATATTTAGGGATTTTATTAATACGAAATAATGTAAGGGCATACAATTATAATATTAATTAGTGTTCTAATTAAATGCCACTTAGTGATTTTAGCAATTATTTCATATTTAATTAACCAGCTGGGTACCTTGGGACTTATTCATTAAAATGGCATTGCTCTGAACTTGTTGGCATATGTTGTCTATTAAGAAAATCAGTTCATAATGACAAACATTCATTTTTACAGCATATTGGGTATAGAGAGCAATATACTCAAGAGATTTATTTACTTATAGTAGCTGGATAAGTGCTTGTTTCAAAGTGTGTTTGTCAAATACATAGCAACTAATCTTAGAACTTATCCAATGTAAATTATTGGCAGTATATCTACATTTTATAAAAAATACATTTAAAAAAATATGCATTTGAAAACACAGTTTATAAACTGGGAACGTTATGTTTTGACTTAGTTGTAAAATAAATCCCTAAGCATTTGAATACCTTGGAGTAGCTTCTCACATTTTTGTTTGTTTGTTTGTTTGAAGTCTCAGAACATGTCTATGGTGGTACACTTAAGTGTGTTACTAAATAAAGTTTCAAAATACCATGATACTTAATTTATTGATGATAAATTTAAGACATTATGATGAGATTTTTCTTAATTCATAACTACTACTGTTTCTTATTTTTTCTTTTTATTATATTTACTGGGGTGACATTGGTTAGCAAAATTACATAGGTTTCAAGTGTACATTTGTTTTTGTTTTTGTTTTTGTTTTGTTTTGTTTTTTTGAGGGCAGTGTCGCTGGCCCTCATATGTGGGACCGAACCAGGGCCACTGGCTTCCCAAGCCAGCACTTAACCACCGCACCACTCGGCTGGCCCCTCAAGTGTACATTTTTATAATAAGGGATCAAATACATAGTGATGGAAGGAGAACTGACTTGGTGGTGAACACACAATACCATATATAGATGACGTATTATAGAAACGTACACTACTACCTTTTCTTTAGAAAGCAGACTTACACTTTAACACAATAGCAATCTCTTGGTTTAGGAAAAATATATACAGTATGTCCTTAGCTTGGCTTGGACTCACAATTTCTTTGTAGGATATCTTGCTATGAAATTATCCAAGGTATTGAGGCAAAGAAGAAATTTAATATGCATTTAACATTCAATCTTGACACTGATATGGCCAGTGTTATAACATATTTTTCATATAATATCAAATTAGGCATGTACTCATGCTTTGCTGCAAAGGCTATTAAACAGTCAAACATGAAAGAAGTAACACTGTCACAAATCTACTTGGATTATAATTAAAGTAACATAAAAATAAATTCTAATAAAACATGTTAAAAGACATGAGGGTACATAACTATAAAATTTCATATTGCTATTTTTTGTCTACTTTCAAATGATATTTTTTTACTTTTAATACAATTAAAAATGAAAAAAATAAATGCTGTGAACCTGTCCTGTTTGGGCAAAGTGGAGGTAACAGCATAGATTTTATAAATCTCCTCACATACCCTAACAAATAAGCTGAGCCGCTAGGTTAACAAACTAACCAAACCAAACCAAAAAAAAAAAAAAAAAAAGCAAGCTAATGAAAGAAACTTTGCACGTAATCTTTCACAATGCTGGTAAAGTACCAAAAGAAGAGAAAGAGTAATTCTGGAGATCCTAAGGACCTTGAAATATGAGTATTCGCTGCAAGTTCTCAGTTTCAAAAGGAAAGAGCCACGACTTTGATGTAATATGCAGCAAGTGGATTTGAGAACCGATGTTAAAACTGCCTTACTGGGTTTAAAATATATAAATAGCTAAATACTTGAGGACAGTGTTACAAATGAAAATAAGTAACTAAATGTATTTGAAGAAGTTTGAACTCCTTTAATTGTTTGGAAATTGGTAAACACACTAATATGTCTCTTGGGATTTAATAATTCAAGAATAGGGCCAGCTGAGTGGCACATTGGTTAAGAGTTGGCTTGGGATGCCCGCTCTGAGCATCAGGGCCCTGGTTTGGATCTCACATTAGGGCCAGTGATGCTGTGCTCTCTACAGCTAAGGTGGTGAACCACAGCTCAACCTGAAGCTGAGCTGCCGTGAGTTGCCAGAGACGGCGTAGGCTGCAGCCCCTGCTGCAGTGGGCTGCCATAATCTACTGTGAGTGGCTGGCAGCTGGAGTGAGCAGACTGCAGCTGGCATGAGCTGCCAAGAGCCACCATAAGCAGCCATCCAGTAGCCAGCAACTGATCTGCCTCACCCAGGAAGTGCGCAATGATACCAACAAGGCCCAGTGAAGCGACGTCCTCCACAACTAGAATGAAGAACAAAAGGACAGCAACTTGTCTGTTCCCTTTACCTGATTCCCCAATGATGTCCCCCTCGCCCAATTCCTCAATAAAATTTTTAAAAATAATAATAATAATTCAAAAATAATTTTTGTAATCACTAAGGTAACCACTAAAAGAATGACAAAAGACTAAATAATTGGAAAGATAATACAAAGGAAAAGTGGAAAATAAAATAATTGAAAAGAATGAAACAAAGGAAGAGATAAAAGGAATATAATACATTTCAGACCAATAGAAAATAAATAGTAAAATGGTAGATGCAATTCTAAATTATCAGTAATTAAGATATATGTAGATGATCTAAAAAAAATTAAAAGACAAAGAAAGGAGCACCATATTAGAAAAAAAAATCAACTATAGTCATGCACTGCTTAACGTTGATATATTCTTAGTAATGCATCTTTAGGCGATTTTGTCATTGTGTGAACATCATGGAGTGCACTTACACAAGCTTAGATGGTCTAGCCTACGACACACCCAGGCTATTGATCCTAGGCTACAAGCCTTATAAGGTATTACTGTACAAAACAACATGAGTTTAAATCAAGCACAAGAGAAAATGATGTATCAAGAGAGTAAATAAGATGTATGAGGCTGCTGTGTATGAGTCTGCTGCTAGTATAACATAGCATACTGTTTTACAGCAAACATTTTCTCATAAGTAGAAAGAGTACACCCTAAAATAATGATTAAAATGTATAATATAGTAAATATATAATCCAGTAACATAGTCATTTATTATCATTATCAAGTATTATGTACTGTTTGTAATTGTATGTGTCATACCTGTATAAGACTGGCAGCGCAGTAGATTTATTTACACCAGAATTTCCAGAAACACATGAGAAATGCATTATGCTATAAACAAGATAATCTCATCTGCAAATATAGTTTTACTTCGTTATTTCCAATCTGGATGGCTTTTATTTCATTTCTTACCTAATTGCCCTGCTTATAACCTCCTGAATAACACTGAACAGAAGTGGTGAGAAAAGACATTCTTGTGTTTTTTATTTTTAGGGAGAAAGCCTTCATTCTTTTAACTTTATGATGTTAGCTGTGGGGTTTTTGTACATGTCCTTTATCAGGTTGAGAAAATTAACTTCTATTCAGAGTTTCTTAAGAATTCATAATCATAAATACATGGGTTTTCTTTTTTTTTCAATTGTTTCTTCATTTATTGGGTTGATTATGTGTTTTTTTCTTTTATTGTAAAAATATGAAATATTACACCAAAATTGATTTAAATCTCACTAAGTCATAGTATATAAAGTTTTGTTTATATCCTGATGGATTTTGTTTGGTAATATTTTGTTGAGGATTTTTGCACCTATATTCATAAGGTACATTGGTCTATAGTTTTAGTTTTTTCTGATTATGGCTTTGTCTAATTTTGACATCAGCCTTTATACAATGAGATGAAAATGATTTTCTATTTTCTCATAAATGTTGTTTAATGTTTATTCTTAAACATTTGGTAGAATTAACCAGTGAAGCCATATGGTCCTGTTAGATCAGTGTTAATTACCTCTCTTTTATTACTGACTTTGTTAATTTAAATCATCTCTCTTTTTGTCCTTAGTAAATCTACATGTTGGTTAGGAGTTGGCTTGGGATGCCAGCTCTGAGCAACAGGGCCCCAGTTCAGATCCCACATGGGCCAGTGACACTGCCCTCTGCAGCTAAGATAGTGAACAATAGCTCAACCTGGAGCTAGGCTGCTGTGAGACTGGCGATGGCGTAGGCTGTAGTGGGGCTGGCTGGCAGCTGGAGCGTGCTTTCGTAAGCTTCTGTTAGCCACCTTGAGTGGCCGTCCAATGGCCGGCAAGCAACTGCCTCAGCCAGAAAGAGTGCAATGATAATACCAACATGGGCCAGTGAAGCGATGTCCTCCACAACTAGACTGAAGAACAAAAGGACAGCAACTTGACTGTTCCCTTTCCCCAATCCTCCAATGTTATCCCCCTCGCCCAATTCCCCAATAATATCTTTAAAAAAAAAAAAGCCAACTATGTTGATTTTCTCAAAGAACCAACTTGTGGTTTAATTTAATTCTAAAAAGATTTTAAAGGTTATTTTATTTAATGCAATTAGTGCTATTATGCCACATAATTCTATGATGTTTGGAATAATTATATAATCTAATTTGTAGTATTCTGCTTTTATTATTACATAATTTCTTATTAAGACTTTAATTTTAGAGCAGTTTTCGGTTCACCAAAAACTGAGGGGACGGTATAGAAGTTTCCCATATATGCCTATCCCCACAAATGCACAGTGTCCTATATTATCAACATCTCCAAACAGAGTGGTATAGTTGTTACAATTGATCAATGCAGATATATCATAACCACCCCAAGTACACAGTTTATGTTAGAGTATATCCTTGGTGTTGTACATTCTATAGATTTGGACAAGTGTATAATGACGTACATCCATCATTATTGTATAATGCGATTATATTTACTGACCCCCTCTATGCTCTGCTTACTTACTCCTTCCCCCACAAACCCCTGGCAAACATTGATCTTTTTACTGTCTTCATAGCTTTGTCTTTTCCACAATGTCATAAAGTTGGAATCATATGGAACACAGCCCTCTCAAATTAGCTTCTTTGACTTAGTAATATTCATTTAAATTTCCTCCATTTCTTTTCATTGCATGATAGCTCATTTCTTTTTATAACTGAATAATATAATGTTCCATTGTCAGGATATACCAGTTCATTGATTGACCTACTGACGGACACATTGCTTGCTTTTAAGTTTTGGCAAAACAGTGAATAAAGCTGCTATAAACATCTTTGTGCAGGTTTTTGTGTGGACATAAGTTTTCAACTCTTTTAGGTAAATACCACATAGTGCAACTGCTTGATCATATGGGAAGAGTACTTTGTATGTTTAACTTTGTAAGAAACTGCCAAACTGTATTCCTAAGTCACTGTACCATTTTGCATTTCCACCAGCAGTGACTGAGAGTTTATGTTGATCCATATTCTAACCAACATTTCATGTTGCCAGTGTTTTGGATATTGATCATTTTAATGGGTATGTAATGGTATCTCAATGTTGTTTTAATTTTTATTTTCCCAATGTCATATGATCTGGAACTTCTTTTCATATCCTTATTTTCCATCTGTAAATCTTCTTTGGTGAGGTGACTGTTATGGTTTTCGACCCATTTTTTAAACAGGTTGTTTCTTTTCTTGCTATAATATTAAGTTTTAAGAGTTTTTTTTCTATATTTTTAATAACAGTCTTTTATCAGATGTGTTATTTGCAAATATTTTCTCCCACTTTTTGGATTTTCTTGTTCTGTTGGCATTGTCTTTTGAAAAACAGAAGGTTTTAATGCAATCCAGCATATCGATGAATTCTTTCATGGATTATGACTTTAGTGTTAAATCTCAAAAGTCATTGTCATGCCCCAGATCATTGTTTTTCTCCAGTTATCCTCTAGTGGTTGTATAACTTCACATTTTACATTTAGGCCTGTCATCCACTTTGAGTTAATTGTTATAAAGGGTGTAAGGTCTGTGTTTAGATTCTGGTGTGTGTGTGTGTGTGTGTGTGTGTGTGTGTGTGTGTGTTTGTGTGTGTGTGTGTCTCCAATTGTTACAGCACCATTTGTTGAAATGACTATCATTACTCCAGTGTATTGCCTTTATTTGTCGAAGTTCAATCGACTCTATTTGTGTGGGTCTATTTCTGGGCTCTCTTTTCTGTTCCATTGTTCTCCTTCACCAATGTCACACTGTTTTGATTATTGTAGCTTTATAGTAAAGTCTTGAAGTCAGTAAGTGTTAGTCCTCCAACTTTGTTTTTCTACTTTAATATTGTGTTGGCTTTTCTGGGTCTTTTGCTTTTCCATATAAACTTTACAGTCAGTTTGACAATATATAGATCAAGGAGGGAAGGACAGTTATGTTGACAATATTGAGTTTTTCTGTTTATAAGAATAAAATATCTCTACATTTGTTAGTTCTTTAATTTCATTCATTAGTTTTGTAGTTTTATAATATATATATATATATATATATATATATATATATATATATATATGTAGACTTATACCTATGTATCTTATTTTTGTATGGTAATGTAAATGGTATTGTGTTTTTAATATTAAAATCCACTTGTACATTGCAGTCTATAGGAAAATGATTGTTTTTGTATATTAACCTTGTATCTGCAACTTTGCTATAATTGCCCAATTGTGAATTCTTTCTGATTTTTGATCGTGTCACCTACAAAAAATAAAATAAAAGACAGTTTTATGTCTTCATTTCCAGTCAGTGTCCTTTTTATTTCCTTATCTTATTGCATTAGCTAGTACTTTCAGTACAATGTTGAAAAAGAACCGTGAGAAAGGACCTTTTTGCCTTTTCCTGATCCTAGTGGGAATGCTTCAAGTTTCTCACCATTAGGTATGCTGTTTTCTGTATGTTTTTTGTAGATATTCTTATCAAGTTAATAAAGTTCCTCTCTATTCCTAGTTTACTGAGAGTTTTTATCATAAAATGGACATTGGGTTTTTTCAAATGCTTTTTCTGCATCTATTGGCATAATTATATGATTTTATTTTCCTTTTTTAGCCTGTTGATATAAAGGATTACATTAATTGATTTTTGAAATTGATAGTCTTGCATACCTGGGGTAAAGACTACTTAGTTGCAGTGAAAAATATTTTTTATATCGTTGGATTTGATTTACTAATGTTTTATTGAGGATTTTTACATCTATATTTATGAGAGTTATTGATATCTAGTTTTTCTTTTTTGTAATGTCTTTGTCTGAGTTTGGTATTAAGGTAGTGTGGGTTTCATATGATGAGATAAGAAGTATTCTTTCTGCTTCAATCTTTGGAAAGATATTAAATAAAATTGATATAATTTCTTCCTTAAATGTTTGGTAGAATTTATCAGTGAACCCATTTGTGCCTGGTGGTTTCTGTTTGGAAGGTTATTACATATTGATTCAATTTCTATAATAGATAGAGATCTATTAAGATTGTCTATTCTTGTGTGAGTTTTGGCAGCTTGTGTCTTTTAAAGAATTGTACTATTTCATTGTGGTTCAAATTTGTGGGCATAGAGATATTCATAGTATTTCTTTATTATCCTTCTGTTGTCCATAAGCTCTATAGTGATGTTTCCTCTTTTGTTTCTGGCATTAATAATTTGTGTCCTCTCACTTTTTTTCCTAGCTAGCCTGCCTAGAGGCTTCTTAACTTTGTTGAATTTTTTTCAAAGAACCAGTTTTTATTTCACTGATTTTTGTTTATTGATTTCCTTTTTCAATATTATTGATACCTGCTCAAATTTTTTTTCTTGTGCTTACTTTGTATTTAATTTGCCCTTCTTTTCCTAGTTTTCTAAGGTGGAAACTTAGATTATTGATTTTAGAGCTTTCTTCTTTTCTAATGTATGCATTTAATTCTATAAATTTCCCTCTAAACACTGCTCCTGCTGTATCCTACAAATTTTTATAAGTTGTATTTTCACTTTCAATTAGTTCAAGTATTTTAAAATATCTCTTAAGCTTTCCTCTTCGACCTCTGTGTTATTTAATCTCTGCTTATTTTGGTATTTTTCCAGTTATCTTTCTGTTATTGATTTCTAATTTACTTTCATTGTGGTCTGAGGGCAGACACTGTGATTTCCATTTTTTTGACCTTATTAGGGTATGTTTTATTGTCCAGAATGCAGTTTATCTTAGTGAATGTTCCATGTGAGCTTGACAAAAATGTGTATTCTGCTACTGTTGGGTGAAGTAGTGTATAGATGTCAATTATATCCAGTTGATTGATGGTGTTGTTGAGTTCATTTACGTCCTTACATATTTTTCTGCCTGCTGGATCTGTCCAGTTCTGATAGAGGGGTGCTGGAGTCTTCAATCATAATAATGGATTTATCTATGTCTCTTAGCAATTCTATTAGTTTTTACCTCACATAGTTTAATGCTCTGTGGTTAGGTGCATACACATTAGGAGTTGTTATGTCTTCTTACAAAATTGACCCCTTTATAATTTTATAATGTCCTTCCTTATCCCTAATAACATTTCTTGTTTGAAATCTGCTCTATATTAAATTAATATAGCTATTCCTGCTTATTTTGATTAGTGTTAGCATAGTATTTTTTCCCCATAAATTTACTTTGAAACTATATGTGTTTTTATGTTTAAAATGTGTTTCTTTTAGACAACATATATTTGGAACTTGTTTTTTAATCCTCTCTGACAACCTCTGCTTTTAATGGTGCACTTAGACCATTGACTTTCACATTGATTATTGATATAGTTTAATTAATATTACAATATTTGTTACTGTTTTGTATTCATTGCCATTGTTTTTTGTTTGTCTTATTATCTTCCACTGAGCTTCTAATTAAGCATTGTACATGATTTCATTTTCTCTTCTTTCTTGGCATATCAGATATACTCTATTTTTTTTCTATTTCAGTGGTTTCCCTAGAATTTGCAATATGTTTTTAAAGCTCGTTCAAGTCAATTTTCAAATAACACTATAACACTTTACAAGTAGTATTTCTTAAAATAACAAAAAAATTCTAACTCCTACTGTCCTTTGTATTATTGCTGTCATGTATTTCACTTAAATTTTTAGTATGATTTTGAAAAATTGGTAACAGATCAATTAAAAATTTAAAAAATAAAAGTATTTATTTTGCCTTCACATATTCTTTCTTAGATGCTCTTCCTTACTTTATGTACATGTGCATTTCTGACCTATATAGCATTTTTTTCTCCCTAAACAAATTTTTAAAAACATTTTTTGCAAGTTAGAATAGCTGGCAATATATTTCCTCAATATCGTTTGTCAGAGAAAAATCTTTCTCTTTCACTTTTGAAAGATAATTTTGCAGGGTACCAAATTTTGAGTTGGTAGTTTTTTTTTCCTCAACCCTTTAGACATTTTATCACACACTCTTTTTGTTTGCATGGTTTCTGAATAGAAGTAAGAGATCATTTTCATATTTGTTCCCTATAGTTAATGTTTTTTTCCCTATGGTTTCTTTCAAGATTTTTATTTTATCTTTGATTTTCTGTAGTTTGAAAATATGTCCTGTTGTGTCTTTGTTGTCATTTATCCTGCTTTGAACTTCATGGATTAATGATATCTAACATTAATTTGGGAAAATTCTCAGTCATTATTTTATATTTCTCCTGCTCCTTCCTCTTTTTCTTCTTCTTCTGCCATTCCCATTATGCATATGTTACACCTTTTATAGTTGTCCCACAGTCCTTGAATAGTTTATTATCTTTTTTTTCAGTCTTTGTTCATTTTCTTTTTGGTTTCTGAAGATTCTATTGATATATTCTCTAGCTTAGAGATTCTTCCCTCAGGTATGTCCTGCACACTAACAAACCATCAAAGGCATTCTTTATTACTGTTACAATTATGGTGTTTCTGAACTCTAGGGTATATTTACTTTTTTCCTAGAATTTTCATAACTCTGCTAATATTGCCCATCTGTTCTTGCATGCTGTCTTAACTTCATCCTTTAGAGTTTAGAGCATTGTAATCATAGTTGTTTAAAATTCCCAGTCTAATAACTCTAAAATCCATGCCATGTGTTGTTCTGATGCTTTCACTGTCTCTTTCTTTTTATTCTTTTGGTATGCCTTGTAATTTTTTTTTAAGAGCTGGACATCAGTAATATGTAAATGGAATTTTTCTGAATAAGCCTTTACTAAACAAATATGTGATTCGTTGAGAGAGGGCAAGTATTTTATAGTTCTGTGATTATGTCTCTATTTAATTAAGTCTAGGCATCTGGACTATAAACTTCAATTGGATTTCTCATTTTCCCCCACCTTAGATCAGACAAGATGACTAGAGGGGGCTGGAATTGAGTATTTTCCTGTTCCCAAGTATAGGGCTAGAGCCTACTGAAATTGCTTATTTCCCTTCATCCAGGTCAGGTAGGCTCTTAGGTTATGGTTAACTAGTTTTCCCTGAGGACAGTCCTACTTAAGTTAAACAGAGTGCTCTGACATATTTCAAAATGATTTCTCTTTTCCTCTCCACCTGCCAGAAGCATAATTCACCAATATTCACTATCGGAACCTGGATGAGCTCCTGGAGGTAAATCTCAAAATATTGCAGGATCGCTGTATTACTGGGTCCTCCTGGAGTATCTTTCAGATTTCTCCACACCAAGACTCCAGAAATTTGTCAATTACAATTCAGGTTTTTGTACTTTGGAATTGGTTCCCTTGGCACTTTCCATTTGTGCCTCTGCTTTAGTAAGCCACACTCCTTATATTCTCCTGTCTGTCTCCCCAATCTTGAGGGAAGAAGTATTTGCTGTGTTCTCTCCTCTCTTATGAATCCAAGAAGAGTTTTTGACTTTAAGTCTGTTTAACTTTATACTTGACAGGATACAGTGGTTACATCCAAGTACCTTACTATAGAAACCAGAAAAACCAGAAGTCCTCACTGATTTTTTCTCTATTGTTTTTCCCCGTTTTTTGCCGTTCTTAAATTTTATGTATTTTTATTCTAATCTTTATTATTTACTCCCTCCTGCTTGTTTTTAGGATTTCTTTTTTTTTTTTTTTTAGCTGAGCCATCCTGCCACTTGTTGGCAGTTCAGCGGCAGCTCAGCTTGGGCTGGGCATCGAACTGCTGTTTCTCAGAGCTCAGCTCGCACTCTTGAGTGAGCTCTTAACCAACTGAGCTGCTCGGCTGGCCCCTCCTTCTGCTTATTTTTAATAAACTATTACTTTAAAAGGATATATATATATATATATATATATATATATATATATATATATATATTTCAATGTAAATGTCAAACTTGAACATATTATAATTACTTTATCATGGACCAAAAAATATCTCTAATATAAAGAAAACATTTACAAATTGAGAAGGAAATGCCTACAACCTTAGAAATTGGATGGAGGGCTAGAAGATTCCAACACTCATCTCTGCCACAAGAAAAAATAGCAAACAACTACAAACTGAAGAAAATAGCTCACAGAAGCATCTAGATTACAAAAAAAGCAGGAGAAAAACCCTGTGGAGTTCAAGAGTTGAGAATGGCTGCATAGAAAAGTACAGGAAGCATATAATCTGCATCATCACATCTCCCAGTCAAGTGCAGCTTGGCACCAGGTGGCATCCCCTCATAGGATTTTCACCCCATGGGGAAAAGGACGACAGGAGAACCCCATCAAGCCTCACCACTGGGGCTGATTGCAGCCTTTACTACAGAGGTCTCCCAGTTTTCACCAGCACTGATACCAGCTCACAGATTTCCCCCTGAGGCCCCACCACTGCATTTATAACTTGGGCTTAGAGCTGGTGAGACTTGAGTTCAGGGGCTACCATTGCTGATTTTTCCCACTCTTTGGGATCAGAAACTAGACACTAGTTTCTTTTAGACAACATATAGTACCACACCAAATGTACGACTAGAGCTGCCATTGCTCTGCACCATGCCCTTGGCCCCAGATCACAGCTTTGTCCAACTATTGCTTGGCAGTCTCCACTAACCTCAGCCCCATCCCCTGTGTCCCAGTTCACACTCTGACCACCACTATTGGGACCATCCATGTTGTTGCTGCCCTGAGCCCCCCTGCTCCACATTCAAGATTGTGACTCTGAACCATCATTGTCCAGGAGTGCCACCACTGCACTGATCTTAACTCCCTGGTCCCAAGTCACTGATCAGAGCCATCATTGCCAGGCCATGCTGTCGCTGCCCTGAGCTCCACCCATGGTCCCACCCAATTCATGGCTCTGAACTGTCATTGCCCTAGAGCATGGCCCATGTTCTAAGCCCAGATCCCCAGGTCCTGATTTGTGGCTTTAATAGACCACCACTGGAGTCATGCTGTTGCTGTCCTGTGACCTCCCCAAGGGGTCAGAGTTGAGACTTTAATACACCATCCCTAGGCTGTTATGCTACTGAAACTTATGCCCTGGGCCCAGGGTTACTTCACCATGTCATCCCAAGGCCTCTGCTACTGCTGTGTACCACCCCCACTAGCTGCAGTCACTGTGACAAGCCCCTGAATCTCAGGTCCTGGTTCCACTAAAAATCTTCAAATGCTCATACCAGAGATACCAGTGCCACAGCCACAGCAAGTGTACTTATGCCCCAGGACACAGGTACTGTGGGAGTTACACAACTGCCTTATTCTAGGACCCTGGCTCTACTACTTCTCTGAGTTCCAGCATGCTAGACCAGAATGCAAGGATGGCTCAACATATGCAAATCAATAAATGTAATATACCACATTAACAGAATATAATATAAAATCATGACTATTTCAATAGAAGCACAAAAAGCATTTGACAAAATTCAATATCTTTTTATGATAAAAAATTGTCAACAAAGTATGTATAGAAGGAACATTCTTCAGCTTAATAAAGGCCATACATGACAAGCCCACAGCTAACATTATACTCAATGGTAAAAATCTAAATGCATACAGATTAGAAAATTTATTTTTTATTTTTTATTTTTATTTTTTAGAGGGCAGTGTCACTGGCCCTCATATGTGGGACCGAACCGGGGCCGCTGGCTTCCCAGGCCAGCACTTAACCACCGTGCCACTCGGCCGGCCCTTAGAAAATTTCTTTATGAGCATTTCCTGAGTTGGGCCCTTCTTGTGGTGTGATCCTTTTTGCTTTTTCTTCTTGGCCATCTGGTGGCTCTAAGTGGGGAAGAGTGTTCTCAAGTCATAGGGAGAAGAGCGTTTACCAGCCAGCCTCTTTTTGTTCTGGGAGCCCCCTTTTCCTCACCATATTTCTGGATGGGAAGGGATTCTCAAATCCATGAGAACTAAGAGGTTTACCAGGTAAACTCGCTTGTAATGGATTTCCTTTTGCCAGTGTTGCCTGGCAGCACTGGTGTCACTAGGTGGGGAGGAAAACTCTCAGGAGAACACTTCCCCTGTCCACTTATCATGGTGCTCTTGTTGGATTGATCTACTTCAGTTGTGGTGGTGGTGGTGGTCTCACCTGGTATTGTCAGGCTCACCTGATGTTGGTAGGTGTCCTCCCTATTGTATCCAGGGAAAGAATAAACCCACCTGCTTTGCTTTTGCTTGCTAGATTGAAGATTAGGAAAACGTAGGTCTAGGTCACCTTCTGTTGGGTAGGGGGTCATAAGACACCTTGTCACAGTGTTGTTCCTTCAGTCCTGATGTTTGTAACTAGTTCAGCGTTCTCTTATCACCTCCTTTAGTCTGTTTGGGCTGCCTTAATAAAATACCAGAGACTGGGTGGTTTAAACAACACAAATTTATTTTCTCATAGTTCCAGAAGCTGAAAGTCCAAGATCAGGTTGCCAACAGTGTTGGCTTCTGGGTAGGCCTCTCTTCCTGGCTTGTAAGTGGCTGCCTTCTTTCTATGACCTCATATAGCCCTTTACTGTATGCAGTGTGTGTGTTTGGGAGGAGAGATAACTGGTGTCTTTCTCTTCATGTAAGGATACCAGTACTATTAGATTAAGACTCCATCCTTATGACCTCATTTAACTTTCATTACTTCTTCAGAGGCTCTATTTCTAAATCTAGTTACATTGGAGATTAGGGTTTCAACATACAAATTTTCAGGGAACACACTGTGGTCCATAACACACCTTTAAAAGTGTTCCTTTGGTTGTCTCTTGCATTATGTACAGGGTTAATAGTTCCATCTAATGAGAAGAAACAATAAGAAAGGAATGTATGACATCTATTCCAGACCAAAAGGTAACATCGGTATTTTAAGTCACACAAAATAGTACACAGAATCTTCAAAAGGAAAACATTAAATGAAACTATCTAAAATGATGTATTTTTGGTATGATTTAGACTGCCTTTTACTGTGATAGTAACAAAATAGGAACTTAATATGTACTATGATAACTTTTTTTTTGTTCTTAGTAGTAGACCTAACAATTTAAAACTTTAATGAAAATAAGCAACATTTGAAAAAGGATTAATTTTTGGATTAGAACATAGGCAATTTTATGGCTTTTTGCCTAGCTCAGTAATTGAAAAATTATGGTACACACACATAAATACACATCATTTTGTTTTGTGATTTACGTTTCTTTCCTGAAGCCTTGAATTTTCATCTCCCACTTACAATCAGGAAAAATAGAAAATTTAATATATAAAGAATTACAGGCCATCTATTGTCGAATAGGATATAATTGCAAAAACTATAAATTCCACACCAAACACAACAGTGGTACAGTATTACTTAATTGTAGTCTCCCACTATAACATGTGCATCCCCATTTGCAGATCACTCTGCCCACCAATCACAAGATAGGCTTTGCAACACAGTTTTGGCAGTGTGTACATAGAGAAAATAGTAGATGATCAAAGCTTACAGTTTTGGTTTGCTAAGTGATTTGTAGAAAACTTATCCTATATCAATATTGATTGTACATACATAGTTTTATGCCTATATGAACACTTTTTTATATCAGAGACTGAGGTTTATTTGATGATAGCTCTGAAAATATTTTTGAGAAAATGAAAGTTAATAATTCTAATAAAGCAGACATTACACATCATAACACTGTTTGTTAGCATTTTCAAAATAGTAAATCGCTTTTAAATAAAGGTATCTACTACATAGTTCTCTTTATATACTTAGAGGTAAGATAAAAAACTTACAAAACTAAATTCCTATTGTTTTATTATATTGGGTTGTCAGAAAAGTTGTGACATATTTTTGCAATGAAAAATAGAAAAAATATGTCATGACTTTTCCAACAACCCAATATATAATAAAATATATATATTTATGTTCCCGAACTCATCCTAGAAAAAGTGCTACGTACCTCTTTGCTGAATATTACTATGGTCACCTTCGAATTACTCCCCTTGGGAAGCTATGCACTGATGCCAGCACCTAGTCCACCCTTCAAAGTAATTCTGGAACTGTTTTTCTGGAACGGCCATCAGAGCTGTTAGCATATTATCCTTGATGTATTGAATGTCATCAAAATGTCTTCCTTTCAGTATTTCCTTTATCTTAGGGTCAAGAAGGAAGTCATTGGGGGCGAGATCAGGTGAGTTGGGAGGGTGTTCCATACAGTTATTTGTTTACTGGCTAAAAACTCCCTCACAGACAGTTCCGTATGAATTGGTGCATTGTTGTGATGCAAAAGCTTCTTTGGGACCATTTTTTTATTTAATTTTATTTTAATTAGCTTCAGGTGTACAACACAGTGCAATAGTTATACTTTTTACCCCTCAAAGTGACAACCCCCCTCCCCCAATTCTTCCCCCCACTCCTCCCCCCCATATCATACTATCTATTACAATTCCTTTGACTCCCTTCCACCGTATAATCCACATCCCGTGACTATCTATATATTCAATTACAGTTGGCATACAATATTATACAACATAAATTTCAGGTATACAGCGCAGTGATCAAGCCTCTACTCCATCCATGAAGTGGTCTCCCTAACAAAACATGTGACCATCTGACACCACACAAAATTTTTACCACATTATTATATTCCCCAAACAGTCTTTCATATTCCTGTGACAATACTGTAGTTACCTAGTTATGCTGTCTAATCCCTTCCCCTTCTCCCTCATTTGGGACCATTTTTGCACATACCTTTCTCATGCCAAGATTTTCAGTTAAGATTTTCCTAACTGTTCCTCTATCAATGTTTACTTTGTCTCCTATGCTTTTCACAGTCAGTCGATGATTTTGACACACAATTCCACGAATTTTTGCAATGTTTTCATCAATTCTGCTTGTTACTGACCTCCCTGACCTCTCTTCATCAGTGACATGTTCTCTCCCTTCAAAAAATATTTAATTCATTTGTACACTGCTGTTTTCTTTATGGCGTTATCCCCCTTAACTTGGACTAACATGTCCCTGATTTCACTTCCACTCTTGCCAAGTTTAACAAGAAATTTAATGTTTGATTTTTGCTCTAATTCAAGCTTGACATTCTCAAAATGAAACACAAACCATCACAAACAATAATGAATTACACTCAGCAAGACACTGCCACACATTGACACAAACACAGCTGTATTTGGTATTGATATACCAAGGTTGTGAAACTTTACTGAGCCATTTGTACAGTGCTGCCAATGTAAGCACATGGTGGCATGTTCACAAGCTTAATTGTGAGACCTAGTATGTATGTGTACAAACATATGCATGTTGTTGTCTTGGAGCATTTCTGCTTTGCATTTTTGTCCTTGTCATCTATTGTGGTGGTGGCTAATAAAATCAATCTGTCACTCAACTAAATGACCCACTCTCTTTTTACAGTGGGGATAGAGGATTTTACATATTGTTTCCAGAATATATGAATCAGAATTAAAGAGAATGTATTAAACATGTTTAAGCCATGTAAAATTGACAAATGGTGACTTTTTTTTAAAAATCAAGCAACTTAAAGGCAAAACACCAGTGATTCACATTTGCTTGGCATTCTTAACTATAGAGGAGTAACTTCTCAAGTTACAAAATGCCCTTCCATTGGGGAAAGTTAACACTGTCTATGGGCTCATGAGTCAGGATTTGACTGAAGAATCTTATTGGGATTGTTATATAAATACACATTTGTCTTATCACATCCTGTAGATAAGATGGTTTCAGAGCAAGGTTACTATTTGTCTTTTCCAGTCTGATTGGTCATGAACTAACTGGACACAGGATCATCATACATCTACCCAACTAATTCTAGTGTGGACCTTGGTCCCTTGAGCAACCTAATATTGGCATTACAACTGCAATAGCATAATTTTATATCAACACTAACAAGTGCATCTCAGAGTGAGAACTTTTGAGATGGAGCATGGTGCAATAACTAAATAAACAGCCCCTTTCCCTTCTCTACGTTTCTTGACTTCCCACTATCCTACACCATATCATCATAATAGTGATCACTCTCATAATGCTCCTGGTTGTCTGCATACTTTCCACAGTGACCTTATAGTAGGTTTATTCTATTTTTGTGTGTGTGCACATAAGTTTCTAACTTACTACATAACAATGACTTCTCCAGATGTGGAATACATTTTAATAGCCTAAGTCAATGACAACCATTTCTGTTAATAGTGATTATTCTTTTTTTGTTGTTGTTTTTTTTTACATTTTCTTTGAATTAAAATTCATTGGAGTGACAATGGTTAGTACAGTTACAGCGGTTTCAAGTGTACAATTCTGTAATACATCATCTATATATCACGTTGTGTGTTCAGCACCCAGAGTCAGTTCTCCTTCCATCACCATATGTTTGACCCCATTTACCCTCATCTACAACCCCTCTTCTCCCTTACCTACTGAATGCCAACTGAAAGCAACAAAGGAACAAGACAAATAAAATAAAAACTCATAGACACAAACAATAGTTTAGTGGTTACCAGTGGGTAGTAGGTTTATTCTATCAACCTCTTCTTCCGTGTTATGATCCGGACCTTTTTCCTCATCTTCACCTTTAAAACTTATGTAGCTTATGTAATTTCTCCTGAATCTGGCTTCTAACTTATGCAATGACATTTTGTTTGTCATTTTCTAAAATTATTTTTTATTTAGCAAACAGTTCTACAGCCCTTATTGTGTGTCAGGCACTGTAGCCTGATGTCTCTGGGTAAATAAGTTACTCTTATTATTTATCACTTCTATTTGTATAACTAATAATTGCAGACACATGTGCCACCTATTATATATAAGGCACTGTTTTAGTGTTTTATACAGAGAAATACTTTCATTCCTCAAAACAATCTTATGAATTTGATTAATATTATTTTCTGCTTCTATGCAAGAGAAATTTGAGACCCTAAGATGTTAAATAACTTGCTCTTGGTCTCACAGTTAGAAATAAGTTAGGAATCAGTTTAAGGCAGTCTGACCTAAGCTTCTGTCTTAGTAAGATAAACATGTTTCTCACAGGATATTGTTCATTAATGTCAGAATAAATAGAATATATACTATTAGATTGTATATGAATAATGTGATGTTTCTATGAACAAATGTGATTTACAACTAATGTTTATATTTAGATGGAAGCTAAAATAAAATACCCTTTAAGTGTTATCATAATAAGTCATTTATGTTGAAACTGTTCTATAAGCAAATTAGATTTGCTTTATTTGTAGCTCATAATGTATTTAACAATTCCAGTATTTCCCATAAGTGGAGATATGCTGGAAGACATTTTTTTCTGTTGGCCTGTTTGTAAATAATCAGATAAAAGTTTCTGTGTTCTCCAAATGTCTGTATATCAGTCATAAACAGTAAATTCTGCATATATCAATTGCAATCCAACTTCTTTGATATGTGGAGCTGGCTTGTGAGAAGATACAAACCATTACAAAAACAAAAATCAATCACAAGGGCAGGTGGCTTCTTTGTGGACTATTTAGACCACATTTTATTCATTTTGTTTATACCTATCATTAAATCTCTTTTCGTGTGTGTGTGTGTGTGTGTGTATTTTCACAAGACCTTATCTCATTACTGTATTCAAACTAAACAAATCAATGCAGCAGGTTCCCAAGCTCAAGATATAATTAAATAGACTCATCAAGCTCATCAAGACCGGAAAATAGCACTCAAATAAAATATCTTCTTTTTCTGAAATGTCCATTCAAGTTAGGCTAAGAGAAGCCTTTGGATGCTGATTTATCTGGATTCTTTCACACAGACAAGGTATTTGGAAAAATGAATTCCATATTTTAGAAAGTGTGCCAACCAAGTAATTACAGAAATGAATTGCTGCTGTCTTTTGTTTGGGGACCAAGCATTGTTTTATAGTGTACTGAAAAATCACATAAATTCAAGGGGTTTAGAATCAAGAATTAGTTTTGCTTTAGAACAGCCCTATTGGGCAAACAGATAAGTAGCATTATTGCTTCACAATTATGTGATTTTTGAGTAGCTCTGTGAATAAACACTCACTGGCATTTTGCCTTCATTAAGATGCTTTCAGCTTTGAAACAGATGAGTGAAAACAAAAAGGAACAGTTCAAGAAAAGAGATTTAATGATAAGTATAAATAAAATGAATAGAATATAGCAAAATAAGCCTATTAAATCAGCTTACCGATGCTTAGGGATATAAGGAGAAATGACTTTAATAATATTTTCTCAATAATAAACTACTCTCATGTAGATCTGTAGTCCTTTAAAGAGCTATAGTTCTTAACTCAAAGTATATTTTTCAACATCATTTATTCATGAATAAACCTGTTTGTTGTCTTAATGTAAGAAATATGCTATGCCTGATAAAGCATATAAAGTATCTGTATAGTAACTGGCATTATTATTTGATCCTAAAGTAATGATATATTCATGTTAAAGCACCTGACAGAATACTAAAGATATGTTTACACTAATATTATTAAGGGATATTCTGAAGCAAAATTAAATACCCCTCGTGTATGTATTTTTATTTCTGAACACATCATTTGACAGGATGTAAAGAAAAAATAAAGAAAAGGAAGAGAGAGAGAAGAAGAAGAAACAAAGATGTATGAAAGAAGGTAATTGCAGAATAATAGCTAGATGGGGAAAAAATATATAGAGAAAAATAAATTTAACAGAACCTGTTCTTTGGAAACAGTTTTTGGAAGAAATTACAATTAACATTTCTCAGAAAAAAAAGTATATATTTTAGCTACACTTTCAAAATCAAATGCCAATTATAAGGAAATTGTTAATTAAAAGCAAAAAATACAGTAATTCATTTTGAGTGTGTTTGCTTCTTTCATCAAATTAAGTCAGCAAGTTTTAGAAATGCTGGTTAACATTTTAATTGCTATTGAAAGTTTTACAACATATTAAAATTTCTAAACTTAATATTTATATAAATAAATTATAAACAACATTAAAATGTTCTTTTCAATTGTGTGTCTGGTACTAAAGTAGGGTGTAGTACAAAGTTAACCTATGCTTAGGAATGCCTTTCTAAAGTTTATGTGTTGATTTAAGTAGTGTAGCATGATTATTGAAACCCTGGTCTTTGTAATCAATTCTTAGTTTTCCCATGAATCAGTTGTATGACTTTGAATGTTTGAAAACTATTTAATCTCTTTGAATCTCAGTTTAGTTATATAAATAAATAATAATACCACACAGAGTTGTTGAAAATATGAATTAGATGCTCTAATCAAAGTGTTTGACACTATGACTGGTATAAGCAGCACTCATTAAATACTGGCTATAATTTATTAATATGAGATTAGTGAAATTGAGCAAGTATAAAGTATTGAGTTTTACTTTTCCATTACAAAGTGACCCAGTAGTCCTCTGAGTGAGATTTAACTTGACTAATTCATTATTATTTAATGTTCATTAATGACCAAATCTAAATAATTAAGAAAGTTCCCTGTCAATATGATTTGATTATACAATTTGAATAAAATATTGAAGTCACCTTTTTTTTGTAAAATAATATAATCTATTACAAGCCTGGAAAATAAATGAAAATTAGGCATAGGAAGAGAGAAAATGGTGTGTGTTTGTGTATTTTTTTATGAGACCTGATCCAATTAACATATCCAAACTAAACAAATTAATGCAGTAGGTTTCCAGACTCAAGATATAATTAAGTAGACTCATCAAGCTCTATGATTTATGAAACTTGATGTCTCCTATGAATGCTATATAAAGAAATAGAGATTTCACTAAGAAAGATAATCCTCAAAATAACAACAGCAATAAAACTATGAGGAATTAAAAACTTTGGAAATAATGATAAGGTAAATAGAACTACCAACATAGTATTAAAGGTCATTTTTAATTATGCAAATAATATTCCATATTTGGAAGTTTTCCATGGAAGTATCTATGGTATTAACAAGGTGGCTTTTGATATATTAGAGAGTCTGGCTGGCTGAGTGGCTCAGTTGCTTAAGAGCTCGCTCAAGACTATGAGCTGAGCTCTGAGCAACAGCAATTCGATGCCCAGCTCGAGGTGAGCTGCCACTGAGTTGCCAACAGGTGGCAGGATGGCTCAGCTAAAAAAAAAAAATAGAATGAGAGTCATGTCTAAATTAAATTAGAAAAAATTAAAAAGTGAAGGTGTCCAGATGAATGTAAGGATCTTGGAAGTCACCACTCCTTCTTAATAAGAAAAAAGCTGGGCAGACTGAAAAATTAACAAATCTTCTTGGATCCTTAGGAAAAGGTAGGACACAGGACAAACCACTGCCCCCAAGATTGGAGAGCAAAACAGGTGAATATGGAGAGTTACAGCTTTCCAGAGCAAAGACTCATGAGCTGAAATGTCACAGGAACCAATGCCAGGGTAGAAAAACCTGAAATGTAATTGGCAAATTTCTGGAAACTCAGTATGGACAAGTCTCAAAGTTAAAAGCTCTGGGGGACCAAGTCATATGGGAGCCATCACAATATTTAAGATTTACCCTTAGAAGCTCAACCAGATTCCTACAGTTAATGTATGAGAAAAATCCACATGGGCTTCTGGCAGGTGGAGGGAAAAAACCATCTGAAATATACCAGAACAGCAGGTTCTTTTTAAAAAGGCTTAACCTCATGGAAAACTGCTTAACCAGAGCCTAACTTGATGAGTATTATCAGAGGCTAACTGACTTCAGGAAGGTAAATATCCAACTCTAGCTGGCTGTAGCCATCCTATCCCACTTAAGTCAAAAGAAAACAAAAAAGTGGGAAACAGCTTTGAAGTTCACAGTCCAGGGGCATAGACTCACTAAAAGATTGAGACCTAATTATAAGACTATAGAAAGTTTCCCTCTCCACACACACACACACACCTCACCTTGTTACTAAAGGCCTATTTATGGCAGTTCTTTATATAGTACATGGTGTCCAGCTTTCAAGAAAAAAATATAGGCTCGGCATCTGGGGACACTTGCAGCTCTCCGCTCTCAGCCCAGCTTCTCACAAAATGTCTACTTTTCATGAAATCCTGTGCAAGCTCAGCTTGGAGGGTGATCACTCTGCACCCCCAAGTGCATACGGCTCAGTCAAAGCCTACACCAACTTTGATGCCGACCGGGATGCTTTGAACATTGAAACAGCCATCAAGACCAAAGGTGTGGATGAGGTCACCATCGTCAACATCTTGACCAACTGCAGCAATGAGCAGAGACAGGATATTGCCTTCACCTACCAGAGAAGGACCAAAAAGGAACTTGCATCAGCGCTGAAGTCAGCCTTGTCCGGCCACCTGGAGACGGTGATTTTGGGCCTATTGAAAACACCTGCTCAGTATGATGCTTCGGAGCTGAAAGCCTCCATGAAGGGACTGGGGACTGATGAAGACTCGCTCATTGAGATCATCTGTTCACGGACCAACCAGGAGCTGCAGGAAATTAACAGAGTCTACAAGGAAATGTACAAGACTGACCTTAAGAAGGACATTGTTTCCTACACATCTGGGGACTTCCGCAAGCTGATGGTTGCCCTCGCAAAGGGGAGAAGAGCAGAAGATGGTTCTGTCATTGATTATGAACTGATTGACCAAGATGCCCGGGACCTCTATGATGCCGGAGTGAAGAGGAAAGGAACTGATGTTCCAAAGTGGATCAACATCATGACTGATCGGAGCGTGTGTCACCTCCAGAAAGTATTTGACAGGTACAAGAGTTACAGCCCTTATGACATGTTGGAGAGCATCAAGAAGGAAGTCAAGGGAGACCTGGAAAATGCTTTCCTGAACCTGGTCCGGTGCATCCAGAACAAGCCCCTGTATTTTGCTGACCGGCTGTACGACTCCATGAAGGGCAAGGGGACTCGTGATAAGGTCCTGATCAGAATCATGGTCTCCCGCAGTGAAGTGGACATGTTGAAAATTAGGTCTGAATTCAAGAGAAAGTACGGCAAGTCCCTGTACTACTACATCCAGCAAGACACCAAGGGTGACTACCAGAAAGCGCTGCTGTACCTGTGTGGCGGCGATGACTGAAGCCCGCAATGGCTCGAGCGTCCAGGAACAGTGTTCCTCTGCTTCCCGCTAACAATCCTAGAAAATCAGCTTGCAACTAACAACCCCTGTGTCAATCCCTGTGTGAAATTGACGTTAGCATAGCCCACCGCCCCATCCTTATTTCAGTTGCCTAAGCATTGCCTGGCATTACCGTCTAGTCTCTCCTTTTAGCCAAAGAAATGAACATTCCAAGGAGTTGGAAGTGAAATCGATGATGTGAAACACTTTGCCTCGTGTGTACTGTGTCATAAACAGATGAATAAACTGAATTTTTACTTTAGAATCCAAAATATATATATATAAATCATACTAAAGGCAAAAAAAAACACAATGATGAGATAGGCAGATCGAGCATCCGAACCAGATATGGCAAGGATGTTGGAATCAATCACTGTATGAGAATTTTATTTTATTTATTTATTTATTTATCTTTTTTTTATTTATTAAAGATTTTATTGGGGAAGGGGAACAGTGTTGGGGAATTAGGGAAGGGGAACCCCAAGTTGTTGTCCTTCAGTCTTAGTTGTGAGGAGCACAGCTAGTTGAACTCCAAGTCCAGTCACCATCTGGCTGCCTGTCGGCAGCTCATGGCTGCTCAGCTCAAGGTGCTGTGTTCAATCTTAGTTGCAGGTGGGCACAGCCCACCATCCCATGTGGAAGTCGAACTGGAAACCTTGTTGCTAAGAACCCACACTCTAACCACTGAGCCATCCAGCAGCTCATGGCAGCTCAACTAAAGGTGCCATGTTCAATCTTAGTTGCAGGTGGGCGCAGCCCACCATCCCATGCAGGAGTCGAACCGGCAACCTTGTTAAGAGCATGTGCTCTCACCAGCTGAGCTATCCTACCACCTGTTGGCAGCTCAGCAGCAGCTCAGCTCAGGCACAGCTCACTAGCCCATGTGGGAATCAAACCAGCAACCCCGTTGCTCAGAGCTCGCACTCTTAACTAACTGAGCAACTTGGCCAGCCCCACTGCATGAAAAATATAAAACAACTGTGATTACTAAGCAAAGGGCTCTAATGATTAATGTACACATCACACAGGAACAGATGGGCAATGTACAAAGAGACATGAGAATCGTAAGGAAAAAACAAAAAGAACATTTAGAAATTAAAACAAAACAAAACACTGTAACAAAAATAAAGAATGCCTTTGATGGGCTTATTAGTGGACTGGGTGTGGCTAAGGAAATAATCTCTGACTAGAGGAAATATCAATAGAATCCTCAAAACCAAAAAGCAAAGAATACAAAGACTAAAAAAAAAAAAAATAACAGAATATCTGATGTCTGTAAAACAACTATAAAAGGTATAGCGTAGGGCCGGCCGAGTGGCGCGGTGGTTAAACTCTGGCTTGGGAAGCGAGCGGCCCCAGTTCGGTCCCCCATGTGAGGGCCAATGCCACTGCCCTCAAAAAAAAAAAAAGGTATAGCATACATGGGGATACCAGAAGGAGAGAATGGAACAGAAGAAATGTTTGAAACAATGACTGAGAATTTTCTAAAATTAATGTTTGACATCAAACCATAAATTCAGGAAAATCAGAGAGTACGAAGCAAGAGAGAGAGAGAGAGAAAGAGAGAGAGAGAGAGAGAGAGAGAGAGAGAGAGAGAGAGAGAGAGAGAGAGAGAGACCAAACAAACAATACCAGGGCATATCATTTTAAATTATAGAAAATCAAAGATAAAGGAAAATTTCTTAAAGAAGCCATAAGAAAAAAAACACTTTACCTATAAACAAAGAGAAAAATCTAATGTATCCTCAGAAATCATGCAAGGATAAAGAGCATGGAGAGAAATAGTTAAAATGTTGAGAGAAAAGAGCCACCAATCTAGATTCTATAGCAAGCCAAATTATGTTTCAAAAGTGAAGAAATTGACTTTCATAGACAAACAAAAACTGAGGAAAATTGTTGCTGTTAGACCTGCCTTGCAAGAAATTCTAAAAGAAGGTCTTTGGAATGAAGAAAAATAATATAGGTCAGAAACATGGACCTACATAAAGAAAAGAAGATCAAAGAAGGAATAAGTAAAGGTAAAGGTAAAAAAAATATTTTTTTTCTTATTCTTAATTAATCTTATAGCAGTTTGGTGGAAATAATGACAGCAACAATGCATTCAATTATATAGGTGTTGGGAATATTTCCCTGGGCCAAGAGACCAAAAAAAAACAGGCTAGAAACTCCAGAATTACATCAAGATTTATTAAGGGAACTTAGGGACAGAAGCAGTGTCTTGGTTGTAACAGGATGAGGCACATCTCCACACCCAAAAAGAGATGGGGCTTGTTATATTATAGGCAAATGGCATGTACTAACACAAGTGGCTTATAACCACATGGCACATGCTTGTTTAGAGCTGTATAATCAAAAGCAGTACAGGATCTAATGTTTCCACTTATCTATGCAAGAATATACCCCTCAAGTGATATGGACCCACCCCTTCAGGGATGAACTGGTATTCAGCTTTCTTCATAAGATGGCTTTAGTCATATTAAATACTGGAAATCATTTCATCTAAAATGCCACCCTTCATGAATGGCTCTTACAATATCATGTGCACCCCTCTTCCACAATGATCCCTGAGTCTCTGAGGGGATGGAAGGACTTAGTTGTTGCTTTTCATGATGTCAGCCATCTGCATTGTAAACAAAGGTAGTAAGACCACTCACTCTTACCTGCAGTGATTTACTAGCAAATGTTTTCTTTCTTTTCCATGACTTTATGCACTGCTTGTCTAGAGCTTTTATTTCCAAAAGAAATAATGATTGCATTGAACTAGAAGTAAATACTCCACCTAGCTGCTTTGGGTTTGTGTGTGTATACAACTATTGGTACTATTTTCTGCATAATCCCAATACTACAACAGCAGAAGAATATACATTATTTTCTAGCTTACATGGAACATTCACCAGAAGACACCATACTCTGGGCCATAAATAACAATATCAAAAATTCAAAGTAATAAAAATCATCAAAGCTTGTTTTTGATCACAGTAAAATTCATGTAGATATCAATAATAATATATTAGCTAAAAATTTTCCAAATATTTAGAAATTAAATAAATTTTCTAATAACACAAGGCTCAAAAAATCTTAAGAAAAATTAAAACTTCCGGTAAGATAGTGGAATAGACAGACGCCGTGACAACTGTCTCCCAGGATCATACCAGAATTACAAATAATTTATACAACGTTCAACCCTGGAAGTCCCCAGAACACTAGATGAACAAAACCTCTAAATGAAAAACTTAAAGAGGCGGCCACATGGAGTCTGGCAAGAGAGGTGGAGACGAGAGAGTGTGAACCCTGTGAGGGACACCTCAACCATGGGGAGGCTTCTCCAGTTGGGGGAGAGACCCTCCAGCCCCACACCAATCTCACCAGCCCAGAGTTCATTTGCCAGGAAGAGGAGTTTCATGATAGCTGGCAGTAGAAATTAATGAGGACTCTCTTTGCTCAGCTTGGTGAGGCTGAAGACGGCTAGAGAACAAGTGGAGACAGAACATGGACTCGCTCACTGGTGAGCACTCACCTGGTCCCTGGCAGAGGAAATGGCTCTGTGAGTAGCTGTGTGAGCGGGGTCCAGGAATCTGCAGGGAAGGACTGAACTGAACGCCTTTGGCACTGGAACAGGAGGTTTTGGGACCATCGTTCCCCTGGTGTGGAGCTTGCACATGACTAGTGTACAGGAGGATGCCATTTTGTCAGGGTTGGGCCCTCCTACAGAGGTCCAGGTCTGGGGGCCACATTGGTCTGATGGAATTGGCACATGAGTGTGTGTGTGCGTGCACATGTGCATGCTTCCTTGGAGACCCACCCTCCGCATGGCATGTGCTGGATAGCCAGGGAAATGCCTGGTGCGTGCTCTCAGGCTCCAACAGGCTGTTCATTGAGACGCAGTAGTGTGCAAGCCGCCTTGGGTCCCCGCTCTCCACACTGTGTATGCAGAGTTGCCAGGCTGGTGGTTGGTTATTGGGCTATGCAGCCTGATCTGTGAGCAGCTGAATGGGACAGGCTGAGACTGGGAGTTTTCCTGGGAGTGTATGGCTGTGTGCCTGCATGATCCAGCCATGGCTTTCCTGGTGATCTATCTAACACATCGAAGCAATCCCAGAGCAACAGCCAGAATGAGGAAACAAAGAAATATTTCACAAGTAAAAGATCAGAAGAAAACTCATAGAAAAGATAATAGAAATGGAACTAAATGAAACAGAGGGATCCAACCATTCAGAAACAGAGTTTAGAACACTGATGATAAGAATGTTTAATGAACTTAGTGAGGACATAAGGAAGGATAGAGAAATCATAAAAAATAACCAGTTAGAACTAAAGAATACAATAACTGAAATGAAGAACACACTTGAAGGAATCACCAGTAGATTAGATGAAGCAGAGTATGGGATCAGTGATTTAGAAGACAAAATAGCAGACATCACCCAGTTGGAACAGCAAAAAGACCAAAGAATAAAAAACAATGAAAATAGTTTAAGAGACCTGTGGGACAACATGAAGTTCAATAACACTTGCATCATAGAATACCAGAAGGAGAAGAGAAGAAGCAAAGGGTCAAGAATGTATTTGAAGAAATAATGACTGAAAACTTCCCTACCCTGGTGAAGGAAATCAACATAAAAGTGTTATATTTAGAATTCAGAGAGGTTAACAGAAGACACCATTGTCACTAAGCCAAATTGGGTGTCTTTATTCTAAAAGCCAGCAACTGTGAGAGGACTCATGTCTCTCCAAAACTCATGGCCCCGAGTAAGCTCAGGGGTTTGCTTATAAAGGCAAAAACCACATCCTGTTTGGCAGGGTTCAAGCCGCTGGTAGCAATCGAAGCATATTACAGAAGCTGAAAATAAGCATTAGCTGATCTTATCAGTTAGCAACACCTTGGGAAGTGGTAATGGTTGTCTAACTTACAGTTAACAAGAGGGGGCTGTGGACAAAATGGCAATCCATTGTTCAAAAGCCCAGGAAGTGCAGAGAACAAGCTGAACCCAAACAGGTCCACACCAAGACACATCATAGTTAAAATGGCAAAGGTTAAAGACAAAGACAGAATCCTAAAAGCAGCAAGAGAAAGACAGCAGGTTACATACAAAGGAACTCCTATAAGACTAACAGCTGACTTTTCTACAGAAACTTTGCAGGCCAGAAGGGAGTGGCAAGAGATATTCAAAGTGACACAAAATAAAGGCCTACAACCAAGATTGGTCTACCCAGCACAGCTATCACTTAAAATTGAAGGAGAAATAAAGAGCTTCTTAGAAAAGAATAAGCTTAAGGAATTCATTACCACCAAGGCAGCATTGCAGGAAATGTTAAAAGGGCTTTTTTAAACAAAAGAAAGGGGTAAACAAGCTAACCTAGGAAGGCCAAATTGCTGATCCGCTCCTCTGCTTCATCTACTCTACTGGTGATTCCTTTGAGTGTGTTCTTCATTTCAGTTATTGTATTCTTCAGTTCTAACTGTTTGTTTATTATGATTTCTCTATCCTTCTTTATGTCCTCGCTAAGTTCCTTGAACATTCTTATCATCAGTGTTCTAAACTCTGTCTCTGAAAGGTTGGATCCCTCTGTTTCATTTAGTTCCATTTCTAGAGGTTTCTTCTGATCTTTTACTTGTGACATGTTTCTTTGTTTCCTCTTTCTGGCTGTCACTCTGGGATTACTTTGATGTATTATATAGATCACCAGGAGAGCCCTGGCTGGATCCCGCAGGCACACAGCTCACAGCCCAACACTCCCAAGGAAACCCCCAGTCTCAGCCTGTCCCAATCAGCCGCTGGCAGATCAGGCCAAGCAGCCCGACAACCAATCACCAGCCTGGCAACTCTGCAAGCGCAGTGCGGAGAGTGGGGACCTGAGGAGGCTCGCGCACTCCCGCATCTCAGTGAGCAGCCTGTTGGAGCCAGAGGGCACCTGCCAAGCGTTTCCCTGGAAATGCAGTATAAGCCAGGTGGAGGGTGGGGATCCAAGGCCATATACACGCACACGCACACTCACGCACTTCTTCGCCAATTTCACCAGACCAATGAGTTCCCGGACCTGACCCTCTGTGGGAGGGCCCAACCCTGAAAATATGGCACCCTCCCTACACCACTCATGTGCAGGCTCCACACCAGGGGAACAATAGTCCTTAAACCTCCAGCTTTTGTACCAAAGGTGCTCAGTTCAGTCCTTCCCCACAGGATTCTGGGCCTGGCTCACACAGCTACTTCCTCCACCCGGAACCAGGTAAGTGCTCACCGGCGAGCGAGCCCGTGTGCCGACACCACTGATTTTCTAGCCGCTCTCAGCCTCACTGAGCTGAGCAGAGTCCTCACTAATTTACTGCCAGCTATCTTGGAACTTCTCTTCCCAGCAAAGGAACTCTGGGCTGGTGAGTGTGGTGTGTGGCCGGAGGGTCTCTCCCCCACCCGGAAAAGCCTCCCCACAGCTGGGGCTTCCCTCACAGGGTTCGCCCTCTCTCATCTCTGCCACTCCTACCAGACTTGACGTAGCCTCCTCTTTAAGTTCTTCATTTAGTGGTTCTGTTCATCTAGTGTTCTGGGGACCTCCGGGTTGAATGTTGTATAAATTGTTTGTAATTTTGGTGTGATCCTTGGAGGGAGTTAGCACAGTGGCTGTGTATTCCGCCATTTTACCGGAAGCCCCTAAATTGTGAATATTAACCCCTTATCAGATGTGTCATTGGGAATATCTTCTCCAATTCAGTAGGTTGTCATTTCATTTTGTTGATGGTTTCCTTTGCTATGCAAAATATTTTTAGTTTGATGTACTCCCATTTGTTTATTTTTAATTTTGTTTCCCTTGCCTGAGGACATGTATCGGAAAAAAATATCACGAAGAGCAATGTCAGAGAGTTTACTGCCTATTTTTTCTTCTAGGAGTTTTATGGTTTTGGGTCTTACATCTAAATGTTTGATCCATTTTGAGTTTATTTTTGTATGCAAGTATACAGTAGGAAGGTTGTCCATTTTGATTTTATTGTATGTATCTGTCCAGTTTGCCCAGGACCACTTATTGAATAGACTGCCTTTACCACAATGTATATTCTTGCTTCCTCTGTCATAGATTAAATGACGATGTAGGCATGGATTTATTTCTATGCTCTCTATTCTGTTCCATTGTTCTATGTGTCTGTTTTTCTGCCAATATCATACTGGAATAATTACTATGACCTTGTAATATAGTTTGATATCAAGCTCTGTTCTTCTTTCTCAAGATGGCCATGCTTAATCACGACCCTTTATAGTTCCATATAAATTTTAAGATTATTTATTCTAGTTCTGTGAAAAATGCTATTGGTGTTTTGATAGGGGTTGTATTGAATATGTAGATTACTTTGGGTATTATGGACATTTTTACTACATTAATTCTTCCTATTCATGAGCATGGTATATGCTTTCATTTATTTGTATTTTCTTTAATTTCCCTCTTCAATGTCTTATAATTTTCTGAATACAGGTGTTTTACTTATTTGGTTAAATTTATTCCTAGATATATTATTTTTGGATAGAATT
Source organism: Aselliscus stoliczkanus (assembly GCA_033961575.1). NCBI lineage: Eukaryota > Metazoa > Chordata > Mammalia > Chiroptera > Hipposideridae > Aselliscus > Aselliscus stoliczkanus. Next base: position 70,509,572 of record CM066737.1, on the reverse strand, counting down.
GTAATTAAGATTATTTTATTAATTTCTCTTACTGATAGTTCATTATTGGTCTATAAAAATGCAACTGAATTCTGAATATTAATTTTTTTATCCTGCTATTTTTGCTAAAATCGTTTATCAGTTCCAATAGTTTTTGGTTGAATTTTTGGGGTTCTCTATATATGGCATATCATAAGCAAATAATGACAGATTTACTTCTTCCTTTCCAATTTGGATGCCTTTTGTTTCTTTCTTTTATGATTCCTGTGGCTGAAACATCCAGTACTATGTTAATAAAATTGGTGAAAATGGATATCCTTGCGTTGTTTCTGATCTTAAAGAGAATGCTTTTACCTTTTCCCCATTGTGTATGATGTTAGCTGTGGGTTTGTCATATATGACCTTTATTATGTTGATATATGTTCCCTCTATTGCTGAGAGTTTTTATCATAAATGGGTGCTGGATTTTGTCAAACACCTTTTCTGCATCTATTGATATGATCATATGATTTTTATTTTTCATTTTGTTTAGGTGGTATATCACATTTATTGATTTGGGGATATTGAACCAATCTTGCATACCAGGAATAAATCCCACTAGATTGTGGTGTATAACCTTTTTAATATACTGTTGAATTTAAATTGCTAATATTTTGTTGAGGATTTTGGTATCTATATTCATCAGGGATATTGGCTTATAGCTGATTTTTGTTTGTTTTTTATTTTTATGTTTTTATCTGGTTTGGGAATTAGGGTACTGGTGGCTTTGAAGAATGAGGTTAAGAGCCTTGCCTGCTCTTGAATTTTTTTGGAATAATTTCAGTAAAATTGATGTTAATTCTTTTTTGAATATTTGGTAGAATTTACCTGTGATACTATCTGGTTCAGGGCTTTTGTTTGTTTGGAAGCTTGTTGATTACTCTTTCAATTTCATTGGTAGTGATGGGTCAATTCAGGTTTTCTGTTTCTTTTTGATTCAGCCTTGGAAGATTGTATGCTTCTAGGAATTTATCCATTTCTTCCAGATTGTCCAGTTTGTTGGCATATAATTGCTCATAGTATTTTCTCCAAATTTTTAATATTTCTGTGTTGTCCATTGTTACTTCTCCTCCATTTTTTATTTTATTTATTTGGGTCCTCTTCTTTTTTTCTTATTGAGTCTGGTTAAAGTTTTATTAATTTTGTTCATCTTTTCAAATAACCATATCTTGGTTTTATAGGTCATTTGTATTGTCTTTTTTGCCTCTAGGTAGTGTATTTCCACTCCGATATTTATTATTTTCTTCCTTCTACTCACTTTGGGTTTTATTTGCTATTTTTTTTCCAGTTCCTTAAGTGTATAGTTTGATTGTTTATTTGAGATTTTTCTTGTTTCTTGGGGTCGGCCTGTGTTGCTATGAATTTTGCTCTTAAAACTGCTTTGCTTTGTTCCATAGATTTGGGGTCATTGTGATTTCATTTTCATTTGTCTCAAGGTATTTTTTTATTTCTTTGTTAATCTCATTGCTGACCTATTCATTGTTTAGTAGCATGTTATTTAGCCTTGATGTGTTTATGTGTTTTCCACATTTTTTTTTGTATTTAATTTCTAGTTTTATACCATTGTTGTCAGAGAAGACACATGATATTATTGTAATTTTCTAAAATGTACTGAGACTTGTTTTGTGGCCTAATGTGTAGTCTATCTTGGAAAATATTCCATGTGCACTTGAAAAATAATGTATATTCTGTTGCTTTGGGGTGAAATGTTGTAAAAACATCAACTAAATCCATCTGCTCCAGTGTGTCATTAAGGATACTATTTCTGTGTTGATTTTCTGTCTAGAGATCTGTCCCTTGATGTCAATGGGGTGCTTAATTCCCCTAATATGATTGTGTTACTGTTGATTTCTGCCTTTGTGTCAGTGAATATATGTATATATTTACGTGCTCCTATGTTTAATAGGGTTATGTCCTCTTGTTGAATTGATCTGCTTTTCCTTATGTGATGACCTTTTTCCACCCTCATTTGTATCAAATATCTCTTTCTATCCTGAAAGATTGTGTATGTCTTTTGATTTGAGGTGGGTCTTTTATAGACAGGATGTGTAAGGGTTTTATTTTCTTATCCATTCAGCTACTCTCAGCCTTTTGATTGGAGCATTTAATCCATTTACATTTAAAGTGATTATTGATAGGCACATAGTTATTACCATTTTGTTATTCACATTTTTGATCTGTTGTTTATTTGTTTTCCCCATTCTTCTTCTAAAAGAAGCCCCTTTAACATTTCTTGTAAAAGAAAAAACAAAAAGAAGAAAACCTCTAACCAGACTCATCAAGAAGAAAAGAGAGAGGACCCAAATAAATAAAATCACATGAAAGAGGAAAGGTGTTTACAGACACCACAGAAATACAATTTTTATTTTAAATAAAATACTACAAGCAACTATATGCCAACAAATTAGACAATCTGAAAGAAATAGATAAACTCCTAGTAGCATGCAAACTTCCAAGATTGAATCCAGAAGAAACAGAAAATATGAACAGACTGATTGCTACCAATGAAACTGAATCAGTTCTCAATAAACTCTCAACAAACAAAAGTTCTGGACCAGATGGCTTCACAGATGAATTTTACCAAACATTCAAAACAAAATTAATATCTATTCTCCTCAAACTATTTAAAGGAACTGTAGGCCAATATCCATAATGATTATAGATGCAGAAATCTTCAACAAAGTATTAGCAAACTGAATTCAGCAATACATTAAAAAGATTATACACCATGATCAAGTGGGATTCATTCCTGGTATGCAAGGATTGGTTCAATATCCATAAATCAATTAATGTGATACATCACATAAATAAAATAAACAATAAAATCATATGGTCATATCAATAGATGCAGAAAAAGTATCTGACAAAGTCCTGCATCCATTTATAATAAAAACACTAAGCAAAGTGGGAATGGAAGGAATATATCTCATCATAAAAAGGCCATATATGACAAATCCACAGCTAACATCATACTCAATGGGGAAAAGCTAAAAAACATTCCCCTTAAGATCAGGACCAAAGATGCCCACTTTTACCACTTTCATTCAACGTAGTCCTGGAAGTTCTAGCCACAGCAATCAAATAAGAATAAGAAATAAAAGGCATCAAAATTGGAAAGGAGGAAGTAAAATTGTCATTATTTGCAGGTAACATGATACTATATATCGAGAATTCCAAGGAGTCTACTAAAAATCTATTAGAGCTGATTGATGAATTTAGTAAAGTAGCAGGATGCAAAATTAATATTCAGAAATTGGTTGCACTTTTATACACCAATAATGATGTATCAGAAAGAGAAATTAAGAAAAAAAATCCTATTTGCAATTACATAAAAAAATGAAATAGTTAGGAATAAATTTAACCAAGGAATTAAATGACCTGTACTCAGAAAATTATAAGACATTGAAGAGAGAAATTAAAGGAGATACAAATAAATGGAAACATATACCATGCTCATTGTATATGTCTATACTATCCTAAACAATATATAGATTCAACACAATCCCTATCAAAGTAACAATGACATTTTCCACAGAAGTAGAACTGTTGCCTTACAGCTGCCAAACCATTTGCACCCGTGTGCTAACCCCATGTCAAAAGTGACATCTTAAGGAACTGTCTCGGAATGTTGAAACCTGATGGAAAGATATCAGTAAAAGCTTCCTTAAGGGAGTGTCTCAGAATGCTGAGACCCGATGGAATGATATCGGGCAATCTCCCTTATCAGATGGTTTCAGTAATGTGGTTCCATCCCCTGGGGTGATGCGTCTGTGTGTGTGAAGGCACAATTATGTTGGAACACAAAGGGAATTTTCTGGGAGAACAGCCAGGAGGCACAAAACTCACAGACCATTAAAATGGAAATTTTACTTCCTTATAAGATCACTAATAAAAGCTACGTGGTTGCTTGATTCAGGGCTTCAGTCCTCGAGACTGTGGTCCCTTGGCCCTGCTTATACTATATTCTTGGCTCCTGTCTTTCTTAACCCTGCACTACCCTTCCGGAGTTTTACCACTCTTGTTGTGCTGCATGTAGCATGGAACAAATAATCCTAAAATTTATATGGAACCATGAAAGGCCCTGAATAGCCATGGCAATCCTGAGAAATAAGCACAAAGCAGGAGATATCATTTTACCTGATATTAAATTATACTACAAGCCTATCGTAATCAAAACAGCATGGTATTGGCATAAAAATTGATACATAGATCAATGGAACAAAATAGAGAGTCCAGAAATAAATCCATGTTTATATGGTCATTTAATCTATGACAAAGGAAACAGGAATTTACACTGGGTAAATACAATCTATTTAATAAATGGTGCTGGAAAAATTGGACAGACACATGCAAAAAAAGGAACCTGGATCACCTTCTTATGCCATACACAAGTAAAAACACAAAATGGATTGAATATTTAAATGTAAGACTGGGAAACATAAAACTCCTAGAAGGAAAATACAGGAAGTAAACTCACGGACATTACCCTTAGTAATATTTTTACTGATATAGCCCCTCAGCCACAGGAAGCAAACTAAAATTAAACAAATTAATTTAAAAAATTAACTAACTAATATTTAAAAAGAGACTACATCAAACTAAAAAAGTGTTGTTGTTTTTTGTTGTTGTTTTTTGAGGGCAGTGTCACTGGCCCTCATATGTGGAACTGAACTGGGGCCGCTGGCTTCCCAAGCCAGCGCTTAACCACCACGCCACTCGGCTGGCCCCTAAAACAGTTTTTTACATAGCGAAGGAACCATCAACAAAACAAAAAGACATCCTATTGAATGGGAGAAAATATTTGACAATGATACATCTGATAAGCAGTTATATCCAAAATCTATAAAAAAAACCCCAAAACTCATACAACCCAACACCAAAAAACGAACCCAATTAAAAAATGGGCAAAGGATATGAAGGACATTTCTCTAAAGAGGACATACAGATGGCCAATAGACATATGAAAAGATGCTCAACATCACTGATCATCAGAGAAATGCAAATAAAAACCACAGAGATACCACCTCACTCCTATCAAAATGGCTATCATCAATAAATCAATAAACAACTAGTGTTAGGGTTGTGGAGAAAAGGGAACCCTCATACACTTTTGGCTTGATTGGAAATTGGTGCAGCCACTATGGAAAACAGTATGGAGGTTTCTCAAAAAATTAAAAACAGAACTACCTTATGACTCAGCAATTCCACTCTTGGGTGTTTATCTAAAGAAATCCAAAACACTAATTGGAAAAAATATATTCGGCTTCATGTTTATTGCAGTGTCATTCCCAATAGCCAATATATGGAAACAACTAAAATGCCCATCAATTTCTTGGATAAAGAAATTGTTACATTTATACAATGTGAAAGTGTTACATTTATACTATGGAGCATTACTCTACCATAAAAAGGATGAAATCTTACCATTTGCAGCAATGTGAATGGACCTAGAGGATATTATGCTAAGTGAAATAAGTCATACTGAGAAAGACAAATACCACATGATTTCACTTATATGTAGAATCTAAAGAACAGAATAAACAAGAAAACAAAACAGAAATAGACTTAGAGATATAGAGACAAAACTGATGGTTGCTAGAAGGGAGGGGTTTGGGGGGTGGGGGAGAAGGTGAAGGGATTAGAAAGTACAAATTTGTAGTCACAAATAATAGTCATTTGTATGTGAAATACAGTATGGGGAATATAATCAATAATGTTGTTAGATTATGTAGGGTGCTAGATGGGTACTGTACTTTTCAGGGAGGTTACTTTATACATTGTGTAGATGCCTGACCACTGCACTGTATACCTGAAACTAACATAGACTAATATTGAATATCAATAATAATTATATATATATATTTACATATATAATTACATATATGTAATTACATACATTTAATTACATATATATTCACAAGATGTATAAAATACAGTATAGGGAACAGAGTCAATGGAATTATAACAGATATATACAATGTCAGAAGGGTAGTAGTCTGGGAGAGGGGTTATCACTTTGTGAGATGTATAAATGTCTAATCATCATATTGTTTTGTACATCTGAAACAAATTTTTAAAAAAACCTAAAAAAAAAAAAAAGCTCAGTAAATCCCAAAGAGGATAAACTTAAAGAAATGGATTCCTGGATGCTTCATAATCAAACTGCTGAAAATTAAAGACAAATAAAAACAATCTTGAAAGTAGTCAGAAAAAAATGACACATTTTAGTAGGGGAACAACAATTCAAATGACTGTGGTTTTCTCATCAGAAGCCACGGAGGTCAGAAGGCACAAAATGTTAAAAAATTATAATAGTAATTGAGAATCGTTAACCCAGAACCCAGAGATATTCAGGCAGAAGAGAAGTGATACCAGAGAAAAACTTGGAACTTCAGGAATGAAAAAACAGAAATAGTAAAATATCTGGGTAAATATAATAAACTATTTTTCTCCTCTTAAAAACAAAACAAAACATTTCTTGTAATACTGGGTTGGTTGTGATGAATCCTTTAGCTTTGTCTTGTCTGGGAAGCTCTTTATCTCTTCTTCAATTTTATTTATTTATTTATTCATTTATTTATTTATAGCTGAGTCATCCTGCCACCTGTTGGGGGCTCAGGGGCAGCTCAGCTCGGGCCAGGCATCAAACTGCTATTGCTCAGAGCTTGCGCTCTTGAGCGAGTTCTTAACCAACTGAGCCACTTGGCTGGCCCTCTCTTTTCAATTTTAAATGACAGCCTTGCTGGGTAGAGTAGTCGTGGTTGCAGGTCCTTGCTTTCATCACTTTTAGTATTTCCTGCCACTCCCTCTGGCCTGCAAAGTTTCTGTTGAGAAATCAGCAGTCTTATGAGATTCCTTGTAAATAACTAGTTATCTTTCTCTTGCTGCTTTTACAATTCTCTCTTTGTGTTTAACTTTTGCCATTTTATTTATGATGTGTCTTGGTGTGGACCCATTTGGGTTCATCTTGTTTGGGACTTTCTACACTTCCTGGGCTCATTTCCTCTTGCCAGATTAGGAAGTTTCAGTCATTATTTCTTCAAATAGGTTTTCAATCCTTTGCTCCCTCTCTATTTTTCTGTTATTCCTGTCATGCAAATGTTATGCTTGATGTTGTCTCAGGAGTCCCTTCAGTTATCTTCGTTTCTTTCTTTTTTCATTTTGTTGTTCCAATGTGGTGTTTTTTGCTACCCTGTCTTTTAAATCACTGATTCATTCATCTTCTTAATGTAATCGGCTGTAGATTCCTTCTAGAATATTCTTTTTTCTAGTTATATTCTTTGTTTCTGATTATTTCTTTTTTTATGGTTTCTATGCCCTTCTTCATGCTTTGTTGAATTTCTAAGTTCCTTAAGCATTCTTCTAACCAGTGTTTTGAGCTCTGTTTCTGGTAGGTTGGCTGCCTCCATTTTATTCAGTTCTCTTTCTGGAGTTTTATCCTGTTCTTTTATCTGGGACATGTTTCTTTGTTTTTTCATTCTTGCTGCCCCTCTGCGTTTGCTTCTTTGTATTAGGTAGATCTCCTATGTCTCTCAGTATTTGTTTGGTGGCTTTATGTAGTATGTGTCCTGTGTGGTCCAGTAGCTCATTCTCCCTCATCACCTGTGCAACTGTTACAGGAGTGTCCTTTGTGTGTATTGTGTGTATTGTCTTATTGTAGTTGAGCTTGATTTCTTGTGGTGCATCAGTGGATGGGACTGTGTCTCAGGCTTACTGGCTGTAAGGAATTGCTGCACCCACAGTGTATGAGTTGCTGTTTGGTGGCTGACCCCTCAGACAGGGGTTTGCACCAGAAAGCTCTTTTGCCTGTTGAGACCATCCTTTGGGTGTGCCATTATGGGTCTATTAGGCAGTACTCTGGTGTGGTCTGTGCCTGGCCTCTGAGTTTGGTGTTTCAGATGCTTGTTTGGATGGGCTTACATGCAGACCAATATCAGCCTTGCCTGTGACCAGCACAGGGTTACCTGGTAAGAATGACAAAGCTCTTCATGGTTGGTTGCTGCCTGTGCTGGACCTAGAATCATGTTGGGGTGACCTTGCAATGAACCAAGGTTGGCTGCCACCAGTATAGGTCCTGGGTCAGCCTAGCAAAAGGCTCAGTCCCTCCCTCTTTCTAGTTCTGTTGCCACCTGCAGCTTTCCCATAAGACTCAGCCACTGAAAGTGCGTCCTTAGGTGTACAGGTTAGGCTTTTTGACCTGGTACTGACAATGCCTTCAGTGATGCTGCCTGAGTTAGGTGAGACAGGGTCTCAGGGAATCAGCATGGTGTGGTCAGTGGTTTTTGTAAATTTAATTCACATTCAGTTCTTGCATCAGTGCTGCGCCTGTGGCCACTCTACAAAAATCCCTGAGAACTCCAGGGCCTATCACTTGCATTGAACCTGCAGATCCCTAAGAGCCACTCAAGAAAGGCTGAAGCGCAAGCTGGGCCTTACTGCCCACCACCAAAATTTTCCCAGGCTGCCATGGGGCATCCACTGCTATTCAAGCCTCCCTCAACTTGTAGGGCAGGGCTGGCCACCCAGGAGCTTTGAATGACCTCATCAATGCTGTACTACCTTGGTGAGGTGGGGTCCTAGGGAGTCACTAAGTTGCAGTAAATGCAAATTTTACTAGACCAGTCAGTGCAGTCTCAGATTTGGCCCTGAGGGGAAGGGTTCAAAACAGGAAAGATGGTGCCCACCTATAGGCTACCTGTGAGGCAGGCTCCACACAGTGATAATGGCTGCTGTCCCTCTAGCCATCAGCTTGACCCACACAACTCAGTCTTTCCCTGTGTGCCTCTGGCACCTCTCAAGTTGTGCCCCTCCACTAGAGCCCAGGGTGAATGCTTGCAAGTGAGTGAATCTGTGCAGGCCCTTCAAAAGAATGTCTGGGTTTCCAGATGCCTTTCACCTCACTGTAATGGACAGAATCCTTGCTGATTTTCACTGCCAGATGTTCCTCTTCCTGGTATAGAACCACTGGGCTGGGCCTGGTGTAGGGCTGGATCCCCCCACTCTTCAAAGGAAACCTCAACCACTGAGGTGTTCCTCCCCATGTTCCACCAGGTTTGGGGTCAGCCTGTTTCACCTCTCCACCCCTACCAGTCTCAATGTGGCCTCTTTTTTATATCCTTAGTTATAGGGGTTCTGTTCAGCTAGTCTTCAGATGATTGTCAAAGTTGATTGTTCTATAATTTAGTTGTAATTTTAATATGCTCATGGGAGGAGGCAGGCATAGCATTTACCTATTCTACCATCCTGGACCTTCCCCACCCCATGCTAATCTTTATTTTCTTTCATATCTCCTCCATGTGTGTGTCCATCAAAGGCATGTTTATAATCACAAAACAGATAGGCAGTTTTCGACCATGGTAGTGTTCAAGAAATACATGTAGAGATTTTTTAAATTACAAATGCCTATGACAAACTACAGATATTTGGAGTCAGAATATCCTGTTTTAATGCCTGAGTATCTGAAAATCTTGCCAGTTATTTAGGTGTAGTGTGTCCTGACATGCATTTGACAGACTTCTTTACAGGAAACAGACATTCATTCCTTAGCTGCCAGGACTGCTGGCTGCTGATGGCTCACAGCTGAGACTTTATCAAAAATCACCCCTGCAAAAGGAAACTATCTCTCCCAAAATTGTACTCCTATACTAGAGGTAGCTCACTCCCACTGACTGGTAACTTCATGAGTACAAATTCCCTACCCCTGACCTCAATTGGGACAAATCTAGAAGATTATTTTGGCTCCAGAACTCCCTGGAAAAACAGCAGAGCCTTCTGATTTTATTTTATTGCTGTTGAACTATTTCCACTGCAAAATCTTGATTCCTCCTCTCTTACAGTTGTTTATTACAGGAGCACTTCCCAATAAACCCCCTGAATGCAAATTTTAGAGTCTCAAAGTATATTTTCTATGTCATCTGACTTGCTATATCACATAATTCTAATGCACTGGCAACAATGAAATTGCTGTACTATATGTATGCTCGTTATGGGAATAACCAAGTTAGCCTCTGCCATATCTAGTAAAGTGCTTCTAAGCCCGGAGAAACAATACATATTTTTAAAATGGGTGTAGATTTGCAGTCTGAGACAAAAGGTCTAGACTTAGTTTTTCTTGTTTCTTCCTTCTTAGTAAAACAAAATATGCTTGAAATAATTTAACAATCAATAAGGATTTGGAAAGGTGGAAAGACAAATGTGAAATGGCTTAAAACATCAGGATTTTTAAATGTAATCATGATGAATTCCTGTTTTTTCTTTTTTTAACTCCCATTTGTCCTGTACCTGAGAGATCTGAAACCCAGAGCTGTGAACAGGTTATCTTGGGGGGGGGGGGGGCAGGAGGAAAATGAAGATCCCAGTAGCACCTAAGGAAAAACCTCAGACTTACTGAAAATAATGGCTCAAACTGCTTGTGACTTATTCTCCAGCAGAGCTCCAGGGACCAACCCACCCCCTGCATCACACCGGTGTGCAGCAGTGGGATGATATAAAGTCTATAGTGGCAGCAAGAAAACGTCAGAGCAATGACAATTATTAGTGATAAAGAGGGATGTTACATAATGATAAATGGATCAATCTACCAGGAAGACATTATGATCCCAAATGTATATGCACAAAACAATAAAGTTTCAAAATAGATGAAACATAAACTGAAGAAGCTGAATAAAGAAACAGACAAAACTACAAATGTAGTCTGAGGTTTCTTTTGGAGGTGATTAAAAGGTCTAAAATTGACTGTGGTATTCATTGCACATATCTGTAAATATGATAAAAACAAAACAAAACATTAAATTGTAAACTTAAAGTGGGTAAATTCTATGCTATGCGAATTATGTCTCAATAAAGCTGTTAAGAAATACTACAAGAACCAGGTGGAAGAAAACATTGATTTGACACATTAGAGATTAATACACTGAATTTGTTCACTACAGTGTAACTTCCATGAGAACTGCTTTGTTTTTCTTCCTGTTAACTGTTGTATTCCAAGATCCTGCCCATAATTGGCAATCAATAAATATCTGTTGCTGTTGATTTTTTAGCTGTTGGTACAACTATGTTATATTCATGATTTATACCAAAGTTCCATAAAATATAAGGCTTTCTTCTTCCACAGCCACCCCTTCACAATGCTGTTAAACTGGAAACTAATATTGAAATGCAGATTTTAGAGGAAAGAACAGAATAGAATAGAAAGAAAGAAAGAAGTCTAGTTACTTGGGTCTCTTTATTGAAAAACAAATGCATTTTATTAATACAACACTGTGCTTAGTACAAATGGTCACCTTAACAACCAAGGTTGCAGATATCCAAAATGTGATTATAACAAACACTATTTTTTGCTACTAAACATACATTCCACCATATTTTTCTTTACTAATGAATATCCAGTTTGCTCAAGTATTAGATGGCCATGTGTTTCATAAACATCAGCCTCTTTTCCATCCCAGAAATGAATTATAATTAATCTAGGTTGATCATAGTATTTTATTCCTCTAATGCCCAGTGTCTTCCAGAGTAACAAAGCAAATATGAGGTCTATTGTCACGCTGACTGCCTGTCTGCCCTCATGCACATTTCCATAGAGACAGGCCATTACTTCAATATTATGCTTACTTTATGTATCCCTACTTGGCCCCAAAAGGTGACTGGTTAGGCAATAAAGGATAAGATTCCTCAAGGGAGGGACAACCTAAACCAGGCACAGCTGCATTGGAGCCATAGGAGGAATCACAGAGTAGAGGAAAAAGGGTATAGAACTCTTGCTTCAGGTTCTGGCAGCCTGCATATGAAATGACCTATTGATGTGATATCTGTCCTCTGTGCATTCTTATCAGTAAGCCTTTGCAGAGGAAGTTTCTGTTTCTTAAGAGGTACATGACAATACCTTCAGTAATGGCAGCTTGCAGGCATGGGAGATTAGGCCGTGAACTAAATTCTTGGGTGTGAGACTCAGAGACTGTGGAAGCTACATTGATCTTTTCTTATTTGTAAGACAATAAAAGAAACAGTCAGGCCCAATTCGGGGCTCTCAGTCCACAAGGCTGAAGTCCCCTGGCCCCAACTGCATTTTTCTCTTATTTGTGTCTCTCTCTTTCTTAAACTTTCGCTATCCCTTCTCCACTCCCACTGCTCTGTCATGCTGGATGCAACAGAGGTCTAACAATTAAGTTTGAAAACTTTCCACTGTGCTCTTACATTGGCAGTACTGTACAAACAGCTCAGTAAGGTTTCATAACCTTGTCATGTCAGCATCTCATAGCTGTGTTCATGTTGACATGTGGTGGTGTCTTGCTGAGCGGCGTTCATTATTGTTGTTGCATGTTTTTGTGTGTCATCAGGAGAATGTCTGAGCTTGAATTACAGCAATGAACAAACATTAAATTTTTGTTACGCTTAGCAACAGTGGAAGTGAAATCAGGGACAGGTTAGTCCAAGTTTATGGGGATAGTGCCATGAAGAAAATGGCAGTGTACAAATGGATTAAATGTTTTTTCTGCGGGGAGGCAATGTGTCACAGATGAAGAGAGATCAGGGCAGCCAGTAATGAGCAGAATTGATGAAAACATTGCAAAAATTTGTCAAATTGTGCATCAAAATTGTCAGCTGATGGTGAGAAGCATAGCAGACCAAGTAAATATTGATGGAGAAACAGTAAGGAAAATCTTAACTGAAAATCTTGACATGAGAAAGATGTGTGCAAAAATAGTCCTGAAGGAGCTCATTGATGAACAAAAGCAGAGGAGAGTTGAAGTTTGCCAAGACCTTTTGGAGGGGTAAGACCATGTTTGGGCCATGTTATCACTAGGGATGAAACATGGGTGTACAAATGCGACCCTGAAATAAAGCATCAAAGTGCACAATGGAAGTCAGCCAATTCTCCACAACCAAAAAAGTTCCATCAGTCCACATCAAGAGTCAAAACGAAGTTGCTAACCTTTTTTGATATCTGAAGGATTATTCATTATAAATATGTGCCAATTAGACAGTTAACCAAGTTTACTATTTGGAAGTGCTGAAAAGGCTGCATAGGAAAGTTAGATGAAAACAACCTGAGCTTTTTGCCAACAACTCAATGGCTCTTGCATCTCGACAGTGCACCAGGTCACATAGCAGTGCCTTTGAGGGAGTTTTACCCAGTAAACAACTAACTGTATTGGAACAACCTCTCTACTCACATGATTTGGCCCCCAGTGACTTCTTTCTTTACCTGAGGTTAAAGGAAATATTGAAAGGAAGACATTTTCATGACATTCGGTATATTAAGGGTAATATGATGATTTTCTGATGACCATTCCAGAAAAAGAGTTCCAAAATTGCTTTGAAGGTGGACTAGGCACTGGCATTGATGCATAGCTTCCCAAGAGGCATATTTCAAAGGTGACTTTGAATAGTGATATTCAGCAACGAAATATGAAGCAATTTTTCTAGGATGAGTTCATGAACTTAATTGTCAGGCCTTGTAGGATTTGTGTTGTATATGGTGGTGGGGGGGGGGGGGAGAGAGAGAGAGATTTATTTTAAGGAATTTTTGAGGTTGGAAAGTCCAAAATCTTCAGGGCAGTCTGATATGCTAGAGACCCAGGGAAAAACTGATGTTGCAGCTCAAGTTCTAAGACAATGTGGCAGAATTCCCTCTTCCTCAGGGAAAGTAAGTCTTTTCCTTAAGGCTTTCAACTGATTTGATCAAGCCCACCACATTATGGAGGGCTATCTCCTTTTTTGAAAGTCTATTAAGTTAAATGTTGATCTCATAAAGGAAAGTCTTTGTAGTGATATCCACATGTGTTTGACTAAATATCCAGGTACATAGCATTTCCAAGTTGACACATAAAATTAATGATTACAAGTCCACTCCTTGTTAACCTGACACCCACAAGCATCCCCTTAAACCATGCTTAATCTCTGAATAAAACAATAATAACATTATGATTATGCATAACATGGTACAACTATCCTGTGTAAAAGCAAAAATGCATTAACTCTTTCTCTAGAAGAGTATGCAAAGTCCTTGTTTGATGTTCATTGTTCTCCTGATACCTTGTAGTTTAATTACTATGATGTAAATATAAGAATGTTTGAATATTATGAGAGAAAGTCAATGCATTTTATGTTATATGATTAAGGGACTAAGAGATTAAAAAAACAAAGATATTTCTTTAAATGTGTACACACATGTAAATATATTCTTAAATAAATAAGAAAGAAGCCTATCTGATCTATGAGATACTATTAAAAGAAACAATCTCTCAATATTGGAGTACCAGAAGGAGAACAGAAGGAGAACAGAAGGAGAAGGGGGAAGAAAGCGCATGACAAAGTACAAGCAACAAAAGCAAAAATTAATAAGAGCTACTATAACAAGTGAAAAAAACTTCTGCACAGCAAAAGAAGCAAACAACAAAATAAAAAGGCAACCTTTAAAATGGGAGAAAATACTTACAAACCATATATCCGATGAGACTAATATCCAAAATATATACAGAACTCATACAATTCAATAGAAAAAAAAAAGATCTGATTTAAAAAATTAGTAGACAGGGCCAGCCGAGTGGCGCATTGGTTAAGAGCTGGTTTTGGGATGCCAGCGGCCCCGGTTCAGATCCCATGTATGAGGGCCAGTGACACTGCCCTCTACAGCTAACAAAAGCTCCTCCTGGAGCTGGGCTGTGCGAGCCCCGGCGACGGTGTGGGCTGCAGCCCCTGCTGCAGTGGGCTGCCATAGGCTACAGTGAGTGGCCAGCAGCCAGCGTGAGCGGCTGGCAGCCAGCGTGAGCTGCCAATAGCCGCGGTGAGCGACATCCAGAGGCCAGTGACCGATCTGCCTTATCCAGGAAGAGTGCAATGACGATACCAACATGGGCCAGTGAAGCAACGTCCTCCGCAACTAGACTGAAGAACAAAAAGACAGCAACTTGTCTGTTCCCCTTCCCTGATTCCCCAACACTGTTCCTCTCCCCCAATTCCCCAATAAAATCTTTAAAAAAAAAATTAGTAGGCAAACTACATAGACTTATTGTTTTCTAAAAACGACATCCAAATGGCCAACAGGTACATATAAAGATACAGAGCATCAATAAGCATCAAGGAAATGCAAGTCAAATCCCCAATGTGATACCACCTCAGGTGTGTTAGATGACTTTTATCAAAAAGACAAGAGATACCAAGTGTTGGTGAAAATGTCAAGAAATGAAAACATTTGTACACTATTCTTGGGAATGTAAAAAGGTATAGACACTATAAATAGCAGTATGGAGGTCCCTCGAATAATTAAAATTAGAATGATTCAGCAATTTCCCTTCTAAGTACATAACCAAAGAAATGAAATCAGCATTTTGAAGATATGTCTACACTGTAATATTTATTGCAGCATTATTTATAAAAGCCAAGATATGGAAACAACCTAAGTGTCTACCTGCAGAGAAGAAGATATGAGATGTATATATGCACAAAATGAAATATTATTCAATCATGAGAAAGGAGGAAGTCTGCCATTTGGAACACCATGGATGGACCTTGAGAGCAGTATGCTAATTGAAATGTCAGACAGAGAAAGACAAATACTGTATGATATCATTATGTGTGGAATCTAAAATAGTCAAACTCATAGAATTCAAGTAGAATGGTGTTTTCTAGGAGCTGGAGAGTGAAGATAATGAGGAGGTTTCCATTAAAAGGTACAAACTTTCAGTTATATGATGAATAATTCCTGGGGAATCTAATGAACAATATGATGACTATAATTAAAAATTCCATACTTTTATACTTGAAAGTTACAAAGAAAGTACACTCTAAATATTTTCACTACACACACACACACACACACACACACAAACAGTAATTATTTGAGGTGATGAAAGTGTTAATTAACCTTACTTTGCTAATCATTTTGCAACATAGAAGTGTATTAAATCATCATGTTTGAACCTTAAACTTACATGATATTTTTTTAAAGATTTAATTCGGGAATTGGGGTAGGGGAACAGATAAGTTGCTGTCCTTTTGTTCTTCAGTCTAGTTGTGGAGGACATCGCTTCACTGGCCCACATTGATATTATCATTGCGCTCTTCCCAGGTGAGGCAGTCGCTCAGCCAGACATTGGTCGGCCGCTCATGGCGGCTCACAGCAACTCACAAAAGCACACACTAGCTGCTGGCCAGCCCCACTGCAGCCTATGCAGTCGCTGGCAACTCATGGCAGCCCAGCTCCAGGTTGAGCTGTTGTTCACCATCATATCTGTAGAGGGCACAGCATCACTGGCCCTCATGAGGGATCCGAAATGGGACCCTGCTGCTCAGAACTGGCATCCCAAGCCAACTCCTAACCAACATGCCACTCGGCCAGCCCCAAATTTACATGATGTTATATGTCAGCTAAATCTCAATAAATCTGATTTTAAAATTCCATAACTTGTAAACCTGTTTCTTAAAAAATGCTACTTTTTCCATAAAAAAATAATATTTGCAAATGTTAAATATTACTTTGTACTTACTATTTAAAACTAAATGAATGAAAAATGGCAATGCTTTAAAATAATTGCTCGCACTATTGTGGAGAATGATAAGTCCAAAACCTGCATGGTAGACCAACATGCTGGAACTCTAAGAAAGTAAAATGATCTTGCAGCTTGTGTCTAAAGGCAGACTGCTGTCATTGTTTCTTCTTCTGCATGCCAGCCTTTTTCTTAGCACTTTCAAATTGATTCAATTAGGCTATCCATAACATGGAGAGCAATCTGCTTTACTGAGTGTCTACTGAATTAAACATTCATTTCATCTAAAAATATCTTCACAACAACATCCAGAATTGTTTGGCTAAGTGTTTAGATACTATGGCCTACTCCAGCTGACATTAATATTAGCCATCACAATTTCCCTTACCAATACTAGAATAAGCATGTGAAGCAGCACTGTCCAATGAGATGTGAGAGGGAGTTGGCTAGGGAACTTCTAGAAGATTGCTCATTACGCTTCCTATGGAACAGAAGCAAGGTATATGCAATCTTTTCCTCTGAGTTTTTGAAACCAATGAACTATGGCAGCCATCTTGAGACCATAAAGGCCTGAGCCTGGGAACAAAATGAGAAAACAAAACAGAACAGTGGGAGCAGCCCAAGTCTTTGAATGCATCTTTGAGTCATTGAATTAATCAACTCCCTCGCTCCTAAAATTGTAATGAGAAGCAATAAAATTTTCTTAATATTAAAAAACTAATTAATCTAACCTACCTTTGTAACAGCCTACAGAAAAAAAAATCATATGATCATGTCAACTGATGAAGAAAATTATTTGACAAAATCTAATGCCTAATCATGATAATACTCAGCAGTTTTAGAATACAGGTGAACATCCTCAAATTGATAGAAAAAAATAAGGAATTCTGAAATTGATTAATTCTATCTGCAGAACAACATACAGATAACATGATATTTAATAGAAAAACACTGTATGATTTTCCTACATGACAAGGCTGGGATGTCAGCTTTCACCACTCTTATACAACATATGATGTCTGACACTTGAGTTCTCAAACTTGTTGCAACAATATTGCTTACCTTTTTTGCTATTGGAGGATTATTCATTTCGAATTTGTACCAACTAGATGGTTAACCAAGTTTACTATCTGGAAGTGCTGAAAAGGCTATGCGGGAAAATTAGACGAAAACTACCTGAGCTTTTTGCAAACAACTCATGTCTCTTGCATCATGACAATGCACCAGCTCACATGGCATTCTGTGAGGGAGTTTTTAGCCAGTAAAAAAATAACTGTATTGGAACATCCTCCCTACTCACATGATCTGGCCCCCAATGACTTTTTTCTTTACCCAAAGGTAAAGGAAATATTGAGAGGAAGACATTTTGATCACATTCAGGACTTTAAGGGTAATATGACAACAGCAATGATGGCCATTCCAGAGTTTCAAAATTGCTTTGAAGGGTGGACTAGGTGCTGGTGTCAGTGCATAGCTTCCCAAGTGGCATACTTCAAAGGTGACAGTAGTGATACTCAGCAATGAGGTATGTAGCACTTTTTCTACGATGGGTTCCTGAGCTTAATTGTCAGACCTCATATGTACAAGACTTAATGCTGAACATTACAAAATGCTGATGGAAAAATTCAAACAAGACCTACAGAAATAAAAATACATGCAACATTCATAAATTGGAGCACTCTGCATCTAGTAAAATTTTGTATTTTCAGCAAATTGATCTATTAACTTCTATTTATTAATTAATCAAATACAATTTTTATTAAAATCTCAGTATGGTTTTTTACACATAAACAAGCTTATTTTAAATTTAATGTAGAAAGACACACACCGTGGGGTAACTAAAACACTTTTGGAAAGGAATAATAATGTGGCAGTATCACTCGACCAGATATCAAGTCTTACTTTATAAATGCCATAATCAAGACAGTGTGTTGCTGGTGGAGGGATAGACCCTTAAATCAGTAGAATGCAATAGAAGACTGTTATGGATTGAATATTTCTACCCTCCCAAAATACATATGTTGAATTCCTAGTTCCCAACATGATAGTATTTGGAGGTGGGGACTTTTTTAGGTAAATAATTTTATTTATTTATTTATTTATTTATTTTTGAGGGCAGTGTCACTGGCCTTCATATGTGGGACTGAACCAGGGCTGCTGGCTTCCCATGCCAGTGCTTAACCACTGCACCACTGGGCCGGCCCAGTAAATAACTTTAGATAAGTTCATGAGGGCAAACCCCCATGATGGGATTGTTCCTTTTCCGTCATAAATTATATAAATGTCTGATCACTATGTTGTGCACATGAAATGAATATGATATTGTATTCCAACTGTAATTGAAGAAAAATTATTAAAAAAAGGAAGAAACACCAGAGCTCTCTCTCTCTCTGCCATGTGAAAACACAGCAAGAAAGTGACTGCAAAACAGGAAGAGAGCACTCAGGGACCACATTAGCCAGCACCTTGATCTTGAACTTTCCAGCTCCCAGAACTGTGAGAAATCAAATTCTGTTATTTAAGCCACCCAGTCTATTGCATTTTCTTGTAGCAGCTTGAGCAGAGTAAGGACCCAGAAATATATATGGACTAAAAGCTGACTAAGGACACAGATACGCCTGACTGATATTGACCAAGTTACAATAGCAATTCAATGAAGGAAAGATATTCTTTTCAACAAATGGCATTGGAGCAATTGAACATTCATACACTAAACAAAATGAACTTCAACTTAACAGTACAGCATATACAGAAAACAAAAACAAAATATAATATACCACAATAATTAACTGGAAATGTGTTTTGCTATGATGCATCTAAACAATATAGTGGGAGCCAAACACCAAAATCCTTCTGGATTTTGCAATCAAATTAATCCAACTCTATAATGTAAGCCCCTTATAAACCATAGACCCACTTCTTAGAATGCACACCTGTGGTGAGTAAGAGGATATTGGTGCATCTACTATATAATAAAGTCCTAAAAGATATTAGTTAATGTCTCTTTTTTTCTGATAAGAAACATATCTCCCCAGGGGAAAAGCTAGATTGCAAATTAGTGTGTTGGCATTAAATAAATATAAAACTTGGGAAAATTTGGCATCAAATAAATATATAGCATTGACTGTACCTTTCTTAGAGTTCTAAGTAAGGCATTTTGACTGAATTTGAATGCTTTTTTTTCCCCCAGGTGAAAAAAAATACTTTGCAAAAGCTGGCAGATAATTTGCTTAGAGCCTTTGGTTTCTGCTTTTTGGATTTTTATATGAGCCTTTAAATAACATATATTTTGCCAAGTGTGATGCATTATGTTGGTGGCATTTTGATTGTTAGAAGTGAGTTATGTGATAAATGTTTGCTACATTAAAGAAACTTTGGTATCAATAAATAAACAGACTTATCTTCTCTTTCACAGTGGAGCTGGTCCTCTCAGTGGGACAAAGAAGTGTCCAACTGCTGCTTATTTTAGGCAGATCTGGAATTTTGTCGAAATTCAGTAGAACATGATTAACTGTCACAATCATTCACATTTGTACTCTTACATTTTTCAATTCCTGCCTGGGAGACCTCCACAGAAAAGATGTAGCAAAAAATTGGAATAATAACCCTGCATCCTGGAGAATGCATAAGACATATTAAAGGGCTGACTGAACGTTTGAGTAGAGCACAGAGGCATCAGATGCTTTCATGTGACAAGAACACAAGAACACATTTCCCTTGTGATGTGAAGTTAAGGGAGTTTCCTTCGTGGAATTAGCACAGCCTGAATTGCTATATCCATGAACATCAGAAATAAATTTTAATATAACCACTAGGAAAAGGTAAGAAAAAAACACTTTAAAAAAAGAATAAAATTATATAGCCTGTTAAACAAATTCCATTTTCATTTTTTGGAGGGATACATTTTTAGAATTATAATATTTAGTTGTACATTATCCTTTGTAAGCTGTTTTAACTAAACCTCCTTTTTAACCTAACCTCCTTTCTCTGATAACCCATCTCTTTTCAGAAGCTTTCATGGATTCTTCAGATTAAGGAAGATAATATTAAGGATGATAGCTCCTTCAGGACAATAGTTAGAGGGTTCAAGCCTTGCTGCTTAGAACTCTATATCTATCTATCTTTCATATATATATATATATATATATATATATATATATATATATATATATATAGAGAGAGAGAGAGAGAGAGAGAGAGAGAATGTACACACATTTTTAGAAAGGAAAACATCATTAAGACTATAATACTCAATATATACTGATAACGAAAATTGAATACAAGTCATGTGTGACTCCTGCAATTACAAGAGGTGCTCAAAGTGGTGCTCAGAGTGGTTACCATCAGCATCTGGGCATTTCTGATTATGGCAAACTACTGCTTAATCAACATTGACCATAGTGTCGACTTGTATACCTTTTTCTGACCATATATATATATATATATATATATATATATATATATATATATATTCATATGTCATTTAACAACAGGGATACATCCTGAGAAATGTTTTCTTAGGCAACTTTGTTGTGGAAATGACATAGGGTGCACTTACACAAACCTAGATGGTATAGCCTACCACACACCCAGGCTCTATAGTGTGGCCTAGGTGTTGTTCCTAGGCTACGAACATGTACAGCACGTTCCTGTACTAACTACTGTAGGCAATTTTAACACAATGGCAAATTTTTTTTGTATCTAAACACCTAAATGTAGAAAAGGTACCATAAAAATATGGTATGAAAGATAAAAAACAATGGTACACCTGTGTAGGTCATTTACCATTTGCAAGATTGGAAGTTGCTCTGGGTGAGTCAGTGAGTGAATGGTGAGTGAATGTGAAGACCTGGGACATGACTGTACACTATTCTAAATTTATAAAAATTGTCTCACATGTCCTGCCTTTGCTTCCTTCTGACAGTCATAAATAGAACATCAAAGCTATAAATTCTGCCACATAAACAGGGATATGGGCTGGATTGTTTGGAAATATTGAGGAGAAAGTGGCTGGGTAAGGCATAGGTCACCATAATAGTGACTGTCAGGAGGAAGTAGGCCTGAAGATCAACAGGAATGAGGAATCAAGATGGGGAGACAAATTAACATAGATGACTTGTCATAGCAATGTGGTTTTGGCTATTGCATGTAGGAGCAGTGGTCAGATTAGGAAATGGTGGCATTCATAAAAATACAGGGTGTTCATCATGAGATGGAGTAGAACTGAGGTCTCAAAATTTTGACTTTGAGAATTTGTTGTCAGTTCCATTAGCCCTATCTGGCACAAGGGATTCTCTCTGCCATTAGGCTGACAGAAAAACTAAAACTTATCTATGCTTTACATCATTACAATCTGAAAATATTTCTAAACTACAGAGACAGCTTGCTCCACACTACCACAGAAAGCTTTTGCTAAAGTGGTAGTGCCACTTAGTCCTTGTTAAGGTAGTTGCTGTGGACCTGTGTCCTTGTACAGGATCTTAGGGCCTCAACAAAGAATTTACAGCAATGCACTCTGCAGACCATCAGGCTAGATCTGGGAGGGCTGTAGCACCCTCTGCATATATAACACTGGGGAGGCAGGCTCCTCTGTGCTGAAACAGGTCAGTGGCAAACTGATTGGGATGGAATCTGTGCACTCAAAAATGGGATGCTGTGAGTGACAGGAAATCTACTGTCAGGCTCCCACAGATATTGCTCCCATCAGAAAATAAAGTCCTCCTGAAACTCAAATCCTTCCATTTCTTACAAGAAATTCAGCTCCTTTATAATCTTATGGGACCACCAATGTATATGTGGTCTGTTGTTAACCAAAAAGTCATTATGTAGCACATAACTTTATTATAATTGAAAAACCAGAATAGAATGATTTAAATTTCAAGGTATCAGATGGAATAGGTGGTGAGAAAAAGTTGAAAATATTGATAATAAATATAACCAATTTTAAAAGAAACAGAAAGAAAATAATTTCAATTTAAATGCCATGGGAAAATGTGCCCAGACTCTTCCAAATAATACACTCCAATAAGTCAGTTTACTGCACATTACAGATAATGATTAAGGTTTTGCTATCTTAGTTTTTCAAAAGGAGTGTGTATATACCAGAGGTAAGGTTTAGATTTCAAGGGTTTTCAAAAATTACTGCATACCAGCATACTCACCTGGTGAATGTGCTCTGAATAAGAGTTTCCTAGCTCTGTTAAATCAGATTTTTACAGGCTCCCTGAAATGATGATTCTGAGGTAACTTGTTCCTGGATAGAAATTTGGAATAATCTAAGTTTGGTTACTATTGAGATTTTTTATTTATGGCAATGAAATTTGTTCAGTTTTTCTTTTGTACTTTTTTGTTACAAGGTGTTAAATACACTTTATTTCCAAAGAAATGACCCTGATTCCCAATATCCTGTATTCTTAATGCTCAGTTTGTCATCTTATTTTTTGACAAAATACAATGTTTAAACAAAGCTGACAGAGCTCAGGTTTATAAATATTTTATTTGTACATAATGTGATGAGAAAGGCAGTCAATTATTTTCCCCCTAATATTGAAGGTACAAGATTTAACTCTCTTACTGTTGATTTGTGAAAGTTTAGGGGCACCTTAGTCTTCTCTTCTTATTTTTGTTTTAGAAAATCAAGTTAACTCACATTTTAAGAAATTAATAGAAACCTTATACATCTATTCAATTTGTGCAAGTGATTTCAAACATTTTAGTAGAAAATATTTATTCATGTAGTTTAAGGTTCTTCAAATCAATAATATTGTTCCTTAGTTAATTGCTTTTGATTATTCAAAACTGAGCAGAAATTAAATGAATCATGTACAAAATAAGATGTAAGTTAATATTTGGAAACCTGATTGTATACTTATGTAACCTATACAGATCATTTTCATTAAACTATCATTTGTCATCTTGAAAAGAAAATTTTGAAGTTCACTCTTCATTTCTGGCTAGTTTATGTTATCAATTCACTCTTTCCTCTCAGAAATCTCTTTCAAAATAGATTAATTCGGGCTGGCCCAGTGACGCGTTGGTTAAGAGCTGGCTTGGGTCGCCAGCAGTCCAGGTTAGGATCCCACATATGAGGTCCAGTGACACTGCCATCTGCAGCTAAGATGGTGAACAACAGCTCCACCTGGAGCTGGGCTGCTATGAGTCCCTGGGACGGCATAGCTGCAGCCTCTGCTGCAGTGGGCTGCCA
Organism: Aselliscus stoliczkanus; assembly: GCA_033961575.1. Lineage (NCBI taxonomy): Eukaryota > Metazoa > Chordata > Mammalia > Chiroptera > Hipposideridae > Aselliscus > Aselliscus stoliczkanus. Next base: position 70,485,860 of record CM066737.1, on the reverse strand, counting down.
TAGGTTACAGTGAGTGGCCAGCAGCCAGCTTGAGTGGCTGGCAGCCAGTGTGAGCTGCCAATAGCCGCTGTGAGTGGCCATCCAGAGGCCAGCGACCGATCTGCCTCACCTGAGAAGAGCGCAATGATGATACCAACATGGGCCAGTGAAGCAATGTCCTCCACAACTAGACTGAAGAACAAAAAGACAGCAACTTGTCTGTTCCCCTTCCCCAGTTCCCCAACGCTGTTCCCCTCCCCCAATTCCCAATAAAAAAAAATCTTTAAAAAAATAAATTAATTCACCTGCTTGTTAGAAAATTACAGTATAGAAACGAAGACAACAAATACTGATAACTCAGAGACAATCCTAATAGTTTAATTTCCAGTGGCTTTAAATTTGGGCATTTTATTTTGTGCAAACAGGACCAAGAGTCAATTAAGGGGAGTCAGAAGTTTGAGACTAGTGCTTGTCTATTCTGTCTACACATTACAGTGAGTCTGGTGAGGGGGCAGAGTTTTATAGTATTTGGTGCCAGGTCTTGCCCCCAGATTATTTAAGACAGAATATCTGGGGGTAGGGCCTAGGTATTTAAAAAGTAAATCTCCCTAATGATTCTATTTGGTAGCTAGAAAGAGAACCATGGCCTTAGACAGACTTTTTTCTTTTTTTCTTTTTTTAAATACCATGCATTGGTAGTGTAGAAGCTTCTACTTATAGATTAATAATTATATGTAATAAATGCTTTGTTTGCAGCATAAGGTTAATTTGTTGTAATTATCATATATCCGAGGGTGAGGGATTTAATTTCATACTATGTGCCATGGTAGAATAGATCTTGGCTACTTCCAGAATACATTTCAAAATATGCATTTGTTATATATTGCAGCAGAATCTGTGAATTTATGTTTTATTTTGTGACTATGGTTTAATATGGACTTTTTATTATGCTTTCTTAAGTATGCATTTAGAACTTATTCATGATATCTCAAAGGGACACACCCATAGTTTAATTAAAATGATTAAATATATGTTAACACTAACCCTATTTTCAAAAAGAATGTAAATTATCCAAAATACTTACAGTTCAATTTAATATTTTGAAGTATTTTTTCTTATTCAAATATAATACATTCTCCTTGTAGAGAAATTAATAAATACAACCCAACATTACAAGGATTTATAAGCCAAAATCAATAATTAAGATTATATTTTTGAAGCAGATTGTATCCTGATTTTTGACTTAATAAATATTTTAATCTTAATTTTCTTGTGTCATTGAACACTCTTTAAATGTTTTTAGAATCTGCATTATATTCTAAAATATGGATGGAGCATAATCCTTTCTTTTTTTGGTCATAAATATCAGTGTAGTACAGATGTTACAACTAAATTCTTGCTCACATTTCAAATACTCGCAATAAAATATTAGCAAAAGAATGACTGTTTCACAGATTTTTAGATATGTTTGTCAAATTGTATTTCTGGTTTTACCAATTTACATTTTCAACAGATGTACCATCAACTATCTTTTATATTTGGATGTTTTCTGGGAAAGAAAAATTAAATTTCATAGTAAGACCAAAGGCCTTATAGGAAAAAAAAAAAAAAAACAACAATAAGTCTCTCAACGTACTAAAAAACTCTTCCAAATTATTGAAAACTTTTCAGGTTAACTGACATGGGTTAGGGAAACAAGTCCTAATGGTAGTAAAGAGTGGAGCAATTCCTGAAACAAAATCTCCTAAAAGGGTAGAAATACCTAGATGAATGAGCAGGACCCTTTTTCAAATTGAGCTATAATGAGAAAGAGTAGTTATTGCACACTGATGTCATAAACACTGAAACTTGTCCTCCTAGACCAAATGTATCTCCTGTATTAGTAGTTGTATAAGTGAATTGAAGCAGCCCTTATTTTGTAGCCTCTAAGCAAATTTTCACATGAAAATGATCTGGATGCATAAAGCATTAGTAGGAGTGAATGTAGACTATTCCCCATCAATCTTCAGTGAGTGGATTATTGGACCAAGGACTCTGGAAAGGGCTCTAGCTCCAACATAATCAGAATGATAAACATTGTAAGAGTATAATAAGAATAATTAGGAGCCTCACTGAAATATTTTCATTCTTGTATGATGACTGGTTTACAAACTCATGTGCAGTGGAATAGTATCTGTGGACATTCTTTGAAGCATTTATAAAATTTGTTTGTTTTCTTCCATAGAAAATTTTTATTTTCATGGGCCAGATGCTTGGGAGAGTTCAACCTGACACCAACCTAAATTGAAACCTCATGTTATATTTTTCTAGACCAGGAAAATATTAATTTAGGCCCCAAATTCAAATGAGGATTGTTGGTAGCCATGGATTATTAAGCGAGATTACTTTAACCTTCATCTAAAGCAATATATAACTGAGACAGGCATGTTCCTTTTAATCTGCATCGAAGAGGTAGATTTGTTATGGTTCACTATTGCCTTGAGAGTGAGAATTGCTCAGCAGTTTCTAACCTGACTTTTTGATCCATGTGTATTAAATTTTTTTGTCTTTCATACAAGTCATACAGCAGATAAAATAATCACTAGAGCAATTGTGACTAGTTGATGCCTGCAGGTGTCACATAGCTCTTGTTTTCTCTTGACTCACTGGATTCAAGCTCTTGTTTCAGTCCAGTTCTCATAGAATATATATAGATATAGATATACATATACATATATATATAGATATACATATACATATATATATAGATATACATATATATATATATATAGAGAGAGAGAGAGAGAGAGAGAGAGAGACAGAGAGAGACAGAGAGACAGAGAGACAGAGAGAGACAGAGCCAAAAAATGTATAAATGTATACACATTTTAAGAAAGGAAAACACTGGGGCTGGCCGAGTGGCGCGGTGGTTGAGCGCTGGCTTGGGAATCCAGCAGCCCTGGTTCGGGTCCCACATATGAGGGCCAGTGACACTCCTCTCAAAAAAAAAAGGAAAACACTGTATTAAAATTGTAATACTAAATATATACCAATAATAAAAGATGAATACAAGTCATGTGTATACATCTTTTTGGCACCCCTAGGAGATATATATATATATATATATATATATATATATATATATATATATATATCATATTGTATTATATATGTTATATATATTTATAAATTATTATATATGTATATATATTTATATATTATTATATTATATATTTATAAATCATATATTATATGTGTTGTATATATTTATAAATTATTATATATTATATATATCAGTTTTATATATATATATATCAGCTTTTTAGGAATTTTGTAATAAGAAGAGTTCAGAAAAACCACTCTTCTATATTGTAGGAAATAGATGTCTACTCATTATTCCAAGCCTTTATATAAAAGGGATCATACAGAATGCAGTTTTTGTGTCAGGCTATTTTGTTTAATATTATGATTTCTGAGATTCATTTATATTGTGATTATAAATTGTTCATTCTCATTGTGGGTATTACATTTTTGTGTAAGTATAACAGTGTTTTTATCCACTGTAATCTTGATAAACACTGAGGTTGCTTCCATTTTATTTGGCTCTTAGTAATAGTGTAGCTTTAAACATTCTTGTATGGTTTTGGTGAACATATGTACATATTTCTGCTGGATATATTCCTGTATTTCTAGGAGAAAACTTGTTGGGTAATAGGGCATGTTTATGTTTGGATTTAATATATGATACCAATCAATTTTCTAAAGATTTGTACCAAATTACAGTCTCACCGGCAGTTCTTGTTGATTTGCATCTATTTAAGTACATGTTATCATCTGTTTTGCTTTGTTTTGTTGTTTTCCCATTCTGGTTGTTGTTTGGTTGACACTGTCCTTTCAAATTTTATTGACCTGATAATTAGTGAAAATGAGGATCTGATGATATGTTTATTGTCCATTTGGTTAACTACATCATTTTTCTGAAAGCCTGAGGTCATGTTTTATCCATTTTTATACTGGGTTGCATGATTTCCTTATTTGTAGAATATATATATATATATATATATATATATATATATATATATATCTTCAACACATTTGTTAAAATATAATTTGCATACTACATAATTCACATATTTCAAGTATATAATTCAATGATTTTTTTTAGTATGGTTACACATATTTGAAACCATCTCCACAGTCAATTATAGAATATTTTTTTTAATTAAAATTTATTGGGGTGACAAGGGTTAGTAAAATTATTTTCATTATCTCAAAAAGATGGCCTATAGAAGTTACGTCAGCAAGAGAGCTAAATAGGAGGTCCCTGTTTGTATACCCACACACAACAATGATTTGGTGGCCACCCACAATAAACAAACATTTGTGGGAGCTTTGGGATCTATGTGGGGGTTTGCAAAATCCCGGTGAAGTCAAAGACCAAGGATGTCCATTGTGCCAATGCAGGCCATGCTTAGGTGGTGGGCTTTCCAACAGTGATCCTGGCTACAGAGGCAGAAAGATTTCTGCCCCCTTTGGACTTGGCAAAAGCCTAATTTGTCCTTGCAACCAGCACCGTTCACCAAGGGACTGGGGAGAAATCATGCCTGGCTGTGTTTTAGGTAACAAGACTGATGACCCTGGTCCTGGCTCTAGACACTGCAATGGCCTTAACCCAGCTTTATACCTTCTCAGCCATGATCCAGAAGCAGTCCTGCCTACCCAGAGACACAGCAAGTGACATGTTTTTCCATGTCCCTAGAACTAGGTTGCCAAACTCAGTTGAACTGAGGATCCTAAAACAGCTCTGTGACCTGACTTTAGCTACTCTAGGTCACAGTCTGGAAGCAGTCCTACCCTCCCAGGGAACCATGCTTGTCCGTGCCCCCAAAGGCAGGCCCAGTGAACTCAGTCCAGCTCTGATTGCTGAAGCCGACCTGCGACATGGCTTTAGCTCTGCTCAGCTGTTGTCTGGGTGTAGCCCTGCTTGCCCAAGAAGCTGGCAGGGGATATGTTCATCTTAGCCCTGTAGGCAGGCCTGCAGACCTTAGTCCCATCTGTGTACCCTAAAGCAGCCCTGAGATTCAGTTGTGATAAATAATAGGTTAAAAATAAAGATCATAAACTGATAACCCAAAATGTAGAAAGAAATAATGTAAGAGTAAAAATGTTATTAGTAGACATAAGATATCATATAATAATAAAAGGAAAAATTTCTTATCAAGGTAAAGAATTAAAAGCCATGAGGAGCTGCTGTGTACAGCTATACAGATAGTTAATTGCAAAGGGTCTGGTTGCAAGCCCATGCTGGACAAATGGGCACTTCTTTCTATTTTGTATGTATCTCCATCCAGCCATCAAAGTAGGTGCCTACAGGACTATGTAAATAAGTGCAGACATCTTTTTCTAATTTTCACACAGGCTGTATATAACCCAAACATGATAGAAACTGAATATATATTATGACACTATAAAAAATGCAAGGAGACCATAAAAAATTAAATAAAGGAAAACAAAATTAATTCTTCCAGAAATAAAGAGCTCTGCTCTTCTAAAACATAAAATTAAAATAGAAGTAATAAATAATTTAAAAAGCAAACTGGATTGTATATATACAAACAGTATTGAAAAACTGATTTTTATATGTACATATATACAGGGATATATATGTATTATATATCTTACATAATTATATGTAGATTATATATGTAGATATAGTATATAAAATTTACATTCTTAATTAAAGTGTGTGTATATATATATATATATGCATAATACGAGGTGTGATAGAAAATATGGTGAATGTTTAAATAAAAACATTTATTACAGTAAAAGACACATTGCCTTTAATCCCCCTCAAAATATGCCCCCTTGCTTCGAACACACTTATCCCATCATTCCTGCCACTTTTGGAAGCAGTTCTGGAAATCTTCTTTCATTAGTGTCTTTAGTTGCGCTGTCATGGCTGCCTCCATGTTCTGAATCATTTTCACTTTGGGGAAAAGTCAGAAATCACACAGTACCAGATCCGGTGAATAAGGTGGATGAGGACACACCGTAATGTTTTTATTTGACAGAAGTTGCCATATACCAGAAGCGATGTGTGACACAGAGTGCTGTCATGATGGAGGATGATTTATGGCACACTTTAAAACACACCTCTCAACCTTAGCTGACACCTAACTGACTGCACCAAATTAGTTGAAATTTCTCACACATTGTTACTAAGGTTCAACACGACGCTTCCCGTATTGAAGATCCCTGCCTTTCCATTGGATGGCACTCAGCAGCAGCATTCACCGTAGTTTTCGATCACACCTCATGTGCGTGTGTACTTGCGTGCGTGTGTGTGTGTTTGTGTGTATGTGTGTTTGTATCCATGGAACATTTAAAAAAGAATTCCAACAATATGCTTGACTACAAAGAATTATATGAAGTTGAAAATTATAAGTCATTTATAGTACAAATCCTATAATAATCCAATATAATTAGAAGGCAATATTAAATATTAAGCAAAGAGGTTAACTATGTGAATATTAGGAACATATCCCTAAATTCTTGAATCAAAGAGAACATTAAAAGTGAGATATAAAAATAAAAAGAATTGTGGGCCGGCAGAGTGGTGCGGTGGTTAAGAGCTGGCTTGGGACGCCAGCAGCCCCAGTTCGGATCCCACTATATAAGGGCCAGTGACACTGCCCACTAAAAATAAATAAATAAATAAATAAATAAATAAATAAATAAATAAAACCAATTGATAAAAAAATTTCATACCCAAACCTATGAAAAATAGCATAATTCCCAATAAAATCAGTACCTCTAAATGTTTAACTACAAGGAAAAATCAAAATCACAAGTGTTTAATACCCACTCTTTAGAAATAAATGTTACCAAACCAAGACTTAATTACAGTTTTGGCTCTCTCAGAAAAGGAATCTTAAACCAGGCAATCAGGAATCACCTGATGAGGGGTAAAAAGTGTAACTATTACACTGTTTTGTACACCTAAAACAAATTTTTAAAAAATGGAAAAAAAAAATCTCAGGATCAGCACTAGTTTGGTTATCTGATGATCCTCTGCCATCCTCCAAGAAAAAATAATTTTGCAATAACCAACTCTCTTTTTTGCCTAGTATAACTTCCTTGTTCCTCCTCCCTTCTGCTTACAAAAGTATTTTATTTTTTATACATCCTCAGACCTCCTTTCTATCAGCTAAATTGGATGCTGCCCAATTAGAATAAATTTATGCCCAAATAAAGTCTTTTTTTTTTTTTTTTGAGGGCAGTGTCACTGGCCCTCATATGTGGGACCGAACCGGGGCCGATGGCTTCCCAAGCAACCACTGCGCCACTCGGCCAGCCCTCCCAAATAAAGTCTTGAAATATTCAGCATGCCTCAGTTTATCTTATAACAGCATCTTCATTGTTAAGTGATTTAGTCATCCTTCTCTTACTGGTACAGAGGGAGATACATATAACTGGAGATTTCCTTTATAAATGTAAATTTATCTTACAAAAAGATAACTTCTATTTTGTTTTCAGAGCTTTTTCTTTGTTGTTTCTCAAAATAATCAGCTCAAAATAATCTTTATGTCAAAGAGGCATATTTTTGGAATCGCATATTTTGCTACACTTCAGCTTCAATTAATTCACTAATGTTGAAGAAAAAATTATTCTAACACTGTTAAAATGGTAAGAAAGACTTTATTTGGGACTACTGCAATAGGTATCAATACTAATGAAATCGGGGAGAGGCACGAGCCTCATCTCTGAATACAGCAAAAACAGCTGGATATTGATAACCAAGGAGCAGAATGAAGGGTGAGTGGACGGATAATTCCTAAGAGGAGGCATCAAGGGCAGGGGAATTTTTGCTAGACTGACTTAACAGTCCAGAGTGATCAGATATCAATGGTGGAAGTATACTCAGTATAATGCCATAGCAGGATTCTGCTGCAAGTGGACAAACAGGCTAAAGATAAGGTGCAAGGTCAAAGCATAGTTGAAAAAAGGGCTCAGAGGAGCCTGAATAAAGTTTGTTCAAAGAAATAGCCTTGTTCAATGACCTCTTTTCATGCCACAAGTAACTAAAAGGAATTATTTTTCCTGAATAAGATGTTTTCTGGATATTTGCTTTGAAAAAAAAAATGCTATCTTAAAAAACAAAATTCAACTGAATTAGTTTGAAGATATAATTGGCTTTATTAAGCAATTCATGAATTGGACAGTATCCCACCTAACACATCTAGCAGCTGGAAGGGCACTCTGAGGGGTTATACAAAACAGAAGGTTTTTATGGAAACAAGAGTGGGGCAAGGGAGCTATTAACAAAAGAAAAGAAAGGATTATTTGGGGGTAGGACACCTTTATGGGGGTGAAGAGAACAGAAAGGGCTTTTTTCATGCAGATTGCCTCTTTTCTCTGTGCATGAAGTATAAGGCCCATGTGACAGATTATTAGATTGTGTCCAGAAATTTCCAGATTGATTGATTAAGATTATGTTTCTGGGAGAGATTGAAACTGCAATTAGATTGGGTATTAAATCTAGGTTTGATATGAGTTTTGAGCATGAATGACATAATTTTGGGGCTGTGGTTTTCTCTTTACCACTATTAATAGACAAAAGCACTCTCAGTAAGTAACCCAGGCCATTATCCTCTCAGTTGCACGGATTTTTCTTTATTTAGTTAATAGGCTTTTCTTCTCTCATGACCTCTGAATGTGTACTACATAAATTCAGAGGAAGAGAGAGAGAGAGAAAGAGAGAGAGAAATCTTAAAGTTGAATTTTCTTAAAAAAGACTATTTATAATAAAGAAAAGAAAATATATTCACTGCATAAGAAATTGTAATAAATTAGTTATTGATTTTTCACTAAAATAAATACAAAACATATATCTTTACTCTAAAGCAGTAGTGCTTAGTAATTTGGATTTTCAGTTAAGTAGCTAATCTCTGTAACCATTTTCATGTCATTCTAATGGTAATTTATTTAGCTTTATTGAATTTCTGACTAAATACAGTTTTCTTGCACAGTTGCACAAATATAAAACTATTAACTCTTCTAAGTTCTGAGAATTAGAAAAATGTTATGTCCATTCTACAAAGGAAAGAAAAAAATTATATTACATAAGAATTCTAATGTATTATTACTTGCTTATATGACATTGGGACTGAATAAAGAGGACATTGGGACTGAATAAAGAGGTAACTCTTTATAATAGCAAAATAAGTTTTTAATAGAAAAAGAACTATTGAATGTGACTATTTTCTTAAAAAACTGGTCAATAAACATGAGTGTACTAAAAAAATGGCATGGAAATATAAAACATCAAAAGTTTCATTACTGGATTGGCTGAGTGGCTCAGTTGGTTAAGAGCTCACTCAAGAGTGCAAGCTGAGCTCTGAGCAACAGCAGTTCCATGCCCAGCCCAAGCTGAGCTGCAGCTAAGCTGCCAACAGGTGGCGGGATGGCTCAGCTAAAAAAAAAAAGTTTCATTACCATACATAATCAGTGTTATAAGTTTCTCATTGATGCACAATTTACATTTTAAAAATTCACGGGCTGGCCGAGTGGCGCATTGGTTAAGCGCTGGTTTTGGGATGCCAGCGGCCCCGGTTCAGATCCCACATGAGGGCCAGTGACACTGCCCTCTGCAGCTGACAACAGCTCCACCTGGAGCTGGGCTGTGCGAGCCCCTGTGGTGTGGGCTGCAGCCCCTGCTGCGGTGGGCTGCCATAGGCTACAGTGAGTGGCCCGCAGCCAGCGTGAGCGGCTGGCAGCCAAGCGTGAGCTGCCAATAGCTTCGGTGAGCGACATCCAGGGGCCAGCGACCTATCTGCCTTGTCCGGGAGGAGCGCAATGACGATACCAACAGTGAAGCAACATCCTCTGCAACTAAACTGAAGAACAAAAAGACAGCAACTTGTCTGTTCCCCTTCCCCGATTCCCCAACGCTGTTCCCCTCCACCAATTCCCCAATAAAATCTTTAAAAAAAAAAAAAATCACAAATCTTAAGTGGTCAATTTTACAACTTTCAATAATTGTACACTCTAGTAATGCATAACCCAATCCAGACATAGAACACTTCCTTTACCCCAGAAATTTCTTTCAAGCTGCTTTCCAGTCAGTACTCCTTAACTAATGGCTCCTACCAAACACAGATCTGGTTTATGTTACTATAGATTTGTTTTACCTCTTCTAGAACTCCATATAAATAAAATAAAACTGTGGAGTGCTTTTTTTTTTTTTTGGTCTGAATTCGTATACTCTGCTGAAGTTTTCGACACTATACCTAGGTTGTTGAATATATTGGTAGTTTATTCTAATGCTGAAAAGTATTACAGTGTCATAATATACCAAGATTAGTTTATATATTCACCTATTGATGTACATTGAGGTTGTTTACACTATATAGCTGTTATGAAATATTTGTTTTGAGTATTTCTTTAAATGATACTTTTTAAAATTTATCTTTCTTAGAAGTGGGATTGTTGTACTATATGGTGAGTGTATGAGTATGCTTAACTTTATGCATAACTGCCAAACAATCCTACAAATGAGTTGTTACCTTTTGCATTATTACCAGCAATATAATATTATCAGTCTTAATAATTTTGTCCCTCTTAGTAGGTCAATGGTATATAAGTGGTATATAATTATGATTCTTAAAAGCTTTTGTGTCTTTAGAAAATTTTGTCTTTTGGCCAGCGAAGTGGCTCAGTTGGTTAAGAGTTAGTTTAAGAGCACGAGCTCTGAGCAACAGGGCCACCGGTTGGATTACCACATGGGCCAGTGACTCTGCGCCCAAGCTGAGCTGCCGCTGAGCTGCAGCTGGTAGCAGGATGGCTCAGCTGGTGAGAGCATGAACTCCTAACAAGACTGCCTGTTCGATGGTGTACTACGCCCGCCTGTAACTAAGACTGAACTTGGCACCTTGAACTGAGCTGCCACGCAGATGGCTCAGTGGAAAGAGCGTGCGCTCTTAACAACAAGGCTGCTGGGTTCCACTCCCTCATGGGATGGTAGCTACGCCCACCTGCAGCTAAGATTGTAACACAGCACTTTGAGTTTAGAAGTCACGAGCTGCCAATGGGCAGCCAGATGGCAACTGGCGCCCTCCACAACTAAGATTGAAGAACAACAACTTGGCTGGTCCCCCTCTCCAATTTCCCAACACTGTTCCCCTCCCCCAATTAGCCAATTAAAAAAAAAAAATTGTCCTCTTTTTAAAAATATATATTTATTTAAATATTTTTATAAAAATATAGCTAACATACAATATTATATTAAGTTCAGGTGTACATCATAGTTATTCAACAGTACCGAGCTAGCATTATACAGAGTTATTACCACATTATTGATTTTATTCCCTATGCTAAAGAAGTGATCACCATGATAAGTCTAGCAACCATCTGACACTGTACCATGCAATCACAATATTATTGATTTTCCCTCTGTAAAATTTTTCAATTAGAGTTGACATTCAATATTATTTTATATTAGTTTCAAGTGTATAGCATAGTGGTCAGACATTTACATAATTTAGTAAACAATCCCCCTGACTAGTACCACCTGGCACTATACATAGTTATTACCACATTGTTGATTATATTCCTACTTTACATCCCCATGACTGTATTGTAACTACCAATTTGTGTTTCTTAATCCCTTCACCTTTTTCACCCTGCCCCAGCCCCTTCCCATCTATCACCCTGATAAATCTAATACCCATCTGACAATATGCATAGTTATTACAATATTATTGACTATATTCTTTATGCTATATCCTACATCTCCATGACTACTGTGTAACAACCAATTTGTACTTCTTAATCCCTTCCCCTTTTTACCCATCACCAAACCCCCTCCCATCTGGCAACCATCAAAATGTTCTCTGTGTCTATGCGTTTGTTTCTGTTTCATTTGTTCGTTTAGATTTTGTTCTTTAGATTCCACTTACAGTGAAATCATGTGACATTTGTCTTTGGCTCTCTAACTTACTACACTAAGCACAGCACCCTCTAGGTCTATCCATGTTGTTACACATGGCAAGATTTCCCTCATTTTTATGGCTGAGTAATATTTTGTTATATTAATATATATGTACCACCTCTTCTTTATCCATTCATCCACTCAGGGGCAACCTCAGCTGCCTTCATATCTTGGCAATTGTAAACAATGCTGCAATGAACATGTGGATGAGCATGTCCCCTTGAGGTAGCATTTTGGATTTGTTTTGATAAATACCCAGAAGTGGGATTATTAGGTCCTTCTTTGTCTCTTATTATAGTCTTTGTTTTAACAACTATTTATCTGGTATGAGTATTGCTACTCCAGCTTTTTGTTTCCTTGTTTCCATTTTCATGAAATATCTTTTTCCACCCCTTTACTTTCAGTCTGTGTGTGTCTTTGCATCTGAAGTGCATCTCTGATAGGCAGCATATTTATGGGTCTTGTTTTCTTATCCTTTCAGCCCCCTAACTTTTGATTGGAGCATTTAATCCATTTACATTGAAAATGCTTATTGGTAGGTATGTAGTTATTGCCATTTTATTACTCGCATTTTTAATTTTTTCTCTTCATCTCAGATAAGTCCCTCTAAGATTCCTTGTAATACTGGTTTGGTGGTGATGAACTCTTTTAGCTTTTTCTTGTCTGGGAAGATTTTTATCTGTCTTTTGATTCTAAATGATAGCTTTGCTAGGTAAAGTAATCTTGGTTGAGTTTTGTCTGCTTTTTGATGCCTAGAAATTTAAGGAGTTTTAACATTTACTTTGTATTTTGTATATCAGTTATTCATCATATACATGATTTTTAAATGTTTTCTAGGGTCAAGTTTCATTTTTCCTACGTAGAAAGTTCTTTTATTCTGATGTAATTTGATAAAAAGACTAACCACTTTTTGAGAAAATGCCATTGGGATTTTTTTTTTTTTTAAGATTTTATTGGGGAATTGGGAGAGGGGAACAGCATTGGGGAATCAGGGAAGGGGAACAGACAAGTTGCTGTCCTTTTGTTTTTTAGTCTAGTTGTAGAGGACATCGCTTCACTGGCCTATATTTGTATTATGATCATTGCGCTCTTCCCAGCTGAGGCAGTTGGTTGCTGGCCATTAGACTGCCGTTCACTGTGACTCTTGGCAGCTCACACTGGCTGCCAGCCACTCACTGTAGTCTATGGCAGCCCACTGCAGCAGAGACTGCAGCTCACACCATCGCTGGCCATCTTAGCTATAGAGGCAACCAGGTGGAGCTGTTGTTCACCTCCTTAGCTATAGAGGGCAGTGTCACTGGCCCTCATATGTGGGATCCAAATGGGTCCCACTGCTCAGAGCTGGTCACACTCGGATGGCCCCACAATTGGGATTTTGATGGGGATTGCATTCAATCTGTATATTGCTTTGGGTAATATGGCCATTTTAACATAATACAAACATTAAGTTATGGAGTTTCTGAATTCTATTATTATTTCTGTGATGAGTATTGTTTCCTTTTTTTCCACAGGTTGATTTTGGTGGGTGGTTATGCTTAAATACCACATGCTGACTCTTATGTAGTAGCTCCAATTATCTTCAAATGTTTGTCTTTGTTTGAATTTCTTAGAGTCTAGTCTGCATATTCATGGCTCAAGTGCCTTTATAGAGATCTGAGTAGACCAACTTTAGGAATCCCCTGGATGATACTTTCACTGTCAGAATTCCTTCACTGTCTTAGGATTTTTCAGTTTTATACCTCCCCTTTTCTGGTTAAAATCTAGAAAAACTGCCCCAACTAAGCAAAGAGGACCACACTTAACCTTAATCTAAAAAGCCCTGGAGATATGAAGTAAGTTACCCATCAGCTTTCCATCGTGGTACACATCTATCTGAGATCTGAGATTTTCTGTTTCTGTTCATGCTGAATGCCTTCAGGTTGTTGTTTTATGTAAATTACTTCCAGGGTTTTTTTTTTGTTTGTTTTTTTGTTTTGTTTTGTTTTGTTTTGTTTTAGAGGGCAGTGTTACTGGCCCTCATATGTGGGATCTGAACCGGGGCCGCTGGCGTCCCAAGCCAGCTCTTAACTACCAGGCCACTTGGCCGGCCCAAAATTACTTCCAGTTTTGATAGTTGTTTTCTACACTGTGACATGGTAGGATCATATTCCGTCATGTCTGGATACAGAAAATGTGATCACTTGATTTTTGACAAAAGACCCAAGACCCCAAATAGCCAAAGGAATCCTAAGAAAAAAGAACAAGGCTGGAGATGTCACACTGCCTGACTTCAATTTATACTACAAAGCAACAATAATCAAAACAGCATGGCATTGGCAGAAAAACAGACACACAGACCAATGGAATAGAATTGAGAACACAGAAATATACATACATGTATATGGGTGGATAATTTTCAACAAAGGAACTAAAAACATACTATACAATAGAGAAAAGAAAGCCTATTCAGTAAATGGTGCTGGGAAAATTGGAATGCCATGAGCAAAAGAATGGAACTAGACTGCTGTCTGTCACCATATACCAAAATTAATTTAAAATGGATCAGAAACCTAAAAATAAGACCTGAAACAATAAACTGCATAGAAGAAAGCACAGGTACTAAATTTATAGACTTTTGGTTCAGAGAGGATTTTACGAATTTGACCTCAAAGGCAAAAATGTATGAATGGAACTATATCAAACTAAAAAGCTTCTGCATAGAAAAAGAAATCATCAATATACAAAAGAGGCCACCAACCAAATGGGAGAAGATATTTGCAAATAGCACCTTCATAACATGCTAATATCCAAAATATATAAAGAACTCATACAACTCAACAAGAAAAAAAAATCCAATTAAAAAATGGGCAGAGAATCTGAACAGACACTTTTCCCAGGAAGACATACAAACTGCCAACAGATATATAGCTCAACCTCTCTAGCTATTAGGGAAATGCTGATCAAAACTACAATGAGACACCACCTCACACCTGTTAGAATGGCTATTATCAACAAGACAAGTAATAACATGTGTTGAAGTGGCTGTGGAGAAAAAGGAGCCCTAGTACACTGCTGGTGGGAATTCAAATTGGTACATCCACTAAGAAAAACAATATGGAGCATCCTTAAAAATTTAAGAAAGAAGAGACATACCTTACAACCCAGCAATCCCTCTTACAGGTCTCTATCCAAAAAATATGGAAAGCATTTATCCATAAAGATATATGCACCCCAATATTCATTGCAGCAGTGTTCATGGTGTGCAAGAAATGGAAACAACCCAAGTGTCTTTTGATAGATGATTTGATAAAGAAGGTATGATACATATATACAATGGAATATTACTCATCCATAAGAAAAGATGAAATACTGCCATTTGCAACAACATGGATGGTTCTTGAGATTATCATACTAAGTGAAATAAACCAGACAGAAAAAGTGGATAACTATATGCCTTCACTCATATGTAGAACATAAAACTGAAAGCAACAGATGAACAAGACAAAGAATAAAACAAAAACTTATGGACACAGACAATAGTTTAATGGTTACCAGAGGGAAAGGAGGGAGAGGGTAGTAGAAGAGAAAAAAAGGGGTCAATATATGGTGATGGAAGGAGAACTGACTGGGTGATCAACACACAATGCAATATATACATCCATTATAGAAATGTACACTTGAAACCTATATAAATTTACTAACCAATGTTACCCCAATTAATTAAAAAAAAACACCTTTCACTTATAAGCTGGTAAGCCAATCATGGGAAAATTCCCAAATATAAAATTAACGCAATAAAAAGTCTAAGCTAAAGCTATAGGAGAATAAAGGAGAGAGTGATTAGCTACTCTAGAACCAGTGAAGAAGACTGTGCAAGGCTTCATATAAGTGCTTATATTTGACCCATATCTTTGAAAAGTATCAGTGTTGTGGGGGTGTGTAATGGAAAATTGGTGGGGAGGAATTTGTATTCTAGGCAGAGAAAAAACTTAAGCAAGGAATTGGATGGTTTAAAAAAAAACAATAGGAGTGATGTCATACAAATGGCAGCATGAGCTGGGCTTCTTGAGTTCTCCCCTGGAAGGTACCACAAATTGAACATCTATAATTCATCAAAGGACTGATGAGCATCTCTTTGCTCATCACACAGAACAGTTAAGAGACACACACAAGGATTACCTGAAGGTGGGCAAACCGGGAGAGCAGGGGGAAGGGGGAAGAGGGAAGGCAGAAGTGCAGAGACATGGCCTGCAGCAGCAGCCATGGGAACCTGGAGTCCCAGGACACAAACCAGAGATCACAACAGCCAGGCTGTGGGCTCTCTCCCTGCACCCCACAGTGCTACAGAGAGATCAACATAGAGGATGAAGGTGCCTAGCATTACAGGCAGACACCTCAGCTGAGAACTGCAGCTGGGCTCTCATGGTCAGGCAGAAAGCAGAGAAAACTCCGTAACTGGACCTCTCCCCCCACTCTCCCATAGCTCTCCTATTCTCGCCCTTCCAGAGTGTTAAACTGGTCCCCAAACAGAAAAGAGTAATGTCAGATTACAGAGGAGCTGCAGCCCTCAAGAACTGGAAAAAGCTGGTTTGCAGCTGTGACATAGGGAAGAAGATGGGACAAGTGTGACACTGCTGGGATGGCCAGGAAGATAAAGGTACCTGCCTACCCAGCCCCCACCTTTTCTGGGAAGCTCCCAGCACAGTGATTAGAGCTGCTAAAATACATGCAGGGGTCAGCAGCTGGTGGCAGAGCCATCCCTGGGCTTTCAGAAGCTCAGAAATTTCCCACCCTCCACACTCCCCGACAGAAGAAGTGCCCTAAGACCCAGGAGACCTAAATACAGAAAAGAAGCCCACTTCCCAGGGGCTGGCTGTGGTGTTCTCAGCATGAGTTTGTGCAGGCGAGAACAGAAACTACACTGGCTTTACAAAAACTACCAACCACACCTCATAGCCCCACCCACCTAGAAATGCATTACCAAGGTCACTCTGAGCCCCAGGTGGCTGGCTCCACCTCCACAAGACACAGAGGTAAAGACAAAGAGAGAATCCTAAAAGCAGCAAGAGATAGAGTGAGTTACTTACAAGGGTGCTTCCAGAACATTATCAGCTGTCTTTTCAACAGAAACTTTATAGGCCAGAAGGGAATGGCAGGAGGGATTCAAAGTGATGAAAAACAAAGGCCTACAATCTAGATTGCTTTATCCAGCAAAGCTATTTTTTAAAATTGAAGTAGAGATAAAAAGCTTCCCAGAAAAGAATGAGCAAAAGGAATTCATTACTACCAAGCCAGCATTACAGGAAATGTTAAAAGGGCTTCTGTAAGCAGAAGATGAAAACAATTTAACTAATGAAGACCAGAAATACAAATAACAAAATGGAAATAACTATGTACCTATCAATAATCACTTTGAATGTAAATGGATTAAATGCTCCCACCAAAACACATAGGGTGGCTGACTGGATAAGAAGACAGGACCCTCGAATATGCTGTACACAAGAGACTCACCTCAGATCAAAAGACACATTCAGGCTGAAAGCAAAGGAATGGAATAAGATATTTAATGCAAATGGAAATGAGAAAAAAGCTGGAATAGCAGTATTTATATCTGACATAATAGACTTTAAAATGAAGAATATAATAAAAGACAAAGAAGGGCATTACATAATAATAAAGGGATCAATTCAACAAGAGGTCATAGCCCTAGTAAACTTCTATGCACCCAACATAGGAGCTCCTAAATATATAAAAACAGATATTGACAGACATAAAGACAGAAACGAACAGTAACACTACCATAGTAGGGGATTCAATACACCACCGACACCAAAAACAGATCCTCCAGGCAGAAAATCAATATGGAAACAGCAGCCTTAAATGACACATTAGACCAGCTCTAGTTAATTGATACTTTTAGAGCATTTTATCCCAAAGCTGCAGAATATACATTTTTCTCTGGTTCACATGGAACATTTTCCATGATAGACCACATGTTAGGCCACAAAACAAGTCTCAATAGATTTAAGAAAATTGAGGTCATATCAACCACTTTCTCTGACCACAGTGCTATGAAATTAGAAATCAATTACAAGAAAAATAACTGAAAAACACAGAAATACATGGAGGCTGAACAACATATTACTACATAATGAATGGATCAACAATGACATCAAGGAAGAAATTGAAAGATACCTCGAGACAAATGAAAATGAAAACACAAAGACCCAAAAAATCTATGTAATGCAGCAAAAGCAGTCCTAAGAGGGAAATTCATAGCAATGCAGGCCTACCTAGAGAAACAAGAAAAGTCTAAAATCAACAGTCCACACTTACACCTAAGGGAACTAGAAAAAGAACAGCAAAATAAGCCCAAAGGGAGTACAAGGAAAGAGATGATAAAGATCAGAGTGGAAATAAACAAAATAGAGACCAAAAAAACCCCCAAAAACCCCCAAAATTCAATGAAACCAAGAGCTGTTTTTTTTAAAAGATAAACAAAACTGACAAACCTCTAGCCAGACTCATCAGAAAAAAAAAAAAAAGAGTAAAATCAGGAATGAAAGAGATGAAGTGAAAACAGACACCACAGAAATACAAAAAATATAAGAAAATACTATGAACAACTATACGCCAACAAACTAGACAATCTGGAAGAAATTGATAATGTTCTAGAAGCATAAAACCTTCCAAGGCTAACTCAAGAAGAAACAAAAAACCTGAATAGATGATTACTACATGAGAAACTGCATCAATAATCAACAAGCTCCCAACAAACAGAAGCCCTGAACCAGATTGCTATACAGACTAATTTCACCAAACATGAAAAAAGAATTATCACCTATTTTTAAACTATTCCAAAAAATCCAGAAGAGGGAATGCTCCCAAACTCTTTTTACGAGGCCATATCATGCTGATCTCAAAATCAGAAAAATAACACAAAAAAAGAAAACTATATGATTATAGATGCAGAAATCCTCAGCAAAATATTAGCAAACAGAATTCAGCAATACATTAAAAAGATCATACACTATAATCAAGTGGGCTTCATTCCTGGTATGCAAAGTTGGTTCAATATCCACAAATCAATTAATGTGATACACCCCATTAACAAAACGAAAAATGAAAACTATACAGTCATATCAATAGATGCAGAAAAAGCACTTAGCAAAATCCAGCATCTATTTATGATAAAAACTCTTAGCAAAGTGGGCATAAAAGGATCATATCTCAACATAATAAAGTCCAGATATGATAAACCCACAGCTAACGTCATACTCAATGGGGAAAAAGTTAAAACCATTCCCCTTAAGATCAGGAATAAGACAAGGTTACCCACGTTCGCTACTTTTATTCAACATAGTTCTGGAAGTCCTAGCCACAGCAACCAGGCAAGAAAAAGAAATAAAAGGCATCCAAATTTGTAAGGAGGAAGTAAAACTGTCACTATTTGCAGATGACATGATACTATATACAGAGAACCCCAAAGAATCCACCAAAACGCTAGTGCAACTCATAAATGAATTTAATAAAGTAGCAGGATAGAAAATTAATATTCAGAAATCAGTTGCATTTGTAGATACCAATAATAAACTATCATAAGGAGAAATTTTTTAAAAGTCTCATTTACAATTACTTCAAAAACTGTAAAATACTTAGGAATAATTTTAACCAAAGAAGTAAAAGACCTTACTCAGAAAATTATGACACTGAAGAGAAAAATTAAAGAAGATACAAATAAATGGAAATGCATACCATGCTCTTGGATAGAAACAATTAATATAGTTGAAATGATCATTGTGCCAAGGCAACATATACATTCAATGCAATTCCTATCAAACTACCAATTACATTTTTCACAGAAATAGAACATATAAACACAAAATTTATATGGAACCATAAAAGACCCCAAATAGCCATGGCAATCTTGAGAAATAAGAACAAAGTGGGAGGTATCATGATAACTGACATCAAATCATATTACAAGGCTATAGTAATCATAACAGCATAGTAATAGCATAAACAAACAAACAAAAAACAAAATATAGATTAATGGAACAGAATAAAGAACCCAGAAATAAATTCATAACTATATGGTCATTTAATCTACGACAAGGGAAACAAGAATTTACATTTGGGTAAACACAGTCTATTCAATAAATTGTGCTGGGAAGTCTAGACAGACACATGCCAAAAAATGAACCTGGACCACCTCCTTATGACATATACAAGAATAAATTCAAAATGGATTAAAGAGGGTGAGCCGAGTGGCTCAGTTGGTTAAGAGCTCGCTCAAGAGTGCGAGCTGAGCTCTGAGCAACAGCAGTTCAATGCCCAGCCCAAGCTGAGCTGCTGCTGAGCTGCCAACAGGTGCAGGATGGCTCAGCTAAAAAAAAACCAAAATGGATTGAAGACTTAAATGTAAGATCTGAAACTATAAAACTCCTAGAAGAAAATATAGGCAGTAAATTTGCAGACATTACCCTTAGTAATATTTTTACTGATATATCCCTTCGGGCAAGGGAAGTAAGAGAAAAAAATAGACATATGGGGTTACATCAAACTAAAAAGATTTTTCATAGCAGAGGAAACTATTAATAAAACAAAAAGGCATCCTAGTGAATGGGAGAAGACATTTGTCAGTGATACATCTGAAAAGAGATTAATATCCAAAATTATAAAAAAAAAAAAACTCATTCAACTCAACACCAAACAAACAACCCAATTAAAAAATGGACAGAGGACATGAAGAGACATTTTTCTAAAGAGGACATACTAATGACCAACAGACATGAAAAAATGCTCAACCTCACTAATCATTAGAGAAATGCAAATAAAAATCACAACGGGATACCACCTTACTCCGGTCAGAATGACTATCATCAGTAAATCAAAAAACAATAAGAGCTGGCAAGGATGTGGAGAAAAGGGAACCTTTGTGCACAGTTGGTGGGATTGCAGATTGGTGTAGCCACTATGGAAATCAGTATGGAGGTATCTCAGAAAACTGGAAATTAACACTACCTTATGACCCAGCAATTCCACTCTTAGGTATCTATCCAGAGAAATCCAAAATGCTAATTCAAAAAAATATATGCATCCCTATGTTTATTGCAGCACTATTCATAATAGCAAAGACATGGAAACACCCAAAATGCCCAATGGTAGATGACTGGATTAAGAAACTGTGGTACACAGTATTACTTGCCCATAAGAAGAATGAAATCTTACCATTTGCAATGATATGGGTGAACCTAGAGAACATTATGCTAAGTGAAATAAGTCAGATGGAGAAAGATAAATATCATATGATCTCACTTATATGTGGAATATAAAGAACTGAATAAATGAGCAAACTAATCAGAAACAGTCTCAGAGACATAGAGAAAAAACTGAGGGTTGCTAGAAGGGAGAGGAGTGGGGATGAGGGAGAAGGTGAGGGGATTAGAAGGCACAAAATGGAAACCACAAGATTACTACAGGGATATGAAAGACAGTTTGGGGAATATAATCAATAATATTGTAAAGATTTTGTAGGATATCATATGGATACTTGTCTTATTAGGGAGAACACTTGATGGATGGTGTACATGACTGACCACTGCAGTGTACACCTGAAGCTCAATAATAATGAATGTCAACTATAATTTTATATATATATACATATATATATATATATATATATATATATATATATATATATACACACATACAGTCACAGGATGTGGAGTACAGCATAGGGAATAGAGTCAATGGAATTTTAACAGCTATATATGATGTCCGAGGGAGAAGGGGTTATCACTTTGTGAGGGGTGTAAATGTCTAACTATTACATTGTTTTGTACACCTGAAACAAACAAACAAAGAAAAAACTCTAAAAAATTCAGAAAAGCAAAAGTAAAAACTGAATGGTCTAAAAACACCAATTCAAGAACAGAAAATATCAGATCGAATTTTTAAAAAGATCCATCTACATGTTGTTCACAAGGAAATCACTTAAATATAAAGATAGATAAATTAAAAGGAAAGGAAAGGGAGGCTGGCCGAGTGGTGCGGTGGTTAAGCACTGGCTTGGGAAGCCAGTGTCCCTGGTTCAGTCCTACATTTGAGGGCCAGTGACATTGCCCTCAAAAAAAAAAAAAAAAAGGAAAGGAAAGGAGAAATATATACTATCCTAACTCTGATCAAAAGGAATTCTGAATAACTATAATAATTACTAACAAAGCAGGCTTCAAAACAAGAATAACTATGAAGGATAAAGAAGAACATTACATTAAAATGAAGACATGGTAATTCTTGATGTGTATGCACCCAACAAAGGAGAACCAAAATATATCAGACCAAACTTTGTAGAGCTCTAAAAAGAAATATAAAAATGAATCATCATTTCTGGAAACTTAAACACTTCTCAATCAGTAATTAACAGATCCAGTATTCAGATAATCAATAAGAATATATTTTATTTGAACAGAACATCACCAATCTTGATCTAATTTATATTTGTAGAATACTACATCTAACAACAGCACACTGTACCTTCTTTTGAATTTTACATAAGAAATTTACAAAGGTAGACCATATTCTGGATAATAGAACACATAATGAAAATTTTAAAACATAGAAATCATACAAAATATGAACTTAGAAGACAATAAAAGTCTACCAAAAATTAATAACAAAACGATTGCTGGAAAATCTGAAAATGGAGATTAAACAACACATTTCTAAATAACATATAGATCAAAAAAGCCTCTAAAGACATTTTAAAAAATATTTTTAACTAAATGAAAAGGAAAACACAATTTATCTAAATTTATGGAATGCAACAAAAGCTGTGATTAAAGGAAAATTTATGGCATTGAATGCATATATTAGAAAAAAGAAAGACCAAAAATCAATAATTGAAGATACCAATAAATAAGAGAAACACAAAACTAAGGTAAGCAGAAGGAAAAAAATGGAAATTTGAGCAGAAATCAATAAAATTATAAACAGGAAATAATAGCAAAAATATGAACAAAACAGTAGTTCTTTATAAAGATCAATCAAATTAATAAAGCTCTAACCAGGTTAACTAGGGAAAAAGAAATAAGACACAATGACTAGTATCATAAATGAAAGAACCAACATCACTAATGATTCTGAGAACATTAAAAGAATAGTAAAGTAATATTATAGACAATAAACAACTCTATTCCCACAAATTTGATAACCTAGATGAAATAGACCAACCCTTGAAAGACACAACATGCCAATATTTACACAAAGTGATTTAGTCTGAATAGTACTTTATTAAATAGGATCACTAATTAATAACTTACCAAAATAAAAAACACAAGGCCCAGATGATTCATTGGTGAATTCTAGCAAAACACTGATGGGAGAAATGACACAAATTCTCTACAATATGTTTCAGAAAATAGAAGTAGAATGAACTCTCTAATTCATGCTATGTGGACCACATTACTCTAATACCAAAACCATACAAACATATTAAAAAAAAGAAAAACCACAGAGCAATATCTCTGATAAACATATGTAAAAATCCTCAACAACAATTAGAAAATTGAATGCAACAATCCGCGAAAAAATTTATACACCATGACTAATTGGCATTTATTCCAGGTATGCACAGCTTGTTCAATGTTTGAAAATTAATAAATGTAATTCATCACATCAATAGGCTAAAAATGAAAAATCATATGATCATACTGATAGATGGAGAAAAAAATTGACAAAATCCAACACCCATTCGTGATTAAAGAAACAAACAACCTCTCAGCAAACTAAGGATAGAGGTGAATATCTTTAACTTAATAAAGAACATCTACGAAAATTTCATAGCTGCCATCATACATAATGGTGAGAAATTAGATACTTTCTCACTAAGGTCAGGAACAAGACAAAGATATTTTCACTTACCACTCCTATTCAGCATCATTCTGAAGTCTTAGTTAATACAACAAACCAGAAAAGAAAATAGCAGATATACATATTGGGAAAGAATAAATAAAACTGTGTTTGTTACTTGTTGGTATGATAGCCTATGTAGAAAATGCAAAAGAATCAACAAAAAATAATCCTGATGATAATAAGCAATTATTGCAAGGTTGCAGGATACAAGGGTAACATATAAAAGTCAATTTCTTTCTTATATACAATAAACAATTGGAATTTGAAATTATAAAACACCATTTACATTAGCACCAAAAATTGAAATAATTGGTTATTAATCTAACAAGTACGTGCAAGATCTATATGAAGAAAACTACTAAGTTATGATAAAAGAAATCAAAGAAGAGCTAAATAGAAATATTTCAAGTATAAATATTTCATTAATAGAAAGATTTAATATTGTTAAGATGCTACTTCTTCTGAAATCAATGTATAGGTTCAATACAACCCCTATCAAAATCTCAGCAAGTTCCTTTGTGGATTTCAACAAACTGGTATGAAAGTTTATATCAAAAGGCAGAATATACAGAACAGACAATACAATATCGAAGGAGAAGAACAAAGAGTATTGACACTAATTTTAAGCCTTACTATCAAGTTACTGTAATTAAGACAGAGTGGTTTGGCACAAGAATAAAGTGGATCGATGAAATAGAGTCCAGAAATGAATTCACACAGATATAGTTAACTAATCTTTGACAGGGGAGCAAAGGCAACTCAAAGTATAAGGGATAGACATTTTAATAAATGGTGCTGGAGTAACTGGACATCCATATAAAGAAATTGAATTGGGACACAAATTTTATAGCTTTTACAAATATAACAAAATGGATGAAAAACCTAAATGCAAAATGAAAAATTCTAAAGCTTCTCGAAGATAGGATAGGAGATAATTGAGGTGACCTTGGGTTTAGCAAGGTGTTTTTATATGGAATAACAAAAGCAAGATCCATAAATGAAAAAAATGATAATTTAGACTTCTTTATTGTTAAAAGTCTACTCAACCAAAGGCACTCTGAAGAAAATAAAAAGCCACAGATTGGGAAAAAATATTTGCAAAACACATATATCCTAAACCAGACTTGTATCTGAAATACACAAAGGACTCAAAACTGAACAATAAGAAAACAAACAAATCAATTAAAAAATGGTCAAAATATCTTATTAGATACCTCACCAATGAAGATATAAGAATGGAAAATAAGCACATGAAAAATTGTTTTCCCTCATATGTCATTAGGAAATGGAAAATAAAAATGAGATAACACTACACAACTACTAAATGGACAAAATCCAAACCATTTACAACACTGAACAAGGACATGGAGCAACAAAAACTATCATTCATTGCAGTTGGCAGTAGAAAATGGTACAGCCACTTTGGAAGATATTTGACATTTGCTAACAAAGCTAAACATATTTTTACCATACCATTTAACACTCACACACTTAGTTATTTGCCCAAATAAGCTGAAAAATCATGTTCTCACAAAAACATGCACATGAATTCTTCTGGAAGCTTTATTTTTAATTGCCAAAAAAAAAAAAAAAAAGAAGCAACCAAGATGTCCTTCAATAGGTGAATGTATATAAAATTGTGGTAAATCCATCTGAGAGTTTGCTTCCTATATTTTCTTCCAGGATGTTTTATGGTTTGGGGTCTCTAATCCATTTTATGTTTATTCTTATATATGGAAAAAGGTGGTCCAGTTTCATTTTTTTTGCATGTATCTGTCCATTTTTCCCCATACCATTTTCTAAATGGTTTGTCTTTACCCCATTGTAACTTCTTGCTTCCTTTGTCATAGATTAAATGACTGTACAGGCTTGGCTTTATTTCTGGGCTCTCTATTCTGTTCCACTGCTCTATGTGTCAGTTTTTATGCCAGTACCATGCTATTTTGATAATTATGGCTTTGTAGTATAACTTGATATCAGGCAGCATGATATCTCCAGCATTGTTCTTATTTCTCAGGATTGTTGTGGCTGTTCTGGGCCTTTTATGGTTCTATATAAATTTTAGGATTATTTGTTTTTGCTCTGTGAAAAATTCCATTGGTATTTTGATAGTGATTGCATTGAATCTATGTATTGCTTTGATCAGTATGGATATTTTAACTATATTAATTCTTCGTATCCAAGCACAAGGTATATGTTTCCCTTTATTTGTATCTTCTTTAATTTCTCGGTTCAATGTCTAATAATTTTCTGAGTACAGTTTTCCTTGGTTAAATTTATTCCTAAGTATTTTTTGGTACAATTGTAAATGGGAATATTTTCTTAATTTCTCTTTCCAATAGTTTGTCATTGGTGTATAAACATGCAACCGAGGGGCCGGCCGAGTGGCGCATTGGTTGGGAGCTGGTTTGGGGATGCCAGCGGTCCCTGTTCGGATCCCACATATGAGAGCCAGTGACACTGCCCTCTACAGCTAACGATGGCTCCACCTGGAGCCGGGCTGTGCGAGCCCCAGTGATGGTGTAGGCTGCAGCCCCTGCTGCAGTGGGCTGCCATAGGCTACAGTGAGTGGCCAGCAGCTAGCGTGAGCGGCTGGCAGCCAGTGTGAGCTGCCAACAGCCGTGGTGAGTGACCATCCAGAGGCCAGCGACTGATCTGCCTCATCTGGGAAGAGCGCAATGACGATACCAACATGGGCCAGTGAAGCAACGTCCTGCGCAATTGGGCTGAAGAACAAAAAGACAGCAACTTGTCTGTTCCCCTTCCCCAATTCCCCAACACTGTTCCTCTCCCCCAATTCAATAATAAAAAAAAATGTAACCGATTTCTGAATATTAATTTTGTATCCTGCTACTTTACTGAATTCATTTATCAGTTCTAATAGTATTTTGGTGGATTCTTTGGGGTTCTTTATATATAATATCATGTCATCTGCAAATATTGACAATTTTGCTTCTTTCTTTCCCATTTGGATGTCTTTTATTTCTTTTTCTTGTCTGACTGCTGTGGCTAGAACTTCCAGAATTATGTTGAATAAAAGTGGAGAAAGTGGGAAACCTTGTCTTTTTACTGATCTTAAGGAGAATGGATTTTGCTTTTCCCCATTGAGTATGATATTAGCTGTGGGTTTGTCATATATGACCTTTATTATGTAGAGATATGTTCCCTTTATGCCCACTTTGCTGAGAGTCTTTATCATAAATGGATGCTGGATTTTGTCAAATGCTTTTTCTGCATTTTTTTTTCTTTGAGGGCAGTGTCACTGGCCCTCATATGTGGGACCCTTCCCAAACCAGCACTTAACCACCGTGCCACTCGGCCGGCCCTTTTCTGCATTTTTTGATATAACCATATGATTTCTATTTTTTATTTTGTTTATGTGCTGTATCATGTTAATTGATTTGAGGATATTGAACCAAACTTGCATACCACAAATGAATCCCATTTGATTGTGGTGTATGATCTTTTTAATATATTGCTGAATTCAGTTTCCTAATATTTTGGTGAGGATTTTTGCATGTATGTTCATCAGGGATTTGGGTCTATACTGTTTTTCCTTTATAGTACATTTCTTTGTTTTGGTATCAAGTTAGTGCTGGCCTTGTAGAGTGAATTTGGGAAGTTTTTCTTTCTTAAATTTTTTGGAATGGTTTGAGAAGGATAGGTATTAATTATTTGAATTTTGGTAGAATTCACCTGTGAAGCTCTCTGGTTGAGGACTTTGGTTTGTTGGGAATTTTTTGATTACTGATTTGACTTTATTACTAGTAATTTGTCTGCTCAGATATTCTGTTTCTTCCTTATATAGTCTTGGACTATTCTATGTTTCTAGGAATTTATCCACTTGTTTCATGTTGTCCAATTCCTTGGCACATAATTGTTTATAGTAATTTCTTATAATCCTTTATACTTTGGTCATGGTGGTTGTCACTTCTCTTTTAGGTTTGATTTTTTATTTTTATTTTTGAGGGCAGTGTCACTGGCCCTCACACGTGGGACTGAACTGGGGCTGCTGGCTTCCCAAGCCAGCGCTTAACCACAGAGCCACTCGGCTGGCCCTAGTTTGAATTTTTTAATTTGAGCTCTCTCTCCATTTTCCTTAATGTGTCCAGCTAAAGGTTTATTAATTTGTTTACCTTTTCAAATAACCAACTTAGTTTTGTTGTTTGTTTCTATTATAGTTTTAGACTATATTTGTATTATTCTTGCTCTGATATTTATTATTCCTTCCTTCTACTCACTTTGGGTTTTGTCCTTTTTCTAGTCCCTTTAGGCGTAAGGTTAGATTGTTTATTTGAGATTTTTCTTGGTTTTTGAGGTAGGCCTATATCACTATAAACGTCCTTTGTAGAGCTGCTTTTGCTGCATTTCATTGATTTTGCAATGTTGTACAGTATTTCCATTTTCATGCATCTCAAGATATTTTTTGACTTTCTCTCTTATTTGGTAACCCATTGTTTAGAAGCATGTTGTTTAGCCTCCATGTGTTTGTGTTTTTTTCCAGTTTTCCTTTTATAATTGATTTCTATAATAGTTTCATACCATTGTTATAGGAGAAGATGCTTGATATGATTTCAGTCTTCTTAAATTTATTGAGACAAATTTTGTGGCCTCATATGTGGTCTATCCTGGAGAAGGTTCAATGTGCACTTGAAAAGAATGTTATTTATGCTGTTTTGGGTTGGAATGTTCTGGAAATATCTAGTAAAGTCATGTGGTCTAATGTCTCATTTAAGACCATTATTTTCTTGTTGGTTCTCTGTCTAAATGATCTATTCTTTGACGTAAGTGGGGTGTTAAAGTTTCGTACTATTATTGTTATACTGTTGATCTCTCCCTTTATGTCTGTTAATATTTTCTTCATGTATTTAGATGCTCCTACGTTGGGTGCATAGATGTTTACAAGAGTTATATCCTCTTGTTGGTTTGATCCTTTTAGCATTATGTAATCCCTTTATTTTGTCTCCTGTCATAGACTTTGCTTTAAAGTCTGTTTTTTTTTTCTGATGTAGGTGTTTCTACCTCAGCATTTTTGTTTGTTTGTTTCCATTTGCTTGAAATTTATTTTTCCAACCTTTATTTATAGTCTCTATGTGTCTTTTGCTCTGAAGTGAGTCTCTTATAGGCAACATATGTATGGCCTTGTTTTTTTAATCTGTTTAGCCACCCTATGTCTTTTGATTGGAACACCTAGTTCATTTACATTTCAAGTAATTATTGATAGGTATGTAATTACTGCCAATTTATTAATTATTTTTTTACTTTTATATTTTTGGTTCTCTATTTCTTCTCTCACTCTTGTCTTGTACATTGATTATTTTCTATAGTGGTTTGATTGGATTACTTTATCTTTATTTTTTATATATGTATTATAGTTTTGTTTTGTTACCATGTGATTTATATTTACCACACTGTTTATAGGAGTGTATTTTCAATTGGTCATCATTTAAGTTCAAATACATTCTGTAAGCACTACATTTTTACTCACCCCTCCACATTTATGTTTTTGTGATATTTTACATCTTTTGTGTGTTTCCCATAATTTTTATTATATTTACATATGCTCCTACTACTTTTGTCTTTTAACCTTCATACCACTTTTATAATTGGTTGATCCACATTTTTCTAAATGTTTACCTTTATCAGTGAGATTTTTTCTTTACTATATCTTCTCATTTTTAGTTTTGGTCTTTATTTTCTGCTTAAAGAAATCCCATTAATATTTATTGTAATGATGCTTTAGTGGTAATGTACTCTGGAAAACTATCTCTCCTTCAGTTCTCAATGATAACTTTGTAGGGAGAGTATCTTAACTGCTTCTTTTCTCTTTCATCACCTTGAATATTTCATGCCATTTCCTTCTGGATTGCAGAGATTCTGTTGAAAACAGTCTCCCTTTTACATGACTAACTGCTTTTATAAAAAGATTTTATTGGGGAATTGGGGAAGAGGAATAGCATTGGGGAATCGGGGAGGGGGAACAGACAAGTTGCTGTCGTTTTGTTCTTCAGTCTAGTTGCGGAGGACGTTGCTTCACTGGCCCATGTTGGTATCATCATTGAGCTCTTCCCGGATGAGGCAGATCAGTTGCCAGCCTCTGGATGGTCACTCACCATGGCTATTGGCAGCTCACGCTGGCTGCCAGCCACTCACGCTGGCTGCTGGCCACTCACTGTAGACTATGGCAGCCCACTGCCGCAGGAGATGCAGCCTACACTGTTGCCAGGGCTCGCGCAGCCCAGCTCCAGGTGGAGCTCTTGTTAGTAGTAGAGGGCAGTGTCACTGGCCCTCATATGTGGGATCCAAACCAGGGCTGCTGGCGTTCCAAGCCAGCTTTTAACCAATGCGCCACTTGCCCAGCCCACTACCTGCTTTTGTTCTCATGCTATTTTTAAGATTCTTCCTTTATCTGAAAATTTTTAGCATTACAATTATGGAATGCTTTGGTGTGGGCCTCTTTTGGATTCACCTTGTTTGGGAATCTCTAGGCTTGGGACAATTTGATGGGAGCTACAATGCAAGCCTAAGTCAGCCGCCACTTGTGCTGGGCTTGAAGCTGCTTGGTAAGAGCTACAATGTGAGTTGATAGTGGTCACCACTGGTATTGAGCTTGTAGATACTTGGGAGGGACTTCAGTGTGCACCAAGGCCAGCTGCAGTTAGTGTGGAGTTTGCGTGCTTTAGGGAGAGACTGCGGTGTGCACCAAGGGCAGCCACCACTTGTGTGAAGTGTGTGGGCCTTTGAGAGAGTCTCGTGTGGGCTGAAGCTGGCCATTACTTTTATGGAGGACCTGGACCTGCTGGAAGATACTCTGTCCCAGCTAAAGGGTTGAGTTGGGTAGGTTCTCAGGGAGACACTAGGGTGAAGTGAATGATATTAGCCAGGTCAATGGAGATCAGCAGATTTTTTTGTGCTCACCTACACTGGTCCAGTTAGGTGGGAGGAGAGCTTAACAAGGGAACAATGGCACTTGCCAGTACTTCTATTCTCTAAGAGAGTTCCCCCCGATCATTTCCCCTGAAGTACTTGCACTAAAGTTTGTCAATTTAATTCCTCCCTGTACGACACAGGCATTTCACAAGCTGTTGCCTCTGTACTGAAGCTTGGAGTTATTGAGTTTGTGCATGAACCATTTAAAAGCAGTGTCTCAGTCTTCCACTGCCCTTTGTTTCTTTCAGTTGTAATCCCTGCTGGTTTTCAAAACCAGATGTTATGGATACACCTTTAACCAGCACAGTTGCTCTAAGCTGGGGAGACTGTTATGGGACTGAGAACCCTTGCTCCTCAGAAAACCTTCACAGCCAAACTATTTCTTCCATTTATTAAATACCACATTATTTCTGGACTGCATCTCTGCCCCTCCTACCTCTCTAAATGTGCCTTCTTCATTATAACCTTAATTACAGGAATTCTGTTCAACTAGTTTTCAGGTAATTTTCAGTCATGGTTGTTCTATAATTCAGTTGTAATTTTGATATATTCATGGGAGGAGGCGAGTTCAGTATGTACCTAGTCCACTATCTTATATATTGTAATTTTTCAAGGAAACAATTGCCCTCATAATGTAAAAATAAATATTAAGCCAGCAATAAAATTAATTTGGCAATCTAAAATACATTCATATCACCCCCTCAAAAAAAATCGATAAGGAAGAAAGAACAGAGAGACAAAAAAGGAGAGAAACAGAAAATAAAAAGAAAATGGCCCTTTACATCTGCCCACAGCCATCAGGTAAGTCAAGATGGGTGCTAACAAGTACATCCAGGAGCTATGGAGGAAGAAGCAGTCTGATATAATGCGATTTCTCCTCAGGTTGTTCTGCTGGCCATACCACCAGCTCTCTGTGCTCCACAGTCCTCCCATATCTCCCTCCCCCAACACCCAATAAAGAATTCAGGCTGGGGGCCGGCTGAGTGGCGCGGTGGTTAAGCGTTGGCTTGGGAAGCCAGCAGCCCTGGTTCGGGTCCCACATATGAAGGCCAGTGACACAGCCCTCAAAAAAAAAAAAAAAGAATGCAGGCTGGAATACAAGGAAAAGGAAAGTTATGTCATATATTGGATTCATGTGTGCCTTGGTAGCCACAAACACACAGTTCCTAAGGGGGTGACCTATGTCAAGCCTGTCCATCACAGTGTTAACCAGCTCAAGTTTGCTCAAAGCCTTCAGTCTGTTGCTGATGAGTGAGCTGGATGCCACTTGTGGGGCTCTGAGAGTCCTGAATTCTTACTGGGTTGGTGAAGTTTCCACATACAAATTCTTTGAGGTTATCCTCATTGATCCATTCCATCAAGATATCAGATGGAATCCTGACACCCAGTGGATCACCAAACCAGTCCACAAGCACAGAAAGATGTGAGGACTGGCATCTATAGACTGTAAGAGCCATGGCCTTGGAAAGGGTCAGAAGTTCCACCATACTATTGGTGGTTCTCGCCAGGCAGCTTGGAAAAGGTGCAATACTCTCCCGGTCCAGCATTACTGCTAACATGAGTAATGTTTATAAAATTCTTACCTAATAAACAATTTAAGACATTAAAAAAATGGCATAACCAAACATATAATGTTAGTAACTAATCTGCATCTTAATAATTGAATTCTCCAATTTAAAAGATAAAGATTGTCATAATAGATAAGAACCAACACTGAAGTATATATATATATATATGTTGAGTAGAAGATATAAATTTTAAGGCTGGCCAAGTGGCACGATGGTTAAGAGCTGGCTTGGGACTCCATGGCCCTGGTTCGGATCCCACATATGAGGGTCAGTGACACTGCCCTCTATAGCTAAGATGGTGAACAACAGCTTGACCTGGAGCTGGGCTGCATGAGTCCCGGTGATGGTGTGGGCTACAGCCCCTGTTGCAGTGGGCTGCCATGAGCTACAGTGAGTGGCCGACAGCCATTGTGAGCCACCAGCAGCTGGAGTGAGCTACGAATAGCCACCATGAGTGGCCATCCAGAGGCCGGCGACTGATCTCCCTCATCCGGGAAGAGCCCAATGACGATACCAACATGGGCCAGTGAAGCAACATCCCCGACAACTAGACTGAAGAACAAAAGGACAGCAACTTGTCTGTTCCCCTCCCCCAATTCCCCAATAAAAAAATCTTAAAAAATAGGGCCGGCTGAGTGGCGTGGTGGTTGGGCGCTGGCTTGGGAAGCCAGCAGCCCTGGTTCGGGTCCCACAGATGAGGGCCAGTGACACTACCCTAAAAAAAACCCCCACAAAACTTAAATAAATAAATAAATAAATAAATAAATAAATAAATTTTAAACAACACACAGAAAGACTAAATGTAAATGTATGGACAAAGATATATCACAAACAGCAAAGGTAAGAAGGCTAGAGCAGCTATATTCATATCAGATAAGTGGAATTTCTAAGCAAAATGTACTTCTAGAGATAAATAGGGATACTTTATAACACTGAAAGTGTCAATGAAACAGGTAAAAGTAACAGTCTTAAATATGAAAGCATCCAATAAGATAATTTTAAAATACATGTAGGAGAAGTACGATAATTAAAATGAGAAACAGACAAGTTTACAGTTAGAACAATAGTATAATTACCTTGATTTAATTGATATTTATGGATTGATATGTCCCACAATTGCAGAATATGTACTTTATTTTCAGGTGCATGTGGTATATTTTATCAGTACAGACCATATACTAGCCATGGAGCTAAATATAAAAAGATTGAATGTAAAAAGATTGAAATCACAAGTAGTATCTTTTCTTGCTCAAATGGAATTAAATTCAGAATGAATAACAATAGAATAAAGAGGTAAATTCCAAATATTTGGAAATTAAAGAACATATTTTCAAACAACATCTGGGTTGAAGAATAAATCACAAAAGAAATTAGAAAATATTTGAAACTGACTGAGAATGATAATAAAATATATTTAAACTTATGAGATGCAGCTAAAGCAGTGCTTAGCAGGATTTTTATAGCCTTAAATGCCTGCATTACAAAATGATGATATTAAAATAATTAAAAACCAAAGATCTATGTATTGCCTTTTAGAGATTAGAAAATAAAAATCATAAATTGAACCCAAAGGAAGGATCTAAAAAATAAGAGCAAAAACCAATGAAACCAAAGCTGGTTCTTTGAAAAAATTAGTAAATTTATAACTTTTCAACATGAGAAAGTACTGATTTTTCTGTTACTTCCCTTTTCTCTTTAGGTAGAATTTTGTATCATATTTTCCTTGTATTTGAGTAGTCCCCTGGGTTAGTAAATAGGATATAAGAAATATACTGGCTTATAAACAAAACCTAAGATATGAAAAATTTCAGAAACATAGGTGTTGAAATTGCATTTGCTTGTATTGAGGTATACTTTAAGTGAATTGTGGCTGCTTTAACTATAAATAAAATAAAGGTCATTTTTAAGTCTAGGGTTTACTCATATTAAGCAAAAATAGGAGATATACTAAAAAGGAAAGGCAAGAGATCATTATATTACATTAGTTGGACAAACTAGCCTTTGTTGAAATTGATGCAAATATTTATTAAAGATCCTTGAGCTAAGAAAGTTTTAGGAAGGGTGATGATGTTAAAATTGGAGGAAACTAGTATATGTAAATGATTAATATAGCTGAAGAAGCAAAGGTAGCCTAATTTTGCCTACTGATTCCCTCTTTAAATAGACTCCCAAGTTGTATCAGCTATGACTATATACATTTGATCCTCAACCTATAACTAAAATTATTTATTAAGCAATGAGAGCATGTTACATCTCTGTGAGTTAAATTTTTGTTTCCTCAAGGAAACACAAGTTTTAATTTGGCTTCTCATCCCAAAAACTCATTTAATAATAAATTCATAACAAAAATCAAGATTGATAATTAAACCACTATGTCTCTTTTATCCCATATATTTTTAAAATACTTATGTATTATACAAACATTAAGTATGTATAAACAAGCACCCAATATATAACTTGCTCCCTATATTATTTTTTTGGAGAATTTTTATGCATGGTTTCCATATGTTGCAATTCTTCAGATATGAATCTGGTGAAGTTTGGTATGAATGTTTCCTCTTTTCTCTAGCAAATGTAGAGATCTTTCATTGCTTCAAAGACTTTATAACTGCATTCAAATTGAGGACCATTTAATTTACAAATAGACATCATTATTCTATGTGCAGGAATGACAAAATTATTTAATGTTAACGTTAATGAAAGTTAAATCTCCATGGACACATTGACCTCTGTATTTTTCTCTCTTGCTAATTTACTCAGCACAGCCTCAGGGAACAATTTCAGTTAGGCAGCGGGGGATCTCAATTCAGGGTATTGATAGTTTTTGTTTTGTTTTAAAGATTTTATTGGGGAATTGGGGGAGGGGAACAGCATTGGGTAATCGGGGAAGGTGAACAGACAAGTTGCTGTCTTTTTGTTCTTCAGTCTATTTGCAGAGGACGTTGCTTCACTGGCCCATGTTGGCATCGTCACTGCGCTCTTCTCAGATGAAGCAGATTCGTCGCTGGCCTCTAGCTGGTCGCTCACTGCAGCTATTGGCAGCTCACTCTGACTGTCGGCCACTCACTGTAGCCTATGGCAACCCACTGCAGCAGGGGCTACAGCCTACAACATCGCCGGGGCTCACACGGCCCAGCTCCAGGTGGAGCTGTTGTTAGCTGTAGAGGGCAGTGTCACTGGTCCTCACATGTGGGATCCAAACCAGGGTCGCTGGCATCCCAAACCAGGTCCCAACCAATGCGCCACTCAGCCAACCCTGATAGGTTTTTTAATAAGAAAAAAAATGAAAGTGGAAGCATACAGGCAGAACCGTCTAAGTCAGGGATCATCTGTACTAGTGTGTTTCTGTGTTACTCATACGTGCTTTAATAAACAGTTCTATGTTTTTATTAAAACATAGTTTATTGGAGACATAGGTAATCTAACCTCTAAGAACTATAAATGTTAGAATAATGCAGTATAATCCAGGTAACTACCTCAAATTTACAAAATCTGAAGACATTTACCTAGTAGGAAATAAACAGTTTCCTCAATCCAATTCTTACAAAACTAGGGAAAAAATAGAACATTTCTCTTTATAATATTCTTTGTAATTGTCAATATAATGAACCCTGCCTGTCTAAATAATGAATAGAAATAACTGTCACAAAGAAAAATGAAAATAGGGCCGGCCGAGTGGCACATTGGTTAAGCGCTGGTTTTGGGATGCCAGCGGCCCCGGTTCGGATCCCACATGAGGGCCGGTGACACTGCCCTCTACAGCTAACAACAGCTCCACCTGGAGCTGGGCTGTGCGAACCCCGGTGATGGTGTGGGCTGCAGCCCCTGTTGCAGTGGGCTGCCATAGGCTACAGTGAGTGGCCCGCAGCCAGCGTGAGTGGCTGGCAGCCAAGCATGAGCTGCCAATAGCCGCGGTGAGCGACATCCAGAGGCCAGCGACCGATCTGCCTCATCCTGGAAGAGCGCAATGACGATACCAGCAGTGAAGCAACATCCTCCGCAACTAAAACTAAAGAACAAAAAGACAGCAACTTGTCTGTTTCCCTTCCCTGATTCCCCAACGCTGTTCCCCTCCGCCAATTCCCCAATAAAATCTTTAAAAAAAAAAAAAAAGAAAATATATTAGTAGCCTTATATTTTCAGTTCAAATGACTTTTTCTAGTGCTTGTTCACACTAATATACACATACATGTTTGTATTCATGCACATACACATTTGTGCAATTTACATTGCCATAGTAATCCTAATCTGCAAATAATTTGGAAACAATGGCGTTATGTATCTATATATTTGTGATGTATTCTGACCTATAAAACAAAAGTACTGATGAGAGAACACTATGACCCTGGCAAGGATCATTAATTAAAAGCCAAAAAACTTCATATTTTATACATAATTATCTAAGATTTCTTCTTAAGTCTCTTCTATGCTATATTGGAAATATTCTGTCATTCCCATTTGATTTATCTAGGAAAAAGACAAAAATGTTCTGGTATTTTAAGGTTATTTCACATCATATATGCATATAAGCAATCTTAAGTCTTTGTATAAGGTTTTTCAACCATTAACCATATGATGTCATTCTTTAAAGAGTAGAATTATATTCTTGATATTTTATACTATAAGTACTTTAATAATGATCCAGTGATGTTATATTCTGAATTCCTCAGGTGGGACATTTAAAAGCCTAATTTAGTCATATATTTTCCTCTCAGTGTTTTTTTTTCCTCTTTTCTCTTTTTCACAGCAAATGTCACCCTTTTTCACATTTTGCATGTCCTTGTGTCAATGGGGTAATTTGTTTATATAAATTGTGAATATATACAAACTAATATGAAATACTTGATTTTAACTCTGTGGATAGAGTATGTTTTCACTTACCACATTCATCGTAAGTTTTTTACCCACTAAGATCAATTAGCACATTCTTAAAATATACAGCTATTTATTATTATCTATTTACCCAGCCTTATTTTCAGTGTAGTTTGAATAAAGACTATATTCTTCATAATGAAATTGTATCTGGCTGCACCCTGTCAAATTTTCATAACTTAGAACAGCATAATCGGTACTCAAAGAATATTTGTTGAGTGAATTGTTTGAACTTTTTAAAATATCAAGTAACTAACAAATAAAAGGTTTTTTCTATATGATAAAACATCAAATAGATGGCCAATGAAACAATTTCAGACCCTGCACTAGTTGTACAGATTTAACCAAGGGAATGGAGGAAGAAACAAGGGACCATTAGAGCTACGATAGAGTGGCAAGTGGTAAGAAGTTGAAAATGAGCTCAAAGAGGTTAACAAATAATAACTGACATCTTAAAAACCTGTTTTAGTACTTTAACTTTTATTCTGGGTAAAATGTAGTGTTTTGAACAAAGAAATATTATAATCAGGTTTAGGTTTTGAAAACGTTATTTTGTGTTGTATATTGACAGTAAAGTGTACAGATTACAGGTAAACAAAGAGAAACTAGGAGTCTATTGCAGTAATCTAGAAGAGAGGTGTTGACAATGACCAACGTGTTATAGCAATTCAGGTCAAAGAATATAGTCACAATCTTAATATATTTTAAAAGTGAAGTCAATGGGATTTCTGAAATATTGGCTTTGGGGTATGAGAGAGATGAGTCAGAAATGATTCCAAGGTTATTGACTTGAAATCCTGGAAGAACAGAATTGATATTGGCTGTGACAGAGAAGGCTACCAGTAGAAAATATTTTGGGGGAAAGATCAGAAACTGAGTGTTAGACATGTTGAATTAAACGTATTTATTAGATGTGCAAGTGGGCATGTCAAATGGGAACTTCACATTGGAAAAGGTTTTGGTTGGATATATATAAATTAAGTTTTCATCACCACAATGATATTATTGAAAAACATGACAGGATGAAATAAAGAAAATGATTACAATTAGTGAGCATTAATAAAATGAAGAAGAGGGAAAACTTATAGGAACAATGACATTGATGAAGCAAGAGGAAATGTTATCTAATATTCATGTGAAAGATGAGGGTTTAGTAGAAGCATGGATTGTTCATATATGCAGTCAGACAATTAAGTTTGCAAACTCATCCTAGAAAAAGTGCTACATACCTCATTGCTGAATGTCACTATGTTCACCTTTGAAGTACTCTCCTTGGGAAGTTATGCACTCACTCCAGCACCTAGTCCACAATTCTGTTTTGTTTTTTGTTTTTTTTGGGGGGGGGTTTTGTTTGTTTTTTGTGTGTTTTTTTTTGAGGGCAGTGTCACTGGCCCTCATATGTGGGACCGAACCCGGGCCGCTGGCTTCCCAAGCCAGTGCTTAACCACCACGCCACTCGGCCAGCCCTTGTAACTGTTTTTCTGGAATGGCCATTGGAGATATCATATTATTACCCTTGATGTCCTGAATATATGTCATCAAAATGTCTTCCTTTCAATATTTCCTTTATCATCTGGTAAAGAAAGAAGTCATTGGGGGCCAGATCAGGTGAGTTAGGAAGGTGTTCCAATACAGTTATTTGTTTACTGGCTAAGAGCTTGCTCTCAGTGCCATGTGAACTGGTGCATTGTTGTAATGCAAGAGCCATGAATTGTTGGTGAAAACTTCAGGCCATCTAACTTTTTCACACAGCCTTTTCATCATTTCCAAATAGTAAACTTGGTTAACTGTTTGTCCAGTTGGTACAAATTCATAATAAATAATCCCTCTGATATCAAAAAAGGTTAGCAACATTGTTGCAACAAGTTCACAAACTTAATTATCAGACCTCCTATTGTAGTAGGCAACAACACAGTGGTTGCAGGGGCTGGTAGGTTGATAGGTCAGGATAGACAAATCTTTGGAAGTGCTCTTTGCTTAGATTTTCTCAGTAAAATAGCAAGCAAAATCATCAGTTTAGTGTGAGAATGTGTCAAATGTTTGAGGAAGAAAAAGGAACATGTGAGAAAGTCTCCTAAGACAGTGGGATAGGTAACTGATTAGGAATTCTTCATAGATGATTGCCTGGAAACATCAAGAGCTCAACTGAGGGCTGGCTGAGTAGCTCGTTGGTTGAGAGTTGGCTTGGGAGCATGAGCTCAGAGAAGCAGGGCCGCCGGTTCAGATCCCATAGGTGACACTGCACTCTCTTCAGCTAAGATGGTGAACAACAGCTTCACCTGGAGCTGGGCTACCATGAGTCACCGGCGGCAGTGTAGGCTGCAGTGGGGCTGCAGTCAGCTGCTGTAAGCTACCATGAGTGGCCGGCAGCTGGCAAGAGCTCTTGTGAGCTGCTGTGAGTGGCCGTCCAATGGCCAGTGACCAATCTACCTCAGCTGGGAAGAGTGCAAGGATCACAATACCAACATGGGCCAGTGAAGTGACGTCCTCCACAACTAGACTGAAAAACAAAAAGACAGCAACTTTTCTGTTCCCCTTCCCTGATTCCCCAATGCTGTTCCCTCCCCCAATTCCCCAATAAAATCTTTTTTAAAAAATAGAGCTCAACTGAGGTTTAGATTCACAAGTGTAAAGTGGTAAAATGAGGTCATTCAGCATGGATGAGTTTTCCTTAAGCCACAGATGAGAAGAAGACAGAATTGGATTAGAGAGTGTCATGGTTTTACTAAATAAGTATAAAGAAGAAAACGAAGTTGAGAAGTCAAGAGAATAAAAGTGAGTAATTATAAATATTGACACGGAGAATTAAAAAAAAGAGAGAGGAGACATCAAGGAGTTGTGGAAAAGTGAAAAGAGTAAGATAAATAAATGAAAGGTCACAGTGTTGTTAAAGATTCCTGGAATTGGGCTAATTGATGGAGTCATAAACAAAACAGATGGTGATCAGCAAGTAAAAAGCATGAAAACTTCTAGGTTATTACAGAGTGCAATAAATTGAGAAACTGATAAGCCCCTCTATTGGAAAGATTACCTTCATGTATAATGAAATTGAAAAAAAAATAACATAACAGTATTCTTGGAGTAAGTGACTCTTATCTAGGAGCAAAATATTTGAAAAATTATGAGAAATTACCAAAGGACAGGCAGAAGACCACAGCAATAATTAGTGGGTGGTGTAATATGTTGATATGAGAGAAGGAAAGAGGAGAGAAAATAGATTGAAAACTGAAATGAAGAGCAAGAAAGATGCTTCCCATCCCTTCAAATCCAGTAAGATTAAGACTTTTTGGGAAATCAAAAGGAAAACAAAACAAAACAAAATGGGCATTTTAAAATGTTCCATGGGATACCACAGAGGGTATCCTCAGAGGGTAGCCAGATTCCTGTTAGAATAATAACATGTACAGGACATGAATAAAGAGGTTAAGAATGTCGGTTTTATTTTGTTTTGTTTTGTTTTTAAGATGTTGGGATAGGAGGCCCAAAAACCATAAATGAAGTGCTTCCGGAATTAGGAAAGGATATGAAAAAGGAACACAATGGGGCCATGCATGATGTAATTGGAGTAGGACTGAGAAACTGGGACCCCTTACAGTGACTGACATTAACAGAAATAAAGGACATAATGGGGTTTCAGTTATGGTGGGACTCAAGACAGATAGTAGCGGACAAGCTGTGAATAATGGACATAGGAAGTGATTGATTCCTTCAGTTCCCTCTTTATCCATGATGACTTGGGTTAGAAGGCCAAGAGGAGGCCTTAATAAGGAAGGGACTATGAAGATATACTTAGGAAATGTTCCTAATTGGCCTATCCCTTGACCATATGATTTCTTATTGAAAGCTAAAAAGGTTGAATTTCCATTCACACATTCAATTAACCAATTAGTTTTATTCAGTTTCTTAATGAAATATTGTTAATAAAGGCATGATTTAAACATTTATTTTCTATTATTTTCTTAAGGTTTGTTTGTTACAGTTATACAGCAGTTATTTATTTAGACTATAAAGTATTACGTTAACTCTTCCACCTACGGAGTATTTTCTTCCCAAGATTCTAAACTGCTAACCAAATCTAGTATGCTTATATTGTACCTTAAGTAAATAGTTATCATGACATGCAAATTTTCCACCCATATTTTCAATTTATTTTCTTCACATGCATCATTTTAGTGTCTCCTTGAAGAAATAATATTTATTCCTTGTTGTGAGCTAAAATGAGATACAGGACACTTCAAACTTGTCAACAATTAATTTCTCCCTATACCTTTCAAAATAAATTATATTATTTTCTCACTGGACTTTCAATAAGAAACAAGACTAGAACAAAATAAAACAACATCATCAAAAGCACCAAATATATTATTTAAGCTCCCTAAATACATTTGAATTATGGGAATTTCAGGAAGCCTGAGAGGTTTTACAAAGTTCCTGAAGCAAAATTTAATATTGTAAATTAAATAATACACAGTGTTACTTCCCTCTTATAGAGGAATTGAATAGATGAGACTAGAGTACAAACTTATGTTCCTTAATATTTCATCATTCTTACACAGCATATCCTAGTACTCCAAAAAGAACTGGACACTTAATTTATTTTTTGTCTAGAACACATTAAGAAGTAGTAACCATCAAGAATAAATTAAGCTGCATTTCTAAAGAAGGAAACACTAAGGTCCAGACATTACACAGAGTCTTGTTGTGATGACAAATAGATAAACAGTTTTTTCCCAGACTTCCAGGAGAGCAAGTACTTTACATGCAAGTTTCAATTGCAATTTAAAATTGAAGTTTTGCTTCTAACTTTCTGTGCAGTACACATGTTACCACTGATGTTAGATAAACTTGTTAATAGGTGCAAGGGCTGGAAAATAGTTGGCGATTAGCTTTTTAGATTGAAGGTTTCATGAAATGTATTTAGTTAACCCCATTATTGAATCTAAAATTAGGGGGTCATTATCATATCATTAGGCAAAGCAGTCCCTTTCTAATCACATAATATTGATGTTAGGGGTCTTGATATACGAATATTTTGGGCAATTACATAGTATTATGGAGACAATTTGTTATATTCCTTATAAAACTGAATTAGTATTTCCATTTGTTATCAGATATTGGGCATTTGCCCTGAATATACATACAAAAGGAGGCAGACTATTGGAGTTCATCAATAACATCTGAATACACTTTTAATTTATAAACTTTATAAATTAGCATTTTTTTTTTTGAGGGCAGTGTCACTGGCCCTCATATGTGGGACCCGAACCGGGGCCACTGGCTTCCCAAGCCAGCGCTTAACCACCAAGCCACTTGGCCAGCCCAAAAAAAAAAAAAAAATTTGGCATTCTTTGATTTCATTTCCGATAACTGTTTTATCACTTGTAAAAGAAAATGTCTAATGTTAATTATAAAATAAAAATAGAAACATAAAATAAAATATACACTGAACTTGGACATTTTACTGTTAACTATGTAGCCATTGAATATTTTCAATTATGTAAAAATTCGATTATAGCCTGTCTCAACAAAATATTCCAAAAAAAGTATATATTTATGTCACATTATAGCCTGCCTGTCTGCTCCCATGCATCTCTCCATAAAGACAGATCATTACTTCAATATTATGCTTACTGTATATATCCCTATTTGGCGCCAAAGGACTGCCAGTTAGTCAATGACAGTTAAGATCCCTCAAGGGAGGGGTGACCTAAGCCAGACACGCAGCGTGGGTGCCAATAGGAGGAATCATGAGTTGACAGAAATAGGGTGTGAATCCCTTCCTTCAGGGTCTGGCACCCTGCCTGTGAAAAGACCTATTGATATGATAATGTCTGTCCCCAGGTGCAATCTTATCAATAAGGCTTGGCAGAGGAGATTCTGTGCCTTAAGAGGTGCATAACAATAACCTCATGGGGACTCTGGTAATGGCAGTTTGCAGGTGTGGGTGATTTGGACCGGAGCTGTGTTTTCGGGTGTGAGACACACAGACCGATGAAGTTACATTGACCCTGGCTTATATATAAGATAATTAAAGGAGCAGTCAGACCCGATTCAGGGCTTCCTGTCCATGAGGCAGAGGTTCCCTGGCCCGGACTGCTTTCTCTCTTATTTTGTGTGTGTTTCTCTCTCTCTTTCTTTACCTTTCACATTGCTTCTCCACTCCCACCTACTGTGTCAGGCGGAATGTGACATATTTACATACCAAGAAAATAGGCACATTGATATTTTACTACATTTGCAGATTGAGTCATCTTAAAGATTTTTCTGTTTGACCACCTATATTCTAAGCATATAAAAATTTATATTTTCGAAAACTGCATGAAAGTATCAGTGTAGCTTGGGATC
Source organism: Aselliscus stoliczkanus (assembly GCA_033961575.1). Taxonomy (NCBI): domain Eukaryota; kingdom Metazoa; phylum Chordata; class Mammalia; order Chiroptera; family Hipposideridae; genus Aselliscus; species Aselliscus stoliczkanus. The sequence continues at coordinate 70,442,303 of CM066737.1, read as the reverse complement.
ACCTTTGGTACCATATGTTTCCCTATTCAAAATTCAATTCCATATTTTGAAATTTGTTATAAAGTTATACATATGATACTCATATCTGAATATACAAATTTGTGCTTATGTTTCATTTTTCGTTCTAAAGGCAGTATCCTGGTACCCTCTCCCTTTCATTTCCTCATGATTAAACTACCCAAGAGTTAATTATGCAGCAGATATTTATTTATTTAATTAGATTATAAGTCTTTATTTAGTGAAGTCTCAATGTAATTCATTTTTCCTTTATTCACTCTAATTTCTTGCTCCCCAACACAGACACACACACACACACACACACACACACACACACACACACGTTTTCTGGTTTGTTATTTTATCTAACTTCCTAGGTTTAAAATTCAGCTCAGCTATTTTCAATTTCCTTTGTTTTCTAATTAATCTATTAAAGGATATACATCTCATTTGCATATTCTTTGGCCATGCTTCATAGATATTGATATATGTGATAGTGAATTTTATGTATCATTTTGACTGGGCCAGATATTTCAGAGCCCAGATATTTGATCAAACATTATTGTAGGTAATTCTGTGAGAGTGCTTTTGGATGAGATTAAGTATTACATTGGTAGACAGTGTAAAACAAATTGCCTTGACTAGTGTTGGTGGGCGTTATCCATTGCAGATCTAAATAGAACATTGGCTGCCTCAAGGAAGGGAGAATTTGTCTGACTGACTGTCTTTGAACTGGGGCAGTGACTTTCCTGCTGCCTTTACATTCAAATTAAAACATTGGCTCTTCCTGAGTCTCGAGTCTGCCAGCCTGCAGACTGGAAATACATTATTGGTTCTCCTGGTTTGCAGGCCTTCACACTTGAACTGGAACTACACCATCAGCTCTTCGTATTTTCAGTTTTCCAATTCACCCTGAGGATCTGGAGACTTGTCAGCCTCCACAATTGTGTGAGCCATTTCCTTATATTAAATCATATCTATTATATACATACACACATGTTATTGGCTCTGTTTCTCTGGAGACCCCAGACTAATACAATATATAATGCTCTCATTGTAGTTGATTCTTAAATATATTACAATTCTTGGTTTAATTTCCATTTGCACCTAACAAAGTGCCATTAAAGAAACTATTAGTCTTTTAAAATAATTCTAAATATTAGAAATTACACAAATAATTATTATTTTACTGTTTCTTTATTATTACTTTTTATCTTCTTTTAATTGCATTATGATAAAAGAATGTGGCTTATGTAGATTTCAAGTTTTGAATTTTATGAACATTTTCTTTAGGGTTTAATATTCTTCATCTTTGCTGGATTTAGGAAATGGATCATTTTAGTTCACAAGGTCACAGTCTCTCACCATCTCTCAGCTCTGCTTCCTGCAATGTTGGCTTCATTCTCCATCAGGTTTCCTATGCAAGGTGCTTTCTGGCAACTTTAGAGGCAGCATTTGCTCCCTTTCAAGAATCACAGCAGAATCCTCAAGCTTGTCATTGCATTACATTGGTTCTGATATCTAAAACTTCTCATAAGTAGTCACTGTCATCAGATGGATATGATCTGTTTAAGGATGAATCACATGCTCAGTCTTGGAATTGAGAGAACAATCAATTCAACCAGAACTATATGGGCTTAAAAGGGGTTTACCCAAAGAAAAATTAAAGTTCAATTTTCAGATGAATGAATGGATACTAATACGTAATACAAACAAACAGGTAAACAAACAAAAAGCAAATATTCATTATAATAGTCATGGTCAAGAACATGCAAAAGTACAGAGGACATAAAGTGAAAAATAAAAGGCTTTTCTTTCTAATCTCCAAGTCACAGTGCCCAGACGTCATACCTGTTAACAGACACCCTGCTGACAGTTTTCTATTCAAACATGCATGTTACTGAAAATAGCTTGAAATATAAGTATTGTTTTCCCTTCTTGAGTTCTTTCCCTCCTCAATTCTGTAAGCAGATAGCTAATTCTATGCATTATTGACTCAAGGAATATATAGGAGGATCCCAAGAAAATTGGAAATCTGGGAACTACTCAGCAGTACTGCCCGAGTCTAAATGAGTATGTTGCTACTTACTAGCTATGAGGCCTTGAGTGTGTTAAGATGGCTGTACAAACTATCCCTTATCATACAATTGATACCTTAAGAGAATAGTAATTTCTTCATAGGACTATTATGGGATTAAATAATTTATATATAAAAATATCTGAGAATAGTGTCTGACATATATATCATGTAAGTGTTTTATCATCATCAATACTGATATTATTATCATTATTTATATTACAGGGCCTCTATAATCCTGGATGATAGATTCTCAGGGGAATGCTGTGTAGACAAATGATCAAGGAAAAATTGAGCCCCCAAATACCAAGAATTATTTAGCCATCTCCTGGAGTTACGATGGGACACAGAAAAGATAAGAGCTAAAATTTGTTTGATAATATTGTTTAGCATTTATTTTCTCTATCAGTCTGGTAGAATAAAACCTCAAGAAATAGAAATTAAGTTTTTATAAAAACTAAATTGCTATTTCTGGCACACACAAACAAAAGTGATATCATAGTATCCATACTGTTTATATCTAATCCTTTAAAAAATGAGTATATCTTGGACAACATTATCTATATATTTATATATAAACTTACCTTATTATTTTAGGCTGTTGAATGCTGCTTGATGCTTGGGAGGGTGAATTCAACAATTTATCCCATTCCATATATTTTTAAGTAATACACCATTAGTTTTATAATGGTGTACATTGTAAAACGCTTATAATATACATTGTTATGGACTGAATGTTTGTGCCTCCACCCCCAAAATCATATGTTGAAATCTTACCACACCTATGTGATGGTAATAGGAGGTGGGGCCTTTAGGCTCAATGAACTCTTGAGAGTGGAGCCTTCATGAATGGAATTTCTTGCTTCATGAATGGAATGGAAGTGAACTTGCTTCCTCCCTCTCCTCTCTGCCATGTGAGGACACAATGAAAAGTTGGCAGTTTGCATGCCAGAAAGGGTATAAGCAGAACTCAAACATGTTGGCACTCTGTTCTCAGACTTCTAGCCTTCATAACCTGTGAGGAATAAATTCCTGTTGTTTGTAAGCAATCCAGAATATGGTATTCTGTTATGGCAGCCCAAAGTGATTAAAACACATTAAAACAAAACAAAATATAACCAGTTTGACTAACATATCATTAATGTTAATAAATTGGTATATTTCTTTCTCATTTTTTTCTCTATGTACACACAATATGGTTTACTTTACACAAATGAAGATTAGTCTATATATACCATTTTTATATTGCTGTTTTGGGAAGCTTTTCCATATTTAGAGCTTAATTTATATATATTTCACATAACATAAAATTCAACCATTAAAAGTATAGGTTTAAGAGTTTTTAATGCACCATTATCATGATCTAATTTTACAACAATATCCCAAAATAAAATCCTGTACTCATTAGAAGTCACTCCCTATTCTGACTCTCACCCCAACTCTAAACACCCACTAAGCTACTTTCTATCTCTGGAATTGAATATTCTGAATATTTCATGTGAATTAAATCATACAATACGTGTTCTTTTTCACTAATTTCTTTCACTTAACCAACTTTTGAAGATTGATTCATGTTCTAGAATGTATCAGTAGCTTACGTCCATTTATTGCCAAATAATATTCCATTGTGCAGATATACCACATTTTATTTTCTCTTTATCAGGTGATGGGCTTTTGGGTTGTTTCCAATTATTAGCTATTATATGACTAATGTTGCTCAGAATATTTGCAGACAAGTTTTGTTTAAATGTATGTATTTGCTTCACTCATATATACACCTAAAAAGAGAATTGTTGGGGCATATGTCATCTCTATGTTCAGATTTGAGAAAATGCCAAATAGCTTTTCAGTACAGTAGCACCATTTTACACACCCATCATCAATGTACAAGGGTTCAAATTTATTTGCATTGTTATCAACACTTGCTATTGTCTGCCCCTTTGGTTATAGCCATCTTAAGAGGGTGAGAAATGGCACTGTATTTGGTTTTGCTTTGCATTTCTCTGACTAATGATGTTGAACATCTTTTCTTGAGTTAATTGGACACTTGTATACTATTTTTGCAAATGTGTCTATTCCATTCTTTTGGTCATTTTTACTTGTATTATTTTGTTTTTTATTGTGGAATTGTAACCATTTGTTATGTATTCTAAATACTAGTCTTTTATCAGATATAATGATTTACAAATCTTTTCTCCCATTATGTGTATTGCCTTTTCACTTTTTTATTTTATTTTATTTTATTTTATTAATTAATTTATTTTTTGAGGGCAGTGTCAGTGGCCCTCATATGTGGGATCCCAACCAGGGCTGCTGGCGTCCCAAGCCAGTTCCCAACCACCGTGCCACTCAGCCGGCCTGCCTTTTCAATTTCTTGATGGTACCATTAAAAGCACAAAAATGTAGGGCTGGCCGAGTGGTGCAGTGGTTAAGTGCTGGCTTAGGAAGCCAGCAGCCCCGGTCCAGGTCCCACATATGAGGGCCAGTGACACTGCCCTCAAAAAAAAAAAAAAAAAGCACAAAAATGTTTAATGGTAATGAAGTCCAATATATCTATTTTTTGTTGTTGTTCAACATTGCATATCTAAAAAATCCTTTGCATAATCAAGGCTGCAAAGATTTATTTGTATGCTTTCTCTTAGCAGTTTTATAGTTTTAGTACTGTACTTACACTTAGGTATATTATCCATTTTTAGTTTTATTTCAATTTTTAATTTTTTTGTGGTGGTGGTGGTGGTGGTGTGTGTGAGTGTGGTGTAAGTAGGTGTCCAAATTCATTCTTTTACATGTAAATACACAGTTGTTCCAGTATGATTTGAGAAATGACTTTTTTTCCCCTGTTGAATTATCATGGCACTCTTGTCAAAAGTTAATTAATTGACCTTAAATATGAGGGTTTAGGCCGGCCGAGTGGCGCATTGGTTAAGCGCTGGTTTTGGGATGCCAGCGGCCCCGGTTCGGATCCCACATGAGGGCCAGTGACACTGCCCTCTACAGCTAACAACAGCTCCACCTGGAGCTGGGCTGTGCAAACCCCGGTGATGGTGTGGGCTGCAGCCCCTGCTGCAGTGGGCTGCCATAGGCTGCAGTGAGTGGCCCACAGCCAGCGTGAGCGGCTGGGAGCCAGCGTGAGCTGCCAATAGCCGCGATGAGCGACATCCAGAGGCCAGCGACAGATCTGCCTCATCCGGGAAGATCACTGACGATACCAACCGTGAAGCAACGTCCTCCGCAACTAAAATTGAAGAACAAGAAGACGGCAACTTGTCTGTTTCCCTTCCCCGATTCCCCAACGCTGTTCCCCTCCACCAATTCCCCAATAAAATCTTTAAAAAAAAAAATAAATAAATAAATATGAGGGTTTATCTCTGAATTTTCAATTCTATTTTATTGATTTATCATTATGTTGGTATTTTATGCCAGAACCACATTGTCTTGAAAACTGTAGTAGGTTGTAAATTTTGGAATCAGAAAGCTTGACTCCTCCACATCTGTACATTTTCAAGATTGATTTAGGTCTATTATGACTCTCTTGTGTTTCTATCTGAATTTTAGGATCAGTTTGTCAATTTCTATAAAAAGCACATCCAGGTTTTGATATGAATGTATTGAATCTGTAGATTGATCCATGGAGACACAACTCTGTTAAGTCTTCTGGTTCATGAAATAGTATTCTTTCCATTTATTTAGGCATTTTAAGTTTCTTTTAGCAATGTTTTGCAGTTTTCAGTATACAAGTCTTGTACTTCTTTTTAAAAATCTGTTACTATGTATTTTATTCTTTGTGCTGCTTTATAATTTCAATTTTGTATTGTTCTTTGCTAGTGTATATAAATATAATTAACTTTTAAAAAGATTTTTATTAAAATATAGTTAGCATATAATATATTAGTTTCAAGTGTACACAATAGTTATTCAACATTTATATACATAAATAAGTGATCATCATGATAAGTCCAGCAACCATCTGACACCATACCATGCTATCACAATGTTATTGACTATTCCCTATGTTGTACATTACATCGCCATGACTTATTGTTTTATACCAGGAAATTTGTACCACTTATTGCCCTTAACCTTCTCCCCCTTTTTAATTTTTCAGTTACACTTGACTTTCAATATTATTTTATATTGATTTCAGGTGTACAGCATATGGTTAGACTTATATACCATGTTTCCCCGAAAATAAGACCTAACTGGAAATTAAGCCCTAGCATGATTTTTCAGGATGCTCATAATATAAGCCCTACCCCAAACATAAGCCCCAGTTAAGGTGGTAAGCCAGACATGACTGTTTGAATAAATGTAGATTTTTGTACATTAATAAGTGAATAAATATAGATTGTTGGAACAAAAATTAATATAAGACTTAGTCTTATTTTCAGGGAAACATGGCATAATTTAAAAAGTGATCCCCTGACTAGTACCCACCTGGGACTATACATAGTGATTACCATATTATTGACTATATTCTCTACGCTTTGCTTTACATCCCCATGACTACTGTGCAACAACCAATTTGTACTTCTTAATCCCTTCCCCTTTTTCACTCACCACTCCAACTCTCCTCCCATCTTGCAACCATCAAAATGTTCTCTGTATCTATGAGCCTGTTTCTGTTTTGTTTGTTTTGGTTTGTTCTTTAGATATAAGGGAAATCACATTGCATGTATCTTTCACTGTCTGACATGATCCACTCAGCACAACATCATCCTGGTCTATCCATGTCACCACAGGTGGCAAGAACCCATTCCCTTCCCTGGCTGAGCAATATTGTACTGTATATATGTACCACTTTGTCTTTATCCATTCTATTGACAGACACCCAGGCTGCCTCCACATCTTGGTCATTGTAAACAATGCTGCAATGAACATACGGATGCATTTGTCCCCTCAAAGTAGTGTTTTGGGTTTCTCTGGATAAATACCAGGAAGTGGGATTACTGGGTCCTTCTTTGTCTCTTGTTACATAGCCTTTGTTAATCTAGACTGCTGGTGATTCCTTCTAGTGCATTCTTCATTTCCATTATTGCATTCTTCACTTCTGATTGGTTCTTTTTTGTGGTTTCTGAGTCCTTTTTTGTGTTTGTTATCTCTTTGTTGAAGTTCTCAGTAAGTTCTTTGAGCATCCTTATATGCACTGTATTAAACTCTATATCTGTCTGGTAGGATGCTTGCCTCCATTTTGTTCAGTTCTTTTTCTGGAGTTTTCTTCTGTTCTTTCATTTGGGATGTATTTCTTTGTTTCTTCATTTTGGCCACCTCTCTATGTTTGTTTCTATGTATTAGGTAGGGCTGCTATGTCTTCCAGTCTTGTCAGGTGGCCTTATGTAGAAGGGGTCCTGTGGGATCCAGTGGCACATCCTCCCTGATCACCTGTGCTGGGTACTCCAAGGGTGTCCTTTGTGTGGCTTGTGTGTACGCTCTTGTTATAGTTGAGCCTTGATTGCTGGTGGCATGTCAGTGCATGGTATTGACCCTCAGGCTGACTGGCAGTGGGGTTTGGACACATCCCCGTCTCATGGGCATCTGTGTGGGGGACTTACCCTATGGAGCAGGATTCATCCTAGCAGACTCTGGTGCCTGTTGAGACCACCCTTTGTGTGTGTTACTTGTGGAGTTAATTATGTGGTGCTCTGCTGTGGTCTGAAGCCAACCTCCAAGTATGTTGGTTCCAGGGCCTCTTGGGAAGGGCTTTGGTGCAGGCCCACATCAGCCACTGCCTCTGACCATTTGGGGACAACTGGGTAAGAACTACAAAGCAATCCACAGCTTGTTGCTGCCTGTGCTGTACCTGGAGATGCATGGGAGAGGCAATGTTGCAAACCAAGGATGTCTACCACCAGAACCAGGCCTGGGGTAGCTCCACAAAAAGCCAGGAAACCCCAAGGCCTGCTCCTGTAAGGTTCAGTCGCTGATAGAGCCTCATGTGATACATAAGTTGGGTGAGGCAGGGTCTCAGTGAGTCAGCAGGGCAGAACTGTGGAGCTCACCAGGTCAAACAGATTCAGATTTGACCTGTGGGGGAGGGCTCAACACGGGAAACATGGTGCCCACCTTCCGGCTGCACAGGAAGATGGCTTCTCCACATAGGGAGAATGGAAACTGTCTCTCCAGTCCTCACTCTGAAGTTACACACCTCAGTTACTCTCCATATGTCTCTGAATCACTATCCCTCTGCCGGAGCCCAGGGTGAGTGCCTTTGAACGAGTGAGTCTGTGTGCAGACCCTTTAAGAGGACGGCTGGTTTTCCAGCTGCCTTCCGTCCTACCTGGATGGTTGGAATCTGCACTGCGTTTCACAGCCAGGTGTGGGGGCTCCTTTTCCCTGAGGCACCAGCACTGCAGGCTAGGGAGCCAGGTGTGGGGGGCTGAGGTTTCTTGCTCCTCCGTGGGGAACTTCTGTGGCTGAGATATTCCTCCCAATTTTTAGCCTCTCACAGAGGTTTGGGGCCCATTTCACATCTCCAACCCTCCTATAGTTTCAATGTGGCATCTTCTTTTTATCTTTAGTTATAAAATTTCTGTTCTGCTAGACTTCAGATGGTTCTCCAGGTTGATGGTTCTATAATTTAGTTGTAATTTTGATGTGTTCATGGGATGAGGCAAGCACAGCATTTATCTACTCCACCATCTTTGATCTCCTAAATATAATTAATTTTTAAATATTGATCTTGTATCCTATAATATTGCTTACTTTTTATTTATTTGTTCTAGTAGTCTTTTAGCAGATTTTAAAATATTTTTTACATATGGATAATATCTAAAAATATAGTTTTATTTCTTACTTTCCAGTGTATCTTATTTCTTTTACTTGCTTAATTACTCTAGCTAAAAATTCTAGTACAATGATGAAGGAAAATCACAAGGGTAGATATCTTTGTCTTGTTCCTGATCTTAGGGCAAATGCATTTATTCTTTCTCTATTATATAATGCTAGTTGTGGGTTTTTCATAGAGACTCTTTATCAGGTTGAAGTTCCCTTTTCCCAGTTTTACTTTTTTAATCATGGAAAAGTATTGCATTTCATCAAGTGCTTTTTCTGCATCTATTGATAAGGTCATGTTTTTTTTCTTTGTTCTATTAATATGGTGTATATATTGGATGATTTTTCAGATGTTTAGACAACATTACATTTTAATTGGTCATGATGTTAATATGTTGCTGGATTCAGTTTGCTAGGATTTTTTTTTAACATTTCCCATTCTATATTTATAAGGGAGATAGGTCTATAGTTTTTCTTTCATGTAATGTCTTTGTTTTGGGTATCCAGATAATTATGGGCTCAAAATGAGTTGGGAAGTGTCCTATTCTTCTATTTGTTGAAAGAGTTTGTGAAGTGTTCTTGTTAATTATTTTCTAAATAGTGCTGGGTAAAATTCACCAGTGAAAGCACTCAGGTCAGAGATTTTCTTTATTGGATTTAAAAAAAAATAATCATTGTTTTATTTTTCAATTACAGATGACATACAACATTATATTAGTTTCAGTTGTACAAGTTAATGATTAGACATTTATATAACTTATGAAGTGATTGCCCCAATCTGACACCATACATAGTTATTACAATATTATTGACTTTATTCCTTATGCAATACTTTACATCCCATGACTGCATTGTAACTATCAATCTGTACTTTTTAAGCCCTTCACCTTTTTCAGCCACCCCCAACCTCCTTCCCATCTGGCAACCATCAAAATGTTCTCTGTATCTATGAGTTTGTTTCTGTTTTGTTTCTTCACTTATTTTGTGCCTTCATTTACATTCATCTCAAATTATTTTCTGATTTTTCTTTTAATTTCTTCTTTGTCCCATTGGTTATTTAGGAGTCTATCATTTAATTCTACATGTTTTTGAGTTTTCCAAAGTTTCTTTCTATCACTTACTTCTAATTTTATTCCATGTGGTTGGAGGACATATGTTTTATGGTTTCATTTTCTTAAATATATTATACCTTGCTTTATGGGCTAGAATATTTTCTGTTCTAGCCAAAAAATATTAACATGGAAAGTATTCCATGTTATTTAAAAGGAATGTGTATTCTGATGTTCTTTGGTGGAGAATTCTATAGATGTCTTTTACTATGTGTTTTTCTACAGTGTTGTTCAAGTCTTCTGTGTTCTTAAAATGCCTAGTTTTTCTAACCATTATTATATTGAAGTCTCCAAATTCATTTTGCGTTGTCTATTTCTATTTTTAACTGTGTCAATTTTGTATTATTTATTTTAAGAGTCCTACTGTTAAGTGTATATATATATATATATATATATATATATATATATATATATATATTTAGAATAATCGTATCTTCTTAATATAATGACATTTTGGGAATATAAAATGTTCTTTTTTGTCACTAGTAATATTTTTTCTAAAATCAAATTTGATATCAATATAGGTGATCCAAATATTTTTGAACACTTATTGAATAGTATATTGTTTTCTGTTATTTTAATTCCAAAGTTTTGTGTCTTTATACATAAATTGTGTGTCTTCTAGACACCGTATAGTTGGACTTTTTTTATTTGATTTTTATTCTGTCAATTTCTGCCTTTTGACTGAAGCATTTAATTTATTTATATTTAATGTAATTACTGATAAAATATATTTACCTCTTTCATTTTTTCTGTTTGTTTTCTACATGGTATATTATTTTGGTTCCTCTCTTTTTGTGTATAATAAATATTTTTCAGTATATCTTTTTAATTCCTTTGTTGTGTTTTTTTTTTTTCATTGCAGCATTTTTTTTTTAATTTTGTTAAATTTCTTGGGGTGACATTGGTGGTAGAAGAGAGTAAATGAGGTCAAATATATGGTGATGAAGGGAGAATTAACTTTGGATTATGAATACACAATGCAATATATAGATGATGTATTATAGGACTGTGTGGTTGAAACCTATATAATTTTACTAACCAATGTCACCCCAAGAAATTTAATAAAAATTTAAAAAGTGTCACCTGGACTCCCAAACTAAGAATCTCAATTAATTGGGTCTAAAGCCTCAATGCAAGGGATGAATGTAAGTATGGGAAAGGTGTGTGTCATGGTACGTGTACTGTGCTTCATCTGAGCACAAGAAAACCTATGCCAAAGAGTTTTGGAAAGTACAAGAGTACTTTCATAGAATCGGAGTATAAGTCCAAAGTATGAAAAAATGCCTGTATATTTCATTTGTGTCCTAGTAATAACATTTGGCACATCAATTCTCTCTCAACTTGATTATATTCTTTAAAACAGAACTGGTTTTTGAATGTATCAATGCACAAGAAACAAGTATTTATATTCACCTATGATGTGAAAAGAAAATGTCTGGATTATCAGTGTATTACATGAACCAGTGACTTTGAGTGATTAGTGGAACATCAGGAAGAGTAGAGGTGATGCTAGTATCATGAGATTGCTCTGAAAGAGTGCTTCAAGGAGCATTTTTAGAAATACTCCAGGGACAACTTGAACTTGAAGGAGAATATTTAGTGAATGGTTCAGGTATAAGCAATTTCTAAGACAAATGGTAAAATAAAGGTTCCATTTTATAACCATAATCACAAATCTAGGTTGATATGTCTAGGTTTATATGTATGTATGCATCTGAATATTTCAGTCCTCTCAGAGCATGACCCCAAAGGAATGTACCAAATCTTGCAGCAATAAATCAAGTGTTTTCCTAGTTTTGCCATCTGAGTATATAGTTCTCTTTGGAAATTCACAAGGAACTGAGAAGCCAATAAATTGTTTTTCATCTATAGGTCAACACTTTAAAAGAGGTAGTATGGAAGATTACAAATGGACAAAAATAAATACACAGATGGTATAGACAAATGATGTTTGCTTAGAGTATGGGTTTACATGGGAAAGTTGACATTTATAGGACTATATAATATGGTTTTTTTCGTCAGTCAAATAACTCTAGTTTGCATAAGAATCTTAAAGTGGTCTGTGACCCAAAGTAATTTAGTGTCCAGCTTTACCAAAATTTAAATATAAATTTATATAATTTACAATTAACAATAACATACTCTGTAGTTTAAATTCTGTATAGCCAAATGATTCTCAGTTTTTGAGTGGGAAAAAATTTCCAAGGTAAGCATTTTACTATAATATTCTTTTTTAACACTTAAAATGTTCATAGCAAATAAAAATTAGATGAAATTCAGAAGTAGAGATTAAAAACCAGGAAGTCTCTCACTTTGTATTTTCTATAAAGATAGATTTGATGCCATGAAATTTGCCTAGTATATGTAACTGATATTATATATTGCTTTGTACATTAAAAAATAAAGTAAATGTGTCCCAATTATCTAGGGACTTATAAATATTTTTTAAATGGATAATGGCAACTGCACTGCAGCATCCATTTTAAAGTGTTTAGAATCTTGAATTAATCTTTCATGCTACTCTTATTTTAGATTTTGAATGACAATATTTATTTCAAGAGACAGACTAACATTTGGAAGCTTATTTCATACTTCCTTTTTCCTCTTAATTTACATTTTAACAGGCCATAACTATGCCATCCATCCTGTACTCTTTGCTTATTTCACTAATTTTATTTCAAAAGCTCTCCAAAATAAGAAATAAATATATAAAATGAATACCAGTTAGAATGGCCTACTTCAAAGCTAGCACATTTCTCCCATAAGAAAATAAAACAGATGCTTAAATCCTCATTTAACCCATATCGTTTCAAACATTTTAAACTCTTTTGTTGCCAAGACACAAATTATATTTAACCATTTATTTGAATTTTTCTAAGACTTCTATCCACACATCTCTCATTTTTAAATACCTTTCTGCTATTATTCTCAATTTTGTTGATTCCTCATGTGGAATTATACCAGTGGTGTTCTTGCAAATGTTTATAATACTATGCTTAAAAAATTACATATAAATGGATATAAATTATAAAATTTAATTATCAAAGTGTATGTAGACAATAATTTACAAAGAACAAAATATATAATACTCTGTATTGTACATACTATATAGGCAAATGAGTCTCACAAAATCCTTTGTTATTGTTGCCAAACTCTTTTATTCATAACCTACGTATGGTTTATATACAACAGACAAGTATAGTTCTTATATGAATGTCAGTTGATATTTTCACTAGTATTAATGACTAAGACAAGAGTGAAATGGGAAAATATATATTTTGCATATTTACTCATTCATCTATGTAATTGATCGAATTTGTTTTTGAAGTGGAAATAGCTTTCAAATGCTTACAGAGTATGTCCTGATTTTTATTCTAAATACAATGGCTATAGACACAACAGCATTTTTAATTTAATATGCATCTCTCTCTCCACCACTTAAGTCTAGAAAATTAATAACAACAACAACAAAAAATCAGGCCTAATTTGTAGTGTTTGCCAATTTTCATGTTTGGCAGTTTCTATCCATACCACCACTGTAGATAATTTCCAGGTTGATACATGGCATATTAGATGTGAAGTTGGGAAGAGATGTACAGTAGTACAGTAATATGTAGAATATTTACAATGTAAATACAGTAGATGCAAATGATGTCATATCATTGATACTATGTACATGTAGAAAAATAATGTGAAGAGATAAGTTTAGAATATATCATTACCTATTTTTAAGAAACAGCTTTATTGAGAGAATTCATACACCGTACAATTCACCTATTTAATTCACCTGTTCGATTCAATGGTGTTTAGTATATTCACAGATATGTGGGACAATCACCACTTAACGTTAGAATATTTCATTATTTCAAAAAGGAACCCTGTATCCTTTAGCTATCACCCCACTAAACTCCCACCCCTTCAGCCAGCCCTAAGCAACTACTAATCTATTTTCTGCCTCAATAGATTTCCCTATTTTGGACATATAATATGAATGGCAACATAATATGTGGCCTTTTGTGACTTACTTATTTCATGTAGTGTTTATGTTTTCAAGATTCATCCATGTTGTAGCATGTACCACTTTTTATGGCTGAAATATAATCTACTGTATTGATACACTATATTTTGTTTATTCATTCTTCAGTTTATGGACTTTTCCCTGCCCCAGCTTTTGGCTATTATGAATAATGTTGCTATAAAGCATTCATGTATTAGTTTTTGTGTAGATATATGCTTTCATATCTCTTTGGTATATACCCAGGAGTGAAATTGCTGGATTATATGAAACCTGTATTTAATCATTTGAGATACTGCCAGACTGTTTTCCAAAGTAGCGGCACCATTTTGCATTCAACCAGCAGTGAATGAAGGTCCTGATATATCGGCATCCTCTTCAAACACATGTGATTTTTGATGGTAGTTATCTTGATGAGAGTGATGTGATATCTCATGGTGGTGTCGATATATATTTCCATATATTTCCCTAATGACTTATACAGTCTCACATGATTTCATGTGCTTGTTGTCCATTTATAGGTCTTCTTTGGAAAAAAGTCTACTCAGATATAATAATTTGCTCATTTTAATTGAAATTTTGTCTTTTAAATATTTATTTGTAAGAGTTTTTATATATTCTATATATAAGTCCATTATCAAATATATGATTTAAAAATACTTTCTACAATTTTGTGGGTTGCACTCTAAATTTTTTGATGCTGTTCTTTGAACAATAGCAAAAAAGTTTTTAATTTAGATGTTTTATTCATTCATTCATTCTTGTTATTCAGGTTTTTGGTGTCATTTTAAAATCCTTTGCCAAATCCAAGGTCAGGAAGATTTACCCCTTTGCTTTCTTAGAGAAGTTGCATAGTTTTAACACTTAGATGTAGGTATTTGATCCATTTTGGCTAGTTTGTGTATATGGTGTGAGGGAAAGGTAAAACTTCATTCTTTGCCATGTGGCTGCCCATTTGTTACAGCACCATTTTTTGGAAGGACTACTTTTCCCATCGAATAGTATTGGCACCCTTGTCAAAAACAGTTCATCATAAATGCATATTTATTTCTGCACTTTAAATTCTATTTCATTGATCTTTACATCTGCCCTTGTGCCAGTACCAGGTAGTCTTGATTACTATTGCTTCGTAATATGTTTTGAAATCTGAAAACATGTTTCCAACTACTTTGTTATTGTTTTTCAAGTTTATTTTAGCTATTCTGTGCTCCTTGCAATTGCATATGAATTTCAGAATCAGCTTGCAAAGTTGTATAAAGATTTCAGCAAGATCCTGATGAAGATTGTGTTGAATCTGTATATCACTTTGGAGAGTATTGCCATATTAGCAAAGTTAACTAATCTGATCATGAATATGAAATCTTTTTTCAATCATTTATCTATTCTTTAATTTCTTTAAAGTTTTTAGTTTTCAAAATATAAATTTTATTCTTCTGTTAAATTTATTCAGAAGTGTTTTATTCTATTCCATGTTATTGTTAGTTTTCTTAATTTCATTTTGAATTGTTCACTGCTGGTGTACAAGAATACAAATAAATTTTGTATATTGATCACGCATCCTGAAAACTAGGTGAACTGATTTGTGAATCCTAATAATATCTTTACTGAATTCCATAAAAGTTCTATATGTGAGAATATGTCATCTTTGAATAAAGATAGCTTTACTTCTACCTTTCCAACATGGATATGTATTATTTATTTATTTTTGCCTAATTACTCTGGATAGAAGTTTTAGTATAATGTTGAATATAAATAGAAAAAGTGGATACTTTTGTCTTGTTCCTGATCTTAGGGATAAAGCATCGAGTCTTTAACATTAAGTATATTAGCTGTGAGGTTTTTATACATACCCTTTATTTGTTCGAGAATGTTCCCTTGTATTAGTAGTTTCTTTAGTGTTGTTAAGATGAAAGTTACTAGATTTTGTCAAATGTTTTCTTTCCTCTAGTCACATGATTATGTGATTTTTAATTTATTTATATAATGTATTACTACATTAGTTTGCCAGGGATGCCCTAACAAAATACGACAGATTTGGTGGTTTAAAGTTATTTTAAAAATTGAAAATGTATTGCCTCATAATTCTGAAGGCAAGATGCCCCAAATCAAGGCATTGGCAGGGTTGAATCTCTTTGAGGGAATAATCTGTTCTAGGTCTGTCTCTGGCTTATGGATGGCTGTCTTCTCTTTTTCTTCCCTCTATGCAAGTCCTTGTATTCTTATTGACTCCTTTTTACTTTTTCAGCTGTATTAAGGTATTATTATAAAAATATTTATATGCAGGCTGTACAATGTAATTTTTAAAGGTGTACAACATGATGATTTAAGTTGTGCAATGATTACCACTATCAACTTAATTAACACATAACTCAACTTACATTGTTACCTTTTTTTTTCCGGTGAGAACATTTAAAATCTACTCTCATCAAATTTCAAGTATAAAATACAGTATTATTAACTATAGTCAATATGCTATACATTACATACCCAAAGTTTATTCATCTTATAAATGGAAGTTTGTACCATTTCCCCAACATCTCCCATTCCCCCACCCCCCAGCCCCTGGCAACCACTACTCAGTGAGTTCAACTCTCTGGTTCTATGAATTCATCATTTTTAGATTTCACATATAAGTGAGGTCCTGCAGTATTTGTCTTTATCTGGATAATTTCACTTAGCATAATATACTCCAAGTTCACTCACATTGCCACAAATGACAAGAGTTATATCTTTTGTATGTCTAAATGATATTACATTATATAGCACATCTTATTTATCCAATTTATGTATCTGTCAATGGACACATGTTGTTTCCATATCTTGACTTTTATAAATAATGCTTTAATAAACACAGGAACACAGATATCTTTTCAGGGTACTGATATTATTTCCTTTGGCTATATACCCAGAATTAGGATTGCTGGGTAATATGATAGTTCTTTATTTAATTTTTTTGAGGAACCTCTATACTGTTTTCCATAATGGCTGTAATAATTTACATTTCCATGAAGACTGTACAAGAGTTTCTTTTTATCCACACCATTGTCCACACTTGTTATCTCTTTTCTTTTTGATAATATACATAATAACATGTGTGAGATGGTATCTAATTTTGGTCTTTTTTGTTTTTAGCTGAGCCATCCTGCCACCTGTTGGCAGCTCCGTGGCTACTCAGCTTGGGCCGGGAATCCAACCGGCAACCGTTGCTCAGAACTCGCATTCTTGAGCGAGCTCTTAACCAGCTGATCCACTTGTCCGGCCCCCTCATTTTGGTTTTCATTTACATTTCCCTGATGATAAGTGACGTTGAACACCATTGCATATACCTGTTAGTCATTTCTATATCTTCTTTGGAAAATATCTATTCAGGTCCATTACCCATGTTTTAATCGGGTTATTTGATTTTTTGCTATTAATTAGTATGTGTTTCTTATATATTTTGGATAGTAACTCATTATAAGATATATGGATTGAAAATATTTTCTCACATTCTATAGGCTGCCTTTTGATTTTGTTGTTCATTTGCTTTACAGAATTTTTTAACTTGATGTAGTCCAATTTGTTTATTTTTGCTTTTGTTCCCTGTGTTTTTGGTGTTATATCCAAAAAAAAATATTTCCAGGACCAATACCAAGGAACATTTTTGCTATGTTTTCTTCTAGGTGTTTTACAGTTGCTGGTCTCACATTTAAGTCTTTAATGCATATTGAGTAAATATTGTGTATGTTGTAACAGAAAGGTCCAATTTCTACCTATGGCATGTGGATATCCAGCTTTCCCAATATCATTTATTGAAGAGATTGTCCTTTTATATTGTGTATTCTTGGTGCCCTTATCAAAAAATTATTTTACCATATATGTGCAGATTTATTTCTGGACTCTCAATTCTATCCATTGTTCCATGTGTCCTTTTTTTTTTTTTTTCCGGTACCATATTGTTTTGGTTACTATAGCTTTGTAATACAGTTTGAAACCAGGAGGTTTGAAGCTTTTAGTTTTGTTCTTTCTCAATATCGCTTTGATTATTTGGGGTCTTTTGTGATTTCATACAAATTTTAGGATTTTTTTTTTCTGTGAAATTTGCCTTTGGAATTTTGATAGAGATTGCATGGAGTCTGTAGATTTCTTTGGACTTTATGGACATATTAACAATATAAGTTCTTCTAATCCATGAACACAAAATATCTTTTGATTTATTTTTGTATTCTTCAATTTTTTCATCAGTGTTTTACAGATTTCACTGTACAGGTGTTTCACCTCCTTGGTCAAGTTATTTTCAAGTAATTTATTCTTTTTAATGCTAGTGTAAATGGTGTTGCTTTGTAATTTTTTTTTGGATAGCTTTTTATTAATATATAGAAATGCAAATTGTTTTATATGTTGATTTTGTATCCTGCAGTTTTACTGAATTTATTGATTAGTTCTAACAGTTTTTTGGTAGAGTCTAGTATTTTCTCAATGTAAGGTTATCTGCAAACAGCTGATTTTACTCCTTCCTTTCCAATTAGAACGGTTTTATTTCTCTTTCTTGCCTAATTGCTCCGTCTAGGCCTTCCAATAGTGTGTTGAATAGAAGTGCTGAGAGTGGGCACCCCAATCTTGTTCCTGATCTTAGAGAAAAAGCATTTAACTTTGCACCATTGAGTATGATGGTAGCTGTTGGCTTCTCATATTTGACCTTTATGATATTGAGGTGCATTTCCTCTAAACCTAGTATTTTGAATTTTTACCATGAAAAGATATTGAATATTTTCAAAAGTTATTGAGTATTTTCAAATATATTGGTATTGTCATGTTTTTATCCTTCATTCTGTTAATACAGTAAATCACATTTATGGATTTGCATATGTTAAGGATTTCCCCCTTCTTGGAAGTACACCAATCATATTGGGTTACTAATACTACTGATCTCATTTTAACTTGATCTCTATAAAGACCATATTTCCAAATAATGTAAAAATCTGAGGTATTAAGACATGACTTCATATAAATTTTGGGAGGACACAATCCAACCCACACATCTCGGCTCTTTGGTCTCCCAAAATTCATGTGTTTCACATGCAAAATACAGCCACTCCATCTTAACACTCCCAAAAGTTTTAACTTACTGAAACATGAACACTGAGTCCTAAATCTCTTATCAATATCATCTAAATAAGGTATTGTTGGGACTTAAGGTATGATTCTTCCTGAGGCAAAATTCTTCTCCAATTGTGACTCTTTGAATACAGTCAGCAAATCATTTGCTTCCAATATAAAATGGTGGGGCTATAGGATAAACATTCCCATTTTAAAAGGAAGAAATCATAACGAGGAAAGGGGTCAAGGGTCCCAAGAAAGTCTAAAATCTAGCAGAGCAAATATCATTAGATTTTAAAGTTTAAGACTAATTATCTTTGGGGCCGGCCGAGTGGCGCATTGGTTAAGCGCTGGTTTTGGGATGCCAGCGGCCCCGGTTCGGATCCCACATGAGGGCCAGTGACACTGCCCTCTACAGCTAACAACAGCTCCACCTGGAGCTGGGCTGTGCGAGCCCCGGTGATGGTGTGGGCTGCAGCCCCTGCTGCAGTGGGCTGCCATAGGCTACAGTGAGTGGCCAGCAGCCAGCATGAGCGGCTGGCAGCCAAGCGTGAGCTGCCAATAGCCACGGTGAGCGACATCCAGAGGCCGGAGACCCATCTGCCTCATCCGGGAAGAGCGCAATGACGATACCAACAAGGGCCAGTGAAGCAACATCCTCTGCAACTAAACTGAAGAACAAAAAGACAGCAACTTGTCTGTTCCCCTTCCCCGATTCCCCAATGCTGTTCCCCTCCACCAATTCCCCAATAAAAAAAAAATCTAAAAAAAAAAGACTAATTATCTTTGGCTGAGATGAATAACAACATGTACTATACTCCAGGACCACTGGGTAATTAATGCCTTTGTCCTCTGAGCTTAGAGAGGTGGCTACCTTGCCCATTTAATCTGTGCTCCCTGGGCCTGTGCTCACAGTGGCAGCCTCCAGCCTCATCTCTGGCTCAGCCCACAAAGTCATTCTTCCTTCATTTTCTTTTACCTTTCCCTCCTTCAGTCCAGGTAAATAGTGTTTCTATTAGTATAAAACTGTCAGAAAATGTTTTGATGTCTCATGCAATTCAGAGGTTTCAGGCTATCAGACAAAGAAGCTCTCCACAGATAGTTCTGGGACAAATGCATCTCTATCCTACCTTCTGCTGAAAAAGTTGATTTGATCCATGAGTCACATATGATCTCCCTCTTTTGTTTTTTTTGGTTTTGGATATTTTTTCTTTAAAAAAATTTTTTAAAATTTATTTTCCAATTACAATAACATACAACATCATATTAGTTTCAGGTGTACAACATATCTATTGGACATTTATATACCCTATGAAGTGATAACTTCAATAAATGTAGTACCATCTGACACCATATATAGCTATTACAATATTACTGACTATATTCTCTGTGCTGTACTTTATAATCCCATGACTATTTTTTATTACTGGCAATTTGCACACCTTAATCCCTTTCAACTTTTTCACCTATCCCCAACCCCCTCCCATCTTGCAATCATCAATTTGTTCTCTGTATTTATGAGTTTGTTTCTGTTTTATTTGTCTATTTTTTCTTTTAGAGTCCACATGAAGTGAAATCATATGGTATTTGTCTTTCTCTGTCTGACTTATTTCACTTGGCATAATACCCTCTAGGTCCATCCATGTTCTCACAAAAGGCAAAATTTCATTTTTTTTTATGGCTGAGTAACATTCTATTTGTATATATATGCCACTTCTTTTTGTCTATCAGTGGGCACTTAGGTTGCTTCCATGTCTCGGCTATTGTAAATAACACTGCAGTGAACATAGGGGTGCATATGTTTTTTTTGAATTAGTGTTTTGGGTTTCCTTGGATA
Source organism: Aselliscus stoliczkanus (assembly GCA_033961575.1). Taxonomy (NCBI): domain Eukaryota; kingdom Metazoa; phylum Chordata; class Mammalia; order Chiroptera; family Hipposideridae; genus Aselliscus; species Aselliscus stoliczkanus. Next base: position 70,421,418 of record CM066737.1, on the reverse strand, counting down.
AATACCATAAATTGTGATTGCTGGATCATATGGTAGTTTTGTTTTAATGTTTTGAGGAGCCTCCATATTATTTTCCATAGTGGCTGCACCAATTTACAACCCTAACAATGGTGTATTAGTGCTCTCTTTCCTCCACATCCTTACCAATTCTTGTTTGTTGATTTATTGATCATAGCCGTTCTGACAGGAGTGAGGTGATATCTCATTGTGGTTGTTATTTGCATTTCCTTGATGATTTGTGATGCTAAACATTATTTCTATGTCTATTGGCCATCTATATGTCCTCTTCAGAGAAATGTCTATTCAAGTCCTCTGCCCATTTTTAAATCAGATTATTTGTATTTTTGGTGTTAAGTGGTATGAGTTTCTTATATATTGTGAATATTAATTCCTTATCATATGTATCATTGGCAAATATCTTCTCCAATTCAGTAGGTTGTCTTTTTGCTTGGTAGATGGTTTTCTTTGCTGTGCAAAAACTTTTTAGTTTTATGTAGTCCCATTTGTTTATGTTTCTTTTGCTTTACTTGCACAAGGATGCATATGCTAAAGATCCTACCAAAAAAAACTTTTAAAACTGATAAGTGAATTCATTAAAGTAGCAGGGTATAAAATTAATATTGAGAAATTAGTTACATTTTTATACACCAATAATGATACATAAGAAAGAGAAATTAAGAAAACAATTTCATTTATAATTGCATGAAAAATAATAAAATACCTAGGAATCAATTTAGCTAAGGAGGTAAAATATCTGTACTCAATAAACTATAAGAAACTGCAGAAAGAAACGGAAGAAGATACAAAAAAATGGAAGCATATACTGTACTCTTGAGTAGGCAGAACACATAATCTCTTTGGTAAGATTTTCTAGCCACATCTTTTTTTTTAAAATGAGGCCACCTGTGAGGATGACATTCTTTTTTTTTATTTATTATTTTTGTTATTGGGGATTTGGAGGAGGGGAACAGCGATGGGGAACCGGGGAGTGGAACAGATAAGTTGCTGTCTTTTGTTCTTCAGTCTCATTGTGGAGGACATTGCTACACTGGCCCATGTTGGTATCATCATTGCGCTCTTCTCAGGTAAGGCAGATCGGTCACCGGCCTCTGGACAGCTGCTCACTGCAGCTCTTGGCAGCTCACACCAGCTGCCGGCCACTCACTGTAGCCCATGGCAGCCCACTGCAGCAGGGGTTGCAGCTATGCCGTCCCCAGTGACTCACAGCAGCCCAGCTCCAGGTGGAGCTCTTGTTCACCATGTCAGCTGTAGAGGGCAGTGTGACTGGTCCTCATATGTGGGATCCGAACCCCGGCTGCTGGCATCCCAAGCCAGCTCTTAACCAATGCGCCACTCGGCTGGCCCTCTAGCCACATCTTGATACTGTCTCCAGAGCAAACATTCTAGATAGTCTGAATCTTCCAAATCACAAGGTGCTGATTTTATTTTGCTTAGCAATTTCTTCTTCAACTATATCTCTCTTCTCTTACATTTTACTATAAGCAGCAAATAGAAATTGAGCCATGTCATTAATACTTTGTTTATAAATCTCCTCAGCTAAATATCTGGGTTCATCACTTACAAGTTTTACTTTCTTTACAATAATATAACACAATTTGGTCAAGTTCCTTGCTACTTTATAACACCTTTCTTCTATTTTTTTGGTAAAATCTTTCTCTTTTCTGTCTGAGACCTTATCTGAAGTGGCTGCGTACATTAGATGGATATATTACTAAGCGTAATCTGCTTTCCTTAAAGATTACTGATTGTAAATATTACATATTTACAAACATATCTTTACAACCACATTTAGACTGCTGTTTGAGCAAATAATTGGTCACCGTAGCCCAGGTAATTTGACACACAAAATTCACCATCACAGTAAAACACCCTTTCTCAGTCCTGATTTTATTAACTTTAGTTTTGTCTCTTTTTTTAAAATGGTCTTCCTAAAAGTTTGTGAATTTTGTTGATATTTTCAAAGAACTAATTTCTAGTTTTTTGGATTTTCTATATTGTTTTTCTTTTCTCTATTTCATTTATATCCACTCTTACCTTTAGTATTCCCTTCCCAATGGTAGATTTTGTTTTAATTTACTCTTCTTTTTCTAGTACTTTCAGTATAAAAATAAGTTCTTGATTTGAGATCTTTCTTCTTTATTGGTATGCTTTTGCAGCTATAAATTTCCCTCTGCACAGACTTATCTGCAAATCCCATCATATTTGTTTGTTGTGTTTTTATTTCCATTTGTCTCAAAGAATATTCTTATTTTCCTTGTGCTTTCTTATTTGGACCATTAGTTGTTTGAGTATATGTTGTTTAATTTTGACATATTTGTGAATTTTCCTGTTTTCCTTTTATGAAGCTTTCTAGCCTCTTAACATACTGGCCTGAGAAGATATTTCATATGATTTTAGTATTTTTGAATTGTTGAAGCTAGTTTTGTTTCCTTAAATATTGTCTATCCTAGAGATTATTCCATGTATATTTGAGAAAAATGTGCATTCTGCTATTATTGGGTGGAATATTCTGTATATGCTCTTTTAAGTCTAAATAGTTTATAGCATTCTTAAAATCTTCTATTGCCTTATTGATCAACTCTAGCTATTCTATCTACTAATGAAAGTGGGCTATTTGAAGTCTACATCTATTATTGTAGAACTATCTATTTCATCCTTTATTTCTGTCAATTTTTGCTCCATATATTTTGGGACACTGTTGTAACACTCATATATGTTTTTAATTGTTATATATTCATGAATTGACACATTTATACACATGTAACATCACCACTTTTAATCTGAAGTCTAATTTTTTTTTAGCTGAGCCATCCTGCCACCTGTTAGCTCAGCGGCAGCTCAGCTCATGCTGGGTATCGAACTGCTGTTGCTCAGAGCTCAGCTCGCACTCTTGAGCGAGCTCTTAACTAATTGAGCCACTCGGCTGTCCCTAACGTCTATTTTTTTACTACTAAAACCACGCAATGTATAATCAGTTTTTATACTGTATCTTTCAACTTATTTTTTTCTTTGGATCTGAAATGAGTCTCTTATAAACAACATTTAGTTGTATCATTTTAAAAATACATTCTGCCAATATCTGCCTTATAATAAGAGAACTTAATGCATTTGCAATTATAGTTATTACAAATAAGGATAGACTTATTTTGCCATCTTTTGATTTGCTTTCTATAAGACTTATATCATTTTCCCCCCTACTTCATAACTGCTGTGTTTCATTTTTAATTGAATTCTTATAACGTATCATTTTGATTTCCTTTTCACTTTCTTTTCTGTACATAATTTAGTTAAATTCTTAGTGTTATCCTGGGTGTTGCAATTACTATTTTAAACTTATAATGATGTAATTTAAATTAATAACAATTTAGCTCCAACAGTATTGAAACAACTCTCCTCTCATATGATTCCATCCCTCATACTCATGTTGTTATTGTCATAAATTACATATGTATGTATTGTGTCATTAACATATATTTATAATTATTGTTTTACAAATATCCTTATATGTTATTTAGGACAATAAAAGGAGTTACAAACCAAACTATTAATAATGCTGGCTACTATATCTTATTATATAGTACTATTTATTGAAGTTCTTTATTCATTTGCATGGCTTTGAGTTACTATCTAGTGTCCTCTCATTTCAGCCTGAAGGACTCCTTTTAGCATTTATTGTGAGACAGGTAAAATATTGATCAATTTTCTAAGCTTTTATTTGTGAATGTCTTAATTTTTCATTAATTTATGAAGAGTAATTTTTCCTGGTGGAGAACTCTTTGTCGACATTTTTTTTTCCAGCATTTCAAATACGTCATCCCACTTTCTTCTGGCTCTTATGGTTTCTGATGAGAAATCTGCTGTTCTCTTATAGAGGATTTCTTTTATGTGATGAGTTTCTTATTGTTGTTATCAAGATTTTCTCTTTGTTTATGGTTTTCAACAATTTGATTGTAATGTGTATCACTGTGTATCTCTTTGTGTTTATCATTGCTATTTTTCACTGAGCTTCTTGGATGATTTGACATAAGAACATTCAATCCTGTAAAAAAAATTTATAAATATTTATTTGAACCAAACAGAGAATATGCCTGGAAGCAAATCTCAACAGACTGAGGGAAAAAAAATGCTTTGAAGAATGGCAGTTTTCAGAATTCTGTTATGAATGAGGAATTAAGGTGGGAACATCAGAAAGATTAAATGAAGGTGGGAGATGGCAAGGCAAGGATTGGGTCACAGGATAGTTAACAAAGCTATATGCTTTCTTGAGGACTGTTTTGTTTCTGAAGGGTCTGCAAAGAGGCATTTCAAGTGTGTGTTAGCCTAGTTTCACAGAATCAATGGATATGGCTCGTTTAAGGCAAATATAAATTTTTTATTAAAGAAGTTGTATGCCTCAGATGGGATTACACACTATGACTTGTCCAGTTAGGAATTTATGATCAGATCAGCCTGTGAGGTAACTTTCTTAGAACTCCTTTTTCATCCACAGATATGTACATTCACACCTTTCATAACATTTGTGAAACTCTGCCATTATTTCTACAAATAGTATGTTTGCCACTCTCTCTTTCTTTTTCCTCTAGACTCCCATTGTGCATACATTTGTACTTTTAATGTTGTCTTTCATGTATTTGGGGTTCTTGTATTAGTTTGCCAGTACTACCATAACATAATACCACAGAAATTAATTTTTTTACAGTTCTAGATTGTAGAAGTCAAGGATCAAAATGTTGACAGTTTTTAGCTTCTTTTAGTCTTCCTGCCTGGCTTACAGATGGCCACTTTCTCACTGTGCCATCACAAGGAATTTCCTTTATGTATGTGCACCCATGTTGTCTTTTTTCTGTGTACAAATTTCCTATTCTTATAATGAAAACAGTCAGATTGGACTAGCATCCGCCCTAAGGGCATCATTTTAACTTAATCACATCTTTAAATAACTTAAATCCAAATGCAGTCAAATTCAGAAGTACTGGTTGTGATGGCTGCAAAATATGAATTTTTCAGGGAGCACAAGTTATTCCATAAAATAATTCTTTCAGGGAGAACTGTGCAGCACTGCATTCTGTTGAAAATTCATCTGGTCAAACTCTTTGTGCCACTCATCCACAGTAGAGGCAAGCGTGAGTGATATTCTCCTCTCAGAGTGGCCCTCTTGCTCTTCAAGCAGGGAAATGGGCAGTCATGGTCGGCTTTTGGTGCTCTCAGTTTATCAATGTCCCCATGAAACCTTTATCCTAGGAGTAAGCTCAGCTTATTGAACCAGGGGTAAATCTTCTCCCATATGAGTGATGTCTAGGCAAAGAGAGGAAATATCAGACCTCTTAGCTACTCTTGTTTGTAATATAAAAATGGCATGTCTGCCAAGAACCTGAAGACAGATGAAAATATGGTCAACTGGACTCTCCTGGGAAGACACTGTAGCCTTAGCCTGGGAGGTGGTGGGAGAGGTAGCCATGTGTTTTTGGCTACAACACTCTCCACAACTCATAATACAGCTTCTACCAGGCTGAACAGGGAATGGAAATGGGAAAGAGGAATGTCATGACTCCAAATCCACAGACTCTCACTTTTCTTACCAATATTTAGTATATTTTCTTGAATAAATGTTTACTCACATTCCATATGCTCTTGGGACAATTTTCAGAGACTCAAATTACAGTTTCTTTTCAGTAATGTTCACCAGTTATGTTTGTTTCATTGGAGAGAAGGTCTAAAAATCTCTTTATGCCACCATTCCAAAATTATCTTCCAATTATTAACTTTAATTATAATCCCTTTTATTATAATTTTATATAATTTGATTTATTATAATGGCTATATTTAGCAACTGTTTTGAAAATTTTCTAGGAATTTAAAATTCTGTTCTTGCTAGCCAGTAAGATCTGGCTCCATCCAATACTGCACTTAATTCAGCATAAGTAACATGTAAGGCACAATGCATATTTAATATACAGGCATTATTATTTTTCTATGAGAGGTGAGAAAAAACATCAACAGTCATGAAATTATGTTGTGGTTATTAGTCCAAATATTTTGTCTGTTATCATAAAGATAGTTCTTAACCTCTCATAAAATGCCCTATCTGCACTCATTTTTTTACAGGTAATTTTCCCTGCAGATATTGATTATGTGAAGTTTGGAAAATCAGGACACAACATCATGAAAATTCCTTATGATCTGTTTTGAACAACTATTTTTTAGAGTTGAATGATAAATTATTTAAATAGATACCAGAAAATGTGTGCTTAAAGTTTGTTATTCCTAAATGTCTAATGCTTATAAAATCAAACAAGTTCAGTTTTGAAAATGTAATAATCATTTGATAGTAATGGCCAATATAAAACTCAAATTTAGGACCTACCTAGACTAATGTCATTCCTCAGGTTTTGCATCAGTAACTTTGAAATTGTTGTCTTGAGAAAAAACACGTTTGTACATTCTATTTTTCTAATAAGTAATGTTATTAGATGTTGAAAACATCTAGTGATATCATAAATATTTCCTATCTGTCCTCTAATAAACAATGGGAAAAATTTTTGCTAACATAAAACTGCTTATAAGACAGATCATAAAGACAAATACTTTATTCTTACTTTGGCAAGAAAAGGTTAGCCTAAGACCATAACATTGATATCAACATAGGCATATCATGGCACCCAGGGGCTTTTGTGGCTCAGGGAAGAAATAAATTCTCTTTTGCTTCATTTGTACCGAGAATTAAGAATGGGATGAATGAAGCCAATTTTGTGCTCCATGTGTTGGGGTAAAGTTAATTAATCATTATATAAATAGGAGGGGGAGGGGGTCTCCCAAGGGCAGTGACTAATTATCCATTTTCTTTTGTGCCTAATGTGGTAGATATTCCAAATGTTAATGGCAACCTAAACCTTTAGGTTTCTGATTGACTACATTCTGTTTTACAATTTATTTGTACTGGAGTGAATATGTGCTCCTTACAATTTGCTTGGCATTCAATATTTGTCCTCACTAGTGTGAAAGATAGTGTATATTAGTAGTAGGAGTAATATTCTGTAAGGTTTTATTATGGCTATAATACTTATTTTATACTTAAATTAAATATTGTTCTTCTAGAAGTCAGAATGCACTTAATTTTGCCAGTGTGCTGAATAAGCTTAAAAATTCAAACCACTAACAAATGCTAAATTGATATTATGCTGACACTGCAAATTGGCTAAGTTTTAATTGTTAAATGTGATGAGCTTGTGCACAAGTGATTCACATGGTACTATGATAGTGGCATACAATGAACATACAAATACATACAAATATAAAATTTTAACATAAATTTGATTTTAGTAAAATGTGCCTTGCTGCATATAAGTAACATTGTAATTTTTAAAAATAAGCTAAGAAAGGTATGACACAACGTACTGTAATATTAATTCACAAACTCCCTTTTAATTTCAAGTGTGTTGAACTATACAAGTATTTTTTCCTAGTTTTATTTATTCATTTTTTTTTGAGGGCAGTGTCACTGGCCCTCATATGTGGGACCAAACCGGGGCCGCTGGCTTCCCAGGCCAGCACTTAACCACTGCGCCACTCAGCCGGCCCTGAACTATACAAGTATTATTGGAAGATGCCTCAGTTTTTCTAACAGCCTGCCTTTAAAAAAAAAAAAGTGTGGTAATCAGTTGTCAGCCACCATTCATTATCACATTAAACTATTGTTACACACCAGCCTAACTGTCTGTCCCCATGTACCTTCCCATAAAGACAGATCCTTATAGAGACATTACTTCAACATTATGTCTACTCCATCTTCCTGTTTGGCCCCAGAAGATGGCAAGTTAGGCAATGCTGGTAAGATTCCTCAAGGGAGGAACAACCTAAGACAGGCACAGTATCATGGGTGCCATAGGATAGAAATCATGAAGTTGAGAAAATGAACATAGACCCTTTGTGTTACGTTCTGACAGTCTGCTTGTGGAATGAACTAATAATGTGATAACATCTGTCCTCCATGTATTCTTATCAGTGAGTCTCAGCATAAAAAGTTTCTGTCTCTTAGGAGGTACATGTACAACAACATTGTGGGACTTTTGGTAATGGCAGCCTAGAGGCATGGGTGATTTGACTTTGAGCTCAGTTCTCTGGTATGATGTATGGGACTTACAGACCACGGAAAAAAACAATGCTACTTACTTGTGTGTATCCTAATAAAAGCCTTGCAGTGGCATAGTTCTGGGGCTCAGTCCTTGAGGCTTGAGTCCCCTGGCACCACCTGCATCTTTACTCTCATTTGTTTCTCTCACCTTCTTAGCCTTTTGCCATCCTTTCTCCACTTTCACTGCTCTGTCGTGCAGGACACGACAAGTGGCACCTGTGGGGCAGGAGAAGGAAATAGGATGATCAGACAGAAAAAGGAAGGAGTATCAGTCAAAAAAAGGAAAGGCGGTGGAACGGCCTGGGATGGTGTCACGACCCCTGCCTGGTTTGGAGGTAGGGTAAGTCTTGGAATATTTAACCAGGGTAATTGGTGATTATTCTAACTTTTTTGTATGAATGAGTGTGAATGTGTGAGTGATTGATTATAGTTCCATGGCCTCGGCTATGGAACTTGTGTGGGCTCCAATCTGCAATTCCGTAGTCAAGTCATAATGCAAAATGGTGACTAGGCGCTATTCCTGCCGAGGAACGGCATCTACCTGGCCCAGGGTTTATACAGGAGCACCTTAGCCAAGACTGACCTTAAAGTTCCGTGATGAATGCAGCCAGATGAGCATCAGAGTGAAGAAGTTTGAATTAGATCTTCTTTTCTATTTTAAAAACTAAATTGGGAAATACAGATCATCAGTACAAATATCAGCCTTACATCTGCCTGCTTCAGCAGCTTCTTAAGGCTGGGAGAGCATGAGTCTCAGAGAAAAAATTAATGAAATTTTTAAAAGTGATTGAGACACATTGTTCCTGGTTCCCTAACATTGGAACCCTAGATTTAAAAACATGGAAAAGGGTGGGTACAGATCTCCAGGTATTGCATCAAATTGGGGTTTCAATTCCAGTAGCAATTTCGGACACATGGAGACTAGTTCGGTCAGTTTTAGAACCTTTACAGATTGGTACAGAAGATGAAGAAGATGAGGAGGACAATCCTAGGTCATAAAATGGGGATAAAGAACAGGAATTTGAGGATAGACAGAGAGAAATTACAGAAGCTCCTACTAAAGCTCCAAGATCATTGCATCCATCATTGGGGGAATTTTGTCAGCATTCACTCCTGCCCTCCTTTACAACAAGAGAGCATCAGACTAGAAAGAATAATCCCTTTCTTTTTGATGCCCGTATTCTTACTGGAAATATACTGGCCACTCTTTCCATGGTAGAGATAGGAATTAGGCAGGCATGATTAGAAGGTGATTTAGAAGCCTTAGCTTCTCCAGTAGTGATTAAGGAGTGAGTTGCTCCTGGTGCTGATCCACAACATTCTCATGGAGTTTTTGAACCTGAGTATGAGACTTTACCTTTTAAAAGTCTTAAAGAATTAAAAGTAGCTGTAACACAGTATGGCCTTAATTCACTATACACAATGAGTATTGTGTGAAATTTGGCTGATTGACATAGATTAGTTCCTATTGACTGACAAGCAATGGCTCAGACCTGTCTTTTGCCTGCTCAGTTTTTACAATTTAAAACTTGGTGGATTGATGGAGCAGAGACTCAAAGTAGACATAACCATACCCACAACATTAACATTACTCAAGATCAAATATTAGGAAGAGATGATTGGGAAAGTGTCCATCAACAAATAGGAATGACTAATCAGGCCATTGATCAGCTGAGAAAGATTTGTTTAAATATATGGGAAAAGATAGAAACAGAAGAAAAAAAACACCAGTTCTTTCAACAAAATTTTACCAAGGTCCTCCTGAACCTTACACTGAGTTTGTGGCTTGTTTGCAAGATGCTATCAAAAAGCAGGTTGCTAATGTACAAGCTGCTGAAGTAATTCAACGAATTCTTGCTTATGATAATGCCAATAAAGACTACAAAAAAAGCTATTGGAAATATGAAAGGAAAGACAGATCTGACGTTACATGCATTTGTATCAGGACGTTGGAACAGAACAATATAAAGCTAATATGTTGGCTCAAGCTATGGCAGGAATTACAGTTGGACAGAAAAAGTTTTCTGGCAAGTGTTACAGTTGTGGAAAAACTGGTCATACTAAAAAAGAGTACAGAAACAAAAATAAAACATGTTTCCGACCATCAAATACTTCTAACCTGGCGGGACCAAGACAACCTGAACTATGTCCAAGACACAAAAGAGGAAATAATTGGGCCACTGAGTGTAAATCAGTCTTTCATAAGGATGGCACTCCACTTCAGGGAAATGGGAGGAGGGGCCAGCCCCAGGCCCCAACAACAACTGGGACATACATAAACAAAACAATGCCTCAGAATTACCAGGCCTGTGCTTTCTCCCACAAGCTTTTAATACAGCTATTAACTACAGAAACAGAGGGAAGTGCTGCAGTAGATATTTGCTCATCACAAGACATTCTATTGCTTCCTGGTGAATACAGACATTTTTGGTCTGCTCCCTCCAAATACTATTGGACTTCTCCTTGGTCGTTCTAATTTGACATCAAAAGGAGTCTTAGTTCATACTGGTTTCATGGATTCTGATTATGAAGGAGAAATTCAAATTGTAATGCCCTCCTCTGTTCCTTGGACAACAAAAAAGGGAGAACGGGTTACACAATTACTTTTACTTCCGTATATGCTCCCAGGCAAAACGGGAACTCAAAAGACAGGGAAGGGAGGATTTGGAAGCACAGATCAGAAAGGAATTTTTCTAGCAGAAAAAATTTCAGAAATTCATCCAGTTTGTCAAATTTAGATACAAGGTAATAGGTTTACAGGTCTTTTAGATACTGGTACAGATGTATCAATAATTAATTCTCAGGAATAGCCACAAAACTAGAAAGTCCAGGAGCCTGACATTGATATTGTTGGAGTGGGCTGAGCTTCAAGCTTACCCCAAAGCATCTACATTTTTCCTTGCCTTGGACCTGAGGGACGAAAAGGATTTTTACAACCCTATGTTGCTGACATTCCGGTTAATTTATGGGGTTGTGATTTACTTACACAATGGGGAACATAAATTTGGATTCCACCAGGGCAATACAGCTCTCAAAGTCAAAAAATAATGAATCAGATGGGTTATCAGCAAGGAAAAGTTCTAGGAAAATATAATCAAGGAATTAGTCAACCTATTCAACCTTCATCTCAGCAGGGATGACAAGGGCTAGGTTATAAACCCAAAATCCTTTTTTTTGTAGGGGCCACTGTTGAACAGCTTTGGACCCCCATAACCCTCAAATGGATAAGCAATAAGCCTGTCTGGAATGAACAGTGGCCCCTTTCTCAAGAAAAATTGGAGGCTTTAACAAAATTAGTACAAATTCAGTTAGAACAAAATCATATAGAACCTTCTACTAGTCCCTGGAATTCTCCAGTATTGGTAATTAAGAAAAAATCAGGAAAATGGTGAATGCTCACTGATTTGCAAGCTGTTAATACTATTATTGAGCCTATGGGAGCTCTTCAGCCTGGACTTCTACAACCTTCCATGATTCCAAAAAATTGGCCTCTAATAGTAATTGATTTACAGGATTGTTTTTATAACATCCCTTTACATTCTCAAGATTGTTCTGCATTTTCTATTCCCTCTACTAATAACAAAGAACCAATAAAGAGATATCAATGAAAAGTCCTTCCCCAGGGAATGTTAAATGCCCAACTATATGTCAGCTCTTTGTAGCTCGAGCTATTCAGACAGTTAGAAAAAGTTTTCCAAACTGCTACATTATTCATCATATGGATGACATTCTCTGTGCTGCGTCTTCCACAGAAAACTTAGTAAAACGTTTTGATCTGCTAAAAGAACAGCTGGACTCTACAGGACTTTGTATTGCTCCAGATAAAATTCAAAATACCACACCAGTGCAATATCTGGGAGCAATTGTAGACAGACAGACTATTAAACCTCAGAAAGTTCAAATAAAAAGAGATCAAATCTCTACCTTAAATGATCTTCAAAAATTGTTAGGGGACATTAATTGGCTACATCCTACTTTGGGCATTCCCATCTATGCTCTCAGTAATTTGTTTGGTCTTTTACAAGGACTGCCTCAACTGGATAGTCCTTGCAATTTAACCCCTCAAGCTAATCAGGAGTTGGAATTAGTAGAACAAAAAATTCAAGAAGCTCAAATTCAGCATATAGATCTGTTGCCACACTGCCTGCCCGTCTGCCCTCATGAACTTTTCTTTCCATAAAGACAGATCATTAATATTATGTTTACTTGATGTATCCCTACTTGCCCCCAAAAGATAGCTGGTTAGTCAATGATGGCTAAGAATCCTCAAGGGAGGGACAATCTAAGCCAGGCACAGCCACATGGGAGCCATAGGAGGAATCACATAGAGGAAAAAGGGCATCAACCCCTTGCTTCAGGTTCTGGCAGCCTGCATGTGAAATGACCTATTGATGTGATAATATCTGTCCTCCGTGCATTCTTATCAGTAAGCCTTAGCAGAGGAAGTTTCTGTCTCTTAAGAGGTGCATGACAATAACTCTGGTAATGGCAGCTTGCAGGCATGGGAAATTAGGCCCTGAGCTAAATTCTTGGGTGTGAGACTCGCAGACCATGGATGCTACATTAATCTTTTCTTATTTGTAAGACAATAAAAGAAACAGTGAGGCCCGATTCAGGGCTCAGTCCATGAGGCTGAAGTCCTCTAGCCCCAACTGCATTTTTCTCTTATTTATGTCTCTCTCTTTCTTAAGGTTTCGCTGTCCCTTCTCCACTCCCACTGCTGTCATGCTGGATGCGACATAGATCCAGCACAACGTTTACAGGTGTTAATTTTTTCCCACTCCACACTCGCCTACAGCAGTGATTGTTCAGCAAAATTACCTAATAGAGTGACTTCTCTTGCCCAACAACTTTGTAAAGACTCCCGAGCTATGTTGAATTAATTTCAAAACTCATATCATAAGCTCGATCTAGAATTTTACATCTCAATGGACAGGAACCCAGTAAAATAGTGGTTCCCTTTAAAAAACAACAAGTGATATATTTAAATAGTCATTCTGATTCATGGCAGGTTGCTATAAGCAATTTTTATGGAATAATTCACAATCATTATCCAAAAAATAAACTGTTTCAGTTTCTTCAAAAAACTAATTGGATTTTACCTAAGAAAATTAAATACCCATTCCTCAGGGTGTCACAGTATTTACTGATGTGTCTAGCAATGGTAAAGCAACAATTGTTAGTGAAAAAGGCAACTAAACAATCCAAACTAACTGTACTTCATCCCAGAAACCTGAATTAGTCACTATTTTAACGGCTTTAAGAATGTTTCCTAGTCCTTTGAATATTATTTCAGATTCTGCTTATATAGTACATACTGTACAAAATATAGAGATTACATTGCTTTCTCACAATTCTAATCAATCTCTTCAGATTTTGGTTTCTCAACTCCAACAAACTGTGAGAAGCCGTCAGCATCCATTCTTTATTACACGTATTCGAACACATACTCCACTACCTGGTTCCTATAGCCCATGGCAATGCTATTGCCAATACTTTGGTGGGGAGTGCTCATGTTGCTGAAGCAACGCATTTTCATTCTTTAACTCATACTAACATTAGTGGACTTCATTCTCACTTTCCAATTACAATCAAACAGGCTCGACGTATTGTTCAAACCTGTCCAATCTGTCAAATTATTAACTCACCACAAGAATGCTCAGAAGGAATAAATCCTCATGGCCTTGTCCCCAGTGCTATGTGGCAAATGGACGTGACTCACATCCCCTCATATGGAAAATTATTGTTTGTGCACGTTACTATAGATACCACCTCTGGTTTGAGCTACTGCACAAACAGGAGAAACTGCTGTTCATACTTGCCATCACATGCTTGTATGCTTTCCTATGATGGGGTTCCCTCTAGCGATAAAAACTGATAAAGGCCCTACGTACACCAGCACTAAATTTATTCAATTTTGTGATACTTGAAAAATTACTCATGATACTGATATTCCATATAAACCAAAAGGTCAAGCCATTGTTGAATGAGCCAATGCTACTTTAAAGAAACAATTGTCAAAAAAAAAAAAGGAGGGGGAGACAAAACAGAACCTCTGCAGACACAATTGGCTAAAGCTATGTTTACTTTAAATTTTTAAAATTCATCTGGTCCAAGTAATGAATCTAACATTGGACACACTGCAGCAAAAAGACATTTTAATAATCAACAGAGTTCTAAGCCATTGGAAAATGTACCTATATGGTGGAAAGATATCTAAACCAATCAATGACATCTAGAAACCTTACTAACATGGGGACGAAGTTTTGCTTGTATTTCTCCAGGCCCGGAAGAATGTCCTTTATGGGTACCTGGTCAGTGTGTCAAACCTTACCATAAACAACAGCTTCCAAAAATCGGCCTGACTGGCAGCCAAAAAAAGAAAAACAACCAGCAGAGGAGACAGTATAGATGGCTGAAAAAAGATTAATTGATGAGAAAATCCCCAAATCTGAGACCAGTATCAGTATCAACCGGTATCCATGTTGACAGGCCTTTGTATTCAAGAAATAAATCAGAAAATTAATGTTAGATTAGCTGATTTAAAAACAACTGTTGTAGGGCCGGCCGACTGGCGTGTTGGTTTGGAACTGGCTTGGGATGCCAGTGGCCCTGGTTCGGGTCCCATATGTGAGGGCCAGTGATGTTGCCCTCTGCGGCTGAGATGGAGGACAACAGCTTCACCTGGAGCTGGGCTGCTGTGAGTCCCCAGGACAGCATAGCTGCAGCCCCTGTTGCAGTGGGCTGCCATGGGCTGCGGTGTGTGGCCAGCAGCCAGCGTGAGTGGCTGGCAGCTGGTGTGAGCTGTCAAGAGCCACTGTGAGCGGCCGTCCAGGGGCCAGCGACTGATCTGCCTCACCAGGGAAGAGCGCAGTGATGATGCCAACATGGGCCAGTGAAGCAACATCCTCCACAACTAAACTGAAGAAAAAAGGGACAGTGACTTATTTGTTCCCCTTCCCTGGTTCTCCAGCGCTGTTCCCCTTCCCCAATTCCCCAATAAAATCTTTAAAAAAAAAACCAACAAAAAAAACCAACTGTTGTATTTTTTGGTGATCAAATGGAAAATGTACGTACTATGATTACTTTAAAATGTGATTGGAATGGGGTCAGCCGAGGGGCTCAGTTGGTTAAGAGCTCACTCAAGAGTGCAAGCTGAGCTCTGAGCAATAGCAGTTCGATGCCCAGCCCGAGCTGAGCTACCGCTGAGCTGCCAACAGGTGGCAGGATGGCTCAGCTAAAAAAAGAAAAAGAGGGCCGGCTGAGTGGCGTGGTGGTTAAGAGCTGGCTTGGGACGCCAGTGGCCCCGGTTTGGATTCCACATATGAGGGTCAGTGACATTGTCCTCAAAAAAAAGAAAAAGAAAAAAAAAAGTAAAATGTGATTGGAATGCTTACACTTATATTATAACCCCTTATTCATATAATCAAACTTGTACACCTTGGTCTGAGATACAAGCTCATCTTTTGGGACATGTTCCTAATCTTAACCGTGGACATTTTACAACTACAACAAGAAATAGATCAGATGTCTAACGCCAAACTCCAGTTATTCCCTGGAGAAGAAACACTCTCTGCGGCTGCCCTTAATTGTGCATATTTGCTTAAACACTGATAAACTTTCCTTATTTCAGAAGTAAACTTTATTATAAATTGTTTTAGATTCATTTTTCAATGGCATGCATTCATCTGGCCCCAAAGTGCATGTGAAAAGGTGCAAGGAAAAATTGCTTTGAAGGGTGGACTGGGTGCTGGCATCGGTGCATAGCTTCCCAAGGGGAGTACTTTGAAAGTGACTGTAGTGATATTCAGCAATGAGGTATGTAGCATTTTTTCTAGGATGAGTTCAGAAACTTAATTGTCCCTCCCCATATGCAATAGAGTATTATTCTGCCATCAAAAAGAATGAAACCTTACCTTTTCCAACAATGTGGATGGATCTAGAGTGTATTATGCTAAATGAAATAAATCAGAGAAATAAAAATACCATATCATCTTACTTATATGTCAAATTTAAAAAACAAAAAAGGGCTGGCCAAGTGGCTCGTTTGTGAAGAGTTGGCTTGGGAGCACAAGCTCTGAGCAACAGCGCCACCGGTTTGGATCCCACATGGGCCATTGACACTGCGCCCTCTGCAGCTAATATGGTGAACAACAGCTCCACCTGGAGCTGGGCTGCCATGAGTTGCTGTCAACGGCGTAGGCTGCAGTGGGCTGCCGTAAGCCACCATGAGTGGCTAGCAGCCAGAGTGATTGGCCGGCAGCGAGCGTGAGCTGCCATGAACTGGCGTGAGTGGCCATCCAATGGCCGGTGACTGATCTGCCTCAGCCGGCAAGAGCGCAATGATCATAATACCAACAGGGGCCAGTGAAGCGACGTCCTCCACAACTAGACTGAAGAACAAAAGCACAGCAACTTATCTGTTCCCCTTTCCCAATTCCCCAATGCTGTTGCCTCCCCCAGTTCCCCAATAAAATTTTAATTAAAAACAAAACAAAACAAAAATACCAAAAACAAAATAAATGAACAAACAAAACAGAAAAAGACTCATAAAGAGAACAAACTGATGGTTGTCACAGCAGAGGGGTATTTGGGGGCTAGGTGAGAAAGGTGAGGGCATTAAGAGGTATAAATTGGTAGTTACAAAATTGTCATGAGGGTATAAAGTACAGTATGGGGAATACAGTCAATAATATTGTAAAATCTGTATAGTGTCAGATGGGTACTATACTTATCTGGGGTATCACTTCATAAATTATATAAATGTCTAATTATATAAATGTCTAGCTGCTATGCTATACACCTGAAACTAATATAAAATAATATTGAACTTCAACTATAATTAAAAAATAGACATGGGGATATAAAGTACAGCATAGGGAATATAGTCAATAATATTATAATAACTATACACAGTGTCAGATGGGTACTCAACTTATCAGAGTTATCACTTTGTGAGGTATATAAATGTCTAATCACTATGTTGTTTTGTACCCCTTTAACCAATAAAAAAATTTAAGAATAAAATACATTGAATGTATGAATATAAGCACTTTCAAATATTTTAATGCAGTCTTCATTAGAGAAATCACAAATGAAACACAGACTATTAAAGCTAGAAACAGGAGCAGCTACATAATTTGTGAAGCCTAGTGCAAAAAGAAAATGTGGAACCTGTATTACTCAAGGTTCTCCAGAGAAATAGAAAGAGTTTTATTTATAGAGAGTGCCAAAAAAAGTATACACATTTTAAGATAGGAAAAAACTGTATTAAAATTATGCTGATGATAACCACTTTGAGCACCTCTTGTAATTGCAACAGTCAAATGTGATTTGTATTCATTTTTGGTTATTGATATATATTGAGTATCGCAATTTTAACAGTTTTTTTCCTTTCTTAAAATGTGAATACATTCTCTCTCTCTCTCTCTCTCTCTCTCTCTCTCTCTCTCTCTCTCTCTCTCTCTCTCTCCATATATATATATATATTTATATATGGCAATTGTCTAATGCAATTATGGAGTTTGGCACATCCCAACATCTGCAGAGTGAGTCAGCAAGCTAGAGACCCAAGAAAGCCAACAGTTTCATCTCAGTCGAAGGTCAAATGACTGAGAACCAGGAGGGCCAATTGTGTTATTTCAGTTCAAAGGCCAGCAATCTTAATACCCAGAAAGAGCTATATTCTAGTCCAAGTCCAAGGCAGAATACAAAACAAAACAATCCTAATTCAAAGGCAATCAAACAGGGAGAACTCAGTCTATCTCAGGCGATTATCAGCTTTTCTGTTCTATTCAGTCCTTCAACTGAATGGATGATGACCACCCAAATTACAGGGAACAAATTGCTTTACTCAGTTTACCAATTTAAATGTTAACCTCATCAATACACACCCAGAATAATTTTTGAACACATATATGAGCACCTAAATATCTGGCCCTATTAAGTTTACACATAAAATTAATCATCACAGTCCCCTCTAAAAAAATCTGTAAGACGTTTACATTGGACACAGCACATCATTAAACCAAATGTGGGGCTCTTCTGAAACTGCAAAAGTCACATGTCCATGAAGCCAGCACTGTCTAGGAATATGTAGATATTTATGTGGTATCTCATGGATATTTTATTTTATTTTATTTTATTTTATTTTATTTTATTTTATTTTTTTTAAAGATTTTATTGGGGAATTGGCGGAGGGGAACAGCGTCGGGGAATCGGGGAAGGGGAACAGACAAGTTGCTGTCTTTTTGTTCTTCAGTTTAGTTGCAGAGGATGTTGCTTCACTGTTGGTATCGTCATTGCGCTCTTCCCGGATGAGGCAGATTGGTCGCTGGCCTCTGGATGTCGCTCACCGCGGCTATTGGCAGCTCACTCTTGGCTGCCAGCCGCTCACGCTGGCTGCGGGCCACTCACTGTAGCCTATGGCAGCCCACTGCAGCAGGGGCTTCAGTTATGCCATCCCGGGGACTCACAGCAACCCAGCTCCAGGTAGAGCTGTTGTTAGCTGTAGAGGGCAGTGTCACTGGCCCTCATGTGGGATCCGAACCGGGGCCGCTGGCATCCCAAAACCAGTGCTTAACCAATGCGCCACTCGGCCGGCCCATCTCATGGATATTTTAAAACAATATAGTCATAATAGAATTCTTGATGAATAGCTCTTCACACCACCAAGAAATATAGATAGATAGATAGATAGATAGATAGATAGATAGATAGATAGATAGATGATAGAGATTTATCCTTCACAATTTCCCACAACTTTGAAAATAGCACTATTACTAAATTATTTATGCTAAAATCCTTAGAGAGCATTCTTTAGTTTCTACTTTTTTCGCATACCTCATCTAATATATCTATGAATCTTGTTGATGTTATTAAAAATATACCATGAATGAATCCATTTCTTTACATCTTCACACCAAGCAACTTCTAGATTCTAGTCCACATCATCTTAAACTCAGGCCCTTGTATTAAAGTGCGAACTGGTTGCCGTGTTGCCTTTCCTGTACCAGTAAAATCAATTTTCTAGAGAGCAAAGAGATTTTGTCCCTCTCCTCATTAAAACTTTCCAAAGACTGATCATCATATTTAAAATAGAATGTAAATTTGTATCATAGCCCCCAGTAGGATTTGGCCTTTGTCTAACTCTGAAATCTCACCTGGTACCACTCTTTCCTTATTTCTCTATGTATTAACTGCAGTATTCTTCTTTCCTTGACTATAACACAATAAAGTCATTTCTGCTATGGGGTCCTGTATTTGCTGCATCCTCTGTTTATATGCTTTTGTCCTTAAACTTTGCAAGACATACTTATATTTGTCATTCAGATGTCAAACTCAGGTGACACTTGCTAATTAATAGCTTTCCTGACCATTTAACTTTGTTAAGCGCTCTCCATAAGTGTCTACTACAATGATATACTTTCTTGACTACAGTTGTCACAATCTAAAATAAACTTGTTAATTTGTAAAACTTTGCCTTAGTGCTTAGAACAGAACCTGGTACATAGTATGTGTTCATAAATTTGTATTAATTGAAAATTTTTTATCAATTACAGCTGACATTCAATATTATATTAGTTTCAGGTATACAGCAGAGTGGTTAGAAATTTATATAACTTATGAAGTGATCACCCTGATAACTAGTTCCTACAAGGTACCGTACATAGTTACTACAACACTATTGACTATATTCCCTATGCTGTATTTTACATCCCTATGACTATTTTGTGACTACCAATTTGTACTTCCTAATCCCTTTACCTTTTTCCCCCAGACCCCTAAACCCCTCCCATCTGGCAACCACCAGTCAGATCTCTGTATCAATGAGTCAGTTTCTGTTTTGTTTGTTCATTTATTTTGCTTTGTAGATTCCACATATCTATGTGGAAGAAAACAAAATTTGAGTACCTTTGTTTAAAAGTGTTAGGGGAATGAGGGAAAGTGAGGCGAAGTGATTAGAAAGCACAATTGGTAACCACAAGATTGCTACAGGGATATGAAAGACAGTTTGGGGAATATAATCAATAACATTGCAAAGATTATATAGGGTATCAGATGAACATTTGTCTTATTAGGGAGACCACTTAATGGATGGTGTATGTGCCTGACCACTGCAGTGTACACCTGAATCTGAATAACAATAGTAGTCAAATATATATATAGTCACAGTATGTGGAGTACAGCATAAGGAATAGAGTTAGTGGAACTGTAATAGCTATATACAATTTCAGAGGTAGTATATTAGGGGGAGGGGGGTTATCACTTTGTGAGGGATATAAATGTCTAACTATTATCTTGTTTTGTACACCTGAAACTAAAAAAAAAAAAAAGAAAAGAAAAAGCAGTAGCTAAGTTTATGCTAGGAAAACAAAGTGTTAGGGGAATATATAACTCATGATAGGGAAAAAAATTATAATTGGTGTTAATGGTTGTATTAGAGTGTTACTAGTTACTGAAACAAACTAAAAACTGTATTCCTTATGTTACTATCAATATCAGGATGTTTCTATTGAACAGAACTTTTCCACATGGACATTGAAGGACTCAGGACCCTTCCCTCCTATGACCCTGCTTTTCTATAGGTTCATACAATCCTCTACATTCTTGAGACAGGGAAGGAAAAAGAACAAAGATCAAAATTCAGGGAGATTTTAAGGCCCAACATGAAAGTAATATATGACACTTCTACTCAAAAGCTGTTGCCTAGGCCTCAAGTACTTGGCCACTCTCACTGTAAGGGAAACTGGGAAATGTAGTTTAGCTTCACAACCAAAAAGAGAAAATGTTGGGTAAATGGTTACTTTGTGACAAAACGTTAGACAATAATAATGGTATACAGATTGAATAAATAAGCTTTGGCATCTTTAAAGTATCTCTAATATGAAAAAGGTCATTTTTTTATAATGATGGATAAATGCAAATTAATGTATAGTTTGCATATTAAAACTAATGAAAAGTCAACATTTTTAAAGAGAACACAGACTTAAAGAGCACAGTTTTAATAGAAATCATGAGGTAAAATCGAAGTTATCAGATACCTCAGATTTAATTTGTTAACTCACTTTAAACTTTAGCATTTAGTTTGCCTAATAACATTGAAATATTTATATACATGTACTCAAACTATAACTCAGCTTTTATTTTATTTTATTTTTATTAAATTTACTGGGGTGACATTGGTTAGTAAAATTATATAGGTTTCAAGTATACAATACTTAATACATCATCTATATATTGCATTGTGTGTTCACCACCCAGAGTCAGTTCTCCTTCCATCACTATATATTTGACCCCATTTTCCTCGTGTAACCCACTCTGGTAACCACTAAATTGTTGTCTGTGCCAATGGATTTGTTTCTTCATTTGTCTTGTTCATTCGTTGCTTTTAGTTTATATCCCACGTATGAGTGAAATCACATGGTTTTCGACTTTGTCTGTCTGACTTATTTTGCTTAGCATGATAATCTCAAGATCCATCCATGTTGTCGCAAATGGCAGTATTTCATCTTTTCTTCTGGCTCATTAATATTCCATTGCATATATATACCGCATCTTATTTATCCAACCATCCATTGAAAGCTACTTGTTTCCATGTCCTGGCCACCATGAATAATGCTGTAATGAAAGTAGGGGTACATATATCTTTATGGATAAATGTTTTCAGATTTGGGGGGTAGATACCCAGAAGACAGATTGCTGGGTCATGTGGTGATTCTAGTCTTAATTTTCTGAGGATCCATAGTCACTATATCAATTTATATTCCTACCAGCGGTTCCATTTTCTCCACAGCCTCTCCAACACTTGTTATTACTTATTTTGTTGATAATAGCCATTCTAAGAGGTGTGATGTGGTATCTCATTGTGGTTTTGATTTGCATTTCCCTAATAGCTAGTGATAACTCAGCTATTTTACTGTTCACTAGTAAGAGGTCTATTTGTCTGAGAATATTTGTATCATCCAAGGAAAATATCTTATTTATCTGGGTTAAATTTCTTCCAAACAAAACATTGGTTTATTATAAGTGACATATTCAACTGAGTTTCTAAATCTTTTCTTGGTTAGTTTGAAAATTTAAAAAATTAAGGAGGAATAATCCATCAATGTCAATATCCTTTACTTTGGAGTCTTTACATTTTGTGTCATGATTCCTCAAATCAAAATTACTGTTATTTTGACTTTATTTGCATTTTTCCCTTTTTCTATAGTCACTTTTGACCCCATTTACTAGTGTTTATTTTATGTAGAATAAATAACAATCATTTCAGTTTCAAGTTAATCTTTTTATTTAATTTATTTTTTTATTAATTTCAGGTGTACAAAAGAAGATAATGGCTAGACATTTACACATCTCACAAAACAATAACCCCAACAATTCTACCCCCATCTGATACCGTACATAGGTATTATAATACCATTGACTATATTTGCTATGCTCTACTTCACATACTGTGAATATATATATATATATATATATATATATATATATATAATTTTATTTTTATTAAATTTATTGGGGTGACATTGGTTAGTAAAATTATATAGGTTTCAAGTATACAATTCTATACTACATCATCTATATATTGCATTGTGTGTTCACCACCCAGAGTCAGTTCTCCTTTTATCACTATATATTTGACCCCCTTTTTCCTCTTCTAACCCCCCTTACCTCTGGTGACCCTTACCTCTGGTAACCACTTAATTGCTGTCCGTGTCAATGGGTTTTTGTTTCTTTATTTGTCTTGTTCATTTGTTGCTTTTAGTTTTATATCCCATATATAATATATGGGATATACACAGTATGTAAAGTAGAGCATAGGAAGTATAGTTTCTCTCTCTCTCTCTCTCTCTCTCTCTATATATATATATATATATATATATATATATATATATATATATATTCTTATAGTTGGCATACAATATTATTCTACTTTAGCTTCAGTTGTACAGCACATTGGTCAGGCATCTACACAGCCTATGAAGTGATCCATGATAAGTCCAAAAACCATCTGACACCATATATAATTTTTAAACATTATCGACTGTGTTCACCATACAGTATTTCACTTCCCTGTGACTATTTTGAGACTACCCAATTATACTGCCTAATCCCTTCATCTTCTCATCAATCCTCCCAAACCCCCTCCCATCTAGCAACCATCAGTTTATTCCCTGTATCTATGTATCTGTGAGTCTATGTCTGTTTTGTTTAATTTTTCTGTTTTTTAGATTCCACATATAAGTAAGACCATATGGTGTTTGTCTTTCTTTCTCAGTCTGACTTATTTCACTTAGTATTATATCTTCTAGGTGCATCCATATTGTTGCAAATGCAAAGATTTCATTTTTTTTATGGCAGAGTAATATTTCATTGTATAAATATACCACAATTTCTTTATCCAATTATCTACTGATGGGCATTTCAGTTGTTTCCATATCTTAGCAACTGTGAATATCATGGCAGTAAACATAGGGGTGCATATGCTTTTTTGAATTAGTGTTTTGGATAAATACCCAGGAGTGGAATTGCTGGGTCATAAGGTAGTTCTGTTATTTTTAATTAAAGTTAATTGGGGTGACAATTGTTAGCAAAGTTATATAGATTTCTAGAGTACAATTCTGTAATACATCATCTATATATCATACCCAGAGTTCACCATCCAAAGTCAGTTTTGTTTCCATCACCATAATTTGATCCCCTTTACCCTCATCTACCACCCTCCTCCCCCCTTACCCTCTGGTAACCACTAAACTATTGTCCATGTCTATGAGTTCTGAAAATGTTATGAAAACATTTATCCATAAAGATATATGTGCTCCAAAGGTAGTTCTATTTTTAACAGTAACCTCCACACAGTAACCTCTTTTAACAGGAACCTCCATACTGTTTTTCGTAGTGTCTGCACCAATTTGCAGTCCCATCAACAGTGTACAAAGGTTGCCTTTGATCCTCATTTTTGCCAACACTTGTTGTTTATTGATTTATTGATGAAGCCATTCTGACAGGAGTGAGGTAGTATTTCATTGTGGTATTTATTGGCATTTCTCTGATGATCAGTGATGTTGAGCATCTTTTCAATATGTCTATTGGCATCTGTATGTCCTCTCTGGAGAAATGTCTATTCAGGTCCTCTGCCCAATTTTTAATTGGATTGTTTTGTGTGTGTATGTGTGTGTGTGTTAAGTTGTACAAGTTTTTTAATATATAAATTTTGGGTATTAACCCTTTATCAGATGTACCATTGGCAAATATGTTCTCCCATTCAGTAAAATATCTTTTTGGTTTTTGATGGTCCTCTGCCATGAAAAAACTTTTTAGTTTGATGTAGTTCCTTTTCTTTAGTTTTTTTTTTGCTTCCCTTGTCCAAGAAGGTATATCAATAAAAGTATTACTAAGAATAATATCTGAGAATTTACTTCTTATATTTTTTCCAGGAGTTTTATGGTTTGGGGTCATATACTTAAGTCTTTTATCTATTTTGAGTTTATTTTTGTATATGGTGTAAAAAGGTAGTCCAGTTTTGTTTTTTGCATGTATCTGTCCAGTTTTCCCAGCACCATTTATTGAATAGACTGACTTTACTCCACTGTAAATTCTTACTTTCTTTATCATTGTTTAAATGACCTTATAGGGATGGGTTTATTTCTCAGCTCTCGATTCTGTTCCACTGATCTATGTGTCTGTTTTTATGCTAATACCATGCTGTTTTGATAACTATAGCCTTGTAGTATAATTTGATATCAGGTAGTGTGATTCCTCCAGCATTGTTCTTATTTTTCAGAACTGCCATTGCTATTCAGGGTCTTTCATTATTCAATATATATTTTAGGATTATTTGTTCTACTTCTGTGAAAAATGCCATTGGTATTTTGATAGGGATTGCATTGAATCTATAGATTGCTTTGGGTAGTATGGACATTTTAACTGTATTAATTCTTCCTAACCATGAGCATGATATATGTTTCCATTTATTTGTATCTTTAACTTCTCTCTTCAATGTCTTATATTTTCAGAGTACAGGTCTTTTACCTCCTTAGTTAAATTAATTGCTAAATATTTTCTTCTTTAGATGTAATTGTAAATGCGATCATTTTTGTAATTCTTTTTCTATAGTTTTTTATTGGTGTATAAAAATGCAACTGATTTCTGGATATTAATTTTGTATCCTGCTACTTTACTAAATTCATTTATCAGTTCTAACAGTTTTTTGGTGGAATTATTTGGGTTCTTTATATATAGCATCATGTCATCTACAAATAATGACAGTTTTCTTCTTTTTACATTTGGATGTCTCTTATTTATTTTTCTTGTCTGATTGCTGTGGCTAGGACTTCCACAACTATGTTGAATAAAGGTGGTGAAAGTAAGCATCCTTGTCTTTTTTAAAGAGAAATTTTTAGATTTTCCCCATTGAGTATGACATTCCCTATGGGTTTGTATTATATGACCTTTATTATGCTCAGCTATGTTCCTCTATTCCCATTTTTCTGAGAGTTTTTATCATAAATGGAAAAAGTCAAACACTTTGTCTGCATATATTATAAGACCATATGATTCTTACTTTTCATTTTGTTTATGTGGAGCATCACATTAGTTCATTTGCGTATGTTGAAACAACCTTGCATACCACGAATGAATCCCACTTGATCATGGTGTATGATCATTTAAATATATTGCTGAATTCAGTTTGCTAATATTTTGTTGATTTTTGCATCTGTGTTCATCAGGAATATCAGCCTATATTTTTTTTTCTTTGTTTCTTTGTTTCTTTTGGGGGGTGTAGTAATTTTTTTTTTTTAAATTTTGGAATCGGGGTAATGGTGGCCTCATATAATGAACTTGGAATCTTTCCCTCCTCTTGGATTTTTTGGAATAGTTTGAGGAGATAGGTGTTAATTCTTTTATGAATGTTTGGTAAAATTTACCTCTTAAGCCACCTGATCTAGGACTTTTGTTTATTGGGAGCTCATTGATAACTGACTTGATTTCATTAGTTGTAATTGGTCTGTTCAGATTTTCTGTTCCTTCTTGATTCAGCCTTGGAAGATTGCATGCTTCTAGGAATTTATCCATTTCTTCTGGATTGTCCAATTTGTTGGCATATAGTAGCATAGTATTTTCTTAAAATTTTTTTTGTATTTCTGTGGGTTCTGTTGCCACTGCTCCTCTTCCATTCCTGATTTTATTTATTTGGACTCTCTCTCTCTCTCTCTCTCTGCTGAATCTGGTTAAACGTTGGTCAATTTTGTTCGTTTGTTTAAAAAGACAGCCCTCTGTTTCATTGACCTTTTGTATTGTGTTTTTAGCCTCTATTTCATTTATTTCCACCCTGATCTTTAGTATTTCCTTCCTTGTACTCACTTTGGACATTGTTTGCTGTTCTTTTTTTTTTTTTGTTCCTTAGGTGTAAAGTTGGACTGTTTAATTGAGATTTTCCTTGTTTCTTTCTTTCTCTTTTTTTTTTTTTTAGTTTCAGGCATACAAAACAATGCAATAGTTATCCTTTTCACCCCTTACAAAGTGACAACTCCCTTCCCCCACCCCGATATCATACATATCTATTACAATTCCATTGACTCCATTCCCACACTATACTCCATATCCCATGACTATATATGTATTAAATTATAGTTGACATGTAATATTATTCAGCAGCAGCTTCAGATGTACAGTGCAGAAGTCAGGCCTCTACACTGTCTATGAAGTGGTCTCCCTAACAAGACATGAGTCCATCTGGTCCCCTAAAAAATATTTACAACATTATTGATTATATTCCCCAAACTGTCTTTTCTATCCCTGTGGCAATATTGTAGTTACCAATTTATGTTGCCTCATCCTTTCCCCTTCTCCCTCATGCCCACCCCAGTCTCATCTAGTAATCATCAGTTGTTCCCTCTCCTTGTTTCTTTTTTTTTTTTTTTTTTTTTTTAGATTTTTTATTGGGGAATTGGCGGAGGGGAACAGCGTCGGGGAATCGGGGAAGGGGAACAGACAAGTTGCTGTCTTTTTGTTCTTCAGTTTAGTTGCGGAGGATGTTGCTTCACTGTTGGTATTGTCATTGCGCTCTTCCCGGATGAGGCAGATCGGTCGCTGGCCTCTGGATGTCGCTCACCGCGGCTATTGGCAGCTCACTCTTGGCTGCCAGCCGCTCACGCTGGCTGTGGGCCACTCACTGTAGCCTATGGCAGCCCACACCATCACCGGGGCTCGCACAGCCAAGCTCCAGGTGGAGCTGTTGTTAGCTGTAGAGGGCAGTGTCACTGGCCCTCATGTGGGATCCGAACCGGGGCCACTGGCATCCCAAAACCAGCGCTTAACCAATGCGCCACTCGGCCGGCCCTCCTTGTTTCTTTAGGTAAGCCTGCATTGCTATGAATTTCTGCTTTAGAAGAGCTTCACTGTGTCCCATATATTTTGCATCATTGTGTTTTTATTTTTGTTTGTCTCAAGGTATCTTTCTATTTCTTCCTTGATCTTATTGTTGATCCATTCATGATTTAGTATGAGGTTGGTACAAACATAACTGCAGTTTTTGCATTGTTGAAATTTGCCTTTCATATTGGAATACATTCTTAAATATATGTGGTTATATTATACATCATTTTAATGTGCATTTCTCGCTTTATGTTTTTTTGCTAATGACTTATTACTGGCTGTTTATTTTATATGTATTTTAGACTATGGAAATGATGTTAGACAAAAAGCGAATTCAAGCAATTTTCCTTTTTGAGTTCAAAATGGGTCATAAAGCAGGGGAGACAACTCGCAACATCAACAATGCATTTGGCCCAGGAATTGCTAATGAACATACAGTGCATTGGTGGTTCAAGAAGTTTTGCAAAGGAGATGAGAGCCCTGAAGATGAGCATTTTGGCCAGCCATTGGAAGTTGACCACGACCAATTGAGAGCAATGAAACTAATTCTTTTATCAGTACACGAGAAGTTGCTGAAGAACTCAACGTCGACCGTTCTCGTCATTTGGCATTTGAAGCAAATTGGAAAGGTGAAAAAGCTTGATAAGTGGGTGCCTCATGAGCTGACCACAAATCAAAAAAATCATCATTTTTTTTTTTTTTTTTTTTTTAGAGGGCAGTGTCTGGCCCTCATATGTGGGATCCGAACCCGGGCTGCTCTCATGCCAAGCCAGCTCTTAACCACTGCGCCACTTTCCCAGCCCAAATAAAAAAATTATCATTTTGAAGTGTCATCTTCTCTTATTCTATGCAACAACAAGGAATCATTTTTCGATCGGATTGTGATGGGCGACAAAAAGTGGATTTTATACGACAACCAGCAATGACTAGCTCAGTGGTTGGACCTAGAAGAAACTCCAAAGCACTTCCCGAAGCCAAACTTGCACCCAAAAAAAATGGTCATGGTCATTGTTTGGTGGTCTGCTGCTGGTCTGATCCAACATAGCTTTCTGAATCCTGGCAAAACTACTACATCTGAGAAGTATGCTCAGCAAATCAATGAGATGCACCAAAAACTGCAACTCATACAGCCGGCATCTGTCAACAGAAAGAGCCCAATTCTTCTCCATGACCGTGCCCGACTGCATGTTGCACAACCAATGCATCAAAAGTTGAACGAGTTGGGCTATGAAGTTTTGCCTCATCTACCACATTCACCTGACCTCTCACCAACCGACTATCAATTCTTCAAGCTTCTCGACAACTTTTTGCAGGGAAAACACTTCCACAATCAGCAGGATGCAGAAAATGCTTTCCAAGAGTTCATTGAATCCTGAAGCATGGATTTTTATGCTACAGGAATAAACAAACTTATTTCTGGTTGGCAAACATGTTTTGATTGTAATGGTTCCTATTTTAATTAATAAAGATGTGTTTGAGCCTAGTTATAATGATTTAAAATTGATGGTCCAAAACCACAATTATATTTGCACCAACCTAATAGCATGTTATTTAGCCTCCATGTGTTTAAGTGTTTTTCAGCTTTTTTTTCTTGTAATTGATTTCTAGTTTCATACCATTGTGATCAGAGAAGACACTGATATGATTTCAGCTTCCTTAAAATTATTGAGACTTGTTTTGTGACCTAACATGTGGTCTATCTTGGAAAATGTTCCATGTGCACTTGAAAAGAATGTATATTCTTCTACTTTGAGGAGAAATGCTCTAAAAATGTCAATTAAATCTATCTGGTCTGGTATGTCATTTAAGGCCACGTTTCCTTGTTAATATTCTGTCTGTAAGATTTGTGCATCAGTGTCAATGGGATCTTAAAGTCCCCTACTATGATTGTGTTACTGTTGATCTCTGTCTTTAGTCAGTCAACATTTATTTATATATTTAGGCATTCCTATTTGGGGTGCATAAATGTTTACTACAGTTATGTCCTCTGGTTGAATATCCCTTTATCATTATGTAATGTCCTTTGTCTCACATTATGGTCTTCGTTTTAAAGTCTATTTGGTCTGATATAAGTATTGCTACTCCAGTTTTTTTCTCATCTCCATTTGTGTGAAATATCTTTTTCCACCCCTTTACTTACAGTCTGTGTGTCTTTCAATCTGAGGTGGGTCTCTTGTAGACAGCATATGCATGGGTCTTGTTTTCTTATTCATTCAGTGACCCTATGACTTTTTTCTTTTTTTAAAGATTTTTATTGAGGAATTGGGGGAGGGGAACAGTGTTGGGGAATCGGGGAAGGGGAACAGACAAGTTGCTGTCTTTTTGTTCTTCAGTCTAGTTGTGGAGGACATTGCTTCACTGGCCCATGTTGATATCGTCATTGTGCTCTCCCCAGATGAGGCAGATGGGTTGCCAGCCTCTGGATGGTCACTCACCACGGCTATTGGCAGCTTACACTGGCTGCTGGCCACTCACTGTAGTTTATGGCAGCCAGCCCACTGCAGCAGGGGCTGCAGCCTACATCGTAGCCGGGGCTCACAGCTTAGCTCCAGGTGAAGCTGTTGTTAGCTGTAGAGAGCTGTGTCACTGGCCCTCATGTGGGATCTGAACCAGGGCCGCTGGCATCCCAAGGCAGCTCTTAACCAATGTGCCACTCAGCTGACCCTACCCTATGTCTTTTTATTGGAACATTTAATCCATTTACATTTAAACAGATTATTGATAGATATATAGTCATTGCCATTCTATTATTTATATTTTTGAGCATCATTTGTTTGTTTGTTTGTTTGTTTAGTCCTTCTGCTTAAAGAGTCCTTTTAACATTTCTTGTAATACTGGCTTGGTGGCAAATTCCTTTAGCTTTTTCTTGTCTGGGAAGCTCTTTATATCCCTTCAATTTTAAATGATAGCTTTGTTAGATAGAGTAGTCTAGATTGGAGGCCCTTGTTTGTCATCACTTTGAACATTTCCTCCTACTCTTTTCAGGAATGCCAAGTTTTTCTTTAGAAATCAGCTGATAGTCTTATGGGACCTCCTTTGTAAGTAACTAGTTGTCTTTCTCTTGCTACTTTTAGGATTCTCTATCTGTCTTTATACATGGCCATTTTAATTATGATATGTCTTGGTGTGGTCCTGTTTGGATTAATCTTGTTTGTGATTCCCTGTGCTTCCTGGGCTTGTATGTCTATTTCCTTCATCATGTTAGGGAAGTTTTCAGTCATCATTTCTTCAAATAGGTTCTCAATCCCTTGCTCCCTCTCCTCTCTATCTGGTACTCCTGATACAAATGTTGTCACACTTGATGTTGTCCCAAAGGTCCCATAAACTATCGTTGGGGTTCTTTTTCTTTTATCTGTTCTGATTGGATGTTTTCTGCTACCTTGTCTTCTCAATTGCTGATTTGATTCTGTGCTTCATCTCATCTGCTGTTGATTCTTTCAGGTGTATTCTTCATTTCCATTATTGTATTATTTATTTATGACTGGTTCTTTTTTATGGCTTCTATATCCTTTTGCTTACTTTTTGTTGAAGTTCTCACTAAGTTCCTTAAGCATCCTTATATCCAGTGTTTTAAACTCTGTCTTTGGTAGATTTCTTACCTCCATTCCATTTAGTTCTATTTCTAGAGGTTTCTCCTGTTCTTACACTTGGGACATGTTTCTTTGTTTCCTCATTCTGGCTGTCTCTCTATGTTTGCTTTTATGTATTAAGCAGATCTCCTATGTCTCTCAGTCTTTGCTGGGTGGCCTTATGTAGCATTTGTCCTGTGTGGTACAATGGCACAGTCTCCCTGATCTCCTCTGTATGTGTTCCAGGAGTGTTCCTTGTGTGTTTTGTGTGTATTCTCCTGTTATAGTTGAGCTTAGATTGTTTTTGGTACATCAGTGTGTGGAATTGACTCACAGGCTGACTGAGATTGTAAGGGTTGGCTTTGCCTTCAGTGTATGAACTGCTATGTGGGGCCTGACTCTTCTGAGTGGGGTTTGACACTGTCGGCTCTTATGCCTGATAAGTCCACACTTTGGGTGTGCCACTTGCGAGGCTAATCAGATAGTGTGATTTGAAGCATGTCTCTGGGTCTGTTGTCTCTTTGTGGGAGGTGGGGGCACGGAGCTCCCATGCAGGGTAATTTCAGCATCACCTGTGACCAGCCTGGGGCTACCCAATAGGATCTAAAAAGCTATGTGTTTTTGGCTGCTTGTGCTGGACCAGGAGGTGTGTGTGGGTGGACTCACTGTGAACCATGGCCAGCTTTTTTTTTTTGTTTGTTTGTTTTAGGCCTAGTATTAGGCCTAGGGCAGCTTAGCAAAAGGCCCAACGCCCCCTGTGCCTGTTGTCACCTGCCAGCTACCCATAAGGCTCAGCCATTGAAAGAGCCTCCTTAGGTGCATGGGCACCCTGGTTGACCCAGCATTGAGGGTGCCCTTACAATGTAGCCCTAGGTGGGCGGAACTGGGTTCCAGGGTATTATGGGGTATGGTTGGTGGTTTTCACAAAGTTAATGCAATTTCAGTTCTTGCACAGTGCTGGGCCTGTGACCAATTTGCAAAATCTCCGTGAAAAACATTATGGCAAGCCACTGCTTGCCTTGGACTTGTAAATCCCTGAGAGGTGCCCATGAGTGGTTGCAGTGCAGGTTTTGGGTCACTACCCAGCACCAAATGTTGCCTGGGATGCAGCAGGCCATCTGCTGCTGTAAAATACTTCCAAATTTGCAGCTCATGGGATACAGTTGACTGCACCATAGCCCAGAGTGCCCCTAGCAATGCAGCACTAGCTGTGCGGGGTGAGGACCCAGGGCATCACCAAGGTGGTGTGCATGCACTGTTTTTACTAGACCAATGCAGTCTCAGATTTTGCCCTTTCAGGGATGGTTCAACATAGAAAAAGTGATGTCCTCCTATAGGTTACACATGAGGAAGTCTCCACAGAGGGACAATGGCTGGTCCCTCCAACTTTCACTCAAAGCCACACAACTCAGTCTTTCCTTGTATATCTCTGGCACTTTTCAAGTTGCCGTCCCTCTACCAGAGATCAGGTGAGTGTCTGCAAGCAAGTAGGTCTGTGTGTGTGATCTCCCTAAGAAGGTGTTTGGGTTTCCAGCTGCCGTCAGTCTCACTAGGATGGACATACAGAGTCTTTGCTCAGATTTTCACTGCCAGATATTGTGGGAATTCCTCTTCCCAGTATAGGAACACTGGGCTGGGGAGGCCTGTGTGGGGCTGGGACCCCTCTCTCCTTTGAGGAGACCCCTATCAAGGAGGTGTCCCTCCTGGTGTTAAACCACTATCTGTGGGGTTGAGGTCAGCCCATTTTGTGTCTCCACACCTCCTACCAGTCTCAATGTGGCCTCTTCTTTAGATCCTTAGTTATAGGGGTTCTGTACAGCTAGTCTTCAGATCATTCTTGAGGCTGATTTTTCTATAATTTATTTGTACTTTTGGTGTGATCCTGGAAGGCAGCAGACACAGCGTCTACATAATCTACCATCTTCAGAACAACATGAATCAGTCTCTCAGTCCTATGAAGAGGTCAGTCCAAATAAACAGTTGTGTTTCATTTCTGTAGGCAGTGGTGCAGTTTGGAATAGAGTAGTTACTTAAGTTAGGCCTCTATGTGGTGTGAGCATTCAGGCATTTAATGAGGGACTTTTTTTTTTGCCACCTTGGTCAGTTGTCCCAAGATTTAGGTATAGCCTGCAGGGTAAGTGGGATGTCCCAGGTATGCCATCTGGATCACCAACCAAGTTAATCTTAAGTTTGAATCAAAACTTTTTAAAGTACAATAAATAAATATATTGACTTTAATTTTAATGGAAAAATTTTCAACTAGTTTTAATACAATCTTAACAAAACCAAAAAATTAACAGAGATTTGTCCAAGTGATTTGCTTTGGTCACATTACGTTTTATGTAATAATTTAGAATAAAATTATATACTCCTCATTACAGTGTAACATCTATAATCTTATTTATCATTATTACTTTACACCTAGATAAGTTGAGAGACGGAAAATTAATCTAGTTCACAGAACACACTGAGTCTTATTATCTAGGAATGTTTATGTATATTCTTACCTCTGTCTGAAATAATGTGCTCACTATTCACAAGGCTCATTTTTAATCAGTTCACAGATTTAATTCACTTTTCTTCTCTGATCATTCTATACAAATAATTTCCAATATTACCTTATAATTACTTTTTTATTTCCTATATACAGCTCCAATCTCTATTTGTAATTTTGTGTTTGCTTACTTTAACTTTATGGTCTGTCTTCTCCCCTGTTCTTTAAGTTACATGATGGCAAGCATATCTGCTCTGTTCACTTCATCTTCAGTACCTTCAGTATAGGGTCTGTCAAGAGTAAATGTTAAATTCATTTTTAAAAATTATTTATAGTTGTCTTTTCCTGCCCTCTTCTCCTCTGGTTCTCCTTTCTAGTAACCTGACATTCCCATAATACTTAACAAATTGAAGTACACATATAAAAGTGTTAAAAACTTCATCTTTTTATAAGGGGTGGAAAATATCACTGATAAGTTAAGACTAGGGTCAAAAGAATTAAATAGATTTCAACAAAAAAGGAAATTTAAGGAAAGTCTTTGAAAAACTAAACAAGAACCGTAAATATCAGTACTAATTGAAAGGATTTATACACTTTAGATAACATAGTGACAAAGTGAACTGGCATCTTAAGATGCTTAACCATAGAGTTGGGAGGACTATGGGTGAGGCTGGGCCCCTTGTTAACTCTATAATCCTGACTTCCCATTTATTCTTATGGCAATTCCAGGGGGATGGATATTAATAAAGGGATTAACCATCTTGGAACAGTGGTCTTTTTGCCTCAACATGAGCTGCCTGTAGGAGGTGCCTGTAGGACCTCCATGTAGGAGGTGTGCTTTCCACACTGTGGTGGTGGTCTTGCTTCTTTTTCTTTTCCCAAATAAACCATTTCTTTTGTGGATTACTTGGAGAGTTATTTTTCGCCAGTCAACAATAGTTAGAAATATTTTGTTGCATTATTTCTAAATGCATTACTCAAAATTATACATATTTGCCTGGTAGATTTAGCAAACTGCTAGACTCCAACAGTAAATGAATTTTTAGGCAATTCTGAAAATAGGAGTAAAAGCAATGCCACTGGAAACAACAGTGATGGTTATACAGTGAATCAAAAGGCCAAAGGAATTTTCACAAGAAGCATAGTGCAGGTCTTGATTTGAAAATTACTGAAATACTTTTTATTACTGATGGGGCATTATAAATGGAGAAGAAAGGATAGACCAGGAGAAAAGTATCAAGAGAGAGCTACTCCGTTAGTGAAAGGGAGTGTGATGTAAAATTTGTTATATAATGACCATTGAAAAGTGTTGGATTTGTATATTTAGAAGAATAAAGTACAGTGATTGATGGAGACATATTTTCCTAACAAATATGTTTACTATATTCAAATGAAATATAAGTCTGAATAAATTAACCAAATAAAGTAGGACTCCAAATCCTGGAGTGTTTCTGTTATTCCCCTCCAAAACCCAAATTGTTCATTGACAATTTTGTACAACCACCAGCTCTATTTAGTCCCAACATTTTTCATATGAAGCACACAAAAATTTTTCATAGAAAGCTCAGTAGCAAAGTAAGGGGGCTATTTGCTAAAAGTAATTGTAACCCTTAATTTATGTATTACTTCAATTACATGTCAGGATGTTCTTATGTTATTTGGACACTTCTTTTCATCTCCAATAGTCTATATTTTATGTGGAAATATTTTGAATATCAGTGAGAATATTTAACATTACCATGGACTCATCCACCAATTAAAAGAATAAATTAAAAGGAAGACAAACAATTATTTTTTGTTTCCCCTTGGGTTGGAAGAATGTTGAAAAATCTGAAAAGGTTCTACCACTTTATACTTTAGAATATTTGACATTCAAACTTCTTTAGTTTCTGAAAAACTGGTACCCTGCTAGTGTTGTCATTAGAAAAATCATGAAAGCTGAGGGGAGTTATTGGATTTCATCTTTTTTAGTCATCTTAGCAACACTGTTGTAAAATCAATGAAAATCAATCAGGACAACCTATTGAAATATTAAGTTGTGTTTTGTTCTCCTTGTTGGAAGGAATGTGAGATAGTCTCTACTCTTTCATATCAAAATATTATCTATTTTTTTCCCTCAGGAAATTAACAAGTTTCTGTTATGGGTTGAAGGGATTAAGGTGAAAGGGAAATGACCAAGGAGCTGATGTTTTATAGGTTCTATGAGTAGCAGGATTCAATGCCTCACTCTCAACCAGGAATCTGGTAAGGTCCTTAGAATTTAAGGTCTTGCAAAAGTTCTTAGATGGTACTGATGGCCCAGTTTACTAAGGAGCCTTGAAAGTAGGATTCAAGGCTGTTTACTATGACAAAGATTCCTGTGCCTAAGATTGCTACAGTAGTGAATTTAAACAAGGAACATATCAGTGACAATAAAAGGGGACTAAAAACAAAAGGGCCTTTTCTGAATGTTTCCGGCATTACATTTATTTTTTATTGAGGTGAAATGCACATAATATAAAAATAACTTTAAATAATTTTTTTTTTTGAGGGCAGTGTCACTGGCCCTCATATGTGGGACCCGAACCAAGACCACTGGCCTCCCAAACCAGCGCCCAACCACCGCGCCACTCGGCCGGCCCAATATAAAAATAACTTTAGAAGTGAACAATTAGGTGGCATTTAGTGCATTTACAGTTTCATGCAACCCCTTCTATCACTTCCAAAATTTCCTCATCACCCCAAAAGGAAACCCTGTACCAATTAAGCAGTTACTCATGATCCTCCCTCTACCCCCAGCCTCTGGCAACAATCAATTTTCATTCCATTTTTTTAGATGTACCTATTCTGGATATTTTGTATAAATGAAGACATACATGTGGCCTTTAGTGTCTGCCTTCTTTTACATAGCATAATGTTTTAGAGATTAATCCACATTGTAGCATGTATAAGCACTTTATTCCTTTTTTAAAAATTTTAATCCACTTCATGGATGGAGCACTTTATTCCTTTTGATGGGTGTGTATATATAAACTTTGTTCATCTGTTCACCTGTTGAACAGTCTATTCCCATCTTTTGGCTACTGTGAATAGTGTTGCTATGATCATGTGTTCACAGGTTTTTACATGGACATGTATTTCAGAAATCTTAGACATATACCTAGGAATGGAAATTCTGTGTGATACTGTAACTGCTAAACTGCTTTCCACAGCAACTGAACATTTTACATCCCTACCAGCAATGTATAAACTTTTCGAATTCTCTATATCATCACCAACACTTGATATTTTCTTCCCCCCCCCACCTTTTTTTATTATGGCTATAATGAGTATGTCTATGTCTATTGGTATGTGTTGTTTTGATGTGTGTTTATATAATGACTAATGATGTTGAGTATCATTTCATGTGCTTGTTGACAATGTGTATTGCTGCTTTGTAGAAATGTCTTCAAGTTCTTTGTCTATTTGTTTTTTTAATTTTTTTTATTTATTACTTATTTATTTATTATTGGGGAATTGGGGAAGGGAAACAGTGTTGGGGCATTGGGGAGGGGGACCAGCCAAATTGTTGTTCTTCAATCTTAGTTGTGGAGGGTGCCAGTGGTCATCTGACTGCCCATTGGCAGCTCGTGGCCTCGAAGCTCAAGGTGTTGTGTTACAATCTTACTTGTGGGTTGGCGTAGCTTCCGTCTCATGTGGGAGTTGAACCAGCATGCTTGTTGTTAAGAGCCTGTGCTCTATCCACTGAGCCATCCAGGCTGCAACTCAGCTCAAGGTGCCAAGTTTAGTTTTAGTTGCGGGTAGGCATAGCCACCATCCCATGCAGGAGTAGAACCAGCAGCCTTGTTGTTAAGAGCACATGCTCTATCCACTGAGTCATCGAGGTGGCATCTCAGCTCAAGGTGCCGAGTTCAGTCTTAGTTGTGGGTGGGCATAGCCCACCATTGAACAGCACATGCTCTCACCAGCTGAGCCATCCTGCCACCTGTTTGCAGCTCAGTGGCACCTCAGCTCTTGTGCAGCATCACTTACCCATGTGGGAATCAAACCAGTGGCCCTGTTGCTCAGAGCTCATGCTCTTAAGCTAACTCTTAACCAAATGAGTCACCTGGTTGGAACTTTTCTATTTCTTAATTGAGTTATTTTTCTTTTTGTCATCAACTTTTAGGAGTTCTTTGTATTCTGGATATTAATCTCTTATAAGATATATGATTTACATTTGTACTGTTATAATTTTGTGCAACAATCACCTCTATCTATCTAGTTCCAAATTTTGTATCACCCCAAAAGGAAACCTTGTATCCTTTAAGCAGTTTATTTGCTCCCATTATATAGTTTACATTTCACTTTCTTTTTTTTTTTGAGGGCAGTGTCACTGGCCCTCATATGTGGAACCCGAACCAGGGCCGCTGGCGTCCCAAGCCAGCTCTTAACCACCGCACCACTCGGCCAGCCCACATTTCACTTTCTTAATACACACATAACTCAGAGATGTTGTGGGTTTAGTTCCAGTTTACCATAATAAAGTGAATATCACAATGAAGTGAATCACAAATTTTTTGGTTTCCCAGTACATATAAAAGTTATGGTTACAGTATACTGTAGCCTATTAAGTGTACAATAGCATTATGTCTAAAAAAAATCAATGTACATATCTTTATTTCAAAATACTTTATTGCAAAAGAAAAATGCCAACCATCATCTGAGCCTTCAGTGAATTGTAATCTTTTTGCTCTTGGAGGGTGAGGTCTAGATAGCAATGGCTGCTGACTGATCAGGGTGGTGTTTGCTGAAAGTTGGAGTGGTTGTAGCAATTTCCTAAAATAAGACAACAGTGAAGTTTGCTTCATTGATTGACTCTTTCTTTCATGAACAATTCCTCTGTAATATGCAATGCTGTATCAGCATTCTACTTACAGTAGAACTTCTTTCAAAATTGGAGCCTAACTTCTCAAATCCTGCCAGTGCTTAATCAACTAAGTCTATATAATATTATAAATCCTCTGCTGTCATTTCAACAATCTTCGCCAGTAGTAGATTCCATCTCAAGAACCCACATTTTTGCTATTCCATAAGAAGCACCTCCTTTTCTGTTAAAGTTATATCATAAGATTGCGGCAATTCAATCACATCTTCAGGCTCTACTTCAAATTCTAGTTATCTTGCTATTTCCCCTACATCTGCAGCTATTTCCTCAACCGATGTCTTGAACCCCTCAAAGTCATCCATGAGGGTTGGAGTCAACTTCTTCCAAATTCCTCTTAATGTTAATATTTTGGCCTCTTCCCATGAACCACAAATGTTTTTAATGGCATCTAGAATGGTGAATCTTTTCCAGAAAATTTTCAATTTACTTTTCCCAGATACATCAGAGGAAACGCTATGGCAGCTATAGCCTTACAAAATGTATTTCTTAAATAACGAGAATTGAAAATTGAAATTATGCCTTGATCCATGGGCTGAAGAATGGATGCTGTGTTAGCAGGCATGAAAACAACATTAATCTCATTGTACATCTCTCTATATCAGAGCTCTTGGGTGATCAGGGGCATTGTTAATGAGCAGCATTATGATGAAAGGAAACTCTTTCCCTGCAGAGTAGGTCTCAATAGTGGGCTTAAAATATTCAGTAAGTCATTTTGTAAGCAGATGTGATGTCATCCAGGCTTTGCTGTTCCATTATAAAGCACAGGCAGAGTAGATTTCACATAAATTCTTAAGGGAACAAGGGTTTTCTCATGGTAAATGAGCATTTGGTTCAACTTAAAGTTACCAGCTGTTTTTTTTAAAGCTTTGAAACCAAGCATTGACTTGTCTTCTCTAGCTATGAAAGCCCTAGATGGCATATTCTTTGAAAATAAGGCTGTTTTATATACATTGAAATATGTTGTTTAGTGTATCTACCTTCATTAATTATCTTAGCTAGATCTCCTGGATAAATTGTTGCAGCTTCTACATCATCACTTGCTACTTTACCTTGACTCTTTGTATTATTGTTAGTTTTAGGTGTACAAAAGAAAATAATGATTAGACATTTATATACCTCACAAAGTGATAATCCCAACAAGTTTACTATCTACTTGACACCGTACATAGCTATTCCAGTACCATTGACTATATTCCTTAATTCCCTGTGCTGTACTTTGTAACCTGTTAATATATATATATAGTAGTTGACATTCAATATTATTATATTATTTTATATTAGCTTCAGGTATAGACATTTATATAATTTATGAAGTGATCCACCAATAAGTCTAATATCCCCTGGCACTATACATAGTTATTACAATATTATTGACTATATTCCCTATATGTACATCCCCATGACTATTTTTCAATTTTAATAGTATTTTCATATGACACATATGTTTATATACATATATATGAGGTATGACAATTAAGTTCGTGAACTTGTTGCAATGATGTTGCTAACCTTTTTTGATATCAAAGGGATTATTCATTCTGAATTTGTACCAACTGGACAAACAGCTAACCAAGTTTACTATTTGGAAGTGCTGAAAAGGCTTCATGAAAAAGTCAGACGACTTGAACTTTTCACCAATTCATGGTTCTTGCATCATGACAATGCACCAGCTCACATGGCACTGTCTTGTGAGGGAGTTTTTAGCCAGGAAGCAAATAACTGTATTGGAACACCCTCCCTACTCACCTGATCTGGCCCCCAATGACTTCTTTCTTTACCCAAAGATAAAGGAAATATTGAAAGGAAGACATTTTGATTTCATTCAGGATATCAAGGGTAATATGATGACAGCTCTAATAGCCATTCCAGAAAAAGAGTTCCAAAACTGCTTTGAAGGGTGGACTAGATGCTGGTGTCAATGCATAGTTTCCCAAGGGGAGTACTTTGAAGGTGATCATAGTGATATTCAGCAATGAGGTATGCAGCACTTTTTCTAGGATGAGTTATTGAACTTAATCATCCTACCTTATATATTCCTTTTCATGTGTTCATTAATCTTCTTAATTACCATTCAGTTTTGCTTTCTAACAATTTCTTTGTTGAAGAAAAAGTGATCCTTTACGTGTAGAATTGCACACATGACACATTTTGCTGATTGCCTACTCAGAGTGCAGTTCAACAGGTTCTTTCATCTGAGTATTTTTTTTTTTAATTGCCAGTGGTATCCAGAAGTTTGATGAGACTAAAGTTATATCCCTGGTAAACCTATATGCTACTGTGTCTTTTCTTTTAGAAGAAGTGGTTATTATATCATAATATCTGTCACTTTTTTGTGATGCTAGAGAACAATAGATGTTCATTGATTAGAGTCATTAATTCATCTAGTATTTCAAAATGATGTCTTTTAACTGTATAAATTTGGTTATATTTATTAGTTAGAAAACTCATAAAGGCCAACTTTTCCTCACATACTACTTGGCTATGAAGTGGTTCTGCTCTTATAAGAAAGAGAAATAAATGTTTGATTCTCTTTATTTACCAGTTTTCAAGATGAGAAATTTATCTTCATAATCAGTGAAAAATTAATACATGTGTTTTATACCATTATGAATCATGGATTTCAACATAGTTGATTGGTTTCAACCCATTGCAATTATAATTGTTAGCAAAGCTCTTGTTTTCTCATCTTTTTCAGGAATAGCTTCTTTGAGATGACATGATACTAATTGATTTTTTGCAGCTTCCTTGATATCTGGTATGAGAAGATGTCCAGGCTCATCTTGCACACTCCCTGCCTTAAAATTGATATTGGCAATTTCTCTAAGAAGTTCTGTTGTTTTTTTTAATGGTAAATGGTATTTCAATATTACATTCTGACTGCTTCTGGTTTGGCTAGTTTTTCAAGTGATATCAATGGGCAGGATGAATGAATGGATAGATAGATAGATAGATAGATAGATAGATAGATAGATAGATGATAGATGTTATAGATAAATAGATAATATATCAATATATTTTGAAAATATGAAATGACTTATGGAATCATAATGATATTTCAAATTAAGTTTTACTGAAGTTTTTCTTTACTTCTTCTGCATTATTTAATTTTCCTTTCACTCTAAGAGTGCTATTTCTCAAAAACAAAAGGAATGATGGAATTAAAATATCTCCTAATGAGGTATCACTTAGAATTTCTAAGGACATCAAGAAGTTTTCTCCCTAAATAGAAAAAGTAAAATTGTACAATGTTGTTAAATATTCACTTTTTTAAGACTCTTGAAAATGACCAAAGACAAAACTCAAATTTGGAAGCATTTATTTAAGAAAATCTATGGAATCTTGGTAACAAAACATTTAACCAAGGGCTATTCCCATCCCTCTTTTCCTCCCCCTTGATCCAGGGTATGGAAGTTTTACCTGGGCAAGTCATGAGGACTGGCAGTCTGCTGCCCTAATGGGGGAAGCTAACTTCATCTTGAGCAAATTATAGAAAATTCTATTCCCAGGAGCATGTTGAAAACAAAACAACATCAATCTTATTGGCAAATTGTCAAGAAGCCTAACATCACAGCTATTATAGTCTACATTCATGATATAATAGAGGAAAACAAACAAAAAAAATGGAGGTAGAAAACTATATGGAAATTTAACAAGGGTATCTGGGAATAGAGTCAAAAGGTGGAAATCCAAATGTCCATCAATGGATGAATTTATAAACAAAGTATGACATCACCATGTAATGGAATATTATTTGGCCATAAAAAGGAATGAGTATTGAAAAATGGTACAATATAGATGAACCTTGAAAACATTCTATAAGGTGAAAGAAGCCAGTCAGAAAGTCTGCATAGTATATGTTTCTAGTTGTATAAAATGTCCAGAGTAAGGAAACCCATAAAGACAGAAAGTAGATTAGTGTTTTCTTAGGATGGGAGGTGGGATAAAAAATGGATTATAACTAAAGGGTAGGGTGTTTGTTATTGAGGTGATAAAAATATTCTAAAATTGAATGTGGTTGTGGTTGCAAAATTCTGTGAATATAGTAAAAAACAACAAATTGTACACTTTAAATGGGTGAGTTTGTGGTGTGGTAATTAGATCTCAATAAATAAGCTAAAAATTATTTTCAATGTTTAGAATAGTTAAATCTATAGACAGAATGTAGGTTATTGTTTGTTTGAGGTTAGAGTTAGGGAGGGATGAGAAATGACTATTAATTGGTATAAGGTTTCTTTTAAGGGTGATAAAAATTTTCTAAGATTATATTACAGTGATGGTTCCACAACTCAGTGAATATGCTAAAACTATTAATGTGCCTTTTATATGGATGGATTTTATGGTATGAAAATATACCTCAGTACAGTGGTTAGACAAATGAAAGAGAGAAAGGGAGGGATAGAAGGAGGGGGAGAGGAGAAAGAGGAAGAAGGAGCAGAGGGAAAGCAGAGGAGAGGGGTGAGGAAAGGAGTAAAGGGGAGGTGACGGAAGGAAAAAGAAGGGAGAACAAAAGCTGTTGCAAGTTATATTAACATCAAATCAAATAAGCTCCACCTATAGGTATATTACCAGTGATTGTTGTTTCATAATGATCAAAGGGTCGATCCTTAAAAAGGCGCAATTATACGTAATGTGCATGCACATGAAAACAGAGCTTCAAGGCAACAAAACAATGGATCTAATTAAAGAAATTGACAATTCAGAGTCATAGCTGGATACTTTAGCACCATCAAATGTCATGACACAATTGTCATTTGGAAAGATTATATCTAACATTCTTCAAGTAGTCATGGAATATTTGCTAAGGGAGGCCATGTGTTTGGCCATAAAAGATTTAATGCATTTCAAATAATAGAAATTACATATAGAATGTTCTGTGACTACTACTGACAAAAGAATAAAAAAATACATCTAAAAATAAGGTAAAATTGGGATAAAATATTTTAAATAACATGTGTCCAATAGAATTCACAAGAAAATTATAAGTTATTTTGTACTGAATAATAATGAAAGCAACAGTATATCAAAATGTTAGAGGAAGCTAAAGTGCCTAGAGGAAACTGGACATAAATAAATGCTTATATTAGAAAGTAAGAAAAGTTTAAAATCAAAGATCCAAACCTCCACTATAAAAATATAAAGTGAGAAGAACAAATTAATTCTAAAACAAGTAGAAGGAAGGGAACAATAAAAGTCATGATGGACATTAATAAAGTTGAAGATTCTGAGTTAAATATCTGAGTATAATATCAATATTTACTATCTGCCTGCTTGCAATTTTCGTAGCATTTTGGTTTCACAAGCTCAAGTTAGCTCTCCAATCTATTCAATTAGATATTTTGTTTGCTTTTTATCTAGGTGTTTTTGCTTTTGTTTGTTTTTAATAAAGCTGAAAGCAAACTGATCATATTGAGAAGATTCAGATTGCCAACTTTTTTGCTCTTATGCTGACTCAGGTTAAGTTGTGGTTTATTAAGTTTAAAATGTTCTCAATAAACCATATATGTGAAAGTAGTTACATATTTGCTCAGAGGCAGAATAAAAATATGTGGATTATATTTTCATGAGACTTTAACTGGTGATGTACTTGCTATGTTGTTTTCTGTGTTGGAAAGCTCTTTTTTTTCACAAAGTATTTATTTTCTGGCTCAAAGGATATATAGCTTCATTAACCTTTTCAATTGTAAGCAACAGAATGGACTTGCATTTTTTGTTTGTTTCTTTTATATCAAGTTGTCAATGGATATGAAAATTGTGGGTTTTAAAGAGCAAGATTTTAAGTAATATATTTGAAATGTGTATACATGTTTATATTACTTCAAAGACAAGGTGTACAGAAGGAGAACCATGACAAAGAAAAATACTGAAATGTTCAGTTTATAGGCCCTTGACATGCTTTGTTAAGTTTATTCTCAGGTATTTTATTCTTTTGGTTGCAATTGCAAAAGAAATTGTTCTTTGTTTGATTTCTTTTTCTGAAATTTCAACTGTTAGTACAGAGGAGTACAATGGAGTTTTGTACATTCATTTTGTATCCTGCAACTTTACTGTATTTGTTTATTGTTTCTAATCGTATTTTGGTGGAGTCTAGAATTGCCAATACTTTGTTGAATAACAGTGGTGAGAGGGGGCATCCTTGTTTTATTTATTTACTTTTTTATATAAGATTTTATTGGGGAATTGAGGGAGAGGAACAGCATTGGGGAATTGGGGAAGGGGGAAGAAGAACAACAGCTATTCTTTTGTTCTTCAGTCTAGTTGTGGGGGGCATTGCTTCACTGGCCCATGTTGGTATTGTCATTGTGCTCCTCCCAGATGAGGCAGATTGGTTGCCGGCCTCTGGATGGCCACTCGAGGCGACTCTTGGCAGCTCAAACTGGCTGC
Organism: Aselliscus stoliczkanus; assembly: GCA_033961575.1. NCBI lineage: Eukaryota > Metazoa > Chordata > Mammalia > Chiroptera > Hipposideridae > Aselliscus > Aselliscus stoliczkanus. The sequence continues at coordinate 70,376,536 of CM066737.1, read as the reverse complement.
CGGCTATTCATGCTGGCTGTGGGCCACTGAGTGTAGCTTATTGCAGCCCACTGTAGCAGGGGCTACAGCTACGCCATCTCCAGCGACTCATGGCATCCAGGTCGAGCTGTTGCTCACCATCTTAGCTGTTGAGGGCAGTGTCACTGGCCCTCATATGTGGGATCCGAACCAGGGCCCTGCTACTCAGAGCTGGAGTCCCAAGCCAGCTTTTAACCAATGCACCACTCGGCCGGCCCATCCTTGTCTTAGTCTTGATCTTGGAGGAAAAGCTTTCCATTTTTCACCATTAAGTATGATATTAGCTGAGGGTTTGTCACATACCCTTTATTATGTTGAAGTACTTTCCTTCCATACCTATTTTCTTAAGCATTTTAATCATAAATGGATGTTGTATCTTGTCAAATGCTATTTCTGCATCTATTGATATGATCATATGATTTTTATCCCTTATTTTGTTTATGTGGTATATTGCATTCATCAATTTATGTGTGTTGAACCATCCTTGCACGCTTAGAATGAACCCCACTTGGTCATGATGTAGAATCTTTTTAATGTATTGTGAATTTGATTTGTTAGTATTTTGTTTAGGATTTCTGCATCAGTGTTAATCAGAGATACTGGTTTGTAGTTTTCTTTTTAGTGTTATCCTTACCAAGTTTTACTATCAAGATAATGTTAGTCTCATAAAATGAGTTAGGAAGTATTGCCTCTTCTCAAGTGTTTGGAAGAGTTTGAGAAATACAGGTATTAAATCATCTTTGAATGTCTGCTAGAATTCACTAGTGAAGCCATCTATTGGGTTGTAGGAAAAGTCATGACGTATTTGTCTATGTTTTCCAAAGGTCATATATTTATATAAAGAACAAAGATCAATCAATGATATATTGCCTGTTTTGTTCAACAACCTTTTGCAATCTTTCAGTGAGCTTCGTAATTCCTCATTCATAGAAGGACCTGTCTTGATTTGCAAAAAACTGAACAAGGTACTGATTTACAGCCTCATCTGAATTGAACATTATACGGTGCAAGGAGTTTTGAAGAGAGTGAAACAAGTGAAAGTCTGAAGGCACAAGGTCAGGTGAGTATGGTGGGTGTGGCAACATATCCCATCCAAGCTCCAATAATTTTTTTTTGAGGGCAGTGTCACTGGCCCTCATATGTGGGACTAAACTGGGGCCGCTGGTTTCCCAAGCCAGCGCTTAACCACCACGCCACTCAGCCGGCCCCAAGCTCCAATAATTTTTGACAGGTGATCAAACTTGTGTGTGGTCTCGCTTTGTTGCGATGGAATTTAACTCCTTTACGATTAACAAGCTATGGACGTTTCTGGATGATGGATTCATTCAAACTGTCCAATTGCCAACAGTACACATTCAAATTGATTGTTTGGTTCCTTGGTGGGAGCTTGAAAAATGCGACACCTTTAAAATTCCCCCACACTGAGAGCATAACCTTCCTCTGATGAATGTCTGCATTCAATGTCATTTGAGGTGAATCATCATGTCGAACCAAGACCGTTTGTGCACCAAATTGTAAACAATCCATGTCTCATCATTAGTTATCAGTAACTTCAAAAAAGGATTGTTTTCCTCACATTTAATGAGCATATTGCAGATGTTTATAAGCGCCGTCAAATGAACTTCTTTGAGTTCATGCAAAACTCAAATATCGAGCTTGCTTACATATCCCAGCATCTTCAGGTGGTCATAAATGCTTGAATGAAAGATGTTCAATGATTCTGCAATCTCTCATGTCTTGTAACATGGATTTCATGCAATCAATGCCTTTATTTTGTTGTCATCAACCTCTGTAGGTCTCCCTGAAAGAGGAGAGATGTTGAGATCAAAATCACCAGCACAGAATTTTGTGAACCATCATTGGCACTGATACTCTTGTAGAGCATTGTCACCATAAACTTTATGCAACTTTTCACAAGCTTGATGCGTGTTCTTCCCTTTATGGAAGTCAAACAGTAAAATATGGCAAAAATGCAGTTTGGACTTCCATCTTCAACTTATTGTAAAATCTCCAAAACTCAACCAAATCACTCAATTTTTTTTTTTAGAATGAAGTTAGGACTGTCAACTGTCAAATGACATAGCAATAACATAGATGCGAATGACTGTAATACTTCCAAAAATGAACTAGTGCCAACTGTTGCAAACATGCTTCATGACTTTTCTGACAACCCAATAGATGGATTTTGAAATTCTAATGCTAAGCAAAATAAATCAGACAGAAAAAGTTAAGAACCATATGACTTCACTCATATGTGAGATATAAAACTGAAAGCAACAAAGGAACAAGACAAACAAACAAGAAAAAATTCAGGCCAGCAGAGTGGCGCTTTGGTTAGGAGTTGGTTTGGGATGCCAGCTCTGAGCAGTAGAGCCCCGGTTTGAATCCCACTTATGAGGGCCAGTGATGCTGTGCCTCATAGACTGCAGTGGAGCTGGCCAGCAGCTGCCATGCGCTTTTGTGAGCTGCTGTGAGCCACCGTAAGTGGCCGTCCAGAGGCGAGTGACCAATCTGCCTCATCCAGGAAGAGCACAATGATTATACCAACATGGGCCAGTGAAGCAACACCATCCACATCTAGACTGAAGAACAAAACACAGCAACTTGTCTCTTCCCCTTCCCCAATTCCCCAATGCTGTTCCCTTTCCCCAATTCCCCAATAAAATCTTTAATAAAGAAAAAAAAAGAAGTAAAGAAAAATATCACAGACACAGATACAGATAACAGTTTACTGGTTACCAGAGAGTAAGGAGACAGGGGAGAAGGTAGAATAAAGAGGGTCAAATATATGCTGATGGAAGGAGATTTGACTTTGGGTGGTAAACATACAGTACAATATGTAGATGATGTATTATAAAATTGTATAATCAAAACCTATATAATTTTGTTAACCAGTATCACCCCAATAAATTAAATAAATAAATAAATAAATAAAATGTTAGCTGAAAATAATAAAATAGAAAGATTCTGAAATGTCCTACATTAAATTACAGTGGTATAGAGTGTGACAGAAATAGACAAAAGTAATTAACCAGTTAATAGCCATGCTCACATACCTGAATGTATGTTGGAGCTATGAATCCACTTCTGTAGTGGCTACTAGATGCTTCCATATACTGCTGAACTTTCAGGACTATTGCCCATCATCAATCAAAAATAGTAAATATTTCTTACGGACTATGCATCTATCCTAGAACTGCCCCCACTTCACTTTTTTCTGCCCCCCCTTATCTGTAGCCAATGTAAATTCTTTCAATACAACTTACATTCTTCTTCCTGAAAACATAGTGTATAAAAGGGCCATCTACTTCAGGACAGCAGACACATTCCCGCTGCATCTAGCTCTGTTTCTGGTGGTTGACTTCATGCCTCAGGGCCTGGTCCTTTTCTGACTTTCTTTGGCTCAATAAACTGTTCCTTTCAGAAAAGCATTTAGCCATAATTTTATTGTTGTTTATTTAACAACCATATACACATGCACTTATCAACAGACAAGTGCATACACCTATGTATATATACTACCCTGCTTCTAAATCAAAATTTTGTGAGACATATGCAGATCATTTCTTGATCAAATTTAAATGAGAATGAACTTCATATTCACTGCTCCATGAGTCAACTTCATTCTCCACTCCATTCTTTCTGATTCTCCACTGTTACCCTAAATTTTCAATGTGCTGTGTAACTTAAAACATTCTTATCATTTTTCTGATACCCTTATAAAAATTTAACTGCATTTGTGACTCTTCTTCTGAATTTTGATATACACTGATAAACTGACTGAATATTGAGGGAGGCCAGATTTTGCAACCTCCAAATATGCCTTTTTGGATATTGATTCAACTGGTTATTTTTAAGAAACAAAAGACAGGAAGAACACTTACCCTCCACCCTACTGGCCTAAAGAAATTCAGACAGAACAATTGCTTAAACTAAGGTAGCTATTCACCTTAGTATAAATGAATTAAATGTGGCAGACAGAGAGAAATCTAGCAAAATCTTTTTGTTGGACTCTTCTAGTGTCCCATTGTTTCTGTGTGGTCCAGCAAGAGTTTGTTTACCATATGTTTGCTCTTTCTCATCTACCTGTGAATTGCCTAATTTCTCTTTGAAATCCCAGATTCCTGTCTCCCTCTTAGTCCAGAATGGCATATAAGCCTCAACTGCCTAATGTATCTTCATGTTTCATATTCTTATGACACCTTCATATGTAAGTATATAATGAATTTTGGATATTTTCTCCTGTTAATGTGTTTCATGTTAATTTGATTATTAGTCCAGGCAGAACTTAGAAAGTTGAAAAGAAAATTAATTTTGTGTTCCCACAATATCATGCAATAATGTCCCAATGACTTATACTTTAGATAACATAGTTATGTTCAAGAGGTACATTCTGGTGACATAATGCCATAATATGAAAAGTAGAAGAGCATAAAAGATTAACTATATTGGGCCGGCCGAGTGGCACAATGGTTAAGAGCTGGCTTGGGACGCCAGCGCCCCTGGTTTGGATTCCACATATGAGGGCCAGTGACACTGCCCTCTACAGCTAACAACAGCTCCACCTGGAGCTGGGCTGCGAGCCCCGGCGACGGTGTAGGCTGCAGCCCCTGCTGCAGTGGGCTGACATAGGCTACAGTGAGTGGCCGGCAGCCACCTTGAGTGCCGGCAGCCAGCGTGAGTGGCCGGCAGCCAGTGTGAGCTGCCAATAGCCACGGTGAGCGACCATCCAGAGGCCAGCGACTGATCTGCCTCATCCAGGAAGAGCGCAACGACAATATCAACATGGGCCAGTGAAGCAACGTCCTCCACAACTAGACTGAAGAACAAAAAGACAGCAACTTGTCTGTTCCCCTTCCCTGATTCCCCAGTGCTCTTCCCCTCCCCCAATTCCCCAATAAAATCTTAAAAAAAAAAAAAAGATTAACTATATAAGTGGAGGTATAGAGAAATATGTAGAAAAAATACAGAAAAGACACTGTTTAAAGGGCCAATTATCAAGTATATGCTTTCGGTTTGTTTGTTTGTTTGTTTGTTTATTGACTGACTTCTCCGTTTTGGAGCTAGAGTAATCATATTGCTAAAGAATGCCTTAAAAATGATTATCTGGATAATACTCAGTTACCAGTTTTCTTACTGGAAAGAAATAACCACAATGAATAAGCATTTTAATTATGAAGTATCAGGCATTTGACAAGTTTATGAAGCATGATGCATTCATACAAGCTGTCTGTTTAAAGTCTTTGCTTACCACTAAGTGTATCTTTCATTTTCCCCTACTATTTTACACCCTGAGATGAATAAAGCTATATATTCTACATAGTGATCTGTTATCAATTAGGTTAGGTAGAAATCTCTGTTTACTCATTCATACAAGAGTATAAAAGCATACTGCTTTTACATTGTTAATAATATTATAAAAATTAAATTTATGCCATGACTTAAAATATCTGAAACTTTTGGTACATAAGAAGAGTTATGTGCTAGTTATTTTACTTTATAAAGTTCAATTCCATATGTTGAATGTCTTTGCTGGTACAATCAAAAACCTCTGTGAACAAAAAAAAGGAAGTATTGATTCTTAGCACTTTTAATCAGGAAGTAGGAGAAACAAGGAAAGTTCCATTTCAGAATTACATTCTATTGAAACCTCAATGATTCAGTTCAAACAGAAACTCACTTTATTGACTCCACTTATCTATAGTTTTCTAGAAAGAGAATAATTGTTAAGGAGTCCAATGCAGCATGTTTTTAATCTATGTTTCTGTTTGAAACTATGAAAACCTTAATTAATTGATTTGTAAAATTGAGTTTTATAATGTGAAATTAAATGCACAAGAGATTTTAGATGTCTTTTTTTTGTTAAACCTCCTGGGGTATTAATCAACATTTTGAATTTTATTTTCAATTTAAGAGATTGTTCCAGGACTAACATTTAAAAATTATATTTGGCATATCTTTTTGTTTGGTTTTAAATACATGCTACCTTTTGATAAATTACCTCTGCTTATCATAAATCCCTCTCTCCCTACACTATCTGTTTGAAATTTATTCAATTCTTTTTCTCCTGACATGTTTTTATTAAATGTCTTTAGATGCAAAGTAAAATAGAAACACGTATATCTACACAATGCCAGAAAAATCAGTTTAAAAGAAAATATATGAAACCATTCTGTTCACAAGACAACCATACATTTTTTTAATGAAATTTTTCATCAGCTTAGTATATTTTGATAGGATAGATTTTTTAATGTAGTTTCTATGCAATAAATTGTTGAAAACAACTAAGTAATTCCTTGAACGTTTGCATCACTATGATTAGAAAGCCACCATGAGATAACAATCAATTAGTGTAAAGTAGTTTTATTTGTATGCCATCAATATTCACAAAGAATATATAGATATACCTCAGTACATAATGTGGAATTTAGCAATGCCACTTACTTTGCATTGTCAACAGCAATTTGACGGTGATGATAAAAGTAGGTAGAAGATTAAGCCTGGATTACAGTGCCAAAAATTAATCTGCATGAACTAAGATTATTCAGCCTTATAGTTGTTGATTCCAGTGTCTATTTTAATAGAGCAGAAGAAAGCTGGGTGTACCAACAAAAATTCCTATAAAGAAAATCTTAATATAATAGGTAGAAAAATACATCAACTATTAATTATGGAAAATATAAAGATGAAAAAAAAAGAAAAGTAAAAAATAAGAACTAAAGTAGTGCTTTGGAATAGAAAAACATATATTGAGGATTCAAAATGATGTATGTCCTGTGTTGGAAATTGCAATGAAGGAAAACCACACAGATTTATTATCTCTTTAAAAAGGAATATACCAATGTTGATATATTTTAAAAATGTTGACATCCAGTGCCATTTTCCATCAGTAACAGAATCTACAATGTTACACTTGAAGTAAAAATAAAACAGATATTTTCTGATATATACATATATATGTATATGTGTGTATATATATATATATACTATATATATATATCTATAGTATAGATATATATAGTGAATATTTAAATTTAAAAATGTATCACAGTGAGGGGGGCAAGATGGCCGCTGTGAGGAGGGCTCCCTGAATTCTCCCGTGGAAATATCCACAATTTGAACTTCTGTAACGCTTCAAAGAGATGTCTACTCATCACACAGAACAACTAAGAGTTTTGCACAACGATTGCTGGAAGGTGGTCAGGCCGGGCGAGTAGGGGAAGAAGGCGTGGAGACTTGTGAGCTGGAGCCCGCACCCGCGGCTGCTGAGGCACCCAGCTTCAGAGAGCAGATCAGTGAGTGTTCCCACTGCTCACTCCCTGCGCCCCAAGGTCAGCCTAGAGTACAGCAGGGGTGCGAGGGTCCACAGTCTGAGGAAGAAGCCTCAGACCGGGTGAGAGGGGGAGGAGAAAGGGGAGATGAGCGTGCAGAGGTACAAGCTGCACCCGCGGCTCCCTGGGTCTCCAGGAAGCAGGGTGCAGAGCCCGGCAGCAACAGGGTAGGATCAATCCTTGCACCAGGCAATCCCTGCACCCACCTGGTGCAGGGATTACTCTGTGCCCACGATGTCCCACGGAGTGCAGGCTCTGAGGCAGAAGACTGAAACCCGACAAGCAGGGGAACAAAGAATACTCGCGCAGGGAGACGCAGCACGTGCAGGGTGGAGATGCAGGTCCCCGAGAGATGGAGCAGGGATCTGAGCCACTCAGCAAGGTGCGCGCAAATCCCCTAAACCCCAGGCAGCCCCTGTGGGAGAGCAGCAGGAACTCCGCTGGAGCATATGAGGCAAAGGTATTAGCTCAAAATAGTGTTGGAACTGTGTCTTTTTTTTTCTTTTCTATTTCTCCTCTCTTGAACAGAAAGAAAGAAAAAAAAAAAAAACAATAACCCACCCACTCCCACAAACTTTGGCCCCCGCCAAGCCAGAGTTTTAAACTGACCCCAGAATGAAGCAGTAGGAGCAGACTACAGAGGTATTCCTACCTGCAGGGGATTGAGAATTTCCGCCCCAGTAAAGGCTGCAGAGTGAGACTACCTACCCTGCCCCCACCTTTATGCAAGGCTTGGGAGGCAAGGCAGGTTCACCTGCTGAGGCACTAATTAACAGACTCCTGGCAGCTGGTTTTTGGTAGTGAGGAATTCTTTCATTCTCCACAGCTGTCAATGGAAAGGGTGCCCAAAGACATTCATTGAGGCTTTGGGTGTGCAGCCTGACTTGGGACAGACGAAAGCAAAACAGCAGTGACTTTGTAAAAACTACCAATCACACATCACAACCACACTCAAGTACAGCAAACCTGCAGTGCCAGGATCACGCTAGGCATCAGGTGGCCTGATCTGCTCCCACAAGATGCACAGGAATTTTTATACAGCAGAGGACAAATTGAAGGGAACTTAGTGGACTTTAGCCAAGACAGGCACTGTTTTTTTTTATTTGTTGGTTTGTTTGTTTTTTTCCCTTTATTGGTTGCTTATATTGGTTGATTTTGGTTTTTTTTCTATTTCATTTTTATCATTTTCTAGTTTTTAATATAGGCATATATATGGGTGCATATAGGTGAATATATGAATATATTTCTTTTTCTTTTTTCCACACCCTCACTTTCTCACTTCTTTTATTCATTCTTCTCACTGCTATACTTTTCCTCCTTTCCTTTTTTTCTGCAAATTTTATTTATTTTTTTATTTTTACTTAAAAAAATTTTTTTTTTAATTTTTAATTTTAATTTTAATTTTTTAGTATAGTTATTAAGTTTCTCGTGTTTATTCTATTTTTTTATTTTATGACATATTTTATTTTGTTTCCTCTTCTGTTCTTTGTGTGTGTGTGTGGTTGTTTTGTTTCTGTTTGTTTTCTTCTTTTGTATGTTTGATATTTCTGTTCAAGATGACTGTAGATTGATGGTTAGTTTTTTTTACATGTGAGAGCATTTGGTGGCTATGGAGGTTATTCTTGTAGATCTGTTTTGCTTTAAAATCACTCTGCAGCACTGGGTCCAAACAAACAGACACAAGAATCATCATATCCGGAGGCCAACTTTAGATAAAACCAGAGCATTTCTGGGTTTGACATACAAGAGTCACGCCCAAAAGGAAGTTTCTACAGGCACTAGGGCCCAAAGGGTCCAAGTCTTATCAGAGGGGTCAACCCTGTCACAGCAACTCATAAACTGCAGACACTGCTGATCCTCAGAGCTAATCAGTCTGGGAGTCAATCCCACCTACTGACAAGCCAAAAGTAATCAAAGCTAAAACTTCAACAGGTGAGGACACACAACACAAGGAACACCTCAGATAAATACACACACAGGAGAATAGGGAGACTGAGTAATTCAAATATAAAGTACACACACCGTATAAGTTTACCCAGAAAAGACTGAGAAACCTGGGGGATCTATCTGTTACATTGAAGCAAACACAAAGAGTAAGCAAGATTGGGGAGAGAAAGAAACACAACCCAAATAAAAGAACAGAAGAAATTTCCTGAATCAATGGAACTAGAGGAAATAGAGGTAAACAACCTATCAGAGACACATTTCAGAACACTGATTATTAGAATGTTCAAGGAAATTAATGAAAATATAAAGAAGGATAGAGAAATCATGAAAAGCAACCAGCTAGAACTTATGAACCCAATTACTCAATTAAATAACAAACTTGATGGAATGACTAGCACATTGGATGAAGCAGAAAATCGAATCAGTGACTTAGAAGACAAGATAGCAGAGATCACCCAAGAGGAACAACAACAAATAAAGAATGAAAAACATCAAAAATAGTTTAAGAGAGCTGGGAGACAACATTAAACGCATCAATAAACAAATCATTGGAATACCAGAAGGAGAAGAGAGGGAGCAAGGGATTGAGAACATATTTGAAGGAATAATGTCTGAAAACTTCCCTAACCTGGCAAAGGACATTGAAATACAAGCCCTGGAAGTGCAGAGAGTTCCAACCAAGATGATCCCAAACAGACCCACACCAAGACATGTTAAGGACAAAGACAGGATCCTTAAAGCAGCAAGGGAAAGGCAGCAAGTTACTTACAAGGGTAACCCCATAAGATTATCAGCTGACTTTTCTATAGAAACGCTGCAGGCCAGAAGGGAGTGGCAGGAGGTTTTCAAAGTGATGAAAAATAAAGCCCTACAACCCACATTGCTGTATCCAGCAAGGTTATCATTTAAAATTGAAGGTGAGATAAAGAGCTTTCCAGAAAAGAATAAGTTAAGGGAATTCATTACCACCAAGCCAGCTTTGCTGGAAATGTTAAATGGTCTTCTTTAAGCAGAAGAGAAAAACAATGTAACTAAGAAAGACTACAAACACAAATAACAAAATGGCAATAAATATGCACCTATCAATAATCACATTAAATGTAAATGGGTTAAATGCTCCAATCAAAAGACATAGGGTGGATGAATGTATAAGAAAGCAAGACCCCAGTATATGCTGTATACAAGAGACTCACCTCAGATCAAAAGACTCATTCAGGCTGAAACTAAAGGGATGGAGTAAAATATTTCATGCAAATGGAACTGAGAAAAAAGCTGGAGTAGCGATACTTACGTCAGATAAAATGGACTTTAAATTGAAAAATATAACAAAGGACAAAGAAGGACCCTTCATATTAATAAAAGGATCGATCCAACAAGAGGACATAACCCTAGTGAACTTCTACACACCTAACATAGGAGCTCCTAAATATATAAAGCAGATATTGTCAGACATAAAGAGAGAGATCAACAGTAACACTATCATAGTAGGGGACTTCAACACCCTGCGGACAGATCCTCCAGACAGAAAATCAATTTTGAAACAGTGACCTTAAATGACACACTAGACCAGCTGGATTTAACTGATATATTCAGAGCATTTCACCCCAAACCTACAGAATATACATTCTTTTCAAGTGCACATGGAACATTTTCTAAGATGTTAGGCCACATGTTAGGCCACAAAAGAAGTCTCAGTAAATTTAAGAAGATTGAAATCATTTCAAGTGTCTTCTCTGACCACAATGCTATGAAACCAGAAATCAATTATAGAGAAGAAATCCGGGAAACTGACAAATAAATGGAGGCGAAATAACATGCTACTAAATAGTGAGTGGGTCACAAATGAGATCAAGGAGGAAATCAAAAGATACCTCGAGACAAACGAAAATGAAAACATCATGACCCAAAATCTCTGGGTTGCTGCGAAAGCAGTCCTAAGAGGGAAGTTCATAGCACTGCAGGCCTGCCTAAAGAAGGAAGAAAAATCTCAAATCAACAGGTTATCCTTACTTCTCAGGGAACTGGAAAAAAGAACAGCAAAAGAAGCCAAAGGGGACTTCAAGGGAAGAGATAATAAAAACTAGAGCGGAAATAAACAATAAAGAGAACAGAAAAACAATACAAAAGCTCAACGAACCCAAGAGCTGGTTTTTTGAGAAGATAAACAAAATTGACAAACCTCTAGCCAGGCTCATCAAACAAAAGAGAGAGAGGACTCAAATTAGTAAAATCAGGAATGAAAGAGGTGAAATGACTACAGACATCACAGAAATACAAAAAATTCTAAGAAATTACTATGAGCAACTATATGCCAACAAATTTGACAATCTGGAAGAAATGGGTAATTTTCTAGCAGCATACAACCTTCCACAGCTAACTCGAGAAGAAACAGAAAATCTAAATAGTCTGATTACTACCAAGGAAATTGAATCAGTAATTGACAAGCTCCCAACAAACAAAAGCCAGGGACCAGATGGCTTCACAAGTGAATTTTATCAAACATTCTAAAAAGAACAATCACCTAGTCTTCTCAAACTATTCCTAAAAATCCAGAAGGAGGGAATCTCCTACATTCTTTTTATGAAGCCACTATCACCCTGATTCCAAAACCAGACAAAGACAGCACAAAAAAGGAAAACTATAGGCCAATATCACTGATGAACATAGACGCAAAAATTCTCAATAAAATATTAGCAAACAGAATTCAGCAATATATTAAGAAGATCATACATCATGATCAAGTGGGTTTCATCCCTAGTACGCAAGGCTGGTTCAACAACCATAAATCAATTAATGTGATACACCATATCAACAAAATGAAGAATAAAATTCACATGGTCATATCAATAGATGCAGAAAAAGCGTTCGACAAAATCCAACAGCCATTTATGTTAAAAACCCTTAGCAAAGTGGGTATACAGGGATCATGTATCAACATAATAAAAGCCATATATGAAAAACCTACAGCTAACGTCATACTCAATGGGAAAAAGCTAAAACCATTCTCCTTAAGATCAGGAACAAGACAAGGCTGTCCACTTTCTCCTCTTTTATTCAACATAGTGCTGGAAGTTCTAGCCACAGCAATCGGACAAGAAAAAGAATAAAAGGCATCCAAATTGGCAAGGAAGAAGTAAAATTGTCATTATAGGCAGATGACATGATACTGTGTATAGAGAACCCCAAAGACTCCATCAAAAAACTATTGGAACTGATAGACGAATTCAGTAAAGTAGCAGGATATAAAATCAATGTTCAGAAATCAGTGGCATTTGCATATACCAATAACAAACTAATGGAAGGAGAAATTAAGAAAACTGTCCCATTTACAATTGCTTCAAGAACTATAAAATACCTAGGAATAAATTTAACCAAAGAAGTGAAAGATCTGTACTCAGAAAATTATAAGACCCTGAAGAAAGAAATCAAAGAAGATACAAATAAATGGAAACACCTACCATGCTCATGGATAGGAAGAATTAATATAGTTAAAATTTCCATATTGCCTAAAGTAATATATAAATTCAATGCAATTCCTATCAAACTACCAAGGGCATTTTTCACAGAAATAGAAAATATAATCCTAAAATTTATATGGAACCATAAAAGACCCTGAATAGCCACAACAATACTGAGAAATAAGAACAAAGTCGGGGGTATCATGCTACCAGACATCAAAACATTCTACAAGGCTACAATCAAGTCAGTATGGTACTGGCAAAAAAACAGGCACATAGATCAATGGAACAGAATAGAGAGCCCAGAAATAAATCTATTCACATACAAACAGTTAATGTATGACAACAGAAGCAAGAATTTACATTGGAGTAAAGATAGTCTATTTAATAAATGGTGCTGGGAAAATTGGACTGACAACATGCAAAAAAATGAAACTGGACTACCTCCTTATGCCATATACAAGAACAAATTCAAAATGGATTAAAGACTTAAATGTAAGACCTGAAACCATAGAACTCCTAGAAGAAAATGTAGGGAGTAAATTTGCACACATTACCCTGAGCAATATTTGTACTGATATATCCTCACAGGCAGGGGAAGTAAAAGAAAAGATAAACATATGGGATTACATCAAACTTAAAAGTTTTTTCACGGCAATGGAAGCCATCAATAAAACAAAAAGGAAACCTACTGAATGGGAGAATATATTTGTCAATGATATATCTGATAAGGGGTTAATATCCAAAATTTATAAAACACTCATGCAACTCAACAGCAAAAAATCAAACAACCCAATTAAAGAAGGGGCAAAGGAAACGAAGAGATATTTCACTAAAGAGGACGTAAAGATGGCCAACAGGCATATGAAAAAATGTTCAACCTCACTGATCATTAGGGAAATGCAAATGAAAACCACAATGAGATACCACCTCACTCTGGTCAGAATGGCTATCATCAATAAATCAACAAACAACAATTGCTGGTGGGGCTGTGGGAACCCTGCTGCACTGTTGGTGGGATTGTTCATTGGTGCAACCACTATGGAAGTCAGTATGGAGGTATTTCAAAAAACTGGAAATGGAACTACCTTTTGACCCAGCAATTCCTCTCCTAGGTATTTATCCTGAAAAACCCAAGACACTAATTAGAAAAATATATATGCACCCCTACGTCATTGCAGCGCTATTTACAATAGCCAAGATTACTTACAATAATCCAAATGCCCATCAGTAGATGACTGGATTTAGAAACTGTGGTACAATTACACAATGGAATATTACACAGCTCTAAAGAAGAAAGAAATTGTACCAATTGCAATGATATGGATGGACCCAGAGAACATTATGTTAAGTGAAATAAGTCAGTCAGAGAAAGACAAATACCATATGATCTCACTTACATGTGGAATCTAAAGAACTGCATAAATGAGCAATGTAAACAGAAATAGTCTTAGAGACACAAAGAAAAAACTGATGAGGGCTAGATGGGATGGGGATGGGAGAAGGGGAAGTGACGAGGCAACATAAACTGGTAACTGCAATTCTGCTGCAGAGACAAAAGAGACAGTTTAGGGAATATAATCAATAAGGTTGTAAATATTTATTTTTTTTTAGGGGAACAGATGGATGCATGTTCTTTTTGGGAAATCACTTAATGGATGGTGTAGTGGCCTTACCACGGCACTGTACATCTGAAGCTGCCGCTGAACAATATTATATGTCAACTATAATTTAACACATATGTAGTCACGGGATGTGGAATATAGTGAAGGGATGGAGTCAATGAAATTGTAATAGATATGTATGATATCGGGTGTGGGAGGGCAGAGGAGGGGGAGGGTGGAGTCACATTGTAAGGGGTGAAAAAAATAAGTATTGCACTGTTTTGTACATCTGAAAATAATAATAATAATAATAATAATAATAATAATAATATAAAGTTTAAAAAAAAAACGGGCCCGACCGAGTGGCGCAGTGGTTAAGCACTGGCTTGGGAAGCCAGCAGCCCCAGATTGGGTTCCACATGTGAGGGCCAGTGACACTGCCCTCAAAAAAAAAAAAAAAGTATCACAGTAAAAGACATATTGCCATTAATCCCTCTCAAAATACTCCCCCTCACTTCAAACACACTTACCCCATCATTCTTGCCACTTACTGGAACAGTTCTGGAAGTCCTCTTTCATGAGTGTCTTTAGTTGCACTGTCATGGCTGCCTCAATGTCTTGAATCAATTCAAAACATTTACCTTTCATGGTCATTTTGACTTTGGGGAAGAGCCAAAAGTCTCCCAGTGCCAGATCCTGTAAATAAAGTTGATTAGGACACACCATAATGTTTTTATTTGACAGAAATTGCCATACCAGAAGTCATGTGTGACATGGAGACTTTCCGTTGTGTTCACAATATATGGTGAATGCTGCTGCTGTGTGACATCCAATGGAAAAGCAGCGATCTTCAATATGGGAAACAGTGTGTTGAGCAGCTTTTTATTTTCTTTCCCATTCATTTATCTATTCAATTATTTATTTAATTAGTATGAAACATAAATATTGATTTTATGCTTTGGTTTACAATCCAGTACTTGTAACAGTGTGTGACAAGTTTCAACTTGTGTGGTGCAGTCAGTTGGGTGTGAGCTACGAGGGAGAGAAAGTGTATTTTAAAGTGTGCTGTAAATCATCCTCTTATGACAATGCTCCATGTCACACATTGCTTCAGGTATGTGGCAATTTCTGTCAAATAAAAACATTGTTGTGTGTTCTTATTTACCTTATTCACCAGATCCGGCATGGTGCAACTTCTGGCTCTTCCCCAAAGTCAAAATGATTCAGGACATTGAGGTAGCCAGGACAGCACAACTGAAGACAGTCACAAACCTGGACTTCCAGAACTGCTTCAGAAAATGGCAATAATGATGGGATAATTGTGTTCAAAGCGAGGGGGAGTATTTTGAGAGGGGTTAATGGTAATGTGATTTTTATTGTAAGCATTTTTTAATTTAAATATTCACTGTATTATTTTATCACACCTTGTATACACATACACTACACACACACACACACACACACAATTCCAGAGTTAGGGTAATACACTCTCGGTTGTCTCAATTTAGTATATATATTAAAATCCCTTGTTCTTGGATTGGAGTTCAGTTCATCATTAATTCATAGACATGAGACTATGTGAAGAAGGAATGATCTTGTCACATATGAGAGAAGATTGTAGGTTCACATCACTTTATGCTTTAGAGAAGTAAAAGAATGTTTCTATATTTCCTTTTATATAATGGTACTTAAAAAAATTACACTTATAGGTTTTAGTTTTACAAAATTAGTGTGACGATAATAGAGAGTGCCTGTATTACCACACATCCAGTTTGTCCTATTCTTAACATCTTACATTAGTATGACACACTTGTCACAACTAATAAACCAATATTGATACATTATTATTAACTGAAGTCCATATTTTATTCAGTTTTTCTCCATTTTTTTCCTACTCTCTTTTTGTTGTTGTTATTCCAGGATTCCGTTCAAGATACCACATTGCATTTAGTCATGGTGTTTTCTTAAGCTCCTCTGAGCTGTGACACTTTCATAGACAATCTTTGTTTTAAGTGACTTTGAGAGTTTTGTGGAGAACTGGTCAGGTATTTTGCAAAATGTTCTTCAGGTAGAGTTTTTCTCATGATTAGATTGTAGTAATATGTCAAAAACTAGAGGTAAAACATCATTCTTATATCATATCAAGGATACATATTCTCAACATGATGCAGCACTATTGCAGTTAATTTGTCATCTGCCTTAGGTAATGTTTTTCAGTTTTTTCCACTGTAAAATTATTCTCTTCTTTTCTTTGTATATTATACTCTTTAGAAAATCATAACTATGTGAAGTTCACATTTACAAAACATGGAGTTAGGTAGCACCCTCTTAAGGGTAGGTTATGTACATAAATTATTTAGAATTATTTTCATTGGAAGGTTTTTATATTCTTCCCCATTCATTTATTTATTCAATTATTTATTTAATTAGTATGAAACATAAATATTTATTTTATGCTTTGATTTATAATCCAATAGTAGTTCATTTATTTTGTTATCCAAATTTTTCCAAATTTGGCCATTGGATTCTTTTCCACTGGGTGTAATATCCCTTTGATGAACCCTGCACTTTGTCAATTTTTAAAACACTTTCTTACTTTCTAATGCTTCAAGATGCACCAGGCTCATTTTGTGTATTTTCTGCACCACCCCTAGAATGAGCCATTTCCTTAGCCATGATTCTTTTTACTGGAGAGTCATATTTGAAGCCAAGATATGGGTATTTGGTGTGCTCCTTGATACTGTGGTGTCATTGCTTCTAGGCTCTCTTATCAGACAGAGCAAAAAGATAAAATTGTTGATACTAACCTGTGTACATACACATATCTATAAGTACAGACTACCTTGGTTTGCGAGCATAATTCATTCTGGAAACAAACTACTCATATTGCAAGACATCGCTTGTTTACCAAGTTAAAGTGTATGATTAAGTTGGTGCAAAAGCAATTGCAGTTGTTGCCATTATGAGTAATGGCCAAACCCACTATTACTTTTGCACCAACCTAATAGAAATGTTTGCTCATCTTACGGAACTCTAGCAAACCAAGTTACTCGCAATCCAAGGTTTTACTGTATTTCCATATGTATTCATCTCTATTAAAATAAACGAATTTGTATTAATGTCTCCAACTTTAATCTATTATCACGTATAATTCTAGCCTCCTCTGATTGCTTATAAATAGCTCTACTCTAATAGTAAAAAATTAGGCTCCTATACTTTACCATCTACTTACTTAATGGCTCAATTTTAGTATACATGTACAGTGTTTTCAGAATTGTTAACCCTTAATTCCTATGGAAAACATATTTTTTACCCTTATAAGTTGTTTATCCATAGTTCCACTTATCTTTAGCCTTACAGACTCCAATCATTTCCAAGGTTACTTATGTCAACATCTTTTTTCTTCCTACCTTTTCCAGTGATGTAATTTCACACATTTGCAATACATTTAGATTATTTTGTCATATTCTAAATTTTATCCCTGGAACCTCAAGTTCCTGAATATATATATTTAAATTGTGTAATTCAGGTTTATCATTTGTGCTGTAAAAATTCTATGGGTTTCGACAAATGCTTAATGTTTTAAATTCACGATCACAATAGCATACATAATAGTTTCACCACCCTAGAAAATCACTACTTCACCTATTCAAACCTAACTTTCCCATATTAAGAAACTAAAAGATGAAAGAAAGAAAGAAAGAAAGAAAGAAAGAAAGAAAGAGAGAGAGAGAGAGAGAGAGAGAGAGAGAGAGAGAGAGAGACTAAGCCCAAACTAAACAGAAGGAAAAAAATATTAAAAACTAGAGTGCAATAAACAAAATAGAGAATAAAAAAGCAATAGAGAAAATCAAATAAACCACAGTTTTTCTTTGAAAAATCAACACATTTGACAAACTTTTATCTTGAATGACAAAGGAAAAAATGACAGAAGGATCAAGTTACTAAAATAAAAAATAAAATGGAGATATCACTGACATTACAGAAATAAAGAAAGGATTTTAAGGAATAGTATAAAGAAATGTATCAAAAATATTAGATTATTTAGATAAAATAAACAAATTCCTAGAAGAAGCAAACTATATAACAGAGTGAAGATGAAACAGAAAATAGGACTAGAGCTATTATATTTAAAAAGATTAAATTAACATTTAAAAATGTACCACAAAGAAGGCATAGCCCCAGAAGCCTCTACTGATGAATTCTACCAAACATGGAAAAAAGAATTAAAACCAATTCTTCACAAACTCTTCCAAAAAATACAAGAGGAGAGAAATGTTTTAGCTCATTTTATGAGGCCAGTATTATTCTGATACCATAACCAGACAAATACACTGTAAGAAAACTACAGACCAATATGCTTGATGAATATCTACACAAAATTCCTTAATAAAATATGATCCAACTGAGTTTCAGTCAAGATGGCAAAATAGGGAAATGCTGTGTTTGCCTTCTCCCATGAACACATTAAAATTACAACTAAATTATAGAGCAGTCAGCCTGGAAAACCATCTGAAAACTAGCTGAACAGAAGTCCTGTAATTAAGGATATGACGAAACCACTTTGAGACTGGTGGAGGGGCAAAGACAAAAAGTGGACTGGCCCCACAGCAATGTATAGCAGTTGAGAACAAGGAGAGCTCTCAGCTACAGAGGTTCCCCCTGATGATTGAGTGGACCGATACCTACATTGGGCTCCCCAGACTGAAGCACCAGTGCTAGGAAGTAGAACCCCACAACATCTGGCTGTGAAAACAGTGGGATTCCATCCATCCAGGTGAGAAGGAAGGCTGGTAAAAACCCAGACATCCTCTTAAAGGGACCATGCACAGACTCTCTCACTGCCAGGCACTCACCCTTGGCTCAGGCAGAGGAATAGCAGCTTTGGAACTGCCAGAGACATACAGGGAGAGACTGAGTTGTGTGACTTCAGAGCAAGGACTGGAGGGACAGCTGCCATTGTCCCTTTGTTAAGCCCTCCTCCCACATGACCAAATCTGAATCTGCATTGGCCTGGTGAACTCTGCTTACTTCACCCTGGTGACTCCTCCCTGGCGCCCCACCCCACCCAACTTATGAAATGCTCAAAGCAAATTCAGCAGTAGGCAGCCAGCATTGGCCCATGTTTAAATCTTTCTTGAATAACTCTTGGGGGTCCACAGGCCCCAGGCAGGTGGTGGAAGACATCAGTGTTCCCTGAGCATTTTGCTGAGTACCCCAGGCTCTGCACTGACACCAAATATGAATCTGTATTAGCCTGATGAACACCACTTCCCATACCCTCGTGACTCCCTGAAACCTGCCAATCCAACTTGCATACTGTCCAAGGGGCTTTCAGCGGCTGAGTCTTATAGGCATTAAGCAGGCTGCAGCAAGGCCTTGAGGTTCCCTGGGCCTTTGGCTGAACTGCCCCAGACTCTGTATTGGTGGCAGCCAGCCTAGATTCACAGTGTGGCTTTTCCCATACAGCTCTAGGTCCAGCACAGGCATTGCTATATAGCTCCAACCAGGTAGCCCCAAGCTGATCACAGGCAGCAATTGACCTTGGCCTGCATGGAAGACCCTCCAAGAGGCCCTAGAACCAACATACCTGGGGGCTGGCTTCAGACCACCACCCAATTAGCCCCTCAAGTGGCACACTCAAAGGTGGGGGAATCTCAGCAGATACCAGGGCCCCACTGGGACTAATGCTACTCCATGGAGTTATCCCCTGCACAGCAGCTCATATACTTCTGGCATGGCCAAACCCCATAGCCAGTCAGCCTGAGGGGCAATCCCACCAACTGACATGCCAAAGGCAATCAAGGCTCAACTACAACAGGAGGGAACACACAACCCACACAAGGGACACTCCTGGAGTACCCAGCACAGGTGACCAGAAAGACTGTACCACTGGGCCTCACAGGACACCTATTACATAAGGACCCCCCTGCCAAGACTGGGAGATGTAGCAGAAACAAACACAGAGAGGCAATCAAAATAAAGAGACAAGAAACATGTGACAAATAAAATAACAGGAAAAAACTTCAGAAGAAAAACTCAATGTAATGGAGGCAAGCAATCTATCAGATACAGAGTTCAAAACACTGGTTAAAAGATTGATCAAGGAACTTAATGAGAATTTCAACAAAGAGATGGCAAGCATAAAAAAGGACATGGAAACCATTTAAAAAATGAATAATGTAATAACAGAAATGAAGAATATACTAGATGGAATCAGCATCAAATTAGGTAAAGTGGAGGATCCAATCAGCAATTTGGAAGACAAGGTAGCATAAAACACCCAATCAGAACAGAAAAAAAAATAATGAGGATAGTTTAAGGGGCCTCTGGGACAACATCAAGTGTAACAACATTTACATCATAGAGGTACCAGAAGGGGAATAAGGAGAGCAAGGAATTGAAGCCTATTTGAAGAAATAATGACAGAAAACTTCCCTAACCTGGCACAGGAAATAGACATACAAGATCAGAAAGCACAGAGTCCCAAACAAGAGTCCCACACCAGGGCACATCAACACCATCACTTATAAAAACCCAGCTTTGTGTGTGTGTGACAAAAATGGTCAAGATGATCCTAAAATTGAAATGGAAATGTGAGGGACCAAGAATAGCCAAAAATGTTTTGAAAAAGAAGAATAAAATTGAAGTACTTCTTGATTTCAAAATTTACTACAAATCTACAATAATTAAGACTGTGTGGTACTGGCTTAAGAAGAGATAGCATTCAGTGGAATAGAACGGAGAGTCCAGAATTAAACACATACATTTATACTAAATTGTTTTAAAATAGGTGCCAAGATAATTCAATAGGGTAATTTTTTTTTCCACAAATGGTGCTGGGACAACTAGATGTCCACATGCAAATAATGAACTTGTACCCCTACCTCACACATATTCAAAAATTTACTCCATGTGGATCAAAGACCTGCATATAAGAGCTAACACTGTAAAGCTATTCTAAATCTAGGAGTAAATTTATTACCTTGTGGTAGGCAATGGTTTCTTAGATATGACACTAAAAGTACAAGTGACAAAAGAAAAAATACACAAATGGTACTATGTCAAAATTAAAAACTCTTATTTTTCAAATGATACCATCAAGAGAATACAAAGATGTCGTATAAGACCTAAAAGTAAAGTCCAATATTATGTGCTGCCTTGACATGTGGTGAAATAAGGAAAGCCTCTAGTGACCTAACTGCGTGTTTCCCTCTTAACTCTATTACTGAGGAGAAGGTATGCAAGACAAAACCCTCCCTCTTTTCAGGTGGACCAGATGTAATCCCTGCTTGTGGCTTAGTAGGGAGTTTCAGTTCACTGCCTGCCCACAGAATTACTCAAATGAGCCAATCACATCCAGGGTGATTGCCTGAAATCCTTGGAGGAAGAAGATGGTCTCTAGTGAGGCAGGAAGACCCACATGCTTCTGAAACTCTTTCTATAGCCACCCAGAATGTCTCCACCATGCAAGATTAAATAAAGACAAGTCCCTCAATTGCCTTTATTAGTCATAAAGGGAGGTGACACTAAAATTGACTTTTTCGATGTTCAACTCACTATTTGGGCCTTTTCCTCTTGTTCAAGTGCTTACTTTGTTTCCCAGGAAGGCACTTTTCCTACTCCCTAAAAGTTTCAGTCATTACCAAAAGTGTAAATTGATATCAAGGCATCCAGGGGTTAATTGCACTGGAAGGCTTACAATGAAAGTCCAATATTATGTGCTGCCTTGACCTCTGGTAAAATCATGAGTGCTGCAAAAAGCCTAACCACAAGTTCCCCTTACAGTCTGCTCCCACATACAAGGCACCATATAAAAACAATCCTCCTTATTAAATGTATTAGGTACAGTATCTGCTTATCCTTGAGTAGTGAATTTCAATTCCCTATCAGCCTGCAGAATTACTTTAAAGAAGCTAATCACAATCTCCTGTAGGAAACAAAGGACACTTCACGTTCTTCATAGTATAAAGTCTGTCTCCCACAGTCCCTGGCTGTTCATTCTGTTCCTGCATGCAATTTTGTGTGGCCTGTCATGTGCACATTTCTCCTGCCCAAGGCTGTGAGTGTATGTGACAAGTAAACTGTCCTCGGTCTCATTTGTCCAGAGTCAGCGTGTGTTTGTCCATCCTGATAATCCTAGGCAATGCTTCCTTCACCAGCAGAGTTAATAGCAGTTAATTATAACAAAAGCAATCTGAAAATGTGAAAATGTATTTGTAAATGATATAGCTGGTAAGGGACTGGTATCTGAAATATGTATATATAACAGCTGAATAAGAAAAAGAGAACACATTTAAAAATGGGCAAATCATGTGAATAGACATTTCTCCAAATGTATAAAATGGCTAATATGCACATGCAAAGAATGCTCAGAATCACTAGGCATGAAGAAAATTCAAATTGAACTACAATGAGAGGGGCTGGCTGAGTGGCTCAGTTGGTTAAGAGTTGGCTTCGGAGCGCAAGCTCTGAGCAGCAGGGCTGCCGGTTTGGATCTCACATGGACCAGTGACACTGAGCTCTCTCCAGCTAAGATGGTGAACAACAGCTCGACCTGGAGCTGGGCTGCTCTGAGTGGCCAGCGACTGCGTAGGTTGCAGCCCCTGCTGCAGTGGGCTGTCGTGAGCTACTGTGAGTGGCCAGCAGCTGGCAGCTGACAGCTGGTGAGAGCTGCTGTGAGTCGCTGTGAGCAGCCTTCCAATGGCCAGTGACTGACTGCCTCAGCCAGGAAGAACTCAGTGATCATAATACCAACATGAGCCAGTGAAGCTGTGTCCTCCACAACCAGACTGAAGAACAAAAAGACAGCAACTTGTCTGTTCCCCTTCCCGGATTCCACAATACTGTTCCCCTCCCCCAATTCATCAATAAAAATAATAATAATAATAATAAATAAATAAAAAAACCCACACAGTGAGATACTGCTTTACATGTATTAAAATGCCTATAATAAAAAAGGTAGACAATATGTTTTGGTGAAGATATAGATAAATTAGAATTCTCATACCTTGCTGGTGAGGTAGTAAAATGGTGCACTTTGGAAACCTATTGTTAGTTCTTCTAAAGGTTAAACATATAATTACCATATGATCCAAAAATTCTGCTACCAGGTATACTGTATATCCTAGAGCAGGGGTCAGCAAACTTTTGAGACTGAGGAACCAATCCTGTCCCTCAAAGTTTTGTGAGACCTATAAAACAAATGAAATCACCATTATGTGAATACTATCCTTTAAAAATGTTATAAATGAAACTATGACAGTTTCATTTTCATTTTCAATTTTACTTCAGAGCCACATGTACATACGTACATACCCAAAGAGCCACATATGGCTAGTGAGCTGCAGTTTGCTGACCCCTGACCTAGAGGATAGAAAATGTTCATGGAAAATTTGATGTGATTGTTCATAGAAGCATTATTCATAATAATAAAAAAAATGGATACAACCCAAATGTTCAAAGCACTGATGAATGGATAAACAAAATGTTGTATATTTATACAATGGAATAATATTTGCAATAAAAAGGAATGAAGTACTGATACATACTACCACATGGATGAATCTTGAAAACATTATGACAAGTGAAAGAAGCCAGACAGAAAAGGCCACACATTATATAATCCTGTTTCTACTAAATGTCTAGAATAGGCAAATCCAGAAAGTAGATGAACAGTTCTTAGGGGTTTGGAGGAAGGAGAAATGAGGAATAACTACTAATAGGTTTAGAGGGTTGAAGTATTCTGTAATTAGGTGGTGGTGTTGGCTGTTCATTCTTCTGAATACATTAATATCTACTGAATTGTACACTTTTAAAAGGTACATTTTATGGTACGTGAATTTCATCTTAATAAAAATACTTTTAAAATAGTTTAATCTGAAAAATCTAGTTATATTTTAAAGATATTACCACCTATGCTACTATGTATGTGCATATTAATTGCAAAAATCTACTGTCATTATTTTATCTCCTACTAAATTTAAAAATAGGGGAGAACTTATTTAAAAATCAAGAGATTTATTTGGCCTATTAAAATGAAAATAAAATTTTTGACAACTTTCATAATTCGGTGATTAACATTTACATATGAATTTATCCATGATCTAGAATGAAAGCATTCACATGAATTTCATTTTCAAGGGGCAAAAGTGAATTTGTATTTCCTGCTGATTTCTTCAAATATGATAGGATTATCTAAATAATTGCTCCCAGTCTCTATTTTGCATTCCTTGACTCAGCCTTAATATTAGGTTCCATTTAAGTTATGAAACTATTAATAGCATAAAGTTAATAAAGTTTTAAAAAGTTTCATAGTGTGATATTCTCTCCTTGTTATTTGTCCTGTATTAAATATCTCTTCCTTGACTACACTAATTATGTTTGATATGTTAGGAAGGGCAGACAGTGGTACACAGTTTGAAACATCTGTTAATATATTTTATAATAAATGCAGTGCAACTTATTAATATTTTTTGTTCCAAATTCCATAATTATAGTATGGAGAAGAGAAATATAATTTGGTTAGAGACTATACCTATCAAAACTCAACAATTATTCCAAATGCCCCCTATTTCAGCATATCTAATCTTTAATGATGTGTTTTTATAAAACTGTCTATGAAGTGTGTTTTCAACAGTGTAGGAGCAGCGTATGTATCACTGAAAATCCTAATTATAAAAGCATCAGCAATGAAGTTCCTAGAGCATCAATGCTGTTCTAGGAGTTACATAATATAACAATAATCTTTCCTTGTTACTACTCCACCACAAAATCAAGGTAATCCAGTGGCAAAATATACAATATGTGCTTTCTCTATCATTTATGTTATCACACTTTCAGTTTCATTGTTGCAATGGCCTTAGTCCTTAATCTTTTATATTGTGGCACAAAATTATTTTACAAATAAAGGCATTTGAATTTACTGATTTACTGGATGTCTAGAGCAGATTAAGGCAAATTTTGATACACAAGCCAGCTTTGGCCCACTATCTGGTTTTGTAAATATAGTTTTATTGGAATATAGCCAGGCCCATTAGTTCATGAATTATCTGTGGCTGCTTTCATATTACAAGAGGAGAGTTAAGTAGTTACGACAATGTCCATCTGCTCACCAAGCTAAAATTATTTCCTCTCTGAGTCTACAGAATAGGTTTGCTGACCTGTTATCTAGAGGGAGAATGTTGGCCTTATAGGAACCATAGATATTGTCTGGTTCACCCACTTTATTTTTAAGTGGTAAAACTGAGGTCCAAATATATCAGTAAACTTAGGTTACAATCATAACAACAACAATGGTAAAACAACATGACAATAACAAATACTTCTTAAGAATCTATTCTGTGCCAAGTATTACACAAAATGGTTGATAATACATTGATTACAAATGTGGAATTAGTTTCACAAAAAGTTTAATATTCCTGCCCAGAATTATCCATGTTGAACACGATGGAAGCAACATTTGATTATGAATGTATCCGGTTCAAAAGCCTCTTTTTTTTCTTATCAAATCACATATTCTCAACAAAATTTCTAAAATTTTCTCTATTAATCTTGGTATAAATTACACGAGTAACTACTTTCTATACTGGCTTTTAAGATACAATGTTAATACTATATATTCACTTTGAACCAAAATCAATAATCAGTAAATTTTGTTGATTATAAGACAGTTGCTTTATGATAAATTTTAAATATCAATTCTATTTTCAGAAAAGAAAATGTCCATCAATAAGTTAAATTGGTAGGGAATAGTTAAAAATATATTTAATTTAAAAAACGAATTGAAAGTAGAAATACAAATATTGCTAAACAATATTATCTGATATTGTTTATATTAAGACGCTTTTTGAACAAAGTAATTAATTGCCTGCCTCAAGGTTTTCAAGTTATTCAATTATAATTTAAAGTGTCCACTAAGTTTTAACAAGGCCAACTTTTAAAAAAATAATGCTCAGTTTAGATGATAAGAAACTGCTTCACAAAATACTATGAGAATAAAAATATTTTTTAAATGTAATAGTCACAAGGTGAAAGAGTTCTTGTAAGCCACAATGTGTACTGAAATGGAGATTAGAAATTGAGAGACACTGTTCTATGATTTTCATGCTAGTAAATCATATTTTAAAAGTTATTGATTTTTTTCATCTCTTTCTCTTTAATTTATTTTTCTGTATTTTATCTGAGGCATTAACTTTGGTGGCACTTCATAAAGAAATGGCACAATCATGATTCATAAAACTTCATTATTGAATCCACTAGGAATGCACCCAATTGCTGAAACATAACTTGCTGGCATGTAGAGATTATCCACCAAATCAAGAGTATTGTTTTTGGAGAAGAATTTAATTTGCTGCTACCATTCAGAACAATGCATTTATTTCATAAAAACTCAAGAGAGAAAGTTTGGTGCCTTAATATGTGAAATAAGTTTGCTTTTTCTCCTCATAATTTTTTTTTCTCAATGAGGTGTTTGTTGGATGGGGCAATTTCTGCTATCCTATGTGGATAGTGTAGGACACCCTGTGTGGTACTATTTGTGAGATAGGCTCATCAGCAATCACATGGCCCTTTCTCTGTCAAACATTCTACATCACCATATATCAAGATTTGCTGCTTGGGAAATTTTTGGCTGGCTTGTTTAACTGATGGTATAAGCTCTGAAAATATTTTCACATATATTACACCAATCTCTGCCCTGCATGCACCATTATTTATGTTTCCTTGTATGTTGCCCTTGAAAATCCTTTGTTATTGAAGGACATTATGTACTATTGCTGTGTTTTACCACTCCCAGTTTGTCCATCCTCTCCAGAATAACATTTCTTTGTTTTCTGGCTATATAGATGTGGCATAATGAGAGAAAGGCCATCCATTTCTACTGAGAGAAGTTTCCCCATAGATATGAATTGCTCTCAGAAAGATTTTTTTTGTTTCAGTAAAGGGATTAATTTGTGTGTGTGTGTATGTGTGTGTGGGGGGGTATTGTTTAGCAGAATAGCACTTATAACCTAATACCAATATATTAAATACTAAAGCAGTTTTATTTTTAAAGCTTTAAAGGTGAAAAAAATGTTTTCCAATAGGTATCTTAGGAATAGACTTTTAAAAAATGCGATTGATATTTTTTGGTGTTTGTCTAGAAAGAAAATGTGCAGGAGTAAGTTGGTAGGTAGGTCTGTTTTTAGGATTACAGTCCTTTAGCAGCAAATTTATATGCAACTCTGAATTCAACTGACACTAGAATTTCCTTTTGTAAAGAAATGCTTTCGTTTTGATTAAAAAGATCTAATATTACAATTTCAACATATGTGGACAAGTATATATTCACATAATTTTATAGACTTGATTTCTCATATAACTACAAAGGAGTATTCTGACTTACATATCTCACAATTACTTTCTCTTTTAGTGTAATCTATTTTTTCATATACTCCTAAACATTTACAGGTGATGATTTTAATCATCTTTTACCCAAATCTATATACTATTCATCATTTGCTGATCTTGTTCACTTCCCGTTTACTCCAACAATAAGAAACTAATAAGTGCAATAAAATGTTATCAGTCAAAACGTTAGCGTTCTCAGTAATATTTGTGTTATCAAATACATTCTCAGGGGAGATGGTCAACTTGTTCTCATACATCTATCAGTGATAACTGAAAATAAGATCACTGAGCAATTATTTTACAACACCCTGAATATTACCTAAAATAGCAACATTTATAATGAATATGTCTTTAATTGAAATATATGATAGTGTTCATTTCATGTTTATGTATAATAAAAATCATTATAGAAAGTTTCAGTTTTCTGTAAAAGTTCCAAGCATAGATTTCTTTCTTTCTTTCTTTCTTTCTTTCTTTCTTTCTTTCTTTCTTTCTTTCTTTCTTTCTTTCTTTCTTTCTTTCTTTCTTTCTTTCTTTCTTTCTTTCTTTTCCTGTTCTTACATACTTGTTTATTGCAGCAGGAAAAGGGAACTGAAGCATTTCCCAAATTTCAGGGCTGCAGCAGTTGTCGCTGTTCTTCCCAGACATTCCCGCGCCATGTTCCCCACAGTAAATAACCTGGACACGGCTAAGAGGTAATATTTCAGATAAGTGGAAACAGCGATCAGACGCTATCTGGAATCATTTTAGAAATTTTTGAGAGAACAGGCATATTGCAATGACTGTTTAAATGTTGTTTAAACTCCCCAAATGAGTTCCTACAGGTCAGCCATGCCCCTGGAGACTGAGTAATTAAAACATCCTGTTAAGCTTCAAGACCTTCAGGCAAATGGGACTCAACAGAGGACAAGGGGGAAGATGTGAAGGACAGACGGAATTACAGGTGACCGAGGCCACACCTGGCTATAGTGAAAATGACAGCTCTCCGAACCGGAAGCAGCCCCACCAGCAGTCCAGCTCGGCAAGCATAGATTTCTTGTGTAAAGAGATTGGAATAAGGGAGAGTCTCCCATGTTGGTGTATTTTTTTCTAGATTCTAAATATCTCCAAATTAGACATACACAATTTTCACTGTAAAGATCTCAAAACCACTCAGAGAAACTTCTCTAAGGAGGATGGGTATTAGCCTGATTTTCCAGAAGGAGAGTATAACCATTATTTTTGGCTTTGAGGGATAAAAGGTACAGACCATAGTCCAAGGATCAAGGGGACAAAGACAGGAAGATAAGGCATTTAGTCCCATAATTTCCTTAATATATCAATCAGTCCTGATCCTGAATTTGGGGATAGTTTTGTGCACAAGTGGTGACTGTACATGTGTCCTGGTGAAAGCATTGCTGTTAGCACACTTTGCACTTGTATTTAGATAGTAACCCATGTAGAGAATCCACTCTGTCATTTAAGGAATATCCTGGTCAGGCCAGCTGCTACTTGAGTATCAGGTAACCACTCTATGGTCAGAGGTAAGTCTTCTCACTAACTCCTGTGACCTAGAGTCTTGAGTCCTAGAGTCCATATTCTATTAATTAACTCAAATTATCAGTACACCACGACCTAGAGAAAAATAGAGTGCATACCCTTGGATACCCATTGTTGCAGAGGGAGCTATCTACCAAAATTCATGGTCCTTCCATACAATAAAATTGTTATTGTGAAGTGACTGCCTACTCATGAACAACACTTCTCAGATTCTTCTGGATCTACCTAAGTCAATATAATTAACTCTTGCATATAGTATATGGACAGAAATGATAAGTGTCACTTCAGGGCAAAGGCACTTAAGAGGCCAATGTGCTTCCATCTTGCCGCTCTCTTCAATTAAGCCAGCTAGAAAGAACTAAAAAACTCTAAAGGAATGCAGAAGATGCAATATGGAACAAAGCTGGATCCCTAAAATAATGCATTCAGTATAGCTGTCCATCTATTTGAACAAATACTTTGAATTTTATATATAAAAATAAAATTCTATTTAGCTATGGCCCTGAAATATTACTTTTAGTTGGCTTGTGGATATAGCAAAGGTAATAGAATACACTGCATAAATCTGGGGCCTCACTGGATTAAAAAACCTAAGTGCTTCTGCACTTCAAAGAGTAGGAGGTAAATTGAAAGAGGCTTTGAGCAGCAAAGATCTATTAAGAATTTCTAGTTAAACAAAAGAACTCAGTCATCTGGGTAAAGAAAGATCATATTAAGATGTTTTCTTTCTATTCTGATCTGTTACTTCAGATGACATTAAGGTACAAGTCATCAAGTTGAAAGAATGGCAAGGGAGCAGGAAAGCCACAAAATTAATTGGGCTTGAGAGTTATATCCAGGAAAAACTGTTTTATATAGTTATTGACACATGGAACTGATTAGAATAAAATGGATGAGAAAGCTACTAATATTTTAAGGGAAGTTTTTTCTAAGAAATGACTGTAACAGTAAATTCACAAATTTGTCTTTGCAGCCCATGGGGAATACATCTTTTGAGACCTCAGAAAAAGAAGAATGTGGATAATAGGAAACAAAGTGCTTCTGAGAGTGTGCAGCTAGATGTCAGTGGAAAGAGAAGCATCTCGGATTATAGACTTGAAGCAAATCGTTTACCTTTGCAATGCCATCGATGGATCTGGTCTTTGAATATGTATATAATATTAAGTGCCTTCCTTCTGTATCTTGATCTATCTCTGGGAGTCTCCAGCTCCAAATACCCTGGCGGAAGTTTTGTTCTCCATTTGACAGATGAGTAGGATTTTGAATGCCAGAATCTGGCATTATGAATAGATTTTCTGTTTTCCTCTGCTCATTTCTGAGATTTATTAAGTAGTATCATACACAAAGAAGTATAGGTATTTAAGTAATTTCTAAAAATGTCAACAGAACCTATGGGATCACCAAATTTCTTCAACAACTTCACATTACTTCAAGATCAGTGGCCAGTAGAGACTTCAGAGTAGCTTCACAGAGACACCGATGATTCTTAAATGTACATCGCCAACCATGACATTTCCATGGAAATCTAGAACCTTATATACAACCTCATATCTCCACTTGGATATCAAAGATATCCAGAAGGTATTGTGTCCAAAATTTGGCTCATGATATCTCTTCATACACAGCTTCTTTTGCAATCTTAATATCCATAAATGGAAACCACATTCTTCCAGTTGGTCAGGCCAGAATTCTTGACTCCTCTCTTTTTCTTATACTCCACACATGGACAAGCAGCAAAACCTGTTTTAGTCTCAAATATTTTTGAGCATCTGACTACCTCTCACCATCTCCATTACACTTCCCTAAACCAAGACACCATCATCTGTTTTCTGACGTACTGCAGTAGCCTCCTAACTGGTCTCTCTGATTGTGTTCTTGCTTCTTTTTTGGTCTATCCTAAAACATACGTTAAAGGCATTCCTTTAATGCAGCAACCATACCATATTATTTCTCTTGATATATCCAATGGCTTTTTATCATACAAAGATTAAAATCCAGTCACTAAAATGACTTTTAATAACTTAATCTGGATACTGCTTTGCTCTGTAACTTTGTAACCCCATAATTGATTTCTTATTCATAATTCATCCACTCCAACCTTTCTCAAACATGATACTGATGCTGCTATGAAGGGTCTTTAAAATTACTGTTCTCATCCAGCCAAGTGGCTCAGTTGGTTAAGAGTGCAAGCTCTGAGCAACGGGGTTGCTGGTTCAATTCCCACATGGGATGGTGGGCTATGCCCACCGGCAACTAAGATTGAACATGGCACCTTAAGTTGAGCAGCCGCAAGGTGCCAACGGGGGATGGCAACTGAACTTGGAGCTGAGCTGGCTGTACCTTCCACAGCTAAGATTGAAGGTCAGCAACTTGGCTGTTTCCCTTTCCCAATTCCCCAACACTGCACCCCTTCCCCAATTCTCCAATAAAATCTTTCAAAAAAAAATTGCTGTTCCCTCTGCCTAAATGATTTGCCCTTAAACGTCATTTTATACCACCTTCCCTTGCTTTTTATTCTTCTTAATATTTAATAATTTTGAATATACTATATATTTAACTATTGACTTTATTTATTTATTTATTTATATTACTCATTAGAATAAATGGATGTTCCATAAAGATAAGTATTCTTGTTTCTTTTGTTCACTGAGTGAACTTCAGTGCATAGAACAATAATTGATATGGAGTAGGCACTCTGTAAATATTGTTTCTTTCCAATTACCACACTTTTTTTGGCCTACTATTTGAGTAACTGTCCATTCTTAATAGTTCTAATTTAAAACTAGATCCAGGGCCAGCCGAGTGGCTCAGTTGGTTAAGAGCTCGCTCCAGAGTGTGAGCTGAGCTCTGAGCAACAGCTGTTCGAGGCCAGCCCGAGCTGAGTTGCCGTTGAGCTGCCAACAGGTGGCAGGATGGCTCAGCTAAAAAATAAAAATAAAAAAAAATAAAACTAGATCCATTTCTCTTATTTTCTGCAACATATATTTTCAAACAAAGTCAAAACAAGTACAGCCTCTGAACAAATTAAAACTTTAGTTTTTTTAGTTTTTCATTTAAAATGTACTCAATTTTTATTTTGAAAAATGTTAGAAATGAGATATTTCAAGAATAGTAATAATGTGCTAACTTTTAAACTAGTGTGCTTTTTCATTTCTAGGTTCTTAAGGTATAACTTTAGGTTATTTATTTGATTTATTTCATCTCTTATAATGTATGTGTTTACAGCTATAAATTTCATTCTTAGCACTGCTTTTGAGGCATCTCATAAAGTCCTCTATATCATTTCACTGACAAATATGACATAAGTTATATACATTCAGCTCTAGACTTCAGAAACCAGCCTATCGGGGTTTGAGTCCTATTTTTACATTAACAGATGTGTAAAACTGAAGTAATTATTTATCCTCTCTATATCACAAGTTCTGCATCTGAAAATGTAAGGTTGTTGGAAGGGATAAATGGCATGGTATCTTAATCACTGTCCACAGTGCAATACATGATATTTAGTAATGAATTATCATTATCACTATTGTTATTATTTTTTACCATGTTTCATCAACAGTATATAGTCTATACCTGTTTCTGACATGGGAGCATTTGTCAGATTATCATTCTGAATACCGCTTCTACCTTCATCAAGGAAGATGAATGGACACAATTTGGAATCAGTATGTGTTGTACTTGATATGAAACATTCATAAAATTTTTTTTCACTATTTACTCTCCATCTTTCTAGCTAATGTTAAGCAACCTTAGTCGTGATAGAAAACACCTTCTTATATTTCAGTCCTATTACATAGAGCTAATTCCATGCTTAGTCTGTACCACAACTGGGGACCACCTTAGAAATGCTTCAGGGTAAGGGTATTTTCTCTCATATCTGATGCTAAGGTAATAGTATTATCACACTCAAATTGCTTCTCCTTTGTTAGCATTGCTCTCTGATGTAGGCAGTCCTATGATTTTAAAAGCAAAAGCTAAAAGCAGGATCATGGAGATTATGTACATTTCCCAAGGTCACACAGCTCTGGCACATATTAACATTATTCCCACAGTTGGTATTGATGATGCTTGTGATAGAGGTTTTGGTGACTTTAGACTTTAAAGACATGTCATTAGGTATGACAGACAGTATATACTGGTTATATTGGGGTTGCAACAAAATCTCAATGGCTTATAGCAATAATGCTTGTTTCTTCCTTCAGTTCCTTATCTTACATGAGTCAGCAGGGAGTCTCTACACATTGTAATCACTCAGGTACTCAGGATGACAGATTAGTTACCATCTCCAAAGTTTCTATATAAAGAAAATTAAACTTTTGTAGAATCTTGAACTGACAATTAAATACTATGGCTAGTAAATTATAAACATCAGTTCTTCTCACAACTACATGCATGATTTCACACTATCACAAGGGGCAACTGCAATTGTAATATTTTCATGTTACTAAAAAGGGGAACATGGAAATATTTGGTAAAGAGCAAACTATTCCAGGAACTCTTTGTCTCTTTGCACTTACTCATATTATTAAATGTCCAGATTCTCAGACTCAACAGTATTTGTAGAATTGATACAGTCTGTGAAATGGATATCACCAAAATATAAGGTTCACATAACTTTTCATGGCCACAGTAAGGATTGAAACCCAGTAGCCTAAGTGTCTCCAGTCATGGAGCTGTCATTGAGACTCAGTGAGTTACAATATCTAAATATTTTGGCCACATCTGGTTGTACATATTTATATGCCAATATTGTGTTCACTCATCCCTTTCACATAATTAATTTATTCATTGATTCATTGTGTACTTATTTATGGAATATCTATTCTTTTCTCCCTCAAAGCTTATGGTATATTGAGGATAGCTGAGGCACCAGCACGAAAAAAAGAAAAATTCATAAGAAATATAGATAACATCTTGCTGGTGACATTTGTACAAAGTCCTAAAGACTGGCTAAGATACTGATAAAAGGAATTTAGAGTGAGGATAGATTTCTAGGTGTATGAAACATTACAAGGGAAAAGTTAGAAAGATATGTGCTTATATTAACTGTAGTTACTTATATATTGCTCCAAATTTTATGTATTTGTTTCTCCTCTAAACTTGATTGTTTAAGAAAAGATAGGAGTGCATTCTGTCTTTTTATACACTGGAGTCAATAGTATAGTATTGGATGCAACATTAAAAGAACAATAAGTTTTTATTAAAATAATTAATAGGTCATTGGTGATATTCTATTTCTCACTGAAAGACCAGAATTGTTCCTTCTATTAATATACTTATTATGATATGATTACTATGATATAGCCACATTTATTATCTATGTTTTCATAAAAGTGTATAAATACCTAAACATAAACATATGTCTTGCCATTAATTTGCCAAATATATAATACTTACTTTATAGCTTGGGAAATATTCAGAAATATATCAATCCAATCAACACGGCCAGGAAGATCAGTTTGATTTCCTTTTTTTTTTTTTTTAAGATTTTATTGGGGAATTCGGGGTGGGGGAACAACGTTGGGGAATCGGGGAAGGGAAACAGACAAGTTG
The DNA here is from genome assembly GCA_033961575.1 of Aselliscus stoliczkanus. Classification (NCBI taxonomy): domain Eukaryota; kingdom Metazoa; phylum Chordata; class Mammalia; order Chiroptera; family Hipposideridae; genus Aselliscus; species Aselliscus stoliczkanus. Next base: position 70,341,694 of record CM066737.1, on the reverse strand, counting down.
CTGTCCTTTTGTTCTTCAGTCTAGTTGTGAAGGACGTTGCTTCACTGGCCATGTTGGTATTATCATTGCGCTCTTCCCCGGGTGAGGTAGATTGGTCGCAGGCCTCTGGACAGCCTCTCGCGGTGGCTCTTGGCAACTCATGCTGGCTGCCGGCCTTCACACTGGCTGCCAGCCACTCACTGTAGCCTATAGCAGCCCACTGAAGCAGAGACTGCAACCCACATAGTCGCCGGCGACTCACAGCAGCCCAGCTCCAGATGGAGCTGTTGTTCATCACCTTAGCTATAGAGGGTAGTGTCACTGGATTTCATATGTAGGATCCAAACCGGTATCCCACTGCTCAGAACTGGCATCCCAAGCCAGTTCCTAACCAATGTGCCGCTCGTCCCACCTGGTTTGATTTTTAATATAATGGATATTTCTAATGTATGATTGGAAGAAATTTAAGCAAGGTGATTTGAAGGAAGCAGAGCCATCATCCAGCATCATTTCTTTGGTCCTCGTATTGCTCTTCCAAGAGGCTCATTGCCTCTTCTTTCCTGTCCTCCTTTTTATGTAGCAATATAAAAAGTTTGTCTGTTTCTTGAAAGATGATAATTTCCTCAAAATGACCAAGATTTCACTGAAGAAAAACCATATGGGAAATAGTTTCCATATAACTGCCCAAATGCACTAGCAGAGCATAAGTTAAATGAAGGAAGACATCAGAGTAATATCACTTGAAATATAATTAAAGTATGACTTTCCCCAAAATACATTCTTGAATCATTTCCCCTGAAGTTCAACCATTGCACATGTTCCTTTGCTTTAAGGCAATTTATCTCGAGGAGGCCACTTTAAAGGTTTAAATGAACAAGTGTAGTGAAATGTTAATGCTTTCATACATTTTCATCAATTACTTTATTAACCTGCATGCTTTTATCAGAATCCTAATATTAATCTTGGAAGTTACTGTCCTGAAAAATAAATGTGAATAAATGAATGGGAAGTGGTTAGTTCTGATATATCCAAAGTAAAAGATTCTGTCTGAGTTATCTAAAGGAATGTGGGAGATAAGCATTAAGAGAACATCAAAGGAAAACAAAGTCAAAAAACTTCAATAGAATATGACAATTATTTAAATATTTCATTATTTCATCAAACATCAAATTAAACATATAATTAAAATTTTACTACCTGCTACTATGTAATTTCAAGGACTGTAATGTCTCAGAGCATCAACACTCATGGTTCCAATTACTGAAATAATTACAATAATCTATAACTAACTCCTTCACTTCCTTAAGGTCACCTCTTTATGGAGTTCTTTCCTGGATGCTCCATATTGCTATAGAAAATTTCACCTCTCCTCCAATCATTGACATTTACATCTCTCCACTACTTTTTTTCGTCCTTAGTACCTAGCATTATCTAAGATAGCATATATGAGGTCTGACAATTAAGTTAGTGAACTTGTTGCACCACTGTCACTAACCTTGATATCAGAGGGATTTTTCATTATGAACTTGTAACAACTGGACAAATAGTTAACCAAGTTTTTACTATTTGGAAGTGCTGAAAAGGCTGCATGACAAAGTTAGACGACCTGAACTTTTTGCCAACAATTCATGGCTCTTACATCATGACAATGCACCAGTTCACAGGGCACTGTCTGTGAGGAAGCTTTTAGCCAGTAAACAAATAACTGTATTGGAACACCCTCCCTATTCACCTGATCTGGCCCCCAATGACTTCTTTCTTTACCTGAAGATAAAGCAAATATTGAAAGGAAGACATTTGAATGACATTTTGATGACAAGGGTAATACGATGACAGCTTTGATGGCCATTCCAGAAAAAGCATTCCAAAATTGCTTTGAAGGGTGGATTAGGCACTGGCATTGGTGCATAGCTTCTCAAGGGAATTACTTTGAAAGTGATCATAATGATATTTAGCAATGAGATATGTAGCACTTTTTCTAGGATGTGTTCATGAACTTAATTGTCAGGCCTCTTTAGTTACTTATTTAAATGATTTACTATAGTGAATTCTACCAAACATTCAAAGAGGATCTAATACCTGTCCTACACAAACTCTTCCAAAAAATAAGAAGAGACAATACTTCCTAAATCATGTTATGAGGCAACATTACCCTGATACCAAAGCCTGGTAAGGAAAACACAAAAAAAGGAAATTACAGACCAATACCTCAAATGAATACAGATGCAAAAATCCTAAACAAAATTCTAGCAAATCCAATGCAACAATGCATTAAAAAATTATACATCATGACTAAGTGTGTTTCATCCCAGGGGCACAAGGATGGCTCAACATACCCAAATCAATCAATGTGATACACCACATAAACAAAATAAAGGACAAAAATCATATGATTATATCAATAGATGCAGAAAAAGCATTTGGCAAGATGCAACATCCATTTATGATCAAAACACTTAATAAAATGGGTGTAGAAGGAAAATACCTTAACATAATGAAGGCCATATATGACAAACCCTCAGCAAACATCATACTTAATGGTGAAAAACCTCAGCCCTTTGCTCTATGTTCAGGAACATGACAGGGCTGTCCCCTATCGACTCTGCTTTTCAACACAGTATTGGAAGTCCTAGCCAGAGCAATGGGGCAAGAGAAAGGAATAAAATGCATCCAAATGGGGAATGAAGAAGTTAAATTGTCACTTTTTGCAGATGACATGATGCTATATATAGAAAACCCTAAAAACTCCACCACAAAGCTATTAGACACAAGGATGTGAAAGACCTATACACTGAAAACTATAAGACAATTTTAAAATATATTGAAGAAGACACAGAGAAATGGAAAGACATTCCATGTCCATGGATTGAAAGAATCAACATAGTCAAAATAGCCATATTACCCAAAGCAATATACATATTTAATGCAATCCCCATCAAAATCCCCATGGCAATTTTTAAAGTTATAGAACAAAAAATCGTCAAATTTGCATGGAACCACAAAAGACCCCGAATAGCCAAAGCAACCCTAAGAAAAAAGAACAAGGCTAGAGGTATCTCACTCCCTGATTTCAGCTTGTACTATAGGTCAACAATAATCCAAACAGTACGGTATTGGCAGAAAAACAGACACACAGACTAATGGAATAGAATTGAGAATCCAGAAATAAACTCACATAGACAGATAATTTTTGACAAAGAAGCCAAAAACATGCAATGGAAAAAAGACAGCCTCTTCAACAAATGGTGCTGGTAGAATTGGAAATCCATGTGCAAAAGAATGAATTAGACTGCTATTTATCATAGTGTACCAAAATCAACTCAAAATGGATCAAAGACCTAAGCATAAGACCTGAAACAATAAACTGCATAGAAGAAAACATAGGTACTCAACTTATGGACCTTGGGTTCAAAGAGGATTTTATGAATTTGGCTTCAAAGGCCAGGGAAGGAAAAGCTAAAATAAAAAATGGGACTGTATCAAACTAAAAAGCTTCTGCAGAGCAAAAGAAGCCATCAACAAAATAAAGAGGCAATCAACTGAATGGAAGATGATATTTATAAACAACACTTCCAATAAAGGGCTAATATCCAAAATATATAAGGAGCTCATACAACTCAAGAACAAAAAAACAAACAATCTAATTAAAAAATGGCAGAGGATCTGAATAGACATTTCTCCAAAGAGGATATACAGATGGCCAATAGACATATGAAAAAAACATTGAACATCACTAATCGTCAGAGAAATGCAAATAAAAACCACAATTAGATATCACCTCACACCAGTTACAATGGCTATCATCAACAAGACAAATAACAGCAAGTGTTGGAGAGGCTGTGGAGAAAATGGAGCCCACATACACTGTTGATGAGAATGCAGATTTGTTCAGCCGCTATGGAAGGCAGTGTGGAGATTCCTCAAAAAATTAAAAATAGAATTACCATATGATTCAGCAATCCCTCTCTTGGGTATCTACTAAAAAAAATCTGAAAACATTTATTCATAAAGATATATGTACTCTGACGTTCATTGCAGCTTTATCTATGGTGGCCAAGACATGGAAACAACCAATGTGTCCTTCGATAGATAATTGAATAAAGAAGTTGTGATATATATACACAATGAAATACTATTCTGCCATAAGAAAAGATGAAATAGCGCCACCTGCAACAACATGGATGGATCTTGAGATTATAATGCTAAGCGAAATAAGTCAGAGAGAAAAAGTCAAGAACCATATGATTTCAGTGATACATGGTACATAAAACTGAAAACAACAGAAGAACAAGAGAAACAAATGAAGAAACAAAACTCATAGACACAGACAATAGTTTAGTGGTTACCAGAGGACAAGGGGGTAGGGTTGTGGTAGATGAGTGTAAAGGGGATCAAATATATGGTGATGTAAAGAGAACTGATTCTGGGTGGTGAACACACAATGTGATATATAGATGATGTATTATAGAATTGTACACCTGAAATCTATGTAACTTTGCTAACAATTGTCACCCCAATAAAATTTAATTAAAAAATAATAATAATGAAATAGATAGATAAATAAATAAATGATTTACTATCTGTCATCCCTCACAAGAATGTAAGTTCCATGATGGCAAAGAACTTTTGCTTACATTTTAAACCACCAAACTTACACTGTGCCTGGCATATAGTTGATGACCAGTATACATTTATTAAACAACATTGTAAAAATTTTTGATAAATTAATCTTCTCTGTGATCATTTTCTTAATGAATTTTATATCATTGTTTTATTTCCATTCTATATAAAGAGAGGATCATAATTCCATTTAGATAACATTTCTTTTAAGAAAATCTCAGTGCAACAATGAGACTTCAATGTCTTCAATTTCCTTTCCCAAATTCATACCCATCATATTATTTTGGTACTTCCACATGATTCTTTTCTGGGTTTTTGTTTGTTTATTTGTTTGAGGGCAGTGTCACTGGCCCTCATATGTGGGACCCGAACCGGGGCCACTGGCTTCCCAAGCCAGCGCTTAACCACCGCGCCATTCGGCCGGCCGGATTCTTTTCTGTTTTTGTAAGAGTCATGGGAGATATATTATCATTAGTTTAATAGCTAACAAATACATAATACTATGTGACAGGCACAGCTTTAAGGATTTTTTTTTTTTGGCTCATTTACTCCATAGACACCCCTATGAGCTAGTTCTTAATTTCATCATGATCGTCATCATCCCCATTTTACAAGTGAGGAAATTCAAGTATGGACTTAAGTAGCTTCTCTAAAGTAACACAACCAGTAAGTAGTAGCTGTTAGAGTCAGACTTAAGCAGTCTGGTTTTAGTTTATCGTCTAACCATTATGCTGTATTAACTGTAATGTTTAAAGGAAGCAGCCAAGACTCAGGAATTAAGTGAATTGCCAAGGCACCCATAACTGCTAATGAGTGGAGCCATTATCTTAACTCAGGTTTTCAATTTTTGAGATTTGTATCCTTTCTCAATATTTCATAGTTCTTCCATCAATTATAAGTTGTGTGACCTTAGAGAAGTCACTTGATTTGTCTGAGCCTCATTTTCTACATATAAAATGGGGATAAGAATACTTACTTTACAAGGTTGTACTTGCTATTAAATAAAATATATGTAATGTTTACCTCAGTCCCTGACTCATAATAAATGCTCAATAAATACTGACTAATAGATGCATGCCTTAGGAAAGCTCTTTATTTTAAGTACTTGATAAGGTTAGATTTATTAAGAATATGTTGGGCCAGCCGAGTGGTGTGGTGTTTAAGTGCGGCTTGGGACGCCAGCAGCCCCGGTTCTGATCCCACATATGAGGGCCAGTGGCACTGCCCTCTTAAAAAAAAAGAATATGTTAATCCTGGCCAGCCAAGTGGCTCAGTTGGTTAAGAGTTGGCTTAGTGGGCCGGCCGAGTGGCGCGGTGGTTAAGCGCTTGCTTGGGAAGCCAGCAGCCCTGGTTCGGGTCCCAAATATGAGGGCCAGTGACACTGGCTTCAAAAAAAAAAAAAAGAGTTGGCTCAGTGCGCAAGCTCTGAGCAACAGGGCCACCGGTTCAATTCCCACATGGGCCAGTGATGCTGCGCCTGAGCTGAGCTGTCACTGAGCTGCCAACAGGTGGTAGGATGGTTCAGCTGGTGTAACAAGACTGGCTGTTCAATGGTGAGCTATGCCCACCCACAACTAAAACTGAACTCGGCACCTTGAGCTGAGCTGTCATCTGGATGACTCAGTGGATAGGGCATGCGCTTTTAACAACAAGGCTGCCGGGTTCAACTCCCACATGGGATGGTAGCTATGCCCACCCACAACTAAGACTCAACTCAGCACCTTGAACTGAGCTGTCATCTGGGTGGCTCAGTGGATAGAGCATGCTCTCTTAACAACAAGGCTGCTGGTTCGACTCCCATGTGGGATGGTGGCTATGCCCACACGCAACTAAGATTGAACACAGCACCTTGAGCTAAGAAGGCCACGAGCTGCTGATAGGAAGCCAGATGACTGACTAAGAAGGCCATGAGCTGCCGATAGGAAGCCAGTGACTGACGCCCTCAACAATGAAGATTGAGAACAATAACTTGGCTGGTCTCCTTCCCCAATTCCGCAATAAAATCCTTAAATAAATAAATAAATAAATAAAAATATCTTAAAAAAAAAGAAAAGGATATGTTAACCCTGGAAAGTGAAATGTACATAAAGCAAAATTGATGGGTTTACATAATTTATGTTTCCTAAATCTTGATGATTGTGTTTCTATATTTTATTGTGGAAAACAAACAAACAAAATATAGTGTTGACCATCTTAACAGTCTTTAAGTGTACAATACAGTTCTGTTAACTATATGCATCTTCTTTTTTTTATATGCATCTTCTTGTGCAAAAGATATCTAGACATTTTTCATCTTGCAACACTTACACTCTACACCCATTGAACAACAAATCACCTTTTACCCCTTCCTCTAGGACCTGAAAACTACCATTTAATTTTTCATTTTTAAGCAATAGAAAATATTAGATACTTCAGTAATTTGAATCACACAGGATTTGTCCGTTTGTGACTGGCTTATTTCACATAGGGTAATGCCCTCAGGGCTCATCAGTGTTGCAGCATACAACAGGATTTCCCTCTTCTTTAAAGGTGAATAATATTCCATTGAATGCATATACCACATTATTTTTATCTGTTTAATCATGGATGGACACTAAGGTTGTTACTGCAAAGAACATGAGAGTACAAAATCTCTTTAAGACCCTGATTTCAATTACATTTCATTACAGAAGTGAGATCCCAGGATCATATGGTAATTTTATTTTTAATTTTTTTGAGGAACCTCCATACTGTTTTCCACAGTGGTTGCACCATTTTATATTCCTATCAAAAGTGCATAAAAATTCCAATTTATCCACTTTCTCACCAATACTTGTTTTTTTGTGTGTTTTTGATAATACTCATTCTAACTAACATAAATTGGTATCTCATTGTGTTTTGCTTTTCGTTTTTCAGCTGACACCCACATTTTATTAGTGAGGAGCCATTTCTGGGAAAGGAGAACCTGGGGTGGACAAGACCTGCTCCCATCTCTGGGAATTTTGCTGGTCATCAGGTGTTCCTCCATTCAGGTTTAGTGTAAACACCCCCATGGAGGAAATACCCAGAGGGCAACTCTGTGACTGTCAAACAGTAGGGTTAGGAGGATCACTCTACGTACAGCTGGACCTCTAGAACAGCAGGGATTTGATGTTGGGCTCCGTGTTGATGGCTGGATGGTTGGAAACCACCCAGGCCCACCAGGAACTTCTCAAAGTTCCAGGCAATGTCATTACAAAACACCAGAGACCAGGTGATGAGTTGGGGTTGGTCATGAGTGAAGTGGTATTGTCAGTGGTCATGAGAAGAGCCTTCTCCAGGAATATGAAGATTAGGTGCACCTGAGCACCAGTTCTCAAACTTTGACTAGTGGTGAGGGGGGAAGAAAAGTATAGAGTATTTGTATATTATTAAAGTTAATTTGTTATCCATTTAAAATAGATGGTTGCGAGTACAAGATAATTTATGTAAGCCTAATAAGTAACCAAAAAGAAAGAAAAACCTACAATAGATACACAAAAGATAAAGACAAAACAACAAAGCAAATTACTACAATAAATTATCATATACTACAGGAAAACATAAAGCAATGAAGAACAAAATAACTGCAAAATCTAGAGAAAACAATTAACAAAATGGCAATAGTAAGTGCTACCTATCAAAAATTACTTCATATGTAAGTAGATTAAACTTCCCAATCAAAATAAATAGAGTGGCTGAATGCATAAAAAAGACAATTTAGCTATATGTTGTCTATAAGAGAATTGCATTTATACTTAAGGACATACATAGGCTGAAAGTGAAAAGATGGAAAAAGATATCCCATGCGTATAATAATCAAAAGAAAGCAGGAGTGGTTATATGTATATCAGAAAAAATAAACTTTAAGTTAAAACCTGTGTCTAGAGACAAAGAAGATCATTATGCAATGGTAAAAGGATCAATTAAATAGAAAGATATACCAGTTATGAATATATATGCACCCAGTATTAGAGCACCTAACTATATAAAGCAAATATTGACAGATCTGTGGGGAAAATTGACAGCAACATTGTAATACTAAGACACATTAATATGCCACTTTCAATAATGGATAGAATATCCAGATAGAAAACCAATAAAGAAACAGCTAACCCTACAACACTGTGGACCAAATGTACCTAACAGACATATTCACAACTGTCCACCCAACAGCAGGAAAATACTCATTTTTCTCAAATGCACATGAACATTCTCCAATATAGATCCCATGTTAGGTAACAAAATAAGACTTCACAAATTGAAGGTCAAAATAATTCCAAGAAACTTTGCAGACCACAGTGGAATGAAACTGGAAATCAATACAGTAAGAAAATATGAAAATTTGCAAATAAATGGAAACTAAACAATACATTTTTGAACAAACACTAGGCCAAAGAGGAAATCGAAAGCAAAGTTTAAAAGTATTCTTGAGACAAAAGGAAACAAAAATACAACATATCATAAATGCCTGAAATATAAAAAAAGTAATATCTCAAATAAACAACTTAAATTTAAACCTTAAGGAACTAAAAAAAAAGAGAAAACAAACTAAGCTCAAAGTGAGCAGAAGTAATGAAATAATAAACATTAGAGCAGAAATAAATTAGATAATTAATAAAACAATAGTAAAAAAATCAACAAAACTAAGAATTAGTGTTTTGAAAAGATAAACAAAACCCGCAAACCTTTAGCTGGACTACAAAAAGAAAAAGAGAAGACTCAAATAAATAAAATCAGAAAAAAAAGTTGACACATTGTATTGGATGCTTCAGAAAATTAAAAGCATGATAAAGGACTATTATTATCAACTATATACCAACAAATTATATAACCTAGAAAAAAGAATAAATTTCTAAAACATACAAACTCCCAAAACTAAATCAAGAAGTAGAAAACTGAATGGTCAAGTTAAAATGAGAAAATTGAAGCACTAATTACAAACCTCCCAACAAAGAAAAGCCCAGGTACAGATAGATTGACAGGTGAATTCTACCAAACATTTAAAGAAGAGTCAATATGAATCCTTAAACTCATTTAGAAAATAGAAGACAGAGGGCATTCAAATTCATTTTAAGAGGCCAGGATTGCCCTGATGTCAACACCAGATACTGACACCAGAAGACAAGAAAAAGTATAGGCCCATATCCCTGATAAATGTAGATGCAAAAATTCTTAATAAAATACTAGCAAACAGAATTCAACAACACATTTAAATAATTACATACTTTGATCAAGTGGGATTTATCCTTAGGATGCAAGGATAGTTCAACTTACACAAATCAATCAACAGAATGAAAGAAAAAGACCATATGATATTATCAATAGATTCAGAAAAAGCATTTGACAAAAGTCAGTATTCATTTATAGAAAAATTCTCAGCAAAATAGTTATATAAGTAACATAACTCAACACAATAAAGCCCATATATGAAAAGGCCACAGCTAACATTACAATCAATTGGAAAAACATTGAATCTTTACCTCTAAGATCTGATACAAGGCAAAAATGTGCACTTTCTTCATTTCTATTCAACACAGTGCTAGAATTCTTAGCCACAGCAATTAGACAAAAATAATAAGTAAAAGGCATCAAGATTGGAAAGAAGTATAATTATATCTGTTTGCAGATGACATAATCATATATGGACAAAACCCTAAAGACTCAACAAAAAACAACAACAAAAGAAAAAAGGAAAAAAATATTAGAACGAAGAAATTAATTATGCAAAGTTCCAGTATACAAAATTAACATACATGAAGCTGTCATATTTCTATACACAAATAACAAACTATCCAAAAATAAATTAAGAAAACAATTTCATTAACAATAGCAACAAAAAGAATAAAATGCTTAAGGATAAACTACACAAAACAGATGAAAATTATGAAGCATTAATGAAGAAAATTAAAGAAGACATAGTAAAGGGAAAGACAATCTGTGTTCGCAGATTGAAATAGTATATTAAAATGTTCATACTAGTCAAAGTGATTTATAAATGCAATTTAATCCCTATCAAAATCCCAATGGCATTCTTTACAGAAATATAAACAAATCTTAAAATTTATATGGAACCACATAAGACCCCAAAGGGCCAAAGCAATCTTGGTAATGAAAACAAAGCTAAAGGCATCATACTTCCTGATTTCTGAGTATACTACAAAGCTATGGTCATCTAAACAGTAGGACATTGGCATAAAAGCAGACATATCCACCAATGAAACAGAATAGAGAGTCCATAAATAAATCCACACATTTACAGCCAATTGATATTTGAAAAGGGTGCCAAAAACACACAATGGGAAAGGGTAGCTTCTTCAATAAATGGTGTTGGAAAAGCTGAATATCCACATGCAAAAGAATTATAGCATATGTACAAATATCAACTCAAAATGTACGAATGATGAAAAGACCAGGGACATTAAAACTGCTATTAAAAAAAACAACCAGAAAAGTCTTCTTGACGTTGGTCTGGGCAATGTATGTACTATTTGGATATGATGACGAAAGCTCAGGCAACAATAGCAAAAATGAACACATCGAATGGCATCAATCAAACTAAAAAGCTTCTGCACAGAAAGGAAACAGCAGAGTGAGAAGGTAATTGACAGAATGGGAGAAACTATTTGCAAACCATGTAACTGATAAGGGGCTAATATTTAACATATATAAGAAATTTTATAATACAAGTAGTTTAAAAAAATCATTAAAAAACTGGGCAAACTACCTAAATCGATATTTTTCAAAGAAGACATACAAATGACCAACAAGCATATATAAAGGTACACACATAACTAATCACCAGGAAAATGCAAAGTAAAACTGCAATGAGATATCACCTCACACCTGTTAAGATGGCTATTATCAAAAAAACCAAAAGAGCGGCTGGCTGAGTGGCACGTTGGTTAAGAGCTGGCTTGGGATGCAAGTGGCCCCGGTTGGGATCCCACATATGAGGGCCAGTGACACTGTCCTCTACAGCTAAGGTGGAGAACAACAGCTCCACCTGGAGCTGGGCTGCTGTGAGTCTCCGGGGACGGCATAGCTGCAGCCCCTGCTGCAGTGGGCTGCCATAGGCTACAGTGAGTGGCCGGCAGCCAGCAGGAGCAGCCAGCAGCAGGTATGAGCTGCCAAGAACCACTGTGAGTAGCCATCCAGAGGCCGGTGACTGATCTGCCTCACCGGAGAAGAGCGCAATGACGACACCAACATGGGCCAGTGAAGCAATGTCCTCCATAACTAGACTGAAGAACAAAAGGACAACAACTTGTCTGTTTCCCTCCCTTAGTTCTGCAATGCTGTCCCCTGCCCCCACTTCCCCAATAAAATCTTAAAAACCAAAGAGAGAACAAGTGTTGGCAAGGATATGGAGAAAAGTGAACCCTTGTATAATATTGGTGGGAGTGTCAATTACTACCTCCTTTATGAAGAACACTAATTAGGTTGCTCAAAAAAATAAAAATAGAACTACTTATAATTCAGTAAACTCACTTCTGGGTATTAATATGATGGAAATAACATCAGTATCTCCAATAAATATCTTCACTCCCATAAACATTGCATTTTTATTTACAATAGTCAGTATCAATCAATCTATATCTATCTATCTATCTATCTATCTATCTATCTATCTCTCTATCATCTCTCTATCATCTCTCTATCATCTATCTATCATCTATCTATCATCTTTGTCTATGTCTGTGTGTATATCTATATCTATAAGTCAATAGCTAGATATCTTAGATAGATACCTATAGATATAATATATCAACGTGGAGAGAGAAAGAGAGAGAGAGAGAGAGAGAGAGAGAGAGAGAGAGAGAGAGAGAGAGACCTTATAGTATCTACTATTTAAAAAAAGGAGGAAATCCTGACATTTGCAACATGGATGAACCTGTTAAGTGAAATATGCCAGACACAGAATGACAAATACTGCATGAGCTGACTCATATGTGAAATCTATAATAGTCAAACTTAAGGAATTGCACAGTAGAATGGTGGTTACCAGGTACTGGGGAATAAGAAAATTGGGAGATGTTGGCCAAGGAGTATAAAATTTCATTTATCCAAGATGAATAAATTCTGGAGATCAAACAGCAATGAGACTATCGGTAACAATACTCTATTGTATACTTGAAATTGCTAAATGAGTAGATCTTTAAAGTACTCACCACAAAATAGGAAAGAAAATGGTAGCTTGGTGAGGTGACAAATATGTTAATTAATTGATTATGGGCGTTATTTCAAATGTATATGCATATCAAAACACCAAGTTGTACACCTTAAATATATATAATTTTCATTTGTCAATTATACCTCAATAAAGCGAGAAGAAAAATAAAAGGAAAAATCACATACACATCTTTCCTAACCACCCCATGATCAGATTACAGTTGCCTTTCCTTAATCTTGCATTTTTCTATTAACACTGTTTTTATATTTAATTGATATGTTTCATTGTTTTCTTCTCTTTACTAGACTGAATGTTCCTCAAAACAAAAAATTATACTCTTTTCACACTTATTCTTCATCAGTTAGCAATGACTGGTTCAAGAAATGTCTTTTGAACTAAAATAAATAAGCATAATACTAATAGAGTTACTTTTATAAAACAAGAATGCAATTTGTCCTTGAAAGGTTAAAAACTTGGATCAAACATTTTCACAAAAATGAACAAATATATATTTTTAGTTAGTTGCAATCTTACCAGGTAGAGTTCCATCAAAAAACTTGAATGAAAGAATTGGTCAAACCATATCCAAATTTAAACATAAAATTACTACTTTCTTACTTATACAATATAACATCCCTAATAGAATACAGAAACAGTTCTGTGCAGTTTACAAATTTTCATTCACTCTTATACTATGTCAGCTACACATAGCAAGAAGAATGTTAAGCAAAACATGGCATTTTGACTTCAATATCATTATGGGAGCCTCATTGGGAAATACATTAAACCTCATCTAAATAATATGGCATTGTTCTGACAAGTTCAGCATTGTCCACAACTTGGAGGCAAGGAAATATTTAATATTTGGTAATACAATAATTGTTTGAAAAAAAAGTAAATGATGAAAGAAGTGACATTATACATCAGTCTATTCATTTTTTATTTCAAATAAAAAACCATTTTAAGAGAAATATTAATTGTATATTTATTAAAACATGTGAAAATAAACACTATATATATATATTCAAACTTTATATCCCATTTAGTTACTACAAGTACAATAATTAATAATTATATACTAATAACAGATTTTAAGGCTAATATCTATGTTAACTTTAATTAATATGTTTAAACCTTATGAAAAAGAAAATATTGTTCCAGTTCACATCCTTACATACTGATTGAACTTCTAAATAAAATGGTATTTATGGTTCTTATATAAGCACCCTCTCACAAGCAATAAGGGTGGACTGGTAATATTGTTCTTCTTTAATTTCAAAAGTATTTGCCCTCTTCACTAGTTAGTAAAATGTATGTTGATTATTGCAAAATGTCTTTTCAGGGTTTCATTGAGATGTGGCTATTCCAATCAAACAACGATTGAATCTGAAAGTATATATTGCAGAATCAGGAAATCAACATAATTTTAATAAATAATACAGCAATCTCAGATTGCTACCTTTATTCATTTCATTTTGGCATAATTTTTCATCCAACATCTCCTGAATAAGACTTTGATTATTATAGCAATATACATCATACAGAGAAAAATCTCTAATACAAACCTTTTCATTAAAAATAGTTTTTCTTTTGAAAGAATAGATGTATTATGATTAAAAAACCATTAAAAATTACATTGTAGCTTGGGATGTTGAAAATTAAGGTAGCACAGGTTATAGTTTAAGAGATTTTAGATGAGTTAAGAAAACTTGTTTTGGGGCTAGCCGACTGGCGCATTGGTTAAGAGCTGGTTTGGGATGCCAGCAGCCCCGGTTTGGATCCCACATACGAGGGCCAGTGACATTGCCCTCTACAGCTAACAACAGCTCCACCTGGAGCTGGGCTGTGAGCCCCGCGACGGTGTAGGCTGCAGCCCCTGCTGCAGGGGGCTGCCATAGGCTACAGTAAGTGGCCGGCAGCCAGCGTGAGCTGCTAATAGCTGCAGTGAGCGACCATCCAGAGGCTGGCGACAGATTTGCCTCATCCGGGAAGAGCGCAATGATGATATCAACATGGGCCAGTAAAGCAACGTCCTCCGCAACTAGACTGAAGAACAAAGAAAAGACGGCAACTTGTCTGTTCCTCTTCCCCGATTCCCCAACACTGTTCCCCTCCCCCAATTCCCCAATAAAATCTTTATAAAAAAAAAAGAAAACTTGTTTTTCTGGTTTAGTTCTTAATTGCATTATACATGGTAAATCTACAGGTTAATATTTCTGAATAGCATGCCTCACAGGAATAACAGCTGCTCTTCATTAGTTTTCAGTTTAATTTCCACTAATTAATTATTTGATATTAATTACATATTATGATTCCAAAGATGAAAAAAATTTATTTTGCAATACAATGAAGCAGATATGCAGAACTTTGAGTAATTGTTTCAGAAATCTCTTCTTAGTGGAGGACATAAGAGGTCTGACACAGAGGTCTGACAACTCATATTAGAAAAAGTGCTACATACCTCATTGTTGAATATCACTAGGGTCACCTTCAAAGTACTCCCCTTGGGAAGCTATGCACTTATTCCAGGGCCTAGTCCACCTTTCAAAGCAGTTTTGGAACACTTTTTCTGGAATGGCCATCAGAGGAATGGTCATCATGGAATGGTCATATCATACTTGATGTTCTGAATGTCATCCAAATGTCTTCCTTTTAATATTTGCTTTATCTTCAGGTAAAGAAAGAAGTCATTGCGGGCCAGATCAGGTGAGTAGGGAGGGTGTTCCAATACACTTATTTGTTTACTGGCTAAAGGCTTCCTCATAGACAGCGTCATGTGAGCTGGTGCATTGTCGTGATGCAAGAACCATGAATTGTTGGTGAAAAGTTCAGGTCATCTGACTTTTTCATGCAGACTTTTCAGTACTTCCAAATAGTAAACTTGGTTAACTGTTTGTACAGTTGGTACAAGTTCATAGTGAATAATCCCTCTGAAATCAAAAAAGGTTAGCAACATCATTTTGACTCTTGATTTGGACTGATGGAACTTTTTTGTTCATGGAGAATTGTCTGACTTCCACAGTGCACTTTGATGCTTTGTTTCGAAGTCATATTGGTACACCCATGTTTCATCACTAGTGATAACATGGCCCAAAACATTATCTTGCCTCTCCAAAAGATTTTGGCAACCTTCAACTCCCCTTTGCTTTTGTTCATCGGTGAGCTCCTTTGGGACCATTTTTGCACACACCTTTCTCATGCCAAGATTTTTAGTTAAGATTTTCCTGTTTCTCCATCAATGTTTACTTGATCTGCTGCCAGGGGCTGTCAGCATCCCGGTGTCTGACAAGGCCACATTGAAATGAAGATCCACCCTCAGCACTGGATGTCTGGGGTGCTGCCTTATGGTTGGTCATGTAATATCTCCTGTCTTTATGAACCCATGTGCCTTTCCTCCACATCAGATCCTATAGGAGACAGCGCTTTCACTGCATTCATGGCAAGTTCCTGGGGTACCCTGATGATAGCTGGCTGTGTAAGTCAAAGATGGGGCTAGATTTCCCAAAAAGGGAAACTCCCTAAGACAGGCTACAGTCCGAGGGGATCCCCAGGACTGAGAAATAGGGGACTCAAGCCCCTTGGAAACTGAGGCTTAGGCCTTTGGCCATATAGGCCTAAGAAAGCCATTCTGTGAGATATAGACAGTGTCTGTGAAAAACTGGTGCTATCGTTCGTCCTTGCCTGTGCAGCTGTGAAAAATCTCCTTGGAAACCAGCAGACCAAGGTCTTTTGGCCATGAGAGTTCTGATAAGAGACATCTTATTGACCATGGGGTATGTTATATCAATAGCCTTGTTTTGATTCTTTGCCTTGTTCACTGCTGTAGCAACGGATATTGAAGCTTTGACTGAGAAACAGATGTTACCCTCTGTTAAAATAATATTTAGTCCTCTATAGGATAAGAGAGGTTTGAGACTTCCTTTTATTACAAAGTATTGTAATCACGTAGGAATAGGCTTTAGATAAATTTTACCCTAAACACAGCCACTACTAGTTTTTTTAGTAATAGTTCAAGTCTGCGCCCTGTGAGTTTTGCAATTATATTTAGCTGCTGGAATTTAGATAATGACTAGGTAGTCATGGTAACACTTTAGACGATAAGTGAATCCTTAAACATAGAATAGGTCACAGTGTACCCTTGAGAAAGCAGTTACAAAAAAGTAAAGACTGTAAAAGTTCTAAGAAAAACAAAACATCAAAACTAAGTAAAACGTAATTTGGGATTGGAATATTGGTTAAGAGTCCCTATATAAAGGACATCTCATAATAATAAATTGTGACACTCTTGTGAAACTCTTTCTGGTGTCTCCATTCTTCTTTTTCCTCGCCGATGCCGCCCCCACCTGAGGGAACCCCTGGACCTGCAGGGGCTGGCTCCCCGCAATCCACTATGCTTCTCACAGTCAGCCGATGATTTTGACGCACAATGGGACAAATTTTTGCTGTGTTTTCATCAGTTCTTCTCATTACTAGCCACACTGACCTGTCTTCATCAGTGACACATTCTCTCCCCTCAGAAAACATTTAATCCCTTTGTACACCGCCATTTTCTTTATGGCATTATCCCCATAAACTTGGACTAACATGTCCCTGATTTCACCTCCACTCTTGCCAAGTTTAACGAGAAATTGAATGTTTGATTTTGCTCTAATTCAAGCTCAGACATTCTTGTGGTGACACACAAAGACAGGCAACAACAATAATGAATGCCACTCAGCAAGACACCACCACACATCAACACAAACACAGCTGTGAGACACTGATATACCAAGGTTATGAAACCTTACTGAACTGTTTGTACAGTGCTGCCAATATAAGTGTATGGTGGCAAGTTCGCGAACATAAATGTCAGACCTTGTAGATATTTGTAGTGATATATGTTTACAGTAATGTATTTCAGGGGATAATATTTCTTAAGATAGCTTTTATGTCAGCACAAAACACCTAGAATTTAGTAAATGCAACAAGGGCTATATTTGTGTGTTATTCTATGATAAGATTTTTGAAGGGACAATATGAAATATTGAGTCCCAATTCTACAGATTTTCTTTTGAAGTATTTCTACATTACTCATTAATTTAAGCAATTTTTGCAGCTCTGAACATTTCTACCTACTTCACACATTCAATTGCAATGAAAGTATACTTTGGTCAGGACAATAATACATATTGTTGTTTTTTCTACTAGAAGCTTTGAATATAGGAAATCAATGTGTTCTTTTTATCATAGTAAGAATTTTTGAGAGTGACATTAGGGAAGACGGTAGAGTATGAAGTGCACAATCTGTTTCTCTACTAGATAACAAATGTATTGGCCAAAGCTGCAGTTTTTTACTATTATCAATAAAGCTCATGTAGTCATTTATGCTATTGCATGTATTGACGTTCATTTCTTCTTGTTTCTGAGTGGTGGCTCCTTGTACGGATTTACCAATTTGTTTATTCAATCAGTTCTTTATGGGTTGTTTCTAGTTTTTTACTATTATCAGAGAACTTTTGTGGGCATATATTTTTATTTCTCTTGAATATATCTCTCGTAGTGGAACTCCTGAGTAAACTTGTACATATTTTTTATTTTAGCAAAATATACATAACATAATATTTATCATTTTAACTGTTTATAATTGCAAATTTAGCTGCATTAAATACATTCACAATGTTGTGTAGCATACTCCACTATCTCTATACACAAAACTTTTTCATCATTCCCAACAAAATTTATGTATTCATTAAGAAATAACTCCTGGACCAGCTGAGTTGCACGATGGTTAAGCGCTGGCTTGGGAAGCTAGCAGCCCCGGTTCGAGTACCACATATGAGGGCCAGTGACACTGCCCTCAAA
This sequence comes from Aselliscus stoliczkanus, assembly GCA_033961575.1. NCBI lineage: Eukaryota > Metazoa > Chordata > Mammalia > Chiroptera > Hipposideridae > Aselliscus > Aselliscus stoliczkanus. The sequence goes on along the minus strand of CM066737.1, from coordinate 70,323,084 downwards.
AAAAAAGAAATAACTCCCCATTTTCACCCCTTGGTGAAAATAAATATTTCATTGCATGTACACCTAACAAATTTTTAAAACTTATAATAAATATGCTAAATATATACTCAAGAGAAATGAAAACATATGTCAACGAAAGTGCTCTGATAATAGTCAAAAACTAGAAACAATCCATAAAGAAGTGATTGGATAAACAAACTGGTATATCCATACCTACAAAGGGACACTACTCAGCAGTAAGACAGAATTAACTACTGATACATCATAGGGACACAGCAGTGGATTGCAATGTTGTAGTGTAGGGACACTCAGAGCAGGACAGCAACCTGGGTACCTGTCAGCTGAAGGCAGCTGGCAATGGCTCAAGGTTGCTCTAGCAGCTTGGGTACATGTAAGCTGAAAGCACTGGCAACGGCTCAAGTTTGCTAGTAACTTTGGTAGTGTCAGCTGAAGGCGGCTGGCAACAGCTCAAGGAATGAGACAGGAAAAGGACAGATAAGTAGAGATTAAGATGGAACTAGCAGGCTCTCTGTATGATTGATTACTTACTCCCCGTATCTGCTTGTGATGCAAATCCAATATAGAGCTTTGATTGTTCTCCCTCAATAAAAGGAAGATGCGATCGACCTTCGTGGCTTTCGAATCAGGCAAAGTCCCTCCACCCACACGTCTCTGTGTACTTTTTCATCGTCGGTCGCATTGTAAGACATCTCCCCCAACAGGTGCTGCAGCACCCCCACAACTAGGTGGGCAGCTTTCCTCTTAACAGGTGTCTGTAGCTCCCCCACAATACAAGCAGTAGCATGGATGAATCTCCAAAACATTGCACCTGAGAGAATAAATTCAATAAATAGGATGCACTTCATTATTCATTTCTTTTAATTGTAAAAATAAGCAAAACTAGTCTTTTTAAAAAAAATATATAGATCAGGAGAGCCATTACCTATGACATGTTGGAATGACTAGGAGATGAAACAAGGAATCTTTCTAGAAATTTAAAATAATCGATATATTCAGTGGGGCGTTGGTTACATAGTGTATAAATTTGAAAAACTCATCAAATTGTGTGATCGTAACGTGTGCTTTGCATATTATATAAATTTTAGCTCAACATAATTATTTTAGATAACATGAAAATAACAAACAAACAAATATAAAATAATTTCTGCATATGCATTCCAATATTGTGTTGTTGCTATTTTAGAGAAACATTAGGGGGGATGCACTAAGATTTATCACAAATTCTTTTCTTGAGGGAATCATATTATCTATGACCAAATGTAGATGGAGTCTGCAAAACTTTGTATTGCTTCTTTGAGTGTGGCTTATAAATCCTTGCCAAGATTGAGAAGTTATTAAGTACACACTGAGAAATGACTGAGACCATCAGGGAGTTTTTTGCCCTATCTTTCCTCATTCTTTCCACTCTCCTTTGAGTCACAGCATCTAGAAGATTTGAAGATTAGTATCAGGGAACCTTGAGCACAAGTCCATGAAAAAGTGTCAGATAATTATTTCACAGGTACATAGCTATTTCAGAAGCCATTAGAATTTAGACAGGTGGCATATGGAATAAATAGTTGACTCATTATTCCAGAAAGCATCAAATGAAAAAGTTCTGGGCATTCTATTTAATGACCCCTTAGCACATGATCCAAACTTATTACTTGATTATTTTCCATTTTTCACAAGCTTACACTGGATATATAGATATGATAAACATGCACTTCTTTTGTTTTGAAGAGGAATTAGAAGGGTGAGAAACATGTGAGGCAATAGAGACATTCACAATTTGTTGACTCCTATATGTGCTTAGGTGAAACTGGAAACTAGAGCAGAGACATATACATAAGACTGAGCAATGAGGGAAGGCTTCTGGAGGAGATACCATGAGCTGAGTCTTTAAATACAGGAATCAACGTACATAAGTTGGCATTGCAATTTATGTGCTCATAGGCATTTATCTTCATTAAAATGTGTTTCTAGGGGATAGCTGTTGTATATTTTCCAGCTTTACATATTATTATCAATGTCTGTACATGAAGAATCTTATAAATATTGAATTATGAAATGAAATTTTTAAAATTCACATGAATACAGGATCAAAATGCTGCCTGTTAACTTGCTTCTTGATAAACAAATCACTTAATATCCCAGTAGTCTAATTTTCATAAACAGTGTTATATCCAAATAATCCTTCCAATTTTGAGTAAAACTATCACATCATTCAAAAAGCTATGCTACTACATGAAGTTGTGTACCTCTCTAGCTTACACATGTATCCCCTTGTAATTATCAGAGCAAACATTATATATGGATTTAGTTAATCCTCAGTGACAGACAGGTACAATCAAACATATATGCTTAGAGATGGACTTCTGACAGAAATATGTGGTTAAAAATATAATTATAAATGCTCCAACAAGCTATCAAGATTCTATGACACCAAGAATAAATATAAGCAATCTTAGAATACAAAATACACATAGATTTCACATACACCTTTAATATTTGGCAGTTATATATTAAGCAACAATAGAAAATGAGGCAACATAAAACTTAAAAGCTTCTGCACAGCAAAACAAATAATCAACATAGTGAAAAGACAACATATAGAATGGGAGAATGGAGAAAATAATTGCAAATTATCTATCTGATATGTAGCTTATATTCAGAATATAAGGGACTTCAATAACTCAAAAAACAAAAACATAAAATAACGCAGTTGAAAATGACCAAACAAAGTTCTGGCCGAGTGGTTCAGTTGGTTAAGAGCTCGCTCAAGAGTGCGAGCTCTGAGCAACAGTGTTGCTGGTTGGATTCCCAGCCCAAGCTGAGCAGCCACTGAACTGCGAACAGGCTATGTCAACTTTTATGTGGACACTCAAAATCCCAAAGTATGGATAAAGCACAAACAATTTGCAATATCACCCTGTAACCACTTCAGCCCTAAGAGGAAGAAGGGAAGTGTTCTCAGGCCAAGAGTGGAATTGAGAGTTTCATTTTCCTTCCACTCCAACAAAGTATGGTTGATGCATGTGTGTAACAGATAATGGAAATTGAGATGATGTTAATTTTATCTAATTACTTATGAGCAACCAAAGGACTCTCAGCCATTACTGTCTTAACAGGAAAGAAACATTTTCTTAGTGGTTCTTGTTAGTGTCACAGCAGTGGCAAAAGATGAGAAGAGACTCTGTCTCATTTTGCTGCATAAGAGAGAGGCCTATCAGCCCATGACTCCACCACAGTCTACATTCACTTCTATATGGGCTAGCTTAGTTGAATTAGACTTTTGATTTAGAGATATGCATGATGAATTTTATAGAGAATGACCAGGAACATAAATATTGAGATATTTAAACATACCAGAGGTTTTCAGACAGTTGTAACCACTGTTATAAGAACTTCGAAGTAGGAAATCTCAAAATCAAACATCTGGAAAGTAGAGAAGTAAGAATTCAAACATTGGCAGTATAATTTATCAGCCCAAAAGTTTAAACACTACTCTATATTGCCTTCTGTAAGTCAATGTTATAAAAGTATTCATGATTAAAAATAGTCAAAATGGAATAATTTATAACAATTCTTACTTACATACAAGCATCCACTGTTATTAAAATGAAACTAAAATATTATTTTTGAAATTGATTGAATCAATGACTTTAGAATACACTTCAAAATTGTAAAGCAATCTTAAATAAAGAAACTTGGCCTGAGGAGAGAAATTAAAGAAGGTTCAAAAAATGGAAACACATACCATGCTCATGGATAGGAAGAATTAATATAGTTAAAATGCCATACTACTGAAAGCAATATATAGATTCAACACAATTTCTATCAAACTACCAATGACACTTTTCACAGAAATAGAACATATAATCCTAAAATTTATATGGAACCATAAAAGACCCCAAATAGCCATAGCAATCTTGAGAAATAAGAACAAAGTGGGAGGTATCATGATACGTGACATCAAATCATACTACAAGGCTATAGTAATCAAAATAGCATAGTAGTGGCATAATGATCAATGGAACAAAATAGAGAGCTCAGAAATAAATCCATTTCTATATGGTCATTTATTCTATGACAACGGAAGCAAGAATTTACATTGAAGTAAAGACAGTCTATCCAATAAATGGTGCTGGGAAAACTGGACAGACACATGCAAAAAAATGAAGCTGGACCATCTCCTTATGCTACATATGAGAATAGATTCAAAATAGATTAAAGACTTAAATGTAAGATCTGAAACCATAAAACTCATAGAAGAAAATATAGGAAGTAAATTTGCAGACATTACCCTTAGCAATATTTTTACTTGGGCTACAATATATCCCCTTGGGCAAGGGAAGTAAAAGAAAAAATAAACATATGGGATTACATCAAACTGAAAAGCTTTTTCACATCAAAGGAAACTATCAATGAAACAAAAAGGCATCCTACTGAATGGGAGAGGGTATTTGTCAATGATACACCTAATTAGGTGTTAATATCCAGAATTTTTAAAAAACTCATTCAACTCAATACCAAAAAAACAAACAACCCAATTAAAAAATGGGCAGAGGACATGAAGAGATATTTTTCTAAAGAGGACTTACAGATGGCCAACAGACATATGAAAAAATTCTCAGCCTCACTAATCATTAGAGAAATGCAAATAAAGACCACCTCACTCCAGTATGAATGGCTATCATCAATAAATCAACAAGTGCTGAGGAGGATGTGGAGAAAAGAGAACACTGGTGCACTGTTGGTGGGACTGCAGATTGTTTCAGCCACTATGGAAATTAGTATGGAGGATCTCAAAGCACTGGAAATGGAGCCACTTTATGACCCAGCGATTCCACTCTTAGGTATCTATCCAGAGAAATCCAAGACACTAATTCAAAAAAATAAATGCACCCCTGTATTTATTGCAGCGCTATTCACATGGAAACAACAGAAATGCCCATTGGTAGATGACTGAATTAAGAAAGTGTGGTACATGTATACAATGGAGTATTACTTGGCCATAAAGAATGAAATCTTACCATTTGCCATAATATGGATGGACGTAGAGAACATTATGCTAGATTAAATAAGTCAGACGGAGAAAGACAAATATCATGTGATCTCACTTATATGTGGAATCTAAAGAACTGAATAAATGAGCAAACTAATCAGAAACAGTCAGAGATATAGAGAAAAAAACTGAGGGTTGCTAGATGGGAGGTGGGTAGGGATGAGGGAGAAGGTGAAAGGATTAGAAAGCACAAATTGGTAACCAAAATATTGCCACAGGAATATGAAAGACAGTTGGGGGAATATAATCAATAATGTAAAGATTTTGTAGGGTGTCAGATGCGCACTTATCTTATTAGGAAGACCACTACATGGACGGTGGAAACACCTGAAGCTGAAGCTGAATAATATTGTATGTCAACTATAAATATATATATATATATATATATATATACATATATTCACAGGATATGGAGTACAGCATAGGGAATAGAGTCAATGTAATTGTAACAGCTATATACGATGTCGGAATGGTAGTAGATTGGGGGAGGGAGATTATCACTTTGTGAGGGGTGTAAATGTCTAACTATTACATTGTTTTGTACACCTGAAACTAATAATAAAAAAAGAAACTTGGATAAAAAAGGCTAAATATCCCAAAGTGTTACTTTTAATAGCTATTTTATAAAAATAAGTGTACTAAAATATGGGATAATTTAATATGTATGCTGCTTAGAACTTTCTTAATAAAGTCCCATCACAAGAAATACTATATTCTTCTTATCTGTGTTCCCTGTAAATACTTTATTTCCAAAACCGTATATTGTTGGATAATGATGTCAATTTTAGCTATCATACTAATAACGAGCACATCAATATATGATGATCATGAATATTTCTTTTGTTTATAACAAAAATTGTCTACAGCTAGCACTGATCTATATGTTGACAAATATACAAATTCATGTCTGAGAGATTGAAATTGTTTTAACTGGATTGCAGAAATATTTCAATAATTCTATCACTTGCAAATGATCCTGTTTCCAATTCACATATTGCATTTACTAAGGTGGAAATTGATATGTGAAAGGGTTTTTTTATAAAATAATATTTTTTACATCCCAATGGAAATGCACAACCTTCTAATACTTGATTTTTTTTTCTTGGTGATTTGGATATGTATTGCTGTCACAAAGTTTGATAGAATCAGGTATACAGTATAAAGCAACTATTTTAAAACAACTCAGGCAGTGCCAGACAGTATTGAGAGAGGTCTGATACAGTGATTGAGATATTAAATTTGAAACATTAATTTTAAATTTAAATGATATTATAATGTTAAGGGACCAGGTCATTCTGCAAACCTCATGTTTGTTTTTCAATTGACTTTTTCAGCAAGTCATTAATATATTCATGATTTTTTCCTCATTCTTGCCCCATTTATTTGACAAAATGCTGTCTTCATAAAAATGACTTAGAATAGTAAATACAATAAAAGTATTTTTACTGCTGTAAATTTAATTTTTATTCAACAAATATTTAAAATGTCCCTTAATACAAACCTCACATTTAGTAAGCAGACTTATAGATCTACTATAACATTTATAAAGTTTAAAAGAAACATACAAAAATTTCTGCACATACTTGGAAAGCATTGGTAATAACTGGAGGTGTCAGGTCTTAACGCAATATCACCTATAACTTTTCTGAAAAATTTTTTTAAAGCTTCATTGTTGTTATAGTTCTGTACAAAGAAAGCATGCTTAATATCAATGGAATTACTTGGAAAAATTTTCAAAAAGTGGTCAAAATCCACCAAAATTTGGGTTATAAAATTAAAATTCTTTTCTGTGGCTTTATTCTTTATAGAGTAAAGATATGCACATGCATGTGTTCATAACATATTTATCACAGTTAGGCCTGTTATTTATTTAATTTTCAAAAAACGCCTAGATATTTGAGAATATATATTCATATATATCAATATGACAGGATAATTCTGTTATATTTCAGAACAGGATACTGCTCAGTTTATAGGTATGGACTTAAAATTTTCTCTATTAGTATGCTTTTTATCTGTGCTTTTTATATCATTTCAGTTTTACTCTAATCAAATGTGATGCAAATAAAAGGGGTTGGAGCATAAAATTTTTGGTAATAACTGCTTATTCTATGTTTATCTTGGAGATTCACGTTTCAGAATATACTATTAACCATTCTGAGAAATCTTGCTATTGATAAGTTTAACATCATCTCAGCATTTACAAAGCAGACACAAACAGATGATTTTTCACAACCCTTATTATTCAATTGTTAGAGAACATAAATTTGAACATAATAGTCTAGTAATTTATGAAACATTAAATATTACAATGTATTGAAATATACTAAGACCTCCAGATTCTGAAAAATTTTTTGAGCTCTCAACACCTCACAGAACCAGGGACAGGGGCCCTGAAAGAAATATCAAAAGGTAAGATGAAGATACAAATCAGGCCAGTGACAAGAGGGTACAAGGTGATATAAGGAAGGAGAAATAGCAGAGTTGGGAAGAGAAAAGATGATGAGAAGAGAAAATGCTCTGTAAGGGTTAGAGGTAACCAATAATCCTGTAGTAACTGTGGCCAGGTTTGGGGTTTAATTTTATTTTGTGTAAGTGTGTTTATCTCTGCTGTAGGCAGAGAGGGCCTTTGGAAAGTATTACTAAGGAGTTATCTTGGTTTGAGCTCTCTCAGAAGTGTCTCTGAGACAAGGATTTGGGTGCCAGTACTTAGGAAGTGATCCAAAAAGCACTATGGGTGAATGGAGAATTGAGATTTGGGAGGAGGAAAGCCAATGAAGGGTGAGATAAACAGTGAGTTATCACTGAACCACTCAATTTTTCTGGAGACACTCTGAGAAACAATGTTAAACATGCCTCATAATTGTACGACCAAAACTGGTTATTTATCCACCAACTACCATCTCTTTTTATTTGTTGACGGTTACTTCTGGATCTTTAACTGTCTGGCACTTCCCTCTTCCCTGTGAACAAAATATGACCCCATGTCCATAGAATCACCTCACTCAGGTGAGATACACAAGAAGGCATTGCCCATCGGGGATAATTTCTGCAAATTCCCCAACACTTGTGATATCTACTACCAGAATTTGTGGTGGAATAGTCATTGGAATGATGCTTTCTGAAAGAAAAAAATTTTAGTGGTCAAACAATTTTGGGGTGAAATGGAGCATAAAATACACTTTCACTGGACATTAAGGAGCACCTATTATCACCTCTTTCACCTTGTTTTCTGACAAAAGCATTTTGAAAGATGCTGTTACTCGTATGTTATATATATGCAGTATTTATTTGACTGACTATTGTGAATAATTTGTGTTAAGATATATATGCATTAAAATATTCAAAAGTAAAAGTAATTTTGTAGATATTATGTGTATAGCATTTACTCCAGGCAAGGACATACAGAAAACTTTCCATGCAGGCTTATGTTTTCCAATCTCAGATTAATGAAAATGGATAGTGTTTCTATAGTAACCTGGGCCATGTCAGGTTAATATACCTGTATATTAAGTAGCTGTGTATTCTTTCTCTGAAGATTTTCATATATGAAGATTCCAAAGTATCATTCAGATGTTGGTCACATTGGTAGCTAAAAATTCTTCTTCAGATAACAAATGAAACCAAACTTCCCTTAGCTCATTTCTGCATGTTTATTATTTCATAGACAAAGAGATTAACTCATAAATATTCTCACCAATTTTCATACATATTTAACTCACATCCCTTACTGACCCTTAGGCATAGTCTCTCTTTTTTTTTTTTTAGGGTAAACAAATCTGATTCATTAAAGAAAAAAAATTTCCAAAAAAGTTCCTACTTTTCACTGAACTGGTCACATTTTCCTTTTCTACATTGCAAATTATGAACACTTTTTGTTTGAGGTCAATGGCCACAGCTCAAGACCATTTCCTAGATGCTCTCTTTATTCATTTAAAGCATTATTTTGAGCCCCCTTCAGAGCAAACATGGTTATACTTGCTGACCTATGATCTGAACTTGCAACCAAATGTCAAAGTCTATTGTTTATAGTCAAAGAATTGGGCTGACCTTACTCTATCTCTCAGAATGCAGAATATTTCTGGTTATCCTGGCCAACAATACCTATGCACAATCATCACGGTTGCCCTTCAGCCACAATTTTCAGTGGTTTATAGTATAAGGACAATCTGTGCTATTGTGTGTTTTTGGAAAGTCTTTTCTAAACTTTCCTTTTCAAAACTAGCTTCCTTCATCATGCATACATGGCCTCTAATTCTTGTATAGTACTGGCTAAACAAACCTGATTTAAATTTTCAAATGTTTATGAATTAATGGCATTTCTCTCCTTTGTGTTTCAATTACTGAAGCTGCTTTTCTGATGTTAAACAGCAGGAGCTTTCCGTTTTTAAACTTTTTTCTTTATCTTTAATCTCATACTGGACTTGATTTTGAGGCATAGGAATTGACATAGGTATGAAAATAGAAGAGGGAATTTGTCAAGAATATATCTTGCAGATGATAGGTTAGATGGCCCTTTTTTTTTCTCACTGAATCTATGTATAGAATACTACTCTGAAAAAAGAACAGATAAAATTTATTTTGTTTTAATATGAGCAATGAGTACATTAATGATTGCTGCAGTACATTTTTGCCCCATTCATAGTTCTGGAAGTGATCTCACACATCGGACTGTCTACAAAGTAGATGATTCAGTTACCACAGGCCTTATTTCATGGCACTGCCGGGCTTATTTACTCTGTATTTTAGATGTGAGATAAAGACAACTGGAAACTTTCACAGGTGGATACCTTATTTACCAATGTAGCATAAACGAAAATGTTCAACTAACCCTGGTAGGAAGATTGGACACAGCCATCATTTATGTAGTGCAAAGGATATACCATCTTCTGCGATTAGTCCCAACCTTCCTTCCTTCCTTCCTTCCTTCCTTCCTTCCTTCCTTCCTTCCTTCCTTCCTTCCTTCCTTCCTTCCTTTCTTTCTTTCTTTCTTTCTTTCTTTCTTTCTTTCTTTCTTTCTTTCTTTCTTTCTCTCTCTCTCTCTCTCTCTCTCTCTCTCTCTCTCTCTCTCTCTCTCTCTCTTTCTTTCTTTCTTTCTTTTCTTTCTGTCTTTCTTTTTTTTAAATTAAAGTTTATTGGGGTGACAATGGTTAGTAAAGTTACATAGGTTTCAAGTGTACAATTCTGTAATACATCATCTCTATATATCACACTGTGTGTTGACCACCTGGAATCAGTTCTCCTTCCATCACCATATATTTGATCCCTTTTACCATCATCTACCAACCCTCCCCCCACTTACTTTCTGGTAACCACTAAACTATTATTGTCTGTGTCTATGAGTTTTTGTTTCTTTGTTTGTCTTATTCCTTTGTTGCTTTAAGTTTTATATCCCATGTATCAGTGAAATATGGTTCTCAATTTTTTCTGTATGACTTATTTCACTTAGCATAATGATCTCAAGATCCATCCATGTTGTCGCAAATGGCACTTTCAATGGATATTTTTTCCCACTAGATTTTGATGGAGAGTGCCACCTATTCACTTTAATTCCATATATAAAATTTTTACATGTTTTAAATTTCTAGCCTCAAGAAACTAATATAATGTAAATAAATTATTTCTGCATTTTTTCTGAATTAAAGATATTCTACAATATATGTCTAAATTAATGTGATAGACTGGAGAAATGGCATTTCAAATTTGTTTCCCACAAGACATTACATTAAGAGAGTCTGAAATACTAAGTTTAGTCAAAATAAAAATTTAATTCATTCTAATTTATTAGTTAAAATATTCTCGGTCAATGCACAAAACAATTAGTATTTCTTGCATAAACAAGCATAAAACAACCACAGACCAAATGACTAAAAATTAAATTTGTCCAGAACTTCGTTTTTGTTTATTTTGCTGATTTTTAGTTGTTATCAAGTAGCATTTAAAATTGTTATTTTACAGTGTTCTGTAAAGTTTTACACCCTTACCTAATGATTAGAATAATATTAAATTACTACCATTTTAAAACTCAATAATTGTCATATATGATAATGCTTCAATATAGCTTTCTTTGAAGTATATCAAGACATAAATGTTAAAATAGGAAAATATATGTGTGCATAAGGGCTAATCACTATTATCAGTTCTTTTCTTATTATTGGTAAATTCAAGGTGGGGAAAATTTTAATGTATTTATTTTCTAAGAAGCATCCCTTACTATCTGGTTTATTTGATACTAGCAAAGATTAGGGGAAAGATCATTCATTTGGGATTACTTAGAAATTTTATTACATTTATAGTTGAAAAACATTTATTACTTTCATTAAATTGACTCATTTCTGTTGAGCCATGCTCTTGAAACATCTGAGTAGGAATCCTCATGGTCATATGTATGTCAGTTCAGCAAAGCTTGTTATTTAATATGATAATAAAGTGATATTTTTTGGAGTGTGCAGACTTTGATTGAAGTTAGGCCAAAGAAGTCTGCCTCTTTATCTACATTCTGTCTGAGGAACATGACCATCAATAATTATAATCAGAGATTATGATGTAGTGTCAGCATTGTTAGTATCAACACTCATGATTAAGATGCACTGACATTTTAAAACATCAGGCCTAACAGTTTTCTTTACACAAATCACAATTTTATGTACTACTAATTCTTTTTATTTTTTTATTTTTTTTTAGCTGAGCCATCCTGCCACCTGTTGGCAGCTTAGCAGCAGCTCAGCTCCACCTGGGCATCAAACTGCTGTTGCTCAGAGCTCAGCTCACATTCTTGATCGAGCTCTTAACAAACTGAGCCACTCGGCTGGCCCTTACTAATTCTTTTTATAACTTTTATTTTCACTTCTTATTTTAGAAATGTTTCCCTTTCACAATATAACAAAACACAAATATCTATGTACTTTTTGTTAATAGGTGTGTAATATTTTTCTGTATGCATTTGCTAAAATTGACTAATCATCCTCTGAATAAGAGATATTTAGGCTTTCCCTTGAGTTTTATCAAGTATAAGCAATGATGCATAAAAATGCAGTTATAAACATATTGCATATGTGTGCATGTATCTTTAGGACAAATTCCCATGTATGAATTGCCTTAAAAACACTATGTACTTTCTAAATGTTGCAAAATTGTCTTTCAAAGGGCTTGTCAACAAACAGGCATACAAATAGTACACATTTCCTCAAACACTCATAACAAACAATGTTTTTAAGCTTTGAATATGTCAATATAATGGGTTATATAAAAATTTGATTTGGATTTTTTTCATTAAGAATCAATTTTAAATCTTTAATAATATGCTCATTGCCTACTTTGTTTATATTTCAACCTAATCATATTTATGGATCCTGCAGGTTTTCCCTTACAATCTTTGAAGTATTTGTTTTGGCTGCATGCATATTTATTACAATTTAATAATCATTTTGATTATATAATTTAGTATTATAAACTACACTTCTTTTTGTGTAAATACTATTATTTTCTTTTTAATTCAACCTTATTTCATATTAATACAAAAAACCCTGATATTATTGTTCTCAAATTGATCTTATATGAGTTTTTGCATTTTTAAAAATTTTTTATCATTCTAATTAATTTAACTGTAATTACCTCTTTTCTTTTTAAACTGCAGTATTTGAACATTTTTAAATCCAATTTGATATTCCTTTTTTTAAATTCAGTGACTTTCTTGATTTATGAGGGTAATATTTGGTCTTAGGTAATTATATTCTCTGTTGTCTTTTTAATTTTTTTTTCAGTTACAATTGACATTCAATATTATTTTATATTAGTTTCAGGTGTATAGCAGAGTAGTTAGACATTTATATAATTTATGCAGCAATCCCCCTGATTAGCCTAGTATCCATCTGGCACTATACACAGTTGTTGCAACATTATTGACTACATTCTCTATGCTTTATTTTGCTTCTCCATTACTATTTTGTAACTACTAATTGTATTTCTTAATCCCTTCACATTTTTCACCCAAGACTCCAACCCCCTTCCCATCTGGGAACCATCAAAATATTCTATGTATCTATGAGTCTGTTTCTGTTTTGTTTGTTCATTAACTTTCTTCTTTAGTTTTCACATATAAGCGAGATCATATGGTATTTGTCTTTTTCAGTCTGACTTATTTCACTTAGAATAACCTTCTATATACATCGATGTCACAAATGGTAAGATTTCATTCTTTTTTATGGCCAAGTACTATCCCATTGTATATATGTACCACCTCTCCTTATCAATTCGTTTGTTGACAGGCATTTGAGTGGCTTCAATGTCTTGAGTATTATAAAAAGTGCTGCAATTAACATAGGGGTGCATATATCTTTTCCAATTAGTGTTTTGTATTTCTTTGAGTAAATATGATGAAGTGGAATTGCTGGGTCATATGGTAGTTTTATTTTTAATTTTTTGATAAACTTCTAAACCATTTTCCATAGTGGCTGCACCAATTTCCAATCCCACTCACAGTGCATGAGGGTTCCCTTTTCTCCACAACCTCACCAACATTTGTTGTTTGTTAATTAATTGATGATAGTCATTCTGACAAGTGTGAGGTGATATCTCATTGTGGATTTAATTTGCATTTCTCTGATGAGTAGTGATGTTGAGCATCTTTTCATATGTTTATTGGCCATGTGAATGTTCTCTTTGAAGAAATGTCTATTTGGGTCCTCTGGTCATTTTTTAACTGTTTTGTTTTTTTGGTGCTGAGTTGTATGAGTTCTTTATAAATTTTGGATATTAATGCCATATCTGATGTATCACTGGATTATTTTCTCCCATTCAGTAGGTTGCCTTTTCATTTTGTTCATGGTTTCCTTTGTTATGCAAAAACTATTTAGTTTGATGTTGTCCCATTTGTTTATTTTTTCTTTTATTCCCTGTGCCCAAGGAGAGAGATCAGTAAAAAAATATCGCTAAGAGCAATGTAAGAAAATTTACTGCCTATGTTTTCTTCTTGGAGTTTTATGGTTTCTGATCTTACATTTAAGTATTTAGTCCATTTTGAGTTTATTCTTGTGCATGGTGCAAGAAGGTGATCCAGTTTCTTTTTTTTTTTTTTTTTTTTTTGCATATATCTGTCCAGGTTTCCCAATAACATTTAATGAATAGAATGTCTTTACCCCACTGTATGTCCTTGCCTTCTTTGTCATAGATTAAATGACCATACAGGCATAGGTTTATTTCTGGGCTGTCTATTCTTTTCCATTGATCTATGTGTCTGTTTTTACCAGTACCATGCTGTTTTGATTACTATAGTCTTTTTATTGTTATTATTATTAGTAGTAGTAGTTACAGATGTACAAAACAATGCAATAGTTATCCTTTTCACCCTTACAAAGTGACTCCCCCCTTCCCCATCCACTGTCCCCCCACCCCTGATATCATACATATCTATTACAATTCCATTGACTCCATCCCCACACTATACTCCACATCCCATGATTATATATGTGTTTACTATAGTCTTGTCATATCACTTGACATCAGGTAGCATGATACCTCTATTTTGTTCTTGTTTCTTAAGATTGCTGTGGCTATTTGGGGTCTTCTGTGGTTCCATATAAATTTTCAGATTATTTGCCCTAGTACTGTGAAAAATGCCATTGGAATTTTGATAAGGATTGCATTGAATCTATAGATTGCATTGGGTAGTATGGACATTTTAACGATGTTAATTCTTCCTGTCCATGAACACAGTATTTTCTTCCATTTATTTGTATCTTCTTCAATTTCCTTCTTCAGTGTCTTATACTTTTCTGAATACAGGTCTTTTACTTCCTTGTTTAAATTTATTCCTAGGTATTTTATTTTATTTTATTTTTTGATGTATTATAAATGGGATTGTTTTCTTAATTTCTATTTCTGACAGTTTATTACTGTTGCATAAAAAGGCAACTGATTTCTGAATATTAATTTTGTCCTGCTACATTACTGAATTCATTTATCTGTTCTAATAGTTTTTTTTGGGGGAAACTTTGGGATTCTCTCTATATAGTATCATGTTATCTGAAAATAATGACAATTTTACTTCTTTGTCTCCAATTGGGATGTCTTTTATTTCTTTTACTTCTCCGATTGTTGTGGGTAGAACTTCCAAGACTATGCTAAATAAAAGTGGTGAGAGTGAGCATCTTTGTCTTGTCTCTGAATTAAGGAAAATGCTTTTAGCTTTTTCCCTGTGGAGTATGATGTTAGTTGTGGGTTTGTTGTACATGGTCTTTATTAATGGTCGGTTATGTTCCATTTATTCCCACTTTGCTGAGAGTTTTTATCATAAACGGATGCTGGATTTTGTCAAATGTTTTTCTGCATTTATTCATATGGTCATACGATTTTTACCTCTCGTTCTGTTTATATGGTGTATCATGTTAACTGATTTGCTGATTGAACCAACCTTGCATCCCAGGAATAAACCCAATTGATCATGGTGTATGATCATTTTAATGTATTGTTGATTTCAGTTTGCTAATGCTTTGTTGAGGATTTTTGCATCTATTTATGTTCATCAGGGATATCAACTTGTAGTTTTCTTTTTTTGTAATGTCTTTGTCTGGCTTTGAAATCAAGGTAATGGTGGCCTTGTAGAATGAGCTTGGGAGCTTTACATACTCTTAAATTTTTTTGAATAGTTTGAGAAGAATACATGTTAGATCTATTTGAATGTTTGGTAGAATTCACCTGTAAAGTCATTGGGTCCAGGACTGTTGTTTGTTGGGATTTTTTTGATTACTGACTCAATTTTGTTAGTAGTAATTGGTCAGTTCAGATTTCCTTTTACTTCTTGATTCAGTCTTGGGAGAATGTATTTTTCTACACATTTTTCCATTTCTTCCAGATTGTCCTATTTGTTGGCATATAACTGTTTGTAATATTTTCTTATAATCCTTTGTATTTCTGTGGTGTCAGTTGTCATTTCTCCTCTTTCATTACTGATTATATTTATTTAGGTCCTCTCTTCCTCTTCTTTTTTTTCTTAATATGTCTGGCTCAAGGTTTATCAATTTTGTTTATCTTGTCAAAGAACCAGCTCATGGTTTCATTGATCTTTTGTATATTTTTACTCTATTTTGTTTATTTTCACTCTGATATTTATTATTTCCTTCCTTCTATTCACTTTGGGTTTTGTTTGCTATTCTTTTTCTAGTTCCTTTAAGTGCAAGGTTAGATTGTTCATTTGAGGGTTTGTTTGTTTCTTTAGGTACGCCTGTTTTGCTATGATTTCTCTTTTATGACTGCTTTCACCTTGTCACATAGATTTGGGGTCTTTGTGTTTTCATTTTCATTTCTCTTGAGGTAACTTTTGATTTCGTCCTTGCCCTCATTGTTGACTCATTCATTATTTCGTGACATGTCATTTAGCCTTCATGTGTTAGTGTGTTTTTCAGTTTGTTTTTTCTTGTAATTGACTACTAGTTTCATACCATTATAGTTCAGAGAAGATGCTTGATATGATTTCAATCTCTTAATCTATTGAGACTTGTTCTGTGGCCTAACATGTGGTCTATCTTGGAAAATGTTTCATGTGCACTTGAAAAGAACATGTATTCTGCTGCTTTGGGGTGAAATGCTTGAAAAATATTAATTAAATGCATCTGGTGTAGTGTGTCATTTAAGGTCACTGTTTCCTTGTTTATTTTCTGTCCATTGCTGTTAATGAGGTGTTAAAGTCTCCTACTATTATTGTATTACCATCAATCCCTACTATTATTGACTTACATCAATTATGTAAGTCAATATTTGCTTTATATATTTAGGTGCTTCTATGTTAGGTGCATAAATGTTTATAAGAGTGATATCATCTTGTTGGATTATCATTATGTAATGTCCTTTGTCCCTTATTAGAGTCTTTGTTTTAAAGTCTTTTGTCTGATGTAAATATTGCTACTGCAATACTTCTTTTCATTTCCATTTGCATGAATTATCTTTTTCTATCCCTGTACTTTCAGTCTGTGTGTGTTTTTGATCTGATGTGTGTCTCTTGTACACAATAAATGTATGGGTGTTTTTTTTCCTTATCCATTCAGTTACCCTATGTATTTTCACTGGAGCATTTAATCCATTTAATTAAAAGTGATTATTGATAGATACATAGTCATTGCCATTTTATCATTCATCTTTATGTTCTTTATTTTATTCTTTCTTCTTCTTCTGAAAGAAGTCCCTTTAACATTTCTTGTAATACTGGTTTGGTGATGACGAACTCTTTTTAGCTTTTTCTTCTCTGGGAAGCTCTTTGTCTGTTCTTCAATTTTAAATGATAGAATTAATAGGTAAAATACTCTGGATTGTAGGTCCTTGCTTTTCCTCATTTTGAATATTTCACACCCCTCCCTTCTAGCCTTCAAAGTCGTTCTTGAGAAAGCAGTTGAAAATCTTAAGGGAGCTCCCTAGTAGGTGACTAACTGCTTTTCTCTTGCTGCTTTTAAGATTCATTCTTAGGGCCGGCTGAGTGGCGCAGTGGTTAAGCGCTGGCCTTGGAAGCCAGCAGCCCCGGTTCGGTCCCACATGTGAGGGCCAGTGACACTGCCCTCAAAAAAAAAAAAAAAAATTCATTCTTTGTCTTTAAACTTTGGTATTTTAATTACGTGTCTTGGTGTGGGCCTGTTTGAGTTCATCTTATTTGGGACTCTCTGCACTTCCTGGACTTGTACATCTATTTCCTTCACGAGGTTAGAAAAGTTTTCAGTCATTATTTCTTCAGATAGGTTCTCAATCCCTTGTTTTATCTCTCTTCTCCTTGTACCTCTATGATGTGAATGTTAGTATGCCTGATATGGTCCCAGTGTTCTCTAAACTAATCTCATTTTTTCAAATCCCTTTTCTCTTTTAGCTGTTCTGATTGGGGCTACTTTGTCTTCTAAATTGCTGAATCAGTACTCTACTTTATATAGTCTGCTTGTGTTTCCTTCTGGTGCATTTTTCATTTCAGTTATTATATTCTACACTTCTGATGGGTTCTTTTTTTTTGGTTTCTATGTCCTATTTTATGCTTGCTATTTCTTTGTTGAAGTTCTCACTTAGTTCTTTGAGCATCCTTTTAACCACTGTTTTGAATTCTGTATCTGGTCAATTGCTTGTCTTCTTCTCTTTTAGTTCTTCTGGAGTTTTCTTCTATTGTTTCATTTGGGACATATTTCTTTGTTTCCTCATTTGGGCTACCTCTCTGTTTGTTTCTATTTGTTAGGTAGATCTGCTGTGTCTTTCAGTCTTGGTCAGATGGTCTTATGTAGAGGTGCCCTGTGATGCCCAGTGGCACAGTCTCCCTGGTGTCCTCTACCAGGTGCTCTTGCAGTGTCCCTTGTGTGTGCCCTCCTGTTATAGTTGAGATTTGATTGCTGTTGCCATGTCGGTGGATACAATTTACCCTCACACTGACTGGCTGTGGAGTTTGGTCATATCCAAAGTTTAAGGGCTGCTTTATGGGGGCTTACCCTGCAGTGCAGGATTTGTTCCAGTGGTCCCTGTTGAGATTGCCCTGTAGGTGTGCAGCTTGTAGGGCTAATTGGGTGGTGCTCTGCAGTTGTTTCTGGGGCCTCTTAGGAGGGGCTCTGGTGTACGCCCAGTTTAGCCACTGCCTGTGATTGACCAGGGACTACCTGTTAGGAGCTACAAAGAGATCCATGGTTGGTTACTGCCTATGCTGGACCTGGAGGCCAGTGGGAGAGGCCATGTTGTGAACTGAGGATGGCTGCCACCAATAACAAGTCTGGTGTATCCCCACAAAAAGCCCAGGGCTCCTAGAGGCCTGCTGCCACCTGTCAGCTCCCACAAGACTCAGCTGCTAATAGACTCTCATGCAGTATGCAAGTTGGGTGAGGCAGAGTGCCAGGGAGTCACCAGGGTGGAGCAAATGGGCTTCACCAGGCTAATGCAGATTCAGATTTGGCCGTGTGGGAGTAGGTTCAACACAGAAAAGATGGTGCCTGCTTGTTGGATGTTCAGGAGGACTATTCAACACAACGAAAATGATGACTCTCCCTTTAACCCTTGCCCTGTAGCCACACAACTCAATCTTTCCCTGTGTCTCAGATGCCTCCCAAGTCACTGTTCTTCCCCTGGAGCCCAGGCTGAATTCTGTCAAGCAAGTGAGATAACACAGTATTTGTCTTTCTGCCTCTGGCTTATTATAATTATCATGCTGTCTTTCAGGTTCATACATGTTATCACATATGGCAGGATTTATTTCTTACACACACACACACACACACACACACACACACACACACATCACCTTTTCTTTATCTATTCATCTGTTGACTTAAGATTTAAGTTGTTTCTGTGCCTTAGCTATTGTTAATAATGCTGCAATGAACGTAGGGGAAAATCCCAGAGTTGGGATTGCTGGATCATATGGTAGTTCTAGTTTTAATTTTTTTAAAAATCTGCATGTTATCTTTCATTGTAACTGCACCAATTTACATTCCCACCTCCAGCGCACAAGGGTTCCATTTTCTCCACATCTTTCCCAACCTTTGTTATCTATTATTATTATTATTACTATTGCCATCTTAATAGGTATGAGGTGATATCTCATTGTGGTTTCGATTTGCATTCCCCGGATGGTTAGTAATGTTGGGTATCTATTTATGTATTGGCCATTTAGATGTCTTCTTTGGGAAAAGTATGTCTATTAATTCTCTGCTTAGTTTTAAATCATATTGTTTGTTCATTTTGCTATTGAATTGCATGAGTTCTCTATATATTTTGGATATTAACCCCTTATCAAATACATGATTTGCAAATATTTTCTCCTATCTGTAGGTTGTCTTTTCAGTTTTTTTTTTTGTTGTTTGTTTGTTTGTTTGTTTGCGGGGGGTTCATTTCTTTTGTTCTAGAGTAGGCTTTTAGTTTGATGTAGTCCTACTTATTATTTTTTGCTTTTGCTGTTTGTGCTTTTGAAGTCATATCCAAAAAATTGTTGCCGACCAATGTAAAGGAGAGTTTTTTCTATGTTCTTCTAGTGTTATGGTTTCAGGTCTATTGTTTAAGTCTTTAATAGATTTTGAGTTAATTTCTGTGAGTGGTGTAAGATAGGCGTCGGCTGAAGTCAAGGCATGAGCAGGTCTGTGTTTCTTTCTGGAGCTTCAAGAGGGTAGTCTATTTCCTTGTCTTTTCCAACATTCAGAAGCTGATTATATTCCTTGGTTCATGATCCCTTCCTCCAACTTCAAAACTAGCAATAGGGGGTCCAGTCCTTCTCACATTGTATCTCACTCTTGCTTTCTCATCTGTGTCCTTCTTTCATTTTTAATGATTGCATTGGGTCCACCTGAGTAATCCAGAATAATCTCTCTATATGAAGGCCAGCTGATTAGCAACCTTAATTTAATCTGAAGCCTTAATTCACCTTTGCCATGTAAAGTAACTTGCACAAGTTCCAGAGATTGGGAAATAGATATATATTTTAGGGCCATTATTCTGCCTACTACACTCTGCTCTCTGGCCCCCAAAGGTGAATTTGTATCCCACATGCAAAATGCATTCACTCATCCTACAGGCCCCCAAATTATCAACTAATGATACCATCAACACAAAGTCCAAATTCTCATCAAAATCTTATAAGGTCAAAAGTCATATCTTATCTCTAAATTATGTAAAGTAGATATAGGTAGGACTCTGGGTATGATTCATACTGGGGCCAAATTCTCTTCCATCTGTAGACCTGTGAACTAAAATAACAAAAACAAAAAACAAACAAAAAAACCCCTCAATTTATCTATTCCCAAAATAAAATGGACGGACTGGCATAGGATAACAGTTTTAGGCATTCCAGTTCAAAAAGGAAGAAAATGAAAGGAAAAAAAAAAAGGAGGTACTAGTCCTCAGCAATTTTGAAACCCAGAAAACTCCATTCAATTCAATGCCTAAAAATAAGCTTCTGTGGCTCATAGTTTTGCCCTCCGAAGTATTTCCATTTTACTCTTTCTTGTAGCTTCCATCTCTCTACTGATATTACCTATTTGATCATGCGTATTATCTACCTTTTTAGTGAGAACCTTTTAAATTTCCACCACTGTTATTCTTAAAACTTTTCTGTCTAATATATCCAATATTTGTGTCATATTTGAGTCTGGTTCTGGGTTTTTGTTTATCTTCCCTGACACAGTTATTCCTGTCTTTTAGTAGAATTATAATTTTTGGTTGAAACCTGGGCCTGTTTTTTAAAGAAGTGGATACCAAACCAAGATAAGTATTGTGTTGTTTGGAGAAGATCTAGCATTTCCTTCTGTTCTGCCCTATCTGTGGGGATTTGTTTTAATATAGTCTGGTGTTTGAATGTATTTAAAGTTTGTTGTTCCTCTGCTTTCCAGAGTTAACCTTTGTTTTACTTATGGCCACTACTGACTTTAAATTCCTCTAGTGATGCCTTATTTTGTGTTCCCTTTTGACTTTGAGCCTTTTTGCTTCTCCCAAGTGAGATTTTCTTACCGTTCTTTTTGCCATATTCCAGACTTATTTTTAAATGTCTTATTACCATAGTGATATAGTACAGATAATAATTCTAAGTTATTGAAAGATTAATATTAAACCAAATTTGTAAGCTTTAATGCCTATTCTGTGCTTTAAGTGGGACTGCATTAAGGTGCCTATAATATCATGGGTCAGCATACATAAGTATGTGGACTTCAGTACACTACAAGCTATAGCAAAACAGTGCTATCTCCAGCTTATCTCAGTATGAAATTAGGTTGTATGAATAAGAAAAAGTATATTTGAAGATAGCTTAGCACTCTGTTTAAGAATATTTTCCTATGAATAAATTATTACATGGATTATTGTGTTTAAAAAATTTAAGAAATTTGTTGTGAAAAGAGGTGATTTTATACTTAGAGGATTTCATTGTGACAAGGTAATACATAGTAAAATAGGAGAGTCAAGATGAAATACTAAAAGAAAGACAAGTGTTAATCTAGATAAATGGCAACATTGTATACAAAATCAAAATTTCTGCTCAGTCTTTTTAAATAATTGTCAGTAGAAGATAAGCAAAAAATAAAAATGAAGGTTATTGTTTCATTTATGTGATTTGTGTGAAATGCACTTCTGTCATTGTAGCTCTCTTAGGATCTTGTTAAATGGCACCATTTATCTCAAGGGATTTTTTTTTATATAAAACATTTTAAGCAGGCAAGATAAAAATTTTAAAGTATAAAATAAATTATTTCTGTGTTCAACAATTTGTTGAGCAGTTTTCAGATTCCCCTGAGAATGGCAACGTTTTCATTTCAAAAGTGCTATTTAATTTATTGAATTGGAGGCAGTTCTTCAAAAAACTAATTGAAAATAAGTAAATATATAGCAAATATAAAAGCTATTTGGAGCCACTGTAAGACATGATTTTTATTTAGAAGTTGATGACAATATGACTGATATTTTTCAACCCAGGCTTCTGACCTTCAGAAAAACTTAACTCAGGGTATGTGATAACTCATATCTACTCAAAAGTTATATTTTTATGTTAGTGTTACAAGGAACATGCTATTTAGTATGAGTAAAGATGAAGGTTTGTTCTCTTAATACCCAAATATAGTTATTTTAGAAAAACATGTTATTTGACTCTTAATAAATTTTTTCTATTTTATCTCTTTAATATTCATTAAAATTTTCTTTTTTTCTTAGAAAATGAAAACAAATGTGAATTCTGTACTTTCCTTCATCCTTAAATTTTTTGAAATTATTGTCCAGCTCCAACCTGCTAAGACCTTTATAGAATACGTTTGAAACACTACTCCATAGTAATGTAATCCACAAGTGGAAAAGAAAAGCATTTAAAAGATATTACAATATTATAAAAAGCTGTTTTACCTTTTTTACTTTGGGTAGCAGTAATATAAATATCAGCTGTGTATTGACAGCTATGATAAAAGTGTCATTTTTACTTAGTTATATAAGAAGAAAGATGTGTGTGTGTGTGTGTGTGTGAGAGAGAGAGAGAGAGAGAGAGAGAGAGAGAGAGAGAGAGAGAGAGAGAGAGAGAGAGAGAGAGAATGGTTTCTTAGTTGTTGAGGGAGTTTCAGGTAATGTTAGGCCTAGTTAGAAAAAAAATCTCATTTTTGACACAAATCAAAAACAAAATTATTGGACTAAAAAAGAACTTCAAGAACAATTTTTTAATATGCTAAGAAAGAGGGTAAAATTGATCATTGGAAATAAGACTTAAAATTATTCATAAGAATATTGAGAATAGAAAAAGTAATGAGAGATGAAATATAAGTGACAGCAGAAAAGTCTTTCTGGCAACTAATCAGTGTGGCCATTGTGATGAGAAAAACAAACAAAATGTGATGGGGGGGTGGTCTTTGGTGTTCACTGGTCATTTGGTAAAGGGTAGATCTTTCACAGAATCAGAAAAATCAAGGTATATTAATTAATCAGAAAGATAATCCACTGAAATCAGATATAACAGAGCAATATAGTAATAGATGATAGGTGAGTTTAGCCCAACAGTTAGGATATAATAGGGAAACTGAGGCCATCAGATTCCTATTCTGTACCAAACCGAGGGTTAGTTGTGTCTTCTCCCTAATAGTACCGAGTGTTTCTGAAATAACATGCAAAGCATAGACATGTAATTACAGAGAGGCAGAATTATGTAGCATAATGGCACAAGGAAACAACTTATATAAAACTCTAGCACATCAGATACATAACTTAAGGCAATATTTATTACTTTATGAATCTTTAATGATGGGGAAGTTATATGTATACCCAGGTAATTGCACAGTTTTCCTTCATATAAGTCATTCTCAAATTTATTGTACACAATTATTACCTGGACAAGTTTATTAAAATGCAGGTATAAGGTACTCAGATCAGAGCTATGCTTTGTAGGCCTAGGTTGAAGCCTTTTAAACCATCATGAAATACTATTTGGAGTGTTCACAGTAGTATATTAGAAAACATATTTGTACACAGTACATGTTAATGTTGGTTTTGCTTTTTTTTTTTTAAAGATTTTATTGGGGAATTGGAGGAGGGAACAGTGTTGGGGAATCGGGGAAGGGGAATAGACAAGTTGCTGTCCTTTTGTTCTTCAGTCTAGTTGTGGAGAATGTCGCTTCACTGGCCCATGTTGGTATTGTGATCATTATGTTCTCCCTGGCTGAAGCAGATCAGTCGCCAGCCACCGGACAGCTGCTCACAGCGGCTCACGCCTGCTGCTGGCCATTCATGGTAGCTTACAGCAGCCCACTGCAGCCCCCACTGCAGCCTATACCGTCACCAGCGACTCTTGGAAGCCCAGTTCCAGGTCGAGCTGTTCACCATTTTAGCTGTAGAGGGCACAGCATCACTGGCCCATGTGGGATTCAAACCGGCAGCCCTGCTACTCAGAGTTTCCATTTCCAAGCCAACTCTTAACCAACGAGCCACTTGACCTGCCCATGGTTTTGCTCTTTTAAACTGCTTTTTTCCACGTTAGTCCCAAGTTAAGATCCATAACAAATTTTTGTTTTGCTTTGTTGTTTTAAAAAAGCACATTTCTCATGCATCATTAGAAATCACTCTGTTTATATTTTTACTCTATATGCAAAGCACACTTGGTGAAGATTGCAAGACTATGAAATGGATTGAAAATAATTAGCCTGCTACAGTTAAAAATAAGTTGCATAAATAAAGGTTGAAAATTTTTGGATTATTTCCATCTATTCAATATCCAGAGTATTAGCACATCTACCTAATTCATTATAAAATGTAAATCTAGTTATTCAGCACCATTTTGCATAGATCCATAGTTAAAACATTGGACAGAAAATGTTAGAAATATTGCTTATTAAAATATATTGTTCATTTTGAGTGTTTTAATTAACAATATGTTGTTGATAATTATCCCTTGGATGTGATAGTCTATCCAAAAGTCTTTATTTTCCATGAGAATTTTGCCCAGTCTGGAAATAATAGTTTCACTAAAATTAATCTATATCATATGCATCCATCATACTTCTATGTTATTGTGGCCTGTCACTCTATTATGGAACACCCTTAAATTAATTTGACATGGTGCAGTTCTTAAAAAGACTTTATCATCTTCTTCTGACCTCATTATCTTATACTTAATTACTTGAAAATTAGTGTAGTAAATTTCTTAGATACTAATATTAATCCAAATCGTTAAAATGATCAAGGGTATACTCTGCCTTTTTTTCAAGATGGGATTAACATTTTATAGTTTTTCAGTTCTCAGAGAGGGACTCAATCTCAGTGCAATCTCAAAACAATGGCAAATTCACAAATGACAGTTTACATTTTACAAATAACCTCAGTGGTGTGTCATCATGTCCTACTGATTTGAATATTTATATTATATCATATGTTTTTCTTGCTGGCCTGATATATCCTTCGAACATTTTGTAGGGTGAATACATTAGCTTTTCTATCCTTATAACTTCTCCTTCTTTATCCATCTCCATAAATATCTGCATGGCTTGTACAAATCAATTAGAGTAGTCATTATGGAAGCAATTTAAAGGATGTCAAAAGTTTCTACTTCCTAGATGTTAAATGAAAAGTACTATATGTAGCTTACACCTCTGTACAACTGTATAATTTTGTTGGCTATAATATATAATAAAAAAGTATGTTTGGGGCCGGCCAAGTGGCGCGGTGGTTAAGCACTGGCTTGGGAAGCCAGCGGCCCCAGTTCGGGTCCCACATATGAGGGCCAGTGACACTGCCCTCAAAAAAAAAAAAAAAAAAGTATGTTTGATATAGCTTCCAGTACAAATTTCAAATAGTTCCAGCAAATGGGGAATACTCATGTAAGAGGGATCTAATTACAAAATAAATAAAAATTCCATAGTTTTCCTAAGCAGGAGGAGGGTTTTTGGCATACACTATCCAAATTTCTGAACCTCCTGCCCTGGCTTGTCTTTGTCTTAGAGCTTGGTTTTCCTTGTCTGACAAGAACAAACAGTGACTGTCTTGATGGCTCTCCTACCTACTGTGGTCAAGATATCCTCATCTCTTAGCCATTTTCTAACCATTTGTCGATGCTCTGAGTCCATAACTCTGCCCATTTCTGGACATTAATTAACCTAATGATAGTAATAATAATAATAATAATACCCTGTCTAATAAATGTTTTGCTACCTGCAGGGAATAATAATTTATTTGCAGAGAGTGGGATTAAGAGGAGGAGCTCTTTTCTACTGTTCCCCCAAATTCTTTCATATTCTGATAAGTTTTGTTGCTATGTTTGATGCCATAGTTACTAAAATATTATAATACTAAAAAAAGTGCAGAAACATGAGAAATAAACCAACTAGGAAAGATAACATTATTCAAATAATCACAGGCATCAGGTGTACATTACTTATGCATGGGTTTGGCTAGGGTAATATAATAAGGAGTGGTGCAGGGGGTTTCTCCAATAAAATTTCAAATGCTTTTCTCATCCAGAGGCATAAAACTCTTTTTGTTATTTTGCTGGCATCAAACTTAACATTGCCATTGAGGCTTTCAGAGTTGTGTCAAAATGCTTCAATCTATTACTTATTAAAGAATAATTTATTCAAATAATGTATGATTTATTCAACATAAAGTCATTATTTAAAAAATTAAATGTGCTAAAATAGAAGAATTTATCTAAAAATGTATGAAAACACACACACACACACACACACACACGCACGCACACACACACATAAAGAGGGTGCCAAAAAATGTATACACATTTTAAGAAAGGAAAAACCTGTATTAAAATAACACCGATGGTGATCACTTTGAGCACCTCTTGTAATTGCAGAAGACAAACATGACTTGTATTCATCTTTTGTTATTGGTATATATTGAGTAAACAATTTTAATAGTTTTTTCCTTTCTTAAAATGTGTATACATTTTTTTGGCACTGTGTGTGTGTGTGTGTGTGTGTGTGTGTGTGTGTGTGTGTGTATTTCAAACTAATACACAAAGCTGTTTTTGGTTTTTTTTCCACTTAGTTTTGGTTCTACATCCGTTTACTACCATAAACACAAATGTGTTCTTGAAAGTCAGGGTTTCCTGTGTTGGAAATTCATAACATAATTATCTGAAACAAAACCATATATAGAATTATCAGGTATTCAGTAGGAACCAAGAGGTAGGAGGCAACTTATGATCTGGGAAACAACTCAGTCTAGATGAACCAAAAATAAAGTCTAAGAATGAGAAGGGATCAATTAGGAAACTGGAATTATAAACTTAAAAGTCAATAGCTCTGAAACAGAAGAATAAAAATATGGGTTTAGAGTAATGGTAATACAGTAGTACCTTGGTTTGCGAGCATAATTCATTCAGGAAACAAACTACTCATATTGCAAACATCACTCATTTACCATTTTAAAATGTATTAGAAATGTTTGCTAGTCTTGCGGAACACTCTCAGATTACATTATTTGCAATCCAAAGTTTTACTATATATGGTACAATCGTCTGTATATGGAATTCTAGTCACTGTCATCCATTTATATATTTGAATATTTCTTGCCAGAATGGGAGAAACTCCCTAGACTGACATATAACCAGCAAAAACCTGATGAGAATTCTTCTAAAAATTTTTACCATGAAGTTCTGGTAAAGTTAGAAGTATGTGTGGTGTGAAGACTGGAGGTTAAGGGGCTGTTCAGATACACATTTTTGTAATTTCACATAGATAAGAACTTCCCTCAAATGAATATAACTAGTTTAAATTTAAAAATTGGCTCATGTAATTATGTGATTGTGGGGGCTAGAAACTCTGAAATATGAAGGGAAGGCCAGCAGGCTAGAAATTCTGGCAAGAATTGATGTTGCAATCTTGAGTCTGAAGCCTAGAAACTCAGGTCAAATTTCTATGTTGCAGGCTGGAGGCAGAATTCTTTCTTCTTCAGGGGTCCTCAGTCATTATTCTTAAGGCCTTCAACTAATTAGATGAGGCCCACCCGTATTATAGAGTATAATCTACTTTATTCAAAGTCTATTATTTTAATGTTAATCACATTTTAAAATATATATTCACAGCAACATCTAGACTGGTGTTTGACCAAGAAACTGGGAACCAAAATCTAGTCAAGTTGACACAAAATTAACCACCACACTGAGTTTATTATCAATGTAATTAGTTAAGATTAAGTCATACTGCAGTAAAATTGACTCTTAATCCAACATTACTGGTATCCTTATACTAACAAAAGAAACACAAGAGACACAGACATATGATTGGAGAATGATATTTGATGACAAAGGCAGAGATTAAGTGCTGCAACTCGAAGCCAAGAAACACCAAGAGTTGTCAGCAAACCACCAGAAACTAGGAAGAAGAAAGGAAGGATTATCCCCTATGTGTTTCAGAGGGAGCATGGCCCTTTCCCAAGACCTTGATTTTAGAATTCTAGCTGCCAGAACTGTAAAACAATAAATTTCTATTGTTTAAAGCAATAATAATTATAATAATAATAGTATAGATTTTAGTACATAGAAGTAGGATGCTGCTGTAAAAACAAAACAAAACTAAAAATGTGGAAGTTGAGTTGAAACTGGAAAATGAGTACAAACTGTCAGAGTATAGAGGCCTTTGATAGAGGATACATAGATTGCCTTGGTGATATCATTGGTAAAAGTGTGGATGCTAACATTTCTGATAAAGGCTCTAAAACTATGGATGAGAGCTATAGAGAAAACTTCTATCATACTGGAGAATACATATATCATCATAAACAGAATGTTGCTAGCAATATGAATGATAAATGTGTTTCTGATGAATTATTAAACATAAATGGGGAATATATTATTGGATGCTGGAAAAAAAGAGTGGCCCTTATTATAAAGGGACAGAAAACAGGCATAAAAGTAGAACTTGTAAGTGAAGAAATTAGATATTTAGCTGTGGAGAGTCCCAAGCGAAATATGGAAGGTTTCTCCTCATTGCTTGCTATGGGTTAAATGTTGTCCTCCACAAATTCATATATTCAAAGCTTAATCTCTTTCTCTGCCATGTGAAAATAGTGAGAAAGTAGCCATCTGCAACCAAGGAGAACTCTTACCAAATACGAAATCAGGCAAAACTTTGATCTTGGACTTTCCAGCCTCCAAAAGTGTGAGGAAATAAATTTCTCTTGTTTAAGCCAACCATTCTATGATATTTTGTTATGGCAGCCTGAGCTGACTAAGACAGTGCTTATAGTAAAATGTAAGAGGAAAGACACGAATTGAGAAACTATTGAGCAGAAAGGAACCAGCTTATTATGATTTTGAAGTCACAGCCAATTCAGGTAGCATGCTCTGGAAATAGGCCCAAGGGCATGGGTGGACAACCGTGGACAACCATGTGTTAAGAGCAGAGTCATGTGACTCATGGATCCAAACAAATATTTCAGCAGTAGCCAGGAATAGAGACATGGTTAACCAAGAAAGATATGTGGATGACCCTTTTGTCTGATTGCTTGAAACCCTGTGAACTGCACAGGAGACCAAAAAGTTTTTTGAGAATGTTATACCCTCGTTATACTAGACTGGAAAGGATAGAGATGAGATAAAATGAAGGAAGAATGACTCCCAAGGCAGAACCATAGATGCAGAGGCCTGGGCCAATAGGGCATTTTCTGGCCAAGATTGCAAGGCCAGCAAATGGCCTTTGTGGGTCTAACAGCAGGGGCTGTAGCCCTGGTAGCCAGGAAGGTGGAGCAGCTGCCCCAAGAGGCCAAGAGAGCAGGGCCATCACCTTAGCAAGCCCAGGGCATTGAGCCATATTCTCAGGCCTTTAAATCTAATGGAATTTGCCCTGATGGGTTTCATACTTGCTTGGGACCTATGATCCTTTATTTCTTCCATAATTCTCCATTTTAAAATAGGAATGTCTATGATACGCCTGTTTCACCATTGTATTTTGGAAGCATATAACTAGTTTTCTGGTTTTACGGGGCCATAGATAGAAAGAAATTTTGTCCCAGGATGGACCCTACCCAGAATCTCACCCATATCTGATTTAGGCTAGGTAAATGAGGAGGTTTGCAACTTTTTTAGTTTTTTACACTTAGATGAGATTTTGGCAGACTGTTATGGGTTAAATTGCCCCCCCTCAAAGAAATATCTTAACTCTCAGTACCTCAGACTGTGAGCTTATTTAGAAATGGGATCATTGCAGATATATTTAGTTAAAATGAATTTTTAGGAAGCAGAACTGTGAGACCATAGGTTTCTGTGGGGGTTTTTCCCCACTCTCCCTCCTAAAATAACAATATAGTTGGCATTCATTTAAAAGTTTTATTGACATATAATCAACATCCAAGACAATTCACTCATTTAAAATATACAATTCAGTGTTTTCTAGTATATTCACAAAGTTGTGCAACTATCACCAAAATTTAATTTTAGAATTTTTTTTCTCTTCAAACAGAAATCTCACATCAGGAGCTCAACTGTGCTGGAGAGCTGGGCTGTCAGGTATCTGAGTAGCCAATTAAGACAACAAGCCAAAATAAAGTAATAATCAAGCATTTAGAAACTTAACTTGAGTGACATAAGCAAGAGGCTAAACCAGAGAAAACGCAGACTCTTCCTTATTCCATTTTTCCCAATGGAACAACCACCAGTTGAACATCAAAGATGCACTGGCACAAATGTGAAGGCCATCTCATTGCTGAATTAGGCCCAAAGAAAAGCATCCTGCAGTTTTATGGACCCAGTAGTCAGGAAGGGAGAGAGGAGTAAAGGCTAGGAGTGCAAAAGTTCAAAGTGGGGGTAAGTGTCTACAAAATTCCCCTCTCCCCTGATAAGGAGATCTCAGCAGAAGCATTTGTGGAAGGCGTCTGCTTCAGCCTCAGATAAAGAGGTCTCTGAAATGATGGTGCCTTATTAGGAATGCAGATTTATGTAAGAACATGTCTGGCTGTGGAGTGATGCTGAATCTTTGACTACAACCTTCATAGACTGCAATTCATTGGCTGAGAGCCAATTCTATTGTGAGAGAGCAGCTTTCTGCTATGAGGCTTGCCAAACAAAGCCTTTGTAATTGCCTATAGTTTGAATGAAAATTCACATATAGGTTTTTTGGCCAGGAGCCAGACTCCTCAGCACATGTACACATTGGACATCACTCCCTGCATTAGTATGTTGTCCCAGAAACATAGGACCAACAGGATAGATAAATATATTAGACTAGATAGATAGATAGATAGATGATAGATAATAAGGAATTAGCTTACACAGTTATGAAGGCTGAGACGTCCCAAGAGCTATTGCTGGCAAGCTGGAGATGTGGGAGAGCCAAAGGTGCAAGTCCCTGTCTGAATCCAAAGATAGGAGGAGGCTGTTGTCCTAGCTGGAAGACAGGTAGAGAGAATTTTCTCTTTCTCAGCCTTTTTGTCCTATTCAGGCCTTCAATAGATTGAACTGGGCAGGGGAATCTGTTTTATTCAAACTAGCTATTCAAATGTTAATTCCAACCAGATTAACCAGTTAATCTCAACCTTCACTTAACAAAAACAGAATAATTTTTAACCATTTGTCTGGGCACTCTATGGCCCAGTCAATTTGACACAAAATTAATCATCACAAATCTACCACTCCTTGTCAGCTTGGCACTTAAACACATATCCTTGAATCATACTTAATAAAGACAATAACAAGATCATAATTCCACCTAACATGATACAACCGCCTTGCATATAACCAAAACCACAAAAACCCCATCCATTCCCAGAAAAGGAGGTAAATTCCTTGACTTATGTTTGCTCTTCTCTTTGATATCTCATAACTTAAAGCCAATGATGTAAAATTAACAATACATAATGCTATTATATAAAGTCGATACATCTGATGTTACATAATAAGGAAATAAGAGAAGGAAGAAAAGACACTTTAATAAAAATATTCTTAAGTTAATTAGGAGGACATACTCATGAAAGCTGCAGTGCTTTATTCTGTAACTGATCACGTGGTCATAGACAGTATTTGTAACTACCTTCTTATAATACCCATTTTGTATTTGCCTTCAGCAAGCAACTCAGCAGGCCATGGTCCTTTACCTGGTGTAGTGAAAGAAACCTTCATCCTGAAGGGTCTGAGTTATTATTAGTCCTGCCTGAATTGGGTTATTTGAGTTTTCCATTGACCTTAATGACAGCGTGTGGCACTACTGAGATACATCTAACTAAATTCCTGTACTCCAGACATACTCTTCCTTATCTTCACTGTAGAAGAGCATTCCAATTTCCCCTTGGTACTGAGGATCAATCACCCAGCCAGCACAGTAACCCTTCTTTGCCTTTTGATTCAAAGACATAAGGATTTCAAAGTGGCTAGGAGGCAGTCTTAACATCCAGTTCAATAAGATTGTTATTCCACCTTGTGGAAGCATTCCTCCCTTTGGAACTAAGACCTCTAGAGCAGCAGAATATAAGATCACAGGAACAGGAAGCAAAAAATTTGCTATTGGGACACTAGGGGTAATAGTGAGTGGGGAAACTCCTATTTCCACCTCTTTCCATGGTTTCTGGAGCCTGAATCCTTACTATGAAGGAAACAGCACCTTATATTGGAAGCAGATTCCAAGAATATACATAGTTATGTATCTTATAATGATGTTTTGGTCAATTATGAACTGCACATAGGATGGTGGTCCCATAAGATTGTAATAGAGCTGAAAAAATTTGATCACCTAGTGACGTAGCCATAATAATGTTGTAGCACTAAGCATTACTCTAATGTTTGTGGTGATGCTGGTGTAAACAAACCTATAGCACATACAATTATGCTAGTAGGCTGTACCATGTAGGTTTGTGTAAGTACACTCTATGATGGTTACACAATGATGAAATGACCTAACATTGCATTTCACAGAATGTATCCCTGTCATTAAGCAATGCATCATGGTATAGCCTCAAGAGAGCCTTGCTTCAACTTAGCAAGGTAAGGCCACCTAACTGGCTCTGTAACTAAGCATTCAATCTGTCCTTCCACCTTCCTATCAAACAGCACTTCAGTACGGTGAGGAGCATGGTTAGACCAGTGAATTTCATGAACATGGGCCTATTGCCACACGTCTTTTGCTGTGAAGTGAGTTCCTTGATCAGTGAAATCAATGCATGTGGACTACCATGATGGGGGTAAGGCATTCTATAATCCCATGGATGGCAGTTTTCACAACAGCATTACACACAGTGAAGGCGAATCCATGTCTAGAGTGAAAGTCTGTTCCAGTAAGAACAAAATCCTGCCCCATTCCATGATGGAAGTGGTTTAATGGAATCAATCAGACATCAGGTAGCTGGCTGATCACCCAGGGAATGGTGCCATATTGAGGACTCAGTGGTGATCTCTGGTGCTAACAGATTGTACACTCAGCAGTGGCTGTGGCCAGATGGGCCTTCCTGAGTGGAAGCCATGATGCTAAGACAATGCAGAACCTCCATCCTTGCCACTATGGCCACTTTGTTTATGAGCCATTGGACAATGACAGACATGGCAGGGGAAAGAGGATGACTGATTCACAGAATGGGTCATCCTAGCCACTTGATTATTGAAATTCTGCTTTTCTGAAGTCCCCCTTTGGTGAGCACTCATATAGGACACAAATATCTTAACATTTGTTGCCCATTTAGAGAAGTATATCCACAAATCTCTTCTCCAAATTTCCTTGTTACCAGTTTTCCAGTCATATTCCTTCCAAGTCACTGACCATTCAGCCAAAACATTAGCCACAGAACATGAGCCAGCATATAATTGCACATAACCACATCCACTGTTCGAAGTCCTGTGCCCTGGGAGTATTTCTCTTTACCATTGTCCTTCAAAAATGTCCCAGAAAGGGGCTGTAGTGATGCAGTTGCCCACTTTTGGGTGAGGTATGCATGTTTTTTAAATCAGGCCTGAGTGTTTCTTTTCTTTTCTTTTCTTTCTTTCTTTCTTTCTTTCTTTCTTTCTTTCTTTCTTTCTTTCTTTCTTTCTTTCCTTTCTTTTTCTTTCTTTCTTTCCTCCCTCCCTCCCTCCCTTCTTTCTTTCCTTCCTTCCTTCCTCCTTCCCATCCTCCCTCCCTCCCTTCTTTCTTTCTTTCCTTCTTTCCTTCCTCCTTCCCACCATCCCTCCCTTCTTTCTTTCTTTCTTTCTTTCTTTCTTTCTTTCTTTCTTTCTTTTCTTTCTTTTTCTTTTTCTTTCGTCCCTCCCTCCCTCCCTTCTTTCTTTCCTTCCTTCCTTCCTCCTTCCCATCCTCCCTCCCTCCCTTCTTTCTTTCTTTCCTTCTTTCCTTCCTCCTTCCCACCATCCCTCCCTTCCTTCCTTCTTTCTTTCTTTCTTTCTTTCTTTCTTTCTTTCTTTCTTTCTTTCTTTCTTTCTTTCCTTTCCTTTCCTTTCCTTCCTTCCTTCCTTCCTTCCTTCCTTCTTTCCTTCCTTCCTTTCTTCCTTCCTCCTTCCCATCCTCCCTCCCTCCTTTCTTTCTTTCTTTCTTTCTTTCTTTCTTTCTTTCTTTCTTTCTTTCTTTCTTTCCTTCTTTCTTTCCTCCCTTCTTTCCTCCCTCCTTTCTTTCTTTCTTTCTTTCTTTCTTTCTTTCTTTCTTTCTTTCTTTCTTTCTTTCTTTCTTTCTTTCTTTTTTTCCTTCTTTCTTTCCTCCCTTCTTTCCTCCCTCCCTTCTTTCTTTCTTTCTTTCTTTCTTTCTTTCTTTCTTTCTTTCTTTCTTTCTTTCTTCCTTCCTTCCTTTCTTTCTTTCTTTCTTTCTTTCTTTCTTTCTTTCTTTCTTTCTTTCTTTCTTTCTTTCTTTCTTTCTTTTTTTCTTTCTTTCTTTCTCCATCAACTGATTGTACAAGACTCTCCATGAGGTCATAAGTGCAGGTTGAGTGAGAGAAGCCAGTGTCACAGGAGTGAGGATTATGAGCATTTGAGCTACTTATTCCTGTAAAGCTTAGGGCCTGATTGTATATATGCACCACTTCCAGTTGATGATGCAGTGGTGCTATGCATGCTCAGCTTTATGGCTGGGTGGGTTAGAAAAACACCTGGTTCTTCATGGGCAGCTCAGGTTGCATGGTAACTTGGGGACCCATGGTTAAGCATTCTATCTTCACTAAGGTCCAGTAGCAGGGCAACAGCTGTTTTTCAAGAATGCAGTCATTATCTGTAGAATATTGCAGAGCTTTGCTCCAAAATCTTAAAGGCTTGTGCTGCAGTTCACCTACAGGGACTGCCAAAGGCTCTAAGCCACATCCCCATGTTCCACTGACACTTCAAGCACCATTGAATCTGCTGAGTCACATGGTCCAACAGGCATGGACCTATTGCAGAGCCTTCTCTGTTTCTGTACCCCACTCAAAACAAACTGTTTTTATGTCACCAGTAAATGGGCCAGAATAACACACCTAAATGAACAATATGTTTTCTCCAGAAAACGACTAAGTATAGTGCCTTTTTTGGTTGTAGGAGGGGTGTGACAATTTATCTTTTCATTTTAGAAGGTATATCTCAACATACCCCAAACCACTGGACTCTAAAATATGTCACTGAGGTAGAAGGCCCCTGAATTTTAGTCAGATTTATTCCCCATTTTCTGGCATGCAAATATCTTTTCAGTATGTCTAGAGTAGTTGCTACTTCTTCATCATTAGGTCTAAACAGCATAATGTCAGCAATATAATGAACCAGTGTGATACCTATGATCAAGATCTCTGTGAACTAAATTATGATATAACATGGAAAGTTGATACAACCCTGAAGTAGGACAGTGAAAGTGCATTGCTGGCCTTGCCAGTAAAAGAAAACTGCTTCTTGGGGTGCTTATTCACATGGATGGAGAGAAAGACATTTGCCTCATCAATAGCTGCATACCAGATGTCTAGGTTTGCTCAAGTAAAGAAACCACATTGAGTATAGCAGATGCAATTGGAGGTACCAACTAACTAAGCTTATGATAATCATTGTCATTCTCTAAGATACATTTGTATTCAGCACATGCCAAATAGGCAAGTTAAGTGAGGATGTGGTGGGAATTACCACCCGTGTATCTTTTAAGTCCTTGATAGTTACACTAATTTTCAATCTCTTCAAGAGTGAACTATTGCTTTTAAGTTATTATTTTCACAGGCATAGGCAGTTATAGTGGCTTCCACTTGGTCTTTGCCATGATAAAATTCCCCGTTTCACAGGTAAGAGAACCAATGTAAGGATTTGGCCAGGGGCCGTGTAAATCTATTCCAATTATGGAATCTGGAGTTGGGGAAATAACAACAGGTTGGATTTGGGGAATCACTGGGCCTACTGTGAGATGGATATGAGCTAAAACTCCATTGATAACCAGATTTCCATATGGCCTTCCTCTGACTTGTGAACCATAGTGACATTTTGGGTCTCCTAGAATTAGTATGCATTCAATGCTAGTGTTCAGTAGTCTCCCAAAGGTATGAATATATCCTCTTCCCAACTGTTCAGTCACCCTGGTAAAAGGCCAAAGAACCCTTTGGAAAGTGCTGGAAGAAAGATTAACCATATAAATTTTTGGCAATGTACCAGGTTCCTTCCTCAAATCTACCAACCAGCCTCGTCTTTATTTAAGGTCAGGAAACTGGCTCAACTCTGGGAATTAGTTGAGATATGACTGTTTTGTAATTTGAGTTAGACTTTTGTTCACCTGAACTAGAAGTTTTCTTCTTATGC
Organism: Aselliscus stoliczkanus; assembly: GCA_033961575.1. Lineage (NCBI taxonomy): Eukaryota > Metazoa > Chordata > Mammalia > Chiroptera > Hipposideridae > Aselliscus > Aselliscus stoliczkanus. Next base: position 70,286,407 of record CM066737.1, on the reverse strand, counting down.
ACATGAAGAATTCAAAAGCTTCCTATCTGCAGAGGGCCCCAAAAATGTGTATACACATTTTAAGATAGGAAAACCGCATTAAAATACTCAATATATACCAATAACAAAAGATGCATACAAGTTACATTTGACTTCTGCAATTACAAGAGGTGCTCAAAATGGTTACCATCAGCATCCAGACACTTCTGATTATGGCAAATTGCTGCTTGAGCAACGTTGACCAAAGTGTCCACTTGTATACATTTTCTAGCACCCTCAGTATTTTACTTTTAGGATCACCATGATCAACTAGTCAGTGCCATACATCTTCCAGAGTCACACTACTGTAATGTATGTTTTGACTCTGTTTTTCCTTACGGTAACCATGCCCATCTTGCCATGGGGAATGAGTGCCTCTACTTGGCCTCTGCCACCCCAGGATTCAATTACTCCCATTGCATTTAGTTTACTCAATTCAGTGACTGCAGTTCCCACTGTGAAGTCTGACCTACAAAAAAAAAAAAAAAAAAAAAAGATCACAGAGCTCTTCAAGGATGCTGGGACTCCCTTTAGAGCACACAGAAAAGATTTTAGGTCATTTATCAGTGCTTGTGCTGAGAATTTGAATCCCTGAGCTCCCCCTTTTATTTCACCAGTTTATCTGGTAACTTTAGCGGCAACCAGTCAACCTCGTTACATTCATTAGTTTTCCAAAAATATTTGAAAGTTTCATATACACAGTCACCCAGCTCCTTGCTTCCTACGATGGAAAGATTTGGAGTTGCAAAGGCAGATATTTTGTGTGTTTGCTTTCTTTATCTCTTAATTTTTAACCTATCAGAGACTTTATATTCAAAACAGTTTTCTTGTACACATATATTTTAGTCTTTTTTTTTTACTCTGAAAATCTGCTGTGTCATCTCAGTCTACTGACAGCAATGTTCTCAGCTAGTGTTGTGGGATACTCAGACAGAGAGATGGGTCACCAAGGCTTGGGAAGCAGCATTTATTGAAGCAGGTACCTGCTCAGTGGATTTACATCCAGAGGCTGAGCCCCAACTCGAGCAGGACTCGGGGCTATATCCCTGAGGTTTGCAGGTTGACAGCTAAGATTTATTATTAGAACATGTGGTCTTGTGCCAGTTCCTGACTGGCTCCCTGGTGAGGTAGGAATTCGGAAGTGTTAAACATGGACATCTTAATGACCATGCAGTCCAGGAATGTATTTGTCTGAAGCTCCCTGCTATAGCATGAAGTCCTTGGTGACCACGTGGTCTGGGAAAGCCTTTTCTAGGGCCCTCTGCCACATTCCCCCCTTTGATTCTCGAACCCATACGTGGGTTAGAGAGCATCATCTCCTTCGACAGGCTGTTGATCTAGGGGTTGGTACTTCCATAACATGAGGACCTTAGCTGCAGTTTTACTTTCTTCAATGGTCTCTATGAGGGATGAGGTAGAGCGAATGATAAGGGGGAGAATGCAGTGTAAAAGGAGGCATGCCCCAAGGAGCAGGAGGACGATTCGAATTAATGTTTTAAATCCCCCAAGAGTGGAGAACCACCCTCCAAATAGGCTCTCAGGGTCCCATCCTGACCATTTTTGTACTGGGACATGGGCAAGCTTCCTAATATTTGTGGTGATAGTGGAGACAGCTTTGCCAGTGTCATCAATTCATAGACAACAGTCCAACTGATTAAATTTGCCACAGATGCCACCTTTTTCAGCTAGTAAGTAGTCTAATGCTAGGCGGTTTTGGTAAATAGCAGCCTGCATCTGGGTCTGTTGGGTAGCAAGTAGTTCTAAAGCTGTTGCAGTTTCATTGGTAATTATTTCCAGAATAGCCTGTAATCGATAATACGGTTGAGCATGTAAATGGGGGTCCGGTATTCCCAACTTCCGTCTGGAGCCCAAGTATTGGATGATCCCCTGGGGAAGCCATTTATCTTCCCCCCAGGTCTGATATCCCCCCATATCGAGGGACCTTTTAGGCCTCATCTGTAAATCCTGGTATAAGGGAATGCCTACCTCTTGGCCAGTTTGGTTAGGAAGGAGGAAGAAACCAGGCTGGATTATACCTACTGTACAGCTCCTGGTCCAGTTGGAGGGGAGATGGGAGTATGCTCGTTTACCACAGACTCAGAATAAGCCGTCGGGTGCTGCCCAGTGTGTGTCCAGGGTGGAGTTTAAGTTATCCCATATAATACTAAGGGCTGGGAGTGAATGGAAGGTGTTACCAATGCCATTAGGAAAGGTACAATTGGCAATGGAGTAGCTAGTATCTAAGAGGGAACATGAGGTAGAACTGATGATAGGTCTCCAATACCAGGTCGGGACTTTTGGCCACCATCTGAGAGATGAGCCATTTAAGTTTTGGATCCTCCTTCATAGGGTGTCCTCCACCCATTGGGTGTAGTGTGTGCCTGTCTGGCTTAGGCATTCTTCTCCGATTATTTTGGAGGGGAGTACCCATCCTAGGGGCCATCTCTGTGAAAATCAGATTGTGGTGCAGTTCCTTTGGAGGAGGTCAAGGACATTTAGACTAGTTCCCTTCCATGGCCAGTCTTCCCTCATGAGTGCTCCTCCACATACCCAGCACCCTGTGACATTAAGTACCTGGGCTATGCATTCCACAAGGTCAATAAAGAGCTCTTTCCCAGAGTTGGAAAACTCAAGGTTCTACCCAATTTAGCCTTGAGTTATCCGTATAGTTGGGGCCCTGGGACCTGCCGATGGGAGAGCAGTTTTGTGATGGTCAGGTTGATAAGCCATTTAACCATCTCCTCTACTGCCTCCTTTCGGGTCTGATCTTGGACGCCTCCCCCATTGGAGTATCTGATATGGGTTTGTCGAGTCCAACAGATGACCTGATTAGCCTTTTTAACTCCTGGGCAATTGTAGCCAGCTATTGATCGTTGAGGAATGGAGCAGACCCAGTAGGATCTGTCTGCATAGGTACAGGCCTGAGGAGTCCTACTTTGATAGCATTGGACCAGCATGTATGTGTAGGAGACAAAGGCTACCTGAGATGTTGTCCCTAGCCAAAAGGACTGGAAGCACAAATTAGGGCAGGGGGTGGCGATACCATCCCCAAGTAGGAAGAAAAGGGTGAGGGTAGGGATCAGAGTCCTTAGGGTATACATCTTGCAAGGAAGATTTCCTCAAGCTTCAGCTATGCATGGATTGGTCAGCTTCCAGTGTGATTAAAGCAGGGCTGATGATCTCCTCCAAGCATCGGTAACACTGCTGACTGTCTTCCTCCAGAGAGTGATCTTGAGGGGCTTGGAGGAGTCAGAGGTACAGTTCCAGCTAGCAGCTGTAGGTTTTAATCTGCTGTGGTGTATCCATGGAATGATCTCTGCAACCTTAACTGCCATGGGGGTAGACAAAATGACAGTAAAGGGGCCCATCCACAGGGGATTTAAGGGATGAAGTTTCCATTCCTTAACCCAAACTGAATCCCCAGGCTCGAAGGGATTAACTTCAGTTGTTAAACTAATGGGGAGGCTCTCCTGTACCCATTGGTTGAGGTTCTGTAGGGTAGACCCTAATGCCTCAAGCTGTTGTCTTAAGGTTAGGTCTCCTATTTCTGTAAGGTACCCTTGGAGGCCTCTAATGAGTGGAGGTGGCCTTCCGTATATGACTTCATAAGGGGAAAGGCCCATCCTTTTGGTAAGAGCTGAGAATATCCTCAGGAGTGCTATTGGAAGGGCCTTGTTCCAATGGAGGTATGTCTCTTGGCACAGTTTCTTCAGGTGGGACTTGAGGGTCTGATTCATGCGTTCTACTTGTCCTGAGCTCTGTGAGCGGTAGGCTGTAGGTAGCTTCCAAGTGATGCAGAGGAGCTTGGCTAAGAGCTGAATTACTTCGGCTATAAGGGTGGGGCCGTTGTCAGAGCCTATTGAGAGTGGCAGACCAAAGTGAGGGATTATTTCCTGTAGCAATAGCAGGACTTTCCGTGCTTTTTCTGTCTGGGTGAAGAAGGCCTCCACCCACTCCGAGTAAGTGCATACAAACACTAAGAGATCTAAGACCCCTGGAGCATGGCATCTCAGTGAAATCTATTGTGAGATCTTCAAATGGGGCGCCTCCAGTATGTTGGACTCCTGGGTGTAGAAGGGTAGGAACGGGTCCTTGGCATGGGTTGTTGCAAGCAAAAATAAGGCACTGTTCACAGACTATTCGTGAGATACTGGAAAGTCAGGGTATGTAGAAGTACCTATTGAGGGTCATTTCTAGGGCATTCTGTCCAAAGTGGGTCCGTTTGCAGAACTGTTTGACAAAAGCTGGGGCTAGGGTCCCTGGTTTGACAATGAGGCCGTCTGGAAATTCCCACCATCTGTTACCAAGATGACTTCCCACTTCAGTCTTGAACCAGGACTCTTCTTGGTGGGAATATTTGGGATCCCATTCAGCTAAAGGGCTGGGAAAGAGGGAGGCTGTTAATGTTGGAGGTTCAAGGGTTTTTTCAGCTGCAGCTAACTTGGCTGCTTGGTCTGCATTGTGATTGCCCCGGGCTGTGATGGTGTTGCCTTTTTGGTGGCCCCTGCAGTGTATGACTGCCACCTTTTTGGGTGCCCATACTGCTTTTTGGAGATCTAGAATCACTTGTCCATATTTAATTTCCTTTGCTCCTGAATTGATTAATCCCTTTTCTTTGTATAAAGCCCCATGAACATGGATGGTAGCGAAGGCATACTTAGAGTCAGTATAAATATTGGCTCTTACCCCAGCTGCTAGCTTAAGGGCCCGAGTCAGGGCAACAAGCTCCACCTTTTATGCTGAGGTCCCCTGTGGGAGGGGTTTCGCTTCAGTGGTGGTGTGTAGAGTTACCATAGCGTGTGTGTAGAGTTACCATAGAGTATCCAGCCAACCGTCTATTTCCCGGGACATAACTGCTACTATCAGTGTAGGATTCTACATCGGGGTGTGTAAGAGGTTGATCAGTCAGATCTGGCCTACTGGAGAACACTTCATCCATGATAGGCAATAAAGTGGCCGGGTTTAAGTTTCATACTATCTCAAGGCAGACTCATGGGTTTTCACATAGTAGCCTTTGGTACTTGGCAATCTGGGAGTTGGTAAGCCAATAGTGTTCCCTATTATCTAGTAGGGCTCGGACTGAGTACAGAGCCTGGACAGTTAATTCCTGATCCAGGGTCAGCTTGTCAGCCTCAGACACAAGGAGGACCGTTGTTGTGAATGCCCTCAGACAAGGTGGCCATCCTAATGCCACTGAGTCAAGTTGTTTGAGAGGTAGGCTACTGGCCAATGCTAATCCCCTAGTAGTTGGGTAAGGACTCCTAATGCCGTTCCTGTACGTTCATGTATGTAGAGGAAGAAAGTTTGGTGATGTCTGGGAGCCCTAGGTCAGGGGCATGAATGAGAGCCCATTTAAGCTCACTAAAAGCCTTTTGTTGTGCAGACTCCCACGGAAAAGGTTCACGTTCACCCCACTTTGTGGATTCGTAAAGGGGCACTGAGTACACTTAATGTCCCCTTTTGTCCAGGGGAGCCGGACTCCAGGGACAAGGGAGGTGGAAAATACCGCCGTCTCAGCACCCCGGATAAGCCCCCAATTATGTTCTGGGATACATGGACAGAGAGACAGGTCACCAAGGCTCAGGAAGCAGTGTTTATTAATGCCAGCACCAACTCAGCAGATTTATATCGAGAGGCTGAGCCCCAACTTGAGCGGGACTCGGGGCTATATACCCTGAGGTTTGCAGGTTGACAGCTAAGATTTATTATTAGGACATGTGGTCTTGTGCCAGTTCCTGACTGGCTCCTGGGTGAGTTAGGAATTCAGAAGTGTTAAACGTGGTCATCTTAATGACCAGACCATGCAGTCTAGGAATGTCTTTGTCTGAAGCTCCCTGCTATAGTGCAAAATGCAGGGGACCAGCCTCCGCTGACCAGGGTTTCCCTCAGGTGGAGATGGCGTCGGCGGGGGAGGAAAATAAAGAAGGGAGACAGTGGAGACAACGGGGGAGTTAAAGAGAAAAAACTGTCACCCTTTATTGCAATAACATGTCCTTTTTATAGAGACTTTTGACCATTATCCAATCACAAATTTAAGTTCCACATAGTTTTGATGTATTTTTCTTTCTTAAGACTTTTAGTCTTTACTTCCTTATAATTGTTCACCCCAGGGCACATTGTGACCTTTTCTACATTTAAGGATAATCTCATCTATGATAATCTCTTTATGACCCAGACTCAGTTTCTACATATCACCTGAAGAATGGTTAACATGACTACCTTGACTATCTAGTCCCGGATTCCAGCAGTAAGACTCACAGGACGTACATGTGAGCTATAGCTTCTGTGTCTGTTGCTACAACAATGTACAAGGCAAAGAATCCAATTAAGCTACAGATTAACATAGCTCATGGTCAGCAAATTGTCTCTTATTGCACCTCTCATGGCCTGGAGACTTTTAGTCTCCAAGGAGACTTTTCACTGTGATTATTTTAGGCAAATGAGCTTAACGGATTATGTTATTATCAGTTACTCATAGCCAGGCTTTTTGGCTTATGTGGCCAGGGGTCTGGGCCTTTTCCAAGGGGCTTGAGTCCCCTATTCCTTAGTCCTGGGGTCCCCACGGAACTACCACCTGGCTTAGGTTGTCTCCCCTCTTTTCTAGGAGAGCTTACCCATCGTTGGCTGTGTAGTTATCTCATTGGGGTGCCACAGGAACTTGCCATAAATACAGTGAAAGTACTGTCTCCTATAGGATCTGATGTAGAGAAAAGGCACATGGGTTCACAGGAGTGGAGACTATAACCGACCGTGAAACCTTGTCATTATATTGGGGTGCTGACGGCTCTCAGCAGCAAAATCCTTGATGACAACGTGGTCCGGAAAAGCCTTTGTCTGGGGCCCCCTGCCACACTAAGAATGCATGAAACACTTTTCTGGGCCCATATTATTCATAGCAAGCCCCACAGACATTCCTTCCCCCAAATCACTGGGAATAATGTGGACGGGCCTACCCTTGTGGTTCTTATTATGATCACAGGATGCACTTCAGCAAGAAACCATCAGAGAATATAGAGGAACAGATTTATTTCTCACAGGTTTTGGAGAGTGTATGGCCCTACAGCAAGGTCACTGGTAGACAGAAAGGGAGCAAATGTATAACTGAAGATGTACCTTTATTAGAGTCCTCGAGTGGGGTGACAAGGGTTTTGTTGGTTCATTCTTTATTGGCGATTTAAAGGTTAAGAGTGGGAATTAGAGCACAGGAAGGGAGAAGTGAGGTCACTCAAGAGGTCACTTATCTAGGTTACCCAGGGCTTTCTAAAGAGGGAACTTCATGGGTGCAGTTGGCCTGTTTTCTTATCTGGTAGATTTGCTAGTGTCTGTGTCATACAGCTGGCAGTGTTTATTCAAGATGGACAGCTTTGAAATGGATGCCTCAGCAATCCAAAGCTTAATGTCAAACATTTACATTACAATCAAAAAGCTTAATGTCAGCTCTTACACTACACAATTTTTGTATTTTATTTAATGTGTTTAGACCATTGATGTGTGAAGACATTATTAATGTAGCTGGATTAATAGATATCACACTTGTAACTGTTTTCTATTCATTGTTTTTATGCTTTATATTTTTCCCATCTTCTGACATCTCTGATTTTAATTGAACATTTTATATTATTGTATTTTATCTCCTCTCTTAGCATATAATCTACACTTGTTTTACATGTCTTTAGTCATTGCCCCACAGCTTACAATATATAGTTCAAAATAATCTAAAACCTCTTTTAAATAACTATATACCATTTCACATGTAATTCAGGTTCAATACAACAAAGTATTCTCTATTTCTCTCTTCTCCTTGTGGCATTTTTATCATTAATTTCACTTATCCTTATGTTAATATTACCAAATACATTTTTGTTACTATTGCTTTAAACAACCGGTTAGATATCATTTTCCTTTTTCTTCAAGAATTCTTTAAAATCTCTTTGCTTACATTCCCTTTATATTAATTATCCATCTCTTCTAGCCTACTTTACCTAATATATGAGGTCTGACCATTACATTTGCAAACTCATCCTAGAAAAAGTGTTACCTACCTCATTGCTGAATGTTACTACAGTCATCTTTGAAGTACTCCCCTTGGGAAGCTATGCACTGATGCCAGTCCCTAGTCCACCCTTCAAAGTAATTTTGGAACTCATTTTCTGGAATAATGGCCATCAGAGCTGTCATTATATTACCCTTGATGTCCTGAATGCCATCAAAATGTCTTCCTTTCAATATTTCCTTTATCTTTGGGTAAAGAGTTATTGGGGGCCAGATCAGGTGAGTAGGGAGGGTATTTCAACACAGTTATTTGTTTACTGGCTAAACACTCCCTCACAGACAGTGTATTGGGAGATGGTGCACTGTTGTGATGCAAGAACCATGAATTGTTGATGAAAAGTTCAGGTCGTCTAACTTTTTCATGGAGCCTTTTCAGTACTTTCAAATAGTAAACTTGGTTAACTGTCCAGTTGATACAAATTCATAATGAATAATCCCTCTGATATTAAAACAAGTTAGCAACGTCATTTTGACTCTTGAATTGAACTGACAGAACATTTTTGGTTGTGCACAATTGGCTGACCTCCATTGTGCACTTTGACACTTTGTTTCAAAGTATTGGTATACTGATGTTTCATCACCAATGATAATGTGGCCCAAAACATCATCTTGCCTCTCCAAAAGGTTTTGGCAACCTTCAACTCTCTTTTCCTTTTGTCCATCAGTGAGCTCCTTTGGACCATTTTTGCACACACTTATATCATGCCAAGATTTTCAGTTAAGATTTTCCTGTTTCTCTATCAACGTTTACTTGGTCTGCTATGCTTCCCACAGTCACCTGATGATTTTGACACACAGTTGGACGAATTTTTGCAATGTTTTCAGTAGTTTGGCTTGTTACTGGCTGCCCTGACCTCTCTTCATCAGTGACACATTCTCTCCCTTCAGAAAAATGTTTAATCCATTTTCACACTGCCATTTTTTTCACAGCATTATCCTCATAAACTTAGACTAACAAGTCCCTGATTTCACTTCCACTCTTGCCAAGTTTAACAAGAAATTTAATGTTTGTTCGTTGCTCTAATTCAAGCTCAGACATTCTTGAAATGGCCCAAAAAAACACGCAACAACAGTAATGAACACCACTCAGCAAGACACCGCCACACATTGACACAAACATAGCTGTGAGACACTGATATACCAAGGTTATGAAACTTTACTGAGGTTTGTACTGTGCTGCTCATGTAAGCACATGGTGGCAAGTTTGTTACCTTAATTGTCAGACCTCATAGCTCTTAACATATTAATCACAGTTAGTTCAAATCCTTGCCAGGTAATTCCATCACCTGTGTCAAATCCAAATCTGTTTGTGGTGGCTGCTTTGTCTCTTCAGGCTGAATTTTTCTTGTCCCTGTAATGTTTTTCTTCAAAATCAGATATTTTATGCCATAATAATCATTTTAGTAAATGGGCCTTTAATGTAAAGATCACTGTTAATCTGAGTAGGAGTTGGGCTGTGTTTAATGTGTTTTGTAATTATAGGTACCAGATACTCTAAATTCTTTCAGTGTCTTTGCTTTTGTGTCCCCTCTTGGATTTAGGGCTCCATTAGGTACTGCTATTCATAGATTCTGTGTCCTGAAGTTCTTCCAGTGGTAATCTGTTGTTATACACTATAACTTCCTTGACAATGTGGTACAATATGACAAAGATTCTTTGCTTGACCAAACATTAGTCAGGCTCCTGAATTTTCTCCTAGGCCCATCTGTGCCCTTCGTTGTAAACTCCAGTTTAAACAAGAACCCCACTAAGTTGGTTTACCCAGAACTCCCCACATGAAATATCTGATGACTCTTCATATCCGATAGGGTCCCTCATCCTCCACCAGTCCCCAGGTGATGTCTGATCACCCTGGCCTATTTAGCAAAAGTCCTTTTACGTCAGTTCAATCAGAACCTCCTTTAAGCTTGATATGTTGCCATTAATTTTCCATCCACTGGCTCCTACCCTTCTCCTTAGCTATAGATTCCCATTTGTCCATAATGTATTTGGAGTTGAGCCAAATCTTTCTCCTCTGCTGTAAGTCCCATTGCAGTGGTCACTATAACTATCATGATGGTCCTGAATAAAATCTGCCTTACTGTCTTTAACAAGTGCCATAAGTACTTTTTTTTTTTTCTTTAATATATGTGGGAAAGGCAAAATGATTAGTTTCAACCCTTTGGTAGATCTATGTCTCAGGGCTATGGCTACCTCAAGTGTTTCAGTCCTTCCTCCACTGGTTTCGTTTTTTTCTCCTCCAAACTGCCTTAGTTCTTTCCCTGGATGCAATGTTTTCAACATATTTGAAGCTTTGTCTCCAGTTAACTATGTTCCCCCAAACAATTTTAAGTGATGAGAAAGGCTGGAGGAGGCTACAGTGGAGAGGATTTCTCTTCTTCTGGCTGGGATAAGATTCAATAATTTTGCTTTCATGAGTTCCTTTTACCTGGGTCTGTATCACAATCTTTACACATACCAGAGTCATGAGGGGATAATTTTTGGATTCTAACTATGAGAACCTGCTGGGTGTACTGGAAAGAAAGCACTAGAAAGCATGGGGGCTCCCCTGGGGCTCTGGCCTCCAAGAGTTTCTCAATCTCATACTAGTTCATATTCAGCCTCTAGCAATTTGTTAACATTAATTCATGGCTCCAGCAGCTTCTGCTTTAAGTAGGCATCTTGGTTGCTCAAGCTCTCTGGATGTGCCTATCTTTCCAGATTTGGGGAGGAAGTTACCCTGGGATGTCAGTGCTTTGATAGGTTAAAGAAAAGCCATTGATTTTTAGTTTCTCTTAGCTTTTCTAGTTATAGGGATTACAGTGATCACTTAAAGTTCTTTAAGTAATGCAACTGAAACCGGAAGCTCAATTTCCTGTTTTATGTATGGTTGGTTGGTTGTTTTTAATTTAAAATAGCCCAATTAAGAGGGGCTACATCTAAGCCTGATTTAGATCAAAGACGATAGGCCATATACCTAATATAATGATTATAGAATACTTTGGAGAGTCTCTGAATGGGTGTTGTAAATGGAAGTAAACATCCAAAACTTACGGAATTATTGGGTTGTTGGAAAAGTCATGACATATTTTTTCTACGTTTTTCATTGCAAAAATGTGTCATGACTTTTCCTACAACCCAATATTATAAGAGTTATTTTGAGCCAAGCTGAAGACAATGCTGGGAAGGAAGATCTCAAATGCTCCAGAAAATGACAATTTCACAGTTTCTCTTATACATTTAGAATTAAGGAGGGAAGGTAAGATTACATGAGGGTGGGAGAAAGCAAGATGGTAATTGTATTACAGGATAGTTAACAAGATAATGTACTCTTTAAGGTGGTTATGCTTCCCAAAGGTCTGAAAGAGGCATTTCAAAGGTGTGTTAATCTAGATGCACAAGAACAATGGACAGGGCTTGCTTAAGGCAAAGATAACCTTTTAATAAAGAAGTTATATGCTTGGGGTGTGACTACTGACAATGACCTGCCCAGTTAGAAATTTATGATCAGATCACCATGTCAGGTTACTTTCCCTGAGATTTATTACAGCCTTTTTCATCCAGTGTGAATATATTTTTTACATGGACATGAATTATTTTGTCTGAGAGGGTACAATATGGTAGATTTTTTTTTTTTTTTGAGGGCAGTGTCACTGGCCCTCATATGTGGGACAAAACCGGGACTGCTGGCTTCCCAAGCTAGCGCTTAACCACCGCACCACTGGGCCAGCCCGGTAGATTTTTATTAGTCCCAAAACTTCAACCCCCCATATCTGTTCCCTTTGCCCTATACTTTGATTGTAGCTGTCCCAAGGTGCATGATGGTTGTTGTCCTACCATTTGACTCTGTACTTACTTGGTACATTACTTGCTTTGGATAAAGAGACATTAGAAGACAAAATGCAGGTAAAGGCATGAAAAGCACTTTTAGGATTGGGTTTGAACTCTCTCTTGCATCTCTGTTATTATTAAGAAAACAAGCTCAAGCTTGCTGTGAAAGGCATGAGGTAGAGCCCAATTACTTGTCACCAAACAAAGGCTAGTCTTGAGTATCCAAGAGCTTGCTGACCCTTTGATATGTGAGAAAGCCCAGCCATGATAAGTAGAGTTCCATAGCCTACTCCCAGGTGACACTGGATATTATATATATATATATATATATATATATATATATATATATATATATATATATATATATATATAATTTATTGATGGCTTTATGGCTGATGGATATAAAATGCAATTGGAAGCTAATGGAGATCAATACTACACTATACTTTTCCTAAGTTTTCAATATTAGTGAATACCTTGTGCCCCAGATCTTTATTTATTTCCTTGATTTTGTAAACACTTAGCTGCCCTTTCCCTACTCATTTAAGAACCTATTAAGTGACAATAGCTAATCTGATTATATATACTTAGCTAAAGTGATGGTGAAGATGTCAATTTAATGTTATAGCTTTTCTAGGTAACATTTTATATTTAGCAAGATTTTCTTGTTCCATAACCCAAATGAATACAATAATTTGACATTTTTGGCATAGAGGTAGGTGAATAAGGAAGAGGTTTTTGGAAAAGGAGGCCTTTCATCAACACTCAAATCACATTTCTTTGGTCAGAGATTGTCCTGTCTGTATGTACCAATGTGTCCAAGAGCAGAGACAGCTATAATACAAAAGAAAAATCCTTAGATTCAGATTAGACTAAGATCTGTTTCAAACTTCACTATATTATCTCCGTGATTCTGTACAAATTGTGAATTTTCCCTAAGTCTCAGTTTTCTCCTTGATAATATCAGTATCTAAATGTCAAAATTACTATGAAGATAAATGAAGTAATATATTTGAAAGGACAAACTTGAAAGTAATATCCATTTACTACATATTTTATACTATTAATATGGTAAGTTTTAAGGAGAGAGACAGACAGCTTTTGGTGGAAGTAATTTCTCCACATATTTATGTAGATTTATAAACACAATTCAGACATTCTCAATATCTACTATGAGTAAAATCTCATGAGAAGCTTATTAAAATGCGCATTCCTAGTCCAAGACCCCAGAGATGCAGATGTAGTAAGCCTGGGGCAAAACCCAGGAATATTCATAATGAACAATCACCTGGAGTAATCCCAATGCAGGTGGTCTCCAGGCTTTATAAAACACTGCTGTAATCATCCATTAACCTCTTCTGCCTTAGCTTAGCTTTTGAACATCATCTGCCCACTTCCATTCAAATTGTAAGTATTATTAAAGCTTGTCACTGGTGCATTTTAAAGTGCAAGGCTGATGTGTGATGTTAGTAGCAAATGAGATATTAAAAAGTAAAATTAGATGGAGAAGATGAAGAAAGGAAAATTTGTGAGCATTCACAACAGTATACTATCACAACCTGTGTAGGAGTTACACTGTATAGCATGTGTTCTGCAATTGTTATATCACTATGGCGGAAAAAAAAGACTTTAGAAATTGAAAAATATTTTAAAAAATAATTTATTTGCAACAATTCAACTGTTGAAGCTCCAATGTACTTTCATCTAAAGGACAGAGCATGATAATAGGCTGTCTTAACCCCTGAAATCATCAGTTAACTAGTTGAACCATGATTTAAATGACAGCAGATAAGCATTAAAATGATTCATAATTTTTAAGTTAATCATTATTCAGCATATAAATGGGCATTTGAACTTATTCACTGCTTGATTTGATTCAATAGAGATGCTGACATTTAACAACTGGACATAGAACCAAGCCTTTGCATTTTATGTGTAGTTGCAGCGCCCCCCCCCCCCCATACTCACTTTTGTTAACATCTATCTTTATACATCTTTGGAATATAATTAGTTGAACTCATTAGAACACTAGAGTTTTGAGCCAGTCTGTTAGCACTGATAAATCCAAACTGCATCCTACAGCTGCAAAGTGTCATTCTTAGAATTTATCTAACACAATGTACTTTGTCATCCTCTAAGATTCTACATAGCTTTTAAAATTAACAGTCTTTAGAATATCTAATATCTCTTTAGTGTGCATTATTCTCTTGGTGGTTTGTTCATCATTCCTATATCTGAAAAGAAATGCTGCCACAGCTTATATATTTAGCATGAAATACCTTATTTTTGCATATGTAGAAGAGACTCGTACTTGTTAGGCTTTAAATAGTCACTCTAAGAAAAAGTTTAACAAACTGTGAACAAAGTAATTCACATATACAGAGAGTGTCCAAAACAATGTATACACATTTTAAGAAAGGAAACAACTATTAAAATTGTAATACTCAATATATACCTATAACAAAAGATGAATACAGGTCACGTTTGACTTCTTCAATTACAAGAGATGCTCAAAGTGGTTACCATCAGCATCCAGACACTTCAGATTATGGTGAACTACTGCTTGGGTAACATTGACCAAAGTGTCCACTTGTATACATTTTTTTGGCACCCCTGGTATATATATGTTAACAATGAATTCTAAATTATTTGAAATTGAAAATTATTTTTTGAGTGCAATCTTCTCAAAAATGTGTTCAACTATATTATTTTAAATAAGTTAAAAATGGTTATCTCTGGTATATTCATTGACTTTTACTATAAAACCTTGCCTACTTTTATGACCAAAAAATTAGCAAATATGTTTTGAGGGGTTTTTTATGCGCTAAGCACTACATTAAGCATTTCAAATGTATATAATTTAATTCTTAATATAACATGAGGAGCACACTTATTATCATCTCTAATTCATGAATAAACATAGACACAGAAAGGTTATTCAAGTTGAAAATAATACTGCAAATATAGTAATTTTAAGAACCAATATTTGAACACATTTACTTTGCCTCAAGAGACCACTCTTAACTATAACATTAAAGTCTCACTGATGTAGTCTCTGGAGTTATATCCTGATTCAGGAAGGTAAAACTATTACTCCAAAATTTAACATTGCTATGAATTTAATTAATCATGCAAATGAAAGGAACAATAGGTTTCAGTTTACCAAATGATTAAGTGAAAGAATGTGACAAATTTCAGAAGAATGACTCTACTAAACTGTTGGTCACTACAATGACATTATCAGAAGGAACATTTACCTTTTAATTTACCCTTTAATTTATTCTGTCACGGAGCTTTGCTGGTGTTGACCCAGTTTGAAATGTATATCTGAGACGCCACTTTAACCACATTGTATAAAATAAAGTTAGTATAGGGACAGGAAAGAATTAATTCAGCAGGCCTGTTATTCAAACTACAGATTCCAAAGAAAGGCCTTTTTTAAGGATTGGCCCTTAGCTGGCTTCTGCGAGATAACTTCTGAGTCCTTGCAATGTTCTGCCTATGAGTGTTTTTGTATGCCTGAGGCATTCAGCCATGCTGTACCACTTTGACAAAATAAGTTTATCAATTACAATGTTATTTATAGTGAATACCTGTTTTTGCTCGAGGGAGGGCTGGAATCTGAGTAGCTGAGGTCAGCCATGAGGGTGCTACATTGCCTACATGACTGATTTCTAATAAAAATATGGGAATCCAAGGCTTAGGCAAGCTACCCATTTTGGCAATATATCACACATGTAAGATATCACTGTTGAGAGAATTAAGTGCATCCCTGTGTGACTCCACTGTCAGGGGATACTTGTAAGCTATTTATTTTTTAATCATGAATTGCTGTTAAATATTAGCATTTTTTTTCTGCACATATTAAGATAATCATATTTTTACCTCTACTCTGTTAATGTGGTGAATTTTATTGATTTTTAATTTTAAATTAAATTCACTTTCCTAAAATAAACACAAGCTCAGCATGTGTCTGATTTATTATGACTTCTACATTTTTGCATATTGCTTCATTTGCTTTGCTAATAAATTGTTAAGGATATTGTATCTATATTTATAAAATAGTTTAGCCCATTCTTTTTCATTGTACTATTTCAGATTATATATCAAGGTTACTTTGGACTCATAGAACAAGGTAGGAAGTTTGTTCTTTCTATTCTTTGAAAAAGTTGTTCTAATATTGTGTTATTTCTTCAGTAAGTTTTGAAATAAACCAGCAATTTTTCATGTTTATAAAATGTAGAGGTGGAATCATACTAGAGCACTCCTTTGTTTCTAAAATCCCTTGATCAACAATATGATTGTGAGTTCAGCTTTTTGTAGAAATACTTTTATTTTCTCAATCAAGTACCATATCACATCATTTTTGTATATCAAAAGCTATTTTTCCTTACTACCACTATGGAAATTGGGGTAGATTCCAGTTTGGAGTAGTATGAATAGTGCTTCTATGAAACATAAATTTATTTTAGTGAGCATATGTCTATATTGCTGTTGAGTATATAATAGAAGTAGAATTTTTTGTGTCATAGAATTTAGCTATAAAAGGAACTCTAAGGGAGGCAAAAATTTTCCTGTTTTTGCAGAGTGTCTAGCTGAGCCTAACAATTAATTTGATATAAGACATATTAATAGAATAGAAACATACAAGTTTTATTTTTACATGTACATGGAAGCCTTCACAAACAAATGAACCTCCAAAAGCAAAAAGGCCAAGTGCTAATATACTAGGTTGAACAAAGAATAGTAATTGTGATAAAGTAACTAAAATATATGGGGAAGGTAAACAAAGGTAAGGGTTATTTTAGCAAAGTTTATTTGTGCAGATTCTTCTTGGCCTCTACTCCCTGTCTGCAGGTGCAGGTAGGGCATCTTTCACATAAGAGTTTTATATCCTGTATTCTGGAACAAAAGGGGATGTCAGAGTGCTTTCCTTGCACCTATTGTTTTTCAAGTGCCTTTAACTCAAAATAGGAATTTGCCAAATAAGCATATTTTGGGGTGGTATGTTCTGAATCCCTTAGGTATTCACAAACATTAATTTTTCCAAAGTATTACTATCAATTTGTACTTCTGCTGTCAGTGTATGAGAATTTGCTTTGCATACTCATCAACAGCTGATATTGTCCATCATTTCTATTCTCCTGATTCTGGTGGGTGTATATTTGATTGTGTTGGATATTAAAACCACATTAAAGAAGAGAAGCACAACTGGAAGAGTTAACCTACCAGATATACTATATCACTATAAATGTATAATAAGTAAAGTATGGTATTATAGGTGTAAAGATAAACAGATGGTCAGAATTTGACTTAGAGAAACTGTTGTTTTATGGTAAAGGTGACACTGCGGTGCTTGAGCAAATGATATACTTTCCAATGAAGATAGCTGAGTCAATGGGATATTTGTATAGAAGAAAATAAATCTAGAGCTCACCTGTCACAGTACAAAAAATAATATAATAAATTCCAATGGAGGAGCATCAGCTCTAATGGCAGATTAAAGATCTTTACAAATCAGTTCTTCCATCAAAGCAATGAGAACAATGCAAGAAATGTCAAAATCAACTTTTTCAGAACTCAGGAAATGAACTAAAGACTTTCAACAATTCAAAGGAGTGATTATGAAAGGAAAATATCTCAATTGTAGTAAAAACATTGAGCTTTCTGTCATTTTAGCTTGCTCTCTTCCCATCCCTTCTGCTCCAGATCTGCACTAACATTAAAAACCAACAGCCCACAATCAAAGTGAAAACCAACAGCCTGACTGTCATCACAGAGGCCAGAACACAGTTGGAGCTCCTTCAAAGGTCCAGTTCCAGAGAACTGGCATTATTTGAACTCTCTGGTGATTGCCTGGTAGACCCACTCTCATAGTTGCTTTATTTATTTATTTATTTATTTATTTATTTATTTATGTATTTATTTTAATTTGACTTTACTTGGAGCTAACCTAATGCAAAAAGGCTATTCTCCCAGAGCATTTGTCAGAAAAAAATAAAGGTAATTCATTAAGATTGCAGCTGCCTGAGTTTTGACAAGAGTTGAGGTAAAGTATAGACTCACCAAAAAGCGCAAAAATGAGATATTCATTAGCACTTTGATAAGCTCTGAGATATTCCTGGGAATCTAGAAGGCCACATTCATAAATAGAGCTGTCTGTATGCTCAGAAAAGGTGTAAAAAGATCTTAAACCCTCATTTTGGGCTGGCCTTCAGGATCTGTGAAAGCAGGAAGTAGAGGCTAAAACAGATTTGTAAGCTGATTAACTGAGTGTAACACAACATACACATGAATTGGAGAACTTATTACTTCCAGACATTTAAGGAAATCTATACCCAGTCATTAGCTGATTACTAAGCTAACTGAGCAGAAACTGTAGTAGCTACAGGCAAAAAAAAAATAATACAGATATTTCAGCACTAGTTCATTAAAATCACCACAAAAAGAAGCAAATGCAAAAACCAAAACACTAATAATAACAAAAATATTTAAAAATCCTGGCAAGAGAGATCTGATTTCTGGAGTTGTCACTTTATGTAATTTAAATACCTACATTTCAGGCCAGCCCAGTGGCTCAGTTGGTTAAAAGCTTGCTCAAGAGTGGGAGCTGTGAGCAACAGGATCATCGGTTCGATTCCCTCATGGACCACTGGCTGAGCTGCTGCTGAGCTGCTAACAGGTGGCAGGATGGCTCAGTTGATGAGAGCATGTGCTCCTAACAACAAGATTGCCTGTTCAATGGTGGGCTATGCCCCCCCGGCAACTAAGACTGAACTCAGCACCTTGAGCTGAGCTTCCACCCGGATGGCTCAGTGGATAGAGCGTGTGCTCTTAACAACGAGGCTGCTGGTTTGACTCCCATGTGGAATGGTGGCTATGCCCACCAGCAACTAATTGAACACAGCACCTTGAGCTGAGCGGCGTGACTGGACTTGGAGCTGAGCTTGCTGCACCTTCACAACTAAAACTGAAGGACAACTTGGCTGTTCACCCTTCCCCAATTCCCCAACACAGTTCTCCTCCCCCAATTCCCCAATAAAATCTTTTTAAAAAGACATTAAAAAATATGTATATGTCTACATTTCAATATATAAGATATGCACAAAAACAAGAAGCTATATCCAATTAATAGAGAAATAAAACAGTCACTGGAAATTCCACAAATATGTGGAACTTGGATGATATACTCTTAAATTACAAATAGGTAAGAAGAATAAATCACAAGAAAAATTTTAAAATACTTTGAAATTAATGAAATTAAAACACAAATATCAAAAAAAATGGGATACAGCTAAAGCAATGCTTAGAAGAAAATTTATAAATATAGATTTTAACATAAAAAATGAAGAAACATATCAAATCAATAAACTGACCTTTCCACCTTAAGTAACCAGAAACATAGAGCAAACTAAACCCAAACAAATCAAAAAGAATGAAATGATAAATATTGAAGTTGAAATATAAAAGAATAGAAAAAAAACAAGAATTATGAAAGTAGGTTCTTTTAATATAGAAACA
This sequence comes from Aselliscus stoliczkanus, assembly GCA_033961575.1. Lineage (NCBI taxonomy): Eukaryota > Metazoa > Chordata > Mammalia > Chiroptera > Hipposideridae > Aselliscus > Aselliscus stoliczkanus. The sequence goes on along the minus strand of CM066737.1, from coordinate 70,267,006 downwards.
AAATTGACAATTCTTTAGTTAAATGATTAGGAATGAAAGAGAAAGAAAATAGTCATTTAATCAGGAATGAAAGGTGACATAATATTACTGAACATACAAAAATAAAATGTATCATAAAAGAACTCTATGAAAAACTGTATGTCAACAAATTACCTAACCCCAGTAAAATAGACAAATTGTTGGAAACTCAAAACTAAGTTACAAAAACTGACTGAAGATGAAATAGAAAATCTGAGTAGATATATAACAAGTAAAGAGAATGAGATAGTAATTTTAAAAAATTAACCAAATAATACCCAGTAACAGAAATCTTTACTGAGGAATTGTATACCAAATATTTGAAGTAGAATTGAGATGAATCCTTCACAAAATCTTCCAGAAATAGAAGGAGGGACACTTCTCAACTGACTGTTTGAGATCAGTATTACCTGATACCAAATCCAGAAAAATACTTCATTAAAAAAAACTACTGACCAAAATCTTTTATGAATATAGTTGCAAAAATTCTCAACAAAATACAAGCTTACTGTATCCATCAACATATAAAAAGTGTCACACAACATGACATAGTGAGATTTATCCAAGAACTGTAATGTAGCTGTAACATACAACAGTCACTGTAATACATCATAATAATTGAATAATTTAACAAATAGAATAAAAAACAAAAAAAGATTCACAATCATCTTGATCTAGAACAAAAAGAAAACATGCAAAAAAACCCCATTTGACTAAATACAATACTATTTCATGATAAAAACACTCAACAAACTAGGAAGAGAAGGGAAATTCCTCAACCTGATAAAGGACATACACAAAAAATGTCCAAAGCTAGCATTCATACTATAGCAAAATGCTGACTGTTTCTCCATTAAGATCAATAAGAAGAAAGAAAGGTGCATTCTCACCACTTTTATTCAGTATTTTACTGAAGTTCTTAGCCATAGCAGTAAGTCAATACAAGAAGAAAAAAAAGCACCTTGATTGGAATGGATGTAACAAAAGTATCCTTTACACATACTGTGATCTTATACATAGAATTTCTAAAAATCTGCAAGAAAATCTAGTAAACATAATAAACAAGTTTAGCAAGGTTGCAGGATATAAGATCAATACATACAAAAAGCTGTTGCATGTCTATACATGTTCATTCATATGTTCATTGCAGCATTGTTTAAAATGGCCAAGATGTGGAGGCAGCCTGGGTGTCTGTTGATGGAAGAATAGATAAAAAAGGGGTGGTATATACATACAATGGAATATTGCTAGGCCAGGGAAGGGAATGGGTTCTTGCCACTTGCAGTAGCATGGATAGACCCAGGTATTGTGCTGAGTGGAGTGTCAGATAGAGAAAGACAGATGCAGTGTGATTTTGCTTGTATGTGAATATAAAGAACAAAATAAATAAACAAAACAGAAACAAACTCATAGATACAGAAAACATTTGTTGATTGCCAGATGGGAAGGGGGTCGGGGCTGTGGATGAAGAAAGGGGAAGGGATTAAGAGGTTCAAATTAGCTGTTACAAAGTAGTTATGGGGATATGCAATAGGTTATAGCATAAGGAATATAGTCAATAATATTATAATAACTATGTAGGGTGTCAAACAGGTACTAGACTTGTTGGGTGATAGTTGGGAAGGGGTTGAGGGGCAGGGTGAAAAAGGTGAAGAGATTAAGAAACACAAATTGGTAGTTACAAAATAGTCATGGAGATGGAAAGTAAAGCATAGGGAATATAGTCAATAATATGGTAATAACTATGTATAATGCCAGGTGGGTACTGGACTAGTCAGGAGGATCACTTCATAAATCATATAAACGTCTAACCACTACATTGTGCTCTTGAAATTAATATAAAATAATTTTGAATAGCATATGTACTTGAAAAATTAAAAAGGGGGAAAAGGTGAAGAAGAATAAGAGGTCCAAATTTACAGGGATAAAACAAATGAGTCATGGGGATGAAATATACAGCATAAGGAATATAGTCAATAAAATTGTGATAGCATGGTACAGTGTCAGATGGTTGCTGGACTTATCATGGTATATAAATGTTGAACAACTATGGTATACACCTGAAACGAATATAATATTGTATATTAACTATATTTTTAATAAAAATCTTAAATGAATAAATAAAAGAATAATATAAGCTATAAGGCAATAGGGTAATCATAAGAAGTAAAATTAAAAGTTTGTAGCTAATCATTCTAAACATTAGGAGTGGGATAGAGAGAGTGTTTCTGTTTGTATTTCATTAAAAATGATATTAGAGATAATATGATTTTACTGAGACCAGAAAACAACCTTGCTTACTTTTTGATGGAGATAAAAGCTGAACTTAAAGAAGAATACAAATTTAAAAAAAAAGGCAGAAAGAGTATCATCTACAAAATAATCATCTGCAAAACTATAGCTGACATTATGAACTCAAGAGACATCATTATTAGCAGCAAGTTGTTCAAAATGAAGGAGAAAATTAGTGAAGTGGAAATTAATGTCAAAGAAGTTTTGCACAAAATAAAGCAAGGAGATACATAAAAATGGAAAGAGAGTTTATAAAAAGAAAGGTAGTTATAGTGAGTGCTAAGTATATTAACTCCAAGAAGAATAAAATAGATAACTCAGGGAGAATGTTTGATGACTTTTGGATAGTCTCAAATTTTTAATAACTCAGAGAAAATCATTGTTGGGAATTTTTCAAAACTGATCATAAACATAAACCCACATAGTCAAGAAGGTCAATGCATCCTGAGCATGATAACTAAAAATAGACACTCAACACCTCAGGGTAAAAATGCAAGTGACAAAAAAATCCCAGCAAATCATAAACATATCAATTGGTGGAAAACAAGCAAATATCCAAGTGAGTAATAGTTTGGACTGAGATGCAATTTCTCCAGTATGACTGAAAGCCAGAAGCTAAAACAATTAATAACATATTCAACGAGGTCAAATAAAGTTATTGCTAACCTATTATGTTATACCTAGTGAAAATATCTTTTAAATATCTTAAAATGCTACACATAGTGAACATATCTTTTAAAATAAAACACATTTTCAGAAACACCCATTTTGATGTGTATAATTATCAAACACACTAATTAAACATAATTTCAGAAAAATAAACACAACAGAATTCACCCTTAGCAAGCCTACACTAAGAAATAAAGAAGAATTTTCAACAGACAGAAAAAAATACATCCATTGTAAAAATCTGCAGAGATACAAAAGAATAAAATAAATACAAAATGTGACCATATAAATGGGTTTAAATAATTTTTTATTTTTTATTTTTTTTATTTTTTATTTATTTATTTATTTTTTTAGCTGAGCCATCCTGCCACCTGTTGGCAGCTCAATGGCAACTCAGCTCGGGCTGGCCTCGAACAGCTGTTGCTCAGAGCTCAGCTCACACTCTTGAGCGAGCTCTTAACCAACTGAGCCACTCGGCCGGCCCAAAGAAAGAAATAAGGGCCTTTAATAGTAAATATTTTGCAAACTCATAATCATGTAAGCACCTTCTATGTGCCAGGAAGTATTTTTTTTTTTTTTTCTTTTTGAGGGCAGTGTCACTTGCCCTCATATGTGGGACCCGAACCGGGGCCGCTGGCTTCCCAAGCCAGCGCTTAACCTCCACGCCACTCGGCTGGCCCTAAAATTTGGATTTTATAAAACAATAATATATACTGATATTTAAAATATGTATATATAGATTATTTAAATTAAAAACAATAGAAAAGAAGGTAAAATTTTTCTTTAAGTTTTTGATGTCAAGGATCCACATCATGATTTCTATTGTAATCCTTGATAGGACGTGAAGAATTACATATGTATACTAGCATGTGTGTTTAATATATCTATCGATCTATATCTAGCTATCATCTATCTACATATTATACTAACAGAGTAAACAATGACATAATCAAAAATAATCTCTATAAAAAGAAAAATTAAACACAAGGGAACGGATACATAAAAGGAATAAAAGGAAAGCAGAAAATAATACAGTAGTTTTAAAGCATTGTTTTATGCAATGCATTTAATGAACTAAACACTTCAATTGAAAAGAAAATAAGGTACTCTGTGACGGTATTTAATTTTTTAAAAAGAACTGTACATTGTTTATAAGAGACACATCTAAGTCATAAAGGTAAAACAAATCATTGGGAAAAATTTTCCAAACCAACACCGATTGAATGGCACCAGGTGTAGATATCTATTATCCTACAAAGCTCACCTTAGGGAAAAACTTTGCTGGAGAAAAAGAGTAGCAATTCCGAATGATAAGATTTTTCATTCACCGGGAAGAAGTAAACATTCCAAATTTGCTTTCATCTTAATACATAGCCTTGAAACATAAAGCGAAAGCTGACCAAAGTTTAAACAGGAATAGACAGATATTCAATCATGGTGTGAAAGTTTTACAAATCTTTCTTAAGAATTAATCAAACAAGAAGACATTAAGTCAATAAACACATGCAAAATTGACCAACAATTTGATCTAACTACAATATTTACAATAGTCCACTCAACAAATACAAATCATTCGTTTTTCTAGTACATTTGCAAAACTTGTCCATGTAATGAGCATGTAAATATATATATTTCAGTATATGAAATTATAAATAATGAATTATCTAACCACATTGATTTCAAGTTAGAAAACTCTTTTCAAGATAATTCTCACATTTTTGAAAGTTTAACAAAATACACTCTGCACTAACAGATATAAAAAAACAAAGGGTACAATTAGAAAACAAATATATGGTGATAGAAGGAGAGTTGACTCTGGGTGGTGAACACACAATACAATATATGAATGATTTATCATAGAAATGTACATTGGAAACCTATATAATTTTACTAATCAATGTCACCCCAATAAATTTAATAAACAAAAAACAAAACAATCATAACAGAGAACAAAAAACATCTGATTTTTGAAGACCATAAAACTTGATATAATTTTATAGTTGATAAATAATTTTAAAAAGAAAGTTTAAAAATATGAGAAATAAAAGCAACATTTCTACATATCCTGCAGTGTTTAAAAATAATATAGGTTATTATAAGCAAAGTTATACTATTACATAAGAATGTGATTTGTAAATTTGTAAATTCCTATAAAATACAATTTATTGAAACACATTTAAGAGTAAGTATAAGGCCGGCCGAGTGGCGCGGTGGTTAAGCGCTGGCTTGGGAAACTAGCGGCCCTGGTTCAGGTCCCACATATGAGGGCCAGTGACACTGCCCTCAAAAAAGAAAAAAAAAAAAAAGACAAGAGTAAGTATAAAACCTTAATATTTCTTAATATTTTATGGATGAATGTTGAATAATATCAAATGTTTATGCTCCATATAGTGTTAATATTTACCAAATCAGACTAATCACAAATGCTACAGAGAACCAGTTTTACTGAATCCAAGGAGTTTATTATATTTTTGAATTACTAGTTTTTCAACTGCTATAGGATGAAGATAAATAATTGTAGCATGGTCTCTAAGAGCAAAATATTTAAAATAACCTAGATGTCCATCAATAGCAATGGTTAAATGAATTATGGTGCATCCATGAAATAATGTGTTTACGCAGATTTTTTTAAAATAAAGAAACTGTGTAATGAAAAGATCTCCAAAATATATTATAAATTGGTAAAGAAAACATAATGTTGAAGAATGTGTAAAATGTAATAACTAGTATAAAAAAAGGGAAAAATCACACAAAATGTAGTGTTTGACCTAGAAGTGTATTTGGTATAGTGAGAATCACTATGAGTTGATGAAATATAATAAAAAATAATAAAGGGACATGTAAAGGGCAATAACATTATATATGTAAGACAAACATTGACAAACTTATGGAAAAAATGAACAAATCTGCTATTATACTGGGAGATTTTAATTCACTTTTCTCTGTTTTAAAATTATTTCCTTTTCAATTACAGGTGACATTCAATATTATTTTCTATTAGCTTCAGGTGTACGGCACAGTGGTTAGGCATTTATATAATTTATGCAGATATCCCCCAATTAGTCTACTACACCCCTGGCACCATACATTGTTGTTGCAACATTATTGACTATATTCTCTATGTTGTAATTTACATCCCCATGACTATTTTGTAACTACCAATTTGTATTAATTTTGTTTTGTTTGTTTTTTTAGTGCGTGCAAATTTTTTTTAAATTCTTTTATTGTGAAATAAAAATTTAAAAAAAAATTAGCTTCAGGTGTACAACGCAGTGCAATAGTTATAATTTTTACCCCTCAATGTGACAACTCCCTCCCCAATTCACCACCCCACTCCCCCCCATATCATACATATCTATTACAATTCCCTTGACTCCATTCCATACTATACTCCACATCCTGTGACTATCTATATATTCGATTACAGTTGGCATATAATATCATACAACATCAGCTTCAGGTGTACAGTGCAGTGATCAAGCCTCTACTCCATCCATGAAGTGGTCTCCCTAACAAGACATGTGACCATCTGATACCCCACAAAATATTTACAACATTATTAATTATATTCCCCGAACTGTCTTTCATATCCCTGTGGCAATATTGTAGTTATCTATTTATGCTGTCTCATCCCTTCCCCTTCTCCCTCATCCCCACCCCCACCCAACTAGCAACCATCAGTTTTTCCTCTATATCTATGAGACTGCTTCTGTTTACTTTGCTCGTTCATTCAGTTTTTCGGATTCCACATATCAGTGAGATCATATGGTATTTGTCTTTCTCCGACTGACTTATTTCACTTAACATAATAGTCTCTAGGTCCATCCATATCATTGCAAATGGTACGATTTTCATTCCTTTTTACAGTGGAGTAATACTCCATTGCATAAAAATACCAGTTTCCTAGTCCAGTTGTCTACCGATGGGCATTTCGGTTGTTTCCAAGTCTAAGCTATTGTAAATAGCACTGCAATAAACATAGAGGTGCATATATATTTTCAAATTAGCGTCTTGGATTCCTCTAGGTAGATACACAAGAGTGGAATTGCTGGATCATATGGCAGTTCCATTTCCAGTTTTTTGAGATACCTCCATACTGATTTCCATAATGGCTGCACCAATCTGCAGACCCACCAACAGTGCACCAGGGTTCCCTTTTCTCCACAACCTCGCCAGCACTTGTTGTTTGTTGATTTATTGATGATAGCCATTCTGACCGGAATGAGGTGGTATCTCATTGTGGTTTTTATTTGCATTTCTCTGATGATTAGTGAGGTTGAACATTTTTTCATATGCCTGTTGGCCATCTGTATGTCCTCTTTAGAGAAATGTGTCTTAATATCCTCTGCCCATTTTTTAATTGCGTTGTTTGTTTTTTTTGGTGTTGAGTTTCATGAGTGTTTTATAAATTTTGGATATTAACCCCTTATCAGATATATCATTGGCAAATATCTTCTCTCATTCAGTAGGCTGCCTTTTTGTTTTATTGATGATTTCCTTTGCTGTGAAAAAACTTTTAAGTTTAATTTAATCCCATATGTTCATTTTTTCTTTTATTTCCCTTGTCCGTGGGGATGTATCAGTAAAAATATTACTCAGGTTAATGTCTGCAAACTTACTCCCTATGTTTTCTTCTAGGAGTTTTACGGTTTCAGGTCTTATATTTAAGTCTTTAATCCATTTTGAATTTGTTCTCGTATATGGTGTAAGTTGGTGGTCCATTTTCAGTTTTTTTGCACATGTTAGTCCAATTCTTCCAGCACCATTTATTAAATAGACTATCTTGACTCCAATGTAAATTCTTGCTTCCACTGTCATAGATTAAATGACCGTAAATGGATGTATTTCTTAATCCCTTCAACTTTTTCAACCAGCTTCCCAAACCTCCTCCCTTCTGGCAACCATCAGGTTGTTCTCTATATCTATGAGTCTGTTTCTGTTGTTTGTTCATTTATTTTGTTCTTTAGATTCCACATGTAAGTAAGATCATATGGCATTTGTCTCTCTTTGCCTGACTTATTTCACTTAGCATATTATCCTCTATGTCCATCCACATTGTCATGAACGGTAAAATTTCATTCTTTTTATGGCTAATATTCCGGTTTGTGTGTGTGTGTGTGTGTGTGTGTGTGTGTGTGTGTGTAAATATATATCACCTCTTTTTTATCCAATCATCTGTTGATGAGCACTTGGGTTGCTTCCATATCTTGGCTATTGTAATTAGTGTTGCAATGGACATGTGGGTGCATATATTTTTTTGAATTAGTGTTTTGGATTTCTTCATATAAATACCCAGGAGTGGAATTGCAAGGTCATAAGGTAGTTCTATTTTTAATTTTTTGAGGAACCACTAAATCATTTTCCTTAGTGGCTGCACCAATTTGCAATCCCACCAACAATGTATGAGGGTTCCCTTTTCTCCTCAGCCTCACCAACAGTTATTGTTTGTTGATTTATTGATAATAGCCATCCTGACAGGTGTGAGGTGATATCTTTTTGTGGTTTTAATTGGCATTTCTCTGATGATTAGTGACATTGAACATTTTTTCATATGTCTATTGGTCATCCGTATGTCCTCTTTGGAGAAATTTCTATTTAGGTCCTCTGCCCATTTTTTTATTTGGATTGTTTGGTGGGGATTTTTTTGGTGTTGAGTTGTATGACTTTATAAATTTTGGATATTAACTCCTTATCAGAGGTATCATTGGTGAATACATTCTCCCACTTAGTAAACTGTCTTTTCATTTTGTTAATGGTTTCCTTTGCTGTGAAAAAACTTTTTAGTTTGCTGTAGTCCCATTTGTTTGTTTTCTTTTTTTCTCTCTTGGGCAAGGAGAAATTAATAAAGGTAATGTTAGAGAGTTTACTGCCTATGTTTTCTTCTAGGAGTTTTATGATTTCGCATCTTACATTTAAATATTTAATCCATTTTGAGTTTATTCTTGTGTATGGAGTAAGAAGGTGATCCAGTTTTTTTGCATGTATCTGTCCAGTTTTCCCATTTATTGAATAGACTGTCTTTACCCCAATGTGTGTTCTTGCCTCCTTTGTAATAGATTAAATGACCATATACGTATAGGTTTATTTCTGGGCTCTCTGTTCTTTTCCATTGATCTATATGTCTGTTTTGATGCCAGTATCATGCTGTTTGGATTACTATAGCCTTGTAGTATAGTTTGATACTAGGCAGCGTTATAACTCCAACATTGTTCTTCCTTCTCAAGATTGCTGTGGCTGTTAGGGGTCTTTGTGGTTCCACATAAATTTTAAGATTTGTTCTAGTTCTGTGAAAAGTGTCATTTGTATTTTGAAAGGGGTTGCATTGAATTTATAGAATTTGCTGTGGGTAGTATTGACATTTTAATGATGTTAATTCTTCCTATCCATGAGCATAGTATATGCTTCCATTTATTTATATCTTCTTTAATTACTTTCTTCAGTGTCTTACAGTTTCTGAGTACAGGTCTTTTACCTCCTTGGTTAAATTTATTCCTATGTATTTTATTTTTTGATGCAATTGGAAATTGGATTTTCATCTTAATTTCTTTTTTTGACATTCATTATTGGTGTATAGAAAGGCAACCTATTTCTGAACATCAATTTTGTATCCTGTTACTTTATGGAGTTCATTTATCAGTTCCAATAGTTTTTTGTTGGTTAATTCACCTTCCTGAATAATTGATAGCCCACTCCAACAAATAAAATAAAATAAAGATATATATAAATTTATACCAACTTGAAAAGCAGATAACCCAGTTTACTATTTGGAAGTGCTGAAAAGGCTGTGTGAAAAAATTAGACGATCTCAACTTTCTGCCAATAACTCATGGCTCTTGCATGATGACAATGTGCCAGCTCACATGGCACTATCTATGAGGTCTTTCTTATTCACCTGATTTGGCTCCCAGTGACTTCTTTCTTTACCTGAAGTAAAGTAAATACTGAAAGGAAGACATTTTGATGACATTCAGAACATCAAGTGTAATACAATGACAGCTCTGATGGCCATTTCAGAAAAGAGTTTCAAAATTGCTTTGAAGAGTGGACTAGACACTGGCATCAGTGCATAGCTTCCAAAGGGGAGTACTTTGAAGGTGACCATAGTGATATTTATCAATGAGGTCTATAGCACATTTTCTAGGATGAGTTCACAGACTTAATTGTCATACCTCATAAAATTCAAAACAGAATATCGATTCCCACCTTACAAAACAGAAAATGGGGGCTGGCCGAGTGGCGCATTGGTTAAGAACTGGCTTGGGGATGCCAGCAGCCCCAGTTCGGATCCCTCATGAGGGCCAGTGACACTACCCACTACAGCTAAGATGGTGAACAACAGCTCCACCTGGAGCTGGGCTGCTGTGAGTCCCCGGCACGGAATAGCTGCAGCCCCTGCTGCAGTGGGCTGCCATAGGCTACAGTGAGTGGCCGGCAGCCAACGTGAGTGGCCGGCAGTCAGTGTGAGCTGCCAAGAGCCACTGTGAGCAGCCGTCTAGAGGCCGGCGACCTATCTGCCTCACCAGAGAAGAGCGCAATGATGATACCAACATGGGCCAGTGAAGCGATGTCCTCCACAGCTAGACAGAAGAACAAAAGGACAGCAGCTTGTCTGTTCCCCTTCCCTGGTTCCCCAATGCTGTTCCCCTCCCCCAATTCCCCAATTAAAAAATTTTAAACATTTTTTAAAAAATTAAAAAATAGAAAATGGTTAACCTACAGCATCACTGTTATTTTAAGCACATCAGAGAGCTAAGGTTCCATAGGAACATATTAATCAGAACCCAAAGTTGGCAAGCCCTTTATATTAGAGACCCATGGCTGCTTTCTTCTTGAACAGAGCAACAGAAAGAGGAGCATACAACCATAGACATGGGAAAGATGCAAAGAGGTGTAAGTTTAAGGAATCTTTAAATATGAATTGCAGGCTGAAGTGACGGTTTATAATTTCCAAAAATGCCAGATACAAGAGAATCTGTATTTACTTGATACCTTTCCCACCCGGCTTTGATTGACTACAAAATATAACACAGAGGGAAATTTGTTGCACTAACTGCTTATATTGAAAGGAAAAATTGGTGTAACTACAATGATCTATATTTTTATCATAAGATGTTATTAGGTTGGTGAAACATAATTGCAGTTTTTGCAATGTTGAAATTTGCCTTTGATATTGGAATACGTTCTTAAGTAAATGTGGTTATGTTACGCATCATTTTCATGCACATTTCTCACTTTATATTTTTTGCTAATGACTTATTACTTGCTGTTTATTTTATATTATTTTAGACTACGGAAATGATATCAGGCAGAAAGCAAATTCGAGAAATTTTCTTAGTTGAGTTCAAAATAGGTCTTAAAGCAGTAGAGACAACTCACAACATCAACAATGCATTTGACACAGGAATTGCTAATGAACGTACAGTGCAGTGGTGGTTCAAGAAGTTTTGCAAAGGAGATCAGAGCCTTGATGATAAGGAGCATAGTGGCTGGCCATTGGAAGTTGACAACGACCAATTGAGAGCAATCATTGAAGCTGATCCTCTTACAACTACACAAGAAGTTGCCGAAAAGAACTCAACATTGACCATTATATGATTTGGCATTTAAAGCAAATTGGAAAGGTGAAAAAGCTCCATTAGTGGGTGCCTCATGAACTGGCTGAAAATTTAAAAAAAAAAAAATCTTCATTTTGAAGTGTCGTCTTCTTTTATTCTATGCAATGATGAACCATTTTTTGATCGGATTGTAATATGTGTTGAAAAGTGCATTTTATATGACAACAGGCAACAACCATCTCAGTGGTTAGACTGAGAAGAAGCTCCAAAGCACTTCCCAAAGCCAAATTTGCACCAAAAAAGTTCATGGTCATTGTTTGGTGGTCTGCTGCCTGTCTGATCCAATATAGCTTTCTGAATCCTGGTGAAACCATTACATCTGAGAAGTATGCTCAGCAAATCAATGAGATGCACCAAAAACCTGCAATGCCTGCAACCGGCATTGGTCAACAGTAAGGGCTCAATTCTTCACAACAATGCCTGCCCAACCACATGTTGCACAACCAACGCTTCAAAAGTTGAACGAATTGGGCTACAAAATTTTGTCTCATCCACCATATTCACCTGACCTCTTGCCAACTGACTACCACTTCTTCAAGCATCTTGACAACTTTTTGCCAGGAGAATGCTTCCACAACCAGCAGGATGCAGAAAATGCTTTGCAAAAGTTCATCGAATCCCGAAGCATGGTTTTTTATGCTACAGGAATAAACGAACTTATTTCTCATTGGCAAAAGTGTATTGATTGTAATGGTTCCTATTTTGATTACTAAAGATGTGTATGAGCCTAGTTATAATTTTTTTTAAAAAATTCATGGTCCAAAACCACATTTACTTTTGCACTAACCTAATAAGAATAGAAGGGCACATTAAACCCATAGTAGAAAGTAAAATAATAAAAATAAGAATGGAAATACATAAAATCAAAAACAGAAAGATGGGAAAAATATGAAACAAATAACGATTGTTTCTTTGACAAGGTTATTAGGTTCATAAATTTTCAGCACTGATGAAAAAATGGAGAAAACACAATTTACCAATGTAAGGGATAGATGTGGGGACACTGCCACAGTTCTACAACATCAAAACAGTCACGAAGAAGTACACTTTAAAAGAAGAGACACAAGACTCTTAATGGGGGTTGTTATATGAATATACTGTTGGCTCAGGTAGTATAGGGGCAATATAGGGATATACCTATATTACACAACATAAGATAGATTTTGTTGTAGTAATAAATGAACCGTAAATCTCATTGGCTTAAAAAAAATTGGCTTATTTCTCACTCATGGTACTTATTTAAGGCAGAGTATTTGACATCTGGTTTACCATGTCATACTTTGGAACACAGGATGAGGGAGAAGATACTGTCTTATATATTAACACTCATCTTAGCAGAGGGACATGAGGACATACACAATCTTGAAATGAAAATTAAATGCATTAGACCATAAGTGACAAACATCTCACCCACTCCTGATCATTGGCCAAAACTGGTCAATGGCCCTGCCCAAATAAAACAGGTCAATTGGTACGATCATACTATGTGACTAACAGGGTGGAGACTGAGAATATTTGAAAAATAGCACAGATTACTACAAAAACATGCCTGTCTTCAAGGTTCAGTAAGAATAAGTACAGAAGTACTTACTTCCAAAAGTGCTTTGTCTCTCAATAGACACCAAAAGATCTTAACCTCAAAAGATAGAACCATAGGATTTACCTTGATTTTGAAATTATTTTACCATAACTAAAATTTTCTTGAAATTTATGTATTTCTGGTACCTGGAAATGATTTTGTTTGTTTGGTTTTTTGTTTGCTTACTATACTTTCAGGGATCATTTCCATGGAAATGATTTTAAGGTTTTAAGAAATGTTATCTGGAGAACACTTATAATAGTAGGACTATGTTATGAGTTTCACTTCTGAATATTATAAATATTCCTAAGCAATTTTGCAGTGCTATAGAGTGCAGGTAACCAAATATTAAAAACATTTTGTCTCCATGGATTTGCATACGTTGGATATTTCCTATAAATGAACCATATAATGTGATATTTTATGTCTGGCTTCCTTCACTTAGCATAATCTTTTTAAGGTTCACCCATGTTGTAGCATGCATCAGTACTTCATTCCTTTTTTTCTAACTGAATAACATTCCATTGTAGGAATATACCACATGCCATTCATCCATCAAACATTTGATAGGCATTTAAGTTGTTTCTACATTTTGACTATGATGAATAATGTTGCCATGAACATTTGTACAAGTTTTTGTGTGAACATATGTTTTCTTTTCTCTTGTGTATATATCTAGGAATGGAATTGATGAGTCATATGATAACTTTAACAATTTGAAGATCTCCCAATTGGCTTTGAAAAGTCACTACCAGTTTCCAATCCCAACAGCAATGTATGAGATTTCCAACATCTCCACATGTTCTATAACACTTGTTATTGTCTTTGAAATCGCAGGACATGGAGGAGTGTAACAATTTTTCCACTTCCTCACTAACACTTGTTTTCTTCTGCTTTTTAAATTATAACCATCCTAGTGGATGTGGAGTTGTATCTCATTATAGTTTAAATGTGCATTTTTTTTTAATTTGTATTTTCTTGATGGCTAGTGAAGTTTACCATCTGTTTTAATTTTTTTATTGAACAGTTGAAGATTTTAAAAAATAACTATTCAGACTCTTTGCCCATGTTTTACTAGGAAGGTTATTTATTTTTGAATTATGATAGATCTTTATGTAATCTCTATAGAAGTCTATTATCAAATACATGATTTAAAAGTATTGTACCCCATTCCATGGGTTGTGTTTTTCACTTTCTTGATGATATCCTTTGAAGTACAAACATTTTTATCTTGAGAAAGTCCACTTCATGTAATTTTGTTTATTTTTTAATATTATTTCAGGTGTACCTCATAGTGGTTAGATATTTACATAGTTTATGCAGTGATCCTTCAACCCCCACCCACCTCCCCATCAGTCTAGAACCTGCCTGGCACTATACATATTTGTGAAAAAAATATGGAATGCTTCACGAATTTGCATGTCATCCTTGAGCAGGGGCTGTACTAATTGCTATATCATCCCAATTTTAGTATATGCGCTCCTGAAGTGAGCACAATGTATTTTTTCTTTTGTTGTTTGTACTTTGTGTGTCATATCTAAGAAACTATTGACCTATCAAAAGTCATGAAGATTTAATTCTATGCTGTTTTTCGAAAATTTTTAGTGTTTCAGATTTTATATCTAGGTGATGCTCCATTTTGAGTTAATTTTTATAAGGTGTTAGTCAGTAGTCTAACTTCATGCTGTTGTGTATGGATATTTATTTATCTCGGCAACACTTATTGAAAACAAGTTTATTTCTACTGTGAATTTTCTTGGTACCCTTGCCAAAAATCAATTTACTATTAATGTAAGAGTTTATTTATGGGTCCCAATTATATTCTATTGATCTATTTGTCTATCCCTATACCAGTAACTCATTATTTTGATTGATATCATATTTAAATGAGTTTAGAAATCGGGATGTGCGAGTCTTCCAACTTTATTCTTCTTATTCAAAATTGTTTTGGATAATCTGAGTCGCCTGTATTTCCATATGAATTGCAGCATCAGCTTGTCAATGTATGCATAAATGTAAGCTGTTATATTGATAAGAATAGTGTTGAATCTGTATATCAGTTTGGGGAATATTGTCCTCTTAAGAATAAGCCTTCCAGCCCATGAACATGGGCTGTCTTTCCTTGTAGACTGGTTATCTTAAATATTTTTCATCAGTGTTTGGTAGTTTTCTGTGCTGATGACTTGCATGTCTTTCATTAATGTATTTCTAACTATTGTATTCTTTTATTGAGGCTATTGTAAAAAAGAATTGTTTTTTATTTCTTTTTTGGATTGCTAATTCATAGTGTATAGAAATACAATTGATTTAAAAAAATGATATTGTATCCTGAACTTGCTGAATTCATTTATTACTTCAAATATATCTTTGTACAGTCTTTAGGATTTGCATATAAAATATCATATAGTCTACAGATATAGTTTTACTTATTCTTTCCTGTCAGATGGGGTGTTTTTAAATTATGTTTTCTTGTCTAATTGTTCTGAACAGAAACTCCAGTACAATGTTGAATAGAAAAGGTGATAGCAGACATCTTTGTCTTTTTCCTAATCTTAATAGAAAAGCTTTCAATCTTTTATAATTAAGTGTAATTTTCACTGTGTGATTTTTATATGTGAGTGATTTTATCATGAAAAGGTTTCAAATTTTGTTCAATGCTTTTTCTACGTGTATTTAGATGATGAGTTTTGTTTTGTTTTGTTTTAAGATTTTTGGGGGGAATTGGGGAAGGGGAACAGTGTTGGGGAATTGGGGACAGGAACAGCCAAGTTGTTGCTCTTTAATCTTAGTTGTGGAGAGCGCAGCTAGCTCAGCTCTAAGTCCAGTCGCCATCCCGCCACTTGTCAGCAGCTCGTAGCCACTCAGCTCAAGGTGCTGTGTTCAATGTTAGTTGTGGGTGGGCATAGCCACCATCCCATGTGAGAGTCAAACTGGCAACCTTGTTGTCAGGAGCATGTCCTCTCACCAGCTGAGCCACCCTGCCACCTGTTGGCAGCCTAGTGGCAGCTCAGCTCACTGGCCCATGTGGGAATTGAACGAACTGAGCCACTTGGCCAGCTGATGATGTTTTTCTCCATTCTATTAATATGGTGTACTGATGATTGATATTTAGTCATCAACCAACATTGTATATGTGGAATAAAATCCACTTGGTTGTGGCATATAATCTTCTGTATCTGTTTCTCAATTGGGTTTGCTGGTATTATTTTTGAGAATTTATGGATCTCCATTTATGAGAAATATTATGTTTTATAAATAGGACAGATATATTGGGGTGCTTGACCCTTCACCTGAAGCCTAGTGAGGGAAATTTTTTGGAGAGCTTTGAAGTTGGAGAATACTATCAACTAGGATGCAACTCTTTTCTCAGAAATATAGAGTGTATTGCTGTATTGGGGTAAATCTGCATCAAATAATTTGTTGGTCAAAAGGATGTGCAATTTTTGAGACTAGACAATCATAAGAAAGAAAGAGAAAAAGACAGAGTAAACAAGCATTAATGTGAATAAATCTTAGGAATTGTCTAAAAAAGAGTGTTGTGCTAAATATCATCCCTTTATATTTTTTAGATACATTCTTTACTGTTCTTTGTATCCTGTGAGTATTGCTTAAATGGACTGCCCTGCAATTTTTTTCATTGGCTTTAGGTTGATTAGGGTTGATGGAAGTCAGTAATAGGAGATTAGAAGATGGAAGAAGAATAAATTTGGGGTATTTGTTCCCCTGCTTTCATCCTTGTCACATTGTCTCATTTGGTCAAATTCTTCTTACAAAAGCTTTTTCAAGTTTCATTTATAGCTCTCTCACTTTCTCTCTCAATCTCTCTCTCTCTCTCTCTTTCTCTCTCTCTCTCTTTCTCTCTCTCTCTTGCTGTTTCTCTGGAACATGTTTGTTGGCTCTAGATTATTGTATCATACATTAATGCTCTACCACATACTCTCAACAATTTTGTAAATTGGCCATTTTTGAATGGCATTTTTGAATGGCTCTTACAATTACTCAATTTCAGTGAGCTATTGGTTTCCGGCCAGGGCCATAAATGATATAGTCACCTAGTGGAGAAGAGGGTAACTCAGTAGCAAGAACAGGAGATAAATATCTATGGGCTGAAAAATGCATCATAAATCACCATTCAGTATAGAAATGCATCCATCTCAGTAAAAGGGATCTCACAAGAGAGGGTCACATCAGAGAATCTCTCAAGATTTCACAAAATGGTCAAAATACAAAAGTGGCCCAATTCGTCTCCAGTCCAGGGAATAGGAAGCCAGATTTCAGTGATGCCAGTATAAATAATAATGATTTAATCTTAATTTCTCTGTTCCCTTATCCATCCAGAACTCCTTCACAAAGAGATATATCTGTTCTGAGGGAAGATTTAAATTCAGAATTTTGATTAACATCTTAGACTGGACATTCTAATTATTTAACTGAGACTACACTTGTGGCTTAAATCAACTGACAGATTTTTTAATTACCTAGTAATGAATAGAAATACCATGGGAACTGCCAACCTGGCATCTAATGTTAGAGAAATATGGCATCTGTGAATGTATTTAAAATGAACAATGAAAATTAGTTTTCTTTTTCTTTTGTTTATCAGATGAGTTTTACTCAGTCAAAATCCTAGTAACCAAAAAATGTGATGAGTGCCTAATGTTTTATTAATCACTGTCCTACACTGAATCCATAAGTAAAATGTAAATTTGAATAATGTGATGCAATGAATTTCCATAAAAGTAAGAATATACTGGATTTGAACATAGAGGCTTAGTAAAACATTTACTTGGTGTTCTATGTTCATTCAAGAAATAATAATTGATTGTTCACCATGTACCCCACACTGTTTTGGGTCTTGAGGACACATTGGAAGGGTAGAAAAGCTATTTTTAGTTGAATTATATGGACAATAAAATAAATAATATAACAAGTAGTATGTTAGATGGTGATAAATAGTATGCAAGAAAATAAAGTAGAAAAGAGGATAAGGATGATTGGGAGATTAAATTTTAAGTGCGGTGAACAGAAAAGGCATAATTGAGTAGCTAATGTCTGAGTAAATTTTCTGAAAGAGGTGAATGTCACATTATGTCACATTATACCCTGCCTGTCTGCCTCCATGCGCCTCTCCATAAAGACAGATCATAACTTCAATATTATGCTTACTGTATATATCCCTGTTTGGCACCAGGATGGGTGGCTAGTCAGTGACGGGTAAGATCCCACGAGAGGGACAAGCCAAGTCAGACGCTGTCACATGGGTGCCTGTGGGTGCCCGTGGGTGCCTGTGGAGGTCAGTGGGTACCAACAGGAGGAATCAGGAGTTGACAGAAATAGGGCGTGAACCCCTTGCTTCAGGGTCTGGCAGCCTGCCTGTGAAATGACCTATTGATATGATAATATCTGTCCTCCTTGCATTCTTATCAGTAAGCCTTGACAGAAGGACTTCTGTCTCTTAAGAGGTGCATGACAATAACCTTATGGGACCTCCAGTAATGGCAGCTTGCAGGTGTGGGTGATTTGGCCTTTAGCTATGTTTTTGGGCATGAGACACACAGACTGTGGATGCTGCATTGACTCTTGCTTATGTGTAAGACAATAAAAGAAATGGTCAGGCCCGATTCAGGGCTCCAGTCCAGGAGGCTGAAGTCTCCTGACCCAGCTATATTTTTCTCTCTTATATCTTGTCTCTTTTTTTCTTAACTCTTTGCCATCTCTTCTCCACTCCCACCTGCTCTGTCGTGCAGGACACGACAGGCAAAGAAGAAAGTCTTTTTGCTATTTGAAGGAAGAACGTTACAGGTATGGTAAGCAGCAAGTGAAAATGGCCTGAGGCTGGAGCATGTCTGGTATGTTCAAGGAAATAAATGCCAGTGTGGCTTACTGGAGCTGACTGTCACATGGAGGGGAGTAAGAAATGAGGTCAGAGATGTAAAAGGGGGCCATCGCACATAAACCTCATAGGATACTGTGTTTGTGTTTTTACTGAGTGAGATATAAAACTACTGAAAGGTTTTAAGTAGAAGAGTGATATGATCTGACGTATTTTAAAAGGATCAGTCTGGCTGTTATGCAGATAAATGGTTGAAGAGGGGGTAAGGGCTAAAGGAAGGAGACCAATTATAATTAAATAATCCAGGTGGAAATAAAGTTGATAGGGGGAAGGGTGGTAACCGTGGAAGGTGATGAGAAGGTGATCAAATTCTGGATATCGTTTTATGACATAATTAGCAGGATTTTCTGGTGAATCACATGTGGTAGAAGAGATAATAGATATTAATGATGGTGCAAAAGTTAGCCTGATGAACTGACAGGATGGTGTTGGCATTAATCAAAATGAAGATCAGTGGGGCTGGCCAAGTGGCTCAGTTGTTAAGAGCTCCCTCAAGAGTGCAAGCTCTGAGCAACAGGATTGCAGGTTGGACTCCTGGCCTGAGCTGAGCAGCCACTGACCTGCCAAAAGGTAGCAGGATGGCTCAGCTAAAAAAAAAAAAAATTAAAAAAAAAATGAAGATCAGAGGAGACACAGGCTTAGGTTGGAAGATTCATAGCACAGCTTTGAACATGTTATATTTGAGATGTCTATAAGACATCAAAGAGGAGTTGTTAAATCAACCAATTTGAAGTTAAGAAAATGACCCAGGGGTTTCAACTATTTTTTAACCCAGGTTAATAATTATTTTACAAGGAAGTATTTATGAATGATCAAGAAACTAGCATATGCATTTTTTCAGCGATTAGAGGAAAACTAAAGAGGGCAAGGGAAAAAATGTCAATTGTAGAAGATTGAATGGTAAGCACTGATTAAGAAAGGAGAATTTGAATGATGTGATAAACATACTAAGGTACCACTGTGGTACTGAGAGATAGTCTTACTATGGTAAAGGTAACAATATAAGAGATTTTATGGAAAGTCTGCATGTGTGGAATTCTGGAAAAGTTATACTGGTTATGGAAGAGGATGTGTCCACATGGGGATATTCCAAATTTATATGGGGAAAATATATTAATATTAAACTACAGCTGAACTGTTGTTCATGTATACCTCTATGAGGAGAGCTGTGATGAAGATGAATGAAACAGGAAAAATAAAAAAGAGCAAAATCCAAAGACAATAATCCTCCTATCAAAAGCAAGAGCAAGTTAAGATTTTTGTTTGAGCAGTACACATAATATTCCTTATTAGCAATATATCCAGGTGAATATGATAAACCCACTTCTCTGAGAAACCACTGCTTAATAAATGCTGACTAGAAAATCAAGATCATCTAATGGAAACAATGCATTAACTCACCAGTACTCATTAAACCTTTATGAGGAAATCATGTGCAACATGGTTTCCATGCCTGGAAGAGAGTAGGCAATAATTTTCTCTACTAATCTGCTTATCTGGTTCTACTCTTTGAACAGACTGCAGTATCCCAAACAAGAGGTGGCACCCAGGGAGGCAAGACTTGTGGAATTGTTGATACAAAGCTTCTGGTAAAGAATGAAGATTGCCATGCATAACACTGAGCCATTTTCCCTCTAGCTTACCTTCTAGTATAATAGAGCCCAAAAAATTAAAAACAAGAACAACAAAAAAACTAGATTTCATATCATGTAGATTTTTAATTGTACGTTTTCCATATGTACCAAGCAGATTGCTCACTCAGAACTTCAAAGGAAAAATTAAGTCAATTCATCGGTTACACAGCTCTTCTGAAGATACAAGGTGGGATCAAACAGTATGGTGAATGTTTACATTAAAAAAAAATTATTACAGTAAAAGACACACTACCATTAATCCCCCTCACAATACCCCCCCCCTCACTTCAAACACACGTAACCATTCTTGCCAATTTCTGAAGCAGTTCTGGAAGTTCTCTTTTGTGAGTGTCTTTAGTTGCACTGTCCTGGCTGCCACCATATCCTGAATGAATTTGACTTTGGGGAAGAGCCAGAAGTGGCATGGTGCCAGATCTTGTGAATAAGGTGGATGAGGAGACACCATAATGTTTTTATTTAACAGAAATTTCTGTATACCAGAAATAATGTGTGACAAGGAGCATTATCATGATGGAGGATAAAGTAAAGACACACATGAAAGAGGGCTTCCAGAACTGCTTCAGAAAGTGACACCTGAAACTAATTAAAAATAAAATAAAATTAAAAAAAAAAAAAAAGTGGCAAGAACTATGGGATAAGTATGTTTGAAGTGAGGGGGTATATTTTGAGGGAGATTAATGGCAATGTGTCTTTCAATGTAATAATTTTTTTTATTTAAACATTCACTGTATCTTTTGATCACACTTCATAGTTATGATTGTTACATTTTCTTGATGTGCTGGTCACTGTATCATTATATAATAATGACCTTCCTTGTCTCTTGTTAGCACTGTTGGCTTAAAGTCTATTTTGTCTGATATAAATATACTTGCCCTTGGGGCCAACTGAGTGGCTAAGTTGGTTAAGAGCTTGCTCAAGAGTGTGAGCTTGGGCCGGCCGAGTGGAGCAGTAGTTAAGCGCTGGCTTGGGAAGCCAGCAGCCCCGGTTCTGTCCCACGTATGAGGGCCAGTGAGAGTGCCCTCAAAAAAAAAAATAAATAAATACATTTAAAAAAAAAAAGAGTGTGAGCTGAGCTCTGAGCAACAGCAGTTCGATGCCCAGACCCTGAAGCAAAGGGTTCACACCCGATTTGTCAACTCCTGATTCCTCCTGTTGGTACCCACTGGTACCCACTGACATCCACGGGCACCCACAGGCACCCACGCGACCATGTGCGACCATGTCTGGCCTGGTTTGTCCCTCTTGTAGGATCTTACCCACATTACATTAAAAAAAAATACATTAAATTAAAAAAAAAAAGTGTGAGCTGAGCTCTGAGCAACAGCAGTTTGATGCCCAAGCTGAGCTGCCACTGAGCTGCCAACAGGTGGCAGGATGGCTCAGCTAAATAAGTAAATAAATAAACTTGCCCTTGATTATTTTTTGGTTTTCACTTGTATGGAATATCTTTTTCCATCCCTTCATTTTGAGTCTGTGTGTGTCTTTAAGTCTGAAATGGGTCTCTCGTAGGCAGCATATAGTTGGTTCTTCTGTTCTTGTTTTAAAATCCATCTTGCTACTCTTTGCCTTTTGATTGCTTGGTAAATTCAATCCATTTACATTGGAGTGATTATTGATATATAAGTACTTACTCATGATATCTCATTAATATCTTTGTGATTGTTTTCAATTTCCATTGTTTCTTTTTCTCTGTCTTTGCCTGCTGTCATAAAATGGTTATTTTCCATGATAATATGCTCAATTTCCCTTTCTTTGTCTTTGTGGATATACTCCTACTCTAGGTTTTTGCTTTGTGATCATCTTTGAATTACAGAAAACAGCTTATAAAAGAGTCTATTTTAGGCTGATAGCAACTTATCTTCAAACACCTATAAAAGTTCCACCCTTGTGGTCCTCCATTTTATATTATTGTTACAATTTACCTCCGTTTACATTGTGTGTTTGTAGTCATAGTTATTTTTACTACTCATAGGCTTTCTTCACTTTTTAAAAATCTTATTTCCCTCCCCTAATTGTATTATTTCTATATTTCTGGCCTCAATGTCGGTTTTTGTTTTTTTCCCACTTGGTCTGCCCTGCTACAGATGTTCTCTACCGTATTCTTCATTCCACTGATTGAATTTTTTTTTTTTTGAGGGCAGTGTCACTGGCCCTCATATGTGAGACCAAACCGGGGGTTCTTTTTTATAATTTTAATCTGTTTGGTAAAGAATTCTTTCTGTTCATTAATTCTATGCCTGATTTCATGAAATAATCTTTTGAGTATTTTTGTGGCTGTAAATTGCTTCATCACACCTGTCACATTATACCCTGCCTGTCTGCCCCTATGCACCTCTCCATAAAGACAGATCATAACTTCAGTATTATGCTTATTGTATATATCCCTGTTTGGCACCAAAGCATGGCTGGCTAGTCAAAGATGGGTAAGATCCCACAAGAGGGACAAGCCAAGCCAGACATGGTCGCGTGGGTGCCTGTGGGTGCCCGTGGGTGCCCCTGGATGTCAGTGGGTACCAACAGGAGGAATCAGGAGTTGACAGAAATCGGGTGTGAACCCCTTGCTTCAGGGTCTGGCAGCCTGCCTGTGAAATGACTTATTGATATGATAATGTCTGTCCTCCTTGCATTCCTATCAGTAAGCATTGGAGAAGGAGTTCTGTCTGGTAAGAGGTGCATGACAATAACCTTATGGGACTTCCAGTAATGGCAGCTTGCAGGTGTGGGTGATTTGGCCTTTAGCTATGTTTTTGGGCGTGAGACACACAGACCTCGGAAGCTATATTGAAACTACATTGACCCAACATTGACCCTTGCTTATGTGTAAGATACTAAAAGGATCAGTCACGCCCAATTCGGGGCTCCAGTCCACAAGGCTGAGGTCCCCTGGCCCCGAAGTGTTTTCTGTCCTATTTTTTGTCTCTCTCTCTTTTCCTTAACCTTTCGCCGTCCCTTCACATCCACCTAACCCAGTCGTGCGGGAGGCAACACACTCCTATTTTGAATTATTTATCAATTAAGATCACAATATCCCATTCCTTTGAGTTTGGTTGCTGGAGAATTATCATTTCTTCTTGTCATACTATAATTCTTTAATTTTCATAATTGCTGTGGCTATGTGCTTCTGCTTTCACGTTTGAAGTAGTGGATATGTACTTAACTAAGCTTTATGTTTTGTTTGGTTCTTAAAATTCACCAGACTGGCTATTAGAAATCTTTCTTTTGTATTTCAGAATGTGGTACTATAGCTCAAGTTTCTAGTTTCTCCCTTTTCCAGCAACTGTGGCCTATTATCTGAACATGCTCCTGCCTATCAGGGCTCACTCTCATAGACTCACTCAAGAACAGGCACAAAAAAATGGCAGCAGAATGGGGGAAGGTGTGGGTCTAGCACTCAATGCAGTTGGGGAAGCTGCAGACCCAATAAGGAAATCCCCATGGGTGGCACTCCCAGAGGCACATGGGTGGAATTTCTGCTCAGTAATCCCTTCAAGGCTGTTTGAAATTATCTGTCTCTTTCTTCCTTTTTTTTTTTTTTTTTTTTTTTTTAGCTGAGCCATCCTGCCACCTGTTGGCAGCTCAGTGGCATCTCAGCTCAGGCTGGGCATTGAACTGCTGTTGCTCAGAACTCAGCTCGCACTCTTGAGTGAGCTTTTAACCAAATGAGCCACTCAGTCGGCCCTTATCTGGCTCTTGCATAATATCGTCCCTCCTCCCAGTTGCAGATCTCCCACCTTAGTACATTGGATGTGGGTGGAGAGAACTGCGTTTCTCCACCTGTGTCCCACCCAGCTTGGGTAGCCATGCCCTCTCCCGCCACCCTCATCTTTCACAGTAAGAGAGGTCATCTCCACCAAACAACTCAGCCCCAATCAGTGTCTTATTGGGAGTGGGACAGCACTGGGAAAGTTTCTCGTACTACTTTTGTGGTGACCAAACTCATGTGTTGTTGTTTTTTTGCAATGTGTGTTGGATTCTTCATTTTGGAGTACAAACTCCTGCAAGTTCTCATCATGGGTGAGTGCCTGCCCAATTTAGCACTCACCCAATTTTTGCCCAACAGTGGCAAGAGGGGTCCAGACAGTTTTACTGGCTCCTCTGGTTCCACAGCTCATTTGGAGATCTGTCTATCTTCTACCAACTGCATTGGTGGGCAAGATTCCTCTTGGGTCACTCTGAGCAAAGTACAAGGTCTGGAAACCTCCAGAAAGGCACTCTTGTTCCTGTATGAATGTCTGACTTATTGATATAAAAGGGAGATAAAAAGGAAGAGTGTCTTATGCCACCTTATTGCTGATATCACTCCTTAATACAGTGTTTTAGTTGTCCATATTCTCTTCAGTTGTGCTTTTCTACAGTTAGATGAGCAAAAATGTATGCTGCCACCACTTTTATACTATAGATATAAACATTAAACAAAGATTTATTTAATGTAGCAGCTGTAATAATTCAAGTGATATACACTTTTTATTTTAATAAGTAATATACAAATATATAATTTTTCTGAATAGGCCCAGTGTAGGGTAAAATTCATTAGATGCTCAGTTTATACATATTAAGCGGTGTAGCTGGTATTTTGACTAAGTGTTTTTACTTTATTTTTTGCTTTATTTTGTCCCCAAAAGTACCATTCATACATTAAACAGATATGAGGTTAATGGATTTTGGCAATCTGAACTTTACAAATCTAAATGTCCTTTAAAATAAAGTAAAAATATATCCATTTTCTACAAAATAGATGCATTAAAACTGTTTACATATTAATGAGTCAGTATTTTTTTCAATTGTTAATATTTGTAATGCTTTCTAGTGTAGTTATATAAATGGATAGATAAACTGAAATGTATTTACATTAAATTAAAAAGTCATATGTTTTGATATTGGTATTTCTTGATTTCTTTGCTTTATAGTTTAGCCCAATAAAGTTTTCAGAAACTAAACTAGGAATCTCACAATAAGAAGATTGTCTGTTTTTGTATATCTTTCTCAACAGTATATTCCCCCCAAACAAAGCACACATTTTGACTGTAAACCTATTTTTCTGGGTTACAGATGATGAAGTAGTCCTCAAGTCTCCCATTCCCATCATTCTCAGCAGATGGTCTCAATTTTTTTTTATTTACAGAGAAAAAAAGAAGCAAACAGAGTGGAACATCTTCAGCTTCTACCAAACAAGCTCACGTACTTGTATTTGTATCCATTCTATCCTTCATTCCTTTTAAAATTGAAGAACAGCCTTTCTTCTAACCCTGTCAATGTTGATTTTGATTCCTATCTCCATTTCCCTTCTTAACACCCTACACCATCTATTGTATCATCTTGCCTTTATGTATTTAACCTCTTTCCTTTACTCACATTCTTTTCATCAGCTTTTATGCTTGCTCAAGTTATTCTAAACAAACAACAGTAAAGCCACACAAACATAAAGGAAACAAATATCTTCCCTCTACTTAATATATCCTTCAGTTATCACTACCTTCACTTTTACAGGAAAACTTTTGGAACAAGTTATTTAGACCACTACAACCATTATATCCAAGAATCTGTGTTCATTTATGAATTCTTTTTTGAGGGGTGCAGGGTTCAATGAAGAAGTTGTATATACATCTTAAATTGAGACTGTGACACAAAATATTTTAGGAAAAAAATTATTGCTTCTTCATCCCACTATGTTTCAGCTAACTCATATTAATTGTCTTTCCATATATGCTGTATTTTTCCTTCAGCAAAAATGCCAACTCTACTTCACTGCATCTCAGATTATACTTGTTTTCAAAAACAGCTCAAATATCACATCGTAATTAAGACTAAGCAATTACTTCCAGTCCAAATTAATTTCACTTTTCCACTTTAGATGCCCATTCTAGCATACATCATTTTGATTTTCATTTACTACTTAATATTAATTGTTTAAACTTTTATAAGATAGTAGGTTTTTGAATTACAAAACTGCAAAGTTCAGCTTTCTTCCTGCCTAGCACAAGCACAGTGTATAATATAGGTTTTCAATAAAACAGTTTGCTTTGAATTGACAGCTTTACAAGGAAGGAAAGACATTTGTTATATAATGATCTTTCTCTCTAGAAAATCCATGAATACATTTTGATTCACACATAAGCATGAATTGTACCTGAATAAAATATGTGTACTCCCTCTAAAAGATACACAAAGGTAAGTGGGGTATGGGTTTGTAGCATCCAAGTATTGAGTTTGGAAAATCTAAATAATCACATTACTCTCTGAACCAAGAAATGCATAGTCAAACTGGAGATCAAAGTGTCAACTGGATTGGTAAGGCTAGATTGAAGAATGCAGTCTGAATCAAACTTCTGCCTTCCCAATCAATAAAATTTGTCCACTAAATTTTCAGCCAAGCATCAGGACAAATTAAGTTCAGTAACACAGGGGCTCAGACCACCTGCCTCTGTAAGCCTACCACACAGGGAAGCAGAGAGGAGAATACATGTGACCTAAAAAGCTCAGTTAACCCAAAAGAGAGAGCCAAGAACAGGCTCAGCTAATGAGATAAACTATTCCTATTTGGTCAACTCACCCTCTGCTACAAGCATCTCCTATCATTTTACTTCCTAGATGCTATTCTATAATTCCCTGCACCTTCACATCTTAGAATAGTCTCTTGAGTTTAAATTTTTGTTTTTGTATGGGAAAATGGAAAAGAAAAATTGTTTTGTTGTTGTTATTGTTATTTTTCCTTTTTAATAAATCCATTTAAACCAATGAGCTATACCAGATAACAAAATCCTGAAACATCCTTAAGACCTTATATAAAGCTTATATTATTATTGCATTATTTCAGGCATCACAGTAGACTGATGAAATATTTTGGATCAGAGGGACTTTGATGTTCTTTTACTTAAACCACATAGGTGATAGCCCACTTTACCTACATAGAAGAATTCCCCTCAATGCAAGCAAAGATATTTTGATTCTGTTATTTTAGAGTCCATATTCAAAAATTATTTGGTACTGAAAGGTTTAATTGCCATAAAATTTATTGAGATCTCATATATTGAGGTGATTTTAAAAATATGTTTTAAAAAATTCTTCAAGACAATAGAATCAAAGGAAAATAAAAACATCTAATCATGCCACAAATGTTCACCTAAACAAAATACATAGATGTTTATTTGCATTTAGATATATAGCCACCAATCCCTACAATGATCTGAGAAGATAAAATTTTATGTAATCTTAATCCTTGGGGTAGACACAGTGAAATAACACAGACTCCATACAACTGTACATTCTCTGACTACCTCATTAGGCAAAGTAGCAGAGACTCCACAGCCAGATACTTCTGACCACTTCAGAGGGAGGAAATAAACCAAATTGTGATGCTTTCCCTATGCCAAGTAGATCCACAGTTAAATTCGTCCACTAAGATAATAAAAAGAAAGATAAAAAAAGAACAGGTTCTGCTGTGAAACATCCTCACAAATGGAAATATCCTAATTAATTTGGAAATGAAAAACATTTACAGAAGAAATTGTACTATGACTTGGTTGTCTGGAGAATGCTTCTCCTGATTGGGGATTGCTTTCTATTGCCAGAGAAAATTAAAAAGAAAGACACTATGTCTATAAGAACATTTTGGAAAATACTGTGTGAAAGTATTATAGGTGAAAAATTCAATGAAAGTGATATTTTATAAGATAGATTAAAATATTTCATAAAAGAATGAAAACAGAAGAGAATCACAAAATTAAGCACATCAGACGGAAGGCTATATTTAGGCAAACACATCGACGTGGGTTCAAGGCAGAACAGAAATTAAATGTTATAAAAATAACAATGATAATAATGGTAATTTAACAAGTTATTATCTGTGAAGTGAAGCAAAAGACAATATCTAACAGTCTTGTTTCTTGTTTTTTGTTAATGGAATTGCTATAAAGGGGCTGTGGTACATAAAGTTTATGAGCATGAGTCCTGTAGTCAGACTACCTAGGTTTGAAACCCTGTTTTCACTCTTTCTGACAAAAGATATCATTGGTAAATTTATGTAATATATGTATCATTGTTTTCACTCATAATGTGGGAATAATAATAATCTCTTCCACACAGAGATGCTGTGAAGATTAAATTAGTTGATATGTGTGATATTTTTAAAGCAGTCCTTAACACATAGTAAACACACAATAAATATTAACTTAAAATATATTCTTCTCAGTTGACTTTTTTGTTTGTTTGTTTGTTTGTTTGTTTGTTTTTTGAGGGCAGTGTCACTGGCCCTCATATGTGGGACCGAACCAGGGCCACTGGCTTCCCAAGCCAGCGCTTAACCACCGCGCCACTCGGCCGGCCCTCGATTGACTTTTACTCATTCAGTGAAGCAATGCCATATGGGTCAGAAAAAATATTTAATTATCAATTTGGTCTCTTAATTTTTCCTACCTTTTCTTTCTTTTTTTCCCCACCGGTAATGTCTCTAAGACCAATGACCATCTTACTGAAAAAAAGTAATGCATTCCATTTCCACAGTAACTCATACAGTGCTTCTTGCAAGTTTGTTTCTCTGGGAAATAGATGAAGTGGGAAATACAAAAGCATTGTTGGGGAGTAATACATGTGGCAGTAAAAAGTGGCAGGATTAAGACTGGGTAGGATTAATTATCCAATAACAATGCAGAACCGACAAAAGCCTCTGCCAGGCTGAAGATACTCCAGAGCAAATATGGAAATGGTGAGGTCATTGTATCGTCTTGCTCTGTCATTAACAGACACCATCCCAAAAAGAGCATGGTGTCAGCTTGAGAGCTGAGGTGGAGCTTGAAGGAGTTAATGGGGGCTGGAGTGGGCCTATCAGCTAATCACACTCCTAACAGCTGGGCAGCAAGAACTTTCTTGCTGGAGATCTGAGCAGTGCATCATCCTGTCTGCCATAGTGTGTATGTGTTTGTGTATGTGTCAAAAAATGTTACACATTTTAAGAAAGGGAAAAACTGTATTAAAATTATAATACTCAATATTACTGATAACAAAAGATGAATACAAGTCACGTTTGACTCCTGCAATTACAAGAGGTGCTCAAAGTGGTTACCATCAGCATCCAGACACCTCTGATTACGGCAAACTACTGCTTGAGCAACGTTGACCAAAGTGTCCACTTGTCTACATTTTTTTGGCACCCCCAGTATGTATTTTTTTATATGATTTGCTGAGTAGTGAAGAAATAACTGACTGACTGGTTATGTAATTTTTTTCAAGGACATATCATGAGTAAGATGTAGATCCATTATTTAAACTAAAGAGTTCTAATTCTAATGTTCATGTTTTTAACTATTCTCCTTTAAAACATTGGAAAATGGAAAAATATTCTCTACGAAACAGTGAGACATTATGCACTGCTGGTGGCAGATTTGTTTAGGGCTAAATTTAAATAGTCAGTTTGATTGTTTTAAAATTCTGATCCCATCACTTACTGAGTCTGGGACCCTAGGCAATTTATTCAACTTCTCTGTGGCTATTTTCAGTGTTTGTATAATAAATAATAACTATTATTACCTTTGTAACTAATAACTTATTTATACTAATATCTAATGCATACTGTTTATTAAGTACCAGACTATCCCTCCCTCCTCTTTCTATATATAAATACATACATGATATACATAGTACAGATAGAAATAGATATCCTCATGACACACTATGATGTATATCTACATCATATCACATATTTACAGATAAGAAAACTAAGGCACAGAGACTTTCTTTTTAATGATTTTATTGGGGAATTGGGGGAGGGGAACAGACAAGTTGCTGTCCATTTGTTCTTCAGTCTAGTTATGAAGGACATTGCTTCACTGGCCCATGTTGGTATTGTGATCATTGCACTCTTCCCGGCTGAGGCAGATGGGTTGCTGGCCATTGGACGGCCACTCATGATGGCTCAAGGCAGCTCACGCTGGCGGTTGGCCACTCACTATAGCTTACAGCAGCCCACTGCAGCCCCACTGCCGCCTACGCTGTCGCTGGCAACTCATGGCAGCACAGCTCTAGGTCAAGCTGTTGTTCATCATCTTAGCTGTAGAGGGTGCAGCATCACTGGCCCATGTGGGATCCGAACCAGCGACCCTGCTGCTCAGAGCTTGCACTCCCAAGCCAACTCTTTTTTTTTTTTTAGACTTTTTTTTTAATTGGGATATTAGGGGAGGGGAACAGTGTTGGGGAATTGAGGAAGTGGACCAGCCAAATTGTTGTCCTTCAGTCTTCGTTGTGGAGGGCACCAGTCACCATCTGGCTTCCCGCCGGCAGCTCGTGGCCTCTAAACTCAAGGTGCTGTGTTCAATCTTATTTGTGGGTGGGTGTAGCCACGATCCCATGTGGGATTCAAAACAGGAACCTTGTTGTTAAGAGTGCATGCTCTATCCACTGAGCCATCCAGTGACAGCTCAGCTCAAGGTGCCGAGTTCAGTCTTAGTTGCGGGTAGGTGTAGCCCACCATTGAACAGGCAATCTTGTTACACTAGCTGAGCCATCCTGCCACTTGTTGGCAGCCCAGCGACAGCTTAGCTCAGACGTAGCATCACTGACCCATGTGGGAATCGAACCAGCAACCCTGTTGCTCAGAGCCCATGCTCTAAACCAACTCTTAACCAACCGGCCGGCCCCCCCCAAGCCAACTCTTAATTAGTGAGCCACTCGGCCGGCCCCAGAGACATTATATTAATATAGCTTGTACAAGTTCTCATGGTTCTCATAATGGGAAGTGGTGGAGCATATTTTCATAAGCATTGCTTATGCCAAGATTTTTAGAAAAGTTGAAATAGGGTATTTTTTGACATTTTATAATCAATTAATCCTGAAATATGTTCAAAGTAGAGTTGAATCACACTAATGTATTGGAAATCAGTTTAGCTTGTACAGATGACAAGTATGTATGTATCCATGCTGTAACCAAAGGTATAACACTATAGCAACATTATGGTAACAGTTACTACTTGATAAAAGGCATTGGGTGTATTATATGTGTGTGTGTTATAATTGTTATTCTGGTGGATTAACACATTTATCATTAAAAAATACCCATTGTCATATGGATATTAAATATGTTTGATTTAAAATCTATTTTGTCTGTTAGTAACATAGCTTTTTAGTAACATTCCAGCTTTTTAATGGTATATATCTAAGATATCTGATATATTTGATGTATCATTTTTTTCTTCCTTTAATGTTCAATCTATCTTTATCGCTGGATCTAAATTGTATCTTCTCTAGAAAGTATATAGTTGCAAGTTGCAACTTGTTTTATGTCCAATATGTCCATCTTTGTCTTTTGATTGGATTGCTTAATTCATTCACATTTAATGTTAATATTGATATACTTGGAAATATGTTTGCCATATTGGTTTTTATTTTTATGTCTCATGTATTTTTCCCTCAATTATCCTTTAATGCTTTAATTTGCTTTAAACCAATATTTTCTACTATAATATTTTAGTACATTTCATAATATTTTTCACTATATTTTAAATTTATTTTGTAGTATGCACTAGGGCATACATATTCATCTTAACTTATCAGCATCTACTTTAGAGTTAGACTAACTTAATTCTAATGAGGAATGATAACATTACTCCTGTATAACTTTATCTCCTTTTCCCTTTTTGTGCTATTATTACTATACATAGTGTCAGGAGCTCAGTAGATATGGGAGAGAGCTGAGTTTCCAGGTGTCACAGTAGCTTATTAAAGCAGCAATGAGCTAAAATGAAAGTAACAGTGAAACCTTTAATCACTTACTGCAATGGTATAAGCAAGAGTTTAAAACCAGAGAAAGACCCAACTCCCCATTTAATTTTTCTCCATGGAGAAGCATACTAGTTGAGTGGCAAGTGCATCAGCACAAACATGGAAGTCAACTTGCTGGTGAAGGAACCTGAACAAAAGGCTCCAGCAGTTTTGTGATCTCTGGGGCCAGGGGGGACAGTTAAAGGAAAGGGCTACAAGTGAGAAAGTACTGAGTACTGAGACAGAAAGGGAAAAATGTCTTCAGGGTTTTCCCTACCTCCCCTCGTAAGAAAGCTACAGCAGAGTTACCTGAAGAGAACATTTGCCAAAGGCCTCAGATAAAGACACTTAGGAATAAAGGCGCCTGGGTTAGGAATGTGAACATGTACAAGAAAATAAGTGCCCAGAAGGGCCTGATTCCTTGACTGCAATTCCCTTTAGAGACTGTAATGCATTGGCTGCCCACCAAGCCTGATGTGGAAAGAGCCGCTCTCCCCAATGAGGGCTGTCAGGTTAGGCTTTTGTAATTGCCAGTGGTGGGGTCTAAAAAAAAATCACAAAAATGTTATTGGCTAGGATCCAGAGTTTTCCACTCTACTCCTTGATTTTTCAGAACTTTAGCAAGAGACAAACTATTCCTTTAGAGACCCAAATGAGTTGGGCTTTGAGGGGCTGTTACAAAAAAACAGGTAATTTAGTCTGAAGCAAGAGTAAACCAGGACCATGATCAAGATCACTGCAAATCAGATGAGTGGGCCTGCCTGGAGGACTGGATGTAATTAAGCTGACCTGAGCCTCTTCCAGGTATGAGGCAGTGTCTTAATAGGTCACACATAAAAGAAGTACAATCCCAGGGGTCTCTCCACTTTGAAACCAAAAATGTTGCAATGTTAGGGCTCTCCAAAGATTACATACATTAATAAGGCAGTTAGTTAACAGGACCCTTAATGTAGCCTCCTATCCTGACCTTCTGCTCTGGGGGTTCTAGTCCATTCCAGATAATTCAGCTGTTCTTAGTTTTAGATGAACTGGTTGAGGTGTCAGCTCCCAACACTTTTTTGCATACCTATGATATCAGCCTGTTGGCCTTATGACTGTGGATGGCACATGGAGATGTTCTGAGTGGAAAGTGTGGAGCTGCGGCCATCCCCTGCTGTCTCGTAGTTAGCACTGTCAGGTGTGATTGCTGGCTCAGCTATCTGAAGCCAAAGCACTTACAGTAGTTTGGAAAATGGTACTGGTGGTTTCCTTCAAAAGGAAGGAAATCCTTTAAGAGCATTTCTGAAAAACAAACATCATTTATGTCCTCTTCCCTTTCCCATACCTCCTTAGGTGCCAAATTTTAGATTTTTATTATTGTTGATATTATCAGTGTATCCCATTCAGTAGTTAAAAACTACATTTTTTTAAGTCATCTTCTACTTTTATCTATTCTCTCTGGAAGGGTTGTATGAAACAGGGATAAAAACATTTTTGCAGAAAAACATTTTTATCAAAATTTATCATATTTAAGGATCAGAATAAGTCCTGACTTAAAAAATATTTTAAAATGGATTTACATAATCTCTTACCCCTTGCTGTT
Source organism: Aselliscus stoliczkanus (assembly GCA_033961575.1). Lineage (NCBI taxonomy): Eukaryota > Metazoa > Chordata > Mammalia > Chiroptera > Hipposideridae > Aselliscus > Aselliscus stoliczkanus. Next base: position 70,232,955 of record CM066737.1, on the reverse strand, counting down.
TACTAGCCATCTTGGTTTTCTAGCTATTGATCTATTGATTAAAGGAAATGGAAGGCCTTTACAGGATCCCCCATGGAGATGAAGGTGTCAAAATCTGTAAAAGAAGGACATACAATTGTAAGAAGAGAACAGACCATCCGATCCAATATATTACACAAATGAAACATGTTCTTTCAAGGAATTACTGTATTGAGACCTCAGATTGCTTGCCTGAGATGTGTAGTCTAAACTGGTATTGTCTTGTCCCCTCCTATCAGCCACTTAAGCCCATCCTTTAATTGCCCATTGAAATGCTCAATCACATGTCTAGCTATGGGGGTGATATGGTACATGGAGACTCCATCATCTGTCCCATAATTGGGCCCACTGATTTATAGCCTGGGTTGCAAATCCAGGGCTGTTACCAATGCAATGTGCTCCAGAAACCTGAATAGAAAACAAAATTAATCTTCTAGGGCCTAGATTTTTTGTCCTAAGTCAGTGGAACACACGGGGATGACTAGGACAGACCTGGAAAAAGTGTGAACTACAGTCAGATTCCAGTGAGACTCTCTGGATATGACAAGAGGGCGAATATAAAACTAACTGCAAAGAATATCCTGGCTTGTTGACTCAGGTATCTGTCCCTAAGCAATGTATTTAGTCTTGACTAGAATCTGGCAGACAAGAACAGATTTTCCATGTTGTTGCAGGATTTTTTGAGAACAATGGAAGTCCAGACATGTAGGCCCAGTCTGGGATGGTATCTGAATTCCTATGGACCATCTTCTCATGGATCCAGAAGGCAATCAGTCATCTATCTTCTTGCTCTGGGGAAGAGGACAGTTTAGTCTTCACATTTAATTGACAAGCATGATATGCTTATTGGTTATATTCTTCCTTTTTATTCTAGAAGCCTCTCTGGTGAGCATCCACATACATAACAGAAAGCTTTTTAGTAGCAGAACTTATTTTTATTCAAATATATATTCCCTACATGGTGACTTCCTTTATATGTCAGGTCACAGCTTGCCAGTGACCTGATAAAATGGCCAGGCTGTTAGCTATAGCCATGAGGCAGGTGGGTGTAAAGTTTTCCACATGCTCCTCTATAATGGGCTTACCAGCAACAATTCCTGCAAAGGCTTGTGGGCAAAGGCTAGCAGATATGCACATAGAACTTCTTTTTTGAATACAGAAACTTTAATTTTAAACAAGCTGAAACCAGCCATGATGAGGGGTGGCAAGAGAAAGTGGAGAAAAATGCCTGCCAGCCGCACTCTTCCATTCAGTATTCTCTGGCCTTTTCTTCCACAGAATTCATGCTCACCAATTTGTAATCTTTCTCCAGAGCTGTCACATCCTCCTGGGTCTTGCAGAACTTGCTTTCCTCCATATCCTCCCCTGGGTACCAGTCCACAAAGGCTTACATTTCATATATGGGATAAAACTTATGGTCCAAGCGGGCCTAGGCCTCCATGATCATGATATTATTCAGCATGCATATAGCCTTCTGCATCTCAGCCAGGTCTCCCCCCTTGGAGATGAAGGTGGGGAAATTGTAGTTGATGTCACCTTAAATTCAGTTGGCACCAATCCACAAACTAAATGGTGTGCTTGATCTTGATGGTGGTGATGGCCATGTTAACATCTTCTGGGTCTTTTCTGTACAACATGTAGCAGGCTATGTACTTGACATAGCAAGGGTCACACTTGACTATCTGGTTGTCTGGCTCAAAGCAGGCCTTGGTGATCTAGGCCTTGAACAGTTGCTTATGGTAGGCCTTCTTGGCTGAAATAACTGACACATAGGTGATCAGGGGGAAATAGATGCAGGGGTATGAGACCAGGTTGGTCTGGAATTCCATTAAGCCCCATTGGATTGCAGGTTGGCCAAGATGGAGGACATGATAGGCCTAATCAGTTGATTGAGGTTGGTGTAGTGGGCCACATCAACACTAATACATCTCATAGTAGAGGTCATCACATTGCAAGTTTGTAGGGACACAAAGAGATCCATCCACCCATTTTTGGGCTTGGACAAAGGAATGTGTCATGGTGCTTTCAGAGATTTATTTGTTTTTCCCTCATCTTTATGTCAGAGGTTGTGGGGATCATAATCACCTGTACACTGGTATTTACAAAGGCCCAAAAAAGGCAATTCTTTTTTATCTTCCTATTGAACTCTACCCTTGGTATATGGATTCTGGCCCTTTATTGGGACAAAGGAACATTGGCCTAATACCTAATCTTGTTTATTTATGAAGCCTAAATGATCTGGGCAGAAAACCCAGAAGACCAGCAGGCTTCCCTGACCAACATGATGCCCATAGGGGAGAGGTGAAGGAAAACAGAACCCTTGTCAGTCACAGGGCTGCCTGCCAGGATTGGTCATAAGTTTTCCGGGGTTGGGGGAGGCAAAGGAGATCCAGGTGGAGCAGCAGACCAGGGAAGGCAGCTATTTCCTGAATGGGATTCCCAGGGACTATGTAAGGCAGGACAGTTTAAGCAAATCCCAGGCCTTCTTGGAGTGGGAGCCCAGGCTTCCCCACAAGCACGTGATTTGCTGCATGTTGTACAGGGAAGACATGGTCCCATGGTTTTGCTGGAAGGCTGTGGCTGCAGGTGTTGTTGCTGCTGCTGCTGCTGTTTGAGTTCTGTTATCCTCTGTCAGGACAATTGAGGGAGGGGTTTGTGGTAATGTGCCCTATACCATACCAATATGCCACTGTAGGGAAAGTGCCAGGAGAGCCATTTCCAGGCTCTAGGCTTTACTGCAAGGGTTTGGTTCATTTATTGGATGGCCGTCAGCTGTGACTAGTTGCCATCAGCTGTGACTGGTTGGCCATCGGCTGTGACCAGTTGGCCATTAGCCACTACTGTTTTGTATATAACTGTGTTAGCAAGCGCAGGTGTTGTGGGTGGATGTTGTGGGTTGTGTGGACCCTACTTCCTGTGTCTCGCCCGGCCACCAGCGAGACTGTGACGATAGGAAGACCCCTTGTTGGGGTATTGGCGGATGTTTGCTTCTCATGTCTCGGCTGGCCGCCATCAAGAATATAGTTGTATGAACCCCTTATCTGTGGCTCTGTTGTTGCTCCTTTTGGGCTGCACCAGACCCTGCATTCATCTGCGGGGAGCTGAGCTCTGGCATGACATTTGGCATGACAGCCATACTAACTTTAACAAGATTACCTTTCGAAGGGATATAAATAAGTATTGAAGGTCTTCTCAGGACCACTGGGCAAGATGAATCCAAAGGGCTCTACACTTTTTTTTATCCTGATCCCTTAGCAATTTGCTGTACTGCAGAAGGTTTGCCTTTGCCAGGGACCTGCATAGAGTTACTCAGCTCACACGAGTCCTCTGACTATTTCCAGTGCCATTGTTCTAAGGCCATGAGCAGTGGTGGTAAAACTGCTTCTTCAGCTTTTTCTGAACCGCTCTGTTGGATCTCTAATCTGACCCACTGAGTAAACTCAGCTGAGGAGTTGAGGGCTAAAGTGAAAGACAAATTGTCTTCATTAGAATTTAAAAGTTTATATAAACAACCTACTAGCATCCTCCAAGAATGATCTATAGCTTCTGCTAGAAATTACCAACACTCTGTGGCAAAATGCCCTGTAGGACTCTCAGACTCATGTAAACAATCTAGCACCCCAATAAAATGTTCTGCAGGCTCCACTAACATCTCCTAAAAGTACCCTGCAGGATCTTCAAGCTTTTCCTCTCTTAGACTAACGTTGTACTTAATTTACTACCCTCCTCACCACACCAATTTGTTAGGCGCTCAACTAAGCTGGGTGGGAACACTAAACTATGAGATATTAGAGTAGCCAATTAAAACAACAAGCCCAAACGAATGGAACAGTGAAACCCTTAATCACTTACTTAATGGTATACACAAGAGTCAAAGTTGGAGATAGCACTAATGCCCACTGTTTCAGTTGACCTTATGGAACAGTGTACCAGCGCAAGGTCAATGTGATCAACACAAACACAGTAATTATCTTAGTCTTGAGGGAGTCCTGAACAAAAGGTTCCGACAGTTCTATGACCCTATAGTTAGGGGTAGGGTGAAATGGAAGGGCTAGGAGTAGAAAAGTAATAAAAACTAAGAGTGGAAAAAGTATCTTCAAGATTTTTCCTTCTTTCACCCATAATGGGGCCTTGGCAGAGACATGTGAAGAGGACTTTGGCTGAAGACCTCAGATAAAGAAACAAGAATGAAGGTGCATGGGCTAGTAATGCAAATGTGCATAAGAGCATGACCAGCCAGGGGAGATTGAGTTTTTGACTGCAACTTTCTTTAGAGACTGTAAAGCACTGAACATGCACCAAGTTCAGTGTGGGGTGGGCAGATTTCCCTAATGAGGCCTGCCTTTGTAACTGTCTTTGGCTGGGCCTGAAAAATCACAGAAATATTATTGGCTTGAAGCCAGACTCTTCATATAATGCATCTATAAAAGTTACCACCCAACACTTTACTGTTATAATTATTACTTTTTATGATGCTATGTCTTTTAAGGAAGCTGACAGAAGAAAGGAGGACAAATACATTTATAGCTTTATTAAATAATAGCTTTCTTATTTATTATATTTGAATGTCTTCATTTCTTCCTGTGAATTTGAGTTACCATCTGATCTAATTTATTTACTCCAATATAGCCCTTTTCCCACATTTCTTTTTTTTGCTATTACTATCAAATATATTACATTTCTGTATGTTGTGGATCCAGTAATACAATTGTATCCATATTGTTTTATACAATTTCTATTTAAATCAGTTAAGAGAAGAACAAGAAAAGCGTTTGTACTAGCTTTTATAATTATATAATTTTATTAGTGATCTGTGTTTTTGTCTTATTTATTTATTTATTTTTATGGATTCAATTGCTTTCAGGCATCACTTGTATTTATCCTGAAGACATTTTACTTATTTTAATATGAGTCTACCAGCAAAACATTCTCTCAGTTTTTGCTTATCAGGGTATGTCTTTTTATACTTTCAGTTTTAAAAGATAGGTTTGCTGGATATAAGAATTTAGGGACACAAAATTTTTCTTTTATTGCTTTGCCTATATCATGCCACTTCCTTCTGGCCTCCATGTTTATTCTTTGTTTTTTCTTTTTAACTTTCACAAAGTGTTTTATTTTCCCTCTTAAAAGAGATACAATTGAAATAGCAGCAGCAGCATTACCTACCAACAATCCTTACCAATGTTTTAGGGCCCATTATGTTCCAAACATTGTAAAAGTTTTATTTATGTTTCAATAATATTAACTGCCACTTATTGAGTATGTACTATTGAGAAATGCCAGGTACTGTTATTCAATTAAAAACAGGATATCTAAATAATATCTAATTTAACCTTTGTCCTACAAAGAAAGTTTAATTCTCTTTTTTTTTCTAATTACAGTTAACATTCAATATTATTTTATATTAGTTTCAGGTGTACAGCATAGTGGTTAGACATTTATATATTTTAGGAAATGATCTCCCAATAAGTCTAGTACCCACCTGGAACTATACACAGTTATTACCATATCATTCACTGTATTCCCTATGCTGTACTTTACATCCCTATGACTATATGCAACTACCAATTTGTACTTCTTCATCACTTCAACTTTTTCACCCAGCTCCCCAATGCCCCTCACATTTGGCGACCATCAGTTTGTTCTCTGTATCTATGAGTCTGTTTTTGTTTTAGTTTTTTTAAATTTTGTTCTTTAGATTCAACATATAAGTGAGATCACATAATATTTGTATTTCTCTGTCTGACTTACTTTATTTAACATAGTATCCTCTTGTTTCACCCATGTTGTGACAAATAGTAAGATTTCATTCTTTTTTATGGCTGAGTAATATTTCATTGTATATATGTACTACCTGTTCTTTATTCAGTGGACTATTCTTTTTATTATTCAGTGGACTATTGATGGGTGCTTAGGTTACAATCATATATCAGCTATTGTAAATAATGCTGCAATGAACAGAGGGGTACACATATCTTTTCGAATTAGTCTTCTGGATTTCTCCAGATAAATACCAAAAAGTGGAATTGCTGTATCATAAGGTAGTTCAATTTTTAATTTTTTGAGAAACCTCCAAACTATTTTCCATAGTGGCTGAACCAATAGTACATGAAGGTTCCCATTTGTCCACACCCTCACCAATACTTGTTTGTTGATATTTAATAATAATAGCCATTCTGATAGGTGTGAGGTGACATCTCATTGTGGTTATAATTCACATTCCTCTCATGATTAGTGATGTTGATCATCTTTTTATGTCTATTGACCACCTGTATGTCCTCTTTGGAGAAATTTCCATTCTGGTTCTCAAACACTTTTTAAAATTGGATTGTTTGTTTGTTTGTTTGGTGTTGAGTTATGAGTTCTTTATAAATTTTGGGTATTAATCCTGCATCAGATATATCATTGGCAAATATCTTCTCCCATTCAGTAGCTTTTCTTTTCTTTTTGTAGATGGTTTCCTTTGCTATGCAAAACCTTTTTAGTTTGATAGAGTCCCATTTATTTATTATTACTCAAGTTTCCCTTGCTTGAGGAGAGATATCAGAAAAAAATATAACTAAGAGCAATGTCAGAGAGTTCACTGCCTATTTTTCCTTCTAGGAGTTTTATGGTTTGGGGTCTTACATTTAAGTCTTTGATCCATTTTAAGATTATGCCTGTATATGCTGTAAAAAAGTGAACTAGATTTTTTTTGGAGTATATCTGTCCAGATTTCCCAACACCATTTATTGAATAGACTGTCTTTACCCCATTGTACATTCTTGACTCCTCTATCATAGATTAAATGACCATATAGGTGTGGGTTTATTTCTAGACTCTGTATTCTGTTCCATTGATCTATGCGTCTGTTTTTATGCCAGTTGCATGCTGCTTTGAATACTATAGCCTTGTAGAATAGTTTGATATCTAATAGAGTGATACCTCCAACTTTGTTCTACTTTCTCAAGATTGCCATGGCTATTCACGATCCTTTGTGGTTACACAAAAATTTTAGGATTATTTGTTCTAATTCTGTGAATAATGCCATTGGTATTTTGATAGGGATTTTATTTAATCTATAGTCTGTTTTGTGTAGTACATAGATTTTAATGATAATTCTTCCTATTCATGAGCACAGTGTATGCTTCCATTTACTTGTATCTTCTTCGATTTCTTTCTTCAATGCCTTATAATTTTCTGAGTACATGTCTTTTACCTCCTAAATTTATTCCTAGGTATTTTATTTTTATGCAATTGTAAAAGGGATTTTTTTCTAAATGTCTACTTCTGATAGTTCATTGTTGGTGTATGAAAGTGCATCCAATTTCTGAATATTAGTTTTGTATCCTGCTACTTTACTGAATTCATTTAGAAGTTCTAGTAGTTTTTTGGTGGAATTTTTGTGTTCTCTCTATATAGTATCATGTTATCTATAAATAATGACAGTTTTACTTCTTTGTTTCCAATTTAGATGTCTTTTATTTCTTTTTCTTGTCTGATTGTCTCATTGCTGTGGCTAGGACTTCCAGTACTATATTGAATAAAAATGGTAAAAGTGGACATCCTTTAGTTTCTCATCTTAAATCCCTTTTAGATTTTCACCATTGAATATACTGTTAGCTGTGGGTTTGTCATATATGGCTTTTATTCTGTTGAGATATGTTCCCTCTATTCCTACTTTGCTGAGAGTTTTTATTATAAATTGATGCTGGATATTGTCAAACTCTTTTTCTGCACCTATTGATATGATCATATGATTTTTATCCTTCATTTTGTTTATATGGTGTAGCCTATTAATTGATCTGTGGATATTGAACCAAACTTGCATCCCAGGAATAAATACCACTTGATCATGGTGTGTGATCTTTTAAATGTATTGCTCAATTCAATTTGCTAATATTTTGGTGAGGATATTTGTATCTACATTCATCAGGGATATTGGCCTATAATTTTCTTTTCTTGTAATGTCTTCATCTGGTTTTGGAACCAAGGTAACAATGGCCTGATAGAATGAGTTTGGGAGCCTTTCCTCCTCTTGAATTTTTTTGGAATAGTTTGAGAAGAATAAGTGTTAATTTTTTTTTTTTTTTGAATGTTTGGTAAAATTCACCTGTGAAGCCGCTGGTCCAGGACTTTTTGTTTGCTGGGAATTTTTTGAGTACTGATTTGATTTTGTTAGTAGTAATCAGTCTATTCAGATTTTCTATTTCTTCTAGATTCAGTCTTGCAGATTGTATGTTTCTAGCAATTTATTCATTTCTTCCAGGTTTTCCAATTTGTTGGCATATAATTGTTCATAGTATTTTCTTGTATGTCTCTGGTGTCATTTGTCATTTCTGATTTTCTTTGAGTCCTCTCATTCTCTCTCTTTGATGACTCTGGTTAAATATCAGTTTTGTTTATCTTTTAAAAAAACGAACTCTTAGTTTCATTGACCTTTTGCATTGTTTTTTTAAGACTCTATTTTGTTTATTTCCACTCTGATCTTTATTACGTTCTTTCAGTTTGGGTCTTGTTTGTTGTTCTTTTACTACTTCCTTTGGGTATAAGATTAGATTGTTTATTTGAGAGTTTTCTGGTTTGTGAGATAGGCCTGTATTACTACAAATTTCTCTTTTAGAATTGCTTTGCCTGTATCCCATATATTTTGGGTCACTGTGTTTTCATACTCGTTTGTCTCAATGTATCTTTAGATTTCTTCCTTATTATTTTTAACCCATTCATTACTTAGTAGAGTGTTATTTAGCCTGTACCTGTTTGTGTATTTTTCAGGTTTTTTTTTTTCGTGTAAATGATTTCTAGTTTCATACCATTATGTTCAAAGAAGACACTTGATATGATTTCAATCTTCTTAACTTTTTTCTTCTTAAATTTATTGAGATATGTTTTGTGGACTAACATGATGTGTATCTTGAAAAATGTTCCATGTATATGTGAAAAGAATGTATATTATGCTGCTTTGCAGTGAAATACTCTTTAAATGTCAATTAAATGTATCTGGTACAATGTGTCATTTCCTTGTTCACTTTATGTCTGGAAGATCTATCCATTGATGTCAACAGTGTGTTAAAGTCCCCTTCTACAACTATATTACTGTCGATGTCTCCCTTTATTCAATCAATATTTGTTTTATGTATTTAGGTGTTCTTATGTTGGGTAAGTAAATTTTTATAAAGGTTATATCCTCTTGTTGAATTGATCCCTTTATACTTATGAAATGTCCTTCTTTGTCTCCTATTATAGCCTTTGTTTTAAACTCTATTTTGTCTGATATAAGTACTGCTTCTTCATCTTTCTTTCAGTCTGTGTGTGTCTTTCGATTTGACATGAGTTTCTTGTGGACAGCATATGTATGGGGTGGTTGTTTTTTTTTAGAGGGTAGTGTCACTGGCCCTCATATGTGGGATCCGAACCAGGGCCGCTGGCGTCCCAAGCCAGCTCCCAACCACCGCGCCACTCAGCCAGCCCGGGGTAGTTGTTTTTTTCAATCTATTCAACCACTGTATTTATTTTGATTACAACATTTAATTCATTTACATTTAAAGTTATTATTGATATTTACATAGTTATTGCCATTTTATTATTCATATTTATGTACTTTTATTTTTTTCCCCTTCTTCTTTTTAAAGAAGTTCCTTTAACATTTCTTGTAATATTCGTTTGGTGGTGATGAGCTCCTTTAGCTTTCTCCTGTCTGGGAAGCTCTTTATATCTCTTTCCGTTTTAAATGATAGCTTTGCTGTGTAGGATAATTTTGGTTGTAGGTCCTTGCTTTTCATCACTTCTAATATTTCCTGCCAATCCCTTCTGGTCTGCAAAGCTTCTGTTGAGAAATCAGCTGACAGTCTTTTGGGAGTGCCCTTGTAGTATTTAAAATTCCTCTTACTGCGTTTAAAATTCCCTCTTTGTCTTCAACCTTTGCCACTTTAATTATGATGAGTCTTGGTGTGGGACTCTTTGGATTCATCTTGTTTGGAGCTCTATATTTCCTAGATATAGATTTTTTTTTCTTCCTTAGCCAGGTTAGGGAAGTTTTCAGTCATTATTTCTTCAAACAGGTTCTCAATACCTTGCTCTCTCTGTTCTTTCGGGTACCCTATAATGTGAATATTGATATACTTGATGTTGTCCCAGAAGTTCATTAAACTACCCTTATTATTTTTTTCTCTTTTCTTTTTTTCTGTTCCAATTGGGTGTTTTCTGCTGCCTTGTCTTCCGAATTGCTGATTTGATCCTCTGCTTCATCTAATCTGTTGTTTTCTTCCAGTATATTCTTCATTTTAGTTATTGTATTCTTTATTTCTGGCTGGTTCTTTTTTATAGTTTATATGGCCTTTTTTTATGCTTACTATCTCTTTGTTAAAGTTCTCCACTAAGTTCTCTTAACATCCTTATAACCATTTTTTTTAAACTCTGTATCTGGTAGATTGTTTACCTCCACTTTATTTAGACTTCTGTTTTTTCATTTGAGACATCATTTTCCCCCATTTTGGCTTACTCTCTGTGTTTGTTTTTATGTATTAGGTAGATCTACTATGCCTCCCAGTCTTGACCAGGTGGCCTTATGTATTAAGTGTCCAGTGAAGCCCAGTGGTGTCTCCATGGTCACTTGAGCCAGGTGCTCCAGGAGTGTGCCTTGTGTGTGTTGTGTGAGCACTGTTCTTGTAGGTGAGCCTTGATTGCTCTTTGCACCTCAGTGGGTTGGGTTGAACCTCAGGCAGACTGGTTGTAAGGATTGGCGAAGGCCAGGGCATAACAGCTGCCCTGTGTGGGGTCTTACGCAAGGAGTGAGATTCATCCTAATGGGGTGTTGTGCTTGCTGAGACCACCCTTTGGGTATGCCACTTGTGGGGCTAATTGGGTGGTGCTCTGAAACCCACCTCTAGGTCTTGATTCTGGGGCATTTTATGAGGGCCTCCTGTGCAGACCAATGTCATTCTGCCACCTGTGACTATCTTGGGGCTACCTGGTAAGAGCTACAAACTGACCCATGATTGGTAGCTCACTGTGCTGGACCTGGAGGAGAGTGGGAGGAGAGAGATGCCACACTGTGAACTGAGTGCAGCTATCACCTTTACTGAGCCTGAGAGAGCTCAGCAAAAGTCACATGGAACTATCAGGCTTACTGCCACCTGTGTGCTACGTGTTAGGCTCAGCATCTGAAAGAGCCTCAGGCAGTATGCAAGTGGATTAGGAGGTGTCTCAGGGATCACCAGGGTGGGGCAAGTGGTGTTCACCAGGTTAATGAAGATTTAGATTTGGCTCCAATGCAGAGCCTGGTGCCACTCAGCAAAAGACACAGACAAACCACTGCCCTCCTGATGCCTGGTGACCTTTGAAAAATTATTAAGAATAACTGCAGTGTGGGCGAAACCCAGCTGTCTGCTGCCAAAAGAGCCTCTGCTGGTGTGTGAGTTGGGTTGGGCAGGATCTCAGGGAGTCATCAGGCTGGAGCAAGGGGAGTTCACCAAGCTAATACAAATTAAGATTTGGAGAAAGAGCTCAACACAGGAAATATGGTGCCCACCTTCCGGCAGTGTGGGAGGCAGGCTCAACACAGGGACAATGGCAGCTTTCTGTCACTCCAGCCCTCACTTTGCAGCCACACAAGTCAGTCTCTCTTTGAATGTCTCTGGCACCTCCCAAGCCACTGGAGCCCAAGGTGAGTAAGTGCCTGGGAGCTGGAGAGTCTGTGCACAAGCCTTTTAAGAAGATGCCTGGGTTTCCAGCAACCTTACATCTCACCCCAATGGACAGAATCATGACTTTTTTTCACAGCCAAATGTGGGGGTTCCTTTTCCAATCACTGGTACTCTGGGCTGAGGAGCATGGTGTGGAGCTGGGAATCCGTGTTCTTCAGGTGGGTCCTCTGAAGCTGAGATGTCCCTCCCAATTCTCAACCACCACATGTGAATGTATGGCCAACCCATTTCACATCTCTGCCCCTCTTACCAGTCTTGATGCATCTTCTTTATATCCTTAATTAAAGGAGTTCTGTTTAGTTAGTCTTCAGATGGTTCTCCAGATTAATTGTTTTATAATTTCATTGTAATTTTGATGTGGTCATGGAAGGAGGCTAGCACAGAATTTACCTACTCTGCGATCTTGACTGGAACTCTGACCTTCATTGTTTCTGATGAGGAGTCAGATGTTAACCTTATTCAGATTCCCTTTTAAATGAAGAGTCAACCGTCTTGCTTTGTTCAAATTGGCCTTTTCATTCACCCTTTTCACTATGATGTATCTTGATGCTGATCTGTTTGTCCTATTTGGATTTCATTGAACCTATAGAATGTATTGATTAATACTTTTCGTCAATGTGGGATATTTTCTGTCTTAATTCTTTAAGTTTTTTTGTCCCTTTCTTTTTCTCCTCTCCTTTACTACTAATGCATCGATTGGTATAATTAATAGTGTCCCACATTTCTCTGAGGTTTTATTTTTTGTATTCTTTTTCTTTCTGTTTTTTTTTTTTTAATTGGATAATCTTTGTTGATCTATATTAAAACTCACTTATTATTTTTTGTCAGTTGAAATCTATCTTTGAGCCCCCATGTGAAGTTTTTGGTCAGTTATTGTATTTTTAAACCTCACAGTTTCCATTGGTTTTATTTTTTTATAATTTATTGTATTGATATTGTGTATTTGAAGAGATATTGTCATAATTTTTTTTCTTAGTTTAAGCGTTTCGTTTAGTTCTTTGAATAGATTTATAATGGCTGCTTTGAAGTCTTTGTCTGTTAAATCTTACATCAGGATCCTCTTATAGGCAGTTTTTGTTGCTTGTTTTTGTTTTGTTTTTTCCATATCTATGGGTCCCACTTTCCTGTTTCTCTATACGTGCCTCAAATTTATTGAAAAATTGGATATTTTAGGTAATATATTAAAGTAACTCTAGGTACTGATTCCTGGGGCTTGCTTTTGTTGTTGTTTGCTTGTTTATTTGTTAAGTGACTTGGCTACACTATTTTAGGGAAATCTATTGCCCTCACAATGTGAATATTCTGATGTCTCTATTCAGAGGGTGCAGCCTCTTGAATCATAGTGGTTTTAGCAGTGTTCTATTTTATTGGCTATTTCCCTGATCTTTTCAATAATTTGTCTTCTTTGTTGGGTATCATTCCTAGCTATTAGGTGCCACTAAAAACCATCTTATTTCTCTATTGTTTTCAAACATGCCCCTAGTCATAAATTGCTTTAAAGTCTGATCCAGTTACATATGTACTTTTTGAAGCTGGTCTTTAAGGTTCATTCTGACTCCAGGAGTTCTATACTCAATTATTTCCCTGGTTCTTTCTGACAAATTAAATGCCTGTAGTTTTGCTTGTTGCTTCCATAGAGTTACCAGTCTCCTTATAATTGTTTACCATCAAAATAATCATTATTTTCAAGAACATCCTTAAGCTTGATCTTTCTCACTTTTGAAAAAAAATAGTTTTATTTATGGAGTGCTTTGAAGCTCTATATTCTTATTAACAGCCTTTCTTTTCTTCTGGGTAAAATTCACAAGCATGGCTCCAGAGTTGAGAGTTGGTGTGACACCCAAGTTTTATGTGCAAGACACAAGGAGAAGCCTCTAGTCTTCTCAGTGTGCTTTTCCTGGCATGGGCCTTCTTACTTATATTAAGTTTAAGTAAGAGCGATGAAGGACTTATTATTTTTGGCCTGACCTTGCTAAGGTGGAGGTTTTACTCTATGGATAGGACCTGAATGAAGAAAGACAGCCTCCAACCTCTCAGCCCTATTTGCAAGAATTTAGTGTCTAGAACTCAGAGATGAAGGGGATAGGATGTGAAATGCTGGTGGATTGCCCCTTCATGTGAGAGATTATATCCCTTACTGAAAGGAGAGAAATCTACGTGGTTTGGCTACTCCCACCTGGAGTGGACTTTACATCATGCTGAGCTTGTGTTGTAGGCAAGAGGGAGAGGGAATTATTCATGACTCAAGTGCCACATATTCTTATTATTATTAAAATGATTTAGTAGATTTTATTGAATGTATTTTTTCATTTGCTGTATTCCTTTTAAAATTTTGAGATACTGTAAATGTTTCTTTTTATTTTAACAAGTTATAGTTGTTTCACTTGGAAATGAGTCCACTGAGCTCCTTATATCACCATTTCAGAAGTGAAAGTCTACTATTGATTTTTCAGTTCTTTAGATACTCTAGATATTAGTCCATTACAGGATATGTAGTTTGCAACTCTTTTCTTCCAATCAGTACCTTGACTTTTTATCCTCTTACTATGATCTTTTGCACAGTAGAATTTTTATTTTTTATAAGGTCCCATTTACAAATTTTCTTTATTTATCATGCTTTTGATTTCAAGTTTAAGAATTCTACATAGCTCTGGATCACCAATATTTTCTTTTAAGTATTTTTTTTCTAAGTGTTTCATAGATATACATTTTACAGCTTAGTCTGAGATCCATTTCTTGTTAATTTCTGTATAAGATATGAAGTTTACTTCAAGGATCTTTTTTCTTGCCCATAGTTATCCAGTTGTTCCAGGAATATTTGTTGAAAAGACTTTTCATCCTCCATTAAATTGTTTTTCCACCTTTGCAAAACAGTTAACCATATTTGTCTGAGTCTGTTATTAGGTTCTCTGTTCTGTTGATTAATTTATATATCTATCCCTTCACTAGTAGCATATTGTCTTGATTACTATAGTATGTCTTAAAATTAGAAAGAGTTATTCATTTTTTTAAAAAATCGTTTTAGCTAGGGCCGGCTGAGTGCTGCAGTGGTTAAGAGCTGGTTTGGGACTCCAGCGGCCCTAGTTCGGGTCCCACATGTGAGGGCCAGTGACACTGCCCTCAAAAAAAAAAATCGTTTTAACTATTTTAAAGCTTGTATAAATAGTTTTAGAATAAACTTGTCTACATCCACAACAAAATATTAAGATGATATTCTGATAGGATTTATATTATTTCTATAGAACAATTGGGGTAAGGAGAAAATTGACATCTTTTCTATGTTGAATATTCCAATCATGAATTTTATATGTACCTCCAGTAATTTAGGTCTTCCTTGAATTTTTTCATCACCATTTTGTAAATTTCATGTATGGATCCTGTTCATGTTTCATTCAGACATATGTCTATGTATTTCATTTAGGAGGAGCAATTGTTAACAATGTTTTTGTTTTCAAACTTTAATTTTCAATTGTTTGTACTTAATGTATGGAAATTTGATTGATTTTTGCATGTTAATCTTTTATCACTTGATATTTCTTAACTCACTAGTTCTCATAGAAACTAACTCAGAAAATTTTATATTTTCATGATCTTAAACCTTATTTAGGGTAAACTTAGATTTCTTGATTAATAAATCTGTGTCAGTCAGGGGGAAAACAAGTACAATAAAATGGATCTTGGGTTATAACACTGAAACAAAAATTTATCAAATTAGCCTTGTTTGCCAAATAGTTACTTTAATTATACAAACTTGAATTTTTAAAATATTTCTGAGTTAGTTTCTATAGAATTTGCTGCTGTTGTTGAAGTCTATGATATTTAAAGTATTAGGCTTCCAATGTTCCTCATTTGGTGAATAGTTTAAGAATATTTGTTTTATGTAACCATTTCTTTTATGCTACAAATAGAACAGAGCTTCCTTAATTTAAGAGACTGTATAATCAAGTTTGTTAGTACAATCTGAAAATTAGAACACATTACATAATCACACTTTTACAGGTAAATGTCTTTCTTAATTAGAGACCCATAAATATACAAAACAAAAAAACGAAACAAAAACTACACCTTCTAACATCATTTTCACAATATTGGATTTAGATGAAGAGAAACAAAATGAAAGAAATGCAAAAGTTTGTAGGTTCTGATATAAAAGAGCTGTTTTCCTTTCCAGTGAGCTCATAATTGTTAAGTGATTTGAACCAAAATTATACAAATAGAAATTAACATAACAGATTATCAGCTATCTTCTACTCCATAAAATATAAATTTCTATTATTATTAATACATAAAGATCACCAGATGTTCATACCATAAAACTGAATTCCCAGTCATTGTTGGCCACCAATGAGGAATAACTTATCTATTATAAATAAACTAAAAAGAAAACAAAAGTGCCGGCTGAGTGGCATGTTGATTAGCAGTTGGCTTGGGACGCCAGCTCTGAGCAGCAGGGTCCCGGTTTGGATCCCTCATAGAGGGCCAGTGATGCTGCGCCCTCTACAGCTAAGATGGTGAACAACAGCTCAACCTGGAGCTGGGCTGCCGTGAGTCGCAGGTGATGGTATAGGCTGCAGTGAGGCTGGCTGGCAGCAGGTGTGAGCTTTCATGAGCTACCATGAGCAGCCATGAGCGGCTGTCCAATGTCCTGCTGAGCGATATTCTCACCTGGGGAGAGCACAATGATAATACCAACATGGGCCTGTGAAGCGATATCCTCCACAACTAGACTGAAGAACAAAAGGACAGCAACTTCTCTGTTCCCCTCCCCCAATTCCCCAATAAAATCTTTAAAAAAAAAACAAAAAACAAGAAAAACAGGAAAGTTACAAGTTTATAATAAAAAGAAAAGAAAACATGAAATTAGTATACAAAAAAAAAGATAACTGGGGCAACAGAGTCTGTAAATTCATAATTCTATTGCCATTTTTTGGATGCACTTCTAATAGCCAGTAAAAGATATGCCTGTGCTTATGCCATCAGTAAAATGCAATTCTTTGGCAACACAGTTTGCCTGAGCCCCTAAGGCAAATCCATTTGGCATCACAGTAGATAATCTCCAAAACTATTAAAGAATAAAACATTAAAAAGGCAAAATTGTGACTCCAACAAAATGAACATGTGACAAATATGTTCTTTAACTCACTAATAGTGTGGTAACCAGTAAGATGTTACAACTGGATCAAAGAAGAAGAATTCAAAGTATAACACATAAATATGAAGATAATGAGTGCACAAATGAATTTATAAATTAAAACAAAATGGGTCAATAATCAAATGTTCCAAATGTTCCACTGGATATAAATAATATGCATTATATGGATAATATTCATTTGCATTAATATCAATTTTTTCTATATTTTGCATATTACAAAACAGCCAAAGACAATGGAAGGCAAGGAAAAGTGCTCGCTTTTGAAATATTTTAATTTAATGATATACATTAAAAGCTTTATAAGCATATTGAAAAATAATATTTCAGTAACAATGGTAAAGAAAGCAGAAAGTTTTCTTCGGGTCTATGTATACTATTGATGTAAAGAGTTATTCTTTTCATTTCATTTAAAATGTTTAAGTACCCTTAATAGTCACTTATTTCTGATTGTTGCTGGATAACAATGTCCCCTTTGATAATGCAAGCTAATTAATGATTTGCTCCTAAACCTTCACCCGAACAGGTTGATTAGCTTTAAAACTAACCTCCAATATATCTCACAGGGAATCTAATGTTGATTGATTCCTAAGATCATTACTTCTGTGACTTACCAAATCTTAAATTGTAGCCCTATTTCACTTTCAATACAAGAAAACACTGCAAAATATCTCAGAAATAATCAGCTAGCTTCTGTCTAAACTGATTCTTGACAGGGACCTCACTATTGGTCTAGGTAAGACCAAGATTTTGTTTTTCCTTAAAGATTTTCTTGATTCTGACTTGGAGATATCATATTTGTTTTGGCTTGAAATCTTAGACTTCAGTTTACAATATTGTGGACCATATCTGCCAAGATATTGAGATAAACCATGGAAGTAAATCAAGTTTTTAATAATGACTTACTCGGACACAAATACTCTGAAATTTCCATTGTTTTTTCATTGGTAAACAATGTTCCATAATTCCATTATTCTTCCAAGTGGATTGAGTATACTTGTTGACTAAAAATTCAAAATAAGAATGTGTAAGTCTCAGATTATGCATTTCAAAATTCAGACATTCAAATTTAATTTCTATTGTACATGACAAAGAATCTAGTAATTGTGAAATATGCAATAATGTGCTTATCCTTGTCCATTAGAAAGCATCATTAGTAATATCAGAACACATATGCATGTTGAATATAGATTTATATTATTTGCATTTACTAGCTTGACAAATTCTGAAAAGTAAAATGTTTATATATTTTATATAATGCTATGGTATGTACTAAGTAAAAACAGGGTTATACATATTTGGTTGTCACAAATCAATAATAGTTACTTGCCAACTCACTAAATGTCTTTATTCAAGAATGCCTTTGGCAGAACTTGCTAATGGACTAGCACTCAATAGAATCAGAAACAAGTGAAGTGACAAGAGAAAGTCATAAATGGACTTGTAAATGGATATTAGATAATACTTAAGTGTACTTGGAATTTCATTGAACTTTGTATATTAAGCTAACTTATTTTTAACAGACACATAAGGCAGGTTTAGATAGCATTAGTCTCATTTTATTTAGAGTTAATCAACCAACACAGAAGCGAAACAACAAAAATTTTTAAGTGATGAGAAAAGTACATAAAGAAAAGGACATCTTCTGTCCTGTGCTTAGAAAGAGAGAAAAATATATAAAACTGGAGCAAGGTTTATTTTGATCACTTAAACAAATAAATAACCAAATAGATATCACTCAGTGTCTCCTGATTTGAAGGAAGACACAAAAAGGAAACATTTGAGAAGTTTGGCTAGAAGTTGCTGTAGCCCATCCCCCTGGATTAGCACAAAGTGGGCAGATAAAAGACCTATCTTCTCCCTTAGGAGGGAAAGAGGCAGACCACAGGTTTAGTACTCCTAAATTTTCTGGGGATTGCCCAAAGGACTCTCTCCTGTCTTGAAGTGCTGATAAGACCTAGCAAACTCTAGGTACCTAAGAGCCAATGAGAACAAAGATCTCTCTCTCTCTCTCTCTCTCTCTCTCTCTCTCTCTCCATACACACACTGGTGGTGCGAAAAAAATGTACACAAGTGGACACACTTTGGTCAATGTTGCTCAAGCAGCAGTTTGCCATAATCAGCAGTGTCTGGATGCTGATTGTAAGCACTTTGAGCATCTCTTGTAATTGCAGAAGTCAAATGTGACTTGTATTCATTTTTTGTTACTGGTATATACTGAGTATTATAATTTTAATAGTTTTTTCCTTTCTGAAATTGTGTATACATTTTTTGGCACCCTCTAAATATATGTTATATATATATATATATATATATATATATATATATATATATATTATGTATATATACATATTTAATTAAATACCACAATCCTAAACAACCAATGGGTCAAAGAAAAACTCAAAAGGAAAACTAGCAAATATTTCAAACAGAAATGAGAACACAATATACCAACTCTGTGGGCACAACAAATAAATACCAAGAGGAAAGTTTATAGTGATAAACACCTACATTAAAAATAAATTGTAGGGCCGACTGAGTGGCGCGGTGGTTAAGAGCTGGCTTGGGAAGCCAGCAGCCCCGGTTCGGATCCCACATGTGAGGGCCAGTGACACTGCCCTCTAAACAATAAAAAATAAAAAAAATAGAAAAATTGTGTGTGTATATATATATATATATATATGTAATCGATCTAAATTTATATCTCAAGGAAATAGAAAAAGAAGAATAATCTAAGCCCGAAGTTAGCACAAAAAGAAAATAATAAACATTAGAGCAGAAAACAAGAAAAGAGAATATAAAACTACAGACAAAAATCAACAGACTTAATAGATTTGTTTGAAAAGATAATCAAACTTGAAAAACTTTTGTTAGACAACCTAGGAAAAAAGTGAAAAGACTCAAATAAATAAAGGCAGAAAGAAAAAACAAAGAAAAATAAACAAAAAATAAAATAAAATAAAAGCAGAAATTAAATAGGAAACATTACAAGTGATGCCACATAAATAAAAAGAATCATAAGAGGCTATGATGAACTATAATTATATGCCAACAAATTGGATGACCTAAAACAAATGAATAAATTCCTAAAACATAAAAGCTATGCAGACTGAGTCATGAATAAATAGACAACATGAACAAGGCCTATAACTAGTAAGGAGAGTGAATCAGTAATCAAAACCTCCGAGAAAGAGCCCAGGACTAAATGACTACATCAGACAATTCTGCCATACATTTGAAGAAAAATTAATACTAATTCTTCTGAAGCTCTCCCAAAATATTGAAAAGGAGAAAAAACTTCCAAAATCACTTTTTAAGGCCAGCATTATTCTGACACTAAAGTCAGACAAAGACACACAAGAAATGAAAACAACAGGTAATATCCCTGATGAACATAGGTGCAGAAATCCTCAACAAAATACTATCAAAACAAATTCAACAGCATACTAAATGCATCACACACTATGACCAAGTGGAATTTATCCTTGGGATGCAAGAATGCTCCCACATACACAATTAATTGATGTGATAGAACACATTAACAGAATTAACAGAATAAAGGACAAAATCACAAGATCATCTCAATAGATGCAGAAAAAATAAGTTTACAAAATTCAGCATCTTTTTCATGACAAAACCACAATGAGATATCACCTTACATCTGTTAGGATGACTATTAATTTAAAAAGAAAAAGACATCATGTGTTTTCTGAGAATGTAGAATAAAGGGAATCCTGGACACTGTTGGTGGGAATGTATATTGGTTCAGCCACTATGGAAAACAGCATGGAGGTTACTCAAAAATTTAAAAATAGAACTACCATATAATCCCACAATCCTACTTCTTGGTATTTATCCAAAAGAATCAAAATTGGAATCTCAAAGAGATCTGACTCCTATGTTCATTGCAGTATCATTCACAATAGCCAAGATGTGGAAACAATCTAATGTCCACTGACAGTTGAATCAATAAAGACAATGTGGTA
This sequence comes from Aselliscus stoliczkanus, assembly GCA_033961575.1. Lineage (NCBI taxonomy): Eukaryota > Metazoa > Chordata > Mammalia > Chiroptera > Hipposideridae > Aselliscus > Aselliscus stoliczkanus. Next base: position 70,212,118 of record CM066737.1, on the reverse strand, counting down.
TATACATACAATAGAATATTATTCAGCCTTAAAAAATAAAGAAAATCTTGCTACATGAGACAACATGGATGAAATGTAAGGACATTATGCTAAGTGAAATAAGCCAGTCACAGACAGACCAATAATACCACATAATTCCACTTATATGATGTATCTAAAATAGCCATTCTCAAAGAAACAGAAAATAAAATTGTGGTGTTCACAGACTGTGGGAAAGGGGAAATTAGAAGTTGCTATTCAACAAAAATAATAAAACACCTAGGAATAAACTTAACTAAGGATTTGAAGGACCTATACACTGAAAACTATAAGAAATTTTTAAAAGAAGACACAAAGAAATGGAAAGACACTCCGTGTTCATGGATTGAAAGAATCAACATAGTTTTAATGGCCATATTATCCAAAGCAATATACAGATTTAATGCAATTCCCCTCAAAATCCCAATCACATTTTTTCAATAAATAGAACAAACAATCATCACATTTGTAGGGAACCACAAAAGACCCCAAACAGTCAAAGCAATCCTAAAATAAAAGAATAATGCTGGAGGTATCACACTCCCTGATTTCAGCTTGTACTACAGGGCAACAATAATCAAAACGTATGGTATTGGCAGAAAAACAGACACACAGACCAATGGAATACAATTGAAAACCCAGAAAACCCACATAAATATGGACCAATAGTTTTCAACAAAGCAGCCAAAAACATACAATGGAGATAAGACAGCCTCTTCAATAAATGGTGCTAGGAAAATTGGAAAGCCACATGAAAAGAATGAAACTAGAGTGCTATCTGTCACCACGTACCAAAATTAACTCAGAATGGATCAAAGACCTAAACATAAGACCTGAAACAATAAACTGCATAGAAGAAAACATAGGTGCTAAACTTATGGACCTTGGGTTTAAAGAGCATTTTATGAATTTGACCTCAAAAGCAAGGGAAGTAAAAGCTAAAATATATGAATGGGACTATATCAAACCAGAAAGCTTCTACACAGCAAAAGAAATGGTCGACAAAATAGAAACAACCAAACAAATGACTGAGTTCTAGACATCTGTTGCAAAGCATTGTACCTATAGTTAACAATACTCTATTGTACACTTAAAAATTTAAGAGCATGGATCTCGTGCTAAATGTTATTACTACAGAAGCTGACATTTTTATGCCCTTCTGGTTCCGAGATGATGGTCAGAGGGATATGAAGGTCATCAAGAATAATTTGGAGGTTGCCAAGCACTTGGTTTAACATGTTTTCAAGTCTGACAGAACTCTGACATTTAGAAAAATAAAAAGATATGAAGATTTAAAATCATATTTTCTTTTCAGTATTAAAAAAAAAATGTTACTACAATTTTTTAAAAAAAAGAGATACCCTAAAAGCAATTTTAATTTTAGGTTTTATTCTTTAAGAATAATGATTGCCAATGAACTCAAATTGACCCTCACAACATAGCCAGCATCACCTGAAAAGAAATAGCTGTGACTGATATCTGAGAAGCAATTCCTGCAGCCCATATGCCTGAAGAGCCAAAACATTACTAGAGAGAACAACAACAAAAGAGCATAACCCAGAAAATCCTTGGAAAATTAGAAGCCTGTTTTATTTTTCTTTCTAGTTCAGATTTTTCTTGAAATTGTCATTTTATTTTGTTCTAAATTCATTCTAGTTCTATTGGGAATAGTAAAATAACCAATATGGACAGTCATGTTCTTCATCACAGACAGAAGAGTTTCACTTTTTTTTTTAGGTTTTTGTCTGTCTGTTCATTTAAATGCTCTGGATTTTCATGTTAGATGTAATTGTGAATATTGTTCTGATCTCATATATGCAGAGAAAAAGTGGCTTCCATAGTTTAGATGACATCTAGACACTATTGCAGTTAAAACAAACAAAACAAAACAGTGCAAGCATTCCTTAAATGTAGTGTTTATAACAAATCCAGCATTTGGGTTCACAAGAGTCTTGCATCTTGTGAGAAAAGCAAGAAAGCAATACCAAAAGAATAAAAAAGGTTTTTCTTAGATTATCTCCATTTCTATTTTCATTGCCTCAGAGAGTATAAATACTCAGCACTGTAAATCCAAATGACCACAATACTCTTCTAGATCATAACTGGACTCTATTTTTCCCACTTCATTTCACCCTTTAATCTCACCACAGTAAGCAACATAGTATAAAGATATTTTCCCAATGTGATTTTCATGTAACACTAGTCATTTGATCAAACCTGTCTGGGAGAAACTGCATAATACAAACTGAACATTGGCGATTAAAAATAATTACTAGCATGTTAAATTAAAATATTTGAGAAATCCTACAAGTGAACTATGTAATGTTGCTTAATCCAGCATTTCCATTATGTAATTGAAAATGTTTTTCCTTGTAATGCCACCCTGTTACCTGATATTTTACCTTATGAATATTTAGGCAGCACTAGAAAAAAATGCATTGCCCTAGGAGCCCAAGAACTTACATTTACATGATGGTTCTTCTACGTATTATCAGCATAGCTATCATACACTCATTTTATTTAAAAAATAGTGCTGTACTAGGAACCCCTCTAAAATGGCTTCCAATGATCTTTACTTCCTGTTATTCACACCCTGTGTAAGCCTCTCCCTTCCATGTGGGCTAGACTTATTGATTTACATTTCATGAATAGAACAGGCGAAAGTAATGAGATGTCAATTTCAAGATTAGGTTATAAATGACTAAAATTATGGTCTTGCTGGTATCCTTTTGTTCTTTGGCTCTTCTCACATGCATGGACTGAAGGAGATGGCCACCTGGCAAGGAAATGAGTTTCTTAGTCTAATAACCCTCAAGAAACTGAATCCTGCCAACCATCATCTGAGTGAACTTGGCAGTGGATCCTTTCCCAGTTGAGCTTTCAAATGAGACTAGAGCTTTAGTGGACACCTTAACTACAGTTTTGTGAGGGATCCTGACACTTAGTTGACACTGAGTTAAGCCACACCTGGATTCCTGATGCATAGAAACTGTGAAATAACAAATACTGCTGTTTTTTTTTGTTGTTTTTTTTGTTTTGTTTTGAGGGCAGTATCACTGGCCCTCATATGTGGGACCGAACCGGGGCCGCTGGCTTCCCAAGCCAGCGCTTAACCACTGTGCCACTTGGCCAGCCCCAAATACTGCTGTTTTAAGCCACTGAGTTTTGGGGTAATTTGCTATACAACAATAGATAATTAATACAAATTTCTATGATAAAATATGCATTAACTGGTAATAAAATATTCATATTAATATGTATTGTTGACAAGTTTGAAAAATTTAAATATGCCATTCAATTTGTGTATGAGATTAATGTTATAAATAATGACAATAATATATAACATTATTCTTCTGGTTTTACAGAGAGGAAAACTGGTGGTAAATGCAGTCTCCTGCATTCAGTCTTTTGACCCTTTCCAGCCACATAAGAATAGGCCTCGGTTCCAGAATACCTCCATACTATGATATCAAGAGCCACACAGCCTAAACTGGGTTTTATCACTTCATGTGGGATTATCTTTCTCTGTTGCAAACCCAATTTGTGCTCTTTTATTTCTGCTTAAGCCTGTGTGTCAAATGACACCTGGCCAACCCCACTGCTTTATCTATCCTCCTCAAGGAGGGACTGGATCCTTCTACTAGAGCAGGAGAGGGGGGTTTGTAGATAAACATCCCTGTGTTGGCCATTGGTAGAGCCCCACTGGCCATGGAGGACTAATGCCCATTAATGAACTTGATCTTGCTTTGCTTCTTCTCTATGTAAGTGAAGTGTTGTTCCATTCAGTGCTAGACTTATCTTTTAGTGTTCTCTTTTCCTTGACACTTCTGCTAACAGGATGCAATGGATAGAACTATTTAGAGTCCTTCCCTGGGATTAACTAGTGTACAACGTTCTACCTGACAAAAAATTTAAATAATTTTCCTATGGTGACATAGGTACTTCTTGGTAAAATTGGGGTATGTTCAACTCCTCTTCTGTGTCTTTACTTTTGCTGTCTACCATATTAGTTTCTTCTTCAATTCTCTCCATCTCTTCAAATTCTACCATAAAATATGAGACCTCTCACTACTCCAAGTTGCACTCATAAACTCTTCTCTGAGGGTCTTGTCCATTTCCCTGTTGTCTCCTGTATTTAACCAAATTTAATTCAATAAATATTTTCTAGGACCTTCTATGTATTGCATACTATGTGAGGCACGGAATGTACAAAAATGAACCCAGAATGCTATTATAAATTGTAAAATATAGTAAGGGAGATAGCAAAAATGTCTGCTTACAATAAAAGTACTAATAGAGATAATATAGGATGGTGTTAAAACACGTGGCATGTGTACCCAATCCATTTCGAGGGCCCATAGAAAGTTTTTCCTGAAAACAATGTCCAAGGTTGGAAATAATAGATTAGCAGCAATTAGACAAGCAAAAGGGTGAAATGGACAATGTTCCAAGCAATACACAATAAATCAAGTATTCAAAGACAAAGGTACTAAAGAACTAGGTGCATTATAAGAACTGAAATAATTTTAGTTGGGTAGAATAAAGAATTAAAGTTGACAGTGGATAAGGATATGGTTGGAGAATTAAACATGTGAATGATGATGAAGTGTTTTATAGGACATTTAAAAAGTTTAATCTTTATCCTAATAGAAATCATAAGGCATTGAACACTAAGGCATATACCTAGTCAAATTTATAATTTTAATAATACCACTATGATGGTTGTGCTGAGAAGGCATTAGAGGAGAATGAGAGTGGATATAAAGGGGTCCACCTAAAAGAGTGTTGTAGTAGCACAGAAGAGTGACAATCAAAACTTAGTTTGAGGTCATAAAAGTCAAGATGTTGAGAAAAGCAAGTCCTTAGATATATTTTGGAGGTAAAACAGAAATATATGATGGATTATAGTAGTAAAGGGTGGGAGAAAAAGAGGTGTCAATAATTTCTCTCAGGTTTCTGGCATGAGTAACTGGATAAATTTTTAATATACATATAATTATATAATATATTATATATGGAAAAAATTGATATTAGAGCATGTCATTTAAAAAAAAATTTTATTGGGGAATTGGTGGAGGGTAACAGCATTGGGAAATTGGGGAAGGGGAACAGACAAGCTGCAGTCCCTTTTTCTTCTTCAGTCTAGTTGTGGAGGATGTTGCTTCATTGGCCCATGTTGGTATCGTCATTGCGCTCTTCCCGGGTGAGGCAGTTGCTAGCCAGCAATTGGATGGCCGCTCAAAGTGGCTCATGGCAGCTCAGGAAATCTCACGCCCACTGCCTGCCAGCCCCACTGTAGCCTATGCTGTCACTGGCGACTCACAGCAGCCCAGCTCCAGGTAGAACTGTTGTTCACCATCTTAGCTGTAGAGGGCGCAGCGTCACTGGCCCACATGAGATCTGAACAGGGGCTCTGCTGCTCAGAGCTGGCGTCCCAAGCCAACTCCTAACCAACAGGCCACTGGACCAGCCCAAGCATGTCATTTTTGATTGGTAAGCAATGGATGTTTTGTATAAATGGAGATTATCCAGTTGAAATAAAATGAAAGTAGCTCTCTCTATATCTTCAGGCATAAAACAAATTACAAATGGATTAAAATGTAAATTTAATAATGAAACTGTGCAATATTAAAGGAAGACATAGAGACAAAAGTTTTAGTGAAGAAATTATTTACAAAGACTTGGTAGGAATCAGATTTCAGAATGACTGACTCACCAAATCAAAATACAACCCAATATTTAAATGAAAAACAAAATACACATGATTACCAAGTTTCCAATAATGTATTCATGGTGAGAAACAGATGACTCGTCTTTCCTCATTTTGCTAAGGAACCTAGTGTTAGAATAATTTTTAAGAGTTTACTTATTTTGAGCATCACAACTAGATTCGGTAACCCTATTAATTTTTATTTCTTTCAGGATACAAAGTGTGTGTGTGTGTGTGTGTGTGTGTGTGTGTGTGTGTGTGTGTGTCTGTGTGTGTGTGTGTATCTGTGTGTGTGAGACAGAGAGAGAGAGAAAGAAAGGGAGAGACTGAAAAAATAAGATTAGTCATAACAAAAACAGTATATATTTTTTTAGAGATTTTATTGGGGAATTGGGGAAGGAGAACAGCCAATTTGTTGTCCTTCTATCTTAGTTGTGGAGAGCACAGGTAGCTCAGTTCCAAGTCCCGTTGCCATCTGGCTGACTGTAGACAGATTGTGGCCGCTCAGCGCAATCTTAGTTGCTGCCACCATCCCATGCAGGAGTCAAACTGGCAACCTTGTTGTTAGGAGCACGTGCTCTTACCAGCTGAGCCATCTTTCCACCTGTTGGCAGCTCAGGAGCTGCTTAGCTTAGGCACAGCTCACTGATCCATGCAGGAATTGAACCAGCAACCCTGTTGCTCAGAGCTCATGCTCTTAACCAACTGAGCCACTCGGCCGGCCCCAAAAGCAGTTTTTGATTTTTTTTTTTTTGAGGGCAGTGTCACTGGCCCTCATATATGGGACCGGAACTGGGGCCGCTGGCTTCCCAAGCCAGCGCTTAACCACCGCGCCACTCGACCGGCCCTAGAAGCAGTATTTGTATCTCATCTCTCTTGTGATCCAATTTTAACTCCTAAGGTACAGGGTTTTACTTAATGAGTTGCTAAATAATTTTCTGATTTAGTATCAAAATTTAATATTTTGTTTTATTTGACCACTTTATTTACATTGGTGTAACAAGTGTTGATTTATAAAAATGACTTCCTTATTGTTCTGGCAACCATTTCCAATTGTGGCTTAAAATTTTACTTCTGTCTTGGGGATTTGCAATATCTCTACAGTTAGAATTTATTTTTATGTGTCTGAACATTTATTGCTCTTATCATATCTACTAAAAACATATAACTCAACTTTACCAGGCTTTACTTATAATACTTATAACTGAAAAGATAATACATGCCTCTGAAATTCTTATATTTATCAGTGCTCCTGGTCTATTATCATGGCACAAACTTTCTAACTTATAAAGCTGTGATTCCTTAAACATAAGAATACATACGGTGTCTGGCAATTAAGTTGGAAAACTTGTTGTAATGATGTTGATAAACTTATTTGATATCAGATAGATTATTTATTATGAATTTGTACCAACTAGAAAAACAGTAACCAAGTTTACTATTTGGAAGTGTTGAAAAGGCTGAGTTAAAAAAGTTAGATAACGTGAACTTTTTGTCAAGTCATGGCTTTTGCATCATGACAATGCACCAGCTCACATGGCACTGTCTGTGAGTGAGGTTTCAGCCAGTAAACAAATAACTTTATTGGAACACCCTCCCTACTCACCTGATCTGACCCCAATGACTTCTTTTTTTACTAGAAGATAAAGGAAATATTGAAAGGAGGACATTTTGATGACAGCTCTGATGGCCATTCCAGAAAATAAGTTCCAAAATTGCTTTGAATGGTGGATTAAGCACTGGCATCAGTGCATAGCTTCCTAAGGGGAGTACTTTGAAATTGACCATAGTGATATTCATCAATGAAGTATGTAGCACTTTTTCTAGGATGAGTTCGCAAACTTAATTGTCTGACTGCATATGCCTATTTTCTGGAAGGATGTTGTAGCTAGTATTACCACACGAGGATTGTAGTCTTTGTTCTTTAATAATTGGCTTATATTACCTAATTAAATTATATATATAAATTTACCATGACAGGAACATGGTAACAGAATTAATTTATTCAATTATATTCTTTTAGAAAAAGAGACCCATCTTTATTGAACCTATTTAAATAACATAGGGACTTTGCATAGTAGTTAATTATCATTACCATTATTCTGAAGACATGGCATTATCCATTCCCTGTTATTATTTCTATATAACTGATATTCTTAAATTTTCTTCATGTTTTATTTTTCTTAGGATATACATTAGAATGTTTCAGTCAATGGAGCATTTGTCTTAGTGATAAATTTCTGGATATACCCATTTTCAAAGCAACTATATTTGTGCAGAATCCAACAGATTAAATGAAATACAAAGAGAAAATGAACAGACCATCAATCCTAATAGTGCCTGAAGAAGTAATGAGACCCATGAGCACATAAAGAAATCCTCTTTATTTCCTCAATATTGTCTATTTGTTAATTGGAGGGAGATCACTGAGAAGTGAATTTAATTATAAAACTACACTTTTGTTTATGTCTTTCATCAAACACAATCTTACATTACTCTGATATCTGTAATATTACCTAACAGAGCACATCATAGGAATTCAATTAAGTACTTGTCCATTTGACTTTTGACTTCATATTATCCAAACTCTTAATCTCTCTTTTCTGAGAATAATATTATAATATAATATATACAGTTATAAAACATAAAAGAGGTAACTATGGCATGCAAATCTCAGTCTTCTGGTGTATATATCAAAAGGGTTCTGGTAATCATATGATTCTGACACTTGAAATGTTTAGGTAGCTGTTTCATGTAGAAAACATATTGAGTTAGATTATCCAGGTCTTATGAAAGTTCTTATAAAAAAATTGTTTAAAGGCCAGCCGAGTGGCTCAGGTGGTTAAGAGCTCGCTCAAGAGTGAGAGCTGAGCTCTGAGCAACAGCAGTTCGATGCCCAGCCCAAGCTGAGCTGCCAACAGGTAGCAGGATGGCTCAGCTAAAAAAAAAAAAAAAAAATTGTTGAAAAATGTGTCATTTTATGTGTATGTTTTGGCAATTTATGTTTCATATCTTACAGGTAGTACCTGCTGATTGTTAAAGATAAGGTAAAGAGCTCAGTAGGCAAAAATTACACATACTACTTAATACTTGAGGTCTTTTATGCAAATTTAAAATTTGCATTTTAAAGTAAATGGATAGGTTTTTAGTGAAAGATATAAATATTTATTGTAATACAGAAATAAACTGGTCAATAGGATAGATTATTATACATTTGTCATGCACATTCATGTTTTCCTTAGTAATGTTGGAAAGGCTGTATTTGAAAGCTACTTTTTTTTTTTTTTAAGATTTTATTGGGGAATTGGGGGAGGGGAACAGCATTGGGGAATTGGGGAAGGGGAACAGACAAGTTGCTGTCTTTTTGTTCTTCAGTCTAGTTGTGGAGGACATTGCCTCACTGGCCCATGTTGGCATCGTCACTGCACTCTTCCCGGATGAGGCAGATCAGTCGCCAACCCCTGGATGGCCGCTCACTGCGGCTATTGGCAGCACGCGCTGGCTGCCAGCCACTCACGCTGGCTGGCGGACACTCACTGCAGCCTACCGCAGCCCACTGCAGCAGGGGCTACAGCCTACACCATCGCCGGGGCTTGCGCAGCCCAGCTCCAGGTGGAGCTGTTGTTAGCTGTAGAGGGCAGTGTCACTGGCCCTCACACGTGAGATCCCAACCGGGCCGCTGGCATCCCAAAACCAGCTCTTAACCAATGCGCCACTCGGCCGTCCCTGAAAGCTACTTTTAATAGGAAAAATTCTTTACCTAGTTCTGGTTGGGCAACTATTTAAATAGTCTTACTTAAAAAATATTTATAAGGGCCGGGCGAGTGGCTCAGTTGGTTAAGAGCTCGCTCAAGAGTGCGAGCTGAGCTCTGAGCAACAGCTGTTCGAGGCCAGCCCGAGCTGAGTTGCCGTTGAGCTGCCAACAGGTGACAGGATGGCTCAGCTAAAAAAAAAAAAAAAAAAAAAAAAATATTTATAGGGCCGGCCGAGTGGCGCGGTAGTTGGGAGCTGGCTTGGGACAACAGTGGCCCTGGTTCGGCTCCCACTTATGAGGGCTAGTGACACAGCCCTGAAAAAAATAAAATAAATAAATTAAAAAATATTTATAGTGTAAACATTATTGATGATAGTCAAATTGAATCACTTTCCATTCCATGATTTTGATTAGACAAAGTGAAATATTGGAAAGAATTATGAACCTTTAACTGAATTGAAAGATTTCCTTCTTTAATAGGTATGAGTAAGAAGGACTAGATATTTCTTTTTCAATACATATAACAAAACCTATCAAATAATGCCATTTCCTGAAAGTATGCATTATAATTAAACTGTGTTTTGTATGTATTCTTTTATGCGATGATTAGTCAGGAATGGCTACAAGAGGAGACAGAGGAGAGGCTTAGGGGGGAAAAAAGGTTATTATATTCACAGGTCCCAGAGATGACAGGTAAGTCAAGTCACTCAGGATCACATTGGAAAGACTCTAGGGTGCTCAGGAGGCAAAAGGCAGGAAAAAGGGAAAGGTTAGGCCATGATTTTATTGGGGTTTTCTAGGGAAAAACAAAGCAGGGCAGGGAGGACAGTTTAGGATTGGCTAGTTTAAACAATTAGGGTTAGGATTAGGACAGGGTTTAGGGTTAGGGTTAGGGAGTGGGCTTTGAGTTGTATGTGTGGTCCTTAGGTGCCTGACTCTCTGATGATTAATGCAGAAGAATATTGCAATCTGGGATCTATGATCCAGCTAGAGGAAGTATGACCTTGGATTGGTTAGTTTGCTTATCAAAGACATATTTTGGCTAGGATCTTTAGCTATTTCTAAGAATTGCCTGTTCCTAGAAGAGACAGTCTCTCCCCAACCAGAAAATGTCTTTCTGTTTTGTTTTTTTTAGGATGTAAAAAAATAATAATAATATACAGAAAAAAAATTTAATATTTATAATACACATTGTCTTAGTGTAGCTTAGACAATGGCATAATTAATATTAGTTGTACTTGGAGAAATAGTAAATTTGAATTTATTCATATATTACTTATAATTGTCAGTTTTCAAATTATATTTAACTGCATATTTACTTGATATAACACTGAGAAACAAAAACGCATTTATTTAGATATATAAACAAACATTTTGTAGAAAAAAAAATGGTTTCTATGGAAAGTAACCTCACAGAGTGATCTAATCATAAATTCCTATCGGGGCAGGTCATGGTGGGTAGTCATGCCCAGGCATATAATTTCTTTAGTAAAAGGTTTACCTTTGCTTTAAGCAAGCCCTGTCCATTGTTTCTGTGCATCTAGGTTAACACACATATGAAAAACCTCTTTTTCAGACACTTCCTTCTAAGACATAACCACCCTCAAGAGAGCAAATAACTTTATTCTGTAATCCAATCCCCACCTTGATTTCTCCCACCTTCATGTAATCTTCCTCATGTCCCTCCCTTAATTTTAAATGCATAAAAGAAACTGCAAAACTGTTATTCTCCAAAGCATTTGAGATCTTGCTCCCTGGCATATGCCATCAGTTTGGCTCAAATAAACTCATAAAATTTCTCTACAGTTTTGGACATTTCTTTTGTGGGTGATGTAGTTGCTCTAATTAATCTTTCTCTCCAGGGATCTTCATTTGGTCGACAAATAGACACTCTAGGACACAAAATGTTGCCCTTCGATGCTTTAGAGTCTTAACATCTTCTTCAGGAACTGTTGGGAATACAACTCTGCTCCTTTCTTCTTTCATGTGGCAGAGTCTGAAACAGACCCACAATTGCTTAATGTGAGAATGGGTGGATATATTTATCATTAAGTTAAATGACTCAGGGGAGTCAGAAGTGATTGCAACAAATTTAAGATGGTTTAGAGATGAACAAAAGGCCCTCAAACAAATCAATTTCTAAAATTTCTAAAATTTCTCAAGGTCAGTTATAAACCCAACTGTTTAAATTGGCTCTTGAACTGACTTGATTTCTCAATAGTAGTGTTATGAGAGTCTCGGTTCTTCTTGCTGACACAGTGAAGAATCAAAGGTCAGCAAGCTGATTAGTATGCACGCAGGGTTTATTAGTGATACATTCTCAGGGAAGAGAACAGGCCTAGCCAAGGTGGGAGAGAGAGGCATAGACAGATGGAGATGGAGATGGAGGGAGGGAGGGAGAGAGAGAGAGAGAGAGAGAGAGAGAGAGAGAGAGAGAGAGAGAGAGAGAGAGAGAGAAACTTGTCCTGGGACTTATAGTTTGCTGGGTAGTATGAGGGAGTTACATATTGATTTGGTGGGAAAAGGTGGTGCATACTCTTCCATGGGAAGGTGTTGTGGTGACACTGTCTCCAGCCTTTCCACCGCTGTATTCCTTTTTCTGACTGATAGTCTTGTTTCCTTCTCTGGCTCCACAGTTGTGAGCCACTTGTCAAGTCTAGTATGACAGAGCAGTGGGAGTGGAGAAGAGACAGCGAAAGAGAGAGACACAAATAAGAGAAAAATGCAGTTGGTGCCAGGGGACTCCAGCCTCATGTACTGAGCCCCGAATCGGACCTGACTGCTCCTTTTATTGTCTCACACATAAGAAAAGATTAATGTATCTTCCAGGATCTGTGAGTCTCATACCAGAGAACTTAGCTCAGGGCAAAATCACCCATGTCTGCAAGCTGCCATTACAGAAGGTCCCATGATGTTATTGTCATGCACCTCCTAAGAGACAGAAACTTCCTCTGCCAGAACTTCCTGATAAGAATGCATGGAGGACAGATATTATCACATTAATAGGTCATTTCACAGACAGGCTGTCAGTACCTGAAACAAGGGGTCTACGCCCTTTTTCCTCAACTCCGTGATTCCTCCTATGGCTCCCATGTGACTGTGTCTGTCTTAGGTTGTTCCTCCCTTGAGGAATCTTATCCATCATTGACTAACCAAGCATCTTTTGGAGCCAAGTAGGGATATATACTGTAGACATATAGAGGTAATGATCTGTCTTTACGGAAAGGTACATGGGGACAGACAAGCTGTCGTGTGATGACAGGGTGTGACCTCCTAAGATGGGTAGAAGTCTGTTGACTCAGATTCTTATCTTGTTCCAGTCTACCTTTCATCATCTGTTGTAAAAACATACGTGGCTTGAGGCAGTTAATAAAAGCAATTTATGAGCTTTTTTTTTGTAGGCACTATGGACCCCCTCCCACCCCTTCTCCTTCTCCTATATTTTCTAACTTCTACCTAATAGTAGGAATCTCACAGGGCAAGAGAAAGCCACAGAATCTATGCTTACTCTTGATCATGATATATTTACTTACCCTGACATCTCTTTCAACCCCATGGCAAGACTGAGAATGCTTAGCATCCATTAGACTTTGGATTCTGGTGGAAAGAACTTAAAAGAGTCTTCTCTACTTTAAAATACAGTAATGCAATATATCCTTTGTTATCATCTAGAAATGATAGTTATTAACTTGATACAGAGAAGGAAATGTAGTGAAATTTAATCCATACATGAATCTATGTGTAGTAACATGCCCTTTACACACCCAGGAATATAAATAAAAATTTTACTTGAGAGGATTTTATGCCCAAAAAAACTATGTAAAATGAATTCACTGTTGTTAGTTAAAGTCAAAATAAATGGCTCAAATCTAATAAATAACATGTTTAACCAGAAGTAAATTAGCTTAGCAGAACTACAGCAACTGCTGAATTTGCAGTAATCATTTATAAATGAAATCCTCTTTTCATTAGTATTAATGTGTTTTACATGCATACTTTATGACAATTGTTTGCACACACTAATGCAGCTGTCATAAATTAGTGCTAATTTTATTGTGGCCAATACCTGGAAATTGTGTAACTCAGCATGTATTTTATTTTGGACAACATATTTCTATCACCTTTCTTTAAAAACCTATTGTGTATATTAGTCCTTTTCATTTCTCATCTATGTAATTCAAATTCCTACTAATATATTATTACATATCTTCCCACAGTGAATCCAAAAATGATTTCTCTTACTTTAAAACAGGTATCATTTTAAAGTTAGTATTACTTTCTGGGAAGGAAAATATGCTTGAAATATAATTGTCTATTAATGTCAATTTATCAATTTTGTTGACATTTTCACAATTAATCCCTTTACTACAATCAGTTTCTTACCAATAATATTTGTGATCTCATATTCATTTCAGAAATGTATAAGGATAACAAACTTTGGCTCTCAGCTAGTGTGGTTCCTACTCAGAATTTATTGTCTGAGACCACTCATCTTTTATTTGCTACAGATATTGGTGACAGGCAAATTCTGGTTACATTTAAATAATTGAGACATTCACCATTTGAATAAAAAGTGCTGATATGAAGGTTAGATGATGTGTTATCAGTTTCGCCTGTCATTCAGTCAGATTAAGGAACTGTTAGCTGGGCAGCTACTCAAAATGCACTAACCTAAAAAAATTATTGGGAATGTATCCAGAAGGATGGAACAAGATGAATACACACACACACACACACACACACACACACACACACACACACACTCATATATATATACATAATCTGTAAATAACTGTACAGAGCATTAATTATGGACAGAAAATGGACTCTAATAATTTTGACAGCTATGTCAGACACAAAGTAACCATCATGCCAGAGCATCACGTGCAAGACGTACCCAGTGAATGTCCTAACCAGATAACTCCAGACGCAAAGTGGAGTGTGACCATCAAGATGGCTTTATTGGACTGCAGATGGGTGCCCCACATCCAGTGTTGAGCATAAGATCAGAGCTCTCTGATGGCTCCTCGCTCAGGACTCAACTGACAGCTGACAGCCGCACCTGCACTCTTCTCAGATGGAGCCCTTGAAACCTCACCTCCTGACCGTCTCACTAGTCAGGCCAACACTATGCACTCCAGCACCGAAGGGACTGTCGCTGAACACTGGACTCTCTCTCTCTCATCTTTCTTTCATAAGACTCTTCACCTTGTCTAACCCTATTGCTTGCAAACCTGTATGACTCTCTTGTGTGAAACCGCTCTACCTCAACTATTGGAGACTATCCTCCGGCCAGGGCCTTGGTTAATACCCATGGTAAACTGAATCAGTAGGACTAGATCCATGACTTTATTCTAATAAAGTCTGCCATTGTGGAAAGACACAAACGTGTGAGAGACTGTTACTTTGATAGCCACATCCTGCTCATGACAGTAACTGATGCTAGATTGTTGTTAAAGTAAAATTAGTGCTAGGTAACTACAAACACATTATTTGCTAAGTGAAACAGGCAAAGTTAAGGCCAGACCTGAAGTAGTTGTGAAAACACAGTGCGCCCTGTCAAGGTTTACTTAAGGTTCTCTTGTGCAATGCATTTAATACCATTTTTCTCAATACATATTGAACATTTATTTTAAAATATACATTTTTTAGAAACATCAAAATGTTAGCTTGCCTGAGAAGCTCAAAAATTTTTGTCCCAACCTATTAGAACAACCAGTAATTTGACCTGTGAAACGTGCATCTTGATCACTTTCTCTAGGACATAATGAAATCAGGTTAAATTAGAAGTCATTTTTCAGCTGTCAATTACTATTTAGTAGTATGTAAAATACTATACCTACCAAAATTTGAGTAACAAAAAGGCCATACAGGTTAGATTTTGTTAATGTGATTTAGTTAAGTATGTGAACTCTAGAAACAGACTGCTTTGGTTTTATTTCTGACTCCACTAGTTTTATCATGTGATCTTGGGCAAAATAACTTCTGTATCTTAGTTTCCTCATCTCTACTGTGGAAATTATAGTATCTGTTTTAAATAATTATTTTGAGGATAAAATGAGATAAGATATTCAAATGAGATAAGTCATTCAAAAAGCAACTATTTACTATTTACCATTTACCATGCACTATTTTTGACACTGTTTTAACTGCAAATAAACATAAATAAAATATACAATATATTAGATGTATAAGTGAAATGGAAAAATTAAAGTGGGGAAGAAGGATAGGCAATGGCAAGAAAGGATGATGTGAACTTTAAAGAGGGGACCAATCGAGTCCTCTTTGAAAGGTGGCATTTGAGTAGATACCTACAGTAGATGACAGAGAGAGTCAAAGATATCTGGAGGGAGGAAAGGAATAGCAAATGCAAATCCTTGTGGGAGGCCTGAGACTAATGTTATTAGGCACAGTGAGGAGGGTAGTATGGTGGGATTAGGGTAAGTAATAGGTGTAGTAGTGTTGCTGTGCTGTAAGATCTGGCTGCCTGCTGCTTGAAAGAGTTAAAAATCAACAGACAAGGTTGGTGAAAAGAAAAGCAGGTTTATTCAGAATGCTGCATTTTGGGAGGATGGTGGACTCCCATTCAAAGGACATCTCCCTGTTCCTAGGGTGCTCAGAAGGTTTAATACATACACAAGAAGAAGCAGAACAAAGGAAAGGGAGAGTTGGTCAGGCAGATCGGAGGGCTGACACCGTTTCCTGGGGTCTGGTCTGTTTTAAGATAATGTTATCTCTGGACTTGGCTACCAGGGCCTGGAGCTCTTCGTGTTACCAGTAAAAACTGCAAGGGAGTTGCAAAATGGATTCCAGTGTCTGGGCACCTAAGGATTAAGAAATTGTTCTTTTCAGGTTAGGGTTCTGTTGATTAAATGTATTAATGAGCTGTGTGTAGCCTTAAGAAAGGGAACAAAACAGAGTTCTTAATTAGTGAAGGGAGAAACAAAGAGAAAATAGCTGAATATTAAGGTGGATCAGATTGCAAACCGCCCCCCCAAGTCTAATTACATTACGGATTCCTAAGTTTCACCCTTACAGTAGTAGGAGATGAGACCAGAAAATTAAAAGAGGTCCCTGATTGTGTGGGGCCTCACTGACCATGGTAAGGACTTTGCCCTATACTTTTGCCACTGGAGTGATTTGGGCAAAAGGTGACCTAAATTGATTTTTGCTTCACCAGAAACTCTGGTTGTTGGGTTAAAAATAGATTTAAGGGAAGCTAATGTAGAAAGTGAACAAAATCTAGGAAGTTAAAAAAACAGATCAGATAAAACAGATGGTATTAACCACGGTAGCAACAGTACAGGTATTGTCACAAATTCAGACAAAAAATATATATTTTGAAGGTAAATTTGACAAAATTTACTGATGGATTAGGTATAAACATTGACAGGTAGAGAAAAATAAGAGACACTTAACTTACCTGTAGGCCCAGTCACACTCATGTGGGTATGTGAAAGAAAAAAAAGTAACAATAAAACTACCAACTGAAAGGGCTACAAAAGAAGAAATGTCCTCAAGGAAGAGCCAGATTTCAGGTAGAGCAAGACAGTGAAGAGTTAATTCACAGAAGTTCAAGTAACAGGAGATTTACATATGATTATCTGTTTTAGAGAGCCCAATGTCATGATTTCTTAAGTTAATGATGGATAGGAGATGGAGACAGAAGATTGATTATGTAGAACCACATTGAGACTAGAGTCAAAGACATAAGATTTGAACTGGAAGCCCTGAACTTGCTGCAGATACTGACATAATTGGAAATATAGGGCATAATCAAATTAGTCTTTATGGCCCCAATTGGTGGTGATGCTTTAGTGTTGTGGGAGATGAGAGGGTGTTGGTCTATCGAGGAGCACATTGATTTCAGGACTCCCATTTGACTCTAGTTATTGGAGGGTCAGTAATACACTAATAATGTATGTTTCCATTTTGGTACCAGCCAATGAAAAAAAAAAAAAGAGGGACATGAGAACATATCCAGCCAATGAGAACATGAACAAATACACAGGGTGAGCCATACACAGAGTTCATGAGACTTCCACCGATGGAGGTCAGAAGAGATAATCGTCTCATTTAAAGCATGCAAGACACATTCTTCATCCCTGCCAATGAATATGTGGAAACTGAGACAGGTATAATCTTACTCTGAGCAAGGCTCAGTGTTCCTTCTTGACTTCTACCAACCTGTGCACTACAGACAGTGGAGGAGGGAAGGTCTTACTCTGAGTCTCTTAGGCTATCTTTTTACTCCTGACAATGAAGATAATCCATAAAATGTATTCAAAGAGCCATATACTATCCTAGCTTCTGGCCCTCTCCATCTGACAGTCCTACAAATATTTTAAATTCAGCATATCCACAATTACATCATTTATTCTTCCCACTCCAGTCCCAACCCCTATCTTTTCAGCCTCCAGTATTTTTTTTATTGGTTTCAGGTGTACAAAGCAACATAATAGTTAGACATTTACATCTCTCTTCTGCGGGGGGCCTCCGCGGAGTCCAGGGATTCCCTCGGGTGGGACGGAGTCGGCGAGGAAAAAAAGAAAGAAAGGAGAAAGAAAGAGAATGGAGACACCGGAAAAGAGTTTCTCAGGAGCGTCTCAATTTATTGTTACAGCACGTTCCCCTTTTATAGGGACTCTTGACCATTACCTCAATTACAAGTTATGTTTCACATGAGTTTGATGTTTTTTTCTTTCTCAGGGTTTTCAGTCTTTACTTCCTTGTAATTATTCTTCCCAGGGTAAACTGTGACCTATTCTACGTTTAAGGATTATCTTATCTTTTAATATGATGTTCTCCTTGCAACACAAACTCAACTTCTACTTATCATCTAAAGAATGGTTACCATGACTACCTTGACTATTTAGTAACTATCCCAAATTCTGGCAGCTAATACACAATCCTAACACTCACAGGGCGTATACTTGAGTTACTACTGAGAGAGAGAGACTAGGAATGGCTGAGTCTAAAGTCTATTTTTTAGTAAATACAATACTAGTAATCAAAGGCGTCTCACACCTCTCTTATCCTATGGAGGTAGCATCTGTTTTTCAGTTAAAGCTTCAGTATCTGTTGCTGGAACAAGGCACAAAGCAAAGGAATTCACACAAGGCTATTGAGTAACATAGCTCATGGTCAGTAAGTGTCTCTTATCCGAACTTTCATGGCCTGGAGACCTTTGGCCTCTGAGGAGACTTTTCACTGATTATCTTAGGCAAGTTAGCTCAGGGGCTGTTATCAGCAGTTTCCCACAGCCAGGCTTTTTTGGCCTATGTGGCCAAAGGTCTGTGCCTCAGTTTCCAAGAGGCTTGAGTCCCCAATATCTCAGTTCAGGGGTCCCCACAGAACTACCGCCTGCCTTAGGTTGTCTCCCCCCTTTTCTAGGAGATCTTACCCATCTTTGGCTGCGTAGTTAGCTCATTGGGGTATCACAGGAACTTACCATAAATGCAGTGAGAGTATTGTCTCCTATAGGATCCGATGTAAAGGAAAGGCACATGGGTTCACAGGAGTGGAGACTATGACCGACCATGAAACCTTGTCACATATGGGGGCACCAACGGCTCCCAACACTCCCCCAATCTACTACCCCTCTGACATCGTATATAGCTGTTACAATTCCATTAACTCTATTCCCTATGCTATACTCCACATCCCGTGACTACATATATATAAATATATATTTTCTTATAGTTGACATACAATATTTTTCTACCCAGTATTATTTTTATCTTTGAATGTCCCACTATCCACCTAGGTACCCAAGACAGAACTAATTGTGAGTTGTGTGACACTCCTCACACCAACTGCTCCTCACATCTAATCATTACCCAAGGCCTGCTAATTCCTTTTACATAGAATCTATATTTTCCTGCTTTTCTCCATCTTTATTTCTGCTACCTTGTTAGCATCTCATGTCCTCTCATTTGGCATACTATAATAGTCCATCACAGTCTTCCCTATCTCAGTAAATGGCAACTACATCCTAAAAAGAAAAAAAGTGTTGGTGTCTTCTTTGACTCCTCTTTTCTTTCATACCAAATGCATCAGGAAATCTTGTTGGGTTTCTTCAAAATACTCCCAGAAACAGTCCACTTTTCACCATGTCTATTGCTAGAATCCCGGCCTAAGGCCACTATTATCTCTCAACCGGATTATGGAAATTTATTCATAACCAGCCCCTCTTTTTCTTCATTTTCCCCCTATAGTTTATTCTCAGCAGAAAAAATGTGACCCTGTTAAAATGTAAATCTTCTATCACTCTTCTATCCATAACCCATGCATTATTTTTCATCTCACTAAGAGCTAAAGTCAAATTCCTTATAAGGACTAACAAGACCCTAAAAGACTTGTCACCTCTCTGTGCTCATCTCCCATCTGCTCCCTATAACCCCTACCTTATTCTTTATGCAACTCCCTCCACACCTGTTTCTTTGTAATTCTAAAAACACACAAGTTGATTCCAATGGAAGGTATTAAAATTGCTACTTTTCTCTCCATGAAACATTCTTCTCTTTATTGATTTATTTTCTATTATTATTATTTTTAAGCTGAGCCATCCTGCCACCTGTTGGCAGCTCAACGGCAACTCTGCTCAGGCTGGCATCAACCGGCCGTTGCTCAGAGCTCAGCTTGCACGCTTGAGCAAGCTCTTAACCAACTGAGCCACTCGGCTGGCCCAACATTCTTTTCTTTAATCCTTCATGTCTTAATTTAAATTTATCTTCTCAGTAAGGGAATTCCTGGTCATCATATCTGAAATTTTATTTGTGCTAACACACACACACACACACACACACACACACACACACACACACACGCTTATAGCTTCTTTCCTTGCTTTATTATTCCTTTTAACACTTTGACTTATGTATTTTACTTAATCACTGTCCGTTTTCTCCACTTTAGTGTAAATCTCCAAATGACAATTTTCATTGATTTATTTGCTTGTATTTCTATTCTGTTTATAGGTGTGTCTTCAACATGTGTGTTTATTATATTTAGAATGTGTTTGTCACTCAATAAATATGTATTTGTTGGACAAGTTAATGAATAATTGAATACCCCTTTATTTGTTTTGCTGCTTTTTGTCCCATAGCTGAGCATTGGTTTATAAGAATTATGTAGTTTGTTGTGCATTGACTTTAAAAATGCAAAATATCTAAAATATGTAAAAGTAAACATATGTCATCAATTTTGAACCTATTAAATGCATGCATAATTCTTTGTAAAATAGTTATTCAGGGCTGGCCGAGTGGCGTGGTGGTTAAGCGCTGGCTTTGGGAAGCCAGTGGCCCCGGTTCAGTCCCACATATGAGGGCCAGTGACACTGCCCTCAAAAAAAAAAAAAAAAAAGCAAAAAAAAAAAAAACACAATAGTTATGCAATAAATTTATTGAAGAAGCAATAATTTTTTGTTTAAAATGATATGAATAAATGAGTAGTATATATTCACTTTTTATTAGTACCTATTAAGATCTGCTTACAAGTTTACATGTATCCTTATGTGCTTTTATGTTTTATGATTGATACCATATTTAACTGATGCTTTTAATCCTGATTTAATAAAAAAATATCATGGGTGAACAATTAATCAAATCTTTAAATATTTTCAGCACATATTAATGTTCAACTTTCTATAATTTCCTGGCTATATAATACGTTGACCTTTAGGTTATTTCTGGATATTTAAATTCTCTATAGTCACATAAAGGATAATTCCAGTGTTATATAAAATATCTGTGTATATTTAAAAAATACTCCTCACTGATTTTTTTGAAGTGACCTTAATTGTTTCACTATAATTTTCTGAATAGAGGACAAAAGAAAATTTATAGTACCATCTCACTTCTTCACAGAAATATAAGGTTTTTAATAATATTAGTAAATAGAAACCAGGCCTAAAAAACATATACTATGATTAAGTAGGTATTATTGCATAAATAAATAAATGGTTCAATTTCAAAAAACAACCTTATCACATAATAAACATGAAAAATTGAAAAACAAATTTGTTTGATAAAATAAATATTGGGTTGTCAGAAAAGTCATGATGTAATTTTTCTGTGTTTTTCATTGCAAAAATGTGTCACTGACAATCCAATAGATGCTTAAAAGTATTTAATAAAATTAAGCAGTGTTTCATAATAAAAGGGAATAAGTAAAATAATGATAAATGGAACTATTTGACTAAAATAAATTTTACTTACCCTAAATCATTAAGAATTATTATACTAAAGTATGGATGTTAAACTACTTGAATGAATATCAGAATCTAGACAGAGATTCTCAGTATCTCCATTAGACTGTCATAGAAGTTTAAATGAATGCAATAAAAATAAAACTTATATAAACTTGGAATGGAAAAAATATATAATCATATTGGCTGATGATATAGTTATATGCTACAGTACTCAAGAGAAAATTAATAACAAATGTTGGTAAATTAACTTGATGCAAAAAATAGTAATTTATAAATCTGAAATTTTATTTCTGTATTAGAAATAATCACCTGGAAAACAGAAAAATTTACAATAGCAAAAAAATTTTTGAAAACAGTAAAAATACTTAACAAATTAAACATAAAAAGCAAATGACCCAGGTATATGAAATATAAAGTTTTATTTAAGGACACAAAATAAAATATGAACAAATAGATTTACCATGCTATTTCTTAGATACAAAAGCTTAATACTATGGAATAAAATGTAGGGAATCGAGTCAATGGAATTGTAACAGCTATATACGATGTCAGAGGGGTAGTAGGTGGGGGGAGGGGCATTTTCACTTTGTGAGGGGTGTAAATGTCTAACTATTACATTGTTTTGTACACCTGCAACTAATTAAAAATAAAAAATCTTAGGGCCAGCCGAGTGGCGCGGTGGTTAAGTGCTGGCTTGGGAGCCAGCGGCCCCAGTTCGGTCCCACATATGAGGGCCAGTGACACTGCCCTCAAAAACAAAACAAAACAAAACAAAAAAATAAAAATAAAAAAGCTTAATTAATACTGACATTTCAAATGCAATTAATGCAAAATATCTATATTTGAAAGAATAGCAATTAGAATACCAAAATAATTTTACCAGCTCTTTTGTGGTATAATTTTATATTACAAAATTTTACCATTGTAGGTGTACATTTAAATTAGTTTTGATAAACTTATGCATTTGTTCATCTATCACCACAATCCAGTTTTAGAATACATTCATTAGCCACAGAATTCCTTCATGCCCTTTTGCTATCAACCCTGTGAAAGCTGAGAAAGGATATACCTACAGAGAAAGGTTCCTGGTGGCTAACTGGGCTCAAATTTAAAAGCAGAGCCTAATAGCCATTTCTAAACAGGGTTCGCTTCACACAAACACGTCATGGAGGAGCCTGCAGTAAGCTACATCCTAGCACTCTGTTCCTGCCATGTGAGTCAGTCCTTACAAAGGAGTTCCTTGAATAGTATTCACACCAATAAGACTAAGGCTTTCCCCATCCAATTGGAGCCGTGCAGCTAACATCAGCATCTTCACCAACCAATCAGAGAAGATCCATTCTAACCAACTAGGGCAGTGCTTTTTGAACCAATCAAACTGCAGGGATTTGGAGTCCTCATCTGCATGAGCACAGACCAATCAGGGACCAGGGACAGGGACTGCTGTCTATATAAATCAGCTCCCCTTGGCTCAGGGAGTACATTTTCTCTTTCTACTGAAGCCTGCATTTCCCCTGCTGGAGCAGAGACACCAAAGATGAAAACAAAAGATGTCTCACAAGGACCAGACTTGACTGGAGTGGAGCAGAGCTGTCTAACTGGAGAAGGGCCTGGCCCCAGGGCCTTCTCACAGCCTTGTTGTTTCACAACCATGCTGTCTCATAATTTAGCTGTAACACTATTGAGCTTTTCTCACAGTCATGCTGTATCACAGTTGAGCTGTTTGCACTGAATCAAGTTTCCTTCTTCACTACACCACAACTGGGGATTCCTGTTGGTGTTGGAATGATAGCAATGATAGCAATTGGTTGACATTCCATGGTGACTAATGTGGGACTCTGAAGCAACAACCTGATGTCTTGACGCTGTTAAAAATCAATGCATCTGGCACCTGCTCAAGCCCCTTGTGCTCGAGTTGTCTTCCCAGCAGTGCCTGAGAATCTTAGGTAAGTCTCAGATCCAAGATCTCCCACACATGTGGTTGAGTTCTTGAAGACTTTATTTAGTTTAGATAGGGGACCTTCATCCAGACACCTGAGTTCCTACATTTGAACTGAGAGGGCCCCTGTATACGATTTGGGTCTGGTGCCTAGGAGGGGTATCCCTCAGTCTTGTTTAGCTCCAGAGAGGGCTTTCCCTCTTTGCAATTGGTACCTATGGAGTGTATCCTCCAGGTTGGGACTAGGCCTTGTTCATAAAGTTTGTGGGTTTGTGAGGCCACTCATAATAAGAGGCACTCAAAAGGATGCTTTCATCGAAGGAGTGCAAAATGGGTAACTCATGCTCTAAATTTTCACATGCTGATCAGCCACCATCTGGGACTTTGCCTGATTACAGGTACCAAAATTATGGTACAGAGACTTGCAATTGGCTAAGCCTCTTGATAAAAATGAGGTGAGCTGATCTCAAATTTTATTGGCCCAGATGGGATTCCTTTGAAATCCCAAAGCTTGTTTATTTGCACACTCAACTAGAACAAAGAAAATACTGTACCTGCCAGAAACAATGGGAAGTTTTTTAAAAAAACTTGTACCTTGAAAGCTCTAAATGAAATCAAGAGGATACTATTGCCTCCCTTAAGAAAAAATAAATCTAAATTTGGTAAATACCTTGATAAATTAAAAAGAAAACCAGCGCTCATGAAATTGGACCAAAAGTGGTATCATTGGAGCTTTTCCTGTGACTCTAAAGCCAAGTTTACTAAAAAAAAAAAAAATCCCTTGGATGATCCCTCACTTACCGGCACCCCCTGGCCTACCAACCTGCCTACTCTCTGCATCCTTTTTGTCTCCAGATGGGTAGCAGCCATGAAGCTCAGGCTTCATCTGTGAAGCCATTTATCAATCTTCACTGTCTCTTTAAAAATTCAAGCCTTTGGGGGCCACTTTACTTTCTGAGCTTTTCATCTTTATTGTGCACATTTGCTTTCTATTTGATGTTTGTGTTTGTTGATAGGCCCACCTTAAGAAGAAACCTTGAAGGAGAAGGTCTTAAACCTCTCAGAGACAATGGAATGCATTCTTTGATTTTTAAAACAGCTTTAAAGGATTTCTTAGAGCATGTCAAAACTCTGGCCATCTTAGCAAAACCTCAGCTTAGTCTATTGCCAGAAAACATATTTGGATCCATAATTTTGCTTTCGAGTTCTGCACTGTGGTGTCTGTGGGTTTATGTATATCTATGTACATTATAGCTAAGGCATGTTTACTGCTAGACGGTATTGTCAAAAATTGATTTGTGAATTCAAATTTAGATTGTAAAAGTGTTCTATTCAATTGACTTAAAACAAATGGGTGCTCATACAAATTGGAGGAATAATAGAAATTAAACCAATTGTGGGCCGACTGAGTGGCTTAGTTGGTTAAGAGCTCGCTCTAGAGTGCAAGCTGAGCTCTGAGCAATGGCGGTTCGATGCCAGCCCGAGCTGAGTTGCCGTTGAGCTGCCAACAGGTTGCGGGATGGCTCAGCTAAAAAAAATAAATAAATAAATAAAAAATTAAACCAATTGCTTTTCATGTGCACATGATATAGAATTAATCTTTAGTAAGTAGAAACTAGCTTTAATTAAGGCCATACAGTTATCCACTTTTCTCCAGCTTTGTAGCTAACAACCCAGATAGGAAATCAAGGTAATAAGTTGGAGACCTATGTGTGTCATTTTACAAGGCTAGAAGGATACAAGATGCCTCAGATGAAGATCCAGATTCTTATCATAAAGTCTGATAAGGTAATCTCTTTTTACAAAAGGGAAAAATGATACTAATTAGGCCTAGTTGATGTTTGGAAAGTGGCTTTGAATCCAATTCCCTCCTTGCTCCCCCCAGGATAAACATTTATTAATGATGATCTATATGTATTCTCATTGGATGGAAGCATTCCCACATCAAAGGGCTACAGCTGCAGCAGTTACTAAAATACTTCTAGGCAGGATTTTTCTGCTTGGGAAATCCCCACGGTCTCATAGGGATTGGGGAACACATTTTACTAGAAAAATTCTACACCAAGTATGCAAAACTTGGCTGGTATTGTAGCATTTTCATTGCACTTATCATCCTTGGTTTTACAGAACAAACTGACCAGATAGTTAAAATGCAATTGGTGAAACTTATTGAGTCTTTTAATCTGCCTTGTCCTAAAGCCCTTCCCTTGGTATTGCTTAACTTAAGATCTGTTTCCTTTTGTAAACATCAATTGTCCCCTTTTAAAATTGTTACTGGATGACCTATGAGGCTAGATCAGGGAATGTGCAAACCTGCCTTATTAAGGAGGAGTTCTAGCTTATTGCAAATAACTTACAAAAGCTCTTGAAATTAATGCAAGCTCATAGAGCAATCTTCCCACAGTGTGCTCCTGGGAGATAAAGACATAGAATATCATGGCCTGCAATCTGGAGATATTGTCTGTTCAAACAAGATATCCACAAGGACTCCCTCCAGTGTCACTGGAAGGGACCATACTGGGTATTGTTAACTAATCCCTGAGTTTCAAGGTTAAAAGTTATTCATATTGATTCATAAATTTGTGTTTTCACGTAAAAAGGCTCCCATACGTGTGCCTAATTTTCCTGATTGTACACCCCTGCCTATAGGAGACCTCAAATTAAAGTTATGCAGTTCTCTACTGCTTGGACTAAAGGTAAATGGCACTCAAAGCAGATGGGTTTTCCCAGGATCCAGGACTGGGCTAGTAAAGTCAACTCCTGCTATGCATAATTGTTGTTTATTTCATAGTTGTTCTAACATTTATTTCCTGGGTATTTAAACAACCATAACCCTCTTGCAACAAGCCTGTCACCTTTCCTTGTCTTAAATTGCATGTTTTAGTAATTCCATATCATTAACCCCTGACTATATGGCACTACCTGATTTTTGCTGTTTTAATACTTGTAAATAGGAAACCTTGGCATAAAAGTAGTATGATACAATGCTTTCAAACCTTAGTCTCCTTAGGGAACCTGTATGAATGCTGGCTTGTCATCCAATGCCTACCTCTATCTCTGGTAAAACTAATGATCCCATAGTTTTTTCTGTTAGCAATTTTTATATCATCCCTAACTTTACTATTGATCGCACCAAACCTCCCCCATCTGAAACTTATGAAGTTAAATTGCAATAGGGAGTTCCACCTTTCTTCTATGCCTACACAAACCCACCCTAAGCATTGGCCACACTCTCCCCAGGTGGGACCCAACCATCTCCCACAGTTGAATTAGTCACTAGTCACCCCTTATCACATCACTACCTATATCTTAAATGCCTTAAATCTGGTTGCACTTATATAAACCCTGACTGCTGTGGAACTCTCCTTTGAAAGGCCATCATGAGTGGAAACAGCCCACATTGTCATGAACCTAAATGTTTACCCTACAATGTTCAAACTTATCAAACATACCAGGAAGGACTTCTAGAGGGATGTTCAAACCAGACGGAGCCCTAGTTAGAAAATGTTCTCATCTTCCTTCCTGTTAATGAATCCACAAATAAACAAGCCATTTCAGGAATCCCTTGTGCCCCCACAGGTTATATTTTTGTCATTATACGAAAATCAGACTTGGGCATTTGAGTGTCTAGATAGCTGGAGGCTGACGGGGCAATGCTTTTTGGGTTACTTGACCACCCCTTTTACTATCCAAGATCTCATCAGAAGTAAAAGAGGGCCTTGTTAATAGTAGGGTAGTAAGCCCTGATGAGGATCCCTCTCTTTATGAAGATAATTCTTGTGGCCTTGCTGTAGGATGTGATTTGCCAGCAGGTTATTCAGGCGATGAGCGTAATTGCTTTCTCAGAATTATATTTTCATGAGGTGGCCTTGGTACTGCTCAATTATACATAATAATGTGAAACCTAAGTAGAAACATCAATCAAATCACTTGCTCAACTGCCAGAGCCAGTTGAGCCCAGCAAACATCTTTAGACTCCTTAGTATGAGTAGTCTTCAGCAACAGTCACTCTTGATTATGTGCTCATAGTCCAAGGAGGAGTTTGTGTCATAGCCAATACCTCCTGCTGTACTTGGATAAATACTTCTTCCCAGGTAGAACTAGAAACAAACTCCTTAACCTTGCCAGATCGCTTAAGAGGCATTCCAGGTTTGCTCTATTGTCAATGACTAACTAGGATTTAAATTTTCTGATATTTTCAGTTGGCTTTCAAATGGGCTCAGGGCTATTTTAAGGTGTGAGTTGAAAATTGTTTTGCTTATTGTTATTCTAACTTGTTAAACATATTTCATTTGTTCTGTGTAGCCAAATGTTTAAAACCTCCTACAAAAACGTGAGTAATGGTTGCACAAAAGATAGAGATGATACATCAAGCCACTGTATCCCCTCCATGTTTGTAATTCACAATGGTTAAAACCTTTACGCCTGATGCCAAATACCTTTTGTCAATTACCCCTGATTTCTTTGAAATAAATGCCTTTGTTCTTTAACCTTTCCAAGTTATTTTGGCTGCTTTTATAAGAGACTGAAATTTTTGAGTTTGGCAGGTGCCTGAGAGACCTCTTACAAGCAAATAGCTCTAGTTACTATATTGGCTTCTGCTCTGCCACAGGAGTCCCAGAGAGGGACTAGATGGAACCAAAACAGGTAGCCAAGCCCTCTGGCTCTAACATGGGACAAACTGACCTTATCAATCAATGCTGTCAGTTGGTTGATAGGTTCTGATGGAAAGGTGGAAAATTTGGACACTGAGAAAGAAGATACATATGAGAAGGGCTCCTGATAACTAACTGGACTCAAATCTAAAAGCAGCGCCTAAGAGCTATTTCTAAACACAGTTCTCCTATGCAAACCGCACTTCTGGTAAAAGCCTGCACTAAGCTGCCTGCCACCTGCATTGAACTGCCTGCCTGCATTGTGTTCCTGCCATGTGAGTCAGTCCCTATAAAGGAGTTCCTTGAATAGTATTCACACCAATAAGACTAAGGCTTTCGCCATCCAATTGGAGCCGTGCAGCTAACATCAGCATCTTCACCAACCAATCAGAGAAGCTCCATTCTAACCAACTAGGGCAGCGCTTTTTGAACCAATCAAACTGCAAGGATTTGGAGTCCTCATTTGCATGAGCACAGACCAATCAGGGACCAGGGACAGGGACTTCTGTCTACATAAGTCAGCTCCAGGAGTGGTTCAGGGAGTGCATTTTCTTTTTCCACTGAAGCCTGCATTTCCCCTGCTGGAGCAGAGACACCAAAGATGAACACAAAAGACTTCTCACAAGGACTAGACTTGACTGGAGTGGAGCAGAGCTGTCTAACTGGAGAAGGGCCTGGCCCCAGGGCCTTCTCACAGCCTTGTTGTTTCACAGCCATGCTGTCTCATAATTTAGCTGTAAAACTATTGAGCTTTTCTCACAGTATTACAGTTGAGCTGTTTGCACTGAATAAAGCTTCCTTCTTTACTGCACCCCAAATTGGGAATTCCTGTGGGTACTCAATAGGCACCAATAACCATCAGTTGACAACTTGCATCAGGCAATCATTGATCTGCTTTCACTCTTTATAATTTTGAATTTTCTAGAAATTTTATGTAAAATAAATGTATTTTATGTCTGTCTTCTATTGCTTAGTATATTTATGAGGTTCATATATATCATTGCAAATATCATTAGCTTGCTTCTGAATGAGGTTATCCATGTACAGGTCTTTTTTTGTGGTAATGCGTTTTCATTTATCTTGGATAGATATGAAGAAATGGAATGTTGCATCATATGGTAAGTATATTTTTAATTTTTTAAGAAACTTCAAAATATGTTTTCCAAGTGATTGTACCATTTTACATTTCCACCAGCATTGTGTGAGAATTCGTTTCTCCATTTTTTTACTGACACTCGCTATAATCAGTCCTTGTGATCCAGGCATCTAAGTGGGTGTGTAGTGGTATCTCATGACAGTTTTAATTTGCATTTCCCTAGTGACTAATAATATGGGATTTTTAAAATGAATTTATTATGCATTTGCATATCTTCTTTGATGCTACATAGATTTAAATATTTTGCCCTTTTAAAATTGTATTTTTGCTTATTGATGAGTTATTAGGCTTTTAAAATATTCTTTATATAAGTCTTTTATCAGATATGTGATATGTAAATATTTTCTCATAGCCTGTGGCTTGTCTCTTCATTTTTATATAAAGTTTTTTAAAAAGAGTTTTAAATTTTAATGAAGATCAGTTTAACATGTTTTTTTCTCTTCTATGGCTTATGCTTTTGGAACCAAATTTAAGAGTCTTTTTCTCACCCAAAAATCGCAAGTATTTGCTTGACATATTGTCTACTAGATATTTTGTATTTTTGCTACTTATATTTAGGACTAGAATCCAACTTGAGTTAATTTTGTTTTGTTTGGTGTGACATGAGTTTAAAGCCATCTATACTCATATTTTATATGATACCCAATTGCTACAGTTCTATTTAAAACAAATAAACAAACAAACGAACAAAAACTATCCTTTTTCCACTGAATTACTTTGGCCTCTTGGTAAAAAAATCAATTGACCCAAATAGTGTACAGTCTACTGGTATTTTCATAGTTATTGCTTTCAGTCAGCAGATCAAATTGTGGAAAATTACTTTGTTATCAACACTGACATTGCCAGTCCATGAGCATGGTATCTTTCTTCTTTCATTTATGTCTTCTTTAATTTCTCTTAGCAATGGTTTGTCTTTTTTAGTTAAATGGTTCCTAAGTATTTTATTCTTGGTTTGATGTTGTGAATGGCAGTACTTTAGTTTCATTTCAGTTTAATTTTTGCTGGTATATAGAAATATGATTGATTTTTCTATATTCATCTTTTATACTACAAACATGCTAAACCCAATTGCTAGTTCCAGTAGTAATCAAATTTTGTTTTGATTTGTTTCATTTTATTTGGTAGACTTATTTGGGTTTTCTAATACAAGGTCATGTCATCTGTGGATAAAAATATTTTACTTCTTAATTTCCAAATGTATGCCTTTAATTTACATTTATTGTACTTTCTATATGCTTAGTTTAATGTTATATTTCAATGGTAGGCTAAGCATAGGCATCCTTGACTTGTTCTTGATCTTAGGTAGAAAAACATTTAGTTTTATATTATTCAAAACAATGCTGGTTTTAGTTTTTGGTTTTTTCTTCCATGGATGTCTTTAATATAATTGAGGAAATTCTCTTATTTTCATGTGCACACTTTTTTATCATAACTGTTTATTGAAATTTTATTAAATATTTTTCTATATCTGTTGAGATTACCATATATATATATATATATATATATATATATATATATATATATATATATATTTAAGATTTTATTGGGAATTGGGGGAAGGGAAGAGTGTTGGGGAATCGGGGAAGGGGACCAGCCAAGTTTTTGTTCTTCAATCTTTGTTGTGGAGGGTGCCAGTCACCATCTGGCTTCCTGTCGGCAGCTTGTGGCATCTAAGCTCAAGGTGCTGTGTTCAATTTTAGTTGTGGGTGGGCATAGCCACCATCCCATGCCGGAGTCAAACCCAGCAGCCTTGTTGTTAAGAGTGCATGTTCTGGGTCAGCTGAGTGGCTCAGTGGTTAAGCGCTGGCTTGGGAAGCCAGCGGCGCCAGTTTGGGTCCCACATATGAGGGCCAGAGACACTGCCCTCAAAAAAAAAAAAAAGAGTGCATGTTCTATCCACTGAAACATCTGGGTGGCAGCTCAGCTCAGCTCAGCTCAAGGTGCCAAGTTCAGTCTTAGTTGTGGGTGGGCATAGCCCATCATCAAACAGGCAATCTTGTTGTTAGACCAGCTGAGCCATCCTGCCACCTGTTGGCAGCTCAGCGACAGTTCAGCTCAGGCACAGCATCACTGGCCTATGTGGGAATCGAACCAGCGGCCCTGCTGCTCAGAACTTGTGTTCTTAAGCCAACTCTTAACCAACTGAGCCACTTGGCGGGCCCGGTACCATATATTTTTGTTCATTATTCTAATAATATGGTATATTACATTTCTTTCTTTCTTTCTTTCTTTCTTTCTTTCTTTCTTTCTTTCTTTCTTTCTTTCGTTTTGTATTTTAAACCTACTGTGCATTCCCAAAATAAAAAAAACACCAGGTCATTATTTATCTATTTTTGTAATTTAAAAAATGTTTTTATTAAAATATATATAACATGCAATATTATATTAGTTTCAGGTGTACACCATATTAATTCAACATTTATATACCTAAAGAAGTGATCACCATGATAAGTCCAGGAACCATCTGACACAGTACCACATTATCACAATATGATATATTCCTTATGCTGTACATTACATCCCATGACTTCTTTGATTTATGCATGGAAATTTGAACCTCTTATTCCCCTTCTCCTTTCCCCCCCTTTTAATTTTTCAATTGCAGTTGACATTCAATATTATATATTAATTTCGGGTGTACAGCATATGGTTAGACATTTATATAATTTAAGAAGTGACCCCCCTGACTAGTCTTGTACTCACCTGGCTCCATACATAGTAATTACCATATTATTGACTATATTCACTATATTTTATTTACATCCCCATGACTATTTTGTAACTACCAATCTGTATTTCTTAATCACTTGACATTTTTTATCCTGCTCCCCTAACACCCTCCTGTCTATCACCCTGATAGATCTAGCAGCCATCTGACATCTTACATAGTTGTTACAGTATTATTAACTATACTCTTTATGCTATACCCTACATCCCCATGATTACTGTGTAAAAACCAATTTGCACTTCTTAATTTCTTACTCTTTTACACCCCCCCAAATCCCCTCACATCTGGCAGCCATCAAAATGTTCTCTGTATCTATGAATTTGTATCTGTTTTGTTTATTTATGTATTTCATTCATTAGATGCTATATAAAAAGTCAGACAATTAAGTTCTCGAACTCATCCTAGAAAAAGTACTACATACCTCATTGCTGAATATCACTACAGTCACCTTCGAAGTACTCCCGTTGGGAAGCAGTGCATGGATTCCAGCACCTAGTCCACGCTTCAAAGCAATTTTGGAACTCTTTCTGGAATGACCATCAGAGATGTCATCCTATTATCCTTGATGTCCTGAATTTCATCAAAATGTCTTCCTTTCAATATTTCCTTTATCTTCGTGGAAAGAAAGAAGTCATTGGGGGCTAGATTAGGTGAGTAGGGAGGGTGCTCCAATACAGTTATTTGTTTAATGGCTAAGAACTTGCTCTCAGACAGTGCCCTGTGAGCTGGTGCACTGTCATGGTGCAAGAGCCATGAATTGTTGGTGAAAAGTCTAACTTTTTCATGCAGCCTTTTCAGCACTTCCAAATAGTAAACTTGGTTTAACTGTGTCCAGTTGGTACAAATTCATAATGAATAATCCCTCTGATATCGAAAAAAGTTAGCAAAATTGTTGTAACAATTTGCGAACTTATTTGTCAGGCCCTGTATAAGCTTTTTCTTGTCTCAGAAGCTCTTTATCTGTCCTTGGATGCTAAATGATAGCAAAACGGGGTAGAGTACTCTGGATAGAGTAATTTTGGTTGTAAGTCCTTGCTTTTCATCACTTTGAATATTTTGTGCCAATCCTTTCTGGCCTGAACAGTTTCTGTTGAACAATCAGCTGAGAATCTTAAAGGAGCTCCCTAGTAGCTAACTAGCTGCTTTTCTCCTGTTGCTTTTAAGGTTCCTTCTTTGTCTTTAACCTTTGCCATTTTAATTATGGTGTACCTTGATGTAGGCCTTTTGGGGTTCATCTTGTTTGGGACTCTGTGTGTGTCCTGTGTTTGTATGTCTATTTCCTTCACCAGATTATGGAAGTTTTCTCTCATTATTTCTTCAAATAGGTTTTCAATTCCTTGCGCTCTCTCTTCTCTTTGTGGCACTCCTGTGATGCGAATGTTGGTATGTTTGGTATTGTCCCAGAAGCCACTTAAACTATCCTCATTTTTTTGGATTCTTTTTTCTGTTCTGACTTGGCGTTTTCTGCTACCTTATCTACTAAATCACTGATTTGATCCTTTGCTTCATCTAATCTACTTTTGATTGCCTCTAATGTATTCTTCATTTCAGTTATTGCATTCTTTATTTCTGACTGGTTCTTTTATGTTTTCTGTCTCCATTTTTATGATTCCTATTTCTTTAAGTTCTCCCTGAGAGCATTCAGCATCCTTATAACCCGTGTTTTGAACTCTGCATCTTGTAGATTGCTTGCCTGAAATTTGTTTAGTTCTTTTTCCAGTGCTTTGTTCTGTTTGTTTTTCATTTGGGACATGTTTCTTGTCTCCCAATTTGACTTCCCCCTTGTGTTTGTTTCTATGTATTAGATTGGACTGCAATGCCTCCATCTTAGTAGAGTGACCTTATGTATTGGGTTGTCAGAAAAGTCATGATGCATTTTTGCAACAAAAAACATAGAAAAAAATATGTCATGACTTTTCTGACAACCCAATAGTAGGTGTTCCGGGTGTGTTCCTTGTATGGGTTGTGTGTACTCTCCTGTTGTAGTTGAGCCTTGGTTTGTTGTTTGCACACAAATGGGCCCTCAGACTGACTGGTTGTGAAGACTGGCTGTAACTACACTGGAGGAGTTGTTGTGCAGGGGCTGTCCCTACAAGAGCAGGCTTGTCTTTAGCAGGACTCTGGTGCCTGCCCAGTCTGAGCTTTGGGTGTTGTCTGTGCAGGTGGCTGGGTGATGCTACAGCTCTGTCTGAAGCTGGCCACTGGGTGTGCCAGACCCAGGTCTTCCTGGGAGGGGCCCCACCACAGGCCAAGTTCAGCCAGATCTTATGCCCTACCCAGGGTGACCTGGCATAAGCAATTTAGCAATCTGCAGATAACCACCCATTATGCTGGTCTTGGAGGTGCCTCAAGAGGCCAGGCCATGAATCCGAGACAGGCTACCACTAGTGCCGGGATTGGGGCTGTTCAGCAAGAAGTAGAGGACATGCCAAAGCCAGATGCTACTTTTTTCGGTTTTGTGAACCTTTGAGAGATTTTAGGAAATTCTGTAGCATTAACCAAGACAGGCCATTTTTACAGAAAAGTCACTGGAAGTGGCTTGGGTGTGATGGAAAGTTGGGTGGGGCAGGATCTCAGGGAATCACCAGGGTAGACTGAATAAATAGTGTTAGCAAGATAGATGGAGACTCAGATATGGCTGCTGTCTGTGTCTACAGAGGTAGGGGAGAGGGCTTCAACCAGGAAACAGTGGCTTCTGCCAGCTCCTCTGTCAAAGAGAAATCAGCCTCTCCATCCCTTGCTCTTAAGCTAGATGACTTATTTTCTCCCTGTACCATTTAGCTATATGGTATCCCTCTAAGAATATCATGTTTTCTTATTTACTATAGCCATATACTAAGACTTACCATTGGATAGAGTGATTTCTCCCATTTTATTATTCTTTGTCGAGATATTTAAAACAAATTTAACCTGTACCTTTCCATATAAATTTTAGAATTAGCTGATTTATGTTTACTAAAATCTTGCTGGGATTTTGATAAGACTTGCATTATACCTATAGGTCCATTTGGGGATAATTAAAATGTTTATTATTTTGAAACTTCTAATTCATAAATATGGTATGTTTCTCCATGTATTTAGGTTTCTTTGGTTTCTTTTATCAACATTTTGTGATATTCTGGATACAGATGCAATATGTTTTCCCAGATTTATACTTAAGTATTTCATTTTCTTTGAATCAATGTTAAATTTTGGTTGCCACATGTTTGATTTTTGTACATGGAAATGTGATTGATTTTTATGTTGATTTGTTTTCTACTGACTTGCTGAACTACCTTGGTTTTCAAAGAATTGTATATAAATTACTTGAGATTTTTCTCGTTGACAGTCATGCATCTGCAGAAGAGAGGTTGTTTTTTTTCCTTCCTTTCCAATCTGTATGCTGTTTTTGTTGTTTTATTTTCTTGCGATATTGCAGTAGCTAGACTCTATACAGTATTATATTTAAGAGCAGTAACAACAGGCATCCTTACCATTTTTGTTGTTGTTCTTAAAGCAAAATATTCAGTCTTTTAAGTATGGTGTTAGCTGAAGTTTTATTGTAGACACTATCAAATTAAGGAATTATTACTATATTCTAGATTGCTGAGAGTTTCTATAATGTATGACATTTGTCAAATTCTATTTCTGTCAATTGATATGATCACATAATTTTTCTTTAGCATATTAACATGATGGATCACAAGGACTAATTTTAATGTAAAGCTAGCCTTCATATCTGGATTAAACCCCACTTGATCATGTTGCATAATTTACTTTATACAATTTTGGATTCTATTTTCATTCATTCATGTGAAACATTGATCTTGAGGATTTATTTTATTTGTGCATTTTTTTGTTTTCATGTTTTTTAAGCTATTGTCTAGTTTTAGTATCAGTATAACATTGGCCTAATAAAATTATTTTGGGGGATTTTCCTTTTTTATTTTATGGACAAGATCTTTTTTAAAATTTGGTATAGTTTTCTGGTTAGGTCTCCAAGAGATATCTTTTTCAAAAGTTTTCATTATAAATTCAGTATCTTTAATGATTACAGTATTATTAGTATTATCTGTTTTTACTTGTTTGAGATTTTGTAATTTGTGTTTGGAGTAAATAACTTGATGTTATTTTCTTAGTAGTTGCTCTGTGTATTAAAGTTTACATATATAATTTATTACAGTCTAGTAGTGTCAACATATTGTCAGTTCTAATGAAAGTTATTGTAGAATCCTCATTTTCATTTAGGTTCCATTATCCTCTCTATTTTTATAACATGTCTTTATTTTCTCTATATACATTTTGTATGTAGTGGTGCTATATTTTTTGCTTCAATCATGAAATATGATTTAAGAAATTCATGAGTAAAAGGATGGTATATTATGAATACCTCCCCCCCCTTTTTTTTTAAACAATTTCCAGTTTATCTTTTTTTTTTTTAAGTCATAAGTCTTCCTCTATCATTATTTCCTTTATGTTTAGAGGACTTATTTTAGCCATTCCTTAAGGGTAAGTTGGGTAAGTTGGCTATCAAAACATTCTTGGTTTTACTTCACCTAAGAATACTTTCATTTCCTCATTATTCCTGAAGTATATTTTCACCAGAGAAAGAATTCTCACTTGACAGTTCTTTTCATTCAGTACTTGAAAAAATATAATTTCACGTCTTTCTGGTCTCCATGGTTCCAGATGAGAAATCTGCTATCATACAAATTGGTGTTCTCATGTCAGTAGTTTCATTTCTTTTGGGCTGCTTTCAGGATTTTATGTTTGACTTTAGATTTCAGAGATCTTGGCATGAATTTCTTTGTGTTCATCCTACTTGGAGTTTGGTCAACTTCTTAAATGTGCCAAATTATTTAAAGTTTTCAGCCATTTTTTTTTAATACTTTTCCAGTGCCACTCTTTCCTTTCCTTTTGGGATCCCATTGATATGACAACTAGCACTGGTTTTATTATTTCACAGGTCACTGAGACCCTGTTGGTTTTTTTTAGTCTGTTTTATCAAATTCCCTCAGGCTATCTTCTGTTATCTACACTTCTTATCCAACTTGTGTGTGTGTGTGTGTGTGTGTGTGTGTGTGTGTGTGTCTTTTTTAAAACTTCTATTTGTTGACATTTTTAAAATTTTGTTTGGAAAGGATCTTAATTGCTTTTTGAAGCATTTTTATGATAGCTGCTTTAATTTAGTCATCAAATAATCCCAACATCTGATTGATCTTTGTGTTAGCAAATGTTTTCCTGTGTTTTCTCAATCGAGTTCTGAGTTTTCCATTTCTCAGTATGACAAATGATATTCTGTTTTATTCTAGGCATTTTATATTGTATTATAAGACTTCTATTTAAAAGAGTATTTTTAAAAAGTTCCAACAGTCTTCTTATTCAGGTTAAGCATAAAGGGCATGCTGGTATGCCAGTTCAGCTTCTACGGCCTTGTGAACATCTTCCTGGTAAATGTGGACTAAAGACACACAATGCTGCTTTGATGACTGGTAGGGGTAGAAGCTCATCTCCATCCCTTGTCTTTTTTTTTTTTAATTCTTTTATTGTGAAATAAACATTTGTTTTAAAAAATCAGTTTCCGTGTAAAACACAGAGCAATAGTTATACTTTTTGCCCCTCAAAGTGACAAGCCCCCTCTCTACCCCTTGTCTTCATAACAGCTTTCCAGAAGAAATGGGGTACTGAATCACACTTATCATTTCCTCCTAGTGTTATTGAACGAAAAGGGGTTCATGTACCTAAGCACATCAAAGCCAAATGAGACATGAACAAGAGTTTGTAGCTAAGAAAGTAAAAGTTTATTTAAGGAAATGGCACCAAGCCTGGAGACACAGATAAGCTAGTACTCAAAGGCTTGGCTCCATGATGGCCTCTAAGGGATAGTTTATATAGGGAGGAAATCATTAGTCATGGTAGCTAAGGGAGTTCGGGTTGTGGGCTTTACTTATTGGTTGGAGGTGAAATAAGGGTAATGAATCATTTATTCAAGTCTTGAGGATGGTTCTGAGGTATTTCCCAGAGTCCCTCTGTCCAGTCTATGGAAAAGTAGCCAGGGGGTCATTCTACCTTAGGGTTCAGGAACTGAAACATAACTTATGTCAGGAGGTTATCTTTAGCCTGCCAGAGGTTCAGACCATGTGACTATTAGTCAGGTCCAGGCTACTGTCTTCTGCTGCCTCGGGGGTTATTGATTATCTGGGGGAAAGACTAGGTCTCTCAGGGGTATACAGAGAGAAGGGGGTGGGATATGATTTCTAGAGCGAGGATTTAAAACTAAAGTTAAGCAAACTCATAAATACCTTCAGTTTCACCAGTAGGGTTGTATGACTAGCTCCTCACTAGGTACTGCTGACACAAGGAAAGGGAGAAGCAGAGTGCTGAGTCACACAAATCTGTTGTCACAAGTTTTGGTTGAAAGCTCCTTGCTGTGCAGCAGAGAAGCGGAAGGGGCAAGCAAAGTATTAAAACTTCTAACTACTAAACTACTCCAACCTCAGACCACCTCAATTGGCCTCATTGATACCTTGTGTGAGGGGAAGTCCAGTTCTACATAGAGTCGTACTGACACCATGAAGTGGTGACATATGCAGA
Organism: Aselliscus stoliczkanus; assembly: GCA_033961575.1. Lineage (NCBI taxonomy): Eukaryota > Metazoa > Chordata > Mammalia > Chiroptera > Hipposideridae > Aselliscus > Aselliscus stoliczkanus. The sequence continues at coordinate 70,173,374 of CM066737.1, read as the reverse complement.
GTACTGATTAGTCCCATTTTACACTGCCTTGTTCAGTCTCATTCATGCCAAATTGAGGTGGAAACTCAGCCACACTCTAGCCTCTATTGACTTTAGGGTTTGGGGGAATCAGTATGCCAATTAGCCTTGCCTCAAACTAACTCAGTCTTTATCATTGTTGGTAGGTAGGTATAAAGTTTCAGCTTTGCTCTATCTTCACTGACACCAATGGAGGGTGAAAGTAGAATACTTGTTTCCACTCACACATCCATGTTCAGTCTCACTGATACATTGTCAGGTTGAAGCTCAGCAATCTACTCAGTCAAGCTTTACTAGAGTGGGAGGGAGAGCTAAAGTAGATTGCTATGTAGCCTACTTCATACTACCTCATTAGGTTTCATTGTTGCTAAGTTGGGATATAGGCACAGCCTGCCAATAGACCCTGCTGACACTATACAGGGAGTAGAATCAAAGTGTTGCCTGCCTCTACTATGTGGAGAATAAAAGAACAATTCCCTCCCCCAAACTTGGCCACCCACACCACCTGGCACAACACCGCTGTACCAAGGAATTGGGGTGTTGTTGTCTGCTTCTTTGGAAGACAAAAGGGCTTGAAGATCAATTTCCTGCTCAGTCTTGCTGAAACCATAGGGTAAGGGTGTAATTTTTCAATTTCTGTTTCGTTAGGTGTGCCAAGGAAAGTTTCTACTGTGAGTCTACCCTTTTCCTGGTCTTTTGACTAGGGAAGAACAGCTGTTTTATTGTAACTTTGTGGTTTTCAATTGGCAGTGTTGACCTGGAGTCTTCTTCAATCCCCTGTCCTTGCATATGGGCTGCAATATATATTTAAAAAAAATAATAAGGAAATAACTACCTCAAGTCTCTAATCCCCTAGATCTTGCTTTCTTTTCATCTTTCAGAGTCTTCTTATTCTTGTTTGTTGTTACATCCAAGATATTTTGTTTTAAGAAGCGGACCTGAGTAGGGCTATTTCATCTTGGCTGAAACCATTAGTCTTCCCATGGCTTTTAATATTTTTTAGATTCTTTCATATTTCTCCCCCATTCATATGTTTTCCTATACAGCTAGTGATATATGAAGAGTTTATCTCAGCCTTCTATGCTTCTTTCATTTCCATGATTGCCTCATTCATTTTGGGTTGTTCTAACACTTGCAGTAACTATGACCAAAATTGTACCCAATGAATCTGCATTACTTTTCTGTTCATTTCCACAAAATTTGCCACTTTTAATTGGCAAAGCCATAGGTTCATTCACATTCTGAAATCCACTGCAGTCTCCCCCTCCACCCCCAGCAGCAACTAGAAACAAACTGGTAAAACTACCATACATAGCTACAGCCCCACGTATAAAGGCCACATAAGTCTGCTCCTATCTAATGCTTTAGTATGTTTTTCATGACATGACATTTAGCAAAGGAAGTATAATTCTTATGCATTACTCAATTCTACAATAAATATTTATACAAACATTGAAAAAAATGCTATTTTCTTGGTCATTAACTTTCAATTTCAATCATTGAAGAAAGCATTAAAAAACAAAAATATATGGAGAAAGAAATGCTCTCAGCATTAAAAATTCATAAGAAAAGGTATAGTTTGGGAAGTGGAAGTGAAGAGAGAAGGGTTGGAAAGAAGTGTAGCATCACTGATATTCTCAATTTTTAAAATTGATAATGAAGACACACTGCCTATATTTTATAGAAAAAAGGTAGTGCTGGAATTTAAAATAGTAATGAAATTATATTGAGATAATGAGGTAAGCAAATGGAAAGTGTATTTATTGTTATAAATCATTGTCTATGTTACTAGGACACTAATAAATGTTATCTACAGTTTTCTATTTTAAATAGGTATATAAGCATATTGTTTAGAGATTGTGGGCTATAGAGAAAATATTTTTATATTTCTACACTGAGATTTCTTAACAAATTTTAATGTAATTTGATTTCTGGCTAATAGCAAGCCCTGAAAAACAATTTATGACTATATAGATAGTGAGAACTCTAGAGAGATTTAACTAACTCCTGAAGTATATGTTTACATTTCAAGGGAGGATTAAGCCAGTACCTTTAAGACTTCTCTGGGTTATAAAAAATGGAGACAATGGATTTATCTGGCCCTTAAAGAGATTTATTTACATACCAAAGGACTAAACTGAGTACACTTCCTATTATGTCTTCAAAGAGACACTTTGAGGCACTACTTAAAATGTCAAGAATTTATTTTGAAGGAACAATTAGTTATATACAAGCATGAGCAAAGGAAAAATTGATTTCATTACATTATTTACAGTAGTGAAAATTTGCACTGTGTCTAAAAATTGTGTTGACTATAGTAGGCAAGATATTAAAAATATATCCTGCACACATATGATAGATATTATGTGATCAGTAAAGAATTGTAGGTAAATATTAAAATATATGAAAATATATCTATGGTATATTTTTCAGAGAAAAATGCAGATTACAGTGAGGTTATCTAATTGAATGTGAGTGCTTTGAGCCAAATTGATTGGATTCAAATAGCAGTCCTGCAACTTGATAGTTAATGACTTTAGGAAAGTCACTTAAATGTGCTGTGATTCGGATTCTACATTTAAAATGGGAAATGATGATTTACTTACCTCAAATGGTTATTATGGGTATTTATTATATAATACAGATAAGGTGATTACATGAATACTTGGTATTTAGTAACAGATCAATAAATGCTAGCTAAGTTTACACTAGATTTTAAAAACATTTTTTATAGATATACATTTATAGAAAAAAGTGCCTGATATTTCTTCGATTTGTCCATAGATAATATAAATTCAAGATATGAACTATGTTACTTTTAAAAAATAAAATTATAAATATTGTTATAAAAACATAATTCAACTGAATACATTTTAATGATCTTATAGCCTTTATTCAGTGATTCATGAATTGGCAACATCCAATCTAGCAGATAGAAAGATCTCAGAGGAGCTGTGTAAATGAAAAACATAGGAAGGGGGCCAGCTGAGTGGCTCAGTTGGTTAAAAGTGTGAGCTCTGAGCAACAGGATCACCAGTTCAATTCCCACATAGGCCAGTGAGCTGCTCCTGAGCTGAGCTGCCACTGAGCTGCCAAAGGTGGCAGGATGGCTCAGCTGGTGACAGCACATGCTCCTAACAACAAGGTTTCTGGTTTGAACACAGCACCCTGAGCTGAGTGGCCTCGAGATGCTGACAGGCAGCCAGATGGCTACTGGACTTGGAGCTGAGCTAGCTGTGCCTTAAGATTGAAGGACAACAACTTGGCTGTTCTCCTTCCCCAATTCTCTGACACTGTTCCCCCTTCCCCAATTCCCCAATAAAATCTACAAAAAAAAAAAAAGAAAAGAAAAGAAAAGAAAAACACAGGAAGAAGAGAGCAGAACAAGAGAATTATACTAGGCAGAAAAACATATTGGTTTATTCAGGGCTACTTCCTTTAGGAATGGAAGGAGTCTATGACACAGGTTACCTAACTAATTCTTATCAGGTGATTCCTGATTGACTGGTTTAAGTTTGCATTTCTGAGATAATTGAAGCTATTATAAGTAACTCTTGGTTTGGTGATGTGGGGCTTAGCATTAGTGACTCCATTTGGGGCCTATTTTCTTATTTTTCATACCCTTTTTGATCAAACTCTCAGCATACTGAGAGAAATGATTTTTTTTTAAAAAAAGAATAAGACATCAAGGCTACTCCCAGCTAATACTTTGGGGTTCTTGCAGTTTTTGCAGAATTTCTGTGTGGTATTCTAGGTCATGATGTGGGGTTCATATTCTTTAACTTAGTCATTATATTTGTTCTTTTTTGATGTTCTATTGTTAAGGAAATAATTTGCTTGGTTTTTAGCAGCTGTAAGCATACATTTAAAGCTTCTGAATAAGCTTTAATTTAAAGCTTCTGAGGAAGACTGCTATGTTTATTATAAGCAAGATAATTTCCAATGTCTCGAGTATTTGTTGTCCCCAAGACCCTAGCCAATCAAAATCAAATAAGTTAAAGAAAGACCTCACTTAAGGAGTCACTTTCTTAAACCAACTGGCTTGTTCAGTGATCTTATTTTCTGAGTTTCAGCTTCCCCAGACGTGTCAAGCCAAGTGCAGAAAATGGTGTTGGCCATAGCACAAACACCTCCTTGTTCTGCTAAAAAGATAACCAGTGGCTATCCTATTATCAAAGAACAACTGGACAGAGGGTCTAGTAATTTTTGTTGGGCATATATTGCTTTAGTAGCAGATTCTGCAATATCTTCAAGAGTTAAGGAGAGGTTCTTGATCATAGCGTGATTTGCACTTACTCCTAGCCAGGAGACTAGGGATCTGCCAAAGAAAGCAAAATTTGAATCATGAATGCTTTGCGGTAAGTCCTGTTTGAATGTGTGGCTCAGGAATGAAAAAGTAAAAGCCATGGAGGCCAGTACAATTGAATGGTCTGTAGACCACACAGGCAGTTTTATTCTGGTTACCCTCGTCTTGCATGCCTCTCTTTGTACAGAGCCTGGATGCAAGATTCCCTAGGTTTAGGGTTCTTAACGAGAGATAGACAAATGGACTACCAGGGTTAGGGATTCTGAGATAATAGAGAGGGGCCAGAGTTTTTTCCAGAGAAACTGAGGCATTGGAAATCAGTTGGAAATTTATGACAAGCAGAACTACAGGATTAGCAACGTTGTGGCAAATCCAATCGATAGTCATTTAGAGGTTGGATTATCCCCCTTGCAATGCCCTTCGAGATAGGAACACTGGCATTATCTATCCAGGCCAGAGCAAGTAAAAAGTGGACAAAATAATCATAAAGACCTTCTTGGTATCAGAAATAGGAAAAAAGATGCTTAGAAAGGGAGAGAAGAATGGAAATAAACATTTTTGTTCTGGCATCTTGCGAGGAAGCGGTCTACTTCAATGTCAGTTTCTTCTCTTCTGCTCAATTTGATTTGTTGGTCTCTGGAATTTGCACATGACCAGGTAGCAGGTGGAGCCTATTTTAATTGTGAACTATGTACCCAAGTTTCAATATCTTGTAATTTGGAGCAGTATCAGTGGTCATGGGTACTTTGTAAAGTCATTCCCATCAATCTCACTTTATTTAAAGCATCAGAATTAAACAATAATTATTGGCAAATAACAAAAAGACTTAAAAATGCCCATGGATAAAGATCTTATTAGGATTCATCATAATGGCATTGACAAAGAAATTGGTTATTTTTGTGACATACAACATGTAAAATAACTGAAATAATAATTGATAACATACTGTAGGGGTATAAAAACATCTTTTCTCCCATGTTCTAAATTCATCTAGCTAGTTAACTAATAATCAAATTAACAGAGACATATTAACAGTAGAAAATGTCCAAAGAACTGTATAAAAGAAAAAAACCTTTTATAGGCAGAAGAGAGAAGGCACACACACACAAAAAAAATGTGGGTTCCTTTGCTTATTGCAAAGTTACATTCATTTAGAACAGGGGTCAGCAAACTGCTGCTCGCAAGCTATATGAAGCTCTTTGGGTACGTACATGTGGCTCTAAAGTAAAATTGAAAATGAAAATAAAACTATCATAGTTTCATTTATAAAATTTTTATAGGATATTATTCACATAATGGTGATTTCATTTGTTTTATGGCTCTCAAATAATTTTTAAATTGTTGTGAGGGACAGGATTGGCTCTTTCATCTCAAAAGTATGTAGACCCTTGCTTTAGAAGAAAGCAGGGGTCTATCAGGCCCCTAGTTAGATTACCTAATTAGTGTTGATCAGGCAATTCCTGATTGACTGATTTAAGATTTCATAGAGCTTGGCAGGTGACTCCATTTTAGGCCTGTTGTCTTGTTTTAACAAAGCAATTAATTAAAAGATATATAAAGTATGTGAAATCAGTTAAATAGAGGAAACATTAAATGATGTCAATAAAAGTAGATTGAACCTATACAGCATTCAAATACTTGGGGCTCATTTAATAAGGTGAGCCACAAGTAGCTCAAGTTTAACAAAATTTTAACATTCTTGTCTGCCTAGGTATTAGTATCTTTATTATTTTAATTAAATATGATGAGGAAAATAATGTTCAAACAAAGTAAGGACAATTATGTCTGGAAGAGTAGTAAATGGCTTAGCTGGTTATGTCTTTGGCAAAGTTCTCACATGGCATTTGGGAGGGATGGTTTGTAAGGCAAGCAAATGATGAGACAAATTAGATTGGGATGTAAATAAAAATTATTTCACTTGGTCTTTGTGCTTAGGTCCCCCTTGGTTAGAGTTATGCTCATATTTCCTTCCATCTTCAGTCTCGAAAATAATCTAATTATTTTCCAATTAGAATCCAATTTGTTGGTTGCTTCATGCAATGAAGTTCCAGAACTGAGAAATGATAAAATTTATTTATTTTTTTTTCCTGGAGCATTGCTCTTGTATAATAATTTGACTTAGTAATTTTTATGGGAATTTAGTGCCATTATTTATTTTTCTTCCTGACTCTCCCTGCCATCAGTAAAGGTGGCATTCACCAATAGGTTGAGGTAAGTACATATGGTTATTATCAAACTGGTTGTGGTGGAGCATTAGTTAAATTAATGCTAGCTGCTATAGAATGTAAAACCCAGTTCTCAGAGGTTTAACACAATTATTGATTTTCACACTCATAAAGTTGAATCAAAACTTGTTTTGAGATGCTTAGCTCCATGTAACTATTCACTTCAGGCTGACTAAGACTGTCATCTTCAACAAGTGTCTTCCCAGTTCTCCCTAGGCATCCACTTACAGATGGCAGATGGGAGGGGAGAGAGAGCATGAAGAAGGTACTCTAACTCTTAACTGTTTCAGCCTAGAAATAACACATTTTCATTGTCAAACTGTTAGTAAGCTCTGGTCACATAGTGTCACCTAGATGTAAAGGGAAGATGAGTGCTGAGAAATGTCATCCTCTGCATGGTAGTTGCTTCCCAGTGAGCACTCTATCCTGTAGAAGGGAAGTACAAACCTCTGTTGTACAACTTATTGTCTTTCCCAAGGGATTATCTTGATAATGGTGAAACAAGAGATTTTTAATCATCTTATTTAGATTTTCTGAATTTGCTTCTTTATGCTTCAACATTATTTAGCATGAGCATTTATTACCTTTTGATTCAGATTTAACAAAATGGTATAAAAAACTTATCTTATTCAACCCAATTTTGTACACAGTGTGAAAACCAAATCTCCTGATTACTAAAGTAACTTGTTTAAGGTCATACAACAAATACTGACAGAACTCAATTTTGAACCCAGGTCTCCTAAGTATAGTTCTCTGCCCTGTTGATTTAGACATCAGCTATTAAATCACTGATTTTTGGTATAGTGCAGACCTGCAAAATTTAGTCCTACATTGAGGAATCATAAGCTAGTCAAACTACCAGGGAAAGATTTCATGTTGCATTTTTCCAAATCTCCTTTGTCCAAATATGTTGACAAGTTTTGTAGGTAATGATGTGTTGACATCATTATGCACGCATTTTTTTATAATGGAAAAAAGAGGGTGCATTATAGCATTTCAAAGCAGTCATTTCCTTCCTTTCTTGGCAGCTGATTAAAAGGAAGTCTCCGAAGGACCTCATTTTAGGTTCTATAATGCCTGTCCAGTCATTTTGATCCAAATATGAAGTGGTGCTTTTTCATATACAAGGATACCTAACCATCTCTTCATTTCATTTGATACTTTTTGGAGAATTAAAATGTGAAATACATATTCTCTGTTTGAACTAATTGAGACTATAATGAATCACAATGAACAAAAAGATTTTCTATTAAACATGAAAAGGTAAAGGGGGGAACCCAAGTGCAGGTGAACTTTTTAAATTAAAATAAAATTATGAAATGTTATACCCATCTTATTTCGTTCCAGTATCTATATGAAAATCGACAAAGTATAAGAAAAAATAAAGCTATAATAGTAATTTGCAAAATTTAAAAACTTACCCCTTAAATTGATGCCAGATTATACACTGGATGTGCCAGCAATTCAGTCCTTCCACACTGATTTCCCATCCATTACATCTGCTTAAAACAGATGCTGATCAGCAGAAAACACCAGGAGCCACAGAAAAAGAGGTAATTATTCTTAAAGCAGAGAGCAAACTTTGCCACCACTTTAAATGTAGATTTTATTTTACTGACTCTCATCTGTCACTGCTAAGAACCAGTAATGTCAAAGCATATAAAGCATATGTGATTTGAAATATGTACTTTTATACAAAGTAGTTTAATAGTGTATCAACCTAACTTCCCTCACAGTACTTATTATCCAGAAAATTGAGGGGAAAAAGTAATTTGGGAAAGATTGCTGAAGTAAGTGTCTGGAAACCCATTTTCTAATTATAGCAATGAACCACCACATGAACTTTGTTAAGTCACCACATGTGGAGTTAAGTTTTAGATCAATAAAAGAGTTGGTTGGAACTAAATGGTCAATGCAAGACTTTTTTTGTTTTGTTTCGTTTTTTAAGCTGAGCCATCCTGCCACCTGTTGGCAGCTCAGAGGCAGCTCAGCTCGGGCTGGGCATCAAACTTCTGTTGCTCAGAGCTCAGTTCGCACTCCTGAGTGAGCTTTTAACCAACTGAGCCACTCGGCCAGCACGATGCGAGACTTTTTAATTCTAAAATTCTATTCTGAATTTTACAATCCATATCCTGAATGATATTGTCACAAATGACAAAAATAATACAATTTAGTAGCAAGTTTTATGTCCTTTATTCAAGGGAAAACAGTCCATGGATTAGGGGAGTACAATGCCTCAAGCAGTGGAGCACTTGTTCCTGATGGCAAAAGCAAGTTTTATAGAGCTTTAGAGGAGACACCAGGGAAACAGGCCACGGTTGGGTAGGAGGTCAGAGATTTCCTTATAAAGCTGGCTGGTAAGCTAGCTAAAGTTGAGTTGGGGGGTTGTGATTGGCGTATATTAAAATTTTTTGGCAGATGTTTCCTGTAAGTAAAGGCTGACTTAGGTTTATATTTGTGAAATGGGCCCGGCCACTGGGGTAGCCTCCATTTTTTGGCTCCCAACATATGAATTAACTTTATCAATATCAATTATCTCCTGTCCCCTGAAATTTGTGAGGAAAGCCCCTATCGACCAGCTATAGAAAAAGTTGACAAAAGGAATAAGTGCATCTGAAAAGGCAAATACTTCTCTGGATGGGCAAGCCCAGATGGGTAACAGGTGTCCTTAAGACTTCATGTCAAAACCAGCCTTACCAAACATTTATAGAGGTGGGAGTAGAAGTTCTACCCAGAGCCTTTCATGCAATGAATATAAAAGATATTAGGATCAATTATAGTTTGTTTGTTTATTTCTACATCTCCCTAGGCTGTGAATACTGGGTGAAAAAAAAAAAGCAGTGGGATAGTAGAAAGAATTAACAGTAAGTGATTGTTATTTATCACTTCTTCCCACCATTTGTCAGTGGTCAGCACCCAAACAGAGCACCTTTCAATCATCATTTTTTTACATGTGTAAAAATTTGTAGGAACTGGCGTGAAGTCATAAAGCTGTACTCATAACTTATTCCAGGTTAACAATACAGGACTGAGTGTTAATTTTTAAAGAATATGTTACTGGGGCCAGCCGAGTGGCGTGGTGGTTCAAAGCTGGCTTGGGATGCCAGCGGCCCAGGTTCGAATCCCACATATGAGGGCCAGTGACACTGAATCTTAAAAAAAAAAAAGAATATGTTACTTGTCCAAAATATTTTTTTGGCTATTTCACTTTAAACAGAAATGACTGGGGCTGGCCTAGTGGCATGGTGGTTAAGCGCTGGCTAGGGTAAGCCAGCGGCCCCGGTTTGGGTACCACATATGAGGACCAGTGACACTGCCCTCAAAAAAAAAAAAAGGTAGTTCCGGTAAGATGGTGGAATAGATGGATGCTCTCCGAACTGCTTCCCAGGATCACAATAAAAAAATAAAAAGTTACAAATAATTTATACAACATTTAACCTCGGAAGTCCCCTGAACATTAGATGAACACAAACTCTAAATGAAGGACATAAAGAGGAGGCCACGTCAAGTCTGGTAGGAGGGGTGCAGACAAAAGAGGGCGAGCCCCATGAGGGATGCCCCAGCTGTGTGGAGAGGCTTCTCCGGTTGGGGGAGAGACACTTCATCCCCACACCGAGCTCACTAGTCCAGAGTTGCTTTGCCAGGAAGAGGAGTTCCATGATAGTGGGCAGTAGAAATTAGTGAGGAATCTCTTTGCTCAGCTCAGTGAGGCTGAGGGCAGCTGTAGAACCAGTGGGGCTGGTGCACGGGTTTGCTCGCCGGTGAGCACTCACCTGATTCCTGTTGGAGGGAGTAGCTGTGTGAGCCGGGCCCAGGAGCCTGTGGGGAAGGACTGAACTGAGCACCTTCGGTGCAGAAGCTGGAGGTCTAGGGACTATTGTTCCACTGGTGTGGAGCTTGTACACGAGCGGTGTACAGGAGGGCGCCATTTTTTCAGGGTTGGGCCCTCCCACAGAGGGTCAAATCCAGGATCCCATTGGTCTGGTGAACTTAGCGCAGGAGTGTGTGCGTGCGTGCATGTGCATGCAGCCTTGGATTCCCACCCTGCACCCTGCTTGTGTTGTGTTGCCAAGGAAACTCCTGGCGGGTGCCCTCCAGCACCATAAGGCTGCTCACTGAGATGCAGGAGTGTGCGAGCCACCTTGGATCCCCAACCTCTGCCATGCTTGTGCTGCGTTGCCAGGGAAACGCAGGGCGGGTGCTCTCCAGCTGCATCAGTCTGTTCACTGAGACTCAGTAGCAGACAACCTGCAACAACCTGTGCAGATATTTTTTTTTGTTTTGGTAGTGAGCACAGTTCCAGAGCACACAGCAGCTAATTGCTGAAAGCTCACTGCAACCCTGAGCAAGTGGTCTGCAGATTACAGAGGACAGAGAGGTACCCCACCTCTTTCTTTCTTTCTTTCTTTTTTTTTCTTTTTTTCTTTTCTCTTTTTCTAGGTGATCTATCTAATACATCGAAGCATTCACAGAACGACAGCCACATTGAAAAAACAACAGAGAAACATGTCCCAAGTAAAAGATCACAAGAAAACTCTAGAAATGGAACTAAATGAAATAGAGGTATCCAAACTTTCAGAGACAGGGTTTAGAAAACTGATGATAAGAATGTTTGAGGAACTTTGCGAGGCCATAAAGAAGGATAGGGAAACCATGAAAACAACCTGTTAGAACTAAAGAATACAATAATTGAAGTGAAGAACACACTCGAAGGAAACACCGGTAGAATAGATGAAGTAGAGGAGCGGATCAGCGAATTAGAAGACAAAATAGCAGAAATCACCGAGCTGGAACAACAAAAAGAAAAAAGAATAAAAACGAATGAAAATAGTTTAAGAGACCTCTGGGACAACATGAAACACAATAACCCCTGCGTCATAGAAATACCAGAAGGAGAAGAGAAGAAGCAAGGGATTGAGAATGTATTTAGAGAAATAATGACTGAAAACTTCCTTACCATGGTGAAGGAAATCGACATACAAGCCCAGGATGTACAGAGAGTTCCAAGCAGTCTGAGTCCAAACAGGCCCACACCAAGACACATCATAGTTAAAATGGAAAAGCTTAAAGACAACACAGAATCCTAAAAGCAGCAAGAGAAAGACAGCAGGTTACATACAAAGGAACTCCTATTAGACTAACAGCTGACTTTTCTTCAGAAACTCTGCAGGCCAGAAGGGAATGGCAGGAGATATTCATAGTTACACAAAATAAAGGTCTATAACCAAGATTGCTCTACCCAGCATGGCTATCACTTAACATTGAAGGAGAGATAAAGAGCTTCTCAGAAAAGAATAAGCTTAAGGAGTTCATTACCACCCAAGCCCATATTGCAGGAAATGTTAAAAGAGCTCTTTTAAACAAAAGAAAGGGGAAAACAAGCTAACCCAGGAAGACAAGAAATACAAATAAAAAAAATGGCAATAAATATACACCTATCAGTAATTACTTTAAATGTGAATGGGCTAACTGCTCCAATCAAAAGACACAGAGTGGCTGAGTGGATAAGAAAACAGGACCCATGCATATACTGTCTACAAGAGACTCATCTCAGATCAAAAGACAAACACAGACTGAAAGTAAAGGGATGGAATAAGATATTTCATGCAAATGGAAATGAGAAAAAAGCTGGAGTAGCAATACTTATTTCAGACAAAATAGACTTTAAAATGAAGACTACAATAGAAGACAAAGAAGGGCACTACATAATAATAAAGGGATCAATTCAACAAGAGGACATAACCCTAGTAAACATCTATGCACACAATATATGAGCTCCTAAATATATAAAACAGATTCTGAGAGACATAAAGGCAGACATCAACAGTAACACTATCATAGTAGGGGACTTCAACACCCCGTTGTCACCAATGGACAGATACTCCACACAGAAAATCAACATGGACATAGTGGCCTTAAATGACACTTTAGACCAGCTGGATTTAATTGATATTTTTAGAGCATTTCACCCCAAAGTTACAGAATATACATTCTTCTCAAGTGCACATGTAACATTCTCCAAGATAGACCACATGTTAGGCCACAAAACAAGTCTCAACAAATTTAAGAAGATTGAAATCATATCAAGTGTCTTCTCTGACCACAATGCTGTGAAACTAGAAATCAATTATAAGAAGAAATCTGGAAAGCATACAAATACATGAAGGCTAAATAGCATGCCACTAAATAGTGAGGGGGTCAAAAATGAAATCAAGGAAGAAATCAAAAGATACCTCAAGACAAACGAAAATGAAAACGCCATGACCCCAAATCTCTGGGATGCAGCGAAAGCAGTCCTAAGAGGGAAGTTCATAGCATTGCAGGCCTACCTAAAGAAGGAAGAAAAATCTCAAATCAACAGACTATATTTACACCTAAGGGAACTCGGAAAAAAACAGCAAAACAAGCCTAAAGGGAATATAAGGAAGGAAATAATAAAGACCAGAGCAGAAATAAATGAAATAGAGAACAAAAAAACAACACAAAAGATCAATGAAACCAAGAGTTGGTTTTTTGAAAAGATAAACAAAATCGACAAACCCTTAGCACGACTAACCAAGAAAAAGAGAGAGAGGACCCAAATTAGTAAAATCAGAAATGAAAGAGGAGAAATGACAACAGAAACCACAGAAATACAGAAAATTTTAAGACAATACTATGAGCAACTATATGATAACAAATTCGACAATCTGGAAGAAATGGATAAATTTCTAGAAGCATACAATCTACCAAGTCTGAACCAAAAAGAAACAGGAACTCTGAGCAGACTGATTACTGCCAAAGAAATTGAATCAATAATCAACAATCTTCCAATAAACTAAAGCCCTGGACCAGATGGCTACACAGGTGAATTTTAAAAAACATTCAAAAAAGAATTAGTACCTATTCTCCTCAAACTATTCCAAAAAATACAGAACGAGGGAAGGCTCCCAAACTCTTTCTATGAAGCCACTGTCACTCTGATTCCTAAGTCAGACAAAGATATTACAAAAAAAGGGAAACTACAGGCCAATATCCCTAATGAACATAGATGCAAAAATTCTCAACAAAATACTAGCAAACCGAATTCAACATCTCATTAAAAAGATCATACACCACGATCAAGTGGGATTCATTCCTGGTATGCAAGGCTGGTTTGGTACCTTCAAATCAATTAATGTAATACATCACATTAATAAAATAAAAAAATATAAATCATATGATCATATCAATAGATGCAGAAAAGGCATTTGACAAAATCCAGCAGCCATTTATGATAAAGACTCTTAACAAAGTGGGTATAGTGGGATCATATCTCAACATAATAAAGGCCATATATCATAAGCCCTCAGCAAACATTGTACTCAATCGGGAAAGGCTGAAAACTTTCCCCTTAAGATCAGGAACAAGACAAGGCTGCCTGCTTTCACCACTTCTATTTAACATATTTCTGGAAGTTCTAGCCACAGCAATCTGACAAGAAAATCAAATAAAAGGCATCCAAATTGGAAAAGAGGAAGTAAAATTGTCATTATATACAGATGACATGATACTATATATAGAGAATCCCAAAGACTTCACCAAAAAAGTGCTAGAACGGATACACGAATTTGGTTAAGGTAGCAGTATACAAAATTAATACTCAGAAATCAGTGGCATTTCTATACACCAATAATAAACTATCAGAAGAAGAAATCAGAAAATCAATCCCTTTTACAATTGCTTCAAAAACAATAAAATATCTAGGAATCAATTTAACTAAAGAAGTAAAAGACCTGTACTCACAAAATTATGAGACACTGAAGAGAGAAATCAAAGAAGATACAAATAAATGGAAATACATACCATGCTCATGGATAGGAAGAATTAATATAGTTCAAATGTCAATACTACCTAAAGCAATATATAGATTCAATGCAATTCCAATCAAACTACCAAGGACATTTTTCTCAGAAATAGAACATAGGATCCTAAAATTTATATGGAGACACAAAAGACCCCGAATAGCTGCAACAATGTTGAGAAATAAGAACAAAGTGGGAGGCATCACACTACCTGATATTAAAACATACTACAATGCTACAGTAATCAAAACAGTATGGTACTGGCATAAAAACAGACACATAGACCAATGGAATAGAATAGAGAGCCCAGGAATAAACCCATCTATATATGGTCATTTAATCTATGACAATGGAAGCAAGAATTTACATGGAAGTAAAGATAGTCTATTTAATAAATGGTGCTGGGAAAATTGGACTGACACGTGAAAAAAAAGAAAATAGACCACCTACTTACACCATATACGAGAACAAACTCAAAATGGATTAAAGACTTAAATGTAAGACCTGAAACTATAAAACTCCTAGAAGAAAACATAGGGAGTAAGTTTGCAGACATTACCCTGAGTAATATTTTTACCAATCTATCCCCTCGGGCAAGGGAAATAAAAGAAAAAATGAACATATGGGATTACATCAAACTTAAAAGCTTTTTCACAGCAAAGGAAATCATCAATAAAACAAAAAGGCAGCCTACTGAATGGGAGAAGATATTTGCCAACGATATATCTGATAAGGGGTTGATATCCAAAATTTACAAAACACTCATGCAATTCAACACCAAAAAACAAACAACCCAATTAAAAAATGGGCAGAGGATATGAGGAGACATTTCTCTAAAGAGGACATAGAGATGGCCAACAGGCATATGAAAAAATGTTCAACCTCACTAAGCCTCAGAGAAATGCAAATAAAAACCACAATCAGATACCACCTCACTCCAGTCAGAATGGCTATCATCAACAAATCAACAAACAACAAGTGCTGGCGAGTCTGTGGAGAAAAGGGAACCCTTATGCACTGTTGGTGGGACTGCAGAATGGTACAGCCATTATGGAAATCAGTATGGAGGTATCTCAAAAAACTGGAAATTGAACTGCCATATGACCCAGCAATTCCACTCTTGGGTATCTACCCAAAGGAATCCAAGACGCTAATTCGAAAAAAATATATGCACCCCTATGTTTATTGCAGTGCTATTTACAATAGCCAAGACTTGCAAACAACCAAAATGCCCATCGGTAGATGACTGGATTAAGAAACTGTGGTACATTTATACAATGTAGTATTACTCTGCTATAAAGAAGTATGAAATCGTACCATTTGCAATGATATGGATGGACCTAGAGGCTATTATATTAAGTGAAATAAGTCAGTCGGAGAAAGACAAATACCATATGATCTCACTTATATGTGGAATTTGAAAAACTGAATGAATGAGCAAAAGAAACAGATACAGTCTCATAGATATAGAGGAAAAGCAGGGGTGCTAGTTGGGAGGGGGGTGGGGATAAGGGAGAAGGGGAAGTGATTAGACAGCATAAATAGGTAACTACAGTATTGTCAGGGATATGAAAGACAGTTCGGGGAATATAATATTGTTAAAATTTTGTGGGGTGTCAGATGGTCACATGTTTTGTTAGGGAGACCACTTCATGGATGGAGTAGAGGTTTGATCACTGCACTGTATACCTGAAACTGATGTTGTGTAATATTGTATACTAACTGTAATTGAATATATAGATAGTCACGGGATGTGTATTATACAGTGACGGGAGTCAAAGGAATTGTAATAGATAGTATGATATAGGGGGAGGACTTTGGGGGAGAATTGGGGGTGGGGGGTTGTCACTTTGAGGGGTAAAAAGTATAACTATTGCACTTTGTTTTACACCTGAAGCTAATTTAAAAAAAATAATTAATTAATTAAAAAAAAAGAAATGACTGTCCATTAAAACTGTTACTACATTTATATATCTTGATTTGGTGAAGTTGAAAAATAAATAATGATCATTTAAAAGCCCTTTAATTCACATTACTCTCTAAGGTACTTCTAGAGATCCAGGGATTCACTAGGGGAAATTTTATCACATTGTGAAGTGAGAAATTTAACTCAGGTAGTAATTTAAAATTTTTAATAAAGTGCTACTTAAACTATATTTCTTAGTAATTGGGTAGGAAATATGAGTGGATAGCAGACATAGCCTTAAAATGGTTTGCCAAAGATTTCATATGAATACAGTGTGACCCTGAAGAATGCATGCCTGTATTACAATTTAAAAGAATTGTTTTTCTCCAATGTTTTTTTTAGTGTTCCATTAAAAAGTTCAGAATTTAAAACAGCATAAAGCAATATTAGTTTAATTATGGTTTAACTGCTGTGAAAATAAATAAAATTTTATAAATTCATCAAGAATGCATTGGTTTCCCATGATAAGCTTCATTAATAACAATACCAATGACACTACTACTATTATTGACATTTCAAACCAATACCAAAATTGCCTCCTAATTATGAAAATAAATATGCTATTTATCCATTGTTTATATTTGATATTCACTAATTGCAAAGATTAATGTTTTCTTCTAAACCGCACTTGGCCTTTGGGTAAATGTTAAATGTAAAAATTTAGCTCATAGCTTGGCAAATTTTAGGTCACACATGACCTAAACAGTAAATAATGCATACTGTGATAAAAAAAATCTGACAGTTGAGCATTAAATTAACTTGAACATTAAGTCTGCTTGGTAGCAGAGTCTAAAAATTAAAGTTTAATCACATTTTATGACTAAAGCACTATAAAGGCTGTCCAAATGGATTCATGTCCCATACCCGTCTCCTGATGTGGAAGAAGAGTCTACAGCAGGAACCTTGTCTTCCACCCCCACCTGCATAACTATTTGATATGCTTCCTCAATTGATCCTGTGAATGGAGCCTTGTCTTCCATATTTATTTCATTAAATAGGTATAAATAAATAAAAATGTGGAAAATCTGTCTGAGGAAAACTACAACTCTGATGAATGAAATCAATAAAACACCTAAATAAATTGAACGATATTCTTTGTTCATGGACAGGAAGAATCAATATTGTCAACATGTCAGTTCTTCACAAATTGATCTATAGATTCAGTCCAATCCTAATCAAAACTCCAGCAAGTTATTTTATGAATGTCAAAGAAATGATTCTTAAGTTCATATAGACAGGGTATTGTATATTCAAAAGTTGCTAAGAAGCAGATCTTAAATGTTCTCACCACAAAAACAAATGGTGATTATGTGACATGATGGAGGTTAGCCAACACTATGGTGGTACTCATTTTGCAATCCAGCTGAGAGTTGGACTCTGGCTAATGTTTATTGTAGCTATATGTGTCAGAGGCCTCAAATTCATCTAGTGTCTTGTTTTTGTCTCTCTTCTTGGTTTAGGGCATCCCTTCGCACTGCTTCTCAGAAAGAATCTGTCTTGCAGCTCTTTCATCTGTTATCATGCTGTAGTCTTGTTGGCATGATAGTAGTGTTTAGAGAAGAGGAATCATTATATAATCTAATTCGCAGTCTTATAATAAGCCTATGCCCCCAGGCTGTTCCTTGCACAAGTGTTTCTTTCCCTAATCCAGGGATATAGATTTTTTTCCATGCCCCTTACTACCTATCATTATTTCAGTATTCCCAACCTATTTCCTTGAAGCCTGTACCCTGATAACTCTATATTTTTTCCTTAGACAAAACACAAGATCAGAAAGACCTGGGATAGGACGCAAATCTCTGCTCCTGGTTGGAACAATGCCTCAGCACTATCCTCTGATGAAATCTTTTTTCACAAAGAGCAGAACCTTGCTATGGAGAAAAATATTGGATGGTTCCACAATGGCTACTGTTCTCTACCCACTACGAGGTCCACGAAAGAATCATTTTTAGATCCTCTCTGTTAGAACCTGGTAGGTTTCTGGAAGAACAGTCCACAAAAGTGGGGGTTTGCTCTAAAGGAGGGGTTCCAAGCAGATTCTCAGTCTCATGCTAGTTCCCACTTAGCCTCCAGTAATTCATCAAAATTACTATGTAAGTGTTCCTACACTTAATAGGATCTAGCAGTTTCTCCTCCTGGTAAGCATATTTCAGTTGTTTTATGTCTCTGAATGAACCTGCATCTTCAGAAATGGCTGATTCCCTGAAACCTCATGGGTCTAAGGATAGTTATTGTTATCCAACTGTTTCTTTCTGTAAGAATGGAGTGATACTTTCCAAGATTTTAATTTATATGTAAGATCTGAAACCAGAACTCTGTAATATTTTTGAAATTTCTTGTGAGTCTTTATTTAAAAATAAAAATGTACCTGTATAATATATATGAACAAAATAAAGGAATAAGGATTAGCCAGCAGAATAAAGAAAAAAATCAACTTACAAGATATACAGATATTAAAAGGAAATAAGCCAATATAAGAGCAAAAAAAGTTGATAAAAAAATACCAAAAAAATAGTAAATAAAATAAGTCTTATATATCTATATTAACAGCATATAAAATATAATTTTTTAAATTAAAGTTTATTGGGACAATGGTTAGTAAAGTTACATAAGTTTAAAGTGTACAATTCTGTAATACATCATCTATATATCACATTGTGTGTTCACCACCCAGAGTCAGTTCTTCCATCACCATCTATTTGTTCCATTTAAATAAAAATATAACTTTAATCAAAAGCATTATTACTGATAAAAAAACTTATTGAATAAAATTAAAAGTTCAAATTTACCAGGAGTGTATAATCTTTCTATGCTATACAAAATCTGAACCAAATGACATAGCCTCAAACTATATAAAGCAAATCATTCACAGTATTGAAAGGGTAAATTGATAGATCCACAGTTGTAGTTTAGAATTTTCACTATTGTCTTTCAAAAATGGTTAGGTCAATAGACATAAATCAATAATGATATATTAATAACTACGTGCAAGGATTTTATATGCGTTAACTCACTTTAACCTCAAAACAAGCCTACGACATTAATATTAACATGATCTTCATTTCACATATGGGAAACTATTGTGCATGATGTTTAATTGCCTTACCCAAAGTCACACAACTACTAAGTAGCGGAATTTTCATACAATTTGCCTCTTAAAGGCATAATCAGTAAGTATGAATATAGAATGTTTCACTAGCCAAGGGGAGAATGTACATTCTTGTCAAGCACATATGGCATGTTTAAATATTTGATCCATAATTTAATATCTGAAACAATCTAATGGTATATATTAATTCTAGATTTAAAGAGAATGTATTACAGTGGACAGATTTAAAAAATACATAAAGGGCCACACAGCAATGGATTCCGTGCCTTCTATAATAATTCCAGGGTCATGCCGTTTCTATTGTACCATACTATTTTATTATGAAAATTGAGAACATGTGGAGAATATATAGGAGGTGGCATGTAGATTATTTCACGCACAGGTTTGGGATCATGAAGGGGTAGCAGTAGGAGAAAGGCATGGACTTATATAGATAAAACTACAAATAAATTTGTTTCTTCTTCCCCCTGTTTATACTCACTGTGTGATGAGCCCTGAAAAAGAAGATTTCTTCATTTGTTATTTATGTGTGGCACTTTCATTCCAACCTAGCTTGACTTTCTGGTCATTTTCCAACTCAGCTCACTGATACTGTTAATTCATTTTTGCTAAGTATTAAGTACAGATAAAAGCTCAATGTTTTGCCACTAGCAAATAACATGTGTGTATTTTAGCAGAGGCTTTCAGTATAAAAATTTGAGACATCTAGGGAGGGCTTATGAGGTACTGTTGTGAAAACACTTCCTTGTCACCCTTAGGTCATGCGATATGCCCAAATGCCTACTTCATTTATATATAATGCCAACTCTTTGCAGAGACATAGTAATGTCTAGACATTAGAATCAATGTGTAATATGGGAATAAATGGTATAGACTATAGAGCTTAGAAACTTATAGACTTCAAAACTGAAAAACAATCAAGATGTTTTATTAGTAGTCTGGTGTGGTCTAAATGCAAGCACATTTTAAAGCAAAATATATTATAGAATAATTTAGAGGCAAGAAATTGCAAAAGTGTCAACACGAAGAAGAGCAATTAAGGTAAATACAATTGGCTTGATCTAGCATTAAAATATCAAACTCTTCCATCTGAAGCCCTCCCATCGTGACTGTCATTTCTATGTCAAAATCAGAGAGCAAAGTTCCTGGTATTATATACTCAAAACACTCTGCTTTCCAGGATTTCTTTCTTTTTTTCCTGAAGGCATGGCTGATAGGCTGATATCCTTCCCTCAACATAACAGATCACTTTGTCTGGATTTTAAGCAACTTTCTGAATTCCAAATTTAAATTAAAATTGTCACCAATTCTTCACAACTCTCTCCTCTTCCACCATGTATAATTCAATCAACAATTTTTTTTCCAATTTTATTGAGATATAATTGACATAAAACACTGTGTAAGTTTAAGGTGCACAACATGTTGATTTTATATATGTATATGTTGCAAAGTAATTACCACAATGAGGTTAATTACCACATCCATCAGCTTACATAATTACATTTTTTTGTGTGTGAGAACTTCTAAAATCTACTCTCTTAGTAACTTTCAAATATATAATACAGTACTTTTTAACTATAGTCAGCTTGCTGTGCATTGCATTTCCATAACTTATTCATCTTACTACTGGAAGTTTGAACCCTTTCATCACCTCTACCCAATTCTTCCATTCCTACTTCCTGCCACTGAGAGCCATCAATCTATTCTCTGTTTCTATGAGTTTGTTGTTTTTTAGATTCCACATTCAAGTTAAATCATACAGTATTTGCCTTTCTCTGACTTATTTATTGTAATTTAGCATAATGCCCTCGTTTCATCCATATTGTCACAAATGGCAGGATTTCCTTTTTTTATAGCTGGAATATATATATACTGAAAGAAAATATGTATATTCAGCATGCACACACACACACACACACACACGGTGCCAAGAAATGTATACACATTTTAAGAAAGGAAAAAAATGTTAAATTTGTAATACTCAATATGTACCAATAACAATAGATGAATACAAGTTACTTTTTTTTTGTTTTTGAAAGCAGTGTCACTGGCCCTCATATGTGGGACCCGAACCGGGGCCGCTGGCTTCCCAAGCCAGCTCTTAACCACCACACCACTTGGCTGGCCCCTATATAAGTTACATTTGACTTCTGCAATTCCAAGAGGTGCTCAAAGTGGTTACCATCAGCATCCAGACACTTCTGATTACAGCAAACTACTGCTTGAGCAATGTTACCAAAGTGTCCACTTGTATACTTTTTTTGGCACTCCTGGTATATACATACTCATATGTAAGTATGAAGCTGTGTGTGTGTGTGTGAGTGTGTGTGTAGTGGAATCACGCTAAACTATTCTCATATAAACTATATGATACACAATTTATAATTTTCATAAGGATAATTTATTTAATAATGAAATAGCATAGTTACACACTTTGATTTTGCCTAAAATGGACCAAGCATTGATAATAGACTTTGGGGTAATTAATCTATGTGAGTTTCATAATTCTATTTGTTTACCCAGTGCTATTTCACTTAAGACTTGTGAATCTGCTGATTATATAACAGCTAGAGCAGGGGTGGCAGACTACAGCTTGCGAGCCACATACGAGTTTTTGGGTACATTCCATCTCAGAAGTTGGCCAGCCCCTGGAAAAGTCAATCCTGTCCCTCACAACAATTTAATAATTATCAGAGAGTCATAAATATATTTTTACATAATCACCATTATGTGAATAATATCCTTTAAAATTTTGTAAATGAAACTATGATAGTTTTTTTTTTCATTTTCAATTTTATTTCAGAGCCACAAGTACGTACCCAAAGAGCCTCATGTGGCTTGTGAGCTGCAGTTTGCTGATTCTGTCTCAAAAGTTTGCTGACCCCTGAGCTAGAGTGTAAGGAAGAATTTTTTTCATTAACTTATTTTTTTCAATAAGAGACATTACTTAGCAAGGAGATTTCATTAAAAAATTGAGGATTATTGTCTGGTGTTTGCAGAGGAAATTTTTATAGTAGGAAATATATCCCTAATCTCTTCTATAAGACATGTATAAAAATGGATTTACTATGAAGGAATTAATATGATATAACTTCCTCAGAGTAAAGACAGACATATATTTGACCTCTGCAATAAATAACACCCTGACTCAGATAATTAAACAAATGAAGAATTTCAAAGATAAAGGAATGGAGTATGTGTGCTTTCTCATCAAATCAAATTATACATAAATTTACAGCTCAAGTGGCCTCCAACTTTCAAAAAATCCCTCTATAGAGATAGTGTACTTCTGGAATTTTATGACTTCATTAAATTTTTCAATGTGGCAGAGATTGTCTATCTGCTCACTATAATTGTTTCCTTTTCCTCTTGCATAGGCAGATAGATTTCCCAGTCTCTTTTGCAGTTAGGAAATAGTACTATATACTATTGATTGAGATTGAGTTCAGGCCAATAGAATGTAGCAAGAAGTGGTGAATGCAATTTTTAGGCATGCCTCTTATAAATCTTCACTTTCTCTTCCTCCTTCTACTAATGGAGTGTTGATCTCCAAGACAGCCTTAGAAGCCATGTGTTACTGATCACAGAGCCTTCTTAATTACGGGTTCCAGGAAAAGAAAATAATAACACCTACTACTAATCAGACTTTATGTGAATGGAAAATAAATTTCTTGTGTATTAAGCCACCAAGATTTCAGGTATATGTGTCATACAAGGAAATGTTTCCATAACCAAAGCATTCTTTTTTTTTAATATCTAACTTGAATTTAGTACTGTGTCAAATTTGCTATTGTTCCTGGCTAAAGACTTAAAAATATAATCAAGACTCAATTATTTTAAATGGACAATTCAGGGCCGGCTGAGTGGCACGGTGGTTAAATGCTGGCTTGGGAAGCCAGCGGTCCCAGTTCGGTCCCACATATGAGGTCCAGTGACACTGCCCTCAAAAAACAATAAAAAGAATAAAAACAAATAAATGGACAATTCAGGTTGTAGATAATCAGTGCCATGATGGAAGAGCTTTAAGCCAATATCAACCATAGCACAATAGCAGAATTTGCATATGTATTGAGTAGTTACTATGTTCCAGACATGATGATAAGTAATTTTGCATCATTGTATCAGTTAATACTACTAACTACAGCTTTATTCCTATTATATACATATGGATTCTGAATCACTAAAGGACTAAATTAGTAGTCCAAGCTTTTGCAGCTAGTGAGAGCGGCAGGCCTATCCTGTAAACCCGCCACTGTGCTAAGGTCCAGCTGCCTGCCACTTGCAAAAGTTAAAAATTGAGAGACCAGGTTAGTGGAAAGAAAAGCAGGTTTATTCAGAATGCTGGTATTTTGGGAGGATGACAGACTCCCATCCAAAAGCCATCTCCCCATTCCTAGACCAGTCAGAAGGTTTTATAGGTACACAAGAAGATAAACAAAGGAAAGGGGAAATTGGTCAGGTAGATCGCAAGGGCTGACATCCCTTCCTGGAGTCTAGTCTGTTTCAAGATAATGTTATCTCTGGACTCAGACACCAACCTGGGGCTTTATGCATTACCAGTAAAAACTGCAAGGGAGTTGCAAATTGGATTCTAGTATCCAGAAGCCTAAGGATTAAATTCTTTAGAGGTTAGGATTCTGTTGATTAAATGGATTAAAGGGGTATGTGTAGCCTTAAGAAAAGGAACAAAACAGAGTTCTTAAATCAATCAATGAGGGGAGAAACAGAGAGGAAACAGCTGAATATCAGGGTGGATCAAACTGCAAACTAGCTAAATCTAGCTACATTATCGATTCCCCAAGTTACACCTTTACAAAACCACTTGACTCAAAACTCAAGTTTTAATTATGGTACCTTATTTCTAACACCTGAATCTGTGTTTCTCTGAAAAAGAAAGATGATTTGTTGGGAATTCACATATCTAGAATTCATGGTAATAGGAAATAAAGCTGGAGTAAAGTTTGTAATTCAAAAGTAATGCAAGTTATTCGAGGGAGTGAGACTATGTGACAAATGTTTAATGTACTCAAAGGAAAAAAACCCTTTTTGAATTCCAGAAGGACTCATTTATGAGCAAATGAAAATCTTTTCTAGTCATTAAAACATATACATTTACTCCACCAAATAAGGCAAGAACATGACAGATGAAAAAAAAGATGCACAGAGAAGTCATATGTTTATTCACAGATTTAGAGAAGAAATTAATACAAAATTATATTAGACATGAGAGGGATGTGCCTAGAATATACATTTACATCAGAAGAAATATGTACTCCAATTATAAGAAAAATTTCATTTTGGTTTTATTTCTTCATTTATATACACATGGCTTTATTTTTGTATATAAACATGACATATTTTTAATGATACAAAGAAAAACTGTTTTTCCACTAACAATACTTCTAACACCAAATGTGTGGGGGTTTGTCCCACATCAACCAATTTCCCAACTCTCCAGACATCAACTAGATGTTTTATAGTTCAGCTATGACACTGATTACCTGGAGTTTGTACAGACCCCAAAGATTAAGGGCTCAGTCCCACAAGACTGCCCTCACTACAAATGCCAGACACAAGTCCCAGGTTGTCACCTGTACTTCTGACCAACTAACTACAAATTATGGGTTCTCACAACCTCCTCCTCAGGTTTCTTTTCTTTGATGGTTCCCAGACCTCAGGGAAACATTTCTGTTTACCAATTCATTAATAAAGGACATAGTAAAGGATACAGACGAACAATGAGATGAAGTACAGAGGGTAAGGTTCTAAAGGGTCCTGTATGCAGAAGGTTCTGTCCCCATGAAGTTGGGGTATATCACCCTCCCAGAACATGGATGTGTTCACCAACCCAGAAACTCTTCAAACTCCATAGTTTAGGGATTTTTATGGAGGTTTCATCATGTAGGCATGATTGAATATTAATTCAGTCTCTAGCTCCTCTCCTCTCCCTGGAGGCTGAGGAAGGGGCTTAAAGTTCTAACCCTCTAATCCAGGTCCTTTTGATTAGACCAGCCCCCAACCAAAAGCTATTTTCATACCTCAGCCACCAGTCATTAATTAGCATACAAAAAGATACTAATTACTTAGAAAATTCCAGGGATCTTAGAAGCTCTGTGTAAGAAGCTCCTATCACCCCCATCACTCAGAAAATTAGAAGGGTTTTAGGAGCTCTGTGTCAAGAACCAAGGGCCAAATACATGTTTCTTATTATGCCCCTGTCTACCCCCTGGTCTCTGGCTATGAAACCCTTTCCACAAAACAATTCAAAAGTTCAAAGATACTGATACATTACGAGAATCCCATTCAGTAATTATCCAACTCATCATTATTTTACTTGAAAGTGTCTCCTAGGACAAGGCCATTCAAGTTTGTAGATTTTCAATCAATCTTTTCAGGTTCCAAAAGTTAGAGTGGTCTCGGCAACATATAGCTTCACCCTTTCAGGCATCTTGTATTAATGAACTAAGAGACAACATCATCTCTTCCTCTAAGCCTCTTTTAAGATGCTAATGTAAAATTGAGTTTCCCGTATCACATAACTCATTGATTCCTTTGTGCTCAGCTAGTTTTCTCCTTCTCTTGCACAGACTTTTCCAAGTTTGGAAGGAACATTAGGTTTGGCCACTGTTCTGATCTAGGTTGAATGCAGCAATACTTGTGTAGCAAGTACCTTTCCCTCAGCTCACTCCCATTCATAAAAATAAGGTTACTAGATGCGTAACTGTGGGTTATTGTTACTACCTGGAAATACAGCTGCATTCACTGTTAACCTCAATGTTGCCAGATGGGCTAAAGGTACAACATGTCGCATTAAGCCCTTAAGAATTCTGACATAAGATTTAAAAATATAGTTAGAGTTTCTTGCTCAGAAATTATTCCTGCTTCCAGTACTTGTAGTTGCAGCTCTAGTTCTATGACTATAGCACCAGGTGCAAAAAGGAGGTAATGGGAGGAAGATAGACAAAAATTATAGTTGTATACCAGTGTCTTCCCCGCTTGGCAAGAATTGCATAGTCATACCAGCATCCTCTCCCATTCTCTTCCCCAGATCCACCAAAACAACAGAGGAATGTATCTAGTGAAGACATTTCTTTAGCCCCACACATGTTGAGTGTGAGCATATACCCATGAAGGTGTATATGCCTTCATGACATGCCAGCCCTTCATGCCTTTATCTCCCCCCATTTTAGACAACCCCTGTTTCAGTTATTTGTTTCAATTCTCTATCAAACTCATACTCCAAATAGAACATCTCTTCACCCATTGTTGAACATCATGGGCTGTAAAGTGTGTTCTTGGTGAGAAGAAATGACAGTCAAATGGCCAAATTGGTGCAGTATCTTCTTTTCCAATCATTCAATAATATTGGAGCATTTGTACTAGTATCTACTACTGGACATGCAAAGACCAGTATAGAGTCAGTGTCTATTCCTGTCAAGATTTATTTATACCCCACAGGGCTACTGGCCAGCTATGTCAAGGACCTTTTCCCCAGGAAATCTGCCACACAGGCATCTGCAATTATTTTTCTCTCTTGTTGGCAAACTGAATAATCCTTATTGGCATTTTGTACCTCAGAAGATACAACAGGAATATATCTGATTCATCCCATCTCTGCATTGTTACAGTACACCCATATCCACTCATTTTATGGAGCCAGTTGACCACCTTAAGCAAGCACATGACAATATATGCTTCTCAATTCCAAATGTTTCTACCTTGAAGGCAGTTCTGATGCTCTACTTAAATGCACCCATCAAATTCCCATAGAGATTTCTCTAGGGCCATGGCCCATATAGGCATTCCATTGATAGGCCAGGTCTCCAATGCCTTTCTGCCTAACCATATGGTCAGGCCATTTGCCACTGCTCATGAGAAGATAAAAATCCAGACATATGAGCTTTTATGACCTTTCAACTCTTTTGTCACTGTCAGGAATTCGCTTGTAATTTAGCCCACTGAGCTGATTTGTGTTTGTCTTTTCATCTGCTGGTCTTAATGTGTGACTTTCCAAACAGGGAACAGTTTCATTCATCTTGGTACTGCCATCTGTAAACCAAGCAACTCTTTTTTGGTCAATTGAGAGCTGTTCATAAAGTACTGTCCACATGGTGTTAAGTTTTGGCAGTTCAACAGCTTGCTCCAAAGTCATTCCTAGGCTCAAAAAGAACCTCTGGTCTTGAATGTGTCCTCCTTGCATTGCCTCAGTAGCATGGTTCTGTATAAACCATTTCCATTATACTCTGGAACTCTTCTGGACATTGCCCTTCCCATTAGAGTGTTTCTCCAAATTCACTTGACATCATGGGTATTTCAAATTTCAAAATTGTTTTATGTCCATTGTTCATAGGGATGGTTTCAATTAATGCTCAATCACAAGCTTATAATTGTATCTCAAATGGAAAATTCCTTGTCCAAAGTCCCAGTAGTCATTGCTGGAAGGCACTCACAGGCTTTTGCCATATGCTCCGGTATAAGCATCACACAGGACTATGGTACAGATAATTTGTTCTTATTGGCACTTTAGATTCTATTCATATTGTGTAAACTCAGGCAATCTTATTGGTTCCCATTTAGCATGTTCAATAATATTGCTTGAAGGAGAGATTTAAATGTCTTCTCTTTTATTCTATGCAGGGGATATGTTTCCCAGTTAGAAACATTATTAATCCCCATGATACAATCAGGTAAAGGAAACATTACCACTTTACATAAACCCTGCTCAAACATACCAATTCTCCAAATATTAACCTTAATTTTATCAATCCTGATATCTTAACTATAGACTCCATTAGGACTTCATCAACAGATTTTGGTTTTATATATCTATTGCCATAAAACATTCAGGTAAAGGAAACACAATTTATTTACATAAAGCCTGATTAAACTTTCAAATTTTAATAATCCTATCAACTCCTGAATTTCTAATTACAGCCCGTCAGACTCTTAAAAGCAAATAAAGAGCTCTTTGACCTTGGTCTTGGCAGTGATTTTTGGATGTGACATTAAAAGCAAAAGCAATAAAAACAAAAACTTACAAGTGGTGGGATTACATCAACCTAAAAAGCTTCCACACAAGAAAAGAAATGATTAAAATTTTAAAAGAGCAATCTATGGGGCTTCCAGTCAAAATGGTGGAGTAGGTAAACGCTGTGCTCACCTTGTCCCAAGACCACCTTAAAGTTACCACTAAACTACAGAACAATCATCATTGAGAGTTGCCTGAAGTTTAGCTGAACAGAAGTTCTACAACTAAGGATATACAGAAGTCATGTCAATACTGTTAAGAGTGGAGAAGATGTGCAACTAACTGTTCTCATACCCACATTTGGCAGTTAAAAGTAGGGAAGTTTAGCTTAGCTTGGGAGGTTCCCTTTGAAGACGGAGGGGTCCCAGCTCCACACCAGGCTCCCCCACCCAGGGTTCCAGTGCTGGGAAGAAAAATCCCCACAACTTCTGGCTGTGAAAAACAGCAGAGACTGTGGCTGAGTGATACAGAGGGCAGCTGGAGTCCCAGTGTTCCACTTGAAGGGTCCATGCACAGGCTTACTCACTGATGGACACACTCACTTTGAGCTCCAGTCATGGGGCAGCAATTCAAAAGGTGCCAGGGACATGTAAGGAGGAACTGAATTGTTTGGCTTCAGGGCAAAGACTGCAGGTGCTGCATTCTGCCAGAGAAAACTACTGACAGAAGCCACTGTTTCTCTTTGAGCCTTTTAAGTACCCAGACTACACACTCGGGTGCCATAGCTGAGTCTCCATCAACTCAGCTAACACCATTCAACGTGCCCTGGTGATTCCCTGAGACCCTGACTTACCCAAATTGCTGTTTCAAGAAAACCACTTCCAGTGGCTTTTTCATAAAATGGCCTGTCTTGGCTCATGCTTCAGATGTTCCAAAAATCTCTCAAAAGTTCACAAATCCCAGACAAACAGCATCTGGCCTTGACATGCCCTGTACCTCTGGCTAAGCAGCCCCAAGACAGGCACTAGTCGAAGCTGGACTCTATACACAGCTTAGCCTCTTTCAGGTACCTCCAAGCCCCACACAAGTGGCAATCACCTGAAGATCGTGTTGTAGCTCATACCAAGTGACCCTGGGCAGAGCAAAGGCAGCTTCTGAACTCGGCCTGCAACAGAGCTTCTCCAAAGAGGTCCCAGAGCCAACACACCTGGCAGCTAGCTTCAAACCACACCAGAGCACCACCCAACTACCACTACAATTGACACACCCAAGGGGCAGACTCAGCAGGTGCTAGAGCCCCACTAAAGTAATTCTGCATGGTGGGGTCAGCACCTGAACAATGGCTCTGAAACTGTAGTTATGGCCAGTCCTCACAATCAATAAGCCTGAGGTCAATCCCTCCCATTGACATACCAAGAGCAATCAAAGCACAACTACAACAAGAGGGCACACACAACCCACACAAGGGACACACCTGGAGCACCCAGCTCAGTAACAAGGGAGACGGTGCCACTGGGCCCCACAGGACATCTACTACGTAAGGCAACTCTATCAAGATGGGGAGACATAGCAGCTCTACCTAATGCATAGAAATAAACACAGAGAGGAAGCCAAAGTGAACAAACAAAGAAATATGTCCCAAATGAAAGGTCAGAGCAAAGCTCCAGAGAAAACTAAACAAAATAGTGACAATCAATTTACCAGATGCAGAGTTCAAACCACTGATTATAAGGATGTTCGTTGAACTCAGGGAGAACTCCAACAATGAGATAGGAAATGTAAAAATGGAGAAGAAAACATAAGAAAGGAACACTCATAAATGAAGAATACAATAACTGAAATGAGGAACACATTAGAGGGAATCAACAGTAGATTACATGAAACACAGGATCAAATCAGCTACTTGGAAGATAAAGTACCAGAAAACATCCAATCAGAATGGCAAACAGAAAAAATAATTTAAAAAAAATGAGCCTGTGGGATAATATCAAGTATACCAACATTTGCATCATAAGGAGGGGTACTGAAAGGAGAAGAAAAGAGCAAGGAATTGAAAACTTATTTGAAGAAGTAATGATGAAAAACTTTCCTAACCTGGCAAAGAAAATGGACATACAAGCCAAAGAAGCATAGAGAAATGAAAAGAACATGAACCCAAATAGACCCACACCAAGACACATCATAATTAGAATGCAAAAGTTTAAAGACAAAAAGAGAATCTTAAAAGCAGCAGAGAAAAGCAGTAAGTCACCTATTAGGTAGCTCCCTTAAAACCTTCAGCTGCTTTCTCAACAGAAACTTTGCAGTCCAGAAAAGATTGGCATGAAATATTCAAAGTAATGAAAATCAGGGACCTACAACCAAGATTACTATACACAGCAATGTTATCATTTAGAGTCAAAGGACAGGAAATTTCTTCCCAGACAAGAAAAAGATAAAGGAGTCCATTATCACCAAACTAGTATTACGAGAAATGTTAAAGAGACTTCTTTAAGATGAAAAAAAAAAAATCAAAATTATGAATAATAAAATGGCAACAACTACATATATATCAATAGTTACTTTACCTTTATTTTATTTATTTATTTTTTTTGAGGGCAGTGTCACTGGCCCTCATATGTGGGACCGAACTGGGGCCGCTGGCTTCCCAGGCCAGCGCTTAACCACCGTGCCACTCGGCCAGCCCTTATCAATAGTTACTTTAAATGTAAGTGGATTAAATGCTTCAATCAAAAGACATAGGGTAGCTGAATGGATAACAAAAAAGAAAAACCCTTACATGTGCTGCTCAATGATCTCAGAGACTCCTTTCAGATCCAGATACACACATAAACTGCAAGTAAAGGGATAGAAAAAGTTATTTCATAAAAATAGAAACAAAACAAAACTAAAAAGCTGAAGTAGCAATACTTATACCAAACAAAATAGACTTTAAAACAAAGGTTATAACGAGAGAGAAAGAAAGACCCAGTAATCTCATTTCTGGGTATTTATCTGAAGAAACCCAAAATGCTACTTTAAGGGGGCAAATGTATGCATATATTCATGGCAGCATTGTTTATAATAGCCAAGATGTGGAGGCAGAGTGGATAAATGGATAAAGAGTAGATGGTACATATATACAATGGAATATTGCTCAGCCATGGATGGGAATAGATTATTGCCATCTGTGGTGACATGGATGGATCTGGAAGTTATTTTGCTGAGTGGAGTATGTCAGACAGAGCAAGACAGATGCAATGTGATTTCACTTATATGTGGAATGTAAAGAACAAAATAAACAAACAAAACAGAATCAAACTCATAGATACAGAGAACATTTTGATGGTTGCCAGATGGGAGAGGGGTTTAGGGTGAGTAAAAATGGGAAAGGGATTAAGAAGCACAAATTTGTTGTTGCACAGTAGTCATGGGCGTGTAAGGTATCGTATAAGGAATGTAATCAGTAATATTGTAATAACTATATATGGTGTCAGATTGGTACTAGATTTATTGGAGTGATAGATGGGAGAGGCGTTGAGGGGCAGGGTAAAAAAGGTGAAGGGATTAAGAAATACAAATTGGTAGTTACAAAGTAGTTGTGGAGGTATAAAGTTAAGTGTAAGGAACATAGTCAATAAGATGGTAATATCTATGCATAGTGCCAGGTGAGTACTAGACTAGTCAAGGGGGTCACTACTTAAGTTATATAAATGTCTAACCACTATTCTCCACACTTGAAATTAATATAAAATAATATTGAATGGCAAAATAAAAAACAAACAAATACCTCATTCCTTTAATCCTCAGGGGCAGGCTGTATAGTTGGATTTTCCCACTGTCTTTTCACCTCAGAAGATGAGAATGCTAATTTTATACCCATGTCTTGGCAGATGAACATGATGTTCCTATTTATCTGCCAATTGTATTAACTAGGCTTATTGGGAAACTGCTCTTCTATCCCCTGACTGCCAGATATACACAGCACTTCATGCCCCTTATCCAGTGGTTTTAGCAGGAAAAGCAGGGAGCTTATATTCCATTCTCTGCCTAACTGACACAAGCAGCATTGATTTGATTGTCCTGTTGGAGTTGTGTTGGTGGGACAGAAGCACAGAGAAACAGCTGATCTTTGATCACTACTCTCCTCAGAAGCAAGTGATGTTCAGATTCCCCCATCAGGGTGATGGTAATGGGATCCAGCGTTAAGCTGAGCCTTCATCCACACGTAACGTCAATGAAACATAATGCTGTGAGCAATTGGGCTCATCACTAAGCTTTACTGCTACCATGGCAGTGAATTTAATTCAGGGCTGAGTCTTCACACCAAACAAGCATCAATAAGATGAAACAAAGTAGTACAACTAGGAACCTAAAGAGTATACCAAGTTTCCTCCAACCCTGAGTTCAGTAGGGCCTAATGGGAAGATGAACTTTCAAATACATACACCTAGCAGCAATGAGAATGACCAAGAAGGACAAAGCAAAGCTACTTGACACTTCTTTTCATATCTCATGCCACTACCCCATATCAACAGAATCCACTGTAGAACACAACCTCAATTCCCACCATGCCTAAATAAGACAGAATGAAGTACTGGGGGGTGGGACTATTTGGTACTCTATTTTCCAGACTTTACTCCGCTGGTATCAGCAGGACCCAGTAGGAAGCCCCTGACTTGCTGCAA
Organism: Aselliscus stoliczkanus; assembly: GCA_033961575.1. Lineage (NCBI taxonomy): Eukaryota > Metazoa > Chordata > Mammalia > Chiroptera > Hipposideridae > Aselliscus > Aselliscus stoliczkanus. Next base: position 70,140,292 of record CM066737.1, on the reverse strand, counting down.
CAAAGCATCATAGTGACTCAACCTTTCACTTATCCTGGCATGGTGACAATGTGGCCCAACTGAGAGCTTATACCACACCCTGACTTAGAGGCAACCAGGTGGTATGAGTTGGTACCCAGGTTTCAAAGAAAAGGTATAAGCAGAGTTGAAGGGGGAGCTGCACACTAACCCACCTGTCTGTAATAAGTCAGTGTCAGTCAGCTCCCCAATTTTGTGATTGCACAGGTAGTGTCAGTGGCGCTCAGCAATAAATCAAACATACACATCAACCCTGCCCTTCTGCTAAACCTCAACAAGAAGATTCCCTGCTAAAATAAAATTAAAGAGGACCCAAAGTTTCCTTATATAATAGCCAAATTTCCAGGCTATGACTGAAAATTAGTCATCATATCAAATATCAGGAAAACAAAAACTTGAATGAAAAACAGACAATCAAATGATGTCAACACTGACATGAATTACATGTTAGAATTATATGACAAAATTTTGAAAGCAGCCATCATAAAAATGCTCAACAAACAATTCAAATTTTCTTGATACAAATGAAAATTAAAAATCTCAGCAAAGAACAGAAAGTTATTTTAAAAAAAGAACCAAATGAAAAGTATACAACTGAAAGGTATAGTACTACAATTAAAAATTTACTAGATGGCTTCAACAGTACAGTGGAAATAACAGAGAGAGAATAAATGAACTTGAGAACAGATCAATAGAATTTACCCAATTTGGGCAAAAGAGAGGAAACAGACTAGAAAAAAAAGTGAGTCTCAGGGACATGTGCTACAATAACAACAACAAAATAAACCCTAAAATCTGTATGATTATCGTCCCGGAAGGAGATGAAATAAAACAGTAGGACTGAAAAATATTCAAAGATATAATGAATGAGCACTTCCAAAATTTAGCAAATGAAGTCAACTTACATTTTTAAAAAATTGAGTGAAATTCAAATAAAATAAATCAAAAAGAATCTGTACAAAACCAAATTATTATTAAACTTGTGAAAACTTAAGACAAACAAAAAACTTAAAGACAGAGACAGAAATGCAAAACTTACAGGGGATCACCAATTTAAATTAGTGTTGATTTCTCATTTGAAACAATGGAAGCTAAAAGAAAGTGGCTCATTTTTTCAGGTGCACAAAGAAAACTGTCAAATATGAATTCAACATCAAGAAAAAATATCTTTCAAAATTATGGGGATTTAATGATATTATCATATAATGGAAAACTGGTGTTAGTAAACCTGCTCTTAAATAATGGTTGATGAAAATTCTTTAAACAAAAATAAATGATTATAGCTGAAGCCATTGAACTTCAGAAAGGAAAAAGAAAAAGGACTTTGGAATGGGTAATAATAGAAGTAAATACAATAGACTATTCTTTTCCCCATGAGCTTCTTAAATCATATTTTATAATTGAAGCAAAAATAATAATACTATCTGAATTTGTGCTCAGTGCATGCAGTGGAAATACATAAGGCAATTATATTCGAAAAATAGGGAAAGTAAAGGGACTCAAATAGCAGCAAGTTTCCTACAATTCACTCAAACTGGTAAAATATTGAAATCAGTAAAGTGATAAGATATATGTATATAGTTTATCCACAGGAACCACAAGAAAACAGTAAAAAGTGATATACTCAGAAACACTATAAATTATCAAGATGGAATCTTAGAATATTAAAGTAACTCAGAAGAATGAAAAAAAAAAAGAAAAAGTAATATGAAGAAAAAACCCCCACATTTTAAAAAAGCAGAATTAAGCTGTACATATTAAGTTACTTTAAACGTAAATTTTCCAAATATACCAATTAGGAGATAGAGATTGATAGAGTAAAAAAAAAAAGTTATGCAAAATATGGAGTCTACAAGAAATCCATGTCAAATATAATGATATGTGTAGTTTGAAAGTAAAAGAATGGGAAAAAGATATAACATAGAAATCTTTACATAAAAAAAAACACCTTTATATATAAAAAAGAGTAATTATATGAATATTAGACAAATTAGATTTCAGAGCAAAGAAAATTACCAGAGACAAAAAAGGATATTACATAATGATAAAATTTTCAGTCAGATGAGAACACATAGCAATTCTAAATGTATTTGTACCAAACAGCAGAGCAGAAAAATACATTTAAAAACACTTATAACGCTGAAAGGAGAAATGGATAACTCCACAATTTTAGTTGAGGACTTCAACTTCCGATCTCAGTAATTGGTAGAATTATTATAATATCAGTAAGGATATAGAAGAACTAAATAGCCTCAATAACCAACAGAACCTGACAAAAATAGGACACTGGGTCACAGAATAGGAGAAGACATTTTTATGAAGCACCCATGTAACATGCAAGATAGAACATACCCTGGGCTATAAAACAAAGTTCAAAAAACTTAAAATAATTGAAATCATGCAGACTAGTTCACTGATTATTATGGAACTAATCAACAAATCAACAAGGCAACAGGAAAATCTCTAAAACACTTGGAAATTTTAAAACACACTTCTGGGGGCCGGCTGAGTGGCGTGGTGGTTAAGCGCTGGCCTGGGAAGCCAGTGGCCCCGGTTCGGTCCCACATATGAGGGCCAGTGACACTGCTCTCAAAAAAAAAAAAAAAAAAAAAAACCAAGAAAAACAACACACTTCTAATTAATCCATGGAACAAAGAGAAAGAGTCAAAGGGGAAAATGCATATAACTAATGAAAATACACAATATTAAAATATGTGGGATGCAGGATGTAAGAAACATGGCAGTATGAAGAGTGCTCCATTATATCTTCCCTTGAAGTTACAACAAATTGAACAACTATAATTCAACAAAGAATTCTCTATATAACACATCAACATGTCTGAGAGATCTATGCAGGGAAACATCTGAAAGTGGACAAATAGGAGTGAACAGGGGAGGGGGGAAGGAAGAAGTTCAGAGACAGGAGCTGTGGGATGCAGCCCAAAGCTCACTGCGGTCTCGGGAGAGGACAGGGGATAATGGAGACTGCAGGTTCATTTTCTGTGGCCCCAGCAATCCTCTTTGAGGGATCAGCATATAATACGGCTGAAACCAGCAATCGGGGCAGAGAACTCAGGGCAAAGACTAAATACAGAAGTAAAAAAACTGGTCTAATAGCCCTCACTGCCAGGCAGAAACCAAAGCCATGGAGCCTGGCTGCCGCCCCATAACCTCCCAGTTTTAGTAGTAGGCGGAAGAAGCTGTAGCAATGTCAGACTAAAGAAAAAAAATGTCCACAGCTCTGAGAACTGAATAGATAGTTCCAGAAGGGCAGATGTAGAATGAGGCTAATTCCAGTGACAAGGGAGGACCCATAAGGGTGAGGCAGCTACGGTCTGGCAGTCCCTATTACTCAGAAGAGAGAAAAGCCACAAACACATTAGTTGCCTCTCCCAGTCCACCCCACCCCCCACCTCTCACAGCTGATCATAATGGGAGGACACAGGGCTGCTGAGGGGCACAGCTCTGCATCTGGCTGCAGCAGAAGAACCGGGATTTCAGAGGCTATTAAAGAACGACTGGGTCAAAGAAGAAATAAAAAGATAGATCAAAAGATACATAGCAACAAATGAGTACAAAAATACATTGTATCAAAAGTTTCGGGATTCAGCCATAGCAGCAATAAGAAGGAAATTTAAATCATCACAGGCCTCTCTCAAGAAACAAGAAAAATCACAAATGAAAAACCTAACATTACATCTTTGAGAACTAGAAAAAGAAGAACAAATGAAGCCCAAAGTCAGCAGGAGGAAGGAAATAATAAAAATTAAAGCAGACCTAAATGAAATGGAGAACAGAAAGACAATAGAAAACATTAATGCAACAAACGAGCTGGTTCTTTGAAAAGATTGATAAAATTGACAAACCCTTGGCTAGACTCACTAAGGTAGAAAGAGAAAAACATAAATAAACAAAATCAGAAATGAAAGAGAAGTGACAGAAATGACAAATACCACAAAGGATCATATGAGAATACTATGAAGGACTATATGCCACCAAATTCAATAATCTAGAAAAAATTGACAAGTTTTTAGACATATGTAACCTTCCTAGACTGAATCATGAGGAACTGGAAAATCTAAATGACTGGTTAAAAGTAAGGAAATTGAAGGACTCACCCAAAACCTTCCTAAAAGCAAAAGTGCAGGACCAGATGGCTTCACTGGTGAATTACAACAAAGATTGAAAGATGATTTAATACCTGTTCTCCTCAAACTCTTCAAAAAGATTGAATAAGAGGCAATATTTCCTAACTCATTTTATGATGCCAACATTACCCTGATACCAAAACCTGGTAAGGATAACAGGAGAAAAGAAAACTACACACCAACATTTCTGAAGAATACAGACACAAAAAATGCTAAACAAAAATACTAGCTAACCAAATACAATAATACATTAAAAAAACTATACATTAAATAGACTATATATCACAATCAAGTAGGGTTCATTCCAGGGCACAAGGATGGTTTGACATATGCAAATAGATCAATGTGATACATAGCATAAACAAAATAAAAGATAAATTCATAAGATTATATAAATACATGAAGAAAAGCATTTGACAAGAAACAACATTCATTGGTGATTAAAATACTTAATATAATGGTTATAGAAAGAAAGTACCTTAACATAATAAAGGCCATATATGACAAATCCTCAGCTAATATCACTTAATTGTGAGAAACTGAAAGCTTTTCCTCTAAAATCAGGAACAAGACAGGAATGCCCCTTCTCCCCTCCATTATTAAACCTAGTATTGGAAGTCTTAGCCAGAGCAATCAGGCAAGACAAAGAAATAAGAAAGGTATCCACATTGGGAATGGAGAAGGTAAATTATCACTTTTTTGCAGATGACATGATTCTTTATATAGAAAACTCTAAAGACTCCAACAGAAATACTATTAGAAGAAATAAATGATACAGTAAAGTTGAAGGAAACAAAAATCTAATGCTTTCCTGTATCCTAACAATGAAATTTCAGAAAAAGAAATGAAAAAAAAAATTCCCCACTCAATTGCAAGAAAAAGAATAAAATATCTAGGAATAAACTTAGCAAAGGATATGAAGGATCTGTATACTGAAAACTGTAAGACATTATTAAAAGAAATTGAAGAAGACACAAAGAAATAGGAATATATTCTGTGTTCATGGATTGGAAGAATTAACATAGTTAAAATGGCCATATTACACAAAGCAATATCGAGATTTAATGTAATCCCCATTAAAATCCCAATGGCATTTTTTTTTCAAGAAATAAAACAAAAAAATCACCAGATTTGTATGGAATCACAAGAGGCCCCAAATAGTCAAAAAAAATCCTCAGAAAAAAGAACGAGTCTGGAGGTATCACACTCCCTGACTTCAATTTGCACTACAAAGCAACAATAATCAAAACAGCATGGTATTGGCAGGAAAAAAGACACGTAGACCAATGGAATAGCATTGAAAACCCAGAAATAAACCCACATATCTATGGCACATAATTTTTGACCAAAAAGCCAAACACAAACAATGGAGAAAAGAAAACTTCTTCAATAAATGGTGCTGGGAAAATTGGAAAGCCACGTGCAAAAAAATGAAACTAGACTGCTATCTGTTGCCATATACCAAAATTAACTAAAAAAGGATTGCGGGGGACCTGCCTCCACTGACCAGGGCTCAAGAAGGTGGACACGGCGTCGTTGGTCATAAAAGACAGAAACCTCTTGTTGCAGTAAAGACAGAAAAATGGCGAGAGAGCTCTCCGGTTTATATCTTACAGGCTTTATATACATTTTTCATTTTAGGGTACGTGCAAGGGTACGTGTAGCATAGCAGGAAAAATATGCATTACCTCAGTGAAAAGTAGATCATTAACTATTTACCAGAAACCTAAAGGTCAGTGAAACCTTAGGGAGTCAGTTTCCCAAGACAATTTCTTCCATTAACCCAGATAGCCATCTTTCTTTTGTGTCCCAAGGAACTGGCCGTTCTCACCATATACCTCAGTAAGTAGTAAGCACCCTCCAGGTGTAGAAAGAAACAATAGAAGCAGAAAAACAAGTTTATGCTTCACCAAGCCCACTAAAGCCAGCTTGCAAGCCCCTCAATATCGGGCTACATGGCCCTCAATAAAGGATCAAAGACCTAAACATAAGACCTGAAACAATAAATTGCATTAAGAAAAGCAATTAAACAAATTTTATTAAATTAATGGACCTTGGGTTCAGAGAAGATTTCGTGAATTTGACCTCAAAGGCAAGGGAAGTACATAAAAGCAAAAATGTATGAATGGGACTATATCAAACTAAAATACTTCTGCACAGCAAAACTGACCATCAATAAAACAAAGAGGCAACCAACTGAATGGGAGAAGATATTTACAAAGAACGCCCCTGATAAGGTGCTAATATCAAATATATATAAAAAACTCATACAATTCAACAACAAAAAAACAAACAATTCAATTAAAAAATGAGCAGAGGACCTGAACAGATACTTCTCTCAAGAAGACATACAAACAGCCAACAAATATATGAAAAAATGCTCAACTTCACCAGCTGTTAGGGAAATTCAAATCAAAACCAAAATGAGATACCACCTCACACCTGTTAAAATGGCTACCATCAACACAACAAGTAATAACAAATGTTGGAAAGCCTATAGAAAAAAAGGAACACTCATACACTGCTGGTGGGAATGTAAATTGGTATAGCCACTATGCAAAACAGTATGGAGGTTCCTCAAAAATTAAGAATAGAATTACCATGTGACCCTGCAATCTTTCTTCTGTATATCTACCTAAAAAATCTGAGATTATTTATCTGTAAATATATCTGTACCCCATACGTACTCCCTATGTTCATCGCAGCATTATTCACAGTGGGTAGGACATGGAAACAGCCAAAGTATCCTTTGATAGATGATTGGATAAAGAAGAAGTGGTACATATACACAATGGAATATTACTTGGCCATAAGAAAAGATGAAATACTGTCATTTGTGACAACATGGATGGATCTTGAGATTATCATGCCAAGCGAAATAACAGAAGATGGTGTCAAATATATGGTGATTGAAGGAGAACTGACTCTGGGTGGTGAACACAGAATGTGATATATAGATGATATATATTATAGAAATGTACACTTGCAACCTATATAATTTTACCAACCAATATCACCCCCAATAAATTTAATAAAAAATAAAAGTAAATATGTGGGATGCAACTAATACAGTGCTGTGAGGTAAATCAATATTACTAAGTGCTTAATTAGAAAAGAGGAAATATGTTGAAACAGTAATGTGACTTCCTATTTAAAGGAAGTAGATGAAGAAGATTAAAATATACCTGAAGTAAGCCAAATAAATAAAATAATATATATAGGAAGAGAAGTCAATGAAATAGAAGAGAAGAAAAACAATGGTGAAAACCAGTGAAATAAAAGCTGGTTCTTTGAAAACATAATCAATTTATAAACCTCAAGACTGACAAAGATAAAAAGAAGGGAGATATGAATCACAATATCAGGAATGAAGCAGAGGATAATATCATTTCAGACTGTACAGTTAATAAAAGGATAATAAAGGGAATACTATAGACAACTTTCTGCTCATTAATTTGGAACCTAAGAGAAATAGATCAATTACGGAATAACCACGAACTAGTGCAATGCTCCCAATATATAACAAATAATTTCAATAGCCTTATAACTATTAAGGAAATTCAGTTCATAGTTACAAATTTCTGGAAAAAGAAATCTTGAGGTCCAAATGACTTCACTGGAAAAGTCTCCCGAATGTTTAAGGATGAATTAACAGCGTTTTTACATAAACTCTTTTAGAAAATGAAAAATGAGTGCACTTTTCAGATTACTCTGAGCATCCAGTATACTGATACTGAAACCAATAAGTAAGTAAATAAATAAATCAATAAAGCAACACAAAAAATAAAAAACTACAAACCAATACCTCTCATTTACTTAGATGCAAAAATCTTAACAAACTATTATCCAATCCAATTGAACAATGCATAAAAACAATTATATTCAGGGCCTGGCGAGTGGTGCATTGGTTAAGAGTTCACTTGGGATGCCAGTTCTGAGCAGCAGGGTCCTGATCGGAACCCACATGATGACCAGTGAAGCTGGGCCCTCTACAGCTAAGATGGTGAACAACATTGCAACCTGGAGCTGGGTTGCCGTGTGATGCCGGCAATGCGTAGGCTGCAGTACGGCTGGCTGGCAGTTGGCGTGCACTTTCCTAAGCTGCCATGAGCGGCCCTCCAATGGCTGGTGAGCAACTACCTCACTTGGGAAGATCGCAATGATAATTCCAACATGGGCCAGTGAAGTGACGTCCTCCACAGCTATACCGAAGAACAATAAGGACAGCAACTTGTCTGTTCCCCTCCCCCAAATCCCCAATAAAATCTTTAGGAAAAAAGAAAAAAATAATAATTATACTCAGTGATCATGTGAGACTTATTCCAGATATGTTAAAGGCAAATATCAACATTCAAAAATAAATCCACGTAATCTACCTTATCAAAGCTAAAGAAGAAGAATCCAATGACCATATCATTGAAGCAGAAAAAGCATTTGACAAAATCTAATACTATTCATGCTAAAAAAAAATCTCACCAGGTGATAATGAGTGGATCTTTCTCAACTTTATAAATAGCATCTACAAAAGAGAAAATTCCTGTGGCTACCATTCTACTTAATGATGAAAGACAGAATGCTTTACCACTAAGAATGGGAATAAGGCAAAGATGTCCACTCTCACTACTTTTATTCAACATAATGCTAGAAATTCTACAAAGTGCAATAAAAGAAAGTGAATAAAAATCTTACAGATTGGAAAACAGAGCTTCATTTCTCTTTCTAATCTATATGTCTTTTTATTTCTTTTTCCCAAATATCTAAGTAAATGGAAAAACATACATGTTTATGGCTTGGATGACTCAATATTATAAATTATCATAAAATGGGTCTATAGTATTAATGTAAATAAATCCTATCAAATATCAGAAAGTTATTTGCAGACATAGACAACTTTATTCTAAAATTTATATGGAAAGACACAGATTCTAAAACAATAAAAGCAATATTGACAAAATGAGTAATATGAGAGGAATCACTCTGCCTAGGTAGTAAGGCCTAATGTATAGCTATGGTAATAAAAAAGGGTGGTATTGACTGGAAACAAACACATTGATCAATAGAAGGAATGCAGCACCCATTATTGACCCCATACATATCATAAATAGCACATGGATAAGTGCTATTTTACAAAAATAAAAAGGAATTCAATGGAGGAAAAATGGCCATTCCACAAACGATGCTGGCAAATTTGGATATGCCAAGGTACAAATAAATAAAACAGAAACAAAAACCATAAACCTCTACCTATATGTCATGCCTTATACTAAAATTAACTTAAAAGAGATGAAAGGTGTGCATATAAAATGTGAAAATATAAAACATATAAAAATTATAGAAAAAAAACTTAGAAGAAAGTCTTCAGAATCTAGGGCTTAGACATGATACTAGAGCACAATCCATAAAAGTAAACATTGATAAATTGGATGTTAACAAAATTAAAAACTTTTGCTCTGAGAAGGACCCTCTTAAGAAGGTGAAGTGTTGAATGAAAAGACTGAGAGAAAATATTTGCAAATCACATATACAATAAAGAAATTGTATTAGTATTTTGAGTATTTAAAGAGCTTTCAAAACTCAATGTTAAAAAACCCAGTTTGAAAAATGCGCAAAAGAAATAACATCCATCTGACAAATAAGCACACAAAAAGATGTTCAACATTATTTACCATTAGGGAAATGAAGATTAAAACCATGAAATATCTCTATACAGTCATCAGAATAGATAAAATATAAATAGTGGCAGTATCAAATACTAGTGAATATGTGTAGTAATTGTAATCTTTATACTCGTACATTGCTGGTGGGAATGTAGAATGGTACAGCAACACTGAAAAACAATTTGGCAGCTTCTGATAAAACTAACCATGTAATTATCATATAACAGATAAGGCATTTAACCCAGAGAAATAAAAAAATCTGTTTACTCAAAAACCTGTATGTATATGTTTATATCAGCTTTATTCTTAATAGCCTCAAAGTGAAAATATCCCAGATTCCCGTCAATAGGTGAATGGTAAAGAAACTGTGGTATTTCCATACCATGGAATACTCTTTAGCAATGAAAAAGGAACAAACTTTATACACAGAAACTTGGATAAATCTTCAGGGAATTATGTTGAGTGAAAAAAGCCAATCTCAAACTATTACATATTGTATGATTTCATTTATATAACATTTCTTAAAGAGAAAATGTTCAAAAATGGAGAACATTAGGGCCAGCAGAGTGACGTGGTGGTTAAGTGCTGGCTTGGGAAACCAGTGGCCCCGGTTCAGTCCTGCATGTGAGGGCCAGTGACACTGCCCTCAAAAAAAAAAAAAATGGAGAACGTTAGTGATTGCCAGAGATTAGGGATGGGGGAAGGAGGTGTGTTGACCTTTTATAGAACTGTTCTGTATTTCGACTGTGTGAATGTCAGTATTCTGGGTTTGATTTTGTACTATATTTTGACAAATGTTGCTATTGGATAAAACTATGTAAATGACACATGAACTCTCTCTATGTTGTTTCTTACAGCTGCATATGCACCTAAAATAATACAAAAAATTAAAAAATAACAAAAAAATTCAGTTAGGTATACCTTTTGCCACTTTCTCTCAATCCAAAGCAACAATTATTAAATTACAGTTGTGCTTACAGGGTTCCACATTACAGCATCTTTGTGGCTATTTTGCTATCTAATTATCACAACTCTGGCCCCAAATCCCCCACGGAAGGCAGCAGCCACAGTGTATTCATTTATGACTATGTCTTCAGGGCAATATATTAGTATGTTTAAATATATATATGCAATATTTGGTTATTCAAGAACTATTTAACCCTCATCATTTTAATCCCCTTTAGCATCAAATAATGTGATCAAACAAATGCTTATTTTATTATTATTATGAACAATACACAATTGACAGAGATTATTACTGATTTCATCATCAAATCCATTGAAGAGCCAGCATAAATTATTTTATCTGTGCCAGTCTCCCATCTATTGCCATGTTGTTTTACATTTCTTTATATAGCAAAATCATGTTTTTTGTCAAGTAACTAGATCTTCATTTCATCATTAATTTCAATCTTCTTATATGCTCCCTGCATGCAGTTTACAAACTACTATTTCTAAAAATGAGTGTGAACTAATCAATTTTACAATGTATCTGTTAGCTGAAATATATTTACACATTAAAAATTTTTGGAATAATTCTTACTATCTAAGGATTTTATTGTTTTTAGGAGGAATAGATGATGTAATAATTTAATATTTGCTCTGGCAAATGTTAAAACAAGCATGATTTTTACCAGATCAGAAAAGAAAGCTATTTAATAATCTTGAACTAAACATAACAAATGTCACCTGGCATTGAATTTTGTAGATATGTCTGACAACAAAATGAGTGAAAAATATTTCTGTGTGTTCTACCATTAAATGAAGGATGTTCTCAAAACACTTCAGTGTTCTCAAAACACTGAAGAAATAAGAAAAGAATATTTGTGACATCTAAGGACATATAATGGTGCAAAATAAAATACATACATGCAATTCCAAGGAATTCTGAATTCCAAAATTATGAATGCTGAATTGTCGAATCCCACACGACAGGGTAGGTGGGAGTGGAGAAGGGATGGTGAAAGGTTAAGAAAGAGAAAGAGACACAAAATAAGAGAGAATACAGTTTAGGGCCAGGGAACCTCTGCCTCATGCATAGGAAGCCCAGAATCGGGCCTGACTGTTCTTTTTATTATCTTACACATAAGCAAGGATCAATGTAACTTTGGTGGTCTGTGTGTCTCACACCTGAAAACATAGCTTAGGGCCTAATCACCCACACCTACAAACTGCCATTACCAGAGGTCCTATGAGGTTATTGTCATGCACCTCTTAAGAGATAAAACTTCCTCTGACAAGGCTTACTGATTAGAATGCACAAGGACAGATATTATCATATCAATAGGTCATTTTACAGGCAGGCTGCCAGACCCTGAAGCAAGGGGTTCATGCCCTATTTCTGTCAACTCTTGATTCCTCCTATTGGCACCCACTGGCACCCATGGGCACCCACGCAGCCATGTCTGACTTATGTTGATTCTACCTTGAAAAATCTTAATCGTCATTGACAAACCAGCCATTCTTTGGTGCCAAACAGGGATATATACAGTAAGCATAATATTGAAGTAATGATCTGTCTTTATGGAGAGGTGCATGGAGGCAGACAGGCAGGCTATAATGTGACACTAAATCATTTGTTAGATCTTTCTAATTATATATTAATTTATATTTGCATTTGAAATTTAAGGAAAAAAGAATAGTATAATAAGAAAAAAGGAGTAACATATTTGCATTCTCCAAAAGAATCATAATAGCACTAAAACAATTATGAATTTCTTTCAATATGTGTGTTTGTGTGTGTGTGTGTGTGTGTGTGTGTGACTTATACTGATCCTAGTGTACTTTTTGTGTGTCTCTTTGTTTAACTATCAAAGATAAGCAACTTTCCATGTCTATAAATATACCTAAAATATACCTATACTATATAATTTTCAACAAAGGGACAGAATTTTGTTCTTCGTGCCATAATTTATTTAATAATATGTATTTTTGGACATTTGTGAATGCTGATAGTGTTGAAATTGTATATAGTGTTGCAATATGCATTGCAGTATATAAATATTCTGCATGTATCTGATAATTTAGTTATATTATATTACTAAAACATGATAGATATTGTAAAACATATATCCATTTTTCAGGCTTTTTATATTCACTTCCTAATTGTCCTTCAGATAAAAGTAATTCTAATTAGGGCTGGCCAAGTGGCGTGTTGGTTAAAACCTGGCTTGGGATGCCAGTGGCCTCGGTTTGGATCCCACATATGAGGGCCAGTGATGCTGTCCTCTACAGCTAAGATGGTGAACAACAGCTCCACCTGGGTTGCTGTGAGTCCCCAGCACAGCATAGCTGCAGCCCCTGCTGCAGTGGGCTGCCATAGGCTACAGTGAGTGGCTGGAAGCCAGTGTGAGTGGCCGGCTGCAGGTGTGAGCTGTCAAGAGCCACTGTGAGCGGCTGTCCAGAGACCGGTGACTGATCTGCCTCACCCGGGAAACAGCGCAATGACGATACCAACATGAGCCAGTGAAGCAACGTCCTCCACAACTAGACTGAAGAACAAAAGGACAACAACTTGTCTGTTCCCCTTTCCTGGTTCCCCAACGCTGTCCCCTGCCCCCAATTATCCAATAAAATCTTTAAAAAAAAAAAAGTAATTCTAATTAATAATCTCACCAGCCATTTATGAGATTGCCCATTTCCCCACCATTTTCCCAATACATGATAGAATAATTTGAAAAATAATAATAATGATAAATAATTATTGTTATTTTACTAATTAAAATTTTCAAAGTTCTATTTTTGCCTACAATTTCATAAGATTACATCTACTATATGATAGTTTTATAAATAAAAAACAGTAGGTTATTCTTGTTTTAATTTTTATTACATTGATTCCTAATGAGGTTGAACATTATTTACATGTTTATTTGGCTATTTCTTTTATTTTTTTATCCTTTATTTATATTCTATATACTTTTTTTTAAGATTTCATTGGGGAATTGGGGAAGGGGAACAGCCAAGTTGTTGTCCTACAGTCTTAGTTGAGGGCACAGCTAGCTCAGCTCCAAGTCCAGTCGCCGTCTGGCTGCCCATCAGCAGCTGGTGGCTACACAGCTCAGCTCATGGTGTCGTGTTCAATCTTAGTTGCAGGTGGGCATAGCCCACGATCCCATGTGGAGTCCAACTGACAACCATGTTAGGAGCATGTGCTCTCACCAGCTGAGCCATCCTGCCACCTTTGGCAGCTCAGCAGCAGCTCAGCTCAGGCATAGCTCACTGGCCTATGTGGGAATCAAACTGGCGACCCTGTTACTCAGAGCTCACGCTCCTAACCAACTGAACCACTCGGCAGGCCCTATATACACTTATTTTTTTTATTCTGTTAAAATTTTTTACAAAAATGTTCCTAGATACTTATTTTGTTTATAATTGTGTTTATTTTGTTTTTGATAACAAATAATTTTAACTTTTATGTAACAAATCTTTTAGGAATTATTTTTATTTAGGCAGTATGTCATATTATATTCACCTTGATATCTAACAAACAAATTTATTTTCTCTCATTGTTTTATGGTTTCAAAAAATGCTTTAAACTCACATCTAGCTTTGGGTTATGATAAAGGGTAGGAAATTAATCTCCTCAGTTGAAATTCATATTCATTCAGTCTTCATTTTGAGAGATTCATTCTTTACTTAATTTTGAGAAAATATTTTTATTTATTTAAGTGTTAAAATGTTTCACTATTTGTTTCAATGAACATAAAAACTTAAAATCACTTAAAAACTTAAATCATTAAATGTTGCAAAATATTTAATGCCAAGTTAGAAACCACATTTGTGTCTCAGTCTAAATTGTCTCTCTTTTAACTGTGGGATGGTAGGTTAGAAAAGATTTTATGAGCATGTGGACTATTAATTTAATTAAACATCAACTCTTGAAATGATCACTTGACTTTGACATTTTTAACCAAATTCATCTGGCATTTTTTTTTTTTATGGCTTACAGTTAAATGATATTTCAAGCAAGTTTACTTGTGTACTTAAGATCCCAAGGATGGAGGTAACTGATAAAGTAACTTCCACAAGTCCAGAATTTCACTCCATACACATTTACACTTGGTAAACTGAAATCGCACTTGCAGAATAACAAAATAGCCAATTAATACCAATGATAGAATGTTTCTATTCTCCAAATATGTGAAAAAAATAACAACTAGAGAACATGAATTATATTTCAAAAAATAGGACCACTTGCATTATTACAGATACAAGTTTTAATTGATATATCCAAGCCACTGTCATTGTATTTTGTCCAGTACATCTACTCTAACAATCCAGGTTTCCTCTTTCCCATCTTGGCTCTATGCCATCAACCCTTAGTATTTTCTTCCCCATCATCATAGTGTTTAATTCTGTTTCCCCTTACCTGAGGATCAGTCTTTCTTACGTGGTAAATGAAGGGAACCAAACTTTGGCACCCTGAAGCTGCTTTTTGAGATATTGATTTTAAGCTGTTTATTAAGAACTAAGACTCAGAAAGAACCTTTTGCCCTCTCTCCTTTTCTGCCTGAGAGATTCAGACAGAGAAACCTGCACTAGGAAGCAGATTTTAGGATGTTTGCCTAACAGCCTAATTTGAATTAAGTATGGTAAATAGGAGGGCTTCAGGCAGGGCAGGGCCTGTTAGCTGGATACCCCTGTCCCATTTGTTTCCGTTGCCTAGCAAGAATTTGCCTGCCTTGCATGTTCCACTCTTCCTTAACTACCTGTGAATTGCCCATTCTCAGTTCTGAAATCTAATACCCAATTCCCCCACCCTTCCACCCCCACCGCTGCCTTTCTCGTTTGTCCAAATATATCATATATACCCAATACTGTCTCACTGTCTTTGGAATTTTCATGCTTATGTGAATTCCCCTTGCACATGTATTAAAATTTTTATTTTTTCCTGTTAATCTGTCTCCGTTAATTTGATTATTAGCCCAGCTAGAAGAACTTAGAAAGTTATTAAGTTTTTTAACCCCACATAAGCTATACTTACATATTGATTCTAAAAAATATTATTGTAAATAAAATAAAATAAAAATATAATAAGAGTATCACATAATATCCTTCACAAGTGCAATAGAGAGCAGAAACCTACACTGTCCCAAATCAAAAGAGTGAATTAATAATGATCATATAGGGGGGAATTGAGTCATATTCTGAGCCAATGGTATTTTAAGATCCTTAATATGTATTGCACAGGATATTAGCTTTTTTGCACATTTAAAAGTTGTAATTAATCTAGATTTTAAATATTCTTAGAAAAACATAGCAAAATGCACCCTATACAATTTTTAATTAGATAAAAGTATCAATCATAACAAACTTTTGGTGAACATTTATCCCTATTGAATTACCATGTTTCAATATATAAATCCCAGATAATTTCTGTAAGCCCATCAAATAGTTATCTGGGGCACCTAGTTTCCAAGGAAATTAGTTAGTCATTATTTATTCTAAGACATTAAATTTTTATTTTTATTAACTCAAAAATAAGCAATATTTTCATATTTAAAATGCATTCTAAGTTTATGTACTGCTGCACAAAAGAAAGAACCACAGGAAAACAGCAAAGTGCAGCTTGATTGAATATTCAGATGATGCCCTTATCTCCCTGCTGACAAAGTTGTTGAAGTAAGCTAGCTAATACCATCAGTCTTGCATGGTTCTGAGTCATAAGTCTCTATACCACTAACTTTGTTGCAAGTTATCACTCATTCCATTTAAGTGACTATAGTAAGTTTTTCACAGTATTAATTTACTTCTATAAGGTTATCACAAGAAATTCTACATTAAAATTTTTTTTATAACTAAAGTATGTTTGCAAATCATGGCTAGCAGGAAAAAAAAAGATTGGCAGAATTAATTCTGTCTTCTTCACTGTAAAAGAAGGATTGGAATCTATTTTATCATAAACCTAACCAATCTCAGTGATTTATTTATGCAATATACATATTTATGTTTGGGGATCTTGGAGAGAATGTTACCAAATTCCTTCTTGAACTTTCAGTTTTTAGGCAACCAAGTCATACAATCAGAATTCAGTTTTAGGAGTGCAGAGGGACTTGGCCAGAAATATTGGGGGTGCCAAAAAAATGTATACAAGTGGACACTTTGGTCAACATTGTTCAAACAGTAGTTCGCCGTAATCAGAAGTGTCTGGACACTGATGGTAACCACTTTGAGCACCTCTTGTAATTACAGAAGTCTAACATGACTTATATTAATCTTTTGTTATTGGTATATATTGAGTAATACAATTTTAATACAGTTTTCCTTTCTTAAAATGTGTGTACATTTTTTTGGCACCCTCTGTATACCTGAGCTGATATAGTGAAATTATGATGGATCTTGATTACATGTCCTGAAAAATACATTACCTTAATTATCTTTAGATTTACGTTTACATCATGAAACTGATTATTTCAAGCCTTCTATATGTGCTTTTCCTTTGGAATCTAGTTCTTAGCTATAAGGCTCTTTCTTTTTTTTTAAGTGAATTTCCTCATGTCTCTAGTCAAATCAATTTCTTCACATGAATGCCATCTCAATTCCCTCAGAATGGATGGTAAAGTCGCTGAATACATCCTAGGAATGAATTTTATGGCTCTGCTATGAAAAACTAAATACTTTCATTTAAACTCAGTCATTAAGTTTTAAGAACTGATTTAATCGATTTCTTCTTATAATAGGTAACATTTACTTTAGATTAGCAGTATTCTCTACTCATTTTTAAACAAGCAGTTCCTAGGATGTCCTAAAACATTCTCATCTATGAGAAACGGTGTTGCTATCCTTGTATTTTATATCAATACCTAAAACATATTTTGCTGTTTTGAATTAAGAGACAATGTATTGATCACTTTTATTTGATATGTTCTAAACAGTTTAATCATCTATAATACAACTTCTAGGCTTTGTCTATATGGGACAAATTATTTCAATTGTAATATTTATCAATGATTTCTATTCTGAAATCAAAATCCCTGTTTAAATGTTTCATGAAAACAATGGCAATAATATTAGCAAGCATGTATCTCTCTTCAAATTCAGTAAATTAAACAACAATCTATACAATTTTGGGTAACATCTAATAGGTTCAGATATTTTTATTGACAAATTTGATTCTTTATTGCCAAATAGCCAATTGGATTTCTTTATTGTCAAAATGGTTTTAAGGTTCTCTCCATAACCTTGTCCAGAAATAATATTTGGAAATTGTATTTTAAGCACAAGACCTCAAGAAAGAAAAACAAAAGAAAAAAATGGAAAATTAAGTAGCATCAATAGAGAGAATTTAGGTTAACAGGATATAAGTGCTTTAATTCATCAATTATATTTTAAAAAATTATTGAAAACCATGACAAGATTTGTCGATGTTCTTTACTTAGGATCTTGTCTTGAAATGAAACAGTATGGATAATAACAAAATAGAATTTGTATTAATAATTTTGCATCATATTTAAAAATAAATAAATAAAATATGGAATTAAGTAAATTATTTGACCAAAAACATTCTGCAAATTATTAAGAAAGTCTCAATTATTTTCTCCAAAATATATTGGCTATTTACAAATATTCTGTTTTGTTCAAATTATTGCTAGATTATTTGTTTTATTTTGTATGGAAAAAATATGTTTTCTCTAAATCAGGGATAATTGAGGTTTAGCTTTACAATCTGGTAAGCACTAAAGAAGCATTTTAGATTCATGTCCTAAAAATTCTGCAGTGATGGTGAGTCAAAGCTCTGAAATACATGTTATTTATAAAACAATGTAACTTCAGTTCTACAAACATTTTAAAGATGCAGTAATCTAGGTCTCTCCTACTATTGACCATCAATAGTAAATGTCAAGATGTTTTACATAGTAATGTCATGAGAACCATTTTTAAAATATAGGCTTTCTTTTAGGATCTGTCACACCCTAAACACAGGTTGAATTATTTTTGTAAATTTTTTATAAGCTTGAGTTCTATAGTTTTGAAAATAACAGAAGGAAGGACCGCTGGAGATTAAAGAAGTACATAGAGGTTTAGCACCAGGAAATCTGTCAAGCAACAGACAGAGTAAGATTCAATTTCCACCAAGAGTCTCAAAGAGGAGAGAGTTGCAAAGTTTGTGAAGTGGGATTACCCTGAACAGTGGTAGGTCAGGTTTAAAAATGGGAAGAAGGGTTGTTTAAATATGTCCCTTCTGCTTGAATTTGTATGATGATTTTTCTGGATGGACAGAGCTATTTGCCTGGAATTATTTCATGGTTATTGATTATTCATGTAAAACAACTTCTAGCCATGCTTTCGCTCATGGGTATAATTTTATTAGTTATGTTAGCTATATTTTTATGTATATAATATTCATCACAGTGAGAATGACCTTAAATAAAATATGAGAATGTTCTGAGGTAGGCTTTGCTTAATTTGAAGTTTGCTTTTTAGGAGCTGCATTAGTTCTGACACTCAACCATTCAGAGCTGAGAGCTCCCAATCCCGCATTTCTGATGATAGTCTTAATGTTGTCTTTTATCTAATTTGCTCTTAAGACAAAGCAAGAGGATTACACATTGGTAATTTCTATGTAATGAGTGAGAAGATACATTTCCTAACTTTTAATATGAAGCTTCTTTTAACCATTACACTTCTCCCTCCATGAATTTGTTTGTTTGTTTGTTTGTTTTTAATTTGTTTTGAGAAGCAAAGTCCTCCTTATTCTGGCCTTATTTTTTTCCCTTCTATCTTTCATATTTCCCCAAACTGTGACAAGTCCATATGACCATACCATTTAAAAGATGCCTTCAAATGCCAAGATTCTATAAAACCCTATTTTATTTAAATATGCATTAAATTTAACATCAGGCTTGCATTTCTCAAAGAATATTCATCATTGCAAAAGAATGTCAACTACATTATATTAATGGTGCCATACTCATGCAATAAAGTTTATGGCAGCATATATAACAGGAATTATTTGTGACCTGGTGTGGGCTTGACTATATGAAGGGCTAAAACTGAAACATAAAAAGTCATTGTGTGTGTGTGTGTGTGTGTGTGTGTGTGTGTGTGTGTGTGTTATGTGCCCTTGATGGCATTACTTTAGGAGACAATGGATAGAATTAATCATTATTCTTATCACATGGACTGTATGCTATGAAGATATCATTGAGTCTAATCAAGGTAAACATTTCCAATCAGTTGGCAGCATTCTGATAATGAACTAGCAATGATAAGGCTGAATCAATTTTAGTCAGTTCTTCCGATGATTTCATTTTGCTTACAAAAGAACAAGAAATACAATCAAATTTTAGAAGGCAAACTATACTCTAAAGAGTTGAAAGCATTAGTCACTGGTATATTATGGAGCATTTTCTAAACATAATGATTTGCAAGTTTTTGGAAATGTAAAAACATACTGTATAGAGGACTACTGCTGTATCCTCACACTTTGTGGTTTACTAAAAAGCATAAGAAAATAAATAATTTTAACAATTATGATGGTGCTCTGTTGGCCCCTCTATGGTGACCAGTTGGCAGGTAGCTAGGAGTCACCCTCCAACTCTTCCCGCCCACACACATACACACACAGTCAGAAAAAAGCAAAAGATAATTTGCTTGATGAGGACAGCAGCTCAAAAAGGTAATATTTGAATTGATTCAATTTCTCCATCCTAAACAACATTCTATTATTGTCTGTTGTCCTGTGTTGTCTGCTCAGGGATCAGCAATCTTTGCACCTTAATGGAAGCATGATGGTTGTGATATTTAAACTTAAGTTAAAAACATGCAAATCAATTAATTTTTTTTTTATTTCTTATTTGTTCATTGAAATATATTCCTAGTACTTACTGGGCATTAAACATGATATGAAATATAATAGACATATTGCTAAGAGCACAAGAGTGCTTTTTACTCTGCTCTTTCTTTGTATCATCATATACATGACTAACATATTTATATCACCCTCAGTCTTCTGCTATTTGGCAAATAATAAGATAGAATATAATATATCTTATTTTACATATATTAATTTACATATATTAGGCTATGATTTTAATGAGCTACTATCTCTAATTCTAAAATAGCTAACAACATTAGAACAGATCAAATAAGAAAAATGACATGTTAAGCTTTTTAAAATGTATGCATTTGGGCCAGCCGAGTGGCGCGGTGGTTAAGCGCTGGCTTCGGAAGCCAGCGGCCCCGGTTCGGTACCACATATGAGGGCCAGTGACACTGCCCTCAAAAAAAAAAAAAAAAAGTATGCATTTAATAAGGCTCTTTGTAGTACAGGAAGTTGTAAATTAGTCCCAGTAACCACAAAGAAGAAAATGTTTGGCCATAATCAGTTATTTCTGAATTATTTATTAAAGTAGTATTATGTATTTTTTTTTAATTTTTTTTTAGCTGAGCCATCCTGCCACCTATTGGCAGCTTAACGGCAACTCAACTCAGGCTGGCCTCGAGCCGCTGTTGCTCAGAGCTCAGCTCGCACTCTTGAGCGAGCTCTTAACCAACTGAGCCGCTCGGCCAGCCCATGTGTTTTATTTTTATATAGAGTTAAGAGAAGTAAACTAAATACATTTTTAATTTTAAGACATGAAATCAGTCTATAAACTATTCTGAATATTATTTTAAATATTTCAGAATAAGGCAAAGTTTTGTGATGAATTATATACAAATTTTAGTAAGGATTCTTAAATTGTGCAACATAGACAAGTATCAGATACTAACTACAATAACAATATAACTAGATACAGGGTTAGAGAGTTGTATAAACAATTATACCACCGGTGTTCTCTAATCAAAGTAAGCAAGAACAAAAAGGAAATTTGTTTCAACAAAAACACCAAGAAAATCATGGGTTCATTATACAGGTAGAAATACCATTTGTGCTGAGTCCATGTTCTCAATTACAGTATACGTTGGTTGGTTTTCTGCCCATCATCAATTACCTTTTCTCCTTAAGAAGATCTCAGATTAGCTCTGGGGCAAATCACCTCTCTCACATTCTTTTTAATGTGTGCTTTGTCCTATGCCTAATTACATCTTTCGCTATAAGGGTTGGTATATGAATTAAGTGTGGCCAAGAACCCCAATACCATCCCAATTTGTAAAGGGATGCTCATGTATACCAATCACAGTAAAAAAGATATACTTTGGGAGGTTTAGTGCATACTCTTATGAGGAAAGTAATATCTGTTCTTCTTAACTTGATGTATAATTATATAATCCTGACACTGTTGATAGCCATTTTCACTGATAAGACAAGAGCCTAAGAGTGAAAGTAACATAGAAAAAATAAGAACCCAGACCTGGAAATAGATCAGGTACTGTAAAAACTGAGTCTTTGAATCTTATCCAAGTCCCAAACTTTTCTATAATATTCAACAAAAATTCTTCATTTGTAGTTAGGGTAATATGAATTGGGCTTTCTTGCACTTGCATCTAAAATAGTATGAACTGCTAAAGAATGTACCAGCAAGAAATATTTTTGGTCATTTGTTGATTCATTTGTTTTTACTTTCTTTTTCTTTTATTTCTTTTTTTTCTTTCCTTTTTCTTTTCTTTTCTTTTTTTCCTGGAGATGCAGAAATGTTCAATTACATTTCCTGTTATCTATACTATTGGCATCCTGAAACACCCTGAACTTTCCAGGGACCCTAAAATTGCCCCCATTAATAATGATTATAACATGAAAATAATGGTAAAAAAATTAATCAAAGCTCAAAGCTCACTTTAGAGAGGATATTCCAAATAGGTAATGACCTTTGTCACCAAAATATTAGCAAAATCAGGGAACTTCCTGTTTCTGCTCCAATATGAAACGAAATCGTAAGTTGTCACAACAAGGAAAAACAACTAGAAAAACTGAAATCAATGACTGTTTTTGAACCCATCATAGAAGTGAGGTTGCAGGTAAACTGCTAGTCCAAAATATGGAGAGGCAGATGCTTCCAGAGTAACACAGCAACTGAGATCTCTTTATCCAGAGCAGATGCCACTGAAGCCATAAATTGGTAGGAACACTTAAATTATAATCTTGATAAATTGCTAGAGACTGAGTGTGGACTAATATGAGAGTGAGAAACTCCCGAGACCTTTAGTTTTAGAGGGAGACCTCAAAAATTTTCCCTCCGGTTAACCCAACAGTTTCTAAAGATGAGGATACAAGAAGGAGCCTCTTGAGCGCTAGCATAAAATCAGGGCAAGTAACTTGTGAAATGAAAGATGCCCAGAAATATCTTTAAAACATCATTTGGGAATGATTAAATAGAAAACAAAATAAAACATAAAGGCAACATTTTATTTCCAGGGACTTTGTCTGAATACACAAACATTTAATGAAAATGGAATTATTAATGAAAGTAAGAAACTAGCAGAATGTACTGAACATAAGAAACAAGAGACAAAATGCAAGTACAGAATTAACTGATGTGAAATAAATCACATAAGATGTAAACAAAAACTCATGAAAAATGAAAACATTCAAGGAAGGCAAATACTAAATAGCAGGAGAATTTACAAAACATGTGCTAGTCCTATGTAAGGAAAACTACAAAAATGTTAAGAATTATGAGTATAAAGAAAATCTTACCAAATGCAAATTTCTTGCTGTATATCCTCAATAAGCATTGTTAAATAGTATTCATTAATGTAAAGTTGCCGAAGGACTGCAAATCAAAATTATTTCATACATATGAATTTCAGGTCCTCTAAGCTTTGCTCTTATTATGTTTATATCACCAGAAAAATTCAAATCAATAATAGGGTCCAATTTGAGAAACATTTTTAAGAAACTAGAAGAAAACGATTGTGCCAATTTAGCTATTTAGTACTTTCAACACAGAATTATAATTTATGATCCTTTATCTGTATTATTATTTGATTTATGTTATTTTATTCAAGCTCCTCTGATATACAGCTCTACCTTTAACCTGTTCTCACATTACATCCCACATGTTGTGCATCCATATCATGGAATACTATTCAGCAATTAAAGAAAGTGAACTACTAATACAAACAGCTCATTTCAGTAATCTCAAAGGCATTAAGGTGAGTACAATAAATCAGACAAATAGGTTACATACTGTTTGGCTCCATTTATATAAAATATAGGGAAAGGTATAACTACAATTATAGAAAACAAGCCAATGTCTATCAGAGTTTGGGGATGGAAGAAAAGGGTGACTATAAAGGGATAATATGAAGGATTTGAGGAGGTAATAAAGTAGAACTGTTCTTTCATTTGGGTAGTGGTTAAATACACTATATATACAATCTATATATGTATTAAAATTCATAAAGCTTAACTAAAAAAATGCTATATGATGATTTAAAATATAAATTTATAAAATCATAGACTCATAAAAATTAAATAACACCAATCCTTGCTTAAATGAAAAAATATTACAAAGAACATCAATTAAATTTCTCTCATCAGTGTATTTAGTCCTCTATAATTAGCTCTTTTTCTGTTAGACTTAATGTCACATATCTAACTTCACAAAGCATATTTGCTTCTGAACTGACACTATTTCTAGAAATCCTATTTTTGTCCATTGGCACATTCTGAAGATAGTCTAAGTGATGTCATCTCAGATGCTTATACTCAGGAATCTATTCTTTCAAGGGTCAACAGTTCAGTGCATTTGTTATAGTTATTTCTATGAGGCTCTGAGGCTGTCCTTTCTAGAAGACAAAAATTCTAACTGTATAAATAGCATTCTTTAGGCATACATGAGATGGAAGCAAATATTGCCTGATAATGAGCCTGAATAGCTGTAATTACAGTGATCAACAGTATCAGAATGGAAGGTAGTAAAACTCTTTATTGAATACTGAACATAACTGTTTCATAAGTGTTTAATCAATGCTTTTTCTGAGGTTAAGAACATATGGGCAAAGAGGTCACTGACCAATCATCAGGGCCTTCCAATAAAATACACAATATCTGAAATATTTATATTGATAGCATTTAACTATATAAGCTCTTTTGAAAGTTACAATTTTTCCATGTAGTTTTAAAAATAGCATTGAGCTGATTAAGAAATAAGAACATATGAAACATTTCTTATTATTTATAGCCTCCCTTTCTTATAACATGAAATTTAAAACTTTGATTTTTCTAGAAGCCCTTTGAGAAAACAGTTTTAATTACAAAATATATTCCATAAAATTTATTTTATTTTGCCTGATATTAGTATAAAATCTTGGAACAGCAAAACTAAAAGAATTATCCAAGAAAATTTGGTCATATGATAAAGATAGGATAATAGATGCCTGATAGGCAATTCTTATTTAAGCAAAGTGAAAATAAAGAATTTTACAATAAGTATGGATAAAGGCAAAAGAATTGTAAGTAAAGCTGAGCTCTTCCCAAGTATGGAAAATTTGTTTTCTCGTATAGAGAAATCCTTTCTTTAAATCAATAGCTAGTATGGTATCAAATACCTTTTCTATACTATTAAAAAATTATATACTTCTCATCTAATTTTATAAGTTCAACAAATTATATCAATGTTGGCAATAATATTAACTCTATTTGTAATGCAATAATATGCTTTGATTAGATTAAATAGATGGATTAGATTTTTAATATTATATTCAGATTTTGTACATAATATTTAGAAGTGAAATTTTTTTTAACTGAATTTTGTCATTATTAGAGTTGTAGTCTTATTAATTGAATAAAGCCTTCTACTGGTTCTTTTTAATAAATAAATCTACTACGTAGTGTTGGGAAAAATATTAAACAATGTAATGCATCAGTCTACTATACAAACACCATTTTGATTTCGTTTACCAATGTGTGTGTTTTAAGGAAATAAAATTAGAAAGAGATTGTGTTAAACTGTCTAAATGTTAGATGATGCTTCATTTGATGACCATTTAAGATCAGCATAGTTACACCAAGTGGACAATAGGAACTCTGAAATCCATTAAAATAATGATACTTTAAGTCAAGACTGCTTTAAAAATCAATAAAATAAGCAAATTTTGCTAAAATTTAATATACTTGACCAAAACAGTCTAACTTAGGAGATTTCAAAAATAAAACATTTTCACATACAAATCATTTTAAAGAAAAATGTACCTATGATTAATAGCAGGAATATCTGTAGGCAATTTGTCCCATGTATCAGCAAGCATTTATTGCTATATATCTATCTTTAAAAAAATTATTTTATTGACACCTGCATATTACATACAAACATGAAAAATACAATTAAGCCTTTAGAAAGAGAATGTTCATGAAAATCAGCCTAACAATCTGAATATGAATTTTAAACATCTTTGTTTTGCAATTAAATGTAAATTTGCATTTATGCAGTTCAGAGTTTATGCAGGTTTCTAAATATGTAGAATCTAGATGTCTTTTTCCCTTTTAAAATTCTTGCAAATACATGTTCTTGATCCTCAATTATTTTATTCACTTTTGTCTTCTCTTTGATTTGGCAGCATAAAACTCATGAAAATTGTTTCAGCTAGAGCAACTGTCATTCAGAATCTCAGACAAATTGCAATATTAGCATAATGTATCATGACTTAAATACAGATTTAAGTAATTCCCCATTGATTATTTCTGTTATAATAGGGTTACATTTTACTTAATGTTGCTGCACAGTCAATGAAACACTAAGTCTATGGGTAATTTGAGCATTTAACTGCATTGATTCTACATTTTAGTTACTATAATTCTGAAGATAAAATGCTTTTATGAGTAAAACAAACTAAACCAGTTCAACTACTATGTATATTTAATTTTAGTTGTAAAATTGAACCAAGCGGAAAATTATCCAATACATTTTTTTAATTTTGAAAAAAATAATCTCTAAAGATACAATTTTGTATTTGGAAAGATTGAAACACACTACTATATAACTGTTTAGGTCTGATTCCTGAAAGGAATATAAAAATATCTTTATCAATACTATTTTGAATATAGTATTTTGATTTCCACTTAGGTTTTTCTTACTTCCCCACCCAAAATAATATATCTCTTATTCTTTCTCATGTCATTTTATTCTTATTCACTTGAGGTTAATTATCACATATTATAAATCAAAAATGAATGTATTGGTTTACTTTAGTATCTGTATTCCCAGTAGACTGTAAAATCGATGAGATCAAGGAACATCCTAGTATAACATAATAGAAAGAGCATGGGTTCTGTGCCAGGCTACCTGTTTTTTAATCTGATCTATACCATTTATTAGACATAGAGACTTGGATATGTTATGGAATCTCTCTGTGCCTCACAAGTGAATGGTTTTATATGGCTCTAATTAAAAATAATCCCACGCTTCTCAAAACATTTTTTTCCTGATAGCACATATTCAGAGCTACATTTAAGGTCTATGCATGGCAGCTAAGTCTAACAATAAAGAAATCAGTAGATTAAAATCTGCCTAAGGGTAATTTTGTTCCCTAACAACAAGTTTGGCACTGAAGTATAATTTTCTATTTGTTCCCATTCTCATGTGTGTTTGTTTTTTTGTTTGATTGTCTAGATGAGTTCACATCCTTCTTATTACAAATCACTACTTATTTTGGACTAACATTATATTATCTGAGATGTATCTTAACATGTTCATAATAGTTTAGAACACCTTAGTATGTGGTCCCATATATTTTCAAAAACTCTGCTCATTAATCTTCTATATTTTGATATACTAAATTTCATAGCTTTTTAAAATCACAGATCCTTGAACAGAAAACACTTTAAACACTTTAAACTTATAAGCCTCTATATATTTAGACTTTAATTCAAATCAAAAGTTGATTTAGGGACCTCCTATTTCTGGTCCAACATATAAGCAACTTAGAAATTGTTACTCTATTCTAACAATGCATAAAAAGCTGAGCAAAATGAAATAAAAATATCAGAACTCTCCTTGGATTCATTAAAGAAGAAAGAACTCTGCTTCTAAGATTGAAGAGACAGTCAAATATGGAAAATCACAACTTACTGAGGCTGTAACACATGAGCAGAAACCTCCATGAGAACCAGTTGGTGAAGAAAAACATAAATTGTAGTTGATGAATGGCTGGAGGCTCAGTGTGGACAAATCTGAAAATTAAAAACTCCAGGGAGACCCAGTTATAGGGGTATCCCACATTTCTGTGAGTTTTACTTTCAGGAGCTTGATCAAGATCTCATAGTGAATATCCGAGAAAAATTTGCTTGTGTTTCCATCAGAGGGAGGAAGAAAAGTAACCGTGTTATGCCAGAGCATTTTGTGCTTCTTAACCCTCAAGAGAAACTAATTTATCAAAGTCCAAACTATTGCTTTGATTTTAGGGCCAAACTTGGGGAAGTGGGGAAGGGAAATACCCAACTCTAGCCTCCTCTTGCCTTCCATGTGGAGGAAGGGAAAAATTCAACTTTAACCTGCTCTAGGCTTCTATGTTGTAGAAGAGAAATACCTAACTCCAATGCCCCCTCGCCATTTTGGAGGAGGAGGGACTGAGAATTACTTGTAAAATTCATAGTCCAGAGGCAAAAACTTATTTAAAAACCGAGGCCTAATCATAGGACTATAAAATGCTTTCCCTCCTCTCACACCTTAACACCACATTCATAAAAGCCTATTTACCACAGTTCCTTTTATTCAGTACATTATGTTTGGCTATGAAAAAAATTAAAAGTCATACTAAAAGTTAAAATCAAAGTTTGAAGTGCCAGAGCAAGCATCAAAAGCAGACTCAGATACAGCAGAGATATTGGAATTACCAGACCAAGAATTTAAGACAACTATGATTACTATACTAAGTCCTGTATTTGATAAAGTAGACAGCATATAAGAACAGTTTGTCAATGTAAACTGAGAAATAAAAATTCTATGAAAAAATCCAAAGGAAATGTGAGACCAAAAACACTGTGATAGAATGAAGAATGATTTTAAGAGGTTAATTAGTAGTTTGAGCACTGCTGAAGAAAGTATCTTTGTGCTTCAAGATTTGTCAGTAGAAACTTTTAAAACTTAAAAACAAAGCCAAAATATGTCTGGAAAACATGGAACAGAATTTTTTTCCAGGAACTATAGGACAACTCTAAAAGGTACAATATGCATGTAATGGGCATAGTAAAAGGAGAAGAAAGTGAGAAAATAACAGAATGTATTTAAAACAATAATGATTAAAATTTCCCCAAATTAATGCCAGACAACAAACCACAGAACCAGGAAGCTCAGAGAACATCAAAAAGGACAAATGCAACAAAACAAGCAGAAGTACACACGAAAAATACCCCCCAAAACAAACAAGCAAAAAAAAAAAAAACCCAAAACCAAATAATTAAAAAGCATATCATATTCTGGCCTGGCCGAGAGGCGAGATGGTTAGGAGCTGGCCTGGGACGCCAGCGGCCCAGGTTCGGATCCCACATATGAGGGCCAGTGACACTGCCTTCTAAAAATAAAAAGTTAACAAAAACAAAAACAACAACAACAAAAAAACGAATATCATATTCAATCTACAGAAAATAAAAGATAAAGATAAATCTTAAAGCCAGAGGGGAAAATACCTTACCTACAGAATGGCAAAGATAAGAATTACATCTAATTTAATGTCTCCTCAGAAACCATGCAAACAAGAAGAGAATCAAGTGAAACATTTAAAATGCTGAGGAAGCCAAGTGGCGCAGTAATTAAGCTCTGGTTTGGGAAGCCAGTGGCCCCGGTTCGGGTCCCACATATGAGGGCCAGTGACACTGCCCTTAAAAAAAAAACATAAAAATAAAATGCCGAGGAAAAAAAATCTAGAATTTTGTACTCTGTGAAATTATCCCTCAAAAGTGAAGAAATAAAGACTTTCTCAGACAAACAAAAAATGATGGAATATACTACCAGTAGACCTGATTGGCAAGAAACACTAAACAATGTTCTTCAGAGAGGTTAAATCATATGGGTCAGAAATTCAGCTCTACATAAAGAAAGGAAAAGCACTGGAGAAGAAATAAAGGTAAAATAAATACTTTTATTTTTCATTTTTTTTTTTTTTTTTTTTTTAGGGCAGTGTCATTGACCCTCACATGCAGGACACAAACCAGGGCCGCTGGCCTCCCAAGCCAGCACCCAACCACCGCGCCACTCGGCCGGCCCAAATGGACTGCAGGCCTTTTATTTTTTTTTATTTTTATTTTTTGAGGGCAGTGTCACTGGCCCTCATTTGTGGGATCAAACCAGGGCCACTGGCTTCCCAAGCCAGCGCTTAACTGCTGCGCCACTCGGCTGGCCCTTATTTTTCATATTCTTAATCTAACAGATAACAATTCAATTTCATATATATACTTGTTTTATGTAAACATATATATGTAAAATGAATAACAATTGAAACAAGGATTGGAAGGAGGAATTATGATTATTTTATTATGGTAAGGTACTTGTAGCACTAGTGAAACAGAATAGTGTCATTTGAAAGTAGACTTGGGTGAGTTAAAAATGTATACTGTGAACTCAAGGCAACCACTAAAAAAATGGGGAAAAAAAGAAATATCATTGATATGTTAAAGAAAAAATATGAAATTGTAAGAAGTGCTCAATGGAAACTACAAAACAGAAAAAGTGTGAAAGACAAAAATACAAAACAAAAAACAAGGTCAATAAATATAAAATAGTAACAAATATGCTAGATGTTAATCCATGTATATCAATAATCAATTTATGGGTCAATGGTCTCAATATACTAATTAAAATACAGAGATTACCACAATGGATCATAAAGTAAGACCCAACTATATCTAGTCTATAAAAACCTATTTGAAATATAAAGATATATGAAGATATAAAGATACACACACACACACACACACACACACACACACACAGAGTAAGGAAATGGATACAGATACACTATGCTATCACCAATCAAAAGAACGTAGAGTTGCTATATTAATTTCAGACAGAGTAGAAAACAGAGTAAGGAAAGTTATCCAGGATAAAATGAGAGACATTGCACAGTGATAAAGGGGTCAATTATTCACAAAGACATAATAAGCTTTAACATGTATATGCTTAAAAAGAGTATTAAAATACATAAGAAACAAACTGATAGAAACATAAGGGGAAATATTATAGATGAATCCACTATAAGATATGGAGACTTCAATACCCTTCTCTCAAAAATGAACACATCCAATAAGCAAAAAACTAGTTAAGGACAGACTTAAACTTGAGTACCATAATCAACTGGATATAACTGACATTTATCAATTACTTTATCCAACAACAGCAAAATATACATTCTTTTCAAGCTTTTATGATACATTCACCAAGATAGACCACATTCTTGGCCATAAACACACTTTAACAAAATTAAAACTACAAATCATACAAGGGCTGCTCTTAGACCACAATCAAATTAAACCAGGAATAAATATCAGAAAAGGTAGTTTGAAAATTCCAAAATACTTGGGGATTAAACAGCAGTTTTCTATTTTATTTTATTTTTTTAGAGGGCAGTGTCACTGGCCCTCAAATGTGGGATCCAAACCAGGGCCACTGGCTTCCCAGGCCAGCGCTTAACCACTGTGCCACTCAGCGGCCCAAAACAGCAGTTTTCTAAATAATACATAGGTCAAAGAAGAACTCTCAGTAGAAATTTAAAAACATCTTGAACTAATTGAAAATAAAAGTGAAACTTATCAAAATTTGTTGGATACAGAGAAAGCAGTGCTTAAAGGGAGATTAGTAGCATTGAATGTATATGTTAGAAAGATATATATATATATATATATATATATATATATATATATATATATATATATATATATATATAATAGTCTAAGTTTCCACCTAAGGAAACTAGAAAAAGATGAACAAATTAATTCCAAAGTAAGCAAGTGCAAAGAAATAATAAATATTAGAGAGGATATCAATGAAATGAAAACAGGAAATCAATAGAAAAAAGTTAACAAAACTGAAAGCTGTTTTTTTGAAAAGATGAAAAACAAACAAAACACATAAAAGGATAAGTCTTTAGCTAGGCTAACTAAAAGCAAAAGAGAGAAATGACAACTAACATCACAAATGAAAGAGGAGACATTACTAAGATCCCATGAACATTGGAGGAATAACAACAACAAAAATGTTATGAACAATTCAATGCTCACAGATTTGATAACCTAGATGAAATGTACCAATCCTTGAGGGACACAATCTACCAAAATTCATACAAAAATAGATAATCTGCACAGGCCTATATCTATTAATGAAACTGAATGAATCTTGTATATAATTTTACAAAACAGAAGCATCAGGCTCAGATGGGTTGACTGATGTACATATTCTACTAAACATTTAAGGAAGGAATTATACCAATTCTCTATAATACATTCTCTCTAAGTAGAGGGACTACTTCCTAACTCATTCTACTAGGCCAGAATTTTCGAACATCAAACAAAGACATGATGAGAAAAGAACATTACAGACAAATATGTTTCAAAAACATAGATGTAAAAATTCTCAAAAAATTTTAACAAATTGAATCCAAGATGTGTAAAAAGTTTTATCCACTATGACCAAGTGGGATTTATACCAAATTTGAAATGCTGATTTAACGTTCAAAAATAAATTAATTTAATCCATCACATGAATGGATTAAAAAAGAAAAAAAATCACATGATCATATCAATAGATGCAGAAAATACTTTGAAAAAAATTCATCACCTATTCATGGTAAAAATTCTTGGTAACTTAGGAATTGAGGAGAACTTCCTCAACTTGATAAAGAATATGTATGTACACATACAAAAAATAAATTACAGCATACTTAATGGTGAGAAACTTGAAGCTTTCCCACAAAGATCAATACAAAAGTAAGGATGTCCCCTTCCACCATTGCTTTTCAATATCATACTGGAAGTCCTAGCTACTGCAATAGGACAAGAAAATAAAATACATATATACTGATTGGAAAGGAATAAAATAACATTTTTTATGCAGGTGAATGAATAAGTAGAATCTGAAATTAAAAGCATAATAACACATATATTAACATTCCCCAAAACTAAATACATAGGTATAAATATAACAAATATGTACAAGATCTATATGAGGAAACCTACAAAATCTGATGAAAACAATCAGAGATTAAATAAATAAATGGAGAAATATTCCATCATGGATGTTGTCAAGACATCAGTTATTCCTAACTTGATCTACATAGACTTTAGGTGACAATGATCATCTAAATAACTTTGGGACTTTGGATGATGATTGTAACAAATGTACTACTCTTGTGTGAGATATGGTAGTGGGGGAATCTGTGCTATTTGGAGGCAAGGGGTACATGAGAAATCTTTGTATCCTCCGCTCAATTTTCTGTGAATTTAAAACTGCTTTAAAAAATAGTCTATTTTTGGGCCGGCCGAGTGGCGCATTGGTTAAGCGCTGGCTTAGGAAGCCAGGGGCCCTGGGTCGGGTCCCACATATAAGGGCCAGTGACACTGCCCTCAAAAAAAAAATAGTCTGTTTTTTTAAATTCATTTTTTATAACATATTTCACACAATCAGAATATTTGTCGCAAAAAATGTTCATGCTCCTTTTAGAAGCCAGAAGCAAACAAACAAACAAAAAACACACAAAATATTCAACTAGGAGCTAGGACACCTGGGTCCTTAATGCTACATCTGCAACTACTTAGGTGTGTGATTTTGGATACATTTAATCTGTTAGCACTCAGTTTTTTCACCCACAAAAATGTAGCTTCAGTAAGCACTATCTAAGGTCTCTCTCTCTCTCTCTCTTTTAATTAAAAATTATTGGGGTGACAATTGTTAGTAAAGTAAGGTCTTCTGTTTGACATTAAACTATGAAGTCACAATTCTGAAAAAATATACTGTATATATTAAACCCTAAAATGTTGCTTCTCACCTGTACTTATTGTTCGTTCAAAGTGTTGTTTCTCTAGGTACATGCATAAGGTTAAACTTAATCCTTTTAGTTTAAAATTTTTGGTGAGGGAAAGAGATAATATTCTTTGTTAACAGCATATAATAAAGGAAATTTTTAGAATTTTTTTCAGAAGTTCCGTTAACCTGCTTCCCTTATCACTGTGGGCTAGTTGAAAGTCATCTATATTATATAAACAGAAAGTAAAACGAACAAAATCATGACATAAAACCAAGCATATAATCAAACAACGTTCTTTGAATATATATTTGTCATGTTATAGCACCTAAGGAAATGTTCATAACTTTTAAAGTAGTCATTATATTATAATGACAATAGCAATAATTAAGATTTATGTTTAAAATGTATAGTTCTTATAAGAATTTTAAAACAAATAGAAGTTAGGTTATTTATTGTGCTTAAAATTTCAACAGTCCTTTTGTTCCTGATGAACACACAATAAGTAGAGATGAGCATTTTGATTCATTTTAATCATTACAATTTTGATACATAATTTTTCTTGAAAAAATTTTGTAGTAACTTAAAACATCTATTAAGCTGTATTTCAGTTAGGTTTTCTTGGTCCATGGCCCTCAGAAAATTGCCTATTTGCTGTTTTTAAATGTTAAGTTTACTTCACAAAGGTATCAATTTGTCCTGACAACACTTTCTATTTTCCAGGTATTCAATGTGTGCTCACGGGGTAAATAATCTTCTGCTTTCTTACATCAGGCAATTCAGCAAACTGACTGAATTTTAAAAGGTGCTGTCACTTGTCTGGAAGGGGTGGAGGTGGAAAGAAAGAAGAAACACAGCATGAATTTAATCAAAAGTTCAGGTAACCCCATTTGCTCTTAGAAGAGTACTGTGAAAAACCCTCTTGTGACACTGTTTAGCTCATTTGTTTAAGTAAAACAAAAAACAAAAAAAAGCACAGAAAGAATAAGAAGCCCTCAACCAATACAACATAGAACATCAGGACATGTAGAAAGTAAACCCCAACTCGGGGGCAAACTACATAAAAGTATATTTGTATCTGAAGCAAAATATACGACATTCTGTAGTCTCCCGAGTCTCAGAGATGGACTGGTACCAAGGCGTACAAGCTGTGTTTTTTTTCACATCTATACAGATACATTTTCCTAGTAGTTGACTGCATTTCAAATCAAGGTTTTTTGTTTGTTTGTTTGTTTTTGTGGTTATTGTTGTTTTTAAATCTGTGATTATCAGGTCTTCATATGAAGGGCATTTATAATCAGTTATTTACCGTGTGAAGATTGATTCTAGAAGACCACACTGAAGAGATAAACCGAAGGCAAGGAGGATAAAGATTAAACTCATCTCCCCTTTTATTATATTTTAAATAAGCTTGCTATGTATAGTTGAAGAGTGATTATTGACTAATGTACTTAGCAATGTAGAGGTCATGATCTTGGACAGAGAAAATGTAGTGAGGTGGTTAAGATAAACAATAAATGAATTAGATTCAAAATATATTTGGAAAATATGAAGTGAAGACACCATGTATAGATGCTTTTGAAGAGCTGTGTTATAAAGAAGAGGAGGCAGAAAAATGAGTTAATTGCCAGAGGAGGAAATGGAGTAAATTTTAAAACCATACTTCAATTTCACTACATCTTCTACTTGATACTGCTTTCTACTCTTGCAAAAATCTTC
This sequence comes from Aselliscus stoliczkanus, assembly GCA_033961575.1. Classification (NCBI taxonomy): domain Eukaryota; kingdom Metazoa; phylum Chordata; class Mammalia; order Chiroptera; family Hipposideridae; genus Aselliscus; species Aselliscus stoliczkanus. The sequence continues at coordinate 70,104,918 of CM066737.1, read as the reverse complement.
AAGAGTGGGCCGGCCAAGTGGCGCAGTGGTTAGGTGCTGGCTTGGGCCCCAGCGGCCCTGGTTCGGGTCCCATATATGAGGGCCAGTGACACTGCCCTCAGAAAGAAAGAGAGAGAGAGAGAGAGAGAGAGAGAGAGAGAGAGAGGAAGGAAGGAAGGAAGGAAGGAAGGAAGGAAGGAAGGAAGGAAGGAAGGAAGGAAGGAAGGAAGGAAGAAAATTTAATTTAAAAAAAAATCTTCAAGAGAATATAGGTAAAAGATGGCATTGCCACAGAGCTATAGAAACATGGAATTTTTCCATTTAAAAAATAATTTTTATTGAGTCTTTGTGTCTTTTTAAAGGTGTTTTTTATATTCTAAATTAATACATATAATTAAAAAATAAAATGTTGCAGTTTCTTTCAAAACTATGCAATTACCACATGACCCAAAAATTACACTCCTTGGTATTTATCTCAGCAAAATGTAAATTTACACTCACACTTACATTCATAATAGTCAAAACATGGAAACAGCCCAGATTTCCTTCAAGGGGTAAATGGTTAAACCAACTATGCTACATGTAATCCAGAAAATACTAGTTGGCAAGAAAAAAATGAATGCTTTTAATACATACTGAACTATTGATACATGCAATGATTTGAATGAATCTCCAGAGAATTATGCTGAGTGAAAAAAGTTGATCTCCAAAGACTACAAACTGTATGGTTCTATTTATATATTTTTGGAAAGATAAAATTTTTAGATTTGGAAAAAAGATTGGGAATTGCCTGGGTTTATGGATGAGGTTGAGGGAAGAGAGATGAGTGTGACAATAAAAGGATAATAAGAGGGATCTTTTTGATGATGTAATAAAAAAAAAATCTACACTATATCAATATCAATAACAATATTATACTGTATTTTATTTTGGGGGAGAAGTTACCATTGGGACAACTGGATAAAAGCCACACCTGATTTCTATATATTATTTATTATTACTGCATGTGATTGCATTTATCTAAAAAAAATTAAAACAAACAAAATTACAAAAGTCTGAGAGAGACAAAGAGAGAGAGATTGGCTCTCTGCTTAATTATCCCTCAATAATAAAAAAAAACAAACATCATGCAGACTCAGAGGCAAATGTTTTCATTTAGTGTTAATATACATCGACACACATATTTTAAAATACTACATTTATGTGTCTTAATGTATCAGTTTTAGCCACTGTCTTCTAAATATGTATATAGCAAAAATTATAAAATAATCAGTTTACCATTTTATGTTTGTGTAAATAATACTTACAGCAGAGCCTAGTAAAATTCTATGATTAATTTTTCTCTCTTACATGTTTTATTTATCCTGAAGTTAATAATTGTGTTTTTGATCACTTTCATAATAGTCCAAATATATATTTATACTTTTAAATGATTCATCATACTTTGTGAAACATGTGAGTTTTCATGGTGTTTTACTATGTTAACTCTGTTTACTCCCTTTATTTTCTTAAGGCCTCATTCCTGCAGTCCTTTGTCCTCATGGTCCACTCTAAGCTATTTGCTTTCCAGGCCTATTATGTTGATGTTCTCTTCTGTTTCATTGCTTAACTGTTTTCTGGAGGCCAGGTCTTTCTCTTTCTTGGTTTATTCCATTATTTTGCTGGATCACCTGCATCAGTAGATTTTTAATAAAAGCTTCTGTAGAATGCAAAATTTGTGAGTCTTTGTGTGTTTAAAAATATCTATATTTGACCATCATATCTAAATGTTGTATTGGAGGCTTTAAATTCCAGGTACTACAACATGAAGATATTGCTTTATTGATTTGTACTGTATAATGTGGCTTTTGGGAAATCCCATTCCATTCTGCTTTTCATTCCTTGGTATATGAGGCTTTCTGTGTGTGTGTGTGTGTGTGTGTGTGTGTGTGTGTGTGTGTGTGTGTGTATTATTTTGTTGTTGTTGCTGATGATGTTGTTGTTTGCTGAGTATTTTTCTGTTCATTTTTCTAAGGCTCTTCATGGGTACTGTTAATCTTAAGGCTTGTGCCCTTCAGTTCTAGAAATAATATTCTTATAGTATTTATTTGATAATGTTCTCTCCTCTGATTTTTTACTTTCTTTACAAGAAACTCTTATTACTCAACTGATAGACCTCTTGACGTGATCCTTTCAGCCCTTTGTTTATTCTTTCCGATTTTCATCTCTTAGTCTTTTGGTTCTACTTTCTAGGAGGTTTGTAAATTTTAGCTTAAGAAATTTCCAGTGAATATTTTGTAAATATATTGCAAAACAAAACTTTCACTGGAAATTTCTTAAGCTAAAATTGTATAATATATACATATATTATACATAGCCACTTTTATTTTTTGACTGCTTATTTCCCTTGGTGTGCTATTTTTATTTGATGGATATAAATAATATTTTTATCTACTATCATATTAAGTGCAATTTTGTTTTCTTATGTTTTTATCACAAAATCCAATTTTAATTTTAATTTTAAAACTCAAAACTATTTAGTTTTAGAAATAATTATCTTCCTGACCAACAATAATCAATAACCCCAAAAAAGCCATTTTAAAAATGTGATCTAATAGAAAGCAGCGATACTCCTGTACCTTTCTTTCTCAAGCATCTTTCTCATAACTTGCCATTGACAAGGCAGCTCACAGAGGAAATAAGAATGTTTAGTGTCTCTAAAAATAAGCATTGCCAGAACACATTCATTTTTATTCTTTAGAAAAAGATGTCAGAGAAAAAGCAGATTAATTTCTTTCTTCTTCACAGTCTCTCTCGATCTTTCTCTGCTTCTGTCCTTCTCTTGTTTTTAAATTTATACCCTCTCATTATCCAGAAGAGGCATTTAAATAGCTTACAGGTTAAAATATAATGCACAATAAGATAGGTTTAAACACCAAAGAGGCTATATGAAGCAGTTATGAGTAACTTACGGCTTGAAGACCACAGGTGGCTTAGCCACCTATTTTTAGGATTAAAGAATAGAAAAGTATGTCCATATTATATCTTTTCATCTATACCTGCATTCATATTTTAGTGACTGGGAGACAGTGCTTACTTTCTTGTTTGCATTTTTTATTTCATATGTATGCAATCTAAGTTGTAAGAATATCCATTTTATGTAGGGCTTAATAAAGTTATTTTTATTTTTAATAAAAAAGGTTGATGAATATTTTTATATATCTGAGTTTACCTTCATGTGGAAACCATTGCTCACAAATGTGCTGCAAAGGAAGCCAATCTCTAGACACTAATGGATACTACTACACTCCTGAGATATGCAGAAGTCTTCAACTGATAAATATATTTAGCAACTGAGGCAAAGAGAAGGACATATTAATTTTCATCTAGTCATTAAAAGTTTATGGAAAAACTACTACATCATTGAGGTTTAAATTTTTTTTTTTTTTAGGGGAACAGAAGGACGCACGTCTTTTTAGGGAGACCACTTCATGGATGGTGTAGTGACCTTAACACTGCACTGTACATCTGAAGCTGAATAATGTTATATGTCAACTATAATTTAACACATATATAGTCATGTGATGTGGAATATAGTGTGGGGATGGAGTCAATGGAATTGTAATAGATATGTATGATATCGGGGGTGGGAGGGCAGGGTAGGGGGAAGGGAGGAGTCACTTTGTAAGGGGTGAAAACAATAACTATTGCATTGTTTTGTACATCTGTAACTAATAATAATAATAATAATAATAAAGTTTTAAAAAAAAGAATCCTAAAGATTCCACAATAAACTATTAGAACTGATAAATGATTCAGTAAAGTAGCAGGATACAAAATTAATATTCAGAAATTGGTTGCATTTTTATACACCAATAATCAACTGTCAGAAAGAGAAATAAACAATCCCATTTATATTGCATTAAAAATATGTAAAATACTGGTAATAAATGTAACCAAGGAGGTAAAAGACCTGTACTTGGAAAACTATAAGACACTGAAGAAAGAAATTAAAGAAGACACAAATAAATGAAGCATGTACCATGCTCATGGATAGGAAGAATTAACATCATTAAAATATCCATACTATCCAAAGCAGTCTATAGATTCAATGCAATCCCTATCAAAGTTACATTTCTCACAGACATACAAAAAATAATCTTAAAATTTATATGGAACCACAAAAGACCCCAAATAGCCAATGCAATCTTGTGAAAGAAGAACAAAATTGGGGGTATCACACTGCCTGATATCAAACTATACTATAAGGCTATAGTAATCAAAACAGCATGGTTCTGACATAGAAACAGGCACATAGATCAATGGAACAGATTAGAGAGCCCAGAAATAAATCCACACCTGTATGCTCATTTAATCTATGATGAAGAAGTCAAGACCATACAGTGTGGTAAAAACAGTCTATTCAATAAATGGTGTTGGGAAAACTGGACAGATACATGCAAAAAAATGAAGCTGGACCACGTTTTTACACCATATACAAGAATAAACTCAAAATGGATTAATGACTTAAAGGGAAGACCTCAAATCATAAAACTCCCAGAAGAAAACATAGGCAGTAAACTCTCTGATATTGCCTGTTAGTAATATTTTTTTCTGATACATTTTCTCAATTAAGAGAAACAAAAGAAAAAATAAACAAATGGGATTATATCAAACTGAAAGCTTTTTGCAGAGCAAAGGGACCCATGAACAAAAACAAAAAGACACCCTACTGAATGGGAGAAAATATTCACCAATGATATATCTGATATGGTGTTAATACCCAAAATTTACAACTCAACACAAAACAAACAAACAAACCCCTAATCCCCCCCCCACCAATTTAAAAATGGGAAGAGAATGAGAAGAAGAAGGGTTGGAAGAAATTGATAAAGAAGGGGATGAGGATGAAGGTGAAGAAGATGAAGATGATGACTGTGGAGGAAGGAGATGAAGATGAAGGAGAAGATGTCTAATGGAACTCCGATGGATTCCAACCTTTTAAAATTTTCTCCACTCCTTGGGAGGAAGTCGCAGTCTTTTTCTTTCTTTCCTCTTGTGCACAGTCACCCCGTTTTTGAGTGTATATTGGGCTCACTGTTTCTCTATGAATATGAACAGTTAGCATTTACCAACATGTATCTGTCTACTTTCTCTTGTTTAAAAAAAGAATGAAAACTAAAAAGAAACAGGGTTATAGAAGGTCAGCAAAAGGGGGGTTGGACACATTTGGGTGAGTAAGTGGGCATTTTGACAACATGGCTTCTTCTTTGGCATGTTTAATTGTGATGTTTAATGGACATCCTTGCAGTTTAAGATGACACTTTCAAAATAAAATTCTATCTTTATGCTGAATGGAGCCCTTCCACTCAATGGGAGAATCAGCAGAACCTATAGGAGCTTATTCAGAATTCACATCCTCTATTATAATTTTGTTTTTGTTTATTTTAAAATTTTCTTTTTGTTTTGTTGGAAATTAAAAATGATGCTCAGTTTTAAACAAACAAAAAAAAAAAGAAAAACTACTACATGCAGGTAAACATGAAAGAGTTTACTTGCATTTTCTAGTTTGCTTTCTGTAACTACTTAAAAATATGTTTTGACTGACTGAATGAATGCATACTGGAAAGAATGATATTCTCAACCCAAGAGAATGGAAACCAATCCTCACAATGTTTAATTTAAAAAGTATGCTATATGCGTTATAATCAGCCAGACATTCACTAAACACAAAATGGGTGAGTTTTAAAGAAACAAATCTAAAAGAAGAAGAAATATTTTATTTTTCTATTATGATTATAAGATTACATATACTTGTCAAAACCAATAAAATTATACATATAAATAAGGTGAATTTTATTTCATGTGAATTATGCATGAACAATCTTTACTTAAGTTATATAGTACAAAAGAAAATACTTAAAATAAATAATTTATTGAAACAATAGATGATATTTAAAAGAAGGGGACAAAAGCAAAACTGCTTTTTGAATGACCGTACGTATAGATAAAGGGGAAAAAAATTTCAGGTTGCTTATTATGCCCAGAACGAATACTCACTGTAGCTCAAAAAAAATTATTTTCTATCCATCTGTCATAGAGCAAAATATTCTGGTGTTAGAGAAATGCACAACCAAACTACAGCGTATTTTAATCATTAAAATATAAATAAATACAAACTTTTTCATAAGAAGGAACTTCAGAGTTTTAGGTAGGCCTTCCTCTACACAATAGTTGAGTTTTTAAATGCATTACGTTAAAAACTGATCTTTGGTCAATTGAATCACATATTGTCATTTATAACTTTAACCTTCATTTTTAATGGCATTTGATTGGAAGTGGCTTGATGCAAGTCTCAAATCACTCTGCCTGGTAACTATTTTTTCAGATAGTTAATGACCCAAGCAATAAACATCTTAATGTGCCAGGAGACTTGACAATTTAAAAACAAAACCTAATGATGACGCGTTTTGCAAACTGAAGGATTCCTCTGTAACAAGAATAATGACCCTTACCTATATCCACTGTTTGTTTTGTTTGCTTAACATGGAATTCACCTATATTGAATTTCAAGGATGTTTTCCGCTGATACAGGGTGAACCATAGTGTCAGTTAGAATTATTTCAGTCACTGTACATCACAAATAACAGTATATGATGATATGATGGGTATCATCTGTCATGTTCTTTCCTTTAGTGCAACGCTGTTCAGAACTAAAACCAAAAATCTTTGCTTAGGATGTTGTTAAAAACACGTGTGTTTTGTTTTTTCACATCCCATCTGTCTCCCAAATTGTTTTTATTAGTTTAGCATTCTGACCCTTTCCAAATGCTAAACCAAATTATTATCAAAACGGCTCTAGTATTTATTTGCTATAAGAAGGCAAACCCTGATGAACTATCTCAGATCACAATATAGGTGTAAGTGCAGTGTTTAATGCCAAAGTTGGATGAAAACTTTCTCATTCTGTACAAGACTTAATGTATTTACTCCCCCCATAATATACATTTTACATGTAGTGTATAGGAAACTCATCTGCATATAAATCACATTCCCAATTACTGTTTGTTCTTTAGATTTCAAGATTCAAGCATGTATATTAATAAAACATATGCACTGTTAATGTAACCACAGAACCAGCTCAAAATGGTTCTATCTTGTTTAGCGAGAAGCATGGGCAGAGAAGAGAACTTTGATCTCCAGGTGTACTGTGGCCTCACAGCAGCCCTGCTGTCTGCCTCCCTGCATTTGTCCATAATAACAGAGCCTCACGGGGACAGGATATTCACTATGTTTATGGCAAAACCCCATGGGACCCTAAGAGAGAGGGCGGGTCAGCCAATGACCGGCAAGACCCTAAATATGCCCAGGATTCTAAAATAGGTGCAAGATCCTAAATAAAATATGCACATTAGGGCAGCCCAAGCCAGGCCTTCTCAGTGGGGTACCCTGGGAGGAATCAAGGAGGTGAAGCATATGGGGCCTAAGGGCCTGTGAACCCTTATCTGTAGAGCTAACAGCCTGCCAGAGAAGAGAGAAATCTTCCTAAGAAGATAACAGCAGTCCTCCTTGCATTCTTGCCTCTAAGTGTCATAGTGAATCATTAACTGTCCCCATAGGAGGCAATTGTGTATTGGTCAAAGGCCTTTCCGCTGAGGTGGTCTGTGGGACATAGGGAGATTTGGCTAAATTCTTGGGTGACCCATGTGATTTACAGACCTTGGAAAGAACAAAGCCCCTTCCCTGTGAGTACTCAATGAAAGCTGCAGTCTGACCAGATTCTGGGCTCTTGTCCATCAAACAGAGTCCCCTGGCTCAATTGCTTTTTTTAAAAAATATTTTATTGGGGAATCGGGGAAGGGGAACAGACAAGTTGCTGTCCTTTTGTTCTTCAGTCTAGTTGTGGAGGACGTTGCTTCACTGTCCCATATTGGTATCGTCACTGCGCTCTTCCCGGATGAGGCAGATCGGTCGCCGGCCTCTGGAACTTAAGTCTCCTCTACCCTTAACCAAAGGACTGGGACATAACCTGAACTCGAACACCAGAACCCTTTCAGAAGCAAAGGGTCCCTTGTCCAGGAAGAACCTGTGTCGACATCCCTTACCATAAATGGCTGAGCTCCGAGTCTTGCAAGTAAAACTTGCCCCACCAGCGCTTTCACGTAACTGTTCTGCCTATATCCTTAAAAACCTGCCCTGAACCCTGGATTGGGGAGCCCAGGCTTTTGAACATTAGCTTCCTGTTCTCAGTGGCTCCATTCATAATAAAATAGCCAATGTTTCTCCATTGCAATTCTCAGTGTTTAGTGTTTGGCTCTGCTAGCTCCAGGTAGACAAACTCTTTCTGTTGTTACATTAAGATCCTAGAAAGAGATTTATTCCATTTTACTTGATAGATGTTGCCCCTTTATGGCGATACACCTGATTATAACTGGTATCTTGAAAAATTATTCTTTTAAATCTAAATCTAAAGTGACTATATATTTTTACTCCACTATTTTATATCCAGTTTTTCTCTGCTAATGCTACAGTGCTCAGAAATTCTTTCCTGGATGGGACCCCAACCTCAAGCAGTCTGTCGAAATTTGTCAACCTAAGAAGAAACATGCCAACTTAATTAGAATGGACAAGCATCTTTCTGAATGGATAGTTGAGCTTGGCTGATATTAGTTAGCAGTTTTCCCTGCTTCATTAATCCTCTATGAAGGCTTTTATTATCTTTTGTTTATGATTTTTAATAAAATGGGTGACAACTATAGAAAAATATTTTTGAAAATAGCATTCCTAATATTGTTATATTTTAATATTTATGATATTAAGAATAAAATCTCATAACTTTTTAAAAAAGTGATAAATCACTTAACACTGACAAATCAATATCAAATGCCCTACACAATATTGAAGAAATTATTTAATTTTGCTCAGTTTAACTTGTGATTTATAATATATACACTCAGAAAAATACTTTTACTTACAACCCACTCTTCTTATGCCGTATTTTAAAAAACTCCTTTAAATATCTCATGACAAAGGAAAACTTATGGAAAAAGAATAATAGTATTCTTCTATTTTGGAGATAATTTGGATTATAAAAAAACTCTTTAGTCAAAACAAATGTATATTTTACTGAATGATGATCACATTTTTAATGTCAATAGCCTAATTTTGGTACTAACCATATTCCTGTAAATACACTTGCCTCCAAACATAATAAATAAATAATGTTTTAAAACAAATAAACCATTCAATACCAAATTAAAAATTAGAGTTCTTATTATGCCAAATATTATAAATAAAATGAGAAATGGGAAGTAGTCATTGTTTCCATATACAAAAGAATGAGAAGCTAATGGAAAAATGTAAATGAAAATCGCAGAAGAAAGAAAAAACAAAATGCAAAGTGATTTTTAAAAATCTTTCTTTAGATACATTTTAAACTCTCATGTTTAAAACCATTGGTTTTCAAAACCTAAACTGCAATTGATGTGTTTAAAAGAGAAAAACATTTGTGATATTCCAGTATTTACTTTCTTAAATGTTTGGTGATAAACAGAAAACAAAATTAGAGTATGACAAAAAGAAAACATAGAATGTCTATTTACTAAAATCGTATGAAGCAAGTCATAAACCCAATCTTCAAGATAGAACTTTTCTCTACTATATTTACCTATTATAACACACAGTGCCATATTCTACCAAGAAATAAATTCTTTTATGAGACAAGGAGGCATTATGGGTGAGGGTTTGATGGACACAGTTACTGGCTTATGCTAAAAAACAAAGCAAAACAATTATTTGAACATTGTGATTGTAAAATTAGGCCAGGTTTTGCACAGGTGGGTCAAGAAAATTTGTTAAATATAAATAGTATAGTGGTGGGGAAAGGCCAAAAGCTTTCCCCTTAATTTCAGGAATAAGATAAGGCTGCCCACTTTCACTAGTTCTATTGAACATAGCTCTGGAAGTTCTAGCCACAGCAATCAGACAAGAAAATGAAATAAAAGGCATCCAAATTGAAAAGGAGGAAGTAAAATTGTCACTATATACAGATGACATGATACTATATGGAGAGAATCCCAAAAACTGCTAGCACTGATAAGCGAATTTGGTAAGGTAGCAGGATACAAAATTAATATTCAGAAATCAGTTGCTTACACCAGTAATAACCTATCAGAAGAAGAAATCAGGAAATCAATCCCTTTTACAATTGCTTCAAAAACAATAAAATATCTAGGCATAAATTTAACTAAACAAGTAAAAGACCTGTAATCAGAAAATTATGAGACACTGAAGAGAGAAATCAAAGAAGATACAATTGAAAGGAAATACATACCATGTTCATGGATAGGAAGAATTAATATAGTTAAAATGTCAATATCACCTAAAGCAATATATAGATTCAATGCAATTCCAATCAAGCTACCAAGGACGTTTTTCTCAGATATAGAACACAGAATCCTAAAATTTATATGGAACCACAAAAGACCCTGAATAGCTACGGCAATGTTGAGAAATAAGAACAAAGTGGGAGGCATCACAGTACCTGATGTCAAAACATACTACAAGGCTACAGTAATCAAAACAATACGGTACTGGCATAAAAACAGACACATAGACCAATGGAAGAGAATAGAGACCCCATCCATATACGGTCATTTACTCTATGACAATCGAAGCAAGAATTTACATTGGAGTAAAGATAGTCTATTTAATAAATGGTGCTGGGAAATTGGACTGACACATGCAAAAAATGAAAATGGACCACCTCCTTACACCATATATGAGAACAAACTCAAAATGGATTTAAAGACTTAAATGTAAGACCTGAAACCATAAAACTCCTAGAAGACAACATAGGGAGTAAGTTTGCAGACATTACCCTCAGTAATTTTTACTGATATATCCCCTCAGGCTAGGGAAATAAAAGAAAAAAATGAACATAGGGATTACATTAAACTTACAAGTTTTTTCACAGCAAAGGAAATCATCAATAAAACAAAAAGGCAGTCTACTGAATGGGAGGAGGTATTTGCCAATGATATATCTGATAAGGAGTTAGTATCCAAAATTTATAAAACACTCATGAAACTCAACACCAAAAAAACAAATAACCCAATTAAAAAATGGACAGAGGATATTAAGAGGCATTTTTCTAAAGAACACATACAGATGGGCAACAGGCATATGAAAAAATGTTCAACCTCACTAATCATCAGAGAAATGCAAATAAAAACCACAATGAGATACCACCTCACTCCAGTTAGAATGGCTATCATCAATAAATCAACAAACAACAAGTGCTGGTGAGGTTGTGGAGAAAAGGGAACCCTAGTGCCCTGTTGGTGGGAGTGCAAATTGGTGCAGCCATTATGGAAATCAGTATGGAGTTATCTCAAAAAACTGGAAATGGAACTGCCGTATGACCAAGCAATTCCACTCTTGGGTATCTATCTACCCAGAAGAATCCAGGACAAATTTGAAAAAATATATGCACCCCTGTGTTTATTGAAGCACTGTTTACAATAGCCAAGACTTGGAAACAACCAAAATGCCCATCGGTGGAAGACTGGATTAAGAAACTGTGGTACATTTATACAATGGAGTATTACTCCGCTATAAAGAAGAATGAAATTGTACCATTTGCAATGATATGGATGGACCTAGAGACTGTTATGTTAAGTGAAATAAGTCAGTCGAAGAAAGACAAATACCATATGATCTCACTTTTAAGTGGAATCTGAAAAATTGAATGAACAAGCAAAATAAACAGAAACAGACTCATAGATATAGAGGAAAAGCTGAAAGTTGCTAGTTGGGAGGGAGGTCGGGAGAAGGGAGAAGGATTAGACAGCATAAATAGGTAACTATAATATTGCCACAGGAATATGAAACACAGTTAGGGGGAAAAAATAATGTAAAAGTTTTATGGCGTGTTCGATGGTCACATGTCTTGTTAGGGAGACCATTTCATGGATGTAGTACAGGCTTGATCACTGCACTGTACACCTGAAGCTGATGTTGTATAATATTGTATGCCAAATGTAATTGAATATATAGATAGTCACGGGATGTAGAGTGTCCTGTGGAAGGGAGTCAAAGGAATTGTAATAGATATGTATGATATGGAGGGGAATGGGGTGGCAAACTGGGGGAGGTGGGTTGTCACTTTGAAGGGTAAAAAGTATAACTAATGAACTGTGCTGTACACCTGAAACTAATTTAAAAAAAATGTTTATTTCACAATAAAAGAATAAAAGAAAATAGTATAGTGAAGAAATTGCCAATATATCATTTGTTCAAACTCTTTGTTGTTCAGATAATGAAACTGAGAACTAAGCATATAGCAGAACTAAAAATAATATAAAATTTACTTCATTTTCTCCATATTTTCTTATTCTAAGTTGAGATACAGATATTTATTTCTGAAGTAGCTGTATTTGCTATTTTGGTAATGACTCTCTCTCTCTCTCCTGAAAATCTTAGGCTATCTTTAAACTACTCAGGGCACCTCTTACAAATCATGCTGCTGTAGCCCTAGCTATTGGAGGTTATAGTATTAGTTTTTGTCATTGTTTTTCCATACTCTATTTAATCAACATTATTGAACATGACATTTCTCAGAGAATTTCAAAAGAGCAAATAAGCAAACGAAACGCACAAATAAATTCGCTCACAAACAAAGCAACCTGCTTTCATATCAAAACTGTATTTCAGTTCTATGACTTGCATAGTAATTTTATAAACTGGAAACTTCAAAGTAATTCTATTTGAGAGAGGGATCTTCATTGTTTTCAAATATTTTAGGTGGTGTGTCACATTTATTGATTTGCATATTTTGAAACATCCTTGCATGCCAGGGATAAATCCCACTTCAGCTGTGTGATTTTTTTTCAAATAAATGTGCTGTTGTTGAATTCAATTTGCTAGTATTTTGTTGAGGATTTTTGCATCTATATTCATCAGAGATATTGTTTTCCCCTAACAGATTTATTAAAACATAATAAACACACAGTAAGCTACACATATTTAAAGTATACATTTTAATAATTTTGACATCTATATATTCATGAAACCATCACCATAATGAAGATAATGAATGTACTCATCACTGCAAAAGTGTCCTTATGACACTTTGCAATCTCTTCCTCCCATCCCTCACCACAAATTCCCTTCCTCAGGCAGCTTTTGAGTTACTTTCTGCCACTATAGATTAGTGTGCATATTTAGTGTTCTGTGTAGTTGAAACCATATGATGTGTAATCTTTCACGTCTGGCTTTGTTTCCTTATCATAATTATTATGAAATTTGTGCATGTTGTATATATCAAAAGCTTATTTATTCTTTTTCACTTCTAAGTAGTAGTCCATTGTATGTATATGTTATACATTTCTCTTTATCCATTCACCTTTTGAATAACATTTAGGTTGTGTCCACTTGAGCTCTGTTACAAATAAAGTAGCTATGAATGTTTGTGTACAAATTTTTGACTAGATAAACACTATTATTTATTTTGAATAAATACCTAGAAATGGAATAGCTGTGTCATGATTTTGTTTTGTTGATTATTTTGTTTTGTTTAGAAATTTTAAATTAACTAATTTACTTTAAAATAGTTTTAGGTTTACTGAATTATTGTGAAGAGTACTGCAAATGTCCATATACCCAAAGCCGAATTGCTTCTATTTTAATTTACATTAGTATGTTATGTTTGTCAAAATTAATGAACAAATATTGATACATTATTATTAGCCAAAGTTCATACTTTATTGATACTTCCTAAAATTTGGCCTAATGTCCACTGTGTTGTTCAAGATCCAATGAAAGATACTACAGAACATTTGTCATCATGTCTCCTTAGACTTCTCTTCACTGTTACATTTTCTTAAACTTTCCTTGTTTTTGATTAATGTAATAATTTGGGGGAGTACTGCACAGGTATTTTTTAGAATCTCCCTAAATTGGGATTTATTTGATTGTTTTTTCATGGATAGACTGGAGTTACAGGTTTTGCAGAGAAAGGAAGCAGAGGTAAATTTCCATTCTCATAATATCATAGCAAGTGTATGTACTATCAATATTTCTTATCACTGGAGATAATTAAGCTTGATCATGTGACTGAGGTCATCTTTTCCAGGTTTCTCCACTATAAAATCACTTTTGTTAAACCTTTTCCATACTACATGATTTGGAAGGAAGTCCCTATACACAGCCTGCACAGAAGGAATAGGGAATTATGCTCCATTTCCTTGAGGACAACGTGACTACATACATAATTTGGAATCCTTCCAGATAGGACATTTGTCTATTTCCCCCATTTATTAATATATTCTATAATTTATATCAGTATGATTTATGTATGTGTATGTTATACTTTGGGTTATAACCCAATACTACTTTATTTTTTGCTTGAATTGATCCAGCTTTGGTTCACTGGGAATTCTGTGAGTTGGCTCTAGTTCCGTTTTCATATCTAGTTCCCAATTCAAGATGATGCTATATAATATAAGTAGTCATTCTTATGGTGTATAATTTTAATATTCTTACCTGTATTATGCATTGGATTTAATTTTATGATCATTATAGAAAGCATATGATGTAGAGATATTATGAAATATAAGCTAGCTCCACATTCCACCTCTGTTTTTACCCTACAACAACCTTGAAGTATGAATCTAATGCTATAATATCACCTCAAAAAAATTAAAAAATAAACACACTTTTCAAACATCAGTACAAAAATGTAACTTTCTCAGTGAATTTTTAAATAGAATATAGAGAATAGATATTTTGTCACACTGTACATTGCATTTTACTCAGGAAAATAAAAATAAACTTGTCATTTTGGTTCTCTACTGGCAGTGCTCCATAAGCCCTGGCTTCCAGATTTATTGTTTTTTTCAACTCTTCCACAGTGCGTACATCTCAAATCCAACTACTCTTTTCTTCCAAGATCTTTCCTGTGGGTCTATCTTTGGGTACCAGTAACCACTGCTTTCCTTAGGTGTGGTGAAGTCTGCATGCCTGACTAAAGCAAGAGTTACTGTTTCAAGACCTAAAACTTTCCTGTGTAACTGAGGTCAAGATGGGAACTAATGAAGTTCATAGCTAGAGTCTTGGTTGAAATGAAGACCTCAGTGGGGGCTGGCCAAGTGGCTCGTTGGTTAAGAGTTGGCATGGAAGCACAAGCTGTGAGCAGCAGGGCCGCTGGTTTGGATCCCACATGGGCCAGTGATGCTGCACCCTCTACAGTTAAGATGGCGAACAACAGCTCGAACTGGAGCTGGGCTTCCGTGAGTCACCGGCAATGGCATAGGCTGCAGTGGGGCTGCAGTGGGCTGCTATAAGCTACCATGAATGGCCAGCAGCCTGTGTGAACTGCGGTGAGCTGCCGTGAACCGCCATGAGTGGCCATCCAATGGATGTTAACTGAACTGCCTCAGCCAAGAAGAGTGCAATGATCACGATACCAACATGGGCCAGTGAAGCGATGTCCTCCACAACTAGACTGAAGAACAAAAGGACAGCAACATGTCTGTTCCCCTTCCCCAATTCCCCAATAAAATTAATAAAAAAAAAAAAAGACCTCAGTGGTATTGTAGCCACATCCTGCTGTGATTTCCACAAATACACAATACATAATTGAAAAATGTTTGACTTTGTAAATGACAGAAAGCTTATATTAATTTCCTGTACCATGAAGTGAGGACTACTATTTTAAGAACGGACAGGTGGAACTACCTGAAACTGTCTCTCATCCCTCTGCCAAAATAGTGGACCTAAAGAAATATATCATGGGACTGCCAAGTGGCGTAGTGGTTAAGAGCTGGCTTGGGATGCCAGCGAACCCGGTTTGGATCCCACATATGAGGGCCAGTGACACTGCCCTCTAATAATAATAATAATAAGAAGAAGAAGAAGAAGAAGAAGAAATATATCATCCCTTGCAGATATTGTTGTGCCCAGCAAGTAAATACAAACCGAAACAGTTATTTTGGTTTATTAGCCAGCCACTGTGAGTGGATTCATGCCCTGAGTAAACTCACAACCCTGAACAAAGAAGAGAGGGGTTTTTATAGACAAAAAGTCATAAATAAAACAGATTACAATTTCCAGGTGGTTTTCATAAATCTCAGACAGTTTTGACAGTATCAGATACAACGAATAAGTTGTACCAGGCAAGCAAGTTACAGAAGTCATAAAATGTGTTGTAGTTAATTACATTTACAGTACTAAATGTAGCAAGTCAGTGTGACAGTAGTAAAATATAGCAAGCAAGGAAATTACAGGGGCCATAACTGGTGGGAAAGTTTGAACAAAAACATTCAATCCTTATGGTCTTATCTATAAACACAGCTGGCCTATCTCATGTTTAAACAAGAGGTAGTTAAAACTTGTGGAGTATAGCAAGCAGTTAGGGGAGTCTAACTTCTTGGTCAGTCTAAGGGAAGCTTTAACGATTTGTTTTTATTACACAGAGGCCGGGGGTGGGGGCTAGCAGATAAGGATCCTGTTACTTCAGTATTACCATATAATATTGCAGATATTACCATATAAGATTGGAAAAGTACAAAGGTAGAGATTTATAACACAATCTCACTAGGCTACCCTAATGAGTTGTTTAAAAAGTCAGATAAAGGGCCGGCCGAGTGGCACAGTTGGTTAAGAGCTCACTCAAGAGTGCGAGCTGAGCTCTGAGCAACAGCTGTTCGAGACCAGCCCGAGCTGAGCTGCCGTTGAGCTGCCAACAGGTGGCAGGATGGCTCAGCTAAAAAAAATAATAATAATTTTAAAAAAGTCAGATAAAAGTGAAATCAGCAAGACGACAAAGTAGGAGACACCAGTCTTTGTCCCTCTCAACAATAAAAAAAAAAATTAGACAACTGTTTATGAAAGAAAGTCGGGAGGTTCAAGAGTTCAGATAAGTACCAATAGCAACATTATGCAACAAAAATGGAGAATAACCACACAGAATTACTAGGGAGATTGGCTTAGCAGAGATGTCCAGAGACAGCTAGGAACAAAGCCAGATAAATATACTATAAGAAAAGGAAACTAAAGGCTAATATTCCTAATAAACATATGTCGTGTCCAGCACAACAGAGCGGTGGAAGTGGAGAAGGGACAGCAAAAGGTTTAGAAAGAGAGACACAAAAAAGAGAAAAATGCAGTTGGTGCCAGGAGACTCCAGCCTTACTGACTGATCCCCAAATGGGGTCTGACTGCTCCTTTTATTGTCTCACACATAAGAAAAGATTAATGTAACTTTCACGGTCTGTGAGGCTCATACAAGAGAAATTAGCTCAGGGCCAAATCACCCATGCTTCCAAGCTGCCATTACCGAAGGTTCCATGATATTATTGTCATGCACCTCCTAAATGACAGAAACTTCCTCTGCCGGAACCTACTGGTGATAATGCATGGAGAACAGATATTCTCACATCAATAGGTCATTTCACATGCAGGCTATCAGAACCTGAAACAAGGGGTCTACGCCCTTTTTCCTCAACTCCGTGATTCCTCCTACGGCTCCCATGCGACTTTGCAAGGGAGGCTGTTCCTCCCTTGAGGAATATTACCCTTCATTGACTAACCAGCCATCTTTTGGGGCCAAGTAGGGATACACAGAGTAACCATAATATTGAAGTAATGATCTGTCTTTATGGAAAGGTGCATGGGAGCAGGCAGGCTACCAGGTGAAGACAAACATAGATATAAAAATTCTCAACAAAATATTGGTAAAATAAGTTCAACAGCACATTTAAAAATTTATACACCATGATAAAATAGGATTTATCCCTGGAATGCAGAAATGGTTCAACATACAAGGTTTGACAATTAAATCCGTGAACTTGTTGCAGCAATGTTGTTAACATTGTTTTGATATCAGAGGGATGATTCATTATGAACTGGTACAAACTGGATGAACAG
The DNA here is from genome assembly GCA_033961575.1 of Aselliscus stoliczkanus. Lineage (NCBI taxonomy): Eukaryota > Metazoa > Chordata > Mammalia > Chiroptera > Hipposideridae > Aselliscus > Aselliscus stoliczkanus. The sequence goes on along the minus strand of CM066737.1, from coordinate 70,087,032 downwards.
TTAACCAAATTTACTATTTGGAAGTGCTGAAAAGGCAGTGTGAAAAAAAACCAACCTGAACTTTTCACCAACAATTCATGGCCCTTGCATCATGACAACGCACCAGCTTACAAGGCACTGTCTGTGAGGGAATTTTTGACCAGTGAACAAATAACTGTATTGGAACACCCTCCCTACTCACCTGATCTGTCCCCCAATGACTTCTTTTGTTATCTGAAGATAAAGGAAATACTGAAAAGAAGACATTTTGATGACATTCAGGATATCGAGGGTAATACAATGACAGCTCTGATGGCCATTCTAGATAAAGAGTTCCAAAATTGCTTTGAAGGGTGGATTAGGCACTCACATCAGTGCAAAGCTTCCCAAGGGGATTACTTCAAAGGTGACCATAGTGACATTCAGCAATAAGGTAATTTAATAAAATAATTTTTTCTAGGATGAGTTCAGGAACTTAATTGTCTGACCTTGTAAGCAAATCAATAAGTGTGATATACCACGTTAAAAAACTGAAGAATAAAAATCATATGGTCACCTTCAGAGATGCAGAAAGGTATTTGAAAAAAGGAACATGTTTTCATGTTTAAAATTGTCAACAAATTGGGTATAGAAGAAATATATTTTGACATAATAAAGGCCGTACATGACAAGCCCACAGCTAATATAATACTCAGAGCTTTTCTTCTAACACCAGGAATAAGCAAGGATACCTTTTTGATCATAGAGCTTGACAAGTATGCCCACTATCACCACTCTTGTTCAACATAGTACTGTGAGCAATAGTCAGAAGAAATATACAAGAAAAATAAACAAAAGACATCCATATGAGAAAGGGAAAAATAAAATTATTTCTGTTTGCAGAGGACATGATCATATATATAAGAAAACCTGAAGGCTCCACCAAAAAACTGCTAGAACTAATCCACAGAATCAGTAATCTTTCAGGTTACTATAAGAGCATATGGAAATTAGTTACATTTTTATACATTAACAGCAAACTATCTGAAAGAGAAATAAAAAAAAACAATTTGCACTAATATCAAAAAGAAAAAACTTAGTGTTGACAAAAAAACATCCAACCTAAAAGAAAACTTATGACTTTATTTGAGCCAAACTGACGACAATTGCCAGGAAGCAAAATCTCAACAGATTGAGGAAAGCTCTGGAAAATGGTGCTTTTGCAACTTATTTTATACATTAGAATCAAAAGAAGAGGGGTAAATGAAGTCCACTGATGGTAGATTAAGGGGGTTGGAGAAAGCAAAGCAGGGGAAATCTCTGGGACTGGATAAAAAGTAAACTGGAGAGACACATACTTCTTTTACATTGGAGGGTACAGGATAGTTAATAGCATTTTACAGCACATAGAGATAGTATTTGGGAAACAAGATAACAATGAGGGATTCTGAAGTTCCTGCTCTGGTGCGGTGGGTTGTACCCTGGGTGTCTGGAAAAAGGGATCACTATAACATTCCAAGGGCATGTATGTTTAGATGCAAAAAGACAATAGACAGGCTTAGTTAAGGGAAACAGTGGCCTTTGTCTAGGAATCTACAGGCCAAGGATGTGACTACCTGTCATAATCCACTTTTAGTTAGGAATTTTTATGTTTATATCGTTCTATGTGGTTAATTTCAGTCTCTGAGTTTGTAAGGCCTACATGCTGGCATCCCCTGAGCTTGTCTGGTTTAGTATAATATATGGACCTTTTTTCATCTACACTTTCCCCTTTGGTCATAAATCAGTCCAAAGGATGCATTGATGACTAACTTTTTGTTTGGATAATGTGGTCCTAAAGTGCTAGGAGGACTCATTCCTAGGAAGTCTTAATGTCATCATTTGTTTTGCTAAAATGGTAGAATATTGGGGATGGGGTAAGACCATAACCTTGGATGGCAGTCAAAGCCAATTTTTTTGTCAAAGTAAAGGCAGGTCAAATAGGAGGCACTCAGGTCTTACGGGCCTTCACTAAGTAAAAAAACCCCACAGTGGATCATTTCTAACCTATAAGCTTTCATGATCCAAATTTTGCTATCTGTATTACTTTTCAGTATTTTTGCATCCAGTATAACATTTACTTATAGTCTGAGGGTACACCGTATACCTATTCACAATCAAACCATGAGATGGGTTGCCATTTACTAATGGTGTTGTTGTTATTCTTAGTAATATTTTAATATGGCCTGTCTACTTCCCATTGGAAGCACTCAAGTGTCATTCATTGTTACTCTGATTTCTGCTAGTTGTGCAACTGGAACTGTAACTTTAAGGTTTAATAGGGGCCAAAGTTGTAAGAATACAATGGTGTGAATTACAATTACTATCTAAAAATTTCTAGAGGACAGTAAGTGTTACATAAATAAGTTTTCTGTACCTCAGCAGCCATTATAGCATGCTGGGGCCTGAGCATGAGGAACCTTGCCCCAACTGCATACAGGAAATTGTTTGGCTCAGAGTCTAAACAAACCTTGGCAACACATCCTGATCAGCAGAGCCCTATAAGGTTACCCCCTGCAGCCACAGTGCTTCCTCCTTTCGGTACTTCCTCCTTTTTCTTTTTTCTTTCTTCCTCCCCCTCTAGTCCCGTTGCTATTGGCAACTCCCGCCCTTGCGTATTCTTCCTCCCCTTCTAGTCCCGTTGCTATTGGCAACTCCCGCCTTTGCGTATTCTTTCTCCCCTTCTAGTCCCGTTGCTATTGGCAACTCCCGCCTTTACATTCTTTCCCTCCCCTTCTAGTTCCTTGACTATATAAGCCCCCTCCTGTTCTTCAATAAACGAGGCTTGATCAGAACCCTGTCTTGCCTCCATTTCTTCGCGCCTCCTATTTTCTCCTTTCAGAAGGCTGCCCCTCGGCCCCTGTTGAATGCCCCGCCGGTCGGGGCAATAGCAGGCCTTTTTTTAAAAAATATATACATCTACTTCAGCTTCTCTCTGAATTAATATAGTTAATAGTCTTTGTTGAGGTAGGGGGTCAACATAATCGGATTCTTCCTCTTTTTTTTTTAGCTGAGCCATCCTGCCACCTGTTGGCAGCTCAGCGGCAGCTCAGCTCGGGCTGGGCATCAAACTGCCATTGCTCAGAGCTCAGCTCGCACTCTTGAGCGAGCTCTTAACCAACTGAGCCACTTGGCCAGCCCTATGGATTCTTATATTTATATATGAAATTCCTGTCTCAATATCTTTTGCATTAACCTTCTACAACTTTATTTGTCTTTCTCAGTTTGTCTCCTTTTCTTCATTCAGAAATAATCAACTTACTAGGACAAATTACTTCCATTTAACTTCTCTTGAAAATACACACACATCCCTTTTCTTCCTTCTACAATAGCATTCCTTCTAAATTTCAAAACCATAATAATAATATTATTGATAATATAAAAGTTATATACCATCAGCAATTATTAACAGTTGGGCTATATAAGTATGGGGTTTGAGGAAAGCTTAAACAACAAGTATAACTATCATTATGACTAATATTATTAGCAGGCAGGTAAAGACAATCAAACAAATTGCTATTTTAATTTCAATATCAATTATGTAGGTATACAGGCCTTCCCAATGACTTGGGATAGCTATCTACCCCTGATGTAGCTTCTCATCCTCCAGGAGTCTTTGAAGTCCACTGATAGGTCCCTTCCAATGAGGTTGGAGAATCTTTAATTGATGTCTCATCCAATGGACAAAATTTGCTGGTTGTGACTCGTGGGCTTTGAAGTCTTCATCTCCCAGGAGAAACTTGAAGTGAATCAGTTACTAATTTATTAATTTCTTTAAGATAATTTATAAGTCCTTGATAATAATGTAGAATGTCTCCTTTTAGTAAGGTTAGTTCAGGTGTCCCTTCACATAGGGTGAACAATGACAATGAGGAGAAAGCCTGTGTTTACTAAAAGGAGTATATTTCAGGATGAGAAGCACTGTAAGGAGAGACTTTGGCTAAGGGAGATCAAAAGCTTCTGAAAATTTACCTACTTGAGTTTTCTTTTTTAAGATTTTTATTAGGGAATTGCGGAAGGGGAAGAGTGTTGGGGAATTGGGGGAGGGATCCAGCCAATTTGTTGTTCTTCAGTCTTCGTTGTGGAGTGCACCAGTCGCCATCTGGCTTCCCATCGGCAGCTCGTGGCCTCTAAACTCAAGGTGCTGAGTTAAGTCTTAGTTGTGGGTGGGCGTAGCCACCATTCCATGTGGGAGTCCAACCAGCAGCCTTGTTGTTAAGAGTGCACGCTCTATCATCTGAGCCATCCAGGCGGCAGCTCAGCTCAAGGTGCTGAGCTCAGTCTTAGGTGCTGAGTTCAGTTTTAGTTGCAGGTGGGTATAGCCACCGTCCCATGCAGGAGTCAAACCCGGTAGCTTTGTTATTAAGAGCGCACGCTCTATTCACTGAGCCATCCAGGCGACAGCTCAGCTTAAGGTGCAGAGTTCAGTCTTTTAGTTGTGGGTAGGCGTAGCCCACCATTGATCAGGCAATCTTGTTGTTACACCAGCTGAGCCATCCTGCCACCTGTTGGCAACTCAGAGACAGCTCAGCTAGGGCACAGCATTCACTGGCCCATGTGGGAATAAAACCTGCGGCCCTGTTGCTCAGAGCACGCACTCTAAGCCAACTCTTAACCAACTGAGCCACTCAGCTGGCCCTACCTAGTTTAGTTTTAATTGTACCATTTGTACATTCCACCAATCCAGAGTACTGGGGTGATAAACACAGTCCAAGTGCTGTAAAATAGGCCAAATATTACAAATAGATTGCATTATTAGCCCAGTAAAATGAGCCCCTCACTCACTATATAACACATGGATTCTCCAACTGGGGATTACTTTAAAAAAAAAAAAGACAGTTAAAGCTGTTGTTCTCCTGCAAGGGAATACCTCAACCCAGTGAGACAACATACAAATCATGATTAACACATATTTGTATCCTTGAGATGGTGGTATTTGGATACAATACAATTACCATACCTCAAATGGACCTAAAAGAAGTGGGAAATTCCTTGGGACCCATGGGGTGATTTTCCAGGGTTGTATTTTAGACAGATAGAACATCTTCTATACACTTTATGAGCTACAGTCAGAGAAGGTTTCCAGTAATATTCTTCCCTCCATGAAATCTTTTTGCTAAGACCCCAATGTGTTAGTTCACATTCATGTTGAAGTATAGTTAATTGAGCTCCTATAGGTAAGATTAGATCTAATCTATATCCATTTGGGTCAAAGGTTCCCCCCTATTATTGCCATATTTTCTTTTCTTCTTCTGCAGCTGTCCATTGGAACTGTAAAAGAGTCTTTTACTGATTTAATAAGGAGAAGAAACATTCTCAGGTCTGGATAATTTGGCTGTTTATTGCTGCAGGTCTAGCTACAATATTAGCTAAATTATTTTCTTTTGCTTCCATGGTGCCAGCTTTAGAATGTCCTGAAATTTTTTATAATTGCCAATTGTTCTGGTTGCTGTATAACATCCAATAATTCCACAACCTGTTTTTCATTCTTTATGACTGTCCTGAGGAAGTTAAGAAGCCTCATTGCTTTGACAATATTTTGAAGTTGTAAGCTATACCAAAGGTATAGCAATTATCAGTGTAAATATTGGCTATTTGATCTTTGGCTCATTGACAAGCTCCTGTCAGAATAATTAATTCAATTTGTTAGGCAGATCTCATTTAGGTAAATAAGAAACTTTAATTTATGTTCACCATGGAAGTTATTGCATATCCATCTAGGTAATGTCCCTGTTCATCTTTTAGTTAAGAGTCTGCATTATCAATAAGGGTTTCCTGCAAATCATTCCTTGGAACAAGAAGGTGGTCAGTAAGCAAAACACAATTGTGGATGTCTTGATCCTGTAAAGAGGGTAATAAAGTTGCTGGGTTAAAACTGTTACAATGAGTTAAAGCAATATTAGGTGCAGAAAACAAGAGTACTTCATAAGAAGACAGCTGATTGACAGAACTGCTGAGTGTGATGAGTTCAGTGGATATTCAACAGAATGAGTAACATGAGTTTTGACAATTAAGTTCTCAAACTTGCCACCATGAGCTCACATTGGCAGCACTGCACAAACAGCTAGGTCAGGTTTCATAACCTTGGTATATCAATGTCTCACAGCTAGGTTCATGTGAACGTGTGGCAGTATCTTGCTGAGTGGCGTTCATTTTGTTGTTGTTTGTTTTTGTGTGCCATCATGAGAATGTCTGTGTTTGAATTAGAGGAATGAAGAAACATTAAGTTTCTTGTTAAACTTGGCATGAGAGGAAGTGAAATCAGGGACATGTTAGTTCAAGTTTATGGGGATAATACCATGAATAAAACAGGAGTGTACAAATGGATTAAACATTTTTCTGAGGGGAGAGAAAGCATCACTGATAAAAAGAGGTCAGGGTAGCCAGTAATGAACAGAACTGACAAAAATATTGCAAAAATTCTTCAAATTGTGCATCAAAATTTTCATCTGACTGTGAGAATCATAGCAGACCAAATAAACATTGATACAGAAACAGTTAGGAAAATCTTAACTAAAAATCTTGGCATGAGAAAGGTGTGTGCAAAAATGGTCCCGAAGGAGCTCACTGATGAACAAAAGCAAAGGACGGTCAAACTTTTGGAGAGGCAAGATGAGGTTTTGGGCCATGTTATCACTGATGACGAAACATGGGTGTACCAATACAACCCTGAAACAAAGTGTCGAAGTGCACAATGGGAGTCAGCCAATTCTCAATAACCAAAAAAGTTCCATTAGTACAAATAAGAGTCAAAATGATGTTGCTAACCATTTTTGATATCAGAGGGATTATTCATTATGAATTTGTACCAAGGGACAAAGAGTTAACCAAGTTTACTATTTGCCAGTGCTGAAAAGGCTGCGTGAAAGAGTTAGATGAAAATGACCTGAACTTTTCACCAACAATTCATGGCTCTTACATAATGGCAATGCCCCAGCTCACATGGCACTGTCTGTGAGGGGGTTTTTAGCCAGTAAACAAATAACTGTATTGGAACACTCTCCTTACTTACCTGATCTGCCCCCCAATGACTTCTTTTTTTACCCAAAGATAAAGGAAATATTGAAAGGATGACATTTTGATTACATGCAGGACATCAAAGGTAATATGATCACAGGTCTGATGGCCATTCCAGAAAAAGTTCCAAAATTGTTTTGAAGGGTGAACTAGGTGCTGGCATCAGTGCATAGCTTCCCAAGGGGAGTACTTCGAAGGTGACCATAGTGATATTCAGCAATGAGGTATGTAGCACTTTTTCTAGGATGAGTTCACAAACTTCATAGTCAGTCCTCATAAATAACACAGCACCTATAATATCTCTTCTGTTTGTTTGCATAACATGACTGTAGCAGAGATGGCTGTCATGTAGGAAAAGAGCCCTTTAACTACTGAATTTTATTGTCTAGAGTTTCTTTGGCTTGTTTTTCTTCTGGGTTCCATTGAATTAGATCAGATTGATCTGATTTTAATAAGATATATGGAGGCTGAGCCTTAATGAAAATTTTGGAACCTAATTGTGACAGTGTCTAGTCAGACCCAGCTGTCCTTTAAGCTGTTTTTGTTTTTGGAAGAGGAAAGGATATTATTCCTCTAAGTCTTTCAGCATTAATTGGTAGCCTATCTTTAGATATTAGATAACCAAGGTATTTTACTTGGGGTAAACAGAATCGAATCTTGTCCTTTGAGACCCTATGTCCTATATGACTAGCTATTGTAATTGGTAAATTGTGTCCTCTTGGCAATCTAATATATCCTACAACATAAGAATAAATCATCCACATATTGGATTAGAGTAGAATTTCTGGGAAATTCAACATCATTCAAATCAGCTTTTAGCATTTGAGGGAAATAGGTGGGGCTCTCTGTATACCCCTAAGGCATTACTGCCCAAGTAAACTCTTATCTTCCCAGGTGGAAAAGCAAAGAGGTATTTCCAGTCTTTTTTTTTCCTTTTACAGAAATGCTGAAAAAGGCACTACATCAATCTATCACTGAAAAATATTGGGTGTACACTCAGGAATAGCTGATGTGGATTTGGTATGTGGATTTGGAACTACAGGTTATGTATTTATAGCTCTGAGATCCTGTGCAAATCTCCATCCTTTTCCATTGGGTTTCTTTACTGGAATGATAGAAGAATTGCAGGGACTCACATATAAACCCTCCTTTTAAAAGGTAGTCTTGTGTAATGGGCTAATTCCAGCTAGTGCACCAGGCCTTAAAAGATATTGGCAAATATTAGGTAGAGGCCAAGTATTGTCAATAGTTATTTTAATAGGAGTTGCTGACTTAATCTTGCCAGTATCTGTACTGGAAAAAGCCTGAAGTTGTATTGGAACATCCTGTAACAAATATTCAGTCAGTTTCAAGACTAGTTTCCTCTCATGTAGTTTCCTTTAAAATCATTATTTTCTCAATCTGATTCATTTAGTTCTAAATACAGTTTGCACTTCTGGGAGAAGGATATGTGAGCACCATTGATCAGAAAGTTTTGTCCTATCAGGTGAGTTGGGGCTGACTGACTAGTAAAAATATATGTAGCCCCATAACATTTCCTGGCTGGAGGGGAATAGGTTCTGATTTAAACAGACATTGGTTGATTAGATGTCCCTACAATTTGTACAGAAGCTTTACTCCAAGGGAGAGGGCAACTCAAGTAGTGTTAACAGATAAATTAACCCTAGTATCCACAAGGGCCTTAGTAGTTCCCCCCCCCCTTTTTTTTTTTTGAGGGCAGTGTCACTTACCCTCATATGTGGGACGTGAACCGGGGCAGCTGGCGTCCCAAGCCAGCGCTTAACCAATGCGCCACTCGGCCAGCCCAAGTTTCCCCTTTTATGGTGATTTCAATTTCTCCTAAAGTGTTAGTAAGAAGGGGAAATGCCCTCATAGTCCTTGGAGCAGCCCTATGCTTGCTCCTTTCTTTTCTTTTTAAAATCTCACTTCAGCTCTCCATAACCCTTAAGGTGATCTGAATTTTAACAGTAAAAGCAGCCCCTTCTACAGGAGTTTCCCTAGCAAACCTTATTTATTAACCTTATTTAGTTAATCTGTTGGTTTGCTCTCAGAAACCAGTAAGTGCATTAATTGGATTAGGTCAGATAAACCGGATCATATGTTCTAACAGTTAATTCAAATTCCTTTGCCAACTCATCAGGGTCCTAGGGAGGGTTGGAAAATCTTTAGTGTATTCCTTAGTTCTGTTTGTATACAATTGCTGATTCCCTCTGCCTGAGAGGAGTTTTTCTCTACAGGGAGCTGCCAGAATTTCTTGTGTGTTTTTTGTTGTTGTTGTTGTTTTTTCCTCTAGTCTATCCTGGTCTGATTTTCTGTTGGGCATCCCCTAGGTCAGTAGGGAGATGTAATAGAGGTGCAGGAGAGAGACAGAGGGGGAGGCAAGGAGAGTAATCTGGACAACAAAGTAAAGCCTATAGTGGGACAGTTGAAGAAGAGGAAAAAGTAGGGTGTTGGCATTGAGCAGCTTCCCAAACCTTTAGTTCAGAGACAGCCTCTAAAATTTTCTTACTAACTTCCTGGAAAGAAGAACGTCTCTCTGTGTACTATTTCATGGGCTTCTATTTGTCAATTGAGGTAAACCTCCATTTAGTTCAGTTTGATTTTTAAGCTGGCTTTTTCTAATTGTGTACACAAAAAATTAATTTAGATGTCAAAAGAGCTCCATTTTTACCACCTTAAATTGATATCACTTCTAGTTAAATCTTTCCATTTCTGTAAGTACTTGTAAGTAAATGTTCCCTAGGAACTGTACATCTGCAGTAGTATTGATGGGGTAGGGGTCTTTTCGGCCTTTTGAGGCATGATTTGCCATGTTAATTTTAGTTTTCTTTTGAGATCTACATAACCTGAACAAATTTCTATTGATATTGTGTAGTGGGTTGAAGTGTGCTGCTTATGGATTGAGCTCTAAGAGGCTGTCACCTCCCAAGTTGCTTCAACCTTCTTACATGTCTCGGTTTCTCTCCCCAGCTCTCTATTACAACTGTAAGGACTCAGAGTGCTAGGTAACCAGCCTTTATGTGCATGTCCCCAGTTATGTTGGAATTCCCTATGGGGCCACTGCATGTTTTGAGGAGTACCCTCAAACACCTCCACATAGATTCTTGATCACATAAGAATACCCAAAATTCAAGCTGGAAGGAGAAAGTGCCCCTTATTTTCAGAGCTGAACAAGTTTAGACTCTCATGTATCCAGCAAAAGGTTTTGTTCAGACTCACAGTAAGCAATTCCAATTGGTAAGCCAAAATTAAAAACCATCCACCTGTTTTTTTCCCTCCTGTCCCTGAGTTATCTCAATTCTTGTCCTTAGCCTGGGTTATCTCAAAGCTTAACCTTTAATGCCACCTCAAGGATTTTTTTTTTTAAAAATCAGCTCAAATAAAGTCAGGGCCTCCTTGAAACAGCGAGGTCTGGAATTCCAAGAAAAGCTCACCCAAATTCACTTGTTGCTAAGCAAAAAGCCACTGGGGCACAATGGGCCCCTGCTGGTACCTGCCACCAAATCTGGGTCTGTAAGGTGGTTCCAGGTGGACTTCTTTGGAATCTTGACAACTATGCCAAGTAATGTTGATGAAAAAACATCCAGCCTAAGAGAAAACTTGTGAGTTTATTTGAGCCAAACTGACAACAATTGCCAGGAAGCAAAATCTCAACAGGTTGAGAAAAGCTCTGGAAAATGGTGCTTTTGCAACTTCTTTTATACATTAGAATCAAAGGAAGAAGGTTACATGGAATCCATTGGTGGTAGATAAAAGGGGTGGGAGAAAACAAAACAGGGGAAATCTCTGGGATTGGATAAAAAGTGAACTGGAGAGACACATACTTCTTTTCCGTTGGTAGACGCAGGATAGTTAATAGAATTTTACAGCACATACAGATGGTAATTAAGAGATAAGAACAACAATGAGGGATTCTGAAGTTTCCTGCTCTGGTGTAGTGGGGTTGTGCCCTGGGTGTCTGGAAAAAGGGATCACTCAGACATTCCAAGAGCATGTTTACTCAGAGGCAAAAAGACAACAGATAGGTTCACTTAAGGTAAAGACTGACCTTTGTCTAGGAATCTACAGGCAAAAGATGTGGCTATAGGCCATGAACAATTTTAGTTAGGAATTTTATGTTCAGAGCATCCTCTGTGTTTAATTTCGGTCTCTGAGTTTGTAGGGCCTGCCATGCAGACCTCCCATGAGCTTAAGTATAAGGTTTAGTATGTGGCTGCTTTTACATCCACATTACTGATAAATTCAACTTTAGATGAGAAAGACTTGTACATTGAAAATAATAACATACTGATGAAAAACGTTAAAGAAGATGAAAACAAATGGGAAAATATCCCAAGCTTATGGAATGGAAAACTTAATATAGTTGAAATGTCCATACTACCCAGAATGATATATAGAATTATCACAATCTCAATCAAAATTCCAGTGACATTTTAAACAAAAGTAGAAAAATATAATTCTAAAACTCCTATGAAATCATGAAAGACCCTGAAGAGCCAAAATAATCTTGAGGAAGAACAAAGCTGTCGATATCACATTTCCTGATTCCAAAGTATATTACAAAGCATTAGTAATTAAGATGGTATGGTTGCAGCAGAAGTATAGGCATGTAGGTCCACTTAATGGAATAATGTGCCCACAAATAAATCCATGCATATATGGGCAATTGGTCTCTGACAAGGGTGCCAAGAATACATAATCCATGAACAATAGTGTAGGGATGAAAAAATAAATTCCTCTCTACTATTCTGAGTTATTGACTGAGACCTCATTTAATAAAAAACAGATTAATAAGAGTGAAATAAAAATTTGTTAACATATATACCTCATGTATACATGAGAAATAACCAGAGAAAAATAATTCCCTGATGTGGCTTAGAATTTAGGCTTAAATACCATTTTGGTCAAAATACAAAGAAAATAAAGATGTGGGAGTGGCCTGTTATGGGGAGTTTATCAGGAAAAACAAGGTAACCTAGGGTAAAGTTTATTACATAGATTTAAGTTAATGCCTTCTCCATTGATATTATTCTCTTGTGATTTAGTGTCATCCTTCTCTTCCTGGTACTCAGAGGAAGACACTCTTATAAATGGAGATTTCCTTTACAAACATAAATTTCCCTTATAAAAAGTAACTTCTATTCAGTTTTCAGAGCTTTGCTTGTATCACTGTTTCTCAAAATAATCCTTACGCTAAAAATGCATATTTTGGTGTAGCATATTTTGTTTCCCTTCAATAGTCTCTTCAATAAATGGTGTGAAGAAAATGGAACAGCCACATGTAAAATAGTAAATTTGAACCCATATCTTATGTCAAAACAAAAATCAACTCAAAATCAATTAAACACTTAAACATAAGATCAGAAACTGTACACTGCCAAGAAGAAAACAGACGGTATGTTTTGTTTGTTCCCAAACAAAAAAACACAGACTTGAATAAATATGTCTCAAAAGAAAATAACAGGTCTATGACAAAATGAGACAAGATGCTCAATATCACTTATTATAAGGGAAATGCAAATTAAAACCACAATAATATATCATCTCACACATTTAACATGGCTATTATTTAAAAAACCCAAAAGATGACAAGTGTAGTTGAAGATGTGGAAAATTGGCACCCTTGTACACTGGTGGTGGCAATGCAAAATGGTGTGGACACTATATAAAATAGTATGGAGGTTTTTCAAAAATTAAATAGAGACCTACCATATGATCCAGCAATCCCATTTGTGGATATTTATCCAGAATAATTGAAATCAGGATCTCAAATAGAAGTTAGCACTCCAATATTCATTGGTGCACTATTCACAATAAGCAAGGTGTGGAAACAACTTAAATGTCCATTGATGGATAAAGGGATGAAAAATGTGATGTAGTCATACAATAGAATATTATTCAGCCTAAAAAAAGGAGATTCAGCAATATTGGATAATATGGATGAAACTTGAAGACATGCTAAGTGAAATAGTCAGAGAAAGACAGATACTGCATGATTCCATTTATATGAGGTATATAAAATAGTCAAACTCATAGATACAGAGAACAAACTGATGACTGTGAGGTGTAAGGTGGGGTGGGGGGCTGGGTAAAAAGTTGAAGGGATTAAAAAGTGCAAATTGGTGGTTACAAAATAGTCATGAGGATGTAAAGTGCAGCATAAGAAATATAGTCAATAATATCGTAATAACTATGTATGACACAAGGTGGGTACTAGACTTATCAGGGGAATCGCTTGGTAAATTATATAAATGTCTAATAACTATGCTATATACCTGAAACTAATATAATATTGAATGTCAACTGTAGTTAGAAAAAATTTTAATAAAATATCACACTCACAGAAGCAGAGTGTATAATTGTGATTAACAAGGGCTAGAGGGGGAAAGGGAAATGGGGAATCACTAGTCAATAGGCATAATGTTTCAATTATGAACAATAAGCAAATTCTAGAGATGTATTGTACAATATTTTACCTATAATTAACAATACTATACTGTGCACTTAAATTTTTGTTAAGAGGGTAGACCTCATGTTTACTGTTTTTATTACAACAAAATAAAATTAAACTAAAACAAACAAGCAAACAAACAAACTAAAACCATATAAAAATGGAGCCCTTCTATCTGGAAATGATGATGAACATCATTAAGAACAAAAACATATTTAGATACATATTTGCCCTCCATTCCTGGAATACATCTGCTGCACAAATATTAATGGTTTATAGAATATGTTATCAATTATCACAGTATCTTGCACACCATCACCTTTTACAAGGGGTTTCATGGTATGATAAAAGAAGTGCAGCAATAACTTCATATGTAATATATTTTACTGGCTGTAACATGTGTCCTACAATGCAAAAGTATCACTTGATAGAATGGTGGAAGGGACTTTTGAAGTCTCACATGTGGTAAAACCTAGACGATAACACCCTCTGTTATCCAAATTGATGAAGTGTAGGTCTTAATCATTGGTTAACATAGAGTATTATCTCTCCCATAACAAGATTGCAATGACTGGGAATCAAAAATGAAAGTAGAATTAGGCTCTCATTTGACCAAATCAACCATTTATGTTTTGTTTCTGTCACTTACCCTTCCAGTGACCTTCACATTACAACTTTGAGTTAACGAAGTGTGGAGGCCTCAATGTGCAAATGAAGAAACATTCCATCAGGAAAAACAATACTGAATCTATTATTTTGGAAGCTGAGTTAGCCCGTTGGCAATTTTAGCCTCTTTGTGCTTTCAACTAATAAGGAAGAGAAGACAATAGATGGGATTGAAAAAAATGAGCTATGCTTATCAATTTAAGCCTGTGGCTAGCCATAGAAGCAGGAATTATAAGAGACAATTGTCATGTATTTGCCTTCTATTCCCTATTTTTACATTCTATGTTATATGGAAAGCATAAAGAATAACTTTAACATAAAATAGCTTTAACATAAAAAAAGTGGATTGCTATCACCAAGTAATGATAATGTTGCTGATGGGATTTGTGTGTCTTTTTTGTAGTGGACATAAATGTTTCAACTGGACAAAGAACAAAAGTGCATGCTGAGAGCTAAAAATAGTTACTTTGCCAGATAATCTCCATTTTCTCCCTCAGACATATTCTCTAAAATTTTTCATTCTTCTCTGTCCTCCAGGAACCTAACACACATGAACTCTATCTAGCTCTCTGTCTTCTAGTTGTATTCCAACAATGGGAGACACTTGAGGGATACTGGACAGCAGGAGGGAAATGAGACTGAACTATATACATTTCCATGTTCTCCATTCCAGGCTCCAATTGACAGCAAGCTGCTTTCTTCAACCAATAGCTGTAGCTCCTGTTGAGTGGCTCTTTCCTCTACCTTCAGCTCTCTCTCTGGCTTCTGGGAAATTCCTCTTCACACCTTCAGGTAATGAGTCCCTTCCATTTATGTTGTCATGGTGTTTCATCATCTCTTGTCAGTTTCCCTTAAGCCATAATTTAACTTTGTGAATCTGAACTTCATTAAACTCTCTTCTGTCTCCCTATTCCTTATACAGTACTACTTTGCTAGCATATAGTAAAACTTACATAACCAATTTCTAATATCCATTTTTAGTTTATTTCTATACAACATCATGTTTTAGCAGAGATTGATTTAATTTTACCATTTACTACTATAAAAATATTGGGATCAAAATTATTTTATGTAAATATCTATGCATAGCTCTAATTATAATATTACTGTAGGAAAAAAAAGGTCTGGTAATGCAATTACTCAATCAAATTCTATGGACAATAAGACTGTAGATGCACAGTTCCAAATTGCCAAAATTTTACTAACAAAATTATTCTGTGAAAGTATCTCATTTCCATATTAACAGGGGGTCATCAAGGTTGTGTAAATAAAATATTGTATTCTCTTCTGATTTACATTCATGCTATTATAAGTTAGATAATATTTACATTTCTTGAACATTCTTTTATATCTCCTTTTGTGAATGTCCTTTTCCTGGATCCAGACATACCTCAGAGACATTGTGGGTTTGGTTCCAGGCCCCCACAATAAAGTGAATATTACATTAAAGCTAGTCATAATATTTTGCTGGTTCAGTCTTGCCTTCAATTTTTAAAACTATGGAGGAGGGTCCAAGGTGGTGGATTAGGTAAATGCTATGCCCGCTGCATCCCAGGATCACATTGAAATTACCAATAAATTATAGATCAACCTCAAGAATCATCTGAAGACTAGCTGAACAGAACCCCTATAACTAAGGATATAAAGAAGAGGCCGCATTGAGACTGTAAGAGGGGCAGGAATGTGATACAGGCTAACCCCAAATCCACATATAGTGGTTGAACACTGGGAGGGGCACCTCGGTGGTGAAAGTCCCTCCAGAAGAGGGAGGTGTCCCAGCCCCACACTGGGCTCCCCAGCTAGAAGTTCTGTGTTGGGAAGAGGAGTTCTCCTAACATCTGGCAATGAAAATCAGCGAGGACTCTGTATACCTGTCCTGGTGAGATAGAAGGCAGTTAGAAACCAAGACACCCATTTGAGACAGACTCAGTCTCTTTCAAACATTTATCTGGACTCCAGTGGAGTGGTGGCAACTCAAGAGGTACCAGAGAAATGCAGGGAAAGATTGAGTTGTATGGATCTAGGGTGAAGGGTGGAGGAAGAGCAGCTATTATCCCTGCGTGGCACCATCTTTTCTATGTCGAACCCTCTCCAAAGTGTCAAATCTAGGACTGCATTTGTCTGATAAAGTCTGCGCTAGCACAACACCTTGGTGAAACCCTGAGTCCACACTCCCCACAGCTAATACTGCATTGCTTGGGGCACTCTTGGCTATTGGGTGGCTGGCCCTGCCCTACAAGTTGAAGAAGCATCAGATCCCCATTGCAGCCCAGGGAACTTTTGGTGGTAGGAAGTGCACCACAACTTGAGTTGCAGTTGCTCTTGGGGAGCTCTCGGGGATCTGCAAGCCTTAGGCTAGCGGTAGCTGGCTGCAGTGTTCTCAGAGAGTTTTGTGAAGTGATCACATGCCAGGTATTGTCCTGAGGTGAGCAAGATCAATGAAATCAAGAGATTTTTTTTTAAAGACAAAGAAAATTGACAAAATTTTAACCAGATTCATCAAGACAAAAAGAGAGAGGACCCAAATAAATAAAATCAGAAATGATAGAGAAGAAGTGACAACCTATACCACAGAAATACAAAAAAAAAATTCAGAGAATACTATGAGCAATTATACACCAATAAATTGGATAATCTGGAAGAAATATATAAATTATTAGAAGCATAAAACCTTCCAAGGATGAATCAAGAGAAACAGAAATTATGAACAGACTGATTACTACTAATGAAATCAAATCCGTAATCAACAAGCTCCTAACAAACAAGAGTCCTGGACCACGGGGCTTCACAGGTGAATTTTACCAAAGCTTCACAAAAGGATTAACACCTATTCTCCTCAAACTATTCCAAAAAATCCAAGAGAAGGGAAGGCTGCCAACATCATTCTAAGAGACCACCATCACCTGGATTCCAAAACCAGAGAAAGACATTTAAAAAAAAAGAAAACTATAGTCCGATATCCCTAATGAACATAGATGCAAAAATCCTCAGCAAAATATTAGCAAAGCAAATTCAGCAATACATTAAAAAGATCATACACCACAACCAAATGGGATTAATTCCTGGTATGCAAGTTTGGTTTAATATCTGTAAATCAATTACTGCAATATATGACATAAACAAAAATAAAAATAAAAATCATATGTCATATCAATAGATGAAAAAAAACAAAATCCAGCATCCATTTATGATAAAAACTCTCAGCAGACTAGGAATAGAGGCAATATATGGTAACATAATAAAGGCCATACATAACAAACCAACAGCTAATACCATACTCAATGGGGAAAAGCTAAAAGCATTCTCCTTATGATCAGAAGTAAGACAAGAATACCCACTTTCACCACTTTTATTTAACATAGTCTTAGAAGTCCTACCCACAGCAATCAGACAAGGAAAAGAAAAAAGGCATCCCAATTAGAAAGGAAGAAGTAAAACTGTCATTATTTGCAGATGACATGATATTATACATAGAGAACCCCAAACATTCCCTCCAAAATCTATTAGAACAGATAAATAAATTTAGTAAAGTAGCAGGATACAAAATTAATATTCAGAAATAAGTTTCTTTTTTGTTTTTGAGAGCAGTGTCATTGGCCCTCATATGTGGGACCCGAACCAGGGCCGCTGGCTTCCCAAGGCAGCGCTTAACCACTGCGCCACTCAGCTGGCCCTCATTTTTATATACCAATAATGAGCTATCAGAAAGAGAAATTAATAAAACAATCCCATTAACATTTGATTAAAAAAATACTTAGGAATAAATTTAACCAAGAAAGTAGAAGAACTGTACTTAGAAAATTATAAGACATTGAAGAGAGAAATTAAAGAAGATACAAATAAATGGAAACATACCATGTTCATGGATAGGAAGAACTAATATAGTTAAAATGTCCATATACCAAAAGCAATCTATAGATTCAGTGAAATCCCTATCAAAATACATTTTTGTATTTTTCACAGAACTAGAACAAATAATCCTAAAATTTATATGGAACCATAGAAAATCCTAGGTAGCCACAGCAATCCTGAAAAACAGCAAAGCTGGAGGCATCACACTACCTGATATTAAGTTATACTACAAGGACATAGCACTCAAAACAGTATGGTATTGGCATAAAAACAGATACATAGATCAATGGAACAGAATAGAGAGCCCAGAAATAAATCCATGCCAATATAGTCATTTAATCTATAACAAAGGAAGCAAGAATATACAGTGAGGTTAAGACAGTCTATTAAAAAAATAGTGTTGAGAAAACTGGACAGATATATGCAAAAAAATGAAACTGGACAACCTTCTTATGTCATATACAAGAATAAACTAAAAATGGATTAAAGACTTAAATGTAAGTCTTGAAACCATAAAACTCCTTGGAGAAAATATAGGAAGTACTCTTTCAGACATTACCTTTAGTAGTATTGTTACTGATATACCTCCTCAGATATATCAGGGGGACAAACAAACAAAATAAATAAATGGGACTATAATACATCAAACTAAAAAGGTTTTGCACATCAAAGAAAACCATCAACAAAACAAAAAGACACCCTACTGAATGGGAAAAGATATTTGGCAATGATACATCTAATAAGGGGTTAATATCCAAAATTTGTAAAAACCTCATACAACTCAATACCAAGAAAATCAAATAATCCATTTAAAAAATGGGCAGAGAACCTGATTAGATATTTCTCCAAAGTGGACATTCAGATGGCCAATAAGCATATGAAAAGATGCTCTATTTCACTAATCATCAGACAAATACAAGTACAAAAAACCATGAGATACCACCTCATTCTTGTCAAAATGGCCATCATCAATAAATCAAAAACAAAAAGTGTTGGTGAGGATGTGGAGAAAAGGGAACCCTTATGCACTGTCTGTGGGTATGCAAATTGGTGCAGCCACTATGGAAAAGAGTATGGAGTTTCCTTAAAAAAATAAATATAGAATTGCCTTATGACCCAGCAATTCCACTCTTGTGTATTTATACAAAGAAATCCAGAACACTAATTCAAAAGAATGTATGTACTCCTGTGTTTACTGCAGCACTATTCACAATAGCCAAGATATGGAAACAATTGAAATGCCCACCAATAGACAACTGGATAAAGAAATTGTGGTACATTTATACAATAGAGTATTACTCTGCCATTAAAAGAATGAAATCTTACCATTTGCAACAACATGGATGGAGCTAGAGATTATTATGCTAAGGAAATAAGTCAGGCTGAGAAAAATGAATACCATATGATCCCATTTATATGTGGAATCTGAAGAACAGAAAAAACAAACAAACAAAACAGAAATAGACTCATAGATACAGAGAACAAGCTAATGGTTACTAGATGGGAGGGGGATTGGGAGTATGGGTGAGAAAAATGAAGGGATTAGGAAGTACAAATTGGTAGTCACAAAATAATCATGGGACATGAAATACAGTGTGTGGATTATAATCAATAATGTAAAAACTATGATGTCAGTGGGCACTAGACTTATCATAGGATCACTTCATAAATTATATAAGTGCTTAACCACTGCACTCTACACCTGAAATTAAAATAAAATAATATTGAATGTCAACTATATTTTAAAAAATATATATAGTACAGGATGTAAAGTACAGCATAGGGAATATAGTCAGTATTAGCTATGTATGGTGTCAGATGGGTAGTAGATTCTTTGGGGTTATCACTTTGTAAGGTGTTTAAATGTCCAATTATTATGTTGTTTTGTATACCTGAAACTAATAATAATAAAAACAATTTGTAAAAAAGACAATATCTGTGAAGCACAATAAAATAAATCACAATAAAAAGAGCTATGCCTAGTTTTTAGATGTTGGCATTTATAATTAAAGTGTGTCATTCAAGGTGTTTGAAAATTAAGACTGACTTTTCTCAGGACTAGTGAGTTGTATCCTACATATGCTCAATCATTTCAGATCTACTGGAAAATTTAACTGCCATAAAATTGGTACACAACTGCTGTGGTGGACAGAATTCTAAGATTGTCTCCCAAGATTCCCAGACCCTGGTTTACACATACCTCTGCCCATGATTTTCAACACTAATGGCTATACTACTGTGAAGGGATTTAGCCAATATAATTAGAATTTCAAATCAGTTGACCTTAAGATAAGCGGAGTATCCAAGTGGGTCTGACCTAATAATATGAGCACTTTAAAAACAGTGAATTGCCTCTGACAGGTTACAAAAGAGGAAATTAGACATTTGAAGCATGAAAAGAATTCAGTGTGTCATTTTTTGCTTGAAAATGGAGGGTCCACATGGAAAGGAATGTTGAATTCCTTCAAATGGATATTGAATTTTGTCAATGCTTACTGTATCTATTAAGGTTATCATATGGTTTCTGTCCTTTATTTTGTTAATGTGGTATATCTTGTTCTTTGATTCGCAAATGTTGAACCATCTTGGCATACTTGGGATGCATTAGAGGATTTTAAGTAAGAGGGAAAAAATGGCCAGCTATATTTTCAAATTAAGTCTCTCATGGAAATGTTGTAGATGAATTATTTGTCAGAAAAGCTGGTGGCAGGAGACCAGTGAGGTGATCTACTCGTTATCTGTCTCCCTCTTTTTCTCTTTTTCTTTTTTTTTTTTTTTGAGGGCAGTGTCAATGGCACTCATATGTGGGACCTGAACTGGGGGGCCTCCCAAGCCAGCGCTTAACCACCGCGCCACTCGGCCGGCCCTCTCCCTCTTTTTCTCTATCAGCCACTCACTTGCTCTCAGCTCTTTGACTTCATTTTACTTTCCACATGCTTGCTTCTTTTGCTAATATGTAGTTTATGTTCCTTCATAACTGCAGCTTACTAGTGAACTATAAGGCCTCTTTAGCACTGACTCTACTACATGCTTTTATGATTTTCAAGAACTAAGTTTTCAAGAACTAAGAGTGGACCCTGGCTTATGGACAACAAAAAAAGAACCTCAGTTCTACAAATACAAGGAGATGGATTCTGTTAATGAGAATGACCTTGGAAGCATATTTTTCTTCAGAGCCTCCACATGAAAACTCAGCTTGGCTTGACACATGGATGAGGAGACTGGCTCCAAGCCAAAATCCTATGTGTGATCTTTTAGATATGACCATAGGCAATTACAAAGAAGTTACTGTAAGGTCTCATTGGGCAAGAGCTATACAGTAAGTCCTCACTTAGCGTTGTCAACAGGTTCTTGAAAATTGCAACTTTAAGCAAAATGACTTATAAGAAAACCAATTTTCCCATAGGCTAATTGATATAAACAAAAGTTAAGCTCCTATGGCATATTTCTGGTCACAAAAATATCAGCAACTTCTGAGTAAAGACCCAAAGTACTTCTAGTATTAAACATTGAAAGAAATATGAGCTATTCATACATTTAAGAAAGATTAATAAGGGCCAGCTGAGAGGCTCAGTTGGTTAAGAGCTCGCTCAAGAGTGAGAGCTGAGCTCTGAGCAACAGCAGTTCGATGCCTAGCCCGATCTGAGCTGCTGCTGAGCTGCCAACAGGTGGCACGATGGCTCAGCTGAAAAAAGAAAAAAAAAAAAAAGAAAGATTAATAAAAAAAAGAAAGATAATTATTATCCAATCTGCTGATTCCTGTTCAGGGTCATGAGTAGCTGGAGCCTATCCCCGCAACTCAGGGCACAAGGCAGGAACCAACCATGGACAGGATGTCCTTCCATTTCAGGGCACACTCAGACACACACTCACTCATACGAGAACAATTTAGACATGCCAATTCATATCCCGTGCACAGCTTTGGGATGTGGGAGGAAACCAGACTACAAAACATTATTCACCGACCTGCTCTAATCCCCACTCCAGGCTTGTTGCACAAGCCAGTGCATTAGTCTGTAGAGGAAGTTGCCGTTAAGGGCTAAGGGCTCCTCATCTAGTCATGCTCATATTATACATATCCGCATTTTTAGCCCAGACACCTCCATTCAGAAGACTCCTTATTGGAGGAAACCTCAGCTGAGTACCACTTTTCAGGAAACTCTAGTGAGAATTCCTTATCAGGGGGCTTTGACCCACCTGACTTAGTACTTTTCCACTTTTAGCCCTTTTCCCTTTCTTCTCCCTTATCCCCTGGGACCATAAAATGTCAGGAGCCTTTTGTCCAGGACCTTCATCAGTGAGACAATTTTCCCTACCTATGCTGTATGTCACCTGACCCTCAACTAGTAGTTTTGCAGAGAAAAATGGAATTGGAGGAGCCAATACTAGTTTCTTTTTTTGTCCTCGCTTATGTTATCACAGTAAATGAATTAAAGCTTGATTGTTTCTTTGATTTGGCTGATTGTCCTAATTCACCACCTCAATACCTTGGAGCTATTTTCATTTGATTTTAGTCTATGATACTCTGAGTACAAAACCTATCCACACCATGCTGGATTTCTGGCCTACATAGTTGTGAGATAATAAATGAGTGCTCTTTAAAGCCAGTAAGTTTTTGTAATTTGTTACAAAGCAATAAAAAGCTAATACAACTATTGTTTGAATAATAATGATAACTTCAAGATTGTGACATATTACATATATAAAGCTCTTTGCATAGAGAAGATATTCAAAAAGTATTAACTCACTTCCCACTTCTTTATTTGAAAGCATAGAAAACTGCTGACTATCTGGTGAAATTCAAGGACCCCTGCAAAAATATTCTGTTCTTGTATCTTCCTCACATGTCACTTGAATATAAGTACTGAAAACTTCAGGTGAAAAATTATTTTCCTAATGATTAAAGGGCAAAGTATCATAGGTGACTTTTAGGTTGTAAGTATTCTCAGGGTTGTTTCTGGTGCTAGAGACAAATAATACACCAGGTCAATATTATAGTTGCTGAAGATGAATTTGGAAAAGAAATTTGTGAAGCAAAGAAAAAGATAGAGGGGCACTGCAAAGCTTCATGAGAGGTAATGTCAGTGGAAGTGGAGGAGTAAGGAATTTCAAAACTCTGTCCTTCCATAAATGTAATAAAAACTTGGCAAAAAAACTCCAAAACTGTCAGAATCAATCTTTTCCATCTCTGGAAGCTAACCAACAGCATGCAGCGACCAGGAGAACACTTAATCAAGAAAAAACTGGCTGAATCTCAGCAAGACTATTGCCTTACTCAGAATCTCTCAGAGTAGAATGGCTCCCTGGGAAGGCATATCCTGAAAACTTTTACAGTCAAATGTATTAGTCACTGCTACCTAAGGCAATGGGCAACAGTTGGGGAGAATAACAGACTAACCAAAAAATTTGGAAGGCAAGGCTCAAAATGAGATGCCTTGGACAATAATGACTTTGAAATGCTCAGACATACTCCTAGGAATCTAGAAGGCCACAGACCTGTGCCCAGGACTGTGCATAGCTCAGAGAAGACCCGAGAAAGTCATTAACTCTCAACTCTGACTGACCTTCATGGTCTGTGCAAGCAGTATGTGAAGGCTCCAGCAGTACCATTGACTGTTTGGCTAGGTGTTGAAGGCGTGAACCAACAAACAAATAGTCCTGATACTGGAGAACAAGGGTTCTTGTATAATTGTAGGCATTTCAGGGTGAACAAATAAGCCATACAAACAAAGCCAAGCAATCAGTGGATTAATTAAGAAACAAAGAGAATACATTCCCAAAGTGTGGAGTGGACAGGCCCAGAAGAAGAGCAATTGCCCTGAAGAACAAAGAAACAGGATTTTATTTGAATGAGGGCGAGAAATATTCAGAGGTGGCATGACAAGTGTTCTCAGGTGGGTCCTCACTGACCACTCCTTCCTGTGGGTAGGTGGGGTTTCCTTGTTACTTGGCCCTTGTGGGAGCTGTCATGGTGTCACAGGGGGTGGATACTTTTCCCTGCCTGCAAAGCTAATAATATTATAATCTATTACAATTAGTTGTAGCTGCACCTTTTCTTAAGAATGATCTTATCTCCTTTTTCCTTTGTTTCCTGTACTTCCCCCTTCCTTTCCTCCTGCCTCTCTCCCCACAGCCCTGTTTTTTCTGCCTACTGTAAAAGTCCAACTGAAAAGACTGGAATGTTTTTTCTGGTTTCATATATTTAAGGAAACCTCGGTCAAATGATTAGCTGACTACTACTCTAACATAGACTTCAGTATGCACACATGAAAAATGATACAGACATTACAAATTAGTTCAGAAAATCACTAAACAAACAAGCCAAGTAACAATACCTACAATAAGCAGCATAAATCCCAGAATGAGGGGAGAATCAAATTTCAAGGGTTACAACATTACAATATACATAATGTCCAGTTTTCATCAAAAAGTACAAAGCATGCAAAGAAAAAAGAAAGGCCTATACACAGGGGAAAAAAAGCAATTAACAGAAACTTTCCCAAGAAAGCCTTGATATTAAACTTATTAGACAAAGGCTTTAAATTAGTGATTTTAAATATGTTCTAATAGCTAAAACAAACCATTCCAAAGAGCTAAAGAAAATCATGAGAATAGTATTTTATTAAATAGAGAATATCAATAAAGTATCAATAGTAGGAATTATTGCCCCGACCGGCGGGGCATTCAACAGGGGCCGAGGGGCAGCCTTCTGAAAGGAGAAAATAGGAGGCGTGAAGAAATGGAGGCAAGACAGGGTTCTGATCAAGCCTCATTTATTGAAGAGTAGGAGGGGGCTTATATAGCCAAGGAATTTGAGGGGGAGGGAGAGTACGCAAAGGCGGGAGTTGCCAATAGCAACGGGAATCGGCAGGGGTGGTTAAAAGAAAAAAGAGGAAGTACCAAAGGAGGAAGCGCTGCAGCTGCAGGGGGTGACCTTATAGGGCTCTGCTGATCAGGGTGTGTTGCCAAGGTTTTTTTAGACTCTGAGCCAAACGATTTCCTGTATGCAGTTGGGGCAAGGTTCCTCATGCTCAGGCCCCAGCAAATTATAAATAGATATTGTGAGGGCATAAAAATAACTTTCCTCCTCCTACCTTCTAAGTTCTTCTAGTTGGGCTAATAATCAAATTAACAGAGACAGATTAACAGGAGAAAATGTTCAAAGTTTATTATTATAATTGTGTATTCGAAGGTGTCATGAGACCTCAAAGAGGCATTGGGCAACTGAACTTTATTTGCCATTCTGGTGCTGAGGAGAAAGTGGGCAGGAGTCTGGGATTTAGATGGGGAAATAGGCAATTAATTCATAGGTAGCCAAGAAAGAGCAGAAGAGGTGGAAAACAATTTCCTGTTTGACAACACAGAAACAATGGGATAGAGGGGAGAATCCTGCAGACTTGGTTTTTGCATGTGTCCTTCCTGTCTATCATACTTAATTTAAATTAAGCTATGGTGAAAATTCTAAAGTGAATATGTTAATATTCCCTTCCTGAAGCAGGTTTTTTTCTTATCTGAATTACCTTAGGCAACAAAGAGGGAGAGTCAAAGATTCATTCTGAGTCTTGTTTCTTAATAACCAGCTTAAAATCTATATCTCAAAAAACACATTTAGGTGTTGCAAAACTATGGTGCCCTTTAATATTAATGAATTGAAAAGTACAATAACTCAAAAATACTTATGGTTGACTGATTATCTACAAGAGTGCCAATGTCATTTGATGAGGAAAGAATAATGTTTCAATAAATGGTCCTGGGGCAATTGTATATCCATATGCAAAAGAATAAATTTGGGACCTTATCTCAAACCATATACAAATATTTAACTCAGAATAAATCAAAGACTTAAAAATAATGGCTATAAGTATAAAACTCTTAAATGAGCAAAGGAACTAAATAGATATTTATTTAAAACAGATATGAAATGGACAAAAGCATATGAATAGATGCTCAGTATCATTAGTCATTAGGGAAATGTAAGTCAAAACCACAATAAGATACTACTTCACACTCACTGGGATAAGTAGAATCAAAAAGCAGAAAATAGCGAGTGCTCATGAGAATGTGGATAAATTGGAACCCTCATATATTGCTGGTGCAAATGTAAAACAATGTAGTTGATATGGAAAACTTTTTACCTATTCTTCAAAAATTAAACAGAGGTATCATATGATATAACACTTCTACCCCTAAGTGTGTACTAAAGAGAATTAAAACATATGTTTTAATTCTCTTTAGTACACACTTAGGGGTACTCCTATTAGAGTACCATGATTGATAATAGCCCAAAAGTGTAAACAACTCATTTATCAACCAATAAATATATAAATAAAATGTAGTATATTTATACAATTGAATATTATTCATTTATAAAAGGTACTGACGTACTGAGACTTGCTGCAACCTTAATGAACCTTAAAAACTAAGTTAAAGTAGCCAGTTTAAAAAGGCCACATATTGTTTGATGGCATTTTCCAGAACAGCCAAAGCCATAGAAGCAGAAAGTAGATTAGTGATGTCCAAGATCCAGAGGTGGTACAGAAGCTGTGGAAAATTAGGAGTGGATGCATAAAAAATACAGCATTTACTTTTGGAGTGATGGAAATGTTCTGATAATAGTGGTTGGTGATGGTTGCATAACATTGTAAATGGACTAAAAAACAAAATCACTGGATTTTACTCTTTAAAATGGGTAGATAGACGCGGGGGACCAGCCTCCTCTGACCAGGGTTCAAGAAGGTGGACAAGGCATCGGCGGTTAATGAAAGACAGAAACTGTTTGTTGCAGTAAAAGACAGAAAATGGAGAGATAGAGTGCCGGGGAGGAAAATAATGAAGGGAGACAGTGGAGACACCGGGGGAGTTAAAGAGAAAAGTGTCACACTTTATTCGCAATAACATGTCCTTTTTATAGGGACTTTTGACCATTATCCAATTACAAGTTTAAGTTCCACATGGTCTTGATGTATTTTTCTCTTAAGACCTTTAGTCCTTATAATTGTTCTCCTTAGGGCACACTGTGACCTTTTCTCCGTTTAAGGATAATCCCATCTATGATAATCCCTTTATGACCCAGACTCAGTTTCTACATAATCTGTAATCCTGGGTCTGAATACTAAAGAGAATCTCACTTTTGATATTTAAATTTAACTGATTAATTTTGGCTTAACTGTACCTAAAGTTCTCTCAAGACTCATCACAAACCTTAACAAAACATACACTTTGTAATAAATCACAGGCTTCAAGGGAATACAAAATTGAGGAACACATGTCTAATTAACAGTACTTTCAGATTCACCAAGCCCACTAAAGTCAGCCTGCATACCCCTCAATATTGGGCTACACGGCCCTCAACAGATAGATACCTGCAATATTAAAGGGTTGTAGCTATTGTTGCAATCAGGTTTGAGAAAAAAGTAGGAAAATAGTGTCAAATTTAAAGTTTTCAGTTAATACTAGGGTGAAGGTGCACCAGATGTAGTTAACAGAGGTGAGAAAATATGAGTTAATGAGTCAAAATAAAACTACAAAAATTTTTACAAATTTCTTCTCTTTTTCACAACTTCTAACCTCATCAAAATATTTTCTGGGCCCCTGAAATATCTACCTTTAAAAACTTTACTTTGACAGGGGCCATTACAAAGACCATAAAATAAAAAGCTATAAAAATTAGAATAAATTCTTTTTCTAATTCATATTCTATGTTCTTTCACTGTTCTAATATTCCTCATAAGATTAGTAAATACACACATACATGCACATGCATGCATGCACGTGCGCACACCTACACCCACACCCACACACTACAAACTCAATAAGATAGCCAGTGTTTCCTCAAGTCAGGAGAACTGATCACCAATAATTTGAGTCTTAGTTATGTTGAACCAGCAATTCTTCAAATATTGTATACCTTTTTCTTTCAATTATAATCCTCTTTATAGATTTAATTAACAAGATGATCAAGAAAATTTCACATTTGTGGTATAAGCACATTTGTGGTCATATGATTCAGTGAGACCAAAGATAGCATTGCCCATAGGCACAAGAGGTAATTAGAAATCTTTTTTCCATGTTCATTTGAAAGTCTCCAAAGTAGTTTCAAAACCTATTTTTACAATGATATCTAGCAGATGCAAATTATAAACTGACATATTGAATTTTAAATATTTAGCACTGACATAAAACAAAAATTATCTGAGGTATTGAGGGAGAAGAAACTGGTGCCTGTTTTGTGTAACAAAACCCTGACTTAATATCTTAAGGTCTTTAACACCCAGTAACACTACATAACAATATGTATAGGTATGTATCTTTATGTCGTCTTTTTGTTCTGGGCAATTTATTGTAATTGTGTTTGTTTGTTTGTTTGTTTGTTTGTTTGTTTGTTTGAGGGCAGGGTCACTGGCCCTCATATGTGGGACCCGAACCAGGGCCGTGGGCTTCCCAAGCCAGCGCTTAACCACCGCGACACTCGGCCGGCCCCTATTGTTATTGTTTTTAGCTACAAATTATGTGAAGATGATAGAGAACTCTTAAAGATAAGGTGCAAAATTTGGTAATTAAAGCTTTGTACAGTTTATTATATAGATAATAAACACGAAATGTGAAGTTTCACCACAGCAAAATTTTTCTACCCTTTCAAAATTTGAGAATATTTAAGTATTTTTGTTTTCATTAGTATCATGTAATATGTGTTTATATTAGTTGTAAAATATAGAACACAAAAATGAACAAAGATCATTCTCAATCTCATAATCACACTAAGATAATATAACCACTGACAAAATATGACAAGATCATATACGTACATACATATATACATATACACACACTTATATACTTCTTTTTTTTTTTTGAGGGCAGTGTCACTGGCCCTCATATGTGGGACCCGAACTGGGGCAAGCCAGCGCTTAACCACCACGCCACTTGGCCGGCCCTCACACTTATATACTTCTATTGCCATAATAAATATATATGCATTTTAAAGTCTCCTGATACATATTGACCATATGTCCTCAAAGTGTTTTATTTATTGGAAACCCACCAGCAATATATGTGTCTCTTTCCTCACACCTTCACCTAACATAAGTGATTTTTTTCAACGTTTGCAAATTTGATAGCAAGAAAGAATGCATTTTATTTTTTACTTTCTTCAATCAGCAGTACTTGAACTCAAAACTGAATATTGTCGAGACTTAGTCTTAGCATTCTACATTTAAAGAAGAAAAGAGGAGAGAGTGTAAAACTACTATGTACCAAGAAAAAATAGATCCAATGTGTACTCTATCATTCATAATTTGCCATTTAACTGCCTTTCACTTAAGTTTTTTCAACAATAACACAGGACTCATGACTAGTTGGTGTGAGACTCAAATGAATACAAAGTGATCAATGTGAAACACCTTAGCAGCACATCACACAAATACTGCTATAATATATATTCTCATCAATTCTCATTTTCCTCTTGGCATGCGAAGAGACTAAGCCATACTTCAGATGGAGGAAAAAAAGTGCTATGTCCAAGAACCTAAAAGATGGTAAGATTAATTAACTTTTTCAAAGCCATCTATCAAGACACACACAGAGCTGGAATTAGCATTTAATATTTTCAACTCTGACTTCTGGTAAAATGGTGCAATAGACAGACGCTGTGCTAAATGCCTCCCAGGATCACACCAAAATTACAAGCAAATTATACAGCATTCAACCCTGGAGGTCCCCGGAACACTGGAGGAACAGAACCACTAAACGGAGAACTTAAAGAGGAAGCCGCATTGGGTCTGGTAGGACAGGCGGAGACGAGAGAGGGCGGGCCCCATGAGGGAAGCCCCAGCCGTGGGAAGCTTGTCTGGTTGGGGGGAGACCCTCCGGCCGCACACCAAGCTCTCCAGCCCAGAGCTCCTTTGCCGGGAAGAGAAGTTCTAAGATAGCTGGCAGTAAATTAGCAAGGACTCTCTTTGCTCAGCTCAGTCAGGCTACGAGCGGCTGGAGAGTCAGTGGGGCTGGTGCCTGGGCTTTCGTGCCGGTGAGCACTCACCTGGTTCTTGGTGGAGGGAGTGGCTGTGTGAGCCGGGAGCCTGTGGGGACGGACTGAACTGAGCACCTTTGGTGTAAAGGCTGGAGGTTTTTGGACTGTTGTTCCCGTGGTGCGGAGCCTGCATGTGAGTGGTATGGGGAGGACACCATTTTGTCGGGCTTGGGCCCTCCCACGAAGGATCAGGTCCGAGACCTAATTGATCTGGTGGAATTGGCACAGAAGTACGTGTGTGTACACGCGTGTGCGCGTGCGCTTGTGGCCTAGGATCCCCCACCCTCTGCCCCACTTATACTGCGTTGCCAGGGAAACACTGGGCGGGTGCCCTCCGGCTCAAACAGGCTGCTCACTGAGACCGGGAGTGCGTGAGCCGCCTGGAGTCCCCACCTCCGCTCGGCTTGTGCTGTGTTGCCAGGGAAACGCCTAGTGGGAGTGATCCGGCTCCAACAGGCTGCTCACTGAGACCCGGGAGTGCGCAAGCTGCTTCAAGTCCCCTCTCTCTGCACTCCGCTTACAGAGTTGCCAGGCTGGTGATTGGTTGTCGGGCTACTTGGCCTGATCTGCAAGTGGCTGATTGGGACAGGCTGAGACTGGGAGTTTTCCTGGGAGTGTTGGGCCGTTAGCTGTGTGCCTGCGTCATCCAGCCAGGGCTCTCCTGGTGATCTATCTAATACATCAAAGCAATCCCAGAGCAACAGCCAGAATGGGGAAACAAAGAAACATGTCACAAGTAAAAGATCAGAAGAAACTTCCAGAAATGGAACCAAATGAAACAGAGGGATCCAACCTTTCAGAGACACAGTTTAGGACACTGATGATAAGAATGTTTAAGGAACTTAGTGAGGACATAAAGAAGGATAGGGAAACCATAAAAAACAACCTGTTAGAAATAAAGAATACAATAACTGAAATGAAGAACACACTCGAAGGAATCACCAGTAGAGTAGATGAAGCAGAGAAGTGGATCAGCGATTTGGAAGATAAAATAGCAGAACTCACCCAGTTGGCACAGCAAAAAGACCAAAGAATAAAAAACAATGAAAATAGTTTAAGAGCCCTATGGGACAAGGTGAAGCGCAACTACCTTCGACTCATAGGGATACCAGAAGGAGAAGAGAAGAAGCAAGGGGTTGAAAATGTTTTTCAAAAAATAATGACTGAAAACTTCCCTACCCTGGTGAAGGAAATCAACATACATGCCCAGGAAGTACAGAGGGTTCCAAACAAGCTGAACCCAAACAGGTCCACACCAAGACACATCATAGTTAAAATGGCAAAGGTTAAAGACAGAGACAGAATCCTAGAGGCTGCATGAGAAAGACAGCAGGTTACATACAAAGGAACTCCTGTTAGACTAACAGCTGACTTGTCTACGGAAATTCTGCAAGCCAGAAGGGAGTGGCAGGAGATATTCAAAGTGACACAAAATAATGGCCTACAACCAAGATTGCTCTACCCAGCACGACTATCACTTAAAATTGAAGGAGAAATAAAGAGCTTCTCAGAAAAGAATAAGCTTAAGGAATTCATTACCACCAAGCCAGCATTGCAAGAAATGTTAAAAGGGCTTTTTTAAACAAAAGAAAGGGGTAAGCAAGCTAACCCAGAGAGACAATTTAAGAAGATTGAAGTCATATCAAGCAGACATAAAGGAAAAACTGATGGTTGCTGGCTGGGAGGGAGTGGGGAAGAGGGAGAGGGGGAAGGTTTTGGACAGTGTAGGTGGGACTACAATGTTGCTGCAGGGATATGGGGGCGGTTCTGGGAATGTAATTGATAACGTTTTGAAGAGACTGTCATGTTGCGTGAAATAAGTCAGTCAGAGAAGGACAGGTACCATGTGTTCTCACCTGTGTGTGGAGTCTGAAGAGCTGAGTGAACGATCAAAGTAAACAGACTCGTAGATGTTGAGGAAAAACTGAGTGTTGCTAGTTGGGAGGGGGGTGGGGATGGGGCGTAGGGGAAGGGATTAGACAGCATAAATAGACAACTACAATATTGCCACAGGGATATGAAACACAGTTTGGGGAATATAATAATGTTGTAAAAATTTTGTGGCGTGTCAGATAGTCACATGTCTTGTTAAGGAGACCACCTCAAGGATGGAGTAGAGGTTTGATCACTGCACTGTACACCTGAAGCTGATGTTGTATAGTACTGTATGCCAACTGTAACTGAATATCTGGATGGTCACTGGATGTGGAGTATACTGTGGAGGGGAGTCAGGGAAGTTGTGATAGATATGTATGATATGGGGGGGAGAGTGGGGTGGCAAACTGGGGGAGGGGGGTTGTCACTTTGGGAGGTAAAGAGTATAACTATTGCATTGTGTTGTACACCTGAAACTAATGAAAAAAGAAAAATAAATAATATTTTCAACTCCATTTCTTTTCCTCAGCTTTGCAGATCATGATCCACACCAGTCTCTACTCCAAAAACAAGTAATTAAAACAAGGTTAGAAGCAGATTATAAAATACAAAAGCCAATTCCATAACAATTCATGTCAATTTTATCAGTTGAAGAGCAATTAAAGAAATGGTCAGGGTGAAAAAAAAAAAATCACACGTATGCGCACACATACGTGAGCACGCAATTTTTATGATACTGATTGTTACAGCCATAGAAAAGATATGGTTTCCCTAAAGCCAATAATTCTTCACTGACAATTTTTTAAATGTAAAATTCAATAGCTAAGACTATAGTGAAACATTTTGCTTAAGAAAATAAAATTACAGCTGCAGCCAAATTATAGTAAAACGTGGTGAGATCATGGACATGTGTACATCCATACCCACATGTATTTCACAGAGTTGGTGTAAATCCCTAATGTGGACATTAGGATATCTGACGCATACATTTATCAGAGAAGTTTTGGTAGAAAGCCCATACTCATTAGCAGCTAATTAGTACCAATAATTATATCATTTATGAAATGACAGCCAAATCAGCTTTGTGCATTGTGAGACAGTCTCATATCGGCTTCCTCACTAGGCCTTTGTGAATGAAGATTGATAGAAAATATTAATTAAGAACACACCCAAAGAAACATTAGCTAGAGTAGAATGTTTTCCACTTCATACCAGAGATTCAGCTCTGTCTCTGAAGTAATTTCATGGCATGCTCAATATGTACTACAAGGATGCTAAGATGTAAAATGGCCTTCATGTTACAAGATCATTTTTGGGTTTCTTCCTTCCTCCCTCCCTCCCTTCCTATTTCCTTCCTTTCCTTCCTTCCTTCCTTCCTTCCTTCCTTCCATCCTTTTCTTCCTTCCTTCCTTCCTTCCTTCCTTCCTTCCTTCCTTCCTTCCTTCCTTCCTTCCTTTTCTTCCTTTCTTCCTTTTCTTCTTCTCCTTTTCCTTCTTTTTGCATTTTCCAGAAAGTTAATAAACCAAAAACAAAATAGCATCACTTCCAATTATTTAAATCAGAGAAGTGTGACACTTCTTCATGGGCTGAAACTTAAAGCAGGGGACAATTTAGGTAATTCTCAAACCATAGAGAAATATATCTTTCATAAGGCAGTGGAGTGTATTAGGTATGGAGCCTGGCTGTCTGAGTTTGAATCTGATTCTGCCACCTAGTGGATGTGCCTTAGTTGCCTTACCTATAAAATGGGAATAATAATAATAACATATACCTCAAAAGGGTACTGTGAGAATTAAATAAATTAATACATGCATAGCACTTAAAATAATGCCTGAAGTGGTCAATAAGTGTTTAATATTTATTATTACATGACATGTACAAAACTCTGTGGGCTAATAAGGATAAGGAAATCATGTCCTTCTTAAATGTGTGCAATACTCCTATGGTAGGCACAATATACTTGGTAGGTGCAATCCCAGTTGTAATACCCCAAAAGAATTCCTCTTACCCTCATAAAAGAATTCTTGTTTGGAGGCATTTTTGTGTGTTGGAAAAGGTATGAATTCTGAAATCAGAATACTATTCTCACCACTTACTAATTATATGATTTAGGCAATGATACTCTCCTGACAGGGTTATTTGAATTTCAAATGAGCTAATGTAGGTGAAAGACTAGTTACTTTAGCAAAATTAATCCTTTTTCCCCCTCTGGTAAGAGTGATTCTTACCAGTCTAAAATAGTGTCAGAATTATTGGTAGCTGAGGTTAACTTTTTCTTTGGGTTTTATACAGATAATATGATTTTATTGTCAGTGTTCTGCAAGATAAACAAGTGTGTTCATATACGTATTATTTCATTCAAGTTAGACAACAAAATGAATTAAGTATATGTTTTTCCATGTTTTACTGAGAAAAATGAATTTTGTGGTAAACTTATTGAAATACTGGTTTCAGTTTTCCCCTTCATTAAATCCATGTCCCTTGTCAAGTAATATTGTAGTGTCCTCTCATTCTGATTTTGGGCAATATCATATGACATGTCAATAGGATTTTGGCTCATAAGGCATAGGCGAATATTTGATAAACATTTGCATAATTGGTCTTGCTCACTTTTTCTTTTCCAACATTGCCATGAGAACATGCCTGCTCTAAACTGATGGAGGATTAGAGCCACATGGCACAAATTTTAGTCATCATAGTCACTTCATTTGAGGCCATCCTTGGTCAAACAACATCTAGCTGATGCCCAGACATGTGAGCAAGCTCAGCTAACATAAGCCGAGTTGCAGAGATGACCCACAGCTGACTGCAGGCCTATGGAAAAGCACTGCCAATATTAGCCAACCCCAGCTTAATTCCACTAAACCCCACAAATTCATAAGCTTCATAAATGTTTATTGTCTTATACAACTGAGGTTTTGTGGTCATTTATTATGCAACACTATTGAGGTAATGGATAATTGATAACTCAAAAAGGTAACATCACTTACCTAAGGACACACAGCTGGTAAATTGAAATTTGAACCCAAGTCTGTCTGGCTCAAAATCTCATACACTGTATCAAAGGAAACACATTCTGGTATGATTTCCAAGAACATGGCTGTTTGAAATTATAGCCATTATGGTTCTCTGTCACTTTTTAATCATAAAAATACTTAATATTCTCTTTGTTAAAATATATGAAGACATTATTTGTTCTCTTCTTTAAATATTAAAAAACAGCAGAATCAAATCTGGTGTGTTATAGAATAAATACCTAACAAATATTTTCAGTTTGATCTGGGAAACTAAACTCACCATTAAGATGAATTTTACAAAGGCCAGAAGGTATCTTCTTTAAAGAATATCAAAGTTTGAGCTAGAATATTTTGTACAGGTAAAAGGAATAGTCCATTGAGATTAGTGCAATTTCAGTACACAGAATACATGTAAAAGATAATATGATGGTAGTTTCATCTAATAAAAATGAATCTATTTTCCTTCCTAGTTATAATATTCTGCAACCCATGAGCTTGAATCTTTCAAAGAATAAGGGTTGCTTGAAATGTGGAAGGAAATCAGCACCAGTTTATTTATTTAATTCAACAAATTTTTAAGGAATATATATATATCATATACTAAGCATTGTACTTCCATTGGGTTTATTATGAAATTGATATTATGGACAAAGTTGCCAAGAAAAGTTAAATTTTTTGAAGTTAGTTAGTGAAGGGATTAAATGAAATGAGTATGAATTTTTTACTGCATGTGTAACTTGCTTTACATTTTTATTGACCTTTATAAGAATGATCTCAAATGGTCTGTACAAAAATCATGTAGAAAAGCAATGTTTTTTTCTTACCTTAGTTTTAAAAAAGTGAGGCTTAGCTTTTTGATGTGATTTTCTCAGGTTCTTACATGTAATATACATCATAAAATGAACTTGAAGCCAGTCCTTTAATTCTAGCCTCCTGGGCTCTTAACTTTAACATGCAGCATTTCCCAGAGTAGAAGTGTTAAATAGCATACAGAAAGGACAAGAGTATTTATATATTTTATGGAATCTGCCTATAATTGTTAATTTTATGCATCAATTTGACTAGGGCACAAGGTAACTAGACATTTGGTCAAACATTATTCTGGGTGCATCGGTGAGAATGCTTTGGATGAGATTCACATTTGAATTAGACTGTGTAAAGCAGATTGCTCTCTCTAATGTGGGTAGGTCTCATCCAATCAATTAAATGCTGGCATAGGAAAAAAGACTGACCTTTCCATGAATGAGAGAGAATTTCTTTCTCCCTGATAGCCTTGATTTGAGACATTGTTTTATACCTACCTTTTGACTCAAACTAAAATATCTGCTTTTTCTGGGGCTCAAACCTGCAGGCATTCTGACTAGAACTGCACCCTCAGCTCTTCTTGGTCGCCAGCTGGCTGATTGCAGATCTTGGGACTTGTCAGTCTCTGTAATTATGTGTGGAAATTCCTCACAGTAAATGTCTCTCTCTCTCTCTCTCTTTCTCTCTCTCTCTCTCTCTCTCTCTCTCTCTATATATATATATATATATATATATATATATATATATATATATATATATATATACACACACACACAAACACACACATGAGGTCAGCAATTAAGTTCGTGAACTCATCCTAGAAAAGTGCTACATACCTCATTGTTGAATATCACTATGGCCACCTTCAAAGTACTCCACTGGGGAAGTTATACACCCATGCCAGTGCCTAGTCCACCCTTCAAGGAAATTTTGAAACTCTTTTTCTGGAATGGCCATCAGAGCTGTTGTCGCATTACCCTTGATGTCCTAAATGTCATCAAAATGTCTTCCTTTCAGTATTTCCTTTTTCAGGTAAAGAAAGAAGTCACTGGGGATCAGATCAGGTGAGTAGGGAGGGTGTTCCAATACAGTTATTTGTTTACTGACTAAAAACTCCCTCACAGACAGTACCCTGTGAGCTGGTGCAGTGTCATGCAAGAGCCATGAATTGTTGGCAAAAAGTCCAGGTGGTCTAACTTTTTCATGCAGCCTTTTCAGCACTTCCAAATAGTAAACTTGGTTAACTGTTTGTCCAGTTGGTACAAATTCAGAATGAATAATCCCTCTGATATCAAAAAAGGTTAGCAACATCATTGCAACACGTTCACGAACTTAATTGTCAGTCCTCGTGTATGTATTTCCTTTATTAAATGTATCTTAATGCATATCTATATTTATCTATATCAATCTATCTATTATCTATCTATCTATCATCTATCTATCTATCTATCTAGTGCCATTCCCCTTAAGATCAGGAACAAGACAAGGCTGTCCACTTTCTCCTCTTTTATTCAACATAGTGCTGGAAGTTCTAGCCACAGCAATCAGACAACAAAAAGAAATAAAAGGCATCCAAATTGCCAAGGAAGAAGTAAAATTGTCATTATATGCAGATGACATGATACTGTATATAGAGAACCCCAAAGACTCCATCCAAAAAATATTGGAACTGATAGACGAATTCAGTAAAGTAGCAGGATATAAAATCAATGTTCAGAAATCAGTGGCATTTGCATATACCAATAATAAACTAATGGAAAGAGAAATTAAGAAAACTGTCCCATTTATAATTGCGTTAAGAACTATAAAATACCTAGGAATAAATTTAACCAAAGAAGTGAAAGATCTGTACTCAGAAAATTATAAGACACTGAAGAAAGAAATCATAGAAGATACAAATAAATGGAAACACCTACCATGCTCATGGATAGGAAGAATTAATATAGTTAAAATGTCCATACTGCCTAAAACAATATATAGATTCAATGCAATTCCTATCAAACTACCAAGGGCATTTTTCACAGAAATAGAAAATATAATCCTAAAATTTATATGGAATCATAAAAGACCCAGAATAGCCTCGGCAATTCTGAGAAATAAAAACAAAGTCGGGGGGATCACACTACCAGACATCAAAACCTACTATAAGGCTACAGTAATCAAGACAGTTTGGAATTGGCATAAAAACAGGCACATCGATCAGTGGAATAGAACAGAGAGCCCAGAAATAAATCCAGGCATTTACAGACAGCTAATCTATGA
Organism: Aselliscus stoliczkanus; assembly: GCA_033961575.1. Classification (NCBI taxonomy): domain Eukaryota; kingdom Metazoa; phylum Chordata; class Mammalia; order Chiroptera; family Hipposideridae; genus Aselliscus; species Aselliscus stoliczkanus. The sequence continues at coordinate 70,049,066 of CM066737.1, read as the reverse complement.
CACGGGAAGCAAGAATTTACACTGGAGTAAAGATAGTCTATTCAATAAATGGTGCTGGAAAAATTGGACTGACACATGCAAAAAAATGAAACTGGACCACCTCCTTATGCCTTATACAAGAACAAATTCAAAATGGATTAAAGATTTAAATGTAAGACCTGAAACCATAAAAATCCTAAAAGAAAATATAGGGAGTACATTTGCAGACATTACCCGGAGCAATATTTTTACTGATACATCCCTATGGGCAAGGGAAGTAAAAGAAAAAATGAACATATGGGATTATATCAGACTTAAAAGTTTTTTCACAACAAAGGAAACCATTAATAAAACAAAAAGGAAGCCTACTGAATGGGAGAATATATTTGCCAACGATATATCTGATAAGGGGTTAATATTCAAAATTTATAAAACACTCATGAAACTCAACACCAAAAAAACCAAACAACCCAATTAAAAAATGGGCAGAAGATATGAAGAGACATTTCTCTAAAGAGGACATACAGATGGCCAACAGGCATATGAAAAAAAGTTCAACCTCACTGGTCATTAGGGAAATGCAAATAAAAACCACCATGAGATACCACCTCACTCCAGTCAGAATGGCTCTCATCAATAAATCAACAAACAACAAGTGCTGGCGGGGCTGTGGGGAAAAGGGGACCCTGGTGCACTGTTGGTGGGATTGCAGATTGGTGCAGCCACTATGGAAGTCAGTATGGAGGTATCTCAAAGAACTGGAAATAGAGCTACCGTTTGACCCAGCAATTCCACTCCTAGGTATTTATCCTGAAAAAACCAAGACACTTATTCAAAACAAGTTATGCACCCCTATGTTCATAGCAGCACAATTTACAATAGCTAAGACTTGGAAACAACCAAAATGCCCATCAGTAGATGACTGGATTAAGAAACTGTGGTATATTTATACATTGGAGTATTACTCCTCTATAAAGAAGAATGAAATCGTACCATTTGCAATGATATGGATGGACCTAGAGACTATTATGTTAAGTGAAATAAGTCAGTCAGAGAAAGACAAATACCATATGATCTCACTCATATGTGGAATCTGAAAAACTGTATGAATGAGCAAAGTAAACAAAAACTGTCTCATAGATATAGAGGAAAAATCAGGGTTGCTAATTGGGAGGGGGATGGGGATGAGGGAGAAGGGGAAGGGATTAGACTGTAAAAATAGGTAACTACAATATTGCCACTGGGATATGAAAAACAGTTTGGGGAATATAATTAATAATGTTGTAAATATTCTGTGGAATGTCAGATGGTCATAGGTCTTGTTAGGGAGACCATTTCATGGATGGAGTAGAGGTTTGATCACTGCACTGTATAACTAAAGCGGAGGTGGTATACCTAATGTAATTGAATATATATAGATAGTCACGGGATGCGGATTATACTGTGGAAGAGAGTCAGAGAAAGAGTAATAGATATATATGATATGGGGGGGAAGTGGGGTGGCGAATTGGGGATGGGGGGTTATCACTTTGAGGGGTAAAATGTATAACTATTGCACTGTGTTGTACACCTGAAACTAATTAAAATTTTAAAAAAATAATAAAAAAAAATAAATATCTATCTAGTGCCAAAAAATGAATATACATTTTGAGAAAAGAAAACTGCATTAAAATTGTAATAATATATACCAATAATAAAAAATGAATAAAAGTCGCATTTGACTTTTGCTATTACAAGAGGTGCTTAAAGTGGTCACCATCAGTATCCAGGCACTTCTGATTATGGTAAACATTGTTTGTTAGAATTTTGTGGTGAGCATGTAATCTGTTCCAATACCATAGTGGAAGAAGCAGGACTTGATGCTGTGCGAGGCTTCCTGGACCTTCCCTTCTGCACACCACACACAGTACCAGGTGTCTCTAAATTATCATGAATGTGTGCAATTAGAAGATGTTTTGGAGGTTCTGTTGCATACTCATGCTTCCATTATTGTACTTCCACAACATTCTCGAATTTCAAATACCACTTCAAAATGGTCTTGTGCTCCTCAACGGACAATGATGCTTCCACCATTTTCTTTGACTGTTCTGCCTGTTACATGGTGACACTAGCATTCATTTGATTAATGCCATCTTTTGCACGAACGTCATACTACACACATTGCTACCGTAATTCAATGCAACTCCAAAAAATAATACATAGGGGCCAGCCGAGTGGCTCAGTTGATTAAGAGCTCGCTCAAAAGTGTGAGCTCTGAGTAACAGGGTCGCTGGTTTGATTCCCTGCCCGAGCTGAGCTTCCACTGAGCTGCCAACAGGTGGCAGGATGGCTCAGCTAATTAAAAAAAAGGAATACATAGGTAACATCTCTTAAAATGTGTATATATTGTTTCCACACCCCTGGTATACACACACACACACACACACACACACACACACACACACACACACACCCTGGGGGCGTGCGCATGTGGTCTGACAATTAAATTCACCAACTTGTTGCAACAATGTTGCTAACCTTTTTTGATATCAGTGGGACTATTCATTATGAATTTGTACAAACTAGACAAATAGTAATCAAGTTTACTATTTGGAAGTACTGCAAAGTCTGCATGAAAAAGTTAGACAAAAAAGACTTAAACTTTTCGCCAACAATTCATGGCTCTTGCATCACAACAATACACCAGCTCACACGCACTGTCTGTGAGGAAGTTTTTAGTCAGTAAACAAATAACTTTATTGGAACACCCTCCCTACTCACTTGATTTGGCCCCCAATGACTTCTTTCTTTACCCAAAGATAAAGGAAATATCGAAAGGAAGACATTTTGATGACATTCAGGACATCAAGGGTAGTACGATGACAGCTCTGATGGCCATTCCAGAAAAAGAGTTCCAAGATTGCTTTGAAAGGTGGACTAAGTACTGGCATGAGTGCATAGCTTCCCAAGGGGAGTACTTTGAAGGTGACCATAGTGATATTCAGCAATGAGGTACGTAGCACTTTTTCTAAGATGAGTTTGCGAACTTAATTGTACGACTGTGTGTGTGTGTGTGTGTGTGTGTGTGTGTGTGTGTGTGTGTCCTATTGGTTCTGCTTTTCTGGAAAATCCTGACTAATATACTGCCATTGATTTATAATGCACCTTTATTTTATGTGACACTAAGAATGACAAAAAAGACTCACTAATAATGTTGTGCCACACATGAATTGGTCACGGCAGTTCTTTAATTTGGAATGCTGGGATTTATTTCATCTGTTCCAATTATTTGAAAATATCTTTTAATGTAACTTGCATTGTTGGGTATATGATAGGCAGTACTCCACTTAGATCCAAGCAAGCAATGTGTTTGCCTGGGTCCCTGTGAGGCCTCATGTTTAGTAGCATCTTATTCAAAAATTTTTAAATCTCTTATGATGCCTGGGACCAGCCTGACCCAAATGCCCTATGAACAGGGCACCCTGAGCTCAGATAGGGACCATGTGGTCCTTGATCTCTATTTCTACTTTTTGGTTGACTCTCCACACTTATACTCTAAGCATTAGATCAATGAGATGTCCCAAGAAGCCCAAAGACTGTCTACAGTGTAGTTTCAGAGCCATGTGGCCTGGCCTAGGTTCTAGAAATGCATTTGGCCTACAAATGGGTAACCTCCTGCTGGCTGAACTGGTACTTCCTTTATTGGATTGCATGAGATTGAGCTGCCATTGCATTTGTAATCATCATTAATTTGGAACAGTACCAACCTTTAAGTGAATAATTGGAATTAAATGTTCACATGTGGCACATGGATGATGCAGCAACAGGAGTCATAAAATAATGAACATTAACTAAAATGATATTAGGGAACTCCAGAACTGTGATGATATTCTGAGCTTAGTGACTTTCATATCCAACACAATACACGATCAGGGGTGTACGTTACTGAAAAACAGCCACTGACACTTGGGCTTGAGCTGCATGTGTGATCCAATGCATTAGCTCTTATTACTCTATATTCTTCCCATGAGGCTTAGTGTACAGCACTTAAAGTCAATGGGGGTGAAGGAGGCACTCCCTGTTGCGGCACCCGGGCAGTAACCTCACTTTTCTTACAGGTCTTACTCAACCCATCAGTCAGTCCTGCAACTGAGTCTGTGCCTATCTTGTCTGAGTGCTTTTAAGGCATTTGTTTCCTTTTGCCAATGGACCCTCCCAATTAACATCTTCTCTTGCTGTGATGTAGTGAGACTGTGCTCTCGTATATCAGTATTAATCCACACTAGATAAAAAATGGACATTTCTTCTTTTTTTTAAGATGTTATTGGAGAATTGGGGGAGGGGAACAGCGTTGGGGAATTGGGGAAGAGGAACAGACAAGTTGCTGTCCTTTTGTTCTTCAGTCTAGTTGTGGAGGATATTGCTTCACAGGCCCATGTTAGTATCATCATTGCGCTCTTCTCAGGAAGGCAGATCAGTCACCAGCCTCTGGATGGCCGCACACAGCGGTTCTTAGCAGCTCACACCGTCTGCCGGCTGCTCACTCTGGCTGCCGGCCATTCACTGTCGCCTATGGCAGCCCACTGCAGCAGGGGCAGGAGCTGCAGCTATGCCGTCCCGGGGACTCACAGCAGCCCAGCTCCACGTGGAGCTGTTGTTCACCATCTTAGCTGTAGAGGGCAGTGTCACTGGCCCTCATATGTTAGATCTGAACCAGGGCCGCTGGCATCCCAAGCCAGCTCTTAGCAAACGCTCCACTTGGCCGGCCCTGTACATTTCTTATATGAATGAGACTCCCTTTCTTACTATACCCACGGGCTTACCCATCCCTGTCCGTGCTGATGGTAAGTGAAAGACAGGGGTTTGATCACCATTAAAAGGAATCACATTCTAAGAGTGTACTGATTGCAGCCTAATAAAATGAAGAGAAGATATGGTTAGAAGGTGTACTGTCCTACAGTTTTGCTAAAAAATTCCGAATGGTATGTCTAACAATACTGAGACACAAATGAGAATAAGAATACATTGTATCAAAATTTCTGGGATACAGGGCAGGCCACGTTGGTTAATACTTGGCTTGGGATGCCAGCTCTGAGCAGCAGGGCCCCTGTTCAGATTCCACATGAAGGCCACTGACGCTGTGCCCTCTACAGCTAAGATGGTGAACAACAGCTCCACCTGGAGCTGGGCTGTGAGTCACTGGTGATGGCATAGGCTGCAGTGGGGCTGGCCAGCAGCTGGCATGAGCTTTCATGAGCTGCTGTGAGCTGCTGTGAGTGACTATCCAATGGCCAGCGAGCGACTGCCTCACCCGGGAAGAGTGCAATGATAATACCAATATGGGCCAGTGAAGCAACGTCCTCTACAACTAGACTAAAGAACAAAAGGACAGCAACTTGTCTGTTCTCCTTCCCCAATTCCCCAATGCTGTTCCCCTCCCCCAATTCCCCAATTTTTTAAAAAAAATGTCTGGGATGCAGTAAAAGCAGTAGTAAAAGGGAAATTTATATCACTATAAGCCTATCTCAAGAAACAAGAAAATCCCAAATGAACAACCTAGCATTACATGTTAAGGAACTAGAAATACAACAAATGAAACTCAAAGTCAGCAGAAAGAAGGAAAAAATAAAAATGAGAGCAGAACTAAATAAAACAAGAGAACAAAGAGAGTAGAAAAAAATGAAAGCAACAAAGATCTGGTTCTTTGAAAAGATTAATAAAATTTATAAACGCCTGTGTAGACTCACTAAAGAAAAAAGAGAAAAGACACAAATAAACAAAACAAGAAATGAAAGAGGAGGAGTTATGAAGGATACCACAGAAGTACAAAGGGTCATATAAAAATACTATGAAGGACTATATGCCACCAAATTCAATACCATAGAAGAAATTGACAAGTTTTTAGAAACATATAGCCTTCCTAGGCTGAATCATGAAAAACTGGAAATCTAAATAGATCAACAGTAAAGACATTGAAACAATCATCCAAAACCTTCCCAAAAGCAAAAGTCCAGGACAAGATGGCTTCAGTAGTGCATTCTGCCAAACCTTTAAAGAGGATCTAATACCTGTCTGACTCAAACTCTTCCAAAAAACTGAGGAAGAGACAACACTCCCTAATTCATTTTATGAGGCCTATAGTACCCTCATAACAAAACCTGGAAAGGAAAACATAAAAAAAAAAAAAAAAAAAAAAAAAAAAAACCTACAGACCAATATCTGATGAATATAGATGCAATAATTCTAAACAAAATACTAGAAAATTGATTACAACAGCATATTAAAGAGATTATATATCACAATCAAGTGGGGTTCATTCCAGGGCCACAAGGATTGTTCAACATATACAAATCAATCAATGTGATACATCACATAAACATAATAAAATATAAAAATCATACAATTTTATTAATAGCTGCAGAAAAAGCATTTGACAAAATACAACATCAATTTATGATTGAAACACATAATAAAATATGTACCTCAAATAATAAAGGCCATATATGTCAAGCTCTCAGATAATATCACACTTAATGGTGAAAAGTGAAAGATTTTCTTCTAAAATCAGGAACTTCACCTCCCACCCCTATTGCCACTGCTATCTAACATAGTGGTGGAAGTCCTAGCCAGAGCAATCAAGCAAGAGAAAGAAATAAAAGGCATCCAAATTGGGAATGAAGATGTTAAATTTTCACTTTTTGCAAATGACATGATTCTTTATATAGAAAATTCTAAAAATTCCACCAAAAGCTATTAGAATCAATAAATGAATACGGTAAATTTGCAGATACAAAATCAATGTACAAAATTCTATTCATTCCTGTATACTAACAATGAAATTTCAGAAAAAAAAAGTGAAAAAACTATTCCTTTTGTAATTGCAAAACAAAGAATAAAAGATCTAGGAATAAACTTAAAAAAGGATGTGAAGGTCTTATACACTGAAAACTATAAGACATTATTAAAAGAAATTGAAATAGACATAAAGAACGAAGACAGTCCATGTTCACAGATTGGAAGAATCAACATAGTTAAAATGGCTATATTACCCAAAGCAATATATAGATTTAATGGAATCTCCATCAAAATCCCAATGGTATTTTTTCAATAAATAGAACAAAGAAATCATCAGATTTGTATGGAATCACAAAAGATCCTGAACAGCCAAAGCAATCCTAAGAGAAAAGGACAAGACTAGAGGTAACACATGCCCTGACTTCAATTTGTAGTACAAAATGACAATAATCAAAACAGCATTGTATTGACAGCAAACAGACACAAGAACCAATGGAATAGAATTGAAAACCCAGAAATAAACTCACATATATATGGGCAGATAATTTTTGACAAAGGAGTCAAAAACATACAATGGAGAAAAGAAAACCTCTAACAAATGGTGCTGGGAAAATTGGAAAGCCACGTGCAAAACAATGAAACTAGAGTGCTATCTGTCAACATATATCAAAATTAACTCAAAATGGATCAAAGACCTAAACATAAGATCTGGAACAATAAATTGTTTAGAACAATGCATAGATACTAAACTTATGGACCTTGGGTTCAGAGAGGATTTTATGAATGTGACCTCAAAGGCAAGGGAAGTAAAAACAAAAATAAATGAATGGGACTGTCAAACTAAAAAGCTTCTGAACAGCAGAAGAAACTATCAACAGAACAAAGGGGCAGACATCCAAATGGAAAAAAAAAATTTTTTTAAGCAACCCCTCTGATAAGGGCCTAATATACAAAATATATAAAGAACTTGTACAACTCAACAACAACAAAAAAACAAACAATCCAATTAAAAAATAGGCAGAGGGCTGAACAGATACTTCTCCAAAGAAGACATATAAATGGCCATCAGATAAATGAAAGCATGTCCAACTTCACTAGCTATTAGGGAAATGCAAATCAAAATCACAATGAGATACCACCTCACACTTATTAGAATGGCTCAAATCAACAAGACAAGTGATAACAGGTGTTAGAGAGGCTGTGGAGAAAAGGAACGCTCATACATTGCTGGTGGTAATGTAAATTGGCACAGCCACTGTGGAAAAAAGTATGGGGGCTCCTCAAGAAATTAAAAACAGAATTACTATATGACCCAGCAATCCCCCTCCTGAGTATCTACCCAAAAAAATCTGAAAACATTCATTCATTGTAGCATCATTTACGGTGGCCAAGATATGGAAACAACCAAAGCGATAGATGACTGGATAAAGAAGATGTGGTATATATACACAGTGGAATACTACTTGGCCATAAGAAAAGATGAAATACTGTCATTTGTGACAACATGAATGGATCTTGAGATTATCATGCTAAGTGAAATAAGTCCAATGGAAAAGGCAAGAACCATATGACTTCACTCATATGTGGATATAAGACTAAAAGCAACAAACAAGACAAAGAAACAAAAATTCATAGTCACAAACAATAGTGTAGTGTTACCAGAGAGTAAGAGGGGAGGGGCGATGGTAGAAGAGGAAAAAGCGGATCAAATATAAAATGATAGAAGGAAAACTGACTTTGGATTGTGAACACACAATGCAATATATAGATGATATATTATAGAAATGTACACTTGAAACCTATATAATTTCACTAACAAATGTCACCCCAATAAATTTAATTTTCTTAAAAACAACCAAAAGCAAGATCCATCTACACATCTGTGTGCTGCCTACAAGATATTCATTTTAGATATAAGAACACACACACAAACTTAAAATGAAAAAATGAAAAATTATGTTTTATATTCTATTCTAATGGAAACCAAGGAAAGGTAGAGTATTTCTACTTATATCAGACAACATAGAGTTTTAAACAAAGACTGTAATAAGAGACAATGAAGGGTGTTATGTAATGATAAAGGTGTCGATCTAACAAGTAGAACATTTGTAAATATGCACTCAATACAGGAGCACATCAATTGTGATCCTTGCTCACATGAGATAGATTCCTACTATATAAGGCTGAGAGTCTCAAATTTCTACCCCATCTGTGAAGGAACAACTAAAAGAATCTGTTCACGGATCTGAGGAAATCTTAAGAACGATTGCATTATAAACAAGAATGTGAGCTGGGGAAACAAAAGGTTACTTTTGAGAAATCAAAACCCTAAGCCTTGACCACAAGTTGATTGTGTTAAAAATTTGCACTTACCATGTGATGCAGAGCTGTGGACTGAGAAAACATTAAAAAAAAATTGCATGGAAAGATAAAACACCTTGGTCTCCAGAAAAACACATGCATAGGAATATTTCTACCACCCAAGTCATACCCATAGGAGAAACAAACAAAAACACCACTATAAAATTCCTCTAAAAATCAACTTACAAAACTGATTTGATATGAAGATCTAAGGCTATACAAGACTCAGTGGATTGGACAACTGTCACTGAGAAACCTAGGGACAGTAGGAAGAATCATCAAAGATTTCTGAATAAGAATGAGAATTACATTGTAAACTACATGAAGGAGAGTCAATGAGCTCAGCGTCCAGAACCTTACGGAGTCTGAAATCCTGTCCTTCACTTTTCACATCTGTAAACAGAGATAACAATTACTACCTCACTGGATTGTTGTGAGAATTCCATATAATAGTAATATACAATTTAGAAAGAAAACATCAAACAGTGGTAGTCAAAGTCATTTTTTTTACCATGTTCTCTGTCACCCCCCCACCTCATTTAGCAAATTTCAAACCCCTGCACTCAACTTCGTTGTCGCTTAATATTTCTTTCTTTTATACATTTTTGATCTTCTTGCTCAGGTTCACAGCATCTTTGACATCTCACCTGAATTAATGCAGTATCTTGACTGGCCAACCAGCATTCAATGCATCTGTTGTTTAGAATATTTCATGCACCTAACCCAGAGCTATTTTTAAGCACTTTCTCAAAATTCTTGATAGATCCTACTGTAAATATAATGAAATTAGAACTCTTCAGTATAACCCTCAAGATCTTTGAAAAATTTCCCCCAAACTGCAATCTTATCGCTTCTGTATCTATTTCCATATACACCCTATGTTCTACATGCACCAATTATCAACTTTTATTTTATTATCCAACAATGTTTTTTTTTTACTTAAGCTGAGAAATGACATTTTTTTCTCCGATCTGCATGAGCCACTAATCTAAGCTCAGTTTGAATCACACCTCATCTAAGTGATTGTTCAGATTTTCTGAGTTAGAATTTTCTCTCCTTTACTACTTGTTCACTTGTAACAGTTTTTCTGTGTCTCTATGATATTCATCAGCCCAATTGGCATTTTTCAAATTACTTTTATATAGGTTTTTCACTCTTACTGGACTATGAAATCCCTGTGTGGAAATATGCTGTACTTATCTTTGCACCCTTGGTACTTAATGTATTGATCTACCCATAGTAGCTTTTCAATAAATATACTGAATTTCTTTATTTCATAGTTTGGCCTTGGGGCAAGCATGATCCCCAAGAACATTTGACAAATATTTGTACTTAAGAAAAAATTGCATTTCCCGACACTTACATTTTCCTTTTCAGCCAGAGTCATCAATTAATAATGCCAAAAGCTGGGTTATATGGAAAATACAATCACTTATCCTTTTCAGAATAATCTTTTTCTTTTTCCAAACTTTTTTCTATTGTTATGAAGCTACCTGGAATTCATTTAACTTCTCTAATAAACTACATTATAGAATTCTTTAAGTCAGAAGGTATTATGTAATCTGGAAAAATATGGACCCTAGGCAAACAGAAAGGACAAAGAAAAGTTGATACAGCAAGTTCTAAATATGAGCTTTTTTTGTTTCATAATTTTGCCTAAAGCTATCCATGAACAACAGGAAAAAAGCTTAATATTTGATGTAGGGAAGTGCTCCTGACTTTGTGATCCTCTCAGCCATGTTGTCACATGGCCTCCTAAAGATGACAGTGCTGACTTAGCCTGAATTAAATAAAACAGTAACATTCAATGATGTCCAATTCAAATAAAAACATTAACATATAAAATTCTGTGAAGAATCTCTCATACTATATGAATATAACTGTATCCCTCCTGCTTGTTTGAGTACCTATGAAAACTAACTTTCTATCTAAATTTCCAAGATTCAAAATCCACAAACAATAGCTTGTAAAACAAAATGAATTATCATCTTTTGAATATTGATAGCTTTATTTTATTTTATTTTATTTTATTTTTTTAGCTGAGCCATCCTGCCACCTGTTGGCAGCTCAGTGGCTGCTCAGGCTGCTCAGCTTGGGCTGGGCATTGAACTGCTGTTGCTCAGAGCTCAGCTCGCGTTCTTGAGTGAGCTCTTAACCAACTGAGCCACTCGGCCGGCCCCCGATAGCTTTATTTTAAATGTCGTAGCTGATATCTTTATTGATCCTTCATTACTTTCTCAAACAGTTATAATTTTTATCATCTTTAGTTGGAATGGGTAGAGAAGATAAACGGAATGGGATACAAGCAGAAAATGTAGTTTTTCTCCCCATTTTTAAATTTTGTAGAATAGTTCTTTTGTAGAAAAAAATAGTTTTTTTGTAGAAAGTTCATTAGAATATATCTAGATTGGTATAATTTGAACTTGTAAAAATGTAACATATTTTTACATCCTCAACAGCAGTTGAACAGATGTACGGCAAAATAAGCCATGCCTACAATGAGGCTAACTTGTATAAATCATCTAGTTTTTTTTCTTGAAATGTCATTGCTTTTCTTTTTTTTAAAAAAAGATTTTATTGGGGAATTGGGGGAGGGGAACAGCGTTGGGAAATTGGGGGAGGGGAACTGACAAGTTGCTATCTTTTTGTTCTTCAGTCTAGTTGCAGCAGACCTTGCTTCACTGGCCCATGTTGGTATCGTCATTGCGTTCTTCCCGGATGAGGCAGATCAGTCGCCGGCCTCTGGATGGTCGCTCACCGCAGGTATTGGCAGCTCCCGCTGGTTGCCGGCCACTCAGTGTAGCCCATGGCAGCCCACTGCAGCAGGGGCTGCAACCTACACCGTCGCCGGGGCTCATGCAGCCCAGCTCCAAGTGGAGCTGTTGTTAGCTGTAGAGGGCAGTGTCACTGGCCCTCATATGCGGGATCCGAACCGGGGCCACTGGCATCCCCAAACCAGCTCTTAACCAATGCGCCACTCTGCCAGCCAGTGAAATGTCATTGCTTTTAAGTATACTTCTTTGATATATTTTAAATTACAGATTACAAAAAAAAAAAAAAGTTTTGGAAGCATTCACTTAGAGCACAGTAGGAACTAAAGGCTGAAATTATATGCAATAAAAATACATGTAAAAATAAAACTTATTTGCAAATATTACCTCATGTTATTAATGCTAAGAAAATAGCCTTGAAGTTAACTAAGCAACATGTGTTTATGACTTCTCCTTTGAGATCTGAAGAAAGCTAAAAAAGCCAAGCATTCTGAGAAGTCAAATCATTAATTCATTCAGATTAATATCAGTTAATTACACTTTAAAATAAATTATCTAGCTGTTAAAATTTCTCCTTTCTATTTTTTGGACTTAGATGGGAGTATGATTTAATGCAAAGACCACAAAATAAAGAAGCATACAAAATTGGCATTGCATTTACTACCTGCCTATTTAACTTTAGATAAGTCACTTAGTTTTTGAAGTCCCTGTTTTCTCTCTGATGAAGTACAGATTATATATGCACCTGCTCATCATCACATGATTGTTGTTATCAAAAGATATAATGGATATAAGTGTCTGGTCATATTCATGTTTAGGTAGGAAATCCAGGTAAAATTTTTAACTACAACACTTCCCAACCAGATTAAAATGGTAGCCATGTTATCAAGTAACTATATGCTAAGCTCCATCTTTGGATAGGACAGCTAAAGTGGTTTTCTTATATCCTACGCTGTGGAAACAGGGAACAGGCCAAGCAGCATTGAAACTTATGTCTTTTTTTTTTTTAACATAATTAAAATTCAACTTTGAAGTTTCAATCTTTAATTATATTATAAAAATCCTATGAATGGGTCCAAGTATAGATTTCTGGTTTTTTTTAAAGACTTTATTGGGGAATTGGGGGAGGGGAACAGCATTGAGGAACTGGGGAAGGGGAACAGACAAATTGCTGTCCTTTTCTCCTTCAGTCTAGTTGTGGAGGATATTGCTTCACTGGCCCATGTTGGTATCATCATTGCGCTGTTCTCAGGTGAGGCAGGTCGGTCGCCGGCCTCTGGACAGCTACTCACAGCAGCTCTTGGCAGCTCACGCTGGCTGCTGGCCACTCACTGTAGCCTATGGCAGCCCACTGCAGCAGGGGCTGCAGCTATGCCGTCCTGGGGACTCACAGCAGCCCAGCTACAGGTGGAGCTGTTGTTCACCATCTTAGCTGTAGAGGGCTATGTCTCTGGCCCTCATATGTGGGATCCAAACCAGGACCTCTGGCATCCCAAGCCAGCTCTCAACCAATGTGCCACTCAGCCGACCCTAGATTTCTTTTTTTACAGTGTGATTATCTTGGATACCTGCCCTGGGTTAGTTACCACAAGCCTCACTCCATTCTGGATATGGTCTTACTGTATAAATTAAGGAAACGTAGAATTGTTTTGCAAAGTAAATATAAGAAAAGGCAATGTTGAAACAACTAAACATTTGGATCTAAGAACTGAGAATTTAAAAATTCTGGTATGAAGTCATAACTCTATCAATTACTTGTAATATGCAGAAAGTTTATGTTTTCAAATTTTCTTTACAACATATATATTATTACAATTCCTCAATACAGTGTTGATCAGTTAAAATGAATTTGATTAGGCATAATGAGAAAAAAAGGGTTCAATACAAATTGCAAGTATTTTAAAGATACAAAGAATATTTTATTTAAAGTTTGTGTGGGGCTGGCCAAGTGGCACGGGGATTAAATGCTGGCTTGGGAAGCCAGTGGCCCCAGTTCGGGTCCCACATATGAGGGCCAGTGACACTGCCCTAAAAAAAAGGGAAAAAAAAAGGAAAAAAAAAAAAGTCTGTGTGTATATGTGTGTTTTTTTTGTTTTTTTTTTCGTTTTTTATTTTTTATTTTAAATTTTATTGGGGAAGAGCCACGATCACTGGTTACACACTGCGCCTATGCCACAATGGCACAGTCGACTCTTTATTTTTAAGGAGGGCACAGCTCACAGTGGTCCATGTGGGGACCGAATCAGTAACCTTGGCATTATCGGCACCATGCTCCAACCAACTGAGGTAACTGGTCACTCCTGTATATGTGTGTTTTTACAATACAATCACTACTATCTCGTGTTTAAAAGAAATTCAAGTGCCACTTCAAAATCACCATGAGGTATAAATAATTTGAGCTCCTAGTGTGCCAGAGACATTTCTAAAGATTTAACTTGAGTGCCACCAAATCCTGCATTTTCAGATATGAAATAACTCATTCAAAAGGAAGATAGCTGAAAACATTTTTGGTGTCGAATACTACCTCATTAGTTTGAGGTAGGTTGGGCACCTAGCATGAAATTCAAATTCATGTGACATTCATATTCAAATGTGAACTGAATGAACTATTAAATCAAAATTGTTTAAATATGCTAATAAGAGAATGAAGACAAAACAGAATGGCCTTGCCACATGAGTAACAGTGGAAAGAAAGTTAAAATGATATTTTTCAACTTGGTTACCCATGTTTGAGCATTTGTAGTTTTTTTTAAAGATTTTATTAAAATATAGCAAACACAATAGTATATTAGTTTCAGGTGTACACCATAGTTATTCAACATTCATATACCTAAAAAAGTGATCACCATGATAAGTCTAATAATCATCTGACACTGTACTATGCTATCCCAATATTATTGACTATATTCCCTATGCTGTACATTATATCTCCATGACTTATTTGTTTTATACCTGGAAATTTGAACCTCTTATTACACTTCAAATTTCCTCCTTTTAAAATTTTTAAACTACAACTCACATTCAATATTATTTTATATTAATTTCAGATTTAGACTGTAGTAGTTAGACATTTATATAATTTACAAACTGATACCCCTGACTAATCTGGTATCTACCTGGTACTGTACATAAGTTATTACCATATTATTGACTATATTCCCTATGCTTTACTTTACACCCCCATGACTATTTTGCAACTATCAATTTGTACTTCTTAATCCCTTCACCTTTTTCATCTTGCACCCCAACCCCCTCCCATCTGGTAACCATCAGCTTGGTCCCTGCATCTATGAGTCTGTTTCTATTTTGTTTGATTGTTAATTTGGTCTTTAGATTCCATATATAAGTGAGATCATATGGTATTTGTCTTTGTTTGACTTATTTCACTTAGTATAATAACTTTTATTTCTTCTTTTTTTCTTTTTTTCTTTTTTTTAGAGGGCAGTGTCACTGGCCCTCATATGTGGGATCCAAACCGGGGCCGCTGGCGTCCCAAGCCAGCTGCTAATAACCGCGCCAATTGGCCGGCCCAGCATAATATCTTTTAAATCAATTCTGGATCATACTAAGTTCCTGAGTTCTTTATTATTTTCAGTTAATGAAATAATTTGTCTATCATTTATGTATATGCTTTGTATATTTTGTATTCTTTCTTGCTGACTTCGATCCAAATGCTTTATGCCATATGCCCAAGGAGGACTGAAGGAAGGGAGACAATACACATTAACAGAGATACAGAAAGCAAGGATAAGATTTCTACATTTCAGGGCCAGCCGAGTGGAGCGGTGGTTAAGAGCTGGCTTGGGACACCAGCGGCCCCGGTTCGGATCCCACATATGAGGGCCAGTGACACTGCCCTCCAAAAAAAAA
The DNA here is from genome assembly GCA_033961575.1 of Aselliscus stoliczkanus. Taxonomy (NCBI): domain Eukaryota; kingdom Metazoa; phylum Chordata; class Mammalia; order Chiroptera; family Hipposideridae; genus Aselliscus; species Aselliscus stoliczkanus. The sequence continues at coordinate 70,033,311 of CM066737.1, read as the reverse complement.
AAAAGATTTCTACATTTCAGATCACCTATTCTCTGCTTAGTAAAAATAGAAGTCTTTGAGGGCACTAATGCCTGATTCATCCACACAACTTGTCTTGCCCCTCTCTGTCCAACATCTAGCACAGGGCTTAGCACACAGGGAATGCTCAGCAAATATTTGTCCAGTTGAACCTACAGAGTAAAATCTATTTTCTCAGTTGGAATGAAGTCATCAGCTAATATACATCCCACTTCTAAGAAATATTCAGGCTGTGTACCCTAGTGAAAACTTAATAATTTGTTCAAAAGGTTCATGTACCTCTCTTGGAGCTGGGAAATTCTAGTTTACTGTCATTAAATAAGCATTTAAGATTTGGCTTTGGAGTCAGAAAGATACAAAATCAAGCCAAGCTGTACCCCTCACTAGGTGTATTGATTCTGACAAGCTCATCATCCTCTTAGAGTATCAGCTTCATCTGCAAAATGGAAATAATAATAGTACGTAGTACCTACCTATAGAAACACTGAGGATTAACATGAGAAAAGGTATGTGAGTAGTTTAATGATATCCAATAGTAATGTTCAATAAGTAGTAGCTATTTTTATAATTATCATCATTTTTCTTTTGATTACCTCATCGAAACTAAAGAGTAGTAACATACCAAGACTTTTTTTCTAACATAACCAATTTCAAGTAACACTTTTAAAAGGTAGCAGTTTGGTTATTAAGAAAGTAAAATCATGTTAACAAGTACTAATTGCTGGGGAGTAAGTTCTCACCTTACCTTTTTTTAAAATGTTGCTAAGAATATATATTTATTTGTTTGTTTGTTTATTCATGAATTCAAAATATATTTATTCAGTGATTGTTATGTGCCCCACACTGCTTGAAAGACTAGGGTTTATCAGTATTTCAATATATATGAAGTTTACATTTAATAATGGTGAAGGAAACAATAAGCAATAAAAAATAAGGAATATGTCAATTACATAATATGTAAATGGGATAAGTGCAAAGAACAGAAGAGAAAGAAACAGGTAAAAAAGATAGAGGGTACCGGCTGGGGTTGAAAAGTCAGGAGAGGTCTCACTGAGAAAGAGACATGAACAAAGATTTAAAGTGAATATAGATTGCTGGGGGAAGAGTGCTCAGGGCAGAACTGATGATTTAAATTTGGGGGCAGAAACATTCTTGACATGTAGGAGGCAGTACAAGGAGGTTAGTGGAGCAAAGTTTGCCAGAGAAAGGCTAGTAGGGAAGGGGTGGGGAAGACAGCATGGATGGTCTTGTAGACCATCACAAGGACTTAGACTTTTTCTGTCAAACAGGATGACATTGAAGGTTATTGTCTAAGCAGTGTGTTTAGGACCAGGCTTGAATTTTATGAAAAATATATAGAAAAGCTAGATTGAGTTCCAAGACAAAAATGATCAATATTTTACATATTGTTAGAATAATTAACTAATGTAATTCAGGTCTCATAATTTACCAGTGTGATATGAGGGAGGGAGGAAATTAAGATAGGTTTAGGGGAAGATGTGCTACTTGGTCATACATTTGCTGGAGAGGAAAGAGCCAATAATGAAGTCTAGCAAAAAATATTTAATTTAGAATTTGATTAAATAAATCCTTTCCAAGCAGAAATAGGTGTTAAGGTAGTTGACACGGAGGGTTTTAATATTTCTCTCAAACATTCCTTATATGCAAATCAGAGCTTTTAAAATTGTAGTTGAATTGGAAAGAATAACTGAGATAAAGCCAAAATCAGAATCATAACTATAGCTCTACAGTCATCCAATAAGGGGAAGAAAATAATGATCTTTTCAAACAGAAGTAACAGTGAGCTATTAATTTATTGATAAGTTCAGAGTATTAAATTCCACTGAACTTGCTACTGTGCACATTCAGAAAATATAAAGAAATGCAGGGAGGAAAGGCCAAGGTACTCAAGAGTTTCTGGTTTACTGGGAGTCACTAGAAATGAGCAAAGCTCTTTCTACAGTGGATGCTGAAGACAAAGGGTACATGTACTGCCAAGAAATTCCTAATTATAAATTGTAAACACTGGGAGCATTTTGTAAGCCTGATATTCAGGTGATTCAGGGTTGTTTTTAAAACTTCAACATATTTAGCCTCACTTGTGAGGGCTGTCAACAGTGTAGTTTTGTCAGCCACTGGTATAATCCTTCCCAGTTCAGAGAATAGGAATCACTGACTTGGATAAATTTGCCCAGAGCTGAGAAGATCATTTTGCATGGGGTGAGGGCAAATGGATTTGGTACAGACAGGGCAGAGCATCACAGGAATCACAACTAGGTCATGAGAGAAACCAGAGATGCCATAAGCTGCCACCAAAACCCTGCAGACGGATGTCGTTAAATAGATTTTAAGTAGTCCAATATCCAATGATAACACCTGCTTTTTCCAAGGGAAGAAATAATTTCAAGAGTAAAAGTTTCATATATGCACACTTGTTAAAAGTCGCTAGAGGAAAATAAAGCAATAATTATATATCAATCTGCTTAAAATGCACCATTGATTCCCAATAAATATGTTTTAAGTTCAGGACTAATAGATACTTCCTTCCCAATAGAAAATAAAGAATTATGTGGCTATAGAGATAGGTAACTGGCAATTTAGGAAGTAATCAAATGAAGCATATGTTAATCAGTGACTGGCTGTACTGTAAACCATACTGGATTTGTATTTGACAAGAGAAAAGCTTTTTAAATCAATGATCTTATAATTATTAGAGTAGTAGATATGCTAATTTGATGAATTCAATGGAAGGTCAACCTAAACATGACTACTGAGTCACTCTTTTTGGGCCATGCATTGTGTTGTTTTGCCTCTGGCAAAGGTATTAAAATGGCAGTTAAATAAATTCTTAGTTCCCTCCTTGTTGTCAGCCTGAATTGAGAAATTTGGCTTAATATTTACCTTTCAGTTCACACATACAAACACACACACACTTTTTTTTTCTGATCACCCTTTCCATGTCTAATTAATACCTAAGAATTATAGCTAGTGATACTTTCAGCCTAAGCATGATAGTTAAGAGCAGGGACTTTGGCATCAATGGCCAGCTCAAGTGCCTGCTGAACCATTGAATACTTATGTGAAATTGAGCAGTGTATAAAATGTCCATGTTCCTCTGCTTTCTTACCAATAAAATGGAAATCATAATAGTACCTATCTTATATGTTGGCTGTGAGGCTTAAATCATTTACACATCTCAAACACCGAGAAGAGTATCTGACCCTTTGTCAGTGTTTAGTAAAGTTAGCTATATTAGCAATAGCTATCATCATCATTATCATCATTTGTGGTATATTAGTGTAAAATATTCAATAGCTTTAACAATAAATTGTTTTAAATACAATGTTCAAACTCAACAAATATATTTATCCCATAACATTCCTCGATAAGTGTTCAAGTGTGGTGGGCAGCTTTCCACTATGCAATCAGGCGTGGGCAACAGCACTGCCAAGGCTTTTTCAGTGCTTAAGTTGCACTAAGCAGCACTATTCCAGGCTAAAGGGCCAGAGAAATGGAGGAGGAACAGAAAATCACAAGTCTAGCACAGGGCCAGAAATTCCATCTTAAGCAAGTAAAGCAAGTGAAGAAGTTACCATTATTACTTTTGCTCACATTTCATTGGCAAGAGACTAAATACTTGGCCACACATAGGTACGAAGGGGCCAGGCATTTGCTGTCTCTAGCAGGATAAGCTGCTTCAGAAAGAACTCTAGTGCTGTGGAAAAAGAGGAAAAAGGATTCTGACATTCAGTTAATAGCTTCTGCCACATATGTGTGTGGCAATCAAACTGTTACGCAATACCGTTAGGCACAAGATCCTTTACAGTGTTTACATGTAGCTCTGTGTGTCTACATGTTTGAATACATTTCTTTTTGACTTCTAACTGCTTGAAAGCTTTCTCAGTGACCAGTGCTTCTTTCTGCAAACCAGAAGTGCTGAAGAATCAGTACCATATGGAAATAGCCATCATTCAGTGAATGGTGGAAATTGATGTATTGTATGAATAGCTTTGAGTGACGACCCTTTATCACTCCCATGAGATAACACTGAGGTGCCTATTCCATGTTGACATTGAATAAATTCAGATTTCCAACAGTCATATGTTTGATGTTGCCTGTTTTTCCTTACCCACCTCACTTCTTCACTGCCTTATATATGTTTTGGGAGATTATTGCCCAAACTACTTGTACTCAAATCTGTCTTGGACGTTTCTTTTTTTGTTTGTTTGTTTGTTTGTTTGTTTTGTTTTTTGAGGGCAGTGTCACTGGCCCTCATATGTGGGACCCGAACCGAGGCTGCTGGCTTCCCAAGACCAACGCTTAACCACTGCGCCACTCGGCCGGCCCTTCAAATCTGTCTTGGGATCTCTTTTGGGGGAAATTCAAACTAAGAAAATTGAAGAAAGGAAGTTGCAAAATTGATTGAGGTAATAGTTACTAGATATTGCATTGTCATGGAGTTGGAAATAACTCAAAAACTACCAAAATATTAGCACTTATAAAAAAATGACTGAATAAAGAAATTCCTACTTAAAGACTGCCTTTCTCATTGGGGGGTGGGAGGGAAGTGTTTGAAAGGGAGTCAAAGGAATTGTAATAGATAGTATGATATGGGGGGGAGGAGTGGGAGGGGAGAATTGGGGGAGGGGGGTTGTCACGTTGAGGGGTAAAAAGTATAACTGTTGCACTTTGTTGTACATCTGAAGCTAATTAAAAATATAAATTAAAAAAAAAGAAATGGATGAACAGACTCTTTCTTATGTAATTCTAAGACACAACTTTTGAAATAGATTACGCATATGGACCTTCCCTTTCACCCTTCATTTCCTTGCTCTTATATACTGTATAAACCTGTATTGTTCAACATCATAGCCAACTACCCATATGTGGCTTTTGAGCCATTGAAATGTGGCTAGTCTTAATTGAGATGTGCTGTAAGTATAAAATACACATTATGTTTCAAAGGCTTAATATGAATCAAATGTAAAATATCTCATTAATAATTTTATATTGATTATATGTTAAATAAAAATAACTTGGTAATGTTAGGTAAAATAAAATATATTATTAAAATTAAGTCTCCTATTTATTTTTATTTTCTTCAATGTGACTATTAGCAAATTTACTTACATATGTGGCTCTCATTATATTTGGACAGTGCTAGGACTGTCCAAATAGGGCTTTTTAATTTTTCATTGTGATTGACAAAGACTATATCTGTTGAACACCTTTATAAACATGTGGCAAGCTGTTCAGAAAATAGATGATGGAATGAATTATCTTAATTTTCTTTGGATGACAATATTTCTTTCAAAGTACAGAACACAATTTCTGCTCAAAAATTCCCAGGAATTTAACAGGAATACCATCCCAGACCTACATAGATCCATATAACTATGTATTATCAGTTGTCATCAATCTATCTAAGGCTATAAACAGAAAGTGTCATTTGAGTTTCCTTTGAGCTCTAAGTTAGTAGTTATATTGTAAAATGACTACAATGTACATTTGTTGGGTGTATCTCAAAACTTTCTAATTGCTTGATTTGCACCAGTCATCAGTTATTGCTGACAGAGTTCGAAACTTCAGATAGGGTATCTGAAGGAAAAAGAAAAAACAAAAAAATATATTAGTTAAGTCAGGGCCTTAAATATGTAATCAGATGACTGAACAAAATAATGGGAAGATCCAATTACTCTTTCCATGAAGTTATTATCTTATTATGGGTTCACTTCTAAGAATGGAATTTAAAATGTATACATAAATATTTATTAACAACAGTATCTACTATACCAGAGCAAATTCAAAGGATGAAGATGCTGTATCAGAATAGATGACTCCGTAGCTCTTTGACTCATTTCCTAAAAACGTTAAATTAATGTTTTCATATGTGCTATGCAATGATGCCCTCATAAACTTAATAGTAATTTTATGAGAATGTATCATTAAACATAACTCAATGACATATCAATATATATTAATACAAAGGATCCAAGAAAATTAAACACACATCTAGTTAGTTGCAATTTAAACTTTCAAGCCTAGGTATTCTAAACTCAAGATTCAAAATTCAATGATTAAAACAACCCACAAAAGCGACATCAGAAGCATGGTGGCATGAGGGATCCTTTTGATCTCTCCCCTTGAAGTCACAAGTTAAAGAGCTATAATTCAACAAAGGATCCCCTGTGTAACACACAAACACGTCTGAGAGATCCATGCATTAAAACATCTGAAAGTGGACAAATCAGGGCGAATGGGGGAGGAGGGAAAGGGAGAAGAACAGGGAGAAGAGCAGAGATGGGTGTGTGGACACAGCCTGTAGCTCACTACCAGTCCCAGGAGAGGGGACATTTCAGGCTGCAGGTGTACTCTCTGTGGCCCACAGTCCTGCCTGAGTGATCAGCATATAGTATGGCTGAATCCAGTGATTGGGGCAGAGACCTTGAGACAAAGACTGAACACAGAAGTCCAACAGCTGTGGTCTAGGAGCCCTCACTGCCAGGCAGAAAACAAAGCTACAGAGACTGGCAGCCTCCCCCACCCTCCAAGAGCTCACCTCCCTGCACCCTCCCAGAGCTAGCAATAGACAGAAGAAACTGTAGCAGTGAGTGTCAGGTTAAAGGACAGGATATCTACAGCCCTGAGAACTGGAGAAACAGTTCCTGAGTGGTGAACACACACTGTGGCTAATTCCAGTGACAAGGAAGGTGATATAGAGGTAAGGCAGTTGTTGTCTGGCAGTAGCCATTACTGAGAGGAGAACAGAGCTACAAACATACCAGCTGCCTCTCCCAGCCCACCCTGCCTCCACCTTTCACAGCTGGCCTCACCGGGGGCACGTAGGACAGCTCAGGCAGTGCTGTACTGCATCTGGCTGCAGGGGCAGCAAGGTGATTTCAGGGGCTCAGGACCCTATTACCACCACATTCTCCCATGGGAGAGGTACCTTGAGACCAAGGCAACCAGGTCACAGAGGAGACACCCACATCCCCAGAGAATCTTCCACCAGGAGAAGCCATGACAAAGCAAGAGAAAATAAAACAATTCAGCACCATGTAGTGGAAAACAAAGAAAGACCTCTATATCAATCTGCTGCAGAAACCATGCCCATAAATGCCCAAGAGAAGTAATCCATCAAAGCCATGAACAACCAAGGTAACAAGGCAGCTCAGAAAGAAATGAAAAATCTCCAGAACACAAACTTAAAGAAATGGAAATATGTGACTTAAATGACACAGAATTCAAGATTCTGACAAAACTCAATAAAATGTAAGAAAACTCAGGTAGGAAGTGTAATGAGATCAGAAATAAAATAATTGAACAAACTGAATGCTTTATGAAAGAGGTTAAAATTTTAAAAAGAAACCAAAGAGAAATTCTGGATCTGAAAAACTCAATAAAAGAGATGAAGAAAGAAATAGCAAGCTTAGGAAATAGAGCTGACCTGATGGAGGAAAGAATTAGTGATATCAAAGACAGAAATCTGGAAATGACACAGATGGAAGAAAAGAGAGACTTGAGAATTGAAAGAAATGAAAGAACTCTACAAGAACTATATGAATCCATCAGAAAGACCAATATAAGAATACTGGGTATACCAGAATGAGAACAAAAAGAGAGGAAACAGAGAGACAAATTGGATCCTGAAATCCAAAAAGCAAACAGAACACCTAATTATGTCAATCCAAAAAGGTCTTCTCCAAGGAACATTATATTGAAACTGTCAAAAATTAATGACAAGGGGGCCGACCGAGTGGCATGGTAGTTAAGAGCTGGCTTGGGACGCCAGCGTCCCCGGTTCAGATCCCACATATGAGGGCCAGTGACACTGCCCTCAAAAAAAAAAGTGTATAAAACTTTAGGGGCCGGGTGAGTGGCTCAGTTGATTAAGAGCTCGCTCAAGAGTGCGAGCTGAGCTCTGAGCAACAGCAGTTTGATGCCCAGCCCAAGCTGAGCTGCCGTTGAGCTGCCAACAGGTGGCAGGATGGCTCAGCTAACAACAACAACAACAAAAATTAATGACAAGATAAGTATTCTCAAGGCAGCCAGGAAAACGATGATAGCCTACAAAGGAAAGGCCATTAGATGATCATCAGATTTTTCAGCAGAAATGCTGTAAGCTAGGAGGGAGTAGAATCAAATATTCAAACTATTGAAAGGGAATTAGCAGCCAAGGATAATATATCCAGCAAACTTATTCTTTAGATATGAAGGAGGAATAAAGACCATCCCATATATACAGAAGCTGAGAGAATTTCCCATCACAAGGCCTATATTACAGGAAATACTGAAGGGGATTAACCTAATTGAAATAAAGATGAAAGGATACAAAACTATGAGTAACATGACTAACAAACAGACAGAAGCAAGAAATGGCGAGTCTTATTCAGAATAGAGCAGCATACACTCAAATATAACATAAAGGTTAAAGGAGATGAAAACATAAAAAAGAAAAAGAGCAAAAGAAAATTTGATACTGCAACTCAGAAATTAACTCACAGCATAAATAGGGATAATTAGTGACAACAAAAACATAAAAGGGAGGATGTAAAGGTCTGAATTTGCAAAGGGGAATGGAGATAAAATGCATGCTTAAGAAAAAGGACTACTGTATATATGAAACTTTCTTTTACATAAATTTAATGGTAACCACTCAAAAAATATGTGTATATATATGTGTGTGTGTGTGTGTGTGTGTGTTTGTATATATACATACAGAACTGAGACACATAACATGAAAAAGGAAGAAACAGAGGGAAAAATGTCATAGAACACCACCGAACTAAAATAGCAGACAGAAATACAAAGGCAAAGAAACAACGGAGACACTGAACTACCAGAAAACAAAAGATAAAATGACTATAGTAAATCCTCATATATCGATAACCGCCCTAAATGTAAATGGACTGAAGTCACCAATAAAAAGGCACAGAGTAGCAGATTTGATCAAAAAACAAAACCCAACCATATGCTGCCATCGAGAGACACATCTTAGCTGCAAGGACAAATATAGACTCAAAGTGACAGGGTGGAAAACGATATTCCAAAAACTGGCTTCCAGAGAAATGTGGGTATAGCCATACTTATATCTGACAAAATAGACTTCAGGAGGGAAAAGGGGATCAAATATATGGTGATCTATTATAGAAATGTACACTTGAAACGTATATAATTTTATGAACCAATGTCACCCCAATAAATTTAATTTTAAAAATCAGAAGGTTTTATATATATTTATGTAGTTTTGTAATGATCATTATATTCTATATTATTTTAAAGGAGCATTACATTATACTGGTTTGACCAATATAATGTGGTTCAGACGCTGTTCCTATTTTAGGCCTAAACTTTACAGATATCCTGGCATATTCTGGTTTTGCATTCTTAGATCACAGTCACCATGCCATGAAAAATGTCCAGAATAGATAACTGAATGCTTAGACCCCACAAGTGAGAAAGTCTGTAGGCTGAGATGTTCTAGCCCTAGCAGAGTTTCCAGCTGAATATGGCTACATGAGTAACCTCAGCCAATACTACCGGAACAGAAAAACCACTCAGCTGACTCCTATCTCAAATTTTTAATCCACAGAAATATAAGAAATAATAAATTGTTGTCACATTTTACAAACATATGACCTTTGGTACTTGCCTTTTTATGGGTAAGAGAGAAATAAGAAAATTAAGTAAAATATTAAAATTTTCAGATAGAATTAATTATAAAGGAAAGAAAATAAAGTAGGACAAAAGTTAAGAAATGTGAGAGGGGCACAAATTTAAATATAGTAGCTAGAAAAAGCCTCAATTAGGTGACTTTTGAATCAGCACAAGAGAGGAGCAAATAAAGTAAATCACATTAATATGCAGAAGCGTATTGCTTCAAATAGTGTTAAAAAAAAACTTTGTTTTTACTCTTATATTGAGATCCAATGGAGAATTTTGTGTAGAGTTATGACTTGATCCAGTTTAGCAAGTCAGCTCTTCTCATCAAAGTCCATAAGGAACTCAGATTCTGTACAACCTCTTCTTCAGCACTGGCATCATCTGCATGGTCAAAGTTGGGTAACTGCCACGGAATGCCTTATGTAGTAAGCGGTGGACAACCTTAACTGCAAGGAAGGTTGGACAGACATGTACCAAGCAGTTCTGTTACTATCAAATGAGGGAAGAATAGATTTTGGTGGACAGCTAGCAATCTTTACCACAAGAGCCATTAACATATACATAGCAACTTAAGCCACCACACTGCATGAGGAGAACAAGGAAATTAGTGTGGTATACATGAAGATAATATAAGAAATATAATAACAGAAAGTTCAGAAGATTCTACATTCCTGTGATTATAAAACTGTGATGAACCACTGATAGATGGAATCTAAGTTCTTGATAAAGAATAGATGATAGCGATGTGACTAATATTTGTCACAAATATGAGAGCCCCTCTTTATACTAATGGTGTTATAATGAATTCACTGCACAGAAATCAAGAATGTATTAAGCAGAGGTAGCCTAGATTTGGACGTATTAATTCTGAATTGGGTGGGTGAGAAATGGGTACCATTCAAGTGGGCTTTGAATAGAGAATTTAGAGTAAGATGATATTAGTGCTAAATTAAAAATCTTGTAAAAAATCTTTGGAGTTTAGGAAGCTCTTGGGAATCACACTCTTCTCTTATATCTATTGGTATGATCACAGGCATAGAAATAAACCATGGTGTTCATTAATCCATATTGCCTCGCCTGTTATTCTATATATTGGAAGGTTCTGAGGAGTAGTTAAGCTCATTACTTTGGTTACTATTATGAAATTATAATTATAAAATTAATAAGGTTATGTACAATTGTGCAAGCCTGCTGATTTAATTGCTTTTGCAACATGCTACAAATGAAGCTGAACAAATCAGAGTCTAATGCAGGAGGGTAGGGGGCAGATCAAAATACTTTCCTCTTAAGTGGAGCAGGATGTACCTGTTTATTTTCCCTTAATGAATTTTGTGGAGATCTAGATTTACATCACTCTCAAACTTGCTTCTCTATCAGACCCCAACACTGACATTAGGTTCCACTCTCAGAAGTATTATCCAGTTTTTCTGGAGAGCAGTTTTTGGCTGGCAGCCATACTGTAGGTGAGAAGATAAGCCCAATGGGGCCAGCCAGCTATTATAAAACAGTTTTTTTTTTAAATTAGTCTTGTAATTGCTCCATTTCCTACTATTGATCTTTATGCGTTAACCCTAAGCACATAGATTTTTTGGGATTTATTTGAAAGTAACCAGTATTACCTCTAATATTTTTGATTATCTTCTTAATAAATTCAATGCCATCTCCCTTGTAATTTCTAAGAATCTCACCAAAATTTGATCTGCAGAAGACATTCTTTCTGGTTAAAAACTATTATGCTTTTATTGATTGCATTAAACATATTTCTATCATATTGAAGAGGAATATTGAAATATTAAACATCAACACATCATTATATTTGAATCTTAGATCCACCACTCAATAATTTGCGATCTTGGGAAAATAATTTAACCACCTTAGTCTAAGTTTCTTTAGTTCTAAAACATGATAATATTCACTATTCCAGGGATATGATCTTGAGAATTATGTGTGACATGTAGTGTGATGTCTAGCATGTAATAAGTACTCACTACATGTTATTATATTTTAATTGTAAGACATGTTACAGATCAGTTTTAACTAGAAAGTTCCTTATTTTCTACTCTTTACATATATTTCTGAGAAAATCTCCTAATGTGTTATTAGTGAGCCAATTAAATAGTTTTCTAATCAATTTGATAACATGAAAATCAATTAGATGTATGTAGAATGAAATTGTGTAGATGACTACTTTAGATAAGTCTGTGACATGAGATGTTAAACAAGGGTGTTAAAAGTGAGTTACTTCTACCTGCTATGTACAACCATCTCTGGCCAAAAATCACTCAACACACACACACACACACACACACACACACACACACACACACTATCAGAGGTAATTGGGAAAAATTGCAATTTGAAACCAAATGAAGTTATAATCATGGTAAATGTCAGAAATAGTGAAACCTGCAGCTCTGCCCCAAAATATCTATTGAACTAAAAACAATCAGTTGGTTGAAAATATTTTATATCATTATTAAAATAATAGAATTCTTATGAAAGTTTTGTTGAATTTCCTGATCTTGTGTATGGTAGAAAAGCCTAAGTTTCATTATATATTTTATTTCATATTTATTATACTAAAAGCACAATTTATAATAAAATACTCAATATGCTTGCCCCCTTCATGTGAAATTAATATCTAGGATAAATTTGTGTGTGGGCCTCTGTGTGTATAAGAAATTATTCAGATTTGCATCAGTTGTACATTTGAAAAGTATATCTATCCTTTTTTCTCCACAGAAACTTGGTTTATTACATTTCATGCAATCTGAGGACTATTGTCAAGATATTAATAAAGTCTAGACACATGACCTCCATACACTAATATATTTTTTAAGTTTCTAAACACTTATTTTATTAAACAGGGACTGTAGAGATAAAGTGTTTTAATAAAACCACAGCATGTTTTATCAGGGCAACTTGCTTTGTATTTTTCTTTTATTGCTTATCTTTATACATGCTAGCCTATATAAACTTCACTTGGGATGCTGTCTTCATTTAAATTATTTCTAAGGGAATGTTTTCATTGCAAAAAAGAATCACAAACTGAGTCAAAGATATGGTCACAAAGAGGAGTGTAAATCTCAAGTCAAGGTATGTTTTTACAACATGGTAATCCTCCTTTAACCAAGGTGGCTTTCAAATTCAACATCATGCCAATAATTATATACATATAAAAATTTTACAAATTGCAATGTAAGGTAAAGCCTTGAAACTATAGTATCCAATACAATGCATTCAGATTTACTTTGACCTTAATTATCTAGATATGTGGTTCAATTGCACATAGCAATTTACAGTCCTCTTATAGGCTCTAAGAACCCACATAGAAAGATAGGCCTAGGAAAGATACTATCCTAATCCTGCAGCATAGACATTCCCACTCCCTTTGTTATGGAAATGAAGATCTTAAGCCATTTTACTGGATTTTATGTATTAAAAAGAAAGCATCTGGTTCCAATCTTTTGGGATGCAACCAGGTGTGATAGAAAACTACAGTGAATGTTCAAAAAAATTTTTTTATTAAAGTTCTTCATGCATTTTTTTAAATTGAGGAATTGGGGGAGGGGAACAGTGTTGGGGAATTGGGGAGGGGGACCAGCCAAGTTGTTGTTCTTCAATCTTAGTTGTGGAGGGCACCAGTCGTCATCTGGCTGCCCATCAACAGCTCGTGGCCTCTAAGCTCAAGGTGCTGTGTTACAATCTTAGTTGTGGGTGGCCATAGGCACCATCCCATGCAGGAGTTGAACCAGAAGCCTTGTTTTTAAGAGTGCATGCTCTATTGGTATTTAAAATGGCGGAATAGACAGATGCTGTGCTAACTACTTCCCAGGATCACACCAAAATTACAAACAAATTATACAGCATTCAACCCTGGAGGTCCCCAGAACACTAGATGAACAGAACCACTAAACGAAGAACTTAAAGAGGAGGCCATATTGGGTCTGGTAGGATGGGTGGAGACGAGAGAGGGCAAACCCCGTGAGGGAAGTCCCAGCTGTGGGGAGGCTTCTCCGGTTGGGGGAAAAACCCTCCGGCCGCACACCAAGCTCACCAGCCCAGAGTTCCTTCTCCGGGAAGAGAAGTTCCAAGATAGCTGGCAGTAAATTAGTGAGGACTCTCTTTGCTCAACTCGGTGAGGCTAAGAGCAGATAGAGAATCAGTGGGGCTGGCGCCCGGGCTTGCTTACTGGTGAGCACTTACCTGGTTACTCGGGGAAGGAGTAGCTGTGTGAGCTGGGCCCAGGAGCCTAGAGGGACGGAGTGAACTGAGCACCTTTGGTGCAAAGGCTGGAGGTTTTTGGACTATTGTTCCCCTGGTGTGGAGCCTGCACGTGAGTGGTGTAAGGAGGGCGTCATTTTGTCAGGGTTGGGCCCTCTCACAGAGGATCACGTCCGGGACCTCATCGGTGTGGTGGAATTTGTGCAGAAGTGTGTGTGTGCGTGCGAGCATGCACGCGCACATGCGTGCGCATGCGGGCTTGGATCCCCATCCTCCGCCTGGCTTATACTGCGTTGCCAGGGAAACACTGGGTGGGTGCCCTCCAGTTCCAACAGCCTGCTCACTGAGACCCAGGAATGCACGAGCTGTCTCGGGTCCCCACCCTCCACACGGCTTGTGCTGCATTGCCCGGGAAAAGCCTGGTGGGCGTGCTCTGGCTCCAACAGGCTGCTCACTGAGACCCTGGAGTGTGCAAGCCACCTCGGGTCCCCGCTCTCCGAACTGTGCTTGCAAAGTTGCCAGGCTGGTGATTGGTTGTCAGGCAGCTCAGCCTGATCTGGGAGTGGTTGATTGGGACAGGCTGAGACTGGAGTTTTCCTGGGAGTGTTGAGCCATGAGCTGTGTTCCTGCATGATCTAGCCAGGGCTCTCCTGGTGATCTATCTAATACATTGAAGCAATCCCAGAGCAACAGCCAGAATGGGGAAACAAAGAAACATGTGACAAGTAAAAGATCAGAAGAAACCGCTAGAAATGGAACCAAATGAAACAGAGGGATCCAAACTTTCAGAGACCGAGTTTAGAACACTGATGATAAGAATGTTTAATAAACTTAGTGAGGACATAAGGAAGGATAGAGAAATCATAAAAAACAACCAGTTAGAACTAAAGGATACAATAAATGAAATGAAGAACACACTCGAAGAATCACCAGTAGAGTAGATGAAGCAGAGGAGCAGTTCAGCGATTTGGAAGACAAAATAGCAGAAATCACACAGTTGGCAGAACAAAAAGACCAAAGAATAAAAAACAATGAAACTAGTTTAAGAGCCCTACGGGACAAGATGAAGCACAACCACCTTCGACTCATAGGAATACCAGAAGGAGAAGAGAAGAAGCAAGGGGTCGAGGATGTATTTCAAAAAATAATGACTGAAAACTTCCCTACCCTGGTGAAGGAAATCAACATACATGCCCAGGAAGTGCAGAGGGTTCCAAACCAGCTGAACCCAAACAGGTCCACACCAAGACACATCATAGTTAAAATGGCAAAGGTTAAAGACAGAGACAGAATCCTAGAGGCAGCAAGAGAAAGACAGCAGGTTACATACAAAGGAACTCCTGTTAGACTAACAGCTGACTTGTCTACAGAAACTCTGCAGGCCAGAAGGGAGTGGCAGGAGATATTCAAAGTGACACAAAATAAAGGCCTACAACCAAGATTGCTCTACCCAGCACGGCTATCACTTAAAATTGAAGGAGAAATAAAGAGCTTCTCAGAAAAGAATAAGCTTAAGGAATTCATTACCACCAAGCCAGCACTGCAAGAAATGTTAAAAAGGCTTTTTTTAAACAAAAGAAAGGGGTAAATAAGCTAACCCAGGAAGACCAGGAATACAAATAACAAAATGGCAATACATATGCACCTATCAATAATCATTTTAAATGTGAATGGGCTAAATACTCCAATCAAAAGACAGAGAGTGGCTGAGTGGATAAGAAAATAGGACACATGTATATGTTATTTACAGATGGAATAAGATATTTCATGCAAATAGAAATGAGAAAAAAAAAGGTGGAGTACTAATACTTATTTTGGACAAAATAGACTTTAAAATGACTACAATAAAAGACAAAGAAGGGCACTGTAACCCTAATAAACATCTATGCACCCAACATAGGAACTCCTAATTACATATAACAGATTTTGACAGACATAAAGACAGAGATCAACAGTAACGCTATCATAGTAGGGGACTTCAACACCCCACTGTCACCAATGGACAGAAAGAGGGGCCTTAAATGACGCTTTAGACCAGCGGGACTTCGTTGATATTTTTAGAGCATTTCACCCTGTAAAAAACAGAATATACATTCTTCTCAAGTGCACATGGGACATTTTCCAAGATAGACCACGTTAGGCCACAAAACAAGTCTCAGTAAATTTAGGAAGATTGAAGTCATATCAAGCAGATATAAAGGAAAAACTGATGGTTGCTGGCTGGGAGGGAGTGGGGATGAGGGAGATGGGGAAGGTTTTGGACAGCATAGGTGGGTGACTACAATGTTGTCGCAGGGATATGGGGACAGTTCTGGGAATGTAATTCATAATGTTGTGAAGAGACTATTAAGTGAGATAAGTCAGTCGGAGAAACACAAGTACCATGTGATCTCACTTATATGTGGAATCTGAAAAATTGAATGAATGATCAAAATAAACAGACTCATAGATATAGATGAAAAACTTAGGGTTGCTAGTTGAGAGTGGGGTGGGGATAAGGGGGAAGGGGAAGGGATTAGACAGCATAAATAGATAACTACAATATTGCCACAGGGATATGTAAAACAGTTCGGGGAATATAATAATGTTGTAAAAATTTTGAATAGAGTAGAGGCTTGATCACTGCACTGTACACCTGAAGCTGATGTTGTATAATATTGTATGGCAACTGTAACTGAATATATAGATAGTCACGTGATGTGGAGTATACTGTGGAAGGGAGTCAAAGGAATTTTAATAGACATGTATGATATGGGGGGGAGTGGGGTGGCAAACTGGGGGAGGGGGGTTGTCACTTTGGGTGATAAAGAGTATAACTATTGCATTGTGTTGTACACCTGAAACTATTAAAAAAAGGGGGGGGGAAGAGTGCATGCTCTATCCACTGAGCCATCCAGGTGGCAGCTCAACTCAAGATGCTGAGTTCAATCTTAGTTGCGGGCAGGCATAGCCCACCATCAAACAGACAGTCTTGTTGTTAGGAGTACATGCTCTCACCAGCTGAGCCAACAGGTGTGTTGGCAGCTCAGTGGCAGCTCAACTCAGTGGCAGTGTCACTGGCCCATGTGGGAATCGAATCAGCAGCCCTGTTGCTCAGATCTTATGCTCTTAAGCTAACTCAACTAACTGAGCCACTCGACCGGCCTCTAAAATTTTTTTTTTGTTACACTTAAAGACACATTGCCATTAATTCCCCTCAAAATACTCTCCCTCACTTCAAACCACTTATCCCATCATTCTTGTCACTGTCTGAAGCAGTTCTGGAAGTCCTCTTTCGTGAGTGTCTTTAGTTGAGCTGTTGCCGTTGTCTTGATGTCCTGAATTGATTCAAAATGTTTTCCTTTCATGGTTACTTTGACTTTGGGGAAGAGCCAGAAGTTGCACGGTGCCAGATCCAGTGAATAAGGTAAATGAGGACACACTGTAATGTTTTTATTTGACAGAACTTGCTATATACCAGAAGCTATGTGTGACACAGAGCATGGTCATGATGGAGGATGATTTATGGCACACTTTAAAACACACCTTCTCTCAAATGTAGCTCATACCCAACTGACTTCACCAAACAAGTTGAAACTTGCCACACACTGTTACTAAGGTTCGATGGGCAGCTTCCCATATTGAAGGTCCCTGCCTTTCTGTTGGATGGTACCAGCAGCAGTATTCACTGTAGTTTTTGATCACACCATATAAGATTGTGCTGGGTTTTATAGATGACTAAGAATATATGTATCAGATATCTACAAGTAATTATTATGCACTGCTTGTGAGCTACTATAGTGGTAGTTACCACACAAAAGTTTCAATTTCTTCTCCTAACAGAATTTTCAATCATATAAAGGAAAAACACAAGGCAGTGACAATTTTCTAAAATTATACACACACACACACACACACACACACACACACACACACACATCTATGTGTGCATAGATGCATATATACATATTATGTCAATATGATATAATGTTGAAAATTATTCTTAATGTGGATCTTTTTTTTTTTTTTTTTTTGGAGGGCAGTGTCACTGACCCTCATATGTGGACCCAAACCGGGGCCACTGGCTTCCCAAGCCAGCACTTAACCACCGCACCAGTTGGCGGGCCCCAGTATTTTTTTTTGAATGTGTATTTTTTTTTTAAAAAAAATCTTTATGTATTAGAAATATACTGAAAATTTATGGTTGAAATGATTTATTCTGTGATTGTCTTAGATTTGCTTTAAAATTCTCCAGCCAGGAGAAAAAAATGGAGGTGGGATAGATGGAATAAGAATTGTGAAATGTTAATAATTGTTGAAGCTGGATGATATGTACATGATGTTTCATTATAAAATTTTCTCTAAATTTGTAAATGTTTGAATTTTTCTATAATGAAGTTAAAAATAAGAAAGTTTACAGTTTAAAAAAATACAAATATTCTACATAACACAGTAAATGAAAAAAAAAAAGTGAGAAATAGCAGGCTGACACCAAAGAAAAACAGAGACATTATCAAAATAAAAGCTAAGAACTCAGAAAGCCCAGAAACTTGGGTCATTTAATTTTGGGGGCATTTAATGCAACAGCAAAATGCTGACATTACAACTTAATTGTTGTAAAATGTGTATTTTTTTCTTCATGGGCTGCCTGGTAAAGTGGAAGTTTGTACACACATTTTAGTTTGTTTGTTAAGAGAATTTATCATTAAAAAATTACCGGTTTAACTTTAAAGGTAAAAACATAGTCACAGTTCCTTTCTTTTTACAGAAAATTCTTGGTTCTCAGTAAATTAAATGTTCAATGAGTCAGCAATGATTGAATGACCAAGGTATGTGTGTGTGTGTCTGTGTGCATGTGTGTAAGTTTACAAAATCCAATCTTTCTAATATGCCTCTTTATGTGCTCTAGAAAGAACAGAAAAACTCACAAGAAGGCCAAAGATCTTTTTCACAAGTAAAACATAGACATTAATATGCTGGTTCCTTCTATTTTAAAAATGATTTGTTTTTTCTCTCTCTAGAAGCTTCTGGGGGTTCCCCAGCTCTGGGTACCAGGCTCTGCATTGCGCTGCCATGATGGGCCATTGTCCAGTGCTCGTGCTCAGCTAGAACACAAAGCATGAATCTGGAAGAAAAGTCCAATCTGGAAACATCAATGCCGCCAAGACCATTGCCGATATCATCCGAACATGTTTGGGACCCAAGTCCATGATGAAGATGCTTTTGGACCCGATGGGAGGCATTGTGATGACCAATGATGGCAATGCCATTCTTCGAGAGTCAAGTTCAGCATCCAGCAGCCAAGTCCATGATTGAAATTAGCCAGACACAGGATGAAGAGGTTGAAGATAGGACCACATCAGTAATTGTTCTTGAGAGGGAGCTGCTGTCTGTGGCTGAGCACTTCCTAGAGCAGCAAATGCACCCAACGGTGGTGATCAGTGCTTACTGAAAGGCCCTGGATGATATGATCAGCACCCTTAAGAAGATCAGTTCCCCTGTCGACCCCAACAACCGAGATAGGATGCTGAACATAATCAACAGCTCCATTGCCACCAAAGCCATCAGTTGGTGGTCCTCTCTGGCCTGCAGCATCCCACTGGATGCCATCAAAACTGTGCAGTTTGGGGAGAATGGCCAGAAGGAGATTGAAATCAAGAAATATGCAAGGGTGGGAAAGATACCGGGGCGGGGCATCATTGAAGACTCATGTGTCTTACGTGGGATCATGATTAACAAAGACGTGATGCACCCGCGTATACAACGCCATATCAGCAACCCATGCATTGTGCTGCTGGACTCGTCTCTGGAGTACAAGAATGGGGAGAGTCAGGCTGACATCGAGATCACATGAGAGGAAGATTTCACCAAAATCCTCCAGATGGAAGAAGAGTACATCCAGCAGCTCTGTGAGGACAACATCCGTCTGAAGCCAGATGTGGTCATCACAGAAAAGGGCGTCTCAGATTTAGCTCAGCACTACCTCATGCGAGCCAATGTCACAGCCATCCCCAGAGTCTGGAAGACAGACAATAATCGCATCTCGAGAGCCTCTGGGGCCAGGATAGTCAGCCGACCTGAGGAACTGGGAGAAGATGATGTTGGAAATCAAGAAAATCGGAGATGAGTACTTCACATTCATCACTGAGTGCAAAGACTCCAAGACCTGTACCATCCTCCTCTGGGGGGGCCAACAAGGAGATTCTCTCGGAAGTGGAGTGCAACCTGCAGGATGCCATGCAGGTGTGCCGCAACGTCCTCCTGGACCCACAGCTGATGCCAGGGGACGGGGCCTGTGAGATGGCTGTGGCCCATGCCTTGACAGAAAAGTCCAAGGCCATGAATGGGGTGGAGCAGTGGCCGTACAGGGCTGTCGCCTAGGCTCTAGAGGTCATCTCTCGGACCCTCATCCAGAACTGTGGGGTCAGCACCATCTGCCTACTCACCTCCCTTCGGGGCAAGCACACCCAGGAGAACTGTGAGACCTGGGGTGTCAATGGTGAGACGGGCACTTTGTTGGACATGAAGGAGCTGGGCATCTGGGAGCCTCTGGCTATAAAGCTGCAGACATACAAGACAGCAGTGGAGACGGCAGTCCGGCTGCTGCAGATTGATGACATCATCTCAGGCCACAAAAAGAAGGGTGATGACCAGGGCCAGCAAGGTGGGGCTTCTGATGCTGGCCAGGAATGAGTGGTGGGCAGATGGTCTCTGCCCAGAGCCAGCAGCCCTCTCCCTACCAGACTGCCCGGACACTGTGGGTATCTTTGTTTGGAACGGATCAGGTAGAGGGGCAACCCCAGCCCCTCTCTGTCCCAGCTCAGTTTGCAAAAGGCACTGATATGTGCCTTTTCTATTGTAAGCTTTCCATTTACTTTGCTTCTGATGATTAAATCTGAGTCATTTGAAAAAGAAAAAAAGATTTGTTTATCAAGTTATTTATTGAGAATCTATTATATGCTAGATAATTGAGATACAACAGTGTAAAAGCAGATAGCAAACCTTCCTCTCGTGTAGTTTTCATTAGTTAGGAAAGACATACAATAAAAGAAAAGAGTAAGTAAAATTTAAAGATAAATAGATGTTAGATAGATAGATAAATAGATAGGAAAGGTGATAATGGTTAAGGAAAAATAAAGAAGTGATGATAGATTGAAAGCGAGAGAAAGGACTGAATTTTAGTAAGGACATCAAATGTCACTTTTTAAAAAGTGACATTTGAGCAGAAAATTGAAAGAGGTGAGGCTGTAATCCATTTAGATATCCAAGGAAAGTGTGTATCCTCAGTAGAGGGAATGGCTAATGCAAAGGGCCTGAAGTGATCATACAATCTACCAAAGAAGGGAACCACAGGTTCCTTTATTCTTCTAGAATTGAAACACAGCGTGCTGAACATTGAAACTTCTGGTGATAATAACATACAAGTATTATAGGTAACTTGAAAAACTGGAAAAAAAATATATGTGTGTAAACAAATTAGAAAAATAAAGCAATCCATGGCACTATCAGCCAGGCTTCATGCAATTCCTTCTTTGGCCTTATCATAATGTGCCTAATCCACAGAAATTGAATTGTCTTTCTTGAACTATATTAAGAAGCAATATTATGTAGGACTTCAAAGCTTGGATGTTATAGGCAAAGTACTCGCGTTTTGAATAAAGATTCTTTGATTTATTAGTTGAGTGATCTTGAACAATTTATTCACAACCATTGTGAGCTTCTACTTCTTAATGTGAAAAGTTGAGAATACCTTGTGGCCTATTTTCTATGGTTGCTGCAAACATTAAACTAGATAACATTTGAGATAGTATGCAATTCAGTGTCAGTTCACACCTAGCATTCCATAAATTACAGTGATGATGCAATACAGCTTCAGAAAGAGTCTGTGCATAATATCTATTTCCAATCCTAAGTCACAAAGCTCCTCACCATGTCAAGTCTTGACGAGGTCTTATCCACTGTGATTCCTCTACCTCATGTATATGTTTGCATGTTGTAATATGTCTCTTTTTTCTCATTAGCTTAAGTTATCATGTGTTCCTGTTCTTTAGTTTAATTTTTGGCTCCTTGAGAATGGAAGATACGTTTTATCTGTATTATGGACTCATGCACAGAATAGTGTCACATACACCATCACCTCTAACCATAAATGGTGTTCCAAAAATTTTGTTGCCAAGAAACTTGAAATTATTAAGAACAATGACTCAGAGTCTGTTGAGTCAGAATTGCAAAGGATTTCACAGAAGGTAATGTAAATTTTTCTCAGGCATGGGCAAAGATGGCTGATCATTGTCTCTTTGATTATCTGTGCAAGGACAGAATAGCAGAAATTGCTTATTTTATCATTAAATTCTTTAGCAATAAAATCGTGTTTTATGACGTGGAAATATTCCTAATTAAAAATAACCTAAAACATTATATTCTTATCTCAACCAAAAAAATGTTATAATGACATCAAAGATAATTTGTAAGATGCATTAAGAAAACTTTATTTTCTGCATCATTCACTCCCCTGTGTATCCAAAACTGATCTGTGAGACCTGTTGCTCAACATCCTTTAGATGAGATCTCAGGAAGTTCCCAGGACTCTTTAGGTGAACTCAGAAGATTTTTATTTCAGAATCTAAAATTTTCTTATCCTATGTTATATCAGAAAATTGCAAGCTCTATTTAAAGTTTCTACTCTCCTTAAGGACAAATATTGTCCTTGATTGACACCTACAGTGGGGAGCGAGCCTTCCTTTCTAATTTTCCACTGTGGTTTCCGTACTCACTAGGATGCCTCAGAGTCCTCCAGAGTGAAAGGGAGATAGAGGATTGTGTAAAGGAAGAGAAGGGGCAGGGAAGTTCTTATTTGACTGATGAAAGGAGCTGGCATTATCTTTATCTGCTCATGATACCAGATTACTTATTTATATATTTAATATTTTACTTTACTTTCTTTGCCATCAGTGATATTCAGTACATTCACAATGTTGTGCAACCATCACCACTATGTAGTTCCAGAAATTTTTCATTATCCCAAATGGAGACCTCATATGCTTAAGTAGTCACCCCCCCCCATTTTCCTCTCTTCTCAGACCTCAATGACCACTGATCTGCTTTATCTCCATGGATTTGCCAGTGTAGATAGTTCATATAAATGGTATCATACAATATGAGACCTTTTGTGTCTTGATTCTTTCACTTAGCACAATGCTTTCAAGGCTTATCCATGTGATATCATATATCAGTAACCCATTCTTTTTACAGTTGACTAATATTCCATTGTATGGATAGACCATGTTTTGTTTATCCATTTATCTGTTGACGGATATTTGGGTTGTTTCCATCTTTTGCCTATTGTGAATAGTGCTGCTAGAAATGTCCTTGTATAAATTATTGTTTGGACAAATTGTTTTTTTAAAAGATTTTATTGGGGAGAAGTTCCAGTAAGATGACGGAATAGACGGACACTCTCCAAACTGCCTCCCAGGATCACATCAAAATTACAAATAATTTATACAACATTTAACTTCGGAAGTCCCCTGAACATTACATGAACAGAACCTCTAAACGAAGGACCTAAAGAGGAGGCCACGTAAACTCTGGTAGGAGGGTCGCAGACGAGAGAGGGTGAGTCCCGCGAGGGATGCCCCAGTTGTGTGGGGAGGCTTCTCCGGTTGGGAGAGAGACCCCCCGGCCCCACACTGAGCTCAGTATCCCAGAGTTGCTTTGCCAGGAAGAGGAGTTCCACGATAGTGGGCAGTAGAAATTAGTGAGGATTCTCTTTGCTCGGCTCAGTGAGGCAGAGGGCAGCTGGAGAACCAGTGGGGCTGGCGCACGGGTTCACTCGCTGGTGAGCACTCATCCGGTTCCTGTTCGAGGGAGTAGCTGTGTGAGCTGGGCCCAGGAGCCTGTGCGGAGCTTGCACATGAGCAGTGTACAGGAGGGTGCCATTTTTTCAGGGTTGGGCCCTCCCACAGAGGGTCAGATCTAGGATCCCATTGGTCTAGTGAACTTGGCTCAGGAGTGCGTGCATGCGTGCATACGCATGCAGCCTTGGGTCCCCACTCTCAGCCCTGCTTGTGCTGCATTGCCAGGGAAACACAGGGTGGGTGCTCTCCAGCTGCATCAGTCTGTTCACTGAGACTCAGTAGCGGTCAACCTGCAACAATCTGTGAAGATATATACATATATTTTTTTTTTTTTGGTAGTGAGCATGGTTCCAGAGCACACAGCAGCTAATTGTGGAAAGTTCACTGCAACACTTAGCAAGTGGTCTGCAGATTAAAGAGGATGGAGAGCCCCCCCCACCTCTTCTTTTTCTTTTCTCTCTCTTTTTCTTTTTTTCTTTTCTCTTCATTCTAGATGATCTATCTAATACATCGAAGCATTCACAGAACGACAGCCAGAATGAAGAAACAAAGAAACATGTCCCAAGTAAAAGATCAGAAGAAAACTCTAGAAATGGAACTAAATGAAACAGAGGTATCCAAACTTTCAGAGACAGAGTTTAGAACACTGATGATAAGAATGTTTAAGGAACTTAGTGAGGACATAAAAGGAAAGGGAAACCATGAAAAACAACCAATTAGAACTAAAAAATACAACAACTGAAATGAAGAACACACTCGAAGGAATCACCAGTAGAATAGATGAAGCAGAGAAGCAGATCAGCAAATTAGAAGACAAAATAGCAGAAGTCACCCAGCTGGAACAACAAAAAGAAAAAAGAATAAAAAAGAATTAAAATAGTTTAAGAGACCTTTCGGACAACATGAAACATAACAATTATGAATCATAGGAATACCAGAAAGAGAAGAGAAGAAGCAAGGGATTCAGAATGTATTTAAAGAAACACTGACTGAAAACTTCCCTACCATGGTGAAGGAAATCAACATACAAGTCCAGGATGTACAGAGAGTTCACAACAGGCGGAATCCAAACAGGCCCACACCAAGACACATCACAGTTAAAATGGCAAAGCTTAAAGACAAAGACAGAATCCTAAAAGCAGCAAGAGAAAGACAGCAGGTTACATACAAAGGAACTCCTATAAGACTAACAGCTGACTTTTCTTCAGAAACTCTGCAGGCCAGAAGGGAATGGCAGGAGATATTCAAAGTGACACAAAATAAAGGTCTACAACCAAGATTGCTCTACCCAGCACGGCTATCACTTAAAATTGAAGGAGAGATAAAGAGCTTCTCAGAAAAGAATAAGCTTAAGGAGTTCATTACCACCAAACCAGCATTGCAGGAAATGTTAAAAGAGCTGTTTTAGACGGAAGAAAGGGGAAAACAAGCTAACCCCAGGAAGACAAGAAATACAAATAACAAAATGGCAATAAATATACACCTATCAGTAATGACTTTAAATGTGAATGGGCTAAATGCACCAGTCAAAAGACACAGAGTGGGGCCGGCCGAGTGGTGCATTGGTTAAGAGCTGGTTTTCAGATGCCAGCAGCCCCAGTTCGGATCCCACATATGAGAGCCAGTGACACTGCCCTCTACAGCTAACAACAGCTCCACCTGGAGCTGGGCTGTGCGAGCCCCGGCGATGGTGTGGGCTACAGCCCCTGCTGTAGTGGGCTGCCAAGGCTACAGTGAGTGGCTGGCAGCCAGCGTGAGCGGCTGTAAGCCAGCGTGAGCTGCCAATAGCCGCGGTGAGCGACCATCCAGAGGCCGGCGACCAATCTGTCTCATCCAGGAAGAGCGCAATGACGATACCAACATGGGCCAGTGAAGCAACATCCTCCACAACTAGACTGAAAAACAAAAAGACAGCAACTTGTCTGTTCCCCTTCACCAATTCCCTAATGCTGTTCCCCTCCCCCAATTCCCCAATAAAATCTTAAAAAAAAAATTAAGAAAAAAAAGACACAGAGTGGCTGAGTGGATAAGTAAACAGGACCCATGCATATGCTGTCTACAAGAGACTCATCTCATATCAAAAGACACACACAGACTGAAAGGAAAGGGTGGAATAAGATATTTCATGCAAGTGGAAATGAGAAAAAAGCTGGAGTAGCAATACTTATTTCAGACAAAATAGACTTTAAAATAAAGATTACACTAAAAGACAAAGAAGAGTACTACATAATAATAAAGGAATCGATTCAACACGAGGACATAACCCTAGTAAACATCTATGCACCCAATATAGGAGCTCCTAAATATATAAAACAGATTTTGACAGACATAAAGACAGATATCAACAATAACACTCTTAGCAGAGCACTCCAACCCCCCGTTGTAACCAATGAACAGACAGAAAATCAAACGGACATGGTGGCCTTAAATGACATTTTAGAACAGCTGGATTTAATTGATGTTTTTAGAGCACTTCACCCCAAAGCTGCAGAATATACATTCTTCTCAAGTGCACATGGAACATTCTCCAAGGTAGACCACATGTTAGGCCACAAAACAAGTCTCAACAAATTTAAGAAGATTGAAATCATATCAAGGGTCTTCTCTGACCATAATGCTATGAAACTAGAAATCAATTATAAGAAGAAATCTGCAAAGCTTACAAACACATGGAGGCTAAATAACATGCTACTAAATAGTGAGTGGGTCAAAAATGAGATCCAGGAGGAAATCAAAAGATACCTCGATACAAACGAAAATGAAAACACCACGATGCAAAATCTCTGGGATGCAGTGAAAGCAGTCCTAAGAGGGAAGTTCATAGCAGTGCAGGCCTACCTAAAGAAGGAAGAAAAATGTCAAATCAACAGACTATCTTTACACCTAAGGGAACTCAAAAAACACAGCAAAACAAACATAAAGGGAGTACAAGGAAGGAAATAATAAAGACCAGAGCAGAAATAAATGAAATAGAGAACAAATAAGAAACAATACAAAAATCAATGAAAGCAAGAGTTGGTTTTTTGAAAAGATAAACAAAATCGACAAACCCTTAGCCAGACTCACCAAGAAAAAGAGAGAGAAGACCCAAATTAATAAAATCAGAAATGAAAGAGAAGAGACAACAGAAACCACAGAAATACAGAAAATTTTAAGAAAATACTATGAGCAACTATATGCTAACAAATTCGACAATCTGGAAGAAATGGATAAATTTCTAGAAGCATACAATCTACCAAATTTGAACCAAAAAGAAACAGAAACTGAACAGACTGATTACTGCCAAAGAAATTGAATCAGTAATCAACAATCTTCCAACAAACCAAAGCCCTGGACCAGATGGCTGCACAGGTCAATTTTACAAAACATTCAGAAAAGAATTAGTACCTATTCTCCTCAAAGTATTCCAAAAAATACAGAAGGAGGGAAGGCTCCCAAACTCTTTCTATGAAGCCACTATCACCCTGATTCCTAAGTCTGACAAAGATATTACAAAAAAGGAAAACTACAGGCCAATATCCCTAATGAACATAGATGCAAAAATTCTCAACAAAATACTAGCAAACCGAATTCAGCATCTCATTAAAAAGATCATACACCACAGTCAAGTGGGATTCATTCCTGGTATGCAAGGCTGGTTCAATATCCACAAATCAATTAACGTAATACATCACATTAGCAAAATGAAAAGTAAAAATCATATGATCATATCAATAGATGCAGAAAAGGCATTTGACAAAATCCAGCAGACATTTATGATAAAAACTCTTAGCAAAGTGGGTATAGTGGGATCATATCTCAATATAATAAAGGGCATCTATGATAAGCCCACAGCAAACATCGTACTCAATGGGGAAAGGCTGAAAGCTTTCCCCTTAAGATCAGGAACAAGACAAGGCTACCTGCTTTCACCACTTCTATTTAACATAGTTCTGGAAGTTCTAGCCACAGCAATCAGACAAGAAAATGAAATAAAAGGCATCCAAATTGGAAAAGAAGAGGTAAAATTGTCATTATATGCAGATGACATGATACTATATATAGGGAATCCCAAAAACTCCACCAAAAAACTGCTAGAACTGATACACGAATTTGGTAAGGTAGCAGAATACAAAATTAATATTCAGAAATCAGTGGCATTTCTATACACCAATAATAAACTATCAGAAGAAGAAATCATGAAATCAATCCCTTTTACAATTGCTTCAAAAACAATAAAATATCTAGGAATCAATTTAACTAAAGAAGTAAAAGACCTGTACTCACAAAATTATGAGACACTGAAGAGAGAAGTCAAAGAAGATACAAATAAATGGAAATACATACCATGCTCATGGATAGGAAGAATTAATATAATTAAAATGTCAATACTACCTAAAGCAATATATAGATTAAATGCAATTCCCATCAAACTACCAAGGACACTTTTCTCAGAAATAGAACATAGAATCCTAAAATTAATATGGAGCCACAAAGGACCCCGAATAGCTACATCATTGTTTAGAAATAAGAACAAAGTCGGAGGCATCACACTAGCTGACATCAAAACATACTACAAGGCTACAGTAATCAAAATAGTATGGTACTGGCATAAAAACAGACACATAGACCAATGGAATAGAATAGAGAGCCCAGGAATAAACCCAAATATATATGGTCATTTAATCTATGACAATGGAAGCAAGAATTTTCACTGGAGTAAAGATTGTCTATTTAATAAACAGTGCTGGGAAAATTGGACTGACACGTGGAAAAAAATGAAAGTAGACCACTTATACCATATACGAGAACAAACTCAAAATGGATTAAAGACTTAAATGTAAGACCTGAAACTATAAAACTCCTAGAAGAAAACATAGGGAGTAAGTTTGCAGACATTACCCTGAGTAATATTTTTACTGATATATCCCCTCGGGCAAGGGAAATAAAAGAAAAAATGAACATATGGGATTACATCAAGCTTAAAAGATTTTTCACAACAAAGGAAATCATCAATAAAACAAAAGGCAGCCTACTGAATGGGAGAAGATATTTGCCAATGATATATCTGATACGGGGTTTATATCCAAAATTTAAAAAACCCTCATGCAACTCAACACCAAAAAAACAAACAACCCAATTAAAAAATAAGCAGAGGATATGAGGAGGCATTTCTCTAAAGAGGACATGCATATGAAAAAATGTTCAACCTCACTAATCATCAGAGAAATGCAAATAAAAACCACAATCAGATACCACCTCACTCCAGTCAGAATGTCTATCATCAACAAATCAACAAACAAGTGCTGGCGAGGGTGTGGAGAAAAGGGAACCCTGGTGCACTCTTGATCGGACTGCAAATTGGTGAGCCATTATGGAAATCAGTATGGAGGTATCTCAAAAAACTGGAAATGGAACTGCCCTATGTCCCAGCAATTCCACTCTTGGGTATCTACCCAGAGGTATCCAAGACGCTAATTCGAAAAAATATATGCACCCCTATGTTTATTGCAGCGCTATTTATAATAGCCAAGACTTGGAAACAACCAAAATGCCCATCAGTAGATGACTGGATTAAGAAACTGTGGTACATTTATACAATGGAGTATTACTCTGCCATAAAGAAGAATGAAATCGTACCATTTGCAATGATATGGATGGACCTAGAGACTATTATGTTAAGTGAAATAAGTCAGTCGGAGAAAGACAAATACGATATGATCTCACTTACATGTGGAATTTGAAAAACTGAATGAATGATCAAAAGAAACAGAGACAGTCTCATAGATATAGAGGAAAAACAGGGTTGCTAGTTGGGAGGGGGTGGGGATGAGGGAGAAGGCGAAGGGATTAGACAGCATAAATAGGTAACTACAGTATTGTCACAGGGATACGAAAGTTCAGGGAATATAATAATGTTGTTAAAATTTTGTGGGGTGTCAGATGGTCACATGTTTTGTTAGGGAGACCACTTAATGGATGGAGTAGAGTCTTGATCACTGCACTCTATACCTGAAATTGATGTTGTATAATATTGTATGCCAATTGTAATTAAGTATATAGATAGTCACTGGATGTGGATTATATGGTGGAAGGGAGTCAAAGGAATTGTAATAGATAGTGTGATATGGGGGGGAGGAGTGCGGGGGAGAATTGGGGGAGGGATTGTTTTCACTTTGAGGGGTAAAACGTATAACTATTGCACTTTGTTGTACACCTGAAGCTAATTAAAAATAAATTTTAAAAAAAGATTTTATTGGGGAATTGGGGGAGAGGAATAGCGTTGGGGAATCAGGGAAGGGGAACAGACAAGTTGCTATCTTTTTGTTCTTCAGTCTAGATGCGGACGACGTTGTTTCACTGGCCCAGGTTGGTATCATCATTGCGTTCTCCCGCATGAGGCAGATCAGTCGCCTGCCTCTGGATGGTGGCTCACCGTGGCTATTGGCAGCTCACGCTGGCTGCAGGCCACTCACTGTAGCCTATGGCAGCCCACTGCAGCAAGGGCTGCAGCCTACACCATCGCTGGGGCTTGCACAGCCCAGCTCCAGGTGGAGCAGTGTCACTGGCCCTCATATGTGGGATCCGAACCCGGGCCGCTGGCTTCCCAAAACCAGCTCTTAACTAATGCGCCACTTGTCCGGCCCTGAACAAATTTTTTTAATCCTTCATTTGCCTGCAGTTTGTTTTCAAGGCCTGCAATAGTAAAATACCAGAGTTTGGGTGACTTAAACAGCAAAAATGTGTTTTATCACAATTCTGGAGGCCAGAAGTCCAAGATCAAAGTGTCAGCAACATTGGTTTCTCCTGAGGCCTCTCTCCTTGGCTTGGAGAAGGCTGTCTTCTCACATTGCCTCCCTCTGTGCACATGAAGTCCTGGTGTCTCTTTTTCTTCTTATAAGGAAACCTATCCTATAGGATTAGGACCCAAGCCTTATGATCTTATTTAACCTTAATTACCTCTTAAGATATCCTATCTTCAAATACTGTCACACTAGGAGTTAAGGCTAAAACATAGACAGTTGTTGGGAGGACACAATTCAGTCAATAACAATGCTCATGAGTGGAATTGGTGGGTCATATGGTAATTTTATATAACTTACTGAGTATCTGCCAAACTGTATTCCACAGCTGTTGCACCATTTTACATTCCCCAGCAATACATGAGTGTTTCAATATTTCAACATTCTCACCAACACTTGTAATTTTTTGTTTTATGCTTTTATTTTATATTATAGCCACCCTAGTGGGTGTGACATAGTATCTCATTACATTTCCTTGATGACTAATGATGTTTATCATTTTTTTCACAGGTTTCTTAGCTATTCTTATATATTTTTTGGAGAAATATCTATTCAAGTCCTTTACCTATTTTTGAATTAGGTTTACTTCTTGTAATTCAAGTGTAAGAACCCTTTATTTTCTGTACACTAGACCATTAAATATACGAGGTCTGACAATCAAGTTCGTGAACTTGCTGCAACGATGTTGCTCACCTTTTTTGATATCAGATTGATTATTCATTATGAATTTGTACCAGCTGGGCAAACAGTTAACCAAGTTTACTATTTGCCAGTGCTGAAAAGGCTGTGTGAAAAAGTTAACCACCCGAACTTTTCACCAACAATTCATGGCTCTTGCATCATGACAATGCACAAGCTCACATGGAACAGTCTGTGAGTGAGTTTTTAGCCAGTAAGCAAATAAGTGTGTTGGAACACCCTACGTTCTCATATGATCTGGCCCCCAATGACTTCTTTCTTTACCTGAAGATAAATGAAATATTGAAAGGAAGACATTTTGATGACATTCAGGACATCAAGGGTAATATAACAACAGCTCTGATGGTCATTCCAGAAGAAAAGTTCCAAAATTGTTTTGAAGGGTGGCGTAGGTGCTGGCATCAGTGCATACCTTTCCAAGGGGAGTACTTCAAAGGTGACTGTAGTGATATTCAGCAATGAGGTATGTAGCACTTTTTGTAGGATGAGTTTGTAAACTTAATTGTCAGACTTTGTATAATTGCAAATATTTGCCTCCATTCTGTGGATTGTATCTGTACTTTCTCAATAGTGTCCTTTGGTATACAAAATTTTGAAAATTTGATGAAGTTCAGTTTATCTTTTTATAATGTTTATGCTTTTGGTATCAATTTAAGAATTCATTCTACACACAAAGTCATAAATATTTGCAGCTATGTTATATCACAATACATATATATTCTTAGCTCTTATATTTAGATCTTTGATACATTTTGAGTTAATTTTTATGTGATTTAAGTGATGGGTTTAACTATTGTCAATTGACCAGAAATGTAAAATAAAACTACAATAAAATATCACTACACACTCACCATAATAACTAAAATTAAAACTACGAGAACTGGGCCGGCCAAGTGGCTCATTGGTTAAGAGTTGGCTTGAGAGCACGAGCTCTGAGCAGCAGGGCCACTGGTTCAGATCCCACAAGGGCCAGTGATGCTGAGCCCTCTACAGCTAAGATGGTGAACAACGGTTTGACCCAGAGCTGGGCTACCATGAGTCACTGGTGATCGCGTAATCTGCAGTGGGTCTGCAGTGAGTGGTTGTGAGCCACCGTGAGTGGCTGGCAGCCAGCGTGAGCTGCCATGAGAGGCAGTGAGCGGGCATCCAATGGCCGGCGACTGACTGCCTCTGCAGGGAAGAGCACAATCATAATACCAACATGGGCCAGTAAAGCGACGTCTTCCACAACTAGACTGAAGAACAAAAAAACAGCAACTTGTCTGTTCCCCTCCCCCAATTCCCCAATAAAATCTTTAAAAAAAAAAAGATAATCAAGGATATATCTGCAATAAAAGGCAGGTCGTAAATTCTATATGAAGCTACTTTTCTGGCAGAAGGGAGTATAGAAATTGTGAGAGAATACAAATGGGGTTCCTTAGTATTAGCAATGTTTTATTTTATTTTTTATTTGTTTTGTGGTTACACATGTATTGACTTGAGATAAATCAGTGAATCATATATTTTATTATAATTTTTAATGTATTGTATATTATATAATAATAAAGATTAAAATAAAGAAACAAAGCAAATCATTAAACACAAAACAAAATAAGAAAATAAATGTAGTATTTTACTTCAGGAACTTCTTTAAATGTGACAGAAAAGAGCAAGTGCTATTTGATCTATTAACTACCACTCTTTTTACAATGTTGGCAATTAACAGAGTATTGGTAATAAAATGCCTACAAAAATTTAGGAAAGAGGAATGAAAGTTTTACAGAACAAAAATATAAATAATGTGAGCATCTCAATAGTGCTATTAATATCCAGATATGTAAATGCCTCACAATAGTTTGCATTCATGAGTAATAATTTAATAATAGAAATTTATAATTAATATATGAAAAATTCTCTTAATTTTAATAGTGATATCACGTTAAATTTTGTAAACCCTATCTATAGAATTCAATTAAATTTTATTTTATATTAACTTATGAACCTGAGAAATATAGGAAAAAAACATTTAAATTGTAGTACTGTCTTAGCTTTTCTAAGTATCTGATTAATAAATCCTCTATTTCTTTTCAGTGACAAGAAAACAGTAGTTAATTATGAATTTACAAATCTTGTGAAAATGCATGCAATTTCAATGACAAGGCTGGTTGCACAAGAAAACGTGCTTCCACTAACACATAGCATTTCTAGGAGCATTGATAATTATCTGCAGTACTCCTCAAAATATTATTGTAGTGTAGTGTAATGTGGTGTAGTGCAGTGTGTGTGTTTTGCAAGGAAATTAAGGTGACAAATTTTAGGCTACAAACCCTGAACTAAGCTCATGCTTAGGATGATTGAGAATGTAGGACTCTTATTGTTATTGGAGAACAGGTTCTTGGTATCATCACAGGAAAGAATTCAAGGACATACGAAGTAAGTCATGTGAACAAAGCCAAGCAAGCAGGGAATTTATTTAAAAAAAAAGAAATAGGACATCTCAAGATGGTATGAGAGTGGGCAGGCCCAGAAGAACAGCAACTGCCCTAAAGAGCAAAGAAGCTTAGGGTTTATTCAAATGAGGGTGAAAAATAATTAAGATTTAGGCATTATAGGTGTTCCCAGGCAGGTCCTTGCTGTCTTCACTGACAACTCCTTCCCATTGGGAGGTGGGATTCCCTTGTTTTTTACCTGGCCTGTGTTGGAACTGTCATAGCAACACAGGGGGCAGAGATTTTTTTTCCTGCAATGCTAATAGTGTTATAATCCATTATAATTAGCTA
This sequence comes from Aselliscus stoliczkanus, assembly GCA_033961575.1. Taxonomy (NCBI): domain Eukaryota; kingdom Metazoa; phylum Chordata; class Mammalia; order Chiroptera; family Hipposideridae; genus Aselliscus; species Aselliscus stoliczkanus. Next base: position 69,999,330 of record CM066737.1, on the reverse strand, counting down.
TAGCTGCACCTTGTCTTACAATGACTTCATCTACTCTTTCCTTTGTTTCCCACACTTCTTCCTTTCCTTCCTTCCCCATCTCTCCCCACAGCCCTATTCTTTCTGCCTGTGGTAACAATATTATATCCATCAATAACTTCCTACATCTAGTCAAATGTTTTTGTTTTCCTATCTAGATATAAAACAAACCATTGAATTAATACATATAACTATTTATCATTAATTTGTTTTTCTTGGTGAATGCCTGCTCTTTTATTTTGAATATTAAAGTACTTATCTTACTTTATACAGAAAATTCAAGAAACAATCAGGAGAAATATTTAGCAGCTAATATGATATCCTTCTGTAGCAATATCAATAAAATTGAGGGTTACTATTACTATATTGGACTAAATCTCTGGAGTCAAGTATTTTTCAAAGAAATAAATTTTTATTTTAATTAGAGGACAGCTTTATAAAGAGTCAACTAGCAAAGATAAGAACAGATACTAGAGAAACCAATACAGGAGAGTGTAATACTTACAGGATAGCAGTAGCAGGAAGCAATTATTACTATTAGGCCTCATTGCTCATGGGAGTGAAGAGTTACTGGAAGTCATTGTGGATAGCGGTTTGGAGGGGATCTTTCTAAAATAAATTGTGGTCTTTGGAAGAAAAATTATGTAAATGGAATGACAGCAATCTAGCAGTTATTAAACTAGGGAGAATAGCCGCCCGAGTGGCGCAGTGGTTAAGCGCTGGCCTGGGAAGCCAGCGGCCCCGGTTCGGGTCCCACATGTGAGGGCCAGTGACGCTGCCCTCTAAAAAAACAAACAAACAAAGAAACAAACAAAAAAATAAACTAGGGAGAATAACCTCAATGTCACACACTTTTCAATTTCCTGTTGCTGACTCCAATAGCCAAACTCAATGAAAAACTAGAAGGCAGGAAACACTTTAATGCTTCCAGTGTATACTGGTCATTCTACCGGGCACAAAGTAGAGTGGGAAAGGAGTGATGTATTTCTAAAGGGGAAAATTAAAGCTATCCTACACAGGGTGTATAACTGAATTCAAGATAACATATGTTGTTGTAAGTAATCTGTCTCTTTCCATCTCTTAGTCTTCCTTCCTCTGCATTGGCATAATTTTTCAGGAAGACTCTTCCTACATGTTGGCAAAGTGATTTCACATTATTTTCATTCTACTACTGGGTTGTCAGAAAAGTCATGATGTATTTTTTTCTGTTTTTCGTTGCAAAAATGTGTCATGACTTTTCTGACAATCCAATAGTTTAACAACCCCTGCAGCCAAAGCGTGCCTTTTTCCAATATCTTACAACAAAACTCCAAAAGAACTCTAATTGATTAGACTTAGTTCCTGTGCACATTTCTAAACCAATTATTGTGATTAAAGAAATATAGTGCTATGCCTGGCCACCAAAACAACTGTTATAAGATTATGCCTAAGGCTCAGGAGAATGGGGAAGAAGGTATGGCAATCAGAACTATGTGTGTTAAAAGAGAATGGAGGGCTGGCTGAGTGGCACGTTGATTAAGAGCTGGCTTGGGACGCCAGCTGCCCTGGTTCAGATCCCACATATGAGGACCAGTGACACTGCCCTCATAGCTAAGATGGTGAACAACAGCTCCACCTGGAGCTGGACTGCTATGAGTCCCCTGGACAGCGTAGCTGCAGCCCCTGCTGCAGTGGGCTGCCATAGGCTACAGTGAGTGGCCGGCAGCCAGCGTGAGCTGTGAAGAGCCGCTGTGAGCGGCTGTCCAGAGGCTGGATACCGATCTGCTTCACCTGAGAAGAGCACAATGATGATACCAACATGGACCAGTGAAGCAATGTCCTCCACAACTAGACTGAAGAACAAAGGACAGCAATTTGTCTGTTCCCCTTCCCCAGTTCCCCAACACTGTTCCCCTCCCCTAATTCCCCAATAAAATCTTTAAAAAAAACCCAAAAAAACAGAGAATGGAAGTTCTTCAAAACAAAATGCAGGTGCTATTACCAAATGAAGAGAAAAGGGATGCCGAGTAGCCAAAAACAATATTCATTACATCTTCTATTTCTACCCATCATCTTTTACTCATTATGCCTTAAGTAAATATTCTAAAAATAGTTTATACTTTTCATGGAATTTAGATATTTCCATTTGTTATAAAAGTTCTCCTAAATGATAATAATTTGAGGTGAAGGCTGAGAACCAGTAATATGATATAGTTATTCACCCACAAAAATTTCAAAATAATTAAATTAGTGGAAGCCATGTTTGTTCTCAAAAATAAGCCATTCAATTTCAACCTAAACAAAATATTCTTCTAAGGAAATTACTATTTCAACAAATAAGGAAATGTGTTTATGCCCTGATGTTAAAAGGCAACTATAACAGCTAATAAATGGAGCTGTAGCAAACAATTTATAACATACATACCATTTTGAAAATATAAACACAGAAGACTTCCTTAGCTTTAGAACAATTTTTATTTTTTTCCTTTTGAGTCTTTAATTTTATTTAACATGTATGTTTATTAAGTACTTATTCATGCAAATAACTTTACTAGGTATATAGGTAGTATAACTGGCAACACAGGCATACACACACACACAGCAATAGAGATTTTTTAAAAACCTGGTATAGGGGTGTTAGTGAGGTAGATATTAATTCTTACAAAGTAAATCTCAGAGATTTCTTGAAGGAAATGGGATTTTAATTGATCATACAAAACAAAAGTAAGATTTTCAGAGAGTTGATACATACTATATCCAGATAATTTATACAAATTCCAGCCCATGTAAGATGAACGATAAATATCTAGGAAGTAGATGTATGCATACATGAATAAATGAATTAATGAATGCATGCTGATGTTGAAAAGTGATATTTGCCAGGTAAAAAATGACAAAGATATAGAACTAAGAAACAAGAAATTATATTTTTAAAAGTGTGACTATCAAGACAACTAAACAACTAGAATATATTTTTTCTAGGTGCTTTAGGTGAAGGATGTTAATGATAAACTGAATTTGTTCTTTGTGTTTTATTTCTTCATTGAGATAAGTGATATTGGAACATTTCTTGTGTAGCTAGTTGTATTTTCCTGAATGCATTTATTCTTAAACTTTTCTCAAGAAAGCATGTGGATTTTTTTTTAACTCTAAAATGAACGAGAAACACTTATCTTTTAAATATCCCCTTAGGTTTCTAATAATGGAGAGAGGATGTAATTGTGCCTACATGGAGCAAATTGCTTGCTAAAATGGCATTTTATAGCAGACCAATCACAGACTTTATCCAATTTCTTGCCTCAGTATGAGGAAAAGCACTACCAAACAAACATTTGATTGCCTCCCATATCTTAAGACATAGGCTTCCATTTCTTTTATTTAGCCCATGCAAACTGTTTGCTCTCGTGTTTTTTATCCATTCAACCTCTATTATGGCAGCACTATCAAAGATTGGCACTTTGTATTAGTGAGACTCCTATTTTCCAAGAGTGGCTCTAGTGATTTAAACCTCAACATTAGCAAACTGCTAACTAAAAACATAAAATGTCTCCAAAGTACTATCTTTCCATTATATTTATACCTATTTCCTTCAGTTCCATGGACAATTTGTCCTTCCCACTTCTCTCCAGTTTCAGAACTTCCTAAGCACTTATTCACATTTCAGATTGCCAAACCAATTTAATAACTACATCACACTTTAGAAACCCCTGCTAATTCTAAAGAACACAACGGCAAGACAGGCAGAGAACAAACTACCATGTTTCATCTTCATAGAAAAAAAAAAAAAGAGAGAGCGATAGAGATTAATCTATTGTATCACGATTTAGGCAGCTCATGAACTGTCCATGGTTTCCTTACGTATGTATGTATGTATATATGTATGTATGTATGTATGTATCTATCTATCTATCTGTCATCTATCTATCTCTATCATCTATCAATCTATACAGACCCTACTTCTGTAAGAAAGAATTTAAGACAGTCATATTTAGGGAGTTTTCTAGTTTTATTCATCTATGTGTTTTTGTTATTTTTTTCCATTTTAATGGGTGATATCTGCAGTCAGTCAGAATAAATAAAAACATTCTCTTTCTCTGCTGCTTAGGTTTAAACAAACAGAGTTTAATTCCTTGATATCAGCATCTACTTTGACAGAAGATTTGTATTTGTTTGCATATCTGTCTGAATATGTCTGTGGTCTTTTACAGTATACTGAAAGGCATTTTAAAGATTGCTTCATTTTTTTTAAATGATGAAGCACTGATTTTTTTCCAGCTTTATCAAGATATAATTGACATATAACATTGTGTACATTGACAACATGATGATTTCACACACTTATATAGCAAAGTGATCACCACAATTGTAGTTAAATCTTTTATCACATAATATAATTACCTTTTTTTTTTTTGGTGAAAGCATTTAAGATTTGCTCTCTTAGTAACTTTCAAGTATATAGTACAATATTATTAACTATAATCACTGTATTGTATAGTGGATACCGAGAACTTATAACAGGAAATTTGCATACTTTGACCAACAGCTCCTCTCTTACCCCACCATCCAGCCCATGGTAACCACCATTTTAGTCAGTTTCTATGAGTTTGTCTATTTTAGATTCCATATGTAAGTGACATCATGCAGTATTTGTGTTTCTCTGTCTCATTTCACTTAGGCCCTCAAGGTCCATCCATGTTGTTGTAAGTGGCAAGACTTCCTTCTGTCTCATGGCTGAATAATATATTATACACACACACACGATGGAATATTGTATATATAATATACACACACACGATGGAATATTATATATATATAATATACACACATGATGAAATATTTTATATATATATAATATACACTCACACGATGGAATATTATATACATAATATACACACACGATGGAATATTATATATATTTATAATACACATAAACACACACACGCAATGAAATATTATTCAGCCATGAGACAGAAGGAAGTTTTGCCATTTACAACAACATCAATATATTGTGTGCATATATAGATAGATATAGATATAGATATAGATATAGTTGAAGCACCTTTGCATCTCTGCAATAGATCCCAGTTGATCATGGTGTATGATTCTTTTTAATGTACTGTTGAATTCAGTTTGTTAATATTTTGTTGAAAATTTTTGTATTTACATTCATTAGGGATATTGGCCTGTAACTAACTAACTTTCTTTCCTTCTCTCTTTCTTTCCTCTTTCTCTTTTTCTTTCTTTCTTTCTTTCTTTCTTTCTTTCTTTCTTTCTTTCTTTCTTTCTTCTTACTATTTTTTAGTGTTCTTCTCTGGTTTTGCTTTCGGAAAGTTGGCCTAGTACAATGAGTTTGAAAGTGTTTCCTCTTATTATTTCTTTTTTGGACAGAATTTGAGAAGAATTAATATTAATTTTTTTTTTTTTTTAATGTTTGGACGAATTCACCAGTGAAGCCATGTGGTCATGGGATTTTCTTTTTTGAGAGACTTTTGATTACTGAGTCAACCTCCTTACTAGTAATTGATCTGTTCAGATTTTCTATTTCTTCATAGCCAGTGATTTTGTAAAAGTACTTGGGTTTGGGGGCCGGTTTGTTTTGAGTGTCATGTTGGTTAGGAGTTGGCTTGGGATGCAGCTCTGAGCAGCAGGACCCTGGTTTGGATCGTACATATGAGGTCAGTGACACTGTGCCCTTTACTGATAAGATGGTGAACAACAGCTTGACCTGGAGTTGGGCTGCTGTGGGTCGCCAGCGACGGCATAGGCTGCAGTGGGGCTGGCTGGCAGCAGGTGTGAGCTGCCGTGAGCTGCCATGAGCAGCCGTTCAATGGCCAGCAACTGACTGCCTCAGCCGGGAAGAGTGCAATGATAATACCAACATGGGCCAGTGAAGCGACGTCCTCCACAACCGGACTGTATAACAAAAGGACAACAACTTGTCTGTCCCCATTCCCCCAACCCCGTAATAAAATATTTTTTAAAAAAAAGAAAGTACAGGGGTTTCTTTGTGTGTGTGGTTTTTTTTTTTTTTTTTGCTTTTTTGGGGGAAGATAAAAAAAAACCCTGATTTTAGGGAGCTGGCTGCATGGCTCAGGTGGTTAGAGCATGAGCTCTGAGCAACAGGGTCACCGATTGGATTCCCACATACACCAGTGAGCTGCGTCTGAGCTGAGCTGAGCTGGAGAGCGCATGTCTTAACAAGGTTGCTTGTTTGACTCCCACATGGGATGGTGGACTGTGCCCCCGTTCTGGTCCCCGCAACAAAGATTGAAGCCGGCACTTTGGACTGAGCAGCCACAAGCTGCCGATGGGCAGCCACATGGCTCTGTGTGCAACAAGGTTGGTGGTTTGACTCCTGCAAGGGTTGGTGGACTACGCCACCCCCTCCCCCAACCCCCCACAACTGGATTGAAAGTGGCAACTGGACTTGAAGCTGAGCTTGCACCCACACAACTAAGATTGAAGGACAGCAATTTGACCTGGAGCAGATGGGTCCTGGGAAAACACAATATTCCCCTTCCCCAATTCCACAAAACTGTTCCCCTCCCCAATTCCCTAATAAAATCTTTTTTTTTAAAAAACAAAACAACTGACTTTAAGCACAAAAATATAAAAAGGAGAAGGTGCATCTTTTAATTAATAGCATAAGAAAGTTCCCATATTAGCACATTTTCTTTTTTTTTTCTGTCTTGTTCCTCACTGGAAAGTAGAAATCTTCTAGTGGATATGATTGTAAACAATAGAGATCTTAATAAAGGACGTTTAGGAGGAAGATAAACACTTTTTGTTGAAGCAAAATGGTAGAGCATCCATAAGCTTAATGAAATTAGGCAGAGGAAAAGATACCTAAGAAGATGCCTCCTGGGATCAGAGTCAATTATGAATGTTGGGTAGGCTGTACAAGAAATAATGGTTGAAAACTTTCCAGATTTGATCATAAAAATTAATTTATCAAATATATGGTGATGGAAAGAGAACTGACTCTGGGTGGTGAACACACAATGTGATATATAGATGATGTATTAAAGAATTGTACACCTGAAATCCATGTAACTTTGCTAATAGTGGTCACCCCAATAAAAGTTAATTAAAAAAAAAAGACTACACATCAATTTTCCTATTTCAAAATAGATCTCACAGCTCAAAGGATAGTTTGGAGGAAAAATAAAAATGAGAAGGAATGCCTATTAAATAAATTTTTGCTATTAAATATTCTTTGAAAACAAAATAGACTAAACATTGTGCAAATATTTATGCTGTGGTACAAATTTCATGCATCCTTTCATTTTGTTCCTCATTCATACAATAAACATTAGGTGATTTGTCTGGTTCTGCACATGCTCGGCTTTGGGAATTAGAGTTAAAAAAAAATTAATTTAGACATCCAAGTATCTCAACAACTTCACATATGGTAAAGACAAAGAGATCCACATCCAGACATGTACAAGGCCAGAATAACATCTGAATTCTCATCAGAAAATGCAGGCCACAGGACAGTGGGACAACATATTCAATGTGCTGAAAGTGGAAAAAAAAAAGTGTCAACCAACCAACCAAGGATATTATATCAAGAAAAACTATATTCCAAAAATGAAGGCAAAATGAAGCTATTTTCTGATAAGCCCAAACTGAGAAAATTCATTCCTAACAGACCTGCCTTATGAGGAATACTGAAGAAACTTATTCAGGTTGAAAGCACTGATAATAAGAGAGCATGAATACACTCACACATACATATAATGCACAGGTGAAGGCAATCATGTAATTAATTATATAAAAAGTGTAATTACATATTCACCTTTCTTCTCTTCACTGATTAAAAAAAAACTGCATAATAAAGCAAGTATAATGGGCCAGCCGAGTGGCTCAGTTGGTTAAGAGCTTGCTCAAGAGTGCAAGCTGAGCTGTAAGCAACAGAAGTTCGATGCCCAGCCCGAGCTGAGCTGCCACTAAGCTGCCAACAAGAGGCAGGATGACTCAGCTAAAAAAAAAAGCAAGTATATAATTGTATGGTTAGACCTATATATATAGAAATATAATTTATGTAATAAGAATACACAAGAAGGCAGATGGGGAACAAAGCTGTATTATACTAAGTATATGAGATCAGTTGATAACTAATATCGAGGAAAAAAATGAAGATAAATAAGAGAAATAAATAAGAAGTGTAACATGACAAATTCTGAGTATATACTAGAATACTTTTTTTTTCTCAGATTTTTAAAAATATAAGATTATATAAAGCGAGTTCCAGTAAGATGGCAGAGTAGACGGGACGCTTTTCCAACTCCCTCCCAGGATCACATCGATAATACAAATAATTTATACAACATTTAACCTTGGAAGTCCCCTGAACACTAGATGAACAGAACCTCTAAACGAAGGACCTAAAGAGGAGGCCGCGTCAAGTCTGGTAGGAGGGGCACAGACGAGAGAGGACGAGCCCCGTGAGGGATGCTCCAGCTGTGGGAGGCTTCTCCAGTTGGGGGAGAGACCCTCTGACCACACACTGATCTCACTAGCCCAGAGTTGCTTTGCCAGGAAGAGGACTTCTACGATACCTGGCAGTAGAAATTAGTGAGGACTCTCTTTGCTAGGCTCAGTGAGGCTGAGGGTGGCTAGAGAACCACTGGGGTCAGCGCATGGGCTCGCTCGCCAGTGAGCACTTACCTGGTTCCTGGTGGAGGGAATAGCTGTGTGAGCTGGGCCCAGGAGCCTGCGGGGACGGACTGAACTGAGCAACTTTGGTGGAAAGGCTGGAGGTTTTGGGACCATTGTTTCCCTGGTGTGGAGCTTGCACACCAGCGGTATACAGGAGGATGCCATTTTTTCAGGGTTGGGCCCTCCCGAGAGGGTCAGGTCCAGGATCCCATTGGTCTGGTGAAATTGGCACAGGACTGCATGTGCATGCGGCCTTGGATTCACACCCTCCACCCTGCTTGTGCTGTTTTGCCAGGGAAATGCCAGGTGGGTGCCCTCCAGCTCCATCAGGCTGCTCAATGAGACTCATGAGTGCACGAGCTGCCTTGGGTCCCCGCTCTCCGCACTATGCAGAGTTGCCAGGCTGGGGATTGGCTCTTGGGCTGCTTAGCCTGATCTGTGGGCAGTTGATTGGGACAGGCTGACGGGGAGTTTTCCTGAGAGTGTTGGGCCAGGAGTTGTGCACCTGCGCGATCTGATCGAGGCTTTCCTAGCAAGTTTGTGTGGACTGATACTGATGCAGAGTGCATGCTATTCTGACTTGGTGGGGGCCACTGACCACATCAAGTGATGCCTTGGGGGCCTGCCCCACCCACCTAGAGCTGCGTTGCCAGAGGCACCCTGAGCCCCCGGAGCCTGGCCCACATCTCCGCAGGCCACAGAGGGTTTCTTTTGCAGCGGACAACCTGCAACAACCTGTGAAGATTTTTTTGGTAATGAGCACGGTTCCAGAGCATATAGCAGCCAATTGCGGAAAGCTAACTGCAAGCCTGAGAGGGAGGCTGGTGCATAACATGCTAAGCTCTTCCCCCCAATAGCTGTTGCTGAGTTGCCCAGAAAAATCTCTATTGCTGAGCATGTGGTCTGCAGATTAAAGAGGATGGAGAGCCCCCCCACCTCTTTTTTTCCCCTCTCTTCTTTCTAGGTGATCTATCCAATATATAGAAGCATTCACAGAATGAAAGCCAGAATGAAGAAACAAAGAAACGTGTCCCAAGTAAAAGATCAGAAGAAAAACTCTAGAAATGGAACTAAATGAAACAGAGGGATCCAAACTTTCAGAGACAGAGTTTAGAACAGTGATGATAAGAATGTTTAAGGAAATTAGTGAGGACATAAAGAAAGATATGGCAACCATAAAAAACAACCAGTTAGAACTAAAGAATACAATAACTGAAATGAAGAACAAAGGAATCACCAGTAGAATAGATGAAGCAGAGGTGCGGATCAGCAAATTAGAAGACAAAATAGCAGAAGTCACCCAGCTGGAACAACAAAAAGAAAAAATAATAAAAAAGAATGAAAATAGTTTAAGAGACCACTGGGACAACATGAAACATAACAATGACGAATCATAGGAATACCAGAAAGAAAAGAGAAGAAGCAAGGGATTCAGAATGTATTTAAAGAAACACTGACTGAAAACTTCCCTACCCTGGTGAAGAAAATTGACACACAAGACCAGGATGTGCAGAGAGTTCCAAACAGGCTGAATCCAAAGAGGCCCACACCAAGACACATCATAGTTAAAATGGCAAAGTTTAAAGACAAAGACAGAATGCTAAAAGCAGCAAGAGAAAGACAGCAGGTTACATACAAAGGAACTCCTATAAGACTAACAGCTGACTTTTCTTCAGAAACTCTGCAGGCCAGTGTTGGGAGCCGACAGCTCCCCAGTGTCTGACAAGGTCACATTGCCCTGCTCAGTACTGGATGTTTGGAGTGCTGCCTTATGGTTGCTCATGTAATATCTCCTGCCTCTACGAACCCATGTGCTTTTCCTCTAGATCAGATCCTATAGGAGACAGTACTTTCACTTCACTTGTGGCAAGTTCCTGTGGTACCCCAATGAGAGATGGCTGTGTAAGTTAATGACGGGGCAAGATTTCCTAAAACAAAAAAAAAGGGAAACTACCTAAGACAGGCTACAGCCCGAGGGGACCCCCTGAACTGAGATATTGGGGAATCAAGCCTCTTGGAAACAGAGGCTCAGACCCGTGGTCACATAGGCCAAAAGCCTGTCTGTGACAAACTGACAGCTTGCCTGTGCGAAACTAATGATAACATCAGTCCTTGAGCTCACTTGCCTACGGCCACTGCTGTGAGAAGTCTCCTTGAAGACTAAAAGTCTCCAGGGCATGAGAGTTCCGGTAAAAGGCAGCTTACTGATCATGGGGTATATTAACCAATAGCCTTATTTGAATAGTTTGCCTTGTATCTTGTTGCAGCAACAGATATTGAAACTTTGACTGAGAAACAGATGCTACCTCCGTAGGATAAGAGAGGTGTGAAATTCCACTGTAGTTGCTAGGTATTGTATTGACTTAGGAATAGACTTTAGATGATTTTACCCTAAACATAGCCACTGCTAGTCTCTTAGTAGTAGCTTAAGTACACGCCCTGTGAGGCTTATGATTGTGTTTAGCTGTTAGGATTTAGGATAATTTTTAGATAGTCAAGATAGCTATAGTAAACATTCTTTAGGCAATATGTACATATAAATTATTACCATAAGATAGTCACAGTAAACAAACTTAGGCGATATACAGAAATCTGTGAATCCTTAACATAAGATAGTCATGATGAACATTCTTTAGGTGATATGCAGAAACTAAGTCTGGGTCTCATTGAAATTATCATAGTAAAAGACAAGATAATCCTTTAAAGGAAGAATAAGTCACAGTACAACCTGGAAAGAGCAATAACAGGAAAGTAAAGCTGTGAAAATCCTGGGGAAGAGAAAACACCAAACTCATGTGAAACGTAAATTGTGACTTTGGTAGAGTCCTTATAAAAGGGATATCCTGTATCAATAAAGTGTGACACTCCTTCTCAGAAACTCCCCCAGTGTCTCAACTGCTTCCCTTCTTTCTTCTTTCTTTCTTCACTTGCCGACGCCGTCTCCACCTGAGGGAACTCCTGGACTCCACGGAGGCTGGACCCCCACAAGAAGGGAGTGGCAGCAGATATTCAAAGTGACACAAAATAAAGGTCTACAACCAAGATTTCTCCACCCAGCACGGATATCACTTAAAATTGAAGAACAGAGACAAAGAACTTCTCAGAAAATATTAAGATTAAGGAGTTCATTACTACCAAGCCAGCATTGCAGGAAATGTTAAAAGGGATTTTTTAACATTTTTTTAACATAAGTAAGGGGAAAACAAGCTAATCCAGAAAGACAAGAAATACAAATAACAAAATGGCAATAAATATGCACCTATCACTAATCACTTTAAATGTGAATGGGCTAAATGCTCCAATCAAAAGACACAGAGTGGATGAGTGGATAAGACAACAGGACCCATGCATATGCTGTCTACAAGAGACACATCTCAGATCAAAAGACACACACAGACTGAAAGTAAAGGGATGGAATAAGATATTTCATACAAATGGCAATGAGAAAAAAACTGGAGTAGCAATACTTATTTTGGACAAAATAGACTTTAAAATGAAGACTACAATAAAAGACAAAGAAGGGCACTACATGATAAGAAAGGGATCGACTCAACAAGAGAACATAACCCTAGTAAATATCTATGCACCCACTATAGGAGCTCCTAAATATACAAAATAGATTTTGACAGACATAAAGACAGAGATCAACAGTAACACTATCATAGTAGGGGACTTAAACACTCCGTTGTTACCAATGGACAGATCCTCCAGAAAGAAAATCAACACGGACATAGTGGTCTTAAATGGCACTTTAGACCAGCTGGATTTAATTGACATTTTTAGAGCAATTCACCCCAAAGCTACAGAATATACATTCTTCTCAAGTGCACATGGAACATTCTCCAAGATAGACCACATATTAGGCCACAAAACAAGTCTCAACAAATTTAAGAAGATTGAATCATATCAAGGGTCTACTCTGACCACAATGCTATGAAACTAGAAATCAATTATAAGAAGAAATCTGGGAAGCTTACAAATACATGGAGGCTAAACAACATGCTACTAAATAGTGAGTGGGTCAAAAATGAGATCAAGGAGGAAATCAAAAGATACCTCGAGACAAATGAAAATGAAAACACCATGACCCAAAATCTCTGGGATGCAGTGAAAGCAACCCTAAGAGGGAAGTTCATAGCAGTGCAGGACTACCTAAAGAAGGAAGAAAAATCTCAAATCCACAGACTATATTTACACCTAAGGGAACTCGGAAAAAAACAGCAAAACAAGCCTAAAGGGACTATAAGGAAGGAAATAATAAAGACCAGAGCATAAATCAATGAAATAGAGAACAAAAAAACAATACAAAAGATCAATGAAAGCAAGAGTTGGTTTTTTGAAAAGATAAACAAAATTGACAAACCCTTAGCACAACTAACTAAGAAAGAGAGAGAGAGGACCCAAATTAATAAAATTAGAAATGAAAGAGGAGAAGTTATAACAGATACCACAGAAATACAGAAAATTTTAAGAAAATACTATGAACAACTATATGCTAACAAATTCGACAATCTGGAAGAAATGGATAAATTTCTAGAAGCCTACAATCCACCAAGTCTGAACCAAAAAGAAACAGAAACTCTGAACAGAGTGATTACTGCCAAAGAAATTGAATCAGTAATCAACAGTCTTCCGACAAACAAAAGCCCTGGACCAGATGGCTACACAGGTGAATTTTACAAAACATTCAAAACAGAATTAATACCTATTCTCCTCAAAGTATTCCAGAAAATTCAGGAGGGAAGTCTCCCAAACTCTTTCTATGAAGCCACTATCACCCTGATTCCTAAGTCAGACAAAGATGTTACAAAAAAGGACAACTACAGGCTGATACCCCTAATGGACACACATGCAAAAATTCTCAACAAAATACTACCAAACCGAATTCAGCATCACATTAAAAAGATCATACACCACGATCAAGTGGAATTCATTCCTGGTACACAAGTTTGGTTCAATATCCGCAAATCAATTAACGTAATACATCACATTAACAAAATGAAAAAAAAATCATATGATCATATCAATAGATGCAGAAAAAGCATTTGACAAAATCCAGCAGCCATTTATGATAAAAACTCTTAGCAAAGTGGGAATAGTGGGATCATATCTCAACATAATAAAAGCCATATATGATAAGCCCACAGCAAACATCGTACTCAATGGGGAAAGGCTGAAAGCTTTCCCCTTAAGATCAGGAACAAGACAAGTCTGCCCGCTTTCACCAGTTCTATTTAACATAGTTCTGGAAGTTCTAGCCACAGTAATCAGACAAGAAAATGAAATAAAGGCATCCAAATTGGAAAAGAGGAAGTAAAATTCTCATATGCAGATAACGTGATACTATATATAGAGAATCCCAAAGACTCCACCAAGAAACTGCTAGAACTGATACACGAATTTGGTAAGGTAGCAAGATACAAAATTAATATTCAGAAATCAGTGGCATTTGTACACAACAGTAATAAACTATCAGAAGAAGAAATCAGGAAATCAATCCCTTTTACAATTGCTTCAAAAACAATAAAATATCTAGGCATAAATTTAGCTAAAGAAGTAAAGGAACTGTACATAGAAAATTATGAGACACTGAAGAGAGAAATCAAAGAAGATAGAAACAAATGGAAATACATACCATGCTCATGCATAGGAAGAATTAATATATTAAAATGTCAATACTACCTAAGGCAATATATAGATTCAATGCAATTCCAATCAAACTACCAAGGACATTTTTCTCAGAAATAAAACATAGAATCCTAAAATTTATATGGAACCACGAAAGACCCCGAATAGCAATGGCAATCTTGAGAAATAAGAACAAAGTGGGAGGCATCACACTACCTGACATCAAAACATACTACAAGGCTACAGTAATCAAAACAGTATGGTACTGGCATAAAAATAGACACATAGACCAATGGAACAGAATGGAGAGCCCAGGAATAAACCCATCTATATACGGTCATTTAATCTATGATAATGGAAGCAAGAATTTACATTGGAGTAAAGATAGTCTATTTATTAAATGGTGCTGGGAAAATTGGACTGACACGTGAAAAAAATGAAAATGAACCACCTCCTTACACCATATACGAGAACGTAGTCAAAATGGATTAAAGACTTAAATGTAAGACCTGAAACCATAAAACTCCTAGATAAAAAACATAAGGAGTAAGTTTGCAGACATTACCCTGAGTAATATTTTTACTGATATATCCCCTTGGGCAAGGGAAATAAATGAAAAAATGAACATATGGGATTACAACAAACTTAAAAGGTTTTTCACAGCAAAGGAAATCATCAATAAAACAAAAAGGCAGCCTACTGAATGGGAGAAGATATGCCAATGATATATATGATAAGGGGTTAATATCCAAAATTTATAAAATACTCATGTAACTCAACACCAAAAAAACAAACAACCCCATTAAAAATTGGGCAGAGGATACGAAGAGGCATTTCTCTAAAGAGGACATACAGATGGCCAACAGGCATATGAAAAAAATTTTCAACCTCACTAATCATCAGAGAGATACAAATAAAAACCACAATGAGATACCTACTCACTCCGGTCAGAATGGCTATCTTCAATAAATCAACAAACAACAAGTGCTGGCGAGGATATGGAGAAAAGGGAGCCTGGTGCACTGTTGGTGGGACTGCAAATTGGTGCAGCCATTATGGAAATCAGTATGGAGGGATCTCAAAACACTGGAAATGGAACTACCGTATGACCCAGCAATTCCACTCTTGGGTATCTACCCAGAAGAATCCAAGATGCTAAGATGCGTCCAAGAATCCAAGAATCCAAGATGCTAAGATGCATCCCTATGTTTATTTCAGCACTATTTACAATAGCCAAGACTTCGAAACAACCGAAATGCCCATCGGTAGATGACTGGATTAAGAAACTGTGGTACATTTATACAATGGAGTATTTATATAATGGAGTATTACTCCGTTATAAAGAAGAATGAAATCGTACCATTTGCAATAATATGGATGGACCTGGAGACTCTTATGTTAAGTGAAATAAGGCAGTCTGAGAAAGACAAATACCATATGATCTCACTTATATGTGGAATCTGAAAAACTGAATGAATGAGCAAAGTAAACAGAAACAGTCTCATAGATATAGCAGAAAAAGAGGGTTGCTAGTTGGCAGGGGGGTGGGGATGAGGGAGAAGGGGGAGGGATTAGACAGCATAAATAGGTAACTACAATATTGCCACAGGGATATGAAAGATAGTTCGGGGAATATAATAATGTTGTAAATATTCTATGGGGTGTCAGATGGTCACATGTCTTGTTAGGGAGATCACTTCATGGATGGAGTAGACGCTTGATCATTGCACTGTATACCTGAAACTGATGTTGTATAATATTGTATGCGAACTGTAATTGAATATATAGATAGTCACGGGATGTGGATTATACTGTGGAAGGTAGTCAAAGGAATTGTAATAGATATGTATGATATGAGGGGGAGGAGAGGGGTGGTGAATTGGGGGAGGGGGTTGTCACTTTGAGGGGTAAAAAGTATAACTATTGCACTCTGTTGTACACCTGAAGGTAATTAAAAAAAATGTTTATTTCACAATAAAAGAATAAAAAATATTATATAAAGCAATATACATCATAATCAATACACAATAAAAATTGTGTAATTACATCTCTATGAAATGTTTAGAATCTCTATAGAGATAGGATTAAAGCAAATCTCTATAGAGATAGGATTAAAGCAAACTTTCCTAATCTGATTAAGGGCATCTATGAAAAATCTACAACTAATATCATAAACAAAGATGAAAAGCCAAATGCTTTTCCTATAGGATAAGAAAAAATACAAGGGTGTCTACATTTACCACTTTTATTCAACATTGTTCCAGAGGTTCTAGCAGGGGAAATTTTGGAATGAAAAACAAACAAGCAAACAAACAAATAAAAAAAAGGCATCCAGTTTGGAAAGAAAGAATTAAAACACTCTGATTTCAGATAGCAGTTTTATATATATATATATATATATATATCTATATCTATATATATATATATATATATATATAGAGAGAGAGAGAGAGAGAGAGAGAGCGAGAGAGAGACAAGGACTAAACCTTTTGCACAGAAAAGGATTAAAAAAATCAACAGAATTAAATGCCAACGTACAGATTTGGAGAAAATATTTGTAAACCATATATCTGATAAGGGGCTAATTTCCAAAATACATAAAGAACGCCCACATTCAATAGTAATAACAAAACAAATAGAATTTAAAACTCAGCAAAATAGCTAGACATTTCTCCAAGGAAGACATACAAGTGTATGAAAAAGTGCTCAACCTCATTAATCATCAAGGAAATGCAAATCAAAACTATAATGAGGTATCACCTCATATCTGTTAGGGTGGTTTTATAAAACAACAACATGAAAATGATAAGTGTGGTGAGGGTATGTTAAAATTGGACCCCTTGTATGTTATGGATGTGAATGCAAAATGGTACCGCCACTATGGAAAACAGTATGGAAGTTTCTCAAGAAATTCAAAATAGAACTGCTATATAATTCAGTAATCCTGTTTTGGGGAACATGTTCAAACTAATTGAAATTAAAATCTGGAAGAGATATCTGCCCTCCCATTGCTTTGGTCTGAACATTTGTGTCCTGCCAAAATTCATATTTTGAAATCCTAATGCCCAATGTAATCATATTAGAAGGTGGTGCCTGTGGAAAGTGATTAGGTCATGAGGATAGAGCCCTCATGAATGAAATTAATATCTTTATAAAAGAGGCTCGAGGGATCCCCTTTGTTCCTTCTGCCAAGTGAGGATGCTACAAGGAATCTGCAACCTGAGAGACGGCCTTCAGCCAACTATGCTGGCCTGTGGATCTTGAACTTCCTGCCTCCAGAACTGTGACAAATAAATGTTTGTTGTTTATAATTTATCCACTCTGTGGTCTTTTTGTTATATTATAATAGCAGCCCAAACAGAGTAAGACACCCATGTTAATTGCAGCACTATTCACAGTAGCCAAGAATGGAAACAATCCAAGTGTCTATTGACAGATAAAAAGATAAAGAAATGTGATATATACATATAATGGAATATTACTCAGCCTTAGAAAAAAGAGGGAAATCCTCCCATTTGCAAAAACATGGATGAAGGGCCGGCTGAGTGGCTCAGTTGGTTAAGAGCTTGCTCAAGAGTGCGAGCTGAGCTCTGAGCAATGGCAGTTCGATGCCAGCCCAAGCTGAGTTGCCTTTGAGCTGCCAACACGTGGCAGGATGGCTCAGCTAAAAAAAAACAAAAACAAAAAAACAAAAAACAAAACATGGATGAACTAGTGGTTTCCAGTATCTGGAGAAAGGGGGAAATGGAGTTGTTTTTTTAAAGGTTAGAAAGTTTCAGTCATGCTAGGTAAAGAAGTTCTAGATACCTGCTGTACAGCTTAGTGGCTGGAGTTAGTAATACAGTATTGTGCACTTGAATATTTCTTAAGAGGGTAGATCTCATGTTGTGTTCTTATCACACACAAACGAAACAAAAAAATTAAAAACAGGAACACAGGCCAGCCGAGTGGTCGGTGATTAAGCGCTGGCTTGGGAAGCCAGCGGCCCCGGTTCATTCCCACATATGAGGGCCAGTGACACTGCCCTCAAAAAAAAAAAAAAAATCAGAAACACAAGGGAAATTTGGGAGGTGGCGTATATGTCTATTCCCTTGATTGTGGTGATGATATCATGAGTATTTGCATATGTCCAAACTCATCATGAGTATTTGCATGTGTCCAAACTCACAGAGAGTGCCAAAAAAATGTATACACATTTTAAGAAAGGAGAGAACAGTATTAAAATTGTAATACTTAATATATACCAATAACAAAAGATGAATACAAGTCATGTTTGACTTCTGCAATTACAAGAGGTGCTCAAAGTGGTTACCATCAGTGTCCAGACACTTCTGATTACAGCAAACTATTGCTTGAGCAATGTTGGCCAAAGTCTCCACATGTATATATTTGTTTGGCACCCTCTGTATATACGTTACATATGTGCAGTTCTTTGTATATCAATTATATCTCAGTAACACTGCTGAAAAAAGAAATAAAGTAATAAAAATGTCGCACACAAACAAGAGTATTAAGATCATAAATAAAAACTGAATAATTTTCCCAGATTGGAGGAGAGACTAAGTATACATGGCAATTAATGTAATATTTAATTTTGGATATGATTCTGGACCAGAAAGAGTATGTTAGGAGGACAATTTGCAAAATTTGCTTAAGATCTGTAGATTATTTAATAGTTCTTTACAAATGTCAATGTTCTGGTTTTAAAAGTTGTGCTAAGGTTTTTAAAAATGTTAACAAAGAGAAAAGGTGAGTAAAAGAAATTAGGAATTCTTTGGAACATTTTTATAACATTTTACACATTTGAAATGATTTTGCACATTTAAAATAACATCAGAAGAATAAAATGATTAGGTATAAACTTAGCAAAAGAAGTGCAAGTCTTGTTTATTGAAAACTAGAAAACAAATAAATAGAAGTCATACCACTTCCATGAAAACAGAAAACAATTTTGTTACAATGGCAACACTTCCTAAATTGATCTATAGAATAAATTCGATCCTAATCAAAATCACATCTGACTTCTTTGTAGAAATTGTCAAGATGATTCTACAATTCATACAGAAATTCAAGGCCTAACATAGTCAAAACAATCTTGAAAAAAAAACACATTTGGAGGTATCAGACTTCTTGATTTCACAACTTACTACAAAGCAACAGTAATTGAGAATTTGTGGTTCTGGCATAAAAGTAGGTAGATTAATAGATTAGAATTCAGAGTACAAACACAAACCCTTATATTTATGGTCAATTGTTTTTTGACAAGTGTGATAGGACAATTCAATGGGAAAATAATAGTCTTTTGACACACTGTGCTAGGACCACTGTATATCCACATTGAAGAAAATAAATTTGGATCCCAACTTTACACCATACACAGTGCTTAACTCAAAATAGATCATAGACTTGAATGGATGAGTTAAAATATAAGACTTTTAGAGGAAATGTAGGCATACATCTCTGTGACCTGGAGTTAGCTAATGGTTTCTTAGATACAACATCATAAGCACAACCAACAAAAAAGAAAATGAGAGAAAAGAAAAAAAATTCTAACTTTTTCAAACCGATTAATTTTTATTCTACAAACAATACCATCTAGAAAGGAAAACGACAACCAACAAAAACTGAGAAAATGTTAACAAATCATACATCTGAGGTTCTTTTATTCATAATGTATACAGAACTTTTATAAACATATAACAAAGAGACAGATAACCCAATTAAAACTGACAGAGGATTTGAATAGCTTCCCCAAAGATGATATGCAAATGGAAAAAATCACATGAAAAGATGCTCAATATCATTAATCATTAGGGAAATGCAAATCAAAAACACAAGGAAATACCACTTCACATTCATTAGGATGGCTTGAATAAAAATGATGTATATTAATGAGTGTTGGCAAGGATGTGGAGAAATTACAACCTCATACATTGCTTACAGAAATGTAAAATGGTACAGCTGCTTTGAAAAACAATTTACCAGTTCCTAAAATAAAGTCCCTAACTTTAAACATAAAGTTACTATATGACCTACTATCCTTCTCTTTGATATATACCTGAGTAATGAAAACATATATCCACACAAAAATTTTAACATGAATGTTCACAGCAAATTTATTTATAATAGTAAAAAAGTGGGAACAATTCAAATGTCCATCATTTGATGAATGGATAAAATATATAATATTCATCAATGGAATATCATTTGTCATTAAAAAGAAATTTACTGATACATGTGATAACATGAATGAAACTTGAAAACATTATATCAGACCCAAAAGACCACCTATTACATGACACCATTTACATGAAATATCCAGAATAGGCCAATTCATAGAGATAGAAAGTATATCAGTGATTTCCCGAGGTTGGGAGAGGGGGACAATGGATAGTGACTGCTTAACGGTACAGAGTATCTTTTTTGGGTGATAAAAAAGTTCTAAATTTAATTGTGGTGATGGTTGTGCAACTCTATGATTATGTGAAAATAATTGAATTCTTCATGTTAAATCAATGAATTGTATAGTATGTAAATTATATTTTAAAAAAGCTGCTGAAATACCTATGCTCTGAAAAAAATTAGCACTCTTAAAATCAGAGACAATTTGTATTAAACTTGATCATAAGTCTTGAAAATTGATTTACTCAATAATACTCATCAAAAAGGTCCCTTTTCTTTTAATTAAGCAATATTTTTATTTTCTAAACAGTTTCCTTCCCACTTGAAATTCTATCTTTGGGATTATTTGAACATTTTAGATTCAGCATATGAACTTAGCACATTATATACAGATCATTTGGAGAACCTGAAATTCATTGCTGTTACTGAAGCCAGAAAGAACAGAGCCATGCGGAAAGAGTAGGGAAGAAGGGAAGGAGGAAGTGAGGGGAGACAAAGGAGGGAGGAGATGAGATGATTCTTGAGAAAAGTTGCAGGGCTGGCCAAGTGGCTCAGTTGGTAAAGAGCTTGCTCAAGAGTACGACCTGAGCTCTGAGCAACAGCAGTTTGATGCCTAGCCCGAGCGGAGCTGCCACTAAGCTGCCAACAGGTGGCAGGATGGCTCAGTTAAAAAAATTTTTAAAAGAAAAGGTGCAGACAGGGCAGAACTAGATTTCAGTGGTCAATAGCAGACCCAGGATGCCATTTTGCCCCTTGGAGGTGAACTTTAGCTCATCCTAATAGATTCCAATAATATAAGCATTACAGGGAGGGAAAATCTCCACCCTCTGTGTCACCATGACAGTTCCAAAAAGGGCTAATTAAGGAAAAATAAATCCCTCTTCCAGACTGGAAGGAGTGGTCATCAAAGACCTGGTTGGGAATGCCTATAATGCCACCCCTAAGTCTTGAATATTTCACGTCCTCATTTAAAAAAAAAAAAGAAAAAAAATTCCCAATCTCCAACCCTCCTCAGCACAGTGGCTATTCTCCCAGCCAGCATGCCCACTCCCACCACACTGGGAGTATACTGTCCTATCCTCTTTCTTTCAATAAATTCACAGCTTGCTCAGCTTATTTGGGGCACCTTTGAGTTCTTTCCTGCAGCATAACCAAGAACCTGTTCTTCAGCAACATAGCCTCCTGGAAGAAGTGATTGAAAAATGTGTGCTTACTTAAGGAGGGCTAAGAAAATTAATCATGTAAATTAACACTTTAATTGTTTAACTTCTTATAGTTTCATTTCTACATCACTAAGGTAGCCCTGAAACTGTCCACACTGAGTAAATGAAATAAAGACTACAATGTTCATTATTTTTCAAAGAAATAAGACCAAAAAACTAATGTATATCTAAAACATATGAAAGTGGATATTGATGCCTGACATTGGTAGATAAGGGAAAATAAAATCAAAATTGTTTGTATGTCTATAAATTTTATTATTCCCTTTAATGAACAATTATCTTCTACACTATTCCAGAACATGGCATACTGCAATGCAGCTGCTGACTTTTGAAGACTCAAAAGGTTTAATACATATATCTATGTTGAAGATTTCTATTTCTTAGGGAAAAAAATGAAATTACTGTATTCCCTATAATTCTGAACTATTCTCTCATTTGTACACATCATATTTTGACTCCTATTGTCATAATTAAATCATAATGGAAGGAGGAAAAAACAAACTATAATCCAGAAAATGCATTGTCCTCATAGGCACAAACTAGAGGACGTAATCTACTAAACACTTGAATCAAGGGAAGTTTCTTTATGACGGAGACAACTGAGCTGGGGTCAGGTCCTTTTGCTGCTAAACAGAATCCTGGAGCCAGTGCCAGTCAGCACAAAGGCCTAATTTAGCACCGCTGTCACCTATTCACCAGAAACTTAACCCATCTTAACAATCTCCTTTGATGTCAGGTCACTGCCCTGTACTCAGTGATCACAATGTGGGGTTGTTGCTGATATTAGAAAGGATAACAGCATTCATGGGCACTCAAAAGAGGAAAATCTTTTCAAGGTATTAACCATTCCCAGTGATCCTTTCTCTCAAGTATCTCATTCATAATAAAATTGGTGTACTTTATAAAAATAGTTAATCCAACAAAGAAATGTTCCCCTCCGTCCTGAATTGATTAGCATATTGCTTTGAGACTGTCGATTAAATTACAGTTGTACCTGTTGTAAATCGCATCTACAACAGCTGGTAAATCAGGGAGACAGAGCATAGGTTATAGCACTAGGATTGAAACACCTGTTATCATTGATCTTTATGACACTTGATTCATGTTACTGATTTTCTCTCATTCCTAATTTATGTATATGAAGTGATAAAGTAGTTAACAATACTACTGCACTTCTCCACCCAAAGAATATACATTTCTAGAGGCTACTCAGAACCAAGTAGGCCAAGCATTGGATTGAAGGAAAAGAGAAACTACACTGTGGTGTCCTAAATAAGAAGTGTAATAGCAAATACATTCATTCTCGTTTAAGCAAACTGAGTTCAATTGAGAAAATTTGGTTGTCCTTTATTTCCCTCAATTACAGGGTAATTATAACAGGTTTTCTTCTTCTGACATGATAATATCAACAGACAATTGGCAGTGCAAGTTTTCTCAAAAGCCCTTTTCCACCCACCATAGAAACACACAGTACAATTTGATAATATAACTAATAAATATGGCCTGTTATTTTTTTATTTTTATTTGTTTAAAGATTTTATTAGGGAATTGGGGGAGGGGGAGGGGAACAGCATAGGGGAATCGGGGAAGGGGAACAGACAAGTTGCGGTCCTTTTTTTGTTGTTGTTCAGTCTAGTTGTGGAGGATGTTGCTTCACTGGCCCATCTTTGTATCGTCATTGCGCTCTTCCTGGGTGAGGCATTGGCTCTCTGACCTCTGGACAGTCACTCATGGCGGCTCTTGGCAGCTCACGCTGGCTGCTAGCCACTCAAGCTGGCTGCTGGCCACTCACTATAGCCTATGGCAGCCCACTGCAGCACAGGCTGCAGCCCACACGGTCGCTGGCCATCTTAGGTATAGAGGCAACCAGGTGGAGCTGTTGTTCACCACTTTAGCTGTAGAGGGCAGTGTCACTGGCCCTCATATGTGGGATCTGAACTGGGGCCCTGCTGCTCAGAGCTGGCGTCCCAAGCCAGCTCCTAACCAACATGCCACTTGGCCGGCCCCTGTGGCCTGTTATTTACACTACCCATTTACTAAATGTCAAAATGTGATTTGCTAAGTAAACTTGGAACATATCACTATCATTTAAATTAGTAGTGTAAGGTAACACGAGTTCACTTCATAAAATTATTTTGGTTGAAAGATGACAAAAAAATTGACATTAGAAAAATCTTTAAGTTTTAAAGATGAAAAGCACTTAAGATGCTGTACATTTTCCCCTTAGAATAGAGTGGAGACTAAAAGTAGAATTTTTATTCATGAATTAGAATCTAAGATGGTGGAAGCAAATTTATGGAAATATGTTTACCACTTGGTAGTATTGATAATTTGTACCATGAGATCTACCTTTTGCAAATATATTGCTTTGGCTTGGGTTCTTGATTGTTTTTATGGATAACCACATCATTTCCACCTTAAAAAAAAACAACAAGGATATGCATTTAAAGGAGAGCAAAAAATATCTATTGAGCATGAACAAGTCTGAGTTTTCAATGTGGGACATATGAGTGTAGGACATTACTCAAGCTTTTAGGGAGTTTATATCTGTTCTTCTTAGTTTTTTGTATTTATCACTCAACAAACCTAATAGATCAGTGACTTCCACAAGAGAAAAATTCATATATTTGCCTTCCTTTTTCTCTGACATCCTAGCGAGGCTGAGGTGGTATCTGCTACTGTCCGTGCTTTGCCATGCCTCCCAAAGACGACAAGAAGAAGAAAGATGCTGGAAAGTCAGCCAAGAAAGACAAAGATCCAGTGAACAAATCTGGAGGCAAGGCCAAAAAGAAGAAGTGGTCCAAAGGTAAAGTTCGGGACAAGCTTAATAACCTAGTCTTGTTTGATAAAGTGACATATGACAAACTCTGTAAGGAAGTTCCCAACTATAAGCTTATAATCCCAGCTGTTGTCTCTGAGAGACTGAAGATCCGCGGTTCCTTGGCCAGGACAGCCCTTCAGGAGCTCCTTAGTAAAGGACTTATTAAATTGGTTTCAAAGCACAGAGCTCAAGTAATTTACACCAGAAACACCAAGGGTGGGGATGCCCCAGCTGCTGGTGAAGATGCATGAACAACAGGTCCCACCAACAGTACATTTGGAAAAATAAAACTTTATTAAATCAAGAAAAAAAAATTCATATATTCGATCTCATCATATATATATGACACTGGCATATATATATGACACTGTGATAGTTACTAAATTGAATAAAACTATGTGTAAAGACCTATGGAGAGGGATACTTACAACTTTAGAACAAGACAATTTTTGCTTATAGTACAAATTCCTCTAAGGAAAATTGCTGAAATATCTTTTCCAAAGATCACATAGTAGATGCTAAAATTTCACATTAGCTAAGAGAATATGAGACTAACAAATAAGAATTACAACTAGAAATTTTAAGTGAAAACTTAATCAAATTATGTTCTGGTTTTCAGTTTGGAATGTTAGGAACTTAGAAGTTGTCACTATATCCCAACAAATAAAAAGCTGTACAAGTTAAAAATAAACAACTCATCATAGGTCTGACAGAGAAGTGGGGTCATGGAGCAAACTGCGCCTCCCAATCGGAGAAACATACAGGTGGAGACAGAAAAATGACAACTTAAAAAGGTAGATTCCCATGACTAGTTACCTCCACAAGAATCATTACCAGGATAGGAAAACAAACTGTAATTGATAAATTATGGGAGGCTCAGTGTGGACAAGTCTGAGAATTAACTCCAGGAAGGTCATATCATGAGGACTTCGGAAGTTTTACCTCCAGGAGCTCAATCAAATTCTCACAGTGAAGGCCAGAGAAAAAAACCTCTTGTGCTTCCAGCAGGAGCAGGGGGAAAGTAACAACAGAGTACTCTGTTCTTCCTGTGAAGGCTTGCCCTCAAGACAAACTATTTAGTAGAACCTAACCTATTGGGGTTTTTCAAAGCCTAGCTAAACTAGAGGAAAAGAAATACCCAACTCCAGTCCCCTCTAGCCTTCATATCCCACCTAAATTGGGGTGGCAGAAACTGAGAAGCACTAGTGATATTTACAACTTAGAAACACAAGCTCACTAAAAGATTGAGATTTAGTCATAAAATACAGAATGTTTCTCTCTTCCCACACCTTACCACATCACTAAAAGCCTATTTGCCATAGTACCTTTCCCCCCGCACATTATATCCAGATTTCAACACTACAAGTCACGCCAAAAAGAAAATATAACAACACAGTTCAAAGGGAAAGAGCAAGTATCATAACCAGATTCATATATTGAAGAAATGTTGAAATGATCAGACCATAAATTTAAAATAACTATGGTTAATACACTAAATACACTAAGGGCTTTAATGGGAAATATAAACAACATGCAAGTACATGCAAGTAATGTAAGCATAGATATGTGTATATTAAAAAGGTTATATGAAATATGCATACTTAAAAATATGTCAACATATTTTTCACTGTATCGGCTAAGAGGGCCTAAAACAGGACATCCAGTAGAGTAAAGAGCATACCTAGAGCCTAGATCATGGTTTCTAATAACATCCTCCAATGCAAGGTACTAAGGCTTATTGGAAGAGTAACTGATTCTAGGAAAGAGACAGGAAATATACAAGATGAACCTGTAGTATCTTGTACTGCCAGAAATTAAGGGAGTGTCTAAAATGTGTATGTGTATGCGCACACACCCACACATCCACACACCCACATTGATGGGGATATGTCAAAGGAGAACAGGATCCTGCTAAAAAAGATTCTGATGTTCAAATCTAGAGCAATTTAAACAACAAAATAAGGAAAGTAGTATTGGATTTGTGAATTCCAGAAATTGCCTACTGCAGAATATGGCTTTTTTGTTTTGTTTTGTTTTGTTTTGTTTGTTTGTTTGTTTATGTTTTTTATTTAATACAAACTCTGATTCACCTGTACTCAGGGCAGTTTCATAAATCTGTATTTTAGAAAGCTTTCAAGGTGATTTTGATTAGAAGCTAGGTTCAAGAATCACTGATTTGGGGCCGGCCGAGTGGCGTGGTGGTTAAGCACTGGTTTGGGAAGGCAGCAGCCTGGTTCGGGTCCCACATATGAGGGCCAAGTGACACTGCCCTCAAAACAAAAATCACTGATTTTATAATATTGTCTTGTGTTAATGTTTGTGGGAAGAGACTCTGCCAGAACCTACAGATCTCTAGCACCTAGAGAAGTTCACTGGGATGCCTGAAAATGTGAAAAGAAAATCTTCTTCTGTTGTCTTAGTCAGCTAGGGTTACTGTAACAAACTATAGACTGGGTGGCTTAAACAAACTTCTATTTCTCACAATTCTGGAGGCTGAGAAGTCCAATATCAAGATACCAGTGGATTTGGTTGTCTGGTGAGAGCTCTCTTCCTGATTTGCAGAGAAGGCCAGCTTCTCACTGTGTCTTTATATGGCAGAGAGAGAGAGAGAGAGAGAGAGAGAGAGAGAGAGAGAGAGAGAGAGAGAGAGAGAGAGAGGAAAGAATATCTTTATATCCTTTTCTTTTAATAAGGATATTAATCCCATCATGAGAGCCCCACACTTATCTAACCCTAATTACCTCCCAAAGTCTCTACCTTCAAATACCATCACATTGGGGATTAGGGTTTCAACATATGAATTTGGACAGGGGTCACATTCAGTCCATAGCAGTTATACATACAAGTATGGGGAATTTATATTTTCCTAACATATTGGGGCTGCACACACTCTTGGTGCAGTATTGGGCAGTAACATTCCAATTCACATTCATTGAAACCTTGTTTCTGTCCTTCTAGCTCTACAAATTTGTGGAGGGGAAATTAGTGTTGACAGTGTCAATACAAATAGTCCAGTGTAATAAGACACATTAAAACAAATATATCAATTTATGCCAGAAACAAAAGCTGTTCTTTTTCTCTGAGTCATAGCTTTTGTTCTTAAGGAAAACTATAGTAGAGCCAGTGTCTCATCATTTTTTTTTCATCTTCATTCACAAAATTTAATTAAAATATTTCACGGTTTGTAGCTGTTGATATGACTCTGAAAATGAAACAAATTTGGAAAAAGAGGTTGATCACAGAAAAAGAGAATGACAACCTAAGCTTTTAATATGACAGAAAATGAGACTAACTACACGATAGGAGATGCTCAAACAGCTCATGTGCAATTTTTGATAATTGAGTGTTTTTCTGGATACCATTGAAGATAAACCTAAATTATAACTGACATCCATGGGAAAGATAAAAATGGAAAACTTCATCTTTTCATCACCACACTTTATCCTATTCCCAAAATGGAAAATGTTGACCTAGTTTAAAAAAAAATATAGAAACATGAAATTGATGCATATTTTAGGTAATCTTAAGGCACAGGCCCAGTAAGTGAAGTTCTCAATGACATTGAAATCTCTAATAAGTGTGAGCTTGGCCAATGCAGACCTTCTATAAGATGTTAAAAACTGATACAATATACTTTTTTAAATCTATCATGAACATTTTTCTTTTGTCTAAACACCCCCTGTCCCATTCCTTCTTGCCAAACCCCGGCATTACACATTGGGCTAAAGATAACTCTCTTTTACTCTCTGAATCTCTTACTCCTTTTTCCTCTTTTACTGGAAGATGGGATTTAGTTAACATTTTCATTCATCACTGTGGTGAGTTCTGAAACTCAGATTTGGTTTTGCTTTGATTCATCTCTGTCAATACCTACGAAGTTCTGACAATTAAGTTCGAGAACTTGTTGCAACGATGTTGCTAACATTTTTTTATATCAGAGGGATCATTCATTATGAATTTGTACCAACTGGACAGTTAACCAAGTTTATTATTTGGAAGTGCTGAAAAGGCTGTGTGAAAAAGTTAGATGAGAGCAGGCCAAGTGGCGCGGTGGTTAAGCGCTGGCCTTGGAAGCCAGCGGCCCCTGTTCGGACCCACATATGAGGGCCAGTGACACTGCCTTCAAAAAAAAAAAAGTTAGATAACCTGAACTTTTTGCCAGTTTATGTCTCTTGCATCACGACAATGCTCCAGCTCACAGAGCACTGTCTGTGAGGGAGTTTTTAGCCAGTAAACAAACAACTGTATTGGAACACCCTCCTTACTCATCTTATCTGGCCCCCAATGACTTCTTTCTTTATCTGAAAATAAACGAAATATCAAAAGGAACACATTTTTATGACATTCAGGACATCATGGGTAATATGACTAGCTTTGATGGCCATTCCAGAAAAAGTTCCACAATTGCTTTGAAGGGTGGACTAGGTGCTGGCCTTGGTGTGTAGCTTCCCAAGGGGAATACTTTGAAGGTGACTGTAGGGGTATTCAGCAGTGTGGATGTAGCACCTTTTGTAGGATGAGCTTGAGAACTTAATTGTCTGACCTTCATACATGACTTGAGAAAGATGAGCTTTGCACATGGTCCATACTAACTTACTGGAATTCAACAGTTTTTGGATCAAAACTTCAGCAATCAATAAAGTGTTCTTTTTTCTTTTTTTTTTTTTTCTTCCTTTTTTATGCATTGATCTCACTCAGAAACCTCATAGGAAAAAAATGGTGTCAAGGCTAAGTTAGTATTTGGTATTCCTATGTTTGGTGGCTAAATATCATGAAAATGGACTCAATTTCAATAGGCAGAATAATGAATAAAAGTAACTGAAATAAATGGCCTAGTTTTCTATCCAATATCTTGAATGTATGCTCCTGGGATCATGGTTATATGAAGGTAAAACAAAAATTTGAATGAGGAAACCTTGAATGTGAAGGTACACGGCATTGTCTTAGTTTGCAAATACTACCTTAAACAAGTTCTTTTCTTGTAATAAGAGTAGGTTCCCAAGATTAAGGGCTCATTTGTTACTCATTCACTTTGTATTTGCTTTATAATAATGGCTTATTGACCTACTCGCCCCAAGTGACTTTTGATTCCATATTATTAATGACAATACCAGAAAATCACAGAAATGGAATAGACTTTAAATTTATCTAACCTACTTACTATCTTAATTTTACAATTATTTATTTTTAAATAAATAATTTCATGACATCATTGGTGGGGTATGGGGAGTGAAAGTCTTGATTGTCTATTATATCTTTTCTAACATCACCCTTATAGGGAGTGGAAGGAGTCTCTCCTTACTGTTCAGGTGGTAGTCCAGGCTTCTCATTTGGTCTACATTGACATGAATGGGGGTAGGGAAAGTTCCTTACCATCTAGCTCCCCATTTTCTTCCCCCTAAGTCTTTCTAACACCACTCTGGCAGTGGAGTAAATGTGCCTTGATACAAATTGGCAAGGGTAATCTCTATGATTGAAAATATGCCATTCTTTATCTGTAAAAATACTACAACTTACTTTCCCATAGAACTTTTTGGTAAAGGATTCAATTATTTTCAGGTATTGTGCAATGTAATGAGTTTCAAACACAAGTTTTGTGACCAAAACTACAGATGTGAAATATCTATCTAAGTCAGAGGTATCATTAGTGATTGTAAATATTAATTTCTATACGAGGATAATTGACCTTTAAGGGAATCAAATTTATGACATCAAATATGTCACAATATTTAACCTACAGGTATACAGCAAAAATAAAAATCTTATCAGATGATGGCTTAACAGTTGATATATTATACTGAAAAGGTACTTTTCATAGGAAACAATTTCAAATTTTGCCGATTTTTTTCTTTCCTAATCTAAATCTCATAATTCAGATAAATAAAGATTAAAGGGAAATGATGGAAAAAGAAGGTCCAACTTTGTTAAAGCCTAAATTACTACTTTTCAAGAAATGTACTTTTGTGATTTTTACATTATTTGAGCAATTCAAACTATTGTTTTATACTACAATCGATAGATTCCATATAATAATAACAACCGTTCACAGGTAAGTGGGTTCTAATATCTCCCTTTACCTTCTTCTTACACTAATTTTCTTACACTCTTAAAATAGACGTAAATGTTTGTCAATCTCTGTTTAAGTATCAAAAGCCTCAAATTAATAAGGCCATGTTTTGGTCTCAAAAAGAACTGATAGATAATTTCATTCAAAAGAACAAATATCAGGTAAAAATTATTTATCTTAACCAATTAACCAACAAAAGGTATAGAAGCTTCTTTATATTTCACAAAGGATGACTCAGAATTAGTTTTCAAGTCTCCAAGCAATTTCTTTCAACTTTAATTTTTCTGATAGGTATTACTCCTAGTCTCATCAGTATCTTCTGCCTAGCAAAAGAAAATGATACATATGTATAATTATATAAAATTCTAGATTGATATATATATATATATTATTACTGATTTCTATTTAAATATGGAGGCAATACACTCTAAAATAATAAAAAACATGAAAAATAATAGATTTTAACTGACTCTACATTTAATGGAAAATATTATAAACATTCAAAGACTAAAAATAACTATTTTATGTCTCCATCCTATAATACACACAGGTACATGTATTATTTTTTTATTTTTATTTTTTTTAAAGATTTTATTGGGGAATTGGTGGAGGGGAACAGCGTTGGGGAATCGGGGAAGGGGAACAGACAAGTTGCTGTCTTTTTGTTCCTCAGTTTAGTTGCGGAGGACGTCGCCCCACCGGCCCATGTTGGCATCGTCATTGCGCTCTTCCCGGATGAGGCAGATCGGTCGCCGGTCCCTGGATGTCGCTCACCGCGGCTATTGACAGCCCACGCTTGGCCGCCAGCCGCTCACGCTGGCTGCGGGCCACTCACTGCAGCCTATGGCAGCCCACTGCAGCAGGGGGCTGCAGTCCACACCATCACCCGGGCCCGCACAGCCCAGCTCCAGGTGGAGCCGTTGCCAGCCGTAGAGGGCAGTGTCACCGGCCCCCATGTGGGATCCGAACCGGGGCCGCCGACATCCCAAAACCAGCGCCCAATCAATGCGCCACTCGGCCGGCCCAGGTACATGTATTATTTACTTATCTCTGAATACAGATTTATTGTAAGTTTTGGTTAGATCAATATTTAGCTATTACATTTTGGCTATGTAAGTATTATTAACAGCTATGACATACTCTGAATACTTTTTTAATGCACATGATTTTATATTTTCTGTACATAATTATTGCCTTATTTTATTGTTTTCCAGAGTTATTTTATTTTATTTTTTTGAGGGCAGCGTCACTGGCCCTCACATGTGGGACCTGAACCGGGGCCTCTGGCTTCCCAAGCCAGCGCTCAACCACCACGCCACTCAGCCAGAGTTATTTTTTATATATTGTTTTGTTTGGATTTGCTTGGCTTAGATTTGCATGAATTCATTCAAATATCAATGCTATGCTAAAAGTAATGTGAATCTCCTCCCAATATGCTCAGACATATTAGCTATTCTATCATTTTTTTATCCTCTTGAAGAAATTCACCTGTGGTTTTCTGTTCTACTCTAGTTTGAAACATTTATTTTCTAGTCCTTTTGCACAACTTTCATCTTGGGATCATTCCTTTGCCTCTTTTTGGTGTAATCCCCTAAATCCTGATCACATGTAGTTAGTTCACTGCATTTCTCGTTTGTTTGGTGAAGCTTATGTTCCATTTTTTTCCTTGAATTGAAATGCATGGGGCATAATATTTAATGACCTTTAATGTCTACATATGGCCTTATACTAGTACCCTTAATATAGTACCCTATATTATAAGTACCCTAATACTTAATTGACAGTTTATCTGGCTGTAAAATTCAAGGCTTTATAGTATTTTTCCGCTTAGAATTTTTAGTCTTTTTTCCATTGCCTTCAAGCTTCCTGAAAGACTGTTAACAGATTGGTCCTTAATATCAACCTGTTCTTTTAATTCTTTCTGAGATTTTGTAGAATATTTTTAGTGTAACCTGTATATGAATATTTCATAGCAATATGGCTTAATGTGGAGCCATTAATTGTGTTGGGTACACACTTTCAAACTAGACAGTCATGTCTAGGAAATTTTCTCAAGTTTCTTTGATGATTTTTTCCTTTTTTATTATATCTTTTTGTAAATCCTCTTAATCAGATATTGAACCTTTTGTATTGGTTCTCTACTTTTCCTATAATTTGCCTCTTATTTTTTCAATTCTTTTTATTTTTGTTCTACTTCTTGGGAGATTTCTTCAACTTTATATTACAATGATAATATGAACTTTTTTAAATTTCTGCTTCACAGTTTTCATTTTCAAGAAATCAATATTATTGATTGGTCATTTTTGAAATACCCTGTTTTCATTTTTTTGAATGCAACATTTACTCATCACTGTGAGGATATTAATGATAATATTGTTGCATGTTTAATTTCCCCAGAATAGTCTTTTTTTCCCCTTCAAGTTAATTTTTGCTATTTATTTGTTTGGATCATTTTCTTTCATATAAGATGATTTCCTCAAAAATCTGGGCTTTTGTATGTCTGCTCATAATTAAGAGGGGGCAATAAAAGAGATGTTTGGAACAGCATGAGAGTGGGACTTGTTAACTGTGGTGTTCATTTTATGGTAATAATATAGCTGGAAAGTTTAATTGAAGAATCCCTAATGTTAATGTCATTCTTTTATTTAATTATTTTCATTTGCACTAGAAAAATTCTCAAGGGAAAACTTTTTTCTCAGTCTTCTTGTTGGAGTATATAATCTTGCCTGCCAAAGTTCTGAATGCCAAGTGAAAAAACAAAAAACAAAAACATGTCAGGGATCTCAATATCCAGTAGGAAAATTTTCACTTAAGCCCATTTTCACTATGCTACCATTGCCATAAATTGTGCTTCTTTTCTCATAGCACAAAGACTCTCTCTGTTTAACTCTCTTCATAGAATAAGTTTTGCATTATCTACAGGAATTGTGAAGGAGCAGCCCCCCATTTGTATAGAGTGGTAGAAGGAATCTGGAGAGGTTATCTAATTTATTCTCATTGATATTTCTAACCAACCCTTCCGAAGGTATATGGAGCTGAAGGCACAGGATCCTTTGGGGCATTCTGTAATACGAATTAGATTACTTTGCAGTTTTCGCCATTACCAGCTTGAGATTCTTAGCATCTTCCTCAGCATTGCTTTTTTTAGACTTAGTGGTAGCTCAATTATCACTGTCTGTCTGCTTTTCAGTTTCCATTTTTTTCTATCTTCTCTTCCATTATTTAGTTTAATGTTAGGGGTGTTTGGAGAGGTAACACAGCTAAAATGTTTCAGTCCACTATCATTAACCAAAAGTCAAATTACATGATTTTTACAGATCTTTTTCACATCATGTTCTTAGCTGAGGCACCATTTGGACCTCCCCAAATCACAAGCAATTAAAGGCTACCCAATCCAGGTCTATCTCAGAACATTTCTAGTTATGTTTGCAGACCATAAAGCAAAGATATTGAGAAATGCTAATTAATCTAATTTCCCTTTGCATTCAAGAAAACTGTTGGAAAAAAGGAGACTAACATAGTCCAATTGTGTGAATAGAGTTATTAGAGTAACTTCAGAAGGATATCTCTGAAAGTTGTTATATGTTCAATGGATTGCCAAAGAAAAATTTACTTTAACAATAAAATGTTTCTTCAAAAAACAACAGATGCTTATCTAAAGAAAGAAGTTATAACCCTATATTGATTGACCCTGGGATACATAGGTCAAATCCAGTTAGGACTCTGTTTCTATCTCATTTCTACACATGCCTTAAATTTTTTTCCCCTTATGTTAAATAATACGTATAAAAAGAAAGTTTTTAGCACAGCAGAATTTGAACTCTCTCTTGGTATTTCCAGTGATAAAACTTGACAAGTGTCTGCCTTTTTACTCAGCTAATAAGTCTTCTGTACCATTCAGCATACTGATACTTCTATCTTGTAGTATTTATTGCATATCCACAATGTAAACATAGAATGAAGTTTTATTTACTTCTGATAAGCAGACGTAATGGCTTGTATTTGACACTCACTCAGGATTCAATATTGTAACAAAGACTGACATTGTTTAGTATACATTCTCTTGCAAGCAGAAAGTAGTTACAATTAGTCTCTCTTTTTCTCTTAAACTTGTATTTTACACAATTCCTACCTCATTTTAAGCAAGAGTTAATTTTACATTTCACTAAAGTACCAAAATTCCTCAGTGTTTTGGTGAAATCTATTGATTTACTAAGAGTAATTTTGGATGAAAGCCTACTGATCGAAGAAACATTAAATCTTAAGATCACTACATAACTGCACGAGAGGTAAAGAAAGTTTATGGAATTTGTTCTTTGGAACTGCTATGAATTTGGGGCTAAAATTGGTTTCCTTAGAATCTACCTATAGTTTAACCTCTGAGGCCCAGAAGTATAGCTCCCTCAGAAAGGTATATTTAACACATGATGTTAAAAACAAACAACAACAATAACAAACAACAGAAGTTTAAAATCCTCTAACTGTGGACAGAAGCACACTTAAAAATTTCAGGGATGACTTCCTAGCAATAGCAATGGTTACACAGGCTTTCTGCCTTGAGAGGGGAGCAGAAGGGTCATTCATATTGCGTGGCATAAATTAAGTTGTCTATTGTGGAATATAGAACTTTCAAGCATGTAGCATCACTGGTGACTGTCAGGATTGTGCACTGGGATTCATAAAACCAAAGGATTAGCAACTAGAATATAGACAGATTGAGACTGTTTGATCAGTCCCATCACACATGGACAGGAAATCTAAGAAAAATACATGGGAGAGAATGGACTTGAAGAGTCTGTGATTTGTGATGTCACCTTTGGGATTTCTATACAACAGCCAGCAGAGTGATGTGATTATTGATTGCTGATCCTTCTGAGTCTAGGTAGGGAGCATAGGAAAACTTGTTACCATTTAGCATCCTGAAAATATTCTAAGACTACTTTGATTTGGGATATGTGATTTGCAATAACCATGTAGAGACCAAAAAAATACACTTTATGTGGGGGGAAAACAAGTTTCCAACTACCCGAGTATTTACGGGCTTAGAGTAGGGACTTGCATTTGTTTCTTTCTCCCATAATGCAGGTGACATTCTATTTACCAGCCTGCCATATTTTTTTTTTTGGATGTACTCAGATTTTATCAAATAAAAAAATCAATTTTGTGGAAAATGAGGCATTATCATTTGTAATTTTCTACTTTTATTAAAAGTATATCAGTTATAGAGGGAGGATTGCAAATGAGCAGAAGAGACATAATGGGGAAAATGTGGAGTTTGATGCAATGGACAGAAAATTATTGTGAACTGCTGGTACTTTATCAATGCTAACAGATTTTTTATTGCATGCCTCAAAACTGCTCACAAACAAAAGTGCTAAATGATAAAAAAAAGTGCTATATTTGACTAGGTTTATCTACAGCTTGTCCCTAAAAATTGTGCCATGCTCGTTAAATAACACTGCAAAGATATCAGTTAACAAACTCATTCTTTTAAAAAAGCAGACAGCTGACAGTCTCAGAGAAAAGATGTGAATGGCTAAGTTACAGAGGCTTCCAGAACAACTATTCTTAGGACTTGTATTTAAAATACTATGTATTTTAGAGTTTTTAATCAATAATTTTGATTATATTAGGCAATACAATGCAGAGATAAGAGGTTCAGAGCTCTGGATCTCTATCACCTGGGTTCAAATCACATCTCTTCCATTAACCTGAACTGTGTCCTTGGCAAATTGTCTTATCTGTGCCCACCTGTGAAGATATTTATAGTACAATATTCATGGTATTGTTGTGAGGATTAAATGTCTTAATGTTTCTATTGCATAAATGATGTGTCTGACATATATGAACTACTCCATAAATGTTATTCATTATGTGTGATATTAATACAATATACCCCAAATTGTGTTACATGTCAAGGGAATTGGAATAATGGCTTAATTTTTAAAACACATGTATTTGGTTTCATGTGTCTGCCCACCTGCATGGACCTAATAAGAAAGACAATTCTATGCTTGCTATTCAAAAATCACAAGCAAACAACTTTCACCAGCGTGCAATAATGTGATTTTGTATATTTGGAACAAATAGCAAAGTGGGCTTCCAAGATTTTGACAGTTCAAATAACTAAAATACTATTTAGGTAGAACTGAGAACCATTAAAATTATTTTGAAGACTGGGGAAAATTATAATAGTTTTATGCTCATAAAGTCACTTAATTATATATATTCATATTTTCATATGTTGGTCACAGTCCCAAACATTGCACTCATAACAATACAAAAGGAAATGGCTATGTCTCACTGTATTAGTAATTAGTCAGCAGTAAAATGCATAATTTTTCCATTTCAGTATGACAAAATTAGCCTGAAGAAATCATGGGATAATATTTAAGTTATATACTTTCGACAAACATAATCAAATAGTCGTTATTCAAACACACAATGTTTGTTTGGGTTTTAAAGCAAAGCATTTCTAGGAATCTCACTGCTGAAAATATTGAAGTAAATCCCAAGACAGCAATCTTGACAGCATACTCATCTGGCCTAGAATTCCATCATAAAACAAGTTTAAGTATCAGATTACTCTAGATTTATTCAATTGCTCTTCAGTTAGACTTGCATTTATTCAATTTATAAACTGCTTTTTGTGTTGTTTTTATGCATGTGTTATTTCTGTTATTGTTATTATGATTGGTTGCTGACAATTGCCCTATAATAGAGTTACAAAATAAGGGCTGAATGCAAAAATGGGTGTATTTGTCAATATAAAATAGGCTATACTCTAGTATTAAAAAATAACTACCCCCTGAATCAGTATTTTAATACAAGTTTACTTTTCCCTCACACTGCATATTTCACATGGGAAGGACTCTGTTACACACTATCACTCAAAGTCTTAGGCAAAGAAATCTCTATTATGTTTTAGCTGCACTATTTCAAACACTTGGACTTAAACAGAGAAATTCTGCATACAACTTAATAACAAAAACAAAATAAAACAAACAAAAATCAATTCAATTTAAAAAAATGGGCAGAGGAACTAAACAGACATTTTTCCAGAAAAGATATCCAAGTGACCAACAGGTACATGAAAAAATGCTCAACGTCACTAATCATCAGAGAAATGCAAATCAAAACCATAATGAGATATCACCTCACACCTGTTAGAATGACTTTCAACAAGACAAGAGATAACAAGTGTTGGCAAGGATGTAGAGAAAAGGGAGCCTTTGTGCACTGTTGGTGGGAATATAAATTGGTTCAGCCACCATACAAAACAGAATGGAGGTTCCTCAAAAAAGGAAAAAAAAAATCTACCACATATCCAGCAATTTCATCTCTGGGTTTATATCCAAAAGAAATGAAAACAAGATATTGGAGATATATCTGTACTCCCATGTTCATTGCAGCATTATTCACAATAGCCAAGATATGGAAACAATTAAGTGTCCATCAGTAGAGGAATGGATAAAGAAAAGGGATGTATATGTGTACCATCAAATATTATTCAGCCATGAGAAAGAAGGAAATCCTGCCATTTGGGACAATGTAGATGAACCTTGAGGACATTATGCTAAGTGAGAAGTCAGACAGAAAGACAAATACTGGATGATATCACTTATATGTGAATGGAAAATAGCTAAACTCATAAAAACAGAGAGTAGAATGGTGGTTGCCAGAAGCTAGGAGATGGGAAAATAGAGACACTGTTTAACAGTACAAACTTGCAACTAGTAGATAAATAAATCCTGGAGTATAGTGATTATAGACAACAATATTGTACATTAAACATCAAACTTGCTAAGAGACTAGTTCTTAATTATTTCTACCACAAGAAAAGAAATGAATACATATGTGATGTAATACAGCTAATGCTGTAATGGCAATCATATTGCAATATATAAATTCACCAAATTAACATATTGTACACCTTAAATTTATACAATGTTACATGTCATTATATATCATTTTTAATAATAAAAATGATTCTGAGGGCCGGCCGAGTGGCACAGCGGTTAAGCGCTGGCTTGGGAAGCCAGCGGTCCCAGTTCGGTCCCACATGTGAGGGCCAGTGACACTGCCCTCAAAAAAAAAAAAAAAAAGGAAAAGAAAAAAAAAGATTCTGAATGAAAGTATGAAGTCTTTTCACACACAGCCTCAGACTGGAAAGGACACACAATGTTTCTTTTCATTTTTATTTGACTAGACCTAGTCACATGGCTCCACATAACCACAAAACATATGGGAAATGCAGGCTTCCTTCTATCTGGAAGAGAGAACCAGGTATCTGTGAATACCAGTAATATCTATTCTATATGTGCTTTCATTTCTGCCTTCTATTTTAGAAAACAAATATTTTTTTTTGAGGGCAGTGTCACTGGCCCTCACATGTGGGATCCGAACCGGGGCTGCTGGCGTCCCAAGCCAGCACTTAACCAATGTGCCACTTGGCTGGCCCTTTAGAAAATATTTTAAAACAGGTTCCATATAAATTGTGTTTTCCAGCTCTTTACTCAATTGTAAGTGGGTGTGCAATGGAAGAGGGGAGTGGGGTGGAGCAGTACCAGAATAAATATCAAATTCAAATTAGCTTTAAAAATAATATAATTTATATTTTTATTATTTGGACACTTAAGTGTGCTTTGGAATTTAAGGAACAGAATTCTTAATCTAACATGAATTGAGTTTTGTTACTTTCAACAAAAACATTCTAATTTATTTACACATGGTTTTGGATGTACATACTTTTGTTCTAGTTATTTAAAACTTAGGATTATTTCTAAGGTATAATAAAAATAATTATAATAGCTTCCATTTTAAAGTAATCACTGTGTTCTAGGTACTGTACTAAATGCTTTATATATTTTTATCTCATTTGAATTTTCATCATGCTTATGATGTAAGTAACTACTTCCATTTTGCAGTTGGGAAAACTAAGCACCAGATAGTTAAATAAATTACTCAATGTCATATTACTGATGAGTGTTAGAGCTCAGATTTTAAACTAAAGCTTGACTGATTCCAATATCCATGCACTTAAATACCATACTATGCTTCTTCAAATATATATGAAAATGTTCTAAAAAGTTTAATAATTGGTCATTTAAATATTCCATTCCCAGGAGCTGGCTGAGTGGTGCGGTGGTTAAGCACTGGCTTGGGAAGCCAGCGGCCCCAGTTCGGGTCCCACATATGAGGGCCAGAGACACTGCCCTAAAAAAAAAAAATTTGAAAATACCATTCTCCAGCCTTGCCAGGAAACAAGGAGTTTTTCTACATATATCGGTGGAAATCATACTTAGTGAATAGCTTCAATCACACCTTGGGCAACGAAACTCAAATAACCTAAAAGTAACCATGTAGAAGGGAGTTTACATACTTAGTTACTGTTATTGTGGAGACAGAAGTAAACAAACAAAACTTTAAGTTCTTTTTTTTTTTTTTTTTTTTTTTTTTTTTTTTGGGCAGTGTCACTGGCCCTCACATGTGGGACCGAACTGGGGCCGCTGGCTTCCCAAGCCAGCGCTTAACCACCGCGCCACTCGGCCGGCCCAAAACTTTAAGTTCTAAAGTGTCATTCTATTGACACTTCTCATTTGGATTATTTGCACAATTACTGTTATATGATGTCATTTTCCTGAAATTTCCCTGAAATAAATGTATCTGTGGTTCATCTCTTAATTTTTGTCTTATATCCACTAGGTAAACCTGCCAGAATTACTATATTAATGCAAATATAAACTTTTCATTTCGTCTACTTAAATCTGCATTCTTCTCTCATTAAGTTACATTGATTTACATGTGATTATAAATTACTGATTTTAAAAAGACCTTAGGGTAAAATGTATCTCAGACTCAGTTTGGGAGAATGGATTTATTACCATGTCCATGTACGAAGTTTCTGGGTAAATGTTAGACAAAGGTGAATTGGTAGCTACTTTCCATCAAGTGTTCTGATGTATGGTAAGTCTTAAAAGCAAAATCAGGCCTTTCATTGTCCTGGTTTGGTGTTTGAAATCCCCTAGATAATTTTTTATTTTAAGGTCTTTTCTACAGCTTTTTAAGTTTATTATGTAATGGTGTTATAAGAGAAAGTTACTTATATGATCTATTTAACATCAATAGAAATTTGTTTTTCTAGAGCCATTCCTGACCATTGTTCACCTAGAAGAGAGGAGAGGGAGCTTTTGAGGAAAGGAGAGACAGGATGGAATTTTTTTTTTTTTTTGAGGGCAGTGTCACTGGCCCTCACATGTGGGACCTGAACCAGGGCCGCTGGCTTCCCAAGCCAGCGCTTAACCACCACGCCACTCTGCTGGCCCTTGGAATAATTTTAATGCATAAGAGGAAAGAGAAAGTAATATAACCTTAGGCCAAGTTAGTATATTAGTATAGGCCATGGCCCTAAGCCATCCAAAACAAAGAATGAACACACTGGTGGAGAAAGGGAAGGCAATAAATAAAGAAAGAATAAGTACCCAAAGGTAGATGAAGTTGAAGTAGACCACTAGAGAGGTAATTTTGACAGAGAGCAAGTGGTATGTCCTGAACTCAAGTCATAATCTTTAGACCTTAAGTTTTATATAACTTTATTTTTATTTACTTACTTATTTCTAATTAAAGTTATTGGTTTATAAAGTTATATATTTTAGGTGTATAATTCTATAATATATCATCTGTATATTGCATTGTGTGTTCACCACCAAAAGTCAAATCCCCTTCTATCACCATATATTTGGTCCCCTTTACCTTCTACTACTCCCCATCTCCCCTTACCCTCTGATAACCACTACACTGTTGTCTGTATCTATGAGTTTTTGTCTGTTTGTCTTGTTGGTTTGTTACTTTCAGTTTAATATCCTAACATGAGTGGAATCATATAGTTCTTTATATTCAGGATACAGCCTTTTGTCAAAGTTATTTTGAGTGATTTTCATGGGAAGTAGGACAGAGTATGTCTTTAATGTTTCCAAATGCTCAGCAGACTAAGGTGTTTTGTGGCACTGTAATGTATTTAGTAATCTCATATATGTTCCTTTCAAAACACAAGCTAGGGCCGACCG
The DNA here is from genome assembly GCA_033961575.1 of Aselliscus stoliczkanus. Taxonomy (NCBI): domain Eukaryota; kingdom Metazoa; phylum Chordata; class Mammalia; order Chiroptera; family Hipposideridae; genus Aselliscus; species Aselliscus stoliczkanus. The sequence goes on along the minus strand of CM066737.1, from coordinate 69,957,465 downwards.
AGTGGCGCGTTGGTTAGGAGCTGGCTTGGAACACCAGCTCTGAGAAGCATGGCCCCAGTTTGGATCCCACATATGAGGGCCAATGACACTGCTCTCTACAGCTAAGATGATGAGCAACAGCTGCACCTGGAGCTGGGCTGCCTTGAGTCGCCGGTGATGGTGTAGGCTGTAGCACCTGCTGCAGTGAGCTGCCATAAGGTACAGTAAGTGGCCAGCAGCCATAGTGAGTGGCCAGCAGCTGGTGTGAGCTGCCAAGAGCCGCCGTGAGCATCTATCCAGAGTCCTGCGACCAATCTGCCTCACCCAGGAAGAGCACAATGATGATACCAACATGGGCCAGTGAAGCAAAGTCTTCCACAACTAGACTGAAGAACAAAAGGACAGCAACTTGTCTGTTCCCCTTCTCCAATTCCCCAATAAAATCTTTAAAAAACAAACAAACAAACATAAAAAACACAAGCTAATCACACTATTCTTTATGACAGAATAACATGAATGTATTGTTATTTCAAGCATACTATCATGATTAAAGTTAGAGATTCAAGTAGGGGTGATTAGATTCCTAAATTATTTTTCCTGCTGGATTAAACACACAGCCAATGAATACAATGAAATACAGGTGATGAGTTTGAAGAAACAAAGATATAGTAACCCCATATTTCTTTATTTCATTTGTATTGATCTCTGTTTATACTCACAAAATTATTTTCTTATCCTATCTGGCTTAAGTTAAGTGAGTAGAAGAAGTTGCATGAATTTGGGAAGTGTCATATATAAGCAAAAATGACTAGTTATATTCAATGTTTGTAAGTAAAGTTGAAAATGAAACACCCAATTTCACAGTTTGTATATAATATTCTCCTAAAAGAGTGGCATAATCATTAAACTGCAAGTCAAAAAACATGGTTTGTTTTCCATATGTGAGGTTGAATTTAACTTTTCTGAGCTTTAATTTCCTCATCAATAAAATGAGAATGTAATATAACTAATTTTACAATATTTTTTGAAACACCTTTAGTTGTGTAATCAATTAGGTGGTTATGAACAGGATTTATTAATTAAATAGAATATAAAATAATGCTCACTGAATATAAGAAGCATTAATAGTTTCATGAATCATATTGATCAGTTATAATTCTGTATGTGTGTGCATGTACGTGTGTTTATTTATTAGGTAAAAGAAGTAAAAGTTGGTTATTACTATGGGTTATAGCCAGAAATATGTATACTTCACTAGATTATATTATTCCTTAAGTTATTTCCATATCTAAAATATGCTCTATATTTATTTGGATTTATGACATAAATGAGTTAATCATATTAATTAATTTTAAACTTTACTTGGTGGGACACATAAACATTAAAAAGATAGTTATTTTGTGATACATCTTATAGATGCAAAGCTTCCAAATATTATTTTACATACAGTCCCTTAAAATTAATTTGTCTGGGATGTATGCAGAACTATAAAGCTATACTGAGATTCAGATGATGTATTATCATCTAGATTAATTTTCTAAGCAAATTGTTTTTATATACTAATGTGATAGTAGTCATGAATCAAAATCCTACAATAAACTTATTTTTATTGCATGTGTCAATTTGCAATTATTTCAAAATAAAAGTTCAATAAAATTGTATATATTGTTACATATAATTTGAAGTTATAAAAAGTCAAAACACTTATTGTTAAATTTTCATATGCCTAAGGCCAACCTACTCATAAAAAGAATTTTTTGTGAAATAAAATATATTTTAATACAATAAAAATTTTCCACATTAAATTATAAAAACTCAGAAGGAAGAAAATTAGGAAGTCAAAGTTTGTACACTATAAGCAATTGGTATAGCCAGTTATCTGCTATATAAATGCTTGTTAACCAACTCAAGAATTCTGTAGGTTTTAAATATCATCTCTTAATCTGCCAGTCTGCTTTGGCCACTGCCCGGCTCATTACTAGGCTGGTAGACTACAGGAGAGTGAATCCAGAGAAGTTCAAGTTCAGTTTCTTTGGGGATATTTTTTTTCTACGATGAGCAATAGTATCTCTTGACATATATTCTGGTAGCTCTGACTTTGGCGATGGAGAGAAATGTAAAATATATGTTAAATATTCAAAATAAAATAAACAGAAACACAATTTCATAATTGCATAATCTCTTTCTGAATGTCACTGGCATAAAGTATAGACCTACACATAAAAACATTATGTTGGTTTAAAACAAGCTTTGGATAGCACAAGCCATGCTACTGAAAGCAGGAGAATGTAAAAGTTCAGAAAAGAAGGGATTCCAGGGAGAGTTCAACTGAACATATATAGGATTGTCACAAGCTGAAATGTAACTTGAGTATAAAATACAGAAAAAAAAGGCCAGGAGGAGTATGAAGTTATAAGGTGTGAAAATTTCAGGGAAAAAGGTGATGAAAACAACACTGAGATTCAAAGTAAGGAAGTCAACCCACAATGAGTCAAGGAATATATTATAGGTAAAACTTGCTGTAATGGAAGACTGCTAAACATTTGTAAATTTATTTCCTGAAAGAATAATAAAAAATTACTAAGAGAAAACATATATTTGAAAACAAAAATAAAACAAAGAAGTCACTTAAAGGATTCTTCACTTTAAAAATGGTGATTTTAGGGCTGGCCGAGTGGCACGGTGGTTAAGCGCTGGCTTGGGACACCAGCGGCCCTGGTTCGGGTCCCACATATGAGGGCCAGTGACACAGCCCTGAAAAAAAAAAAAAGGGACTTGTAGTGATTTCTCTAACAGTGTGGAATTAGTGAGGTAACCTATGTATAAAGTATGTGTTTTACTGCTTCTAACATCATAATCACCCATTAAATATCACACAGTATTTTCTTTTTTAATTATAAAAATTCTTTTTCCTTTTTTTTTGAGATTTATTGAGATAAAATTAACATGTAATATTTCGTAAATCAAAGGGGTACAATGTGATGGTTTGATACATGTACAAGGTTTGATAAAAAATACAGTGAATGTTTAAATTTTAAAAAGTTATTACAGTAAAAGATACATTGCCACTAATCCTCCTCAAAATACTCCCCCTCACTTTGAACATACTTATCTCATCATTATTGCCACTTTCTGAAGCAGTTCTGGAAGTCCTCTTTTATGAGTATCTTTAGTTGTGCTGTCATGGCTGCCTCAATGTCCTGAATCAATTCAAAACATGTTCCTTCCATGGTCATTTTGACTTTAGGGAAGAGCCAGAAGTTGCACGGTGCCAGATTCAGTGAATAAGGTGGATGAGGACACACCATAATATTTTTATTTGACAGAAATTGCCATATACAAGAAGAGATGTGTGACAGGGAACGTTGTCAAGATGAAGGATGAAGTAAAAACACACACAAATGAAGACTCCCAGAACTGCTTCAGAAAGTGGCAAGAATGATGGGATAAGTGTATTCAAAGTGAGGGGGATTATTTTGAGGGGGATTGATGGCAATGTGGCTTTTATAGTAATAATATTTTTTATGTAAACATTCAACATATTTCTTTTATTATACCTTATATATATTGCAAAAAGATTATCATAATAAGGATAGTTAACACCTTCATCATTTCACATAATTACCTTTTTTGTTGGTGAGAACTTTTAAGATCCACATTTATGAACTTTCATGTGTATCATACAATATTGTTAATAATAATCACCATGTTGCACATTACATCTCTAAAACTTATTCATCTTATAACTGAAAGTTGTACCCTTTGACCAATAACTCCCAATTTTCCCCACTCCCAGACCTTACCAATAACCATTCCACAATCTGTTGCTACGAGTCTGGCTTCTTTAGATTCCACATATAAGTTAGATTATATAGTATTCATCTTTCTATTTCTGACTGATTTCACATAACATCATAACCTCAAGGTCTATCCATCATGTTGTTGCAAATGGCAGGATTTCCATCCTTTTATGGCTGATATATATAATTTCATTATCCATCTGTTGATAGTGGTCACCTATGCTCTTTCCAAGTCTTGGCTGTTGTGAATAATTCTGAAATGAACATGGGGGTGCAGATATCTCTTCAAGATAGTGGTTTCATTTTCTTTAGATATATGTTGTGATAGAAAAAAATTCATAGACATTTGTTAAGTACCATAACAATAGATACAGGGACCACTGCAATGGGATTTTTAGTGGGGGAGAGAAATTGGGCTAAACTTCAAATACAACTTGGGCAAACAGGAATTTATAGCCACAGAGCAGTTTGGGCGTCAGGTCATGGAAAATTATTCAAAGGAAACATCAAGGCTGAGGAGAATTCTGGCTATGCAGTCATAACAAGATTATTACTGAAGACAGACCAGGGTGCCTAGAAATTACCTGGGGGGGGGGGGTGGTATAAGATGAGGAACATGATCTAATTTTCAGGGTGATCAGATATTAAGAGTGGGGTTCTAGTTAAACTGATTTAGCAGGATTCTTGCTAAAACTAGATTTTGAAAGTAAGTGCACAGATAGGCCTAAGAGAAGACTCAGGACCCTGAATAAAATAAAATTTGGTCAAGCAAAAAATCTTTGTCAATAGCCAGAAGCAGGTTGCTGGATCACATAGTAGCTCTCTTTTGAATTTTTTGAGTACCTTCCATGATACATCAAACAAAAAGCTTCTGCACAGCAAAAGAAAATATCAATAAAATGAAAAGGCAACCTATGGAATGGGAGAAAATATCTGCAAACTATGTATCTGATAAAGGACTAATAGACAAAATATATACGGAACTCATACAACTCAATAGCACAAAAAGACAAATATTCTGATTTTAAAATGGGCAAATAAACTGAATAGCCATATCTTTAGTTGCATTGTCATGGCTGCCTCAATATGATGAATCATTTTGACTTTGGGGAAGAACCAGAAGTCACACTGTGCCAGATATAGTGAATGAAGTGAAATGTTTTTATTTGACAGAAATTGCCATATACCAGAAGCTTTGTGTGACATGGAGCATTGTCATGATGGAGGATGATTTACAGCACACTTTAAAACACACCTTCTCTCAACCATAGCTCACACCCAACTGACTGAACCGAACAAGTTGAAACTTTTCACACACTGTTACTAAGGTTCTGCCACTTCCCGTATTGAAGATCCCTGCCTTTCCATTGGATGGCACTCGGCAACAGCATTCACTGTATTTTGTGACCACAACGGAAAGTCTCCATGTCACACATTGCTTCTGGTATGGCAATTTCTGTCAAATAAAAACATTACGGTGTGTCCTCATCCACCTTATTTACTGGATCTGGCACTGTGCAACTTCTGGCTCTTCCCCAAAGTCAAAATGACCATGAAAGGAAAATGTTTTGAATCAATTCAGGATATTGAGGCAGTCATGACAGCACAACTAAAGACACTCACAAAAGAGGACTTCCAGAACTGTCTCAGAAAGTGGCAAAAATGATAGGATAAGTGTGTTCAAAGTAAGGGGGAGTATTTTGAGGCGGATTAATGCCAATGTGTCTTTTACTGTAATAATTTTTTTTATTTAAACATTCACCATATTTTCTGATAACACCTCATATACCTCAATCCCCTTTTCAATCTCTGAACCTCTCATACATGTGGGGTCTCTGACTCTCATGTATGTGGGGTTCCCATTGGGTTACATGATTTTTTCTTGTCAGTCTGCTTCCTGTTGATTTGATTATTCTGCCAGTCAAAAGAACTAGAGGAGGGAAAGGGGAATTTTTCCCCTTCCCCCCCAGATATAACCTCATACATGTTAAAATGATTATTCTCAGGAAGACAAGAGATAACAAGCATTGGTGAGGATGTGGAGAAAAGGCAACCATTGTGCACTGTTGATGGGAGTGTAAAATAGCACAGCTGTTTTTGAAAACAGTATGGAGGTTCCTCAGATACTATTTTAAATCACATAAGCCCCAGGGTTTGATTATACTGGGACTGGCTAAGTTGGTCTTATTCCAGACTAAATGTATAGATAGGGAAAAATAAAGTATCGTGGAAACATTGCCCAACTGCACATTCAGAATACCTGTAGAGAGAAGATTACATTTGTTTCTGAACATTATTGTCTATGACTGTTCAAACTTTGTTTTTATTCTTCTTTTACATTATGGCTGTCATTTATTTATTATATATTTGTTATTTTTCTTGCAATTTTTTTCTTTTGCTGATATTATCTTCTATATAAAAAAGTCAACATAGTAAAATGGAGAAATAAATTAACTGGAGAATCATAAGCAAAAAAAAAAAAAAAGATACTAGAAGCATATTCATTAAAGTCAGGAATAATATATGGTTGCCCACAATTACTGCATTTTAATTCAGGAAATCCTAAAAATGCAGTTAAGAATTACAATAAATCATGCATAAACATTTAAAATGAGCAAAAATAATTGCATTTTTTTTGTAGATGATAAAATTGTGTTCCTGGAAAGCCCAAAAGAATCAACTGGAAAATGTTAGAAAATCATAAGACCATTCAGTAAGACGGTTGTTCACAAAATTAATATATAAAATAATTAGCTTTTTAAATATAATTATCATTTAATAAATGTAAAAGATTTTCCCATTTGAAATGAAACAAAAATATAAAATAGAAAACGTGAAACTTAATGGTAAATTATACTAACATTTCCACCCACTGCCCCAAATGAGGAAATACAAAAATGTCTGGTTTTATAACTTCTATTCAGTATTTTAGTGTTGGTCCTAGTCATTTCTGAGAGAAATTAAAGAAGACCTAAATAAATTGATTTGAAATGTACTGTCATGGAAAAGAAAACTCAAAATTGATAAAATGTCAGTCATTGACATTTATCAATGTAATTGATATAATGAAGCTATAGAATAAATGCATTCCCAATCAAAATTTCATCAGGCAATTCAGAGAACTTGACAAGCTGATTTTCACATATATATGGAAACAAAAATGACCTAGAGTAAGTAAAAGAGTACTGAAGAAAAAAAAATTGGGATAACTTGCACTAACAGATTTAAGGACACATAAAAATTAAAAATAAGTTTAATTCTTCTTGTTGAAAATAAGAGAAAGACTTTTTCTCCCCTCCCTTTTCCTCCAGAATTACTTTCTCTGCCCTTCTCACAAGTATATGAATCTTTATAGTGGTTAAATAAGCTTCTTTCCACTCTCACAACCCAGAAATGTTTCTTCCAGGACCCGGTAACCAATTTTTTGAAATGCAAACATTAAGGTAGGTAATGTCCCAATCTCCCAGTTACTATGGAAAGTTAAGAGCTTAACTTTGGTGTTTCCAAATCTATGTCCTTTTATAAATTTATAGATAGAAGTTGTTTCTCCTGGTAATAAAGCCAGTTAGCTCACACGGGTGGTTTCCCTTATTAACATGATAAAGTTGCTGTAAGTTATGTGTGACAAAAGGTGCTGTAAAGTTCTCTTACTTGAGGACTAGTTATTGATTATCTTGAAAGCCTCTATGTAATAGTTCATATTTGCTTGGCTACATATTGTATTTGCAATCTCTTAGCAGATTACCTGGGACATATATTATAATGTATGAACTTCATTTCTTTAGCACGCATTCTGCTCTAACCCAAGCTAGCTCTGCTTAGCCGTATAGAACTGTAACTCCCTTGCGTTCTTTCCCAGAACCTCCTATCTGTGCTTACTGTATGTCCATTCCTTTTAATCATTTAGCCCTTAAGACATTAGGTTCTGGTCAGCATCAAACTCACTTAAGAATAAAGTTTCAGGTCTATCAACCATGACTAGAATGTAGTAACTAAACCTCAAACGAGTAAGGGTTAACACCTTGGCCTCAGTTATGTTTCAACACTGTACTCATGAGAATGGAACAGTCCCATGGACCTCATGCCCTGGAGACCAAACTGAACAATGCTGTGACTGACACCAGGACCTGAAACCATGATCAGCTGCTCCCTGCCTCGCCCCGACCAATCAGTAGAGCCCCCAGACCCAGCTCCCATAGTAACCATGATTATTTTTTCCCTTATATAATGTATCCACTAGAGGCCATCCAGCAGCCAGGTTTTTGCGAGCACTACCTCACCTGTTTCTCCAGACTTGGCGCAACTCATTAAAAAATCCTTTACTTTCCTTGCTGCAAACTCCTGCTCCTGTTTTGTTTGGCTTGGATGGGTGCAGGCAAGTGGACCCTTTTGAGTCTGCGGTAACAATATCACATTCTAATTTAATGTTTATTCAATAATAAAACTGCTTTCATTCTCTGCTACCTTTGTAGAGAGGCTTTCTGCACAGAGGAAGTGTTGGTGTAAGATTTTGTTTTTAATCATATTTCCCAAACATATATTTATAATCAAATTATAAAGCTACAGTATTTAAGGCATTGTGATTCTGGCCTAAGGATTGACACAGTAACAGAATTACAAAGACCAGGAAGAGACCCACACATAATGTCGACATGATTTAAAAGAAAAAAAAAAGGCACCAATGGAATTCAATGAATAAAAGGAGCATATTTTCAATAAATGATATTGGAGCTACTGTAGTAAAACCCCTAGTATTATTGGCAGCTAGAATTACATAATTTAATTCTAATTAGGCCTTTCTTCACATGTTAATCACTCTTTTTGCTGAACTCCTTTAGTTCCCACAATATAATTCTGTGTTCCTGATGTGCTGGTTTTGTTTTTTGTTTGTTTGTTTTTGTTTTTTGTCAAGCAAGAGGAGATAACTTCAGGGTTTCAAGGAGAATTTATGAGTTGCAGATGGAAATGATGTCGCCAAGGTGGCTGCAACCAGCTGCTGGCACCTAGGAGTCTGATGTGAAAAAGCCTTATATCTGACTAAAAAAACACACTTTTCTCTCAGTTCCCTGAAACTCCTCCTCTCCTTCTTCCCCTTTAAAACTCTTCTGCTTGGTCTGTATCTTTGGATATGGTCTTTGGACAGTAGTCTGACATCTTCCTGAATAAAGCAATCTTTCCTTTCCACACAACATGTCTATCAAGTATTGAATTTCGAGTGAGTAAGCACCTGAACTTGGGTTTTGTCTTTGTTTTTTGGTAACACAACTAGTAATTCGTATGGAAAAAAGTGAACAGTCACCCCTACCTCATATCATTAATAAAAGTCCTAACACAGATTCCCAGCATGACAGTGTAAAGAACTCCAAGACTCACTCCACAGTGAAACTTGTGAAAACCACAAAGAAAACAAACAAAAAACATTAAATGGAAATAGCTAAAGCCAAAAAACAAATAAAAGAATATCTATTCAATAAAATTTATGAAGATTCATTAAGAAAGGTGAGAGTCTGTGGTATCTGAACCAAGACAGCTGCTTTCATCCTTCCCAGCTCAGCAATGCAGAGCTCAACTTCAGACTGCTTCCATCAAGAACAAGAACACACTGTCCCCCAGCTCCTAATCACAGGGCATTCTTCTCAGGAGGAAAAGGACATCAATATCATCAATATTTCTCTTCCTGTGCCCAGTTGCATGTTTCTGAGACTAAGTCCCAAGAGAGTGCTGCTGAGAAGCAGGGGATTTCTTCCTTACAACCCCCATTCATGGAATGGAAGCTATGCCTTGAATGTGGCACATTGAGATGACTGGGGAGGGGGCTGTGGTCATCCAGGCACAAAAGGTGACATTACCATGTCAGTAGAAGCAAGTCAAGAGGACTTCAGATCTACTGCCACTTCCTCCACCATGCATTCAGCTCCTAGACTGGGGATGTCACTCAGAAAGGAGCTTGATATTTTCCCCACCATTAGCTACATAGTCCTGGATCAAAGATTTTGCCTGCAGGACAAGCAAACCATAAAAAAAGATAGTTCCTCTTCTTAAAGGGACTGACTTCACTTGCAATGAAGCATGGAAAAATAGAAAAAGCTTAGAGGCACTCTCAAGAAGAGTGAAGGTTGTGATGAAAGACCATTGGGAAAAGAATTAAGATACAGGCTAAATTGTAGGTAAACTAATTTGCAGAATAGCACTTGGGAAATACTTGTGGGGGAATTTCTCCTAGAGTCAGGCATATATCAAACACTAACCTCAGAAACTATTTTTTAAAAGGAGACATGATTTGATTCAATCAGTCTGTAGAGTAATTTATGCCCTAGGGCATGATGGAAAACAATTAAACAATCAGCCCACAGTTAGTGGAGTTTAACAACTGGATACAGTCAAGGAAAGAAAGGAATGGAGGTCTTGAGACGGTCCAAGATGGTGGATTAGGTAAACACCATGCCTACTGCCTCCCAGGATCACAACAAAATTACAAATAAAGTATAGAACAATCGATCTCAAGAATTATCTGAAGACTGGCTGAACAGAACCTCTATAAATAAGGATTTAAATAAGAGGTCGCATTGATATTCAAGGATAAACAAGTCCTAATGTCCAAAATATATCAAAAGTAGAGGTAGTAAAATAATTCCTTTACAAATGCCCTTTCATTAGTTTTTAGGAAGAACTGTCTTCTTGGAGTGTCTTTGTTAATCCACCTCTTGGAGCTAGATGTAGACCAGTGCTTAGTCACTGAAGTTGAGGAGCAGGGAAAAGAGGAAGGGTGAAGGCAAGGGCTCTTGCCTAGTATTTCCACATCTAGAAGACAGTTTTAGGTTAGAATCATAGATCTATATGTGCATTTTTGTAAAGTACCTGTCTGTGTTGTGGGCAAGGTTCGTTCTTTATTTTGTAACATCTGAGCTTTTTAGATGTCCTGAGGTGACTAAGATAAAAAGTAGAGCTAGTGAATTACTGAACTTGTAAATATCTTTTTGTTATAATTGATAGAAAGAGGCAACGTGGACATGAAATTGTTAAACCGTCTCTGAGATGGACGTTCTTACTTGGTCATGAGACTTGGTCATGAGGTTGGTGGCAGAGGGGCAGAAAGAAGGATAGAGGGAGGGATGTATGCAGAAGCATTCATATTCATCACATTGTGATGATAACCACTGATGTGGATGCATCTGTTGGCTTTACTATAGGAATACATTATTAAGTACTTCCATGGAAATTTGCCTCATTAATATTTTAAAAGTATAGATCACAATGAATTCTCCTAGAATACTTTGTATACTCTATTGCTTTATGTCTCGTTTTTAAGTGAACATTAAAGGAATACAGTATTTTAATTTTAACTCTGCCAGTTTCTTTATCATAGAGGCCTGTTGCCATTTTTGTCCTTTATTAAATTTTTGTCACCAAGAAAGGCAGGATTACATTTTTTTCTTCCAGATTGAGTTGGTATAGTGTGTTATTGGTTATCAAAATATTCATATAGCTTTGGAATTTGAAATGGTAGATATTCATGATGTGTGAAAATGATACATAACTATACAATCTTAATTACATAAAAATGGAAACTTAGTTGTGTAGATACACACAGGACCTAGAAGGACACGCCAAACTAAACTGCTTGTGATTATGACTTTGTTCTTGTGTTTTTGGTTTCCTATTATATGCACATGTTAACTTTTTAAAAATAAATGTTATTTTAAAACCTAAAAAAAAAAAAGAAAAGCCACATTGAGACTGGAAGGAGGGGTGAAGACATAAAATGGGCTGACTTCAAACCCACAGATAGTGGTTGAACACTGGGAGGGACACCTTGATGGCAGAAGTCCCCTTGGAAAAGGAAGAGGGAGGGACCCCAACCCCACATTGGGCTCCCCAGGCCATGAGTCCTGTGCTGGGTAGAGGAGTTCCCACAATATCTAGCAGTGAAAATCAGTGAGGACTCTGTCTACCTATCCCAGTGAGACAGAAGGTTGATGGAAACCCAGATGCCCTCCTGGAGAGACTGCACACAGACTCACTCTCTTGCAAACATTCACCTGGGCTCCAGTAGAGGGGCAGCTTTTTGAGAGGCGCTCAAGTTGTGTGGCTTCGCAGCAAGGGCTGGAGGGACAGGAGTCATTACCCCTGTGTGGAGCCTGCCTCATGTGTAGACTACAAAAGGATGTCATCTTTTCCGTTGAAACTTCCCCCAAAGGGCCAAATCTGAGACTGCATTGGTCTGGTAAAATCTGGGTGTGGGCATCCCTGCCCTGCACTGCTAGTACTGCATCACCAAGGGCACTCTCAGCTCATGGGTGTTGGCCCCGTCCCACAAGCTGCAAAAGCCTTTTACAGTAGTGATGGCCTCCAGTGGCCCAGAGAAAATTTTGGTGGTAGACAGTGAGCCACAACCTGTACTACAGCCTCTTTTGGGCAGCTCTCGAGGATCTATAGGCCTAAGGCTAGCAGTGGATGGCTACAGTGTTCTCAGGGCACTTTTAAGAAGTAGTCATGGGCCCAGTACCACTCCAAGAACTGAAACTGCATTAACTTTGTAAAAACCACCACCCACATCCCATAACTCCCTGGAACCCCATCCTACCCACACAGTGCTGCATTGCTAGAGGCACTCTCAACTCCTTGGTGGCCGTCCCTTCTCCACAAGCTGTGGAAGCCTTATCCAATACCAGACAGCCCGCTGCTGCCCAGAGAACTTTTGGTGGTGGGCAGAGAGCCACAAGTTGAGCCACTCTTTGGCAACTCTCGAGAACCTGTAAGACTGAGGTGAGCAGTGGCTGGCTGCAGTGTTCTCAGGGCATTTTGCAAATGGTCACAGGCCAGGACCTGGCACAAGAACTGAATCTGCATTAACCTTCAAAAGACAAGCAGCCACACCTTGTGACCCACTGGGATCCCGCCTTGCTCAGCTAGTGCTATATAGCCAGGGACACACAACTAAGGAAGCTCTTTCAATACCTGAGCCTTATGGGTAGCCAGCAGGTGGCAACAGACCTAGCAGGCCTTGGGATTTTTGCTAAGCTGCACTAGGCCCAATACTGGTGGCAGCCAGCCTAAGTTCACAGCAAGGCCACCCCCACAAGCCTCCAGGTCAAGCACAGGCAGCAACCAACCGTGAATAGCTTTGTAGCTCCTACCAGGCAGCCACAAGCAGGTCACAGGCAAGGCTGAAATTGGCCTGCACAGGAGCCCCTCCCAAGAGGCACCACAAACAACATATCCAGAAGCTGGTCTCAGACCACCACTGAGGACTACCTAGTTAGTCCCACAATCGGTACACCCACAGGGTGGTCTCAATAGGCACAAGAGCCTTCAGGGGTGAATATACATCTGAGGGGTCATTCCCCACACAGCAGCTCATATACTGTTGGCTTAGTCAATTCCCATAGTCAGTCAGCCTGGGACCAGTCCCACTTACTGATGGCCCAAAAGCTATCAAGGTTAAACTTCAAAAGGAGAATACACACAACACAAGGTATGCTCTAAGAACACAAACACAGGTGATAAGGGGGACTGTGCCATTGGACCACACAGGACACATACTATAAAAGACCACACGGCAAAGATTGAGACACATAGGAGATCTACCTAATACATAGAAGCAAACACAAAGAGGAAGCCAGAATGAGGAAACAAAGAAATATGTCCCAAATAAAAGAACAGAAGAAACCTCCAGAAATAGAACTAAATGAAAAGAAGGCAACTAACCAACAGAGAGTTTAAAAGCTAGGTTATAAGAATGCTTAAGGAACTTGTGAGAATTTGAACAAAAAGATAGTAAGCATAAAGAAGGACACAGATATCATACCAAAAAAGTCATAAATAAAGAAAACAATAACTGAAAGGAAGAATACACTAGAAGGAATCAACAGCAGATTAGATGAAGCAAAGAATTGAATCAGCAATTTACATAGAAGACAAGGTAGTAGAAAACACCCATTGGAGGGCCAGCTGAGTGGCTCAGTTGGTTAAGAGCTCACTCAAGTAAGTGTGTGTGCTCTGAGCAACAGGTTTGCCAATTGGATTCTTGGCCAGAGCTGAGCAGCCGCTGAGCTGCCAACAGGTGGCAAGATGGCTCAGCTAAAAAAGAAAACAAAAGAAAACAGGAAAACACCCACTGGAACAAAAAAAAGAAAAATGAATAAAAAAAATGAAGATAATTATAATTTAAGGGACCTCTGGGACAACATCAAGTGCAACAACATTGGCATCATAGGGATGCTTGAAGGAGAAGTCTGGGAGCAAGGGATCGAGAACCTATTTAAAGAAATAATGATGGAAAACTTCCCTAGCCCAGCAAAGGAAATAGACACTAGTATAAGCCCAGGATGCACAGAGAGTTCCAAATAATATGAACCCAAACAGGCCCACACCAAGACACATCATAATTAAAATGGCAAAGGTAAAAGACACAGAGAGTCCTAATTAAGCAGCAAGAGAAAGAAAACCAGCTACTTACCAGGGTTCTCCCATAAGACTATCAGCTGATTTATCAACAGAAACTTTGGAGGCCAGAAGGGAGTGGCAGAAATTATTTAGAGTGATGAAAAACAAGGGCCTACAACCAAGACTACTCTCTACCCAGCAAGGCTATCATTTAGAACTGAAGGAGAGATAAAGAGCTTCTCAGACCAAAAAAAGTTAAAGAAATTCACTACCATCAAGCCAGTATTACAAAAAATAGTAAAAGGACTTCTTTAAGCAGAAGAAATGAGAAAACAAAAGAAAGAATATCAAAAATATAAATAATAAAATGGCAATAACTATGTATCTATTAATAATCACTTCAAATGTAAATGGATTAAATGCTCCAATTAAAAGACATGGGGTAGCTGAATGGATAAGAAAACAAGACCCATGCTGTCTACAAGAGACACCTCAGATTGAAATATACACATAGGCTGAAAGTAAAGGGATGGTAAAAGATATTTCATGCAAATGAAAATGAGAAAAAAGCTGGAGTAGCAATACTTATATCAAGCAAAATAGACTTTAAAACAAAGACTATGCTAAGAGACAAAGAATATTACATGATAACAAAGGGATCAATCCAACAAGAGGACATCACCCTAGAAAACATTTATGCACCCTAAATATATAAATCAAATATTGTCCAACATAAAGTCAGAGATCAACAGTAACACTATCATAGTAGGGGACTTTAATACCCTACTGACACCAATGGACAGATCCTCCAGACAGAAAATCAATACGGAAACAGCAGCCTAAATGTCACACACGACCAGATGGATTTAATTGATAGTTTTAGAGCATTTCACCTGAAAGCAGCAAAATATATATTCTTTTCAAGTGCACATGGAAAAGGTAGACAAGAGTAACCTTAGAGTGAGAAAACATGACAAATCTTACCTCACCAAGTGAATACATTTAACATGATTAATATTAAGTCATGTTGATAGCATCTACCCTTGATATGTTGTATTAAGAATGAACTTCATTTCTTCAGTCTTTTCCCCACAAACTCATGACCCCAGTCCAATCATGGAAAAAAATAAAATAAAATCAGACAAAGGCCAATTGAAGAGTTCTGAAAAAATATATGAATAGTGTTTCTTAAAACTGTCAATTTCATTAAAACTGAGGAAAATATGAAAAACTATTATAGCTAAGACTAGCCTAAGGCAGCATGATTACTAATTATAGGGTAGTAACTTATAACAGTGAAAGGATATTAGGTAAAAACTAAGTGAATACTTATAAGCATGGGATTAAGTTCATAATAATGTATCAATATTGGTTCAATAATCTTAACAAATGTACAATATTGATATAAAATATAAATAACAGGGGAAATTGGGTGTGGAGAATATGGGAACTTTCTGTATTATTATTTTTTTGTTTATAAATCTAAAGCTGTACTACATTTCTTCAAAAAATAAACTGTGAAAATGATTCTGATACTTAAAGTATGATGAATCATTCAAATTGCATTATCTATTTAACAGTGGGGGGATGTCAATATTAGCCATGATTAAAGCAGTTTCATTGTGTGATAGAGGCAAAAGCCTGAGTAATATGTATAAAAGATAGAGTGGGGGATAAGAAATGGAAATAGTGAAAATATATACCTATATTGAAGAATTTGTTGAACAAAGTATATGGAACAACTCTTTTCAGTCATTTATCAACTGTGGTACAGAACCTGAGCACTGAAAGAAGGGGAGAAATAAAATTGAGCACTACAAACATATTGGACATTGGCCTGAGGGCACTTTGAAATAGCAGTGCAGATAGGAGACACCAAATAGTACAAAGTGTTCTTACTGAGTTAAATAGGCAGAGATTAGAGGAACATGATTTGGAGAAAGCAAGACAGCTGTAATTTTCAGCAATGATTGTAATTGTGAAGAGAAATAGCTGCAGGAATTTTTATAGGTGCACTCAGGTTTGGGCTGAATACTAAGTTGGACATGAAAATTGTGAAATCCCATATGGATTAGCAAAAACAAATATGGTGGAAAGAAAATTTACTGGGGAACTGTAAATTGAACTTTTCTCACAGTAAACACAGTATGAAGAAACTAAACATTTTGGGAAATTCCATAGAAACTGAAGAAGTGTCATATCTTAGTCATAGGGCTAAACTAGCCTTAGATTAGAGACCCTTGTAAGCATGCTCTAACAAAGCCAAAAAAAGTCTTAAAAATCAAGTCAATGTGCAAGCAACTTAATAGATTGCTGAAACAAATCAACAATCTTTAAAGTGTGATGGATAAATTGATATTCAATAATGCAATATATAATACACTCAGCATGTATGAAAAATTACCATTAGTTATACAAAAAACTAAGAAGATATAAAACAAAACAAGGAGGGCCGGACGAGTGGCACGGCGGTTGAGCGCTGGCTGGGGAGGCCAGCGGTCCCGGTTCGGGTCCCACATGTGAGGGCCAGTGACACTACCCTCAAAAAAAAAAAAAAAAAGGAGAAAATCAGTTAAAAGAAATCAAACCAGCCATGACAAAAATGATGGAAATATCAGACAAAGACTTTAAATAAGTTATAAAAAAAGATTTGTGTAGTTAATGGAAACATGAACATGGTGAAGATGGAAATATACAGAGGGTGCCCCCCAAAAATGTATACACATGATTTATATCTTGTATTCATCTTTTGTTATTGGTATATATTGAGTATTACAATTTTAATACAGTTTTTTCCTTTCTCAAAATCTGTATATGATTTTTTGGCACCCTGTGTGTAAACAGTAGAATGCTATGAAGAAAAAACTGACAACAGGAGCTTAAGTAGTCATTTAGACATTGAGAGGAAAAATCACTAAAGGAAAAAAATATAGCAATAAAAAAATCTAATAAAAAATATCTAAACTAAAGCACAGGAAAAATAGTAGAAAAGAATGAACAAACTATCAATAAATATACGACAATAAATATTAGTTGAACATACATTCGATTGAATCAAGGATGTAGGCCAGAGAGAAAAAATAATTGAAGAAATAAGGCTATATTATAAATATTTTTATTATTTTATTTTCATAATTCTTTTATTGTGAAATAAACATTTTTTAAAAATTAGTTTCAGGTGTACAACATAGTGCAATAGTTATACTTTTTACCCCTCAAAGTGACAACCTCCCTCCCCCAGTTCGCCAACCCACTCCTCCCCCCCATATCATACATATCTATTACAATTCCTTTGACTCCCTTCCACAGTATACTCCACATGCTGTGACATTCTATATATGCAATTACAGATGGCATACAATACTATACAACATCAGCTTCAGTTGTATAATGCAGTGATCAGGCCTCCACTCCATCCATGAAGTGGTCTCCCTAACAAGACATGTGACCATCTGACAAGCCACAAATATTTACAACATTATATTCCCACGAACTGTCTTTCATATCTCTGCGGAAATATTGTAGTTGCCTATTTATGCTGTCTAATCCCTTCCCCTTCTCCCTTATCCCCACCCCTTCCCAACTAGCAACCTTCAGTTATTCCTCTATATCTATGAGTCTGTTTCTGTTTACTTTGCTCATTCATTCAGTTTTTCAGATTCCACATATAAGTGAGATCATATGGTATTTGTCTTTCTACAACTGACTTATTTCACTTAACATAGTAGTCTCTTCACAACATTATCAATTACATTCCCAGAACTGCCCCCATATCCCTGCAGCAACATTGTAGTCACCCACCTATGCTGTCCAAAACCTTCCCCCTCTCCCTCATCCCCACCCCCTCCCAACCAGCAACCATCAGTTTTTCCTTTATATCTGCTTGATATGACTTCAATCTTCTTAAATTTACTGAGACTTGTTTTGTGGCCTAACATGTGGTCTATCTTGGAAAACGTCCCATGTGCACTTGAGAAGAGTGTATATTCTGTTGTATCAGGGTGAAATGCTCTAAAAATATCAACAAAGTCCAGCTAGTCTACAGTGTCATTTAAGGCCACTCTTTCCATGTTGATTTTCTGTCTAGAGGATGTGTCCATTGGTGACAATGGGGTGTTGAAGTCCCCTACTACAAAAGTGTTACTGTTGATCTCTGTCTTTAAGTCTGTCAAAATCTGTTGTATATAATTAGGAGCTTCTATGTTGTGTGCATAGATGTTTATTAGGGTTATAGTGCCCTTCTTTGTCTTTTATTGTAGTCTTCATTTTAAAGTCTATTTTGTCCAAAATAAGTACTGCTACTCCAGCTTTTTTTTCTCATTTCCATTTGCAGGAAATATCTTATTCCATCTGTAAACAACATATACTTGGGTCCTATTTTCTTATCCACTCAGCCACTCTCTGTCTTTTGATTGGAGCACTTTGTCCATTCACATTTAAAATGATTATTGACAGGTGCCTATGTGTTGCCATTTTGTTATTTGTATTCCTGGTCTTCCTAGGTTAGCTTGTTTACCCCTTTCTTTTGTTTAAAAAGCCCTTTTAACATTTCTTGCAATGCTGGCTTGGTGGTAATGAACTCCTTAAGCTTATTCTTTTCTGAGAAGCTCTTTATGTCTCCTTTAATTTTCAGTGATAGCCATGATGGGTAGAGCAATCTTGGTTGTAGGCCTTTATTTTGTGTCACTTTGAATATCTCCTGCCACTCCCTTCTCGCCTGCAGAGTTTCCGTAGACAAGTCAGCTGTTAGTCTAATAGGAGTTCCTTTGTATGTAACCTGCTGTCTTTCTCTTGCTGCTTTTAGGATTCTATCTCTGTCTCTAACCTTTGCCATTTTAACTATGATGTGTCTTGGTGTGTACCTGTTTGGGTTCAGCTTGTTTGGAACCCTCTGCACTTCCTGGGCATGTATGTTGATTTCCTTCACCAGGGTAGGGAAGTTTTCAGTCATTATTTCTTCAAATACATTCTCAACCCCTTGCTGCTTCTCTTCTCCTGGAATTCCTATGATGTGAGGGTTGTTGTGATTCATCGTGTCCCAGTGGGCTCTTAAACTACTTTCATTGTTTTTTATTCTTTTGGCTTTGTTCTTCCAACTGGGTGATTTCTGCTATTTTGTCTTCCAAATCGCTGGTCCGATTTTCTGCTTCATCTACTCTACTGGTGATTCCTTCGAGTGTCTTCTTCATTTCAGTTATTGTATTCCTTAGTTCTAACTGGTTGTTTTTTATGATTTCTCTATCCTTCCTTATGTCCTCATTAACTTTGTTTAACATTCTTATCATCAGTGTTCTAAACTCTGTCTCTGCAAGGTTGGATCCCTCTGTTTCATTTAGTTCCATTTCTAGAGGTTTCTTCTGATCTTTTACTTGTGACATGTTTCTTTGTTTCCTCATTCTGGCTGTTGCTCTGGAATTGCTTTGATGTATTAGATAGATCACCAGGAGAGCCCCGGCTGGGTCACGCAGGCACACAGCTCACAGCCCAACACTCCCAGGAAAACTGCCAGTCTCAGCCTGTCCCAATCATCCGCTCGCAGACCAGGCCGAGCAGCCCGAAAAACAATCACCAGCCTGGCAACTCTATAAGCGCAGTGCGGAGGGCAGGGACCCGAGGCGGCTCGTGCACTCCCGCGTCTCAGTGAGCAGCTTGTTGGAGCTGGAGCACACCCACCAGGTGTTTCCCTGGCAATGCAGCACAAGCTGAGCGGAGACTGCAGATCCAAGGCTGCATGCATCCACATGCACACACGCACTTCTGCACCAATTCCACCAGACCAATGTGGTCCCAGACCTGACCCTCTGTGGGAGGGCCCAATGTGGGAGGGCCCAACCCTGACAAAATGGCGCCCTACTCACACCACTCACGTGCAAACTCCACACCAGGGGAACAATAGTCCAAGAACCTCCAGCTTCTGCAGCAAAGATGCTCAGTACGGTCCATCCCCGCAGGCTCCTGTGCCCGGCTCACACAACTACTCCCTCCACCAGGAACCAGGTAAGTGCTCACTGCCAAACGTGCCCGTGTCCCGGCCCCACTGATTGTCTAGCCACCCTCAGCCTCACCGAGCTGGGCAAAGAGAGTCCTCACTAACTTACTGCCAGCTATCTTGGAACTCCTCTTCCCGGCAAAGAAACTCCAGGCTGGTGAGCTTGGTGTGCAGCCGGAGGGTCTCTCCCACAACTGGACAAGTCTCCCCACGGCTGAGGCATCCCTCATGGGGTTCACCCTCTATCGTCGGCTCCCCTCCTACCAGACTTGACATGGTCTCCTTTGTTTAGAGGTTCTGTTCATCTAGTGTTCAGGAGACCTCCGGGGTTGAATGTTGTATAAATTATTTGTAATTTTGGCATGATCCTGGGAGGTAGTTAGCACAGCATCTGTCTATTCCACCATTTTACTGGAAGTCCCAACTCTTCGTCACCCTCAAATTTATAATATGACTAATGACACATAGCATTGTACTTGATATTACTCAAATAGAATAACCTAACCAGATGATTTCTTTTTAAACTCAGCAGAATAAGAATCATGTCCGTGAACAAGGAGCAAAAGATTGATAGACAAGTATAATGAGGAGGTGATCTTACAAGAGAAATAACGTGCTAAGTCCAAGTAATTCTAATATCTTAAAAAGTTAGAATGAAATTGTTTCTCCCCAAGCATTAAATCCCTTCCAACAGAAATAAATACTGAAACCTCTTTTTCACCAAGAGTATTGGTTATTCATTCTTGAGATGTAGCATCCATAGATTTTTCTAACAGTGCAGTATTTGAGCACTGAGAGTGAAAATGAGCTCCAAAAGAGCATGACATGCTGATATGCAGTTTGGCTCTTTGAAGAGCTTTGATTTTTGAGAAAAGTGATCAAGAAGAATTGGCACAGAGCAGCTGATGTGCTGAGAGAAGTGTGCTGGGGTGGCCCCTACAGTTTCTTCTGAGGTGTGAGGATTGGGTTTTTCTCACATGGAGCACAGACCATGAGATCCAATAATTCAAGGCTCAGTCCTTATATTCTGCAAATGATGATTCTTCAAGTTAGTTATTTTTGTACTTGTAAAGTTGGCTATCTTTATGCTTATGGGATTATTATTCATATTAGTGGAAATAGATCAGGGTTTATAAAACACATTTTATTTAAACAAAGCAGTCAGAGGAATGGCTGTGCTGTAAACTAGACAGTAAAATATGAAGATGCTATCACAAATATATATTTTTTAAAATCTATTATTGTGAAAACATTGATGCTTTGAATTTGTACTTAGTGATAGGGGCATTATTTTAAAATGCCCCAAATCTCAAAATCTACCTGATTAAAATTTGATCAAATAAGAAAATAAAAAAATAAATTATTAGGGAAAAAAAATTATTAGTCAAGATCAAGTATCTAACGTGATTTTAAGTCATCATATGTATGAAAAATAGGTAACAGGTTTTCCTTTAAATATTGCTAAAAAAAAGTTCACTTAATTAGCTTATAGGATGGCTGTTTTCAGGCCATAGCTATGGTATATTTTTTTAATTTTTTTTTTAGCTGAGCCATCCTGCCACCTGTTGGCAGCTCACAGCAGCTCAGCTGGGGCGGGGCATTGAACTGCTGTAGCCCAGATCTCAGCTTGCGTTCTTGAGCGAGGTCTTAACCAACTGAGCCACTCGGCCAGCCCTAATTTGCTTTTATTGTACAAAGATCAACTAAATGTTTTGTGAAAGAGTAGATTATTACTTTCATAAAGAGAATTAGCGCTATGTAAATTTCTTACAGGTGTCTGTTTTTTCTCTCTTAAAATATTTTATCTTCCTAAGTAATTTGTGCATGATTTTTATATCAAACCTGAACTGAGGATTTGCTTGAGGTATTTGCTTAACTAATTCCTCATATATGTCAAGTACAGAAGAATAGTACTTCAAAAAGTATAATTTCAAGTATCTACTATTTTACTTAAGATTTTTGAAAATGAATAGCATAAGACAAAACGTGTAACATTGCTCTGCCCAAAGTCATGCAAGAAGAAAAGAGGAAACGCTTGGAAGCTGAAACTGCTGGACAAGTACTATCGATATCATAATGGAGAGTGGTGTAAAAGTTTACTTTCTAAACGTTTTCCCATACCTTGAATAAAGGCAAGTTTTTATCATGGTTGTGGATGGATGAATTTTAAGTTAGAGTTTTCGGTGTATGTCCTGCTTCTTCCATATTTTCACACACACACACACACACACACACACACACACACACACACACACACACACCCTTGAATTTTTTAGGATAGTACCAACACTTCTTTTAACCTGTCAAAGTTTGATGTTTACCTTAAAATAAGAAAAATAGACATTTGCAGAGGTGTTAAGAAACAGTATTCTCAACCTTCTTT
This sequence comes from Aselliscus stoliczkanus, assembly GCA_033961575.1. NCBI lineage: Eukaryota > Metazoa > Chordata > Mammalia > Chiroptera > Hipposideridae > Aselliscus > Aselliscus stoliczkanus. The sequence continues at coordinate 69,934,928 of CM066737.1, read as the reverse complement.
CTAAATACATTCACCTAGGATTCTGGAAGCATTTGCCATAATAAGGAAAGTAAAGTATAGGTAACGTTCAGGAAAATAATGTATATAAACAGAATAGCCAAAGCCATACCTATAGTGAAATTAAACATTAAAACAGAAAGACCCTCTCACTAATTTGTTTGTTACTAAATCTAACAATTTTAAAACACTGATTTTTGTATTTGGATATAGAGGTGGCAGCAGTATTTTAAGTGTCACAAATCACATCTGTTTATCTGAGTACAATTTCATTAATGAGAAACGGAAAACAATAATTGAAATGTCATGCTTTTAAACATCTCCTATAGCCAGCAAAATAAAATTATTACCAGGGAAAGATAAAACATAGTAAAAATTAAGTATTTGATGTATAATTACAAAACATTTAATAAATGGAATCTAGGAATAAAGAAATTCTTTAGTGAATTATTATTATTGACTGAAAAGTGAACAAATACATGAATGAACTTAATATATATTGTCTATTCTATTGCATGTCAGGAACTGTGTTAAGCTTGGGATCAGAAAGATTATTTCTAAACATGAAATATAACCCTCTAAAAATGGGATGGTGAATGAATAGTTATTTACAATAGAGCTTGTTCCATTTAATCTTGAAGAATATGGATGATGTGTTTTGAGAGAAGACAAGAAGGGCACCAAAGTTAACCCATCTGTGGATTTGTGTGGAGAAGGTGGTTTAAGGAGGTAGGAAAAGGTTTCCTGAGAGCTATGACACCTGGACTGTATCTTAAATATTAGTGGGGAAAAAAAATCCAGGCAGCAGAGACAACTTGGATAAAGGTAAGGTGATAATATTATGAATAATTGTCTCCCAAAAAATTGAGTACCCTAGCTGAAAGGGAGACATTTCTAGAAACAACCAACCTACTAATCCTAAATTACAAGAATTAGAAATTATGAACAAACCTATAACTAGTAAGAAAATTGGATCAATAATCAAAAACCTCCCAGTAAAAAAAGCCCAAGACCAGATGGCATAAATGGTGAATCGCAAAAACATTTAAAGTAGAATTACTTCCAATCCTCTTAAACTCTTAGAAATACTTGAAGATGAGGGAGCACTTCCAGATTTATTCTTTGAGGCCAGCACTACCCTGTAACCAAAGCCAAAGCCACTAAAATAAATGTAACTGTAGACCAATAGCCCTGATGATTATTGGTGCAATGAAATTCATATTTGTGTTAGTATTGATCTCCTGGCCCAACCTCTAACCTTCAATCAGATTTAATTTGTTTAGAAATCTTAAATACGCATTACACACACACACACACACACACACACACAAACACACACACACCATTTTTTTTCTTTCTTTCTTCAATCATTCTACTTTCTATTGGCATTCTTTGTGGGTAATGCTAAGTCTTTTGTTCCCAGGATTGTGATGATATGCAGTTTTTCTTGCATTCTTTAAACATTTCAGCTATTTCATTATAATGTACTTTGTGGTTGATATATCTCTGATTAATAATTTGTATTTTGTTAAGCTTTTTGTTTTGTGTATTTATAACAGTCAAAATATTTATAGTAGACTTCCTGTAAAATGGCGGAATATACAGATGCTGTGCTAACTGCCTCCCAGAATCACACCAAAATTACAAATAATTTATACAGGCTGCTCACTGAGATGCGGGAGTGCACGAGCCGCCTCGGGTCCCTGCCCTCCGCACTGCGCTTATAGAGTTGCCAGGCTGGTGATTGTTTTTCGGGCTGCTCGGCCTGGTCTGCGAGCGGATGATTGGGACAGGCTGAGACTGGCAGTTTTCCTGGGAGTGTTGGGCCGTGAGCTGTGTGCCTGCGTGACCCAGCCGGGGCTCTCCTGGTGATCTATCTAATACATCAAAGCAATTCCAGAGCAACAGCCAGAATGAGGAAACAAAGAAACATGTCACAAGTAAAAGATCAGAAGAAACCTCTAGAAATGGAACTAAATGAAACAGAGGGATCCAACCTTGCAGAGACAGAGTTTAGAACACTGATGATAAGAATGTTAAACAAAGTTAATGAGGACATAAGGAAGGATAGAGAAATCTCTCTTGCACAGTATAATCTGCATCCCGTGACTATCTATATATATTCAATTACATTGGGTATACCACCTCCGCTTTAGTTATACAGTGCAGTGATCAAACCTCTACTCCATCCATGAAATGGTCTCCCTAACAAGACCTATGACCATCTGACATTCCACAGAATATTTACAACATTATTAATTATATTCTCCAAACTGTTTTTCATATCCCTGTGGCAATATTGTAGTTGCCTATTTTTGCTGTCTAATCCCTTCCCCTTCTCCCTCATCCCCACCCCCCTCCCAACTAGCAACCCTGTTTTTCCTTTATGAGAGTTTCTGTTTACTTTGCTCATTCATACAGTTTTTCAGATTCCACATATGAGTGAGATCATATGGTATTTGTCTTTCTACAACTGACTTATTTCACTTAACATAATAGTCTCTAGGTCCATCCATATCATTGCAAACGGTACGATTTCATTCTTCTTTATAGCGGAGTAATAATCCATTGTATAAATATACCACAGTTTCTTAATCCAGTCATCTACTGATGGGCATTTTGGTTGTTTCCAAGTCTTAGCTATTGTAAATTGTGCTGCTATGAATATAGGGGTGCATAACTTCTTTTGAATAAGTGTCTTGGTTTTTTCAGGATAAATACCTAGGAGTGGAATTGCTGGGTCAAACTGTAGCTCTATTTCCAGTTCTTTGAGATACCTTAAAAGGGTTCTTTTAAACTAAAGAAAGGGGTAAACAAGCTAACCTAGGAAGACCAGGAATACAAATAACAAAATGGCAACACATAGGCACCTGTCAATAATCATTTTAAATGTGAATGGACAAAGTGCTCCAATCAAAAGACAGAGAGTGGCTGAGTGGATAAGAAAATAGGACCCAAGTATATGTTGTTTACAGATGGAATAAGATATTTCCTGCAAATGGAAATGAGAAAAAAAAGCTGGAGTAGCAGTACTTATTTTGGACAAAATAGACTTTAAAATGAAGACTACAATAAAAGACAAAGAAGGGCACTATAAACCTAATAAACATCTATGCACACAACATAGGAACTCCTAATTATATACAACAGATTTTGACAGACTTAAAGACAGATCAACAGTAACACTTTTGTAGTAGGGGACTTCAACACCCCATTGTCACCAATGGACACATCCTCTAGACAGAAAATCAACATGGAAAGAGTGGCCTTAAATGACACTTTAGACTAGCTGGACTTTGTTGATATTTTTAGAGCATTTCACCCTGATACAACAGAATATACACTCTTCTCAAGTGCACATGGGACATTTTCCAAGATAGACCACATGTTAGGCCACAAAACAAGTCTCAGTAAATTTAAGAAGATTGAAGTCATATCAAGCAGATATAAAGGAAAAACTGATGGTTGCTGGTTGGGAGGGGGTGGGGATGAGGGAGAGGGGGAAGGTTTTGGACAGCATAGGTGGGTGACTACAATGTTGCTGCAGGGATATGGGGGCAGTTCTGGGAATGTAATTGATAATGTTGTGAAGAGACTACTATGTTAAGTGAAATAAGTCAGTTGTAGAAAGACAAATACCATATGATCTCACTTATATGTGGAATCTGAAAAACTGAATGAATGAGCAAAGTAAACAGAAACAGACTCATAGATATAGAGGAGAAACTGAGGAAAAACTGACAGCATAAATGGGCAACTACAATATTGCAACAGGGATATGAAACACAGTTCAGTGGATATAATAATCTAAGACTTTGTGATGTCAGGTGGTCACATGTCTTGTTAAGGAGACCACTTCATGGATGGAGTAGAGGCTTGATCACTGCATTGTTCACCTGAAGCTGATGTTGTATAATACTGTATACCAACTGTAATTGAATATATAGATAGTCACGGGATGTGGAGTATACGGTGGAAGGAAGTCATAGGAATTGTAATAGGTATGTATGATATGGGGGGGTAGTGGGGTGGCGAACTGGGGGAGGGTGGTTGTCATTTTGAGGGGTAAAAAGTATATCTATTGCACTGTGTTGTACACCTGAAACTAATTTTTTTTAAAAAATGATTATTTCACAATTAAAAAATTTTGAGGGAAATAAATGTGAATTTCTACTAATACTGCTTTAAACTTATAGCTTTACATTTATTGAAGAAATATGATTTTACAGATAGCAAAACATAGGTCTCTAATAAAAACCTATGGAATGTTTATACTATTATGTTTACTTGAAAATTATGAATCACACACAAGCTTCTCCCACACACACCAAAAAACAAAATCAAAAACAAAAAAATGTAATATATGCACTGAGTGGGAAACCATAGAAATTTTAAGTGTCATAGTTACTTTTAGTGTAACCTGGATAAAATTGTAGAAATATGTACATGTAGAGAAAAAATATATAAAAATTTGACCAATACATTTTTCTGCTTTAACCAAAAATTTTGCACTTGGCATCAAAATAGTTGGCTCATTTTTTATTATTAATTTCTAATTTTAAAAATGTAATGTGAAAATATCAGAACTACTAGTGGACATTATATTGTAAAATATATTCCAATGAAACATTAAATTAAAAGTAAGGAAACATGGGAGTTCCACCTCTGCAATGACATAATGTGAAACTCCACGGACCCATTCCACATTAAAACAACCATAATTGCTGGAAATTATTTTTGAAAAACACAACAAATTAAAATTTCTGAAATGTGTTTTAAAGACATACTATACTACATATGAGTAGAACAAATAAAGATTTAGACAAGAAAATTATATTTTGGCAAGAACAGCAACAGTCTGAGGGATATAAGCTATATCTTATGCCTTCTTCTTTCTTAGCTCAGCATGATGGAAACTTTACTCTTAGCAGGTGTGCTCAGAATATGAAGTTCCCAATCTTCCCTTAGCTGCCAACCAAAGAATGTGTTATGACCAGGAGGAGAAGGTCATGAGTATTTCTCATCTCCCTCAGGTCTGACTTAGAGGCTACATTCATGGTGAGTGTAGCCAAGAGATAGGTGTTGCCTTATTCCATCCAAGTTTCAATTATTAGTTTGGAGATTTGGCCTCAGGGTTGCAGGCCACATAAACATAGGCCCTCATCTCCCTTGCCCAAGCCAACTCATAAATCAAGGTTCCATCTTAGAGGAGGCAAGCAGGGAAGTCCAGAGGCTACTGCCCCCACTTATTCCTCTGCTCATTAAACAGGATGTCACTCCAAGAGTGGTGGGCCACTATCTCTACTCCCAGTTATTCATAAGTGGCTCAAAAATTTGGCCCGGAGTGAAAGGCATTACATAAGAAGACATTCCTCCAAATTTCTCCCTAAGGAACTGACTTTATTTGAAACAGAGTGTGGACATGTTCAAGCTTGAGACTACCCTTGAAAACAATGGAGACTTTTGAGGTAAGCAATTAAGAGGTGGTTGGTAGGTCTACAAGAGCAAAAAACTCTACACTGTAGGCTAGCATATGTCCAGGACAGAACAAATGTCAATGGTTGACAACAAACAAATAAAGAAAATCAAAAATAAAACTTGCAAGATGACCCAAATATAATAGGATTCATTTGTGAAGAAATTTATATCTCAGGTCAGTTTCAAAAACAATAGAAAACAATAGATTCAGCAGGAATTAGTGGACACTAAAAGCTGGATGTGATAAGAGTCAAAAGGCTTATGAGAGAAATTAGAAGAAGAGATATTTAAAGAGAAGACTACTAAAACCACTGTCACCCACAGTGACTGTTGCGCATGCTTAAGGCAAAAACCTTTCGAGGAGCAACATAAGAGACTTCACACTGCTAGGGAAATAAACATCACTAAAACTCTACAGATAAATAAACAAATAAACAAGCAATTATCAATAAAATCTGCATCAAAGAAAGGGATCAGTATTCAGTGTTGCTACATTATATTACTTAAAATGTCCAGTTTTCACCAACAAAAGAACAAGACATATGCAATAAAGAGGAAACTATGATCCATAAACAGTAAAAAGAAAATACATAAATAAGACAACAGAAATTACCTGTGAGAGGATTCAGATATCTCATACAAACTTCAAAACCATTATCAGTAAGCTTAATGAATTAAAGGAAACAATTCTTAAAGAAATAAAGGAAGATATGATGAAATCTATCATAAATTGAGAATATCAACAAAGAGATAGGAAATATAAAAAAATAACTAAATGGAAATTCTGGCATTAGAAAGTAAAATAACTGAAATTAAAAATACTTCAAGTAGTTCAAGAGAAGTTCTGAACTGGAATAAAAAAAGATTAGCACACTTGAAGAGAGATCAATAGAGATTATGCAATCTCTATTGCATAAATAATAGAGAGAAAAAATAGTACAGAAAAATTACCAGAGGCTCAGAAAAATGAGGAACATTATTAATTGCACCAATATGTACATAGAGTTCCAGAATAAGAGAAGCGGGAGAAAAGAGCACAACAATATTCAAAAAAAATAACGGCTGAGAAAATTTCAGTTTTATATCCCACATAAGAGTGAAATCATATGGTTCTTGACTTATTTCGTTTAGCATGAAACTCTCAAGGCCCATCCATGTTGTCCCAAATGGCAGTTTTCATCTTTTCTTATGGCTAGGTAGTACTCCATTGTGTATATGTATCACATCTTCTTTATCCAACCATCCACTGAAAGACAATTGTTTCTATGTCGTGGCCACTGTGAATAATGCTGCAATAAACATAGAGGTGCATATGAGTATATCTTTATAAAAAACTGACTTTAGATTTGTTGAGTAGATGCCCAGAAAGAGGACTGCAAGGTGATAAAGCAATTCTATTGTTAATTTTTTGAGGAAATTCCATACTGTTTTCCATAGCAGCCATACCAATTTACATTCCTAGCAGCAGTGTTTCAGGGTTCCTTTTTATCCACCACAACCTCTCCAACACTTGTTATTACTTGTCTTGTTAGTGATAGCCATAAAATTATGAACCTTGTGTTTAAAGAGGATGTTATGAATTTGACTTCAAAGGTAAGGGAAGTAAAAGCAAAAATAAATGAATGGGAGTATGTCAAATTAAAAAGCTTCTGCACAGCAAAAGAAACCATCAACAAAACAAAGAGGCAACAAATCAAATGGGAGAATACATTTGCAAACACCTCCAATATAGGCTAATATCCAAAATATATAAAGAACTCATACAAATCAACAACAAAATAAAAAATGAGCCAATTACAAAAATGGACAGAGGACCTGAACAGACACTTCTCCCAAGAAGATAGACAAATAACCAAGACATATATGAAAAAAATGCACAACTTCACTAGATATTTGGGAAATGAATCTCAAAACAATAATGGGATACCATCTCACACTTGTTAAAAAGGCTATCATCAACAAGGGAAGTAATAACAAGTGTTGGAGAGGCTGTGCAAAAAAAGGACCCCTCATACACTGCTGATGGGAATGTAAATTGGTACAGATACTACGGAAAACTTTACAGAAGTTCCTTAAAAGTTATGAATAGAATTACAATATGACCCAGCAATTCCTCTTTGGTATCTACCAAAAAATCTGAAAACATTTATCCATTAAGATATATGTACTATTGGGCTGGCCGAGTGGCACAGTGGTTAAGCGCTGGCTTGGGACACCAGCAGCCCCAGTTTGGTCCCACATATGAGGGCCAGTGACACTGCCCTCAATAAAAAAGAAGATATATGTACTATGTTCTTTGCAGCATTATCCATGGTGTCCAAGGCATGGAAACAAGCAAAATATCCTTTGATAGATGCTTGGATAAAGATGTGGTACATAAACACAAGACAATATTACTCGGCCACAAGAAAAGATGAAATATTGTCATTTGCGACAATATGGATGGATTTTGAGATTATCATGCTAAGAGAAGTAAGTCAGACAGAAAATTTCGAGAACCATATGATTTCACTCATATGTGGGATATAAAAATGAAAGCAACAAGTGAACAAAATTTAAAAAAACTCAGTCACAGAGAACAGTTTAGTGATTACCAGAGGTTAAGGAGGCAGGGGATGGTAGAAGAGGGAAAAAGGGACAAATACGAGTATATGTTGATGGAAGGAGAACTGACTGGGTTGGGTGGTGAACATACAATGCAACAGACAGATGATGTATTATAGAAATGTACATTTGAAACCTATATAATTTTACTAACCAATGCCACCCCAATAAATTATTTTAAAAATTAAGGAGAAATTCAGAATTCTGAAGATAAATGAAAACTGAGAATTCATTGATAGCAGGTCTGAATTCAAAGTATAGTGAAGAAAGTACTTCAAACTGATAATGAACATTAGTCAATCATTCAAATCCAAATGAGTAAATAAACAGTAGGTATTGTTTAAAGCATCTACAAAGATAAATATGAGAGACAGAAAAAAAGTTTTCTGCAATATATTTTTAATTCTATCTAATTTAAAGACAATGGCATAAATCAATGATTATAAATCTGTGTTGAATGGCACACATATTTAAAGACAATATTTGTATGACAAAAAGAGCAAAAAGGAGAAGGAAAGATGAAGCTACATAGGAAGAAATATTTTTACACACTATTGAAATTAACTTGGTATTAATCAGAACTAGACTGGTATAAATTAAGTTGTTAATTATAATCCACAGGGCAGCCAAAAAAAAAAGTCAAATATATCAAGAGAAGCAAGAGAATTAAAATTTCACACTATAAATTATGTACAGTCATATGCCACATAAAGATATTACAGTGAAAACAGACCACATACGAGGTCTGACAATTAAGTTCACGAACTCCTCCAAGAAAAAGTGCTACATACCTCATTGCTGAATTTCACTATGGTCACCTTTGATGTATACTCCCTTTGGGAAGCTACTCACCAATGCAAGTGCCTAGCCTACCCTTGAAAGCAATTTTGGAACTCTTTTCCTGGAATGGCCATCAGAGCTCTCCTCATGATATTCTCTATGTTCTGAATGTCATCAAAATGTCTTCCTTTCAATATTTCCTTTATCTGTAGGTAAAGAAAGAAGTCATTGGGGGACAGATCAGGTGAGTAGGGAGGGTGTTTTAATACAGTTATTTGTTTCCTGGCTAAAAACTCCCTCACAGACAGTGCCCTGTGAGCTGGTGCAGTGCAGTGATGCAAGAGCCATGAATTCTTGACAAAAAGTTCAGGTCATCTAACTTTTTCAAGCAGCCTTTCCAGCATTTCCAAATAGTAAACTTGGTTAACTGTTTGTCCACTTGGTACAAATTCATAATAAATTATCCCTCTGATATCAAAAAACAACATCCTTTTGACTCTTGATTTGGACTGATGGAACTTTTATGGTTGGGGAGATTTGGCTGACTTTCATTGTGTATTTTGCTTCTGTGTTTCAGGGTTGTATCGGTACGTCCAAGTTTCATCACCACTAATAACATTGCCCAAAACATCGTCTTGCCTCTCAAAAAGGTCAGGGCAATTTTCTACTCTCCTTTGCTTTTGTTCATTGGTGAGCTCTTTTGGGACCATTTTTGCACACACTTTTCTCATGCCAAGATTTTCAATTAAGATTTTCCTGTTTCTCTATCAATGTTTACCTGCTCTGCAATGCTTCTCAGAGTCAGCTGACCATTTTGACTCACAATTTGACAAATGTTTGCAATGTTTTTGTCAGTTCTGCTTGTTACTGGTGGCCCTGACCTCTCTTCATCAGTGATGTGTTCTCTCCTCAGAAAAATGTTTAATCCATTTATACACTATGGTTTTCTTCATGGCATTATCCTCATAAACTTGGACTAACATGTCCCTGATTTCGCTTCCACTTTTTGCCAAGTTGAACAAGAAATTTAATGTTCGTTCATTGCTCTAATTCAAGCTCAGACATTCTCGCGATGTCAAAAAAGAACACCCAACAACAATAATGAATGCCACTCAGCAGGATACCGCCACATGTCAACACAAACACAGCTGTGAGACACTGATATACCAACGTTATGAAACATTACAGAGCTATTTGTACAGTGCTGCCAATGGGAGTGCATGGTGGCAAGTTCATGAACTTAATTGTCAGACCTCGTATATTATGTTTATAATCCTCTATTTAGTTGACTGCACTAATATCTGGACTTTAAAAAAATAAATGAAAAATCTTCCTTGGAATTTTAAGAAAATTGCATTAAACCTAGTCATTAATTTGTAGAGAACTGTCATCTTACTGTGTTGAGTTTTTCACTCCATGAACATGGCATATCTTTTCACCTTTTTAGCTATACTTTCTGGTCTTTCCTTACTATTTTATAGTTTTCCACATGCAGATACTGTATGTATATTTTAAAACTGTATGTCTAATTTTATAAATGCTATTTTGTTTTTAAATTTGGTTTCTACATTTCCGTTGTTAGTATTTAGAAACATGGTTGCGTTTTTTTTGCTTCGATGTCAATCTTTCTGTCTTGCTGAATTCAATAGTACTAAAATATTTTTTTAATTACTTGGGCTTTTCTATGTATATAATCATGTCATCTGTAAATAGAGACATATTACTTTTTGTTTACAAAGCTGTATGTCTTTTATTTATTTTTATTGTCTTGTTATGCTGGCTTAAATTTCCAGTATATGTTGAAGAGGGTGGTAAGAGCAATTTTCCTTACATTGTTCCCCATTGTAGAGAAAAAAATATTCCATTATTTCTTTTTTTTTCTTTTTTTTTATTACTTTCAGGTGTACAACACAATGCAATAATTATACTCTTTACCCCCCAAAGTGACAACCCCCTCCCCCAGTTCGCCACCCCACTCCCCCCATCATACATATCTATTACAATTTCTTTGACTCCCTTCCACAGTATACTCCACATCCCGTGACTATCTATATATTCAGTTACAGTTGGCATACAATATTATACATCAGCTTCAGGTGTACAATGCAGTGATCAAGCCTCTACTCCATCCATGAAGCAGTCTCCCTAATAAGACATGTGACTATCTGACATGCCACAAAATTTTTACAACATTATTATATTCCCCGAACTGTGTTTCATATCCCTGTGGTAACATTGTAGTTGTCTATTTACGCTGTCTAATCCCTTCCCCTCTCCCATTATCCCCACTCCCCTCCCAACTAGCAACCCTCAGTTTTTCCTCTATATCTATGAGTCTGTTTACTTTGCTCATTCATTCAGTTTTTCAATTTCCACATGTAAGTGAAATCATATGGTACTTGTCTTTCTCCAACTGACTTATTTCACTTAACATATGAGTCTCTTCACAACATTATCAGTTACATTCCCAGAACAGCCCCCATATCCCTGCAGCAACATTGTAGTCACGCACCTATGCTGTACAAAACCTTCCCCCTCTCCCTCAGCCCCACTCCCTCCCAACCAACAACCATCAGTTTTTCCTTTATATCTGCTTGATATGATTTCTATCTTCTTAAATTTACTGAGACTTGTTTTGTGGCCTAACGTGGTCTATCTTGGAAAATGTCCCATGTGTACTTGAGAAGAATGTACACTCGGTTTTTTCAGGGTGAAATGCTTCAAAAATATCAACAAAGTCCAGCTGGTCTAAAGTGTCATTTAAGGCCCCCATTTCTGTGTTGATTTTCTGTCTAAAGGGTCTGTCCACTGGTGACAATGGGGTGCTGAAGTCCCCTACTATGATAGTGTTACTGTTGATCTCTGTCTTTATGTCTGTCAAAATCTGTTACATGTAATTAGGAGCTCCTATGTTGGGTGCATAGATGTTTAATAGGGTTATAGTGCCCTTCTTTGTCTTTTACCATAGTCATTCTAAAGTCTATTTTGTCCAAAACAAGTATTGGTATTCCAGTTCTTTTTTTTTCTCATTTCCATTTGCATGACATATTTTATTCCATCTGTAAACAGCATATACATGTGTCCTATTTTCTTATCCACTCAGCCACTCTCTGTCTTTTGATTGGAGCATTTAGCCCATTCACATTTAAAATGATTATTGATAGGTGCATATGTATTGCCATTTTGTTATTTGTATTCCTGGTCTTCCTGGGTTAGCTTGTTTACCTCTTTCTTTTGTTTAAAAAAGCCCTTTAAACATTTCTTGCAATGCTGGCTTCGTGGTAATGAATTCCTTAAGCTTATTCTTTTCTGAGAAGCTTTTTATTTCTCCTTCTATTTTAAGTGATAGCCATGCTGGGTACAGCAATCTTGGTTGTAGGCCTTTATTTTGTGTCACTTTGAATATCCCCTGCCACTCCCTTCTGGCCTGCAGAGTTTCTGTAGACAAGTCAGCTGTTAGTCTAACAGGAGTTCCTTTGTATGTAACCTGCTGTCTTTCTCTTGCTCCTTCTAGGATTCTGTCTCTGTCTTTAAACTTTGTCATATTAACTATGATGTGTCTTGGTGTGGACCTGTTTGGGTTCAGCTAGTTTGGAACCCTCTGCACTTCCTGGACATATATGCTGATTTCCTTCACCAGGGTAGGGAAGTTTTCAGTCATTATTTTTTCAAATACATTCTCGACCCCTTGCTTCTTCTCTTCTCCTTCTGGTATTCCTTTGAGTCAAAAGGTGGTTGTGCTTCATCTTGTCCCATAGGGCTCTTAAATTATTTTCATTGTTTTTTATTCTTTGGTCTTTTTGTTGTGCCAACTGGGTGATATCTGCTATTTTATCTTCCAAATGGCTGATCTGCTCCTCTGATTCCTTCGAGTGTGTTCTTCATTTCAGTTATTGTGTTCTTTAGTTCTAACTGGTTGTTTTTTATGATTTCTCTATCCTTCCTTATGTCCTCACTAAGTTTGTTAAACATTCTTATCATCAGTGTTCTAAACTCTGTCTCTGAAAGGTTGGATCCCTCTGTTTCATTTGTTTCCATTTCTAGAGGTTTCTTCTGATCTTTTACTTGTGACATGTTTCTTTGTTTTCCCATTCTGGCTGTGGCTCTGGGATTGCTTTGATGTATTAGATAGATCACCAGGAGAGCCCTGGCTGGTTCACGCAGGCACACAGCTCATGGCCCAACACTCCCAGGGAAACTCCCAGGATCAGCCTGTCCCAATCAGCCACTCCCAGATCAGGCTGAGCAGCCCGACAACCAATCACCAGCCTGGTAACTCTGCAAGTACAGTGCGGAAAGCGGAGAACCCAGGTGGCTCTCACACTCCCGGGTCTCAGTGAGCAGCCTGTTGGAGCCAGAGCACGCCCACCGGACATTCCCCTGGCAACGCAGTATCATCCAGGCCGAGGGTGTGGATCCAAGGCTGCATGTGCGCGCACGCATGCACACACACATTTCTGAGCCAATTCCACCAGATCAATGAGGTCCTGGACCTGATCCTCTGTGGGAGGGCCCAACCCTGACAAAATGGCCTCCTCCTTACACCACTCGCATGCAGGCTCCACACCAGGGGAGCAATAGTCCAAAACCTCCAGCCTTTGCACCAAAGTTGCTCAACTCAGTCCGTCCCCACAGGCTCCTGGGCCCGGCTCACACAGCTACTTCCTCCTCTAGGAACCAGGTAACTGCTCACCGGCAAGCAAGCCTATGCGCTGGCCACACCGATTCTCTATCCGCTCCTAGCCTCAACAAGCTGAGCAAAGAGAGTCCTCACTAATTTACTGCCAGCTATCTTCCCAGCAAAGGAACTTCTCTTCCCGGCAAAGGAACTCTAGGCTGGTGAGCTTGGTGTGTGGCCGGAGGGTCTCTCCGCCAACCAGAGAAGCCTCCCCACAGCTGGGGCCTCCCTCACAGGGTTCGCCCTCTCTCGTCTCTGCCTGTCCCACCAGACCCGACGAGGCCTTCTCTTTTAGCCCTTCGCCCAGTGGTTCTGTTCTTCTAGTGTTCCGGGGACCTCCAGGGTTGATTGCTGTATAATTTGTTTGTAATTTTGGTGTGATTCTGGGAGGTAGTTAGCACAGCATCTGTCTATTCCACCATTTTACCGGAAGTCTCCATTATTTCTTTCTGATATTCATGATTTATGTCTTCACTTTCTTATGTTTGTCAATCTTCATATTGAGTTCGTCAATTTCAGAGATTTTTTTCCAAAGAAAACCTTTAATTATGATGCAGCTGTAGGCTTTTTTGTAGCTACCCTTTATTAAATTGAGAAAGTTCTTTATTCCCTAGTTACTGAGATTTTCTATCTGAATAGGTCATAGATTTGTTAATTTCTTTTTTGTGTAAGTTGATAAGATCATGTTTGTTTGTTTTTTCATTTTCTGTAGTCTGTCTGGTGTATTATATAAAATTTCAAATGTTGAGCTAGACTTGCATACCTGGAATAACTCCCACTTGGTATTGGTATATACCAATTTTTACATAATTTTGAATTGGGCTTGCTAATATTTTGTTGAGCACTTTTGCATCTAAGTTCATGAAAGATATTGGTTGGTGGTTTTCTTTTTTTGTAATGTTTTTCTGAGTTTGGTGTCAAGGTAATATTGGCCTCATAAAATGAATTGTATATTGCACTCTTTCACTTTTACTTTCTGGGAGAGATTGTGTAAAATTGAATCAAATTCTTTAATTCTTCTTTAAATGTTTGGTAGAAATCTCCAATGAAATCATCCAGGCCTGGAGATTTTTTTTTTTTAAATATTTTATTGGGGAATGGGGAAAAGGAGAAACATTGGGAAATCAGGGAAGGGGAACAGACATGTTGCTGTCCTTTTGTTCTTCAGTCTAGTTGTGGAGGACATTGCTTCACTGGCCCATGTTGGTATTATGATCATTGCACTCTTCCCGGCTGAGACAGATCTGTCGCTAGCCATTGGATGACGGTTCATGGAAGCTCACACTGACTGTTGGCCCCTCATGCTGGCTGCCCGCCACTCATGGTAGCTTACAGCAGCCCACTGCAGCCCCACTGCCGCCCCACTGTAGCCTATGCCATTGCCAGTGACTCTTGGCAGCCCAACTCCAGATTGAGCTGTTGTTCACCATCTTAGCTATAGAGAGTGCAGTGTAACTGGCCCATGCGGGATCCAAACCAGAGGCCCTGCTGCTCAGAGCTTGTGCTCCCAAGCCAACTCTTAACCAACAAGCCACTAGGCTGGCTCTGGAGATTCTTTTTGACTCACTCTATTGAGGACTGTTTGACATACAACAACTTGTACATATTTAATGTATACAGGTTGATGAGATTAGAGATGGGTTTGCAACCCATGAAACCATCACCATAATCTATGCCATAAACATATCCATTATCTCTGAAACTTTCCTCCAGTTTCTTTATGATGATGATGATGATGATGACAATAAGAATATTTAATATAAGGTCTACTCCCTTAGCAAAATTGTTCAAGTATACAATACAGTATTGTTAACTATAAGCACAATGTTGTACACTATATTTGTAAACTATATCTCAGGACTTACCCATCTCATAAAAATGAACATTTGTACCCTTTGACTAATACTTCCCTGTTCCCCAATCCCCTCAGCCCATGGAAACCACCATTTTACTCTCTCATTCTGAGTTTGGCTATTTAAGATTATTCATATAAGTGGCATCATGTAGCATCTGTCTCTCAGTGTCTGCCTTATTTAATAGCGTACTGTCCTTCAGGTTCATTCATGTTATCAAATATGCAGGATTTTCTTCCTTTGTTCAAGCTGAATAATACTTCATTGTCACATGTTATTTATCCATTTATCTATCAATAGCCATTTCAGTTACTTCAATATCTTGGCTACTGTGAATAATACTGTAAAGAACTTGGGAATCCAGATATTTCTTTGAGATGCAAATTTCAATTCCTTTGAAAATATATCTATTTAGTTGATTGTATTGTTCTATATATGTTAATTAGATTCTGTTTGTTAATCGTCTCACTTAGATAGTCTATTTCTCTCGTGGTTTCCTGTCTAGTAGTTGTATCAGTTGTTCAGAGAAAAGTCCTTAAGTATAATTGTTAATTTATCTATTTCTTCTTTCAGTTGTATCCATTTTTGCTTCATGTACCCATATTTCTGTTCTTTCTTTTGTTCCTTCTTCCTTCCTGATGTTCCCAAACTTTCTTTTTTCTTTTCTTTTTTTGTTTTGATTCATTTGTTTGATGAACTTCTTTAGATCTTCTTTAAGCATAGGTATGCTGGAGACAAATTCTTTTAGTTTTCCTTCATTTGTTATTTGCATTTTTCCTTCCTTTCCAAGGGATATTTTCACTGGATGTTTCAGAGTTTATAGTTCTTTACTTTTCGCACTTGTGAAATGCTGTTATACTTAATTCTTGCCTCCAGGATTACTAATGAAAAATCCACTGTCATTTGACTTGGTGGTCTATTATTAATTAACTATTTTTCTCTGGCTGATTTCAAGATTTTTATTTGCATTTAGTTTTCAGAAGTTTAATTATGATGCATGGATTTCATTGAGTTTATTTTGTTGGAGTACACACATCTTAAATCTGTAGGTTTTGTCTTTCATCAAATTTGGGAAATTTTAAACTACTGTTTATATGTATAGTCTTTCAGCCTCACTCTCTTTTTCCTTTTCTTTTGGGACTTTGATATACAAACTTTGGATATTTTTTTTTTAAAGATTTTATTGGGGAATTGGTGGAGGGGAACAGCATTGGGGAATCGGGGAAGGGGAACAGACAAGTTGTTGTCTTTTTGTTCTTCAGTTTAGTTGTGGAGGATGTTGCTTCACTGTTGGTATCGTCATTGCACTCTTCCCGGATGAGGCAGATCGGTCGCTGGCCTCTGGATGTCGCTCACCGCGGCTATTGGCAGCTCACGCTGGCTGCGGGCCACTCACGCTGGCTGCGGGCCACTCACTGTAGCCTATGGCAGCCCACTGCAGCAGGGGCTGCAGCCCACACCATCACCGGGGCTCGCAGAGCCCAGCTCCAGGTGGAGCTGTTGTTAGCTGTAGAGGGCAGTGTCAATGGCCCTCATGTGGGATCCGAACCGGGGCCGCTGGCATCCCAAAACCAGCTCTTAACCAATGCACCACTCTGCCGGCCCCAAACTTTGGATATTTTGTTATTGTCCCATAGGACTTAGCCTAAGGCTGTGTTCATTCTCTCTCTCTCTCTCTCTCTCTCTCTCAGTTTCTTTTGTTCATAATGGGTGAATTATATTGATTTGCCTTCAAGTTCACTGATTACATATTCTTATAGACCATCAAATGAGTTTTTTCTGTTACTGTATTTTTCAGCTATATAATAATCATTTGTTTTTTTAACAACTTCTATTTTTTCTGATGTTTTACTTTTAATTTATTTCAAGGGAACTTATAATTGATAGTTGAAGCATTTTGAGGATGGCTACTTTAAAATCCTTGTCAGTTACTTCCAACATGTGATTCATTTCAAAGTTGGCAATAGTTGGCTGCCTTTTCTCATTAAGTTATAATTGTCTTGGCTCTTGGCATAACCAGCAATTTTTTTATTGTGTCCTGGATATGTTAGGAAAGTTTGGTCTCTATTTAAATCTTTTATTTTGGTGGGTTTTCACTCTTTTTGTTTAATGTGCAGGTTCTAAATGACTTTTCTGGGCTGTGGTTTGAATAACAGTTTAATTTTCACTTTTGTGGTGTTACTTTGTTCTGCTCACTTTGTTCTGCTCAGTTAATATGATATCACTGGGGCTCCCAACTGTCCCTACTGATGTTGCCTGAAGGGACAGAAGGGGTTTCTCCAATCTGGTCATTGGGTGTCCCTCAGTGAGACAAGGGATGCTCAGGCCAGATGGGATGAGGAGGCTGGCCTGTGTTCCCTGAATTAAAATATATCATATCCCTAGAATTCATAGATTTAATATTTATGAAATAAACTGACCATAAATGAGAGATCATTATAATCATTTGTACTTTTGCTGATTTTTAAGTTTGAATTGTTAATATTATAAAAATTGAATGAAGAAATTAACTATTGAGTGTGCATCACTAGCCCATACCATCCATATCTAGTATTCATATCTATTTCTCACTTGTACTTAATACATGATGGGGGAGCATACAGAACCTAAGATGATTGAAAATGATTCCTGCCTCACATCCTGGTGTCCACATCAGTCTTTATTCCCCTCCTGGTACTTGTGGCTTGTTTCTAACCAACAGAATATGACACAGCTGATAGGTTGTTACTCCCCTGATTGAGTTACATTACATGCCAAAGTTATGTAATACTTACATTACCTTATAGAAAACTGTCTTAATTGGAAATTCTCTTTCCTGACTTGATGAATTAAGCAGCTGTTTTAAAGAATCCTACATAACAAGGAACTGTGGCCTCTAGGAACTGTGTACAGCCTCTAGGGCCTGAGGCTAACCTTCCATATGACAGCCAGAAAAAAAGCTGGAGCCTTCCATCATAGAGCCAAAATAAAAAAATACTGCCAACAACTAAACAAACTTGGAAGAAAATTCATCCCGAGTCAAGTGTCCAGATGAAAATACAGCCAAGCTAACAACTTGACTGAACCGTGCTCAGTCTGCTGGCTCACAGATACTAAAAGAGAAGAAACGTATGTTGTTTTAAGTTGTTAAATTTGTGAAAATTTGCTACACAGTATAGAAAACTAATACACATGGAAATTCCACTGGAGAGATAAAGCTGATGATTCAGTTAAGTTTATGGTTAATGCTATAATAGCAATGACATAGAGTAAATTTTAGTGGTAAAATTTAATGATTTTATAAATACATTTATTTATTTATTTATAGAATCATTGAAGGTTGTATGGGACCATGTAAAAGATTCAGTTATACATATTGAATTATATGGAGTGTAGTAGTAAATTTTATGTGTCAGCTTGGATAAGCCATGGTTCCTATATTTGTCATCAAACATTATTCTAGATGTTTCTATGAAATTATTTCTTAGATAATATTAACATTTTAATCAGTAGACTTTGATTAAAGCATTTTACCTTCCATGATGATTCATTTGATCAGTTCAAGGCCTTAATAGAAAAATACTGATGTCTCCAGAGGAGGAAGGAATTCTACCAGCAGACTTCCTTTGGATTCCAACTGCAACTCTTCCCTGTGTCTCCAGCCTATTGGCCTATTCTGAAGATTTTAGACATGCCAGCTTCCACAAAAAAGTGAGCTAATTCCTTAAAATTTCTAAAACATGGGGGAAGTTACAGACTATTTTATTATTTGTTAACTTAGAAGTTCATGAAAGCCTTAGGATATATTCTGTGATATTAAGATATTAGTAAAGATTAGTAAAGATTAGTAAAGTGAGAACAGCTTTTTTATTATTAGCCTTAAATAGCTTCATCTGATGACAGGGGATGACAATAAACATAATTCTTATGTGTAATATTGCAACATTGGGGTAGATTGAAATTATAGATGGCTCAATGGTGAAATTTACATTTTGCTTATCACAGAAATGTCTTCTCAGTTGTGACAATTTGAGAGGATGAAACACCATTATAGGAAATGTAAAACTGAAGTTCAGAAAAGTTGTGGGATATTTTCACTGGTTTTACCACACAACCATTCCACAAATCACCAATTGATTGATTTTAAAATATATATGATTCTTGGGGTGTTGTCAGAAACATGGAGTGTGAGGGGTACCCCTTGATATTGCCCCATGAAGTTACAACAAGTTGAACAACTATAATTTAACAAAAAAATTACCCACACAAACATGTCTGAGATATGCACTTCAAAATATCTCAGAGTAGGTGACTCAGGGTAAACAGGGAGATGGGGGAGTAAAGAGACAAGGGCAAGGATGCAGCCCACAGCTCACTGCAGGTCCTGGGAGAGGAGAGGACACAGGCTGCAAGTGCACATCCTGTGGACACCAGCATTCTTGCCTGACTGATCAGCATATAATATGACTGAACCCAGTTAGTGGGGCAGGGATCTCAGGTCTAAGACTGAATATAGGAGCCCTGCAGTTTAAGCCCACACTGCCAGGAAGAAAACAAAGCCACAGAGCCTGACTGCCTTCCCCAACTTTCCCAGAGCTCACCTGCCTGCACCCTTCCAGAGCTAGCAGGGGATCCCAGAAGAAGCTGTAGTAGTGAGTATTGGGTTAAAGAGCAGCATAGCTACAGTCCTGAGAACTGGAGAGACAGCTCATGGGTAGCAGACGCATACTGCGGCTAATCCCAGTGAAAAGCTTGGAGATAAAGAAGCGAGGCAATTGTGGTCTGGCAGTCACATTACTCAAAGGGAAATAAAGTCCCAAACACACCAGTGGCCTCTTCCATCCCATCCCACCTCCACCTTTCTCAACTGATCCCATTGGGGCACGTAGGACAGTCTAAGCAGCTCAGCACTGAATCTGGCTGCATGGGTAGCATTAGGATTTCAGGGGCTCAGAAACCCATGACCTACTACATTCTCCCAGAGGGTGATACCCTGAGACTGAGGTGACATGGTCAGAGAGGAGATGCCCACTTCCACAGAGAGTATTCCACTGCAAAGAGGCAGAACGGAGCAAGAGAAAATAAAATGCTCCAGTGCTACCTGCAGGAAAATAAAAGAAAGACCCCTTTCTTATCAACCTGCTGTAGAATTCATTCCGGGAGATGTCTCAGAAGAGAAATAATCCACCAATTACTATGAACAACCAAGGTAACAATGCAACTAAGAAAGAAAATGAAAAACATGAACAAAACTAACTTAAAGGTATGGAAACATATGACTTAAATGACAGAAAATTCAACACTGCAGTTCTGAAAAAACTCAATGAGATTCAAGAAAACACAGATAGGCAGTTTAATGAACTCAAAAATAATATCAACAAACAAAGTGAATAGTTTACCAAAAAGATTTAAACTTTAAAAAGGAACCAAATAGAAATGCTGGAGAGGAATAGGTTAATAAAAGAGATGAAAAATGAAATAGCAAGCTCAGGAAATAGAGCTGACCAGATGGAGGACAGAATTAGTGGTATCGAAAATGGAAATCTGGAAATGACACAGATGGAAGAGAGAGAGAGACTTGAGAGTTCAAAGAAATGAAGGAACTCTACAAGAACTATCTAACTCTATCTAAGCAATGTAAGAATAATGGGTATACCAGAAGGAGAAGAGAGGTAGAAGGGAACAGATAGCCTATTCAAACTAATAGTGAGAAATTTCCAAACCCACAGAAAGAACTGGATCCTGGAATCTAAGAAGCAAACAGAAAACCTAATTGTCTCAATCCTAAAAGGACATCCCCAAGGCACATTATATTGAAACTGTCAGAAATTAATGACAAAGAAAGAATTCTCAAGGCAGCCATGGAAAAGAAGATGGTAACCTATAAAGGAAAGCCCATAAATTATCGTGAGAGTTTTCAGCAGAAACTCTCTAAGCTAGGAGAGAGTGCAATCAAATATTCAAACTATTCAAAGAGAGAAATTATCAGGCAAGAATAATGGATCCAGTAAAGTGATCCTTTAGATATGAAGGAGGAATAAAGTCCTTTCCAGATATACAGAAGCTAAGGGAATTTTCTTCTACAAGGTCTACATTACAGGAAATACTAAAGGGGGATATTCTACCTGAAACAAAAAGACAGTAGGATACAAAACTATGAGTAAGATGACTAACAGATGAACAGAAGCAGGAAATGGCAACCCCTATTCAGAATAGGGCACTCTACACTTACATATAACATAAAGGTTAAGGCTATAAAAACATAAAAAAGAAAAAGAGAAGAAGACAATTGCTACTACAACTTGGAAATAAACTCATAGCTAAATAGGGATAATTTGTGACAACAAAAATATAAAAAGGGAGGGGATAAAGTTCTGAATTTGCAAAGTGCAATGGAGACAAGATGCATGGTGAAGAAAAAGGACTACTGAATATATGAAACTTTATTTAACATAAACTTAATGGTAACCACACACACACACACACAAACAAACACACACAAAATCCACAACTGAGACACATAACATAAAAAAGGAAAAAAAAATACATCATAGAATACCACCAAACTAAAATAACAGACAGAAACTTAAAAGTCAAAGAAACAAAGGACACAGCAAACTACCCGAAAACAAAAGATAAGAAATTCTCACATATCAGTAATCACCCTAAATGTAAATGGACTGGGCTCGCCAATAAAAAAGCACAGAGTAGCAGACTGGATCAAAAAATCAAAACTCGGGGCCGGCCGAGTGGCACGGTGGTTAAGCCCTGGCTTGGGAAGCTAGCAGCCCCGGTTCGGTCTCACATAAGAGGGCCAGTGACACTGCCCTCAAAAAAAAAACAAAAAAAAACAAAACAAAAACTCATCCATATGCTACCTCTTTCAAGAGATACATCTCAGCTACAAATACAAATATAGACTCAAAGTCATAGGGTGGAAAACAATACTGCAAACAAATGGCATCCAAGGAAAAGGATGTGTAGCCATACTTATATCTGACATAAAAGACTTCAAGATACAAAAAACATAAAAAGAGACAAAGATGGACATTTCATAATGATAAAGGGGATAATATATTAGGAAAACATAACACTTACCCATGTATAGGCTCCCAATAAGAGAACATCAAAATATATAAAGCAAGTACTAACAGAACTAAAAAGAGAAACTGACAAAAACACAATTACAATAGGGGACCTAAATAACCCTATTCACAGATATGGATAGATCACCCAAACAGAAAGTCAATAAGGAGATATCAGCCTTAAATGACTCATTAGACCAAATGGACATAATCGACATTTACAGAGCCCTTCATCCCAAAACACCAGACAATACATTCTTCTCTAGAGCACATGAAACACTCTCTAGGATAGAACACATGTTGGGACACAAAACTAGCCTCAATAAATTTAAGACGACTGGAATCATACCAAGTACATTCTCCGACCACAATGCTTTGAAACTGGAGATCAACTACAAAACAAAGTGAAAAAAAACACAAATATGTGGAGATTAATAAACATGCAACTAAAGACTGACTGGGTAAAAAAAGAAAGAAAAGGAGAGATCAAAGATACATAGGAACAAATGAGAACAAAAATACAACTTATCAAAATGTTTAGGATGCAGCCAAAGTGGTAAAAAAGGGAAGTTTATATCATTACAGGTTTTTCTAAAGAAACAAGAGCAATCCAAAATAGAAAACCTAACATTACTTCTTAAAGAACTAGAAAAAGAAAAGCAAATGAAGCCCAAAGTCAGCAGAAGAAAGGAAATAAGAATTAGAGGAGCATTAAAGGAAATAGAGAACAAAGAGACAATAGAAAAATTAATGCAACAAAGAGCTGGTTCTTTGCAAAGATTAATAAAATTGACAAATTCCTGGCTAGACTCACCAAGGAAAAAAGAGAAAGGACACAAATAATTTTTTGTTTATTTGTGAAATGAAATAGAAGTTACATCAGATACCACATAAATACAAAGGATCATATAAGAGTACTATGAAAGACTATATGCCACTAAATTCAATAACAAGTTCTTAAAAATACATAACTTTGCAAGACTGAATCACGAAGAACTGGAAAATCTAAATATGCTGATCAACAGTAGCGAAATGAAAACAATGATCTAAAACTTGCCCAAAAGCAAAAGTCCAGGACCAGATGGCTTCACTAGTGAATTCTACCAAACATTCAAAGATGATTTAATGTCTATCTTCCTAAAACTTGTTCAAAAAATTGAAGGAGAGACAATATTACCTAACTCATTTTATGAGACCAAAATTACCCTGACACCAAAACCTGGTAAAGATAACACAAAAAAAGGAACACCACATATCAATATCTCTGAAGAATTCAGAAGCAAAAATCCTAAGCAAAATACTAGAAAATCGAATACAATACATTAAAAACATTATACATCACAACGAAATGGGGTCCATTCCAGGGGCACAATGATAGCTTAACATATGCAAATTGATCAACATGATACATCATATAAAAATAATAAAAGATAAAAATCATATGATCATATCAATAGACATAGGAAAAGCATTTGACAAGGTACAACATTCATTTATGATTAAAATACTCAATAAAAATGGGTATAGAAGGAAAGTACTTCAACATAAAAAGGATCTATATGACAAACCCTCAGCTAATAGCATACTTAGTAGTGAAAAACTGAAAGCTTTTCTTTAAAATCAGGAACAAGACAGGCATACCCCATCTCCACTGTTATTCAGCATAATATTGGAAGTCCTAGCCAGAGCAATCAGGCAAAAGAAAGAAATAAAAGGCATCCGAATTGGAAATGAAGAAGTTAAATTGTCACTGTTTGCAGAGTACATGATTCTTTTTACAAAAACCCCTATGGGCCGGTAGAGTGGCGTGGTGGTTAAGCGCTGGTTTGGGAAGCAAGCGGCCCTGGTTTGGATCCCACATATGAGGGCCAGTGACACTGTCCTCAAAAAAACAACAAAAAAACAAACAAACAAAAAACCCCTAAAGACTCCATGGAAAAGCCATTATATACAAGAATAAATGAATACAATAAAGCTGCAGGATAGAAAATCAATGCAAAAAAAATTGTTTGCATTCCTATATACTAACAATGAAATTTCAGAAAAGAAATGAAAAAAAATATTCCTTTTGCAATTGCAACAAAAAGAATAAAATACCTAAGGAACAAACTTAGGAAAGTTGTGAAGGACCTATACACCGAAAATCTTAAGACATTGTTAAAGGAAATTGAAGAAGATACAAAGAAATGGAAAGATATTCCATATTCATGGACTGGAAGAATCAACATAGTTAAAATGGCCATATTACCCAAAGCAATATACAGATTTAATGCAATCCCCATCAAAATCCCAGTGGCATTTTTTTCCAATAAATAGAAAAAAAAATCATCAGATTTGTATGGAATCACAAAAGACCCTGAATAGCTAAAATAATCCTAAGAAAAAAGAACACGGCTGGAGGTACCACACTCCCTGATTTCAGTTTGTACTACAAAGCAACAATAATGAAAACAGCATCATACTGGCAGAAAAATAGACACACAAACCAATGGAATAGAATTGAAAATACAGAAATAACCCACATATATATGGGTAGATAATTTTTGACAAAAGAGCCAAAAACATACAATGGAGAAAAAAAAGCCTCTTCAATAAATGGTGCTGAGAAAATTGGAAAGTCATGTGCAAAAGAATGAAACTAGACTGCTGTCACCATATACCAAAATTAAATCAAAATGGATCATCAAAGACCCAAACACATGACTTGAAACAATAAGTTTTATAGAAAAAAGCATCAGTACTGAAATTGTGGATCTCAGATATTATTAATTTGACTGCAAAGGCAAGAAAGTACAAACAAAAATAAATGAATGGGACTATATCTAACTAAAAGACTTCTGCACAGCAAAAGAAAACATAAAAACAACAAAAAGGTAACCAATCAAATGGGAGAAGATATTTGCAAACAATGCCTCTGATAAGGGCCTATTATTCAAAGTATTTAAAGATCTCATACCATATGACTTCACTGATATGTGGGATATTAAACTGAAAGCAACAAAGAAAAAAGACAAACAAATAAAGAAACAAAAACTCATAGGCACAAACAATAGTTCAGTGGTTGCCAGAGGGTAAGGGGGGAGGAGGGATAGTAGAAGAGGGTAAAGTGTGTCAAATATATGGTGATGGAAGGAGAGCTGACTCTGGGTGGTGAACATACAATCTGATATATAGATGATGTATTGGGTTGTCAGAAAAGTCATGATGTATTTTTGTCTATGTTTTTCAAAGGTCATTTATTTATATAAAGAACAAAGATCAATCAAAGATATATTGCCAGTTTTGTCCAATAACCTTTTGCCATCTTTCAGTGAGCTTCATAATTCCTCATTCATAGAAGGACCTGTCTTTATTTGTGAAAAACTGAACAAGGTGCTGATGTACAGCCTCATCTGAATTGAATGTTATATGATGCAAGGAGTTTTCAAAAGAATGAAACAAGTGGAAGTCTGATGGCACAAGGTCAGGCAAGTATGGTGGGTGTGGCAACACATCCCATCAAAGCTCCAATAATTTTTGATGGGTGATCAAACTTGTGTGTGGTCTCATGTTGTTGCGATGGAACACAACTCCTTTACAATTAACAAGCTCTGGATGTTTCTGGATGATGGATTTGCTCAATCTGTCCAAATGCCGACAGTACACATTTGAATTGATTGTTTGGTTCCTTGGTAGGAGCTGGAAAAACACGATACCTTTACAACAACTTTTTTTTTTTTTTTTTTTTTTTTTTTTTTTTTTGAGGGCAGTGTCACTGGCCCTCATATGTGGGACCCGAACCAGGGCCGCTGGCTTCCTAAGCCAGCATTTAACCACTGCGCCACTCGGCCGGCCCAAAACACGATACCTTTAAAATCCCACCTCTCTGAGAGCATAAACTTCCTCTGATGAATGTCTGCTTTCAATGTCGTTTGAGGCGAATTATCACGTGGAGACCAAGACCTTTTGTGCACCACATTGTTGTAAACAATCCATTTCTCATCACCAGTTATCAGTTGCTTCAAAAAAGGATCGTTTTCCTCACGTTTAATGAACATATGCAGATGTTTATACGTGCTGTCAAATGAACTTCTTTGAGTTCATGCACAACCCAAATATAGAGCTTGCTTACGTATCCCAGATTCTTCAGGTGGTTATGAATGTTTGTATGATGGGTGTTCAATGTTTCTGCAATCTCTCGTGTCATGTAATGTGGGTTTGACTCAATCAATGCCTTTATTTTGTTGTCATCAACCATGGTGGGCCTCCCTGACTGAGGAGCATCATTGAGATAAAAATCACCAGCACAGAATTTTGTGAACCATTGTGGGCTCTGACGTTCTTGTAGAGCATTGTCACTGTAAACTTTATCCAACTTTTCACAAGCTTGACGAGCGTTCTTCCCTTTATGGAAGTAAAACAGTAAAATATGGCTAAAATGCACAGTTTGGCCTTTCATCTTCAGCTTGTTGTAAAATCTCAAAAACTCAACAAAATCACTCAATTTTTTTAAATGAAGCTAGAACTGTCAGCTGTCAAATGACAAAATAACATAGATGCAAATGACTCTAGTACTTCCAAAAATGAACTAGTGCCATCTGTTGCAAATATGTGTCATGAGTTTTCCGACAACCCAATATTACAGAATTGTACACTTGAAACCTATGGATAGATCACCCAATGGTTTTACTAACCATTGTTACCCCAATAAATTTTAATTAAAAAAAAACTCATACAACTCAACAACATAAAAATCATACAACCCAATTTAAAAAATGGGCAGAGGACCTGAACAAACACTTCTCCCAAGAAGACATACAAACAACCTACTGATATATGAAAAAAAAAAAAAAGCTCAACGTCACTAGCTATTAGGGAAATGCAAATCAAAGTCCCAATGGGATACCACCTCAAATGTGTTAGAATGGCTATTATCAAGAGACAAGTAATAAGTGTTGGAGAGGTTGTAGAGTAAAAGGAATCCTCATGTACTGCTGATGGGAATGTAAATTGGTAGAGCCACTATGGAACAATATGGACATTCCTCAAAAAATTAAGATTAGAATTACCATAGGACCCAGCACTTCCTCTCCTGGGTTATCTTCCCCCCAAATCTGAAATTATTTATATAGTGATCGCATATGTAATCTAAGGTTCATTGCAGCATTTTTCACGTTGGCCAAGACATTGAAACACCAAAGTTTTCTTCTGTAGATGACTGGTTAAAGAACATGTGGTATATATGCACAACGGAATATTACTCAGCCATAAGAAAAGATAAAATTCTGTCATTTGTGACAACATGTACCCATCTTGAGATTATTATGCTAAGTGAAATAAGTCAGACAGAAAAAGTTAAGAACAATATGATTTCACTCATATGTACGATATAAAACTAAAAGCAACAAACCAAATAGACAAAAAACAAGCAAAAACTCATAGACACAGACAACACTTCACAGGCTACCAGAAAGTAAGAAGTGAGGGGCAGGCAGAAGATAGTAAAGACAGTCAAATATACGTTGATGGAAGATTTGACTTTGGGTGGTGAACACATAATACAATATATAGATGATGTATGATAGAAGTCTACACTTGACACCAACATAATTTTGTTAACCAATGTCACCCCAATAAATATATATATTTGCTTATAGATATATAAATGCACTGATATATTTAAAGGAAGCTTTTAGAGCATTTACTTACCCAAGAAATATGTTAAATCAAGTCAGTGATGTTTTGGATTATTGTTTCCTTCACTGTTATTCTAAGCCTGCCTTTATAAATACTTTAATTAATAGTGTCAATTCTTTCATTGAAAGGGACTAATTTTGCATAAAATGAGGCATTTATTGTCTAGTGCTTTTTATATCATAAGGTTTTAAAGGAGTATATCATCTTGATAGTGTATCAGTTCAAGCAAGTCTGCCAGTTAAAATTTTCTTCCTCTGCACAATAAGGTTTCGACATAAAGACATTCCAATTATCAATATTTTAGCTGGTTTGATTAGCAAAACATTGATATAATCTATGTATTGATGAAAACTGACACCATACTAAAACTATATTATTTTGGTCATCTATATAACTCAACTACACTAGCCCTTCAAAGATTGATGTATTTTTAAAATTTATATGCAATAGTGGCCAAAAGTATCAATTCACCTGATGAAAGTACCAAACCAAATAGCATGAAGTAAAACTGCATTTGAACTAGAGGTTGTAAGTTTTTCATACACTTATTATAACTCAGCTCATCATATATCTATGTCTATAATTGCCTATTTGGCCATATAATTGTAAAAATGTTGAGTATCCTCAACATAAGCTCAATTTTTCACACAGATAAATTAGCTGTTCAGAAACCTAAGCATATATCATTGATTTAAAAATGTCCTTCATTTAAAATAAGGAAGTTTAAGGGCCAGCCGAGTGGCTCAGTTGGTTAAGAGCTCACTCAAGAGTGGGAACTCAGTTCTGAGCAACAGCAGTTCGATGCCCAGCCGGAACTGAGTTGCCACTGAGCTGCCAACAGGTAGCAGGATGGCTCAGCTAAAAACAAATGAATAAAAAATAAAAAAAATAAATAAAATAAGAAAGTTTATTCCCTATCCTGGTGAAGGAAATTGACATACAAGCCCAGGATGTGCAGAGAGTTCCAAATAGGCTGAAACCAAACAGACCCACAAGACACATCATAGTTAAAATGGCAAAGCTTAAAGACAAAGACAGAATCCTAAAAGCAGTAAAAGAAAGACACCAGGTTACATACAATGGAACTCCTATTAGACTAAGAGCTGACTTGTCTACAGAAACTCTGCAGGGCAGAAGGGAGTGGCAGGAGACAACTAAAGTGACACAAAATAAAGGGCTACAACCAAGATTGCTCTACCCATCATGGCTATCACTTAACATTGAAGGAGAAATAAAGAGTTTCTCAGAAAAGAATAAGCTTAAGAAGTTCATTACCACCAAGCCAGCATTGCAGGAAATGTTAAAAGGGCTCTTTTAAACAGAAGAAAGGGGAAAACAAGCTAACCCAGGAAGACAAGAAATACAAATAACAAAATGGCAATAAGTATGCACCTATCAGTAATCACTTTAAATGTGACCAGGCTAAATATTCCAATCAAAAGACACAGAGTGGGGCCGGCCAAGGGGCGCGGCAGTTAAGAGCTCGCTTGGGAAGCCAGCGACCCTGGTTCGGTCCCACAAACGAGGGCCAGTGATACTGTCCTCAAAAAATAAATAAATAAATAAATAAATAAATAAATAAATAAATAAATAAATAAAATAAAGACAGAGTGGTTGAGTGGATAAGAAAACAGGACCCATGCATATGCTGTCTACAAGAGACACATCTCAGATCAAAAGACACACACAGACTGAAAGTAAAGAGATGGAATGAGATATTTCATGCAAATGGAAATGAGAAAAAGCTGGAGTAGCAATACTTATTTCAGACAAAATAGAATTTAAAATGAAGACTACAATAAAAGACAAAGAAGGGCACTACATAATAAGAAAGGGATTGATTCAACAAGAGGACATAACCCTACTAAACATCTATGCACCCAGTATAGGAGATTCTAAATATATAAAACAGATTTTGACAGACAGAAAAACAGAGATCAACAGTAACACTATCATAGTAGGGGACTTCAATGCCCCGTTGTCACCAATTGACAGATCCTCCAGACAGAAAATCGACATGGACAAAGTGGCCTTAAATGACACTTTAGACCAGCTGGATTTAATTGATATTTTTAGAGCATTTCACCCCAAAGCTACAGAATATACATTCTTCTCAACTGCACAAGGAACATTCTCCAAGATAGACCACATGTTAGGCCACAAAACAAGTCCAAACAAATTTAAGAAGACTGAAATCATATCAAGGGTCTTCTCTGACCATAATGCTATGAAACTAGAAATCAATTATAAGAAGAAATCTGGAAAGCTTACAAACACATGGAGGCTAAATAACATGCTACTAAATAGTGAGTGGGTCAAAAATGAGATCCAGGAGGAAATCAAAAGATACCTCGAGACAAATGAAAATGAAAACACCACGACCCAAAATCTCTGGGATGCAGTGAAAGCAGTCCTAAGAGGGAAGTTCATAGCAGTGCAGGCCTACCTAAAGAAGGAAGAAAAATCTCAAATCAACAGACTAACTTTACACCTAAGGGAATTCTAAAAAGAACAGCAAAACAAGCGAAAAGGCAGTATAAGGAAGGAAATAATAAAGACGAGAGCAGAAATCAATGAAATAGAGAACAAGAAAACAATACAAAAGATCAATGAAACCAAGAGTTGGTTTATTGAAAAAAACAAAATTGACAAACCCTTAGCCAGACTCACCAAGAAAAAGACAGGACACAAATTAGTAAAATCAGAAATGAAAGAAGAGAAGTGACAACAGACACCACAGAAATAGAGAAAATGTTAAGAAAATATTATGAACAATTATATGCTAACAAATTTGACAATCTGGAAGAAATGGATAAATTTCTAGAAGCATACAATCTACCTAGTCTGAACCAAAAAGAAACAGAAACTCTGAACAGACTGATTACTGCCAAAGAAATTGAATCAGTGATCAACAATGTTCCAACAAACAAAAGCTCTGGACCAGATGGCTTCACAGGTGAATTTCACAAAACTTTCATAAAAGAATTAATACCTATTCTCCTCAAACTATTCCAAAAAATACAGAAGGAGGGAAGGTTCCCACACTCTTTCTATGAAGCCACTATCACCCTGATTCCGAAGTCAGACAAAGATATTACAAAAAAAGACAACTACAGGACGATATCCCTAATGAACATAGATGCAAAAATTCTCAACAAAATACTAGCAAACCGAGTTCAGCATGTCATTAAAAAGATCATAGAGCACGATCAAGTGGGATTCATTCCTGGTATGCAGGGTTGGTTCAATATCCGCAAGTCAATTAACGTAATACATCACATTAACAAAATGAAAAATAAAAATCATATGATTATATCAATAGATGCAGAAAAAGCATTTGACAAAATCCAACAGCCATTTATGATAAAAACTCTTATCAAAGTGGGAATAGTGGGATCATATCTCAACATAATAAAGGCCATATATGATAAGCCCACAGCAATCATCATACTCAATGGGGAAAGGCTAAAAGCTTTCCCCTTAAGAGAAGGCTGCCCACTTTCACCACTTCCATTTAACATAGTTCTGTAACTTCTAGCCACAGCAATCAGACAAGAAAATGAAATAAAGGCATCCAAATTGGAAAAGAGGAAGTAAAATTGTCATTATATGCAGATGACATGATACTATATATAGAGAATCCCAAAGACTCCACCAAAAATCTGCTAGAATTGATCAACGAATTTGGTAATGTAGCAGGATACAAAATAAATATGCAGAAATCAGTTGCATTTGTATACACCAGTAATAAACTGTCAGAAGAAGAAATCAGGAAATCAATCCCTTTTACAATTGCTTCAAAAACAATAAAATATCTAGGAATCAATTTAACTAAAGAAGTAAAAGACCTGTACTCACAAAATTATGAGACACTGAAGAGAGAAATCAAAGAAGATTCAAATAAATGGAAATACATACCATGCTCATGGATAGGAAGAATTAATATAGTTCAAATGTCAATACTACCCAAAGCAATATATAGATTCAATGCAATTCCAAGCAAACTACCAAGGTCATTTTTCTCAGAAATAGAACATATAATCCAAAAATTTATATGGAGCCACAAAAGACCCCGAATAGCCACAGCAATCTTGAGAAATAAGAACGAAGTGGGAGGCATCACACTACCTGACATCAAAATATACTACAAGGCTACCGTAATCAAAACAGTATGGTACTGTCATAAAAACAGACACATAGACCAATGGAACAGAATAGAGAGCCGAGGAATAAACTCATCCACATATGGTCATTTTATCTATGACAATGGAAGCAAGAATTTACATTGGAGTGAAGATCGTCTATTTAATAAATGGTGCTGGGAAAATTGGACTGACATGTGCAAAAAAATGAAAATGGACCACCTACTTACACCATATATGAGAACAAACTCAAAATGGATTAAAGACTTCAATGTAAGACCTGAAACCATAAAACTCCTAGAAGAAAACATAGGGAGTAAGTTTGCAGACATTACCCTAAGTAATGTTTTTACTGATATATCCCCCTCAGGCTAGGGAAATAAAAGAAAAAATGAACATACGGGATTACATCAAAGTTAAAAGTTTTTTCACAGCAAAGGAAACAAATCATCAATAAAACTAAAAGGCAGCCTACTGAATGGGAGGAGGTATTTGCCAAGGACATATCTGATAAGGGGTAAATATCCAAAATTTATAAAACAATCATGAAACTCAACACCAAAAAGACAAACAGCGCCATTAAAAATTGGGCAGAGGATATGAAGAGGCATTTCTCTAAAGAGGACATACAGATGGCCAACAGGCATATGAAAAAATGTTCAACCTCACTAATCATCAGAGAAACGCAAATAAAAACCACAATGAGATGCCACCTCACTCTGGTCAGAATGTCTATCATCAATAAATCAACAAACAGAAAGTGCTGGCAAGGGTGTGGAGAAAAGGGAACCTGGTGCACTGTTGGTGGGACTGCAAATTTGTGCAGCCATTATGGAAATCAGTATGAAGGTATCTCAAAAAACTGGAAATGGAACTACCGTATGACCCAGCAATTCCACTCTTGGGTATCTACCTAGAAGAATCCAAGACGCTAATTCGAGAAAATATATGCACCCCTATGTTTATTGCAGCACTATTTTCAATAGCCAATACTTGGAAACAACTGAAATGCCCATCGGTAGATGACTGGATTAAGAAACTGTGGTACATTTATACAATGGAGTATTACTCCGCTATAAAGAAGAATGAAATCGTACCATTTGCAATGATATGCATAGACCTAGAGACTATTATGTTAAATGAAATAAGTCAGTCGGAGAAAGACAAATATCATATGATCTCACTTATATGTGGAGTTTGAAAAACTGAATGAATGAGCAAAAGAAACTGAAACAGTCTCATAGATATAGAGGAAAAACAGGGTTGCTATTTGGGAGGGTAGTGGGGATGAGTGAGAAGAGGAAGGGATTAGATAGCATAAATAGGTAACTACAATATTGCCACAGGGATATGAAAGACAGTTTGGGGAATATAATAATGTAAAAATGTTGTGGGGTGTCAGATGCTCACATGTCTTGTTAGGGAGACCACTTCATGCATGGAGTAGAGGTTTGATCATGGCACTATACACCTAAAACTGATGTTGTATAATATTGTATGCCAACTGTAATTGAATATATAGATAGTCATGGGATGTGGATTATACTGTGGAAGGGAGTCAAAGTAATTGTGATAGATATATATGATATCGGGGGGAGGAGTGGGGTGGCAAATTGGGGGAGGAGTCTTGTCACTTTGAGGGGTAAAAAGTATAACTATTGCACTGTGTTGTATACCTGTTGCTAAGTTTTTCAAGAAAATTTTATTGCACAATTAAAGAATAAAGGAATTTAAAAAAATAAAATAAGTAAAAATAAATAAATAAAATAAGGAAGTTAAAAAAACATTCAAAATTCTTAACATAATTTATAAAAAATTATTAATTGATCTCACATACAAATTTATAAAATTGTGTTAAATGTATAGGCAAAATGTAAATACACATTTATGCTCAACAAAAAAAATAAATAAATAAGGGGAAGTGGGAGCACCCAGGTGTAAGCACGTTAGCTCCTTTAAGGAACAGAACAGGAAAAGGGCAGAGGTTAGTGCGCCAACCAGATTGGCCAACTGTATTCTGGCTCTGATTGGCCCAAAGATGGGGCTCAGCCCACTCTTGATTGCTCAGTTGCAGGGGATGTGTGCATAGGGATTCTAGAGTTAAACAAGGAAACTGAGGCAGGAGAAAAATAAATCCTGGAACTCAGGCGGTCAGACCTCGAGGTCTCCTCTAATGGGGTGCTGTGTGTGTGCGGAAGAGTTGGGCTCTGAAGGGAGATATCAGCCCAACCTGTATGCTAGTCTGTCCCAGGAAGCACCTCAGCCGATTGTGACTGGGTGACTTGGTGTGGTTCCGTGTGCTATGTGATTCTGTGCATCTGTGTTTGTGATTGTGTCTGAGTGACTGTGTATCTGTAAGTAGTGGGAATGACTATGCCTAGGGCTGTTGACTGTGAATGATTGTGTGCCTGTGTAACTATGGCTGTGTTTGAATATCTTTGTGTGACTGAATGTCTTTGTGGTTTCTTGTCTGTGTGATTCGAAGCTTGTGTAATGGTATTCTGTGTGGTACTGTGTGTATGACTGTTTTGGTGGTTTTCTCTCTAGGTGTGGCTGTTATCTTTGTGATAATATTACTGGATATTTGTGTATGTGATTTTATGTATCTATATGTGTCAGTGTGGCTTGGTCTATGTGCAGTTGTGTGTGATTGTGTGCCTGACTGTGACACATGCTTGAGTGAGTGGTTTTGCTCACCTAGGTCCCTTTAAGAGAATTTGCGTGGTGTGTATTTGTCTGAGTGCTTGACCATCCCTGTATCTAAAAGACACAGATCTACCATGACTGACCCATTCTCCATTGGGGAAAGTAAGGCCTAGAAAGCAATACAGACTTGCTCAAGGTCACAGTGGGCCAGGTGCAGAGCAGAGCCAGGACAGAGATCCAGGCCTCCTGATTCCCAGGACTGGCCCCTGCCCACCCAGGAATATTTCTTCCCACATAGACACTCTGGGAACTTGTGTGTGCAGTGTACTCTGCCTCACACATTGTCTATGACTGAGTGTGATGGCAGTAATTGTGGGATTGTATCTGAATGTGATTACAGGCCTGCATGTCCCCATATGCCTGGAGCCTGTATGTTCCTGGACTCTCCCACTTTCTAGGCCCTTTTTGCCCCTAATATCCAAATAAAATGGTTTGAACCCTCCACCTCACACAGCAGGGAGTCCATCACCACCTTGAAATGTCTGGGATTCTGCATAACCCTTATTCTTCTGGACACCTACCTCCTCCTGGAGCCAGTGGCCTCTCTCCTTCTACTCCTTCCTTTTCCTCAAAGCTCCCTGCCCTGGAGCTGTTGTGGGTGCTGCAGTTCTCTATGTTCAGTGGCTATCAGAGGGTAATGACAGCGTACACACTAGAAAACCCAAATCAAAGCTCCGGCATTCTGCCCTGTGAAATCCATCATTCCTACTGGTCACATCATCCCAGGGGCCTTATCTCCCAGCCAAATGCCTCTCTCTCTGGACCTTTATCCTCTTGCTTCATCTTTCAGGGCCAAACATGTCCATTTAGTGCCTTACCCTAAAGTAAATCTCTCCCCAAGAGAGACTCTGCTCTCCTTTCTAGGAAACCACGCTAATTCCAGACATTTTGTTTCATTTGAAGTGAAATTCACATAACATAAAATGAGCCATTTAAAATGTACAATTCAGTGGCATTTAGTACATTCACAATGTTGTGCAACCACTACCTCTATTTAGTCCTAGAACATCTTCATCACCACCACCCCCCAAAAAAAAATTAAGACCTCATATAAGAGATAGTTAGCACACTAATTCCTCAGTCTGAAAATGTGTAATTGTAGGGGAAAATTAAGTATTGTCTTGCCTTTCATTTATATTTTTTTCAATATAACCAAATAGTTTTATTTGAAAAAGACTTTTCTTTACAGTAGAATTCCAGAGAATTTATGTAGAATTAGTATAATAAGAAAATGTCAATTGTGCTCACCATAATAAAACAATTAATTCATCCAAAGGTCATCAATGGAAGCTAAAAAACAATACTAATGAAATACATGAAATACTAATGGGGACTGTATATTTGCAGGATGCTGAAACTTTTATCTGAATTGTTGGTCATAAGGGGGAAAATGTATTTTTGCAACATAGAGACTAGGTGAATTCCACCTGATTCAACTGATCAAACTTAGCATCATTAAGAATGGAACAGACACATCAGACATGATGTGCTTCCTGATAATGTGCCTACTGTGATGCAGTATGGGGTACAGAACATTGAATATGCAACATTTGGTAAAAAAGATGTTGAACTTGAATCTAATCCAGTTATTCCATCTAACTTCCAATGTGACTACGATACAGGAATAGAAGACTATAGTAACTACTGCTACTAATTATTTATACACAACAAAGGACCTAAGCATCATGTTAAAATGTAAATTCTGATTCAGTCAGTATGGGATGGAGCTCAATATTCTGCCTTTCTAGCAAGTTCTCAAGTGATGTTGATGTATTTTAATCCTTCCTACAGCACACTGAGTATCAGATGTTAGAAGATAAAAGAAATCAAACAGATAAATTCAAAGTATAAGATATTCCACAGGTCTAGTCTCATCAGCTGCTCAATGGCATGAAAAAAAAAATGGGATCAAGCTGTTTAGAACCACACTTATTTTAATTACTGTATGTCTGTAAAGTATACAAACACTATGGGGTCATCTCTCTGAAAGCTTCAGGGAGTCTACAGCTCTCACAGGGGATGCTGAGGTCATCAGCAGCAAAGGCCACCTGAGTCCACTACAGAGCAGGCTACTGGGCGTGAACATAGCACTGGCCTGCAAGGCTGATATGAGGAGCACCCAAAATTCTTAGCAAAGCTCATCTCCCCAACAATCCTTTCAGTGAAGTTATTCTCTGTTTTTTTTTTGTTCCACTGTTTTGCTGTAGGTTCTTAATTGGATACTTGAGCCCTCCCAGGGCTATTTTCATTTGTGGATTGCTGTCTAATAGTTTTTTCTGTTTGTTTGTTTTGTTTTGTGGGGGAACTAAGGCCATTATTTCCTATTCTGCCATCTTGCTGATGTCACTTGTACTCCTCACTCTACACTTAATTACTCCTTATTTTATTCTTAATTTGGCTTAAATTGTTCTTCTTTTTCTAGTATCCTGATACAAAATCTTAGTTTAATGAGTTTTGCACTTTCTATTATATGCATTTAAAACTATCAGTTTTCCTCTAATAATGGATTTCACTGCATACCACAACTTTTGATATATTTATTGTAATTTTCACTTAGTTCAAAATATTATTAAACATTTTTCTTGAGATTTCTTCTTATACCCTGTCTTATTTAATGGCATGTTTCCTAATCCCCAAATGTTTAACAATTTCTAGTTATCTTTCTGTTATAATTTCTAGTTTAATTTGTTTCCTTATCGGCAATGGCTGTTTTCACACTACAATTTCAGAGTTAAGTGTTGCACAAGAAGCCATATGACTCCCAAAGCCCAAAATACTTATTATCTGGGTATTTAAAACAACAAAAAAAGTTTGCTGACCCCTGTTTACATCACTACTCATAAAGGGAATACATATTTTAAAAAATTAGATACCACTTCACACTCCCTAGAATAACTAAAATTAAAAAAATAAAATAATAAAATAAAACTGACCATACCCTGCTGATGAAAGTGTAAAATGGTACAATTGTTTTGGAAAACAGATTGCCCACTCTTTTCTTTTATTTTGAAATAACTTAAAGCTTACTAAAGTTGCAAAATTGTGTAGAGTTCTTGTGTATTTTTCACTCAGTTTTCCCAAATGAAAACGTCTTAGAAATCATAGAACAATGTTAAAACCAGGACCTTGACATTTGTACAATGTTAATGACTAAACCACAGAACTTATTCAGATTTTCCCAGGTTCTTGTAGTTGCTAGGGCGTACAAGGATAGATGGCATAATAAAACTATTTCCAAATATTCAAAGCAGATAATGATGGCAAGATTTTGTTGGATATTGGGGAGCGGTAGATTTTTAGGGTTTCCTTTTTACCTTGATGACTGCAGTAGAAGCCTAGGAAAAAGTTATATTATCTCCTTTCCACTAGCTAAGTCTTGAACAATTTTGAGAAATAGGCAATTTTACTCCACATGGGCATGTCGTTATTGATGCATGTGAAGATTTCTGGGACAGTCAAGAATCACAAGTTCCCAAGCCCTTTTTGACCTTTACTAAAATGTTTCAAAGAGTTCTTAGTCCCACTGTGCAGACCTCTTTCTGATGCCAGGGAAAGCTGTGGGAGACCAAGAGATCTTTAGTCAGGATCTGTCATGCTTCACTCTTCATACCTATTTGGGAATATAACATTTAAGTGTATGAAGTCTTTCTTGAGCCCTGTAAGTATACTTGAGGATATCTCCAAAGGGTTGATTTTAGATGAAGTATGTGGTTCTTTCATCATGGAAGATAATGAGGATTTAAATTCTTGGTCTTTATATTCACAAGCACACACACACAGAGACACAAGCCCATTGAATGTTTATACGCATATGTATGTGTGTATGTGTGTGCTACACACACATACACACATGCATATACAAATTACTGTGGAATTTATAATAGCATTAATTAGACCAAATTCCCAATACCCAATTTCATACTTAATTTAAAACAAACATATCCCTTTTTTTCTAATGGCCAGTCACTTGTCCCAATTTGT
The DNA here is from genome assembly GCA_033961575.1 of Aselliscus stoliczkanus. NCBI lineage: Eukaryota > Metazoa > Chordata > Mammalia > Chiroptera > Hipposideridae > Aselliscus > Aselliscus stoliczkanus. The sequence continues at coordinate 69,895,969 of CM066737.1, read as the reverse complement.
TCTTTCTCCCATGATCAGGCCACTCCCACCTGCAGCCCTCTAATTGAAGTATATTAAGTGAATTTGCCAGGATTCTCCACACTCTTTGTCCCTACCACTCTGTCAGTATAGTGATTTTAGGATGGCTCCCGATGTGTTTCTTCAGTTTATTTAAGACTGTAAAATGTCTGGCAGGAAGCATCCAAAGGTTGTGGTATGTTCTTGGTAACCTTCATTATTTTCATTATTTTCAGAATCCACCACCAATGACATGGAAAGCCACACCAACCATGTACACAGTACCTTTAAGGGTGTTGCCATATTCTGTTTGTTTCATTGGTGTGTTTATGTCTATATGTTTATCACACTGTTGTAATTACTTGCTACTTTAAGATATAGTATAATATCTAGTAGGGAAAATGTTTCTATATCAGTTTGCTTTTACAAAAAAATGCCATAGTATATCATATTTTAGAAATATTTTCAACATGTATTATAAGGTGAGAGGTTAAATGAGATTGAGAGCATTTGTGCTGTTGATAGATAAAAGACATGAAGATAAATTGAAAGAGAATTGACATCAAAATATTGAGATTGTCTATCTAAGAAATAAAAGTACTTTGCCATTTATTAACATCTCATTTTATGTTCATTAATAGGGTTTTATATTTGTCTTAGCATGGGCCCTGCATAATACTTTTTCATTTTATGACTAGGTGTTTTATGTTTTTATTCTTGTTATAATTATAAACTAGATAATTTCCCCAATATATTTCCTAAATTATGGTTGTTGGTATATGTTAAAGTTTATAATTTATTCATTTGTAACTGATCATCTCACCTGACTTATTATTTCTAATACTTTCTCAATTGATTTTTCAATATTTCCTAAATGGTTAATCATTCCATCAACAAATAATACTATTTTACCTCCTTCTCTTATATGCATTACATTTAGTTTTGTTTAATTTAATTTGGCTTCAACTTCTAAGCAATGTTATAATAGTAAAAATAGACACCTTTGCTTTGCTCATGAAATTAAGAAGAATCATTTTTGCTTTATTCTTAAGTATAAGGCTGGGTATTGGTGATTTTATATCCTTATGAATATATATTATGTTAAGGGAGCAGTTTTCTATTCTTATCTATTAACCACAGCATGTCTATCAGAAATTGATTTTGAATTCTGTAAAATAGTTCCCAACCTCCATTAAGATAATGTAATTTTTTTTACATATTAATATGAAGAATTACGTATATGAAGAGTCTAATGTTAAACCATGATTGAATTCTTGGATTGAAATCTATTTGTTCATGTGTTTTATATTATATATGAATCTAGATTTTATTTTAGGAAAGATTTATAATTTTATAAGTGAATATGTGAAGATTAATTTTGTCGTGCTTTGTGAGATTTTTACATCAGGATCATGCCATATTTATACAAGGATTGGAAAGCATTTCCTTTACATCTATGTTATGGAAAATCTTAAATATTTAAGGTATTAGATCCATGTCTTATTGAGAAATAATTCTGTGATATTATCATTTATTTTTTATTTCTGCCTTGTATATTGGTCTACCTAATTTTTGAAAGATACATATCTCAGAAAATTATGTACATATTATATATGTATATTTCTATAAATATATAAATATATATATATCTTAGAAAAATTATATAGATAGATGATAGATAGATAGATTTTATATATATACACAAATTCCCACCCCTTCAACTAAGTTTGTGGGATACCACTGGTCTCCTTTTATTGTCATGCCACACTTCCCATCTTCATCTTTCCAAATAAGGGAATATTAGTTGAATTTGCCAAAACATCCTATACTTCCTACTCATAACTTACCAACCCTCCTTCAAATAGGGGAGTTTAGTGCTGGCTTCCTGAAATTTCCTTCAATTTGTTTCACAGTGTAAAATATCTGGCAGGAACTATCCAGGTACTTTACAGTATGATGAACTCTATGCACTTAACACCTATTACCACACCATCAATCTTTGCTTCTCTTAAGTCACTGTGTTTTGTTTGGGGAGTTTTGTTTTTTGTTTTGTTTTTGCTTTTGCAGTACCCTGTTTCTTGGAAGTCAAAACATAAGCTTTCTTTTTTTCATTTTTTTAAAACTTTACAGATAGACTAACATAATTTGAAGTGCAGAATACTCAAGCTTATTTTCAAATTACAAGTAGATTTCTAGAAACAATAAGTGACAAGGTATAGTTTTAAAAATCCCATCGTACCAGGGCCTTACATAATAAGAATTAAGGTCACATTATAGAATAATAGCATGTTCATTCACTATATAATTGTGAGAATATACTTTTCAGAGTCATATGTAAATAAATTAATGCTTACACATATACAGCACTAATTGTTTTCAGTAAGATCCCATGACATTTTATGTGAAATGAAAACAATGAAGAAAGAAAAAATTTGATAGAAACCATTTAGATTATTTGAGCTCCTCAGAAGTTTTAAAGAAGTGGGTGGGTAGAAGTAATCCATTTCTCTCTTCAAGATGCTCTTAATTCATATTTTATAATTCATATCATTAAAATTCATAATTCATATCACCAAAAACTTGAAGAAGTTTAACAGGTTTCATTCAGTATTACCATTGTTACATTATGAAACAAATTCTGGTGTTTTGAATCAAAACTGATGGGGTTTCTTCCCAGTTGTCCACATATTTTGCAGATATCTCTATGTTGCTATAGCTATAATTAATAGAAAAAAGGATCTCCAAATTTCTTGGGGATAATTTTGAACCACCGTGATATTCCTTTTCAAGGGGATTAATAAAGGAGTCATTAAAAATCAAGGACTTGGGCCGGCCAAGTGGTGCATTGGTAAAGAGTTGGCTTGGGAAGCCAGCTCTGGGAAGCAGGACCCCGATTGAGATCCCACATTAGGACCAGTGATGCTGTACCCTCTGAAGCTAGGATGGTGAACGGTTGCTGGACCTGGAGCTGGGCTGTCGTCAGTCACCAGTGATGGCATAGGCTGCAGCCCCTGCTGCCGTGGGCTGTCTTAAAGCTACTGTGAGTGGCTGGCAGGCAGAGTGAGCAGCCTGCAGCCAGCGTGGGCTGCCAAAAACTGCCGTGAGCAGCTGTCCAGTGGCCGGCAACCCATCTGCCTCACCCAGGAAGAGCACAATGAAAACGGTACCAACATGGGCCAATGAAACGATGTCCTCCGCAACTAGACTGAAAAAATAAAGGACAACAAGTTGTCTGTTCCCCTTCCCAGATTCCCCAATGCTGTTCCCCTCTCCTAATTCCCCAATAAAATCTTTAAAAAAAATCAAGGACTTATATCACATCACTGAGAATAAATAATAGTGATTTAAATATGTACAGTTTTGTTACTCCTTCAGCAGACACCTGAATCCCAGAAATACAAAGAGCATATAGAAGCAACAAGTGAAGGAGGTTAATTTACTAGAAACCATATTGACAGACAAAGTAGTTTGAGTGAGCATGGGTCATGAATGCATTGATGGGAAATAATAGTAGAAAGTGAGTTTTCACTATGAATGGAAAATCTTATCTTCTGAATTCCAGTAGCCCAAAAGACCAATGGAAGTCATAGCACTCTCTTCTAATAGTGTTACAAAGGAGACCTTCAACTGTAGTCAACATATACATTTAGTTGTTATTGGGAGCTTTGCTAAGATGTCCCTTAGATTTGATTGTGTTTTTTTATAGGTCTCCCTTACAGTAATTTTTTTTTTTAAGATTTTATTGTGGAATTGGGGCCAGGGAACAGCATTGGGGAACCGGGGAAGGGGAACAGACAAGTTGTTGTCCTTTTGTTCTTCAGTCTAGTTGTGGAGCATATTGCTTCACTGGCCCATGTTAGTATCATCATTGTGCTCTTCCCGGGTGAGGCAGATTGGTTGCCGACCTCTGGACGGCAGCTCACACCAGCTGCCAGCTGCTCATGCTGGCTGCCGCCCACTCACTGTAGCCTATGGCAGCCCACTGCAGCAGGGGCTGCAGCTATGCCGTGCCGGGGACTCACAGCAGCCCAGCTCCAGGTGGAGCTGTTGTTCACCATCTTAGCTGTATAGGACAGTGTCACTGGCCCTCATATGTGGGATCGGAACCGGGGCCGCTGGCATCCCAAACCAGCTCTTAACCAATGCACCACTCAGCCAGCCCCCCCTTACAGTAAATTTTAAGCTATGAAAGTCAGCACCAATAAGGTTACCAATAGCTAAAGGATCAGCAGACAATATTCTGACATCCAGCCCAGTGACACCAAATATGAACTCCTAAGGATAAAATAACATTTTCTCTGCCAAATAGATACTGTGGGTAATATATGATGCTTAAGATGATGGCCATGAGTTTTCTCTGAAATTAGCAATAATACCATACAGTATCTTTGAGAAGTCAGAGTCCATGATTTTCCTGTAAGTGGATCATAGTGCTCTTGAAAGAGCCAATCATTGTTTTCAACTATCTGAAATTAAAATGTACTATTTACATATCATTTTTATCTGATTTAGGAGGTGAGTTTCATGTACTTAAACTATCCAGAAAAATTTAAATAATCTGTCTGTGATCACTGTTATTTCTTGAATCCGATCTTGTTCCATGTCTCTAAAAGATCCCTGAATGTCTGACTGAAGCTTCAAAGAGAATCATCACAACTGGATATCAGAGCCCAAGGTATAGACATAAAGAGCATGGTGGTACAGTGAAGTCATGTTAAAACCAAATATTTCAAGGCCATGGAGAAGAAAAATCGAAGGGACAGGATGTCAAAAGCAAATGTCTAGTTAATAATTATTCTTAAATCAGTTTTGAATATGGAAGGAAGGTGTCAGGGTACAACCACTTACACTATCCTTTTATTGAAGTTAATGTCTAATACATAAGTTGTTTCTGATATATGTAGACGAGCCAGTGGTGCAATTATAAGCAATAAGGGGTGAACAATATCAGAGTAAATTCAAAAAGTAAGAAAGTGAAGTGCTTACGCACAAGCCAAATTTAACCAGTAAAAATAGAAACCAGTAACAGCAACAGAGAAATAAAATTCTGAAGAGCTATAAACTGATAGGGTTAAAACAAGTGCATTTGAATAGAAAAATGGAGGAGTAGCAGGGAAAGGTGGAACAGGAAGTGGGGAGTGAGAGGCAGCGCAAACGTCATAAAGATTGCCAGGTCACAAAGCCGGCTGGCTTAAAGCTGTCAGCAACAGGGTTTATCTGTTTGGGAAGCAAAAAGTGGCGACTTCCCTCTGGAGACCTGCCCAACTTTTCTTCACTGGTTCTCTCTGACCTACATTAATCCTAACTCAGCCATCATCCCTGATTCCCAAAGTAGTGATAACAAGCCTCAAGAAAATGGAGGCACCAGAAGAAATCCTCGTGGAGACTCCGAGTTCCACCCAAGGCACTTCATTCATGTTGACCAGTAACACTGATACAGTAAAGTCCTCATCTCACAAGAGGGCAAGAGAAAGAGGAAAGCAGTACTTACCAACGGAGTCAGGGAAGATCCTCCGTGACTGGTTGTTTGAGCACCAGTTTAAAGCCTACCCTTCAGAAGCAGAGAAGCGAATGCTGTCGGAGCAGACCAGTTTGTCTTTATTGCAGATCACTAGCTGGTTCACCAACTCCCGCACACGAGTTCTTCGGGAAATGCTTCAAAGGAATGGAGACGACCCCAACCAGATCACCATGTATGGCCCAAAAGGCAAGCCTGCAGATATGATACGCTAGGAAGAGCTCGATCCATCTATAGGGACCAAGTCAGGGCCCAGAGATCCAGAAAAGATGCAACGCCTGCTCCTGTGCCCCTGCCAACAGCCCCGGAGTCAGGGGAAAATCTGCTGAATGCAGAGTTAGCCCCAGGCCAGAAGTTCAACCCAAAAGCCCAGCCAGAGGAAAAGGTTGTGATTTCCACCAGCAGGCCCTTGTTGGTCACCAGCAGACCCTTGTTGGTGTGTTCTCGCAAAGCTGTGTCTACAGAGGAATACAAGGACTTTAACAACTTCCTGTTGCTGGTCGATGTAGGTGTACAAAAGGCTGCTGAACTGGAACTACAGAAGAAGCAAGAGACCAATCCATGACTTTCTATGTCCCTAATAAATTCAAATTCTCAATCACTTGTTTACTGTGGTAGATCCATTTATGCTAATTCATAGCTTCTAGGGCTTTTATGAGAACCATCCATAGCTATCAGGACTCAGTTTTGATAGATATTTCACTGTTTCCAGATGGACGATACGAACCTGTCATCATGGTTAACACTGCAGCAAAGATCTCATTTCTTCTGCTTCCTCCTAGATTTAAAAAGCTTTAGACAATCAGACTAATTCATCTGAGACTACAGTGCTAAGATTTCTTCAGAGAAGAATGTTTTGGCTTTTCTAACCAGACATTTTGGTCTCAAGGCTGCTGCAGATACCAAGTTACCCATTTTTCTCCCTCTCTCTATAACTTTCCTTAGTATCATGAATGGTAGAAAAGAAAGAGTATAAAAGAATTCTCTAACAGCACTGGTCTCATTTTAATGTTGAAATTTTGGTGAAATTTTCAACTCTGTTTTCCTTTGTACTGTTTATTGACAATATTAAGGAGTAGCTAATTTATTTCTGCTGGGGGATAAGCATGACAGACAAAACACAGGGGGTTAATAAATATGTTACAGATGTGAACTCTTATTTGTGGTACCAGTGAAAAATATGCAATAAAGAGAAGAAAATTCCAAATGGTAACTTTCTGTTGTTGGTTGTTGGATAGCAGGCTTTAGAGAATACTTTTTATTAATTTTAATTCTCAGCATCAGAGGAAAAGGTAAAAACAATCAAATAATGAAAAGTGGAAAAAAATGACCATAAATTTCCCAAAAGAAACAGAGGAAGATAATTTTAAAATAAGGAAAAGGGAAAAAAAAAGGAATCAACTTCATGATGTCAGGATAAAAAGAAAGTAAAATCAGGCAATTCTTTTTTGGTTTGGTTTTACCTTTTCAATACATATTTATTTTCCTTTTAAAATGTTTGGATTGATAGGGGTGGAGGTGGGACTGACAGAAGCTTCTGACAGCTCCCACTTGGAAGTAATCTTGTTCCCACTGCTTCAAGTACAGACAGATTTTTAATAAGAACAGAAAGCTATTCCTCCAGCAAGCTGTAATTTAGCTTCATGGATCTTAGGGAGCTAAACCCTGAGAAATCTGGTGCTAAAAATTAGACTGTAGTCTTAGTTTCTGCTCCTGCCCTGAAGTGAAATAGATCATGCTTGGTGTTTATTTCCAGTACCTATTTTTTATATATATGTATATTGGTATCTAGTTACTGGCAATTTTCAATTCAAGGCATCCTACCTTCTTTATACAACTTACGAAACAATAATCACAGGTTATTACTTTGGATATTATAATCTCGCATTTTATCAGGAAGGAAACAGGCCCAGATTCCTAAAACGTTGTTCCTGAAATTGACTAAAGTAAGTTGAAGTTTCTAAAGTATGCATGAATTCAGGGAGATTTAGAAAGGAGAAATGCAAAAACATTGATTGTATCCTTACTGGGGAGGGCCCCTAAATACTCAATGGAACTCCCATACCACTTCTTTTCATAATCCCTCACCTTGGCCATTTTCTCCACATGGAAGCATAAAAGGCTTTTCTTCAAAGAAAGGAAGCTTGTTACTTGAGTGGGAAGATTTCCAGGCTCAGTCTATACAATTCTGTATCGTACTACTTTGTCTTCTACCTTTTATGTCCAAGAGGTTTTAGGACTCCTTAGGCTTTTCTCTGGCTCAGTGGAAAATGAACTGCTATTGCAACTTTACTGCTGGGGTCTGGGAAAGGAAATTTCTTCTTGTCTAACCTCTTCTAGCTTGTCTCTGAGGCTGAATCAAGTGGGATTGTTGTAAAACCTGTTCTAAGGGGAATATGCATAGATGACAGTGCTCTTCTTTTATTTCCATTATTCATGTTGTCATGATGGACTGTATGCTATAGTGGTGGTATAGTTTTCATTGCATTATGTGGGAAGAAAGTAGAGGGTGGGGCTGGTCTTCAGTTTCTGCCTTGTTTTTGTTGTTCTACAAACATGGGGAAGAAGCATAATTTTGTTTGTTTTTTTAGGTTATATTAAGAAAAATGTAGGAAAGAACTTTTATTGTTGAGCTTTTCTCAAATAATTTTTATTGATTTTAATATAAAAGGATGATGCACTCTTATTTTTCCAGACTTTAACCACTCTGTAGTTTCATCTACTCTATTCCCATTATTTTCTGGGAGTGAAACTTAGAAAGCTTTAATCTACTGCACTCTGTGGAGAGATATGGAAATAATTTGCTAAAGAAATGGCAATTTTTAATCCTAACCAATTCCATGTTACTTGAGTTTAAGAACTCTGTAAAACCTGACAGAGAAAAGAATCAGTTTCTAACACCATTGTCTTGTAGAAATGAAAAGGTGAAAGTGGCATTGAGAAAAGAGATTAATTGGGCTATTTTCTTGGGAAAGAGAGATTTCTACTATAACAGTGGACTGAAAGTAGTATGTAGTAGAAAGTTTTAGGATGAATGGGAAGTCCATAGGGGATTGTTCTAAGAAGGATACAGCATACTTGGTTATAAATGAAGTTGTTCTATTCAGTGTTTTCTCTCTGTCTCAGATCATGAATAAGGGAGGCTAATCAATGTGTGCTCCAATAATTTCATATTAAAAGTATTCTTCTAAAGGGATGTCACATTATTGTGTCCTAATCCTCTGGTATAAGAGCACATTTTTAAATAATTCAGTCATAAGGGATATATTCACTCTTGAGTTCTTTCATATCTCTCAAGAGTACAACTTGCAATATCAGGGATTTTCCTTTAGTTTATTTATTTATGAAGTCTAGAATGCCTTGCACATTTTTATAATGAGCTCTCATATATGAACTGCATTTCATTGAGGAGAAAACATGAGAGGGATTTTCCTGAATATTTTATTCAGTGAAGACTAAGATGAAGAATATATTCAATTTATCTACTGATCTCTCCAGCCAGCAAGGACTTCCTTTGTGTACTGTGACAGAACCATGCCACGAAGTTTCCTTTATGTCACTTCATTAAAGCATCTGTTTTTTGTTTTCAAATATTTTCCAACACTTATATTTGATGTATTTTAGTTACTGTGTGATTTTTATCTATTACATTCAAGGATCCAGACACTTGTATCATTCTTTCTGAAAAACGCTTCTTTAATTATGTGTTCATTGTTAAAAGTATGAGGTCACATCTTTTTTTTTTTTTGAGGGCAGTGTCACTGGCCCTCATATGTGGGACAAGAACCGGGGCCGCTGGCGTCCCAAGTCAGTGCTTAACCAATGCGCCACTAGAGGTCACATCTTTTGGAACAGATAAAAAGCAGATTGCTGACAGATCAGAGAATGTCGTCTTTTACATAAAAACTCATGTCATTATATTCAATTTTTCAGTAGTTATAGATGATTACTTTTTAGACCCTCAAGAATTGGCACATACTAAAATATAATCAGAAAGGACTTCAAAAAAATCATTCATAACTAAGCCAAGATCAATTGTAAAGGAAAGGTAAAATTCACTGGCAGGAAACTACTTAAAGATGAAATCCACAAGGCCAACTATGGCCTTTCACAGTATAATGTTTGCTACTAGTATAGGCAGAATGCCACGGTGGCTAGTCTATAAGCCTAATCAAGAATGGCTCTTAATGCTTTCTATAAAATGTAAGTTGGAAATGTGATAAAAATATTTTAAAATATCTCCCTTATTTTTAACTGTTTATCCTCTTTTCATTATCAGTAGTGTTTTCATTTTGTTTCCACAATTCTCATTAGCTCAATAATATTGGTGACATTTGAAGCTTTTAAGTTTGCACTCTTTTATATGTAAAAGACAATAACAAGGGTGACCAGTGTTTTTTTTTTATTAGATATTCTAATTGTTGCAACTTACAACTCCTTGTTATACTCATATATAAAACAAATGCAGTGCCTGACTAGCCCAGTTGTTAGAACATCAGACTCTTAAAACAAATAATTTATCCTCATGGGATATAGGTAGGTAGGTAGGTGATAGATACATGATAGATAGATAGATAGATAGATAGATAGATAGATAGATATAGATACAGATAGATATAGATATACATGTACATAAAACAGAGAGTCTTCAGATATTAAAATCCTGACCAGAGATTAATAAGTGCCTTGACTCACTATATAATATGATGAAACATTTTATTGTTTCTTATTATTACTTATTTTTATTACTATCTTTTTGAAAATGTCAAAGTTCTTGCCTTCTTATCCCAAAGATAGCTTGTGGAATTTTAAAGTTCTTTTCTTAGTTTCTGATATAATATAGAAAAAGTTGAATAAGAAAGTATTGAAATCAGTAATAATTTTTATAAAAGATATCAAAAAATAAAAATGCCCCTGGTGCATGCTACTGTAAATTTAATATAAAGCACTTATGTGAACATTAATTGTTAACTATGTGTCATGATAAAAATTTTCACTGTTTTACTTTATCTTAAGGAAAGATATTTCAGTTTTCTGAATTTTCACCAGTTTATCATTAAATTCTGGATAATATGCTTATGAGAACATTGAAGAATATTAATAAGAATTCAAAATTAAAATAATACAAAGAAAATGCTTTATTAAATTGTAGTAGCATACAAAATTATGAAGTAATTGACTTTTTTTTTAAGATTTTATTGGGGAATTGTGGGAGGGGAACAGCACTAGGGATCTGAGGAAGGGGAACAGACAAGTTGCTGTCCTTTTGTTCTTCAGTCTAGTTGTGGAAGATGTTGCTTCACTGGCCCATGTTGGTATCGTCATTGCATTCTTCCCGGATAAGGCAGATCAGTTGCCAGCCTCTGGATGGTCGCTCATCGCAGCTATTGGCAGCTCACGCTGGCTGCCAGCCACTCACTGTAGCCTATGGCAGCCCACTGCAGCCCACTGAGCCCCTACACCATCTCCAGGGCTCGCACAGCCCAGCTCCAGGTGAAGCTGTTGTTAGCTTTAGAGGGCAGAGTAACTGGCCTCATATGTGGGATCTGAACCGGGGCCGCTTGCACCCCAAAACCAGCTATTAACCAGTGTGCCACTTGGCCGGCCCAGTAATTGATATCAGGATGGATCTTGAGATTATAATGATAAGTGCAATAAGTCAGACAGAAAAAGTAGAGAACCATATGATTTCACTGATATGTGGCATATAACTGAAAACAACAAAAGAACAAGAAAAACAAATGAAGAAACAAAACTCACACACAGACAATAGTTTAGTGGTTACCAGAGGGTAAGGGGGAAGGGGGATGGTAGATGAGAGTAAAGGGGATCAAATATATGGTGATAGAAAGAGAATTGACTTGGGGTGGTGAACACATAATGTGATATATAGATGATGTATTACAGAATTGTACACCTGAAATCTATGTAACTTTGCTAACAATTGTCACCCCAATAAACTTTAATTTAAAAAAATACCTGATGTAATGTTAGAAATTCTTCTACATCTTTCTTTGGCCAACCACAAATTTAGTAGAGTTTACTAAACAAAAGGACAGTCATGTTGTGTTTGAATGGTATTGTGTGTGTGCACACTCAAGTGCACACATGTGTGTTAGACAAAGGAGAGGATGAGAGTGTGAGAGAGAATCCAAAAATCCAACAAGAAGACAAGTTTTACTTCCAAGTCAGTGCAGTATATTAGCAGAATCTTCACTGTAGAAGGAATTCAGTTGATACAGTGCTCATGAGATTTTTATACCCCTTAGGTATTTCATAAAAATCTTATGGAAGAATTTCACCTTTAATAAGCAAAATGATTGCAAGGATTCAAGCCAAATATATCTAGATTTTGAAGTACCAGGAGGCTCTAAAAGCAGATGTCATGAACATGTATAGATATCAGAACATAATTTAAAAGTTACTTTTCTGGTATCATATGACTTTATCATCAGTATCATATGACTTTAAAAGAAAAATGTCAGTATATTATTTTATCAAGTGACCAATTGATTGGATACAAAAAACCCAGGAAATTAGCTTAAGATATTGACTATAACATAGACAAAGTATAAACACATTAAATCAATCATTGTGTAGAATAATTTAGAGATGTTGTGTAACTTTCCAGGAAAATTCCTTTGAAATGTATTTGCCTGTTCATAAATATGTGCCGCTGATAAATCCTGCCTATAATTCAGACTTAACTACAATCATACCCAAAGTCAGACATGGTTCATCCTTCCCTGATATTCAATATTAAAAAATATGTAAGTGGAATTTATAATTATGCAGGTAATGAAATAGGTGGCTTATAAATCTCAGCTGCTTTCAACTAAAAAAGCTGAGATTCTTTTCCTCACTGTCCATCAGAGCTAATGTTATTCCAGACCTGTTTTAGTCATTCATGATGGTATTTTTGGCATGAAAGGAAAACCTCCTGATTCATCAGTTAAGGTAACAACAACAGAACTGCAGTGTTACATTTAGCTCTTGTGAACGTATAGCCTGTGTGTATGAAGGCGAAACATGTACAGCACTGAATGTATTACCTGTCACAATAGTTCCTCAGACTGGATAAATTATATCCCTCAGTTGGGTACTACAAAGGTAATTCTGTTGCCATATGTTGTGCCAAAGAGCTGCTGCTGTGACAGGATACATTAGCGATGATGTGTGTCTATGTGATGCCCATTTTCTTCTTCCTCTACAGAAATCGCATCTCTACAAAGTTTGTGGTATTGCAGTATAAAGGCTTTCCCAGAGCTAGAAATTCCAAAGTACATGAAAGCACCATTCCAAATTAGAATAGGATTCTGTTGTAATCATTAGAATGAGTCATATTTCATAAACGTACCCTAATCCTTATAACCAGCCCATGCTGGGATTCAGAGTGCAACAAATGAAGAAAGAAAAAGAAAGAAAAGAAAGAAAGAAAGAAAGAAAGAAAGAAAGAAAGAAAGAAAGAAAGAAAGAAAGAAAGAAAGAAAGCCATAAGTGTCAAGATTGAGAATTCACTTTTTTCTTTACATTTTAAAACTAAACTATTTTTAAATTACACTTGTTCTGCTGCAAACTGCTTTCTGAAGAAAGAAGAAAATGCAATAACGAAATAATTATTTATTACCATCAAGCCATATATTAGGCCACATGATATGGTTATAAATCACAAAGACACTGAAGTATATCACAGAAGTCCTTCTCAGGACATATTGCCTCAGTAGGTTAAATAAATAAATAAATAAATAAATAAATACATAAATAAATGTACTAATATAACCTTTATATGTTCAGGAGAAAGCCAACATAGCAAACATTCATTGTAAGAAGGAGTAGCAAGTAAGAGCATCTCCAAATGCACTTAGATAAATCAAAAAACATTTTAATAAATGGCAATTTCAATTCACAAAATCCAGTCTCTGAACCCTGTCAAGGGACCAGATTCAAATCATAACTCTGTCCTTGCTAATTGCAGCATCTCAATGTTTGATAATGTCTCCAGAGATAGGCTTGACCCGAATTATAAAAAAGTGTAAGATTGATTAGGATATTAGTAACTTTTGGGGTAGACTTAAATTACCTTATTTCTTCATAAAAACTAAACACAGACTTATTAAATCAGCACAATAAACCTGGTGAACTTATGTTGGTGATAGCTTTTCTAACATTGGTATTAGCTAAACTGACCAGTGTTCCTGCTCAATGTAACAATTTTTAATTATGTGATTTTAAAAAATTCTACATAAACCTTCTGCATTGTGCCACTGATCCAAAGAGGGAAAAAGAGGAGATAGGGGATCCAGTTACTGCTATTCTAACACTTTAATATATATCCTCCTCTTTGTTATATATACAAAATGAGATGTTACAATGCAACAGCTTTCTGAAGTTGGAGCTTAATATGAATCTTTGAAAAAGCTTGATATGTTTGGACTCCTCTAATCAAAAAGCACCTTTTAGGGCCAGCCGAGTGGCGTGGCGGTTAAGCGCTGGCTTGGGAAGCCAACAGCCCCGGTTCTGGTCTCACATATGAGGGCCAGTAACACTGCCCTCAAAAAACAAACAAACAAACAAACAAACAAACAAAGCACCCTTTAATATATATCCAGGTGAAGAACATAATTAACTCAGTCTAATACAGTTAGTATATATTCATTGTCTACTTTATTGTTATATCAAATTTTAAATTGTGTCACATCAAATCGGTAAGCAAAGTATTATTGAGACAAAGACATAACCCTGTTGGGTGCCTTATTAGAAGAAATGGAGTAGTAACAAAATATTTATCCAAGGAACTACTATGTACCCTTAAAATATGTTGTACAGTGTTTCTACCATCTGTGTCATGTATATCCACTCAAAAATTCAAAAGGAAGTTTAAATATTTTGAAATCAATACAATTGTGTTTGACTTTAATCCCAAACTAAAGGGTTTCTTTTTAAAATTTCTTCCACTCAGCACATGAGGAAATTATTGATTTCTTTCTTGTTATGGTCTTAATTGTGTTCTTAGAAGTACACTGGTCATGATGAATTAGGGCCCCACCCTTTTGACTTATTTAATCTTAATTACCTCTTTAAAGGCCCATCTCCTTATACAGTCACATTGAGGGTTAGAGCTTCAACATATGAATTTTGAGGAAGATAAAATTCAGTCCATAACACATGGTTATATATCACTCAGAATAGGCTAATTATAGTCATTAAAAATAAAGTATATGTAGATAAATTAATGGTAAAATAAGTAAGTGGAATCAAAGCTATTGTCCTACTATTCTACATAGAAAAGTTAGTTTTATTTTTCATTAGAAATGGAACAATAGGACAGTGATATTAACAAGACGGTGAAGTAGGAGTTTTGTCCCCTCATCTCCCACAGAAACACTGATTTTGATAATCATGTGGTAACAAGAATACTTTTGTGGGAGCCTGCAAATCCAACTAAATCCCAGCACTCCATTGGAGCAAAAAAAATCAAGAATAGATGCATTGAAGAGGATAAGTAAACAGTGTCAACTTACCCATGTCACCCCTCCCCCATGGTGGCACAGTGCTAAAAGAGGCCCCATTGGCCCATGATTTCTCTCATGGGGGAAAGCGAGAGCACAGAGAGTGCCTAGCTTAACAACTGCTCAAGAGGCCCACTTCTTTCCCACCCAACCCAGAACATTTTGGGGATTGGCATGACTGAATAGTCTATAGGGAACCAGGAAAGGGGAAAACTGGTAGAGGCTCAAGTAACTGGGGCACAAAATTCAACAAAAGGACATGGTTTCTACTAAGCACCTTGTGGAATCTACCAAGAGGCTTGATAATAAACCTTGTAGGAAACGTTACCTGCAGACCACCTTGCTAACCTGTGCAAAGCCCTAACACTCTACATGCCCTTTCAAAGTATAGCCAGAGTCCTACACATGTCCCCACAGAAGGATACACACACCTCTGTAGATAATGCACAAGCACACACAGATAGCTGGTCCAACTCTGCTAGATTGGGTGAAGGTAGATAATCTTGAATACATCAGGGTATTGTTTTGGAATAAATAAATGGGCAGTGTTGGGCACTAAGCCTGGCTTTGTGGGATGCAGAGAAGGCATACAATACTAAAACTTCTCCCCAACAGGAAAAAAGAGGAGTGAAATGTGTGTATCCATAAAAAGGCCTGAGAGAGCCTCAGAATCCCCAACTGTACTGATTGGTGAAAGCCTTTTCCTCCCCAAGGCAGTCAGTAACTACTGGAAGGGATGATAATGATTTAAAGTGCAAAGACAGCAACAAAAAAAACTTCAAAACCATGAAAAATCAAGGAAACGACATATTCATAATAAAAAAAATAGTTTTCCAATAACTATTCTTCAAAGAAATAGATATTTTTTAATTGACTTACAAAGAACTCAAAGTAATTGTTTAAAGGAAGTTCAGTGAGCTCCAAG
This sequence comes from Aselliscus stoliczkanus, assembly GCA_033961575.1. Lineage (NCBI taxonomy): Eukaryota > Metazoa > Chordata > Mammalia > Chiroptera > Hipposideridae > Aselliscus > Aselliscus stoliczkanus. Next base: position 69,880,020 of record CM066737.1, on the reverse strand, counting down.
AAATGATTCAACATAATCAGGGAAATAATACATGGAAACAAGATGTCCAGCAAGATACAGAAATCACAAAAAAAAGAATGCAACAGAAATTCTGGAGCTAAAGAATACAAATAATGAAATAGAGAATTTCAAGAGGAGACTCAATCAAGCAGAAGAAAGAATCCGTGAACAAAAAGAGAGGTCATTAGAAATTATCCAGTCAGAAGAGAAAAATAAAAGGATGAAAAAGAGTAAAGAAAACCCATAGAATTAATGGGACACCATTAAATGAATACATATTATGGGAGTTCCAGAATATGAGAAATATAAAAAAGCAGAAAATTTATTTAAAGAAACAATATCTAAAAACTTCCCAAATTCTGAGAAAAATATAGGCATTCAGGTTTGTGAGGTCTAAATGTTTCCAAAGAGGATCAACCTAAAGAAGATTACAGTAATAAAATAGTAATCAAGTTATCTAAAGTCCAAGATAAAGAAATAATTTCAAAAGCAGTAAGAGAAAGTGACACCTCATATAAAAGGGAACACCCATAAGAGTATCAGTATACTTCTCAGCAGGAATTTTGCCATCTGAGATAGAGTGGCATGACATATTCCAAGCACTGAAAAAAAAAATCCAACTAAGCTTACTATACCCAGAAGAGCTGTCCTTAATAAATGAACAAGAGATAAAGCCTTTCCAAACAAAAGCTGAGAGAGTTCTTCACCATTATATCTGTCTTATAAGAAATGCCAAATGAAATTTTTCAAGTTGAAATGAATGGATGCTAAATTATAATATGAAAACATATAAAAGCTCATAGTCAGATTTTGAATACTGTAAAATTAATAGGAGTGCATAAATTCATTTTAACTCAAGTATAAAAGTTAAAACACAAAAGTATTAAAAATAACAATAACTAATTTGTTAATGAATACACAATTTATAAAATTTTAGTTATGACATCAAAAGCAAAATGTGGGGATCAGAGAGGAGAGGGAAAGAGTTTTTGTATGTGACCAAAATTAAGATGTTATTAGCTTAAAATAGACTGTTATTATTATAAGGTGTTTTATTTAATGACAATCACAAATAAAAAATATCTAGTAGATATACAGAAGATAAACAGAAAAAAATTAAAGCATACAACTACAAAAAATATCATCAAATCACAAGGACAGCAAGGAAATTAGAAAGGAACAAAGAAACTACAAAACAGTCAGAAAAGAATTAATAAAATGGGAATAGTAAATCCTTAACATCTATAATTACTTGAAATGTAAATGGACTAAATTCTCCATTCAAAATACATAATGTGGCTGAGTAAATTTAAAAAAACATAACCAACTCTATACCATCTACATGATAATAACATCAGCTTTGAGGACACACACAGACTCAAAGTGAAGGGAAGCAAGAAGATATTCTATTCAAATAGTAGCTGAAAGAAGGCAGGAGTGGATCTATTTATATCAGACAAATAGACTTTAAGTCAAAATCTGTAACAACAGATGAAGAAGATCACTATTAATTATAAGGGGATCGAAGGTTCTGGTAAGATGGCAGAATAGACACACGCTTTCCCAACTGCCTCCCAGGATCACATCAAAATTACAAATAATTTATATAACATTTAATCTCGAAAGTCCCCTGAACACTAGATGAACAGAACCTCTAAACGAAGGACCTAAAGAGGAGGCCATGTCAAGTCTGGTAGGAGGGGCGCAGATGAGAGAGGGCGAGTCCCGTGAGGGTCGCCCCAGCTGTGGGGAGGCTTCTCCGGTTGGGGGAGAGACACCCCCGGCCCCACACTAAGCCCACTAGCCCAGAGTTGCTTTGTCAGGAAAAGGAGTTCTACGATAGCGGGTAGTAGAAATTAGTGAGGACTCTCTTTGCTCGGATCGGTGAGGCTTAGGGCAGCTGGAGAACCAGTGGGGCCGGCCCACGGGTTCGCTCGCCGGCGAGCACTCACCCGGTTTCTGTTGGAGGGAGTAGCTGCGTGAGCGGGGCCCGGGAGCCTGTGGGGAAGGACTGAACTAAACATCTTTGGTGCAGAAGCTTGAGGTTTTGTGACCATTGTTCCCCTGGTGTGGAGCTTGTACATGAGCAGTGTACAGGAGGGCACCATTTTCTCAGGGTTGGGCACTCCCACAGAGGGTCAGATACGGGATCCCATTGGTCTGGTGAAATTGGTGCAGGAGTGCAATCGTGCATGGGTGCCCATGTGTGCATGCGGCCTTGGATTTCCACCCTCAACCCTGATTGTGCTGTGTTGATAGGGAAACTCTGGGCGGGTGATCTCCTGCTGCATCAGTCTGTTCACCGAGACTCAGGAGTGTGCAAGCCGCCTTGGGTTCGTGCTCTCCGCACTGTTTGTGCAGAGTTGCCAGGCTGGGGGTTGGCTCTTGGGCTTCTTAGCCTGATCTGCGGGCCGTTGATCTGGACAAGCTGAGACTGGGAATTTTCCTGAGAGTGTTGGGCCAGGAGCCATGCACCTGCGTGATCCAGTCGAGGCTTTCCTGGCTAGTTTGTGTGTACTGATTGCCGGTGAAGAGTGCATGCTGCACTGACTTGGTGGGGGCCACTGATGACATCAAGTGGTGCCTTGGGGGCCTGCCCCACCCACCTAGAGCTGTGTTGCCAGAGGCACCCAGAGCCCTCAGTGCCTGGCTCACATCTCCACAGGCCACAGAGGGTTTTTGTTGCAGTAGCAGACAACCTGCAACAACCTGTGAAGATTTATTTTTTTGGTACTGAGAATGGTTCCACAGCACACAGCAGCCAATTGCAGAAAGTTCACTGCAAGCCTGAGAGGGAGGCCGGCGCATAACACGTTAAGCTCTTCCCCCAGTAGATGGTGCTGAGTCACCCAGAGATTCACTATTGCTGAGCAACTGGTGTGTAGATTAAAGAGAATGGAGAGACCACCCTCCTCTTTTTTTCCTTTTTCTCTCTCTCTTCTTTCTAGATGATCTATCTAATACATTGAAGCATTCACAGAACAACAGCCAGAAAGAAGAAACAAATAAACACATGTCCCAAGTAAAAGATCAGAAGAAAACTCTAGAAATGGAAATAAATGAAACAGAGGTATCCAAACTGCCAGAGACAGAGTTTAGAACACTGATGATAAGAATGTTTAAGGAAGTTAGCAAGGACAAAAAGAAGGATAGGGAAACCATAAAAAACAACCAGTTAGAAATAAAGAATACAATACCTGAAATGAAGAACACACTCGAAGGAATCACCAGTACAATAGATGAAGCAGAGGAGCAGATCAGGGAATTGGAAGACAAAATAGCAGAAATCACCCAGCTGGAACAACAAAAAGAAAAAACAATAAAAAAGAATGAAAATAGTTTAAGAGACCTGTGGGACAACAAGAAGCACCACAACGTTCACATCATAGGAATACCAGAAGGAGAAGAGGAGAAGCAAGGGATTGACAATGTATTTAAAGAAATAATGACTGAAAACTTCCTTACCCTGGTGAAGCAAATTGACATACAAGCCCAGGATGTACAGAGAGTTCCAAACAGGCTGACCCAAACAAGCCCACATCAAGACACATCATAGTTAAAATGCCAAAGCTTAAAGACAAAGACAGAATCCTAAAAGCAGCAAGAGAAAGACAGCAGGTTACATACAAAAGAACTCCTATTAAGACGAACAGCTGACTTTTCTTCAGAAACTCTGCAGGCCAGAATGGAGTGGCAGGAGATATTGAAAGTGACACAAAATAAAGTTCTACAACCAAAATTGCTCAACCAAGCATGGCTATCACTGAAAATTGAAGGAGATATAAAGAGCTTCTCAGCTTAAGGATTTCATTATCACCAAGCCAGCATTGCAGGAAATGTTAAAAGGGCTTTTTTAAACAAAAGAAAGGGGAAAAGAAGCTAACCCAGGAAGACAAGAAATACAAATAACAAAATGGTAATAAATATGCATTATCAGTAATCACTTTAAATGTGAATGGGCTAAATGCTCCAAGCAAAAGACACAGAGTGGTTGAGTGGATAAGAAAACAGGACCCATGCATATGCTGTCTACAAGAGACACATCTCAGATCAACAGACACACACAGACTGAAAGTAAAGGGATGGAATAAGATATTTCATGCAAATGGAAATGAGAGAAAAGCTGGAGTAGCAATACTAATTTCGGACAAAATAGACTGTAAAATGAAGACTACAAGACAAAGAAGAGCATTACATAATAAGAAAGGGATTGATTCAACAAAGGGACATAACCCTAGTAAACATCTATGCACCCTGTATAGGAGCTTCTAAATACATAAAACAGATTTTGACAGACATAAAGACAGAGATCAACAGTAACATTATCATAGTAGGGAATTTCAACACCCAATTATCACAATTGGACAAATCCTCCAGACAGAAAATCACTTTAGACCAGCTGGATTTAATTGATATTTTTAGAGCATTTCACCCCAAAGCTACACAATATACATCCTTCTCAAGTGCATGTAAGATAGACCACATGTTAGGCCACAAAACAAGTCTCAACAAATTTAATAAGATTGAAATCATATCAAGTGTCTTCTCTGATCACAATGGTATGAAATTGGAAATCAATTCTAAGAAGAAATCTGGAAAGCTTACAAATACATGGAGGCTAAATAACATGCTACTAAATAGTGAGTCGGTCAAAAATGAGATCAAATAGGAAATCAAAAGACACCTCGAGACAAACGAAAATGAAAACACCATGACCCCAAATCTCTGGGATGCAGCAAAAGCAGTCCTAAGAGGGAAGTTCATAGCAGTGCAGGCCTACCTAAAGAAGAAAGACAAATCTCAAATCAACAGGTTATCCTTACACATCAGGGAACTGGAAAAAGAACAGCAAAAGAAGCCCAAGGGGAGCACAAGGAAGGAGATAATCATGACCAGAGCAGAAATAAATGAAATAGAGAACAAGAAAACAATACAAAAGACCAATGAAACCAAGTGTTGGTTTTTTGAAAAGATAAACAAAATCGACAAACCTTTTGCCAGACTAACCAAGAAGAAGAGAGAGATGACCCAAATTACTAAAATCAGAAATGAAAGAGGAGAAGTGACAACAGATACCACAGAAATACAGAAAAATTTAAGAAAATACTATAAACAACTATTTGCTAACAAATTCGACATTCTGGAAGACATAGATAAATTTCTCGAAGCATACAATCTACCAAGTCTGAAATAAAAAGAAACAGAAACTCTGAACAGACAGATTACTACCAAAGAAATTGAATCAGTGATCAACAATCTTCCAATAAACAAAAGCCCTGGACCAGATGGCTTCATAGGTGAATTTTACAAAACATTCAAAAAAGAATTAATACCTATTCTCCTCAAACAATTCCAAAAAATTCAGGAGGGAAGGCTCCCAAACTCTTTCTATGAAGCCACTTTCACCCTGATTCCGAAGTCAGACAAAGATATTACTAAAAAGACAACTACAGGACGATATCCCTTATGAACATAGATGCAAATATTCTCAACAAAATACTAGCAAACCGAACTCAGCATCTTATTAAAAAGATCACACACCACGATCAAGTGGGATTCATTCTGGTATGCAAGGTTGGTTCAATATCTGCAAATCAGTTAACCTAATACATCACATTAACAAAATGAAAAATAAAAACCATATGATTATATCAATAGATGCAGAAAAAAAGATTTGACAAAATCCAACAGCCATTTATGAAAAAAACTCTTATCAAAGTGGGAATAGTGGGATTATATCTCAACATAATAAAGGCCATATATGATAAGCCCACAGCAATCATCATACTCAATGGGGAAAGGCTAAAAGCTTTCCCCTTAAGAGAAGGCTGCCCACTTTCACCACTTCTATTTAACACAGTTCTGGAACTTCTAGCCACAGCAATCAGACAAGAAAATGAAATAAAGGCATCCAAATTGGAAAAGAGGAAGTAAAATTGTCATTATATGCAGATGACATGATACTATATATAGAGAATCCCAAAGACTCCACCAAAAAAACTGCTAGAACTGAACAACGAATTTGGTAATGTAGCAGGATACAAAATAAATATGCAGAAATCAGTTGCATTTGTATACACCAGTAATAAACTATCAGAAGAAGAAATCAGGAGATCAATCCCTTTTACAATTGCTTCAAAAGCAATAAAATACCTAGGAATCAATTTAACTAAAGAAGTAAAAGACCTGTACTCAGAAAACTATGAGACACTGAAGAGCGAAATCAAAGAAGATACAAATAAATGGAAATACATATTATGCTCATGGATAGGAAGAATTAATACAGTTAAAATGTCAATACTACCTAAGGCAATATATAGAATCAATGCAATTCCAATCAAACTACCAAGTTATTTTTCTCAGAAATAGAACATACAATCCCAAAATTTATATGGAGCCACAAAAGACCCCGAATAGCCACAGCAATAATGAGAAATAAGAACAAAGTGGGAGGCATCACACTACCTGACATCAAAATATACTACAAGGCTACCGCAATCAAAACAGTATGGTACTGTCATAAAAACAGACACATAGACCAATGGAACAGAATAGAGAGCCCAGGAATAAACCCATCCATATAAAGTTATTTAATCTATGACAATGGAAGCAAGAATTTACTTTGGAGTAAAAATAGTGTATTTAATAAATGGTGCTAGGAAAATTGGACTGACACGAGCAAAAAAATGAAAATGGACCACCTACTTACATCATATACGAGAACAAACTCAAAATGGATTGAAGACTTAAATGTAAGACCTGAAACCATAAAACTCTTGGAAGCAAACATAGTGATTAAGTTTGCAGACATTACCCTGAGTAATATTTTTACTGATATATCCCCTCAGGCTAGGAAAATAAAAGAAAAAATGAACATACGGGATTACATCAAACTTAAAAGTTTTTCCACAGCAAACAAAATCATCAACAAAACAAAATGGCAGCCTACTGAATGGGAGGAGGTATTTGCCAATGATATATCTGATAAGGGGTTAATATCCAAAATTTATAAAACACTCATGAAACTCAACACCAAAAAAACAAACAACCCAATTAAAACATGGGCAGAGGATATGAAGAGGCATTTCTCTAAAGAGGACATACAGATGGCCAACAGGTATAGGAAAAAATGTTCTACCTCACTAATCATCAGAGAAATGCAAATAAAAACCACAATGAGATGCCACCTCCCTCAGGTCAGAATGGCTATCATCAATAAATCAACAAACAACAAGTGCTGGTGAGGGTGTGGAGAAAAGGGAACCTGGTGCACTGTTGGTGGGACTGCAAATTTGTGCAGCCATTATGGAAATCAGTATGGATGTATCTCAAAAAACTGGAAATGGAACTACCGTATGACCCAGCAATTCCACTCTTGGGTATCTACCCACAAGAATCCAAGACACTAATTCGAAAAAATATACGCACCCGTATGTTTATTGCAGCACTTTATTGCAGCAGTTTATTTACAATAGCCAAGACTTGGAAACAACCAAAGTGCCCATTGGTAGATGACTGGATTAAGAAACTGTGGTACATTTATACAATGGAGTATTACTCCGCTATAAAGAAGAATGAAATTGTACCATTTGCAATGATATGGGTGGACCTAGAGACTCTTACGTTAAGTGAAATAAGGCAGTCGGAGAAAGACAAATACCATATGATCTCACTTATATGTGGAATCTGAAAAACTGAATGACTGAACAAAGTAAACAGAAACAGTCTCATAGATATAGAGGAAAAACAGAGTTGCTAGTTGGGAGTGGGATGGGGAGAAGGGAGAAGGGGAAGGGATTAGACAGCATAAATAGGTAACTACAATATTGCCACTGGGTTATGAAAGACATTTCGGGGAATATAATAATGTTGTAAATATTTTGTGCAGTGTCAGATGGTCACATGTCTTGTTAGGGAGACCACTTCATGGATGGAGTAGAGGCTTGATCAATGCACTGTATATCTGAAACTGATGTTGTATAATATTGTATGCCAACTGTAATTGAATATATAGATAGTCACTGGATGTGGATTATATGGTGGAAGGGAGTCAAAGGAATTGTAATAGATATGTATGATATGGGGGGGAGGAGTGGGGTGGTGAACTGGGGGAGGGGGGTTGTCACTTTGAGGGGTACAAAGTATAACTATTGCACTGTGTTGTACACCTGAATCTAATTTTAAAAAAATGTCTATTTCACAATAAAGAAAAAAAAAAGGTACCATGAAAAAATAATTATAAGGGGATCAATTCATCAAGAGGATATAACAATTGTGAATATATATGAACCCAACATCAGAGCATCTAAATATATAAAACAAGTATAGGCAGTAATATAATAATAGCAGAGGACTTCAATACCTCACTTTCAACAAGAGATAGGCAATCCAGACAGAAAAATCAATGAGAGACAGTGGATTTGAGCAAAAGTATAAACCTAATGGACCTAAGAGACATGAAGCATTCCATCCGACAGTACCAAAGTGCTTATATGGCTAAGATAGATCACACGTTGGACCTCCCCAAAGAACTCTTAACAAATTTTAGAAGATTGAAATTATATCAAGTATCTTTTCCACACACAATGATATAAAACTAAAAATCGATAACAGGAGGAAAATTCACAAATAATGCAGATTTAAGCAACACACTCCTGAAAAATCAATGAGTCAGAAAAAGAAATCAAAAGAAAAATTTAAAAAAAATCTTGAGACAAACAAAAATGGAAAAACAACATACCAAAATTTATAGGACACTGTAGAACAAGTTCTAAGAGAGAAGTTTATAGGAATAAAGGCCTACATTAAGTTAAAAGAAATATCTCAAATATACAGCCTAGCTTTATACCTTAAGGAACTAAAAACCAAAGAATTAAGCACAAAATTAGCAGAATAAATGAAATAATAAAGATTAGAGCATAAATACATAAAATAGAGGCTAGAATAACAATAGAAAATACCAACAAAGGCAGGTAGGCTTTTTGAAAAGATACCAGAAATGACAAACATTTATTTGGATTAACCAAGAAAAAAGAAGGCCTGAATAAATAACATTGTAAATGAAAGGAGACATTACAACTGATATCAAAGAAATACAAAGGATCACGACTACATGAACAACTACATGTCAACAAATTGGATAACCTATAAGAAATGGAAAAATTTCTAGAAACATACAATCCAACCTGCCATAATGAATCATGAAGGAATAGAAAATCCAAAGAGACCAATAACAAGTAAGTAGATTGACTCAGTAATCAAAAATCTCCCAACAAAAATCAAGCTCAGGACCAGATGGCTTCACTGGTAAATTCTACCAAACATTTAAAGAAAAGTTAATAAAAATCTTTCTCGAATTCTTCCCAAAAAAATAGAAGAAAAGGGAGGAACAGTTCCAAGCTCATTTTACAAAGCCAACATTACCATGATGCCAAAGCTAGACAAAAACACTACAAGATAATCATAGGCTAACATCCCTAATAAACAGAGATGCAAAAATCCTCAACAAAATATGAGCCAACCAAATTCAACAGCATACTGTAATATGAACAGAAATATTATATAATGTAAACAAGTTGGATTTATTCCCAGGATGCAAGAATAGCTTACCATTAGGAAATCAATGTGATAACACCAAATTAACAGGGGGAAAAAAGGATAAAAATCTTATCATTATCTCACTAGACAGAAAAAGCATTGAACAAAATTCAACATAATTTCATGATTAAAAAGCTGTCAATAAATTAGCAATAGAAAAAAAAATGTATGTCAACATAGTAAAGGCCATATATGGCAAGTGCATAGTTAATTTTACATTCAACAGTGAGAAGTTTGAAATCATTTTCTTTAAGATCAGGAGTAAGACAAAGAGGCCCACTTTCACTGGTTCTATTTAACATAATACTGGAAGACATAGCCAAAATAATTAGGCAAGAAAAAGAAATGAAAGGCATCCACATTGGAAAGAAAAAAATAAAATTGTGTCTTTGCAGATGACACCATCTTATATATAGAAAATGCTAAGGACTACACTAAAAATCTGTTAGAATTAATAAATTCAGTAAAGTTGCAGGATACAAAATCAACATATGACAGTCAGCTGCATTTCTATGCACTAAAAACAAACTATCAAAAAGAAAAAAAAATAGAGAAAACAATTCCATTTAAAATAGCATCAAGGGGGCCAGCTGAGTGGCGTGTTGGTCAAGAGCAGGCTTGGGATGCCAGTGGCCCCAGTTCAGATCCCACTTATGAGGGCCAGTGACACTGTCTTCTACAGCTAAGATGGTGAACAACAGTTCCACCTGGAGCTGGGCTGCTGTGAGTCTCCGGGGACAGCATAGCTGCAGCCCCTGCTGCAGTGGGCTGCCATAGGCTACAGTGAGTGGCTGGCAGCCAGTGTGAGTGGCTGGCAGCCAGTGTGAGCTGCCAAGGTCCTTTGTGAGCAGCCGTCCGATGGCCGGCGACCGATCTGCGTCACCCGAGAAGAGCACAATGATGATACTAACATGGGCCAGTGAAGCAATGTCCTCCACAACTAGACTGAAGAACAAAAGGACAGCAACTTGTCTGTTCCCCTTCCCCGGTTCCCCAATGCTGTTCCCCTCACCCAATTCCCCAATAAAATCTTAAAAAAAAATAAAAATGAAATAAAATAAAATAGCTTCAAGGGTCCACCAAGTGGCTCAGTTAGTTAAAAGCTTGCTCAAGAGTGTGAGCTCTGAGCAAGAGGGTTGCTGGTTGGATTCTGTCCCAAGCCAAGCAGCTGCTAAGCTGCCAACAGCTGGCAGGCAGGATGGCTCAGATATATATATATATATATATATATATATATATATATATATATATATATATATATATAATAAAATAGCATGAAAAATAATAAAATACATTTAACCAAGGAAGTGAAAGATTTGTAAACTGAATACTTTAAGACATTGATGAAAGAAATTGAAGAAGATGCAAATAAATGGTATGATATTCCATGTTCATGGCTTGGAAGAATTAATGTTTTTTTGAACACTAAACAAAATACTACCCAAAGTGATTGGATATATTCGGTGTAATCTCTATTAACATTCCAATGTCATTTCTCACATAAGTAGAATAAATAATCTTAAAAATTTTATGGAACCACAAAAGACTCAAAATACTCAAAGAAATCTTGAGAAATAAGAACAAAGCTATCGGCATCATATTTCCTTATTTCAAACAGTATTACAAAGCTCTATTAATCAAAATAATATGGTACTGGCATAAAAACATACACATAGACCAATGGCATAGAATAATAGAGAGTGCAGAAGTAAGCCCACACATATTCAGTCAATTAATCTTTGACAAGGGTGCCAAGAACAAACAATAGGGAAAGGGTTGTCTCCTCAATACATGCTGTCTGGAAAACTTATCTTCATAGAAACAAGAGCAAAACTGGAACCATGTCTTACACTATACACAAAAATTATTTTGAAATAGTTTATACTCAAATGTAAGACCTAAAACCGTAAAGCACTTAGTAAAAATATAGACTAAAAGCTCTTCAAAAAGCTATGTGCACCCCTATGTTCACAGAATAACTATTTACAATAGCCAAGATATGGAAGCAACTGAAATGCCCATCAATAGATGATTGGATAAAGATGTGACATCTATATATCTATACCTATCCCTATTCCTACACCTATATCTATATCTATCTATATCTATCTCCACAATGGAATATTATTCAGCAATAAAGAAGAATGAAATCTTACCATTTGCAAGAACATGGATGGACATAAAGGGTCCATGCTAAGTGAAATAACTCAGACAAAGAAAAAGAAATACCATAGGATCTCACTTATCTGTGGAATACAAAAAACAGAATACACAGACATACACACACAAAAAAATCCCACAAGAAACAGACTCATAGATACAGAGAACAAACTGATGGTTATTAGATGGGAGGAGGGTTGAGGGATTGGGTAAAAAAAGGTGAACATATTAAGAAGTACAAATTAGTAGTCCAAAATAGTCACGGGGCTAAGTACAGTACAGAACATACAGCCAATAATATTGTAGCAACTATATATAGTGCCAGATAGGTAATATATGGGGGATCACTTCATAAATTATAAAAATGTCTAATCACTATGCTGTTCACCTGAAAGTAATATAAAACAATATTGAATGCCAATTAAATGAGTAATTGAAAAAAACAAAGTTCTTTAACATTCGTTTTTGCAACGACTTTTTAGTTACAACTAAAGTGCAGGCAACAAAGGCAAAATTTGAGTCTAATCTATTGGGTTGTTGATAAAGTCATGACTTACTTTGTCTGTGTTTTTCAAGTCATTTATTTATATAAAGAAGAAACATCAATCAATAATATATTGCCTGTTTTGTATGATAACCTTTTGCCATCTTTCAGTGAGCTTTATAATTCCTCGTTCATAGAAGGACCTGTCTTTATTTGCGAAAAACTGAACAAGGTGCTGATTTACAGCCTCATCTGAATTGAATGTTATACCACACAAGGAGATTTGAAGAGAGTGAAACAAGTGGAAGTCTGATGACACAAGGTCAGGTGAGTATGGTGGGTGTAGCTACACATCCCATCCTAACTCCAATAATTTTTGACTGGTGATCAAACTTGTGTGTGGTCTCGCATTGTCACAATGGAACACAACTCCTTATAATTAGCAAGCTCTGGACATTTCTCTATGATGGATTCGCTCAAACTGTCCAACTGCTGACAGTACACATTTGAATTGATTGTTTGGTTCCTTGGTAGGAGCTCAAAAATCACGATATCTTTAAAATCCCATCACACTGAGAGTATAACTTTCCTCTGATGAATACGGGCTTTCAATGTCATTTGAGGCAAATCATCACTTTAGGACCAAGACCTTTTGCACACCATATTGTTGTAAACAATCCACTTGTCATCACCAGTTATCAGTTGCTTCACAAAAGGATGGTTTTTCTCATGTTTAATAAGTATATTGAAGATGTTTATACTCACCATCAAATGAACTTCTTTGAGTTTATGCAGAACCCAAATATAGAGCTTGCTTACGTATCCCAGCTTCCTTAGGTGGTCGTGAACACTTGAATGATGGGTGTTCAATGTTTCTGCAATCTCTCATGTTGAGTAACATGGGTTTGACTCGATCAATGCCTTTATTTTGTCATCATCAACCTTGGTGGGCCTCCCTGACGAAGGAGCATCATTGAGATCAAATCACCAGCACGGAATTCTGTGAACCATCATTGACTCTGACGTTCTTGCAGAGCATTGTCACTGTAAACTTTATGCAACTTTTCACAAGCTTGACGGGCGTTCTTCCCTTTATGGAAGTAAAACAGTAAAATATGGCAAAAATGCACAGTTTGGTCTTCCATCTTCAACTTGTAAAATCTTCAAATCTCAACCAAATCGCTCAATTTTTTTTAGAATGAAGTTAGAACTGTCAGCTGTCAAATGACATAGCAATAACATAGATGCGAATGACTCTTATACTTCCAAAAATGAACTAGTGCCATCTGTTGCAAACATGCGTCATGACTTTTCCAACAACCCAATATTTAAAAGTAATTTTTGTGTATTTTGATCTTTACCTGGGCTAGCAATGTGTGGTATGATAGTCTCTTGTGATGTTGACAGAGGCAGCAAGATGAGTTGCCTAACTGTTGGCAAATATAAGTGTTCTGAACATGTTTAAAGTAGCCTTGGCTAAGCTATGATGCTCAGTAGGCTAGAAGTATTAAATGCATTTTTGACTTACAGCATTTTCAACTTACCGTGGGTTTATCAGTATGTAATCCCATTGTAAATTGAGGAATATATACGAGGTCTGACAATTAAGTTCGCTAGCTTGTTGAAATGATGTTGCTGATTTTTGTTTATATCAGAGGGATTATTCATTATGAATTGGTACCAACTGGAAAAACAGCTAACCTAGTTGACTGTTTGGAAACTCTGAAAACGTTGTGTGAAAAAGTCAGATGACCTGAACTTTTCACCAACAATTCATGGCTCTTGCATCACGACAATGCACCAGCTCACACGGCACTGTCTGTGAGAGAGTTTTTAGCCAGTAAACAAATAACTGTATTGGAACACCCTCCATACTCACCTGATCTGCCTCCCCAATGACTTCTTTCTTTACCTGAAGATAAAGGAAAAATTGAAAGGAAGACATTTTGATGACATTCAGGACACCAGGGTAATACGATGATGGCTCTGATGTCTGTTCCAGAAAAAGAGTTCCAAAATTGCTTTGAAGGGTGGACTAGCGCTGGCATTGATACATAGTTTCCCAAGGAAAGTACTTCAAGGGTGACTGTAGTGATATTCAGCAAGAAGGTATGTAGTATTTTTTCTAGGATGAGTTCGTGAACTTAATTGTGCAACCTCATATATAGTGGATTAATTAAAAAAAATACACAGAGAGTAGCCTGGGTCATGATTAAAATTAAGGGTTAGAGGTTTACAATTTTCATTCACTAATCTTTTAGTGGAATTAAAGCACTTCAGTAACTGTACCTATCTTCATACAAGGCAATCGTACACCAATTTTAAAATAAATAAATACACAAATAAGTAAATAAATAAATAGCAATAAGATTTCAACATATTGTTGGGAATTGTCAGATCACCCACTGGATAATAGGGAATCCAGATGAATAGAAGTAGTTATGCTTCTGTAGTTACCTTAGGTGGAAACTATCAAATTTTCTAGCTCTGTAGATCCATGGTCTATAAACTTTGTTGAACTTGCATTCCATACATTTTTTGAGAAAGTGCTACCAATAAATGTTTATGGATTTGTTCCTAAATATTACACATGTGCATATATATCCTGTATACATCATGAGTTGTAGACACAAATAAAAATTAATTATGATTATATAAATGGTAAGTACAAGTAGTTCTAGTATTTTCTTCTGCCCCAATACATCTTTTGGTATATGCTATGATGTCATACATATGAATTGAAAAAATTATTGGAAATACATAAAATATTCTGTGAAAAGAGAAAATTATATCAACAAAATGTTTGGGTAAAATATTTACACTTAATGATTAATGACCCTATAGATAGACAGATTTCTAGTTCAATCAAACCTACACACGTGAGTTTAGTTCGAGGGTAAATTCTTAGCCATTATATCATATGAAATATCTATTCCTAGAAGATCAGTTCTTGCCATTTCTATCTCTGTCTCTGCTGGGCCAAATATATTCCCTGAATCCCTTAAAGATGAAGTCTCCAAATTGATTGTGTTTCTTTAAAAGGCACAGAAAAGTTCTTGAGCTCAAAGGCTTCAAAACCTTTTAAACGAACCAAAATATCTTACTAAACTTCAGAAAACAAAAAACAAAAAACAACATTGTTCTAACTCTGACTCCTCTTGAACTTTCGGGACTGTTTATTGTTTTTGACACACCTGTTTCAAAATTTTGATGGAAATCTAGAAGTTCTTTTAGAAGACTTTAAAGGATCATATATGAGAATGGAACTGGGCACATTTTACCTGTGTATTGCTGAAATAAGCAAAGAGTGAATTTGGATCAGTCCTTTAAATCTAAGATGAATTAATTCAATCTCTACTGATAGACGAAAATAATGCTTGTAGAAAGAAATATTTATTTTATATACTCATATATATCTGTTCTTTTTTATATTTCTGTTCTTAATATGAGATTTATAAATATATTGATTTTCTTGGCTTTATAAAATTTATTTCCAATATTTTAATTCCACAAACTGTGGTCACACAGCAGTCTAACCATCTGCCCCCGTGCACCTTCCCATAAATGACCGGTCCTCATAGAGACATTACTTCAACATTATGCCTGCTCTATTTTCTATGTGGCCCCAGAAGATGGCTGGATAGTCAATGATGGGTAAGACCCTTCATGAAAAGGGCAACCCAAGCCAGGCATATTAGCAGGGGTGCCATAGGAGAAATCACGGAGCTGAAGAAAATGGGCAAAGACCCCTTGTCTTGGGTGCTGACAGCTTGCCTGTGGAATGACAGCTTACCTGTGGAATAAGGTGATTACATCTGTCCCGATGCATTCTCGTTAATGAGTCTCGGCATAAGAAGCTTCTGCCTCTTAGGAGGTGCACGTGAACATATCATGGGACTTTCGGTAATGGTAGCCTGCAGGCCATAGGGTGATTTGACTCTTAGCTAAGTTCTCTGGTATGATGTATGTGACTTACAAACCGTGGAGAAAACAATGTTACTTCCTTGTGTGTATCCCAATAAAAGGAGCAATCAAGGCCGATTCGGGGCTCTTAGTCCAAGAGGCTTTGAGTCCCCTGGCTAGCATTGCTTTTTCTCTCTTCCTTGTCTCTCATTTATTCTCAACCTTTTGCCATCACTTCCCAACTCCTACGGCCCCGTAGTGCAGGACGTGGCAACAAACAAGCAAGGAAACAAATGTTTGCTCTACCAGAATTCAAATATTTTCATATATGTTCACTGTTTAAATAATTCATTGCCACAAGGAAACCCTGAATAGTCAAAGCAATCTTGAGTGAGAAAAAAAAAAAAGCTAGTGGTGTCATGCTCCCTGATTTCAAATTGTATTGAAAAGCTATACTAATTAAAACAGTATAGTATTGGCATAAAAATAGACACAATGATCAGTGTAATAGAATATTCCAGTTCAGAGTCTAAAAATAAACCCATGCATATATGGTCTATTAATTTACAATAAAACAGCCAAGAATATACAATGGAGAAAAGACAGTCTCTTCAATAAATGGTGTTGGGAAAATTGGGCAGCCACATGCAAAAGAATGAAACTTGACCACATCTTATATCATACACAAAATTTAACTTGAAATGCATAAAAGACTTGAATGTAAGATCTGAAATCATGAAACTCCTAGAAGAAAACCTGGGTGGTAAGCTCCTGCCATAGGTCTTAACAATATTTTTTAAAATAAAACAAAAACAAAAGCATAAGGGTCAAAAGCAAAATAAACAATCAGGACTACATCAACTGAAAAGTTTCTGCACAGCAAAGGAAACCATCAACAAAATGAAAAAGCAATCTACTGAACTGGAGAAAAGATTTGTGAATCATATATCTGATAAGGGGCTAATACTATATATATGCCAGGGGTGCCAATAAAATGTACACATTTTAAGAGATGCCATTTATGTATTACTGTTCGAAGTTGAATTAAATTATGGTGCAATGTGTAGTATAACATTTGCTCAAAAGATGGTGCTAATCAAATGAAAGCTAGTGTCATTCATGTATTACAATTTTAATACAGTTTTTCCTTTCTTAAAATGCGTACACATTTTTTGGCACCCTCTGCATTACTGTATATAATATATATATAATATATATATATACTATATATACTATATATGTGTATCAAACAAGTCAATAGCACAACCTAAATAAAAAATGGGCAGATGATCTGAATAGACTTTTTTTTTCCAAAGAGGGCCAACAAGTACATGAAAAGATGTTCAATGTCATTAATCATCAGTGAAATGTAAATCAAAACCACAGTAAGTATCACCTCACAACTATTAGAATGGCTGTTATCATAAACATAAAACATAACAAGTGTGTTGAGGATGTGAAGACAAGGGAACCTTTGTGTACTGCTGGTGAGACTGCAAATCGGTGCAAGTCACTGTGGAAAACAGTGTGGAGGTTTCTCAAAAAATTAAAACTAGAACTATCATAGTACCAAGTGATTATACTTGTGGGTATTTATCCAAAGGCAACAAAAATACTAACTAGAAAATATATGCACCTACATGCTCATTGCAGCATTATTTATAATAGCCAAGACATGGAAACAACCTAAGTGTCCAGTGATTGACAAATGTATAAGGAAATTGTCATACATATATAGTAATATTACTTAGCCATAAAAGGCAATGAAACCTTGTCATTTGCAACAACATGGATGAAGCTTGAGGACATCATGCAAACAAAGACAAAGTATACCCTATGATCTCTCTTATCTGTGTAATCTAAAACAAAGAAAACAAGCTCAAATATAAAGAGAACAGATTGAAGATTTCCACAGGCAGGGGGTGGGTGTGGGGGGTGGAAGAAATAAGTGGAGGTCTAATGTAAACAAAGAAAAACAAATAAAACCTGATAGCCATTCCTGTACTTCATGAACATTGTTATTTGAGGCAGCCAGAATAATTTTTCCCTCAACCCCTGCCCAACACTCTCCCGCAAAACACATCTTATTGTACTATTTAATGATTTTAGTTCCCAGAAAACATCTAAACATCCCAGAACACATCAGATGAAACTGAAGTCTAGGACAAGAAATCAAGGACAACTGTCAATGGTATATTGAGTTTTAAGAACTGTCACCCTCACTTGTAAAATAATCTAGCCAAGAAAGAAAACCAGAAACTCTGGTAGCAGTGCCTGCTAGAAATAATAACTTTGGATTTTTGTGTGTCTGTTTTTTTAATCCAATATGCTCCAGAGAATACAGAAGTGTAGGTTAGAGAAAATCTCATTCTACCACATCACAGATTGGGTGTGTTAGTCCAGATGCTCTGAAAATCTGAATCCAATTGCTATATATGTGCAATAAATTTAATAGGGGAATTGTCTGTGAAAAAAAAAGAGGAGGGACCTGAGGGAGGCTGGGAATGTTGTCAAACTGTGGTGCAGTTATTCAGGGCATGACCTGGAGTAAAGGAGTAAGAGAAGGTAAAAGTGACAGACTGCTATAAGTTCTGAGGAACGATCAGGAAGATGAACAGGGAGTCCTAGAGCAAAATTTGCCTGTCAGAGGAGTCTTCCATTAACCAGAAACAAGACAACCTTAATATCCCAATTGAGTTCAGTCTTTGCTGGGAGTGTCCCATGGAAAGCATGGCCTCAGTGCAAACACAACAGTGGATTTCAGTGCAGCAGCTAGGACCCTTAGTCAATTACCACTCTTGCATGAGAAGCATTCTGATGACTGCCACACATGGAATTGATTTGGGGAGAGAACGTAGCCTCCTTTTGTAGACTTGAGGAGGAAATATGAACACTGAGATAGGAAATGCCACACATATTTCATCATTAAAAAAAAAAAATGAAAATAGGGCCAGCCGAGTGGCTCCGTTGGTTAAGAGCATGAGCTCTGAGCAACAGGATCACCGTTTCAATTCCTACATGGGCCAGTGAGCTGTGCCCTAGCTGAGCTGCTGCTGAGCTGCCAAGAGGTGGCAGGTTGGCTCAGTAGGTGAGAGCAGGTGCTCCTAACAACAAGGTTGCCAGTTTGACTCCAGCATGGGATGGCGGTCTACACCTACCAGCAACTAAGATTGAACAGGCACCTTGAGCTGAGCTGCCCTCAGCTGCCGATGGGCGGGAGACCAGATGGCTCAGTGGTTAGATCATGTGCTTTAGCAACAAGTTTTACAGATCAACTCCCACATGGGATGGTGGGCTATGCCCACCCACAACTAAGATTGAACATGGCACCTTGAGCTGAATGGTTGCGAGCTGCTGCAGGCGGCTGGATGGCGACTGGACAGGAGCTGATCTAGCTGTGCCCTCCACAACTAAGATTGAAGGACAACAACTTGGCTGTTTCCCTTCCCCAATTACCCAACACTGTTCTCCTTCCCCAATTCCCCAATAAAATCTTTAAAAAAAAAAGCTGAAAATAAATATCCCATTAAAATTTTAAAGTTAAAACAATGAAAATCTTGATAATTTCCTATCATTTGCATATTATGATTTTTACAGGATTATTCTCCTGCTGGAAAATAACTTCCCTTTGCCATGCATTTTTCAGATAGCTAGCTTCATTCATTTATGAAAATTAAGAGAACCTATTAAGGGTGAAAATAATCCTGTCAATAGAATTTAGATGTCCCAGGAGACTTCTTCCTCACTCCAGTTTTAATCATTATATATTATATGTCATATATGTTACATATGCATATATATTTATATACAGAGAGAATATATGTATCCTCTATCTCAAACCCCTATTTGTCTTTTCCTTGTAATTTCCTTTGCTCCTAAAGGGAAATACCTTATATTTGGAAGTGAAGTGCTGAACACCTTATCCTCTGCCTCTATCACTTAAATGAGTCAAAAGCTGAAACGCCAAAACATTTAATAAGAGAGTTTATGTTCCCACTTCATCTTAGTTCTCTGACACTCTTGAATTATGTATACTGCTAATGTTCAAAAGAGAATATAGGGATACAATTTGAGAAATACTTTTGACTAATATAAAGCAAGTATAAACTGGTTTCCTAGAGTAACCCTCTGAGTATCATAAGATGATTTGGACTATTGTAATGGAGCACAAATTTTCACAATCATGCATTCTTTCCTCTAAGATTGCCAGAGGCTAACCTTAGCATTATGAATTATTTGTAATAAAAAAGATTAATTCTTTGGACACTTTCTTGGGAACAAAATTTAGTTTCTAGTATGTGTCACTGAAGCAATAATTCATTAGATGATCAAACATACAACAGAAAAGTTGGTAGAGAAAAACTGATTTAAGCAAAGCAGGATAAAAAGCAACAGTTTTATGATATTCAAAAAGCAAATATTTGTTGAAGATAATTTATTTTATATAAAATAATAACTTCCCTCAAACGTAATCCTTTTCACAAAGTGTTGATGGAATAACATGTAATATAGTCAGTGTCTTGCTCGTCTGACTGTGTTAACACCTTCATGCATTTGGGGGAGGGTCTAGCTGCAAGCCTAAGGAAACTCTCCTGAGACGATATACCTCTGCCCTATGATATGCTACATCTGACACACACACACACACACACACACACACACACAGGGTGCCAAAAACATGTATATACATTTTAAGAAAGGAAAAATCTGTATTAAAATCATAATACAATGAATGACACTTGCATTCATTTGATTAACGCCATCTTTTGAATGAACACCATACTACTACACATTGCTAATGTAATTCAATTGAACTTCGAAAACTAATACATAGATAACACCTCTTAAAATGTGTATATGTTTTGGCACCCCCAATATGTGTGTGTGTGTGTGTGTGTACATATATTTAGCAATAGGAGATAAAGTGGCAAAAGTTAAGCACAATGAAGACCGACATGATAAAGGCATATATTATTACATTTCTCTTCACCTGATAACTTTATCTCATATTAGTCTACTATGACATTGATATACATTACTGTGTTCTCTACTTTTCTCTATTTCTGCAAACTATATCTATCATATATTTCCCATAGGGAAATATGAATGGAAAAAAATTCATTGTGAGGTTATGGTTTTATTTCTTTGATATCTACCCAAAAACCTTCCCTTCTAGAATTTACTTTCCTGGATCTGACATTGACCAGCTTTCTTTTCAACATGAAATTCTAGATCCTTGAGTTGCAGTCAAGATGGCACAGTAGGTAAATGCTATGCTCACCTTCTGTTATGACAACATCAATATTACAACTAAACTACAAAACAGCCATCGATGAGAATTGTGTGAAATCTTGCTGAACTAAAGCCTTACAACTAAGGACATACAGAAAGAGCCACATTGAGACTAGTAGGAGGGGTAGAGACACAGAACAGGCTGGTCCCACACCTGAGTGTGACCATTAAAAAATCAGGAGGGATATCTCAGTTGTGGAGGTTCACCCCCCCCAGAGGATCCAAGAATACCAGCCTCTCCCCAGCCCAGGGTTCCAGTGCTGGGGAAAGAAGACCCCATAATTTATGGCTGTGAAAACCAGCATAGATTGTGGCTGAGTGAGACAGAGGGTGACTGGAGTCCCAGGCACTCTGCTTAAAGGGACTGCACATGGACTTACTGGTGCAATCACTGACTCTGAGCTCTAGCACTGGGGCAGCATCTGGAGAGGCAACAGGGATATATGGGGGTGGGAGGGGTGGGGACTGGCTTTGGGACAGGGGCCAGAGGGGCAGCTTTCTCCCAGGTGGAGGAGCTCGCTGAAGCCACTGTTTCTTTATTAAGCCCTCCCTCTTGCCAGCATGCAAACACAGGTGGCTGAACATTCGCCACACCCTGCTGATTCGAGACCCCGCCCTACCCAATTGCTGCACACACCCAGTGGCTTTTTCGTAAAAACAGCCTGCCTTGGTTCATGCTGCAGAGGTTCCTAGGGTCTCTAAAAGGTTTGCAAACCCAGACAGGTAGCATCTGGCTTGAGCATGTCCCGTACCTCTGGCTGAGCAGCCCTAAGTCCAGCACTAGCGGCAGCTGGCCTTGGTTTGCAGCTTGGCCTCTTGAGGGACTTCTAAGCATGGCATGGGTGGTGGCCATCTGTGGATTTCATTGTGGCTTCTGCTGGGTGGCCCCAGGTGGGTCATGGGCTTCATTCAGATGAACTTCATCTGCAGCAAGATCCCCTCCCAGGTGGCCTTGGAGCTGGCACTCCCAGCGGCCACCTGTGAAATTAGCTGGAGCATCACCCAGCCACCTCCAAGGATAACATACCCAAAGGACTGATTGAACAGGTGCCAGAGACCTGCTGAGGCAGATCTTGCTCTGTAGGGTCAGCCCCTGTACCAAAACTCCTCCACTGTAGCCATGGCCAGACTTCACCACAAATGAGCCTGATGGTCAGTCCCTCCCACTGTCCTGCAAACAGCAACCAAGGCTCAACTACAAGAAGAGGATACACACAACTCACACAAGGGATGTACCTGGAGTGTGTGGTTCAGGTGATCAGAAAGATTGCACCACTGAGCCCCACAGCACACCTATATAAGGTTACTCTACTAAGACTGAGTGACATAGCAGCCTACCTAATACACAGAAACAAACATAGGGAGGCAGCCAAAATGGGAAGACAAAGAAACATATTCCAAATAAAAGAACAGGAGAAAGCTCCAGAAAAAGAACTAAACAAAATGGAGACAAGTAATCTACCAGACTCAGAGCTCTAAACATTGGTTATAAATATGCTGTGGGATCTCAGGTAGATCTTCAACAAAGATATAGGAAAGATAAAAATGGAGATAGAAAACATAAAAAAGAACCGGTTAAAACTAAAGAATACAATAAAAGAAATGAAGAATACATTATAGGGAATCAACAGTAAATCAGAGAAAGCAGAGAATCAAATCAGCAATTAAGAAGATAAGGTAGCAGAAAGCACCTAATAAGAACAGCAAAAAGCAAAAATTATCCAATAAAATGAGAATAGGTTAAGGGGCCTCTGGGACAACATAATGTGTATCAACATTCATGTCATAGAGGTAGCAGAAAGAGAAGAGAGAGAAAGAGGGATGAAAGCCTATTTGAAGAAATAATGACAAAAAAACTCCCCTAACCTGGCAAAGGAAATAGATATATAAGCCCAGGAAATGCAGAGAGTCCCAAAGAAGATGAATCTAAAGAGGCTAACACCAAGACACATCATTAATAAATGCAAAAGATTAAATACACAGAGGGAATCTTAAAAGCATCAAGAGAAAAGCAGTTAGTTACCTACAAGGGTGCTCCTATAACACTGTCAGTTGATTTCTCCACAGAAAAATAAATAAATAAATAAATAAATAAATAAATAAATAAATAAATAAAATAAAGTAAAGATTCTAGAACTTATTTTGTTTTCAGAATAGAAAGAGTAAATTTATCTTTCTGAGTAATATTCCATTATCTAAGTACATACTGGAGATGGATGGGTCAAATTAAGATGATACATTCATTCAAAATGAAAAATGTAATATAATACAGACAAAAATAGTTAAATTGCATGAATAGCATGTACTTTTCCTGTGGACTTATCCACACGAAAAGTCAATACATTGTAAGAATGCTACCTTGTTGGAGCATAGACTTGAACAAGATAAATTAGACTGGGGTGTGATCCAGAAACGACATGTCTACATTGACAGAGTTTTTTCTGACCTTTTACCCACTCCAATAGATTCAACACTTTGACACATCCCCAAAGTAGATCCAACTTTCCATTGTATAACAAGACAGAAATATTTTTAAGAACATTTTGTGAAGATAGAATTTTTTTATAGTTTATGTCATAAACAAAATATTTATAGAATCCCCTTTAAAAATCTCTTTTATTTTCTCCCAGAGTTAAGGATCCTCATTTTTCCTCTTCCTTTTTCCTTCATTTAGCCTCTAAAATGTCAGTTTATATTTCAAAGTAATTTTGCTCCTAGTTTCAGCTAGCATATTCAGTAAAACAAAACCTAGTAATTTGTCCTACAGTTAGATCTTCAATTGTTTCTCAACTATGCCTCTTGGGGTTTCTAAGTTCATTCAACCACAAAGGACTCAGAAGTATAACAATCATTACTAGGTACTGAGAGTTTATCCATTCCCACTTTATAACAGAATCAAATGTGATTGTAAATTCTGATTGAGGAGGGACATTCTCCCTTAGTCTTTCTACCTGTTTCTTCCTCAATGATAAGTATCTGCTTTCATATTTTGTATCTAACAATATCCCCCTGTACTCTAGCCTGAGTGGTTATAGTTCAAGGTTAGTTATTTTTCAGAGAGAGAATATAATTTACAAAAGTTTCCTCATCTTTAAATTTACTTCCAGTTCTGGCGGTATTATCTCAGGATACATTTCCAACATATGAGGTCTGAAAATTAAGTTTGCGAACTCATCCTAGAAAAAGTGCTACATTCCTCTTGCTGAATATCACTATGGCCACCTTTGAAGTACTCCCCTTGGGAAGCTATGCACCGATGCCAGCACCTAGTCCACCCTTCAAAGCAATTTTGGAACTCTTTTCCTGGAATGGCCCTCAGAGCTGTTAGCGTATTACCCTTGATGTCCTGAATGTCAGCAAAATGTCTTCCTTTCGATATTTCCTTTATTTTCAGGTAAAGAAAGAAGTCATTGGGGGCCAGATCAGGTGAGTATGGAGGGTGTTCCAATACAGTTATTTGTTTACTGGATAAAAACTCCCTCGCAGACAGTGCCCTGTTGGTGAAAAGTTGAGGCCATCTAACTTTTTTACACAGCCTTTTCAGCACTTCCAAATAGTAAACTTGGTTAACTGTTTGTCCAGTTGGTGCAAATTCATATTGAATAATCCCTCTGATATTAAAAAAAAAGGTTAGCAACATCGTTGCAACAAGTTTGTGAAATTAATTATCAGACCTCTTATATTTTTATGGAAAACACCTTTTTAAAATAATATCAGCCCATGCTGTGAGTCACTGGCAATGGCATAGGCTGCAGACCTTGCTGCAGTGGGCTGCCGTAAGCTACTGTGAGCGGCTGGCAGTCGGCATGAGCTTCGAAGAGCCACAGTGAGCAGCTGTCCAGTGGCAGGTGATCGATCTACCTCACCCGGGAAGAACGCGATGATAATACCAACATGGGTCAGTGAAGTGACGTCCTCCACAACTAGACTGAAGAACCAAAGGATAGCAACTTGTCTGTTCCCCTTCTCTGATTCCCCAAAGCTGTTCCCTCCCTCAATTCCCCAATAAAATCTTTAAAATAATAATAATAATAATAATAATATCAGTCCAACACATATTTACAGGACATAGGACATTAAAGTACGTGAGCTTGTCTAGGTCAACCTTGGCAGGCAGACCTAGGCTCTGAGAGAACGGAGTGCATGACTGCTTTATTATCAGTGTTCATGCAATATGGAAATAATTCTTTTAAATTTGTTTGGCAATAATGCTATTTAAATATAACTGTTTTAGAAATATATGGGATATAACTGTATACCTTAAGATACCTATACAAATAGCATTTCTCTTACAACCACTGGCAATTTAATTTTTCTATTTTAAGTAATTGTTTTAATGAAGGGAATAAAGTGATACACACATAAGAGTTTATTTGCTCTATTGTAATAATATACAAGGTGCAAATGAGAGAACCAAATATCTAAAACTCTATTTTTAAAGTGTCATCTTGGTTTTATTTAATTTTAAGTATGCAATTTTAAAACTTAACCACCTATTGTTAATAAGGATATTTTCACTTAACGTTTTACAAAAGAAAATGTTTCACTTAAGAATAAATAAAGCACATGTTCATGACAAATTTATTTAATTATATGTGTGTGATTTTCCAAGATGAAATACATTTGAGTTAATTAACATGAAAAATTACAAGTATAGGCAGTTCCCAATTTATATAAATATTTCAAATATGAACATTTGGAAGATAGCCATCAAATAATTACTTTATAATATGTGTTGAAGTATTAAATAGAAAAATATAAAATGCTATATGATACTATTATAAAAGTCTACAATAATTACATATCAGTAGCCTGATAAGTTTATATGTATGAAAGCTTTATTTTAGAATCAGAAGCTGAAGGGGTTTCTTTTGAGGGTAATAGACCGGGGAAGAATGAAGGGTGCTAATTATGTTTTGGAATATGAGGAATATGTAGCTTTGTATGCATTGGGATATATCACCCAAGTCTTTCTCCCTGGATATGCCTTATATAGTAGAGATGGCAGAGCATTAGCAGAATATTAGAGCCAGGATATATTAAGTATAAACTTGTCCAAGCAATTCACTTTATTGTTGATGGGAAAACCTAAGAGTAATTGTGGCTTTCCAAAGGTTATATAGACTTGCAAGACTATATGATTATAAAACAATAAATATTAGATCAAAATATGATCCTCTGCAAACAACAAAAAACTCATGAGTTTGGGCTACAGGCTAAGGCCTTTATCCTTAAGATCAGATTTATACAACACCTGGATTTAGGACTGTTAAACAGTTTTGGCAGTTGTGTTAGATAAAATATAGACCAAAAATTATTTAGGAAATAAATCAGAACACAAAAGTGTATTTGGTCAAATTTTTCCTAAAGTCATAACTATAATTATTCAAATATTGGATAAAACACATACTGTTATTTGTTAAGTAGATAAGATATCCAAAGAATTGTTTAAATATTTCATTCCACATGACGGTTTTATCATAATATAGATGCAGCAACCAAATATTAAATAGTTGGTATGATTTTAAAACACTAAAACTTCTATTAAAATAAAGTGAGATGCATGCTTTGTCACTACATGTTTATTGGATATTATAGTAACTATATTAAATATATTAAACCTTATGAAATAGCCAATAATTGACATCCTTTAAGCTATAATAATAGAAATTTCATATGGCTTAACATCATATAAGACATAAGCAAATTTTCATAGAATAGTTGCAATTTTTATTCAAATAACCATTTCCACTTTCTACCACTTTCCCCAGTTGCATATAGACACAACTGGCTATTTCTACAGGGTAAAACTTGAAAAATTTCATTTGCCCCATAGTAATTACAAGTGTGTGTGTGCATGCACACATGTGTTTGCATTTTTGCACATGTGTGGCAGCCATGTTGTCCAAAGGGCTACTACATTGAAAATATTCTGAGATGGTATGACTGGCAACCAGCCTCTGAATTTGTTTGCAAGAGTATATTGTTATTTCACTCACTTGAAATGATACTAGTATGTATATTTTTAAAAATGCTGGCTTGGGGCCGGCCGAGTGACACATTGGTTAAAAGCTGGTTTTGGGACACCAGTAGCCTCGGTTCGTATCTCACATATGAGGGCCAGTGACACTGCCCTCTACAGCTAACAACAGCTCCACCTGGAGCTGGGCTGTGTGAGCCCCGGTGACGGAGTAGCCTGCAGACCCTGCTGCAGTGGGCTGCCATAGGCTACAGTGAGTGGCCGGCAGCCAGCGTGAGCTGCCAATAGCCTCTCCAAGTGGCCGTCCAGAGGCCGGCAACCAATCTGCCTCATCCAGGAAGAGCGCAATGACGATAACAACATGGGCCAGTGAAGCAACGTCCTCCACAACTAGACTGAAGAACAAAACGACAGCAACTTGTGTGTTCCCCTTCCCCAATTCCCTAACGCTGTTCCCCTCCCCAAATTCCTTAATAAAAAATCTTTAAAAAAAAAAATGCTGGCTTGGAAACAAATAGAGAGCCATCTAAATTTGAAATCTGGGGATGTTAGGGACTGAAACTTGTATTGCTATACATGTGAGTTAAGTGAAATGGCTTTAATTATACTTTATTTTTTAATAAAATTGTATTTACTTATTTGCCAATATTTTTAAAATAAATGCAACACAGTTTACTTGTAGAAACATATATAATCTAGGTAATAATGAAAGTTAAACAGCATGATTGAGACTCGTTTTATACCTGATAGTAAAATGGATAACCAGAACAAAAGCTTTCTAAGACGAGAAATTTCAGTTAAAACTAATGAAACATAATTAAGCTACAGTTTCACGAAAATAATGAAAAAAAATGTTATGGTCCAAAAATAGAATCATGGAACCATAGCAATGAAATAGATTAACCCTTTTTGATGTCATGTGGGGATCTAAGTGATTAAGAGCATTGTGCTTTAATGGATACAGGTGCCATGAGGCAAGGACTTAAAACTGAGAAGAATAGGGAGATAAAATGGAGGCTTTGCACATATTTAGCACCTTTGCAACCCTATATCTTCAATAAAATGGTGAACAAAGAATAATACCTTTACCATTAAATACATATTTATTTATTTATTTATTTATTTATTTATTTATTTATTTATTCATTCATTTTTTTTGAGGGCAGTGTCACTGGCCCTCATATGTGGGACCCAAACCAGGGCCGCTGGCTTCCCAAGCCAGCGCTTAACCACCATGCCACTCGGCCTGCCCTATTTATTTATTTATTTAATTAGCTTCAGGTGTACAACAAAGTGCAATAGTTATACTTTTTACCCCTCAAGGTGACAACACCCCTCCCCAAATTCTCCCCCCCACTCCTCCCCCCATATCATACCATCTATTACAATTCCTTTGATTCCCTTTCACCGTATACTCCACATCCCGTGACTATTTATATACTCAATTACAGTTGGCATACGATATTATACAACATTTAAATACATTTTTCAGAAAAAACTTTCCTGTATCAGTTTGGAGTTTAGATAAATGTACATGTGTATTTTAAATTGTAATATTCTTACTTTTCTGCTACTTCAGCATCTCCACAAACAGGTTGTGACCAGGTGTACCAATGTAAAAAGACTGACCCTTGCTAAGGGTTTCTTGCTCTCTCTCCCTTTCTTCCCTCTCTCCCTCTCAGCACCTTACCTGCTTAGTTGAGCCCACTCCTTTGGTAATTCTCCCTGTGAGGCACCTTCATGGCATGCAATGACTGTCTGTCCAGGACCTGTGAGTATAATAAACTTTGTTTTTCTATGCTTTTCCTATGCCTGTCTCCTGTTGTGTCCACATGTGACTGACCATTTCATGAAAGAATACAAAATAGTAGGCAGAAATGTAATGTTTCTCTCTGATCTCCACCCTCTGGTGTTATTCCCATGATTACGTGGCAAAAAGGATTTCACAAATATTAAGGTTAATAATCTGTTACATTTACAATAGGGAGATTATCCTTTCCTCTAGCCAGTTGCAGAAGGGGAGGTCAGAGAGATTCAAGGCATTAAAGGAATGTGATGCATGGGAGGTTCTGCAATGCTGAGATGGAGGGGGGCCTGTGGAAAGCACCTGATTGTGGTCTCTAGGTGCTAAGAGCAGCCGCCAGCCAAAAACTGGCATAACAAGGGAAACCACAGTCCTTCTATCCTAAGAAAACAAATTCTGCAAAAACATGATGGAATTTATAAGCAGACATTTCTCTAATTGAGCCTCCAGATAAGGGCATAGCCCAGCCAACATTGACTTTAGTTCAATGAAACTCTCAGAAGAGGACCCAGTGAAAATATACTGGATTCTTGAATCATAGATATTATGAAGTAATTATTGTGTGTTGTTTTAAGCCACTAAATTTTTGGTGATATGCTATACAGCAATATAAATCCAGTATATCTGCTTACCTAAGGCATGGGAAGAATGAGTTATGCATTTTCCAAAGGGTAGGGTAGACACTTTAATAAATAATGTTGGGGCAACTAGTTGGCTTAATACCTCTGTACACTAGGAAAAATTCCACTAGAAAAAAAAATGTAACAAGAAGAACCCATAAGTGCATTACATAAAAATAGGGGAAACTTCTTGCGAATTCTGATGTGGAAAAGGTCTTTCTAATTATGACTCAATATATAGGAAAAATGATTCATAAATTCAGGCACATAAAAAATGAATATTTTTCCATGGTGAAAAACACCAAAGCAAAGTCAAAAGACAAATGCTGTTTTGTGCAATTGTAATGTGTCTGAAAATTAGCTTTTTTTAATTGTAATGTATGTTCCTAACATTAAACTTTTGATTGCCAAGGTATCCACTACAAAGACATAGTTCCTGTGCTTTTAATTCCTGCTCCAATATTTTAAGTGAAAAATAAAGAGTGAACCAGAGAAACCCTAGGCACCTTATCCCACAGTCCAACAAAGGCAGACCCCCAGATTTATTCTCTCTCTCTCTCTCTCTCTCTCTCTCTCTCTCTCTTGCTCTCTCTCCATCCCCCACCATGACCTTGCTGTGTGGTTCCAGGTGTGCCTTGTACCCTCCAGGAACTCTGAGTAATGACCCTTGTTTTTTCAAAGGTACCTGATGGTTCCTGATAAGGTATGCCTTGCAATAATAGGAATTACAAGGGCCAACTAGTTACAACATTGGCTCCGAAAAGGAGAAATGTCTGTGGAGGCTTGTCACAAGTAGTAGAGGTCCAGATGAGTGTGCCCAGACATTTATAGCTGATAGAATCACTATTAATAGCCTGAGATCATCCCAAAAGAGCCACTCATGAAATTATCGATCTACCATCTGTCTATTTACATATCTAACATCTACCTACCTACCTACCTACCTACCTATCTTTCTAGCTTTCCTTTTTATTTATGTATCAGAAAAAATAAACAAGTACACACAAACAACCCAATATAAATATAGACAAAAGGCATCAACAGCTATAAAAAAACTGCAATTGTCCCTTAAACATATAAAGTGGATGTGATATTTCATATTGTTCATAATGAAAGATAACACTAAAACTTCTATTAAAATAAAGTGAGATGCATGCTTTGTCACTACATGTTTATTGGATATTATAGTAACTATATTAAATATATTAAACCTTATGAAATAGCCAATAATTGACATCCTTTAAGCTATAATAATAGAAATTTCATATGGCTTAACATCATATAAGACATAAGCAAATTTTCATAGAATAGTTGCAATTTTTATTCAAATAACCAGTTAAGGGCCGGCCTAGTGGCATGGTGGTTAAAAGCTGGCTTGAGATGCCAGCAGCCCCAGTATGGGTCCCACATATGAGGGCCAGTGACACTGCCCTCAAAAAAAAAGAAAGAAAAGAAAAAAGATAGACAATTTAAATCTTCATTGAAATATCATTCCTATCTATGAGATTAGCAAAAACATACAAGCATGATGATACCTAATGTTGGTGAAGCTGTAGGAAAACAGGTTCTTTCATACTTTCCTTATGGGGCATGGGATGATTTGAACCCCTAGGAGACAATTTTGAAATACCTGTCAAAATTACAAATGTAATTATTCTTAGATCCAACAGTCCCCTTACTGAGGATGTATTTTACATATGTGCCTATGAAATGTCTTATGAATAAGGTTATTTACTGTGACAATATAATGGAAAGATGCATAAAAACAAAACTCTAATTGAACATCTGTAATGTACTGGTTAAAAATTGTAGTATATCCGTTCAATGCAGCTGCTTAAAAGAATAAGAAATCTTGCCACATACTAATGGAAAAAATATAAGATATACTCTTCTGTAGAAAGATTTATGTGAGAAATGGGGGGAAACAAATTATATATTCGTTTTGCTCAACCAGGCCTACAAAAATGTCTAAGGATATACAAAAAATATTAAGGGTGGCTGTCTGTAGGAGTTAGGAAATGCTTTAGGTAAGCAAAAGGGGTAGTGCAATAATAGATACTTTGGGATCTTATGCCATATCACCTCAACCCACTTCTGATTTCAGCTTTAACTCCACTGAATAGCTCCGATGCATATGGATAGAGTCCCACCTAAAGCCTGTATCTTTCCACTGGAGACTTTCTTTGGAGCCCTGTAAGATTCCTCAACTCAGGACCAGAGCAGTTAATGTCCCCAGGTGCTACTGTCACTCATCCATCCAACAATATTGAAGCATATTCCACATGGTACCTCATGACTCCCAGCAGGATTGAGCCCTAGTTGCTTACAGCATAACCAATTAAATAATACACCATTTACTACTTTATCATCTTTTCCTAAAGGATACTATCACTGCTCCCTCCTTCGTGTTTAACGGAATCAACTCCCCACATCAACTATCTGTAGTGATTGGCTTGTTTCCAGCTCTGATTTAAACTAATAACAATTACTGCATCAATGTATAGATTTTTATATTGTTTTGATTTTTGAACCATGTGAATATAATATTTATTTTTGAAGGTCTGAAATCCAAGTGTTGGCCATAATGTGGACTAAGAGAGTTCTTATAAATCCCTGAGGGGAAGTAAATTAGTTTTGAAATTTGAAAATAACTTGACTGGGCCGGCCGAGTGGCGCATTGGTTGGGTGCTGGTTTTGGGATGCCAGCGGCCCCGGTTCGGATCCCACATGAGGGCCGGTGACACTGCCCTCTACAGCTAACAACAGCTCCACCTGGAGCTGGGCTGTGCGAGCCCCGGTGATGGTGTGGGCTGCAGCCCCTGCTGCGGTGGGCTGCCGTGGGCTGCAGTGAGTGGCCCGCAGCCAGCGTGAGCGGCTGGCAGCCAAGCATGAGCTGCCGATGGCCGCGGTGAGCGACATCCAGAGGCCGGCGACCGGTCTGCCTCATCCGGGAAAAGCGCAATGACGATACCAACAGTGGGGCAACGTCCTCCGCAGCTGGACTGAAGAACAAGGAGACAGCAACTTGTCTGTTCCCCTTCCCCGATTCCCCAACGCTGTTCCCTTCCGCCAATTCCCCAATAAAATCTTAAAAAAAAAAAAAAAAAAAAAAAAAAAGAAAATAACTTGACAAATTCTAGTTGAGTGTAATATGTACATATCACTATAATTCCAGTCCTAGAGAACACTCACATGTCCAGGAATACATATTCAACAGTATCCATATCAGCATTTTGATAATTACAAATAGCTGAAAATGATCCGAATGTACATTAAATAGAGACAGGATCAATAAATTTTGATATAGGTATAAAATTAAATTCTATTCAACAGTGTAAGTGAATGAACTATTGATTTATCAATAAATGTAGGTGACTCACAAACATAATGCTGAGTTTAAAAAATATATTGCAGAAAAATACACATGACATTTTGCACATAAAATTTTTAAAGAATGAAACACATGCTACATATTGTTAAGTAAAATGAAATATGAATAAAGACATGATAATACTGATTCAGTTATAGCTATTATCTCTAAGGAAGAAAGGAATTATATCTGTGCTATAAACTTCAATAACATTGTAAAGTTTAAATTCTTAAACTGAGTTTGCAGCAAAGATTCTTTATGTTATTGTTGTTATTTATACCTTCTTTCATTGATTTAGACTATTTCACAATACATTTCAAAAAGAAAAGAAAGATAATAAAACAGCATGACTCAAAATGATTATAGTAAATTATTAAAGAATCTTTATGGTCAATTTTTCACAATTTTATTTATATGTTTTCCCTATGTTGTTTCTTCTAACTCGCACCTTTTTTTGAGGAGTGTTTTCTTTTTGGAATACTAGTTAGTGAGTATGCTCTTTTTGGAATACTAGTTAGTGAGTAGTTCATGCTCTCTCATTTTCCCATCTATACTGATGGACATCACATGAGTAAAGAGTTTGAAGCTATCTTTCACACATTGTTGTTCCTATTTTTTGAAACCAAGTATTAGCTCCAGGTCATTGTCTACCACAATGCTTTCCACAATGTGGGCATGTGATAACTGTGCAATGGGTAGATGATTGAAAACTTCTTATAGAAATGTACTGAAGTCATTTCTAATTGTCAACTTTTTTTTTTTTTTTTTGAGGGCAGTGTCACTAGCCCTCATATGTGGGACCAAACCGGGGCCGCTGGCTTCCCAAGCCAGCATTTAACCACTGCGCAACTCAGGTGGCCCTCTAATTGTCAACTCTTGACAAAAACAATTCTGTCAAGATTTAATGTATAATAAAACAAAACTGAAAAATATCCATAATTTTTTTCTTTTTTTATTTGTCACAAAAGAATTTTTGAAATTTGTGAGCATGCTGTCTTGCTGACAATGAACACTAAGTGAAATTTATTTTTTATTTTTTAATAATATAATAACTTTTCTTAACCGACAATTGTTTTTTAACGGAATGCTAAATTGCCCAGCAACAGAAATAAAACAATATCAGATTGTTATAACTTCATAGTGTCTTGATACTCTACTAATTAGGATGCCAACTATAATGATTCAATATGAAGTTCTTCAGAGATGACATTAACTGAAATAGCTTCTATGCAGTGTTGATATCCATTTGGTGTAAAGTAAAAGAATAGGCTGAAAAATGTCTAGAGACACCTAGGGTATAACAAATATATCCCTTCATATAAATGATAAAATACTTTGCATCACTCATGGAAGATTTGAATTGGAAGAAGGTGGCATATTTCTGAATCTGCTACACCTCTATTTTTTCTTGTATCACCTTTTTGTTACCCATATGCACAACTCTGGAAAATGCTTTTTAATGGACAGAATACTTTGGAAATCTACATTTTTTAAAAAACTCTCCTAATATTTTACTTTCTGTCCCCTTTTCTATTCTATTACTACATCTCTTCCCTGTCTCCATTTTTTTCTCATGTAGGTTAAGGTGTGTGTGTGTGTGTGTGTGTGTGTGTGTGTGTGTGTGTGTGTGTTTATTTTATTGCGAATCTATTTCAACTGGGTAGGCTTCACTTGTAATATTTGTGTATCACATGTACAATTTATTTGAGGTCCAAAGTTTTCCCAGTACACGAAAGCAAGAGACTCCTTAGGAACTAAAGCAGAATAACTAATGCATAAATTTCTGCTTAGACTTCAGAAAGAATTATGACGAGGCCGGCCGAGTGGCGCATTGGTTAAGAGCTGGTTTGGGACGCCAGCAGCCGGGGTTCAGATCCCACATATGAGGGCCCACTTCCCTCTACAGCTAACAACAGCTCCACCTGGGCTTTGCAAGCCCCAGCAACAGTGTAGGCTGCAGTCCCTGCTGCAGTGGGCTGCCATAGGCTACATACAGTGAGTGGCCAGCAGCCAGCGTGAGCGGCCGTGTGAACTGCCAATAGCCACGGTGAGAGTCCATCCAGAGGCTGGCGACTGATCTGCCTCATCTGGGAAGAGCGCAATGATGATACCAACATGGGCCAGTGAAGCAACATCCTCCGCAACTAGACTGAAGAACAAAAAGACAGCAACTTGTCTGTTCCCCTTCCCTGATTCCCCAATGCTGTTCCCCTCCCCCAATTCCCCAATAAAATCTTTAAAAAAAAAAGAATTATGACATTGCAGTTTTATGCCACAGCCTATATAATAAGAGAAAGATTAAAACTCCTTTCTGAAATATTTTTGGTAGTATTAGCACTATGACAGCTATTACCTCTGTACGTGCTTAGCTGAGCAGAAGTAGTAGAGGCATTACTACTTGCTGTTACCATAGCAGCATGTTTAACTCACTCGTAAATTTTATCTTGGTAAACAATTAAAAGGAAATAGGCCAGGGCCGGCCGAGTGGCGCGGTGGTTAGGCACTGGCTTGGGAGGCCAGCGGCTTCGGTTCGGGTCAGTGACACTGCCCTCAAAAAAAAAAAGAAATATGCCAGGAATTCTGCTATAAAAGTGTTAATTCTTTTAATAATCCTAAATTTGGGCAATCTGCCCACCAGGAGGCTACATCTTCAAAAATATTCAAAGATTGATAATGACATAGACATTGGGTATATTAGACCATCTCGGTTTCACTTGTTTTAGCATGTCAAATAGAAAAATACAAAAATTAAAAAGAAATGGCCTAGGTTTCTTCTATTTCCAGAAGATATATTGGAACTACACCAACCATCATGTAATCTGTATGCAGCACCACTAGCATGGACTGAAAACACAAAAGCATAATGATAAAAAGAGATAAACATATCAATAATGATAATAAAATATTGTTCATAAAATATGCGGTTCATGCTCTCTATGTAATAAATTAATTTCTTATCTTCATCTATGGAAAGTATACAGAATGCATTATACAGTATACAGAAAGTATACAGAATATATTAAAAAGTTTTTGATAAATCAGTAGGGCAAAATATGCCATTCATAAAAAATCAAGAATTTAGTTATTAGAGACCTCCACCTACCATTATATTTCCCATCTGGTAACACTAAAAGAAAAAAAACCACTTGATTTTAAAATACGTTATGAAAAAAATGATGTTTTAAAAGTTCCATCTGAAATAAAGACAAAATTAGTCTTCCTAGGTGTCCCTTAAACTTATGAATATTAGCCCTTATGCTATTCTTTTACCCAGATAAATTGACAACAACACACTATTGACAATAGTTCATTTTGGGTCTTATTTATTCTAACCAGTGCCCGATGCTGATGACCATAAAATCCAGAGAGAACAAATTGATGGCTGTGTGGTTTCATACAATTCGTTTTGGCTACTGAACAGCTGTGAATACCTTTTGTATGTTTGAGAAATTTCTTACTTAATAAAGCAAAATATACCTTCCACCATGGAAGGCAAAACCTAAATTTCTGAGCCTCCCTGAAAAGGTAGAATACAGACATAATACCAAAACTGCATCATATTTTACATAAGTACCTAATAAGATGAAGATGAAGAACTAGGCAACAAATGGATTCAGTTAAGGCATAGATCATATCTACAACCAGTTTCTAGCTTTAGAGCTTCTAGCCCTACTATCCAAAGTCCATTAATCTCTGTAGCATCATGGTAACAGTAATATCTCAACTAGAACAGCTCAACAGTATGATTTGGGGGATTATTCCTGGCTGCATAGCTTCTGAACATGCTTTTCTTTGAGATGTTATGAAGTTACATAATATCCTTTTGTAAATTAATTTCTCTCCTCAATTGAGTTTTTTTGCACATTTTAAAAGTCTTTTTAAGTTGACTTCCCAAAAAATCATTATCTATTTACTCTCTTTTCAGCAATGTATGAAATTGCCTGCTTCCTCGGACACTTACTAGTCCTAGGAATCATATTTTTTTAAACTCAGTTTGATACATGAAAAATGTGCATTTCTTTTATTATTCATAAAATTGAGCAAGTGTTCCTGGGATTCTTGGTCACTTGCATTTCTTCATCATGAACTACCTATCTATGTATGTAGTTCATGGAATATTCTTCGTCTTTTTCTTGTAGATTTATAAAATCACAACATATAACAAGTAAATCAATTTTCTGTTTAATGTGTAAGTTGTAAATACTTCCCCAAGACTATTGTGCGTTTTTAAATTTTACTATCTTTTCTAACCCAGGGGCCCCTAGAGCTGCATTTCCTGCCTCTAACAGGGCTCCTGCTACTTCTTCCAATACCAACTGTAAATCATTTCATTAACAGCTCTGAATCAATTTTCTTTCCATATTCAATCCAGGTATTCAGCAAACATACATGGCCCATTTGTCTTAATCTGATCTCCATTATAGCCACTTATACATGTACAGGCACTTGGGCTAGGTTCTTAAGTGCGTTATTTCCAGTTCAGGATGTCTCCAGTGACACTAAGGGAAAAAAACAAAAACAAAAACAAAAAAACCTGGTGGAAAACCAGGAGGGTGAGAACTAGTATTTAGTGAGTACTTCCTGTGTGCCAGGCTATGTGCTGGGCATTCTGTGTACTGTCGCCCATGTAGCTCTTACAACAACTATTGAGGTAGGTATTTGAGATGGTAATTTTAATATAACAACTTGACTGAGCAATGAGGTGCCCCAATATTTGGTTTAACATTACTTCTGTGTGTGTCTGTGAAAGGGTTTCTGAGATTAACACTTAAATTGGTAGACTGAGTGAAGTAGTTGTCCTCCCCAGTGTAGGTGGGCCTCATCTGATAAGATAAAGGTCTGAGTAGAATAAAAGGCTGAGTAAGAAAAAATTCTCTCTCTGCCTTAGAGCTGGGACGTTGGTTTTCTCCTGTTTTCAGGCTTAGATTCAAACTAGAAATAACACCATTGGCTTTCCTGGTTCTTAGGCCTTTGGATTTTTTTAATGTATTTTTTTATTGAAGTATAGTTGGTATACAATCCTATATTAGTTTCGGGTGTCCAATATAGTGATTAGACATTTTATACCATACAATATGATTCTAGTAATCGTATGTAACTGTGTAAACTTATCACAATATTATTGATTGTATTCCCCATCCCCTTTTATCCATCCCCCAACCTTTCCCCTCAATTAACTTTTTATTTACAAGAATACAAATCCTTTCAATAAAATAAACACTCATTAAGCATTTATTACATAATGAGTACAAGAGATTTCCTCCACCCTCAAAAAGTAACAGTGAAACTTACATAAAGGTTATGAGTAAGCAAACAAACCAGTTGAAAA
The DNA here is from genome assembly GCA_033961575.1 of Aselliscus stoliczkanus. Classification (NCBI taxonomy): domain Eukaryota; kingdom Metazoa; phylum Chordata; class Mammalia; order Chiroptera; family Hipposideridae; genus Aselliscus; species Aselliscus stoliczkanus. The sequence continues at coordinate 69,841,481 of CM066737.1, read as the reverse complement.
CATATGTAGTAAGAGTTATGGGATCACATGGGCCGGCCGAGTGGCGCAGTGGTTAAGTGCTGGCTTCGGACGCCAGCGGCCCGGGTTTGGGTCCCACATATGAGGGCCAGTGACACTGCCCTCTAAAAAACAAAACAAAACAAAAGAGTTATGGGATCACAGATATCAATACCCTAGTTTGTACACATGGCTGATTTATCACTTACAGGTTTATTTAAGACTGTTCTTTTTAAACTATCATACTAGTCAACATAAAAACAATTGATCAAGAAAAAGTTGGCTTCCGGGTATGATGATTCTTGTGTCTGTTTGTTTGGACCCACTGCTGCAGAGTGATTTTAGAGCATAACAGATCAACAAGAACAACCTCCGCAGCCACCAAAGGAAACCAAATGCTCGCACAAGTAAAAAGAACCAACCATCAATCTACAGTCAACTTGTACAGAAATATCAAACATACTAATGAAGAAAACAAACAGAAACAAAACAATAACCACACACACAATAATAACAGAAGAGGAAACAAAATAAAATACAATATCCTAAAATAAAAAGTAGAATAAACATGAGAAACCGAATAGCTATACCTAAAAAATAAAAATTAAAAAAAAAACACAAAACAAAACAATTGATCAAATATTTGATACAATCTAGTTATGACTAATCCATAATTAAAATACTGTCCCAATTAAATGGATCAGTTGGGAGTTGGTTTGTGAATATATGATTACTTAATCTGATCTCCCTTATTGCCACTTATACATTACATCGCTTATGTCCCACTGCTTCTATTTTTAATGGATATTTTGGAGTGATGAGAACTATTGTGTAAGTAATATTCCTCCACACATTCTCCTTTACAAGCATCATCCAGTGGTAGCTATCGCTAACAAGACATTCTGGCAGGAGAATGGGATTTAAGAATAAATACTGCAAAATTCCTCATCAATCAAACTGCAAATTCCACAAATAACTATCACTCATCAACAATGAAGGCACTTGCCTTGGCAATCATTTTTTTAAAATGTTTTTTATCTAAATCTAATTCCCTGTTTATTTTTCTTCCCCGTGCACCCATGTTTTAGTGTCATAGATGACATCCTTATAAAACAAACTTCAAGTTATCCAATAATAATAATAATAATAATAATAATAATAATAAGAAGAAGAAGAAGAAGAAGAAGAAGAAACAATTAATGAATGTTAGGACTTGTGTGCCAGGGTGGCCGAGTGGCGCAGTGGTTGAGCGCTGGCTTCGGAAGCCAGTGGTCCCGGTTGGGGTCCGACATATGAGGGCCAGTGATACTGCCCTCAAAAAAAAAAAAAAAAAAAGAGAACTTGTGTGTCATGGCATTTTTTTGCTTAATGTGTGACCTTTACTTTAAACATTACAACAGTCCTATGAGCTGTACTATACATATGCAAAAATAGAAGCAATGAGAAGTTAAATAACTTGTTCTAGTTCATGCAGTTTGATGGAGTCGACATTTGAACTTGGGACTTATTACTCTACATCATTAATGCTTAAAAAATTATAATACTAATATTTACAAAGAGGTTATTTCACCATGAGTGTAACAGGGGTCCTCTTTAAAATATTGTATTTACTTACTTAAATAAAAGCAAAATAATTATTTTTTTACATATGTAGAGTTAAAAATTGTGTCATGACAAGACCCTACCATTTAATGTTTCATAGGCATAGAGAAAGACCCTAGAAAGAAAAGAAGTTCCATGTCAAATTTACAGGAAAAATTCAGTGATAAGCTAGAAATAAATCCTGAATTACTCAGTAGTTCAGTCCTATATAGAAAGCTATCAACTATGTGTCTTAGATAGCAGTATTTTCTTTAATAGTAAAGCATTTCAAACTGATAGAGTAATTATACAGAATATCAAATCAATGTAATTCAAAGCTAAAACTGCTGATTTAAAAGGTAAACCATCTCAGGGCCAGCCGAGTGGTGCGGTGGTTAAGCACTGGCTTGGGAAGCCAGCGGCCCCGGTTCGGGTCCCACATGTGAGGGCCAGTGACACTGACCTCAAAAAAAAAAAAAAAAAGTAAACCATGTTAGCAAACTGTGTTTATTTTTCCAAGCGTTATTAATCAAAGCATTAAATAGCAGTAATATCCTTTATTATATCAGCAGGAAATATATCCAATACTATTACAATCATTCGATGAAAGAGTCCTATTAGCCAGTCATTCTCTCAAGTGCTTGCTTCAGAAGGAACAAATATGTAATATAATACACGATTTTGTTAGTGGTGTTGAAATATTTATACTTATACACACACAGATATCCCACAAATATATTGTTCTTAGTTGTTTTGTTTGTTTTGATCTTATTATTATGGATAAAATATTTTTAGAACCTGTATTAATTTACTCAGGAAACATCGTGACTTGATTTTACACAAAACAGTCTTCATCCAATGACAAACATACAAATCAGTAGAGAAACCAAAATTGCAGGTGATATATATACAATGTATTAAAGAGAAAACCTTATTCAATCCTTCTCATGGACGTTTGAAACACCTATTTAATTGACTTATATTTTTGTATAAATAATTTTGTTATTATTTACTAATTTAAGCAGATTATTAATGAGTAACCCAGTACAAAATTATCAGATTTTTTTTTTTTTTAGAGGGCAGTGTCACTGGCCTTCATATGTGGGATCTGAACCGGGGCCGCTGGCATCCCAAGCCAGCTCTTAACCACTGCGCCACTCAGCTGGCCCAAAAACCTTTTTTTTTTTTTTCTTTTTGAGGGCCATATCACTGGCCCTCATACGTGGGACCCGAACCGGGGCTGCTGGCTTCCCAAGCCAGTGCTTAACCACTGCGCCACTCAGCCAGCCCAAAATTATGAGATATTTATGAACACTCTATATGCAAAGCACCATGCTAGCTGCTAAAAATAAAAAGAATCATAGGAGCTGTATCCAATATTTTTTTTTCTTTGAAAGGAGACAATAATTTAGACCTTCCATGCTCTTATACCAACATAATTCTATTTAATTCAAATGAATAAAGTCTTCTTCAAAGAGTATATAACATTGAAATACTTAGAAGAGTTAGATACAAATCCATAAAATTCTTTGCATATTCAAAATATTTATATTTTCAGATTTATGTATTTCTGGTAAACCAGGATTTTACAGATGAAATTATGTTAAATTCTCTTATGAAAAAGAAAATAGATACTTTATTATATTTAACAACCTGCCTATTAATTTTCAAGTTTCACCTATAATGATGCAGTATCAATGAACTGGACAATATTCTACATCACTAGCAATAATTTCATAAATAGCCATTAACACTAGTTCTTTACTCCTATTAATAATTGAAAAACTATAAATGAACTACTTATGGATTTTTTTTACTATGTATGTATTTTTCTTTTTTTGAGGGCAGTGTCACTGGCACTCGTATGTAGGACCCAAACCGGGGCCGCTGGCTTCCCAAGCCAGCGCTTAACCACTGCGCCACTCGGCCGGCCCTGTTTTTTTTTTTTTTACTATGGATTGAGATATATTAAAACCAGAATGTGTATAGTTGCAAAACATAAAAAAAAAGTGGTTTCAACAAGATGACTTTATTGGAAGCCTATTGATAATATACTTATTCTTTTACGTATGGCATTTTAAGCTTAGTAAAATGTTTGGTGCAACTGAAATAGCCAGGATAGTTTGAATCTAAGGAAGTATTTCTTTCTTTCTTTCTTTCTTTCTTTCTTTCTTTCTTTCTTTCTTTCTTTCTTTCTTTCTTTCTTTCTTTCTTTCTTTCTTGAATTTTATTTTATTTTTTTAAGATTTTTATTAAAATATAGCTAACATACAATATTATTTCATTTCAGGTGTACATCATAGTTATTCAACAGTACCCATCTGGCACTATATAGAGTTATTACCACATTGTTGATTATATTCCCTATGCTAAAGAAGTGATCATCATGATAAGTCCAGCAACTATCTGACACTGTAACCACATTTTCACAATATTATTGACTATATTTCATACGTTGTATATTACATCCCCAAGACTTATTTTTTTTATACCTGGAAATTTGAACCTCTTATTCTTCTTTATCTTCACCCCCTCCTTTTAATTTTTCAATTACAGCTGACATTCAATATTATTTTATACTATTTTCAGGTGTACAGCATAGTGGTTAGACATTTATATAATTTAGGAAGTGATCTCCCTGACAAATACTCACCTGGCACCATACATAGCTATTACAATATTATTAACTATATTCCTTATGCTATACCCTACATCCCCATGACTACTATGTAACAACAAATTTGTGCTTCTTAATCCCTTTCCCTTTTCACCCACCCCAGGGAATATTTCTTTAAACAAAAAAGTAAAAGTAATATTACAAAAGGTAAAAAGAAATATAATTATCATAATCTTTTCACTAAAAAATAGATCTAACTTTGACCACAGCAAAAAGTTTATTCTTGAGTAAGAGATATGACTTCATAACCTATTTATACAGTGTCCATCTTCAGATTCCTCAAGAACAGAATTAGACTCCTCAATGCATTATAATAAAGCAGTAATTCCTCTTATTGCAAGTTTTGTTTAACTTCCATTTTAATGAAGGGATAGTAGCTCAGACATTAATTTGATTTTTTGTCATTGTTAGTTATGTAGCAGAACTCAGCTATTTTGTACCAAACTTTTTTTTTTTTGGCTCTAAGGAAGAGAAGGTACCAAACTCTTCATTTGCAACTGAACTGGAATCATAGGATCTCACTCTATCATATTTACCACAACCCCCAAAAGTGAAAGTCCTGGAAATGTAACAGCTATCTTGCAGGTGCACAATTTGCTATGGAAAGTCAATTAAGGCAACACAAAACAATTACCTTATAATGGCATATCCAGCTTGTTTTATTTGCTTTACTTGGAGAAAGGGTCTTCTAACTTTTCTTAAGCTTAATGTCTCTACATAAATAACCTCATTTTTCTCCAAGAATTGTTTCATTTATAATGTGGCTGAAACATAAATGCATCATCAACTTTCTTCTGAAATACTTCCACATTTTTATGATGTGACTGTTGGCAACTGAAGAGTTTTGCACTCACATTATTCCAGAATTAAAACATATACATAATAAGACACCTAGTAAAATGATATTGCATTGATATTTCAAAATGAATGCTAAACGGAAGTACATGTGATAGAAAATGACAGGTTTATAAATTATATTCTGTATTATCTGTTCAAGCTATATATTAAGTTTTCTGAAGTTTGCTTATCTTTGAATAAATTTGGAATAAAGTTTGGAATTTGTCGCGTCCAGCACGACAGAGCAGTGGGAGAGCAAGAAGGGATGGCGAAAGTTTAAGAAAGACAGAGACAATGCATGTGGTACCAGGGGATTCAAGTCTCATGGACTGAGCCCTGAATCGGGCCTAAGTGCTCCTTTTATTGTCTCTCACACAAGAAAGGATCAAAGTATCTTCCAGGGTCTGTGAATCTCATACACGAGAACTTAGCTCAGGGCCAAATCACCCATGCCTGCATGATGCCATTACCAAAAGTCCCATGATCTGCTTACATGCACCTCCCTAAGAGACAGAAACCTCTTATGCTGAAACTCACTGATAGGATTACACGGAGGACAGATGTTATCACATCATTAAGTCCTTAAGCAGGCTGTCAGCGCTAAGACTGGGGGTCTGTGCCCAACTCTCAACAACTACGTGATTTTTCCTTATGGTGCCCAAGTGACTGTGCCTATATTAGGTTGTTTCTCCCTTGAGAAATCTTATACGTCTTTGACTAACCAGCCTTCTTTTGGGGCCAAACAGGGATACAAACAGTGTAGGCATAATGTTAAAGCAATGTCCCTAAAAGGATCTATATTTGTAGATGCTCCACTCTTTATGGAAAGGTGCATGGGGGGCAGACGGGTAGGCTGCTGCATGACAACAGGAATTTAAAGATTAAATATTCTTATAATGTACAGACAATTGTGACATTTAAATTACAAAAGTAATTATCTTTATAATAATGGACAATCTTAATTACAAATTTTGTTTTATAAATAAAAGAGCATGGTTTAAAAAGCCATATTATAGAAAAAGAGATACTTTCAAAATAAAACTACCCTCACCAATTCTAGCCCTCTTCCCATGTGTAACTTACTGTATTTATTTAAAATTATAATCTGTGTATTATTATTAGATAAAATTTACATAACTGTGTCTTATATACAATTAGGTCCATTTATGTCGTATATGTATATTTGTATTTTTTAAAAATTACACAGATGCAATAATTCTACAACCTGTTTTAAACTTCGCATTTTTCTTTTTTTTTTTTGAGGAGAGTGTCACTGGCCCTCATATGTGGGATCCAAACCGGGGCCACTGGCTTCCCAAGCCAGCGCCTAACCACCGTGCCACTCGGCCAAGCCCAAAACTTTGCATTTTTCAGTTTATAATATATCAGAGATCTTTAAGTGATATAATGATTTATATTTTAATGGAGGAATAATATTTCATTATATGAATGCATGACATTATATTAAATATGTTAAACATACTAAAATATATTAACTATTCCCCTACTGATGATATTTAGTTTGTTTCCATTTTTGGTTAGTTCAAACAACATCATAACAAAAAAATATCACATACATCAAAATGGTAGAAATACAGGGATAAAGTGTTTACATTTTATAAATTTCTGCTAGACATTGTCAAATTTCCACTTAAAATTTGCATTAAGAGTTCTACTTCTGACATGAAAGCATGAAGATCTCTGATAACTGACTCCCCAGAAAAACTGGTAAAAATTCATGTCAAAAAATTAAACATTTAATATCCCTGGAAGTGGTCCTAAGGGCATACAATAAAGGAAGAAACATTTATTCAAGAATGTCTATTAAAACTGGGTAAGAACAGCCATGAATCTGTTGCATTTAAACTAAGACCGCTATCTCTTTCATACTTCCCAGCTCAGCAAGATGGATGCTCCATTCCAGAATGCTGTAACAGGAACACATTGATCCCCTATCCCCAGATCCCGGTTAGAAGGCTATCTTCCAGGAGGGACAGGACAGGAGCATTTCTCATCCTCACCCCAGATAACTGTTGCTAAGCCTAAGTTCCAGAAAACCTCAGCTGAGAGGTGGATGCTCCCTTCTTCCACTCAGCCTGCACTTATGGGACAGAGAATCTACTTTGGGTGGAGCAGTACTGTGAATACTGGGCACCTGATTGTTCTTACTCTGGCTTATATGGTGGAGGTCTACATAAGGAGAGGCAAGTCAATAAAAACAAAACAAAATAACAACAACAACAAAAACCGAGGCTACTTTTTTCCTGCTTGAGCTCCAGATCCTAAAGCTGAGAGAAACTTGTCATTGTACCCATCCCCTATCCAGGGTTTAGGCTCAGAGGTACTCCCAGAGGGGACAAACAGCCTATAAAACAGAAAGCTCTAAATCACTTCCCGAAGGAACTGATTTCATTTGCAACAAAGTGTGGAGGAATTCAAATCCATGGGTTTACTCAACAATTAAGGAGGTTGTGATGAAAAACAAGATTCCTTGGAGATATAAACTAAACTGTAAAATGGCAAGTTTGTCAGAGAACCAGGGAAAGAGACTGCTAAAAAGAGCCATTCTGGCATTACAATAAATCTCAAACACTGACCTTACAAACTAGCCCTTGAAAAAGTCATGTTATTTGAATCAGTCTGTGGAGTAATTTATGCCCAGAGCATTGTTGGAAAAATAAAGACATAGCTGACAATTGGATAGCTTACCAGCTAGGTATGGTGAGGGAAAGCAGCAGCCTAAGAGAGCTCTACCAAACTCAATGTCATCCCAGGGTAACTGTGGGCATACCCAAGGCAGCACCCTTTGAACAGCATCATTAGAGGCTTTGCTGTGTGTCAGGAAGGGAAATAGACTTCACTAAAATAATTCAGCCAGTCGCTAAACAAATGAGCAAACAAATAACAATAATAAGCCTAGGATTGGGGCCACTCAGAGTCACTACACTATATTATTTAAACGTCCAGTTTCCGGGCTGGCCGAGTGGCACGGTGGTTAAGTGCTGGCTTGGGAAGCCACCGGCCCCGGTTCGGGTCCCACATATGAGGGCCAGTGACACTGCCCTCAAAAAAAAAAAAAAGTTATATAAATGTCCAGTTTCCAAGAAAAAAAGTTATGAGACATGCAAAGAAAAGGTAAATGAAGTATGGTCCATGCACTGGAAAGAAAAGGAAGCAATAGAAACTGCCTATGAGAGTGACTGAATGTCATTTTTTTTTTTTTGAGGGCTGTGTCACTGGCCCTCATATGTGGAACCCGAACCAGGGCCGCTGGCGTCCCAAGCCCACTCTTAACCACCGCGCCACTCGGCCAGCCCCTGAATGTCATATTGGACAAACACTTCAAAGTATACATTACATATATTCAAAGAAATAAAAAAGTGTAATTTAACAAGTAAAATGAGATATGATGACAATAGATCATCAAAAAGACAAAATTATAAGATCTAACAGATCTTAAAAAAAAATCTAACAGAAATTCTGGAGTTGACAGGTGAAATAACAAATAAAAACATTCACTAGAAGGGAAGAAGAGTAGAGTTAAACTGGCATAGAAAAGAAAATTTGGTTTAGGACATAAAATGTATTTTAAAGAAAAAATAATCCAAAGATAATACATATGAGAAAATATTTATTCTCACTCTCTATTATAGAAATTCATGTTAAAGCAATGAGGCATAATTTTAAATTATCATCTTTTCAAAAGTTAATATTTTGATAATACAAGGACTCTGTGAGATGGTGGGTATACTATAATTTCCTTTTCTTATGGTTGGAAAATGTAACATGATATAATTTTTAAAGAGTAGTAAGTTATTTTTCATATTTTAAAGACTCTATAATATTTTATAAAAACTTTTTAAGACATAGTTCAAAAATGATACAATTACTCTATTTAAAATGTTAAATTTAACAATTTTTAGTATAGTGATGGATATGTATAACCAAACCACAATCTTAGAAAAAATTTATCACCTTAAAAACAAGCCCCATATTCTTTTAGTTATTACCCATCATTCTTCCAATTCTGTAGAATCACTAGTCTACTTTCTAGCTCTATAGATTGTCTTATGCTGGATATTTTATATAAATGGAATTATATAACGTGTGGTCTTTTATGAGATTATTTCACCTAGCCTAATGTTATCAGGTTCCATCATTTTGTAGCATGAATATACAATATTCCAATGTATGACAACCAAATTTTGTTTATTCATTCATCAGCTGATAGCTATTTGGGTTGTCCCCACTTTTGCTATAATGAAAATGTGGCTATGAACATTTGTGTACAATTTTTTGTGTGTGGATATATGTTGCCCTTTATCATGACTATATACCTAGATGTGAAATTGCTGGGCCATCTGGGGACACTATGGATAACTATTTGAGGACTGACAGACTGTTTTCCAAAGTGGCTGGCCCTTTTAACACTCCTACTAGCTAGCAGTGTATGAGGGTCTGATTTTTCCACATGTTTGCCAGCAGGTATTATTGTCTGACTTTTTGTTTAGAGATATGTTAGTGAGTGTGATCTCATTGTGTGGGTGGTTTCTTTAAGGCCAGACTTTATTTTTTAGAGCAATTTTAAGTTCACAGCAGAATTGAAGGGAAGGTACGGAGATTTCCCATATACTGCCTACCTTCACACATGCATAGCCTCCTCAATTATGGACTTCCCTCACCAGAGTGGTACATTTCTTACAATTTGTGAACCTACATTGACACATCATAATCATCCAAAGTCATAATTTACATTATGGTTCACCCTTGGTTTTCAGTGTTCTATGGGTTTTGACAAATGTATAATGACATCTATCCAATATTATGTTTTTCATTGCCCTAAACGTCCTCTGTAACAAAGGAACAAGACAAACAAAATAAACAAAAACTCATAGACACAGACAACATTTTAACACTTACCAGAGGGGAAAGAGGGAAAGGGGAATGGTAGATGAGGGTAAAGGGGGTGAAATATAAGGTGATGGAAAAAGATTTGACTTTGGGTGGTGAGCACACAATGCAATACATAGATGATGTATTATAGCATTGTATACTTGAAACCTATAGAATTGTCACCCCAATAAATTTAATAATGATAAAAAACATCCTCTGGAGTCTACTTATTCATCCCACCCCTCTTTGACCTCTCATCACCACTGATTTTTTTTACTGTCTCCCTAGTTTTGCCTTTTCCAGAATAGCATGCAGTTGGAATTACACAGTATGTAGCCCTTTCAGATGGGCTTCTTTCACTTTGTAATACATATCTAAGGTTCCTCCATATGTTTTCGTGGTTTGATAGCTCATTTATTTTTAACACTGAATAATATTCTATTGTCTGGGTGTGCCACCATTTGTGTATCCATTCACATACAGAAGGACATCTTGGTTGTTTCCAAGTTTTGGCAATTATGAGTAAAGCTGCTATAATATCTGTGTGAAAGCTTTTGTATGGACACAGTTTTCAACTGCTTTGGATAAATACCAAAGATCTCAATCGCTGGATTGCATGGCAAGAGTATGTTTAATTTTGTAAGAAAGCACTGAACTGTCTTCTAAAGATGGAAATTTTGCATTTCCATCAAGAGTGAATGAGACCGCCTGTTGTTCCACATGCTTACCAGCATTTGTTGTTGCAAGTGTTGTAGATTTTCAGTGTTTTAGTAAGTGTATAGTGGTATCTTGTTGTTTTAATTAACATTTCTCTAATGACATGATATGCAGCATGTTCTCATATGCTTATTTGCCATCTGTATATCTTCTTTGGTGAGGTATATCTATTAAGGTCTTTGGCTCATTGTGGTTTTGATTTGCATTTACCTGATGACTAATTTTTATTAGCCATTTGTATATCTTGTTTGGAGACATATCTATTCAGATTCTTTGTCCATTTTTTTTTTTTTTTTGAGGACAGTGTCACTAGCCCTTATATGTGGGACCCGAACCAGGGCCTCTGGCTTCTGAAGCCAGCACTTAACCACCGTGCCACTCGGCTGGTCCTAGATTCTTTGCCCATTTTAAATTGTCTGTTCTTTCTTTATTTATAGTTCTCTAAATATTCCAAATAAAAATCCCTTATCAGGTATATGACCTGAAAATATTTTGTCCCATTTAATAGGCTTTCTTTACACTTGATTGAGAGTGTCCTTAGAAGCCTAGAAGTTTTAAATTTTTATGAAATTGAATTAATTTATTTTTCTTTTGCTTCTTCTGCTTAGTATAATATCTAAGAAGTTATTGCCAAATCCAAGGTCATGAAGAACCACCCTTATGTTCCTGGTAAGGATTTTATAGTTTAAGCATTTACATTTTGGACTCTTGATATATTTTTAATTAGTTTTTATATATGATGAAAGGTAAGGGTCCAATTTCATTTTTTTTGCATGTGACTATCCATTTGTCCCAGCATCATTAGTTGAAAAGAATTTTTTTTTCCTCCATTGAATGGTCTTAGCACCACTGGAGAAACAGCTTTTGCCTTCTAATTGTCCTTAATGAAGACTAAATGCTTAACTAGGGCCAAGAAGTTACCATGCAATCTAAGCCATCCACATGAAGTGGATGTTGTTTTGCACACTAAGCCTTACATTTGGATGTGCACAGCAGCAAGCCATCATGAAATGAAAGTGGCATTTGCAGGCCCTGAAAGCATAATTGTTACATGAAGTGGGCCACATGCCCAAGTCTCCACTCTTTCTACATTAACTTCTTTCTCCCATTCCATACCTGTGTCCTCACTGGAAGTCCCTATGATCAATTGATTGAGGAAGAGAAAACCTGGACCTAGTATACAGATGGTTCTGTGATATGCAGGTACCACCCAAAAGTCCACAGCTGCCACAATACAGTCCCTTTCTGGGACATCCCTGAGGGCAGTGATAAAGGGAAATCCTCCCAGGAACAGAACTTCAGGCAATACACCTGGTTGCTAATTTTGTTTGAAAAGAGAAATGGCTAGATGTGCAATTGTATATCAATACTTAGGCTATGGCCAGTGGATGGGTTGAATGGTCAGGGACTTACAAGGAATGGGATGAGAAAATTGATAGTGTCTGGGAAAGAGGAATGTCCATAGACCTTTCTGAATGGGCAAAAATCATGAATGTATCTGTGTCCCATGGGCATGCTCACCAAAAGTTGACTTCAGTAGAGGAGGATTTTAATAATCAAGTGGATATTATGACCCATTTGTGCATACTAGTCAGGAAAGACAGGTAGGGCTGCCTCATAGATCACTTGGATTCAACTCCCAGTTTGTTTCCTCAGTGACTCTCAATGTGGAGGGGTTGAGAGAGTCTCACCACATCTTTCTTACCCAGTAGAAAAACACAGTTGCTGATAAAGGCAAAGGGAATAGCGAATGGGTGGTAGAAGAAGATAGTTTTAAATAACAGCTGTGCGTATGACCACATGACCAGTTACAGAAATAAGGACTGTAATTGTTATGAGCATTTCTTCCTTGTTTTTATTAATATTTTTGTGTCTGTGTGTATAATATCTTTCTATATCTTAGCCTCTTATCATATAACATAGGATGCATTAACCTTCCATCATAATATTTAAGTATTGTTAACTTTGCATTGTAGTATGTAAGTTAGAGCATATCAAGAAGAGTTGACATTACTCAAGACTTAGAGTTCAGGGCCGGCCGAGTGGCGCGGTGGTTAAGCGCTGGCTTGGGAAGCCAGCGGCCCCGGTTCGGTCCCACATATAAGGGCCAGTGACACTGCCCTCAAAAAACAAACAAACAAACAAAAAAAAAAAACAAAAAAAAATAATAATAAAGACTTAGAGTTCATTTTGGAGAGGGTTAGTACATTTTCAGTTCTACAGAAGATAATTGTATCATTTTAGGTGGAAATGTGACATTGTTATTTTCTTTATTTGGAGATTAAATATAGTTTAAGGAGATATATATGGATGCCAAGTTGACAAGGGATGGACAGTGATGGCTAAGTTATACATGGAAACTCAACTATGCTATGATGTACACTTGTTTGGTCAGAAACTAGTCTAGAAGTCTCTGTGGAAATATTTTAGATGAAAATCAATGTTTGTAAACAGTTAACTTTAAGTTAAGGAGATTACTCTTGATAATGGGAAGAACTTCTTCTAACCAGTTGAAAGCTTTAAAGGGCAAAAGCTGAAGTTTCCTAGAGTAGAATAAAATTTCCCTCAAGACTATAATGTAGAAATGCTGTCCCAGTTTCCCATCTTCCTACCTGCTTTACAGATTTTTATCCAAGACTACATTATCAACACTTGCCTGAGTTTCCAGCCTGCTGACCTGCCTTATAGATTTTGAACTTGCTAGTCTCCATAATCATATGAACCAATTTTAAAAAATAATTCAATATCTCTTGAAAAACACAATATTGGGCAGTGCATCAAATGCTTTCAGAAAAAAAAAAAATTTCCAAGAATTCTCAGTTCATCGCTGGAAGTCCATTACAATTTTATTGCCTCTAATTTTCATTGTTTCCAAAGTTCTCTTGTGCCTTAAAATATCATTTTTATAATATTTTTAGCTTTTCTATTTGTTTTCAGAGAGAGCATGTTATATATTATGGGGTCTTTTTCAGAAGCCAAATTTTTTTTTTTGAGGGCAATGTCACTGGTCCTCATATATGGGACCTGAACCAGGGCCGCTGGCTTCCCAAGCCAGTGCTTAACCACCGTGCCACTCGGCCGGCCCCAGAAGCCAAATTTATAAGACTATTTTTAATATATGGGGAGAGGAAATTATAACTTCAATTCTCATACGTATTATATTTACGAATTATTCCCCGTTATAGAAGCAAGATTTTCCTGATTGCTGAACCCATTTTCCTGTAAATTGTGTGTTTTTCCTCTGTGTCTGGTGGGAACGAGCACAGACCGCATCTCTGTATGAACACAAGGCACTGCTCCTTTGAATAGTTCTTTCCCTGGCAGTGGTTAGTTATCTCATACATTTGTACCGATCACTACTCTCATGAAATATTTGAAATGGTACCACCTGCAGATCTCAAGAATTCTGTGTGTAGCTCTCTCCTCTTTTCTACACTGTTCTGCAAATTTTAGCTCTCTTAGTTTCCCCAGTATGTTTACTCCCTCTCCTCAACTTATTGAGTCCACCAGGATTCTCATTAATTTCCCAACCTGAGACACAGCCTAGACATTTTAGGAAGGAAGAACAAAGGGTAATTACAGGGCTTATGTCATATGTTTCCCAATATTCTGGCATCACTGCATTTTGATGCCTAAATTATGGCATCTTGAATACCGTCTTCCATATATTGTATCTGGGTTTTTTGGTTGTTTCAATGACAAAGTATATCTTATCCTGGTTGATCCATGTTAATTGGAAGTGGATATCTCTGATAAGATTATATTACTGGGACTCCAATATTTCAGTCTGTCTGCCTGTGTGCACTAGCCCAAAGAAAATTTGGGCAAGGAAATTCCTTGCATGAGCAAGCAAGGAATTTGCAGTATAGAAATGAGGTTTACTAGAGAATTGGCCAATCCATGGTGCAGGCAAGCTAATGCCCAAAGACTCATCTCCCCTACAGTTGTTGGTTACAGATTATATAAAGTAAAATCACAAGACCGTATGGGTTAAAGTTTTGGGGGGTCATGCTGGGAGCTATTTTGTTGGAGGTGAGGTAAGGGTAATGAATCATTTCTTCAGGTCTTGAGGACAGTTCTGAGGTCTGCTCTGGCCTCCCTCTGTCTGGTCTCATGGAAAGGTAACCAGGGTTGTTCCACCTTAGGGCTCACAAGCTGAAACATAACTTAGGTCAAAGTGTTATCTTTAGCCTGTCAGAAGGCCAGGCCATGTGACTATTAGTTAGATCTAGGCTAATGTCTTCTGCTGCCTCGTGGGGTTGCTGATTATCCAAGGGAGGGGTTAGATCTATGAAGGGTATAGAAAAACAGAGATATGATTTCTGGAACTAGAATTCAAAGCTGAATTTGACCAAAGTATTAAGGACCCTCTCTTTCAATTATATCATGATAGTTTAAAAATATAATGCAACACATATATACTTCTACTCTCATTCTTGTTGTCTGGTCTTGTTATATACACTAAAACAACAACAACAACAACAACAAAACAAAAATCCAGAAACAAATCCTAAAAAGAAAACAATTCAATTTACTGCTGAGTCATTTGACACTCTAAAAGGATATACAGAAAGACAAGCATCATAAATCATTAAAACTCTACAAGAAAGAAGGATAACAGTCATAAACAAGCAAATAATATTTTAATTAACAAAATTAAGTTTTTCATTTAAAAGATACTGAAAATCTGAAATCTTGTTTCTTATGTTGGGTTGGTGATTTGTTACAATGCAATGTGCATTACATAACTTTTGGAAAGGTCTCTAGATAATTGTGTACAACTACTCATATGGATTAAATGGAATCAGACTGCACATTATCTTCAAATGTTTGCAAAACAGTTTGAAAATTTTGTGTGATAACTTGAAAGAAATTAAGACCTAAATTTATTTTAGTGCTCTGTCAGCAAATATACTGTAATTAAGAGAGCAGTGATATAATTATAAAAATTAACTACTAAGTGGCAATTTTGAAAAACCCTTTTATCTCATCACAGATGGCCCTATTGGTAGAAAATAAGATTTTAATTAATTAATTAATTAATTAATATTATAACTCAATAGAGTCTCCTTAGATTTTTGTAAATCATGTGAATCTCCAGAAATCTAAAAAAAAAAAAAAAGTGGAATTTTAAAATTGTTTTCCAGTATATTCACTGGTTTTGTGGAGGAGCTGATTTACCAATTCCTTGCTCCAATATTCCTGAAACCCTACCTCTTATCTCTTTTTATTTGAAATACATGCATTTAATGCAGTTACAAGCATGCACTTCCATTCATAGAGCTTGTGCCCATGGGACAGATATTCTCCTCCAAATTCTGTCCCCACTCTCCTTTTCCTTCCCTGTCATTAACATGCAAATTTATATGATAAGCATTTGCTGATTTAGTGTTCAAGGTCACTGTTTAGTGGAATATATTTGTTATTATAATTGTTGTTCTAAAATATTTTTAAAAGCATGAGTATACTACATTTCCATTGAGTTATGTATTTACCTACAAATATTAATGAAGCATTATTTTAATAAAGTTGAGTTTATCAATGTTTTATGATTTTTTGTGCCGTCCTTTAGTGGTCCAAGTGCAAAACAGTATTCTTCTAAATGCGTATGTGTGTGTGTGTGAGTGTGTGTATATATATATATATATATATATATATATATATATATATTTAGTTTTTATATTTAAAAGTGTTTCATATATTAAATTGGATTTGTGTATGAAATAATGCAGAAAACCTCTTCCTTTTCTGTTCCATATGGATAAGTAAGTGTTCCATAATCAGTGAAAGAATAATAAAACCCCTGCCAGTAGTATGCCATTTTTTTCTTTCATTTACCAATTTTCATGTATGCATGGTTATTTCTTGAACTCTTTATTCTCTTTCATGGGGTTATTTGTCTATCTTTGTACTACTATTACATTGATTTAAAATATAGCTTTAAGACTGTTCAAAAGTGAATACAGCAAGGCATATGTGAGAAGAAAAGAGGCACATTAGGCTTTAGAAAGCTACAAATAACATCATTAGCACCCTGACAATAGATTATGGGATAAAATAAAAAGTCATGCAAGTAATTTGAAGCCCAAAAACAGACAAGGCTCCCAACAAATAATGGGAACATAAACTGTCTCACTTTTGGAAGAGCATAGAATTAAGAACCACTGGCTGCCGTACAAGCACATAAAAATGAATTGGCTAAATTATTTCATGAACTGTTAAATTCCACGTGTGGACAAAAGGGTAGACAAAAATAGCTGAATATCCCAGACATAAAGGGAGCTATTATAATTCTCTTTCATAAACTCTGATGGAAATCCAGTAAATTTTCATGAGAAACAGTCTGCATTTGACGGGCAGTAGAAGAATCAGCATAAAACAGAAAGACTCCTCAGGGTACTGTTTCTCTTTGAGGGACAATCCTTACAGTACATTGAGGGGTAGGACTAGGAGCACAACAGAAAGAGCTATCAGGCTCAACACAAAGGAATAGATGCATTATCATTGGAGTACAGGTGGAAGAAAGACTTTTGAAGCTTGGGAGCAGAACAAAAAACTATCTTGGGTTGCAAATCTTATGCCAAAGCCATGTAGAGGTCTGCTAGCATTAAGAAATGGAAATGAAACTCCTGCTAAAGACCAAGCACAAATACAAAGCAAAGTTTAGCTGCCCCAGAAAGAAAGACATAAACAATGAGAAAGCTCTACACCCAATCCAAGGAACAGAGGACCAGTCTAAGACTGAAGCAAGACCAGTACAATAGAGAAAGCCATCCTTACTCCCAACACAAGTCTAGCTTTGAGTAACAAGCAATATATATATATATATATATATATATATATATATATATATATATATATAATTTTTCTTTTTTTTTTTTTTAGGGCAGTGTCACTGGCCCTTATATGTGGGACCCAGACCGGGGCCTCTGGCTTCACAAGCCAGCACTTAACTACTTCACCACTTGGCTGACCCGAGTAACAAGCAATAGTATTCTACCATTGAGAGATGAACAAGAAAGTGGATAGAGAATCTTCTGTGGCACAGGCATATAGTCACCACCAAAAGGTGACTGTGAAGCATCAACACTGAGAAAAACTCTCCAGGCCTTAGCACCCTCATTAAAACAAGACAATGGCATATGATTCCTGAAAGAATTTAAAACTGTGTTTCGCAGATAGCAACAAAATACAAATGCAGCTTAATGCCTCACTAGGTTATCTAAAAACCCACAATAATGGCCTGACAAAACAAGAGGAACACCTATTCCCAGGAGTAAATGCATCTTACCATAATCATTACATTTGTATACAAAAGTATCTGGCATTTCATAAAAAAAAAATTAAAAGGCACATAGCAAAGGAAATCGCTTAATCTAATAAAGAATGCATACAGCTTATCAGAGAAGAGAGAGTGAAAGAATAAACACTATTGCCCTAATATTGGAAGCAAGGAACGGATGTCTACTGTCACGCTTATTCAACATGATACTGGAAGTTCTAGCTATTAGACAAGGCAAAAAATAATGTCCTCATTGTGAAAAACTCCCAAGAAATGCCCAAAAATGCCCTTTGAATTAATAAGTACAAGGTGGCAAACACAATGTCGATATACAAAAGTTAGTTGCTTTCCTATGTATTACCAATAAAATTTAGAAAACACACACACACACACACACACACACACACACACAGTGCCAAAACAATGTATATACATTTTAAGAGCTGTTATCTATGTTCAAGTTGAAAGTATTTGGCATTCATAAACCAAAAAAGAAAAAAAGTAAAGAAAAAACCAAAAACAAAGACAAAACCACACATTCTGCCAAAGAAATGTAAAAGGGATGATAAATATAAATGTTAAATGCAAAGTTATAAAATCTCTAAGTGAAAAATAAAACAAAATGTGTGAGCCTTTGGGATTAGTGGTAAAATTTTATATAGATCAAATTTGTGATTCATGAAAGAAAAATTTTATAAATTGGTCTTTATTAAAATTAAAACATATTGCTCTCTGAAATTCACCATTAAGAGAATAAAAAGATTAGCCATAGGTTGGAAGAAACTATTTGTAAATTGTATATATGATAAAGGACTTATATGTAGAATATGCCAAAAATCCTTAAAACATATGAAAAGAAATTTAAAATTTTTAAATATGGACAAAAGATCTGAAAACATTCACCACCAAAGAAGATACACAGATGGCAAACAAGCATATGAAATGTTCCTCAACATTACGATTGATGGCCAGGAAACAGAGCAACAAGGGCTTTCATTCACTGCTGGAGAGAATGCAAAATTGTGCAGCTACTATGGAAGATAATTTTCAGTTTCTTATAAAACTGAATAGTCTTGGAATGTATTCCACTAATCACACCCCTAGGCATTTAACAGGTTTATTTGAAAATGAATGACTGCTCAAAAATGTTTATGTGAGGGCCAGCCGAGTGGCTCAGTTGGTTAAGAGCTCACTCAAGAGTGTGAGTTGAGCTCTGAGCAACAGCAATTCGATGCCCAGCCCGAGCTGAGCTGCCGTTGAGCTGCCAACAGGTGGCAGGATGGCTCAGCTTTAAAAAAAAATGTTTATGTGAATTTTAATAATCACCAAAATTTGGAATCAAGATGCCTTTCAATATGTGAATGTATAAATAAAATGGTCCATTTATGCAATGGAATACTATTTAACAAGAAAAAAGGATGAGCTATTAATCTATGCAGTGACATAGAAAAATCTTAAATGTACATTACAAAGTGAAAGTAGCCCCTCTGAAAAGACTACATAATGTATTATTACATTTATATATTATTCTGAAAATGCATAAAATATAGAGATTAAAAAAAGATTAGTGGTTCTTCAGGTTTTGGAGAGGGGGAGGATTGAATAGGTGAAGTATAAGGGATTTTTTTTTAAGGTGATGAAACTATTCTGTATGATACTGTAGTAGTGGACACATGACATTATGCATGTGACAAAACTTATAGTATATCTTACAGCACAAAGAATGAACCTTAACCTATATAGCACAGTAAAACTAAAATAAAATAATAAAATAAAATAAAAACTTAGGGGATCCTATCACCACAGGATAGAATGTAGACTGTGACCAAAGAATCTAATTGTATTACAAATGCTTGACATAGCTTCACTGAGGGAGTGAAGGTAAATGCTGCTGAACTGACCTAAGTAATTTTGGAAATAAATGACAGCTTGTAAAGCTAAAGACTAAAGGAACTATACATAATCACTGTATTCCAGATGGTAAAGTTATTTCCCATGAGGTTATGGGTTAACAATTTGTAACCACTGTACATGTATACTGGGATTAATCAAATAAGTAAATAGATAGTGGATGATGAGAGTCAGGTCAAGAAACCTGTTGGAGGAAAAGATTAAGGCATGGAGGTTAAGAGGCTAGCATAATCTGTGTGGTACTAGGTTAGAGTTGGAGACATCAGTATGAACTCAAGATTAGCTTAATAGGGTCTATATAGGCAAATATTTACAAATGTGTATATATACATGAATTAGTATCCTCACATATATTTTCTATGCTATCCATTGATAGGTGCTAAAAACAACACCACCTCAGTAAAAATGAGCATACCCAGCACTCATATCTTGGTTTCTAATACCATTCTCCAATAAAAGGAACCAGAGGTCCTTCAAGTAATTGCTGATGCTCAGAATGGAACAAGAAATACACAAGATGGTCCTGGAGCATCTTGTACTGCCAGAAATTAAGGAAGGTTCAATAAAATCCCAAACCACAATGACTGTCATACGAGTATGTCAAATGTACACTTATGTCAAATGTACACTTGTAAAATGCCACTTGTAAGAGCTCCCAATGGCCGAAACTGGAAGAATTTTAAATTTGAACAATAAAATAAAGTAGCATTGGATCACCATCCAAATTACAAACTAAATCCCCATGAATCTATAGTGATATAAATAAATAATTTAATAAATAAATGAACTTGGAGAAGGGAAAAATTTCCCAAAGAGAATTCCAAGTAATGTATGCAGATTACATCCCTCCCCCTCAAGCCAATGGAACATACTCTCCATCCTCCCAGCCCTCCAATTGTTGGCTGCACATGGTGACTTTTTTCTAAGGAGTACAGTACTGATAGGATGGAAAAGACAAATTTGACAGTGAAATTACCTGACGAACTTTACCTTAGTCAAGTGATCGGGTAACATTATCAATGATCATAAATGCTAATAACATTTGCCATTGCTATGTGATTACAATTGTACTTTTCTTATCCTGTCTTCCTTCCAAAATTTATAAATACTGTCTTACCATGAGGATAATGTCAAATTAAAATTCAAGGTTATTCTACAAAACACTTGTCCAATATTTCTCAAAACTGTCAAGGTCATCAAAAACAAGGAAAGACTGAGAGTGTCACAATCTATAGAAACCTAAGGAGACGTGATGACTAAATGTAATTGATATCTTGATGGGTTACTGAAAAGGAAAAGGACATTAGGCAAAAACTGAGGAAATTTGAATAACATGGACTTTAGTTATAATAATGTATCAATATTGGTTCATTAATCTTGATAAATGTACTATGTTAATGTAAAATGTTAGGAATGAGGGAATGAGTGCAGGGCATACAGTAAGTCTCTGTACTATCTTCAGAATAATTCTGTCAATTTCTAACCATTCTAAAATTTAAACATATGTTTTTAATTTTGAGGACGTCCATTTTGTCTATTTTTTTGTTGCTGCTTGTATGTGATGTCATATCTAATAAACCATTGCTAACCCCCCCCAAAAAATTGTTAAATGTTAAAAATCCTGTAAATATTTCCTGGCTAGGATAAAGAGCAATTTGTTCTCTCATATATTGCTAGTATGGATGTAAAATGGTATAGCCATTTAGGCTAACCATTTGTCAGTTTCTTATAAAGTTAAAAACACATCGTATGAGCCAGGAATTCCACTCCTAGGTAGTTTTCCAAGAAAAATAAAACATATTTCCATACAAACACTTGTATATAGTGTTTATAGTAATTTTATTCATAATAGTCTAAAGATGAAAACAACTCAAATGTTAATGAACAGGTGAATGGGTAAATAAATTTTAATCAATCCATAAACTAAAATCTTACTAAAAAATATGCATACGTCATCATGGATGAATCCCAAAACAATATGCTAAGTGAAAGGAGTCAGAAACAAAATACACGTACTTCATTACTCCATTTGTAAGATATTCAATAAAAGGCAATACCATAGGGCTGAAAACAGATAAATGTTTACAAGGAACTTAGAGTGGGTGGAGGAGATTAAATAAATTGTGGCCTGAAGGAATATTTCAGGGTGATTGAACTTTCCTATATCTTGTTTTTGATGGTGGATGAATAACTGTACATGTTTGTCAAAAATTCAGAGAACCATACAATGGTAAATATTACTTTATGTTAATTACAATTTAATATATTTGACTTAAAAAAAGATAGACACTATTTTTTTCAATCTATAGCTTTAAAATAATTCTTATTTTTTTTTAAGATTTTTTTATTGGGGAATTAGGGAAGGGGAACAGACAAGTTGCTGTCCTTTTTTCAGTCTAGTTGTGGAGGACATTGCTTCAATGGCCCAGGTTGGTATTGTGATCATTGTGCTCTTCCTGGGTGAGGCAGTCACTCACCAGCCATTGGACAGCCACTCATAGCAGCTCACAGCAGCTCATGCTGGCTGCCAGTCACTCACCGTAGCTTATGGCAGCCCACAGCAGCCCCACTGCAGCCTACCGCCATTGCTGGTGAGTAACGGCAGTCCAGCTCCAGGTTGAGCTGTTGTTCACCATCTTAGCTGTAGAGGGCGCAGCGTCACTGGCCCTCATGTGGGATCCAAACAGGGGCCCTGCTGCTCAGAGCTGGCACTCCCAAGCCAACTGATACCAACGTGCCACTCGGCCGGCCCAAAATAATTCTTGATAACTACTAATACTCATACATTCACAATGGTTTGTCTCTAATTTTATTTTATTTATTGATTTTTATTTTTAGCTGAGCCATCCTGCCACCTGATGGCAGCTCAACGGCAGCTCAGCTCGGGCTGGGCACCGAACTGCAGTTGCTCAGATCAGAGCTCAGCTCGCACTCTTAAGCGAGCTCTTAACCAACTGAGCCACTCGGCCAGCCCATTGTCTCTAATTTTAGAATCAGCTTTTCAAGTGTCTTAAATAACCTTGTTG
The DNA here is from genome assembly GCA_033961575.1 of Aselliscus stoliczkanus. Classification (NCBI taxonomy): domain Eukaryota; kingdom Metazoa; phylum Chordata; class Mammalia; order Chiroptera; family Hipposideridae; genus Aselliscus; species Aselliscus stoliczkanus. The sequence continues at coordinate 69,818,560 of CM066737.1, read as the reverse complement.
GGAATTTGATTTTAAAGACATCTAGTCTGTGTATCAATTTGTGGACAATTTCTTTTTTATCAAGCTTTCTTACCTACCCATGAACATTACATAATTCTTATATTTTGCCCTGTGCATATTTTAATTAAAATTTGATAATTTTATGTATACCTAGTTTTGTGCTTCTTAGGTTAATATCTCTCACATTAAGGTTTATATTACTATTGTATTGGTATTTTATAGCTGATATTACCTATTGTTATCGGCTTGTGGAATTTCAGTTTTATTCTATACATCATTCCCCACAAATTGGTAAAGAATCTTTTTTTAGCAAGATTTATGTCTACAGATTATTTGGATTTTCTAACAATTGAAAGAGAATTACATTTTTGTTTCTTCATTTATAATATTGTTTGTTGTTTTTCCTGCCCTTCTTTGGTAGCTATTATTGAAAATACAACATTGAAGGGCGGTTAGTAAACATGTTTATCTTACTGCTGATTTTAGAAAGAATGACTTTATTTTAATTCATAATGGTGTTTACTGTAGGTTTTTGATAAATATCCATTATAAAGTTCACAAAGATTCTTTCAGTTTGCCAAGCATTGTTTTTAATGAATTAGTGTTACATTTTAAAAAATGCTTATTACACCATTGCTGGGATGGTCATACATTTTTCTCTACATATTTATTCATGTAGTTGACATTTATATATATTTTTTAATGTTATTAAACCCTTAAATTACTGGGAATAACCCACCTTGATCATGGTTCATTATCTTTTTTAAGTTGCTATCTTTTTAAATGTGTTTTGCATCTATAATCTTGGGTGAGATTGGACTAATATTGGCCATTATTATTTGGTCTTTGGTTTTGATAACAGTATTGTACTAGCTTCACTGAATAAATTTTAGAATATTCCTCTTTTTAGTGATTTGAGAGAATTTGTATAATACTGGATGTTCTATTTCTTGAAAATTTGATAAAACTCACTTGTAGAACATCTAGGTTTGATGGCTTCCTTGTGGGAAATTTACATCCTCTGATTCCATCTGATTTCCACTGAATTCACCATCTCAGTGTTGGCATCAGTTCAGTGTGCTTTCTCATTCATTCATGGAATAATGGTCACTTTCCTATTGGTGGTCACCCTTGATGATGGCACCCCAATATCTTTAAGTGGAGGAGGAGAGCCTCAGCTGTTGGGAAAGATAGCATTCCCCTGACCTCTTCTAGGTAACAGGGCTATTGATGAATCTCTCTTGCCAATGGTACTGGGCTAACGTAAATTTGTCAGAGGGACTCTTGTTTGATCTGGAAGAGAAATGTGCCAATCTGGTCTGCCTTCTGCTGCTGAATTTGGAAATGCTGGGCCCAGGTGGCTTTCTTCTTTGGGTGGGGTGGGTGGACACATTTAAAACTACTGTGGTATTGTTTCTCCAGTCCTGCGGTCCCAAACAAATTGCCTTTCTCTTACTGCCTTTTAGACATCTATTTCTAGGGTTTATATTTGTTCTTAATGAGGAGGAGTAGTGTATATATGTATGCTGGAATTTTTTTTTTTCTTTTTTAAATCCGTTATCTCAATTTGTGTATTTTAAATGGGAAATTTATCAATTTTCATTTATTGTGGTTATTTATAGAGAGTTGATTCTATCTTCTTTATTTTAAATTTTTATTTTCTGTATTTCTTTATCATCTTTGCATTTAAAATATTGATTCAAGTTTTGATTACTGTTCTCAGATTATTTCCCACCCCCTCTACTGATTTCAAACCTGTATAATCCATTCATTTCTTTTAGTGGTTACCATGAAAGTTTTACCATGTATAACTAAAGTCTAATAATAGTATTTTCCTTGTTTTCCTGGAAATTACAAAACATTAAGTATGTTTACCCAGATCGTTCCTCTGTGGACCTACATACTATTCTGGTACAGCATTTTATTCCACTTTACTCCCAATTCAATATCCTTATCATCATCCTTATTATAAGAAGCTGTTTTGTCTGTATAGTTACTGCCTCTGTGGGTCCACAGCCAAACATCTATTGGGTTTGGTGTTGTGAATGGTAATCAGAGCCAGAAGTTGCAGAGATGAACTAGATGAAAGTAGAAGAGAATGAGGGCAAGCCATGACCTGTCAGTCACATATCTATCTGTCTTTCACTGTATATGACCATAACATTATTATTAAAATAATGCCTGACCATAACCATATTATAATAATGCCCACTGCTCCATTTCTGCCTTTCAAATATTATGCAAGTTTCTCTTTTGGCCAACTCTAACCCATAATTATAGGGCAGGAGATATTGAGAAATGTAGGCCTTCTGCTTAACCAAGTTGACAACACAATCCAGCACACAGACTGTGTGATGCATATTTACTCATTTGTTGGGGTATTTTATGTGTGTGTGTGGCGGGGATGGAGAATTTTTTACTTTCTTTCTATGAGGCAAACAATACAATTCAAATTATATTTCATGAGGTTTTTTTTTTGCTTTGTTTTTTGTTTTTTGTTTTTGGGGGCAGTGTCACTGGCCCTCACATGTGGGACCGAACCGGGGCCGCTGGCTTCCCAAACCAGCGCTCAACCACCGCGCCACTCGGCCGGCCCCTATTTCATGAAGTTTTGATTGTTTTGAAGCAAGTATTTCTTTCAGAATATCTATCTTGCTATCGTGCTTCCAGAAAGAGAAGTTATCTGATAGCTTTTTAAAAAATGTTGTGTCACTTCAGTAATTTTATTGTCAAAATTATGCACTTTATGAAGTTACATTAACATTTTATGTCAGTATGAAAATTTTAGAGCGATTTGATTGTATTTTAATATAAATACCTTTTAGTTTAAAATAATATAGCAGCTTTCAAAAGCATCTAACCTCCCAGAGACCAAGGGCGTTTTTTTGTTTGTTTGTTTGTTTTGTTTTACCAATATAAATTAGCAAAGTAGCTATATGTTTTATCATCTAGAATAATTTAATGCTTGATATGCTAAGAGGAAAGATATGATACTAGGTAATATTTGACAACAGGTCAAGTTGATTGATGAATGATATTTTGTTCTTTTGGGCAAATGGTGACAGGGATTTCAACACAAATTTTGAAAAATCTGGATTATATTTTACTTTTGAAAGATGTTATATCTACTTTACCTTTTACAAGGGCATAAAATGTTCTAGAAAAATTGCCAAAGTTATTTGGCTGTCTCAGGTTTGTTTCATTCTCTCTGGAGAAGGCTAAAGGATGACATGATTATTTTTTCCCTAGTTTGAAATGTGTCTTTTTCACTTGACAGACTTCTGGCCATATAATGTCATGAACTGTCATTTCTACTTAATATATAACTTTATGCAGTGCTTGTTCTTGTCTTACTCATTCTTTTAAACATCCATAGATTTTTCCTATTAAACTTGCATGTTAGAAGTAGTTAGAAGTCTAAAACTTGACTTTAAATTGTGAAGCTCTTAAATGAATTGATTTTATAAAATATATGTTTAAGTGAAATTCAAAACCCAATTTTCCTTTAAATAAAAACTGAAGGCAGAACTTGTTTTTGTTTCCAATGAATGTATTACTTCAATTTCGCTTCACTTTGGATACTAACAAAAAATATCTGCAGTATTGACTATAGGAAAATATGAGATAGGAAACGTTCTTGAGAGCTGCTCCCCTTTTCTGACCATCTGCCATTTCCTAGCCATATTTCTTCTGCAGCATTTCACACAGGCATGTTCTTCAAAGAAACTATCTCATGCCTGTTTTCTTGAGAAATTTCTATCTCCTATTCTGATACCTAATGGTTTGGGGTTATTATGTAACTCTTAGATGACATATTTTCATTTTTAATTAAAATTCAAGTGTTACTAATGATGAGAAAATTAAGCATCATAAAAACTGAGAATGTTATTTTGGAGGCATTATTCTTATTCCATATGTGAATTTTATTTGTATTGACTATCTGAAAGAATTATTTCTTTATCTGTTTTCCAAACTTTTCAGTCCTTCCTTTCAAGGATATTTCTTTTTCAACACAACATCTAACACTACTATGTTTATTGAAAGAAGAACAATTTTTTACATTTAAGTAAAAATAGTTCACCATAAATTTTGAATATCTGTGTGTATTATACATATGAATATATATGTATTATACATGTATATTAATTATGAATATGTTTCCCTGAACTTATTCGTGTACAAAAAACATTATCAAATTAAAAATAAAATGCAAAAAAATCTTTATTTTGTATTATTTAATAATGATTCAAAAAATTGCTTTCATTAAAATGTTATCTAATAGAGAAATATGTTTTATTACTTTGCTTATTTTTCTAAATTACAATGTTGTCATAAATGAATGTATAGCTAATAAAGCCACGTTGATTCAAGGGGGAATGGTTACTAATCGTCTCTGCTTAATTTATCATGATTTTCATTTTTCAAAATCATCTACCAATTATGCAAGATTTTTTCTTTTGGTTTTAACTTACATCAGTTTTTCTTGATACTTTAAAGCTGTTCTATTTTTCTATAATTAATAATCAAGTTCAAAACCCATTTAAACTCTTAGGAAAATATTTATATAATTTAGAATACTTTCCACTTTTGTGAAAAGAAAATAACACGGTTTTTGGAAAATAGCTAATAAAATAATGTATACATATATCCATACATTCTTTTTCAGAACAATCTCTCTATAATATATGTTCCTTTCCAAGGTCAATAATATCTTTACTCACTACTAAAGTGTTAGAGATGCTTGAAATTTGGTTCACTGGCATCTGGAGAACTATGGGAAACTAATCTGATCTGTAAGAGGATCTACCAGGTCACAAGTTTCTTCATATAATAATACATATGTTTTCCAAAACAATACATTGTGTTTTTCATTGTATTAATGTGTAAAAGCAACTACTGGTGCCATAGCATAAATTAAGGCTGTGACAACAAACTGTATACAGATTCCTTTTATTCATCACTGTCCACAGCCAGGGGATAAAAAATGGAAGTTTTATTTAAGAGTGTTTTTGTTGAAGTAGTAAAAGTTATAATTTTATTTAAATGTAAACCACAGATTGCACATATTTTGATGAAATTCAAAGTTCACAGATTGTGTTTGATGAAACAGAAAGTATACATAAAACACTTTTGTTTTATGACAACACACCGTGGGTATCATAAGGAAAACCACTTGTGTTATTGAGTTGTGAGATGGCTTCTTTTTTCATGGAACTGCATTTTTATTGTAAGAATGACTGACTCTTAAGGTATGGTTATGGATACCTGCACATTTGACACATGTTATCTCATAAATTAATTAAGCGCACCTATAATTTCAAGGTCAGTGTTTTGCCAATGACAACAGTCAAGCTTTCAAGGGAAAATTAGAATGATGGGAAACTGGGCCAGCTGAGTGGTGCATTGGTTAAGAGCTGGCTTGGGACGCCAGTGGCCCTGGTTCGGATCCCACATATGAGGGCCAGTGACACTGCCCTCTACAGCTAACAACAGCTCCATCTGGAGCTGGGCTGCAAGCCCCGGTGACGGTGTAGGCTGCAGCCCCTGATGCAGTGGGCTGCCATAGGCTGCAGTGAGTGGCCGGTAGCCAGCGTGAGCGGCTGGCAGCCAGTGTGAGCTGCCAGTAGCCGTGGTGAGCGACCATCCAGAGGCCGGCGACCGATCTGCCTCATCCGGGAAGAGTGCAATGACGATACCAACATGGGCCAGTGAAGCAACGTCCTCCGCAACTAGACTGAAGAACAAAAAGACAGCAACTTGTCTGTTTCCCTTCCCCGATTCCCCAGCGCTGTTCCCCTCCCCTAATTCCCCAATAAAATCTTTAAAAAAAAAAGAATAATGGGAATCTTGTACCTGGAATTGTGAGTTTCTATTTGTCACTGTAAACTTGACAGATTCCCAATACGTAAGACATTTTTGCATATATATTTTCACATTTATATTTGTATATGTGTATACATGTTACTAATGATGAGAAAAGTAAGCATCATAAAAACTGATAATGTTATTTTGGAGGCGTTATTCTTATTCCATGTACGAATTTTATTTTTTATGAAACTTTCATATTTTGTTTCAAATGTGTTTCAATATTTAGAAATCCTTCATAACTCACTTACCAATGTTTTTCAATTGCCTAATTCTTGGCATTATGAAATCTTGTCTGGGTAAAAACATGCAAAGTTTAAGGTAGACAAATGGATTTTAATGCAACAAAGTGAAAAGTTCACTGATAAGGATTCAGATTACACACTGCAACTAACCTAGGAAACTATTACTTGTTGAGTTTTGGTGTATTTTTTAAAGAACATCCATATTACCTGAAAATATTAAAATGTCTTCCCCTTTTCAATTACGTATCATAGTGAGGTCAGATTTCTTTCATATGCCTCAACCAAAACAACACATCACAAAAGATTAAATGCAGAAGTAAATATGATAAATCAGCTGCCCTATACTCAGCTAATTTTTAGCAAAATTTGCAAAATGTAAAAAACTACTCTTCTCAATATTTTTTAAATAAAAAAATGTTACTTATATTTACATGCAATGGGTTATTTATGGTATTTTAACTGAATTAATATATTTTTTTCTAAAATTCAGTTTTAATTCCTAATACAAAAGGTACTGGTAGCTATAACTCACATGCAGCAAAACTCTATGGGGGCTTCCATAATTTTAATTCTGTAAGGATGTCCTGAGAACAAAAAGCTTGAATATGGCTATGTTAAAATATACTGTGGAAGACAGATCCAAGATGGTGGAGTAGATAAATGCTGTGCTTGTCCCATCCTGGAAACACATCAAAATTACAACTAAATTATAGAAAATCAGCTTGAAAAACCATCTGAAGCCTAGCTGAACAGAAATCTTATAACTAAGCATATAAAAAAGAAGCCGTGACTAGACTGGTAGGATGGGTGGAGATGTGAAACAAGGGAAATTTATAGCAATACAGGTCTACCTCAAGAACCAAGAAAAATCTCAAATAAATAATCTTATCTTACAACCAAAGGAACTAGATAAAAAATAGCAAACAAAGCCCAAAGTAAGTAGAAGGAAGGAAATAATAAAAATCAGAGCAGAAATAAATGAAACAGGGTCTATAAAAATCAATACAAAAGATCAGTAAAACCAAGAGATGGTTCTTTGAAAAGATAACCAAAATTGATAAACCTTTAGCCAGACTTATCGAGAGAGAGAGAGAGAGAGACAGAGACAGAGAGAGACAGAGACAGAGACAGAGAGAGAGAGAAGCTCGATAAATAAAAACAAAAACGAAAGAGAGGAAATGACAACTGATACCACAGTGATACAAAGAATTATGAGAATATATTATGAACAATTATATGCCAACAAATTGGACAATTGGGAAGAAATGGATCAATTCTCAGAAACATACCATCTTCTAAGACTGAATCAAGAAGAAATAGAAAATCTGCACAGATTGATTACTACTAACAAAATCAAATCGGTAATCAAAAATCTCCCAGCAAACAAAAGACTTGAATTAATGGGTTTCATGGGAGAATTTTTCTAAACATTTAAAGAATTAACACCAATCTTTCTCAATGTATTCCAAAAAATCCAAGAGGATGGAAACCTCTCAAGCTTTCTTTTTTTTTTTTTTTTTTTTGAGGGCAGTGTCACTGGCCCTCATATGTGGGACCTGAACTGGGGCCACTGGCTTCCTAAGCCAGCGCTTAACCACCCCACCACTCAGCCAGCCCCCTCCCAAGCTTATTTTGCGAGTCCACCATTACACTCATTCCAAAATCAGACAAAGATGTTAATATATATATATATATATATATATATATATATATATATATATATTCTGATATTCCTGATGAACATAGATTCAAAAATCCTGAACAAAATATTAACAAATCAAATACAACAATAGTTTTAAAAGATCATACACCATGATCAAGTGGGATTTATTCCTGAGGTGCAAGATTGGTTCAGTATCTGCAAATAAGTTAATGTAGTACACCACATAAACAAAATGAGAGATAAAAAAAAAATCACATGATCATATCAATAGATGCAGAGCATTTGACAAAATCCAGCATCCATTTATGATAAAAATTCTCAGCAACATGGGAATAGAGGAAACAAATCTCAACATAATAAAGGTTATATACAACAAATGCACAGCTAGCCTCCAAAGCTAAAAGCATTTTTCTTATGATCAGGAACAAGACAAGCATGCCTAGTTTCACCAGTTTTATCCCACATATAATTGGAAATCGTAGCCACAGCAATCAGACAAGAAAACCAATAAAAGGCATCCAAATTGGAAACGAAGAAGTAAAACTGTCATTATTTGTAGATGACATGATACTTTGTATAGAGAACCCTAAAGATTCCACCAAAAACTATTTCAATTGATAAATGAATTCACTAAAGTAGCAGGATACAAAATTAATATTCAGAAATCGGTTGCATATCTCTGCACCAATAATGAACTGTCAGAAAGAGAAATTAAGAAAAAAATCCCATTTACAATTGCATCAATAAAATAATAAAATACTGAGGAATAAATTTAACCCAGGAGGTAAAAGATCTGCACTTGGAAAATTATAAGACATTAAAGAGAGAAATTGAAGAAGATACAAATAAATGGAAGCATATACTGTGCTCATGGATAGGAAGAATTAACATTATTAAAACGTCCATACTTCCAAAAGCAATCTATAGATTCAATGCAATCCCTATCAAAATACCAATGGCTTATTTCAAAGAACTAGAACAGACAATCTTAAAATGTATGTGGAACCATAAAAGAACTCCTATAGCCACAGCAATCTTTAGAAAGAACAGAGTTGGAGGTATCACGCTGCCTCATATCAATCTATTGCATACTATAAGTCCATAATAATCAAAACGGCATGCTACTGGCATAAAATCAGATACAGATCAATGGAACAGAATGGAGAGTCCAGAAATAAATCCATGCCTATATAGTTATTTAATCTATGACAAAGGAGGCAAGAATGTACAGTGGGTTAAAGACATTGCAATCAATAAATGCTGCTGGGAAAACTGGATAGATGCATGCAAAAAAAAAAAATGAAACTGGACAACCACCTTACACCATATGCAAGAATAAACTCAAAATGGATTAAAGATTCAAATGTAAGATCCAAAAACATAAAACTCCCAGAAGAAAACATAGGCAGTAAATTCTCTGACATGACTCTTACTGATACTTTTTCTGATATGTCTCCCTAGGCAAGGGAAACAAAGAAACAAAAATAAACAAGTGGAACTACATCAAACTAAAAAGTTTTTTCACAGCAAAGAAACTATCAACAAAACAAAAAGACAGCCTACTGAATGGGAGAAGATATTCACCAATGATGTATCTAATAAGGGGTTAATATCCAAAATTTACAAAGAACTCATACAACTCAACACTAAGAAAATGAGCAATCCAATTGAATAATAGGAAAAGGACTTGGATAGACATTTGTCCAAAGAGGACAAACACATGGCAAATAGACATACGAAAAGGTGCTCAATGTCACTAAGCATCAGAGAAATGTAAATTAAAACCACAATGAGATATCATTTCACACCTGTCAGAATTGTCATCATCAATAAATCTCAACAAATAATAAATGTTGGCAAGGATACAGAGAAAGGGGAACCCTCGTACACTGTTGGTGGGATTGCAAATTGGTGCAGCCACTATAGAAAATAGTTTGGAGGTTACTCAATAAATTAAAAATAAAACTACCTTAAGACTCAGAAATTCCATTTTTTGGTATTTATCCCAAATAATCAAAAACTGTAATTCAAAAAGATATATGCACCCCTTTGTTCATTAGAGCACTATTTACAATAACCAATATATGAAAGCAATCCAAGTGCCCACTAATATATGATTTAGATTAAGAAGTGGTACATATCTACAGTGAAATATTACTTCACCATAAAAAGGAATGAAATCTTACCATTTACAACAACATGGATGGACCTAGAGGATATTATACTAAGTAAAATAAATCAGACACAGAAAGACAAATACCATATGATCTCACTTATATGATGTATCTAAAGAAGAAAATAAACAAACACAATATAGAAATAGACTAATAGATACAGAGATCAAAGTGATGGTTGTCAGAGAGGAGGTGGGGCTGGGGAATTCAGCAAAAAAGGTGAGGGGATTAAGAAATACAAATTGGTAATTACAAAATACTCATGGGGATGTAAAGAACAGATTAGAGAATATAGTCAATAATGTTGCAACATCTATGTATGTTGCCAGGGTTTACTAGACTAATCAGATAGATCACTGTATAAATTTTATAAATGTCTGACCACTATGCTGTACATCTGAAACTAACATAAAATAATATTAAATGTCAACTGTAACTGAAAAAATAAATATTTTTTTAATAAATAGATGAAATCAGATTTCCTGGGCATTCTGATTTACTTTATTTGTTTTCAATTACATAAATCTTGAAAGTATATCTATTTTCATTAATTCCTCCATGTTTAGCACATAAAATACTGATAGACATTAAATTTTTAAAAACTTAATTATAAATATTGCTACAGTAAATGTGCTTATACATAATATATAACATTTATTGAGCACTTACTATGTGCCAAGAATTATTGTATGCATTTTATCAACATTGTTTCATTTAGTCCTAGTAATCCTCTGAAATAAGTATAAGGTATTACCTCCATTTTACAGAAGAGTACACCAAAAGCTTGAAGTGGTTTCTCAATCTCTAAAGTAACTACTTTAGTAGCTAACACACATGGGACTCAAACCTAACTTTGTTTGGAGCCAAAGTTATTGTTTATAAGTAATATACTATAATGTTTCTTTATCTACTTATTTTTTTTTATTATTTCATCCAGAGGATAAGCCAAAGTTCTTATAATAGTCTTGAATACAGTAAATTGATTCCTCCTTTAAGGACCATATTTTATAAATGTCAAAGAATGTTTCTTCTCTTGATAATCAGTTCCCTAACTGATTTATCAGCAGAGATATAGATGACTTGAACAACATATGCCAACTAGACTTAAGAGACAGCTCTATAACACTCATCTCAATAATAGCAGAGTATATATTCTTCTCAAGTGCCCATAAAATATTCTCCAGAATAGGCTATATGTTAGGCTGTAATAAATCAAATTGAATTTTAAAAGATTGAATCATAAATGATATGTCCTCTGATAACAATATAATTAAATTAGAAATTAACATTTTGGAAATCCACAAGTATTTAAAAATTAAACAACACATTTTTAAATAACCAATGGGCTGATGAAGAATTCACAAGGAAAATTAGAAAATATTTTGAGCTGAATTAAAACAAAATACAACATATAGTTAAAACAATGTTAAGAGCATGATTTTTAGCCATTAAAAAAGCTATATTAGAAACAAAGATCTTAAATCAAAATCTCACACTTTATGATACCAAAAGTGGATTTTTTGAAAGATTAACAATATTCACACACATTTATTTATAATGAGAAATACAAAAGAGAGAAGACATCCATCACCAAAATCAAGAATGAAAAAATGGAACATCACCATGGGTCATACAGAAATTAAAAGGATCATTATGTAATACTACTAATAACTTTATGTCAACAGGTTACATAACTTAGAAGAAATGGCCAGATTTCTAAAGTATAAAACTTACCAAAACCAACCTATTAAAAAGAGAATATCTGAATAGGTCTATAATAAATAAAACACAAAAGTATTAACCCTTCTGACCAAGGAAAACCTAATTCTAGATAGTTTTATTGATGAATTCTACCAAATATTTAAAGAAATAACAGTAATGCTACACAAATCCTTTCAGAAAACAGGTTGAAGAAATACTTTCCAATACTTTTTTTAGGCCAACTAAGCAAAGAAATCACAACAACAAAAATGCAAATTTAAATCCCTCATAAATATAAAAACAAAACCCTCAACAAACTATAAACACATGATTCATCAATTAAAAAACAAAAAGATTATATACCATGACCAAGTCAACATTATTTCAGGAATTCAATATTGAGGGCCGGCCGAGTGGTGCGGTGGTTAAGCGCTGGCTTTGGAAGCCAGCAGCCCCAGTTTGGGTCCCACATATGAGAGCCAGTGACACTGCCCTCAAAAAAAAAAAAAAAAAAAGAATACAAGGTTGACTTAACCTCTTCAATCAATTAATGCAATATACCAGATTTCAGTAAGGTGGTAGAATAAGAGGTCCCTAGCCTGTATCCTCCCTCAGCAACAATAAATTTGACAAAAATCCTTGGACAAAAGTCCTTTTGTCACAGAAAGGAGACTGTGAAAAACCAAGTGGAGTCCAAGATGGGGGAGAGTTGTTTTGAGAAGATAAACCTCCACTCAGGTGGCTGACTCTCCAACTGTGGTCACAGCTACATACCCTTGAGGACTAGGCTATAGACCTGTTTGGTGTTGGTCTTGGCACCACCACCATAAAACAAGGGATTTGGGACAAGTCATGTTCACTCATGTCTTGGGTAATAGGCATAAAGTTCAAGTAGTCAACCCTCAAATGGCCTATGAACTGGCTTCAGTTGTTTTAAGCTGTGGTCTGGAGCACCTGTGGGTAAGCCTGCAAAATTTGGACCAACTGTAGACTCTGACAGGACCCTGTAACAGGACTCCAGCTCTTCCCAGCTGCACTCCATGAAGAATTGTATTAGCACAGGTACCTGGCAGGACACACTCCCATCTGCGCCGCCCCAAAGATCCTGAAGGGCTCTATACTTAGCTATCGTCTACTCCCAGCTGCATTTTGTGAGTAGTCCTGCTGCTGGCACATGGACCTTGTAAAAGACATTCTTCTATGCAGCCCCAACCAAGACCCTGAAAGAGCCCCATACACTGCCCTAGCTCTCTTGCAGCCAGTCAATGAGCAGTCCTGCCAGTCCAGGGACTAAGCGGAGACACTCCTGTCTAAAACCCCAGACATTCTGAAAGGTCCTTATACTCTATTCTGCTTTAGCCCCTCCAGGCCACAGTCCATCAGCAATTCTGCTGGTACAGACACCTGGAAGAAGATACGACTGTCTGTGCCCTCACAGATCTTGCAATGCCATTATACTCTTCTTCAACCCCTCCAGCTATGTAAAGTAGCAGCCCAGATCTCCCAGGGACCTGGTGAAAGGCAAACATGTGTTCTTAGAGACCCTGTATATAGATGGCAATCTTGTCTGTTTACCCTGAAATAGCACCGAGATTCAGATCTAGCCCCTCTCAACCATGATCCAACACAGTCCTGTCTACTTTGGAACCCACTCAGTGACATGGCAGAAGCCCTTTCAGGGACCTAGCAGGAGCCACTCCAGTCCACATATGTGGTAACAGGCTCATTGTCTGAAGATCCTAAAATGGACCCTTGTCCCAGTGACAACCGACTAAACAAGATACTGGGAGCAGTCCCATCCTCCCAGGGCCAGATATTTCCATGCCCCTGGTAACAAGCATGCCAACTGCAGAACACACTGCAGGCGCAGTAACAGCCTCCTAACTCAACTCCAACCCAATATAACTGTGATTCCAAAAGTAAACTTGTCAGCCTGAGGAACCAGAAAGAAGGCCTTTACCTGCCAAAACCAGTCTATAAAGAGTGTAAGAGGTGTTTGCTCCCTCAAATGCACAGACACCAACAGAAGTCTGCATGGATCAAGGAGAATCAGGCATATATGACATAACAACAGGAAACTAACAAAGCTTCAGTAACCAACCCCACAGAAATGGAGATATACATATTGTCTGACAAAGAATTCAAAATAAGCATCTAAAATAAACTCAATGAAATCCAAAAAAAAATACAGATAACCAACTAAAAAGAAACAAAACAGGAAAACAATGTTGGAACAAAATGAGAAGTTAACAAAGACATAGAAATCATAAAAAACAACCAAGCAGAAATGGAAAAATATCCAATGTTCATGGATTGGAAGAGGTAATATTGTTAAAATGTCCCTATTACCAAAAACAATCTACAGATTCAGTGCAATCCCTATTAAAATCCCAATGGCATTTTTCACAGATATAGAAAACACAATCCTAAAATTATTATATGACAACAAAAGACTCTGAGTAACCAAAGCAATCATGAGAAAGAAGAGCAAAGCTAAAGTTATCACCCTTCCTGATTTCAAACCTTACTACAAAGTTATAGTAATTAAAACTGTATGACAGTGTCATAAAAAATGACATATAAACCAGTGGAACAGAATCAAGAGCTCAGAAATGAACTCATATATGTACATATCAGGTCAGTAAATATTTTACAAGGGAACCAAGAATATTCAGTGAGGAACACGATATTTTGTTCAATAAATGGTGCTGGGAAAACTAGATATTCACATGTAAAAGAATAAATTTGCCTCCTATCTTATACCACTTACAAAATTAACTTGAAATGGATTAACAACTTAAACATAAGACCTGAAACAATAAAACTCCTAGAAAAAAAAGATAGCAATATTATTTAGCCATCAAAAGAAGAAAATCATGCTATTTGTGATAACATGAATGAAACTTGAAGGCATTATGCTAAGTGAAATGAGTCAGGCAGAGAAAGACAAATACTATATGCTCTCCCTTATATGTGGAATGTAAAAAAAGTTGAACTCATGGAAACAGAGAGTAGATCTGTGGTTTCCAGGGTCTTGGAGATAGGCAAAATGGATGGATCTTCGTCAAAGGGTACACATTTTCAGTTCTAAGACAAATAAGTCCTGGGTACCTAATGTACAGCATGGTGACTATAGTTAACAATACCGTACTGTATACTTGAAAGTTGCTAGTAAATGTTACATGTTCTCACCACACACACACTAAATCTGAATCTGATTGGTCTGGTGAGCTCTGCAGCTCTGTCCTGCTGACTCACTGGGACCCTCCCCCACAGTTTTCCCAATGCCAGAAGCACTTTCTCCTGGAGCAGCCAGTCCCCACCCACATTACTCTCTCTCTTGGAAAACTATCAGAGTCTACAGGCACCAGGTGAGCAGCAACTGGTCTCGGTGTGCTCTGAGACTTTTGCTGAGTCACTCCAAGCTCAGCACTGGCACCAAACCAGAATCTACATTAACTTGGTGACCACGTCTCTTCCCACTTTAGTGACTCTTTTAGACGCTGCCTCACCCAACTCACCTATCGCATGAGGCATTACCAGTGGCTAAACCTTAAGGGAGCTGGTCAGTGGCAGCAGGCCTTGGGGTGTCCTAACTTTTTGCAGAGCTTCTCCAGGCACGGTACTGGTGGCATCCATTCTTGGTTCTTAGAATTGCCTTTCCCATGTGCCTCCAAATTTAGCATAGGCAGTGAACAACTGCAGATCACTTTGTATCTCCCACCAGGTAGCCCCCAGCCATTCACAGGCAATGGGTGTCCTGGGCCTGCACTGAAGTCCCTCTCAAGAGGCCCCAGAACACACTTGGAGGTTGGTTTCAGACCACAGCAGAGCACTACCCAATTAGCCCCACAGGGGGCACACACAAAGGACCATCTCAACAGGCACCAGTGCCCACTGGAGTGAATCACATTCAGTGGGGTAAGCCCCCCCCACAGCAGCCCATAAGCTGTGGATGCAGCCAAACTCCACAACCAATCAGATGAAGGTTGATCTCACCCACTGACATGCCAATAGCAATCAAGGCTCAACTATAACAGGAGCACACACAACCCACACAAGGTATACTTCTGGAGCACCCAGCACAGGTGACCAGGGAGACTGTGCCTGGGCCCCACAGGACATCTATTACATAAGACCACCTGGCCAAGGCTGAGAGACATATCAGATCTACCTAACACACAGGAACAAACACAGAGTAGCAGCAAATGAGGAAACAAAGAAACATGTCCCTGATGAAAGAATAGGAGTAAACTCCAGAAAAAGAACTACACAAAATGGAGGCAAGCAACCTACCAGAGACAGAGTTCAAAAAAGTGCCTATTAGATCCAAGTGCTAAAAATGAAGAAATCCCTGTATTAAATTCATGAACAGCAAGGGGGTTAACAATTTTCTAAAAAGCCTTGAAAATAACCAATATTTTTCTCATAGATTGTTTTAATTTTAACATATTCAATTGACTGTTGCCTTCCTGACCTCATCTGCCATCAACCAGAAAGTCTAAGTAGGCAATCTGAATGTGCAACTACATGGTACAGGTTAAATCATAATTTTCAGGAATAGAGACAAGGAGGTAAGGGACAGACAGAGAGATTGAGAGAGTACATGTTCTATCTTTAACAGAAAAGATAAGAGTATGGTGTTACAATATTTATGCACATTTTTGTGTATGTATGTATGTATATGTTAATCATTTATAAAGAGTATCTCCAATCCCAATGCCCCTCCAAAAAACAAATATTCCATAAGACAGAATAATTTGCAAATGAGAAAACAAAATATTAGAAAATTTGACTATATTCTTCAAGGTCACAAATCTAGGTAGAAATATAATTAAGACATGACCTTGGTCATTCTGTTTCCAAAACTTAACTTTTTCCATCAACGAGTGTTGTATCCTGCACAACTGAGCAGGTGGGAGTGGAGAAGGGATGGCGAAGAGTTAAGAAAGAAAGAGACAAGATATAAGACAGAAAAATGCAGCTGGGCCAGGGAACTTCAGCCTCATGGAGCCCTGAATCGGGCCTGTTCCTTTTATTATCTTACACAAAAGCAAGGGTCAATGTAGCTTCCAATGTCTGTGAGTCTCACACGCAAGAATTAACCTCCAGGCCTAATTTCCCATGCCTGCAAACTGCCATTATCAGAGGCTCCATGAGGTTATTGTCATGCACCTCTAAGAGACAGAAGCTTCCTCTGCCAAGACTTACTGATAAGAATGCAGGGAGGACAGATATTATCATATCAATAGCTCAGTTCACAGGCAGGCTGCCAGAACCTGAAGCAAGGGGTTTGCCCCTTTTCTCCTTTCCCTGATTTCTCCCATGGCACCCACTGGCACCTATGGGTACCCACGGGCACCCACAGGCACCCACTGGCACCCACACAACAGTGTCTGGCTTAGGTTGTTTCTCTCTTGAGAAAACTTACCTGTCATTGACTAGCTGGCCATCCTTTGGTGCCAAACAGTGATATATACAGTAAGCATCATATTGAAGTTATGATCTGTATGGAGAGGTACATGGAGGCAGACAGGCAGGTTATAATGTGACAAAGGAGTATATATTAATATGGACAATCTTGAAGCAAATGCAAAATTGTCCTATTTTGCTGGGGAGAATGCACCAGAATAGGACTAAAAATTAATACATTCAGTGACAATAGGTTCGATTTTTAAAACATTATAAATTGCTAAAATGTCTCACAGGAAATAATGTAAAAACGAATGATTTCATTTTCATCTATCCATGCAAGTTCAGATTTAGTTGGCATAGCCTTAACTCTACCAGGGTAGACCATTTTAGTCTTCACAATAATAGAGGGAAGGGCCATAAGGACTATTTTACAGAAGAAGAAACTATAAGGTTGGAATCCAAGCCTGCTGCCAGACACAGAACTTGGGCAGATGTTAATCAGTCACACAGAGCAGACCATCTGAAGCCGATTGAGCAGAGATTCCATTATAATGGCCATCCCCGTAATAAAACCTATTACAAACTAGCATAGACTGTACCTTACAAAAGTTACAGGTAAACCTGCCCTTATTCTTCTTATACCTTGCAGAAGTGCCCCATACCAAGAAGTTCTCCATAGAAACAAGAATCATATATAAACCCTAGCTTGGGGGATAAAGGGTGTCTCTCTTCCACTAGCAATTAGAGACAGCTACTCTGTGTGGTGGCCTTTCTTTTCATACTTACCATCTGCTAAATAAACTTACTTTTACTTTAAACTCTATATCAGCTCATGTTTGAATTCTTTCCTATGTGAAGCCAAGAAACTTCTTAGCCCAGGGCTTTGAGTCCCCACTCTGGGGATTCCCCCACTCCGGCATCAATAACAGAAAAACAGTGGTTATTTCAAACCTTAACCTCGGACAACACTTTAAAATTGCCAATGGGGAAGGAAAACCAAGCCTAAAAATTTCATAAATAATCTGTAGTCAATATTTCTAAAACATTAACAAGACAGATAAATTGAGTGGGATGTTTGAAATATGCAGTGCCCTATTCATAAATAATACTTCCCTGGAGATATAAGACTTTACTTGAAGAAAGCATTTATAGTATTAAAAATGGTATAAAAATAACTACCAATAATTTGCTTTATTAGTACTTTTTCAAAAGAAAATTAAAGTAATCATTTAGATACTTCATGACATATTTATTTCTACTTCCACCCCTTCTCACCTAAATTTTGTTTTTCATCTGCTATCATGAGAAATTGGTAAATATTAGCATAAATATCTGTACTTATTTTATGGCATCTTCCCAAATAGTTATTTATCAAGCACATTTGTTTCATGAAGAAATAATAAATATTTTTGAGTTTTACTTTATAATATTTTTAACTCACCTCCTTAACAACATGCCTTTCATAATTCTCTGTTGACCTAGTGCCTTTTCAGATTAAGATATTTTAACCATAAATAATCTTTAATTGCAAGCACAGTTTTCTAGGTGGATTAATGGGCTGGTGGTGTTTATTTCAGTTACAATCAATAAAATAATTATAATGAAAAGATAATGAAAATAAAACATATGACATAGAACAAATGTATGTTATTAAGAATGGCCACTACTGGGCCGGCCGAGTGGCGTGGTGGTGGTTAAGCGCTGGCTTGGGAAGCCAGCGGCCCTGGTTTGGTCCCACATATGAGGGCCAGTGACACTGCCCTCAAAACAAAAACAAAAACAAAAACAAAAACAAAAAAAGAATGGCCACTACTACTACGACTACTACAGAACCTTTTTACTTAACAAGAAATGGCTAAGAACTTACTGAATACTTAACAGTTCCCCCTTCATAGTAGGTCGTTAAAAGAGTAAATTGTTTATAATATCATTGAAGCTATGCTGTTGGAAAGTAACTAAAAATGTTATTGTCATTTCTTATGGGGCTTTTGTATGAATTTATACAATGTTTTTGCACAACATTATTTTCTAGAAAATAGGAATGCCACTTGACAGTCATTAATTCATATATGTTTCAAATTGGTATCAAATGCAAATAAAGCACCCTGGATATGTATATTGATAAATGACAAAGTTAGAATTCAGAATTGAAACACACAACTATTTTTATGTGGATTTGAAGTTCATCAAAACTGTTACATTAGGGGAAAAATACACATAAACTTCTAGGACAATTGTATCAGTTAAATCTATTTGTACCTAGCAGTGTATGTGACAGATTGTTTGTGTCTCTTTCCATAACAAAACTATTCTAACATAAATCAATAATATGTTCTATTTTCCACCAAGAACTCAAAATGTTTTGTATAATGCTTTTTCATTCACTCTCACAATAATAAGCTTCATGTAGTTTTGAAAACAAGACTGCTATCCTAAATCTCCTTTTGAAAGAAAATAGAGCCAGAGTGCTTTTAGTAAACCAGTTTCACAATAATTATCCCTAGCTGTATTTCAATTTGAGATATAGGAAATTATTTGAAATGGGCATTAGATTTTTCTTCTGTTTCAGTATTCACTCATCAAGATAAGCATGGTCATTAAAATACAAAGATAAATTGAAATTATTTTTTATCAAAAACAGCAGAGCTATAAATATAGTAGAGAAAGCAAAATACTGACTGGGATTATTCTGTTTGTCATAGAGGCAGAGTGATCAAATATCTACTTTTGTTTATTTCCAAAACTAAGCTTGATGAAGTCATAATATCTTCTTCAATGTTACATTCTCCAGCATAATACATACAGTCTAGTGCATAGATGTTGTTCAATGAATGCTGGTTATGTAGGGACTGCAAAATTCTACCTCTACCTTCTTAGGGTTCTTTTCAGCTGGGCTTGAGAATAAAATTGACATAAGACTGACTAATAGGAGGAAAACATACAAATTTATTTATTACCAGTTTTACATGACAGGAATCTTTCTAAGGAATGAAGACCCAAAGAAATGGCAAAACCTACATGCTTTTATATTAAATTAAACAAAGAGAGGCAATAGTGAAAAAGTAACTACACTATGTAGGGAAGCAAACGGAAGACAAGAATTATTTTGTATATAATTATCTGAGTCTCAACTTGTCTGTGATGATAAAATGTTATTTTCCTTCTGGTATAGGGAAGACATCTTTCACATGGGAATTTCATCTGCTTTTGAGAAAAAAAAGGAAAGTCTGAGTATTTTCCTTGCATTTCCTGTTTTTCAAGCGCTTTTAACTCAAAATAGTCAATATGCCAAAACAGCATATTTTGGGGTGGCATATTCTGAGCTCCTTTAGTTGCCTCCAAGTTTAATAAAAATAACAAAGCTTAAGTGCCACACTTAGTGCATGTTAGTTAAAGAGGAAGAATTTTACTCTCTATTTGGCTATTTCAAGCACCATTGCTTGACAAAATGAAATATCAAAATTTATATGAGAAGTATGAGAACCAAGCAAATCAAAAGCAAGGGTAAATTCACAGTTTCTAAGTCTTAGCTTCCTTCATGTTGTTGCTTCTGTAACATCTAGTTCATAGTTTACAACCCCATAGATAGAATTCACTCACTCATTCATTTATTCATTCATTCATCCATCAGGTAATTCCAGAACAACTTAAATCATTATATTTGTGCTCAAACTTACTGGCTTGTGTATATCTGAGACTTCTCCTTGAAAACCTAAAATAAGTTAATTTTTTAAAGGGATCTATAACTGCATTTTTTGTGGAAACAGAAAAGAGGAAAATAAGCAATATGTTCCATTTTTTTCTCAGTATTTGAATGTAATCTTATGCACTAGTTTCAAATTGTTACTGAACAGAGTTCATCAATGCAGAGCCAAACACTAAACACTGAGAACCGCAGTGGAGAAACATTGATTATTTTATTATGAATAATGCCACCCAGGAGAACAGGAAGTTCATGCTCAAAAGCCTGAACTTACTCCAGGGTTTGGGGGTGGGTTTTTAAGGGTTTAGGGAAAACAGGTCTAAGCACTGGTGGGACAAGTTTTAATTGCAGGACTTGGAGCTCAGCCATTTACGGTAAGGGGCATCAACACTGGATCTTCCTGGACAAGGGACCTTTTTCCTCTGAAAGGGTTCTGGTGTTCAAGTTCCAATTATGTTCTAGTCCTTATGAGATAGGAAAATTATAGGCAGTCAGGGAAATTGTCATGGTAGAGAGAATCAGGGTGGAAACCATAACAAAGCCAGATAAATACTTTTATTAGCTAACAGATAGGTTTAAGTCACAGGACCCACCAGAGTGACAAACCCAGATGTGGGAAGAGGAAGGCCTCTTTTTCCAAGTCAGGGATTCTCTGGTAGAATACATATCTCCAAAGAGGTTATTTAACATAACGTAAGACTGTCAGGAGTCCTTTCTTCAAAGCCAGTCTCCACTAACATACTTCTCTCAGAGCAGAGACATTGATTAGGCTGATTAAGCTCTAAGGAAATTAGACAGTTTCGAGAAAACGCCTTCTCCAGGCTAAGCAACAATGTAAATCTGATAATGGTGCCAAGAGGTACCAGGCAGCCCCTCTCCTCAGACATACAAAAGGTATAAAAACCAAAGCTTTTGCCCTAACTAGTGAGCACCCCAGTCTGGACCCCCTCTCGTCTTGAGAGCTGTTACTTTCTGCTCCAATAAAATTGTCCTCTGTTGAAAACTTTACGTCTCTGGTTATTGTCTCCATTCTTTGGTGCTATGAGACCACGAATCCCAGGAACATACGAACACACACACACACACACACACCCCACATCAAAAAATCCTGCATCACTTAGATTTCATGGGATGGGGGTGGGGGTAGATTTTTTTGTTCTGAGCACAGCTGGAGGTCAAAGGTCTCTCTTCTGCCCATGCTTTGGCTGCATGACCTGCAATTTTGGTCTGTTTCTGAAAAACAACTCAGTATCTCATTAAACAGGATAGGACCATTTTGAACTGATTCTGTGGTTACAAAATTATTTAGTACAATACAAAGACAAGAATATTCTTTGCTTCCTCTCCTCAACACATGTCTAAATTCACCAAGCACTTATTCTGAATGAATATTTAAATATTCTTCTTTACAAAATTACACCAATTTGAAACTATTTCCAGAAGTCAAACTTTATATTTAAAGAAACAACTGATAGAAAGAGCTTGCCCTTTGTTGTGTCAGTAACTCAACAGCAATTTGTGTTACTAACAAATCATGAAGCTTTATGAAATAAGCCTAAATCTTATTCATCTGTATTCATCTGTTTTCTTTTGTTTAATGCACATGGAATTCTAACCAAATTTCCTCTTTGTGGGCAAGCAATATAAACAGGGGTATTTCATTAAGTCTACATTAAAAAGGAAAGAGAACCATAAAAATATGCTGTTAATGAATTGAACCAATTAGTAGTTGAAATCAGTGAAGGTCATTCAATTCAGTTAAGAATGAGAGCTTCTAAAGACTCAAAGCACAAATCCTGTGTGTAGCTTCGTGCTCAGAAGTGGAAGGGGGGTGTGTGTGTGTGAGGATTAATTTATGCCCTTCTTAGACGGATTAAAGTCATTTGGCACAAATTCTAAAGTTTCTTTCTTCTCCCTCTTTCTTGAACATAGTCCTATTTACTATGGGACTATCAGGCTGGGAAGTGAAGAGGGGAAGTAGCTAGAAGAGGGAATAATTCATACATTATTCCTTCCTTTGGTACAAATATCCTGTGCACCTGCGGCTCTGGGACAGTTATGGAAATAGAAGCATTTAGAAATTCAAAGCAAGCCTGTAAAGTGCATGTTTTACCATGCAAATCATGTACTTCATACACCTGTACAGAGTTAACCAACACAATTTATTTAGGGACATAATTTCATTTCATACTTTCAAAAATATTACACTTTTGTGAATGAATGACAAAAACATCTGGTCAATGTTAAGTGTACTTCAGAATACTGTTCAACTCAGCTTTTGTATATCTTGAGTGTGGCAAAATAAATTAAAGGGTGGCAAACATAAAAGAGCTGTGCATTAATGAGTATTCACATTGAGCTGTAGTTAGTCATTTGCACTTTGGTATATGAATAACAAGTGACCATTCATGCTGCTAAGTAGGCAAATGTAGCTTACCAAGGTGAGAAAATAGAGTGATTTAGTAGCAAATGCAACAAGCAGGAATCTCTCTTACCCTGGGGCACTTTGCATTTCCTTAATGGGTTAGAAGAGAACTTGAGTACACAAGTCTTAACAAATCAACACCTTTTCTTTCTAGTACCTCTTAACTACAGTTGCTCAGGAGAATCACATTTATTGATTAGTGGGCTTTTCAGAATGCAATTAATGGGATCCTGTTGCTGGAAATGAATAGCGTTTGCTTTCATCTCTTGGTGTGAATGTGTCTTTCTATGTAGAACCTCACAAAAGCTTTCAAGAAGCACCTCACATTAAAGAGGAAAAGCACACAATAACTTTGCTTAAGCTCTCAAAAGACACTGCCATTTTCTTTGACATATGTATTTGGATTTTTCATATAATCGTCTTTGTTTTTTTAGCTATTCAAGAAATACTGATTGAGGGCCGGCCGAGTGGTGCATTGGTTAAGAGCTGGCTTGGGATGCCAGCGGCGCCGGTTCGGATCCCACATATGATGGCCGGTAACACTGCCCTCTACAGCTAAGATTGTGAACAACACTTCCACCTGGAGCTGGGCTGCTGTGAGTCCACAGGATGGCATAGCTGGAGCCCTTGCTGCAGTGGGCTGCCATAGGCTACAGTGAGCGTCGGCAGCCAGCGTGAGCGGCTGGCAGCCAGCGTGAACTGCCAATAGCTGTGGTGAGCAACCGTCCAGAGGCCGGCGACCCATCTGCCTCATCCGGGAAGAACGCAATGATAATACCAACATGGGCCAGTGAAGCAACATCCTCCGCAACTAGACTGAAGAATAAAAAGACAGCAACTCGTCTGTTCCCCTCCCCCAATTCCCTAATTAAAAAAATCTAAAAAAGAAATACTGATTGAGAACGCAGTTTGCTCCACATGCTCATCTAAAAAGAAAATTTCGTATAGGGGATGCTATTTAAATTAAAACTTGAAGAATGAGTAAGAATTAGACCAGAAACATAATGTTAAAAACAAGACAATAGACCCAAAATAGAGTCGCTTATGGTAAGTCCCACATCACCAAACCAACACACCTGTTCTCTCAGAAATGAAAACAAACCAGTCAATCAGGAACTGCCTGATCAGCACTGGTGAGGTAATCTGCCTAGCAGACCCCTGCCATCCCTTAAAGGGGAGTAACCTTGTAATAACCAACCCAGTATTTTGGCTACTATAACTTATTGTGTATAAAAGTCTTTCATTTTGTATAGACTCTCAGAGATCCTTTCTTTCTGCTATAACACATTTGATGCTTCCTGATTTAAACTGATTTATGCTCAAATAAACTCATGAAGTTTTTAATATGCCTCAGTTGACTTTGTGGATGGAAAAGTGGCCACGTGTTAAACCTGACAAGCTCAGGAGACTGAAAAGAACCACAGAGGATGGCGTGAACATGAAAATTCCTAACAAAGGTGGGCCGTAGAGGGAAGTCACATCCTTGTCTAGTAGCTTTCTTGACAAAGGTCAATCTTTACCTTAAACTTGTCTGTCATCTTTTTGCATCTAACATAACATACCCTTACAATATCAGAGTAATCTCTTTTTCTGGATCCCCCAGTGGGCACAACCCACCACACCAGAGCAGGAAACAAACTACAAAGTCCCTCATTGTTATCTTGTTCCCCAAATACTATCTCTACCATCCTTCAAAATGCTATTAATTATGCTGTATCCACCAATGTAAAAGTGTATGTCTCTCCATTTTACTTCTTATCCAACCCAAGAGATTTCCCCCCTTTGCTTTCTCCCACCCCCTTATTCTACAACCAATGGATTTCATGTAACCTTCCTCCTTTGATTCTAATGTATAAAATAAGTTGCAAAACGGCCATTTTCCACAGCATTTTCTCAATCCATTGAGAGTTTGCTTACCGGCAATTGTCATCAGTTTGGCTCAAATAGAATCATAAATTTTCTCTTAGGCTGTATATTTTTCACCAACAACTTTTAACAATATTTAAGCAAATTCAGACAGAAAAAATATAAATGAATAATGTGTACCCATTGAATTAATATTGTACAAAAAAGCTAGAGATGGAAAAGTTGTGATCAATGAAGCTGGAAAGGTTTGGACCTTATCTTGAATGAAAGAAACAGTGATTTAATGGAATGTGGAACTGACTATAATAGGCTAAATAGAATAGAAATAAGGAGAGAAAGGGTGAAAGCAACAGTGGTGATTTTACTTCTTTCCTCACTAGGGAATTTAAAAATGCCAGAGGAAAAGCAACTCTAAAAAAAGCAAAGCAAAGCCAATAGTTTTTATTATTGTTAAGATTTATGAGGTTTTCCATTAAGTGTGTTCACAACCAGAAAGAAATGGAGTAATAACAGAATACAGATTTTTTTTTCTTTTTTTCCAAAGTAAAATTCTCTTTTGGGCTACCCATTGATTTTTATGGTAAAATACAAGAATGCATCTACTTCACATAAATTATCATAATTGCCATTCTATGGCTATTGGTCAATTATTTGGTAGGTATTTTATATCTTTTTCTCCCAACTAGACTCTAAAAGCTATGCTGGTAAGTACTATTTATTTCTTATTTTCCACTGTTTAAACATTTCATGTTTAACTGGCTACATTCATTCTTCTGTTATCCTAAACAAAGTATACCTTCTTGTAAGGGTAAAACTGTATCTTCTATTTTGAGATTTAAATCTCTAGTGTAATTCAATTTAACCAGTGTAGTTTAGCTTGGGACTTTTTGAAAAGTTTTTTTTTTCCTTTCTTTGCTTCTCTCCCCTCCTGCCAAACCTTAATGATTCTATTTATATACATTTACTATGTAAGCCAGTTTCAGTGGCTCTGTTTACTCCAGGCCAAGAACACCTCCCTGCCTCCTATTTTTCCTTTGTTCTGCCTCTCCTTACAGCCTATAAAACCTTTTGGCCATTCTGGAGGGGATGGACTTTGGACAGGAGTCCACCAACCTCCCAGATTGCTGGCGTATTGAATAAACTTTTTAAAAATGAGTATTCTTCTATTGTTGG
Source organism: Aselliscus stoliczkanus (assembly GCA_033961575.1). Classification (NCBI taxonomy): domain Eukaryota; kingdom Metazoa; phylum Chordata; class Mammalia; order Chiroptera; family Hipposideridae; genus Aselliscus; species Aselliscus stoliczkanus. The sequence goes on along the minus strand of CM066737.1, from coordinate 69,792,330 downwards.
GTGGACTGTTTTGTTTATGTCTGCTCAGTCCAATTGGTCCATAGTTTTGTTCAAATGCTCTGTGCTCTCATTGACATTTTGGTTGTTCTATCCATCATTGAAAATCAGAGTACTGAAGTTTTCTACTATTACTGTAGAGCTTTTGATTTTTTCCCCTCAGTTTTGTCAGATTGCTTCATTTGTTTAGGAACTCTAATGTTGGTACATATATGTTTGTAATTGTTGTATCTTTACTGTGAATTTACCCTTTTTGAACATGTAATGTCTTCGTGTCTTGTATCAGCTTGTAACTGAAAGTTTATTTTGTATATTAGTATAGCCATTGATGCTATGTTTTTGTTTACTATTTTCATAAAATATCCTTATACCTTTCTCTCTTTTCACTTTTAAGCTAAGCTTGTCCTTAGATTTAAAGTGAGTCTCTTAGGGCCTGCCGAGTGGCTCAGTTGGTTAAGAGCTCATTCAAGAGTGCAAGCTGAGCTCTTGGCAACAGCGGTTCAATGCCTAGCCTGAGTTGAGCTGCCACTGGGCTGCCCACAAGTGGCAGGATAGCTCAGCTAAAGTAAATAAATAAATAAATAAATAAATAAATAAATAAATAAATAAAGTTAGTTTCTTATAGAAAACATACAGTTGGATTCTGTTCTGTTTTGTTTTAATCCATTGTACTGATCTATATCTTTTGATTAGACAGTTTTATCCATTTGTGGTTTTCATGTGCCACAACACTAATATTACATTTTGTGGCTACCTACCTGATATCTAAACTATGTTACCTTTTCATTTGAGCTGTGAGTCAGATGATACAGAATCTAGCATCTAGTGCAGGCTATAGACAAATTAGAAGAATGTAGACAATTTTCTTGATAAAGGGATACAGGAATAGGGTTTATTCCTCCCAAACATGTCATAATGGAGAGAGGATGGGGCAAGCACAATCAAAAAGGCCACAAAATTCCCTACTGTTTTTGAGTGCTTTTTTTTTCTTCATTAGAGATTCGTTTGGTTATTATAAATCCTTGACTATTTACCAAAGCTTCCATAAAACTATTTTAGTCAGTCTGTAGTTGTTAACTTGATGTTTTTATTTGAGTGCAAGGACCAGGAGTTTCTTAGTCTGCCATCTTGCTGACATCCTGGGAGACTCTTACTACCTAATTTCAAACATTTACAAAGCTACAGTAATAAAAACAGTGTAGTTTGGGACAAAGAGAGCCAAACTAATCAATAGGGTTACCAAAAGTAGATCCACTAGTACACGGACAATGGAACTTTTTACAAAGGTGTTTTAATGAAGAAAGAATTATATTTTCAACAAATTGTGTTGGATCAACTCAATATCCTATTGCAAAGATAACAATGACAATAACCTCTATCTATACTGGTCTTGCTTTATAAAAATTAATGCAAATAAATTATAAACCTAAATGAAAAGTCTAATATTATAAAATTTCTAGAAGAAAACATAGGAGAAAATCTTTATGATTTGGGGTTAAGCAAAAATTTCCTAAGTGCAATACTAAAAACACAGTTCACAAAAGTGACCTCTCCCACATGCCTCCAGGTACAGCACAGGCATCAACCAACCCTGGATCGCTTTGTAGCTTCTACTTTCTATCCCCTGACCAGTCACAGGCAGTGGCTGACATGAGCCTGCACTAAGCTCCTCCAAAGGGGCCCCAACATACTTGCAGGTTGTTTTCAGACCACAACAGAGCACTGCCCAATTAGCCCCAGAGTGGCACACATAAAGGGTCATACCAACAGTCACCAGAACTCACTGGGGGAAATCCCACTCCATGGGGTAAGCCCCTCTATCTCCCTACACACACAGCCACCCATAAGCTGTGGACATGGCCCAAATCTACAGTCAGTCAGCTTGAGGGACAATCCCTCTCACTGATGTGCCAACAGCAATCAAGAATCAACTATAACAGGAGGGCACACACAGCCAACACAAGAGACACTCCTGGAGCACCCAGGGCATGGGACCAAGGAGGGTGTGTCAGAGCCCCACTGGGCAACTACTACATAAGGCCACCCGGCAAGACTGGGAGACATAGCAGCCCTATCTAATACATAGAAACAAACACAGAGAGATAGTCAAAATGAGCAACATGGGCCAGCCGAGTGGTGTGGTGGTTAAACGTTGGCTTCGGAAGCCAGCTGCCACAGTTCGGGTCCCACATATGAGGGTCAGTGATCCTGCCCTCAAGAAAAAAAAAATGAGCAAACAAATAAATATGTTCCAAATGAAAGAACAAATGACAACTCCAGCAAAAGAACTAACAAGCTAAGGCAAGCAATATACCAGATAGAGTTCAAAACAATGTTTATAAGGATGCACAAGGAATTTAATGAGAACTTCTATAAAAAGATAGCAAGCATAAAACAGGACATGGAAGCTATAAAAAAAAAGTCAGAAGTGAATAATACAATGACTGAAATGAAGAATGCACTAGAAGGAATCACCAACAGTCTAGATGAAGCAGAGGATTGAATCAGAGATTTGGAAGACAAAATAGCAGAAAACACTCATTTGGAACAGCAAAAAGAAAAAAGAATCCAAAAACAAATGAGAATAGTTTAAGAGGCCTCTGGGACAATGTCAACTAGAACAACATTTGCATCACAGGGGTACCAGAAGGAAGAGAGAAAAAGCAAGAGATTGAGAATCTATTTGAAGAAATAATGATTGAAACTTTTGTAACCTAGTGAAACAAATATACATACAAGCCCAGGAAGTGCAGAGTACCAAAAAAGATGAACCAAACAGGCCCACACCAAGACACATTATAATTAAAATGGCAAAGATTAAAGATGAAGAGAGAATCCTAAAACCAACAAGAGAAAAGCAGTTAATTAACTACAAGGGAGCTTCCATAAGACTGTCAGCTGATTTCTCAATAGAAACGTTGTGGGCCAGAAGGGACTGACAAGAAATATTCAGAGTGATGAAAAGCAAGGATGTACAATCAAGACCAATCAACCCAGCAAGACTATTATTTAAAATTAAAGGACAGATGAAGAACTTCCCAGAGAAGAAAAAGCTAAAGGAGTTCATCACCACTGAACCAGTATTACAAGAATGTTAGAGGGGCTTCTTAAAGATGGGGGGGCAGGGAAAATTATAAAAACTATGAATAATAAAATGGCAAAAACTACATGTCTATCATCAATTGCTTTCAATGTAAATGAATTAAATGTTCCAATAAAAAACATAGGGTGGCTAATTGGAAAAGAAAAAAAACCCTTTACATATACTGCCTATAAGAAACTCACTTCAGAATGAAAGACACACAGAGACTGAAAGGTTAGCAACATTGTTTTGACTCTTGATTTGGACTGACAGAATATTTTTGTTATGGAGAATTAGCTGACTTCAATTATGCACTTTGATGCTTTGTATCAGGGTCATCCCCAATGATAACATGGCCCAAAACATCATCTTGCCTCTCCAAATGGTCTTGGCAAACTTCGACCCTCCTTTCCTTTTGTTCATCAGTGAGCTCTTTCAGGACCATTTTTGTACACACCTTTCTCATACCAAGATTTTCACTTAAGATTTTCCTGTTTCTCTATTGATGTTTACATGGCCTGATATGCTTCTCACTGTCAGCGATTTTGAAACACAATTTATGAATTTTTGCAATGTTTTTATCAGTTCTGCTTGTTACCGGCTGCTCTGAACTCTCTTCATCAGTGATGCGTTCTTTTCCCTCAGAAAAACATTTAATCCATTTGTACACTGCTGTTTTCCTCATGGAGTTATTTCCATAAACTTAGACTAACATGTCCCCGATTTCACTTCCACTCTTGCCAAGTTTAACAAGAAATTTCATGTTTGTTTCTCTAATTCAAGCTCAGACATTCTCGTGATGGCACACAAAAACGTGCAACTACAATAATGAATGCCACTCAGCAAGACACTGCCCTATGTCCACATGAACCCAGCTGTGAGAGACACTGATATACCAAGGTTATGAAACCTTATTGAGCTGTTTGTACAGTGCTGCCAATGTAAGTGCTTAGTGGCAAGATTGTGAACTTAATTGTCACACTTCATATATATGGAAATTGTAGATCATTGCAGTTACCAGTTATATTTAGACAACAGACTGCAATTTGTGTGTCAAAACCAGAGGCACATGTAGATTTTGGAAAGAGTATGTGTTGCCCTGACAATTTGACAACAAATTTTAAAGCGTTCAAATATAAGGAAAATATTCAAAATTAACTTTGAAATAGCTTTCAATTATAAGGAAACATTAGAGCTAAGATTTGTCCTCACAGCAGACACCAAACAATGTTTTTGTCAACTAAAGGGATGGAGCAATTTTATTACTTTTTAAATTAAAATTGCTATTACTTAGGAAATGTTTCTTAGGAAATACCTGAAGTGTTCTATCTCTGTGATTTTAATCTGTAGAAAATGATTTTTGTAAGAGGGGTAAATAACATGTCCCTCAATGTATGTTTATTTTCCATTAACTTGAAATTCAAAACTCAATTTTGTTTAACATTATTTTTTGTAGTATGCATTTTCCAATTGTCCTATTGTATTTCATAATGGGAAGTAAATTCTAACTTTCTGTTATCTCAAAATTAAATTTCTTTTAGATATGCTTATGTTTTTCTGGGCAGATTTTATTTTATTTTTTTTTAGCTGAGCCATCCTGCCACATGTTGGCAGCTCAGCAGCAGCTCAGCTCGGGCTGGGCATCAAACTGCTGTTACTCAGAGCTACGCTCGCACTCTTTGATTAAGAGTGAGCTCTTAATCAACGGAGCCACTCAGCTGGCCCCACTGGGCTGATTTTAAATGCTACTGTTTCTCCTATTTTGAAATTTTTGGGAAAATATTGTATTTTTTCTTTGAGTTTATTTTACCTAATATTTCAGCTTAAAAAAAACTTTGATTAAAGTCTTGTTACAAGATCAAATATGTATTAAGCTAATGTACTATCTTTGTAAATGTACCTGTTTGCAAAAATCAATAAACACAAATTTGCCCCTCTAAAATAGAATGAGAACATTTTTTCCTAAACTAATCTAAATTTATCATTGTTCGGGTATGGAATCAATGTAGGTTCTGTGACTTTCAGCACAGTGGATTTCAAAGACTCATATTCATAGAGAAAAATAATTAAAGGCCAATTGGGAAGAGAAACAAAGAGGCTTTTGTATTCTGAATTAAGGTTTAACATGAGTATAACAAAACCTTCCCCCCCATAATTGGAATGAGTCAATCTGTAAAGAAAACCAGATGTAATTAGACTATGAAAATGAAGACAGAAAATATTAAGTTAACTTTTATCCAAAGAGTACATACATCTTTTACATTCTTTCCCCCTAAGTTTGAATCCAAATTTCAAAATATAGTATTTTAATAAAAAAAATATATAGAAGTACTTATTGTGCTAATCCTGGTCACCCCTGGTATGTTACCTAGAAAAAGTCATAATAAATACTGGAAATCACAAATTCAGCCAGCACTTTGTGACAATCAAAATTCAGCAAAAAAATTTAAAAGCTAATTTTAGATTTTCTAAGACTTTCTTTGCAATTTACAAAACCTATGAAATTATGGCAAACAACTTTATGGGAGGAATACTATGAAAGTTAAAAAAAACTCTCAAATTGTATTACATTTACATTTTTATCTATGACTGCTTACCAGAGATCATAAAATTTTATAAAGGGAATGGACCTTAATTTTATAATATGAAAACTTGAGTCCATAAAATTATCAGTAACATGACTAAATGTAAGCAGATAAATAGTGCAGAAGCAAAACTAAGGCACTAATATTTGTGAACTTGTATATACAACTAATATATTTATAAATTTATATTAGATATATACATATATCATTGCATGTTATCTAACTCAAAAGTAACTTAAAAAAGAGAAAACAGGGCCAAATTGAAGTCACTTGTGTTAAACCCATATCACTAAACCAAGACTTAATACCTAACCTATTACAGTTTCAATCTTGCCCAGAAATGGATTTCTAACTGGTCAGCCTGGAATTTTCTGGTCAACATCAATAAGATTATCTGCCACATAGGCCCTTTGCATTCCCTCCCAAAAGATGGGGTAATCGGCTCTTTCCTTATCCCTTCCCCCTTCTGCCTAGAAAAGCATTTCATTTTGTACAGCTCCTTGAAGCTCCTTTCTGTTTGATAGAAGGGATCCTACCCTGAATCATGAATCGTTCAATAAAACCAATTAGATCTTCAAATTTACTCGGTTGAATTTTTTTTAAATTGGTAACAGCAAAGTCCCATACATCTCTTTTCCACTGGTTCTATTAAGGTTGTGATAAATACATTATTGTGTCTATAGTGAAACATAATGAGATCTTCAGCTCCAAACACTAACCCCATACTCTTACAAAAGAAGACAGGCCATTACAATAACAAAACTAATTGTACAAAATCCTCTGAATTGCACACTATTAGACAATTACAGGTTTATAGTGAAGTGTATTTGTCAAAGTTAGTTTTAAGACTGTTGTTGAGGATTTTTTTTTGTTTTGTTTTTTTGGTTTTTTTTCAGGGCAGTGTTACTGGCCCTCATATGTGGGACCGAACCGGGGCCGCTGGCTTCCCAAGCCAGCGCTTAAGCACTGCGCCACTCGGCTGCCCCGAGGTTATTAACATGAAAGTTGCCTTGTAAATAAATATTTCCCATGTTTCATTGCTCTGAAAATAAAGGAGTTTGTACTAATTAGGAAACACCACTACTGATTCAAGGACATTTATGGGCAAAACTGGCAAAATTCTCTTAGTTTTCTATAATATATTTGAAAGTTTTTTGTGTTATCGATCACAAACAATGACCCCTTCCTCACAGCTAAAAATACAGATGGTATACTTTAAAATTGAAAATATTTCTATAACTTTTGTATAACTAAAAATATTGTTACTACTAGAATGTTTTTAAATAAAATTCTTTTTTAAAGCACCCTGACAAAGACCTTCAGTCTTTATTTGCAATTCTCTAAATATCTTTTATGCCTCTTCTCTAAGACGCTTCATCGTTTAAGACTGTCAAAGTGCGATTTTGAGGCAAATCAGCCTATCTTCACAGACAAGCAGAAGCACAGGAAATGGCCTGATTCAAACAACTCAAGAAACATTTTTCCCTCCATATGGACTCCCATTCATTTTTTTGACTGTCTAAAGATTAATTCAAAAAAATTCTCATTAATTCAGGGGCCAAAACTTTGTTGGCTTAAAGAAAATATAAAAATACATTCTGATGAATTTTTATTTTCTTTTTTAAGAACAACAAAAGAAGCATAGAATCTTAACTTTGAAAAGAGATCTTTGGAATATGTTATGACATATGTTTGCATAGCATCTTCTGAAAAAGTTCTAAATAATTTGAATAAACACAACAGTTTACACTTTTCAAAGACTATATGGCAGTAGAAAGAACAGTCAGTCCTAGGCTGCCTTTCATTTATTTTGCATAATATGATATTTTAATTAACAACTGTTATGTAATTTTATGTAATAATATATAAATTTTGTTAGATATTGATTGAATAAATTCTATGTAACAGGAAATAACTTATTAGGTGTAGATTAAAGTAAAAATAAACCTGGACTTCAGGTAAAATGGAGGAATAGACAGACACTGTGCTAACTACCTCGCAGGATCACACCAACATTAAAAACAAATTATACAGCATTCAACCCTGGAGGTCCCTGGAACACTAGATGAACAGAACCACTAAGCAAAAAACTTAAAGAGGAGGCCACGTCGGGTCTGGTAGGAGGGGCGGAGACGAAAGAGGGCGAACCCCGTGAGGGAAGCCCCAGCTGTGGCGAGGCTTCTCTGGTTGGGGGAGAGACCCTCCAGCCACACACCAAGCTCACCAGTCCAGAGTTTCTTTGCCAGGAAGACAAGTTCCAAGATAGCTGGCAGCAAATTAGTGAGGAGTCTCTTTGCTCAGCTCGGTGAGGCTAAGAGTGGCTAGAGAATCAATGGGGCTGGTGCATGGGCTCTCTCGCCACTGAGCACTTACCTGGTTCCTGGTGTAGGGAGTAACTGTGTGAGCCGGGCCCAGGAGCCTGAAGGGATGGACTGCACTGAGCACCTTTGGTACAAAGGATGGAGGTTTTTGGACTGTTGTTCCCCTGGTGTGGAGCCTGCACGCGAGTGGTGTAAGGAGGGTGCCATTTTGTCAGGGTTGGGCCCGCCCACAGAGGATCAGGTCTGGGACCTCATTGGTCTGGTGGAACTGGTGCAGAAGTGCATGTGTGCGTGCACATGTGGCCTTGGATCCCCACCCTCTGCCCGGCTTATACTGCTGTTGCCAGAGAAATGCTGGGCAGGTGCCCTCCGGCTCCAACAGGCTGCTCTCTGAGACCCGGGAGTGTGCTAGCTGCCTCGGACCCCCGACCTCCGCACGGCTAGTGCTGCGTTGCCAGGGAAACGCCTGGTGGGCGCACTCTGGCTCCAACAGGCTGCTCACAGAGATGCGGGAGTGTGTGAGCTGCCTGGGGTCCCCACTCTCTGCACTGTGCTAGCAGAGTTGCCAGGCTGGTGATTGGTTGTCAGGCTGCTCGACCTGATCTGCAAGCGCCTGATTGGGACAGGCTGAGACTTGGAGTTTCCCTGGGAGTGTTGGGCCATGAGCTGTGTGCCTGCATGATCCAGCCAGGGCTCTCCTGGTGATCTATCTAATATATCAAAGCAATCCCAGAGCTACAGCCAGAATGGGGAAACAAGGAAACATGTCCCAAGTAAAAGATCAGAAGAACCCTCTAGAAATGGAACCCAAATGAAACAGAGGGATCCATCCTTTCAGAGACAGAGTTTAGAACACTGATAAGAAGAATGTTTAACAAACTTAGTGAGGACATAAGGAAGGATAGAGAAATCATAAAAAACAACCAGTTAGAACTAAAGAATACAATGACTGAAATGAAGAACACACTTGTAGGAATCACCAGTAGAGTAGATGAAGCAGAAAATCGGATCAGCGATTTGTAAGACAAAATAGCAGAAATCACCCAGTTGGAACAACAAAAAGACCAAAGAACAGAAAAGAATGAAAATAGTTTAAGAGCCCTATGGGACAAATGAAGCGCAACCATCTTCGATTCATAGGAATACCAGAAGGAGAAGAGAAGAAGCAAGGGGTCGAGAATGTATTTGAAAAAATAATGACTGAAAACTTCCCTACCCTAGTGAAGAAAATCAACATACATGCCCAGGAAGTGCAGAGGGTTCCAAACAAGCTGAACCCAAACAGGTCCACATGAAGACACAACATACTTAAAATGGCAAAGGTTAAAGACAGAGACAGAATCCTAAAAGCAGCAAGAGAAAGACAGCAAGTTACATACAAAGGAATGCCTATAAGACTAAGAGCTGACTTTTCTTCACAAACTCTGCAGGCCAGAAGGGAGTGGCAGGAAATATTCAAAATAACACAAAATAAAGGTCTACAACCAAGATTGCTCTACACAGCACAGCTATCACTTAAAATTGAAGGAGAGATAAAGAGCTTCTCAGAAAAGAATAAGCAGAAGGAGTTCATTACCACCAAGCCAGCAATGCAAGAAATGTTAAAAGGGCTTTTTTAAATAAAAGAAAGGGGTAAATAAGCTAACCCAGGAAGACCAGGAATACATATAACAAAATGGCAATACATATGCACCTATTAATAATCATTTTAAATGTGAATGAGCTAAATGCTCCAATCAAAAGACAGAGAGTGGCTGAGTGGATAAGAAAATAGGATACATGTATATGCTGTTTACAGATGGAATAAGATATTTCATGCAAATGGAAATGAGAAAAAAAAAGAACTGGAATACCAATGCTTGTTTTAGACAAAATAGACTTTAAAATGAAGACTACAATAAAAGACAAAGAAGGGCACTATCCCTAATAAACATCTATGCACCCAACATAGGAGCTCCTAATTACATGTAACAGATTTTGACAGACATAAAGACAGAGATCAACAGTAACACTATCATAGTAGAGGCCTTCAGCACCCCATTATCACTAGTGGACAGACACTTTAGACAGAAAATCAACACAGAAAGCGGGGCCTTAAATGACACTTTAGACCAGCTGGACTTCGTTGATATTTTTGGAACATTTCACCCTGAAAAAACCGAGTGTACATTCTTCTCAAGTACACATGGGACATTTTCCAAGATAGACCATGTTAGGCCACAAAACAAGTCTCAGTACATTTAAGAAGATTGAAATCATATCAAGCAGATATAAAGGAAAAACTGATGGTTGCTGGCTGGGAAGGAGTGGGGATGAGGGAGAGGGGGAAGGTCTTGAACAGCATAGGTGGGTGACTACAATGTTGCTGCAGGCATATGGGGGGAGTTCTGGGAATGTAATTGATAATGTTGTGAAGAGACTATTATGTTAAGTGAAATAAGTCAGTTGGTGAAAGACAAGTACCATATGATCTCACTTATATGTGGAATCTGAAAAACTGAATGAATGATCAAAGTAAACAGACTCATAGATATAGAGGAAAAACTGAAGGTTGGTCGTTGGGAGGGGGGTGGGGATACGGAAGAAGTGGAAGGGATTAGACAGCATAAATAGACAACTACAATATTGCCACAGGGATATGAAACACAGTTCGGGGAATATAATAATGTAAAAATTTTGTGGCATGTCAGATAGTCACATGTCTTATTAGGGAGACCACTTCATGAATAGAGTAGAGGCTTGATCACTGCACTGTACACCTGAAGTTGATGTTGTATAATATTGTATGCCAACTGTAACTGAATATATAGTCACAGGATGTGAAGTATACTGTGGAAGGGAGTCAAAGGAATTGTAATAGATATGTATGATATGGGGGGGAGTGGGGTGGCGAACTGGGGGAGAGGGGTTGTCACTTTGGGAGGTAAAGAATATAACTATTGCATTGTGTTGTACACCTGAAACTAATAAAAAAATAAAAGAAAAAAAGTGGTTTTTATATCTCAAAATTTTATATAAAGAAGATCCATATACGACCACACACATGTACATCAGACTCATCAAATATCACTGCAAATAAATAATAAACTAAAAATAAAAAAATAAAAAAATAAACCTAATATGCCTATTTACTTTGTCTTATTATTACATGTCTTAGGATTCTAATAACTACAAAGACAGTATAAACTCTTCAGAAATAACTATAATAAGGGTACAAAATACCTTAAGGGTATTGCACATTTTGAATAAGAAATTACTGTTCCTTACAAATGATTTTGTTGTACCCCTCGATCTCATCTATATAAGTCAAGTCCAAGTTTTGTATAATGAGAATATTTGACAGTTCTCAGAATATCTGACATGCCTGCAAAAGTTCAGCAACTCAAATAATACTGCACAAATGAACTTTTGTCATAGAAATGCTAAATTTGGAATTAGGGAAAAACGTCTTATGCCAGTATGTGGCTTGAAATATGGCCTTCAACATTGTTTTAAATACTAGACAACATTGATGCAAGTACTTGATTTTATACAATTATTTGAAAAAATAGTATCTATTATATTGGGTTGACCTCTGCAATTTGAAATCTCTATCAGATATTTTTGTAGTATGGGAATATATATTGAAGCCAAGTATTCATTCTGACAAATATTACATAAATATAATAGAAAAGAATTATATATGATAAAAGACAAGTCTTTGTTTTTCCAAACTGCTGTTCAGATAATTGTGTCACCACATGGTAAACATTAAAGTATACCTAATATTCCTAAAATAATGATTTAATTATAGGTTTTTCAGAATTCTTCAATGGTTTCCCATTATCTGTAGTGATATCTTTACTAATATCCACTACCAAACCTTAATTTACCTGTTTGTATGTATCTCCTACTGTGTACAGCTATATCACCCCCAGGTTTTCTATTGTAAAAGAAATTATAAATGTCTTCTCCAACTATTCCTATAAAACAGTGACTTTTATAGTCTTCTCAGTAGAAACTCAGACCTCCTTGTTGGTACTACAAAGATTCATTATTTCCCAACGAACTGTGTAAAGAATGCTGCTATTGCATTATGTGTCATATATCAGTGTTCTAAGTTATGTTTGTTTAGAGAAAAAAGAGAATCAAATACTAAATAAAAGTTTATATATACCGTCCATTCTTTTGAATTCAAATAGTTTAACATATAGCAACAAAACAATTATTTGGTGAGATTTATAATAAAATTATTCATGTGATTTAAAAACGCCTTTGTTCTAAATAAACTAATCCTCTTGGTATCTAATGCATCTTTTGCTTTTCCACATCCTTTTTCTTTCTGTTCTCCAGCCATTTTCATTTTGTTTCTCCTTGATAAGTTCTACAATTAAAGAGAAGCTCAGAGCCTTCCTTTTTCTTTATAATGTCATTCTCTTCAGTTCACAGCAATTACTTAGTCTTCTAAGTTCATAACACCCAATGTTTATACCATTACATGTCAATTGCTTAAAGACTACATTGTGACTTTTTTTATATGGTTTGGGTATTTTAATCATTTTTAAAAATAATCTTCATGGGATTATGCCTTATTCCTCTAAAATGTTTTTCAAGTATTTGAAAGCATGAACTATAACTGAACAATTTTGGCATCCTACTCCCTGCTGTTATCTTTTACATATATAGTGCACAATAGCAATTGATATAATTTGATATTTTCTTCAATGCTTTAGTGATATGGTAAAAAGAAAAACAGGGCCGGCAGAAAGGCACGGTGGTTTAGCTCTGGCTTGGGAAGCCAGCGGCCCCGGTTCGGGTCCCACATATGAAGGCCAGTGACATTGCACTCAAAAGAAATAATAAATAAATAAATAAATAAATAAATAAATAAATAAATAAGTAAAAGAAAAACAAAACACACACAAACAACAACAACAACAACAACAACAACTCAGTATGTCAAATACTTTTGGCTACTTTTTAAATTGTACCATGTCAAATTATACTTTAAGACAACAGTACAGTTTATCAACATTAAAAGCAATTCATTATAGCTTAATTTTTTTTATGTTCTGTGATGGTAAAATTACTTGAATAAATGATAGTAGGATATAGAAACTATCAATATGGGATGATCTAAAGAAAATGAGCAGCTGTAAAAAAAGGGAGATAAATGAATGATGATATGCTTCAAAGATGTAAAAATCTGTAAATAGTTTCAGCTAGGAGATTTAGAAAGCTGGAAAGATATTGATCCTATTTATACAACAAGATAAATGCTAACCAGGCAGTAAATTAACGTTTACTTTCTGACGCTATCAGGGAACTGCAGTTGCAGAGCAAACAGCTATCCCAAATTCTGAAGAAAGAAAGGCATCTTTAGTGAGAAATAGGATGCGAGCATTTGCTTGCCTGGAATGGATGACACCCTGGCTGCCACAAAAGCTGGTAGGAAAATAAAACTATAAATTTTAATGAATTGCTAGTGGGTAAGTGTGGACTAGTATGAAAGCATGATGTTTCTAGGGCCTGTGATCATGGAAGGAAAAAGGTCTCACCCTGTAATAAACATCTCTGAGAACCCAACAAGCTTCTCAAAGGGAGGATTAAGAAGAATCTAGATGCTCACTAGAAAATTTTTGTTAACAAATAGTATTAGGAAAATTAGATATCCCTGGAAAAGAATGAATTGGGACCCTACAACACACCATAAACATACATTAAAAGCAAAATATGTGACAGAGCTAAATATAATAGCTAAAAGTATAAAACCCTTAGAAGAAAACATAGGAGAAAATATTTATGACACTGGGTTAGGAAATAGCTTTTTAGATCTGACATCTAAAAGACAAGCAACGAAAGTAGAAATATTGGACTATATTAAAATTAAAAACTTTTGCAGAAAATGATATAATCACAAAAGTGAAAGGCAACCCATGGAATGGAAAAAGATATCTGCAAGTCATACATTTCATAAGCAACTTGTACAAGAATATTTTTAAAAAACCAATCTCTTACAATTAAAAAAGAAAAAGTTTAATAATCCAACTTAAAAATGGCCAGTGTATTTAAAAAGGCATTTCTGCAAAGATGTACAAATGACCAATAAGCACATGAAAAGATGTTCAATATCTTTAAGTCCTTAGTATAATGCAAATAAAAATCACAAGATACCATTTACAAACACTAGAGTGGCTATAATAAAAGAAGATAGACAGTATCACCTATTGGCAAGGACATGGAGAAATGAAAACCTACATACATCATTGGTGAGAATGTAAAAAGGTGTAGACACACATAAGAAGATGTTCATCATTTGTTGTTAGGGCAAAGCAAATTATAACACAAATGAGATGCTACTACACAGCTATCAAAAAGGACAAAATCCAAAAACCTGAGAACACTATATGCTGACAAGGATGGAAAACAAGAGGTCTCATTTGTAGCTGGTTGAAATGAAAAAGATAGCATAGTTACTCTGGAAGTTTCTTATAAAATTAAAGATTTGTCATAAAACCTAGCAATCCCACTCCTATTTACTCAAATTAATTGAAAACTTATATCTACACATAAACTATACTCATAATCTCCAAAAAGTGGAAGGAACCAAAATGTCCTTCAACAAGTAAATAGATAAACAGTGGTATATCATATAAGAAAATGCTCTTCAACAATAGAAAGAAATGAGCTACCGATTCAATCAACATTATTTTTACCTAAGTGAAAGAAGCCAAACCCAAAAGGTTAACTGTTGCGTTCCTGTACGACTGAGCAGGTGAGAGTGGAGAAGGGACAGTGAAAGGTTAAGAAAGAGAGACTCAAAATAAGAGAGAATACAGTTCGGGGCCAGGGGACCCTAGCCTCATAGACTGGAGCCCTGAATCAGGCCTGACCATTCCTTTTATTGTCTTACACATAAGCAACGGTCAATGTAGATTCTATGGTCTGTGAATCTCACATCCCAGAATTATCTGGGCCTAGTTTCCCATGCCTGCAAACCACCATTAGCAGAGGCCCCATAAGGTTATCGCCATTCACCTCTTAAGAGACAGAAGCTTCCTCTGCCAAGGCTTACTGATAAGAATGCAGGGAGGACAGGTATTATCACATCAATAGGTCATTTCACAGGCAGGATGCCAGAACCTGAAGCAAGGGGTTTATGCCCCTTTTCTTCTCTCCCTGGTTTCTCCCATGGCACCCACTAGTACCCACGGGCACCCACAGGCACCCACTGGCACCCACGAGACCATGTCTGGCTTGGGTTGTCCCTCTCGTGGGATCTTACCTGTCATTGACTAACCGGTCATCCTTTGTTGCCAAACAGGGATACAGTAAGCATAATATTGAAGTTATGATCGGTCTTTATGGAGAGGTGCATGGAGGCAGACAGGCAGGCTATAATGTGACAGTTAACATTGTATTATTTCATTAATATATCATTATGAGAGAGATGGAACAATATTAGAAATAAAATAAAAGTATAAAGGTAGTATTGGATTGTAATCCAAAGTATAAATAAAATATCCAAGAGTCTGTACTGACATAAATAAATCAAAAATATGCAGTACAGGGGTCAGCCGAGTGGCGCTGTGGTTAAGCGCTGGCTTGGGAAGCCAGTGGCCTCGGTTCGGTCCCACATGTGAGGGCCAGTGACACTGCCCTCAAAAACAAAAGAAAACAAAACAAAATATGCAGTACAGAAAGGGGAGTAACTTTAGAGTGGAGAAATTTGGCAAATAATACCTCAGCTAGACAATCAAGGTTAACATCAATGGGTAAGGGTGGAAAAACCCTTCCTCTACCTATCTTAAATTCTCTGTATATTAGACTGACAAAATATAAATTAACAGGAGCAAAAGCAGGCACATGTATTTGAGGTTAAAAGTTTTACATGGCACAGGGGAGAGGGAATCCTTCATAGGAAGAAGAACAAATCACCAAATAAATGGGAAAGCTTGGAGGTTTATACACCACTTGAAAAAAGATGATATATTTAAAAGAAGTAAAAGACAAAAGAAAGTTTCTAGGGGCAGAAAATTGCAGGAAGGCCAATATGGGAAACTAATGGTAGATAAAGGTTATTAGTAAGGTTTGTTTGTGTAGACTCAGTTCCATCTCATCTCTAGTGATACGATTGTTATTCCCTTCTTGTCATGAGAAGTGGGTGAAGGGACACCTTCACAAGAAATTTATGATCTTGTTATCAGGTAGATAGGGGAAGGGCTGAAAGCTCAGTTGCCTTCAGCTCAAAATAATTCTTATGCCAGAGTGGCATATTTGGGTGTGACATATGTCCAATCTCCTGCATGTGTTATGTGATGGCATGTAACCCTGACATGATGAGAATGACACTTTATCTTAGTGGTCTTCCTTCCAAATACACATAAACCAAGTCTAATCCTTAGAAGGAACATCAGCTAAATTTCAATGAGGACCATTCTTCAAAATGCTTGGTCAGTAATCTTAAAAGTAGTCAAGGTCATCAACAATAAGAGAAGTCAGAAAAACTAAAGAGACATGCCGTCTAATTGGTATATAGTATATTGGATGGGATTCTGAAACAGAAAATTACATTAGTGGAAAAACTAATAAAATTTTAATAAAGTCTGGAGTTTAATTTTGACAAATAAACAATGGCAACATAAGATGTTAACATTAGGAGTAAATGAGTTCTGGGTAATAGGAATTCTCTGTATTATTTTAGTAAGTTTCCTGTAAATCTAAATTTATTCTCAAATATATGTATAGCTTTGTATTCAGTTTGTAGTTATATAATATAATCATTTATCAACATGTTTTATCTTTATAAAAATAAGGTGTGCTACATAAATGACCATTGATGTTTAAGTAAAACAATTATTGTTTTGTACAATTAGAGAGAGTCAAGCTACTTGGCAGATAAATTGTCAAGGACAAAAACACTCATGTGCCTAGAGTATACATGACATCCATGCTGTGGGTCAGAACTCACGGAGAAAAGAAATTTTAGTTCATATGTTAGCAACTTCATGCACACATAAAAGAAGCAGGAGTCACATGGGGTATGGCACCACTTACTCTTAAACAGAAATAAAAATAGGGTATGCTGGCAAACCGTGCTACTAGATTCTTTATCTACACTCTTTAATGCCATCATCAATTTAATACATTTTTGTTTTGAGAAAGGCTTTAGTTTTTTGTGACATATTTTAGTACAGTTTGAAAGTTGTGCCAGAGTCACAATATTTTAAAAACTCATATTGAAATAACCTTTGAAGATTATCCTAAATGTTTCTGACACTGAGTATAGAAATTGTGAGTTAAATACTCTGGAATTATTAATAAGAAGTCATTATAAAAAGCAGCAGAGTATGAGCAACAGTAGTCTTTGACTATTGCATATTGTATATTTCTGTCTTAATTAACTTGGGAAATATAATAAAGTAAAAAATATTGTAATTATCTCATTATAAAAGAAGTAAATGGTAGCATGACAGAAAAACATCAATATATTAGAATACTAAAAGCCCACAAAGATAAGTGATGTGCTTTATCCAGTCACAAATTTTGTGTCTTACTCTAAAGAATTTATTTGAAAGAAAACATGCAAATTGACACATCTAAAGAGAATACTTTTTGATCTGTGAAGAAAATTACATGTAAGGAGCAATAAAACTATCTTACTAGGCTATATAAGCATATATATGAATGATAATAGGTTTACTTTTTTTTTTCAAGAGGATATTAAATCGTTTATTGATTACACATGATAATGGATGATACACAAGCTTCATTCCCATCTATAATTTTATCTGGTACCATAATTCATTTAGATATATTGCATAGGATGTGCCAACAATCATTAATAACCAAATAAACTCCATGACTCTGCTTGGATGACCCTTTTAATGGTGAGCTTCAGATCACCAACACAGTAACTGTCAATTCAACTACACCAAGGTTTCTGAAGACAATGGCTTCTGACTGAGCCCAAGCAGGTTGTAAATACATTTCAAATGGAACCTGGCATCACACTGAAGGAATTCTAGCTTCACACTGTTGGGGTAATTTACCAAGTTGGCTTCAGAGTAGACTAACTTTACACAGCACGTTAAAAAAAAAAGACACATTTATTCAGCATCATGATCAGACTATTACATTTAGCAATCAACAGCATGGCTGCAAAAAAACCAAAAAAATCTACATTAAAACCCTTTGTTGGAATACTTTACACTTTCCACAGAACAGAAACTAAAATAACCTGTTATATAATTAGTTACAAATACAGTCCTCGAGTTTTTTGCCCATACACATGAGTACTGTCTAAAACATGTCTTCTTTGTAGCAGCTAGGCCCTGCCACCACTGTGCTTGGCTGAGTTCACAAATCTGTTGTAACCTGTAGCTTCCCTGTCACTTCTCTGGCTCTCCTCTCCTGCTAAGCTTTGTTTCCTGGCAGTAATTAAAACCTTCTGCCATTGCCATACCTACTGTTGCTGCTGGAACCACCATAGCCACCTTGGTTTCGTGGTTTGGCAAAGTATTGGCCTCCACCACCATAGGGGCCAGAGCTTCTGCCTCCAAAGTTTCCTCCTTTCATAGGTCCAAAATTTGAAGATTGATTGTTGTACTTGCCAAAATCGTTGTAGCTTCCACCACCTCCAAAATTGCTTCCATCATTACCAAATCCATTATAGCCATCTCCACTGCCACCATATCCTCCTCCACCACAACTGCCACCAAAACCACCTCGACCACTGAAGTTTCCTCCACGACCAAAGTTGTCATTCCCACCAAAACCACCTTCTCGACCACCACCGAAGTTTCCAGAACCACTTCGACCTCTTTGACTGGAAGAAGCACTAGCCATCTCTTGCTTAGATAGGGCTTTCCTTACTTCAGTTGTGGCCATTCACAGTATGGTATTTCTGAATGACAATCTTATCTTGCCACTGCCTCCGTCAGTCATAATTTCAATCACTTCAATTTTCCCATACTGTTCAAAATAGTCTCTTAGGTGATGTTCTTCAGTGTCTTCTTTAATACCACCAACAAAAATCTTTTTCACAGTTAAGTGGGCACCAGGTCTTTGAGAATCTTCTCTTGAGACAGCCCTCTTTGGTTCCACAACTCTTCCATCCACCTTGTGTGGCTTTGCATTCATGGCTGCATCCACCTCCTCCACAGTGGCATAGGTGACAAACCCAAATCCTCTGGAGCGCTTCGTGTTTGGGTCTCTCATCACCACAGTCTGTGAGCATTCCCCATTGCTCAAAATGGCTCCTCAGACTCTCATTGTTTCAAAGCTCAGACCTCTGATGAAGAGCTTCCACAGCTGTTCAGGCTCTTTGGGAGACTCTGACTTAGACATGACGATGGCGGGAGGGGACACTTAGACGATGCTTACTCGGCGGCGTCCACCGATAGAAAGGAGTGATCTAACGAACGTATCTTGATAACAGGATTACTTTTAATTTAAGTGTTGTACAGTATGATGTAGAACATTTTATACACCTAAAATGTGAACATTCAGCCTTAGATTTGGGCTTATGATATTGCATATGTGCTCTTTGCTTTACAGTTAAATATGTATCTAAAAAGAAAGCATGTCTTATTAAATAGAAAATGTATTAGTTCCAAATTTCCAGTTGCCTTTTGAAACAACCAGCAAATAAAAATCTTTAGCAATGATTGATTGAATCAATTATAAATGTAACTGAGGAAAGTCTTTTCACAATCCTCACATACTCCTCTCAGCAAATCACATAATAAAGATAACTTGTATATGCTGACAAGGAGCAGATTATTTAGAATAAGCTACCTAGTTTTGTTTCAATTTTGAAATAATTACCTTGTTTTGTACATTATTTTGTCTGCATAGGTAACTGAACATTTTACCTCAAGAAAAGATATTCCTACAGAAATAAAAGGTAAAAACAAAAAAATCCATTAGCTTTATTATAGATTTGTTAATTTTCCTAAATTTAATACAAGACAATGTCATTATCATGATACCCAAATATTATCCTCTGTTTGTTAACAATAATTTTTACCTGATATTATTTCTACATAATCAAAACAAGATTATTTAAATGCTGACTATAGCTTCCATAATTGGTTAATATAATACAATTCAAATGTAAAAGCTTGTATACAGAAAAGATATACATTATAATAGGTACATATTATTTTCCACTTGAATAAGCTTGACAATTTTAAACATGTGCCATTATACTAAATAAAGAACACAATGCTGATTTTCTGCAGTTTAGTTAGGCTGAAATGATTTCTCCCTAAGTTACGTAATGGGTTCTTTTTCTTTCATTTTTACTTATTGTTCACACACCTCACATAGATGCTAGGCTTGTTAAAATTCATGCTCATGTTTTCATCATGATCAATGGCAATGAGAGATCTCACTATCTAGCCATAGGTGCTATTATAAATGTGCTTACTGATTTGTTTCCTCTAGACCCCAACTTATAACTCTTAAACCCACCTGACAAAACTTTTCAAAGTATATAGAAAAATCAATTTCCTAGGGAAGTGGAGTAAGGATACAGGTACTTGCTGACAAATTTTGGCAGACTTGGAATGGTAATAATTTGAGTTTGCTGGGTGGTAAATTAGGGGCATTCTGATGCGTAATTAGCCTTTATAACTCTAGCAATTTGGAAGTTTTCTTTTTCTTTTACATACTCCTGCAACATCTTCTTTAGGCCTGTGTTTATAATCATTTAACAGTTCTTCTCGTAAAAAGAAGCCTACCAACTTTAATATTTTTGGCAGTGCTATGAATTTAAATAATAAAAATTTTTGCTAAGTAGTAATTGCCTAACATATGGACCTTGTTTAATAAAAAGGTGGAAATAGTGCCATTGCTGCTTATTTCTACTACACATTATGTGTTTCTCCTCTGAAAATTGTATTTATATCTGAAATAGATTCCAGGGATAAAATTCTTAGATAAAACATGACCATTTGATATTGTCAAAAAATTTTTTTTACTTTTTCTTATGCTTTCTGTTTATCACATGGTTGCTCTTTTCTACTTTTCCAAATATCTGGTTATGCATATATATGTTGTTTTGTTGTTTATTTGGTTTCTTTCAATTTCAACTGAATCAAATTTTTTACACTATTAGAATTGTGAGTTCTTTATGTATTTTTGTATGCACATGAAAAATAAAACTTTGTGCATCATATGGTTGGTCCACACAGGAGGTAAAAGAAAGGATAACTGTCAAGAGGTTGAAGCTTTAATGACTTGAACACTTGAATTCTAAAACTAGGAAACCTGTCTCAAGTTCAATTCCATTCAATGTGCACCTACACGGCCAATCTTTTTCTTTCTTTCTTTCTTTTTTATCAGAAGCTCATTTAGATGCAAGAAAGGGACATACTCAACCTAGTTCAGGTAAAGAGAAGATTATTGTAAAGTGTTGTCAGCAAAAATATTTACAGAATCTCACATGTACCAAGAATTCAAGAAAGACGATCTGCTTTTAAGGCTTTTTAGGAGACCTCTACAAGAATGTTGTGACAAATAAAGGTTCAGCATCAAAATTGCTTAGAGCTAATTCTTAGAGCTCCTTAGGAGTTTGATTTTAGGTAAATTATTTAAAGCCTCAGTTTTTTTTTTGTTTTGTTATTGTTTTTCAAAATGGGGATAATAATAACTACTTTATAGACATGTTGTGAGGATTAAATTAGATTATTCATGTTGCTAAATTATTTTCATGGTAGATTTAGTATTTGGTAAATGCTAGCTATTATTATAATTGAAATTATGTATGATTGCTTCTTGAGTCCTACTACATAATGCCAAAATTTTATGTACTTCTAGTTTAAATCCTGAGAGAGGATTTATTAATTTATAAGTACCATATCTATATGAGAGCAGCTCTTTATGCCAAGATATGTCATCACTTGCTGGCAAACATGTAGATGATCCATCCTTGGAAACAGTTAGCTGCTGCTGAGAGAACAGAGTCACATGATATGAAAATTGCTGCCTAGGCACTAGGTACTTAAGAGAGTGAGATTTCCATATAATGGAGCTGTGGGCATGGCAGGCAACAATTGATGGCATCACCTAATGTAATTACTTTTTACAAATGATAGAAATGTATAACATATAATCTTCCAAAATCAAAAGCAACAACAAAGAAAGATGTATGTTGAGAACAAAGGGGTGGAAAACAGACTTGATCTTTTAGGGGAACAGTGAACAGATTAAGAATCTGTATAAAATAAAGAGATTCTGCTGTTATTGCTATTTTCATAAAGTGATAGTAGAATCTGAGAGCACATTACCAGTAAGGTCTAACGCCAAACCAAAATATCTGAATAAAGGCTTTCCATTATTGATTTAGTTTAATTTCAATTGTTCACGAATAATTTTCTCACAGTTTTTAGAGTTGTTATCCATCAGCAAGTGAACTACTGATTTTTAATTGCGTAGTGGCCAACATTATCAAAGATCTTTTTTTTTTTTTTTTTGTCAGAGTAGCCAGTTAATTGTTTCAATTCTTACTTCATTTTCATGGTTAGGTAGCATTAGGAGAGGTTCCTACCCTCTCTTTGTATTTCATACAGCATTTCTGTATTATGCTATTCATAAATATACAAATGGCTGTCTAAAGGGAGTCTGACCCATGTTGGAAACTGAAAAAAATTGGTTAATTTGATGGGTATTTTAAATAAGAATAGGCAAACGTATTAAAAACAACCTGAGGGGCCGGGGCCGAGTGGCACGTTGGTTAAGAGCTGTCTTGGGATGCCAGCGGCCCCTGTTCAGACCCCACATATGACGGCCAGTGACACTGCCCTCTACATCTAAGATAGTGAACAACAGCTCCACCTGGACCTAGGCTGCTGTGAGTCCCTGGGACAGCATAGCTGCAGCCCCTGCTGCAGTGGGCTGCCATAGGCTACAGTGAGTGGCCAGCAGCCAGCATGAGCATTAGGCACCCAAAGTGAGATGCAAATAGTCACAGTGAGCGGCCGTCTAGAGGCTGGCGACCAATCTGCCTCACCCGAGAAGAGCGCAATGACGATACCAACATGGACCAGTGAAGCAATGTCCTCCACAACTAGACTGAAGAACAAAAGAACAGCAACCTGTCTGTTCCCCTTCCCCATTTCCCCAATGCTTTTGCCCTCCCCCAATTCCCCAATAAAATATTTAAAAAACAAAACAAAAACAACCTGTGTCGAAAAATAATAATGTAAATTTTATGCTTATAGTTTTAAGCAGGTAAATATAAGCAGTATGTCATGTTATTTCAGAAGAAATGGGAATTATATCAGGGGTGCCATAAAAACCATATATAAGTGGACACTTTGGTCAACATTGTTAAAGCATTAGTTCACCATAATCAGAAGTGGAAATACTGATAGTAACCACCCTGAGCACCTCTTGTAATTGCAGAAGTCAAACGTGACTTGTATTCATTTTTTGTTATCTGTATACATGGAGTATTACAATTTTAATAGTTGGTTTTTTTTTCTTTCTTTCTTAAAATGTGTATACATTTTTTTGGCACTCTCTATATTTGTTCTAACCAAACATCTAAGTTGTGAGGAAAAGGGAAACAACACTTTTTTTATTTATTTTCAAACTAACTGCCAGAGTAAGAATAGACAACTCTCCTTTTCTGATATACTCAAAATGCAAAAATTATATGATGCAAAACACATTGTACAAGATGGTACTTATAGTATGTCGCAGAAAGTACCTACTATGTAGTTCCAAGAAGTTTCATCTCCATTTTTTCCCCTTGGATAAAAAGTGATAAAAGAAAAAAACAATATTTCCCAAGACAATATGTACAAGTAATCAATTTAAATATATATGCGGTAGAACAATTAAGTTCGCAAACTCATCCTAGAAAAAAATGCTACATACCTCATTGCTCACTATCATTACAGTCACCTTTGAAGTACTCCCTTTGGGAAGCTATGTACCAATGCCAGCTCCTAGTCCACCCTTCAAAGCAATTTTGGAACTCTTTTCCTGGAATGGCCATCAGAGCGGTCATCATATTACACTTGATGTCCTGAATGTCATCAAAATGTCTTCCTTTCAATATTTCCTTTACCTTTGGGTAAAGAAAGAAGTCATTGGGGGCTAGATCAGGTGAGTAGGGAGGGTGTTCCAATACAGTTGTTTGTTTGCTAGCTAAAAACTCCTTCACAGACAGTGCCGTGTGAGCTGGTGCATTGTTGTGATGCAAGAGCCATGAATTGTTGGTGAAAAGTTCAGGATGTCTAACTTTTTCACACAACCTTTTCAGCACTTCCAAATAGTAAACTTGGTTAACTGTTTGTCCAGTTGGTAAAAATTCATAATGAATAATCTCTCTGATATAAAAAAAAAAAAAGGTTAACAACATTGTTGCAACAAGTTGGTGAATTTAATTGTCATGCCTTGTAATTGCTTGTTTACGAAGTCCACTAGCAGTCTTTCAAATGTGAATAATAGATCAAAGCATCAAGTATCAATAATCTTTATCTGTGGCAAATATGATATATAAGAATTAACGTCACTAGATTAGCAAATCACAGGTTCTGTACCCTGTTCTTTTTTCAATATTCTGGTATTGTTTTGTGTTTTATTAGTTAAATAATAATTTGCTCTCTGTTCTTACATCTTTATAATAGGTTTATAATTAGTTTTCATTGGTAAAAAAAACTCCATGTCAGTTCAGGAGTAATAGTCTTCCACTTAAATTGCAAAGTTGAATCCCAAAAAGTTAAAGTAATGGGCCATTTTCTCTTGTAAGCTAAAGAAACTTTATGACAGTCATTATTAAGACATCAGTATTCCATTAATTAGGATTTTAGTAATCCTGATTCTTGTCTAACTGCTCTTATTTTTCTCATTAATAGCACCTTTAAAATTATTTATTTTTAAATTATTTATATCTTTTTTTTTCCAGTTACAGCTCATATTCAATATTTTTTACATCAGTTTTACATAGTGGTTAGACATTTATACAATTTATACAGTGATCCTCCTGATTAGTTTAGTACCCACCTGGCACCATACATAATTGTTGCAACAGTATTAATTATATTCTCTATACTGCACTTTACATTCCTGTGACTATTTTGTGATTACTAGTTGGGGGAATCACTTTGTAAATTATATAAATGTCTAACCACTGTACACTGAAACTAATGTAAAATAACATTGAATGCCAACTGTAACTGAAAATTTTTTTAAATGCTGTTGTTTAGTGTCTCTTTTAATTAGTTTAGCCTATTCACATTAGCCCCTTAACCTGTTTCCACTGGCTGTTTGCTCTGACTTTTACTCTCTCCATTCATGTAAAAAATAACCTGTATCAAATCAATTCACCCATTTTATTGTTTCCCTATGTAATTACTACAATTTAGAAAGTGCCATTTCCTTTGATAATGAAAATAAAAGCATGAATCATGAATAGTAGGTATTTCAAGAGTATCTTCTTCCAATACAGGATTTCTATGAATAAGGAAAGAAAAAAAGGAAGAAGTAATTTCTTATCATGTATATTTTATTTATTTATTTATTTATTTATTTATTTATTTATTTTGTAATGTACTTGGAAAATTTATTTATTTATTTATTTATTTTAAGATTTTATTGGGGAATTGGGGGAGGGGAACAGGCAAGTTGCTGTCCTTTTGTTCTTTAGTCTAGTTGTGGAGGACATTGCTTCACTGTCCCATGTTGCTATTGTCATTGCACACTTCTCAAGTGAGGCAGATCAGTCGCTGGCCTCTGGATGGCTGCTCACAGTGGCTCTTGGCCGCTCACACCAGCTGCCAGCCATTCACTCTGGCTACCAGCCACTCACTGTAGCCTATGGCAGCCCACTGCAGCAGGGGCTGCAGCTGTGCCGTCCCGGGGAATTACAGCGGCCCAGCTCCAAGTCGAGCTGTTGTTAACCATGTTAGCTGTAGAGGGCAGTGTCACTGGCCCTCATCATGGGATCTGAACCAGGGCTGCTGGTGTCCCAAGCCAGCTCTTAACCAATGCACCACTAGGCCGGCCCGGAAAATTTATTTTTTAAAGATCCTCTCAATGTATTATTGTCTATGAATTTATTTCATGACAAATTCTGAGTTGGGAAAAACTTCAGATTGTTTTGTGGTAAAAAGCACTGGCCCACTGGTGAAACCATGTCCCCTGCAGAGTGCCCTGCCCGACCTCAAAGAGCTGGTGTGATTTCTGTCCTCCAAGGAACAGGGCCTCAGGTGTCACCAATTTCCACCCTCACTTTCCTCGCACTGGCTCAGTTGCCCCACCTGGTGTTACAGATGTTTCTGGATTGATCCAATAAGCTTTATAATTTACATTTTTTTTTTTTTGAGGGCAGTGTCACTTGCCCTCACATGTGGGATCCGAACCAGGGCCGCTGGCCTCCCAAGCCAGCGCTTAACCACCGTGCCACTTGGCCGGCCCCAATAAGCTTTATAGATATTGACTGATGTACAACTATGGAATCACACAGCTTGCAACCTTAACAGTGACAAGCCACAAAAGGTCTAGCCAATGTTGGCCCAGGGCTAACTCCAACCTAAAACATCAAATGAGTCTGCTGTCTGACGTGAGATCGCTAACAGACCTAGATTACGAGAGATACCAAATCTCTTTGCAAGTAGGTGCCCACTGGCACATCACCATTGGTACATTTCATATGTCTCTTATATTTCTTTCCTGTCACTCTTATTTCCACCTCTGCAAATCCCACGGGCAATCATTCTATTGTTAAATGTCTTGTTTCATGTGCATGTTTTCAATTTATGCAAATAATATTGTTCTGCATTCTATCGTTTCTTGCTTTTATTTACTAAGTAACATATTTGTTCAGATCCCTCCATGTCGCCATGTGTACATCTAATGTATCGGGGGTATTTTGATTTTTTTAAAAAATTTATTTATTTTTAATTAGTTTCAGGTATACAACACAGTGCAATAGTTATACTTTTTACCCCTCAAAGTGACAACCCCCCCACCCACAATTCGTCACCCAACTCCTCCGCCCCAAATCATATATATCTATTATATTTCCTCTGACTCTCTTCCACAGTATAATCCACATCCCATGACTATCTATACATATTCAATTACAGTTGGTATATAACCTCCGCTTCAGGTGTACAGTGCAGTGATAAAGCCTCTACCCCGTCCATGAAATGGTCTACCCAACAAGACATGTGACCATCTGACACCCCACAAAATATTTACATTATTAATTATATTCCTCGAACTGTCTTTCATAACCCTGTGGCAATATTGTAGTTGCCCATTTTTGCCGTCTAATCCCTTCCCCTTCTCCCTCATCCCCACACCCCTCCGAACAAGCAACGCTGTTTTTCCTCTATATCTATGAGACAGTTTCTGTTTACATTGCTCATTCATTCAGTTTTTCAGATTCCACATATAAGTGAGATCATATGGTATTTGTCTTTCTCTAACTGACTTATTTCACTTAACATAATAGTCTCTAGGTCCATCCATATCATTGCAAATGATACGATTTCATTCTTCTTTATAGCGGAGTAATACTCCATTGTATAAATGTACCACAGTTTCTTAATCCAGTCATCTACTGATGGGCATTTCGGTTGTTTCCAAGTCTTGGCTATTGTAAATAGCACTGCAATGAACATAGGGGTGCATATACTTTTTTGAATCAGTGTCTTTGGTTTTTCGGGATAAATACCTAGAAGTGGAATTGCTGGGTCAAAAGGTAGTTCCATTTCCAGTTTTTTGTGATACCTCCATACTGACTTCCATAGTGGCTCCATCAATCTGCAATCCCACCAACAGTGCAGCAGAGTCCCCTTTTCCCCACAGCCCGGCCAACACTTGTTGTTTGTTGATTTATTGATGATAGCCATTCTGACCAGAGTGAGGTGGTATCTCATTGTGGTTTTTATTTGCATTTCCCTAATGACCAGTGAGGTTCAACATTTTTTCATATGCCAGTTGGCCTTCTGTATGTCCTCTTTAGAGAAATGTCTCTTCATATCTTCTGCCCATTTTCTAATTGGGTTGTTTGTTTTTTTGGTGTTGAGTTGCATGAGTGTTTTATAAATTTTGGATATTAACCCCTTATCAGGATATATCGTTGGCGAACATATTCTCCCAATCAGTAGGCTTACTTTTTATTTCATTCATGGTTTCCTTCGTTGTGAAAAAACTTTTAAGTCTGATATAATCCCATATGTTCATTTTTTTCTTTTACTTCCCTTGCCCGCAGGGATGTATCAGTAAAAATATTGCTCCGGGGGCCGGCCGAGTGGCGCAGTGGTTAAGCGCTGGCTTGGGAAGCCAGCAGCCCCGGTTCGGGTCCCACATATGAGGGCCAGTGACACTGCCCTCAAAAAAAAAAAAAAAAGAAAATATTGATCCGGGTAATGTCTGCAAATGTACTCCTTATATTTTTTTTTAGAAATTTTATGGTTTCAGGTCTTACATTTAAGTCTTTAATCCATTTTGAATTTGTTCCTGTATATGGTATAAGGAGGTGGTCCCATTTCATTTTTTTGCATGTGTCAGTACAATTTTCCCAGCACCGTTTATTGAATAGACTATCTCTACTCCAATGTAAATTCTTGCTTCCCTTGTCATAGATTAACTGTCTGTAATATCTGGATTTATTACTGGGCTCTCTGTTCTGTTCCACTGATCTATGTGCCTGTTTTTATGCCAATACCATACTGTTTTCATTACTGTAGCCTTGTAGTATGTTTTGATGTCTGGTAGCGTGATCCCCCCGACTTTGTTCTTATTTCTCAGGATTGTCGAGGCTATTTGGGGTCATTTATGGTTCCATATAAATTTTAGGATTATATTTTCTATTTCTGTTAAAAAATGCCCTTTGTAGTTTAATAGGAATTACATTGAATCTACATATTCCTTTAGGCAGTATGGACATTTTAACTACATTAATTCTTCCTATCCATGAGCATGGTAGGTGTTTCCATTTACTTGTATCTTCTATGATTTCTTTCTTCAGTGTCTTATAATTTTCTGAGTACAGACCTTTTACTTCTTTGGTTAAATTTATTCCTAGGTATTTTATAGTTCTTGAAGCAATTGTAAATGGGACAGTTTTCTTAATTTCTCCTTCTGTTAGTTTATTATTGGTATATGCAAATGCCACTGATTTCTGAACATTGATTTTGTATCCTGCTACTTGACTGAATTCGTCTATCAGTTCCCATAGTTTTTTGATGGAGTCTTTGGGGTTCTCTATATACAGTATCATGTCATCTGCATATAATGACAATTTTACTTCTTCCTTGCCAATTTGGATGCCTTTTATTCCTTTTTCTTGTCTGATTGTTGTGGCTAGAACTTCCAGAACTATGTTGAATAAAAAAGGAGAAAGTGGACAGCCTTGTCTTCTTCCTGATATTAAGGGGAATGGTTTTACCTTTTCCCCATTGAGTATGATGTTAGCTGTAGGTTTATGATATATGGCCTTTATTATGTTGAGATATGATCCCTGTATTCCCACTTTGCTAAGGTTTTTAACATAAATGGCTGTTAGATTTTGTCAAATGCTTTTTCTGCATCTATTGATATGACCATGTGATTTTTATTCTTCATTTTGTTGATGTGGTGTATCACATTAATTGATTTACAGATGTTGAACAAGCCTTGCATACTAGCGATGAAACCCTCTTGATCATGATGTATGATCTTCTTAATATATTGCTGAATTCTCTTTGCTAATATTTTATTGAGAATTTTTGCATGTATATTCATCAGGGATATTGGCCTGTAGTTTTCCTTTTTTGTGCTGTCTTTGTCTGGTTTTGGAATCAGGATGATAGTGGCTTCATAAGAAGAGTTTGGGAGCCTTCCCTCCTTCTAGATTTTTGGAACAGTTTGAGAAAAATAGGTGATAGTTCTTTTTTGAATGTTTGATAAAATTCACTTGTGAAGCCGTCAGGTCCAGGGCTTTTGTTTTTTGGGAGCTTGTCAATTACTGATTCAATTTCCTTGGTAGTAATCAGGCTATTTAGATTTTCTGTTTCTTCTTGCGTTAGCTTTGGAAGGTTGTATGCTTCTAGAAAATTATCCATTTCTTCCAGATTGTCAAACTCTTTGGCATATAGTTCCTCATAGGAATTTCTTAGAATTTTTTGTATTTCTGTGATGTCTGTAGTCATTTCCCCTCTTTTGTTCCTGATTTTACTAATTTGAGTCCTTTCTCTCCTTTTCTGATGAGCCTGGCTAGAGGTTTGTCAATGTTGTTTATCTTCTCAAAAAACCAGCTCTTGGTCTCATTGATCTTTTGAATTGTTTTTCTGTTCTCTATATTGTTTATTTCTGCTCTGTTCTTTATTAGTTCCTTTCTTGTACTCCCCTTGGGCTTCTTTTGCTGTTCTTTTTCCAGTTCCCTTAGGTGTAAGGATAACCTGTTGATTTGAGATTTTTCTTCCTTCTTTAGGTAGGCCTGCACTGCTATAAATTTCCCTCCCAGGACTGCTTTCGCAGCATCCCAGAGATTTTGGGTCATGGTGTTTTCATTTTCGTTTGTCTCGAGGTAACTTTTGATTTCCTCCTTGATCTCATTTGTGACCCACTCACTATTTAATAGCATGTTATTTTGCCTCCATTTATTTGTCAGCTTCCCGAATTTCTTCTTATAATTGATTTCTAGTTTCATAGCATTTTGGTCAGAGAATACACTTGATATGATTTCAGTCTTCTTAATTTTATTGAGACTTCTTTTGTGGCCTAACACGTGGTCTATCTTCGAAAATGTTCCATGTGCAGTTGAAAAGAATGTATATTCTGTAGCTTTGGGGTGAAATGCTCTGAATATATCAGTTAAATCCAGCTGGTCTAATGTGTCATTTAATGTCGCTGTCTCCGCATTGATTTTCTGTCTGGAGGATCTGTCCATTGGTGACAGTGGGGTGTTGAATTCCCCTACTATGATAGTGTTACTGTTTATCTCTGTCTTTATGTCTGACAATATCTGTTTTATATATTTAGGAGCTCCTATGTTAGGTGCATAGGTGTTTACTAGAGTTATGTCCTCTTGTTGGATCGATCCCTTCATTAATATGAAGTGTCCTTCTTTGTCCTTTGTTATATTCTTCTATTTAAAGTCCATTTTATCTAAGTATTGCTACTCCAGCTTTTTTCTCAGTTCCATTTACATGAAATATTTTACTCCATCCCTTTACTTTCAGCCTGAATGAGTCTTTTGTTCTGAGGTGAGTCTCTTGTATACAGCATATGCCCAGGTCTTTCTTTCTTATCCATTCAGCCACCCTATGCCTTTTGATTGGAGCATTTAATCCATTTACATTTAATGTGATTATTGATAGGTGCATAGTTATTGCCATTTTGTTATTTGTGTTCCTAATCTTTCTTAGTTAGGTTGTTTTTCTCGTTTACTTAAAGAAGCCCTTTTAACATTTCCTGCAAAGCTGGCTTGGTGGTAATGAATTCCCTTAACTTATTCTTTTCTGGAAAACTCTTTATCTTGCCTTCAGTTTTAAATAACCTTGCTGGATACAGCAATCTGGGTTGTTGGCCTTTATTTTTCATCACTTTGGAAACCTCCTGCCACTCCATTCTGGCCTGCAGTGTTTCTGTAGAGAAGTCAGCTGATAATCTTATGGGGGTACCCTTGTAAGTAACTTGCTGCCTTTCCCTTGCTGCTTTAAGGATTCTGTCTTTGTCCTTAACCCTTGCCATTTTCACTATAATGTGTCTTGGTGTGGGCCTGTTAGGCATCATCCTGGTTGGAGCTCTCTGTACTTCCTGGGCTTGTATTTCAATGTCCTTTGCCAGGTTAGGGAAGTTTTCAGACATTATTACTTCAAATATGTTCTCCATCCCTTGCTCCCTCTCTTCTCCTTCTGGTATTCCAATGATCTGTGGTTATTGCATTTGATGTTGTCCCCCAGCTCTCTTAAACTATTTTCAATGCTTTTCATTCTTTTTTCTTTTTGTTGTTCCACTTGGGTGATCTCTGCTATCTTGTCTTCTAAATCACTGATTCGATTTTCTGCTTCATCCAATCTGCTAGTCATTCCATCAAGTTTGTTATTTAATTCAGTAATTGCATTCTTAAGTTCCAGCTGGTTGCTTTTCATGATTTCTCTATCCTTCTTTATATTTTCATTAATTTCCTTGAACATTCTAATAATCAGTGTTCTGAACTCTGTCTCTAATAGGTTGTTTACTTCTATTTCCTCTAGTTCCACTGATTCAGGAAGTTTCTTCTGTTGTTTTATTTGTGTTGTGTTTCTTTGTCTCCCCATTCTGGCTTACTCTTTGTGTTTGCTTCGATATAACAGATAGATCCCCCAGGTTTCTCAGTCTTTTCTGGGTAAACTTTTACAGTGTGTGTCCTTCATATTTGAATTACTCAGTCTCCCTGTTCTCCTGTGTGTGTATTTATCTGAGGTGTTCCTTGTGTTGTGTGTCCTCACCTGTTGAAGTTGTAGTTTTGATTACTTTTGGCTTGTCAGTAGGTGGCATTGACTCCCAGACTGATTAGCTTTGAGGATCAGCAGTGTTCGAAGTTTATGAGCTGCTGTGAGAGGATTGACCCCTCTGATGAGACCTGGACCCTTTCAGCCCTAGTACCTGTAGCAACTTCCTTTTGGGTGTGACTCTTGTATGTCCAACCCAGAAATGCTCTGGTTTTATCTAAAGTTGGCCTCTGGGTATGATGATTCTTGTGTCTGTTTGTTTGGACCCACTGCTACAGACTGATTTTAGAGCATAACAGATCAACAAGAACTACCTCCACAGCCACCAAAGGAAACCAAATGCTCTCACATGTAAAAAAACCCAACCATCAATCACAGTCAACTTATACAGAAATATCAAACATACAAAAGAAGAAAACAAACAGAAAGAAAACAATAACCACACACACAATAATAACAGAGGAGGAAACAAAATAAAATATAATATCATAAAATAAAATATAGAATAGACATGAGAAACTGAATAGCTATACCAAAAAATAAAAATTAAAAATTAAAAAATTTAAAAAAAGTAAAAATAAAAATAAATAAAAAAGAATAATAATAAAATTTGCAGAAAAAAGGAAAGGAGGAAAAGAATAGCAGTGAGAAGAATGAATAAAAGAAGGGAGAAAGTGAGGGTGGGGAAAAAAAGAAAAAGAAAAGAAAGGAAAAGAAAAAGAAAGAAAAAAATAAATAAATACATATATATATATATATTTGTCTACACACCCATATATATGTATGTATATTCACCTATATACACCTATATATATGCCTATATTGAAAACTACAAAATGATAAAAATGAAATAGAAATAAAAACCAAAAACAACCAAGATAAGCTACCAATAAAGGGAAAACAAAACAAAACAAAACAAAACAAAAATACCCTTGCCAGTCTTGGCTAAAGTCCACCAAGCTCTCTTCAGTTTGTCTTCTGCTGTACAAGAATTCCTGTGCATCTTCTGGGAACAAAGTAGGCCACCCGATGCCTAGCGTGATCCTGGCACTGCAGGTTTGCTGTACTTGAGTGTGGTTGTGACGTGTGATTGGTGGTTTTCACAAAGTCACTGCCATTTTGCTTTTGCCTGTCCCAAGGCAGGCTGCACCCCCAAAGGCTCAATGAGTGTCTTTGGGCACCCTTTCCATTGACAGCTGTGGAGAATTAAAGAATTCCTCACTACCAAAAGCCAGCTGCTAAGAATCTGTTAATTAGTGCTCAGCAGGTGAACCTGCCCTGCCTCCCAAGCCTTGCATAAAGGTGGGGGCGGGGTAGGTAGTCTCACTCTGCAGCCTTTACTGGGGTGGAAATTCTCAACCCCCTGCAGGTAGGAATATCTTCCTAGTCTGCCCCTATTGCTCCATTCAGGAGTCAGTTTAAGACTCTGTCTTGGCGGGGGCCAAAGTTTGTGGGAGTGGGTGAGTTATTGTTTTGTTTGTTTGTTTGTTTCTTGCTTTCTGTTCAAGAGTAGAAAAAGGAAAAAATAAAATAAAATAAAATAAAATAAAATAAAATAAAATAAAAGGACACAGTTCCAACACTGTTTCGAGCTAAGGCCTTTGCCTCATATGCTCCACCAGAGTTCCTGCTGCTCTCCCAAAGGGTCTGCCGGGATTTAGGGGACTGAGCATACCCTGCCGCGCGGCAGCTAAGATCCCCACTCGGTCTCTCGGGGACCTGTTTCTCTGCCCAGCGCACGCTGCTTTTACACGTGTGAGTATTCTTTTTTCCCCGCTCGCCTGGTTTCAGGCTTCTGCCTTGGAGGATGCGTGCGCCCGCGCGGTGCTCCTCCTGCTCCCCCGAAGAAATTGCCAGGGTTTAGGGGACTGTGCGCACCCTGCCGCGCAGCTCAGATCCCCGCTCCGTCTCTCAGGACCTAAGTCTCCGCCCGGCGCGCACTGCGTCTCAGCTCCCGAGTATTCTTTTTGCCCCTGCTCGCAGGGTTTCAGGCTTCTGCCTCAGAGCCTGTGCTCCGCGGGACCCGGTGGGCACAGAGACTAATCCCTGAACCGGGAGGGTACAGGGATTGATCCTGCTCTGTCGCTGCTGGGCTCTGCGCCCTGCTTCCTGGGGACCCGGCAAGCGTGGGTGCAGCTCGTACCTCTGCACAGTTGTCTCCTCTCTCTCCTCCCAAACTTGCCCAGCCTGAAGCTTCTGACTCAGACTGCAAACCAATGCGCTCATGCTGTACTCTAGATGGGCTGCGGGCCGCAGGGAACTAGCCTTGTGAACACTCACCATTCCTCCACAGCCGTGGGTGTGGGCTGCACCTCACGCGTCTCGCTGCCTTCTTCCCCTACTCACCTGGCCTGCCCACCTTTCAGCAATCGTTATGTGAAACTCTTAGTTGCTCTGATGAGTAGACGTCTCTTTAAAGCATATTAGAAGTTCAAATTGTGGATATTTCCAGGGGAAATTTCAGGGAGCCCTCCTCACAGCTGCCATCTTGTCCCCCTCTCTTATTGTGTATATTTAAACAACATATTACTCCATAAATGAGAGACAGGAGCAGATCAGCATGCTGTAAAAAAAGCAGTAGGAAGTTAATACAATAAAATTTTCCATGCAATATTTGTATCAGGTTTAGCTACTGAATTACAAAATAAAGTCATAATTAGTTCTTGGTTGGACAAAAAAAAAAAGTTGTTTGGCTTAAAACAACAAAATGGTTGCTTTATCTAGCAAATTGGGTTCTCAGCAGCTTAATAAACACAACCAGATTCATCAATTGAGTCGACCTACAGAGCATTGTGTTCTGAATATATATATATATATATATATATATATATATATATATATATATTTGGTCAAAGAATATGTATGTGTACTTTCATGTCATCACACGATAGCCTGCTTGCCCCCATGCACCTTTCCATAAAGACAGATCATTACTTCAATATTATGCCTACTCTATATATCCCTACTTGGACCCAAAAGATGGCTGGTTAGTCAATGAAAGGTAAGATTCCTCAAGGGAGGAACAACCTTATATAGGCACAGTCGCATAGGAGCCATAGGAGGAATCACAGAGTTGAGGGACAAGGGCGTAGGCCCCTTGTTTTAGGTTCTAACAGCCTGCCTGTGAAATGACCTATTGATGTGATAACATCTGTCCTCTGTGCATTCTTATCAGTAAGTTCTGGTAGAGGAAGTTTCTGTCTCTTAGGAGGTACATGACAATAACATTATGGGACCTTCCATAATGGCAGCTTGCAGGCATGGGTGATTTGGCCCTGAACTAAATTCTCTGGTTTAAGACTCACAGACCGTGGTAGATACATTAATATTTTCTTATGTGTGAGACAATAAAAGGAGCAGTCAGGCCCCATTCGGGGCTCTGTCCAAGAGGCTGGAGTACCCTGGCACAAATTGCATTTTTCTCTTACTTGTGTCTTTCTCTTTCTTAACTTTTTGTGGCCCCTTCTCCAGTCCCATTGTTCTGTCATGCTGGACACGACACTTTCATATAGATTTTTAAGATATATTATAAATTTCAAAGGTTCTACTGTTGTATAGAACTTCGTAATTATCTTTACATTGTTCAAGATATGTATAAGATTACATGTATATACAGTACTTTGGACACAGATCCCCAGTGCAAGAATTCCACTAACCCTGGATGAGAAAGATTTTACCCAAAAGAGTGAAGTATCGAGTCTGAATAAAAAGTTTGATGCTTAAGAAGGCTAATCCTTTCATCATCTCAGCAACCTCAAGTTTCTGGAATTGGAAAAGTATCTAGATTGTCAATCTGTCGCCCGTGTTCTATGATAATCCCCGTCTACTTGCATTACCCTAGTTGTCAATGTAGAACTTTCAAAATTTTTTATGTAAGTACCCATTTAAAAAATAACATATTGGGCCGGCTGAGTGGCGCGGTGGTTAGGTGCTGGCTTGGGAAGCCTGTGGCCCCAGTTCGGGTCCCACATATGAGGGATAGTGACACTGCCCTCAAAAAAAAAATTAAAAAATAAAAATAAAAAAATAATAAAAAAGGTAAAAAGATAAATAAATAAATAACATATTAATAAGCATACCATTTGTAATAATTCAAATTAGATGACAGAGTGTATATGCACATGTGTGTCTGAGTGTGTGTGTGTGTGTGTGTGTGTGTGTGTATCTGAGGTCAGACAATTAAGTTCGTAAACTCATCCTAGAAGAAGTACTACATACCTCATTGCTGAATATCACCTTCAAAGTACTCCCCTTGGAAAGCTATGCACCAATGCCAGCACCTAGTCCACCCTTCAAAGCAATTTTGGAACTCTTTTTCTGAAGTGGTCATCAGTGCTGTTGTCGTATTACCCTTGGTGTCCTGAATGTCATCAAAATGTCTTCCTTTCAGTATTTCCTTTATTTTCAGGTAAAGAAAGAAGTCATTGGGGGTGAGATCAGGTGAGTAGGGAGGGTATTCCAATACAGTTATTTGTTTACTGGCTAAAAACTCCCTCACAGACAGTGCTGTGTGAGCTGGTGCACTGTCATGATGCAAGAGCCATGAATTGTTGATGAAAAGTTCAGGTCATCTAACTTTTTCATGCAGCCTTTTCAGCACTTCCAAACAGTAAACTTGGTTAACTGTTTGTCTGGTTAGTACAAATTCATAATGAATAATCCCTCTGATATTAAAAAAAGGATAGCAACATTGTTGCAAGAAGTTTGCGAACTCAATTGCCATACTTCCTATGTATGTGTTTGTGTGTATACATTATATATATATATATATATATATATATATATATATTTGCCTTTATTGTAGTCAGAACCTATTCAACACAAAAAGTACAATAAACATTTTTAAGGGTAAATGAAATTGTATCAGACCCTTGATTAAACTTCATTGGCTCCCCATAGTAGTCAGAATATTAACCCATTAATCACAATCTATAAGACCCCCTTAGTATCTCCCCTGTTTCACCTGTATCCATTCTTGCCATCAATCAGTATATTCAGCCTCACTAGCATTTTTTTCGCCCCTTCAGACACACCAAGCTCAATGTCATATCAAGACATTTATTACTAAGCCTTCTTGGAACACCCTTACCCCACATCTTTGTTTAGCTGCTTCCTTCCCATCATTCAAGTTTCAATTATATATTCCTTTCTCATGTACACCTTTCTTAGCCACTACAGCTAAATCAGTGCCATGCTGTTACTCTCTACTAAATAGAATTTTATTCTATTTGTATGTGATGATAGCCACAAATCAGTCTCATGAGGTTTCACAGCATGTTATTGTTGTAAATAGAAAGGAATTTTGGCACTTTTTTTTCTTTCTTTTTTTTTTGTTTAATATCCAGGTTTTCCTGACCATTAAAATTTGTTTATGTTACCCTTAGCTCAAGATTCTTTTAAAAATATCATTACCATATTTGTTAGTTGCTCCAGCAGCTGAAGGGAAAAGAATAAATCAAAAAAGAGAAGGAAAAGTGAAATTCTTCTTTCATAAGTGAAAAAATAAAGTTTTTAAAAAATATTCTTTCTAATTTTGGGTTAAGATTAAATAATGAAATATATTATCGTATTAAATCATAAGGATGATCACTTTATTGACTACAGTGTTGAGCAGACTTCAACGTGAATTTATAAATCCTCATATATAAAAACATTCACTTTCATTCATTTCCTGTAACACTCATAAGTTATTAAATTTTAGTAAATGTAATCATTGGGTTGTTTTATTCTATTCATACAGCTATAAAAACAGAAACTAAGATTATCAGTGATCAATCTCATGTCTAAATATGTCACTCTATTCATTATATACTTCTTTTCCTACTATTATTAGGATCAACTATTTGTTTTTACTACATGAAAATACTAAATTCAAGCTCATTACATTTACTCTAAACTGATTTTTTTAAAAGACTGTTTCCATTAATAATTATCATTGATCTTTACAATACACATTTGCTGGAAAAAAGTAAAGTTAGGGTTTACAAAGAAATTTGAAGATCAGAAAAAAAAAATAATAGCAGTTGAGAAGTATTATTTCAATGATTGTATAACCCAGCAAAGAAAAACAAAACTGCCATTTGTTTTAGAACTACATTTGCAATGGCATAACTCTCATGAGGTATGATGAACTGTTAATTAGGCCCAAATTGTACAACTATCCACATAGCTGAATGCAAAACTTACTGAAGACACTTAGCATTCATTTTACAATCATGAAAGAACTGAATGAGAGGAATTATCTGAGATAGGAAGGTAATTAGCTTTAAGATGACCTCTGACTATTCTCACCGGTCTGTAACAGCTGTTTTTTCTAGTTTGTGTCTAAAAAGGAAGGTTTGTTTTGTATGTTTTGAAGATAAAGATCTGCTTTAAAACTTCCTTCCCGAAAGAGAATGGATACTTTACTTTGGATTTACATGAGAACAAAATTATAAATTTAAACATATAGCTAAAGATAAAATTTATGTAAAAAGAGTGCCACATCTGTGTCCATCTCTCACACAGCAGCACAAATATGAAATGAATTTGAATTGTTTTATTCAGATTAGTCAAAACTGAATCCTCAGGAACAGACAGATAGGACATAGCTAACAGAACTGGCAATTTAGTCTCAGCCCCGTGTTTGTTTTTTAAGGTTCTTAGATTGTTCAAATAATACTTGATGTTGAATAAGTGAAAGTGAACAATGTATGAAAATCAGGCACGTGTTTCCAATTATTAGGTTATAACAGTAAACACTCCATCTCCTAGAAAACAAAATTTTTTACAATAGTTTTCTTGCAGAAAAACTAATAACATTCTTTATGGCCATTAACTTTTCACTGTTTTGTTATTATATTTAATTGCAAAGAAACATACACATACTTTTCTTAAATTTCATATTACTTCTGCCCATTGTGCCAGGAATTAACTTTAAACTGCTTACAAGCATGACTGAAAAAGATGTACTGCCATGGAGGATTTCACAATCTTTAAGGGAAGACCTTCAAGTAAAACATACAGTACGCTGTTTTTCATATGATAATTCAGATATGTTCAAGAAATTGAGATATATGTACAGAAATAGAAGAGAAGAGTGATTCAGTGAGGTGGGGAAGGGGTGGTAAGGGAATATTTCATTGAAGAGTTGGATTTTTTTTTTTTTACAATGTGATCATGATGATAAATCTAGTAGCCATCTAGTCCCCATACAAAGTTATTATTATATTATTGAATATATACCCTAGGCCAGGGGTTGTGAGACAGAAGAGCCTTCAGAGGTCAGCAAACTGCAGCTCGGGAGCCACATGCAGCTCTTTGGGTACGTACATGTGGCTCTGAAGTAAAATTGAAAGTGGGAATAAAACTATCATAGTTTCATTTATAATATTACTTTAAATTTTCCTTATTTGTAAAAATATATTTATAGCTCTCAAATAATTTTTATATTGTTGTGAGGGACAGGATTGGCTCTTCCAAGGGTTGTCAAACTTTTGAGATGGAACATACCCAAAGAGCCTGTGGCTCGCAAGTCGCAGTTTGCTGACCCCTGCCCTAGGCTATACATTACAACACCATGACTCATTTATGTATTCATTTTTAGTTTTCCAATTACAGTTAACATTCAATATTATTTTATATTAATTTCAGATGTACAGCATAGTAGACATTTATATAATTTACAAAGTGATCACCCCAATTAGTCTAGTACCCACCAGGCACTATACAAAACAGTTACAATATATTGACAATATTCCCTATGTTGTTTTTTACATCCCCGTTACTATTTTCTGACTGCCCAATTTTACTTCTTAATCTCTTCCCCCTTTTCACCGAGCTCTCAAATACACTTTCACCTGGCAACCATCAGTTTGTTTTCTGTAGCTATGTGTCTGTTTCAGATTTGTTTCTTAATTTATTTTGTTTTTTATATTTCAAATATAAGTGAGATCCTATGGTATATAACTCAACACCAAAGAAACAAAAAATTGAATTGAAAATGGACATAAGACCTGAATGGAAATTTCTCCAAAGAGGACAAACAGATGGCTCACAGACATGAAAAGATGCTCAACATCACTAATCATCAGAGACATGCAAATAAAAAACACAAAGAGATATGATCTCACACCTGTCAAAATGGCTACCACCAATAAATCAAAAAACAAGAAGTGTTGCCAAGGATGTGGAGAAAAGGGAACCATCATACCCTATTGGTGGGATTGCAAAATGGTGCAGCCACTATGGAAAACATTATGGAGGTTCCTCAAAAAATTAAAAATAGAACTACCTTATGACCCAGCAATTCCACTTCTAGGTATTTATCTGAAGAAATTTAAAACACTAATTCGAAATGCACCCCATGTTCATTGCAACATTATTTACAATAGTCAAGATATGGAAGTAATGTAAGTGTCCATCAATAGACAATTGGAGTGATGTCAGAAAAATGGTGGCATGTGGGCTCCCCCTTGATCTCTCCCCTTGAAGTTACCACAATTTGAACAGCTATAATTCAACAAAGGATTCCCTACACAACACACAAACATGTCTGAGAGATCCATACATTGTAACATCTGAAGGTGGAAGAAATGCAGTGAACAAGGGAGGAGGGAAGGGAGAAGTGCAGAGATGGGGGCCATGGATGCAGCTCAGAATTCACTGCAGTCCTGGGAGAGGGAAGGAGTGAGACTGCAAGTGCACTCTCTGTGGCCAGAGCATTCCTGCCTGAGTAATCAGCATATAATACAGCTGAACTCAGAAAGTGGGGCAGGGACCTTGGAGCAAAACTGAATACAGAAGTGCAACAATTGTGGTTTAACAGCCTTCACTGCCAGGCAGAAAACAAAACCACAAACTCTAGCCGCCTACCCCTACCCTCTCAAAACTAACACCCTCCTCACTTTCCCAATGCTAGCCATTAGCCTCCGAAAAAAATGCTAGCAGTGTTGGATTCAAGAACAGAATATCAATAGCCCTTAGAACCGGAGAGACTGTTCCTGAGTGGCAGATGAACATTGTGGTTAATTCCAGTGACAAGGGAGGAA
Source organism: Aselliscus stoliczkanus (assembly GCA_033961575.1). Classification (NCBI taxonomy): domain Eukaryota; kingdom Metazoa; phylum Chordata; class Mammalia; order Chiroptera; family Hipposideridae; genus Aselliscus; species Aselliscus stoliczkanus. Next base: position 69,750,894 of record CM066737.1, on the reverse strand, counting down.
CTATAGGGGTAAGGCAACTGTAGTGTGGCAGTCATCATTACTCGGAGGAAAACAAAGACACAAACACCCTGACAGCCATTCCCATGCCCAAACCTTTCACAGCTTATACCAACGGGGAAACCCAGGGCTGCTGATGTGCACAGTTCTGTATCTGGTTGCAAGAGAAGCACTGTAATTTCAGGGTCTCAGAACCCCATTGCCTACAGTATCCTCCCATAGGGGTGGTGCCCTGAGACCCAGGTGACCTGGTCAGAGAGGACATGACCACTTTCCTAAGAAATCTTCCACCATTAGAAGCTAGAACAGGGTAAGAGAAAATAACACACACCAGTACCACCTACTTCAAAAGAAAGATCTCTTCACATTGATGTGCTGTAGAATCCACTTTTATAGATGCCCAGGAAGAAAAATATTCCATTAATTACCATGAATAACCAAGGCAATAAGGCGGCTCAGAAAGAAAATGAAGAAAAGCCTCCAGAGAATGAACTTAAAGACATGGAAATATGTGACTTAAATAACAGAGAATTCAGGAATGCATGTCTGAAAAAACTCAATGAGATGCAAGAAAACTCAGATAGGCAGTTTAACGAACTCAGAAATAAAATCAATGAACAAAATGAATATTTTACCAAACAGATTGAAATTTTAAGAAAGAACCAAAGAGAAATTATGGAACTGAAGTACTCAGTAAAAGAGGTGAGGATGAAATGACCAGCTTAGGAAATAGAGCTAACCAGATGGAGGAAAAAGTTAGTGATATCAAAGACAGAAATCTGGAAATGACACAGATGGAAGAAGAGAGAGACTTGAGAATTAAAAGAAATGGAAGAACTCTACAAAAAACTATATGACTCCATCAAAAATAGCCTTATAAGACTAATGGGTACACCAGAAGGAGAAGAGAGGGAGAGGGGCACAGAGAGCCTATTCAAACAAATAGTTAACAAGAATTTGCCAAACCTATGGAAAGAACTGGATCTTCGAATCCATGAAGCAAACAGAACACCTAACTATCTCAATCCTAAAATGCTTTCTCCACATTATATTGAAGGTGTCAAAAAATAATGACAAAGAGAGTCCTCAAGGCAGCTAGAGTAAAGAAGACAGTAACCTACAACGAAAAGCCCATTAGCTATTTATCAGATTTTTAGCAGAAGCTCTACAATTCAGGAGGAAGTGGAATCAAATATTCAAACTATTGAAAGACAGAAACTACCAGCCAAGAATAATATATCCAGCTAAGTTATCCTTTAGATAAGACGAAGCAATAAAGACCTTTCCAAATATATAGAAACTGAGGAAATTTTCCACCACAAGTCTTACATTACATTTTCAGGTTATTCTACCTGAAACAAAAAGACAAAAGGAAACAAAACTATGAGTAAGATGACTAACAGAAAGACAAAAGCAGAAAATGGCAAACCTTACATAGAATAGTGCACTATACACTTAAACATAATGTAAGGGGTAAGGAGATAAAAACCTAAAATGAGAAAACGAGAAGAAGACGATTTGCTACTGCAACTCAGAAATGCACTCATAGCATAAATAGGGAATAATTTGTGACAACAAAAACATAAAAAGGGAAGGGATATAGGTCTGAATTTGAAAAGGGAATGGAGATAAAGATGTATGATGAAGAAAAAGTATTGCTGTATATATAAAACTTTCTTTTACATAACTTAATGGTCACCACTCAAAAAAAATTTTTAGAACTGAGACATAATGTAAGAAAAGAAGAAATAGAGGGAAAAAATCATAAATACCACCAAATTAAAATAACAGACAGAAACACAAATGCAAAGAAACAATGGAGATACCAAGCTACCAGAAAACAAAAGATAAAATGGCTACAGAAAATATTCATATATTAATAATCATCTTAAATGTAAATGGACTGAACTCACCAATAAAAAGGCATAAATTAACAGACTGTATCAAAAAACAAAACCCAACCATATGTTCCCTTCAAGGGACACATCTCAGCGACAAGGACAAATATAGACTCAAAGTCAAAGGGTGTAACATGATACTCCAAACAAATGGCATCCAGAGAAAAGTGGGAATAGCCATATTTAATTTGATGAAACAAACTTCAGGATAAAAAAGGTAACAAGATATGAAGATGGACATTTCATAATGATAAAGGGGAAAATACAGTAAGAAGACATAATACTTTTCAATACATATGTTCCCAATCAGGAAGCACCAAAATATATAAAGCAACTACTAACAGAACTAAAGGGAGAAACTAACAAAAACAAAATTATAGCCGGGGACCTAAATACACCATTGACAGCTATAGATAGATCATCCACACAGAAAATCAATAAGAAAATATCTGCCTTAAATAACACATTGGACTAAATGGACATAATCGACATTACTGAGCCATTCATCCCAGAATATCAGGCTACACATTCTTCACTAGTTCACATGGAAAATTCTCAATGATTGACAACATGTTGGGACACACAACTAACCTCAACAAACTTAGGAAGGTTGAAATCATACCAACCATATTCTCTGGCCACTGTGCTTTCAAATTGGAGATCAACTGCAAAAAGAAACCAGGAAAACCCACAAATATGTGGAGATTAAATAACATGCTACTAAAGAATGTCTGGCTAAAAGAAGAAATAAAAAGGGAGATCAAAAGATGCAGAGAAACAGATAAGAATGAAAATACTACATATCAAAATTTTTTGGACACTGTAAAAGTGGTAATAAGAGGGAAGATTATACGATTAGAGTCCTATCTGAATAAACAAGAAAAATTCCAAACAAACAACCAAACATTACATCTTAAAGGTCTAGAAAAAGAACAAATGAAACCCAAAGTCAGGAGAAGGAAAGAAATAATAAAAATTAGAGCAGAATTGGGCCGGCCGAGTGGTGCATTGGCTAAGAGCTGGCTTGGGACGCCAGCAGCCCTGGTTTGGATCCCACATGTGGGGGCCAGTGACACTGCCCTCTACAGCTAAGATGGTGAACAACAGCTCCACCAGGAGCTGGGCTGCATGACTCCTGGCAATGATATAGGCAGCAGTGGCCTGCCATAGGCTACAGTGAGTGGTCGGCAGCCAGCATGAGAAGAGCACAATGATGATACCAATATGGGCCAGTGAAGCAACGTCCTCCGAAACTAGACTGAAGAACAAAAACAGGACAGCAACTTGTCTGTTCCCCTTCCCCAATTCCCCAACACTGTTCCCCTCCCCCAATTCCCCAACACTGTTCCCCTCCCCCGATTCCCCAATTTAAAAAAAAAATAGAGAAAAATTAAATGAAACAGAGAACAAAAAGACAATAGAAAAAAATAAATGCAACAAAGAGCTGGTTCTTTGAAAAGATTAACAAAATTGACAAATCCCTTGCTAGACTCAGGGAGAAAAAAAGAGAAAAGATACAGACAAAATTAGAAATGAAAGAGGAGACGTTACAATGGATACTACAGAAATAAAAACAATCATACAAGAATACTATGAAAGATTATATGCCACAAAATTCAATAACCTAAACAAATGGACAAGTTCTTAGAAATATATAGTGTTCCTATACTAAATTATGAAGAACTAGAAAATCTAAATAAACCTAACAACACTAAGGAAAATGAAATAATCAACCAAAACTTCCCCTAAAACAAAAGTCCAAGACCAGATGGCTTCATGAGTGAATCCTACCAAACATTCATAGAGGATTGATACCTGTCCTCCTCAAACTCTTCAAAAGCTTGAAGAAGAGGCCAACTCCCTAATTCATTTTATGAGACCAACATTAACCTCCCTGATACCAAAACCTGCTATGGATAACACACACACACACACACACACACACACACACACACACACACAGTATAGACTAATATCGCTGATGAATATAGATGCTAAAATCAAAACACTAGCAAATCAAATATGACAATACATTAAAAAGATTATACAGCATGATCAAGTGGGGTTCATTTCAGGGGCACAAGGATGGTTCAATATGTGCAAATCAATCAATGTGATATATCACATAAACAAAATAAAAGATCAAAAAATTGTATGAGTATATGAATACATACAGAAAAACCATTTGACAAGATACAACATTGATTTATGATTAAAACACTTAATAAAATGGATGTAGAAGGAAAGTACCTCAACATAATAAAGGCCATATATAATGAGCTCACAGTTAATATCATACTTAATGGTGAAAAGTTAAAAGTATTTCCTCTAAAATCAAGAACAGGACAGGGTTGTCCCCTGTCATCACTGCTATTTACATAGTATTGGAAGTCCTAGCCAGAGCAATCAGACAAGAGAAAGAAGTAAAAGGAATCCCAATTGGGAATGAAGTAGTTAAATTGTCACTTTTTGTAGATGACATGATTACTTATACAGAAAACCACAAGGGCTCCTCCAAAAAACTATTAGAAACAATAAACAAATACAGTAAAGTTGCAGAATACAAAATCAATGTACAAAAATCCATTGTGTTCCTATATATTAACAATGAAATTTCAAAAAAAATAAGAAATATATGTCGAACTGCAACAAAAATGATAAAATACCTAGGAATAAACTTAAGAAATGATCTGAAGGACCTATACACTAAAAACTCTAAGACATTATTTTAAAAAGCTGAATAAGACACAAAGAAATGGAAAGATATTTTGTATTCATGTATTGGAATAATCAACATAGTTAAAATGATCATATTATCCAAAGCAATATAAAGATTTAATGCAATCCCCATCAAAATACCAATGGTTGGCCGGCCAAGTGGCACATTGTTTATGAGCTGGTTTGGGATGCCGGCAGCCCCGGTTCAGATCCCACATATGAGGGCCAGTGACACTGCCCTGTACAGCTAACAGCAGCTCCACCTGGAGCTGGGCTGTGAGCCCCGGCGACGGTGTAGGCTGCAGCCCCTGCTGCAGTGGGCTGCCATAGGATACAGAGGGTCGCCGGTGGCCAGCGTGAGAGGCTGGCAGCCAGTGTGAGCTGCCAATAGCCACAGTGGGCGACCATTCAGAGGCCGGCGACCGATCTGCCTCATCCAGGAAGAGCACGGTGACGATGCCAACATGGGCCGGTGGGGCAGTGTTCTCTGCAACTGGATGGAAGAACAAGAGGATGGCGGCTTGTGTGTTCCCCTCCACCAATTCCCCAATTAAAAAATCTTTAAAAAAAAAGAAAAAATACCAATGGCATTTTTTTAAAAAGAAATAGAACAAAAAATAATCAGAATTGTATGAAATCACAAAAGACCGCAAATAGGCAATCCAATCCTAAGCAAAAAGAACAGGGCTGGAGGTTCACACTTCCTGACTTCAATTTATACTACAAAGGAAATATAACCAAAACAGCATGGCATTGGCAGAAAAACAGACACACAAATTAATGGAAAAGTATTGAGACCCCAGAAGTAAACAGACATATATATGGGTAGATAATTTTTGATAAAGGAGCCAAAAACATATAATGGAGAAAAGAAAGCCTCTTTAATAAAATGGGACTGAGAAAATTGGGAAGTCAAGTGTAAAAGAATGAAACTAAACAACTATATGTCACCATATATCAAAGGGATTAAAGACCTAAATATAAGACCTGAAACAATAAACTACATAGAAAAAAGCATAGGTACTAAACTTATGGGCCTTGGGTTCAAAGAGGATTTATGAATTTGACCTCAAAGGCAAGGGAAGTGAAAGCAAAAACAAATGAATAGGACTGTATATCAAACCAAAAATCTGCACAGCAAAAGAAACCCTAAACAAAACAAAGAAGCAACCAACTGAATGGAAGAAGATATCAAACAACATCTCCAATAAGGGCCTAATATCCAAAATCTATCAAGAACTCATACAACTCAACCAAAAAAAAGAGCAAATAATCCAAGTAAAAATGGGCAGGACCTGAAAAGACACTTCTCCCAAGAAGGCATACAAATGGCCAACAGATAAATGAAAAGATGCTTAACTTCACTTGCTATTAGGGAAATGCAAATCAAAACCACAATGAGACTTCCGGTAAAATGGCGGAATAGACAGAGGCTGTGCTAACTACCTCCCAGGATCACACCAGAATTACAAACAATTTATACAACATTCAACCCCAGAGGTCTCCGGAACACTAGATGAACAGAACCACTGAACAAAGAACTTAAAGAGGAAGCCACATCAAGTCTGGTAGGAGGGGCAGAGATGAGAGAAGGCAAACCCCGTGAGGGAAGCCCCAGCTGTGGGGAGGCTTCTCCGGTTGGGGAAGACACCCCCTGGCCGCACACCAAGCTGACCAGCCCAGAGTTCCTTTGCCGGGAAGAGAAGTTCCAAGATAGCTGGCAGTAAATTAGTGAGTACGCTCTTTGCTCAGCTCGGTGAGGCTGAGGCAGGCTAAAGAATCAGCGGGGCCGGCGCCCGGGCTTGCTCGCTGGTGAGCATTTACCTAGTTCCTGGTGGAGGGAGTAGCTGTGTGAGCCGGGTCCGCGAGCCTGAGGGGACAGACTTAACTGAGCACCTTTGGTGCGGAAGCTGGAGGTTTTTGGACTATTGTTCCCCTGGTATGGAGCCTGCACGTGAGTGGAGTATAGGAGGGCACCATTTTGTCAGGGTTGGGCCCTCCCACAGAGGGTCAGGTCCGGGACCTCATTGGTCTGGTGGAATTGGCGCAGAAGTGCGTGTGTGTGTGCGCGCATGCGCGCGCGCGCGCATGTGGCCTTGGTTCCCCACCCTCTGGCCGGCTTATACTGCATTGCCAGGGAAACGCTGGGCGGGTGCCCTCCAGCTCCAACAGCATGCTCACTGAGACCCAGGAGTGCACAAGCTGCCTCGGATCCCCACCCTCTGCACGGCTTGTGCTGCGTTGCCAGGGGAATGCCTGGTGGTCGTGCTCTGGCTCCAACAGGCTGCTCACTGAGATGCAAGCCGCCTCAGGTCCCAGCTCTCTGCACTGCGCTGGCAGATTTGCCAGGCTGGTAATTGGTTGTTGGGCTGCTCGGCCTGATCTGCGAGATGCAGATTGGAACAGGCTGAGACTGGGAGTTCTCCTGGGAGTGTTGGGGCATGAGCTGTGTGCCTGCGTGATCCAGCAAGGGCTCTCCTGGTGATCTATCTAATACATCAAAGCAATCCCAGAGCCACAGCCAGAATGGGGAAACAAAGAAACATGTCACAAGTACAAGATCAGAAGAAACCTTTAGAAATGGAACCAAATGAAACAAAGGGATCCAACCTTTCAGAGACAGAGTTTAGAACACTGATGACACTGATGACAAGAATGTTTAACAAACTTACTGAGGACATAAGGAAGGATAGAGAAATCATAAAAAACAACCAGTTAGAACTAAAGAATACAATAACTGAAATGAAGATCACACTCGTAGGAATCACCAGTAGAGTAGATGCAGCAGAGGAGCAGATCAGCGATTTGGAAAACAAAATAGCAGAAATTGACCAGTTGAAATAACAAAAAGACCAAAGAATAAAAAACAATGAAAATAGTTTAAGAGCCCTATGGGACAAGATGAAGCGCAACCAATTTCGACTCATAGGAATATCAGAAGGAAAAGAGAAGAATCAAGGGGTCGAGAAAGTATTTGAAAAAATAATGACTGAAAACTTCCCTACCCTGGTGAAGGAAATCAACATACATGCCCAGGAAGTGCAGAGGGTTCCAAACAAGCTAAACCCAAACAGGTCCACACCAAGACACATCATAGTTAAAATGGCAAAGGTTAAAGACAGAGACAGAATCCTAGAGGCTGCAAGAGAATGACAGCAGGTTACATACAAAGGAACTCCTGTTAGACTAACAGCTGACCTGTCTACAGAAACTCTGCGGGCCAGAAGGGAGTGGCAGGAGACATTCAAAGTGACACAAAATAAAGGCCTACAACCAAGATTGCTCTACCCAGCATGGCTATCACTTAAAATTGAAGGAGAAATAAAAAGCTTCTCAGAAAAGAATAAGCTTAAGGAATTAATTACCACGAAGCCAGAATTGCAAGAAATGTTAAAAGGGCTTTTTTAAACAAAAGAAAGGGGTAAACAAGCTAACCCAGGAAGACCAGGAATACAAAAAACAAAATGGCAATACATATGCACCTATCAATAATCATTTTAAATGTGAATGGGATAAATGCTCCAATCAAAAGACAAAGAGTGGCTGAGTGGATAAGAAAATATGACTCATGTATATGCTGTTTACAGATGGAATAAGATATTTCATGCAAATGGAAATGAGAAAAAATAAAGCTGGAGAAACATTACTTATTTTGGTCAAAATAGACTTTAAAATGACTACAAGAAAAGACAAAGAAGGGCACGAAAACCCTAATAAACATCTATGCACCCAACATAGGAACTCCTAATTACATAAACAGATTTTGACAGACATAAAGACAGTGATCAATAGTAACACTATCATAGTAGGGGACTTCAACACCCCATTTTCACCAATGGACAGACCCTTTAGACAGAAAATCAACACAGAAATAGTGTCCTTAAATGATACTTTATATCAGCTGGACTTCATTGATATTTTTAGAGCATTTCATCCTGTCAAAACAGAATATACATTCTTCTCAAGTGCACATGGGACTTTTTCCAAGATAAACCAGATTAGGCCACAAAACAAGTCTCAGTAAATTTAAGAAGATTGAAATTACATCAAGCAGATATAAAGGAAAAACTGATGGTTGCTGCCTAGGAGGGAGGGGGGAAGGTTTTGGACAGCATAGGTGGGTGACTATAATGTTGCCGCATGGATATGGGGGGCTGTTCTGGGAATGTAACTGATAATCTTGTGAAGAGACTATTATGTTAAGTGAAATAAGTCATTCAAGGAATGAAAAATACCGTATGATCTCATTTATATGTGGAATGTGAAAAACTGAATGAATGAGCAAATTGAACAGACTCATAGATATGGAGGAAAATCTGAGAATTGCTGTTTGGGAGAGAGTTGGTATTACAGGAGAAGGGGAAGGGATTAGACAGCATAAATAGACAACTACAATATTGCCACAGGGATATGAAACACAATTTTGGGAATATAGTAATGTTGTAAATATTTTGTGGCGTGTCAGATAGTCACATGTCTTGTTAGGGAGACCACTTCATGGATGGAGTAGAGGCTTGATCACTGTCCTTTACACCTGAAGCTGATGTTGTATAATATTGTATGCCAACTGTAACTGAATATATATAGTCATGGGATGTGGAGTAAACTGTGGAAGGGGATCAAAGGAAATGTAATAGATATGTATGATATGGGGGGAGGAGTTGGGTGGCGAACTGGGGTAGAGGTGTTGTCACTTTGAGGTGTAAAAAGTATAACTATTGCATTGTGTTGTACATCTGAAACTAATTTCAGAAAAATGTTTATTTCACAATAAAAGATTATTTAAAAAAAAACACAATGAGGTACCACCTTTACCTGTTAGAGGGGTTATTATCAACAAGACAAGTATTAAGTGTTGCACAGATTTTGGATAAAAAAGAACCCTCATATACTACAGGTGTGAATGTAAATTGGTACAGGCACTACGGAAAACAGCATGGAGGTTCCTCAATAAATTAAGAACAGAATTACCATGTGAACCTTCTATCCCTCTTCTGGGTATCTACCCCAAAAAATCTGAAAACATTTATCTGTAAAGACATAAGTACCCCTATGTTCATTGCAGCATTATTCATGGTGACCAAGATGTGGAAATCACCAAAGTGTCCTTCAATAGATGATTGGATAAAGAAGATGTGGTATATATATACAGTGGAATATCACTCAGCCACAAGAAAAGATGAAATACTTCCATTTATGACAACGTGGATGGATCTTGAAATTATCATGCTAAGCAAAATAAATCAGACAGAAAAAGTTGAGAACCATATGATTTAACTCATATGTGGCTATAAAACTGAAAGCAAGTAATGAACAAGACAAACAAACAAACAAAAACTCATGCACATAGCCAACAGTTCAGTGATTACCAGAGGGTAAGGGGGCAGGTGGTTGCTGAAGATGGAAAAGGGGGTCAAATAATGGTGATGAAAGGAGAACTGACTCTGGGTAGTGAACACACAATTCAGTAAATAGATCATGTATTATAGAAATGCACACTGGAAACTTACATAGCTTTTCTAACCAGTGTCAGCCCAAAAAATTTAATAGAAATTAAAAATAAAGATGACTGAATAAAGAAGATATGGTACATATGTACAATAGAATATTACTTGGCCATAAAAAGGAATGGATGGCCCTATTATGCTAAGGTAAATAAGTCAGACAGAGAAGATTTGGATTTTGATTACAAATTGTCTGTTTTTCTAGCAGAGGAATGTTATGGGGCATTGCACTCCTAGGGATTGCCAAGTGAAAAGGCAGTGAGATTATGGAAGGGCATGAGTGATTCAGGGTAAAACAAAGAGCTCAAATTTGTTAAAATGGAAAGTGTGAATAGGGGATTAGCAGACGACAAAGATGAAGAATTTATCAGACTATGAAGACTCTCTCTTGATATCCTAGGTAGCTTTAAATATGTAAGCATTCTTTGGCCAAATTATTTTCCTTATGATTACCCCTTCATTGTTTGTTTTCTCTTGAATTTAAGTGGTTACACATAAGGAATTTATTTTGTCCTTTTATCTCTCTACATTTTATTAACCACAAATTCCAGTTCAAAGGTGTCTGCATTTTGTCAGTCAAAACATTGGTATTTTCATATCCAGCTACCAATCACAAAATATTTTTATACAACTAAAATTTATCTTTATTTATGAATAATAGTAGGAAAATTAAAGCAGCAAATAAGAACATACATGCCTGTAAATGAAATGGCATAAAACATTCTTCTTCAATGTGAGTGGCATCCTTAGGAACAAATGAAAGAAAGCCTTTTCCACTTTAATGATTAAGCACTGGATTCTTGGTGCAATCATTTAATAAACAAACCCCTAAATTTTGTTTACATTTGTTCTCACATTAATTGATTGAGATGTGAAATATCTCAATCAATTAAATAGAGTCCTGGGAGGACATAGCAGATTGAGCACTTTTGTGTATTGGTTGAGTGCTAATTACAATGATTACAAATATTGTCTAGCTTTTTAGGAACTGACCTCTGTTAATTTGCCATTCACATTTTTTCACATTAAAATAGCCTATTGTTGATAATTAGGTAATTGGGAATTAGGCACACCGTTATAGTAATCATGTAATTATCTGGAATCTAATTAGACATGCAATGGATGTATTCTGGCACAAATACTGAGTTTATATAAGCAAACGTAGTTATATTTGCACAGATTGTTTATTGGAAATCTTGAAATCAAATTTTATTTAATCTAATGAATTAATAGACTTTGGCATTGTCTGATGTATGCTAGCATAACAGAAAGACAATCAACCAGATATCAATGCCTCCTGATGACAACACTATCCAGGATATATTCTTGCCCACTTCATTCCCAAAAAGAAATCTAAATCTAATCAAGCCTCTAGATCCAACTGCCAATTTATAGGGACTACAGAGGACAGAGGAACTTAGTAAACAATACCACAGGGATGCAATCAGTATATTCAGACCTTGGAAAATTCAACTACATACATGATATGTATCCTATAACAAATAAATTATAATAAAGATTAAAATTAAAATATGAATAGAGAACCTATGGATCAAAAGAAATTTTAGGGGCCGGCTGAGTGGCACGGCAGTTAAGTGCTGGCTTGGGAAGCCAGCAGCCCCGGTTCAGGTCCCACATATAAGGGCCAGTGATACTGCCCTCCAAAAAAAAAAAAAAAGAAATTTTAGGAAACATAGAAAACCAATTACATTACAGCTACATAATATTTAGCATGACTCAAAATATAAACTGAATTGTTTGTGTGTGATAAGAAAGAGAGTGAGACATTATGGGGACAGATGGAAATTTGAACACTGGATATTTGATGAGAGTAAGAGAGTATTGTTAATTTCTAAATGTGATAATGGTATTGTGGTTATGATTTTTTAGACTTCTATTTCTTTTTTTCCCCCAATAATTAGAGGTTTACAGGAAGTTGCAAACACTGTACATAGAGTTTCCATGTACCCTTCAGTTTCAGTCTGGTAACATTTGAATAACTAGTAAATCATCAAAACCAGGAAATTAACAATCCATCAATCTTTTTTTTTTTCTCTTTTTTTTTTTTTTTTGAGGGCAGTGTCACTGGCCTTCACATGTGGGACCGAACCGGGGCTGCTGGCTTCCCAAGCCAGCGCTTAACCACTGCGCCACTTGGCCGGCCCTACAACCCATCAATCTTATTCAGATGTTATTAGTTTTACATGCACTCATTTGTGTGTGTGTGTGTGTGTGTGTGTGTGTGTGTGTGTATTTAGTTCTGTGTAGTTTCATTACATGTGTATATTTTTGTGACCACAGCCACAGTCAAGATACAGAACAATTCCAATATCTGAAGGATATCATTTACTACTCTTTTATTAACACAGCCACTTCTTTCTTTTCTCCCTTTCCAATGTCAGGCAATAAAAAATAAATAACATTTAAAAATCTGTCCTTCCTCTCCATAATTTTTTTCATTTCAAGAGTGTTATATTGATAGTTCTGATCAAGATTGCGAAGTAGATAAATGTTGTGCTTGCCTCCTGTCATGACCACATCAAAATTATAACCAAACTACAAAACAAACATCATTGAGAATCACCTGAAATCTAGCTGAACTGAAGATTTCTCCAGTTATTAGTTGAAAACTCCAACTAAAGACATGCAAAAGAAGCCATGTCCAGACTGATAGAAAGGATAGAGATGAGCTGGTCCCACACCCACGTGTGACTGTTGAAAATCGGGAGGGATATCACTGCTGCCATAGTCCCCCTGGAGGAGTGAGGAGTCCCAGCACCAAACCAGGCTCCCCAGCCCAGTGTTCCAGTGCCAGAAAGAGAAGACCCCATAACTTCTGGCCATGAAAACCAGCAGAGATTGTGGCTGAGTGGAATGGAGGGTGGCTGCAGTCACAGAAATTCCCCTTAAAGGGCCCACACATGGATTTACTCTCAGATGGACTCACTGTGAACTGAAGTGCTGGGGCAGAAGCTTAAAAGACACCAGGGACATATTGGGAGGAACTAAATAGTCTGGCTTCAGGACAACAGCAGGAGGGGCAGCTTTCTCCCAGACAGAAGTGCTGGCAGAATCCATTGTTTCCTTGTTGAGCCCTACCCCCTCATGACATGCAGATGCAGGAGCCACCATATCTGTGTCTCCATCAACCTAGCTAAACACCATTCATTCACCCTTCCCTGGTGATTCCCTGAGACCCTGCCTCATCTAATTTGGGGGCACACTCAAGTCACTTCCCAGTGTCTTTTCCATATAAACAGCTTATCTTGGCTCATGCTAGACATTCCTAAAATCTCTCAAAGGTTCACAAAATCAAAACAAGTAACATCTGGCTTCAGTGTGTCCCAAACCTCTTGCTGAGCAGCCACAAGACCAGCACTAGTGGCAGCCAGCCTTGGTTCATGGCTTGGCTTCTCAAGGCACCTCCAAACTTAGCTTGAGTGGTAGTAATCTGCGCGTTGCTTTGTCGCTCATGCCTGATGACCCTGTACAAGACACAGGTTGTGGCTCTTCTTGATCTGTAGCAGAGCCACTCCAAGTAGGCCTCGGGGCTGACACGCTTGGTGGCCAGCTTCTGTCAAAAAGGGAGCATCACCCAACCACTTCTGAGGAAGACACATCAAAAGGACAGACTGGGCAGGCACAAGAGCCCTGCTAAAATGAATGCTGCTGCATAGGGTCAGCTGCTACACAATAGCTTCTCCATCATAGTCATGGCCAGTCCTCACAACCAATCAATCCCTATCATTGATATGCAAATAGCAACCAAGTCTCAACTATAACAGGAGGGCAAACACAACCCACATAGTAGAGACACCTGGAGCACCCTGCTCAGTTGACCAGGGAGTATGTGCCACCGGGTCCCACAGGACACCTACTATATAAGGCCAACTTACTAAGCCCAGGACAAATAGCAGCCCTACTTAATCATTTTGCCATGATGGTTAGATATATCTGAATGAATATTTCCATCCACTGACTATAGATGGAAACATCCAGAAAGGAAGTGCAGGAAAGCAGATGTACATTTTTCTATATTTTTGTGTTTTTCAAGAATGAATAACAATAGGAAATTTTTATACACAAAAATAATGTAATTTATGTACAAAGCAGCTCAAATTGTTATTAAATGCATAAAATAGCCAAAATCAACTTTTTGTTTTCTGTGGATTTTTGACACATTTTGAAAGGAAAAACTTGAAATCAATTAATGCAATGAAAGAGTTAATACATAGAAACAAACACAGGGAATGCAGCTAAAATGGAGAGACAAAGAAACCTTTCCCAAATTAAAGAACAGAACAAGGCTCCAGATAAAGAACTAAACAAAATGGAGATAAGCAGAGTTGCAAACACTGGTTCTAAGGATGCTCAATGATCTCAGGGAAAACTTCACCAAAAAAATAGGAAACAAAAAGAGAGATAGAGAACATAAAAAAGAACCAGTCAACAATAAAGAATACAATAACTGAAATGAAGAATACGTTAGAGGCAATCAACAGTAGATGAGATGAAGTAGAGGATTGAATCAGCAAATTAGAAGATAAGGTAGCAGACAACACCCAATCAGAACAGTAAAAGGAAAAAAGAATCAAAAACAGAATAGTTGAAGGGGCCTCTGGGACAAAATAGAGCATACCAATACTAGCATTATATGGTACCAGACGAAGAGAGAGAGCAAGGAATTGAAAACCTATTTGAAGAAATAATGATGGAAAACTTCTCTAACCTAATGAAGGAAATAGACGTACAATCCCAGGAACAAGATGAACGCAAAGAGGCTCACACCAAGACACATCTTAATAAAAATGCCAGAGGTTAAAGACAAAGAGAATCTTAAAGCAGCAAGAAAAAAGCAATCAGTTACCTACAATGGAGTTCCCATAAGACTGTGAGTTGATTTCTCAACAGAAACTTTGCAAGCCAGAAGGGATTGGCACAAAATATTCAGAGTGATGAAAATCAAGGACCTACAACCAAAAATGCTCTACGCAGCAAAACTATTATTTAGAATTGAAGGACAGATAAAGAGCTTCCCAGACAAGAAAAGGCTAAAGGAATTCATCACCACCAAAACAGTATTACAAAGAATGTTAGAGGGACTCCTTTAAGACTAACCAAAATATAATAATAATTATTATTATTAATAATAAAATGGCAATAACTACATATTTATCAACAATTACTTTAAATGTAAATGGATTAAATGTCCCAATCAAAAGACATAGGAGAGCTGAATGGATAAGAAAACCAAACCCTTAACTATTCTGCCTACAAGATTGAACCACACACAGAGATGGAAAGTAAAGAGATGGAAAAAGGTATTTCATGAAAATGAAAACAAACAAACAAACAAAAGCTGTGGTAATAATACTTTTACCAGACAAAATCAACTTTAAAACAAACGCTATAACAAGAGAAAAGAAGGAGTCAGTAATTGAACTCTGGGTATTTATCCAAAGAATCTCAAAATCCTACTTTAAGGGGAAGTGTGCATCCATATTGTTATTGCAGCATTGTTTACAATGGCCAAGATGTGGAGGGAGCCTGGGTGCCTGTTGATGGAAGAATCAATAAAGAGGAAGTGGCAAGTATATATAATCAAATAATGCTTGGCCATGGAAGGGAATAGGTTCTTGCCATCTGTGGCAGCATGAATAGACCTGGAGGGTACTCTGCTTAGTGGAGTACGAGTATCTCAGACAAAGCAGATGCAATGTGATTTTGCTTATATGTGAAATCTAAAGAACAAAATAAACAAACAAAACAGAAACAAAGTCATAGATAAAGAGAACATTTTGGGCTGGCAGAGTGGTTCAGTTTGTTAGGAGCTTCGATTTCTGGCCCGATCTGAGCTGCCACTGAGATGCCAACACGTGGCAGGATGGCTCAATTGAAAAAAAAAACACATTTTGATGATTGCCAGATGGGAGGAGGGGGTTGGGGTGAGTGAAAAAGGGAAGGGGGTTAAGAAGTACAAATTGGTTGTTGCAAAGTAGTCATGGGGATGTAGGGTATAGCATAAGGAATATAGTCAATAATATTGTAATAACTATGTATAGTGTCAGAGGCATACTAAATTTGTTGGGGTGATAGATGAGAGGGGCTTGGGCAAAGGGTGAAAAAGGTGAAGGGATCCTAAGAAGTACAAATTTGTGGTTACAAAATAGTCATGCAGATATAAAGTAGAGCATAGGGAATGTAGTCAGTAATATGGAAATAACTATGTATAGTGCCAGGTGGGTACTAGACTTGTCAGTGTGACCACTTGGTAAATTATATAAATGTCTAACCACTATGTTAAAATCAATATCAAATAATATTAAATGTCAACTATAATTGAAAAATTAAAAAATAAATTTAAAAAGTATATATATAATTATATATATACACACATACAAAATACACACATAGAACACTGTAAACAGTACACTGTGTAAAACAGTATGTTAATTATTTAAAATAGAGGGAAATATAATATATGCACCAAAAAAAATCTCTTGAAAGATACATCAACAACTATTAACTAATTACCAATTTTAGGGAGGGTGCAGAAAACTGGGCAGATGGAAGATGGGTGAGAGGTACTTTTACTGTTTACCATTGTATACTTTTTAAATGTTTAAATCATATGAAAGTATCATCTATGTAAAAACATTCAATTAAAAATAAAAGAGGGCCGGCCGAGTGGCGCATTGGTTAAGAGCTGGTTTTGGGATGCCAGCAGCCCCGGTTCGGATCCCACATATGAGGGCCAGTGACACTGCCTTCTACAGCTAAGAACAGCTCCACCTGGAGCTGGGCTGTGCGAGCCCCGGCGACGGTGTAGGCTGCAGCCCCTGCTGCAGTGGGCTGCCATAGGCTACAGTGAGTGGCCCGCAGCCAGCATGAGTGACTGGCAGCCAGTGTGAGCTGCCAATAGCTACGGTAAGCGACATCCAGAGGCCGGCGACCGATCTGCCTCATCAGGGAAGAGCGCAATGACGATACCAACATGGGCCAGTGAAGCAATATCCTCCACAACTAGACTGAAGAACAAAAAGACAACAACTTGTCTGTTCCCCTTCCCCAATTCCCCAACGATGTTCCCCTCCCCCAATTCCCCAATAAAATCTTAAATAAATAAATAAATAAATAAATAAGTAAAAGAATGTTGGGCTGGCCAAGTGGCACATTGGTTAAGAGTTGGCTTTGAGCAGCAGGACCCCTATTCGGATACCACATGAGGGCCAGTGACGCTGCTCCCTCTACAGCTAAGATGGTGAACAACTGCTCAACCGGGAGCTGGGCTGCCTTGAGTTGCCAGCGAGGGCGAAGGCATAGGCTGCTTTCGAGTTGCAGTGGGCTGCCATGAGCTACCCTGAGCTACAATGACGATACCATCATGGGCCAGTGAAGCAACATCCTTCACAACTAGATTGAAGAACAGAAGGACAGCAACTTGTCTGTTCTCTTTTCCTGATTCCCCAATAAAATATCTTTTAAAAAATTTAAAAAAATAAAAGAATGTTATATTAATGGAATCATACAATATGTAAACTTTTAGGATTTTTTCCACTCATCATAATTAACTTGAGATTCATTTAAGTTGCATGTATCACCGTTCATTCTTTTTATTGCTGAGTAGTATTCTATGATATATATGGACCACAATTTCTTTAAACATTCACCCACTGAAGGACATCTAGATTGTTTCCAGATTTGGGCTATTAGGAATAAAGCTGTTATAAATATTCATATACAGATTTTTGTTTAAACATATGTTTTAATTTCTCTGTGATAAATGCTCAAGGGTATAATTTCTGCATCATATGGTATTTGCATGTTTAATTTTAAAAGTAACTACTAAATGTTTTTCAAACAGACTGTATACCATTATACATTCCCACCAGCAACATGTAAAATGATCCAATTTCTCTGTGCTCTCACCTGCATTTGGTGTTTACACTGGTTTTTTATTTGTTTGTTTTTTATTTTTTTGTGTGTTTCTTTTTCGGCTAGGTGTGTAGTGATATTGCGGTTTTAGTTTATGTTTCCCTGACGGTGAGTGATGTTAAACATCTTTTCATGTACTTAATTTGCCATTCAACATTCTTGGGTAAAATGTCTGTTCATGTCTTTTATCCATTTATGAATTGGATTGTTTTGTTTTCACTATTAATCTTTGAGAGTTCTCTACATATTCTAGATACAAGTCCTTGTCAGATATGTGTTGTGCAAATATTTTCTCCCAGTCTCTAAACTTAAATTTTTATTCCATTACCAAGATATTTATTAGAGCAAACATTTTAAATTTTGGTTAAGTGCAATTTATCATATGTTTTCTTTTATGATTCATGAATTTGGGATCATATCTAACAAATCTTTGCCTAACTATGTGTCTCAAAGATTCTCACCCACGATTTATTCTAATAGGATTAAGACTTACATTTTTAATTTAGATTTATGACCCATTTTGGGGTAATCTGTGTATAGTATGTGAGGCTCATGTCAATATTCATATATTTTGCATATTAATTTTCAATTTTCCAAATACCATTTATTGAAAGACCACCCTTTCTCCTTTGAATAACTTTTGTGCCTTTGACACATCATTCTCAGTGTTTTTGAGTCAACTAGTAGATTCCTTATTCTTTTCCATTGCTCTAAGTGTCTATCCTCTCTGTTCATATCACATTGTTGTTATTGCTGTTATACATGCTTCTTAATAGCAGGTAATGTGATTGTTCCCATTTTCTTCTATATTTTTTCAAAATTATTTTATCTATTCTTTTCCTTTGCTCTTCCACAAACATTTTTATCAGCTTCTCTGTATTTTTCTGTATAACCACAAAAGACTTACTAAGATTTTATTAGGAATAATGTTAAACCTACAGATCTATATGTAGAGAATTGATACCTTTACTATGTTGAATCATCCAATCTATGAACATAGTGTATCTCCTTATATATTTAACCTTCCTTTTATTTATTTCATTAGCGTTTCATAATGTTCATTATGCAAAAACTGTAGATGTTTCACTACAATTTTTCTTTTGTTTTAAGTAATCATTATGAATTTTATTATATACATATATACATATATATGTACTAAATGTGTTCATTATCAGTGCTGATAGGAAACAGTTAATGCTAAACATCATGGTTCGCATCATAAGGTTATAATGTCTAATAGATATATTTTTTTATTCTTTTATTCTTTTATTGTGAAAGAAACATTTTTTTAAAAATCAGCTTCAGGTGTACAACACAGTGCAATAGTCATACTTTTTAACCCTCAAAGTGAAAACCCCCTCCCCCAATTCGCCACCACACTCCACCACTCATATCATATATATATCTACGACAATTCCTTTGACTCCCTTTCACAGTATAATCCACATCCCGTGACTATCTATATATTCAAATACAGTTGGCATACAATATTATACAACATCAGTTTCAGGTACACAGTGCAGTGATCAAGACTCTGCTCCATCCATGAAGTGGTCTCCCTAACAAGACATGTGACCACCTAACACCCCACAAAATATTTACAACATTATTATATTCCACGATTTGTGTTTCATATCCCTGTGGCAATATTGTAGTTACCTATTTATGCTGTCTAATCCCTTCCCGTTCTCCCTCATCTCCACACCCCTCCCAACTAGCAACCCTCTTTTTCCACTATATCTATGAGACAGTTTCTGTTTACTTTGCTCATTCGTTCAGTTTTTCAGATTCCACATATAAGTGAGATCATATGGTATCTGTCTTTCTCCGACTGACTTATTTCACTTAACAAAATAGTCTCTAGGTCCATGCATATTGTTGCAAATGGTACGATTTCATTCTTCTTTATGGCAGAGTAATACTCCATTGTATAAATGTACCACAGTTTCTTAATCCAGTCATCTACTGATGGGCATTTTGGTTGTTTCCAAGTCTTGGCTATTGTAAATACCGCTGCAATAAACATAGGGGTGCATATATTATTTCAAATTAGTGTCTTGGATACTTCTGGGTAGATACCCAAGAGTGGAATTGCTGGATCATACAGCAGCTCCATTTCCAGTTTTTTGAGATACCTCCAGACTGATGTCCATAATGGCTGCACAAATTTGCAGTCCCACAAAGAGTGCACCAGGGTTCACTTTTCTCCACACCCTCGCCAGCACTTGTTATTTGTTGATTTATTGATGATAGCCATTCTGACCGGAGTGTGGTGATATCTCATTGTGGTTTTATTTGTATTTCTCTGATGATTAGCGAGGTTGAACATTTTTTCATATGCCTGTTGGCCATCTGTATGTCTTCTTTAGAGAAATGCATCTTCATATCCTCTGCCCAATTTTTAATTGGGTTGGTGTTTTTTTTTTGGTGTTGAGTTTCATGAGTGTTTTATAAATTTTGGATTTTAACCCCTCATCAGATATATCATTGGCAAATACCTTCTCCCATTCAGTAGGCTGCCTTTTTGTTTTATTGATGATTTCCTTTGTTGTGAAAAAACTTTTAAGTTTGATGTAATCTCATGTTAATTTTTTCTTGTATTTCCCTAGCCTGAAGGGATATATCAGTAAAAATATTACTGAGGGTAATGTCTGCAAACTTACTCCCTATGTTGTCTTCTAGGAGTTTTATGGTTTCAGGTCTTACATTTAAGTCTTTAATCCATTTTGAAATTGTTCTCGTATATGGTGTAAGTAGGTGGTCCATTTTCATTTTTTTGCACGTGTCAGTCCAATTTTCCCAGCACCATTTATTAAATAGACTATCTTTATTCCAATGTAAATTCTTGCTTACACTGTCATAGATTAAATGACCATATATGGATGGATTTATTCCTGGGCTCTCTATTCTGTTCTATTGGTCTATGTGTCTGTTTTTATGCCAGTACCATACTGTTTTGATTACGGTAGGCTTGTAGTATATTTTGATGTCAGGTAGTGTGATGCCTCACTTTGTTCTTATTTCTCAAGATTGCCGTGGCAATTTGGGGTCTTTTGTGGTTCCATATAAATTTTAAGATTCTATGTTCTATTTCTGAGAAAAATGACCTTGGCAGTTTGACTGGAATTGCATTGAATCTATATATTGCCTTAGGTAGTATTGACATTTTAACTGTTACTACTTCCTATCCATGAGCATGTTATGTATTTCCATTTATTTGTATCTTCTTTGATTTCTCTCTTCAGTGTCTCATAATTTTCTGAGTACAGGTCTTTTACTTCTTTAGTTAAATTGATTCCTAGATATTTTATTGTTTTTGAAGCAATTGTAAAAGGGATTGATTTCTTGATTTCTTATTCTGATAGTTTATTATTGGTGTATAGAAATTCCACTGATTTATGAATATTTATTTTGTATCCTGCTATATTACCAAATTCGTGTATCAGTTCTATCAGTTTTTTGATAGAGTCTTTGGGATTTTCTCTATATAGTCTCATGTCATCTGCATATAATGAAAATTTTAGTTTCTCTTTTCCAATTTAGATGCCTTCTGTTTCATTTTCTTGTCTGATTACTGTGGCTAGAACTTCCAGAACTATGTTAAATAGAAGTGGTGAAAGTGGGCAAATTGTCTTGTTCCTGATCGTAACGGGAAAACTTTTAGCCTTTCCCCATTGAGTACGATGTTTGCTGTATGCTTATCATATATAGCCTTTATTATGTTGAGATATTATCCCACTATTTCCATTTTACTAAGAGTTTTTACCATAAATCGCTGCTGGATTGTGTCAAATGCGTTTTCTGCATCTATTGATATGATCATATGATTTTTATTTTTCATTTTGTTAATGTGATGTATTACATTAATTGATTTGCAGATATTGAACCAAACTTGCATACCAGGGATGAATCCCACTTGATCGTGGTGTATGAACTTTTTAATGTGATGCTGAATTCGAATTGCTAGTATTTTGTTGAGAATTTTTGCATCTATGTTCATTAGGGATATTGGCCTGTAGTTTTCCTTTATTGTAATATATTTGTCTGACATAGGAATCAGGGTGATGGTGGCTTCATAGAAAGAGTTTGGCAGCCTTCCCTCCTTCTGTATTTTTTGGAATAGTTTGAGGAGAATAGGTTCTAATTCTTTTTTGAATATTTTGTAAAATTCACCTGTGAAGCCATCTGGTCCAGGGCTTTTGTTTGTTGGAAGATTGTTGATTACTGATTCAATTTCTTTGGCAGTAATCGGTCTGTTCAGAGTTTCTGTTTCTTTTTGTTTCAGACTTGGTAGATTGTATGCTTCTAGAAATTGATCCATGTCTTCCAGATTGTCGAATTTTTTAGCATATAGTTGCTCATGGTATTTTCTTAAAATTTCTTCTATTTCTGTGGTATCTGTTGTCACTTCTCCTCTTTCATTTCTGATTTTATTAATTTGGGTCCTCTCTCTCTTTGTCTTGGTTAGTCTGGCGAAGGGTTTGTCGATTTTGTTTATCTTTTCAAAAAAACCAACCCTTGGTTCCATTGATGTTTTGGATTGTTTTCTTGTTCTCTGTTTCATTGATTTGTGCTCTGGTCTTTATTATTTCCTTCCTTATAATCCCGTTAGGCTTGTTTTGCTGTTCTTTTTTGAGTTCCCTTAGGTGTAAGCATAGTCTGTTAATTTGAGATTTTTCTTCCTTCTTTAGGTAGGCCTGCACTGCTATAAACTTCCCTCTTAGGACTGCTTTCGCTGCATCCCAGAGATTTTGGATCGTGGTGTTTTCATTTTCATTTGTCTCGAGGTATCTTGATATCCTCCTGGATCTCATTTTTGACCCAGTCACTATTTAGTAGAATGTTATTTAGCCTCCATGTATTTGTAAGATTTCCAGATTTCTTCTTATAATTGATTTCTAGTTTCATAGCATTGTGGTCAGAGAAGACACTTGATATGATTTCAATCTTGTTAAATTTGTTGAGACTTGTTTTGTGGCCTAACATGTGGTCTATCTTGGAGAATGTTCCATGTGCACTTGAGAAGAATGTATATTCTGTAGCTTTGGGGTGAAATGCTCTAAAAATATCAGTTAAATCCAGCTGGTCTAAAGTGTCATTTAAGGCCACTATGTCCGTGTTGATTTTCTGTCTGGAGGATTTGTCCATTGGTGACAACAGGGTATTGAAGTCCCCTACTATGATAGTGTTACTGTTGATCTCTGTCTTTATGTCTGTCAAAATCCGTTTCATGTATTTAGGAGCTCCTATATTGGGTGCATAGATGTTTACTAGGGTTATGTCATCTGGTTGAATTGATCCCTTTATTATTATGTATTGCTCTTCTTTGTTTTTTATTGTTGTCTTCATTTTAAAGTCCATTGTGTCTGAAATAAGTATTGCTACTCCAGCTTTTCCCTCATTTCCATTTGCATGAAATATTTTATTCCATCCCTTTACTTTCAGTCTCTGTGTGTATTTGGATCTGAGCAAGAGTCTTGTAGACAGCATATGAATGGGTATTGTTTTCTTATCCACTCTGCCACTCTGTGTCTTTTGATTGGAGCATTTAGCCCATTCACATTTAAAGTGATTACTGATTGGTGCATATTTATTGCTATTTTGTTATTTGTATTTCTTGTCTTCCTGGGTTAGCTTGTTTTCCCCTTTCTTCTGTTTAAAAAAAGCCCTTTTAACATTTCCTGCAATGCTGGCTTGGTGGTAATGAACTCCTTCTGCTTATTCTTTTCTGAGAAGCTCTTTATCTCTCCTTCAATTTTAAGTGATAGCTGTGCTGTGTAGAGCAATCTTGGTTGTAGACCTTTATTTTGTGTTATTTTGAATATTTCCTGCCACTCCCTTCTGGCCTGCAGAGTTTGTGAAGAAAAGTCAGCTCTTAGTCTTATAGGCGTTCCTTTGTATGTAACCTGGTGTCTTTCTCTTGCTGCTTTTAGGATTCTGTCTTTGACTTTAAGCTTTAACATTTTAACTATGATGTGTCTTGGTGTGGGCCTGTTTGGATTCAGCCTGTTTGGAACTCTCTGCACATCCTGGGCTTGTATATCAATTTCCTTCTCCAGGGTAGGGAAGTTTTCAGTCATTATTTCTTTAAATACATTCTGAATCCCTTGCTTCTTCTCTTCTCCTTCTGGTATTCCTATGCTGTGAATGTTGTGGTGCTTCATGTTGTCCCACAGGTCACTTAAACTATTTTCATTCTTTTTTATTCTTTTTTCTTTTTGTTTTTCCAGCTGCGTGACTTCTGCTATTTTGTCTTCTAATTTGCTGATCCGTTCCTCTGCTTCATCTATTCTACTGGTGATTCCTTCAAGTGTGTTCTTCATTCCAGTTATTGTATTCTTTAGTTCTAACTGGTTGTTTTTTTATGGTTTCCCTATCTTTCTTTATGTCCTCACTAAGTTCCTTAAACATTCTTATCATCGGTGTTCTAAACTCTGTCTCTGAAAGTTTGGATACCTTTGTTTCATTTAGTTCCATTTTTAGAGTTTTATTCTGATCTTTTACTTGGAACATGTTTCTTTGTTTCTTCATTCTGGTCGTCATTCTGTGAATGCTTCAATGAATTAGATAGATCACCTAGAAAGAAGACAGAAAAAAAAAAGAGGTTGGGGTGCTCTCCATCCTCTTTAGTCTGCAGACCACTTGCTCAGCAATAGAGAGTCTCTGGGCGACTCAGCACCAGCTATTGGGGGGAAGAGCTTAACGTGTTATGCACCGGCCTCCCTCTCAGGCTTGCAGTGAGCTTTCTGCAATTGGCTGCCGTGTGCTCTGGAACCATGCTCACTACAAAAAAAAAATCTTCATGGGTTGTTGCAGGTTGTCCACTACTGTAAAAAACCCCTCTGTGGCCTGCAGAGATGTGAGCCAGGCACCAGGGCCTCAGGGTGCCTCTGGCGACACAGCTCTAGGTGGGTGGGGCAGGCACCCAAGACACCATTTGATGTGGTCTGTGGCCCCCACCAAGTCAGAGCAGCATGCACTCTGCACCAGCAATCAGTCCACACAAACTCGCCAAGAAAGCCTCAATTGTATCATGCAGGCACACAGCTCCTGGCCCAACACTCTCAGGAAAACTCCCTGTCTCAGCCTGTCCTAATCAACTGCCCGCAGATCAGGCTAAGCAACCCAACATCCAATCCCCAGCCTGGCAACTCTGCACAAACAGTGCAAAGAATGGGGACCCAAGGCTGCTAGTGCACTCTTGAGTCTCAGTGAATAGACTGATGCAGCTGTAGAGCACCCGCCCTGCATTTCCTTGGCTACGCAGCACAAACAGGAAGGAGGGTGGGAATCCAAGGCCGCATGTGCACGCACACAGGCACGCACTCCTGTGCCAATTTCACTAGACCAATGGGATCCCGGTTCTGACCCTCTGTGGGAGGGCACAACCCTGAAAAAATTGCGTCCTCCTGTACACCGCTCATTTGCAAGCTCTACACCAGGGGGACAATGGTCACAAAACCTCCAGCTTCTGCACCAAAGGTGCTCAGTTCAGTCCTTCCCCACAGGCTCCCGGGCCCGGCTCCCACAGCTACTCTCTCCAACAGGAACTAGGTGAGTGCTCACCGGTGAGCGAACCCATGTGCCGGCCCCACTGGTTCTCCAGCCGTCCTCAGCCTCACTGAGCTGAGCAAAGAGAGTCCTCACTAATTTCTACTGGCCGCTATCATAGAACTCGTCTTCCTGTCCAAGCAACTCTGGGCTCTTGATCTCGGTGTGGGGCCGGAGGTTCTCTCCCCCAACCGGAGAAGCCTCCCCACAGCTGGGGCATCCCTCATGGGACTCGCCTTCTCTCGTCTGCACCCCTCCTACCAGACTTGACGTGGCCTCCTCTTTAGGTCCTTTGTTTAGAGGTTCTGTTCATTTAATGTTCAGGGGAACCCCGAGGTTAAATGCTGTATAAATTGTTTGTAATTTTGGTGTGATCCTGGGAGGCAGTTGGGAAAGCTTCCATCTATTCCACCATCTTACCGGAAACCCCCAATTTTTCTTAAATATTTAGTTTCTCGGAAGGGATTGTAACCTGTGTTGTGTTTTTATTTTTTTCCATGTGTTCATTGCTAGTATTTAAAAATATAATTGATTTTGTTGTGTCCTGCAACATTTTTGAACTCACTTATTAATGTTATGAGGATATTTTTAAAAAAGATTTATATATATTTTATATCGATAGTTATGTCATCACCAAATAGAAATAGTTTATTTCTTTCTTTCAAATCTGCATGCCTTTTATTTTATTTTATTGCCTTACTGCACTGATTAAGAATTGCAGTACTATATTTAATATGAGTGGTGGTAGCAGACATCTTTGCCTTGTTTTCAATCTTAGATGAAAAGTGTAGTTTTTCAACATTAATTGTAGGTTTTTAGCCTATTGATATGATAAACTATATTGATTTATTATTAAATATTAAACTAGCCTTATATCCCTTGAATAAAACTCACTTAATTATAGTTTATAATTATTATTCTAGTTGGATTTCAGTTGCTAATATTTTGTTGAGGATTTTTGTGCCAAAATTTATGAGAGATATTTGTCTTAATGTTCTTTTTTATGTTGTATATTTGATTTTAGTATTGTGGTGT
This sequence comes from Aselliscus stoliczkanus, assembly GCA_033961575.1. Taxonomy (NCBI): domain Eukaryota; kingdom Metazoa; phylum Chordata; class Mammalia; order Chiroptera; family Hipposideridae; genus Aselliscus; species Aselliscus stoliczkanus. The sequence goes on along the minus strand of CM066737.1, from coordinate 69,724,256 downwards.
ACTGGCCTCATAAATGAGTTGGGAAATGTTCCCTTCTTTTCTATTTTCTAAAAAAAAAATTTTGTAGAATTTATGCTAGTCCTTGTTTGCATGTTTGATAGAATTTTCCAGTGACAACTTTTAGGATTCTAATGGTAGAATTATTGTCCATTAGGTCCCCGAGTCCTATTTGTAACCCCCTCAGTCTATTTCCTCTCTGTTGTTCAAATTAGGTAAATTATATTATCTTTCTTGAAGTTCACTAATTCTATTTTCTGTTTTCTCTGCTTTACTACTGAGCCCATCCAGTGAATTTTTATAATCACTATCATTGTATTTTTCTGTTCTATAATCTCTATTTGGTTCTTTTTATAACTTCTCTTTATTTGCTTAGATTTTTCATATTTTCATTTGTTTCAGGAAAATTTGTAATTAATTGTTGAAGGGTTTTTTTTTTGATGGCTACATTGAAATTCTTTTTAGGCATTCAACCGTCTGAATGAGTTAAGTGTTGGCATGTGTTGACTGTCATTTTTCATTCAACTTGTGAATATACTTGTTCTTGGTAATATGAATGGTTTTCAATTGTATCATGGACATTTAGGATGTAATGTTAGGAAACTCTGGATCTTATTTTAATATTCTAGTTTAGTAAGCAATCATCCTGTTTATAGTTAAACTGGACATCATAAGTCACTTTTGTGGGCTGTTTCAATGGCACTTCAATTTTCAAAGTCCTTGTGGTTACATTTGAGTCGGCTTCATATAGTGCTACTTGCAGTCCATTAACAATATGAGTGAAATTCTACAATGTAGTTTGTTTTTCAATCTTTTGGACATGATGAATCTGGTTAGTTTCACATTTATGTTTTTCAGATGTTTACCCAGAACCTCCTATGCTGGTTTTAAAGAATCCCTTTCTTCAGCTCTGTTTTCCCTTCCATTCTCTTCCCACTCTCTAGCTGGGAGGATGAGAGATACTACTGCCACTGCTGGGCTGCAGTGGGAGTTCAGATTTTCCTCTCCATCTCTATTGATAAGTTAATAAGGAAGGGGAAGTCTGCACTGAGTCATCTACTGCCTTCCGGTAGTGGGATCAAATATGTGATTCCTTTTTTGTTCTCTTTAGTTGGGAAGAAATGTGCTTACATAGGCCTTTCTCTTGTTGCTGTGTAGGGTGTGAGAGATGGGGCTGTTTGTTTGGTCTCTTTTGATATTGCAAACAGGACAAGATGGTGATTTCCTGGACCTACCTGCTGAAGAATCTTTGTCTTTTATTTATTTATATATTTTTAATTCTTTTATTGTGAAATAAACATTTTTTAAAACATAATAATTTTAGGTGTACAACACACTTTTCACCCCTCAAAGTGAAAACCTCCCTCCCCCAATTCACCACCCCACTCCCCCCATATCATACGTATCTATTACAATTCCTTTGACTCGCTTCCACAGTATACTCCACATCCCATGACTATCTATATATGCAATTATACTTGGCATACAATATTACACAACATCAGCTTCAGGTGTACAGTGCAGTGATCAAACCTCTACTCCATTCATGAAGTGGTCTCCCTTACAAGGCATGTGACCATCTGACACCCCACAAAATATTTACATTATTATATTCCCCAAACTGTGTTTCATATCCCTGTGGCAATATTGTAGTTACCTATTTATGCTGTCTAAGCCCTTCCCCTTCCTCATCCCAACCCCCCTCCCAACTAGCAACCATCAGTTTTTCCTCTATATCTATGAGTCTGTTTCTGTTTACTTTGCTCATTCATTCAGTTTTTCAGATTCCACATACAAGTGAGATCATATGGTCTTTGTCTTTCTCCAACTGACTTATGTCACTTAACATAATAGTCTCTAAATCCATCCACATCATTTCTAATGGTACAATTTCAGTCTTCTTTATAGCGGAATAATACTCCATTGTATAAATGTACCACAGTTTCTTAATCCAGTGGTCTACCGATGGGCATTTTGGTGGTTTCCAAGTCTTGGCTATTATAAATAGAGTTGCAATAAACATAGGGGTGCATATATTTTTTTCAAATTAGTACGTTGGATTCTTCTGGGTAGATACCCAGGAGTAGAATTGCTGGGTCATATGGCAGTTCCATTTCCAGTTTTTTGAGATACCTCCATATTGATTTCCATAATGGCTGCACCACCAACAGTATATCAGGGTTCCTTTTTCTTCACAACCTCACCAGCACAAGTTGTTTGTTGTTTGTTGATGATATCCATTCTGACCAGGGTGAGGTGGTATCTCATTGTGGTTTTTATTTGCATTTCTATGATGATTAGTGAGGTTGAACATTTTTTCATATGCCTGTTGGCCATCTGTATGTCCTCTTTAGAGAAATGCCTCTTCATATCCTCTGCCCATGTTTTAATTGGGTTGTTTGTTTTTTTGGTGTTGAATTTCATGAGTGTTTTATAAATTTTGGGAATCTTTGTTTTTTAAAGATACATACTAAAATACTTATAGATGATATGATAATAAATAAATTAAATAAATAAAAACAATGTCCAGTGTACAGAAAATAAGGTTGACTAAGAATCAGTAGTTGTTGAGCATGAAAAATGAATATGTTAATGTCCATCACACTACTCTATTTTTGTGTATATTAGAAATTTTTATAAAACAGTGTTAAAAATGGCAATTAGATTGAAATTCTGATCTAACATTTAGATATTCTCTTTGTTTAAATTACAGAATAATTCAGGGTGAGTTGTTATGATGATTTAAATTTTGATTCTCTTAAAATTAACTTTTCAGCCACGGTAAAACTTTCCTTTTTGATGACAAAAACAATAATGAACTCTGATCACTGCACAAAATATATTTTAAAAAATATTTATGAACATTTGATGCCATTTAATATATGAATTTGAAGAAATTACTTGTAACAAAGGAATTGAACATACAATGCTATCCCATATGCAGTATATTATCATTATTCCAAATATTTGGTACGATTACTGTTCCTAATGGCAGCCGCATTCAGGTAAAATACACTTCTCCAGAATGATAATCAAATGGGATAGATCTATTTGTTTTTATATTAAGGAATTACTGTATTTTTATTCATAATGTAATAGCAAAATCCATGGCTTTTGTATGTGGTAGATGGATAGCAAAAATTCTTCATACATTCCTTTATCCATAGCTTTTGAAATTATACTTTGAGGTGCTGCCTATTCATGGATGGGATTTATTTCTCCAAACTTGCATATTAGTTTGCCTTGTAGTTTATTTAAGATAAAGAATTCAGTAGAAGAGACTTGTGTCAATTCTAAACCTGGTACTCAAGAATCTCTCTGTTTCCTTTATCTTAAAATCCTCCTACCTTGAAAACAAACATAGGCTAGCCTGCTGGTGGATGTTTGACCATATGAAGAATAGTCAATGCAGCACAGTAACATCCAACAAATATTCAAGAGCAGGGAGACCTAGCTGACTCTCAGTGTCCCACAGAGATATGAGAGAGTAAGAAGGACCTTCCAGCTGAGTGTATCTTACATCACGACCTACATAATAGTGATTTTTATAAACAGTTGTAAATTTGGGCCATTAAGTGTAGGGGTAGTTTTTGCTATGCAGCAATATTTAACTGATAGTCAAATAAAATTCAAAGACTTATAACTTTCTCTAAAATTTACTTCTTACCTGTGATTACTCTAAGTCATGAATACTAATGAAAGCTTTAGTGTTCTTACAAAGAGTTAAGTTCATACTTTTAAAATTTTAACCATGTCTTGGCGGGCTTTTGCAATATAAAATGTGATATAAATTTACCACCAAAACAGAAGAGGAAAGAATGGAGCTAAGGAAGGAGGGAAACTATAAATTTTCTATGGTTGATGAGCAAATTACCAAACATTTAGCACCTTAGAATAACATAGTTGTATTATTTCATAGCTCTATAGGCCTGAAGTCTGACATGGTATCAAGAGGTTAGAATCAAGGTGTCAGTAGGATAGCAGTTGTTACTGGAGGTTTCAGGGAAAAATTTGCTCTCAGGCTCATATGAATTGTTTGCAGAATTTAGCTCCATGCAGTGCAGGACTGGAGTACTTGTGACTTTGCCAGCTGCCAACCAGAGGTTGTTCTCAACTTCTAGGGGCCACTCACATTTCTTAGATCATGACCCTCTTTATCTTCAAAGTCAATGATGATGCAAGTAATTCTTCCTATGCGTCATTTCTTTTGATTTCCTTTTCTGCAGCAACTCTCTCTCTCTTCTATCAAAAAGATTCTTTACTTTTAAGGACCCATGTGATTTACAGTGGGCCAATTGGAATAATCCAAAATAATGTTCCCATCTCAAAATCCTTAACTTAATCACATTTGCAAAGTCCTTTTTGCTACGTCAAGTAACATGCTCACACATTCCAGGCTTTAGTACATAGACATCTTGGGGCAGAGAGGTGATTTTGCCTCCCACAGAAACTAAATTAATATTTGTTGAGCATCAACATTGTGTAGGGCACTGTGCCAAATATTTTCCATCCATTATCTCTTTCAACATTTACAACAAAATTGTGAAGCATATATTATTATCTATACTTCTAAAAATGAGGAAAATTAGACTTACAAAAGTAACTTCTTGAGTTTATAAAGTTAGTATCAAACTAGGGATTTGGATTATTTAAATCCCTATGAGTTTGTAACTATACAACACTTTCACAAGAAGCAGAACAAACAAAAATTGATCAATAAATAAATGGAACAAAGGGGAGAGGATATAAAGTAGCAAAAAAATAGACATAAAATGGAGAAGAAATCAAAATGAGTACATCTGTTTGGATTTTCAAATAGTCTGTGAAAACACATGAGCTCTGATAGCTCAGGACTGGAAAAGCCTGATTAGAGTAGATAAATTCCCTGGAGAGCACTATTTCTGCAAAAACGGTTTCTTTAGAACAATGATCCTTTGTTTCTTGTTGCAAATATTCTTTTTTTCCTTTTTACTGATTTTCCCCTTCAACAAAAACTTCTCATTTTCAAAATAAAATTTTCTTCAGCAACAAATGTCGCAGAGGACAGATTCCTCTTCTTTGCCAACAAATTTGAGGTTACACTGACCCTCATAAAGCACCATTTAAGAAAGCATAAGCATGGGCCGGCCGAGTGGCATGGTGGTTCAGCGCTGGCCTGGGAAGCCAGCGGCCCCGGTTCGGTCCCACATATGAGGGCCAATGATACTGCCCTCAATAAAAAAGAAAAAGAAAAAGAAAAAAAGAAAACATAAGTATAAAATATGCATTTAAAAATAATAATAAATTAAGGGCCTGCCGAGTGGCTCAGTTGGTTAAGAGCTCGCTCAAGAGTGCGAGCTGAGCTCTGACCAAAGGCGGTTTGATGCCAGCCCGAGCTGAGATGCTGTTGAACTGCCAACAGGTGGCAGGATGGCTCAGCTAAAAAAAAAAAAAAAGGCACAGAAAAATAATAATAAATTATATTTCCTATGACAAATATTGCTTTAATATGGTGCTTGATCAGATTGCCCCTGAACAGGAACAATACTTTTAAGAACTGATTTTTGTTTAGGGGTAGAGTTAAAACTGGTGGATCAGTCCCATGATTTTAGGCAGCAAAGACAGATCTCAGACATAAGAATATCAGCTGAAATGACGGCAATTCCAATTCTTTGTGCAATTATGAAGTTACATCCTCTCAACTGTTTGACTTAAGTACTATGGTTTTTAGATACCACTTAGAACAATACAGCTGAATTTTAACGTTTTTTTAAAAAGCAAATAAATATTATGTTAATGAATAACTTAAAACACAGCAGCCCTTTTAACAATTATACATTTTATGAATACCTCTTTTTGTAATCTATGTACAAATTTGTCATGTCCCTCACATGCACACACCTATTTTTAAAAAGGCTAATAATCATAATTTCTTAATTAGGCAGGAGTACAACTCTGGTTCACCTATAACTTATTTAAACTAAATAAATACCTCACACCAAACAGCTCAGTGAAAACTGTTTTTTTTATAGGCTTAGAATGTAATCATTTAAAAATTTAATTGAATCGAATTGTGTTATTTTCTTGGATAAGCACCAACTCATATACTTGTGAGCAAAAATACATGGTTATTTTGTATGCTGTTGGTTTGTTATGCAACCACATTATGGTAATAGGTAACAGACACTTCTAATAATTAACAGGATGTATCCACAAGTACAAAAAGTAGTATAAGAAGTTTCCATTTGTTTAATTAATGGCATTTATTTCTAAAAAAGTAGTTTATATATGATCATTATCATAATTTGTAATATATTTTATATTGCTTTTAATTCTGAATAAGTTTTTGAACTTGCTCTTAATTTTCAAAGTTAATTTCGATTTCTTACAAATAATGACAGAATGATGAGGAAAAAATACTTCAGGTACAAAATATATATGGCATTATAATAAAATTATGTAGCAATAAATGTGGAATATTTGTTCTAGTTAAAATGGAACATATAAAAATTTTCTTTGCTAGAACCTGAATAACATTATTAACCAATTGGATTTAATATAGATATACAAATGCTGTTATCACTAACAAACTCTCAGCTTTTTTTTGTTGAAAAATTGACACTGATCCTAAAATAATATGAAAAATCAAGGACCCAAAGTAACAAAAAAAAAATTCCTGAAAAAGAATTTAAAAATTGGAGGACATACACTTCCTGATTTCAAACCTTATTACAATGCGTCAGTAATCAAGACTGCATGATTCTGGCAAAATTGTAGACATATAAATGAATGGAATAGAACTGACATTCCAGAAACAAACTTATACATTTACAGTCAATTTATTTTTAATAAGCACGCCAAGACAATTCAATTGGAAAATAATATTTTTTAAAAAGGTGCTGAAATAATAGAAAAATCCAAATGCAAAATAATGAAATTGGGGCCTACCTCACACCACACAGAAATATTAATGCAAAATAGGTCAAATGATAAATTAAGAAATAGAAATAAAATTTATAAGAAAACACAGGTGTAAGTCTTCATGCTGTTGTGTTTAGCAATGCCTTCTTAGACATGACATCAAAAGCACGAGTGACAAAAAAATAGACAAATTAAACCTTATCAAAATTGAAACACTTTGTACTTCAAAGACTACCATCAATAAAGTGAAAAAGGACTCCACAGGATGGGAGAGGTATTTGCAAATCATATATCTAAAAGAGACATGTATCTAGAGTATATGAAGGATACTTAAAACTCAACATTAAAAAGATTAATACTCAATTTAAAAGTGTGCAAAAATTTGAATAGTTTCCCCAGAGAATATCTACAAAGGCCAAGGGCAATAAGCACATAAGAAGAAGATCAACGTCATTAGTCATTGAGGAAATGAAAATCAAAACAACAATCAGATACCATTTTACACTCACTAAGATGGCTATAACCAAAGAGACAGAAACTAACAAGAATTAGTAAGGATATGAAAAAAATATTGAATACTTGATGCAACTTTTTTTTTTTTTTTTTTTTTTTTTAGGGCAGTGTCATTGGCCCTCATATGTGGGACCCAAACCAGGGCCGCTGGCTTCCCAAGCCAGCGCTTAACCATCACGCCACTCGGCTGGTCCTTGATGCAACTATTTTTGAAAATGTCTGGTAGATCAAAAATTTTAACATAGACCTACTACATGTCCCAGCTATCCCACACTATGTGTATGCCCAAGGGAATTGAAAGCGTAAGTCCAAAAAAAAAATGTACACAAATGTTCATAGTAAATATTCATAATAGCCAAAAGTAGAAACTACTTAAATGTCCATCAACCTATGAATTGATAAAGGAAATGTCATATATTCATATGATGAAATGTTATTCAGCCATGAAAATGAAGTATTGATGCAGCCCCACAATATGAATGAAATTTGAAGATATTATACTACATTAGTCATTCACAAAAGATAAATAGTGTGTATTTATTTTTATATGAAATATCCTGACTAGTTAAATCCATAGAGAAAAATATAACTTAATGGTTGCCAGGGGGTTTGAGGAGGTGGAATAGGGAAGGACTATTAATAAGTATGAAGTTTCTATTTGGAGTGATGAAAATCTACTCAGGTAAGATAATTGTGATGTTTACAAAATTTTGTAAAAGTCCTTAAAAGCCACTGAATTTTATACCTTAAAAGGATGAATTTTAGTGCATTTGAATAATACCTTGGATAAAAAATGAAACCAGGGTATAAATCGCAGAACCTATGAACAAGAATGCATTACAAGTGTTTTTTTTCCTATCACATTAACCATTTACCTATGTTCTCAAAAATGCATAGTATGAAAGAACTTACCTAATGGTAATTTAAGCATGATTTTATTGTTTGTTTGGATGTATGTGTGTATGTATAGAATCTATAATATATTTAATGGTGGATCTCCAAAAGATATGTCCACCAAGAACCTGTAAATGTGACCTTATTTGGAAAAAGAGCCTTTGCAGATGTAATTAAGTTGAAGATCTCAAGATAAGGTCATCCTGAGTTGTCCAGGTGCCTCTTAATCTAATGACAGTAATTTTGTAAGAAGACGGGACACACAAGAAGAGATGATGTGAAGATGTTTGGTATGTCATTCTCAGAATGACTAAAATAATATCTAAATATATATTATATACATATAACATATATGTATATAATATATATAGTCAATAATAAGATCATGTCAATATAATGATATAGATAGGATGAAAAGGATTGACAATATGCTATAGGATTGAGTATATTAATATCATAAATAGTAGACCAGAACAAAGAAAATTTCCAGGAATAAAGAAAAATATTACAAAAGGTTAAAAAGGTCAATTTACCAAGAAGATGTAAAATTTTTAAATATATAAATGGATATATATATATATATTTACAAATATATATATCTATATAGATACAGAGGGTCTCAAACAATGCATACACATTTTAAGAAAGGAAAGTCTGTATTAAAATTGTAATACTCAACATATACTAACAAAAGATGAATACAAGTCATGTTTGACTTCTGCAATTACAAGAGGTGCTCAAAGTGTTACCATCACATATTTTTAATATAATCTTTCCTTTCTTAAAATGTATATACAATTTTTGGCACCCTCTCCATATATATCAACCAAGATTCAAAGCCATGAAGCAGTAATTGATAGAACTAAAAGGAAAGTTAATCAAATGCACAATTATTATTGAAAATTTCAAGGCCCTTTTCTCAAGTAATCACTAAAACTAGTAGAGAGAAAATCGGTAAGCATAAAGAAGAACTGAATAACATCATCCAAACACTGGATCTAATAGAGTTTTGCAGGACAACCCACCCTAAAAATGTGGGATGCACTTGTTTTACAGGTATACATAGAACATTCATCAAAATAGAACATATTCAGGTCACAAAACAAACCTTACACAATTGTAAAGAATTTAAATCATATGAAGTATGTTCTCAGATCATACTGTTTGGATTAGAAATCACTAACAAAAAGATAATGAAAAAAGCTCCCCAAACTCAAAAATCAAACAGCGCACTTCTAAATAACACATTCATCAAAAAGTAAGTCATATAAAATTAGATAATATGCAGAACTGATCAAAATTGAAAATATAACATATCAAAATTTGTGAAATGTAGCTAAAACAGTGGTTAAATAGAAAGGTATAGCATTTAATACTTTATTAAGAAAGAATAGACTCAAATCATTAAGATATGCTTCAACCTATGAAACTAGATCCAAACCAAACCAAATGATGAGAATGATAAAGATTATGACAAAAACAGTTTAAACTGAAATAGAAAAACAGAGGAGAAAATCAATGTAACAAAAACTGGTTCTTTGAAAAACATCAATAAAATTGACAACCTGTAACAAGACAAACAAAAGAGAAAAGACAAAAATTGCTAATATAATGAATGAAATATAGCCTACAGACATTAAAAGGATAAGTGAATACTCTGAAAAAACTATGTGCACATAAATTTAACTACATAGATAAAATGTATGAATTTCTAAAACCACAAGCTAGAAACACAAAGTGGACAAGAACAAAAATTAATTATTAGTTCAAAACATTCTGAAAAAAGTAAATTTTAGATCCTGACCATTTCACAAAAAAATCTACTACATATTTAAAAACTAAATAATATAAATTATACACAAATTATTTCAGTAAATAAAGAGATAGGGGCATATTCAACTCATTCTATGAGGCTAACATTATACCAATATTAAAACCATAGAAAGGAAGTCCAGAAAAACAAATCTACAGACCAATATATCATATAAACACACACACACACACACACACACAATCCACAACAAAATACTGTCAAATTAAATCAAGTAATGCTTTAAAAACAATACACTATGATCAACTGAAAATTACCCAAAGAATTCAGGATTAGTTCAAAATTGGAAAATTTTAAATGTAATGCACCATATTTATCTGTTATATATATCTGTTATATATATATATATCATATATAATGTATATATAATATATATGTATACATATATAAATACACACACACATATATAGAGGGTGCCAAGAAAATGTATACACATTTTAAGAAAGGGAAACTGTATTAAAATTGTAATAATATATATTGATAGCATAAGATAAATACAAGTCACATTCGACTTCCGCAATTACAAGAGGTGCTCAAAGTGGTTACTATCATTGTCCAGACACTTCTATTTTTTCTTTTTTTAAGATTTTATTGGGGAATTGGGGGAGGGGAACAGTGTTGGGGAATCGGGGAAGGGAGGGGAACAGACAAGTTGCTATCTTTTTTTTTTGTTCTTCAGTTTAGTTGCGGAGGACGTTGCTTCACTGGCCCATGTTGGTATCCTCATTGCTTTCTTCCCGGATGAGGCAGATCGGTCGCCGGCCTCTGGCTGGTCGCTCATAACAGCTATTGGCAGCTAGCTCATGCTGGCTGACGGCTGCTCATGTTGGCTGCCGACCACTCACAGTAGCCTATGGCAGACCACTGTAGCAGGGGCTACAGCTAACATCGTTACCGGGGCTCACACAGCCCAGCTCCAGATGGAGCTGTTGTTAACTGTAGAGGGCAGCGTCACTGGCCCTCATATGTGGGATCTGAACCGGGGCCGCTGGCATCCCAAAAACAGCTCTTAACCAATGCACCACTTGGCCGGCCCCAGACACTTCTGATTACGGAGAACTACTGCTTGAGAAACTTTGACCAAACTGTCCACTTGTATACAATTTTTTGTCATCCCCAGTATATATATATGTATTCATAGGAATGTGTGTGTGTGTCTGTGTGTGAATTGATACAGAAAAAGCATTTGGCGAAATCAAACAACTTTGAATGATAAACACTTTCAGCAAATGAGGAAGAGAAGATTTCTTTAACCTGAAACAGAGAATCTACAAAGAACCTACAGGTTATATCATATTTAATGGTAAATGTGAATGTATACCTTTTGAAATTGGGAATATAGAAGTACATACAACTCCACAACAACAACAAAATAATCCAATTTAAAAATGGGTAGAAGACCTGAACAGACACTCTCCCAAGAAAACATACAAGTGGCCAACAAGTATATGAAAGGATGCTTAACTTCCCTCTCTGTTAGGGAAATGCAAATCAAAACCACAATGAGATAAGACCTCTGCTTGTTAGAATAGCTTTATCAACAAGACAAGTAATAACAAGTGTTGGAGAGGTTGTAAAGAAAAAGGAACCCTCAGGGCCCGCCCAGTGGTGCGGTGGTTAAGAGCTGGCTTCGGCCCTCAAAAAAAAAAAAAAAAAAAAAGAAAAAGGAACCCTCATACACTGCTGATAGAAATAGAAATTGGTACAGCTGCTATGGAAAACAGTGTGGAGGTTCCTCAAAAAATAAGGGTAAAACTTTTTAGTTTGATGTAATCCCATATGTTTATTTTTTTCTTTTGCTTCCCTTGCCCAAGGGAATATATCAGTAAAGGAATTAGTAAGAGTAATGACTGCAAATTACTTCTTATATTTTCTTCTAGGAGTTTCATGGTTTTGGATCTTACATTTAACTCTTTAATCCATTTTGAATTTATTTTCATATATGGCATAAGGAGGTGGTCCAGCTTCATTTTTTTGTATGTGTCCATTCAGTTTTCCCAGCACCATTTATTAAATAGACTGTCTTTATCTCAATGTAAATTCTTGCTTCCACTGTCATAGATTAAATGACCTTATAGGTTTGGATTTATTTTGACACTCTCTATTTTGTTCTATTGATCTATGTGTCTGTTTTTATGCCAGTACCATGCTGTTTTGATTACTATAGCCTTGTAATATGAATTGATGTCAGGTAGCGTGATATCTTCCACTTTGTTCTTATTTCTCAAGATTGCCATAGCTATTCAGGGTCTTCCATGGTTCCATATAAATTTTAGGATTATTTGCTCTAGTTCTGTGAAAAATGTCCTTGGTAGTTTGATAGGGATTGCATTGAATCTATGTAGTGCCTTAGATAGCATGACATTTTAACTATATTAAATCGAGCATGGTATGTGTTTCCATTTTTATATATCTTCTTTAATTTTTTCACAGCAAAGGAAACCATCAATAAAACAAAAAGTCATCCTGAATTGGAGAAGATATTTGCCAATGATATATCTCATAAGGGGATAATGTCCAAAATTTATTAAAAACTCATACAATTCAACACCAAAAAACCAAACAACCCAATTAAAAAATGGGCAGAGGATATGAAGAGACTTTTCTCTAAAGAGGACATACAGATGGCCAACAGACCTATGAAAAAATGAGCAACATAACAAATAATTACAGAAATGCAAATAAAAACCATAATGGGATACCACCTCACTCCTGTCAGAATGGCTATTATCAATAAACCAACAAACAACAAGTGCTGGTGAGGATGTGGAGTAAAGGGAACCTCTCATGCACTGTTGGTGGGATAGCAGGTTGGTGCAGCAACTATGAAAAATAGTTTGGAGGTAGCTCAAAAAATTAAAAATGGAACTACTTTATGACCCAGCAATTCCACCCTTGGGTATCAATCCAGAGAAATCCAAAACACTAATTCAAAAGATATATATGCACTCCTATGTCTGTTGCAGTGCTAGTTACAAGACATGGAAACAACTGAAATGCCCATCAGTAGATGACTGGATAAATAAACTGGCAATTATACAATGGAGTATTACTCAGCCATAAAGAAGGATGAAATCTTACCATTTGCAACGACATGCATGGCCCTAGAGAATATTATGCTAAGTGAAATAAGTCAGACTGAGAAAGATAAATACCATATGATCTCACTTATTTGTGGAATCTAAAGAACAGAATAAATGAACAAACAAAATGGAAATAGACTCAGAGATATAAGAAAAAAACACGTGATGGTTGCTAGATGGGAGTGGCTGGAAATGGGGGAGAAGGTAAAGGAATTACACAGTACAAATTACAATATTGTCATGGGGATATGCAAGATAGTTTGGGAATATAATCAATAATATTGTAAAGATTTTGTAGGGTATCAGACAGGCACTTGTCATATTAGGGAAACTACTTCATGGACTCTATAGATGCCTGATCACTGAGCTGTACACTTGAAGCTGAATAATATTGAATGTCAACTATAAATTATATATATATTAATGGGATGTGGAGTGCAGCATAGAAAATATAGTCAATGGAATTATAACAGCTATATATGATGTTAGAGTGATAGTAGACTGGGGGGATTTTCACTTTGTGAGGGGTATAAATGTCTAACTATTACACCATTTTGTACACATGAAACTAATTATTTTTAAAGAAAACGAACAAAAAATAATTAAGGATAGAATTACTTTATAACACAAGAATTCCTCTTCTGGGTGTCTACCGAAAAAATCTGAACACATTTATCCATAAAATATATGTAGGACTTCCGGTAAAATGGCATAATAGACAGACGCTGTGCTAACTGCCTCCCAGGATCACACCAAAATTACAAACAAATTACATAACATTCAACCCTGGAGGTCCCCGGAACACTATATGAACAGAACCACTAAACGAAGAACTTAAAGAGGAGGCCACGTCAGGTCTGGTAGGATGGGCAGAGACGAGAGAGGGCGAACCCCGTGATGGAAGCCCCAGCGGTGGGGAGACTTCTCCGGTTGGGGGATAGACCCTCCGGCCGCACACCGAGCTCACCTGCCCAGAGTTCCTTTGCCGGGAAGAGGAGTTCTAAGATAGCTGGCAGTAAATTATTGAGGACTATCTTTGTTCAGCACGGTGGGGCTGAGAGCGGCTGGAGAATCAGTGGGGCCAGCGCACAGGCTTGCTCTCCAGTGAGCACTTACCTGGTTCCTGGTGGAGGGAGTAGCTGTGTGAGCCAGGCCCAGGAGCCTGCAGGGACGGACTGAACTGAGCACCTTTGGTGCAAAGGCTGGAGGTTTTTGGACTATTGTTCCCTGGTGTGGAGCCTGCATGCGAGTGGTATACAGGAGGACGCCATTTTGTCAGGGTTGGGCCCTCCCACAGAGGGTCAGGTTCATGACCTCATTGGTCTGGTGGAATTGGCGCAGAAGTGCATGTGTGCATGTGCACGCATGCAGCCTTGGATCACCACCCTCCGCTCAGCTTACACTGCATTGCCAGGGAAACGTTGGTTGGGTGCCCTCCGGCTCCAACAGGCTGCTCACTGAGACGCAGGAGTGTGCAAGCCGCCTCGGGTCCCAGCTCTCCGCACTGCGCTTGCAGAGTTGCCAGGTTGGTGATTGGTTGTCAGGCTGCTCAGCCTGATCTGTGAGCGACTGATTGGGACAGGCTGAGACTGGGAGTTTTCCTGGGAGTGTTGGGCCGTGAGCTGTGTGCCTGTGTGATCCAGCCAGGGCTCTCCTGGTGATCTGTGTAATACATCAAAGCAATCCCAGAGCAACAGCCAGAATAGGGAAACAAGGAAACATGTCACAAGTAAAAGATCAGAAGAAACCTCTAGAAATGGAACCAAATGAAACAGAGGGATCCAACCTTTCAGAGACAGAGTTTAGAACACTGATGATAAGAATGTTTAAGGAACTCAGTGAGGACATAATGAAGGATAGAGAAATCATAAAAAAACAACCAGTTAGAACTAAAGAATACAATAACTGAAATGAAGAACACATTCGAAGGAATCACCAGTAGAATAAGTGAAGCAGAGGAGCAGATCAGAGATTTCTAAGACGAAATAGCAGAAATCAACCAGTTGGCACAACAAGAAGACTGAAGAATAAAAATCAATGAAAATAGTTTAAGAGCCCTACGGGACAAGATGAGGCACAACCACCTTCGACTCATAGGAATACCAGAAGGAGAAGAGAAGAATCAAGGGGTTGAGAATGTATTTGAAAAAATAATGACTGAAAACTTCCCTACCCTGGTGAAGGAAATCAACATACATGCCCAGGAAGTGCAGAGGGTTCCAAACAAGCTGAACCCATACAGGTCCATACCAAGACACATCATAGTTAAAATGGCAAAGGTTAAAGACAGAGACAGAATCCTTAAAGCAGCAAGAGAAAGACAGCAGGTTACATACAAAGGAACTCCTGTTAGAATAACACCTGATTTGTTTACAGAAACTCTGCAGGCCAGAAGGGAGTGGCAGGAGATATTCAAAGTGACACAAAATAAAGGCCTACAACCAAGATTGCTCTACCCAGCATGGCTATCACTTAAAATTGAAGGAGAAATAAAGAGTTTCTCAGAAAAGAATAAGCTTAAGGAATTCATTACCACGAAGCGAGCATTGCAAGAAATGTTAAAAGGGCTTTTTTTAAACGAAAGAAAGGGGTAAACGAGCTAACCCAGGAAGACCAGGAATACAAATAACGGAATGGCAACACATATGCACCTATCAATAATCATTTTAAGTGTGAATGGGCTAAATGCTCCAATCAAAAGACAGAGAGTGGCTGAGTGGATAAGAAAATAGGACACATGTATATACTGTTTACAGATGGAATAAGATATTTCATGCAAATGGAAATGAGAAAAAAAAAAGCTGGAGTACCAATACTTATTTTAGAAAGAATAGACTTTAAAGTGACTACAATAAAAGACAAAGAAGGGCACTATAACCCTAATAAACATCTATGCACCCAACATAAGAACTCCTAATTACATATAACAGATTTAGCAGATATAAGGACAGAGATCAACAATAACATTGTCATAGTAGGGGAATTCAACACCGCATTGTCACCAATGGACAGATCTTTTATTCAGAAAATCAACACAGAAAGAGGGGCCTTAAATGACACTTTAGACAAGCTGGACTTCGTTGATATTTTTAGATAATTTCACCCTGAAAAAACAGAATATACATTCTTCTTAAGTACACATGGGAAATTTTCCAAGATAGACCACGTTAGGCCACAAAACAAGTGTCAGTAAATTTAAGAAAATTGAAGTCATATCAAGCAGATATAAAGGAAAAACTATTGGTTGCTGGCTGGGAGGGAGTGGGGATGTGGGAGAGCAGGAAGGTTTTGGACAGTGTAGGTGGGTGACTACAATGTTGCCGCAGGGATATGGGGGCAGTTCTGGGAATATATTTGATAATGTGAAGACACTATTATGTTAAGTGAAATAAGTCAGTCGGAGAAAGACAAGTACCATATGATCTCACTTATATGTGGAATCTGAAAAACTGAATGAACAATGAAAGTAAACAGACTTATAGATATAGGCGAAAAACTGAGGGTTGCTAGTTGGAAGGGGATGGGTATAAGGGGGAAGGGGAAGGGATTAGACAGCATAAATAGACAACTACAATATTGCTACAGGGATATTAAACACATTTTGGGGAATATAATAATGTAAAAATTTTGTGGCTTGTCAGATAGTCACATGTCTTGTTAGGGAGACCACTTCATGGATGGAGTAGAGGCTTGATCACCGCCCTGTACACCTGAAGCTGATGTTGTATAATATTGTGTGCTAACTGTGACTGAATATATAGATAGTCATGGGATGTGGAGTACACTGTGGAAGGGATTCAAAGGAAATGTAATAGATATGTATGATATGGGGGGGAGTGGGGTGGCAAACTGGGGGAGGGGTCTGTCACTTTGGGGGGTAAAGAGTATAACTATTGCATTGTGTTGTACACCTGAATCTAATAAAAAAAATAGAAAAAAAAATATATGTACCCAGGGCCAGCCGAGTGGCGCAGTGGTTAAGAGCTGTCTTGGGATGCCAGAGGCCCTGGTTCGGGTCCCACATATGAGGGCCAGTGACACTGCCCTCACAATAAATAAATTAATTAATTTAAATATATATATATATATATATATATATATATATATATATCCCTATGTTCATTGTAGCATTATTCATGGTAGCCAAGACATGAAAACAACCAAAGTGTCCTTCGATAGATGATTGGATAAAGATATGGTACATATATACAGTAGAATATAACTCAACCATAAAAAAAGATGAAATACTGCCATTTGTGACAACATGGATGGATCTTGAGATTATCATGCTAAGTGAAATAAATCATACAGAAAAAGCCGAGAACCATACGATTTCAATTATATGTGGGAACTAAAACTAAATGCAACAAATGAACAATACAAACAAACAAAATCTCATAGACACAGACAGCAATGTAGTGGTTACAAGAAGGAAAGGGGGGAGGGGCAAGATAGTAAAAGATAAAGGGGGTCAAATATATGGTGATGGAAAAGATTTGTCTCTGACTTTGGGTGGTGAACACACAATGCAATATGTAGATGATGTATTATAGAATTGTACGGTTGAAACCTGTAAAATTGTATTAACAAATTTTGCCCCAATAAATTCAATAAAATAAATAACATAAAATATATTTAGCACTGGAAAAGAAAAGAAAAAGAACTGCATTAAGTCCCTTTACATAAAAAACTGTAATTACAGATTTTTAAATTTCAGTAGTTGGTTTAAGCAATGAGCTGATAAATTAATGGAATCTCGAGGATTAAATGGTGACTGCTTTTTCAAAATGTGAAATTAAAATGTAAAATTTACTTTCATCTAAGTGCTACATCTATCAGATCATGTTATATTTTTTATCAAAATTAATGAATTTTAAACAGTATATTTTGCAAATATATTTTTGCAAAAGGCCACAATCACATATATGTAATGCAACTGCCAGTTCAAATTCTACTTCAAAACTCCAACCATATTCCACTAAGTTAACTTACAAATAAACATAATTTTAAAATAAACATTGCCATCTAAAATCAAGTATTTTACCCATAATATTACAATAAGTTTTCTATAATTTATACACTCTTATTTAGAGTGATGTATGATCATTAGTCTAAACTTCAGTAAGACATAATATTGGTTATCCGTATGGCAGAACTGTAATACAGTTTTAAGAAAATACATATGAAATGTTTTTCTTTGCCACATAATCTTTTCATTTAAGAACATGTATATAGTGAAAATTTTGGACATCTATCCTTTACAGTTAAATATAGAAAGAGACAAACTAATTTATATCCAAAACTAACATTTGACAAAATCTGAATCAGACATTAATTTCATACTAAAGCAATTTTCAGCCATCATGGTGGTGATCAGAATTCAAGTTTTCCTTTTCAAGATATTTACTGCTCATATTTTAAATAGGTGTTATTTGTACTCAATATATCATTGTGATACATGGTTGAGTTAGACTCTCTGAGTTTAAGAGAAAGTTGTTCTTAGCAGAATTCATTATGCATCATTGTGCATTATGCAGTTTTTAATAAAACTGAAACAGTCCTTAGACACACCGGTGAAAACTGGCTTATGCAAAAAGACAGATGTTGCTGCATTTTCATAGTCTGGCACTTTTGTAAATGTAATCCTCATTTAGTTAACCTATGAAAGAAAAATTATTTATACCTTGCTAATTTAGACTTTCATATAATAGTAAATGTAAGAAAAAGGAACTGTAGTCCCTATTGTAGCTTTTATCAATTTTGTCAAAAGTGATAGCTTTATAATATTACTCAGAAATGGAAAAGGAAACATACAGAGATTTTAAAATCTCTTTTCTGTCATATTTAACACATGTACTAAGAAACCAATGTGAGAAGTCAGAGTTTTTAGAAACTGAGTATATAAATATTATTTTGGTGGATGTGGTATCTAGGTTTTGAAGTCTTACTATAAGCTTGTGGGCACATGACTTGGCTCATAACCTTATGATTCAAAAAAGAAGACTATTTTCAGTTGTAATTTTCAGAGAAATTTTGATAAAATATATTTTGTACTCAGTTATGTAACTTCCTATATAAATAAACCTCTACATTACAAGTGCAAAGCATGAAGCTGATATTATAATCTTATACATTAAAAGGGAATATAAAATTTTGTGACATAATCCTTATTCAACCCTCCAGTTTAAATATCAAAAGTTACTGTGATTTTTTTTTTTATTTGTGGTGAATTTGTCTCTGGTTACGAAATGCCTAGCAATTTTTCTCAGTTAAAAATTCAACATAGACATCAACAATATGGCTGAATAATATGTTCTCTGATGGTATTCCCACTGGACAGCAATACTCTGGCATCCTTCTATGGACAAAAGTATGTAGGTGGGAGCTTTGGGATTGAGGTAGGAATTTGAAACCCCAGTGCTGTCCAAGAGTGAGCAGAGACATTCCAGAAAGCACGCTTACACCAAGGTAGCTCAGCTGGAGCCACTGTAGGCCATGGTCCTGTCAAAAGCACCATATGCTAAGGGACCTGGGAAAAGCCATTTCCACCTTTGCATTGGGTTGTGGGAATACAGACCTTGGTTCAGCTGTTGACAATGTTGTGGCCTGGGAACTGACTGGTTCTAGCCCCTCTTGGCTATAGTTTTGGAGCCTTTGAAAGTAATCCAAACAAATTCAATCAGGACATATATTCTAAAAGGACTCCATCCTGAATCAGCAGCATTCTGTGGACAATCCTGCTGGCAAAGGGACCCAACAGGAGACACCACCATCTGTGCCATTCTGACAAAATTTAATACTCTTTTATAATAAAAGCTCTCAATAAATTGGGTATAGCAGAAATATACTTCAGCATAATAAATACTATGTATGGAAAACCCACAGCTAACATCATTCTCAATGGTAAAAATATGAAAAATTTTTCTCAAAAATCAGGAATAAGACAATTCAACCTAGTATGGAAAGTCTTAGCTAGACCAATTAAGAAAGAAAAGGAAATTAAAAGCATCCAAATCAGAAAGAAAGAAGGAAAACTATCTCTGTTTGTAGATGGCATGACCTTATATAGAAAACACTACAGACTCTACCAAGTAACTGTTAGAACTAATAAATAATTAGTAAATAGTAAAGTTATAGGATACAAAATCAACATAAAGAAATCAGTTACATTGTAATACAGTAACAACTATTTGAAAAAGAAATAAAGAAAGCAACCCCATTTAAAACAGTATCAAAAACAATAAAATACACAGGAATAAATTTAATCAAGGAAGTGAAAATTCTGTGCACTAAAAACTATAAGACATTGATGCAAGAAATTGAAGAAAACACAAATAAATAGAAAGCTATTCCATATTCATGGATAAGAAGAATTAATTTTGTCAAAATGTCCATAAAATTGAAAGTGATCTATAGATTCAATGCAATCCCTATCAACATTCCAATAACATTTTTCATAAAAATAGAAAACCTAAAATTTCTATGGAATCACAAAAGACCCTGAATAACAAAAATAATCTTGAGAAAGAACAAGATGGAAATGGAGGCATCACATTTCCTGATTTCAAACTGTATTACAAACTTATAGTATTAAAAACTGTGTGGCAATGGCATAAAAACAGATCAATTTAACAGAATTAAGATACTCAAAATAAACCCATGCATATATAGTCAACTAATATTTGACAAGGAAGCCAAGAATACCCAGTGGGGAAAGGTGAGACTTTTCAATAAATTGTGCTTGAACAACTGTATAGTCACATGTAAAATAATGCAACTGGAGCCTTATCTTACACCACTCACAAAAAGTAACTTTAAATGGATTACAGACTTAAATGTAAGACATGAAGCTCTAAAAGTCTTTTATATTTCTGAAGTAATTGGATAATGATACTGATACCTTATTTACCAAAACAGCAATGGGTATCATTTTGAGAATGTCTTTAGAGTATGGATTAATTAATCCTAGGGCTTTTTCTCACTCTGATCCATGGACTACAACTACTTCTGCATGTCAGTAAATAGTGAACCATATGCTCCTTGATGTTAGGGACTCTGTTTTGTTCATCATTATACAGATAAACACTTCATTTAATACTTGGTTATAGAAGAAAGTAGGCAAAAGAGATTTTGGCATCTTATAATTCTCCTTTTGATCCAGAGGCAAGCATGTAGGGACTGCTCCAAATGCCAAAATTAACAACAAAGAAAGCATTCACCTCTGAAGACTTTACCCATCCATCCTTAAGGTTTGATTAAATGAACATGACAGTCATTGGAAGGTCCCAGTAGGCAGGGAAATTTCCCTACAAGTTAGGTCTCAAATGCCAAATATGCTCTTGTAGTTCTAAAAATAAAGTAACATAAAATTAAGTAAAATCATTAAAAATAAATGCATATAAATGTTCATCGGAAAAGTATATTTCCATTGCAATGAAAGCACCACAGTTAGGCACTGAATGCTGGTTGTTACAAGGCTGAGAGATAGGCGAAGTTTGTCAAAATTTCTCCTTGGGGCATCCACAAGGATCTCAGATTTGAAGTTTTAAATTTTTTTCTCCCTCCCAAGATTCTGCTTTTTTTCAGCAGACCTAAGAGAAATAATAATCATAATAATAGTAATAATAATAATAAAACTTTTTTTCTTTCAGATAAGACAGAGTAAACAATTAGGTCAGGAGCAACCGTATACAATCTTGTTCAGTGCCCTACATTAAATAGATTCTATCTGGGGTGAAGTATCAGTTAAAAAAAAAAAAAAAAACTAGGTGAGGCCAGCCGAGTGGAGCAGTGGTTAAGAGCTGGCTTGGGATGCCAGCAGCCCTGGTTCGGATCCCACATGTGAGGGCCAGTGACACTGCCCTCTACAGCTAACAACAGCTCCATCTGGAGCTGGGCTGCTGTGAGTCCCTGGGGACGGCATAGCTGCAGCCCCTGCTGCAGTGAGCTGCCATAGGCTACAGCGAATGGCTGGCAGCCAGCGTGAGGGGCTGGCAGCCAGCGTGAGGGGCTGGCAGCCAGAGTGAGCTGCCAAGAGCCACTGTGAGTGGCCATCTAGAGGCTGGCGACCAATCTGCCTCACCCGAGAAGAGCGCAATGATGATACCAACATGGGCCAGTGAAGCAATGTCCTCCACAAGTAGACTGAAGAATAAAAGGACAGCAACTTGTCTGTTCTCCTCCCCCAGTTCCCCAATAAAATCTTTAAAAAAAAACCCACAAGGGCTGGCCAGGTGGCACAGTGGTTAAGCGCTGGCTTTGGAAGCCAGCGGCCCTGGTTCGGGTCCCACATGTGAGGGCCCGTGACACTGCCCTCAAAAAAAAAAAAAAAACCAAACAAACAAAAAACCACAATGAGATATCAACTCACTTCTGTTAGAATGGCTATCATCAACAAGACAAATAATAAGTGCTGGAGATGCTGTGCAGAAAAAGGAACTCTCCTGCACTCTTGGTGTGAATGCAGACTGGTGCTGCCATTATGGAAGGCAGTGTGGAGGTTCCTCAAAAAATTAGGAATATAATTACTGTATGACCCAGCAATCCCTTTCTTGGATATCTACCCCAAAAATCTGAAAACATTTAACCGTAAATATATATGTGCTCTGATGTTCATTGCAACTTTATTTATGGTGGCCAAGACATGGAGACAACCAAACTATCCTTCAACAGATGACTGGGTAAAGAAGATGTAGTATATATACACAATGGAATACTACTCTGTCATAAGAAAAGATGAAATAGTGCCGTTTTCGACAACATGGGTGGATCTTGAGATTATTATGTTACGCGAAATAAGTCAGACAGAAAATGTCGAGAACCATATGACTTCACTGATATGTTGGATATGCAACAAAGAAACAAGACAAACAAATAAAGAACACAAACTCATAGACACCAACACTAGTTTAGTGGTTACCAGAGGCTAAGGGGGGACAGGGGTGATAGAAGAGGGAAAACAGAGTCAAATATATGATAATGGAAGGAGAACTGACTCTGGGTGGTAAACACACAATCTGATATATAGATGATGTATTACAGAATTGTACACTTGAAACCTATATAATTTTACTAAGAATTGTCACCCCAATAAATTTCAATTAAAAAGAAAAGAAAAGACATATGCATCTGTATGTTCATTGCAGTATTATTTACAAAAGGCAAGATATGGAAGCAGTCTAAGTGTCCATCAATAGATGAATGGATAAAAGTGGTACATATATACAATGGAATATTACTCAGCCATAAAAGAGAATGAAATCTTCAAACAACATGGATGGACCTAGAGTGTATTATGTTATGTGAAATAAGTCAGATAGTGAAATAAAATATCATATGATTTCAGTTATATGTGTAATTTAAAAAACAAAATAAATGAACAAACAAAACAAACAAACTCACAGGTAGTGAGAACATTTTGATGGTTGCCAGACTGCAGGGGCTTGAGGTGGTGAATAAAAAAGGGTAAGGAACTAAGAAGTACAAATTGGTAGTTTCAAAATTGTCATAGGAGGTGTATATTATAGCACAGGGAATATAGTCAGTAATAGTGTAATAAGAATGTATGGTGTCAGATGGGTATTAGATTAATCTGGGTGATCACTTAGTAAGTTATATAAATGTCTAATCACTATATTGTACACCTAAAACTAATATAATATCGTATGTTAAGTGTAATTTAATTTTTTAAAAAAAGAAAATATTCCTATCATACATTTAGTATGATATCATAATTAAAAGCATGCAAAAAGAATAAAACTGGACCATTATTTTACACTATAAATAAAAATCAACTCAAAATTGATTAAATACTTGAACATAAGATTTAAAACTGTAAAACCCCTAGAAGAAAACATAAAAAGTAATCTCCTTGAAATTTATGTCAATGTAAAAAGGTCCATACCTATATATAATCTTTTTCAGTTTATTTTAACCAAACTATGACATGTGGGGCAGCAAAATCTCAAATACTCCAGAGAATGATAATCTAGCAGTTATACATTTGGAATTATTACATGAAGGTGAGAGAATGCAAAACAAGGGAATCCTTATGTTTGAGTTATAGAATAGGTAACTAGATTGTGTGCTGCCTTGAAGGTGGTTATGCCTCTGAGAAGCCTGGAAAAGAGGATTACTTCTGGCATTTCAAAGGTGTTTTAACCTAGATCCACAAGAACAATAGGCAGAACTTGCTTAAGGCAAAACTACATCTTTTGTAGGCCTGGAGCATGACTATCCACCATGACCTGCACAGTTAGAAATTTATGATTAGATCACCCTCTGAGGTGACTTTGGATCACTGAACTTGTCAGATTTATTACGTAACCCCTTTTTCATTCACATTGGTCTTAGAAATGACTTTT
The DNA here is from genome assembly GCA_033961575.1 of Aselliscus stoliczkanus. NCBI lineage: Eukaryota > Metazoa > Chordata > Mammalia > Chiroptera > Hipposideridae > Aselliscus > Aselliscus stoliczkanus. The sequence goes on along the minus strand of CM066737.1, from coordinate 69,699,675 downwards.
TGGATTTGACACCAAAAGCAAAGGCAACAAGAGCAAAAATAAATAAGTGGTACTACATCAAACTAAAATGTTTGTGGACAGCAAGGAAAACCTTCAACATGAAAAGGCAACATATGGAATGGGAGAAAATATTTGCAAACCACATATCTGACAAGGAGTTAGTATTCCACATATACAAGGAAATCATACAACTTAATAGCAAGAAAACCAAATATCCCGATTAAAAAATGGACAAAAGACCTGAATAGACATTTTCCTAAAGAAGACATACAAATGGCCTTCAGGTAGATGAAATAGTGCCCAACATCATTAATTATTAAAGAAATAAAATTAAAAGCACAATATGATATCACCTCATACCTATTAAGATGTCTATTATACCGAAGACAAATGCTAAGTGTTGGTGAGGATATGGACAAAATGGAACACTGGTAAACTGTAGGTGGGAATGTACATTTGTATAACCACTATGGAATACAGTATACAGGTTTCTCAAGAAATTAAAAATAAGCTATCTATCATGTGATCCAGCAATACCATATCATGGTTTATAGCCAAAGGAAACAAAACCATTATCGCAAAGAGACATCTGTGTTTCTATTTTCATAACAGCATTATTTACAATAGCCAAGGTATCAAATCAACTCAAATGTCCATTGATTGATAAAAGGATAAAGAAAACGCCGTAATGAAAAGAAGGAAATACTGTAGTTCATGACAATATAATTGGAAGGTGTTATGCTAAGTGAAATAAGTCATATATAGAGAGACAAATACCATATGGTATCATTTAACATGTGGAATGAAAAAAAAGAGGCCAAGTTATAGAAACAGAGAGTGGAAACCATGCTAGGGGCTGCATAGTGGAGAAAATAGGAAGAGGTTGGTCAAAAAATATAAACTTTGGGCCAGCCGAGCTGGCTTGGGACGCCAGTGGCCCTGGTTCGGATCCCACATATGAGGGTCAGTGACACTGCCCTCTAAAAAACAAATATATATATATATATATATATATATATATATATATATATATATATATATATAGATGAACTTTTAGTTATAAGGTGAATAATGTCTGAGGTTCTAATGTATAACAGAGTGACTATAGTTTATAACAGTGTTGAATAATTGAAATTTGGTAAGAGTCGAACTTAAATGTTCTTACAAGTAAAGGTAAATATGGGGGAAAAGTGGGCAAAAACTTGACTGGTCATGTCACAAAAGTGGCTATACTCATGGTTGATAAGTACATTAAAAGATATTCAATGTCATTAGTTTTCAAATAAATGCAAATTAAAACCAGAATAAGATGATACTAAATAGCCACTGAAATTATTAAAATTAAAAAGCTGATATACCATGTGTTGGAAAAATATGGAGCTATGAAATTCACATACAATCCTGAATGGAATATAAAATGGCACAGTGATTCTGGAAAACTATTTTGTACTTTCTTGTAAAGTGTGTATAAAGTTAAAGGTGTATAAAGTTAAATATACACCCACATGATAACCAATCATTTCCAAGTATTTAATGTAGAACTATGAGGACATGTGTTCACAAGCAAAAAAATATACACAAAAATACCTATATAAAAATATTCACAATTTTACTTATTATAGCCCCAAACCAGAAATACCCAAACACCAATTAACTGGACAATGGACAAACAAGTTTGTATGGTACATTCATATAATATAGTTCTACTCAGCAAAAAAAGGAATCAACTATCAATTGGTAGATAGTCAACATCAATTAATCTCAAAAATATTATATTGTGGGACAGAGGCCAGATAAAAAGGTATATGCTGTGTGATTTCATTTATGTAAAGTTCTAGAATATGCCATACTAATATATATTTGGTGAACCAAATCAGAGTTTATTTGCCTCTAGGGAGTGGATTGATTAGAAAGGGACATTAAGTCACACGCAAGTAGAAATGTTCTGCATCTTCACTGGGGTGTTTGGTGGATGAACTATGATCAAAATTTATCAAACTGTAAATTTTATTGTATGTGAATTATACCTCCATTTAAAAATTACCAATCAAAAACAAAGAGTGAAAATTGCAACTGCCAACACCTAATTGAAAATAGGTAAGCTATGCCTTCTCACAACCAAATGCTACCTCCTTTCTAAGTTAAACTTAATTAAAGAAAGAGACAGAGACAAAGAGAAAAGCAAATCCAGTAAAAAATATGTGTAAGTTTGTTTGAGAAGTATTATATTTATTTCACTATTGTGAAATCAATAATACTTGTACTTTTAAAACTTGTAAGTACCAATCAGTTCTATTTCCAAAATCAATTTATTCTTTACAGAAGCTTCTTGAAATACCTTAGATCACTATTTTCATATATTTCACATATTTCAATAATGACATTTAATTTTTGAGGATATGTATAGTAAAACTTTTCTCTTATGTGTCTTGCTTTTCCATTAAGGAACACTAACTATATCTATAAAACACTCGAAAGTTTACCCTAGGGTTAATTGAAGAGTAATATAATAACCAATTTTCTGCATTTCAGATTGCTTGTATTATTTTAGGCAGAAACCATTCAGGTTGTAGGGGTCACTAATGTTAATTTCACAAGTATTTATTGAAGCAATGTAAGGAATATACTTAATTTTTGTAGAAGCCCTGCATTAATGCAGGAGAGTCGTTGCAGGTGAAATCTACAAACTAAGGCAGATGCTAATGTTTATTGAGTGTTGTCTGCGTGCTGGAACTGTAACCCTTTTATATTGTAGTAACTGACATAATCCTTACATAAGCCTGTGAGGTATGTTCTTTAAAAATAAACTGAGGCACACAGAATTTTAGTCTGTTTCCAGAGGGCATACAGAGTAGCAGAATAGGGATTTGAACCCGAGAAGAATTACAATCATTAAGTTTTGGAGTCTATATCTAATTACAAACCTTAGATCAGTGATTCACAAAACTTGGCTGCATATCACCCTTCCTTCAAGAGCAGAAAAAAAAAATTGTTTCCTGGCATTTCTGACATGAGGCCTGGAAATCTTTTTGTTTGTTTGGTTTGTGGTTTTCAGTTTTTGCTTTTTTTTTTTTTTCCAGAAGAATCTGAGGTAATTATAATGATAAGATGGGTGTGGGAATAACTGGTTTAGGTCATTCCAGAAACTTAATCAGCACCAGAATTTCCTATCAATGCCACCAATATTCTGCCCCTTATTCAAAAGAGGATGGAATGCATTTTCTAGTGGAAAATTATAATGATTTGGTTTAGAGTAAAAGTCTGATCAACATAACATATTTGAAAAACTATGTTTTCTATTTTGGCTCAGAGTATGTTTTTTCCCATAGTCACTTCCATTGACATATTTCCAACTATCTTTACTGGTGAGCTTGGTCCTTAATAAGATTCATATTGTTACTTATTTGCATTCTTTCACAAATAAATGACTGACAGCCTCCAAATTATTTCTCCTATCTCAATATCTGCCTCATTTTCTTTGATCAAATACCTGACAATCTATATATGTATTTCTAAAACCTTTATTTCAATTATCAATATATCAATATATTTTTTAAAAATGTATTATAAACAAACAAACAAACTTGTTATCAAATGCCTTGTCAATTCAATTAAATCCAACCTATTAGTGTGGTGAAAATATCTTCTCTGCTCTTTTGGTTAGGGTTTAATATTCTTGTAAAGATAAAAGATTTGCCAGTTAGGAGGATATTTCTTTCTTTTCTGTTGACAGGCTTTCAGAATATCAGTGTTAATTGGTTCTTCCCATGGAGAATAAAGCCTTTCCGAGTCTTAAGTAACTATTCCTTTTACTGCTCATCATGCTAATTTATAAACAGTTGACAATATACACTTTCTTGTGTTCAATTTTGTTGGCATCTTTGATGTTTTCTATGAGTCACTGTATAAAACTGTGAGAGGTTCCTTTTTCACTATTGTCATTTTCAAAGTATACTTATTTTTTTTTAACGGTGAGGGAGGAAAATAGCACTTTCATTCTGAGGAAAAGATCTTACAAATGAATATTTTGACCAAAGTTTATTTTAATTTGTATTGAGTTGTAACTTTTCACTGCACTTCTCCACTTCTGTTTAGAAACAAGAATATCTTTACCCAGAAAGTCATAAAGCTTCAAATTGTTTCTGAAAAATATTATTTCATAATGGTGACATAACTCAAAAAGGCCTTTTGACCTTGGCTTTTAAGTTATTGACATTGTCTTGTTAAAAACCACACACTTTAGAAAGGATGTAAAAGGCTAAGTAACTTGTTAACCTAATGTTAAAAAGCAGTCTTCCCAGCAAAGGTTATTTTTTCTGTGCCTTTTGTTTCCAGTAATGTTTTCTTTATTCATATAACATTAATAACAACTAAACTTCATTTACACAAATAGGCAATAAAAATAAAAGAAAGATTTTGACCTACACTGTTTACTATGTTGTTCAAGTGAAATATGTTAACATTATATATTTTAGTATAAGGAAAGGCACAATTTTGTTTTATTTTCACAGTTTTGATTTGTGGTACATGAGTGATGGCTCTTGTCATCACAAGTTTAACTTTAAAAATATTCTTAACTCAAATTTTGAAAAATGTAGCCAACTATAACATATTTTAACATTTAGGAGTATGGAAAACAAACAACTACCAAAATGATCTAAGCTTTTAATACTATTGTTGTTGTTGTTGTTAGTTATCAATCTGTATTTTAACAGACTTATTGTAATTGTTTCCCCATGGAAATAATTGGGAAAACATGGAGAATTAGGTTATTCATGCTTTAGAAAACAAAGAATATATTGCTCTCACTTTGAGCTTTTTGCTCTCAAAGCTTTTGTTTACTTAACTATTGATATTTAAAACATCTTCTCAGGGCCAGCCGAATGGCTCAGTTGGTTAAGAATGCACTTAAGAGTGCGAGCTGAGCTCTGAGCAACAGCAGTTGGATGCCCAGCCTGAGTTGAGCTGCCACTGAGCTGCCAACAGGTGGCAGGATTGCTCAGCTAAAAAAAAAAAAAGTAAAGTTCTAAAACATCTTCTCAAGGGGAGTTATTTATATTATTCACCTCTCTTCTAGCAAAGCCTCACATTCTTTCAACTAAGACTTCTTTTCAGATTTAATTAATATATTTCCTGGGGGAAAATAACAGATTCCAAGGTACTGAGCAATTAATCTGGTGCTATTAACTATCCATGAAGTTTGCTCAACATGCCAGTTCTATCTAACAAGTTCTTCAATCATGGTTTTTCACTTGAACTTATCAACATGGCCTCTACCATTAAGCAACTTACTTTATGGGTGATGAACTCTGATTTTAGTAGAAAATAACTAAATATTGATAATATATAATTGTGAAATTGATTTATATAAACTTAATACTATGCTAATTCAGATAATGGTTAATTCACTATATCAGAAAATGCTTCATAGAGGAGCTCGGCATTGAGCTGGGCACTACAGAAAACAAGTAGTAATTGGAAGTTCAAAGACGTGTAAGGTTCTCTACAATGAGATAACCTAAGTTCAATTAAATTAATGAAGGCAAATTAGAGAAGACTATAATGTAATAAGTAGCAATGTTTAAACTTGCCTTCATTAAAGATTTATATTTTTGTGTTGACCTAAAAATAAAAAGCCAAAGTGAGAGGCAACAAGCATTTACTTGAGATCACAGAATTGCAATTCTGGAGCAGAGATTCAATCAGAAACCCAAATTGTGTCCCAATTACAAGTTGAAGACAAGGAGTGTTATGAGAAAAGGAAGGGAGATAATTACACAAATAGAAGAAAGGAATTTCTATTGGTGCTAACAAGCTGTGTTACCCTTTAGCTATACATAGTGGTTATGGATGGATTTTATTTTCAGAAAGGGAGTCAATAACCATCAGTCTTTTTTGTCAAGATGTCTACTTCCTTGTTAGCTTTGTAAACAGTAATTTGTAAGACAATGTTGACTGGGCCCAGTCCAAAGGTTATTTTGCCCAGTTTAAACATTTGAAAGGTTCAAGGAGCAAGATGTAAAAGCAGTTCCTCTGGAATAGCTGCTGTTGCTCTATTTTAAAATGGTTCAACTCATATCAACTTTTCATATTAGATAGATAGATAGATAGATAGATAGATGTAGCTATAGATATATAATTATATATGTATATTGGAATGTTTGCTGGTGGTGTGCTACTTCAGATACTAAATTATCTCTATGCTTAATCCAGCTCTGTTAAAGTAGTGGAATAAAATAAAGGATAAATAGGAATTCTTACTAGTGATGTGGTTTCTAATTCTCCCCCCAAAAACCAAAGACACAGAATAGTATAGAAATAGTCAGTGGTTACTCTGGGTGCAGCTAGTTCTGTTGTCACGGCAAAGCCTGGGATGTCAACCCAAACAGATTAAATGTTAATCTAATGCTAGACAGAGACCTCTGTTGAGTCAATGAGACTTAGATTCTTAGAACACATGGAAATGTTTCAGTATGTGGATTTATGTTGGGAGCCATCAGCACCCCAATATATGACGAGGTTTTATGGTCGGTTATAGTCTCCACTCCTGTGAACCCATGTGCCTTTTCTCTACATCAGATCCTATAGGAGACAGTACTTTCACTGTATTTATAGCAAGTTCCTGTGGTACCCCAATGAGATAACTTTGCAGCCAACGATGGGTTAAGATCTCCTAGAAAAGAGGGGAGACAACTTAAGCCAGGCAGTAGTTCTATGGGGACCCCAGGACTAAGAAATAGGGGACTCAAGCCCCTTGGAAACAGAGGCCCAGACCCGTGGCCACATAAGCCAAAAAGCCCGGCTACGAGAAACTGATAATAACATCAATCTGTTAAGCTCATTTGCCTAAGATAATCACAGTGAAAAGTCTCCTTGGAGACTTATAGTCTCCAGGCCATGAAAGTTCCCATAAGAGACAACTTGCTGACCATAAGTTATGTTAATCAATAGCCTTAATTGGATTCTTTGCCTTGCATGTTGTTGTAGCAACAGACACTGAAGATTTAGCTCAAGTATACGCCCTGTGAGTCTTACCGCTGGAATCTGGGACTAGATAGTCAAGGTAGTCATGGTAACCATTCTTCAGGTGATATGTAGAAACTGAGTCTGGGTCATAAAGAGATTATCATAGATGAGATTATCCTTAAATGTAGAAAAGGTCACAGTGTGCCCTGGGGAGAACAATTATAAGGAAGTAAAGACTGAAAGTCTTAAGAAAGAAAAATACCTCAAAACTATGTGGAACTTAAACTTGTGATTGGATAATGGTCAAAAGTCCTTATAAAGAGGATATGTTATTGCAATAAAGTTGTGACACTATGAAACTCCCCCAGTGTCTCCACTCCTTTCTTTCCCCTCGTTGACTCCGTCTCCACTTGAGGGAACCCCTGGACTCCTTGGAGTCTGGACCCCTGCAGATTTAAGAACACATACGCTTATACTATCAAGAGTATAACCACCCCATGAGCTCATGGCATTTCAATAGGTCAGTTCAATAAGAGAAAAATCTAATGACTATGCCACTCTCACTCAGCTGGACGTTCCCCTCAAATCACAGCTATTGATACAGCATACTGATTTTCTACTTTGTTTTAAGAATCAACTCATAATAGGTATAGCTGAATACTGTTGAACAAGTCTTGTGTAGGATTATCAGATGGTTGCACCAAGGTTAGGGAAGCAGATGTTTTTCATGAATTGTTTATATGGAAAATTTCAGTTATTCTTATAATGGAACTAAAGGGGTAGAAATCACATAATTTCTTACCATTCTTGGCTCAACATCCTATCAGTTTCTATTCTTCAGTTAAAAAATTCATGTTAAGAATACATCCCACAAACTCCCACAGGCAGCTCCCTGGTGTGCACACTTCAAGCAGCCTACATACAGCCAGTAGTCAGTGTTAGTTTGCCATATGATTCTTCAGTGTTAGAGTCCAAATGGTTGCATTACTAATTCTTTCATTGAAAGTAAACAACTCTCAGACTTCCGGTAAAATGGTGCAATAGACAGACGCTGCGCTAACTACCTCCAAAGATCACACCAAAATTACAAATTATACAGCATTCAACCCTGGAGGTCCCCGGAACACTAGATGAACAGAACCACTAAACGAAGAACTTAAAGAGGAGGCCACATCGGGTCTTGTAGGAGGGGCAGAGACGAGAGAGGGCGAGCCCCGTGAGATACGGCACAGCTGTGGGAAACTTCTCTGGTTGGAGGAGAAACCCTCCAGCTGCACACCAAGCTCACCAGCCCAGAGTTCTTTTGCCGGGAAGAGGAGTTCTAAGATAGCTGGCAGTAAATTAGTGAGGACTCCCTTTGCTCAGCTCAGTGAGGCTGAGAGCAGCTGGAGAATCAGTGGGGCTGGTGCACGGGCTTCCTCGCCAGTGAGCACTTACCTGGTTCCTGGTGGAGGGAGTGGCTGTGTGAGCTGGGAGCCTGCGGGGACGGACTGAACTGAGCACCTTTGGTCAAAGGCTGGAGGTTTTTGCACTGTTGTTCCCGTGGTGTGAGGCCTGCACGTGAGTGGTGTACAGGAGGGCACCATTTTGTCAGGGTTGGACCCTCCCATGGAGGATCAGGTCCGAGAACTCATTGGTCTGGTGGAATTGGCACAGAAGTGCGTGTGTGCGTGCGCACGCATGCGGCCTTGGATACCCACCCTCCACCCGGCGTATACTGTGTTGTCAGGGAAACACTGGGCGGGTGCTCTCCAGCTCCAACAGGCTGCTCACTGAGACCCGGGAGTGTGGGAGCCGCCTTGGATCCCCACCCTCCGCACGGCTTGTGCTGCGTTGCCAGGGAAACGCCTGGTGGGCGTGCTCCGGCTCCAACAGGCTGCTCACTGAGATGCGGGAGTGCACAAGCCGCCTGGGGTCCCCGCTCTCCACACTGCAATTGCAGAGTCGCCAGGCTAGTGATTGGTTGTCGGGCTGCTCGGCCTGATCTCTGAGCGGCTGATTGGGACAGGTGGAGACTGGGAGTTTTCCTGGGAGTGTTGGGCCATAAGCTGTGTGCCTGCATGATCCAGCCAGGGCTCTCCTGGTGATCTATCTAATACATCAAAGCAATCCCAGAGCAACAGCCAGAATGGGGAAACAAGGAAAGATGTCACAAGTAAAAGATCAGAAGAAACCTCCAGAAATGGAACCAAATGAAACAGAAGGATCCATCCTTTCAGAGACAGAGTTTAGAACACTGATGATAAGAATGTTTAAGGAACTTAGTGAGGACATAAAGAAGGATAGGGAAACCATAAAAAACAACCTGTTAGAACAAAAGAATACAATAACTGAAATGAAGAACACACTCGAAGTAATCACCAGTAGAGTAGATGAAGCAGAGGAGCAGATCAGCGATTTGGAAGATAAAATAGCAGAAATCACCCAGTTGGCACAGCAAAAAGACCAAAGAATAAATAACAATGAAAATAGCTTAAGAGCCCTATAGGACAAGGTGAAATGAAACTACCTCCAATCAAAGGAATACCAGAAGGAGAAGAGAAGAAGCAAGGGGTCAAAAATGTATTTGAAAAGATAATGACTGAAAACTTCCCTACCCTGGTGAAGGAAATCAACATACATGCCCAGGAAGTGCAGAGGGTTCCAAACAAGCTGAACCCAAACAGGTCCACACCAAGATATGTGGTCTCACAGCAGCCCTGCCATTTGCCTCCCTGCATTCACCCGTAACAGCAGGGCCTCAGGGCCTCACGGGGACAGGATTTTCACTATGCCTATGGCAAAACCCCATGGGACCCTGGAGAGAGGGCAGGTCAGCCAATGACGGGCAAGACCCTACATGTGCGCAGGATTCCAATATAGGTGTGAGATCCTATATAAAATATGTGTATCAGGGCGGCCTAAGCCAGGCGCCATCGGAGGGTCTCTGGGAGGAATCAAGGAGGTGAAGCATATGGAGCCTAAGGGCCTGTTAATCCTTTCCTGCAGAGCTTACAGCCTGCAACAGAAAAGAGAAATCTTCCCAAGAGGCTAACAGCAGTCCTCCTTGCATTCTTGCCTCAAGGTGTCATAGTGAACCATTATCTGTCCCCATAGGGGGCAGGGCTGAATTGATCAAAGAGTCTTTCCGCTGGGGCTGTCTGTGAGGCATAGGGAAATTTGGCGGAAATCTTAGGTGAGGCATGTGATTTACAGCCCTCGGAAAGAGCAAAGCCTCTTCGCTGTTTGTACTCAATAAAAGATGCATGCTGACCAGATTCGGGGCTCTTGTCCATCAGACAGAGACCCCTGGCTCACATTGCTTTTTAAACTATCCCTGTCTCTTGCTCTTTATTTCTTTTTCTGTGTCCCCACCGGTCCTCTCGAGGAAGCTAGACCCAGCCGCGCAGAGAAGCGACAAAGATACATCATAGTTAAAATGGCAAAGGTTAAAGACAGAGACAGAATCCTAGAGGCTACAAGAGAAAGACAGCAGGTTACATACAAAGGAACTCCTGTTAGAATAACAGCTGACTTGTCTACAGAAACTCTGCAGGCCAGAAGGGAGTGGCAGGAGATATTCAAAGTGACACAAAATAAACACCTACAACCAAGATTGCTCTAGCCAGCACTGCTATCACTTAAAATTGAAGGAGAAATAAAGAGCTTCTCAGAAAAGAATAAGCTTAAGGAATTCATTACCACCAAGCCAGCATTGCAAGAAGTGTTAAAAGGGCTTTTTTAAACAAAAGAAAGGGGTAAACAAGCTAACCCAGGAAGACCAGGAATACAAATAACAAAATGGCAATACATATGCACCTATCAATAATCATTTCAAATGTGAATGGGCTAAATGCTCCAATCAAAAGACAGAGAGTGGCTGAGTGGATAAGAAAATAGGATACATGTATATGCTGTTTACAGATGGAATAAGATATTTCATACAAATGGAAATGAGGAAAAAAAAAAGCTGGAGTACCAATACTTATTTTGGACAAAATAGACTTTAAAATGACTAAAATAAAAGACAAAGAAGGGCACTATAACCCTAATAAACATCTATGCACTCAACATAGGAACTCCTAATTACATATAACAGATTTTGACAGACATAAAGATAGAGATCAACAGTAACACTATCATAGTAGGGGACTTCAACACCATTGTCACCAATGGACAGATCCTTTAGACAGAAAATCAACACAGAAAGAGGGGCCTTAAATGATACTTTAGACCAGCTGGATTTCGTTGATATTTTTAGAGCATTTCACCCTGAAAAAACAGAATATACATTCTTCTCAAGTACACATGGGACATTTTCCAAGATAGACCATGTTAGGCCACAAAACAAGTCTCAGTAAATTTAAGAAGATTGAAGTCATATCAAGCAGATATAAAGGAAAAACTGATGGTTGTTGGCTGGGAGGGAGTGGGGAAGAGGGAGAGGGGGAAGATTTTGGACAGTTTAGGTGGGTCTACAATGTTGCTGCAGGGATATGGGGGCAGTTCTGGGAATGTAATTGATAATGTTGTGAAGAGACTATTATGTTGTGTGAAATAAGTCAGTCGGAGGACAGGTACCATGTGATCTCACTTGTGTGTGGAGTCTGAAGAGCTGAGTGAACGATCAAAGTAAACAGACTCATAGATGTAGAGGAAAAACTGAGGGTTGCTAGTTGAGAGGGGGGTGGGGATGGGGGGAAGGCGAAGGGATTAGACAGCATAAATAGACAACTACAATATTGCCACAGGGATATGAAACACAGTTCGGGGAATATAATAATGTTGTAAAAATTTTGTGGCGTATCAGATAGTCACATGTTTTGTTAGGGAGACTACTTCATGGATGGAGTAGAGGCTTGTTCACTGCACTGTACCCCTGAAGCTGATGTTGTATAGTATTGTATGCCAACTGTAACTGAATATGTGGATGGTCACGGGATGTAGACTATACTGTGGAGGGGAGTTGTGATAGATATGTATGATATGGGGGGGAGTGGGGTGGTGAACTGGGGGAGGGTTTGTCACTTTGGGGATTAAAGAGTATAACTATTGCATTGTTATACTGTTACATTGTGTTGTACACCTGAAACTAATAAAAAGAAAGAAAGAAAGAAAGAAAGAAAGAAAGAAAGAAAGAAAGAAAGAAAGAAAGAAAGAAGTCAACTCTCAAAAATACCTATTATTTCTTGTTGCCACATGTGCTAATTACAAATATTTAACAATTTATAAAGGGATTTGGATATTTGATTCACACACTGTTTGGGCAGTGCAATGATAAATAATAAAAATAAATAAATATAATATGGAATAATGTCGGTCTTTATTTTTTTTAATTTTTAAAAATTTTGCTTAGACTGTGAAATTTTATTTTTATCATACTTCTCCCTCTCTCACCAACCAATATGAAAAGTAAATCAACATAACAAATTCCAAAACTAGAGAATTTTTTTTTTAAAGACTGAATGGTTTTTATTTTTTTATTTTATTTTTTTTTTGAGCGCAGTGTCACTGGGCCTCACATGTGGGACCCGAACCTGGGCCACTGGCCTCCTAAGCCAGCACCCAACTACTGCGCCACTCGGCCGGCCCTGTAGAGAATTTTTATGAGTTTATTTTTGGCAAAACTGATGACAATTGCTGAGAAGCAAGATCTCGAATGCTCCAAAAAGTCTGTCTTTAAAAAATAAACATTTATGATACATTAAGATTAGACTATTTGCAGATTTCACTGTCACTTTTCTTCAGATATAATTTATAGAAGTTAAATCTAATATTTCCTATCTAATAACTTCCTCAGTCTTCACTGTTATTTCACTAAAGTAATACATAATTTTTCATTTTAAAAAATGTATACAAATACTAAGATCTATAAATTAAGAAATGCATTCCTATGGGTTTTGTTTCTACTCAAGTTCAGAAACATCTTTCCTGGGAATATTATCCTTTGTCTTGTAATCATAATTCTACATGAGATTCAACATTAAAACAGCGTTAATTTGATTTATCCCTTATTAAGATTTTAAGAGTCCTTTAGGGCTTATTTCTTTTCACATGTCTCTCACCAACATCTTAAAAATGATATCATTTATTTTCCCTGTGATTGAAGTTCTCCCAAGTTACTTTGCTATTTTGATGCTTTACATATCTTTCAGGTTTTCTTTTCTGATTCTGTTTATCTGTAATCATGGGCAGATATTTGTGTAAAGAGTTTCTCTGGACAAAAAAACTGCTTTGATGCTTTTCCATTTTAGGCAATGCGTATAGAAAATATTAACAAACAAAACGTGCCAAAAAATTCATTGCAAAAATAATTTAGAACTTAAGGTCCAGAAATGATGATGCAGACTCATCTTTCATTGCTTCTTCCTGCTAAATACAAATATAAATCATGAAAATAATGCAAGACTCCAGCATTGAAGTAAAAATACAGTGGTCCAGTGCTTCATGATACCCCACAAAGCAGAAGAAGACAATCCTGTCCTGACATACACCAACATTCAACATAGCAACAGGAGAGGGCCCAGATAAGAAATTCTTTTCCTGGATCTCAATGGAATCCCCAAAACACCAGGCAGTCCTGTGGCACTAGCATGAGAATTCTGCTAGCAACAACTGGCTCAGAGAAAAGAAGAGTCCTATTTGCCAAAGGGCCAGAGATACCCTTCACCCATCAGTCTGACCCAGCCATGGAAAGTGCCCTCCAGTCCTGTGGGCTAGAATCTCGCTTCTCCTACCTGAAGAAAGCAGGAAGGACAATTGTTTTGAAAACAAATGGATTAATGGAATGACTACAGTATGGAACTCCCTTTAGGAATTCAGAGACACTAGGTATATCATAGCTTTATAAAGGGATATTGAATATAATAAGTTCCTAGGAAAAGAAGTGGCCCATAGTAGCACTCTCTGTCCATGTGGGTCAAAGTCTCCTATCATCCATCTAGAGGCAGCCCAGCCAAGAAAAAAATACCTCTGCTGTACCTGTGAACCTGTGGGAAGCGGCATCAGAGATCACAGGGATCTCTCATGGCACTCAATAAACTAAATAGACCAAGAGAGCACTGAAAAGACATTGATAGCTAAATTGTCATTGAAATTGCTGTTCAAAATAGTAGAGTAGCTAACCTTAAGACAGCTAAGAGAGAATATTTAAATAGGATCCAAAGTCCTTCCTCAACATACTATTAAAAGTGTCTAGGATACAATAAAATTCTCTCATCATACCAGAACCAACATGCCACAAGAACTTAAATAAAAATTGAAAATCAACAGAGATTATTTGCAAGATGAATATCAGATGTTAGAAATATTGAAAAGGATTTTAAATTAGCTATTATAAAACTGCTTCACCCACAATTAAAAACAAATAAATTGAAAAAAATGAACAATATCTCCTTGAATAAATAGAAAATATAACAAAGATTAAATAAAAATTATAAAACAGAAAAATATAACAACTGAAATATAAAAAATGCTGGGGGAATTCAATAGTGGAATGGAGATAACTAAGGATAAAAAACAATGAAGCCTGAAAGTAAATCTAAACAACAGAGAGGAAAAACTTGAAAAAAAAATATCCTCAGGTATCTGGGGCAAAAACAAAAGATCTACCTCATATTTTTGGAGTCCCAGAAGGAGAGAAATGAGTGGGACTAAAAGAGTATCTGAGAAAATAATGGCTGGAGAAAACTTGGTAAAAGAAATAAACTCATACATTCAATAAACTGAGAAAATCCCAAACAACACAAAGATATCCAGGCCAAGACACATGATTAAATTCCTAAAAACTAAAGTCAAAGGAAATGTCTTGAAAGTAGCTAGAGAGAAATGATGCATTACCCACTGAATAAAACCAATTCAAATGACAGATTTTTCATCTGAACCTATGGAAGTCAGAAGGAGTGACACAATATATTTTAAGTGCTGAGAAGAAAGAACTGTCAACCCTGAGTTCTATATTAAGTGAAACTATCTTTCAAGAATAAAGAGGAAAGAAAGACATTTTCCAATAAAATAATATGGAAAGTTGTGGTTAGCATATTTACTCTTAACAATAAGTAAAAGAGAGAAGATCCAAGATGGCACAGTAGATAAACACTGTGCATGCTTCCTTCCATTAACACATTAAAATTACAACTAAATTATAAAACAATCAACCTGGAGAACCATCTGAAGTCTGGCTGATTATAAGTTTTATAACTAAGGATATAGAGAAGCTACATTAAGACTGGTAGGAGAGGCGGAGACTCGAAATTAGCTGGCCCCAAACCTCCATGTGGCATTTGAGAAACAGAAGGGATATCTTGGCTGCAGAGATTCCACCTGGAGGATGGAGGGACCCCATCCCCCACACCAGCCTTTGCAGCCTAGAGTACTGGTGGCAGGAAGAGGAGCCACCACAACATCTGGCTGTGAAAAAACAGTGGGGATTCCAACCATCTGGGTGGGACAGAAGGCTGTGGGAAACCTAGGTGTCCTCTTAAAGGTCCCAAGCACAAACTCGCTCACTCACAGGCACTCACCTTAGGCTTCGGCAGAGGGATGGTGACTCGGGAGGCATCAGAGACATACAGGAGTGCAGATTGAGGTGTGTGCCTTCAGGGGGCAGACCGGAGGACAGTCCGCATTTTCCCTGTGTAAGATCCTCCTCCAGTGTAGGTGGACGCCATCTTTCCTGTGTTGAACCCACCCCCACAGGCCAAATCTGAATCCGATTGGCCTGGTGAACTCTGCTACTCTACTCTGCTGAATCATTAGGAACCTGCCCCATGCAACTTCCTCAATGCCAGAGGCACTTTCTCCACAAGCAGCCAGCCCCACCTGCATTGCACTTTTTCTTGAAAAACTATCAGAGTCCACAAAACCCAGGTGGGCAGAAGCTGGCCTTCATGTGCTCAGAGACTTTTTCTGAGCATCTCCAGGCTCAGCACTGGCACCAAACCAGAGTCTACATTAACCTGTTGACCACAACTCTTCCCACTGTAGTGACTCCATGAAACCTTGCCTCACCCAATTTGTGTACCACATGAGGCTTTGTCAGGGGATGAAACTTAAGGGACCTGGCAGGTGGCAGCAGGCCTTGGGGTGTCCTGGGTCTTTGCAGAGCTACCCCAGGCCTGGTACTGGTGGCAGCCATCCTCAGTTCACAGTGTGGCCTCTTCCACGCACCTCCAGGTTTAGCACAGATAGCAAACAACCATGATCACATTGTATTTCCTACCAGGTAGTCCCTAGCTGGTCACAGTCAGTGGGTGACCTGGGCCTGCACTAGAGACGCACCCAAGAGGCCTCAGAAACAACACACTTGGAGGTTGACTTCAGACCACAGCAGAACACTACCCAAAGCTCCACAAGTGGCACCCCTAAAACACGGTCTCAACAGGCACCAGAGCCTGCTGGGGTGAATCTTACTCAGTGGGGTAAGCCCCCCGCCCAGCAGCCTATAAGCTGCGGACATGGCCAAATACAAACAATCACCCTGAGGGACAATCGAACCTACTGACATGCCAATAGCAACCAAGGCTAAACTATAACAGGAGGGCACACACAACCAACACAAGGAACACTCCTGGAGTACCTGTTGCAGGTGACCAAGGAGACTGCCAGGGCCCCACAGAGCACCTACTACATATGGCCACCCGGCCAAGACTGGGAGACACAGCAGATCTATTTAATAATACATGGAAACCAACAGAGAGACAGCTAACAGAGGAAACAAGAAATACATCCCAAATGAAAAAAAAGGAGGAAATTTCACAAAAAGAACTAAACAAAATGGAGGCAAGCAACCTACCAGAGATAGAGTTCAAAACAATGGCTATAAGGATGCTCAAGGAACGTAGTGAGAACTTCAACAGAGATAGCAAGCATAAAAAAAAAACCCATAGAAACCATAAAAAAAAGAACCAATCAGATGTGAAGAACATAATAACTGAAATGAAGAATGCACTAGAAAAAATTACCAGAAGACAAGATGAAGCAGAGGAGCAAATCAGAAATTTGGAAGACAAGAAAGCAGAAAACAGCAAAAAGAAAATAGTATCCCAAAAAAACAGGAATAGTTTAGGAGACCTCTGAGGCAACATCAAGAGTAACAACATTCATATCATAGGAGTGCCAGAAGGAGAAGAGAGATAGCAAGGGACTGAGATTTTATTTGAAGAAATAATGACTGAAAACGTTCCTAACCAGGTGAGGGAATTAGACATACAAGTCCAGGAAGTGAAGAGAGTCACAAACAAGATGAACCCAAACAGGCCCACACCAAGATACATTATAATTAGAATGGCAAAAGTTAAAGACAAAGAGGGAATCCTAACAGCTGCAAGAGTTGGGCAACTAGTAACTTATAAGGGACCTTCCATCAGATTGTCAGCTCATTTCCCAACAGAAACTTTGCAAGTCACAAAATATTCAACATGATGAAAAGCAAGGACTTACAACCAAAATTACTCTACCCAGCAAAGCTATCATTTAGAACCAAAAGACAGATAAATAGTTTCCTAGACAAGAAAAAGCTAAAGGAGTTCATCACCACCAAACCAGTATTACAAGGAATGTTATACTTCCTTCTTTAGATGGGGGTAGGTCAAAATTATGAATAATAAAATGGCAATAGCTATATATTTATCACCAACACTTTCAATATAAATGAATTAAATGCTCCACTCAAAAGGCACAGGAGGACTGGCTGATCGAGTGGTTCAGTTGATTAAGAGTTAGCTTAAGAGCATGAGCTCTGAGCAACAGGGCCACCAGTTTGATTCCCACATGAGCCAATGATGCTGCACTGAGCTGAGCTGCCACTGAGCTGCCAAAGGGTGGCAGGATGGCTCAGCTGGTGAGAGCCCTTGCTCCTAACAACAAGACTGCCTGTTCGATGGTGGGCTACGCCCACCCACATCTAAGATTGAACACAGCACCTTGAGCTTGAACATAGCACCTTGAGCTTAGAGGTCATGAGCTGCCGACAGGCAGCCAGATGGCGACTGGCACCCCCCCCAAACTAAGATTGAAGAACAACAACTTGGCTGGTCCCCTTCCCCAATTCCCCAACACTGTTCCCCTCTCCCCATTCCCCAATTGAAAAATAAGGCATAGGAAGGCTGAATGCATAAGAAAACGAAACCCTTACATATGCTGCCTACAAGAGACTCACTTCAGATTGAAAGATACACACAACAGGAAAGTAAAGGATTGGAAAAAAATATTTCATGAAAAGATAAACAAGGAAAATTTTAAAAAGCTAGAGTAGCAATATTATATTAAATAAAATAAACTTTAAAACAAGAGACAAAGGAGGACCCAATAATCCCACTTCCAAAATGCTACTTCAAGGGGGAAGTATGCATCCATAAATTTATTGGAGCATTGTTTACAGTGGCCAAGATGTAGAGGCAACCTGGGTGTTTGTCAATGGAATAATGGATAAAGTGGAGGTATTTCACATATACAATGAAATATTGCTCAGCCTTAGAAAAGAATGGATTCTTGCCATTTGTAGTGGCATGGATGAACCTGGAGGGTACTCTGCTGAGTGAAGTGTAAGACAGAGAAAGACAGATGCAATGTGATTTTACTTATATGTGGAATCTAAAGAACAAAATAAACAAACAAAACATAAACTAACTCCCAGATACAGAGACCATATTGATGGTTGCCCAATGGGAGGGGAGTTGAGGGTGAGGGGAAGGAATTAAGAAGTACAATTTTGTTGTTACACAGTAGTCATGGGGATATAGGATATAGCATAAGGAATATAGTCAATAATATTGTAATAACTACGTATGGTGTCGGATGGGTACTATTTTTGTTGGGGTGATGGGAGGGGATTGGGGCAGGGTGAAAAAGTCAAAGGCATTAAGAAGTACAAACTGGTAGTTACAAAATAGTCATGGGGATATAATGTATAAAGTCAGGGAATACAGTCAATAATATGGTAATGACTATATATAGTGCCAGGTGAGTACTATGCTAGTCAGGGGGATCACGTCTTAAATTACATAAATGTCTAACCACTATGCTGTATGCCTGAAATTAATATAAAATAATATAGAATATTAAATAGAATTGAAAAAATTAAAAACAGGAAAAAATTTGAATGGGGCTAAGAGGTCCCAATTTCTAGGTATAAAACAAGTCATGGGGACATAATGTATAACATAGGGAATATAGTCAATAATATTGTGATAGCATGGTACAGTGTCACATGGTTGCTGGATTTATCATGGTGATCACTTCTTCAAGTATATAAATGTTGAATAACTATAGTGTACACCTGTAACTAATATAATATTGTATGTTAGCTATATTTTAATAAAAATCTTTAAAAAATAAAATTAAATTAAAAAAACAATGAAAACAATAAAAAAATAAAATGAAATCATCGATACCATATTATCTCCCATGTGGAATCTTTTTTAAAAATGAATAAACATCCCACACACAAAAAAAAGTAGCTTATAAAATTATTTGGGCCAGCTGAGTGGCGTGGTGGTTAAGCATTGGCTTAGGAAGCCAGTGGCCCTGGTTCAGTCCCACAAAAACAAAAAGTAGATTATAAAAATGAATAAACAATACAAAACACAAACAGGCCCATAGATAAAAAGAATAAACTGATCATTGCCAAAGGAGAGGATGGGGTGGGGGTGGTGAAATTACAATTAAATAAACAAAAATAAAATTATAAAATTGTATAAATAAAATAAATAAAATATGATAGTCAAAGAGAAAAGAAGACTAAAAGAAGTTCTCCAACAGAAAGTAAATAATAGCAGAAGAAAGATTAGAACTGCATAAAGGAGGGAAGAAAAAAGAAATGGGTAAAAAAAAAAAGGGGAGGGTAAATATAATAGATTATTCTCTTCATTAGAGTTTTAAATCATATTTTATGATTGAAGCAAAAAATATACCATTTGATATTTTGCTTAATAAAAAGTAAAGGAAACACCCAAGTCACTTGTATTTTAAAAGTGAGGATGTAATAGGGATTTAAATACAAGTAAGTTTTCACTTAAAGTAACTAAAATATTGATACCAGTAGACTAAGTAATGAATGTATATTTTAATACCAAGACAAACTACTAAGGAAACTATACAATACGAAATATTAAAAAATGCTAAAAATAAATAAAGATAGAATCATTTAAAAATGTAACCCACAGAGAAAAAGTGAAATGGAAAAACAAAATGTAAACATAATAAAATGATCATTTAAGCTTTAACTTATCAATAATTGCCATAAATGTAAAAGATCTATATTCCATAATTAAAATACAGAGATTGGAAAAGGGCATGAGAAAGCAAGACCCATTTACATGCTTTCTACAAGGAATTTATTTCAAATATAACACCATAGATCAGTTGAAAGTAAAAGAATAAAAAAATATATACCATGAAAACATTTTTAAATGTTATATTAATATAAGCTAAAATAGACTTTAGTGCACATATTACTAAAGACAGAGGGCCATTAAATAATGGTAATAGGATCAATACTTCAATAAGAGATAAATAATCAAATGTATATACAACAAAAAATAAAATCTCAAAATGCATAAAATAAAAACTGATTTAACTTGAAGGAGAAGTTAAAAAAATCCACAATTATAGTTGGAGCCTTCAAAACCCAACACAGCAATATTTGGTAGAATTATTACATTTAAAAAAATCAGTAAGGATATAGAACTAGACAACACAATTAAGCAACATGATGTAAGTGACATATTTGGAACATTCCATCCAACAACAGCATAATAAACATTATTGCTAAAAGTCCAGAGAACATTCACTAAGATAGACTGTATCATGTGTTACAAAACAAATGCAGCAAATGTCATGAGTCAAAACAAGAAGTCTTATAGAAAATAATAAAGTACACAATTAAATCAAAATATAAAAATCAAAATTTGGGAATGCAAGTAAAACAGTTTTGAGAGAGAAATTTTTATAGCACCAAATACTTGCATTTGAAATAATAGAAGATTTTCTACCTTAAGAAACTAGAAAAAGAGGGGCAAAATAAACCCATAGCAGGTAGCAGAAAAGAAACATTAAAGAACAGAAATCAATATAATTGAAACAAGGAAAACAATAGAGAAAATTAATTAAACAATAAGAAGGCTCTTAAAAGAAACTATAAAGCAGTTATACCTCTAACAATACAGGCACAAAATAAAAAGAGAGGGGACACAAATCACCACTTTCAGGAATGAAATGAGATATTGTTACAGTTCTTTTATTCATGAAAAGGATAAGAAGGGCATACTATGAAAAATATTACATTTATAAATTTAACAACTTAATAGAAATGGAGCAATTCCTCAAATAAAACACAAACTACCAAATCTCAGCCAAGATGAAATGGATAATTGGAAAGCTCTGTGACTATTAAGGAAATTGAATGCATTAATTAAAAGTTTTCTGAATTAGAAATCCAGGCCTGGGTGGATTGACTGAAGATGTTTACCAAAGATTTAAATAAGAGAACACCTTTTTTGTTTGTTTGTTTTTTTGCAGGAGTATTTATTTTTAATTTTTTTCAATTACAGTTGACATTCAATATTATATTAGTTTCAGATGTACGGCATAGTAGTTAGACATTTATATAACTTACAAAATGATCCCCCCCATACGTCTTGTACTAACCTGACTCCATACATAGTTATTAAAATATTGACTATACTTCCTAATCTGTATTTTACATCCCAGTGACTATTTTGTAAATGTCAATTTGTATTTTTTAATCCCTTCAGCTTTTTCACCCAGACTCCCAACCCCCTCCTATCTGGCAACCATCAGTTTGTTTTCTGTCTCTATGAGTTTGTTTCTGTTTTGTTTGTTCATTTATTTCATTTTTTAGATTCCACATATAAGTGCTATCATATGGTATTTGTTTTTCCCTGTCTGATTTATTTCACTTAGCATAATACTCTCTGGGTCCATCAATGTTGTCACAAATGGTAAGATTTCATTCTTTTTTTATGGTCGAGTAATATTCCATTGTGTGTATGTACTGCACCAAAACTTCTTTATCCATTTTTCTTTCTTTCTTTTTTTTTTTTGAGGGCAGTGTCACTGGCCCTCATATGTGGGACCCAAACTGGGGGCCGCTGGCTTCCCAAGCCAATGCTTAACCACCATGACACTCGGCCAGCCCCCATTTGTCTTTTGATTGGAGCATCTAATCCCTTCACAAGAAATTATTGAGAGGTATGTAGTTATTGACATTTTATTAATTGTTTTCTCATTGTTTTTGCAGTTCTCTGTTTCTTTGTTATTGTCATGCTCTTCTCTTTTGTATATTGATGACTTTCTGTAGTTTGGATTGTGTTTGGATTCTTTTTTCTTTATTTTTTGTAGATTTCTGCTTTTTGCTTTCCAGGTGTTTCATATATACCAAGATCTGTTTATAGCAGTCTATTTTAAGTCGATGGTCACTTAAGTTGAAGTTTGTTGTGTCTCTGCGCGGCTGGGTTTAGCTTCCTCGAGAGGACTGGCGGGGACTCAGAAAAAGACATAAAGAGCAAGAGACAGAGATAGTTTAAAAAGCAATGTGAGCCAGGGGACTCTGTCTGATGGACAAGAGCCCTGAATCTGGTCAGACTGCAGCTTTTATTGAGTACAAACAGGGAAGGGGCTTTGCTTTTTCTGAGGTCTGTATATCACATTCGTCACCCAAGATTTAGCCAAATTTCCCTATGCCTTACAGACCACCTCAGCCGAAAGACCCTTTGATCAATGCAGCCCTGCCCCCTACAGGGACAGATAATGGTTCACTATGACACCTTGAGGCAAGAACGCAAGGAAGACTGCTGTTAGCTTCTTAGGAAGATTTCTCTTTTCCGTTGCAGGCTGTAAGCTCTGCAGAAAAGAATTAACAGGCCCTTAGGCCCCATATGCTTCACCTCCTTGATTCCCCCCAGGGACCCTCCGATGGCGCCTGGCTTAGGCCGCCCTGATACACATATTTTATATAGGATCTCACACCTATATTGGAATCCTGCGCATATCTAGGATCTTGCCCGTCATTGGCTGACCCGCCCTCTCTCTTAGGGTCCCATGGGGTTTTGCCATAAACATAGTGAATATTCTGTCCCTGTGAGGCCCTGTTGTTATGGGCAAATGCAGGGAGGCAAATGGCGGGGCTGCTGTGAGGCCACAGAAGTTCAAACACATTCTAAAATCACTACCATTTTTACCCACCCTCTCCATGTTTATTTTTTTGTCATTATTCTACTTGTTTATTTTTTGTTTGTTTTTTTGGTGTGTGTGTGTGTGTGTGTGTATCCCTTAATTTACTGTCTTAATTACACATGAGTTTCCTACGTTTGCTTGTTAACCTAGCTTTAGTGTTCGTTGTCCCACTGCTTTTATTATGTTTGCCTTTGTCAGTCAAAAAAATTTTTTGTGCTATTTTCTTGTACATGTTTTTTATTATTTTTTTCTTCTTTTTCTTAAAGATGCCCCTTTAACATTTCTTGTAATAGGGGTTTGGAGGTGATGAACTCCTTCAGTATTTTCTTATCTGGGAAGTTCTTTATATGTCCTCAGATTCTAAATGATAACCTTGCTGGGTAGAGTAATCTTAGTTGTAGGCCTTTGGTTTTCATCACTGAATATTTCATGCCAATCAATTCTGGTCTGAAAAGTTTCTGTTGAGAAATCAGTTGCCAGTCTTATGGGTGATCATTGTAGGTTACTAACTGCTTGTCTCTTGCTGATTTAAGATTCTCTCTTTGTCTTTAACCTTTGAGTTAAACCCTCTTTGGGTTTATCTTGCTTGGACTTGTATTTTTATTTTCTTCGCTAGGTTAGGGAAGTTTTCTGTCATTATTTCTTCAAATAGGCTTTCAATCCCTTGCTCTCTCTCTTCTTCTGGTACTCTGATGATGCAAATGCTGTTATGCTTCATGTAGTCTCAGAGGCCACTTAAACCATCCTAATTTGGGGAGGGATTCTTTTTTCTTTTTGCTGTTCTGACTGGGTTTTTCTGCTGCCTTGTCCTCTGCTTCATCTGATCTATTGTTGATTCCCTCTAATGATTTCTTCATTTCAGTATTGTACTCTTCATTTCTCACTGGTTCTTTGTTGTGCTTTCTATCCCTTTTTTTATGTATCTTATCTCTTCACTGAAGTTCTCACTGAAATCAGTGAACATCCTTCTAACAAGTGCTTTGAACTCTGCGTCTGGTAGATTTCTTGTCTCCATTTTATTTTGTTCTTTTTCTGAAGCTTTTTTTGTTCTTTCATTTGGGACATGTTTCTTTGTCTCTTCATTTTGGCTGCCTTCCTCTTTTCGTTCCTATGTATTAGTTAGGGCTGCTGTGTCATCTGTTCTTAGTAGAGTGACCTTATGTAGTAGGTGTCCTCTTGGGTCCAATATTGCAGTCTTTCTGGTCACCTGCACCATGGGCTCCAGTTCTGTTCCTTGTGTTGTTAGTGTTTGCTTTCCTGTTGTAGTTGAGCTTTGGTTGCTATTTGCACATCAGTAGGAGGGATTGACTCTTGGTCTGACTTGTTGTAAGGACTGGCCTTGACTACAGTGGAGGAGCTGTTGTGCAGGCCCTGACCCTAGAGAGCGGATTCATTATTCCAAGACTCTACTGCCCAGTCTGCTCTTTGGGAGGTGGTGGACTGGTGTTGCTCTGCCATGGTCGGAAACCGCACCACAGGCCAAGTTTAGCCACAGTCTGTGCCCTCCCCACGGCCACCTGACAAGAGTCAGAGTTTGATCTGTAGACGGCTGCTCCCAGCACTAGGCTTGGAGGTGCCTGGGAAAGGCCAATCCTGGAACCAAAACCAACTGCCACCATTGCTTGGCCTGTGGCTACTCAGCAAGTTGTATGGAGCAGAGTGAGTTCAGATGCTGCTTGTTTGGGGCTTGTGAATCATTGAGAGATTTTAGAAAAGTCTAGAACATGAGCAAGGTAGGTCGTTCCTAGGGAAAAATCACTGGAAGTGGCTTGGGTGGGCCTGAGAGTTGGGTGGGGCAGAATCTCAGGGAATCAGCAGAGTGGGGCAAACAGTGTTAGTCAGTCAGGTTGATGGGGACTCAGAAAAGGCATCCACCTAAATCCGCATACTGGGATGGGGAGGGTCTCAACAAAGGAACAATGGCTTCTGCCAGCACTTCTGTATTGATGAAAGGTGCTCCTTCAGCCCTTACCCTGAAGCCAGACAATTCAGCTCCTCCCCATATGTTTCTGATGCCTTTCAAGCTGCTAACCTATTTCTGAATTTCAGAGTGAGTGAGTCGGCCAGCAAGTAAGTCCATGTGCAGGCATTTTAAGAAGATTGCCTGGGGCTCCAGCAGCCCTCCATTACACTTAACCAAAATCTCCACTGGTTTTGTCAGCAAGAAGTTGCAGGGACTTCCTTTTCTGGCACCGGAACCCTGGGCTAGGGAGCCTGGTGTGGGGCTGGGACCCCTTGCTTTTCAGGGGAAACTGCAAACAACATATCCCTCCCAATCTTTAACCATGACACGTGGGTGTGGGGTCAGCCTGTTCCTCATCTCAGCCTCTCCTACCAGTCTCCATGTGGCTTCTTCTGTAGACCTTGGAGGATCTACAAAAGTTGTAGGACTTTCATTCAGCTAGCCTTCAGGTGATTTTCAATTATGGTTGTTCTGTAATTTAGCTGTAATTTTGATTCAGTTGTGAGAGGAGGCAAACCCAGTGTTTTTCTACTCTGCCATCTTGACTAGAAATTCTTAGCTATTGTTTTTTATGGAAAACATTCTGTTTATTCTAGACATAAGTACTTCCTACTTTTGGAGTAGTAAAGTGCTAAGTGTGTGTGTGTGTGTGTGTGTGTGTTTGAAATCAGAGCAAATAGAGCTAAAAAAGTATATCCATACCTGGGAAGACTTATATATATGCTGCCCCTTTGTTTTAAAACATAATGTTGTAATACAAAATTTGATGTGTATTAAGGCCAATCATTCATGAGGTGATTGCCATTGTAGGGATCATTTATTACTTACAATTCCAAAAAGGTGAGACCACACCATGGTGGTAGTGGGGACACAGATGGGTCAGCAGGCACAATGAGAAAATAATCTTTGGGCAAGTCTTTACTGTAGTTTCCATAGCCAGGAATGGGTAAGACAAGATAAGCAGATTTAGGATTGGGTTATTTGAATAATTTCAGTGGGCTAGGGTCATAGTGGTCGTACCTGGCCTTGGTAATTAGGGCTGGTAGATAGTGAGCATGAAAGTCTGATAAAAGAGATGGTTGGAAGTGTGGACTCTGGATTAGTTGATTTGTACAGATGATCCTTGACTTAGGGTGGGGTTACTTTCTCATAAACCCATCATAATTTGAAAATATGATAAGTCAAAAATGCATTGAATACACCTAATCTAAAGAACATCATAGCTTAGCCTAGCCTACTTTAAACATGCTCAGAACACTTACATTAGCCTACAGTTGGGCAAAATCATCTAACACAAAGTCTGTTTTATAATAAAGTGTTGAATATCTCATGCAATTTATTATGTGTATCTCTTCGGCACCTTCATAAAGTCAAAAAAACAGAAGTCAATCCATTGTATTGGGGACCATCTGTATTTGAAAAGCATGTACCTGGGAGGAGAATTTTTTCTGAGCATGGGAGATTGACTGGGGAGCAGAAGGCCAAAGCAAGGTGACTCAGGCATATTATAGGGTTTTCCAGAACAGGGTGTGCCTGACATATGTAGAACAGATGTTAAAGCATTTAATGTATAGAAGCTACAAACATGGTTAATACACTCCATTCAACTCTTAATTGTGTTTTTTTTTTCTATTAATGATAATTAAAACCCAAGCCGGGAACCACAAGTGACATCCTGCCACTTAGTGGGTTGTTCTTAAATATGCCTCAATAATTATTTAACAAATCAATGAAAATGCACCCTAAAATGTATGGATTCTTATTTTGGCTGTATCTTTTATTCATTTTCTCCTGAAGTTTAAATAATAAAAAATAATTCAATTCTGAGGGAGTATTAATTTTTATTTTTCCTTTGTCCCTCTTGTTACCAAACACCTTTGAATAACTGAATAAAATAGAAAGAAATTTATGAAACATTGGTAATATAAAATAACACAAAGGTAAATAATACATACCTACCTTATAACTAATGTAGTTAAAGAAAGACCTTCTATTTAAGGCAGAGAATGTTCAGAAACATCAAAATTTAAACATAAGTTTTAAATAATAACATTTAAATTTTACAATTAATTACAAAATTGTTAATAAAAATCAGTCTAATTACAATGTATAGTAGATGGGAACTTGAAGTATTACCACATTTTTTTGTAGTGAGAATCAAAACCATCTACACACATACAGCTTCTGATTGACATTAATGACTATACTATTAGTCTGGTTTCACTAACATGACTTTACTATTCCAACTCTTACACAGGATGATAACAGTTGCAAATAACTTTATGGTTCCTTTCAAGAACTTCCCCAAGCCCATTTTAAATTGCTCAGTTTTCCAATAGATTGTCTCAATTAACTGAGTATACGCTTCCAATCCCACAGTACAAAAACTGCATCTTGTTATGTCACTAATCCTTGACTATTACATGATCATTACCCAATCCTAATTAAACCTACACATTGAAGAAACTATCTCAAAACAAACTTTAAACCTTTCATAAAAATTGTGACTTTGTCTTCCCCACTCTAGACACTATTAAGACTACCAAGATTGTGATATGTTTTATTACACTAAGCAATAAACTCAGTTTTGTCTTACCAACAGGTTTAAGGATAGTATTTTCAGGAAGCAAGCATTGGAAAATAGAAATGTGTATTGAAATAAACACTTTATAC
Source organism: Aselliscus stoliczkanus (assembly GCA_033961575.1). Lineage (NCBI taxonomy): Eukaryota > Metazoa > Chordata > Mammalia > Chiroptera > Hipposideridae > Aselliscus > Aselliscus stoliczkanus. The sequence continues at coordinate 69,671,900 of CM066737.1, read as the reverse complement.
TTTATTGCAATGGATTTTAAGTGTCTTGTTTTTCATGCCACACCCTCTTTTTAAACTATTATGAAAAAGCTACAAGCCAAAGCCTAAAGAGTGAAAATAATCAAGATTCAATTTTAAAAATAGGTTGCTGTAGTTGTGCTATTTCAAAGAATTTCATGAGGTAAATTCTCCCCTCTAAATATTTTTGATTATGTGTGTTCTATATAGAGAATCTCAATGTTTGATTTTTAGAAAAGGCTTCTTACTCCATAGTTTAACATTTATATTGTATACACAAACATATATTCAGCCAGCTACTTTTGGAAACATTTTTAAGATACTTAAAAGTACAGAAAACAAAATAACAACATTATTCTTTGTGCAATAACATTTACCTACCACCCAGAGTTAACAAATGATTTTATTGCCATATTTGCTTCAGATTAAACAAAATGTCAGAACATCTTGAAATATCCTTTGTTTATCCCCAGTCCTGTTTCCCTCGTTCCCTCTCTGGGAGCAAGAAATGTTAAGAAATTGGCATATATCCTCTTATTCAATTTCCTAAAAGTATAGTATTACTATATATAAATATTCATTAAATATATATTTGTTTTATAATTTTAAATTTGCATTATGACATCATACTGTCCATTTTTGTACAAAAAGCAATTTGTTTTTAATTCACAAAATTATGTGCTAAGACTGTTTTCATACATGCAATTATAATTTAATTTTAATTGCTGTAGAGAATTTCACTTTATTGAATATATTATTTTAGGGTATTTTTCTTACCCATATTCCTGCCTTCATGTGTTTGAGGAATCCAGTTCTTGGTTAAAAACTAAGGCAGGCCTCAAGGGAAAGACCACCCTCCCATTGCTAGACTTAGGGCCCAGTCAGTGTTTCAAGGTCTTTAAGGGGAGTTACAATCAAGGACTCAGGCTCCCTTGGCTAGTCATGTTCTTTACATATTTTCATTCCTATCCCCATGACTTTGTTCCTAGGACTCTTTGTCTGAGGCCTTCAGACACCTCTGCCACAGCCTCCTTATTGGGGAAGGAGGAAGAAACCCTGAAGTCACTTTTCCCTGACAAGAGAAACAGTCTAAGATGTCCTAAATTAAATTACTGTGGGATAGAGAGACCAGGGAGGTGAGTGAGTTAACAGCTGCAGGACAAAACCAACAAAACACTACTCATATTCTTGAATGTGTGTTGATATTTGGAATCAACTTCTGGGCTGCTATCTAGAAAGAATAGTCAACCACCAGATGCCACCACATCCTCTTTACACACTAACTTTCCAGACTGTTGCCCTTAGCCATTCCAGAAGCAGCAAATACTTCTTCTTTATGGACTAAGTACATATCCCACAACTATCCTTACTTCACACTTTCCTGCCCCTTTTTATCTATAGCTAACAAAAACTTTCAAAACATTATTTCTTCTTAAAACTCATGTATCAAAGGGCCCTGTCTGTCGCAGAATGACAGACATGTTGTCTTTCCTATCTAGCCCTGCTACAGGTGGGTTAGACTGCTTATCCTACGACCTGGTCCTTTTTCTTGCTAGCATATGGCTAAAAAAAATTTCTTTCCAGACAATTTTAGGCCTCTTATGTTTTTTGTTTAACATCTCCATTCTAATCTAGTACCCAGTACTTTTCATTACTAAACCCTTACCTTTTTCGTCCCTTCTGGCTCTGAATTCATAAAATTTCTGGGGCCTTCTAACATTTCTTATAATACTGTTTTGGTGGTGATGAACTCCTTTAGCTTTTTCTTGTCTGGGAAGCTTTTTATCTGTCCTCCGATTCTGAATGATAGCCTGGCTGGGTAGAACAATCTCACTTTTCATCACTTTGAATATTTTGTACCAATCTCTTCGGGTCTGCAAAGTTTCTGTTGAGAAATCAGCTGACAGTCTTATAGGAGCTCACTTGTAGGTAACTAACTGCTTTCCTCTTGCTGTTTTTAAGATTCTTTCTTTGTCTTTAATCTTTGGCATTTTAATTATGATGTGTCTTGGTGTTGGCCTCTTTGAGTTCATCTTGTTTGGGACTCTCTGTGCTTTCTGAGCTTGTATGTCTATTTCCTTTACCAGGTTAGGGATGTTTTCTGTCATTATTCAAATGTTTTTAATCACTCTTCTCCTGGTACCACTAGATGTGAATGTTGGTATGCTTGATGTTGTCCCAGAGGCCCCTTAAACTATTTTCATTTTTTTTTGGCAGGGGGAGTCTTTATTTTTTATTTTTTTGCTGTTCTAATTGAGTGTGTTCTGCTAGTTTTTCTTCTAAATCAGTGATTTGATCCTCTGATTCATCTAGTCTGCTGGACATTCCTTCTAGTGCATTCTTCATTTCAGTTATTGTATTCTTCATTTCTAACTCATTCATTTTTATGTTTTCTGTCTCCATTTTTGTGTTTCCTACGTCTTTCTGGAAGTTCTCCCTGAGATCATTGAGCATCTTTATAGCCAGTGTTTTGAACTCTGAGTCTGGTAGCTTGCTTGTCTCCATTTTGCTTAGTTCTTTTTCTGGAGATTTTTTTCTGCTCTTCCATTTGAGAGAGGGATTTTAAGATGGGAAAAAAGATAAAAAGTATGAATAATAACATGGCAATTACAACATATCTATCAACAATTACTTCAAATGTAATTTGATTAAATGTTTCAGTTAAAAGATAGGGAGACTGAATGGATAAGAAAACAAGACCATTACATACGGGGTCTGACAATTAAGTTCATGAACTTGTTGCAACAATGTTGCTAACCTTTCTTCATATCAGAAGGATTATTTATTATGAATTTGTACCAACTGTACAAACAGTTCACCAAGTTATCTATTTGGAAGTGCTGAAAAGGCTGCATGAAAAAGTTAGATGACCTGAACTTTTCACAACAATTCATGGCTCTTGCATCACGACAATGCACCAGCTCACATGGCACTGTCCGTGAGGGAGTTTTTAGCCAGGAAACAAATAACTGTATTGGATCACCCTCCCTACTCACATGATCTGGCCCCCAATGACTTCTGTTTTTACCTGAAGATAAAAGAAATATTGAAAGAAGACATTTTGATGGCATTCAGGACATCAAGGGTAACACAATGACATCTCTGATGGCCATTCCAGAGAAAGAGTTCCAACATTACTTTGAGGGGTGGACTAGGTGCTGGCATTGGTGCATAGCTTCTCAAGGGGAATACTTTGAAGGTGACCATAGTGAAATTCAACAATGAGATATGTAGCACTTTCTCTAAGACGAGTTTGAGAACTTAATTGTCTGAGCCCATATGCTGCCTATAAGAGACTCACTTCAGATTGATAAACACATAGACTGAAAGTAAAGGGATGAAAAGAAATATTTGATGAAAATGGAAACAAATAAAAAGCCTGGGGTAGCAATACTTATACCAGACAAAATAGTTTAAATAGGACCAGCCGAGTGGCATGGTGGTTAAGCGCTGGCTTGGGATGCCAATGGCCCCAGTTCGGGTCCCACATATGAGGGCCAGTGACACTGCCCTCAAAAAAAGTACTTTAAATAAAATTCTATAATAAGAGAAAAAGAAGGACCCATTAATCCCACTTCTGGGTATTTATTTGAAGAAATCCAAAATGCTACTTTTAGAGGAACTGTGCATCCATACATTCATTGCAGCATTGTTTACAGTAGTCAAGATATAAAGTCAGCCTGGGTGTCTGTCAATGGATGAATGGATAAAGAGGAGGTGATACATATAGACAATGAAATATTGCACAGGGATAGAAGGAAATGGGTTCCTGCCATCTCTGATGGCATGGATGGAACTGGAGGGTACTGTGCTGAGCAGAGTATGTCAGACAGAAAAAGACAGATGCAGTCTGGTTTTGCTTATATGTGTAATAAAAAACAAACTAAAGAAACAAACAAAACAGAAACAAATTCATAGATACAAAGAATATTTTGATGGTTGCCAGATAGGAGGGGGGTTATGGGATTGGTGAAAAAGGTAAAGGGATGAAGAAGTACAAGTTGGTAGTTACAAAATAGTCATGGGGATGTAAAACACAGCATAGGAAATATATTCAATAATACGGTAATAGCTATGTATAGTGCTAGGTGGGTACTAGAGTAGCCAGGAGGATCACTTCTTAAATTATATAAATGTCTAACCAGTATGCTGTACACCTGAAATTAAAATAATGCAATATTGAATGTAAAAACAAACAAACAAACAAATAAACAAAAATCTTCTGAAGCGAATTTTGTTCAGGGTTTTTTCAATAGTGAAATGACCCCAACTCCAGTTCCATATTGATTTACCTGATCCTTGACAAGTGTGCAATTCCTTGAAAGGAAATGGAACAGGGGCAGTTGACACTTTTTTCAGTTTAGTCTCTAGTGATCAAAGACTCATTATTGGCTTGTTGCTTTAATTGACTACTCTAGACAATTCACAGCCGAGGTCTCTTTCCTAGTTCAACTGAGCTCCTGACAGCATTAATTGTTATAATTTTTCATCTTTTGAAAAAAATAGTAAAATGGATATATATATATATATCCTTTTATGTATGTGTGATGATCTCTACTGTATATGACTAGAAATGGAAATAGTTATAAATAATATGAAATTTTAATTTCAGTAGATAGTTCCTAATTGCATATCAAAAGGGTTGTACAAATAACATCCCCATCAACAGTAAAATTTCCTAATTCCCTGTTTGTTTTCAACACAATGTATTGTTTAATTTTTAATATTTCTTCCAGTCTGATGAGCGTGATATTGAATATAATTTTTTAAATTTACATTTACTTAATTATTAGTGATTTTGGGTACATACTTTCTTATATTTCTTGATCATTCTGAGTTCCTCCTTTATGATCTGCTTGGTCATGTATTTGATCATTTTCCCTTTTGAGGATTTTTTTTATTGATACGTTGAAGTTCTATTATATATTTCAAATGTATTTTCCCAGATTGTGGTTCATATTTGTTTATGGTATGCTTTTCGATTCAGAATTTTTCAGCACTTTATAAGTTGTGCTTTTGTGTTTAACTGAATCCTTGCCTACCCTGAGGTCATAGGTTTGCTGTTTTGTTTTGTTTTTTTTAATATTTAAAATGGGGGTTTTGGTCATAGGCGTATTATCCATTAGTAATCAATTGTCACAGAACAAATTATCATAAATTTAGCTACTTAAAACAGTATATGTTTATTATCTTACAGTTTTTCTGATTTAGGACACTGACACAGTTTAGCTTACTCTTCTGTGTTAGGGCCCTTCACAATGCTGGAATCAAGGCTGTGGTCTCATCTCAAGGCTCAACTGGAAAAAGATCTGCTTCCAAATTCACATAGTTTTTGGCAGGATTTGTATCCTTATGTCTTACTGGACTGAGGCCTCATTTAGTTGTTGGTCAGAGGCTGCCCTCGTTTCCTTATCATATGGGCCTCTCCATAGGGCAATGCAGATCAATGCAGCTTGTTTCTCAAAGCCAGAAAAAGAGAGGGTCTGCTAGTAAGACAAAAGTTACAATCTTAAGTGAGACAGAAAAGTGGCATCCCATCTCATTTACCATATTTGTTAGTTAGAATCAAGTCACAACTCCCACCCACACTGAAGTAGGAGAGGATTATAAATAAAGGAGTGGCTAACAGGAGGAAGGGTTCATGGGGGTTCACCCAAATGTCTGTCCTCCACAATAAGGACAGCCAATTGTCCACAAATAATATATACATTTTTGTCATTATGCCACATAGTTCTTTTGATTGTATTTTCCTTGGTTGGTTATAGGTTAGTTATTAGAACATTTAAAATGGGACTGATCCTTAACTACCACCAGATACAACCTTCTATTTCAGTGGGTTTATTCCACTTCATTGTATCCAATATATCATAGTGTGGATGGAAAATGGGCCACATATTAAACCTGACAAATTAAGAAGATGGGAAAATAACCACAAAATGGTCTGAATGTAAACATTACTAACCAAAAGCGAGTCATGGCTGGTAGTCACATCCTTGGCCTGTAGCTTCCTTGACAAAGGTCAATCTTAAAACCTTAAGTGAGCCTGTCTGTAATCTTTTTGTATCTAAGATAACACACCCTTGCAATATCAGAGTAATCTCTTCTTCCAGACCTCCCAGGGGAAACAACCCACCACACCAGAGCAGGAATCTACAAAATCACTCATTGCTATCTTGTTCCCCAAATACTATCTCTATGTGCTATAAAATGCTATTAACTATCCTGTACCACCAGTGTAAAAGAAATGTGTGTCTCTCCATTTTATGTATTTATTTTTTTTGTAACGGTTTTTTTTTTTTTTTAGAGGGCAGTGTCACTGGCCCTGAAATGCGGGATCCGAACTGGGGCTGCTGGCATCCCAAGCCAGTACTCAACCACCACACCACTCGGCCGGCCCTCCATTTTATTTTTTATCCAATCCCAGAGATTTCCCCACTTTGCTTTTTCCCACCTCCTTAATCTACAACCAATGAATTTCATGTAACCCTTCTCCTTCGACTATAATGTATAAAATAGGTTGCAAAACAGCCATTTTCTGGAGCATTTTCTCAATCCGTTGAGACTTTGCTTCCCAGCAATTGTCATCAGTTTGGCTCAAATAAGCTCTTATAAGCCTTCTCTTAGGCTGGATGTTTTTTCGTTGACAACAGTTACTCCTACCTCCAAGTCATAAAAAGTGGTGTCAAGTTGAGATGTAAACTGAATTTGGCATTCTAAACTTGACAAGATGGAGAAGTTTCTAGATTGAGCTCTATTTTTGCTGTAACTCTGCTCTGGTAATGAGAAAGGAGGAGTTATGAGATTCCCATCATCTCAAAATCTGCATATATAAAGGGAATATAAAGAAAGAATGGTAGAAAGTGTAAAGAAACACAAACTCATAGACACAGACAATAGTTTAGTGGTTACCAGAGGGTAAGTGGGGAGGGGGTGGTAGGTGAGGGTAAATGGAAGGGGAACTGACTCTGGGTGGTGAACCCACAATGTGATATATAGATGATGTATTATAGAATTGTATGCTTGAAACCTATGTAATTTGACGAACCATTGTCACCCCAATAAATTTTAATAATAATAAAAAAGAAAGTATAAAGGCACAGGTATGCATAGGATGAAAGATTCAGTGGTGAAATGGTAAGGGATTTCTGACTGCTATAATATTCTTGTATATAGAGTTCTGAGAAAGCCAAAAGTCAGAGAGTTCAAGCAAGCCACAATGTCCAACCAACTGCCCTAGTCTGGCCAAAATCACAGGTAGAACCTATTTTCCAAGGGCTTCTTTCATGGTTTGGGTAAGCATTCTGCTCATACTAGATTGGTCTGGTCCTGGAAGGAGTGTGGATAGAATGGAGAGCCACTAATGTTTCATCATCTGATTATTCTGTCTTTGGGTTATTGTAGCTTCTCTGTGGTCTTCCTTTCCAGCAAATAGCAGATTTCTGATTTCAAGCCCTTGCTTTACATTGACCATCTGTCATGTGTTTTATCACCCCATCATATTATTCTTCCAATATCATGATTTTAAAATAAGTAACACTAAAAAAAAGTTTGTGTTGCTATACCACAGTATATGTGTTTGCAAACATGGATATACTTAATAGAGAAATAAAGTTCTAGAACCGTGACACAGTTTAATTTTGATTTATGTTCCATGATTTGTAATAAATAAAAATATACCCTGGGCCAGCCAAGTGGTGCATTAGTTAACAGCTGGCTTGGGACACCGTGGCCCCGGTTCAGATCCCACATATGAGGGCCAGTGACACTGCCCTCCACAGCTAAGATGATGAACAACACCTCCACCTGGAGACGGCATAGCTGCAGCTCCCACTGCAGTGGGGCTTCCATAGGCTACAGTGAGTGGCCAGCAGCCAGCGTGAGTGGCTGGCAGCCAGCGTGAGCTGCCAAGAGCCACAGTGAGCGGCCATCAAGAGGCTGGTGACCAATCTGCCTCACCTGAGAAGAGTGCAATGATGATACCAACATGGGCCAGTGAAGCAATCAATGTCCTCCACAACTAGACTGATGAACAAAAGGACAACTTGTCTGTTCCTCTTCCCCGGTTCCCCAACACTACTCCCCACCCCCAATTCCCCAATAAAAAATCTTTTAAAAAAAGTATCTTTTGTGTCCACCATATTATATTTTAAAAACTATCATCCCTTCTATCTTGATACTACATTATTTCAAAAGTGAACATACAAGGTTAAAATAGGTTAGATCTTCCCATGGGAGCTTGGAGTAGCTTGGGAAAGAGTTTATATTTCTCATTATTTAGCATTTCTGCCTATGCAGTAACAACAATGCATTTAAGCAGCTATAAGGTCAGGGTAAGACATTTATTTGGATGGAAATAAATTAATTTGTCAGGGTTTATAAATCAATGAACTTTGCTGGGTGTCTGCTCCCTAACCTTGAATGTAGCTCCATTTAGGTTATTATAATGAACTCATAATTTACATTTTGTTCTAGTCCATAGTCAGAAGAGTTTTCAATAGATGTAATAATTTGCTTAAAATACATAGACTTTCTAGTGAATGTACACAAGCTCAAAGATCAAGACACCAGCTCTGAGTGAGCAGGTATAGCATAATAGTCCAAAACACTGCAAAGGGATCTCTACCTCCCTTTCAGGGGTCATTTTACAACATTACTGCATAATTAGGTGAATTGTGTAGTTTCAACGATAAATTTAATTTTAATTTTCTTTGGGAAAACTTGTCCAGAAAATCATTGCCAACACAGTGACTGTAGAGCCTATGAAAAGGGTCTACTGTTGTGAATTACAGTAATGTTTCAGTGAACTCATCTAACCCTCTTCATTATACATTAAACATTTAAGAGGAAAATAGAAAAGGATACTATACATAGCCTAATGTCCTATCAATGTGTATCCCTGAAGCACTTCCTTTTATTCAGAAAATGTTCCTGAAATCACCGAAGGATGAAAAAGTGAGGGCACTAAGAAACAGAGCAAAGGTAACAACTGAATCAAATATGCTACAAGGCTTTAACCTTAAAGTATTGACGAAAAAAATTCTGCTGAGCTTTGGTGGCAATATATGTGACAGAAGCCTGAAGTTAAAAAAAAAATCCCTTTGGTATCTGAGATATAGAAAGGCCAGATTAGAGGTCTCATCTTTTCCTTCCTTCAGAGTAAAGAACAGGTCTATTTCTTTAACTCCATGGTGTCCAGTACTAGCATTCGCGATGAAGTACTTGACTGACAATTGGAACATGTTTTAGGGGAAGGCAGCAAAGCCCATGCCTTAGTGCACATTCTTTTGGTAGAGAAGCTATTCTGAAAAGCTAATTGTGGCTCTAGTTTGGAATGTTCAAATGCCCACTTCTGATTTTATTCTCTGGGTTTGACCAAGGAGTTTTAAGCCCAGCCTCATCTGGAGCTATTCCTTTAGAACCATTCATAGATTTTGTAGAACAAGGAATGGAAAGAAAGAAGGATAAAAGAGATAACTGATTAATCAGTGAAAGGTACTCAATGAAATTTGTGTTTGATCTCTGTCTTTTGTTCCCTCTGTTTCTCTCTGTCTTTGTTGGTCGCTCTCAGTACTTTTCTTATACTGCTGTGACCCCAGGCATCCACTAGTCTCATGCCGATCCCAACTTTGTAAATGCCACTTTTCACTTTTCTCAGACCTACCATCATACAGCATTTCCTCAGGTAATAGACAAGTTCCACTTGTTTTCTTCCTCCACTGTCCAAACTAGCCTTTGCAATAGATGATGCAAGATTAAACATTTTTCACCTTAGCTCCAGCTATTCTTCCCCACCTTTCTCATTAAACCGACCTGACCAACTAATGGCTGCTAAACAAAAACCCAATCTTGCGGTAACTGTATTCTCTCCTATGATTATTACAGCCTCAATTTCCCCATACCTTCTGTGAATTTAATCAATGAACAGTTCTAAGAACAATACTAAACTATATGACTTTTCTCAAATCTACCCTGTGGGAATTTAATATTTTTACTCCTCCCAGTAATGTCTTCTTGAGCTGTTCTCAAGTTACAAGTTTTCAATAAGGGCTTGAGCTAATGACTTTTAGTTAGATTTTCTCCTTCCCTACCTGTCTTGATCCTCCTTACCTCAGGACACAGTTCTTTATTATATACTGTAACTTGATGAGTCAATCTAGATTATAGGTTAATGATCACCAATGGATTAATGTGCTTTTTCATTAATTTGTGAAGTAACACAAATACATTTCATTAGATACCTGGTAGAAACACAGAACTTTAATCTCAAATAAAATATGAAATCTCAAATAATTTAGCAGACTAAAGAGTGGGAATAACTGAAGGCAATGAACAGTCCATATTCAATAATCATTTACACCACTAATGGGTGTTTCTGGGTACCCATGCGTTTATCCTAGAAAGCTGTAATTTATTTCAGTCTGCAAAGGAAGATTCCTTCTAAGGAACTGTAGCCTTTTAAAAACTAGGGCAGAGACAAGGAAGCCATATCTTTACTTCAGAACCTTTCATTCTCAACTCTGAGGTATCTGTAATATTTCCTTTTCCTCAAGGGAATATCATCACATATATAAGATTTAAAATCTTGTGCTGTAGCTTCTCATTGGATTTAAGATAAACATGGCTTCAAGGCTTACAATCAAGTATGTTTATGTAGTGTATGCATTTAGTGTCCAATTTGTCATACCTTAAAATAGGCCACTATAAAATAAACTGCATATTTGGACATATTTTAAAACAATTGACTCATTAAGCATAGGAAAGCTGTTTTTGTGCAATTTTATTACCTACTTCATTATGTATCTATGTCTTTTTTCCCCACAGCTTTTAAAAGACCTTTTATCTAACTACAGAGGAATTTCAAGGTTTATTGTATGTGACTTCCCTGCCCTAGCTAATATTTAATAACATGTTTTATTAAGTTGCTTTATGGAACATGGGGCAGTTTTAAAAATCTAAAAGGATATCATTAAATTAAAAATTTTAAAGTAAATAGTTTGCAAACAACTATAAGGGAATTTTATGAAAAATCCCCTGAGCTGGAAAGCAGCTTAAAGAAAATAAAAATATAAGTTAATATTTTTACAGGTAAAGTTCTAATTACACAAGTCTTTTCTAATGACACATAGCAAAGTGAATTTACTTTTTCATCAGTTCAGGGATGGAGCCAATCCCTTGACAGCCACTGAATTCTCAATTAGAGATGCAAATAGCTATCTTTGCTATTGTCAATGGGATGTGTAAATGTCTGTATCCACTACATGAACTGGTTTGAAAACAATGCTTGATGTTTTCCTTGAAAACACCTTTAATAACTAGTTCTTTGATTGAATTAGAACACTTCTTTTCAAAATAATTGTTTTTTTATTAAATTACAATTTTCCTCCCAAAACAAATTTGGGTCTCTGATAGACCTTAATGGCCAGAACACATTTGCTGTTCACTTTTAGCCTATGATCAAACTAATGCCAGTGATGAAATACTGATTTATAATTTAAATCTCTCTTGAGGGAGGAAATGTTAGTTCTTACCTGGGCTTATACTAACATTATCTCTGTCACTTTATGGACTAACAATTCAGAAACAAAAATACGTACATATACATTTTATTTTTAATTGGGGAGGACAAGAGAAATGAAACACTGCATAGCAATTGACCTTGTGTAGATTCTATTTCAAAAGACATTACAATACCTAGGATAAAATTTTTCTGGTGGGAAACTTGATTATATATTGTTCATCAAATTGCTGATTGGGTAACTGACAAAATCAATACTTATTATGATGATTAATTTTAAGAAAAAAAAATTTCATATCATAAAGATTAGAAAAAAATTGCTGCCATTTTCTAAAACCACTCCAGAATGGGAAGATTAACTAGATCCATGTGGAAATGAGACCATTATAGATATACAACATTAAGAGGGAAATTCAAAGAAATTTAAGCTCTTGAGTATATTTGCTTTCCAAGTTTGTTGAAGAAAAAGCTTGAAAATTCAATTACACTTTTAAGTAACAGGTTGTTATTCCCAATACACATTTATAATACATAAAGAACACAATTTTTTTCAATGATTGCTGAGTTATAATTATATTCTTTTTTGATAAAAGTCATATGAATATCAGAAAGACATTGTAGAATATGTTTATTAATTATAAATGTTGATTTTTAATCTCTAATTTTTCAAATTCATGATTCCTTTTTAAATTAGGCACACCAAGACATATTTGAAGGGAGCGATTAACTCAATGGAAGAAGTTCTTAATTAATAAGAATTTTAAAATCTAAATTAATAAGATTCTAAGTTAACACATTGTATGTGGGAAACGAGTAAACTCGTCATATAGGTTTTTATGCCCGCTTACAAAGTGTTAATAAGAATCATAAATCCACAGGGAATTAGGTTTTTTTCATGCTAAAAATAGAAGACTTTTTTTTACTGTGAGCATGCTTACACGAGTGTAATTGCACAAAACTGCAAGAGGAACAGCAAAAAACTTAAAATCCTTAAACCATTATGTAATATGTATGTGATAAAAATGATCCATTCTTCAGGTACTTAATAAAGCATGCAAATAAATAATACTGACCACAAAGCTCACAAATTCCTGTACTTCTTTCCATTTTAAGAACCACCACAAACCAAGCCCATTTCTCACCATGATCACAGCAACAGCCTTTTATGGTTTACTTATGAGGTCTGACAATTAAGTTAATGAACTTATTGCTACAATGTTGCTAACCTTTTTTTTTAAATATATCAGAGGGATTATTCATTATGAATTTGTACCAACTCAACAAATAGTTAATCAAGTATACTATTTGGAAGTGCTGAAAAGCCTGTGTGCAAAAGCTAGACGACCTGAACTTCTCACCAGCAATTCATGGCTCTTGCATCACGACAATGCCCCAGCTCACATGGCACTGTCTGTGAGGGGTTTATAGCCAGTAAACAAACAACTATATTGGAACACCCTCCCTACTCACCTGATATGGCCCCCAATGACTTCTTTCTTTACCCAAAGATAAAGGAAATATTGAAAGAAAGACATTTTGATGACATTCAGGGCATCAAGGGTAATATGACTACAGCTTTGATGGCCATTCCAGAAAAATTTCCACCGTTGCTTTAAAGGGTGGACTAGGCACTGGCATTGGTGCATAACTTCCCAAGGCGAGTACTTCGAAAGTGACCGTAGTGATATTCGGCAATGAGATATGTAGCAGTTTTTCTAGGATGTGTTCGTTAACTTAATCATCAGACTTTGTATATGTAATCTAGTACCAATTATTTTAAATTTAATGTTTTAATTATTTGATTAATACCAGTCTCGCCCATTAAGCTACAAGTTCCATCAATGCAGGGAACTCATATTTTTGGCTCAACATTGAGTCTCAAAGTGTCTGGCACATGGTAGGTCTTAATAAATGTTGGTAATGATAAATGAAACCAAAATAGAAAATAAGTAAACTAGAACATGTCATAAAATATTTATTAAGTTTTTGTTTTACAGGATGATGTCTAGATATTTTACTTCACTATGCTTTTCTGAATTTTGAAAACTTCAATAGTGATATTTTGTTACTTTTATAATCAGGGGAATATTAAAGTTTTATCTTATAACTTAATTAGGGTTCTGTAATAATTTATTATGAATTTAATAATTTATGTATTTTCTATACCTTGTTGACATCCACTGGTAATTTCATCCTGTTTCATTCCTTAAGGAAAAGAAACTAGTATGTTGATGGGAAATTATTGTCAGCAGTTTCTCTCTCATTTGTCTTAAAATTAACTAATTTCATGTTTAGATGAAGAGCCCTTAATTCTAGTTTTAAGATTTATTGCTTTTATTGTTCTTCTGGAAGCTTCTTCAGCTCTAATATGCTTACACTATAAAGAAAGAAAGTAAAATAAAATTAATTATACACTAGAGAAGACACTGGAGGAAATCCAAGGTGGCAGAGTAGACAAATGCTGTGGTGCCTCTTCCTGTGACCACATTAAAATTACAACCAAATTATACAACAATCAAGCTGGAGGATGGTCTGAAGTTTAGCTGAACATAAGTTTTATGCTAAGGATATAAAGAAGAAACCACATCAAAACTAGTAAGAGGGGTGGAGATGAAAAATGGGCCAGCTCCATACCTGCATATGGTGGTTGAGAAACAGAATGGATATTGCGGCCAATGAGTTACCCCACCAGAAGACTGAGGGACCCTAGCCCCACAGCAGGCTCTCCAGCCCAGAATACAGTGCAGGGAAGAGAGCCCTCACAACATCTGGCTGTGAAAAACAGTGGGGATTCTGACTGTCTGGGTGAAACAGAAGGCAGTGAGAAACCCAAACATCCTCTTAAAGGGCCCGCACACAGACTCACCTGTTTGCAGGCACTCATCTTGAGTTCTGACACATGGATTGTGACTCAGGAGGTGTCAGACCTACAAGGAAAGACTGAGTTGTGTGGCTGCAGGTTGAGGACTAAAGGGACAGTCACCATTTTCCCTGTATAGAATTCTCCCATGCAGCCAGTAGGTGGGCACCATCTTTCCTGTGTTGACCCTTTCCCCACACAGCCAAATCTCAATCTGTATTGGCTTGGTGAACTCCACTGACTCCACCCTGGTGACTACTGGAAGCACTGCTACACCCAAATCACACAAAGCTGAAAGCACTTTTATGGCCACCAGCCAACCCCACACAAGCTGCACTCATTATTGGATAAGTGTTGGAGGTACATTGGTCCCAGGTGGGTGGTGGCTAGCCTCAGTGTGTTCTGAGACTTTTGCTGAGTAGCTCCAGGCACAGCACTGGCAACAAACCAGAATCTACATTAACCTAGTGAACACCACTCATCCCACCCTGGGGACTCCCTGAGACACTGCCTCACCCAAGTAGCCTATCACATGAGGCTGTAACAGCAGCTGAGCCTTATGGGAGCTGGCAGGCAAGAGCAGGCCTTGAGATGACCTGGACTTTTTTTATATATATATATTTTTAATTAGCTTCAGGTGTACAACAAAGTGCAATAGTTATACTTTTTACCCCTCAAAGTAAAAACCCCCTCCCCCAATTCTCCCCTCCCACTCCTCCCCCCATATCATACTATCTATTACAATTCCTTTGACTCCCTTCCACCATATAATCCACATCCTGTGACTATCTATATATTCAATTACAGTTGGCATACAATATTATACAACATCAATTTCAGGTATACAGTGCAGTGATCTAGCCTCTACTCCATCCATGAAGTGGTCTCCCCAACAAAACATGTGACCATCTGACACCCCACAAAATTTTAACATTATATTCCTCGAACTGTCTTTCATATCCCTGTGACTATACTGTAGTTACCTATTTATGCTGTCTAATCCTTTCCCCTTCTCCCTCATCCCCACATCCCTCCCAACTAGCAACCCTGTTTTTCCTCTATATCTATGAGACTGTTACTGTTTCTTATGCTCATTCATTCAGTTTTTCAAATTCCATATATCAGTGAGATCATGTGGTATTTGCCTTTCTCCGACTGACTTATTTCACTCAATATAATAGTCTCTAGGTCCATCCATATCGTTGCAAATAGTACAATTTCATTCTTCTTTATAGCGGAGTAATACTCCATTGTATAAATGTACCACAATTTCTTAAGCCAGTCATCTACCGATGGGCATTTCAGTTGTTTCCAAGTCTTGGCTATTGTAAATATCGCTGCAATAAACATAGGGGTGCATATATTTTTTCGAATTAGCATCTTGGATTCCTCTGGGTAGATTCCCAAGAGTGGAATTGCTGGGTCATACGGCAGTTCTATTTCCAGTGTTTTGAGATACCTCCATACTGATTTCCATAATGGCTGCACCAATTTGCAGTCCCACCAACAGTGCACCAGGGTTCCTTTTTCTCCACACCCTCGCCAACACTTGTTGTTTGTTAATTTGTTGATGACAGACATTCTGACTGGAGTGAGGTGGTATCTCATTATGGTTTTTATTTGCATTTCTCTGATGATTAGTGAGGTTGAACATTTTTTCATATGCCTATTGGCCATCTGTATGTCCTCTTTAGAGAAATGCCTCCTCATATCCTCTGCCCATTTTTAATTGGGTTGTTTGTTTTTTTGGTGTTGAATTGCATGAGTGTTTTATAAATTTTGGATATCAACCCCTTATCAGATATATCATTGGCAAATATCTTCTCCCATTCAGTAGGCTGCCTTTTTGGACTTTTTGCACAGCTACCCCAAACAAGGTACAGGTAACAGCCATCCTCAGTACACTTGTGGTCTCCGCCATGAATCTCCAGGTCAAGCACAGGCAGGGACCAACCACTGATCACTTTGAAGCTCCACCAGTTAGTTGAGGCTTGTTACAGACAATGGCTAATGTTGGCATGCGCAGCAGTCCCTCCCAGCAGACCTCTGAACCAACAAACCTTGAGGTCTGCTTCAGAACACAGTAGAGCACCACCCAATAAGCCCCACAAGTGGCACATTTAAAGGGTGGTCTCAGCAGGCACAAGAGTCCACTGGGGTGAATCCTGCCCTGCAGGCTAAGCAGCCCAGAAGCTGTGGACATGGCCAAACCCTACTGCCAGTCAGCCTGAGGGTCAACCCCATCCATGAATATGTCAATAGCAATTAAGGCTCAACTATAACAGGAGGGCACACACAATCCATACAAGGAACACACCTGAAGCACCTGGTGCACATACCCAAGGAGACTGAGCCATTGGGCTTCACAGCACACCTACTACATAAGGCCATTCTACTAATACTGGGAGACATTGCAGCTCTACATAATACATAGAAACAAACACAGGGAATAGCCAAAATGGAGAGACAAATAAACATGTCCCAAATAAAAGAACCGAACCAAGGTACAAACTAAACAAAATGAGACAAGCAATCAACAAGACAAAGTGTTCAAAACATTGGTTATAAAGATCCTAAATGATCTCAGGGAGAACTGCAACAAAATGATAGCATGCATAAAGATGGAGACAGAAAACATAAAAAGGAACCCATTACAAATGAAGAATGCAAGAAGTGTAATGAGGAATACATTAAAGGGAAACAATAGTAGATTAGATGAAGTAGATCGAACTAGTGATTTGGAAGTTAAGACAGAAGGAAACACCAAACAGAACAGCAAAAAGAAAAAAGAATTTTAAAAAATCAGGACAGATTAAACTAAGTGACTTTTGGGACAACATCAAGCATACAAACATACACATCATTTGGGGTTGAGAAGGAAAAGTGAAAGAGCAAGGAATTGAAAATATATTTGAATAAATAATGACAGAAAATTCCCTAACTTGGCAAAGAAAATAGATATATAAGCCCAGGAAGCAAAGAGAGTCCCAAACAAGATGAACCCAGAGAGGCCCAAACCAAGACACAATATAATTAAAATGCCAAAGGTTAAAGACAAAGAGAGAATCTTAAAGCAGCAAGAGAAAAGCAATCAGTTACCTACGTGGGAGCTCCCATAAGATCAACTTATTTTTCAACAGAATCTTTGCAGGCCAGAAGGGGTTGGCAAAAAAATATTTACAGTGATGAAAAGCAAGGATATACATACAACCAAGATTACTCTATGCAGCAAAGCTATCATTTAGAATTGAAAGAGAGATAAAGATCTTTCCAGACAAGAAAAAGCTAAAGGAGTTCATTACCACAAAACCAGTATTACAAGAAATGTTAGATGGACTTCTTTAAGAAAAAAAAAGATTAAAAATATGACTAAAAAAATGACAATAACTACATATCTATCAACAACTACTTTAAGTATAAATGGATTAAATGTTCCATTCAAAAGATAGTGTGGTGGAATGGATTAAAAAAAAAAAACCAACAAACCAAGAGCCTTACATATGTTGCCTATAAGAAACTCACTTCAGATCAAAAGACACACATAGATTTAAAGTAAAGGGATGGTAAATGATATTTCATGAAAATGGAAACAAGAAAAAGCTGGGGTAGCAATACTTATACCAGACAAAATAAATATAAAACAAAGCCTATAGCAGGAGATAAAGAAGGACCCCATAACCCCATTTATGGGTATTTCTTTGAAGAAACCCAAAACTTCTGAGGTACATGTTTATCCATATGTTCCTTGCAGCATTATTTAAAATGACTAAGATGTGGAGGCAGCCTGGGTATCCATCAATGGATGAATGGATAAAGAGGAGGTGGTACATATATAAAATGAAATATTACTCAGCCATGAAAAAGAATGAAATCTTGACATCTGCAACAACAATGATAGACCTACGGAGTATTGTGCTGATTGGAGTAAGGCAGAGAGAGAAAGACAAATGACATATGATTTCACTTAATTGTGGAATCTAAACAAATTAAACAAATAAAACATAAACAAACTCATAGATACAGAAAACATTTTGATGATTGCTAGCGTGCAGGAGGATGAGGGTTGTTGGTAAAAACGGTGAAGGTTTTAAGAAGTACAAATTGGGGCCAGCCGAGTGGCACAGTGGTTAAGTGCTGGCTTGGGAAGCCAGCGGTCCCAGTTCGGGTCCCACATATGAGGGCCAGTGACACTGCCATTAAAAAAAAAAAAAGAAGTACAAATTGGTAGTTACAAAATACATATGGAGATTTAAAGTATAGCATAAGGAATAAAGACAATATTCTAATAACTATGTATGGTGTCTGATGAGTACTAGATTTATCAGGGTGATTACTTTGTAAGTTATATAAATGTCTAATTACTATGTGGTACACCTGAAACTAATATAACAGTATGTGTCAACTTTAATCGAAAAATAAAACAATTATTTTTTAAAAAGGGGGGAAAAGACTATAAATATGAATAATAAAATGGAAATAACTATATATTTACCAATAATCCCTATAAATGTTAATGAATTAAATGTTCCAATCAATAGACATAGAATATTTGAATGGAAAAACAGACAAGACCCATACATATACTGTCTAGAGGAGACCTACTTCAGACTGAAAGACACACACAGATTGAAAGTAAAGGGATGAAAAAAGATATTTCATATGAATGAAAAATAGAAAAGCTGGGGTAGCAAAACTTATATCAGACAAAACAGACTTTAAACAAAGCCTATAATAAGAGACAAAAAGGGACATTACATAATGATAATGGGATCAATCCAACAACAGGATATAACCATTGTAAACCTTTATGCACACAACATTGGAACACTTAAATATATGAAGCAAATATTTTACCAGCATAAAAGGATAGACAGAAAGTAATACAATCATAGTAGGGGGATCTACCACCCCATTGACATCAATGGACTGATCTTCCAGACAGAAAATCAAAGAAACACTGGCTTTAAAAGACACACTAGACTAGATGGACTTAATTGATCTTTTCAGAGCATTTCGCCCCAAAGCAGCAGGATATACAGACTTTTCAAGTACAAATAGTACATTTCCAAGATAGACTACATGTTAGTCTATAAAATAAAGTCTCAATGAATTTAAGAAGATTTAAATCACCTCAAGCATACTCTCTGACCATGATGAATTTAGAAATCAACTACAAGAAAAAAACAAAAAACTGAAAAGCACATAAGCACATGGAGGTAAAATAATATGTGACTAAATAATGAATGGGTCAAAAACAACATAAAGCGGGCCAGCCGAATGGCGCAGTTGTTAAGCGCTGGCTTGGGAAGCCAGCGGCCCCGGTTCAGTCCCACATATGAGGGCCAGTAACACTGCCCTCAAAAAAAAACAACACACACACACACAAACAAACAAACAAAACATAAAGGAAGAAATAAAAAGATACCTTGAGACAAATGAAAATGAAAACACAATGACCCTAAATCTATAAGACACAGTGAAAGCAGTCCTAAGAGGGAAATTCATAACAATGCACGTTTACCTCAAGGCACATGAAAAATCTCGAATAAACAATCTAACCTTACAGTTAATGGAAATAGGAGAAAACAGCAAAGACCAAAGTGAGAAAAAGAAAGGGGCTAATAAAGATCAGAGTGGAAATAAATAAAATAGAGTCTAAAAAAAAAAATACAAGAGGTCAATGAAACCAAGAGGTGTTTTTTTGTTTGTTTTTTTGTTTTTCTGTTTTTAGCTGAGCCATCCTGCCACCTGTTGGAAGCTCAGTGGCAGCTCAGCTTGGGCTGGGCATTGAACTGCTGCTGCTCAGAGCTCAGCTCACACTCTTGAGCAAGCTCTTAACCAACTGAGCCACTCGGCCAGCCCTAAGAGGTGGTTTTTTGAAAAGATAAACAAAATTGATAAACCTTTAACCAGATTCATCAAGAAAAAGAGATGACCCAAAGAAATAAAATCAGAAATGAAAGAGAAGTGACTACTGACACCACAGAAATACAAATGATTATGAGAAAATATTATAAACAATTATATGCCAACAAATTGGACAATCTGGAAAAAAATGGGTAAATTCCTGAAAGCATACAATCTTCCAAGACTGAACCAAGAAAAAAAGCAGAAAATTTGAACTGAAGAATTACTAGTAACAAAATTGAATAAGCAATCAAAATATCCCAAAAAAACAAATGTCTTGGACCAGATGGCTTCCCAGTTGAATTTTATGAAACTTTCAAAGATGAATTAACATCTATCCTTCTCAAACTATTCCAAAAAATTCAAGAGGAGGGAAACCTCTCCAGCTCATTTTACGAGGCCACCATTATTTTGATTCCTAAACCAGACAAAGACATTACAAAAAAGAAAATTATAGGCTGATATCCCTGATGAACATAGATGCAAAAATCCACATCAAAATATTAGCAAACCAAATACAGCAATACATTAAAAAGTTCATACACCATGATTAAGTGGGATATTTCCTGGGATGCAAGGTTAGTTCAATATCCACAAATCAATTAATGTGATATACCACATAAACAAAATAAAAGATAAAAATCTTATGATAATATAAATACATGCAGAAAAAGCATTTAAAAATATTCAGCATTCATTGATGGTAAAAACCCTCAGCAAAGTGGGACAAGAATGAATATACCTCAATATAGTAATGACCTTATATGACAAACCCACAGCTAACATCATAATCAATGGGGAAAAACTAAAAGCATTCTCCTTAAGATCAGGAGCAAGATAAGGATGCCCAGTTTCACCACTTTTATTCAACATTGTATTGGAAGTCATAGCCACAGCAATCAGACAAGAAAAAGAAATAAAAGGCATCTAAATTGGAAAGAAGAAATAAAACCGTCATTATTTAAATGGCACGATACTATATACTGATACCCAAAGATTCCACCAAACAAATATTAGAACTGATAAATGAATACATAAAAGTAGCAGGATAAAAAATTAATATTCATAAATTGGTTGTATTTTTATAAACCAATAATGAACTGTCAGAAAGAGAAATTAAGAAAACAATCCCATTTACAATTGCATCAATAAAATAATAAAATACTAAGGAATAAATTTAACCAAGGTGGTAAAACTTGGATAGTTATAAGACATTAAAGAGAAAAATTGAAGAAGATACAAATAAATGGAAGCATATATCATGCTCATGCATGGGAAGAATTAACATCATTAACATGTCCATACTACCCAAAGCAATCTATAGATTGAATGCAATCCCTATCAAAACACCAATGGCATTTTTCACAGAACTAGAACAAATAACCTTAAAATTTATATGAAATCACAAAAGACCCCAAATAGCCACAGAAATTTTGAGAAAGATGAACAGAATTGGACATATCACACTGCCTGATATCAAACTATACTACAAGGCTATCATTATCAAAACAACATGGTACTGGCATAAAAACAGATACATAGATCAATGTTACAGAATAGAGAGCCCAGAAATAAACCTAGGCCTATATGATCATTTAATCTATGACAAAGGAGGCAAGAAAATATACTGGGTAAAGACATTCTATTTGATAAATGGTGCTGGAAAAACTGGACAGATACATGCAAAAAATGAAATTGGGCCACCTTCTTATACCATACACAAGAATAATCTCAAAATGGAATAAAGACTTAAATGTAAAACCTGAAACCATAAAACTCTTAGAAGAAAACATAGGCAGTAAACTCTCAAACATTGCTCTTAGTGATATTTTTTTTCTGATACATCTTATCAGGCAAGGGAAATGAAAAGTAAAATAAACAAGTGGAACTAAACCAAACTAAGGTGTTTTTGTACAGCAAGGAAAGTATCAACAAAATGAAAAGACAGCCTACTCAGTAGAAGATACTCGCCAATGGTATATTTGATAAGGGATTAATATCCAAAATGTATAAAGAATGCATATAACTCAACACCAAAAATTAAACAATCCAATTAAAAACTGGGCAGAGGACCTGAATACACATTTCTTCTAATAGGACATAAAGATGGCCAATAGACGTATGAAAAGATTCTCAATGTCACTAATCATCAGAGAAATGCAAAATAAAACCACAATGAGTTATCACCTCACACCTGTCAGAATGGCTGTCATCAATAAATCAACAGACAACAAGTGTTGGCAAGGATGTGGAGAAAAAGCAACCCTGGTACACTGTTGGTGAGATTGCAAATAGGTGCAGCTGCTATAGAAAATGGTTTAGAGGTTCCTCAAAAAGTTAAAAATAAAGCTACCCAGAAATTTTACTTCTGGGTATTTGTCCATAGAAATCCAAAACACTAATTTGAAAAGATATATGCATATGCACCCTGTGTTCACTGCAGCACTACTTACAATTGCCAAGATATGAAAGCAACCTAAGTGCCCATCAATAAATGATTAGATAAAGAAGATGTGGTACATATATACTATAAAATATTACTTGGCCATAAACTAGAATGAAATCTTTCTATTTGTGAAGAAATGGGTAATTTTCTAGAAGCATACAACCTTCCAAAGCTAACTCAAGAAGAAACAGAAAATCTAAATAGACTGGTTACTACCAAGAAAATTGAATCAGTAATCAACAAGATCCCAACAAACAAAAGACCTGGACCAGATGGTTTCACAAGTGAATTTTACCAAACATTCAAAAGAGAATTATCACCTATTCTACTTAAACTATTTCAAAAAATCCAGAAGGAGGAAAGGCTCCCAAACTCTTTCTATGAGGCCACTATCACCCTGATTCCAAAACCAGATAAAGACAATACAAAAAAAGAAAACTACAGGTCAATATCCCTGATGAAAATAGATGCAGAAATCCTCAACAAAATATTTACAAACAGAATTCAGTAATATATTAAGGAGATCGTACACCATGATCAAGTGGGGTTCAATCCTGGTATGCAAGGTTGGTTCAATATCCGCAAATCAATTAATGTGATACACCACATCAACAAAATGAAAAATAAAAATCATATGGTCATATCAAATCAAATGCAGAAGAAGCATTTGACAAAATCCAGCAGCCATTTATGATTAAAAACTCTTAGCAAAATGGGAACAGAGGGATCGTATCTCAACATAATAAAGGTCATGTAGGATAAACCCACAGCTAACATCATATTCAATGGGAGAAAAGCTAAAACCATTCCCCTGGAGATCAGGAAAAAGACAAGGCTGTCCACTCTCTCCACTTTTATTAAACATACTTCTGGAAGTTCTAGCCACAGCAGTCAGATAAGAAAAAGAAATAAAAGGCATCCAAATGGGTGAAGAGGAAGTAAAATTTTCATTATATGCAAATGACATGACATCATACATAGAGAACCCCAAAGACTCCACAAAAAACTATTGTTTTTTTTTTTCATTATTGTTTAAAAATGAATTCAGTAAGGTAGCAGGATACAAAATCAAATCCAGAAATCAGTTGCATTTGTATATACCAATTACAAAATATCAGAAGGAGAAATTAAAATAACAGTTCCATTCACAGTTGCTTCAAGAACTATAAAATAGGAATAAATTTAACCAAAGTAGTAAAAGACCTGTGCTCAGAAAATCATGAGACACTGAAGAGAGAAATCAAAGAAGATATAAATAAATGGAAACACCTACCATGCTCATGGATAGGAAGAATTAATATAGTTAAAATGTCCATATTGCCTAAAGTAATATATAAATTCAATGCAATTTCTATCAAACTACCAAGGGCATTTTTCACAGAAATAGAAAATATAATCCTAAAATTTATATGGAACCATAAAAGACCCTGAATAGCCACAACAATACTGAGAAATAAGAACAAAGTCAGGGGTATCATGCTACCAGACATCAAAACATTCTACAAGGCTACAATCAAGTCAGTATGGTACTGGCATAAAAACAGGCACATAGGTCAATGGAACAAAATAGAGAGCCCAGAAATAAATCTATTCATATACAAACAGTTAATGTATGACAACAGAAGCAAGAATTTACATTGGAGTAAAGATAGTCTATTTAATAAATGGTGCTGGGAAAATTGGACTGACAACATGCAAAAAAATGAAACTGGACTACCTCCTTATGCCATATACAAGAACAAATTCAAAATGGATTAAAGACTTAAATGTAAGACCTGAAACCATAGAACTCCTAGAAGAAAATATAGGGAGTAAATTTTCACACATTACCCTGAGCAATATTTGTACTGATATATCCTCACAGGCAGGGGAAGTAAAAGAAAAGATAAACATACGGGATTACATCAAACTTAAAAGTTTTTTCACGGCAAAGGAAGCCATTAATAAAACAAAAAGGAAGCTTACTGAATGGGGGAAGATATTTGTCAACGATATATCTGATAAGGGGCTAATATCCAAAATTTATAAAACACTCATGCAACTCAACACCAAAAAAAAGAAACAACCCAATTAAAACATGGGCAGAGGATATGAAGAGACATTTCTCTAAAGAGGACATACAGATGGCCAACAGGCATATGAAAAAATGTTCAACCTCACTAAGCATTAGAGAAATACAAATAAAAACCACAATGAGATACTACTTAACTCAGGTCAGAATGGCTATCATCAATAAATCAACAAACAACAAGTCATTGTGAGGTTGTGGGGAAAAGGGAACCCTGGTGCACTGTTGGTGAGATTGCAGATTGGTGCAGCTATTATGGAAATCAGTATGGAGGTATCTCAAAAACCTGAAAATGGAACTACCTTATGACCCAACATTTCCACTCTTAGATATCTATCCAGGGAAACCCATGACACTAATTCAAAAAAATATATGCACCCCTATGTTTATTACAGCACTATTTACAATAACCAAGGTTTGGAAACAACCGGAATGCCCATCGGTAGACGACTGGATTAAGAAACTGTGGTACATTTATATAATGGAGTATTATTCCACTATAAAAAAGAATGAAATCGTACGATTTGTAACGATATGGATGGACCTAGGGAATGTTATGCTAAGTGAAATAAGTCAGTCAGAGAAAGACAAATACCATATGATCTCACTTATATGTGGAATCTAAAGATCTGAAGAAATGAGCAATGTAAACAGAAATAGTCTCAGAGACATAGAGGAAAAACTGATGGTTCCTAGATGGGAGGGGCGTGGAGATGAGAGAGAAGGAGAAGGGACTACACAACATAAATTGGTAACTACAATATTGCCACAGGGATATGAAAGACAGTTTGGGGAATATAATCAATAATGTTGTAAATAATTTTTAGGGTGTCAGTTAGACACATGTCTTGTTAGGGAGACCACTTCATGGATGGTGTAGAGGCCTGACCACTGCACGGTACATCTGATGCTGTCATTGAATAATATTGTAAGACAACTATAATTTATTACATATATAGTCACAGGATGTGGAGTACAGTGTGGGGAGTAGAGTTAATGGAATTGTAATAGATATATATGATATTGGGGGTGGGAGGTGGGGCATTGGGAGGGGGAGTAGTCACTTTGTGAGGGGTGAAAAGTATAACTATTGCATTGTTTTGTACACTCAAAACTAATGAAAAAAATAAAATAAAAAAAAAATCTTTCCATTTGTGATTGTATGGATCGACCTAGAGGGTATTATGCAAAATGAAATATGTCAGACATAGAATAACAAATACTATAAGATCTCACTTATAAGTGGAATCTAAAGAACAAAGTAAATGAACAAATAAGCCATAAACAGACTCATAGACACAGACGACAACCTAATGGTTGCCAGAAGGGAAGGGTCTTGGGGGGCTGGGTGAAAAAGTTGAAGGGGTTAAGTAATACAAATTGGTAGTTACAAAATAGTCATGGGGTTTTAAAGTAAAGCATAGGCAATATAGTCAGAGATATGCTAATAGCTATGTGTAGTCTCAGATGAGTACTAGACTAATCTGGGGGAATCACTGCATAAATTAAATAACTGTCTAACCACTATGCTGTACACCTGTAACTAATATATAATAATATTGAATATGAAGTTTACCTGAAAAATATAAATAATTAAAAAGTAATTATAGATTGAATTTTAGAAACAGAGATATCATTGTATTTTATGAAGGGAAGTTTTTTCTGTTTGCTCTAATGTTGATGCCCTGTACTTTTTTAGAGGAAGCTAGAATCAACCAAAAGTTAACATTATCTCAAAAGACTCCAGATAGAATAAACCTTAGAGCCCTAGGCTTCATACAAATTAATAATTCAAAGTCATTCATTTCAGAAATAATTATGCTGGGGATTATTTTTCCTCAACTGCCTTTCTTTTATTGTCAAAATCAAATCATATAGATTAATATGATTATCTGTTTGACTATGCATACATATTTCTCCATTAAATGATCTGACTTCAAAATAATTAGTTAGCTTTTCAAAATATCTCAAATCATGTTTTCTACTTTATGTACTGCCTTTCTAGACTGAAGTGAAAAATATGCTACATTAAACATGAATGCATCATGAATGTCAATGAAACAGTAATGAATGTTTTGCCATAAATGTGTATATAATTGTGAATATAGAAAAGTTAAGAGTACTGAGATTTCCACTCACATCCACATCCTAGTTTATTATATGAAACTGAATTAAATTGCTTCAACCTTTTGCTAATGATGCTCACAATGAAGTGTTTCTCTTACAATTGCAAAAAAAAATGTACTTGTTTGACGGTTTGGTTAATCAGTTTTGTGACACATTTTTGAATCCTACACTTTTGCAGAGGAATTACTTCTTTTTCACTATCCAAAATGATACAGGATGTCTTGCATTTTAATTTTAATCAGAAAAAAAGTCACAGCTTTTAAAAAAAACCATGCAAGTGCTAAATAGAGAAAGAAACTATTACTGATAGAATTCCCTTAAAACATAATCATAATTAAAATTAAGTGATTTTCTATGACACATTATACTGTAACTTTGAGATTTATAGTGCCCTGTCTGGATACAGTATTAAAAGTGTATAAAAGAATGAACTGTTCTTCATTATATATGTAGAATTCTAACTTCATCATCATTTCCAAAGTAGTTAGTCGACGTTTTCATTTCAGAAATTCTCGGCAGGAGTTCAACTTTAGCTGTACCCTAAGGAGCCAACTGGAGAATTTACTTGTCTCTAGAGGATTAAGCCAATAAAACTATCCAAGATTATCAGTAAGGACAGTTTCCAGATGGAAATTCCATCTGTAACCAAATCCTCCTGAGCTCAATATCAATGGCAATAACAAAGCAGGTTTTTCTCTAGAGAATTTTACCCTCATTGCACTTGAAAGTTTAGACAGTGTCTTTTTTTCTGTTTGCTTTTGTTTCTTTGTTTTAATGGGAAGAATTGTTCACCTTTTTATTTGTTTGTTGCTGTCATACACACAGAAATTAGATTTTCAGAGGAAATTTTGCCTGCCTAAGTACTTTGAAAGAATTCAAATGCTGATTACATATATGGAGAAGTAACTTCCTTTGAAAAATGTTCTCTGTCATGTTTTAGAAATTTTTATATCAGGAATGCACTATAGTATTTTTTTCTGAGAAATGAGTTCTTAAGGAAATCAGTGAAAACACTGGATTACAATAAAAGTGGCAGTCTCCCTCTACTCAATGATACATACATAGGAAATTTCAATCATGAGTAAACATTTATACCATGATTTAAAATAACTGTGTCGGGCCAGCCAAGTGGCGCAGTGGTTAATCACTGGCTTGGGAAGCCAGCGGCCCTGGATCGGGTCCCACATATGAGGGCCAGTAACACTGCCCTCAAAAAAAAAATTAAAAAAATAAAATAAAATAACTGTGTCTATATCTTTAATCCTTACATGTATCAGTCCAAATTTAAAATACAGAAAAATTTGGAAAGGATATGTAATATATTCTAAAAGCTTTCACTCTCACAAACTGCAAAGCAAATTCTTATAAAAGTTTTATATATAATAAATTCTTTCTTTTACAGATTTCATGTAAATTGAACATCCTAATTAGAAAGCAGGCTTACATTTAAATTAGTATTCTACTGACATGAAAGAAAGATAACCTGGGATAAGATATCGTTAAAGAAAGCAGTTTCCGGGCCAGCCGAGTGGCGCACTGGTTAAGAGCTGGTTTTGGGATGCCAGTGGCCCGGGTTTGGATCCCAAATATGAGGGCCAGTGACACTGCCCTCCACAGCTAATAACAGCTCCACCTGGAGCTGGGCTGTGCTAGCCCCGGGGACGGTGTAGGCCCCTGCTGCAGTGGGCTGCCATAGGCTACAGTGAATGGCCAGCAGCCAGCGTGAGTGTCTGACAGCCAGCGTGAGCTGCCAATACTCGCGGGTGAGCAACCATCCAGAAGCCGGCGACTGATCTGCCTCATCCGGGAAGAACGCAGTGATGATACCAACATGGGCCAGTGAAGCAACGTTCTCTGCAACTAGACTGAAGAACAAAAAGACAGCAACTTGTCTGTTCCACTTCCCCGATTCCCTAATGCTGTTCCCCTCCCCCAAATCCCCAATAAAATCTTTAAAAAAAAAAAAAGCAGTTTCCAACATCACAATATAAAAGCATAGCTCTGATGATATGAATCTTGAGGTTGATCATGATGATGATGATGAACTTGAATGGCACTCTTATGTTTAACTCTCATAACCACAATCTGCCCCTCTAAGGAGTAGGGAGGAGGCAGGAGAATAAGAAGAGAGAGGAAGGGTAGTAAGGGTGGGGGGGTAGAGATTTTATTTACCAGAGTGATCTACACATGCTTAATTTGGATCATGAAGCAAAGTCAGTAAAAGAAGATTTAGGGCCTGTCTCCTCATTAGTCCTCATTCTTATCCTTATCTCTTTTCCCTTTGCACAAGTAGAGGAACAACTTCCTACTGTCTCTGGCACTAGAGTAAAGAAACAATAGGATGAACATTTTAAAATTCCAGATGAGGTAGAATTTTACTATTCCAATAAGGATAGAAAATAGGGTTTGCAATGTGTGTTAATATACAGATAAAAATCATCATTATCAAAACAAGCAATTCAAATATCTATGAAACCTGTGAAGCAAGTATCTTAAGTGCTATCATGCTGTTCTCATTGTTTTTGTCACAATAAATCACTGGAAATAGTTCCTATAGTGCATAAAAGAAGTATCCTTGATCTAATTCAAAAAGCATGGGCAGGACGACCAAGTGGCGCGGTGGTTAAGCGCTGGCTTGGGAAGCCAGCTGCCCTGGTTCGGGTCCCACATGCGAGGCTCAGTGACACTGCCATCAAAAACAAAACAAACAAACAAACAAAAACATGGGCAATTCATAATCAATAGGATATATGTCCTGAGTTACATGAAGATTCATAGTGAATAAAACACAGTGAGATTTAAAAAGTACATCGATCAAAGTGTCCTTTACATATGCTTTTCTTTTTTTTCCATCTGAAAATTAACGTATGTTAGGAAGTTACCCTTACTGTTACGTCTTTATGTTTATCATCTGGCTTGTGTTGAATTAAATAAAAATCAGATTATCCTTTTTACTTTGAGCTGCAAAACGTAGGTGTTCTCTTAGAGGTCTGTGACCACTTCCTCAGAATCCCACCCCTGTTTGACATTTGTGGTGAAGGAATATGGCTGGGGAAATTTCATTCTTAAATGATGATTGGAATAGTAAAATTCTACCTGATAATGAGTCAAGTTTCTTAAGTGTTACTTGAAAAGTAAAGTTTGATACTGTCTTAAACAAATATCAGAAATAAACTCGAGCAACCAGGACCAGATGAATAATTGGTGGAGCCTTGTGAAAACGTATATGTGGGGCCCTTTGTTAAAAAGCCAAGAATTTCAACATGCACAGCACAGCATTAAAACAAGCTTAGAGTCTTTCTGATTGTCAGTCCCAATGTGTGTACACAGGCCCCATGCCCATGAAGACAGCCCTGGTGGGAAAAAAATAGTCTTAACAACTTTTCCAACATTTTATTTTTAAGTAATTATAGCTTCACAGTGACTTGCAAATATAATACAGAAAGGTCCCATGTACTACCACTCAGTTTACCCCAAAGATTACACCTTATAGAGTCATGGTACACCCAGGAAATTGACATTGATACAATATATGTGTAGAGTTCTATGCCATTTATTATGTGTGTAGACTCAAGTAATCATCACCAGTCACAATACAGAACTATTCCATTACCACAGTGATCTCTGTTGGACTCACCCTCATAGTCACAAATTCCTCCCTGCACACCACCATTCCTAACTCCTGGAAACCATAATTTGTTTTCTACTCCATAATTTTTCATTTCCAAAATGTTATATGATTCAATCATATAGTATGTGATCTTTGGAAATGTGCTTTTTCACTCATCACAATTCCCAGGAGATTCATCTAAGTTGTACATATCAATAGTTTGTTTTTATTATTGAGTTTTATTCTGTGTTAGGGGTGCACCACAGTTTAACAATTCACTTACTGAAAAGCATCTGAATTTTTCTCAGTTTTGATCTATAACAAATAAAGCTGCTCTGAAAAACTTTTTGTATAGACATGTTATTATTAATCTAAAATTAATTTCCAAGACTAAGAAAGCTGGATCATATGCTAAGAACATGTTTAGTTGTATAAGAAAATACCAAGCATTTTTCCAGAGCGGCTGTACCATTTTACATTCTTACCAGCACTATATGAGAGATTCAGTTTTTCCACATGCAAGCCAGTATTTGGAATAGAATCAATTTTGACAGGAGTTAAGAGAACAGGGAACTCTGGATTTGTTAAATTAATTGAGTTGATTAACTGTAGTATCCAGAACATTGAAATCTGAGGAATTAATCAAGAAAGGACAGGAGGATGGAGTTAAGTAAAGTAGAAAAGAGCAAGAGAATAAGAAGCAGTCTCAAACTATTTCACAAAAAAATTGTTTCAACTGAACTTTATAAGCCTATTGTTCATCCATGCTGTGGGTTAAACAGGGATCAATGAAAGGCATGAAGTACCATATTGGTTCCTGCATAATGAAACACATTTTGTTAATATCTTTTTCTCACAGGATATTTTTCTTGTAAAAAGAGTATCGTTTATCCTCATGGTTAATGGTAATTGTTTCTCATTCAAGTTATTCGGTTTAGCAATCTGTAAACTAACATTCTATTAGTCAACTAGTGATCAAATCCTGTCAGTTCTACCTATCTTATTCCTAGATAATCATGGAACAGTTACTATTGCCTCAGCCTCCTAATTCTTCTGGGCTCTAAATTCTGAAGACTACTTACCCTACTCACATTTTTACCATAGTTAACTTTTTAAAGTATAGAATAGTTTTTGTAATTTTTATGCTCAATATTTGATGACCACTCAATACAAAATCTAAACATTATTATATGAAACTTAAAATACAAATTTCACATTCATTTGCTTTTAATTATAACTCCCCATTTTTTCCTCCTAATATGATTTTTTAAAAGGATTAGTTATATATGACCAGACATAGTCTACAAATTTATGCTTTAGTTCTTCCTATACTCACTTTCCTCCTGTCCCTTCCAATAAGATCTCACTTTTCCTCTAAAGCTTTCTTCAATTTTATGCTCTTCATTGAAAACTACAGACAAAATTAGCAAACCCTTTCTCAGGTATTTGTTGATATATTCATTATGCTACTTACTACATCGTATCATTATGAAGTTACTAGTAATGGATATATGCATGTCATTCCTGCACTAGATTATAAATTCCTTGAGAACACAGACTGTGCCTTCTCATTTGCCACCTCCCCTCTACTAGCTCAATATTTTGGACACGACTTCAGTAAATGGAGGCTGAATTATAGCAGAGAACAGGAAAAGATAGTCAGGCAATACACCCAAGATTACTAAAAGAAACATAAAATTGAATTGCTAGGCCAATAAAAGTCAACAAAATAGAGTATTTTTCATACTAAAATAAAAAAAATGAAAAAGTAGAAACAATATGATGTGAAAAGGGCTCCAATTCAATTAATTAGATAATTGGCTCTTGACTTATTTTACCTAATTAAATAGAATCACAGTATTGTCAGACATAAAGACAGAGATCAACAGTAACATTATCATAGTAGGGGACTTCAACACCCCGCTGTCACTAATGGACAGATCCTCCAGACAGAAAATCAATGTGGAAACAGCGACCTTAAATGACACATTAGACCAGCTGGATTTAACAGACATTTTCAGAGCATTTCATCCCAAAGCTACAGAATATACGTTCTTTTCAAGTGCACATGGAACATTTTCTAAGATAGACCACATGTTAGGCCACAAAACAAGTCTCAATAAATTTAAGAAGATTGAAATTTCAAGTGTCTTTTCTGACCACAATGCTATGAAACTAGAATCAATTATAAGAAGAACCCTGGAAAGCTGACAAATAAATGGAGGCTAAATAACATGCTACTAAATAGCAAGTGGGTCACAAATGAGATCAAGGAGGAAATTGAAAGGTACCTCGAGACAAACGAAAATGAAAACACCACGACCCAAAATCTCTGGGATGTTGCAAAAGCAGTCCTAAGAGGGAACTTTATAGCAGTGCAGGCCTACCTAAAGAAGGAAGAAAAATCTCAAATCAACAGGTTATCCTTACACCTAAGGGAACTGGAAAAAGAACAGCAAAAGTGGCCCAAGGGGAGTACAAGAAAGGAGATAATAAAGACCAGAGCAGAAATAAACAATATAGAGAACAGAAAAACAATTCAAAAGATCAATGAAACCAAGATCTGGTTTCTTGAGAAGATAAACAAAATTGACAAACCTCTAGCCAGGCTCATCAAAAAAAAAGGAGAGAGGACTCAAATTAGCAAAATCAGGAATGAAAGAGGGGAAAGGACTACAGACATCACAGAAATACAAAAAATTCTAAGAAATTACTATGAGCAACTATATGCCAACAAATTTGACAATCTGGAAGAAATGGATAATTTTCTAGAAGCATACAACCTTCCAAAGCTAACGCAAGAAGAAACAGAAAATCTAAATACCCTGATTACTACCAAGGAAATTGAATCAGTAATTGACAAGCTCCCCCCCAAAAAAAAGCCCTGGACTAGACAGCTTCACAAGTGAATTTTATCAAACATTCAAAAAGGAACTATCACCTATTCTTCTCAAACTATTCCAAAAAATCCAGAAGGAGGGAAGGCTCCCAAACTCTTTTTATGAAGCCACTAGCACCCTGATTCCAAAACCAGATAAAGACATCACAAAAAAAGGAAAACTACAGGCCAATCTCCCTGATGAATATAGATGCAAAAATTCTCAATAAAATATTAGCAAACAGAATTCAGCAATATATTAAGAAGATCATACATCATGATCAAGTGGGATTCATCCCTAGTGCACAAGGCTGGTTCAACATCCGTAAATCAATTAATGTGATACACCACATCAACAAAATGAAGGATAAAGATCACATGGTCATTTCAATAGATGCAGAAAAAGCATTTGACAAAATCCAACAGCCATTTATGTTAAAAACCCTGGGCCGGCCGAATGGCTCAGTTGGTTAAGAGCTCGCTCAAGAGTGCAAGCTGAGCTCTGAGCAACAGCGGTTTGAGGCCAGCCCGAGCTGAGTTGCCGTTGAGCTGCCAACAGGTGGCAGGATGGCTCAGCTAAAAAAAAACAAAAAAAACAAAAAACAAACAAAAAAAAACCTTAGCAAAGTGGGAATACAGGGATCATATCTCAACATAATAAAAGCCATATATGATAAACCTACAGCTAACATCATACTCAATGGGGAAAAGCTGAACCCATTCCCCTTAAGATCAGGAAAAAGACAAGGCTGTCCACTTTCTCCTCTTTTATTCAACATAGTGCTGGAAGTTCTAGCCACAGCAATCAGACAACAAAAAGAAATAAAAGGCATCCAAATTGGCAAGGAAGAAGTAAAATTGTCATTATATGCAGATGACATGATACTGTATATAGAGAACCCCAAAGACTCCATCAAAAAGCTATTGGAACTGATAGACGAATTCAGTGAAGTAGCAGGATATAAAATCAATGTTCAGAAATCAGTGGCATTTGCATATACCAATAATAAACTAATGGAAAGAGAAATTAAGAAAACTGTCCCATTTACAATTGCTTCAAGAACTATAAAATACCTAGGAATAAATTTAACCAAAGAAGTGAAAGATCTGTACTCAGAAAATTATAAGACACTGAAGAAAGAAATCATAGAAGATACAAATAAATGGAAACACCTACCATGCTCATGGATAGGAAGAATTAATATAGTTAAAATGTCCATACTGCCTAAAGCAATATATAGATTCAATGCAATTCCTATCAAACTACCAAGGGCATTTTTCACAGAAATAGAAAATATAATCCTAAAATTTATATGGAATCATAAAAGACCCAGAATAGCCTCGGCAATTCTGAGAAATAAGAACAAAGTTGGGGGGAATCACGCTACCAGACATCAAAACCTACTACAAGTCTGCAGTAATCAAGATAGTTTGGTATTAGCATAAAAACAGGCACATCGATCAGTGGAACAGAACAGAGAGCCCAGAAATAAATCCAGGCATTTATGGACAGTTAATCTATGACAAGGGAAGCAAGAATTTACTCTGGAGTAAAGATAGTCTATTCCATAAATGGTGCTGGGAAAATTGGACTGACACATGCAATAAAATGAAACTGGACCACCTCCTTACGCCTTATACAAGAACAAATTCAAAATGGATTAAAGACTTAAGTGTAAGACCTGAAACCATAAAAATCCTAAAAGAAAATATAGGGAGTACATTTGCAGACATTACCCGGAGCAATATTTTTACTGATACATCCCTATAGGCAAGGGAAGTAAAAGAAAAAATGAACATATGGGATTATATCAGACTTAAAAGTTTTTTCACAACAAAGGAAACCATTAATAAAACAAAAAGGAAGCCTACTGAATGGGAGAATATATTTGCCAATGATATATCTGATAAGGGGTTAATATCCAAAATTTATAAAACACTCATGAAACTCAACACCAAAAAAACAAACAACCCAATTAAAAAATGGGCAGAAGATATGAAGAGACATTTCTCTAAAGAGGACATACAGATGGCCAACAGGCATATGAAAAAAAGTTCAACCTCACTGGTCATTAGGGAAATGCAGATAAAAACCACCATGAGATACCACCTCACTCCAGTCAGAATAGCTCTCATCAATAAATCAACAAACAACAAGTGCTGGCGGGGCTATGGGGAAAAGGCGACCCTGCTGCACTGTTGGTGGGACTGTAGATTGGTGCAGCCAATATGGAAGTCAGTATGGAGGTATCTCAAAGAACTGGAAATAGAGCTACCGTTTGACCCAGCAATTCCACTCCTAGGTATTTATCCTGAAAAAACCAAGACACTTATTCAAAAAAAGTTATGCACCCCTATGTTCATAGCAGCACAATTTACAATAGCTAAGACTTGGAAACAACCAAAATGCCCATCAGTAGATGACTGGATTAAGAAACTGTGGTATATTTATACATTGGAGTATTACTCCGCTATAAAGAAGAATGAAATTGTACCATTTGCAATGACATGGATGGACCTAGAGACTATTATGTTAAGTGAAATAAGTCAGTCAGAGAAAGACAAATACCATATGATTTCACTCATATGTGGAATCTGAAAAACTGTATGAATGAGCAAAGTAAACAGAAACTGTCTCATAGACATAGAGGAAAAATCAGGGTTGCTAATTGGGAGGGGAATGGGGATGAGGGAGAAGGGGAAGGGATTAGACAGCAAAAATAGGCAACTACAATATTGCCACTGGGATATGAAAAACAGTTTGGGGAATATAATTAATAATGTTGTAAATATTCTGTGGAATGTCAGATGGTCATAGGTCTTGTTAGGGAGACCATTTCATGGATGGAGTAGAGGTTTGATCACTGCACTGTATAACTAAAGCGGAGGTTGTATACCTACTGTAATTGAATATATATAGATAGTCACGAGATGTGGATTATACTGTGGAAGAGAGTCAGAGGAAGAGTAATAGATACATATGATTGGGGGGGAGTGGGGTGGCGAATTGGGGGTGGGGGGTTGTCACTTTGAGGGGTAAAATGTATAACTATTGCACTGTGTTGTACACCTGAAACTAATTAAAATTAAATAAATAAAAAATAATAAATAAATAGAATCACAGGTTTATTATTGTATAAATTAGTACATTAAGAAAAAATCTAGGCTGGCTGAGTGGCACGTTGATTAAGAGCTGGCTTGGGACACCAGCAGTGCTGGTTAAGATCCCACATATGAGGGCCAGTAACACTGTCCTCTACAGCTAAGATGGTGAACAACAGCTCCACTTGGAGCTGGGCTGCTGCGAGTCCCTGGGATGGCATAGCTGCAGCCCTTGCTGCAGTGGGCTGCCATAGGCTACAGTGAGTGGTCAGCACCCAGTGTGAGCGGTTGGCAGCTGGTGTGAGCTGCCAAGAGCCACTGTGAGTGGCTATCCAGAGGTCACCAACCGATCTGCCTCATCTGAGAAGAGTGCAATGATGATACCAACATGGGCCAGTGAAGTGATGTCCTCCACAACTAGACTGAAGAACAAAAGGACAACAACTTGTCTGTTCCCCTTCCCCGGTTCCTGAATGCTGTACCCCTCCGCCAATTCCCCAATAAATCTTTTTAAAAAAGAAAAATTCTAAAAACTAATATGGTATATGAATGGGAAAAATCTCAGGATATTCGACTGTTTTTAGGATTGCTGATTTTTCTTGACATAAAATTCAGTTTCTTTTGAAACTGAATTATCCATGTGTTTAAATAGTCCCAGCTTTCCTTAAGTTGGGCACAACTAATCTCACAAATTCATTGCACACAAATTTTCAAATATCTAACAATTAACTTAAGTATCTTGACTTATCACTTCTGTATCTTCCCCCTATAGCACAACTTAATCACCAGTCGTGTTTGTGACTTAGTACAGTATTGACGTATTTCATAGTGGCATGTTTGTGTGCATTGAATCTATGAGATCATTTGCACCTGACAGAGGGTTAAATTAATTAATCTGTTAAGGCATTTATTGAACACATTTCTATTGAGCATCTGTAATATGCCAAAACTTACTAGGTCTAGTAATACAAAGGTTTAGGAAAAAAACTTTCTTAAGAGGCTTCAGATGAGATTGGAAAGACAAACAATTAACAACATGTACAAATCACTATGAAATGGAAAAATTTACACTAGGGTTGGAGAATAGGAAGCTCTGAAATAGTTTCATGGAGATGATATCCAGATTGGGCCTTAAAATATTCAATGTTTCTGGGGACAATTGAGAACATTATAGGTATAAGGAAGAACACAACAAAGTACATACCGAGTTTTGACTTGAAGACGTAGCTAGAGTGGTAGGATTATTGTAAATATGCAATTTCATATTTCATATTTTACTTATATTTTAGGACTTTAAATCATTCCTTTGCATTTCATTAAAAGCCTAGTTATGACACCTCAGTGAAAAATGGTAAATACTAAGGTAGCACCAAATATAGATGCTTATTAAGATATTGTTTGATGTGGGGAAAATTTAACATAACCTAATTTAGAAATAGGAAAAAGTGATGCTAATTTCTCATTAAACATATTCTTTCTCCAGTGCAATTTTGACCTTGATTATCCTGGCATATTATTAAGGCACCTTATATGAGGTTACATTGCCAACACTCTTGACTCCTTAAAGCATACCAGACCCAACGTGGCCTCCTCTTTAAGTTCTTCATTTAGTGGTTCTGTGCATCTACTATTCCGGGGACCTCGAGGGTTGAATGCTGTATAATTTATTTGTAATTTTGGTGAGTGTAGCTATGTATTTTTAAAACTTTGATGCGTATTTTGAATATGTTTACTTTTTCTCCTTAATCAGTATATGAAAATGAAAGTAAACCTTCATCATAAAAGGAAAAACCTGATCGACTTCCGGTAAAATGGCTCAATAGACAGATGTGCTAACTGCCTCCCAGGATCACACCAAAATTACAAGCAAATTATACAGCATTCAACACTGGAGGTCCCCGGAACACTGGAGGAACAGAACCACTAAACGAAAAACTTTAAGAGGAGGCTGTGTCGGGTCTCGTAGGATGGGTGGAGACAAGAGAGTGCGAACCCCGTGAGGGAGTTCGCAGCTGTGGGGAGACTTCTCCGGTTGGGGGAGAGACCCTCTGGCTGCACACCAAACTCACCAGCCCAGAGCTCGTTTGCTGGGAAGAGAAGTTCTGAGATAGTTGGCAGTAAATTAGTGAGGACTGTTTTTGCTCAGCTCGGTGAGGCTAAGAGCAGCTAGAGAATCAGTGGGGCTAGGGCACGGGCTTGCTCGCTGGTGAGCACTTACCTGGCTACTGGTGGAGGGAGTGGCTCTGTGAGCCAGACCCGGGAGCCTGCGGGGAAAGGCTGAACTGAGCACCTTTGGTGCAAAGGCTGGAGGTTTTTGGACTGCTGTTCCCGTGGTGTGGAGCCTGAACGCGAGTGGTGTAGGGAGGGCGCCATTTTGTCGGGCTTGGGCACTCCCACGAAGGATCAGGTCCAATACCTCATTGGACTGGTGGAACTGGCGCAGAAGTGCGTGTGTGCATGCGCGTGCATGCGGCCTTGGATCCCCACCCTCAGCCCAGCTTATACTGCATTGCCAGGGAAACACTGGGCGGGTGCCCTCCAGTTCCAACAGGCTGCTCACTGAGACCCGGGAGTGCGAGAGCCACCTCGGCTCCCCACCCTCTGCACAGCTTGTGCTGCATTGCCAGGGAAATGCCTGGTGGGCATGCTCCGGCTCCAACAGGTTGCTCACGGAGACATGGAAGTGAGCAAGCCGCCTCTGGTGCCCGCTCTCCACACTGCGCTTGCAGAGTTGCCAGGCTGGTGATTGGTTGCCCAGCTGTTCGGCTTGATCTGTGATCGACTGATTGGGACAGGCTGAGACTGGGAGTTTTCCTGGGAGTGTTGTGCCATGAGCTGTGTGCCTCTGTGATCCAGCCAGGGCTCCCTGGTGATCTATCTAATACATCAAAGCAATCCCAGATCAGCAGCCAGAATGGGGGAAAAAAGAAACATGTCACAAGTAAAAGATCACAAGAAACCTCAAGAAATGGAACTAAATGAAACAGAGGGATCCAACCTTTCAGAGACAGAGTTTAGAACACTGATGATAAGAATGTTTAAGGAAATTAGCGAGGACATAAAGAAGGATAGGGAAACCGTAAAAAACAACCTGTTAGAACAAAGAATACAATAACTGAAATGAAGAACATACTCGAAGTAATCACCAGTAGAGTAGATGAAGCAGAGGAGCGGATCAGCGATTTGGAAGATAAAATAGCAGAAATCACCCAGTTGGCACAACAAAAAGACCAAACAATAAAAAACAATGAAAATAGTTTAAGAGCCCTATGGGACAAGGTGAAGCACAACCACCACACAAATCATAGGAATACCAGAAGGAGAAGAGAAGAAGCAAGGGGTCGAGAATGTATTTGAAAAAATAATGACTGAAAACTTCCCTACCCTGGGGAAGGAAATCAACATACATGCCCAGGAAGTGCAGAGGGTTCCATACAAGCTGAACCCAAACAGGTCCACACCAAGACACATCATAGTTAAAATGGCAAAGGTTAAAGACAGAGACAGAATCCTAAAAGCAGCAAGAGAAAGACAGCAGGTTACATACAAAGGAACTCCTGTTAGAATAACAGCTGACTTGCCTACAGAAACTCTGCAGGCCAGAAGGGAGTGGCAGGAGATATTCAAAGTAACACAAAATAAAGGCCTACAACCAAGATTGCTCTAACCAGCACAGCTATCACTTAAAATTGAAGGAGAAATAAAGAGCTTCTCAGAAAAGAATAAGCTTAAGGAGTTCATTACCACCAAGCCAGCATTGCAAGAAACGTTAAAAGGGCTTTTTTAAACAAAAGAAAGGGGTAAACAAGCTAACCCAGGAAGACCAGGAATACAAATAACAAAATGGCAATACATATGCACCTATCAATAATCATTTTACTTTTTTTTTTTTTTTTAGCTGAGCCATCCTGCCACCTGTTGGCAGCTTAACGTCAACTCAGCTCGGCTGGCATCGTACAGCCATTGCTCAGAGCTCAGCTCACACTTTTTTTTTTTTTGAGGGCAGTGTTACTGGCCCTCATATCTGGGACCCGAACCGGGGCCGCTGGCTTCCCAAACCAGTGCCCAACCACCATGCCAATCAGCCGGCCCTCAATAATCATTTTTTAAATATGAATTGGCTAAATGCTCCAATCAAAATACAGAGAGTAGCTGAGTGGATAAGAAAATAGGATACATGTATATGCTGTTTACAGATGGAATAAGATATTTCATGCAAATGGAAATGAGAAAAAAAAAAGCTGGAGTACCAATACTTATTTTGGACAAAATAGACTTTAAAATGACTACAATAAAAGACAAAGAAGGGCACTATAACCCTAATAAACACCTATGCACCCAACATAGGAACTCCTAATTACATATAACAGATTTTGACACACATAAATACAGAGATCAACAGTAACACTATCATAGTAGGGGACTTCAACACCATTGTCACCAATGGACAGACCCTTTAGACAGAAAATCAACACAGAAAGAGGGGCCTTAAATGATACTTCGTTGATATTTTTAGATAATTTCACCCTGAAAAAACAGAATATACATTCTTCTCAAGTATACATGGGACATTTTCCAAGATAGACCATGTTAGGCCACAAAACAAGTCTCAGTAAATTTAAGAAGATTGAAGTCATATCAAGCAGATATAAAGGAAAAACTGATGGTTGTTGGCTGGGAGGGAGTGGGGAATAGGGAGAGGGGGAAGGTTTTGGACAGTGTAGGTGGGACTACAATGTTGCTGCAGGGATATGGGGGCAGTTCGGGGAATGTAATTGATAATGTTGTGAAGAGACTATTATGTTGCGAGAAATAAATCAGTCGGAGGAGGACAGGTACCATGTGATCTCACTTGTGTGTAGAGTCTGAAGAGTTGAGTGAACGATCAAAGTAAACAGACTCGTAGATGTAGAGGAAAAACTGAGGGTTGCTAGTTGGGAGGGGGGTGGCAATGGGGGGAAGAGGAAGGGATTAGACAGCATAAATAGACAACTACAATATTGCCACAGGGATATGAAACACAGTTCGGGGAGTATAATAATGTAAAAATTTTTTAGCGTGTCAGATAGTCACATGTCTTGTTAGGGAGGCCACTTCATGGATGGAGTAGAGGCTTGATCACTGCACTGTACACCTGAAGCTGATGTTGTATAGTATTGTATGCAAACTGTAACTGAATATGTGGATGGTCACGGGATGTGGAGTGTACTGTGGAGGGGAGTCAGGGGAGTTGTGATAGATATGTATGATATGGGGGGAATGGAGTGGCGAACTGGGGGAGGGAGGTTGTCACTTTGGGGGGTAAAGAGTATAACTATTGCATTGTGTTGTACACCTGAAACTAATAAAAAACATGAAAAAAGAAAAAAAGAAAAAATAATAAAAGAAAAAACCTTATTAACTAAATACTTGTTTAAAATATCTCTTTCAGTATTCACCATTATTTTCATTGTTGTTGTTATCAAGATAATAAAGATAAAGCTTCTTGCGTTAAAGCTGACTTCATTTTCTATTATCTATCCATATATAGTTAGTCTCAGAATGTTTCCCATTTAAATCAAACTATAAAAACAAGATAAAAATATTAGCCTGCTATAGTAGAAACAAAACAGATTTTCCTATTTGATTTAGAATTCCCAAGATTCCTTTTGAGCCATTGTACTTTTCTTTTGATACCCAATGGTTTCAAGATCAACTATGTAAAGAATTCCCAATGAGAGAATAAAAAAGATATTTGGTATAGATAATAGCAAAATGTTAGAAAAAAATACTCTTAGATTTGATGTCGCTAAAAATATGTGTATACCCTGAGGCTTGCTGTCACCTGCCAGCTCTCTTAAGATTCAGCCACTGACAAAGCCTCATGCATTACACAAGTTGGGTTAGGCAGGCTCTTGGGGAGTCACTGGAGTGGGAATAGTTGTGGTCAACAGGTTATGTAGACTCTTGTTTGGTGTCACTGCTGAGCCTGGAGTGACTCAGCAAAAGTCTCAGAGCACACCGATTGCTCAGGCACACTATTGCCTGCCTGGGGCCCGTGCACTTTGATAGTTTTCCAAGAAACAGTGTAATGCTGACGGCGCTGGCAGCTCACCTAGAAATTGCCTGCAGCTTTGGGGGCATTGGGTAGGGTGGGGTCCCAGGCAGTCACCAGGGTGGAGTGAGCAGAGCTCACCACACCAATTCAGACACAGATTTAGTGATGTGGTGGAGGGCTCACCACAGGAAAGGTTATGTCCGCCTGCCAACTACACAGGAGAAGGACCCCACCCAGGGAAAATGGCGACTGTCCTCCAGTTCTCATTCCACAGCCACACACCTTGGTCTAACCCCATATGCCTCTGACACCCCAGAGTAACTGTCCATCTGCTAGAGACAACGGTAAGTTCCTGTGAGTGAGGGAGTCTGTGCACAGGCCCTTTAAGGGGATATCTGGTTTTCCTGTAGTCTTCTGTCTCTTCTGGATGGTCAGAATTCCCACTGTTTTTCACAGCCAGATGTTGTAGGGGCTCCTTTTCCTGGCACCAGTACTCCAGGCTGGGTAGCCTGGTGTGGGGCTGGAGTCCCTTTCTTCTCCAGGAGGAATCTCTATGGCCAAGATATCCCTCCTGATTCTCAACAGCCACATGGATGTTTGTGGCCAGTCTGTTTTGTGTCTCTGCCCCTCCTACCAGACAGAACATGGCTTCTTCTTTATAACCTTAGTTATAACACTTCTTTTCAGATGGTTCTCCAGGTTGATTGTTCTGTAATTTAGTTGTAATTTTAATGTGTTCATGGAAGGAAGCAGACACAGCATTTATTTACTCCACTATCCTGCATCTCCATGTTTATTTTATATGCATTTGAAATTTTCCTTAATAAGAGTTTTTTTTTTTTTTAAAAATACCATAAATTTTAAAAAGCCACAGGGTGAATGAAAGTTTTTGCAATACATTAAATTTAGATCAGTAAGCAGAAAATATAAAGAACTGGTACAAATCAACAAGAACAAAAAAACACAGTAAGTATTTGAAAAGATTCTTATGTACAAACATTCACAATATCCCAGGAAATTCAAATTAAATCCACAATGAAATGTCATTAAAAGTACATATGATTGAAAAAAAAATACATGTGATTGGCAAACTACTAAGTAGTCTGATATAAGTAGTCTGATAATATCAAGTATTGGAAATAATGGGGATCAAAGGGAACCATTTAAAAAACCAATTTGTCAGTATCCTGTTCAGGTGCATATGATCACATCTTTTGGCCTAGTATTCCCACTCCTGAATGTACATTCAAGAGAAAGATTATAGTTTGTGAGTACCAGAACACATGCATATAATGTTCATTGCAGTAATGTTTATAATAGCAAAAGACTGAAAACAGCACAAATGTCCAACAGTCAGAGAAAGCATAATTGAATTAATGTTTGCTTACATAGTACAGTAAATTCCCGACTTGTGAACATTTGATTTGCGAACTTCCACAGACCAATGGACCTCGCATTGTGAACATTCGTAGATGCGAACAAATCGCGGAAATAGCTCATGTGTCTGCCAGACATTGTCACAGTTGTGCTGCTGTGTGCTTACTGTACAGTGCAATAGTGTACAGTAGTACAGTGCTCAATCAGAGCCCAGGATCTCCAGAAGCAAGAGGAAAAGCAGTGGTGATGTGGAGGGGACTGCTAGGAGGCACAAAGCAATAACCATAGAAACAAAAGTGAAAATAATTGACAGATTGGACTGAGGCGAAAATATGGTAGACATCGTTCATTCTTACAACATGAATCGTTCAACCATTGGCTTAACATTGTATATTTATGTCAAAAATGCATAAGATTCACTTTGTTGGGCTTAAGAACGAATCCGACTTACAAACGTTCTCCTGGAACAGAACTCATTCATAAGTCGGGGACTTACAGTATAATATTCTACGTCAGAAAATGAAATATATAACAACCTGAAAAATCTTGGAAAACATTGAATAAACAATAATCAGTTCATTTACAATGTGACAAAATTTTTACAGAATTTGCCTAAGTAATATTTTATTTTGGAGTGAAAAGACAAGATTTAGGATTGTGGTTATCTTTGGTGGGTTTATAGGTAATCATTTTGCTACTAAGTATAACAATTAACATTTAAAATGTACATCA
Source organism: Aselliscus stoliczkanus (assembly GCA_033961575.1). Taxonomy (NCBI): domain Eukaryota; kingdom Metazoa; phylum Chordata; class Mammalia; order Chiroptera; family Hipposideridae; genus Aselliscus; species Aselliscus stoliczkanus. The sequence goes on along the minus strand of CM066737.1, from coordinate 69,627,244 downwards.
TTTTCTGTATCGAATAATATATAAAAACATTAGCATAAAAAACATAGAAGAGTTATCTAACTCACTTCTCTTCTCCATAGATTTTGAGTAGAACTATCTACGTGATGTGCCAAATATAGGGCTGTGCTATAAAATTAAAACACATACCTTTTCATTTCATCCTTCTATATTCTAAATATAATGGTTTCCTATGTTCTAAGGTGATTTTCCAAAATGTGAGCTGTAGGGCTGCATACAATCACCAAATGCACCAAGATCTCCTGATATTTGGGTCTAAATATTGTATTTTAGCAAAGCACACTACATGATTTTCATGATGAATCAGGCTGGAAACAGTGTCTTCACCCACCTAAACATGTGCTGCCTTTGTTTCTGGAACTTTGGTATAATTGCTTTCCTCCTTTATAGAGACAGACCAACGTCAAATGAATCCAAAACTCACAATTCAAAGATGGTAAGGCATGATTTATATTTTTGCTTATATCAACTTCTTTTCTTTTTTTTTTGAGGGCAGTGTCACTGGCCCTCACATGTGGGAACAGAACTGGGACTGCTGGCTTCCCAAGCCAATGCTTAACCACTGTGCCACTAGGCCCACCCCTATCAACTTCTTTTTTTTTCCTTCATACCCACCTCCCTCAAGATAGGAGACTTATTCATCCTCTCTTATTAAAAAAATGTGGACTTGTTACAATATATATTTCTTTCATTTTTTCTATAACACAATCAATTAAAACCATGAAGTGGAAAATGACTCTGGACTGCGCCTCCTGGATATCATCGAGACAGCTGTCTTTGATTACCTGATTGGCAATGCTGACCACCATCACTATGAAAGTTTTCAAAATGATGAAGGAATCAGTATGGTCATCCTTCCCAATAATGCCAAAAGCTTTGAAAATCCCTAGCTGGATGACAGAAACATTCTTGCCTCTCTCTATTAGTATTGCATCATCCAGGTTTCTACCTGGAACAGTATGAACTACCCAAAGAACGGTGTGTCAAAGTCAGCCTTAAAATAACCATGGTCCATGACCCATCTCCCCATTGCTCTCTAATCCTCACCTACACGCTATGGACCAGTGGCTCCTCAGTGTTCTGGCTACTGTGAAGCTGTGCACTGACCAGTGTGGGATGGACACTGTGCTGGTGGAAGACAGGATGCCACTCTCCCACTTGTAATTCTCAATGAAATAGAAGTGAAACTTCTATTTATAAAGATAAAAAAACAGCACAATCAATTCCAAATGGTACGATATGGGTTGAAAATAGCCAGTCACAAAGTCTGGTGATAGGTGATGGGTGGCCTTGGAATACTTTGTGTTTTCCGTAGTAGAAACTAAAGCAAAGACTACAAGTTTCAGACCACAGATATGTTCCTGCTGAATCACCTCCTGACTTCCTGGGCATTTTTCCATTCTAACAGCGGGCATCACAGCCTTAATTCTCATGCCAAAGGACAAACAGAGGTATGACACTTGGATTGGTTCTGGAGTGTGTATTTCAAGTTCACCCTTAGACTCCTTTTGCCACACCTGTTGATTTTCTGAAAACATTTTGCAATCTCTTGAGATCTTTTCTGCCAGGACTAATCAAATTGGGAATTGTACTGCCTCCTGAGGTGTAGCAACAAGTAAAACCTGACTTTCTATTGAGCCAAAATAGTATGCTCTGTTGGAGGATATTTGTTTTTAAGATAGAAATAGAAGGAAGGTCAAAAACAGGAAAGATGTGTGGGCTTTTAAACAATTAGGTGGTAATACTTTCGATCATTCTTAGAGGAAGGAAGAAGAGAGAGAGGCCTACTGGTAGAACCGGAATCATGGAGATGGCTGAATTAGTGAAGGACAGGTTCCCCTGCATTCAAGTGCTTAAGGTGTATAAAAATATATGTGACTTGTACCTAAGTAAAATCTGCATTCTCATAGTTGTGTCCAAACTAACAAAAAAAATTTCTCTAGGGAACTATTATTACAATTCGAGCACGATTTTCTTAGGAGACTTTTTTTCCCCCTTTTGCCCAAACGAGGCAAATCCTTTCCAAATTAACAAAGCAAACTGAAATAGTACCTTGAATAGCAGTTAGGTTGCTTGTGATCTCTGCCGTCCTGATTTCTCTTCTGAAATGAATTTCCAACTCTGCTTTTAAAGCATTTGAAACTGCTCTTCCCAAGAGACTGGCAATCCTGAAAATGCCTTTCTTGTGAAAAAAGAGAGTTCACTCCTACAGATGATCAGCCGCATCCTACTGGTTACTGGACCTGTCTTATGATTTGAGCCATGTGGAAGACTGGAAAGAGAGGTATTAAGCCCTCTGAGCTTTAAAACTAAGGAGGTTGTACCAGGAAGAGCCATAAGATTTTCATTTATATCAAACCCTAATTTCATCATTTAATCTTGTTTGGGGTTCTGAACCCATCATGTATTGTTCTTCCATCTCACATTAGCACTCTCAAATTTCAGGTTGCTAAAACACAACGTTAGTTCTGGGTTATGGCAAAGAGATATTGACATGTCAGCAGTTGTTGTTAAATATCGGATCAGAGGACAACAGGCCTGGTGTGCCCACTAACCGTGTACCCAGAGTTGTGTGCTTCTGTCCCACATTTTGTCTGGCTGCTGTCCCACTTTTGTACTTGTGTCAAGCAGAGTACAGTGTGTTGAACACATTTAACACCAGCCATTGAAGACTAGTTTTAAGCAACCACCCTTTCAAGAACAATTTAGAATTTATGCCCCAATATCCTCGAATGGAACAACAACTGAATAACCTGTAGCTACTTTCAAATAGCATGAAATTAGGAATCTTTTGTACTTTGTGTATGCATTTTCAGATGTACACAGGAACGGGCTGAGTTATTGAAAAAAGTATTGAATTTAAGAAGACAGATATTAGCACAAAACACTGAAACAGTGTTAACAAAGGGAGGCATCGATTCCAATGTTAAAGCCATTTACTGTGTGCACCCAGAGAAATTCACAATTGAGTTTGTGGATACCTTAAGTAGTATTCACCCCAAAGCATCAGGGAGCTGGGTAGAGGGAAATAATGGGAGGGTGTCAGTGCCACTCTCCTTGGTAAGTGTTAGTTGAACTAAATTATGGGCTAGAATTCTTTCAAACACTTGATACCTTAAGTGTGCTACAGTGGAATGAGTAAGAACTGTTCATTCTCAAACTGGGAACTTTACTCATAATGTTAAAAGCAGAAGATTCTGCTATGGAAAAGAGCAGGAGGGAAAGCTGTTTTGAAAATGTCTCATCCTTCACATGCAAAAAAATGAAACTGGATCATCTCCTTACGCCTTATACAAGAACAAATTCAAAATGGATTAAAGACTTAAATGTAAGACCTGAAACCATAAAAATCCTAAAAGAAAATATAGGGAGTACATTTGCAGACATTACCCGGAGCAGTATTTTTACTGATACATCCCTACGGGCTAGGGAAGTAAAAGAAAAAATGAACATATGGGATTATATCAGACTTAAAAGTTTTTTCACAACAAAGGAAACCATTAATAAAACAAAAAGGAAGCCTACTGAATGGGAGAATATATTTGCCAACGATATATCTGATAAGGGGTTAATATCCAAAATTTATAAAACACTCATGAAACTCAACACCAAAAAAACAAACAACCCAATTAAAAAATGGGCAGAAGATATGAAGAGACATTTCTCTAAAGAGGACATACAGATGGCCAACAGGCATATGAAAAAAAGTTCAACCTCACTGGCCATTAGGGAAATGCAAATAAAAACCACCATGAGATACCACCTCACTCCAGTCAGAATGGCTATCATCAACAAATCAACAAACAACAAGTGCTGGCGGGGCTGTGGGTAAAAGGGGACCCTGCTGCACTGTTGGTGGGACTGTAGATTGGTGCAGCCACTATGGAAGTCAGTATGGAGGTATCTCAAAGAACTGGAAATAGAGCTACCTTTTGACCCAGCAATTCCACTCCTAGGTATTTATCCTGAAAAAACCAAGACACTTATTCAAAAAAAGTTATGCACCCCGATGTTCATAGCAGCACAATTTACAATAGCTAAGACTTGGAAACAACCAAAATGCCCGTCAGTAGATGACTGGATTAAGAAACTGTGGTATATTTATACAATGGAGTATTACTCTGCTATAAAGAAGAATGAAATCGTGCCATTTGCAATGATATGGATGGACCTAGAGACTATAATGTTGAGTGAAATAAGTCAGTCAGAGAAGGACAAATACCATATGATCTCACTTATATGTGGAATATGAAAAACTCTATGAATGAGCAAAGTAAACAGAAACTGTCTCATAGATATAGAGGAAAAATCAGGGTTGCTAAGTTGGAGAGGAATGGGGATGAGGGAGAAGGGGAAGGGATTAGACAGCAAAAATAGGCAACTACAATATTGCTACTGGGATAGGAAAAACAGTTTGGGGAATATAATTAATAATGTCGTAAATATTCTGTGGAATGTCAGATGATCATAGGTCTTGTTAGGGAGACCATTTCATGGATGGAGTAGAGGTTTGATCACTGCACTGTATTACTAAAGTGGAGGTGGTATACCTACTGTAATTGAATATATATAGATAGTCACGGGATGTGGATTATACTGTGGAAGAGAGTCAGAGGAAGAGTAATAGATATATATGATATGGGGGGGAGTGGGGTGGTGTATTGGGGGTGGGGGGTTGTCACTTTGAGGGGTAAAATGTATAACTATTGCACTGTGTTGTACACCTGAAACTAATTAAAAATAAAATAAATTATTAAAAAAAAAATGTCTCATCCTTGCATAAAACATTGCTGAAAATGTGTAATTTCATTTTCTTTCTCTTACTATTTTAAAAATCATGATCTTAAAAGGTATTCAGATCTATAGTAGTTAAAGTAATAATTATGCTAATAGAGTGGTGTGCCATGACACTGAGAATATAAATTTATGTCCTAAGTAAGGATTGGATTAAGCTGGAAAACTATGTTTAGGTGAATCTCGGAGAAAGTCAACCATAAACATATGGCCCTAAAATCCACAAACACTGAATTCTGCTTGAAAAAAGAGGTAGATGTCTCTTTGTAACACTGTCCTCTTTATGCTTTATTTATTAGAATCTAGCACTATTACAATCAAACAAGTCATTGGAAGGGTTTTTAGTCATTCTGAAGTAGGGTGTACCAGCTAACATCTAAAGGTAGATGTGGATACATTTTAATATTATAAAACTAGGAAAATCAGTACTGACTTCCATGTCATGTCCTCCTCCTCATACTTCTTAAATATGTTTACTCCAGAGTTTTAATGGGGAAATATAAGTATAGAGGTTTCAATTTAAAAGTATTCTTTATTATGAGGCTATAATGTGTGTTTGACCATAAATAATTTTCTGTGCAAAACAAATTAATAGACAGGATCTGATTTGCTCAGAATATTGTTCAATAATATATTAGTAAAGTATTTTTCCTTGTTTGTACTCAAGTTTAATGTGTCAAATTAAATTTAAAAAGCAAATGGAAGAATTTAGGTATATCCATTGCATATTATTTTGGGGAAGATGAATCCTATACATGGCAATTTTTCAATGTCACCTAAAGGCAGCATGTTTTCCAAAGAAATCCATCTTTTCTCAAAAAGAAGGAAAAAAAAGAGGGCTTTTGGCCTCCACTTTCCATCCACCACCCTTCTCAATGATCCCTGTATTCTTGTTTTACCAGTAGATAACCATCAATTATGGTAAAACATTATCTGTCAGTGAGCTGTCTTGTATGAGTCATCCTGTGAGCTTGAGCTTCAGGAAATGTGAGTAAAGGTATATGTATGTATATAGTCATATATGTATTCTAGCAAGAAAAAACACATTTATTTTGACAGAAAACACTGACTTATGTTGCTGAAGGACTTGAAGCTAGCAAAAGGTTCTCTTCTCAGTCTCTGAGAGTGAACCCTAAGTGACACAGAGACCGTTTATTCAGCAAATGCCAACTGAGCAATTCTGTTGGCCAGCCCTGGCTAGGCACATGAATGAGCCAGATAGACCTGACTTCATGAGACCTCTTGTACAAGGAAGGCCAGGTTTTTGCCCTCTGTTTCCTCAACTCTGGGTTGAAAAGGTCAGAATTGGGCACAAGTCTGGGTTGAAAAGTTAAGAACTGGGCACTATACCACCACAGGTTTTTAAGGAACTAAAGTGTTACAGATACAAAACATTTGGGGGAAACTGGAATAACTTACTGGGAAGCTAATTTATTTGCTTAAAAGGGAGGTGTAAGAACCACCACTCTCTATTTTGATCTGCCAAGGGTTTCCTCTCAGAACCATTGCACAAATAGAGGTTGTTTGATCAGACACCAAACAAAACAAATGCATACTCAAATATCTAATGTGTTCTTTAGGTTTCAAAACTGACAAAAAAGAAAATGAATAAACATTTTAATAAGTAACACAAACAAAATAAACAACTCATGGGCATTCTTGTCTCATGTATACTTCCACTGGTATTCTTACTCCCTTCCATGGATCGTTATTAAACCAATTACAGGCATTTTATCACTTGACCAATTGATATCTCCTTGTGCACCTCAGAAAGACAAGGACTTCTCAAGAAAACATACCCACAATACCATAATTAAAAATCTTTAAAAAATCACTAATTAAAAAAATCCTTAAAATTAAAATTTGTAGAAAAACCTCTTTGGTAAATTTTGCATTTCTAAATGGTTAAGGGAAATTCCTCTGGAATTGCTCAATTATTTGATGTGACTAAAGATAATTAAGAGAATAATTGCATTACATTTTTTTTTACAAATCCAAGAAAATGGCCCTTTACAGGGGATGTTTATTTATTTATTTATTTGTTTTAATGAGACCATTGAAAATGACCTATAGTCTTCTGCCAGGTATAGTATTATGAAATTTAAAAAGGCCATTTTGTTAAAGTGGTAGGCTTCAGGGATAACATGCAATAATGGGCTGTGAGTAAATCCACCAGATTCCTCCTACATAACTGGTCCAAAATGTGTTACAAATATAGTCAATAATATTCTAATAACTATGATAGTGTCAGATGTGTAGTAGATTTATTGGGATTATCGCTTTGTGAAGTATATAAATATCTAATTACTATGTTGTTTTGTACACCTGAAACTAATAAGAAAAGAAAACAAAAACAACAAAACACTTTTAATCTTAATATGGAGGTTTCAAAAGTCTTGTATTACTCAAAAGTATAATACACATCATCACCAAGTTTGTATAAGTGGAGGCTTTGTGAACAATTTTGCATGATGACCTTGAAAAAAATTGCAGAATCTATGTGATGTAGACCGTTTCTCTTTGTGTGACTATAAGATATAGAAGCCTCTCTTAAGAAACCCTGTAGGGTCGACCAAGTGGCGCGTTGGTTGAGAGTTGGCTTGGGACGCCAGCTCTGAGTGGCATGGCCCTGGTTCAGATCCCACATGAGGGCCAGTGCTGCTGTGCCCTCTGTAGCTAAGATGGTGAACAGCAGTTCAACCTGCAGTTGGGATGTCATGGGTCACCAGCGATGGCATAGGCTGCAGTGGAGCTGGCCAGCAGCTGGCATGCACTTTCATGACCTGTGTGGGCAGCCATGAGCAGCTGTCCAATGGCCAGAGAGTGACTGCCTCACCCGGGAAGAGCACGGTGATAATGCCAACATGAGCCAGTGAAAGGACGTCCTCCATGGCTGGACTGAAGAACAAAAGGACAGCAACTTGTCTGTTCCCCGTCCCTGATTCCCCAATGCTGTTCCCCTCCCCCAATTCCCCAATAGGGTCTTTGAAAAAAAACACACACAAGTTTCCTCTTCTCTTTAAAAGAAAACAAAAACAACAACAACAACTACAACAACAACAAAAAACCCTGTAAGTGAATGAAAGGTTCAAGTATGTTCAAACTGTTTAGAGAAATGTCGCATTGGAGGAAAATGACTCCAAAGTGTAATAGTTATCAATTTTGTAACATTCTGTAGACCACCTTTTTTTTTTTTTTTTTTTTTTGCTGGTCTCAATGCTTATAAATAATTGATTCAACTTAAAAGAGCAGAAGGCACTTTTATGGAGCTATTTCACTATAAAATGAATTGATTCAATTAAAAAGAAATGTGATAAAATGATGGTTGATTCTTTGGGAAACCTTTAAATCTCTTAGTATGCAGAAATAAGTTTAAGGAATTGCTCAAAAGTTAACAGTTAGGAAAATTTTATAGTTTTATTTCTCCCAATCCTAAAATATGTCTATATAATAGTATACAGAGAGAGAGACACATACAGACACACAGACACACATATATGTTTGTGAACAGTCAAAAGTTTGGAACTGATGCATTTTGGAACTTCAGTAAACATTTTAATATGTACCTGTCATAATTGATGGGGCACCCTATATATAAAGGGATAGATTTATAATTTATAACAATTATCTCTATTGTGTAGGATATCTGTAAAGAGATTAAGAGCAAAGGAAGGGAGAAATGTCTTTTATGTGTCCATAATAACATCTAGGACAATGGATTTCCTGTTAATCTAAAAGGTTATCTCAAAAGACTACTGTTCTTGAAAAATGTAATTATCACCATCATTGAACTTTTATATATGAGGTTAAAGAAAAATATTTTCGTGGCAATGATGTTAGATTATTGTTTTAATAGCTTGAGTATTTTTAGATCACCATTCTATGCCTCTTTGGGTCTCTAAGGAAGAGAAACTTCATTCAGAATCTATTTAACTGAAAGCAATATAGTAATCCTTGGTGGTCATACATAAAATTTGTCCAGAACAATTCCTCTGAACTGAATCAAATGCTATTGAGCTTATTATTTTTTTATTATTCTTTATATTTCTGTAGTTTTATAGATACGCATTACATGGGTTATGGGTACAAAATTGGATAATTCAATTTGTCTACAACAAACAGTAAAAAATTGGGGGAGGTAATTGGCATATACTTTAAGGTTCATTTATCGTGCACAACTAAGTGATAAAGGGAAAAATAGACCCAATTACAATGAGGAGGTTCAGTAATAATAAGAAACATATTTACTGTATGGATCTGCTTTAAATGAATGTGATAACCCATGAAGTAATGGTCTCTATAGTGATGCAGGATTGCAAGCAGGTGGTTTCTAATATTTTCAAAGAGAGACATCTAAAAATTGGAGTTACTGAAAAGCATATTTTGTACCTTAATTCCTCATAAATATATGAAGGTAGAAGAAATACTTTTAAGGGGTCAGTATAAGTAAAAGTTAAGACTTGGACAAATGTCTATGGTGTCCACAGGTGTAGATGGCAAAGAAGTCTGTGGTAAACTGAATAATTGCCCTCCAAAGATGTCCACATTCTAATCCTTAGAATCTATGAAGATGTTAGCTTATGTGGCAAAAGGGGTTTTGCATGTGTGATTAAGAATATTGATATATGTGAATTATCCTGGATTAACTAGATGGGTCCAATGAAATCACAAAGGTCCATATGAGAGAAAGACAGAGATCAAAAACACAGGTGATATGACAAAAAATGCTCAGAGATACACAGTAAGGCAGAGACAGAAAAGGAAATTGAATAATGCTAAGCTGCTGGATTTGAAGGTGGGGGAAGTAGCCACTGACAAAGGAATGCAGGGGACATCTAGAAGTTGGCAAAGGCAAGGAAACAGGTTTTCTTCTAGAACCTCCAGAAAGAACCACGCTGCTGACACCTTGAATTTAGCCTAGTGAGTCTAAGTTTGGGCTTCTGATCTCCAGAATTGTAAGATAATAAATATGTGCTGTTTTAAGCCACTAAGTTTCTGGTAATTTGTTATAATAGCAATAGGAAACTAATAAAGTCCTACTCAAAATTGTGTCCAATTGAGGTAAAACCAGAAATTTTTAATTGTCAGGAATGTACATGTCTAGGAACATGTAACATTGGTCCCAACCTACTATACGCTGGAGGAAGTCTTCTTTTTGAATTGTTAAATTTTGTAATATTCTGGCAGTTATTCATGAGAATGATAAAATTATATGGAAATGAAATCTTATCTGAAATTCATCATGTTTATAAATAAAGACAATTATATGAGGCCACTTGACTTTAAATTGGGATAATTAAATTAATTAGAACTGGGAGCTTAAGGGGTTACAAAATATTTCAGTTGAAATTTATATCCCTGCATATTGACAGGGCTTTTTAAAGGGGTTGTTTGCTTAAGACTAATTTTTGAATCTCAAATTTCTTAATGAGATGGAGGGTTTTCTTAAAAACTTCTAGTTGGGGGCTGGGCGAATGGAGCGTTGGTTAAGAAGTGGCTTGGGATGCCAGCTCTGAGCAGCAGGGCCCCAGTTCGGATCCCACATATGTGGGCCAGTGACACTGCCCTCTACAGCTAAGATGTGAACAACAGCTCGACCTGGAGCTAGGCTGCCTTGAGTCGGCAAAGGCATAGGCTGCAGCCCCTGCTGCAATGGGCTGCGAAAAGCTACAGTGAGTAGCAGACAGCAAGCAGCCGTGTGAGCTGCCAGCAGCCGTGTGAGCTGCCAGCAGCCGTGTGAGCAGCCAGCAGCCGTGTGAGCTGCCAAGAGCCTCCGTGAGCAGCCATCCAAAGGCTGGCGACTGATCTGCCTCATCTGGGAAGAACACAATGACAATACCAATATAGCCCAGTGAAGCAACATTCTCCACAACTAGACTGAAGAACAAAAAAAGAGCAACTTGTCTGTTCCCCTTCCCCAATGCCCCAATAAAAAATTATTTAAAAACAAAAACTTCTAGTCGGACTGTATGGAGAAATAACTTTAAAGGTTAGGGTTTGTATTCACAGGCTAAGAAATAAAGGAATTCATTACTGTCATTTTACCAAAAACTTGAAAGCCTTCTACTAAAGAAGGTAGATGTTTTTTCCTTAATGTGATGATTGAATGCTTTATATAATTTGATGATTAGTGATCACCATCAACGAGCAAAATAAGTGTAGAAATAGCACAGTTACCATTGATAAAGTCTTTAGTCCTGATATCAATGGCAAATACTTTGAGTGAGCAATGAACAAAGTAAGTGTAGAAATAGCACAGTCACCATTGATAAAGTCTTTAGTCCTGATATTAATGGCAAATAGTATCCATGAAGTAATACCCAATACCTATAAAAAGGCACAATTTCATATCCAAAATAATGGTTTTTCACATATCTTCACAGAGAGATGTTAGACGACTGATGGGATTTGATACCAAAATTCAGAATGTAATTGAGTATTCATATAAGAAGCTAACAAATACAAATTGGTAGTCACAAAATAGTCACGGGGATGTAAAGTACAGTATGAGGAATATAGTCAATAATATTTTAAAACCATATATAATGTCAGATGGGCACTAGGCTTATTGGGGAGATCATTTAATTAAATATATAAATGTCTAACCACTATGCTGTACACATGAAACTAATATAAAATAATGTTCAATGTCAATTGTAATTTAAAAAATAGTCATGGGGATATAAAGTACAGCATAGGAAATATAGTCAATAGTATTTTAATAACTATGTACAGTGTCAGATAGATAATAGACTTATTGGGATTATCACTTTGTGAGGTGAAATGTCTAATCACTATGTTGTTTTGTTCATCTGAAACTAATTTTAAAAAGAAAGAAATACTTTATGGGAACATGGGGTCAAAGTTTGCCTTGAAAAGCCTATAGAGTTTATAGACACGATTCCTGACTTATGTATGCTGGTTCAATTGACAATTTTTCAACTTTACAATGCTGTGAAAGCAATATGCATTCAGTATGCATTAATTTTGATCTTTTTCTGGGCTAGCAAGATGCAGTACTCTACTCTCTCATGAAACTGGGCTATGACAGTGAGCCACAGTTCCCTGTCAGGCACACCATCACCTGACTACACAACCTATACTCTACAGTGCACTGTGTTGCCAGAGTTTTTTGGATACTGTGTTCTGAGCATGTTTAAGGTAGGCTTGGTTAAGCTATGATGTTTGGTAGGTTAGGTGTATTAAATGCATTTTCAGCTTACAATACTTCCAACTTACAAAAGATTTATCAGGATATAAACCCATTGTATTGTGAAGAGAAAATTTTATAATATCTTCATGCCTTATGAGACACAAAAATCTCCTTGTAAGCATTTGATTAACGAACAGGTGTAAGCAAATCTCCAATGGCCATGTATGAAAAATACGTGCCAGGAAATGCCACATGGTTTGAAATGCATCTCTATACAATTAAGTTTCCAATGAGATTTTTAAAATTAATTCATGTGTCATGCTAGAGCCACATTTATATGGCTTGTTGTTGTATAAAATGGGTAACCCTACTGAGAATTTGTTGTCTGCAACAAATTTGAGGGTCTTTTATGGGGTTATAAAACTGTAAAATGAATTTCTTTTATTCATGGGACTCCTGAGGCCTGTGTAAACAGTAGACATCTTTTAACAGAATTTGCAACAATCCCAAATTGAGAGTCCTTGTTAAATATTTGGTTTCAATAATGTGCTAGGAATTAAAGTTTGAAAACTGAATTAATTGAAATGATGACAATTACTCAAAACACTTATAAATTTCCATTTTTGCACAATTTAATTTATATAAATGGATTGTACTTAAATTTAGGGGAGTTTATTCTGAGTAATATCTGTCTAGAATATGAAAGAGGACTAATGAATGGAATTGTAAGTTTCTCTTTGATATAATAAACAACCAATGTATTTTATTACTTTTTATACATAACATTACACTGAATTCATATTTATGTATTATTCTTTAAAATACAGTGATAGTCACACGTCATAAATGTATAGTTCAGTGAGTTTAACAAAGACATATACTCCTGCAATCCATAATCCTAATATACTAAAATGCCGATCTTTCAATCACCCCAGAAAGTTCTAGTGTGCATTGTATTTCCCAATTTCTGAAACACCTCCCCTAGGAAACCACTGTTTTGATTTTTATGAAAATATTTGATATTGTCTATTTGTTATTTTTATATAAATGGAATGATACATTATATACATTTTTGTTTGGCATTTTTTTATCCAGCACAATGTTTTCCAGGTTCACTCATATTGTTGCATGTATAAGTAGTTCATTTTTTATTATTGTATAGTATTAGCCCACTACAGTTTGTTTATCCATTTTATGCTGATGGATATTTGGCTTGTTTCTAGGTTTAGCTATTAAGAAAAAAGCTGCCTGGGCCGGCCGAGTGGCGCGTTGATTAAGAGTTGGCTTGGGGGGGATCCAGTAAGATGGCCGCTGTGAGGAGAGCTCCGTGAGTTCTTCTCTGGAAATATCCACAATTTGAACTTCTGTAACTCTTCAAAGGGACATCTACTCATCACACAGAGCAACTAAGACTCTCACACAACAATTGCTGGAAGGTGGGCAGACCGGGCAAGTGGGGGAAGAAGGCGGGCAAGACCCGTGAGGTGCAGCCCGCACCTGCGGCTGCAGAGGCACCAAGCTTCAGAGAACAGATTCGTGAGTGTTCCCACTGCTCGCTCCCTGCGCCCCACGGCCCATCTAGAGTACAGCAAGAGCACAACGATCTGCAGCCTGAGGAAGAAGCCTCAGGCCGAGTGAGAGGGGGAGGAGAGAGAGGATACGTGGAGCCGCACCCACAGCTCCCCAGGTCCGCAGAAAGCAGGGTGCAGAGCCCACCAGCGACAGGGCAAGATCAATTCCTGCACCCACCTGGTTCAGGGATCAGTCTCTGTGTCCACCAAGTCACACGGAGCGCAGCAAGAGTACCTCAGCGCAGAAGCCCGAAACCAGGCAAGCAAGGGAAGAAAGAATACTCACGGGGAAGAGGAGATGCAGTGCGCCGGGTGGAGACGCAGGTCCCTGAAAGAGACAGAGTGGGGATCTGAGCCACGGCAGGGTGCACACAGTCTCCTAAACCCCGGCAGTCCCTCCGGGAGATCAGCAGGAATACTGCAGTGTGCACAGGCTTCGAGGTAGAAGCGTGAAACCAGACGAGCAGGGGAAGAAAGAATACTCCGTGGGGGGAGATGCAGCGTGCCCAAGCAGAGACCCAGGTCCCCAGGAGACAGACCGGAGATTTGAGCCACTGCAGGGTGCGTGCAGCCCCCTAAACCCCAGCAGTCTCTTTGGGAGAGCAGCAGGAACTCCTCCAGAGTCTATGACGCAAAGGCCTTAGCTCAAAACAGTGTTGGGACTGTGGGTTTTTTTTTTTGTTGTATTATTTTGTTTGTTTGTTTTGCTTGTTTGTTTGTTTTTCCTCCTCTCTTCGACAGAGAGCAAAACAAACAAACAAACAAACAAACAAAAAACCAACAGATATTAAAACCCACCCCCATCCTCCCTCAGAAACCTTGGCCCCTGCCAAGCCAGAGTGATAAACTGACCCCGGAATGGAGCAGTAGGGGCAGACTACAGAGGTATTCCTTACCTGTAGGGGGTCGAGAATTTCCGCCCCAGAAGAGGCTGCAGAGTGAGATACTTACACCACCCCACCTTTCCTACAAGGCTTGGGAGGCAGGCAGGTTCAGCTGCTGATGCATTAATAGATTCCTGGCAGCTGGCTTTTGGCAACAAGGAATTCTCTCATTCTCCATGGCTGTCAACGGAAAGGGTGCTCAAAGACACACATTGAGCCTGAAGGGCACACAGCCTGCCTTGGGACAGGTGAAAGCAGAAACGACAGTGACTTTGTGAAAACTACCAATCACACATCACAACCACACTCATGTACAGCAAACCTGCAGTGCCAGGATCACGCTAGGTGTCAGGTGGTCGTCTTTGTTCCCACAGGACGCAGAGGAATCTTTGTACAGCAGAGGACAAACTGAAGAGATCTTGGTGGACTTTAGCCAAGACCGGCACTGGAGACACAAGAATCATCATACCCACAGGCCAACTTTAGATAAAACCAGAGCATTTCTAGGTTTGACTTACAGGAGTCACACCCAAAAGGAAGTTGCTACAGGTACAAGGGCCAAAGGGTCCAAGCCTCATTACAGGGGTCAACCCTCACACACCAGCTCATAAACTGCAGACACTGCTGATCCTCACAGCTAATCATCCTGGGAGTCAATCCCACCTACTGACAAGCCAAAAGTAATCAAAGCTATACTTTGATATACTTAGCTATACTTTGACAGGTGATGACACACAACACAAGGAACACCTCAGATATACATGCACAAGAGAATAGGGAGATTGAGTAATTCAGGACACACACCATATAAGTTTACCCAGAAAAGACTGAGAAACCTGGGGGATCTATCTGTTATATCAAAGCAAGAACAAACAGTAAACCAGAATGGGGAGACAAAGCAATACAACCCAAATTAAAGAACAGAAGAAACCTCCTGAATCAGTGGAACTAGAGGAAATAGAGGTAAACAAGCTATCGAAGACAGAGTTCAGAACACTAATTATTAGAATGTTAAAGGAAATTAATGAAAATATAAAGAAGGATAGAGAAATCATGAAAAGCAACCAGCTGGAACTTAAGAATGCAATTACTGAATTAAATAACAAATTCAATGGAATGACTAGCAGATTGGAAGGAGCAGAAAATCGAATCAGTGACTTAGAAGACAAGATAGCAGAGATCACCCAAGCAGAACAACAAAAAGGAAAAAGAATGAAAAACATTGAAAATAGTTTAAGAGAGTTGGGGGATATCAATCGCAATAACCTCTGGATCTTCGGAGTACCAGAAGAAGAAAAGAGGGAGCAAGGGATTGAGAACATATTTGAAGTAATAATGTCTGAAAACTTCCCTAACCTGGCAAAGGACATTGAAATAGAAGCCCAAGAAGTGCAAAGAGTTCCAAACAGGATGATCCCAAACAGGCCCACATGAAGACACATTATAGTGAAAACGTCAAGTGTTAAGGACAAAGACAGAAACCTTAAAGCAACAAGGGAAAGGCACCAAGTTACTTACAAGGACACACGCATAAGATTATCAGCAGACTTTTCTACAGAAAGTTTGCACGCCAGAAGGGAGTGGCAGGAAGTTTTCAAAGTGATGAAAACTAAAGGCCTACAACCCAGATTGCTGTATACAGCAAGGCTATCATTTAAAATTGAAGGAGAGATAAAGAGCTTCCCAGAAAAGAACAAGTTGAGGGAATTCATTACCACCAAGCCAGCTTTGCAGGAAATGTTAAAAGGGCTTCTTTAAGCAGAAGAGTAAAACAACCTAAATAAGGAAGACTAGGAACACAAATAACAAAATGGCAATAAATATGCACCTATCAATAATCACGTTAAATATATATGGAGTAAATGCTCCAATCAAAAGACATAGGGTGGCTGAATGGATAAGAAAGCAAGACCCTGGCATATGCTGTATACAAGAGACATGCCTCAGTTCAAAAGACACATACAGGCTGAAAGTAAAGGGTTGGAGTAAAGTATTTCATGCAAATGGAATGGAGAAAAAATCGGGAGTATCGATACTTTTATCAGATAAAATGGACTTTAAATTGAAGACTATAATAAAGGACAAAGAAGGACACTTCATAATAATAAAGGGATTGATCCAACAAGAGGACATAACCCTAGTAAACATCTATGCACCTAACATAGGAGCTCCTAAATATATAAAACAGATATTATCAGACATAAAACCAGAGATCAACAGTAACACTATCATAGTAGGGGATTTCAACACCTTACTATCACCAATGGACAGATCCTCCAGACAGAAAATCAATGTGGAAACAGTGAAATTAAATGACACATTAGACCAGCTGGATTTGACAGACATTTTCAGAGCATTTCACCCTAAAGCTACAGAATATACATTCTTCTCAAGAGCACATGGAACATTTTCTAAGATAGACCACATGTTAGGCCACAAAACAAGTCTCAATAAATTTAAGAAGATTGAAATTTCAAGTGTCTTTTCTGACCACAATGCTATGAAACTAGAATCAATTATAAGAAGAACCCTGGAAAGCTGACAAATAAATGGAGGCTAAATAACATGCTACTAAATAGCAAGTGGGTCACAAATGAGATCAAGGAGGAAACTGAAAGGTACCTCGAGACAAACGAAAATGAAAACACCACGACCCAAAATCTCTGGGATGTTGCAAAAGCAGTCCTAAGAGGGAACTTTATAGCAGTGCAGGCCTACCTAAAGAAGGAAGAAAAATCTCAAATCAACAGGTTATCCTTACACCTAAGGGAACTGGAAAAAGGAGAGCAAAAGAAGCCCAAGGAGAGTACAAGAAAGGAGATAATAAAGACCAGAACGTAAATAAACAATATAGAGAACAGAAAAACAATACAAAAGATCAATGAAACCAAGAGCTGGGTTTTTGAGAACATAAACAAAATTGACAAACCTCTAGCCAGGCTCATAAAAAAAAAAAAAAAGAGAGAGGACTCACACTAGTAAAATCAGGAATGAAATAGGGGAAATAACTACAGACATCACAGAAATACAAAAAATTCTAAGAAATTACTATGAGCAACTATATGCCAACAAATTTGACAATCTGGAAGAAATGGATAATTTTCTAGAAGCATACAACCTTCCAAAGCTAACGCAGGAAGAAATAGAAAATCTAAATACCTTGATTACTACCAAGGAAACTGGATCAG
Source organism: Aselliscus stoliczkanus (assembly GCA_033961575.1). NCBI lineage: Eukaryota > Metazoa > Chordata > Mammalia > Chiroptera > Hipposideridae > Aselliscus > Aselliscus stoliczkanus. The sequence goes on along the minus strand of CM066737.1, from coordinate 69,609,636 downwards.
TAATTGACAAGCTCCCAAAAAACAAAAGCCCTGGACCAGAATGCTTCACAAATGAATTTTATCCAACATTCAAAAAAGAACTATCACCTATTCTTCTTAAACTATTCCAAAAAATCCAGAAGGAGGGAAGGCACCCAAACTCTTTTTATGAAGACACTATCACCCTGATTCCAAAACCAGATAAAGACACCACAGTAAAGGAAAACTACACGCCAATATCCCTGATGAATATAGATGCAAAAATTCTCAATAAAATATTAGCAAACAGAATTCAGCAATATATTTAGGAGATCATACATCATGATCAAGGAAGTTTCATCCCTAGTACGCAAGGCTGGTTCAACATCTGTAAATCAATTAATGTGATACACCACACCAACAAAATGAAGAATAAAAATCACATGGTCATTTCAATAGATGCAGAAAAAGCATTTGACAAAATCCAACAGCCATTTATGTTAAAAACCCTTATCAAGTGGGAATAGAAGGATCATATCTCAACATAATAAAAGCCATATATGATAAACCTACAGCTAACATCATACTCAATGAGGAAAAGCTAAAACCATTCCCCTTAAGATCAGGAACAAGACAAGGCTGTCCACTTTCTCCTCTTTTATTCAGTATAGTTCTGAAAGTTCTGGTCACAGCAATCAGACAAGAAAAAGGAATAAAAGGCATCCAAATTGGCAAGGAAGAAGTAAAATTGTCATTATATGCAGATGACATGATACTGTACATAGAGAACCCCAAAGACTCCATCAAAAAACTACTGGAACTGATAGATGAATTCAGTAAAGTAGCAGGATATAAAATCAATGTTCAGAAATCAGTGGCATTTGCATATACCAATAATAAACTAACGGAAGGAGAAATTAAGAAAACTGTCCCATTTACAATTGCTTCAAGAACTATAAAATACCTAGGAATAAATTTAACCAAAGAAGTGAAAGATCTGTACTCAGAAAATTATAAGACACTGAAGAAGGAAATCATAGAAGATACAAATAAATGGAAACACCTACCATGCTCATGCATAGGAAGAATTAATATAGCTAAAATGTCCATACTGCCTAAAGCAATATATAGATTCAATGCAATTCCTATCAAACTACCAAGGGCATTTTTCACAGAAATAGAAAATGTAATCCTAAAATTTATATGGAACCGTAAAAGACCCTGAATAGCCTTGGCAATACTGAGAAATAGGAACAAAGTCGGGGGGATCATGCTACCAGACATCAAAACCTACTACAAGGAAAGTTTCGGTAAGATGGTGGAATAGACGGATGCTCTCCGAACTGCCTCCCAGGATCACATCAAAATTACAAATAATTTATGCAACATTTAAGCTCGGAAGTCCCCTGAATATTAGATGAACAGAACCTCTAAACGAAGGACCTAAAGAGGAGGCCACGTCAAGTCTGGTAGGAGGGGTGCAGACAGGAGAGGGCGAGCCCTGTGAGGGATGCCCCAGATGTGTGGGGAGGCATCTCCGGTTGGGGGAGTGATCCTCCAGCACCACACCAAGCTCACTAGCCCAGAGTTCCTTTGCCAAGAGGAGGAGTTCTACAATACCTGGCAGTAGAAATTGGTGAGGACTCCCTTTGTTCGGCTCGGTGAGGCAGAGTATGTCTGGAGAACCGGTTGGGCTGCCGCACAGGTTCGCTCGCTGGCAAGCACTCACCCGGTTCCTGTTGGAGAGAGTAGCTGCTTGATCCGGGCCCAGGAGCCTGTGGGGAAGGACTGAACTGAGCACCTTCAGTGAAGAAGCTGGAGGTTTTGGGACTATGGTTCCATTGGTGCAGAGCTTGCACAGCAGCAGGTGTAAAGGAGGCCTCCATTTTATCAGGGATGGCCCCTCCCACAGATGGTCAGATCTGGGAACCAATTGGTCTGGTGAACTTGGCACAGGAGTGCGTGTGTGTATGCATGCGTGCACATGCGACCTTGAATTCCCCCCCTCCACCTCGATTGTGTTGTGTTGCCATGGAAATGTCTGGCGTGTGCCCTCCGGCTCCATCAGGCTCCTCACTGAGACGTAGGAGTGCGTGAGCCACCTTGGGTCCCCACCCTCCGCCCGGCTTGTGCTGCGTTTCCAAGGAAACACTGGGCAAGTGCCTTCTGGCTCCATCAGGCTGCTCACTGAGATGCAGGAGTGCACAAGCCTCCTTGGATACCCACCTCCCGCCCTGTTTGTACTGCATTACCAGGGAAACGCAGGGCAGGTGCTCCCCAGCTGCATCAGTCTGTTCACTGACACTCAGTAGTGGACAACCTGCAACAACCTGTGAAGATGTTTTTATTTTTTTTATTTTTTTTTGGTAGTGAGCACGGTTACAGAGCACACAGCAGCTAATTTTGGAAAGCTCACTGCAATCCTGAGCAAGTGGTCTACAGATTAAAGAGGACGGAGAACACCCCACCTCTTTTTTTTTTCTTTTCTCTTCTTTCTAGGTGATCTATCTAATCCATCGAAGCATTCACAGAAAGACAGCAAGAATGAAAAAACAAAGAAACATGTCCCAAGTAAAAGATCAGAAGAAAACTCCAGAAATGGAACTAAATGAAACAGAGGTAGCCAAACTTTCAGAGGCAGAGTTTAGAATACTGATGATAAGAATGTTTAAGGAACTTAGTGAGGACATAAAGAAGGGTAGGGAAACCATAAAAAAAACAAGTTAGAACTAAAGAATACAATAACTGAAATGAAGAACACAGTCGAAGGAATCACCAGTAGAATAGATGAAGCAGAGGAGCGGATCAGCAAATTAGAAGACAAAATAGCAGTAATCACCCAGCTGGAACAACAAAAAGAAAAAAGAATAAAAAAGAATGAAAATAGTTTAAGAGATCTCTGGGACAACATGAAATGCAACAAACTTAGCGTCGTAGGAATATCAGAAGGAGAAGAGAATAAGCAAGGGATTGAGAATGTATTCAAAGAAATAATGACTGAAATCTTCCCTACCATGGTGAAGGAAATTGACATACAAGCCCAGGATGTGCAGAGAGTTCCAAACAGGCTGAATCCAAACAGGTCCACACCAAGAAACATCATAGTTAAAATGGCAAAGTTTAACCACAGAGACAGAATCCTAAAAGCAGCAAGAGAAAGACAGCAGGTTACATACAAATGAACTCCTATTAGACTAATAGCTGACTTTTCTTCAGAAACTCTGCAGGCCAGAAGGGAGTGGCAGGAGATATTCAAAGTGACACAAAATAAAAGTCTACAACCAAGATTGCTCTACCTAACACGGCTATCACTTAAAATTGAAAGAGAGATAAAGAGCTTCTCAGAAAAGAATAAGCTTAAGGAGTTCATTACCAAAAAGCCAGCAATGTAGGAAATGTTAAAAGAGCTTTTTTAAACAGAAGAAAGGGGAAAACAAGCTAACCCAGGAAGACAAGAAATACAAATAACAAAATGGCAATAAATATACACCTATCAGTAATTACTTTAAATATGAATGGGCTAAATGCTCCAATCAAAAGACACAGAGTGGCTGAGTGGATAAGAAAACAGGACCCATGCATATGCTGTCTACAAGAGACTCATCTCAGATCAAAAGACACACATAGACTGAAAGTAAAGCAATGGAATAAGATATTTCATGCAAATGGAAATGAGAAAAAAGCTGGAGTAGCAATACTTATTTCAGACAAAATAGACTTTAAAATGAAGACTACAATAAAAGACAAAAGAGGGCACTACATAATAATAAAGGGATCGATTCAACAAGACGACATAACCCTAGTAAACATCTATGCACCCAATATAGGAGCTCCTAAATATATAAAACAGATTCTGAGAGACATAAAGGGAGAGATCTACAGTAACACTATCATAGTAGGGGACTTCAACACCCCGTTGTTACCAATGGACACATCGTCCAGACAGAAAATCAACACGGACATGGTGGCCTTAAATGACACTTTAGACCAGCTGGATTTAATTGATATTTTTAGAGCATTTTACCCCAAAGCTACAGAATATACATTCTTCTCAAGTGCCCATGGAACATTCTCCAAGATAGACCACATGTTAGGCCACAAAACAAGTCTCAACAAATTTAAGAAGATTGAAATCATTATCAAGTGTCCTCTCTGACCACAATGCTATGAAACTAGAAATCAATTATAAGAAGAAATCTGGAAAGCTTACAAATACATGGAGGCTAAATAACATGCTACTAAATAGTGAGTGGGTCAAAAATGAGATCAAGGAGGAAATCAAAAGATACCTCGAGACAAACGAAAATGAAAACACCACAACCCAAAATCTCTGGGATGCAGCGAAAGCAGTCCTAAGTGGGAAGTTCATAGCAGTGCAGGCCTACCTAAAAAAGGAAGAAAAATCTCAAATCAACAGACTCTCTTTACACCTAAGGGAACTCAAAAAAAACCCAGCAAAACAAGCCTAAAGGGAGCATAAGGAAGGAAATAATAAAGACTAGAGCAGAAATAAATGAAATAGAGGATAGAAAAACAATACAAAAGATCAATGAAACCAAGAGCTGGTTTTTTGAAAAATAAACAAAATCGACAAACCCTTAGCATGACTAACCAAGAAAAAGAGAGAGAGGATCCAAATTAATAAAATGAGAAGTGAAAGAGGAGAAGTAACAACACATACTACAGAAATACAGAAAATTTTAAGAAAATACTATGAGCAACTAAATGCTAACAAATTCAACAATCTGGAAGAAATGTATAAATTTCTAGAAGCATACAACCTACCAAGTCTGAACCAAAAAGAAACAGAAACTCTGAACAGACTGATTACTGCCAATGAAATTGAATCAGTAATCAACAGTCTTCCAACAAACAAAAGCCCTGGACCAGATGACTACACAGGTCAATTTTACAAAACATTCAAAAAAGAATTAGAACCTATTCTCCTCAAACTCTTCCAAAAATACAGAAGGAGGTAAGGCTCCCAAATTCTTTCTATGAAGTCACTATCATCCTGATTCCTAAGTCAGACAAAGATATCACAAAAAAGGAAAACTACAGGTCAATATCCCTAATGAATATAGATCCAAAAATTCTCAACAAAATACTATCAAACCGAATTCAGCATCTCATTCAAAAGATCATACACCATGATCAAGTGGGATTCATTCCTGTCATGCTAGGCTGGTTCAATATCCGCAATCAATTAACGTAATACATCACATTAACAAAATGAAAAATAAAAATCATATGATCATAACGGTAGATGCAGAAGCATTTGACAAAATCCAGCAGCTATTCATGATAAAGACTCCTAACAAAGTGGGAATAGTGGGATCATATCTCTACAAAATGAAGGCCATATATGACAAGCCCACAGCAAACATCGTACTCAATGGGGAAAGGGTGAAAGCTTTCCCCTTAAGATCAGGGACAAGACAAGGCTGCCCACTTTCACCACTTCTGTTTAACATAGTTCTGGAAGTTCTAGCCACAGCGATCAGAGAAGAAAATGAAGTAAAAGGCATCCAAATTGGAAAAGAGGAAGTAAAATTGTCATTATATGCAGATGACATGATACTATATAGAGAGAATCCCAAGGACTCCACCAAAAAACTGCTAGAACTGATACACGAATTTGGTAAGGTAGCAGGATACAAAATTAATATTCAGATATCAGTGGCATTTCTATACACCAATAATAAACTATCAGAAGAAGAAATCAGGATATCAATCCCTTTTACAATTGCTTCAAAAACAATAAAATATATAGGAATCAATTTAACTAAAGAAGTGCTCAGGAAATTATGAGACACTGAAGAGAGAAATAAAAGAAGATACAAATAAATGGAAATACATACCATGCTCATGGATAGCAAGAATTAATATATTTAAAATGTCAATACTACCTAAATCAATATATAGATTCACTGCAATTCCAATCAAACTACCAAGGCCATTTTTCTCAGAAACAGAACATAGAATCCTAAAATTTATATGGAGACACAAAAGACCCCGAATAGCCACTGCAATGTTGAGAAATAGGAACAAAGTGGGAGGCATCACACTACCTGACATCAAAACATACTACAAGGCTGCAGTAATCAAAACAGTATGGTACTGGCATAAAAACAGACACATAGACCAATGGAATAGAATAGAGAGCCCAGGAATAAACCCATCTATAATGGTCATTTAATCTATGACAATGGAAGCAAGAATTTTCACTGGAGAAAAGATAGTCTATTTAATAAATGGTGCTGGGGAAATTGGACTGACATGTGCAAAAAAATGAAAATGGACCACCTACTTACACCATATACGAGTACAGACTCAAAATGGATTAAAGACTTAAATGTAAGACCTGAAACTATAAAACTCCTACAAGAAAATATAGGGAGTTAGTTTGCAGACATTACCCTGAGTAATATTTTTACTGATATATCCCCTCGAGTAAGGGAAATAAAAGAAAAAATGAACATATGGGATTACTTCAAACTTAAAAGTTTTTTCACAGCAAAGGAAATCATCAATAAAACAAAAAGGCAGCCTACTGAATGGGAGAAGATATTTGCCAATGATATATCTGATAAGGGGTTAATATCCAAAATTTATAAAACACTCTTGCAACTCAACACCAAAAAAACAAACAACCCAATTAAAACATGGGCAGAGGATATGAGGAGGCATTTCTCTAAAGAGTACATACAGATGGCCAACAGGCATATGAAAAAATGTTCAACCTCACTAATCATCAGAGAAATGCAAATAAAAACCACAATGAGATACCACTTCACTTCAATCAGAATGTCTATCATCAACATATCAACAAACAACACGTGCTGGCGATGGTGTGGAGTAAAGGGAACCCTGGTGCACTGTTGGTGGGATTGCAAATTGGTGCAGCCATTATGGAAATCAGTATGGAGGTATCTTGAAACACTGGAAATGGAACTGCGGTATGACCCAGCAATTTCACTCTTGAGAATCTACCCAGAGGAATCCAAGATGCTAATTCGCAGATATTGCACCAAACTGGCATACTTGGGATAAAACCCACCTGATCGTGATATATGATCCTCTTAATATATTGCTGAATTCTGTTTGCTAATATTTTGTTGAGGATTTTTCCATCTATATTCATTAGGGATATTGGCCTGCAGTTTTCCTTTTTTGTGCTGTCTGTCTGGTTTTGGAATCAGCGTGATAGTGGCCTCATAGAAAGAGTTTGGAAGCCTTTATTCCTTCTGGATTTTTTGGAATAGTGAGTGGAATAGGTAATAATTCCTTTTGGAATGTTTGGTAAAATTCACTCATGAAGTCGTCTGGTCCAGGACTTTTGTTTGTTGGGAGCTTGTTGATTACTGATTCAATTTCCTTGGTAGCAATCAGTCTATTCAGATTTTCCATTTCTTCTCGAGTTAGCTTTGGAAGGTTGTATGCTTCTAGAAAATTATCCATTTCTGCCAGATTGTCAAATTTGTTGGCATATAGTTGCTCATAGTAATTTCTTAAAATGTTTTGTTTTTCTGTGGTGTCTGTTGTCACTTCACCTATTTCATTCCTGATTTTACTAATTTGAGTCCTCTCTCTTTTTTTTTTTTTTTCATGAGTCTGGTTAGTGGTTTGTCAATTTTGTTTATCTTCTCAGAAAACCAGCTCTTGGTTTCATTGATCTTTTCTATTGTTTCTGTCATCTCTATTTCATTTATTTCCGCTTTGGTCTTTATTATCTCCTTCTTTGTACACGCTTTGGGCTTCTCTTTTTCCATATCCCTGAGGTGTAAAGATAACCTGTTGATTTGAGATTTTTCTTCCTTCTTTAGGTAGGCCTGCACTGCTATGAACTTCCCTCTTAGGACTGCTTTTTCTGCTTTCCAGAGATTTGGGGTTGTGGTGTTTTCATTTTCGTTTGTCTGGAGGTAACTTTTGATTTCCTCCTTGATCTCACTTTTCACCCACTCACTATTTAGTAGCATGTTTTTCAGCCTCCATGTATTTGTGAGCCTTCCAGGTCTTCTTGTAATTGATTTCTAGTAAAGCATTTTGGTCAGAGAAGATGCTTCATATGATTTCAATCTTCTTATAATTCTTGAGACTTGTTTTGTGGCCTAATATGTGGTCTATCTTGGAGAATGTTCCATGTGCACTTGCGAAGAATGTATATTCTGTAGCTTTGTGGTGAAATGCAATGAAAGTGTCAGTTAAGTCCAGCTGGTCTAATGTGTCATTTAAGGTCGCTGTCTCCACGTTGATTTTCTATTTAGAGGATCTATTCATAGGTGACAGTGGGGTGTTGAAGTCCCCTATATGATAGTATTACTGTTGATCTCTGTCTTTATGTCTTTAGGATCCCCTATATTAGGTGCATAGATGTTTACTAGGGTTATATCTTCTTTTTGGATCGATCCCTTTATTATTATGAATTGCCCTTCTTTGTCCTTTATTATATTCGTCAATTCAAAGTCCATTTTCTCTGATATAAGTATCGCTATTCCAGCTTTTTTCTCAGTTCCATTTACATGAAATATTTTACTCCATCCCTTTACTTTTAGCCTGTATGTGTCTTTTGATCTGAGATGAGTCTCTTGTATACAGCATATTATTCGAGGGTCTTGCTTTCTTATCCAATCAGCCACCCTATGTCTTTTGATTGGAGAATTTAATCCATTTACATTTAATGCGATTATTGATAGTTTCATAGTTATTGCTGTTTTGTTATTTCTGTTCCTGGTCTTTGTTAGTTAGGTTGTTTTTCTCTTCTGCTTAAAGAAGCCCTTTTAACATTTTCTGCAATGCTAGCTTGCTTGGTGGTAATGAATCCCTTTGGTTATTCTTTTCTGGAAAGCTCTTTATTTCTCCTTCAATTTCAAATGACAACCTTGCTGGATAAATCAATCTAGGTTGTAGGCCTTTGTTTTGCATCACTTTGAAAACCTTCTGCCACTCCTTTCTGGCCTGCAAAGTTTCTGTTGAAAAGTCAGCTGATAATCTTATGGGGTGCCCTTGTGAGTAACTTGCTGCCTGTTCCTTGCTGCTTTTAGAATTCTGTCTTTGTCTTTAACCCTTGCCATTTTCACCATAAGGTGTCTTAATTTTGGCCTGTTTGGGATCATCTTGGTTGGAACTCTCTGCACTTCCTGGGCTTGTATTTCAATGTCCTTTGCCAGGTTAGGGAAGTTTTCAGACATTATTACTTCAAATATGTTCTCAATCCCTTGCTCCCTCTCTTTCTTTCTGGTATTCCAATGATTCGTTTATTGTTGTGTTTGATGTTGTCGCCCAGCTCTCTTAAACTATTTTCAATGTTTTTTATTCTTTTTTCTTTTTTTTGTTCTGCTTGGATCATCTCTGTTATCTTGTTTTCTAAGTTACTGATTCGATCCTCTGCTTTATCCAATCTGCTAGTAATTCCATCAAGTTTGTTATTTAATTCCATAATTGTATTCTTTCATTTTAGCTGGTTGTTTACCATGATTTCTCTACACTTCTTTGAACATTCTGATAATCAGTGTTCTGAATTCTGTCTCCGATAGGTTGTTTACCTCTATTTCCAGTGATTCAGGAGACTTCTTTTGTTCTTTTGTTTGGGATCTGTTTCTTTGTTTCCCCATTCTGGCTTACTCTTTGTGCTTCCTTTGATGTAACAGGTACATCCCCTAGGTCTCTCAGTCTTTTCTGGATGGACTTATGTGGTGTGTGTCCTTTATATTTGAATTGCTCAGTCTCTCTATTCTCCTGTGCATGTGTACCTGAGCTGTTCCTTGTGTTGGGTGTCTTCTCCTATTGAAGTTGAGCTTTGATTGCTTTTGGCTTGTCAATAGGTAGTATTGAGTCCCAGGATGACTAGCTGTGAGGATTAGCTGTGTCCACAGTTTATGAGCTGCTGTGTGAGGGTTGACCCCTCCAATGCGGCTTGAACCCTATGGGCTCTTGTGCCTGTAGCAATTTCCCTTTGGGTGTGACTCTTGTAGGTCAAACCCTGTAATGCTCTGGTTTTATCTAAAGTTGGCCTCTAGGTGTGATGATTCTTGTGCCTCTTTGGCTCGGCCCTGTTGCAGAGCAATTTTATTTATTGATTTTTCAACAAATTTTTTTTTTTTTTTTTTAGCTGAGCCATCCTGCCACCTGTTGGCAGCTCAACGGCAACTCAGCTCGGGCATTGAACCACCATTCTGGCATTGAACCACCATTGAACCACTTCAATCTGGCATTGAACCACCATTGCTCAGAGCTCAGCTCGCACTCTTGAGCGAGCTCTTAACCAACTGAGCCACTCAGCCAGCCCCACAGAGCAATTTTAGAGCAAAACAGATCAACATGCACAACCACAACTGCCACCAAAGGAAACCAGATGCTCTCACATGTAAAGAACAACCAACAACCTACACTCAACTTGTACAGAAATATGAAATGCACAAAATAAGAAAACAAACAAAAACAAAACAACAAAAACAAAAATTCACAAAGAACAAAAAACAAAACGAAGTAAAATATAGTAAAACAAAAAAAAGAATGAACATGAGAAGCAAAATAGCAATACCAAAAAAGAAAGAAAAGAAAAAAAAATTTTCAGAAAAATGGAAGGAAGGAGGAAAAATAGGGAAGTGAAAAGAAAGAAGAAAATAAGTGAGAGAGAGACAGGGTAGAAAGAAAGAAGAAAATAACGGGAAAAAATTATATATATATATATATATATATATATATATATATATATATATATATATACATGTCTACACACCCATATATATGGACATATACATTCACATAATTACACCCATATATATGCCTATATTAGAAGCTAAAAATGATAATAATGGAATAGAAACAAACCAAAAACAAGCAATTAAAAAACAAACAAACGCCAAAACACTCAAAAACCCAAAAGACAACAACAAAAAACACACCAAAGAAGAAGAGAAAAGACTAGTGCCAGTCTTTGGCTAAAGTCCACCAAACTCTCTCCAGCTTGTCCTCTGCTATACAAAACCTCCTCTGCATCTTGTGGGGGCAGAGCCAACCACCTGGTATCTAGAGTGACCCTGGCAATGCAGGTCTATTGTAGTGGGGTTCTGAGGTGTGATTGGTAGTTTTTACAATGTCACTGCCATTTCTGCTCTCACCTGCCACAAGTCGCACTGCATGCTGCACAGCCAGAAGGTTCCATGTGCATCTTTGGGCACTCTTTCTCCTGGAGGCTGTGGGGGGTGTGAGATTTCAGCGCTGCTAAAAGCCACTAGCCAGGGGTCCTGGAAGCAACTCAGCAGCTGAAGTTGCCCTGCCTCCCAAGTAGTGCAGGAGAGGTGGGGGCGGCGTAGGTAGGCCCACACTCTGTAGCTTCCTTTCAGGTGGAGATTCTTGACCCCTTGGGAGTAGGAGTACCTCTGTAATCTGACCCTACACCTCCATTCAGGGGGCAGCTTAGGACTCTGGCATAGCAGGGGCCAAGGTTTCTGAGGGAGGGTGGGGGTGGGTTCTTATCTATGCAGTTGTTTTTCTGTCTGAGAAAGCAAACAAACAAACAAACAAACACCAAAAAAAAAATACATCCCATCGCTGTTTTGAGCTGAGGCTTCTGCCTCAGACGCTCCAGCCGAGCTCCTGTTGCGTTCCCGGAGGGAAATTGGCCCTGATCCCACCCTGCTGCTGCTACACTCTCTGCTCTGCCTCCTGGAAATCGACTCCGAAGCTGCGGTTGCAGGCTCCGTCTGCAGGCTGTGTATGCACTCTTCTCACTTCTCTCTACCCACACTCGCCCAGTTTGAGGCTTCTGCCTCAAACTTCAAACCGTGGCGCTCTTGCTGTACTCTAGGCAGGCCACAAGGCACAGGGAGCTAGCAGTGGGAACACTCACAGATCTTCTCTCTGAGGCCCCCTGTCTCAGCAGCTGCAGGTGCGGGCAGTGCCTCTACGCATCTCACCTTCCTGTTCCCCTACTCGCCTGGTCTGCCCATCTTCAAGCATTCGTCGTGTGAGACTCTTAGCTGTTCTGTGAGGAGTATAGGTTATTTTGGTGATTTACAGCAGTTCAAATTGTGACGATTTCCAGGTAAGAACTCTGGGAGCCCTCCTCATAGCTGCCATTTTCCTGTCGAATGTCTCCTCTGCCCATTTTTTAGTTGGATTGTTTGTTTTTTTGTTGTTGAGTAGTATGCGTTCCTTATATATTTTGGATATTAGCCCCTTATCAGAGGTGTTGTTTGCAAAAGTCTTCTCCCATTCGGTTGGTTTGCCTCTTTACTTTGTTGATGGTTTCTTTTGCTGTGCAGAAGCTTTTTAGTGTGATATAGGACTGTTTTCTTAATTTCACTTTCTGATAGTTTGTTGTTGGTATATAAAATGAAACCAATTTCTGAATATTAATTTTGTATTCTGCTACTTTACTAAATTCATTTATCAGTTCTAATAGTATTCTGGTAGAATTTTTTTGGTTCTCTCTATATAGTATCAAGTCATTTTCAAATAATAACAGTTTTACTTCTTTTCCCATTTGGATGCCTTTTATGTCTTTTTCTTGTCTGATTGCTGTGGCTAGGATTTCCAGTAGTATATTGAATAAAAGTGGTGAAAGTGGGCATCCTTACCTTCTTCCTGATCTTAAGGAAGAATTGTCCAATTTGTTGGTGAATAGTTGCTGGTAATATTTTGTTTATTTTTTTGGTATTTCTATGATGTCTGTTGTCACTCCTCTTTCATTTCTGATTTTATTTATTTGGGTCCTTTCTCTTTTTTCCTTGATGAGTTTGGTTAAAGGTTTGTCAATTTTATCTTTTCAAAGAACTAGGTCTTGGTTTCATTGATATTTTGTAGTATTTTTTTATCCTGTATTTGTTTATTTATGCTCTGATCTTTATTATTTCCTTCCTTGTATTCACTTTGAGCTTTTTTGCTGTCCTTTTCCAGTTTCCTTAAGTGTAAAGTTAAAATGTTTATTTGAGATTTTTCTTGTTTCATGATGTAGGCCTGTGTTGCTATGCATTCCCCTCTTAAGATTGCTTTAGATGTGTCCCATAGATTTGGGGTCATTGTGTTTTCATTTTCATTTCTCTAAAGGTATCTTTAAATTTCCTCCTTGATTTAATTGTTGACCTATTCATTATTTAGTAGCATGTTACATAGACTTTTTCTGTTTGTATGTTTTTCAGGTTTATACTACAGTTATTCAACATTTATATACCTAAAGAAGTGATCACTATCAAAAGTCCAGCAATCGTCCAACACCATACCATGCTATTACAATATTACTGACTATATTCCCTATGCTGTACATTACATCCCCATGACTTGTTTTATACCTAAAAATTTGAACCTCTTATTCTTCTTTATCTTTCCTCTCTTTTTAAATTTTTAAATTAGAGGTGACATTCAATATTATTTTATATTAGTTTCAGATGTATAGCATAGTGGTTTGACATTTATATAATTTAATAAGTGATTCCCCCAGACTGGTACCCACCTGGCAATATACACAGTTATTACCATATTATTGATTATATCCTCTATACTTTACATCCCTATGACTACTTTGTAACTACCAATTTGAATTTCTTAATCTTTTCACCTTTGTCACCCTGCCCCCAACCCCCTCCTATCTATCACTCTGATAGATCTAGTACCCATTTGACACGATACCCAGTTATTATATTATTCCTTATGCTATATCCTGCATCCTCATGATTACTGTGTAACAACCAATTTGTGCTTCTTAATCTCTTCCCCTTTTCACACACCCCTAATTCCCTCCCATTTGGCAACCATCAAAATGTTTCTGTATCTATGAGTTTGTTTCTGTTTTATTTGTTTGTTTATTTTGTTCTTTAGATTCCACTTATGAGTGAAATCATATGACATTTGTCTTTTACTGTGTGACTTAGTACACTCAGCACAATAACCTCTAGGTACATCCATGTTGTCGCAGATGGCAAGGTTTCATTCTTTTTTATGGCTGAGTGATATTTCATTCTATATACATACCACCTCTTCTTTATCCATTTATCTATTCAGGGACATCCAGATTGGCTTCATCTTGGCTTATGTAAATAATGCTACAATAAACATACGGATGAGAATGTCCCCTCCAAGTAGCATTTTGGATTTGTTCGGAAAAATCCCAGAGGTGGGATTACTAGGTCTTTTTTTGTCTCTTGTTATAGTCTTTGTTTTAAAGTCTATTTTGTCTGATATAAGTATTGTTACCCCAGGTTTTTCTTTTTTCTTTTTTTTCTATTTTCATGAAATATCTTTTTCCATCCTTTTATTTTCAGTCTGTGTGTCTTTTGATCTGAAGTGTGTCTCTTTTTTTGTTGTTGTTTTTTGTTTTTTGTTTTTTGAGGGCAGTGCCACTTGCCCTCATATGTGGGACCTGAACTGGGGCCGCTGGCTTCCCAAGCCAGTGCTTAATCACCCCGCCACCTGGCGGGCCCTGAAGTGTGTCTCTTATAGGTAGCATATATAAGGGTCTTGATCTCTTATCCATTTAGTCACCCTATCTTTGATTGGAGCATTTAATCCATTTCCATTGAAAGTATCTATTGATAGGCATATAGTTGTTGGATTTTATTATTCGTTTTTTTTTTTTTTTTTTTCCATTTAAAGAAGTCTCTCTTTGATTACTTGTAATGCTGGTTTGGTGGTGACAAACTCCTTCAGCTTTTTCTGGTCTGAGGAGCTCTTTATCTGTCCTTCAATTCTAAATGATAGCTTTATTGGGCAGAGTAATCTCGGTTGTAGGTCCTTGCTTTTCATCACTTTGAATATTTCCTGCGAATCCCTTCTGGCCTGCAATGTTTGTTGACAAATCAGCTGACTGTTTTATGGGACCATGTTTGTAGGTAACTAACTGCTTTTCTCTCTTGCTGCTTTAAATGTTCTCTCTTTGTCTGTAAGCCTTGGCATTTTAATTATGATATGTCTTAGTGCTGTCCTCTTTGGGTTCATCTTCTTTGGGACTCTCTGTGCTTCTTGGGCTTGTATATCTATTTCCTTTGCCAGGTTATGGAAGTTTTCATTCATTATTTCTTCAATTAGGTTTTTAATTCCTTGCTCTCTTTCTGGTACCACTATGATCTGAATGTTGATATGTTTGATATTGTTCTAGAGGCCCCTTAAACTCTCTTCAATATTTTGGATTCTTTTTTACTTTTGCTGTTATGATTGTGTATTTTATGCTACCTTATCTTTTAAAATGTTGGCTCAGTCCTCTGCTTCATCTATTCTACTGTTGATACCCTGTAATGTGTTCTTCATTACTATTATTGTATTCTTTATTTCTAACTGGATCTTTTTTATGTTTTCTATCTACATTTTTATGTTTCTGATCTCTTTTTTGATATTCTCCCTGAGATCACTGAGAATCCTTAAAACCAGCGTTTGGAACTCTAAATTCCTTGTCTCCATTTTGTTTAATTCTTTTTCTGAATCTTTGTTCTGTCCTTTTATTTGTGACATGTTTCTTTGTCTCCCCAGTTTGGCCACCTCCCTTTGATTGTTCCTATGTATTCGGTAGTGCTGCTATGTTTTCTTGTCTTAGTAGAGTGGCCTTATGCAGTAGGTGTGCTGTGAGGTTCAGTGGCACAGTCTTCATGGTTACCTGGGCCCCACACTCTAGGTGGGTCCCTTGTGTGGGTTGTGTGTACCCTCCTCTTGTAGTTGAGCCATGGTTGCTATTTACATGTCAATAGGAGGGACTGACCCTCAGGCTCATTGGTTGTGAGGACTGGCCTTGACTGCAGTGGAGGAGTTGTGGTGCAGGGGGTGACCCTACAGAGCAGGATCTTCCTCATCAGGGCTCTGGTGCCTGCCCAATCTGCCTTTTGGGTGTTTAATCCTTGGAGGCAGCTGGGTGATGCTCCAGCTCATTTGGAAGCTGGCCACTGAGGGCACCCACACCAGGGTCACCTTGGAGGGGACCCATTGCAGGTCAAGTTCAGCCACAGCCCGAGCCCCATTCCGGGGCCACCTGGCAGGATCCACAAATAAATCTGCAATTTGCTGTCACTCATGCCATACTTGAAAGTGTCTTAAGAGGCCAAGCTGTGAACCAAGGCC
Source organism: Aselliscus stoliczkanus (assembly GCA_033961575.1). Lineage (NCBI taxonomy): Eukaryota > Metazoa > Chordata > Mammalia > Chiroptera > Hipposideridae > Aselliscus > Aselliscus stoliczkanus. Next base: position 69,593,631 of record CM066737.1, on the reverse strand, counting down.
AGCTACCACTAGTGCCAGGCTTAGGGCTGGTCAAACAGTGGTACAGGACATGCTCAAGCCTGATGCTGCTTGTCTTTGTTCCACGAACTTTTGAGAGACCCTAAGAAGTCTTCAGCATGAGCAAAGGCAGGCAGTTTGTATGAAAAAGCCACTGGAAGTGGCTTGGGTATGCCTGAAAGTTGGGTGGGGCAGAGTCTGGAGACACCAGGGTGTGGCAAACAAACTGCATTAACCAACTTGATTGAGACTCAGATATGGTGGCACCTGTGGCTGCATGCTGGGAAGGGGGAGGGCTCAACAAAGAAACAAGGGCCTCTGCCAGTTCTTCCATCTAGAAGAAAGTTGCCCTTTCAGCCCCCATTCCAAGCCAGATAACTCAGTTCCCCAACATATGTTTCTGTTTCTTCTCCATCTGTTGTCCCTCTAAGGGGAGCACCTGGGACTCTAGCGGCTCTCTGTCTCACTCAGTTACAATCTACGCTGGTTTTAACAACCAGAAATTATGGTGACTTTTCTTCCCACCACTGGAGCACTGGGCTGGGGAGGGGCTGGGACCTCCTGCTCATCCAAAGGGTACCTCCACAACGAAGATATCCCTCCCAATTTTTAATGGTTACACTCAGATGTGGAACCAGCCCATTCTGCATATCTAGCCCTCCTATCAGTTTGAGATGTCTTCTTCTGTGTGTCCTTAGTTGTACGGCTTCAGTTAACCCAGATTTTAGATGATTCTCAATAATGGTTGTTTTGTAGTTTAGTTCTAAGTTTGATGGGGTCATGACAGAAGGTAAGCACAGCATTTACCTGCTGCACCATCTTGATATGAAATCCTGTAATTTTAGATTCTTTATAGTTGTCTGTGCCAATGTGAATGACATTTTATATTTCTAGTTTGTTATCAGTCAGGAAATAAAATGCTGTTGACGTTATGTTAATCTTATATCCACCAACCTTTCTTTTTTCCCCCACTCCCCAACCTCTCTTAATGTTCTAATTTCAATGGTTTCTTTATTGATTTTATTGGTTTTCCTAAGAAGATGAGCATATCTACAAATAATTACAGTTTTGTCTTCTTTATTTCAATTTTTGCACTTTTTTTTTTGAGGGCAGTGTCACTGGCCCTCATATGTGGGATCTGAACCGGGGCCACTGGCTTCTCAAGCCAGCTCTTAACCACTGCGCCACTCGGCTGGCCCAATTTTTGCACTTTTTAATTATTTTTATATTACTACTTATCTAAAATGTTTTAATGTTTAAAACATTTAAATTAATGTTTAAAACATTTAAATTAATGTTAAAACTACTATAATGAAACATATGCCAATAAAGTAGCCTTAAAACTGAGATACAGCATACAAAGGCAACTGCTGTATATTAATAATATGGGGATGACAACAAAAAGAAATTTAATAATTATGTGAAATGGTGTTTTGTTTGACTATGTATGTTTATTAGTGACATATTAGTGGACTAGACAATATTTACAATTTAAAACATCATCTACTGCCAATACTTGGATGAAATTTCACAAGAAAAAGCTTACAGACTTTTTTGACTGTTTTATAAGAAATTAGTTTTCTTTATCAGAGAAAGTATACACTTCTATTTTCATTGAAATATTCTTATATGAAACTTTATTTAAATATGACAGTGAACATGTTAAAGTAACCACTGATCATTTCACCAATAACAATAAGCATAACAATCATTCTATTATTCCTTTTTCCAGTTATGTATTAATTAAATGCCACTTCCATGTAACAATTACAGACTGAAATTTTGGAATAACTTGAGAAAAATTACATATATCAGAGTAAGAGATTTAAATTTTTACTATTTATCATAAACTCTGAGAGATGAAATGAAGTATCTCAATAGGTGAATGTGAAGAGAAAAGAACATAAAGCCAATGATTGATCTTGTGGACATCAGAAATATAAGATTGAATTTTCTTCCCTCCCATAAGAGTTTCTCTACCAGTCTCTTCATATCAATAAATCTCAGTCAGTAGTGCTATCATTCTTCCCATTGGTTCAAACCAAAATCTCAGGAGTCATCCTTGATCATTTTATTGTTCTCACCACTTCACTACGTATAATCCATCAGCAATGCCTGTCAGTTTTACCTTCAAAACATATTCCAAATTCATTCGTCTCCTTCCATCACCATTGCATTAAGAAAATATCTCTCCCCTAGACTACTGCAATACCCTAACTCTTCTGTTTCTATTCTTGATGCTGTTAACAACGTATAATTCCCCACAGCAGCCAGAGTGAGCTTTTTACTGTGCAAACCAGGTGATATCAGATCATATCATTCCCTTGTCTATAAACCTTCAATGACTTTTATAAGAAAACCCAAACTCCTTACTATAGTTTACAGAGCCATGATCGGTATGCTAACTCCTCTGATCTTATTTCCTACATTTTTCCATTTGCGTACTTCAATCTGCCAAAATGGCCTTTCAGGTCATAAGCCAAGCTTATTCCTACTTCATCATTGTAATTCTTCCTGTTTGGTACATTCTCACACACCTATATTTAGGAATTCCTAGTTCCTTTGAATCATCTAGGTTTCTACTGAAACATCACCTCCTGAAACTGTCCTCACATGGCAACTAAACCTAAAAAATGTTATTCTCACCTTGTATGCCTGTGATACCTCCCACACTTACAGTCACTTTTATCTGTGTCATTCAGATTCGTTATCATTATAGTATTTGTCATTACTAAAAATTATCTTGTTTTATTTTTTCTTTCACCACCTCCTATATGAAATTAGTGGTTGACCCATCTTGTATTCCCAGATGTTTACATAACTCTACCTAGAATAGGGTCTAAGAGATCAGTAAACACTTGTTTAATGAATGACTATAGGGAACATAGCTACAACAAACAAAAAACATTGGCAAGGAAGCAGGGAAAACAAGATAATGTGTTATTGTATCTAAGGGTGAGGAAGAGTTTTAGGTATAGGGTAATCAATTGTGTCAAGTAACACAGAGATGTCAGAAAGGATATAGATAAATGTCATTGAATTTGACAAAAAGGAGGTCATTGGTGATTTTGGAGAAGCAATTTATGTGGAATGATAGGGAAAAATCTGATTTGCAGACAGTCAATGAGGACCTGAGGAATGAGGAGATATAGAGTGCAGACTAAGACCATTTATTCATGTTTAGCTGTCAAAGAAATTAAAGATAATAGATATCATGTGGAAGGAATACTACCAAGGAAAGGTAGTTACTCTCCTCAGGCAAACCTTAACACCAGAAATATATCAAACATAAACTTCCACTAACTATACTAAAATTGAATTTTTCTGCATCATGATTAGATTAGTAGATGAGTCATTATCGGAAAGTTATATACACAATTAAATCACATACAAACAAGATCACAATTGACATTGAGGAAATTGCCTGTCTTTTGGTAAACTGACCAGCTGTTTAGCAGCAGCAGAGCACTAAGGTGTCTGGACTATTTTCATTCTCTTTATTATTGGGAAACTTTTACCAATGCATCTTAATGCTCTCTAGACACTCATTGCTCAAAAAATACTACCAAATATTAAAGCAAAGTTATAATGATTAAAAATACAGTGAATATTTGATTAGAAAAAAGGCATAGGCATATTTTACTCTTCAGAATCAGTCACAGTTTATGTTAGTTTAGTTCGAGGTGGTATACAATGCCAATGCCGTGGAAAATATTTTACTGATTTTTGAGAAGGTTGTAGAAAATTTTTGAAAAAAAGAAATGAAGATTTTCAAAACAACAAATCTCAAGCCTCATCCCCTGTTCCCACAAAAGGAATATCTAATAAGTGCCTCACGAAAAAGTGTCTCTTGCAGCAATGCTCTTTTCATTTTTAGTATTCAAAGTATCCTACAGGGAAGAAATAGTTCATTTGAATTATTTCATTTTTACTTTGTTTTCTAAGATACTACATTAGGAAACTTTTGAGATCAGATAAAAAGAAAGCACTCAAATAACTCTTTCTATTAACAAAATGTGTTTCCCAGTTAAAAGCCTTAATAATAAAATTTTAAAGTAGCTCAAGTTTTAAGGCAATGACTTAGTCCTTTTGGGCTGTTATAACAAAATACCACAGTCTGAGTAGCTTATAAATAACAGAAATTCATTTCTCACAGTTCTGGAAGCTGGAAGTCTGAATTCAGGGTTCAACATGGTCAGGTGAGGGCCTTCTTCTAGTCACAGACTTTCACTGTATTTTCACATGGTAGAAGGAGCGAGGGATCTCTGTGGGGTCTCTTTTATAAGAATAGTAATCCTATTCTTAGTGTCTCCATTCTCATGACCAAAGGACCTCCCAAAGTCTATACTTGCTAAAACCATCATCTTTGGGGGGTAGGATTTGAATATATGAATTTGGGGCAGACACATTCAGACCACAGCAGACATTAAAACCTATGTGAGAAGATGGGGGTGGTTACTTGAAACAACAATCTGTCTCAGAATTACAGAAAACAAAAGAATGTTTGGAAAATATCTAGCATTGACTACTGTACCTTTAATTTTTACCTAAACAGTAGTTTATTGGCTACAGCATAACCAGGTAAATTCGATCTGTGAGTATAGCCAGGTAGATTTTTCCAGCAAGGGTTGTGGGAGACCTCAGAGAATTACCTAGCCAGATTGGAAAATTATGTTCTAGTGATAATACACTGAAAACTGTGTGCCAACAGGGAAGGTCTTTCAAAATCAAGAATCCCCAATAAGAGGGCCAACCCAGTGGCTCAGTTGGTTGAGAGCTTGCTTAAGAGTGTGAGCTGAACAACAGGGTCTCTGGTTCGATTCCCACATGGGCCAGTGAGCTGCACCCAAGCTTAGCTGCCACTGAGTTGCCAACAGGTGACAGGATGGCTCAGCTGGTGAGATCACATGCTCCTAACAACAAGGTTGCCTGTTCAACTCCCGCATGGGATGGTGAGCTACACCTTCCCGCAACTAAAGACTGAACTTGGCACCTTGAGCTGAGCTTCTACCTTGGTGGCTTGGGATAGAGAGCATACTCTTAACAACAAGGCTGCTGGTTGGACCCCCACATGGGATAGTGGCTACACACACTCGCAATTAAGATTGAACACAGCACCTTGAGCTGAGTGGCTGTGAGCTGCCAATGGGCGGCCAGATGGCAACTGGATTTTGAGCTGAGCTAGCTGTACCCTCCACAACTAAGATTGAAGGACAACAACTTGGCTTTTGCTGTTCCCCTTCTCCAATTCCCCAATAAAAATCTAAAAACAAAAAAACAAACAAAAATACCCACTACATAGCTACTCATACAAAGGCTGAGAATATGAGGAAAATAATCCCATTATTTAAAAAAAAAAAAAAAAAGAATCCCCAATAAGAAAGGCTAGGGTTGTTGAGTCAGGCTAGCTCATTTTAACTGTGATTATATAATATGGGATTTATTTGTTTACACAGCACTCATGACCTAGTCCTTCCCTTCTAGTACTTTGTCAGTCCAAAAGGATAGTGTTATATAACTGGATAATAATAAAAATCAATAAAAATGTAATGACAGATATGTATCAGATATTATGGAAGCCTGGGAAAAGAACTACTGAATCCTGCCTGGGTGGAAGAAGGCTGAGTATGAACATATCAGGGAAACTATCTATACAAGGTGATAACTGAACTGAATTGTATCATATGAGATACAACCTTATCCAGGTTAAGGGGTACACAATGAAATTATGAAGGACATTCAAAGCACAGGGGACAGTATGAACCAAGATGCACAGCAAGAAGTGGCATGACATGTGCAGACTGCCACAGCAGTTTGGTATTGCTGGAACATGAAATGATTTGCAAAGAATGGAAAAGTATGTAAATGGCAAGGTAGGATGAGATGAGATCATGAGAGTTTTTACTACATATTTAGGAGGTATACTTCATATTTTAAGACCTGAACTATCATTAAAGTTATGTTTTTTTAAAAATGATATAGTCAAATCAATTGTTTAGAAAGATACAAATAATACATATTATTTATTGAGTGCATACTCATACCAGGAATTAAGTGAAACCTCTGAAATAATTTTATTACTGAATTTTTACAATGGCACTGAAAAATACAGATTATTCTCCCTCTTTTACAGATGAGAACAACTAAGGTTCTGAGACATACACTATCTTGTCTAATGATTAAACAGATAGTCAGTGATGCAGACCTAGGATTTAAGCCCAGGTTTTTGGATTCCAAAACTGAATCAGAAGCAGTGGAGAACTTACTTGGTCAGACAAAAATAGAGGCAAACACTATCTCAAAGGCAATTGGTCAATAAAAGAAACTATAAGGGCCCAAATTAATTAATGCAATTGCAGTAATATTGGAGAAAATTATATAGATGTGTAAAAATAATTAAGTGAAATTGGCCATATCTGTTGATCTGCCGATTAATTGTATACAAGATTCAACAATTAAGTTCGCAAACTTTCCACCGTGTATGCGTATCGTAGAAAATTTGCGAACATAGTTGTCTGACCCTCGTATAAAGAAATTGAGTGGAGGGAAAGACAAACTTTAATCTTTGTAGGTTCCTAGCTTGAGTGACTAGGAGAATAAGATGCCATTAGCTGTGACAGAGAATGAAAGGTTGGAGAATTTCCCTTATGTGCAAATTCAATTTAAGTTGCCTGTTGGTTGTACAGATGGAGGTTTGTGTATATAACTGTGAGACACCTAAGAAAAGCCTGGCCTGAAGAATTTAGTCTCAGCATTATCAGCATTTCAGTAACTGTTAAAGCAAAACATATAGACAAATAAATGTTTATAGCATAAAAGGGCAAACAGAAAATGGAGTTCTGAAAAGAATCATCACTTAGAGAAAAGCAAAGAATGACATAACATAAGGGAGATCAAGGAGGAGGCAAAGAGAAAGTGAACTGGAGGCACATGGTATCTATAAGTTAAGGAGTCAGCTAAATACAAAAAAGAAGAGACAATTTTTTTTTTATTTCAAAATTAGGTTATTTTATAGAAAAACTGAAAAATGCCCATTGTATTTACCAAATAATAGATCAACTCTGCAGTGAGGAGAGCTTTAGTGTAGTGGGGTTGATCCAGGCTGAGGATTGAGTGAAACTTTTTTAAGTAAACATAATTTTAAAAATCAAAGTTTTAAGAAATTCAGATGAGCAGAAAAGAAGACATTTAATAGTTCATGGAAATATTGGGTCAAGATAAGAGGAATTTTTGTCTGGAGGGAGTTAAATATGTAACTTGAAGTTGTGGGAAAATTGAGCATGATTGTAAGTACTACAGTGATGCCAGTAGAGACATAAAGATTGACGATGAATGAGGGATAACAGAATTCTGACCTCAAATATTTTTTTGTGGTGATTTAAAATGTCCACAAATTCTTTGCTACTGTCCCATCAAGAGATAGAGGCTAATTCTCTTTTTTTATAGGGCTGGACTTAGTGATTACTTCTAAAGAATAGAAAGTGGTGGAAGTGATGCTATATAATTTATATGGTAAGTTTAGAAAACAATTAATGACTTTTTCCTGGCTCTACCTTTTGAGATTCATCTTTGGAAACCCCATTACCATACTCTGAGGAAGCCCATTCCACATGGAGAGGACACTTCACCTACAGGTGCTGCTACTGAGATATCAGCTAACAACCAGTATCAACTGCAAGATATATGAACCAGGAAGCATTCAAGATGAATCAGCCACTTCTGACTAAGCAAGAACGATTTAGTGAATCTATTCAGCCAAAACCCTCAGAATTATGAGGTAATAATTAAAAAAAAATTTTTGTTGTTGTATTCCACTAAGTTAGGATTATGTAGCAATAGATTGCAAGAACATTGTTTGAGCACCTACTATATACCAGACACTCTGTTAAGGACTGGGCATATAAAAATGTACATCAGGTCTGTTCTCTGTGTCCTGAAAGCAGTTTAAATCTAATAAAACATTGCATAATCTCATAAGATGTGTACAATTTCAATAATAAACTTCTCAATGGATGAAATGTACATGGTGCTTTGAAAGTCTTTAATGGGACATTTGGTCTTGTCAGGGAGGCAAAGGAAGAATTCTTTAAGGAAGGACACTTGAGCTGAGATATAAAAGACGAATAATCAAAGTCAACTGAGTAAATAAAGAAGCATAGAGGGACAGCTGGTTAGCTCAGGTGGTTAGAGCACAGGCTCATAACACCAAGGTTGCCAGTTCAATTCCCACATGGGCCAGGTAGCTGTGCCCCCCACAACTAGACTGAAGATAACTACTTGACTTGGGGCTGATGGGTCCTGGAAAAACACACTGTTCCCCAATAAAATTTCTTTAAAAAAATGGATAGAAATTTCTAGGAAAAATGAACAACCTGTACAAAGACTCTGTGGTAAGAGGGAACATGGTAATTATAGTTTAACTGTATCAAAGAAAACATGGGTTCTTTGCAGCACAATAAGAGTGAAGAAAGCAGATAAAGCAAGCTAAGAGTAATGGGAATCTACTGAAGGAAAGTAAGTGAAAGGACATAGCATACTGGTATAATCAGATCTATATTGTAAAAATATCACTTGGGTTCCAGTATAAACAATGGATTGCAGGGTTGCAATAGTCAATGTAGGTAGTCGAGTTATGAAGATAATTTCAGTAACTCAAGCAAGGGAAGACAGCTTAGATGAGAGTAGTGGTGGTGGAGATGGGATGAAGTAGAGTTAAAATGAATAAAAGCTGGTGAAGGACCATTGCGGGAATTTTGAGAGATGAGGAGATATCTGGAATGGCTTTTAGGATTCTGTTGTGTAAAACTTGATTGGATTCACAATCCAGAGTGTTGACCAATATACACAATGCAATATAGATGATGTATTATGGAATTTCACATTTGAAACCTATATAATTTTGTTAACCAATGTCACCCAGCAGATGAAGCCTCTCAGATGGTGTTTGCCTAAATTTATTTTAAATGCATTTAAAATAAAATTAAAAAAAGCTTCTGGAATAACGTAACAACAACAACAAAAAGACTTGGATTTCCATTAGATGAGATAGGCACCACAAGAAGACGATCAGTTTGAGGGACCAGTTCATGAATTAAGTTTTAAAAATATTAAGTGTGGGGTCCCATTAAGTAATCTAAGAGCATTTATAAAATAGGCAATTGAATATTCATTGAATGTTGATATTCATTTGTCAAACACATGTGTATAAGTGGTGTTTGAAATTATGGATGGAGTTAAGAAATTATGGATGGAGTTAAGAAAGTTGTGAAGATGAAATATTCATTTGATGTGATCCCCAAGAAGGAATTCATCTGCTGAGATGGACTCCCCATTGTCAACCAAAGGCCCAAACTTTGTAAATAATAATAGTCTAGTGACCATTTGCTGGCAGGGGCTTTTCATATACTCTGCATGCCAGGAAGAATCGCAGACTGAATTCTTGGTTTCCCACACTATGTCTTGCTTGTTTATGCCCTTTGAGTCAACCAATGCAGGGAAACCCTGGTTTTGTCTTTCTACTAAAGGATTGAGACCTGCCCCATTTAGTCAGAATTGTACAGTTTGGATACCTCATTTACATAAAACTCACCTGATTGAGAACCTGGGTAGGAACTTTCACTATAAAAGATGGCCTACCCTTTGTCTTAGTGGAGTACAATTTAGGTTGCTACCTGAATCTGTATCTCTGAGGCTACAGCTCCTTTTGACTCAAATAAATGCTTTTTATTCTTTATTACAGTCTAAAATTAATTTTGGCTGATGAGTTTAGTAAAGAATAGCAGATTATGGGGCCGGCCGAGTGGTGCAGTGGTTAAGCACTGGCTTAGGAAGCCAACGGCCCTGGTTCGGTCCCACATATGAGGGCCAGTGACACTGCCCTCAAAAAAAAAAAAAAAAAGAATAGCAGATTATGCCATCCTAAAATTTGCCTCTTTGGCATAAGGATTATTTTAAGAAGGCAATTGAGAAAAACCAGCTACAAAAAAACCTTTCCATCTTTCCCTCATTTGCCTAAAAGCAGAACATAAATTTATAAAGGTGGGATTCAGGAGGACATATTTCAATCTAAACCTAGAAATAATATAGTGAAATTATAGGACACCAAGGAAAAGAAGATTGCAAAAGCAGCCAAAGAGGTATGGTAGATCACTTATAAGACAGTCATAGACTGTTGGTTAGACTTCTCAACATTAATAATGAAAGCCAAAAGATAATGCCCTAATATCATTGTTAACGTAATCAGAGAAAATGTATCAACCCAAGGAAATTATCTTTCAAGAAGTTTAAAATGAAGACATTTTTAACCTTTTTTTAGCCACCAAAAGAACCCTATTCAAAGAAATATTCAATGAGTAAACAAATGAAATTATCATGTGTACAAATAAAGATGTTAATTAGTATGTGAGTAAAATTAATTAACACTGTATTACTTAGGGTAACTTGTGTTTAAAATGAGACCACCCAAATACAATGGAGCAGGTGTAAACAATTGCATCAGTGCAGAGACTAGCTGCTCTGCTTTTTACAAAGTAATTCAGGAAAACCAGTTTTTTACATCATGGTTTCCATGATATCTGAGGTGGTATCCTCATTCCTGTGATTGAATCTGGCTCATGATTATTACATTATCACATATATGTTACAGCACACACACTCATATACATCACACACATAAACACACAGATATACATACACATATTCCTCATACCTCAAAGGTTAAAAAATTAAAATTAAAAGACTCATACACCAAGTAAAAATGAAAAATTCCTATAATGAACTTTGTGTGATACAGCTAACATGGTATATAAAGAAAATTGTTTACTCTTAGCAAAGATTAAAGGCACAAATTTAATGGATCAAGCATTATATTCAAAAGTTAAAGATTGAAATAAATTAAATCTCCCCCAAATAGAATGAAAGTCATTTTAAAGATAAGAGTAAATTAAGTAGTCAATTCAAATCAATGGAGAGTAAACAAAGCCAAATATACATCCTTTGAAAATCCTAATTTATGCTATCCTGTAGCAAAATTCATAAAGAAAAATGAGAGAAAACTCAAAAATACAGCATTAAGAGTAAAAGAATTACAATATATCATTCAGGTATAAAAACAGAAAAGATTATGAAGAAATTGAAAACTTAGATAAAATCGATGAATTTCCTGAAAATATAATTTTCTACAACTGACACAAGTAGAAATAAAATAAATAAATAGCTATGTAATCTGGGGAAAATGTGTATTATTAGTTAGAAATCCTAGAATTAAAAAAAAAAAATGTACACAGACATATCAGACCCAGTGGGTTTTGAGTTTGAACAAACTCTGTTAGGAAAGAGAGAAAAAGAATTCCTGAATTTATGATACTAGATTAACCTAGATATCAAAAGGTCAAGCACAATATTAGAAAGAAAAAAATATAGGTCAGCCTCACTCAAGATTTATATAGAAAAATGCAAAACAAAATTATAATGAATTGCATTTAGTAGTACATTAAAATAATAGAAAATACATAATGATCAAATTAACTTTATCCCAAACATGCAAGTATGATTTAGCAACCACATGTATCTTAAATATATAAATATACATAAAATAAATATATTAAAATTATATATTCATATACAAATTTGAAAACATAAAACATTTTCATTATTTTCAGATATCAGCATTTAGGAAAAAACACAAAATAATTTGCAGACAAATGATCAGAATTAATAGGAGCAGTTGGCATTATTGCTGGATACAAAATTTTAGTACCAAATTGTATTTCTATGCACCTCAAGAAATTGATTAAAAAAGGTACTTTAAGAATAAGTACTGAAATAAGTCAGTTGGAGAAAGACAAATACCATATAATCTCACTTATATGTGGGATTTGAAAGACTGAATGAATGAGCAAAGGAAACAGTCTCATAGAGGAAAAACAGGGTTGCTAGTTGGGAGGGGGTGGGGATAAGGGAGAAGGGGAAGGGATTAGACAGCATAAATAGGTAACTACAGTATTGTCACAGGAATATGGAAGAAAGTTCGGGGAATATAATAATGTTGTAAATATTTTGTTGGGTGTCAGATGATCACATGTCTTGTTAGGGAGACCACTTCATGGATGGAGTAGAGGCTTGGTCACTGCACTGTATACCTGAAATTGATGTTGTATAATATTGTATGACAGCTGTAATTGAGTATATAGATAGTCACAGGATGTGGATTATACTGTGGAAGGAAGTCAAAGGAAGTGTAATAGATATATATGATATGGGGGGGAGGAGTGGTGTGGCGAATGGGGGAGGGGGTTGTCACTTTGAGGGGCAAAAAATATAAATATTGCACTGTGTCGTACACCTGAAACTAATTAAAAATAAATAAATAAATAAAAATCAGTAGACTAAGTAAAGTAGATTACCTTCCATAATGTGGGTGGGCCTCATCCAATCAGTTAAATGCTTATATAAAGAAGAAATTATGCCAACAGACTTCTTTTGGACTTGAACTGCAATATCAACTCTTCCCTGGTTTTCTAGCCTTCTTGCTTACTCTGCAGATTTGGACAAGAAAGCTTCCATGGTCATGTGAACCAATTCCTTCTCTCTCTCCCCCTTCCTCCCTCCCTTCTTCTGTCTCTCTTCTTTTGGTTCTGTTTTTCTGGAGAACCTTGACTAATACGAATATGTTTTTAATATATACTGTCTTTTGGTAACATTGAACTCAAGGCCAACAACACTATTGCTCATGCCTGAATGAAGCTTTTCTAAAATGTAGTTTCTCAATAAGACCCATCACATCACAAACTTCTTGTTCTTAGGAAACACTAGACAATACTTTAGCACTATTCTTGGAGGTCAATTTATACAATAAAATCACCAACAAAAAACACAAACATGGAAGAAACTTGGCCCTAAATAGTCCACGAAAAGGACACTTCTTTACAGCATGAGAGCGGAAACAAGAAGGCAGGGGGAGTCACTTTCTTTGATCTCAGCTAGGAATGTGAACTTCGGGAGCCTCATGCTTATGTCCACAAGTGACCATGGAACTGCGAGTACAGATTTGGAGTTACAAATAATTTTAGCAAGTAGCCATAGTCCCAAATATAGAATTCATGAATAATGAGGATGGACTATATTTAATTTTTAAAAATCTGGGTACAAGGTGCTTTTTTTACCATTTTAATTGATAGACGTATATTTCACAATAAAAAAAGTTTACATTAAAATTGTCAATGATAAAAATTGTTGAGATGAGGTTGAATTTATAAGGAATTGAAGGGAACATGTATTGTGTAAGGTGTCTGAAGATGGGAATTGCTAAGATATAAATCATAAGTGTAGGTACTGGTCATAGGAGGAAAGAGAGCTCCTATATTCTAATGGGGGGAAGGAGATGACGGTGTAGTTGTTCGTTGGTTTAGACATTTTTTTGTTGGGGGAAGATGATGTCTAAAATAGGAGATAGAGAAGTTCAGAAAGGGTTCAAGCAATGATATGAAAGTTGGACAAGGCAAGGTCAGTTGCACAAGTAGAAGATACAGATATACAGATTAGATAAATAGATAGGATTGATAGTGAGTCAGTGCATGACTGCTCACTGACTTTTGTGTCTAAAAGATACCTTATATATAAGATGGCTACCAATTAATATGTACTTCTCACTATCTACTCTGTTTCATAAACACTGAACATCTCACATATTTCACAAAAATATTAATTATTATTTTCATTTAGAGATTAGGGCCGGCCGAGTGGCGCAGTGGTTAAGTGCTGGTTTGGGAAGCCAGCGGCCCCGGTTCGGGTCCCACATATGAGGGCCAGTGACAATGCCCTTAAAAAAAAAAAAAAAAAAAAAAAAAAATCAGTGTAGAGATTAAAAAAAGATGACTAAACAGTGTAAGGGATATATTGAAGATCACAGGGTAGGACTGGAACCACAATATAATTTTTAGTCCAATATATTTATTCCTATTTTTGTCCACAACCCTATTCTGCACTACAGATGCTAGATATCAAATAAACATTCAAATAGTACTGATATCAACAATCAATATTATATAAGAACCATTCTTGGTCAATGGTGTTTAAATGATTTTGCTTAGATAACCTCTTTAAAATTGTGAAAATAAACAAGCATATGTCACCTTCCTTACTTTTAGTTTGACATGAAATTTTTTATCATAATTTTAAAAATTTGAAAAGGATACAATTTTTGGTGTAATATAAATATTGACATTTACAAATAAAAGTGTTTATCACACTTTTAAATATACCAATGGAATCCAAATACCATGGCAATTTGATATTTTCTATCATCCATTAATAAAAAATAAAAAAGCTTTTATGTAGAAGCCATAAATCATTCCCATTCTTTTCTTTTTTTTTTTTTAGTTGAGCCATCCTGCCACCTGTTGGCAGCTCAGCGGCAGTTCAGCTTGGGCTGGGCATCGAATTGCTGTTGTTCAGAGCTCACCTTGTACTCTTAAACGAGCTCTTAACCAACTGAGCCACTGGGCTGGCCTCCCATTCTTTTCTTAAAGTCTTCTTTTCATAATCTAATCTTTCCATAGATTATTTTAACTCATTTTTATATTAAAAATCTTACCTAATTGCTACTATATACTTCTAAATAAAAAACATTATATAATATGTCAGTTTAAAATGTCATTTTTATTTCTTAAATCTATATGGCTTGAAATGCTAACGTTTCTTCTAGTTTGACTTACCATTACAGTTATTCATAGGACATTGTTTAAAAATAAATATAATATAATATAAAGCTTGATATATAATTACTAAACATGAAAAATAAAATGTTTATTGGAAGTGCATATCAAGATGGATATGCACAATTATTTCAAGTGCTTATAGGCAGAGTTCAGAATTACATTTTATTTTTATAGACATAAACTGTGAGGAAACAAGTTTTTATAAAATAGATGGGAGTAGAAAGAGTTTTGTTACAGAAATGTCATTCAATTATTTGATATTCTTTTGAATTATGTCATAAAAATAGCATAGCATTCCATCATCTGTGAAAGTCCATTAGGTCCTCCTTTAGTTTTTTTTTTTTTTTTTTAAGTAACTCAGAACCAATATTTAGAATGGTTCCTTATTTTGGTGCCTTGAGGTTTCTCTCTTTCCAAACCACAGTTAATATGCCACATTAATACTGGGGTGGGTAGAAAATAGCCCCTTCTTTTGTAAAATGAGAGTAGGAGCTATTATGAAAGAGGAGCTGGGGAAATGAAAACAGATTTGATCTAAGGTATAACAGTTTTAAAAAATACATATAGAAGTTGAGGGAAGGGAAACTGATTCTCTTAAAACTAGATTCTCTGGTAAACATTGTGTACCCTTACTTTCAAGATTGTTGTTCCAAGCATCTCTACATTCCACCATCAGGATATGTGGGGATTTCTGGATGTCCTATACATTCCATATTGGCTCCCAGTCTCAGAGCCCTATCTCGGAACCACCTACTAAGACACTTCATCCTAACTTACCAATGTTCGCTGTGTTGAACAAGGCAGGAAAGTGAAGAATCTGGTTAGATGGTCTCATAATCTCTTTCAGTTTATGTGTACCTTTATCAGTGTTTCTATCACCTTGCGCCCTTCCAAAATTTTTGTCCCACTTGGAAAGTTTCCACATGCCCTTAGAGTTATCATGTTCCCCAAGTGAAAACCTCTGCTCTTTGCAACAACATTTATAAGTTGCAAAAGGTTACACGTGAAATGCAGCAGATAACAATGTTTGGTTTATTTCTCTGGTCCTGCACTTGGTTAATTATAAGAATCTAAATAGCATTACAATTGTTCTTAACCAACAATCACTTCTGTTCTCAAAATGGAGGGAGATATTATTAATATACGCAGTCACAGTTGCATTATGGAAGTTAACTATTTTTATCAACACAGCTATGTAAATCTGGGTTTTCAATAATGACTCTAATGAAAATAAAGTTCAAGAACAAATTATATTTTGAGCTTTAATTCCTGTTTCACCATTGACTATAATCTTTAAATTGACATCTTTTTATCAAGAAAGCAATGTAGCATTACAAAATAAAATTTAGTATATTTTTTCTGAATTTATCTCACACATAACCACACATGTATGTGTGTGTGTATATATATATATATATATATATATATATATATATATATATATTCATATATACTTACATATTTTAACATTTATACATATATATAGTTGTTACCAATATTAGTGTAATTGCATCTTTCTCTACTTTCTGAATTTATTTCCTTCAATTTTTGTGGTGGTACAATGTCTCTGATTTTTATGCTGCAATAGCATAAGTGGAAGTGGTTGTTCTTTTTTATTTTTTTATTATTTTTTAAATTAGCTTCAGGTGTACAACAAAGGGCAATAGTTATACTTTTTACCCCTCAAAGTGACAACCCCCTCCCCCAATTCTCCCCCCCACTCCTCCCCCCCATATCATACTATCTATTACAATTCTTTTGACTCCCTTCCACCGGAAGTGGTTGTTCTTACTGTGTTTTTTATTTCTTTAAATTTCTCAGCCAAAAAAATAATAATAATAATTGAGAGATCCAAGATGGCAGAGTGTATGAACACTATGCTTACATTCTTCTGTGAAGACATTAAAATTATAACTAAATTATAGAACAATCAACCTGGAGAACCATCTGAAGTCTAGCTGAAACTGAGGTCCTATAATTAAAAATATAAAGATGAAGACTGTAGGAGGAGCGGAGATGAGGTATAGGCCCCACACCTGCATGTGGCAGTTGAGAACCAGGAGGGATATCTCAGCTGTGGAGGTTCCCACAGGAGGAGTGAGGACTGCCAGCCCCCAACACCAGGCTCCCCAGCCCCGAATAATGGTGCCAGGAAGAGGAACCCCCACAACATCTGGTTGTGTAAAACAGCATGAAATCTGGCATTTGGGTGGGATGGAAGTCTGCAGGAAACACAGACACCCTCTTAAATGGCTGGCGCCCAGACTCACTCACTCGCAGGCACTCACCTTGGGCTCCAACAGAGGGATGGTAACTTGGGCGGTGTTGGAGACATACTGGGGTACACTGAGGTGTGTGGCTTCAAGAGGAGGACTGGAGGACAGTCAGCATTTTCCCAGTGAGAAATCCTGTTCCTGAGCAGCCAGCAGGCAGGCACCATTTTTCCTCTGTTGAGCCTACCCCCACAGGCCAAATCTGAATCTGATTGGCCTGGTGAGCTCTGTTGCTCTGCCCTGCTGACTCACTGGGACCTTGCCCCACTTGGAGGCACTTTCTCATGAGCAGCCAGCCCTGCCCACATTGCACTTTTTCTTAGGAAACTATCTGAGTCCAAAAGACCCCAGGCTGGTGGCAACAACTGGCCTAGGTGTGCTCTGAGACATTTGCTGAGTTGCTCTGGGCTCAACACTGGCACCAAAACCAGAATTTACATTAATGTGGTAATCACAATTCTTCCCACTCCAGTGACTCCCTGAGACCCTGCCTCACCCAACTTACATACTACACAAGGCTTTATCAGTGGCAGAACATTAAGGGAGCTGGTAGGTGGCAGCAGGCCTCCAGGTGTCCTGCCTCTGTTCAGAGTTACCCCAGGACTGGTACTGGCAGCAGCTATCCTTAGTGCATAGTGAGGCCTCTCCCACTCATCTCCAGGGTTAGCAGAGGCAGCAAACAACAACAGATTGCTTTGTAGCTCCTACCCAGTAGCTCCTGGCCAGTCGCAGGCAGTGGGTGACCTGGGCCTGCACTGGAGCCCCTCCCAAGAGGCTCCAGAACCAACATACTTGGAGGTTATATATTTATATGATATATGTGAAACAGAATAGTTCATATAGTTTTAACACATGTTGATAGAAACTTGATTCAACTACAAATAAAAACTACTTATACTTTACAATTGACTGCATATTATTGAGTAAAAGAAAGCCCATTCATTTGTATTTAGTCTTTCTTTCTTTTTTTTTTTTTTTGAGGGCAGTATCACTGGCCCTCATATGTGGGATCCAAACCAGGGCGGCTGGCGTCCCAAGCCAGAGCTTAACCACTGCGCCACTCGGCCGGCCCTGTATTTAGTCTTTCTTTATTCAGCAAATATTTTTCCATTCACAAAACTTTTATTCCACTTACATGAACTTAATACATGTGTTCTTCACATTTATGCTTAGATTGTTCATGAAAATTTCATAAAACATTAAAGAAAGTTAGCCATCCTCTGAAGTTATTTCCCTGTTAACTATTTTTACAGCACTTGCATGTTAAGCAAATATCAAAAAGAAATCACAAAATCAAAAAAGAAAAAACTAAAAAATGTCAAATACATGGGTTTTTTTTGTTTTACTGCTGCACTTGATATACATGAAGTAATGGATATCAAGCAATTCATTTTACTGCATCTTTACTTGTACATTCATTCTTAGGATACCTAAAACATTTAAATACAAATAAAATGAGTATAGTAAAAATAATGAAAGTAAACAGCAGATAACTTTACAAATAATGGAATGTGAACTATTTATCCCTTATCCAGAATAAAGTAGTCACAACTAAAGGGCACTTTTGCAGCTATAGTCAAAGGTATGCCCATTGAGAGTCAGAATTCCACAGATACATAACTGGTTCAACATGTACTATCCATAGGGTATCCATTTCTATTACAGTCTTGTAAGTGTTAAAACCTTAAAATTTCCACAATAACTACACCTGTGACTGGAGCCAATTATCCTTTTTACTTCCCACCAGGATAAACCAATATGTAAGCATTTTCTTTTCAGCAAATATATTTGAGCTTCTGCCAGACTATTCCAATCAATCATCAAGCAGAAAACTTACTGGATTAGTCCATTATGCCTGGTATTGATGTTTTTAAGATATACAAGACCTTATTCTCACTTTAATAATTTTACAATATATTATGAATTATATTATTAGAAAGAGGAAAATGGGACAGTATACAAGGTCTGACAATTAAGTTCGCGAACATGTTGCAATGATGTTGCTAACCTTTCTAGATATCAGAGGGATTATTCATTATGAATTTGTACCAAGTGGACAAACAGTTAACCAAGCTTACTATTTGGAAGTGCTGAAAGGATGCATGAAAAAGTTAGATAACCTTCACCAATAATTCATGGCTCTTGCATCATGACAATGCACAAGCTCACACAGCACTGTCTGTGAGGAAGGGTTTAGCCAGTAAACAAATAATTGTATTGGAACAACTCCCTACTCACCTGATCTGGCCCCCAATGGCTTCTTTGTTTCCCCAGAAATAAAGGAAATATTGAAAGGAAGACATTTTGTTGACATTCGGGACATCAAGGGTTATATGATGACAGCTCTGATGGCCATTCCAGAAAGAGTTCCCAAATTGCTTTGAAGGGTGGACTAGGTGCTGACATTGGTGCATAAGGTCCCAAAGGGAGCACTTCGAAGGTGGCCATAATGATATTCAGCAATGAGGTATGTAGCACTTTTTCAAGGATGAGTTCTTGAACTTAATTGTCAGACTGTGTATGGCACGTTTTGAGAGTAGTGAATAGTATTATTTGGTTAGGGCTCAGGATTCCTTTAATAGGCCTTTACAGAGTTCACCTTCCAAGAACTCTATTTCAAAGAGAGGCAGAGTCATTGCTGGTTATACGATGATCCATATGTACTATAATACCGTGGAACATCTACTTCAGGGGTCTGCAAACTGCAGCTCAGGAGCCATATGCGGCTCTTTGGGTACATTCCATTTAAAAAGTTTGCCAATCCCTGGAAGAGGTAATCCTGTCCCTCACAACAATTTAAAAATTATTAGAGAACCAAAAATATATTTTTACATAATCACCATTATGTGAATAGTATCTTTTAAAATTTTTATAAATGAAACTATGATATATTTATTTTCATTTTCAATTTTACTTCAGAGGCTGTGGCTCACAAGCTGCGGTTTGCTGTCCCCCGGCAGCTCTTGTGTCTCAAAAGTTTCCAGACGCCTGAGTAGTTAATCAAGTACAGTTTTCTCCATAGAAATGTGTTTTTACTCTTCAAAAGATTAATATTTCAAAATAGCTTTAGTTTATTAGTTTGGCATAGTCTGCTTTCTTACTCAAGTTTTGAAAGTGTAGTTCTATTTTAACTTCGTTCAGGGGTGATTACAAGCAAAATAATAGATAAGTGATATTAAAGTATATTTAAGATGAATTATGTGAGTTAAGAAACAACGGTGAGTGGAAATACATCTTGTACAAAGTGATTAGATGTAACATCATTTCTAATATTTGTAAAAGAGCTAATAATGTTATACTAGTTAAGGACAATAGAAAAATATTACTTGAAGTATGTAAAGCAAAACAAAACCAATAAAAATAAATTTGTATTGTTTAATTGTACATATCTCAATTCATTTACTTTTCACTAATTTCCTTGCGTGCTCTTACTGTGTCTGCATAAGACAGAAAATTTAATACTCAAACTTAAAATTCAGCTTTGGATGCAATTGTTGCGAAGGCCCTGGTACTCACCCCCTTAATGACACAATAACTTTGAATACAATTGCTTAACTAGACTCATCCCACATTTATAAATTCTCATTTCCAGTCATTTGGGTCAAATTATGACATTGTATATGACCTTCCTTTCCTGGTACCAGGGCATCTGGGCAGTGACTTCATATTCCTTAGACATAAACTATAATCACTGTCCTATAAAAATCATTCTGGATTGCTTTTAATCATCAGAAGTTATATATATATATATATATATATATATATATATATATATATATATATATATCAGAAAAAAAACATATTTCTTGTTTTGTAACAAATGTTTCCCTTGATTTCCTGTCTTAAACTTTTTAAGAATAATAAATGTTCACATTAGGATATTTTCTGTTTTTTCAAGTTAAAGTAATTAAGCTCTGACAGCCCAAGAGACCTACAATTGTAAGAACATGACTAAGCCTTCTAATATTTGAACAAAGGTCCTTTAATTTCTCCAGTGAAAAGTTATTTTAGCCTTTACTGTTAGATACAACAATTTGCTTATCAAAGCTTGTAATGACAAAAAAATTCACAATATTTTTGTGTGTGTTTTTGTCAGCTGAAGGTAAATTTGTTTAACATTTTTAGCTCTAGAGAAAAATAAAATGAAAACGGTATGGAAGCATTGGTTTTAAAAATACTAGAAATTATAGCTAACCTTGGATGAGGTAGAGTCATGAAAAGAAGATGGCATTAAAGTTTACATTGTCCAGTGAGACATTTAGCCTAGTACCCCATCCTTCTTCCAGAACTAGTATGTATCCAAGAAGGGATTTTTAGGATTCTTGTCCTGAAAAAGTAAATAGCTTCAGAGAAAAAAATCTCTAGAGACTAAGTTAGAGGTTTATCAATGAAACACTGAATTATTCACATGTTCACCCTGGAGTGAGAGCTAACATTTGAACAGAATGTTCTCAAAGATTTTAAGTGCCTTATGCTTAAATATGAATGGATACCAGGTTCATCAGATTTTTGAAAGAAGTATCCAAGATGAATGAGAGAAAAAAAGCAAATAAAAAAGAAAATGAAAGAATTAGAGTTAATTCAGGGGTCAGAAGAAATAAAAGAATAATATCCACAGATAAAGGAAAAAAATATTTTATACATAAATCAATCACTGGACTATATGGAAAAACCAGAAAATAAATTAATAGCTATTGAACATTAAAATATGGAACTCTCAAAAGAAAACTTTAAGAAATATTTTGGAAATAAAGTTAAGAAAATTTCCCAGAAAGCAGAACAAAAAGATAATGAAGTGGAGAAAAAGAGAGGGAAGACATTTAGGAAATCACCTAAAAAATTCAAACATCTGATTAATAATAACATAAAGAGGAGAAAATAGTTTCAATCTCCAGACTGGAAGTATCCACGAGAATATGCAGCAAAATGAAGGAAAAAGAAGGCACGCAACAAGAGATAATGTCATGAAATTTCTGAACCCTGAATAAAAAGATCCTAGAGTTTCCAAATAGTAAAATTTAAAAAGTTGATAGAAAAAGATTCAGAATCATAGGCATCAGATTTCTGAATAGCAAACTTAAAGGTAGAAGGCATTGAGATACATCTACAAACTTTTGAGAGAAATGTTTTCAATGTAGAACTGTATACCCAGAAATATTTTCAATGTAGAACTGTATACCCAAGTAAACCATCAATTAAATGCAAGGAAAGAATAAAGATATATTCAGACACGAAATTTACCTACCATGCATCTTTTCTTAAGAAGTTGCTGGATGATGTGTTACAACAAAGAGAGAGAGAGAAGGCTCTCTGAGAAAGAGAAAAGCACAACCTTCAGAAAGAAAACAGGGAGAATAGGGAGTATTACACAGAGGCAAAGTGAAATCCCATAATGAGAGCTGTGCTGTATGTCCACAAAACAACAGTCTAGATTGATTTGGAAACATAAAGACCTGAATAAATGATATCTCTGTGAAATGAAATTTCAGTTTATTTCAAAATATCATGCATGGCCATTTAGAACATAATAGTAATAGACATCTAACAGAGTTAATTGATCATGTCAAAATGATCATGTAAAAAAATACTAAACACATGAAAAATATCAGGGCACTCTTAACCATAGGGAATACAAACTTGTTCAAGAAACAGAACATAAGCATTGTGAAATGCTTGGCTCAGTAGTTAAACACTAAATATTGATTTTTTTAAAAATGTGATATCACAATATTGGGAAGATGAAGGTATATAGGAGGAGACACTTGAGAATAATATCTTTATCAAAAAGAATGAAAAGTCAATGGATAATATCTAAAATTCATAAATCAGGGCCGGCCAAGTGGTGTGGTGGTTAAGAGCTGGCTTGGGATGCCAGCGGTCCTGCTTCGGGTCCTACATATGAGGGCCAGTGACACTGCCCTCAATTAAAAAACCCAAAATAAAATTCATAAATCACAAAATAGCATTATAAATATATTTAGATATATGAAAGCAAACACCAAGGGAAATAACTGTATTTGATTAAAGTAGTTGACTCTGGGAAACAAACAGCAATAAATATGGGTGATGTGGGATATTGATATTTTTAAGTATAAATCTTTTGGTAGTGTTTGATATTTTAATCTGAACTATATCTTATTTTGATTAAATATTAATTAATTAATGAATCAGATAACTAGCCAATTGAAAGATAGAATAAAAATAAGTAAAGAAAATGCATAGAAGAAAAATATAAGAGGTTTATTTCATTGATTGATATGACAATGAATCACACCTCTTAGAACCAGGTTATTATCTTTATAGGTAGTGTCCATCTCATGTCCTATAATAATGAACATGTCTTTTGTCCTTAAGTAAGAGGTGCATTTTTCTGTCATTAATATGGAAATGATCCTAGGACCTCAGCTCTCCCAAACTCATTGATCCCTTATTGGAGCAGTCCCACTGTCAGATAATTCCTCTTTTGTTGAACGTGAGATGATTTTAGGCTGATGGAATAATGATGTCCTCTATTTACATGGTATAAATTAAACTTACAAATGTGCCACAACGTCCCTGAAGCCTTCCCAGATCCTCATTTATCCCATAAGCTATCAGTATCACTTATTCACCTTAGCCCTTCCATGCCCAGTGAATAAAATTAGAAAATGTCTATTTTTCCTTAACCATATTTTATTTGCCCTCTCTTTTTGATATACTTCTCTCCATCTATTAATGCTAAGAGGAATAAAGATTTGTAGAGAACTCACCTTCCTAGTGAGATATGCCCTGACCACACTATTTAATATTGTAACCCCCCTCTCTTTCATATTACTCCTTCAGTCACTCTTATACTGCTCAACTTTTCCCATAGAACTTAAAATCTTAATTACTTTACTTATAGAAAATCTCCACCAATAGAATATAATTTCTATGACAACAAGAGAAAGAAAATCTGGCATACAAGAAATGCTCAACAAATATTTTTGAATGAATAAGTAGCACATTGTTGCTTTTTTTTCCCTCTGATACTGGAGGGACAGTAATGTGACAGAAGATAGTGTGCTCAGTGACCTCAGGCTACTTATTTAGCTTCTCAAAGCCCCTCTTTATTTGTAAAGTATTTAATTCCTTAAAATTATATTATTTATACATTCCATCTGTAGGCAGCATATTAAATCCCAGGATATGAGACTAAGAGAAGACTGAAGCCTCTGTTCTCGAGATATTCACAGTCTGGTGGAGGAGACAGGTATATGCAAAAATCACGACAGTACACACTAATATTTGATGACTCAGAAAAGATCATAGCTAAGTTTATGTGACCCGAAGATATTTGCAGTTGTGTGTGTTAAGAAAGGCAGAGACTGAGAGAGAGAGGGAGAGAGAGAGAGAGATTAAACTTTCAGATTGGTGATTTTGTTCATTTGGCTTGTTGAATTTTTTTTCTTTTTAACCAAGATAGTGTGTATATTTGTAATAAAAAATAAAGATCTTTCTGTGATAGAAAGAATAATGGTATGCCAAAGATATGCAAATCTTAATCTCCCAGAATTTGTGATTATGTTATGTTACATGGGAAAAAGAAATTAAGGTTGCAAATAGAATTAAGCCTTCTAATTATATAGGCTTAAAGGAGGGAGATTATCTGGAACTATATGGGTGAGTACAATGTAATCACAAGGATCCTTAGAAGTGGAAGAGGGAGGCAGAAAAGGAGGATGGTGTGAAGGATAATGTGAAATAGACTTGACCTGCTATTTCTGGCTTTGAAGATAGAGGAAGGGGGCCACCAGGGAATGTTGGTGGTCTCTAGAGCCAGAAAAGTAAGAAAATGGATCCTACTCTAGAGATTCTAGAAAGAAATATTACCTTAATTTTGGCCCAGTAAGACCCATTTTAGACTTCTGAGTTCTAGAATTGTGAAATAATAAATTTGCATTGTTTTGAAACACTAAGTGTGTTGCATCTTGTTAAAGGAGTAATAAAAAACTAATATAATTCCTACTTTAGTATTTAGTAAACAAACATTTAAGATAGCCCCTCAAAAATTATGACACCAAACTTTCAGACTCCCTGACATTTATAGTGCAAAAATGACATTCCATGAGCAATTTGAATCCTTTTTTTCTTTTTCCCACATGTAATTCTATTTTATTTATTAATGTTCTTCTGTCAACAGAATGGGATTTTATATCGTCCCCATTGATGACCTATTAGATAGGCATTTTATATCTTTGCCACTGCTGATATATTTGACAGAACCATTATTAATGTGTCTATAATTGTGAAAATATGAAAGTATACTCACATCCTATTTATGAGGCATTCTAGAGAAATAGAGCTTCCATATCAATGGATTTTCTAAATAATCAAAATCAGTCACTTTTTGTATATATTTGTGTGTTGTTTGTGAATATGCATGTGTGTTTATTTCTAATATTAAAGTTTACAGCGAGATTTTCTATAAAATGTATTTCACTTCATATTTTTGAAGACCAATTTATATATGTAACATTTTTCTGATGAGTATGAGCCATTATTGTGAGCATGAATTATATGCCATGCTAATATATATTATTTTAGGCCTTAGTGAAAGACATAGAGTATGTTATATATATTTGAAATGGTTCTTGTTAACTAATAGGTTATTCTCAAAATATTTTATAACAATCACTTCATCAGTGGAAGATAGAACTGATTGGATGAGAGAAAAAAATGAGAACACTAAGATGATTTAAGAGATGGTAACAGTAAATCAAACATACGGGGATTATTGTGTGAATGGAGATAGTAACCATGAGAATGTAGAATGAATGATTCTTATTTTTTTCCACAAAAGTAGAACAAATAATCCTAAAATTTATATGAAACCATAAAAGACCCCAAATAGCCACAGCAATCCTGAGAACAAAGTAGGGTGTATCAGGCTACCCAACATCAAATTATACTACAAGGCTATAGCAATCAAAACAGTATGGTATTGGCTTAAAAATAGACACATAGATCAATGGAACAGAATAGAGAGCCCAGAAATAAATCCGTGATTTTATGGTGATTTAATCTATGACAAAGGAAGCAAGAATTTACATTGGAGTAAAGACAGTCTATCTAATAAATGGTACTAGGAAAACTGGACAGATACATGCAAGAAAAATGAAACTGCATCACCCTCTTATGCCATATATAAGAATAAATTCAAAATGGATTAAAGACTTAAATGTAACACCTGAAACCATAAAACTCCTAAGAGAAAATATAGGAAGTAAATGTGCAGGCATTACCCTTGTTATCCTCTCAGGCAAGGGAAGCAAAAATAAATAAATAAATAAATAAACATATGGAACTACATCAAACTAAGAAGTTTTATCACAGTGAAAGAAACCATCTACAAAACAAGAAGACATCCTATTGAATGGGAGAAGGTATTTGCCAATGATACATCTGATAAGGGGTTAATAACCAAAATTTATAAAAATCTCATACAACTCAACACCAAAAACACAAACAATCCAATTAAAAAATGGGCAGAGGACATGAAGAGATATTTCTCTGAAGAGAAAATACACATGTCCAATAGACATATAAAAAGATGCTCAACATCACTAATCATTAGAGAAATAAAAAATAAAAACCACAATGAGATACCACCTCACTCCTGTCAGAATGGCTATCATCAATAAATCAACAAACAAGTGTTGGTTGGCAAGGGAACCCTCTTTCACTGTTGGTGGGATTGCAGATTGGTTCAGCCACTATGAAAAACAGTACGGAGGTTCTTCAAAAAATTAAAAATAAAACTACCTTATGACCCAGTCCTGGGTATTTATCCAAAGAAATCCAAAACACTAATTTGAAAAAATATATGCACTCCTATGTTTATTGCAGTGCTATTCACAATAGCCAAGATATTAATGATTCTTTTAAGGTACATCAAAAGAAAGTATTTAAAATAATTTGGAGTTTCATTGTGAGTAATAAAGAACAAAGCATCAAAGATAACTCTTAGAATTCCTGCTTGGGTGATTTTGTGGATGGTGCTTATATTCACTATAATAGGGTATATTAAAAGAAGAGCAAACTTAAATAAAGAATGAAGATTTCATGAAGGGATAGTCTGAATATGAGATACCAAGGAGACAACCAAATGGGGATGTACCACAAAAGCTGGATATTTGGAGCTAGGAGTAAGGAATAATGTCTGAAGATTAACATTTGGGGGTCACTGAAAAATTATAAATGATAATTGAAAGCACAAGTGTAAAATAATTGATATATTATGAGAAGAAAAACAAGAATGAAGTTGTGGGGAATAGCAACATTTAATATTTGGGTTAAGGAGAACATAAGAATGTTAAAAACTAAAGAATCTGATATTTTATTTTACACATACTTAGAAGCTAACAAGTCTGCCACAGTTTCATGAATACCCTCAGAAGACATGAAATTTCTGGATCAGAGACAAAGAAGTTTTTAACTCATGACAATAGCTACAGCCAAATCACAAGCATTGGCATCAGTTATACAAGCCCGAGTTCTCACAGATCATGTCAAGTGTGTGAGATTATACCCGCACAAAGAGTGGGGTGCATTATAGGAGAAGAATCCTGAGTTTAGGAGACCAAAATCTTTTATTATTGCCAGTAATCATATTTGTCCAATGCTTCAAAGGGAGAAACTATCTACATCTTCCAATGGTGAAAGAAAACCTGCCCTTTGCTTCAGATGGAGCAACTACATCTTCTAAGGTTGCTCATGACACAAAAATCCTTTAAAACAGTCAGTTAGTTTCTCTGCTATTAAAATATACAGAAACATGAGACATCCATAGGGAATTATCTCCTAACAAAGACAGAAACTATTACGGAATGATTACAAAGGTTGAAAAATCAGGAGAGTGGGGAAATATGAAAGATGTAGTGGAAAGAGTAAGATTTTATCAGGAACAGTTTGTTAATAGCAACAAATCTTACAAAAATTTAAGTATAGTGAGAGCTGTATATAGTTTTGCAACCAGGGATAGAATTGTTGGATTATAGAGTATGCATGTGGTCAGCTTTAAGAGATACTGCCAAATTATATTTTTAAATGGATATAAGCGATATATATTCCATCATCAGTATATAACAATTTGAAATGAGGGCCGGCCGAGTGGCACGTTGGTTAAAAGTTGGTTTCAGACGCCAGCTCTGAGCAGCAGGGCCCTGGTTTGGATCTCACATTAGGGCCAGTGACACTGCGCCCTCTACAGCTAAGATGGTGAACAACAGCTGGACTTGGAGCTGGGCTGCAGTGAAGCTGCAGTGGGCTGCCTTGAGCTACCGTGAGTGGCTGGCAGCCAGAGAGAGCTGCGGGCAGCCAGCATGAGCTACCAAGATCTGCTGTGAGGGGCCGTCCCGTGGCTGGCAACCAATCTGCCTCACTCTGGAAGAGTGCAATGATAATACCAATATGGGCCAGTGAAGCCACATCCTCCACAACTAGATTGAAGAACAAAAGGACAGCAACTTGTCTGTTCCCCTTCCCCAATTTCCCAACACTGTTCTCCTCCCCCAATTCCCCAACAAAATATTTGAAATGATCCATATCTTTGCCAATGCTTGATATTGTAATCACTTTTATTTTTAATCATTTATGTATGCTTGCGGTAATATGTCTTTGTGGTTTTAATATGAAGTTCCCTGATGACTGATGAAGTTGAGCACTTTTTGATAAGTTTATTAGCCATTTGGATATCTACATTTTTGAAGTTTTATTAAAATTATGTTTATCCCTTTTTACATAACTTCTAGAGAAACATATGGAGTTTTAATTTTCTATATGTTCTGGATGTGAATTTTTTATTGAATATATGTAATGAAAATATATTCTATTGGTTAAGTTTTTACATTCTAAAGTTGTTTAAAGTGAAGAGACACTCCTGATTTTAATGTAGTATATTAATTATTCCATTATGGTTTATACTTTTTGTACTGTTTAAGTAATCTTTGCCTTCCTCAAAATTGTGAAGTTGCATTCCTGTATTTTCTTTTAGAATATATATATATATATATATATATGTTAAATACACACACACAATCCATCTGAATTTTATTTTTTGGTTGTGGTGGGAAGGAGTGGGCACATTTCCTGTTTTTGTCTATCTGGATATTTAAAATATTTACTTGAATCCAATAACATTGCAATATTGACTATTTATCAAATCTTTATTCTGTGTCTTATCTGTGAAGATGATTTTCTACTTTATTTTATTGTTATAAAACATTGACTTTTATTTAAATATTATTATGTACTTCGTATGCTGAATTAAACCCAACTTGTTCATGATATATTGTACATTTTTAATATCAATAGATCAATTTATTATTTTCTTTAGAATTTTTGCATTTATGTTTATAAAAGAGATTAGTCTCTAAGTTTCATTTCAGGTTATTTGTTCACAAGATTAATGGACTTTTTGGTCTTGTCCAAAATGTCCATGAAGATATTTGGTCCACGTCAAAAGGTCCTTGAAATTTGGTCCCATCAAAAACGTCCACACTTGGAAAATGTCCCTGGGTTCAAATTGCCCGTAACATTTGTTTATAGTTTACGTGATTAATACATAAAAGTACTGTCATGTATTGTTGGTTCAATAATTGTGCTGTGGCTGTATTGCCAATAATAACATTTCATGCCTTGGTAGCCTAGCTGGTCATGGCACATGGGATTGGGTAGATTGGTTGGCATGAACCAAATGTCTCCATGAACAATTTGGGCATGGAGACATTTGGGCATGGAGACATTTGGGCAAATACCAAGGACTTTTGGGTAGGAGCAAATACCAAGAACCTTTGGCATGGACCAAATGTCTCAGTGGATATTTTGGACAGGACCAAATGTCCTGCAAGTCTTCACAAAGTTATCCTGGCCCCATAAAATGGGCTGTTCTCTGTCTCTCTCTCTCCCCACCTCGCCTTCTTTATTTGTTTCTCTAAAAGTTATGTAAAATTGGTGACTTTTAAATTAAAAGTTTGGAAGAATTCATTGGTGACTACATTTGACACTGGAGTTTTCTTTGTAGGAAGAGATTTAATTGACAAATTAATTTATTTCATAGTTTATTAATAATTAATTTATTTAATAATACAGTAGTGTTTATATTTTTATTGTATCTTGTGTCAGTTTTGGTAATTTATGTTTTTAGGAATTCATCAATTTTATGTAAAATTTTACATTTATTTTTATAAAATTGTTCATTATATTCTGTTAAAATAGTTACATTTCCTGTAAATATATAGTAACATCATATGTTGAGGCCTTATGTTTTTTAATTTGTGACTTATTTCATTTATTTATTAGTATACCTATCAATCTATTTATTTATTTCGGTCTTGCTCAATCTTACTAAATGCCTATCAAACATAAGAGTTTTTCAAAGAATCCATTTTTGGCCTTGTTAATTATATTTATTTTTGTTGTGCATTTAATTACTACCTTTATTATTTTCTTCCTCCTTTTTTTAATGTGTAATATGATGTTCTTTTACTTAATTCTTGAGATTAATAGCTGGATATTAGCTAGTAATCTACCTTTTCTAATATATACATTTTTCTTCTCTGCACAGCTTTGCTGCATTCCAAAAATTTTGATATGTTGTATGTTCATTTTCCTTCTGATAAAAACATTTTCCAGTTTTCATTGTGCTTTCTTCTTTACTAATGAATTGCTTTGAGGTATATTGCTTAATTTCTAATATTTGGACCTTCTTTTTTATTTTGTTGTTTATTTCAAGTTTAATTCCACTGGGGCCAGATAATGCACTCTGAATGATTTCAAATTTGTTTAGATTTGTTTTATGGTCCATAATGTAGTCAGTATGGGTAAAAGTTAAATGTGCATTTGAAAAAAAAAAAGGCCACTTAACAATTGTTTGCAATGTCTTAAATATGTAAATAGGATCAGTTTTGTGAATTTTGTTTATTAAATCCTCTGAAGACTTAATGTTTCTTTCCTGCTTGTTATTTAGTGTGATGTGTTAAATTATCCCACTATGATGATGGATTTATCTATTTTTCCTTTTATTATATCAAATATGGTTTTATATTTTGAAGCTGTGTTATTTGGTGCATACTGAGGGGAAGTAGAGTTTGTCATCTCAAAATACGCCTTTTGGGATGTTGATTTTTTCTGGTTATTCTTAAGAAAAGACTCAAGAAAAAACCTTGACTTCCCTCCTAATGGCCTAAAGGAAATTTTGATAGAGGACTGGCTGCAGGAAAAGAGATATCATCATAGATAATATATTTTAATATAAACAACTGTGTGATTGACAGAGAGAAACCTATGAAGGCCCATTTATTTAAAGTCCTCACTGGGTATCATTGTTGATGGCCTAGGAAACATTTGTTTACCAAACATTTGCTTTTCCATTTCCATGTGAATTGCCTTCCTGTCCTCTGAAGTCCCAAACTCCATCCAGTCCCTTTTTCTTAGCTCCAGAATGGCATCTAAGCATCAGCTGTCCAATGTGTCTTGGGTCTTATGCTCTTATGGCACCCCTACATGTACATCATAATAAATTTTGGACATTTCTCCTGTTAATCTGTTTCATGTTAATTTGATTGTTAGCCTGACCAGAAGAACTTAGAGAGGTGGGAGAAAATTATTTTTGACACCCCCCCCCCACACACACACACAGTTTTGTTGAGCCATCCAGGAGAATTCACTAGTTAGAATACTGCTAGCTCTTTGAAAGTGCTGCAGCTAAAAGATCATGGACATCTGACCAAAGTCGGCAGAGGTAAGCATTTTTTTTTCTTAACTTGTCAGCCTTCTTGATATATCTGCCAGGTTCTATGGGAGTTAGAAGTGGTGAGTCCTTTTTCTCTTTTTAATTTGATTATTAGCCCCACCTAAAGAACTTAGAAAAGTGAAAGATAAATTATTTGTGCACACCACAATACAAATTAAAGTTGTTACGATTTCTCAGTCATTGACCCTCTAGAGTGAATCCAAAAAATTTAAAATAGTGGCAAATTTGATAAAGATAGGAACAATTAGAACGCTCAGATATAGCAGAGATATAATTTTGTATAACTACTTTGTAAAATTGTTTAGCCTTATCTAAGATTATAGATATATGCATAAGCTATGACCTTTGTATTTCACACTTATGTATACACCTAATAGAAATTTATGATTATGTAAACCAAACTACATGTAAAATTATATTAATTGCAATATTAATCATGTAGCCAAACTGCAAACATCCCAAATATCCAACAGTAAAATGTACACATGAATTGTGATATATTTATTTCATAGAATACTAGACAGCAAAGAAGATGAACAAAATACTATTACATGTAAGAAGGTGAATGAATCTCACAAACAATATTGACCAAAAAAAGCCAGACACAAAATAATTCATTTATTTGTTTTTGTTTATATAATGCTCAAAAAACTGTAAAACTATCCTGATTTTAGATGTCAGCATACTAGCTTCCTTTCTAAGGGAAGGAGGAAATTTGGGTTGAGAAAGAGCCTGAGGGGTATTATGGGGTACTGGTAATATCCTATTTCTTTACCTGTGTTGTGGTTACATGTGTCTATTACCATAATTCAACAACCTGATATATTTTATATACTTTTCTTTGTGTGCACTATACTTTAACAAAGTTTTAAAAAATTAAGAATGCCAATTATAATCCCAGCACTATTTATTTACTGTGAAGTAGATATTTGAGATGCGTACAATATCCCTCCCCACTCCCACTCTTCAGGACAGACCATTTCACATCAGTGTGAACTTTTGTTTCCTCCTCTTCTCACCTGCAAGCCCTATTTCCTTGCCTAAAACTCTGCAAGAGCTTCCGGTTGCTATTAAACTAAGATAAGCCTATTTAACTTGGCCTGTAAAACTGCGTACGGTCTTATCCTTGTGTGTCATTTCAGACTAATTTTACGTTATCTTCATCCTTCATCCTAAACCCCACGTGAGCATGACTGGGCCTTTCATTGTTCACCATTGGAGAATCATAATTCCAGTATGGCAGTACTCAATATAAAGATTTACTGAGGACTGCCCGTGTGGCTCAGTTGGTTAAGAGTTCACTCAAGAGTGTGAGCTGAGCTCTGAGCAACAGAAGTTTGATGCCCCGACTGAGCTGAGCTGGCAACAGGTGGAAGGATGGCTCAGCTAAAAAAAAAAAAAATATATATATATATATATATATATATATATATATATATATATAACTTACTAAAATGAATTAGAGAGCTGACACATAAAATAACTAGATAAAAAAATAGGTCCTTAAGTATTTCTAGCTTGCTATTGCTTCCACAGAAAGGGAAAAAAAATGATATAATAAAAAAAAAATCTCGGACTTCCGGTAAAATGGCGGAATAGACAGACGCTGTGCTAACTACCTCCCAGGATCACATCAAAATTATAAACAAATTATACAGCATTCAACCCTGGAGGCCCCCGGAACACTGGAGGAACAGAACCACTAAACAAAGAACTTAAAGAGGAGGCCGTGTCGAGTCTGGTAGGACGGGCAGAGACGAGAGAGGGCAAACCCCGTGAGGGAAGCCGCAGCTGTGGGGAGGCTTCCCCGGTTGGGGGAGAGACCCTCCGGCCGCACACCAAGCTCACCAGCCCAGAGTTCCTTTGCTGGGAAGAGAAGTTCCAGGATAGCTGGCAGTAAATCAGTGAGGACTCTCTTTGCTCAGCTGGGTGAGGCTAAGAGCGGCTAGAGTATCAGTGGGGCCGGTGCATGGGCTTGCTCACCGGTGAGCACTTACCTGGTTCCTGGTGGAGGGAGTGACTGTGTGAGCTGGGCCCAGGAGCCTACGGGGACGGAATGAACTGAGCACCTTTGTTGCAAAGGCTGGAGGTTTCTGGACTATTGTTCTCCTGGTGTGGAGCCTGCACGCGAGTGGTGTAAGGAGGGCGTCATTTTGTCAGGGTTGGGCCCTCCCACAGAAGATCAGTTCTGGGATCTCATTGGTCTGGTGCAATTGGCGCAGAAGTGCGTGTGAGCATGCACACACATGT
Organism: Aselliscus stoliczkanus; assembly: GCA_033961575.1. Lineage (NCBI taxonomy): Eukaryota > Metazoa > Chordata > Mammalia > Chiroptera > Hipposideridae > Aselliscus > Aselliscus stoliczkanus. Next base: position 69,559,621 of record CM066737.1, on the reverse strand, counting down.
GGCCTTGGATCCCCACCCTCCGCCCCACTCATACTGTGTTGCCAGGGAAATGCTGGGCGGGTGCCCTCCGGCTCGAACAGGCTGCTCACGAAGACCCGGGAGTGCGAGAGCCACCTTGGATCCCCACCCTCCGCAGAGCTTGTGCTGCATTGCCAGGGAAATGCCAGGTGGGTGTGCTCCGGCTCCAACAAGCTGCTCACTGAGACGCGGGAGTGTGCAAGCCGCCTCAGATCCCCACTCTCCGCACTGCATTTACAGAGTTGGCAGGCGGGTGATTGGTTGTCAGGCTGCTCGGCCTGATCTTCGAGCAGGTGATTGGGACAGGCTGAGACTGGGAGTTCTCCTGGGAGTGTCGGGCCGTGAGCTGTGTGCCTGTGTGATCCAGCCAGGGCTCTCCTGGTGATCTATCTAATACATCAAAGCAATCCAAGAGCGACAGCCAGAATGGGAAAACAAAGAAACATGTCACAACTAAAAGATCAGAAGAAACCTCTGGAAATGGAACCAAATGAAACAGAGGGATCCAACCTTTCAGAGACACAGTTTAGAAACACTGATGATATGAATGTTTAACAAACTTAGTGAGGATATAAGGAAGGATAGAGAAATCATAAAAAACAACCTGTTAGAATTAAAGAATACAATAACTGAAATGAAGAACACACTCGAAGGAATCACCCATAGAGTAGATGAAGCAGAGGAGCGGATCAGCGATTTGGAAGACAAAATAGCAGAAATCACCCAGTTGGCACAACAAAGGGACCAAAGAATAAAAAAGAATGAAAATAGTTTAAGAGCCCTATGGGACAAGATGCAGCCCAACCACCTTCGACTCATAGGAATACCAGAAGGAGAAGAGAAGAAGCAAGGGGTCGAGAATGTATTTGAAAAAATAATGTCTGAAAACTTCCCTACCCTGGTGAAGTAAATCAACATACATGCCCAGGAAATGCAGAGGGTTCCAAACAAGCTGAACCCAAACAGGTCCACACCAAGACACATCATAGTTAAAATGGCAAAGCTCAAAGACAGAGATAGAATCCTAGAGGCAGCAAGAGAAAGACAGCAGGTTACAAACAAAGGAACTCCTGTTAGACTAACCGCTGACCTGTCTACAGAAACTCTGCAGGCCAGAAGGGAGTGGCAGGAAATATTCAAAGTGACACAAAATAAAGGCCTACAACCAAGATTGCTCTACCCAGCATGGCTATCACTTAAAATTGAAGGAGAAATAAAGAGCTTCTCAGAAAAGAATAAGCTTAAGGAATTAATTACCACCAAGCCAGCATTGCAAGAAATGTTAAAAGGGCTTTTATAAACAAAAGAAAGGGGTAAACAAGCTAACCCAGGAAGACCAGGAATACAAATAACAAAATGGCAGTCCATATGCACCTATCAATAATCATTTTAAATGTGAATGGGCTAAATGCTCCAATGAAAAGACAGAGAGTGGCTGAGTGGATAAGAAAATAGGACACATGTATATGCTGTTTGCAGATGGAATAAGATATTTCATGCAAATGGAAATGAGAAATAAAAAAAGCTGGAGTAGCAGTACTTATTTTGGACAAAATAGACTTGAAAATGACTACAACAAAAGACAGAGGGCACAATAACCCTAATAAACATCTATGTACCCAACATAGGGAGTTCTAATTACAAATAACAGATTTTGACAGACATAAAGACAGAGATCAAGAGTAACACTGTCATAGTAGGGGACTTCAACACCCCATTGTCACCAATGGACAGACTCTTTAGACAGAAAATCAACACAGAAAGAGGGGCCTTAAATGACACTTTAGAACAGCTGGACTTCGTTGATATTTTTAGAGCATTTCACTCTGAAAAAACAGAATATACATTCTTCTGAAGTACACATGGGACATTTTCCAAGATAGACCATGTTAAGCCACAAAACAAGTCTCTGTAAATTTAAGAAGATTGAAGTCATATCAAGCAGATATAAAGGAAATACTGATGGTTGCTGGCTGGGAGGGAGTGGGGATGAGGGAGAGGGGGAAGGTATTGGACAGCGTAGGTGGGACTACAATGTTGCCGCAGGGATATGGGGGCAGTTCTGGGAATGTAATTGATAATGTTGTGAAGAGACTATTATGTTGTGTGAAATAAGTCAGTCGGAGAAAGACAAGTGCTATATGATCTCACTTATATGTGGAAACTGAAATACTGAATGATCAAAGTAAACGGACTCATAGAGGAAAAACTGAGGGTTGCTAGTTGGGAGGGGATTGGGGATAAGGAGGAAGGGGAAGGGATTAGACAGCATAAATAGACAACTACAATATTGCCACAGGGATATGAAATACAGTTCAGGGAAAATAATAATGTTGTAAAAATTTTGGATGGAGTAGAGGCTTGATCATTGCACTGTATACCTGAAGCTGATGTTGTATAATATTGTATGCCAACTGTAACTGAATATATAGATAGTCACGGGATGTGGAGTATACTGTGGAAGGAAGTCAAAAGAATTGTAATAGATATATATGATATGGGGAAGGAGTGGGGTGGCGAACTGGGGGAGAGGGGTTGGCACTTTGGGGAGTAAAGAGTATAACTATTGCATTGTGTTGTACACCTGAAACTAATTAAAAAAATGAAGAAAAAAAAGTCTCCGCTCATAAGCTCTATAAGCATTAATTTTTAAGAAGCTAAAATAATAGAAAGCTAAATTTTAAAATACCATCTGGTCCACTCTCAACGTAGTTATTCATAAGTAATTTCAGATGAATGGGTCACTGATATTTAAGAAAAAAAAAAAAGAAGAGAGAAAAGGGAGTACAAGATTTTCATCCCATATGGAACAATAGAATATCATTGTCATTCATCTAGTATGTTGATTAACAGATAGCAGATGTTATATAGTCCTGGAAAATTATAGACACAAACTCTGGAAAACAGGGCTCAACCTTGTCTTTCCTCTGAAATTTCTTTCAGAGGAACAACTGTGAGTGTTTCTGTCATATTTTATATCTTATGTTTGGATGACATATGTTCTTTCCTAATAGCGTTTAAGTGTTCTAGGAGTCAGTGTAATACAATACAAGGAGCAGCAGACTTTGAGTTAGAAAACTGATTAGGTTTAAATCACATATCTGTTACCATATGGCCATTGGAAAGTCACCTAACTTTTCTGTGTACTTTTCTGTGTACTTTTCTGTATTTTTTTCCATAACATTGCTTAATAGGAAACTCAGAAATAATTATACCTCTACAAATTCCACAGCATTAGTTCTAGGGGATCTACTGACATGATTGATGTAAATGTGTTTTGAAAAGTATATATTATGTACAAATTTAAAACACCATTTAATAATAATTTTGTTATAAGCAAGAAGCACAGAAGGCAAAGCAGATTTGTCTTCATAATCAGAAAACCTATTCATGTACAGTTTGAATAATTTGCTTAAGGTCATGTAGCTGGTCTTTCCTGTGCCATAGCTGTTGCTCTATCAAGAATACCATGTAATTATACTGTCAGAAAATATAATATGGGCCACTGAAGCAATGCCATACAATTGTGCACACTTTGCTATTATATCCAATATTTTGGGCAACATTCTCAATGCAGATTAGTTTATCATGTCACTGAGGTATATCATTGCCATTGCACATTTCAAGTAGCACTGTTCCCCAAAAGACTAATTCCTAGACAACCACTCTTCTACAAAGGTCAAGAATGGCGACCATGCTTAACATTTCTTCCCATGTTACCTGAGCAAATAATATTGCCCTGATTACCTAGAGTTTTCAATGCATGCATGATTAACTGTGTAGAAAAAGCTAGTGGCTCAAAACAAACAAAATCCAATTATGGATGAAGCAAAAACAGTCACTTTTAAAAGTGCATAGTTTCTTTCTATTGCTAAAATGACATTTTCTAAAGATGTAATCATCAGTGTTTTCCCGTCCTATCTGATCTTGTGCCACTCAACAAAGAGACAGACAATCCAGCTATTTTTCTATATTTTATGGACACTTTTTTACTCCAACTTATTTTTTTATTTAGCTGTCAACAAATTTCCCAGAGTATATGCCTACCAGTCATTTTAGCAATGAAATTTAATTTCCAGAGTATGCATTGTTAAAATTCACATGTAAATTTGAAAGATCTAGAAGTGAAGCTTCTACATTAATAATTATTAACATATAGCCAGTGTTTTTAATAGAAGATAAAGGGAGGTGTAATGTGCATATGACCATTTTGTGTTCTAGTTCTTGTTTCTCTTTCTTGTAGACTTTACCCACTTGTTTTATTCTTATAATTGCTATGGGCGTTTGGGTAACTTCAGGTGCTGGGAATGTTTGAGACAGAAAAGTCTAAGGGGAGTTAAAGCATGATTGCGAGGTAATGACAGTACAGATGAAGCATGAGTCATTCAGTTGAAGCTTAGCATAAACTCATCTCTCTCACAATAAATACATGCATTATTTCATGATTTTTCTAAATCAAAGAATGCATACTTCATATAGGAGTACTAGAGAAAATCTTTTGGAAGTGATTGGTAGATATGCATTTTTTTTTTGAGGGCAGTGTCACTGGCCCTCATATGTGGGACTGAACTGGGGCCGCTGGCTTCCCAAGCCAGCACTTAACCACCATGCCACTCGGCTGGCCCGGTAGATATGCATTTTAATTAGACAAACAAAACATAGTTTCTGGACCATTTGTCATTAACAACTTTGTATTTCAACTTTGTATTGTGACAACACTAATTTTAATAAAATGTTACTTGTAATATCCAGTTAGTTGAGATGAATGTGCATATTGATTTTAATTTTATACTGTATTTCTGGAGATAGTTTTAAATTGATTGTTAGTTGATTGCATGACTGACAAGCATGGACAAATTGTAATAGATATTATTCTAAATATATACTTTAAAGTTATTACCATTTAGTGATTCAGCTTCTGTGGATCAAAAACCCTGCCATTCTTTTTCATAAAAAACAACACATTTTGTGATGTTTAATGAATTCTATTAAGCAGTGAAACTATTATTTGTAAATATGACTCCCACGATTGTTTTTAAATCCTGTAAAATTTAAGAACACTATTTAGTATAGTTAATCCCAATTCAGATACTACAATGAAAACACATTTTATTATAAATGTGAAACTTTGTAAAATTAGGCAAACTACAAAAATCATTTTGTTGTTGATCAAGAATTGTGCCATTCTTTTCATTTAAAATGTCACCTATATCTATGGACATAAATATGAAATACTGATAATTCAAAACCTCTTACCTGGTAATAAAAGTTCTCTTCTATGATTAAAATTTTAATTGTTTTCTGAAATAACATATAAAATGAACAAAGCAAGAAAAAGCATGTTATGTTCTAACAGTGTTTACATTTAATTCCTTAACTATTATATTTTTAGTGTACATTTGTCCATTCATTTTTCCATGTAATACAAAGTGTGACAATTAAGTTCTCGAACCTGCAACTGTGCCCTTTCATTGGCAGCACTATACAAACAGCTCAGGAAAGCTTCTTAAGCTTGGTATATCAGTGTCTCACAGCTGTGTTCGTGTCGACATGTGGTGGTGTCTTGCTGAGTGGCATTCATTATTGTTGCGTGTTTTTGTATGCCATCACAAGAATGTTTGAATTAGAGCAATGAACAAACATTACATTTCTTATTAAACTTGGCAAGAGTGGTAGTGAAATCAGGGACATGTTAGTCCAAGCTTATGGGGATAATGCCATGAAGAAAACAGCAGTGTACAAATGGATTAAACATTTTTTGAGGGGAGAAAATGCATCACTGATGAAGAGAGGTCAGGGCAGCCAGTAACATGCAGAACTCATGAAAACATGGCAAAAATTGTTGGCTGACTGTGAGAAGCATAGCAGACCAATAACATCAATAAACAGTTAGGAAAATCTTAACTGAAAATCTTGGCATGAGAAAGGTGTGTGCAAAAATGATCATGAAGGAGCTCACCAATGACCAAAAGCAAAGGAGAGTCATAGTTGGCTAAGACCTTTTGGAGAGGCAAGACAATGGTTTGGGCAGTGTTATCACTGGTGATGAGACATAAGTGCACCAATACAACCCTAAAACAAAACATCAAAGTACACAATGGAAGTCAGCCAATTTTCCACAACCAAAAAAGTTCTGTCAGTCCAAATCAAGAATCAAAATAATTTTGCTAAACTTTTTTGATATCAGAGAGATTATTCATTATTAATTTGTACCAACTGGACAGTTAACCAACTTTGCTATTTGGAAGTGCTGAAAAGGCTGTGTGAAAAAATTAGACAAAAACGACCTGAAATTTTTGCCAACAATTCATGGCTCTTGCTTCTTGACAATGCATCAGCTCACACAGCACTGTCTGTGAGGGGTTTCTAGCCAGTGAACAAATAACCGTATTGAAACACCCTCCCTACTCACTGATTTGGCTCCCAATGACTCCTTTCTTTACCCAAAGATAAAGGAAATATTGAAAGGAAGCCATTTTGATGACATTCAGGACATCAAGAGTAATATGATGAGAGCTCTGATGGCCATTCCAGAAAAAGAGTTTTGCTTTTTCTTTGAATGGTGAACTAGGGCTGGAGTCAATGCATAGCTTCCCAAGGCAAGTACTTTGAAGGTGACTGTAGTGGTATTCAGCAATGAGGTATGTAGCACTTTTTCTAGGATGAGTTCGCAAACTTAATTGCCTGACCTCGTATACTTCAATTTTCTATTCATTGTAGCATGTTATTAATATTTAGTTATTATTAAATGGACTTTTTTTCTTTTATACAAGAGGTTATTAAAAGTTCAGAATGACTATCACCATTTTAATTACTAAGATCTTGGTATTGTGAGTCACAAAAAGTTTTAATGAGAAAGTTAAATACCATCATTCGGCCTCTCTAAAGTATTATTGGTAGTCATATGATGAAAATTTTACTGCCTTAAGATATTTTAATCATCTGTACTACTTCTCTTAGATAAGGATAGGGATTGTGGGTTATTCAATTTTGTATCTTTCCACAGATGTCTTTGAATAACAACATATACAAAGCATTCAATAAATATTTGATAAATTAGGGCACAAAGTCCAAAGAGATTAGTTAGTTCTTCCAAAGTCACACAGCTAGTTACTGCCATAATAAATTAACACAATGTAACATCATAAAATAACATACAATTATTATATCACATCTTCTGGGGATCATAAATATGGGTGGACTCACTGATTAATCTGCTCAGGGTTTCACAAGGCTCTTATCAAAGTGTTACTAGAGCTGTGTTTCTTACTGTAGGCCCTGGAGAAAATACACTTCCAACATCATTGAATTTGCTGGAAAATTGAGTTTCTTGGGGCTATATGACAAAGGTTCTTGTTTCCTTGCAGGCTGTCAGCTAGGATGAGTCTATCCTACTAGATGCTGTCCACTTTTTCTCTCATGCTTTCCACGTGGTTCTCTCCAGAAATACTGGGTCAAATTCTTCTCCTGCTTTTAATCTCTGTGCCATCCTTGGAGTGTCATTCTGCCTCAATGTCAAAGTTAGGTACATAGCCCAGTACCTTTTTCATTGTCTTTCTATGACAATTCAGGTATAATTTGTCTAGAAAGAGAAAGAAGAACTGGATAGAACCATTATGTATGATGAAGAAACTCTTTTAATTTCAACCTCAGAACATAAGATAAGGGAAAGACGTGTTTTAGAAAATGACTCTGCAATCCATGTTGTATTGATGTGACAATTTGTAGTCATGTGTGCTGAGTGCGTATATGTTGGTATAACATAGAGTTGATATATATGTGAAAAAAATAGCAAAATCTTGGCACTCAAGAGACTTCTGGTAACAAAAGAGCATAAATCTTACTTGTCCAGAAGGATACTTGTGATATTGATAGTTATCATCAAATCTAGATTAGAATGCAACTGCTGTGCAATTATTTGCACCAACAATGACTTTATCCTGTAGCTAACTCATTTTATTTTATTTTATTTTTTTAAAGATTTTATTGGGGAATTGGTGGAGGGGAACAGCGTTGGGGAATCGGGGAAGGGGAACAGACAAGTTGCCGTCTTCGTGTTCTTCAGTTTAGTTGCAGAGGATGTTGCTTCACTGTTGGTATCGTCATTGCGCTCTTCCCGGATGAGGCAGATCGGTCGCTGGCCTCTGGTTGTCGCTCATCGTGGCTATTGGCAGCTCACGCTTGGCTGCCAGCTGCTTACGCTGGCTGCGGGCCACTCACTGCAGCCTATGGCAGCCCATTGCAGCAGGGGCTGCAGCCCACACCATCACCGGGGCTCGCACAGCCCAGCTCCAGGTGGAGCTGTTGTTAGCTGTAGAGGGCAGTGTCACTGGCCCTCATGTGGGATCCGAACTGGGGCCGCTGGCATCCCAAAACCAGCGCTTAACCAATGCGCCACTCGGCCGGCCCCTAACTCATTTTATGGGGAGTACTGTGGCTGCAGGTATCAGAAGATGAAAGCATTTTTGCATAAATTAAGCAAAGGAAATTATACCAGAAATAACAATGAGGAAAAACCTAGAAGATATAGAAAGGAGTCTGCAGAATAAAACTCTAAATTCTTCCAATTAAGAGTGTGAAGTCTAGCTAAAGAAAAAAAAAGTATATAAATATAATCTCATTTACAGAAATAAGTTTTGAGACAAAAAAATGTTTGGTTCATATTCATAAAACGTAATATAGTCATAACTGAGATGAAAGGAGAAAATTCCTAGAAACATACAACCTACCAAATGGAATCATGAAGAAATAGAAAATTTGGACAGATGTATAACTAGTAAGGAGATTGATCAGTAATCAAAAACCTTCCAACAAAGAAACATAGGGCTTTACTAGTGAATTCCACCAAACATTTAAAGTATAATTAACACTAGTTCTCCACAAACTCTTCCAATAAATTTAAGAGGAAGGAACACTTATGAATTTATTCTGTGAGGCCAGCATTACCCTGATACCAAAGCCAGAGAAGGGAGCAACAAGAAAAGAAAACTATAGACCCTGATGAATATTGATGAAAAATGTTCAATAAAATCTAGCAAACAGAATTCAACAGCACATTAAAGAATTAAACACCATGAAAAATTTGGATTTACTCCTGGAATGCAAGAAAAATTTACCCTGAGAAAATGAATCGGTGTGAAACACTGCATTAACATAACAAAGGAAAAAATTACATGTCTCAGTTGATGCAGGAAAAGAAATTGATAAAAATTTAATACACTTTCATGATAAACACATTCAACAATGTAGGGATAGAAGGAAACTATCTCAATGTAATAAAGGTAATACAGGAAATGCCTACAGCTAAAATTATACCTGTTGGTGAAAAACTGAAAAGTTTTCCTCTAAGATCAGGAACAAGACAAGAATGCCTACTTTTGCTACTTCTATTGAACATAATAGTGGATGTCTTAGCCAGAGCAATTAGGCAAGAAAGAGATATAAAAGACATTAAAATTGGAAAGAAAGAAGTAAAATATGTCTTTTCACAGATGACATGATCTTATATGTAGGAAAAGCTAAAGAATCCCCCCAAAACTCTTAGAACTAAAGTGAAATTCAGCAAAATTGCAGCCTACAAAATCGACACCCAAAACTCAGATGTATTTCCATGTACTAAAAATCACTAATTTGAAAAGGAATTTAAGAAACCGAAAACAATTGCATTTACAATAGCACCACAAACAATAAAATATTAGGATTAAATTTAACCATGGAATCAAAGATGTGTACACTGAAAACTACAAAATGTTGCTGAAAGGAATTAAAGAAGCTATCAATTAATGGAAAGGCATCCCTTATTCATGGATTGAGTGACTCAATATTACTAAGATGCCAGTGATACCCAAAGTGATTTACAAATTTAATGCAGTTCTTATCAAAATTCAAACAACATCTTTTTCAGACATAGAAAATTTCTTTCTATAATTCATGTGGGAAAAAAATAAAATTCATGTGGAATATTAAGGGATCCAGAAAAGCTAAAACAATTCTGTAAAAGAAGAACAAAGTTGGAGGTATCACACTTTTTTATTTCAAACTTACTACAAAGCTACAGTAAAAAACAGTGCGGTAATGGCATACAGACAGACATAGACAAATGGAATACAACATGGTATTTGTCTCTCTCAGTCTGATATATTTCACTTTGCATAATATCCTTTAGCTTCATCCATGTTGTCACAAATGGTAAGATTTCATTGTTTTTATGGCCAAGTAATATACCATTGTATATGTGTACCACTTCTTTATCTAATCCATTTATTGATGGGCATTTGGATTGCTTTCATATCTTGGCTATCATAAACAGTGCAGCAATGAACATACGGGTGCATATATCTTTTCAAATTAGTATTTTGGATTTCTTCAGATAAATACCCAGAAGAGGAAATGCTGGGTCATAATTAGTACTACTTTTAATTTTTTAGGAACCTCCAAACCGTTTTCCATAGAGGCTGCACCAATTTGCAATCGCACCAACAGTGCACAAGGGTTTCTCTTTTTTTCCACATACTCACAAACCTTGTTGATTTATTGATGATAGCCATCCTGACATGTGTCAGGTGATATCTCATTGTGGTTATAATTTGCATTTCTCTGATGATTAGTGATGTTGAGCATTTTTTCAAATGTCTATTGTCCATGATCTAAAGAGCAAAATAAATGAACCAACAAATCAGAAACAGACTCATAGATGCAGAGAATAAACATGGTTGCCAGAAGGGAGGGGATTTGGCAGGCTGGCTAAAAAAGATGAAGGGATTAAGAAATACAAATTGATAGTTATAAAATAGTCACAGAGATGTAAAGTACAGCATAGAGAATATAGTCAATAATGTTACTACAACTATGTATAGTTCCAGGTGGGTACTAGACTAACAGAGGGGATTACTGCATAAATTACATAAATGTCTAACCTCTACATTGTATACACAAAAGTAATATAAAATAATATTGGAAACTATAACTGAAAATAAATAAATAAATTTTTTAAATGGAATACAATAGAGTGTCCAAAAGTAAAATGTCACATACAGTCAAATGACTTTCAACAAGGGTGCCAAAGTCATTCACTATGGAAAGAACAGTCTTTTCAACAAATGATATTGTATAAACTGGAATTCCACATGCAAACCATACAAAATTTAAGTCAAAATGGACAAAAGACCTAAATGTAAGAGCTAAAATTATAAAAGTTGTATAAGCAAACATAAGAAAATGACTTCGGATTTGTCAATGGTATCTTGGATATGACACTAATAGCAAAAGCAACAAAAGAAAAAAATGGATAAATTGGACTACATCAAAATTAAACTTGTCTGTGCTTCAAAGAACACAATCAACAAAGTAAAAAGGCAACCCACATAGTGGCAAAAAGTATTTGCAAATTGTTTGTGTGATACAAGATTGTATTAGTCTGTTAGTGCTGCCATTATAATATACCATAGACTGTATGGCTTATACATGAGAAATTTGTTTTTTTTCACATTCCTGGAGGCAAGAAGTCAGAGTACAAGGTCCAAAAGTGTCAGATTCTGGGATAGGTGCCCTTCCTGGCTTATACAGTATATGGCCACTTTTTGTTGTGTACCTCACACAGTGAAAAATCAGAATTCTCTGATATTTCTTCTTATAAGGACACTAATCCTACTGGATCAGGACTCCACCTTTGTGATCTCATTTAACCTTTACCTCTTTAATGGCCCTGTCTCCAAATACAATTGCACTGTGGGTTAAGGCTTCCACATAACGAGTGGGGGAGGGGAGCACAATTTCATCCAGAGTAGCAGTTTAATATCCAGACTATATAAAGAACTAAGAAGACAACCTGATTAAAGAGTGAACAAAATACGTGAATTGTCATTTCTCCAAAGAAAATATATCTGGGGCCAAAACAGATGAAAATACCCTCAGCAGCATCACATCAGGAATTGTTAGGAAAAAGCACATCAAAACTACAATGAGATACACATCACACACATTAGGATGTCTACTATCAAAAATATATAGCAATAACAAGTGTTTGCAAGGATATAAATAAATAGGAACCCTAGTGTAATGTTTCAGGAATGTAAAATGGTGAAACTCCTGTCAAAACAGCATTGTGGTTACTGAAAAAATTAAATAGAATTACAATATGATACAGTAATTCCACTCTGTGGGTATATAGCCAAAAGAATTGAAAACGGGGCCTCAAACAGATATCCATATATGCATGTTCATAGCAACACTATTTATAATAGCCAAAAGGTGGAAGCAATCCAAGTGCTTATCAATGGATAAAAGGATAAGTAAAATATGGTATATATATATGGAAAAAATTCTGATACAAGCTACAACATGGATGAGATGAGCCTTAAAGGCATTAAGCTAAGTGAAACAAGCCAGTCACAAAATTACAAATACTCTATGAGTTCACTTATATGTAGTACTATGAGGAGTCAAATACATAGACAGAAAATAAGAAGGTGGTTGCCAGGGACTGAGGGGTGGGAAGAATGGTGAGTCATGGCTTAATGGGTACATGGTTTAATGAGTTTCAGTTTTGCAAGATAAAATGAGTTCTGGAGGTGGATGATAGTGATGGTTGCACAACAATATGAATATATTTAATGTCACTTAACTAGACACTTGAAAGTGATTAAGATGTTAAATTTGATGTTGTAAGTATTTTACCACAGTTTAAAAAATAATACCTAACTATTGTAAATAATGCCTCAATGAACATAGGGGTGCATATATCTTTTTGAATGAGTGTTTTGAATTTCTTTGGATAAATACCCAGGAGTAGAAGGAACCTAAGAGTCTATCGATAGACAATTGGATAAAGAAGATGTGGTACATATATACAATGGAATATTACTCAGTCATAAAAAAGAATGAAATCTTACCATTTGGACAATATGGATGGAGCTAGAGGGAATTATGTTAAGTGAAATAAGTCAGACTGAGAAAGACAAACACCATATAATCCCACCTATATATGGAATTTAAAGAACAAAATGATCAAAAGAGAAACAGACTCATAAATATAGAGAACAAACTGATGGTTGCCAGAACAGATGAATTTGGGAAGCTGGGTGAAAGAGGTGAAAGGATTAAATGAGAAGTACAAATTGGTAATTACAACATAGTCATGGGGATGTAAAGTACAGTATAGGGAACATAGTCAATAATATTATAAAAAATATGTATAGCATCAAATGGGTACTAGACTTATTGGGGGATCACTTCATAAATTATATAAATGTCTAACCACTATACTGTACACCTAAAACTACTATAAAATAATACTATAATTTTCAACCATAATTTAAAGAAAAACATTCATGAGGATATAAAGTAAAGCATGGGGAATATAGTCAATAATATTTTAATGACTATGTGCAGTATCAGATGGGTAACAGACTTATTGGTGTTATAACTCTGTGAGGTATATAAACATTTATCTAATCACTATGTTGTTTTGTATACTTGAAACTAATAAAAAATAAAAAAATAAAAAAAATAATACCTAACTTAATTAATTAAAAATTAATCAGAGGGGGGACTTAATGCAGCTAATATTACCAGATAAACTAAATTAAATAGTTGGGAGTAGAATGACTTAAATACATATGTAAAAAATACCTTATTGGATTGAGTTTTAACCCAAAGGAGCCATCTGTTCACAGTCTTTAAAATTGTATAATTGTTAGTTTCTAAGTAATTCCCACACTTCCATGGATTCAAAGCAGAGATTCTAAAGACAGGAGTTTACAATAAAAAACTAAAACAGTTAGAATGACAGAAGGTACATATTAGGTGCCATTTTTACAATGGAAGAAAGCTATTGAAATAACAAGATCCAGATGTTACCCCAAATTGAAGATTATTCTCTTCAGAAACCTTCAAATTGTGCTTCTCCCAAATGATGACTTAATGCATAAATGGTTATATTGTCTCTGTATTTTAAAAGGAAATGACACACCTGCTTTCCAATGGTGTTAGAATGACAGCTGTGTAATGTAAAGACATGGGAAATTTATAAATTTGTTTTAAATCTCACACCAGTTTCATTCTGGACAAATTTATTTTTAAAAGCACTGAGGGAAAATATTAAAAGTGGCTAATTTATTTTTAAACTAACAGTTTACATAGAGTGAGAAAAAAATCAAATGTATGACAGACACAAGCATGGGCCATAAATCATTCAGTTCATTTAGATCATTAACATCTATTTCCAAGTCATAATTTGGCATTTATTAATGACGAGTAGTTTTCATAAATGTTACTTCAGTTTAAATAGTTGTAGAGTAATTGTGGTAATTTAAACATTAAAAAATCATCATTCTGCACTAAAACCAATAATATTTACACTCATATATTACTGTAAATAATGTCAAATGACATGAATTTTTCTGCTGCTATGGTAGCAATATGATTGGGCCACAGCTATAAAGAAGAAAAAGATGACTTGTGTAGTGAGTAGGAAAACTAGAAGCTTAGAAGCCAGATAAACCTAGAGACAAATCCCTTCCCTACCATTTAGGTTTGGGGAGACAATTTTTTTTCCCTCCCACCTTTCTAAATTATTCTGGGTGGGCTAATACTCAAATTAACATGAGGCAGATTAACAGAAGAAAATTTCCAGATTCAATATGTATGTAGATGTAAGGGTACCATTAGAACATGAGACCCCAGCACACATTGGGCAGGTGAGGCTTATATGAAATTCTGGAGCTAAGGAGAAGGAGGGTAGTGGTTTGGGATTTCAGAGGGCAGGAAGGCAATTCACATGGGGATGGAAAGCAAATCTTTGGAAAAGAGATGTTTGCTGGGCCTTCTTTAACAATGGGACACAAAGAGGACTGAATAAATGGGCCTTGCTAGGATCCTCCTTGTCTGTCACACACTCTTATATTAAACTACAGTTATCTATGATGATATATGCCTTCTGGAATCAAGTCCTCTATCTAAATTCCTTTAGGCAGGTAAGGGGGAGGGTCAAAGATTCTTTCTGAGTCTTTTGTTTCCTCATAACTCGCTTAAAATCAATATCCCACAAGAAATATTTTGGAGTGGCAAAATTTTAGTCCCTCTTCAAGGCTAATATTTCCAAACTTAAGTTTTCTTGTGGACATAGTGTGGCAGAGGGCCCTAGACAAAGGCTTTCCTGGACCATGTGGTCACCAAGGATTTCGAGCTGTAGCAGGGAGCTTTAGACAAAGACATTCCTAGACTATATGGTCATTAAGACGTCCACGTTTAACACTTCTGAATTCCTACCTCACCAGGGAGCCAGTCAGTAACTGGCACAAGACCATATGTCCTAATAATAAATCTTAGCTGTCAACCTGCAAACCTCAGGGTATATAGCCCCGAGTCCCGCTGGAGTCTGGGCTCAGCCTCTAAATGTAAATCCTCTGAGCCAGTGCCGGCATCAAAAAAATGCTGCTTCCGGAGCCTTGGTGGCATGTCTCTCTGTCTGAGTTTCCCACAACATAATTGGGGGCTCGTCCAGGATGTGGAGACGGCTGTATTTTCCGCCTCCTTTGTCCCCGGGGCCAGGCTCCACTAGATAAAAGGGGACGCGTTATCTACTCGGCGCCAGCAGACCCTTGTCTGTCAATAAGGACATCTGTCCTGCTGGCCACGGAGGACAGACCTGGGAGCATAACGGAACCCAGAGGGTTACAGGAACCAGCTTGGGAGTGCCGCCCGACCAGACAGGTAAGGACAGGGGTCTCTTAAGGCAGCCTGTTCATCAGCAGACAAAAGGGGATATTGATCGACTCCCAGAATCACCCGAGTGTCTCAGAGAATACTGAGAGAAACCATGACTCCCAGGAACAGGGCGGCAGGCAGAGAATGAATCTGTTTGAGTCTGTGTGAATGAGATGCAGTCTGTCTGCAAAGCGAGTATGGAGTCCTGATCCGGGGTACTGGATGGGGGGGTAGGGGGGCGCCAGAGTGCACTTTATGCAAAGATGGCATGGGGCCTGCACAAACTTTGGGTCTCTGGGGGCGGGATGGCAGCCCATGTGTGTCTGTGTGTCTGCGGGGCTGCACCAGGCCACTGGGGGCGCTTGCCGCTGGGAGAGCTTCCCCGCACGCCCACTCAGGTGCAGAGCCGGGGTGGGGCGCACCAGCTGCAGCCGGTTTCCGGGGAATGCCCAGCGGATATTGGGTGGTGGCTGGGGAACTTGGGCCATTGCCTTGGTTGAACACACCTGGTCCACAGGGCTCTGCCGTTAGTGGCAGCTTTGCGGGCTTGGAGTTCTTGCCCCCGCAGGAACCAGAGCCGCAAGACCTGGGAAAATGGGCAAGGGTGGCGACAGTGGTGGTGGTGGGAGCCCAGGCACCGTCAGCATGTGTCCTGGTGCCGGCATGCGGAGCCTCCTGGGGAAGCGCATGGCTTGATGAGGTCACAGTGATCTGCTGAGTCCGGGTCCCAGGGCACTCTGGAAGGGAGTGAGGCCACCACTGTGTCTCCTCCCAGGACTGTCTGGCACCCACCCAACTGGAGTCACAGCCCATCACAGGTGGGGCCTGCAGGCTTGCCCTGTCCCCACATTCCCTCAGGAGTTGGAGGAGAGCAAGCTCCACCCCCAGCCCCTCCCTTGGGCCTCTCATAGCTGTAGGGTCTACTTTTTAATGGGGCAGAGGGGAGCCAGTGACCCTGGACCCCAGGGGGGGAGGAGGGTCCCACTGTTGTTGGAGAGTGGGCCCTTCTCAGTGCAGGGTCCAGGTCCTTGGCAACTCGACCAAAGAATTGAACAAGATGCCAGAGTGGGACAGTGAGAGGGTGGTTTATTAGTGGAGATGATACATTTCAGGGAAGTAGAGGTGGGCCTGAGCAGTGGAGAATGGCTCAGGGGTCCATTATTGGAAGAGAGATTATTTCAAGGATTTTGGTGCGGGCCATGAGCAGGGGCAAGGCCCAAAAGGCTCAAAAAGGAAGGAAGGGAGGAAGAGTGCATACTTCCCAGGATTGAAGTTTTTATCCCTTTTTCTCTGGAGTGGGCTGTTCCCCTCTGGGTGTGGGACTACTTGATTGGCACTCATGATTGACAGTAGACTGTTGTCTCATCTCTTTGGATTTCACCTGTTCTTTCCCAGAGTTCAGTCTGTTGTGGTGACATTGATGAACTTCCTGGCATGTGTGTGATGTTATAATGGTGTCGTGGTATGGTCTGGGTGAAGCGAGGGTTGTTATGGCCTGTGTTGTGTGGCTGTGAGAGGCTGGTCTGGTCTGGTTGGGTATTTTGTGCACATTTGTTTTAGGGGTAGATAGTTACAATGAATGAAGGTTTTGGGTGCAGAGAGGAGGTCACCCGGGTGGTCAAATTCTGTGGGACATGTGGAAATGCAGGGGCCCGGTACCTGCCTGGTTTTCCCCTTGAGAGACGTAATCCCCATGGAGTCTCTGTGGGAAGATGAGAGACAGGAAGTCTCTTCTTCTGTATCTGCTTCCTACTGGGCAGGGGCATAGAGCTGTCACTGCCTATTGGGGATTCACAGAACTCTCACCCTAGCTGACCTCAGATGGGAGAAAGGGGCCTCGAGCTCCACCTGGAAGACCACATTGGCTTCTTTGGTTGTGACTGACAATCTTGTTAGGGTATCCTCTGTATCCCTAAGGCCCCTAGATGAGGAAAAATAGATTTTAATTGATAAATCTGTTAGCTCTCATGAAGCCTGTGCCCATTCAGCCTGTCACTCAGGTAGTGTCAGTTGTCTGGGCCCAGAATGAGCTTGACATTTAACTACTGGCTTGGGGATATTAGAAAGTCACAGGCTTTTAAGTAGTTATCTGAAGCAAGGGTAGGAGATTTCTATGAATGGTCTACTGTTTAGGATTCAGAAACAGATTAAAAGAGTAGGAGCTAAAGAACTAAGAAACTGGGGAGAAGACTTAACATTTCTATACTTAACATTTCCATGGGAAGGAGAACTTAAAGGCTTCTCAAAGGTGGGGGTGAGGGGCTGCTCAGTTCGCCAGTAACACGGCCACTCAAAGTGCCTCTGAAAAAACTACCTTTTGCATTAAAGCCACACCAGGGTCCCCAGGATGGCTGCCCTCCCTGCCTGTCCATGGATTTGTCAAGAATGTTGATGGACCCCGGTTTGAGGTCACATGGGAGCCAGTCCTGGGTGCAACTGAAGGGTTTTGGGGAGGGGCCTCCCCCACCCTCACATAGCCTGATGGGTCAAGGGCCCAGGGCTGACATTAGTACCATGTTTGCAAAGTTCAGGTGTCTTGCCAAGCAAGGAAAAAAAAATTTTAAGACAAGGTTCTCGGGGGATTATGACACTGAGATGATTCCCCAAAAGCTCCACACCTTCTGTAAGATTGATTGGTCATCATTCAGTGTTGAATGCCCAGCAGAGGGAAGCTTTGATAGGGACCTCAATAGGAAAGTCTACCTTGTTGTTACCAGCAGCCCTGGTCACCCTGACCAGTTCCCCTATATCGACTCATGGGAGGCTATTGTACATACCTGACTTCTTTGGTTGAGTTCTTGTTTGGAAAACTAGAGTAGGGTTCTTTTAGCCCGAGCAATGGTCCCCTCTCAGACGCTGCCTACAGACAAAACAGAAGGACAAAAGCCAGTCTTGTCTCCAGGGACCTGAGCTAAGCCCAAGCCAATTTTATGAAGGACTCTGTGAAATGTTCCATCTTGACACTCCCTTTGACCTTTAGGCCCTCAAGAATCAGCAGATGGTCAATGCTGCTTTTGTTGGGCAGTCCCAAGGCGACATCCGGTGGACACTTCAGAAACTGGACAGATTTGCTGGATGAATATCAGCCAGCTCCTCAAGGTAGCTACCAAAGTCTATGTCAACCATGACCAAGAGGCTCGTCGAAAGGCGGATTGGAAGATACAAAAAAAGGTAGACTTGCTTGCTGCTGCACTTGTCAAACGGGCTGGGACCCCATGACAAAAATGCCATCACAAATCTGGGACCACTCCAGCGGGGGGCAACGTCAAGGGGGACCACACTCCGGGAGACCAAGTCTAGGATATGACCAATGTGCTTACTTGCCACCGACATGGCCACTGGAAAAATGAATGTCCTCAGCAGTTGGGGAGGATGCCAACAGGTCTGAATCCCTGGAGGCTGGGTTGAGTCACTCCCGGCCATTACCAGCTGCCCCAAAAGACTCCACACCCTTCTGGAGATGACTTCATCAGACTCGCTGGAATGGAAGAATACGGTGGAGAGTAGACCAGACCGGGCTCCATTCAGCTAGGCCCCCAGGAGCCTATGGTCCGAATGTTAATTGGGGGCCAATCCTTTGACTTTATGGTTGACACAGGCACTGAACATTCCATCGTGACACCGCCCTTAGGCCCCCCTCTCCCAAATGCAGATCACCATTAAAGGCGCCATGGGAGGACGAGTCCATCAGTCCTTTTTACAGCCTCGACAATGCATCCTTGAAGGCCGGGAAATTACTCATCAGTTCCTCTACTTGCCAGACTGCCTTATAGCATTATTGGGGAGAGATCTACTAGGAAAACTCAAGGTTCAAATCACCTTTAACCACAGTGGCAATGCTGAGTTAACATTGGGCAAATTAGGAACTAAGATTATGTCCCTCACCATACCTCGGGAGGCAGAATGGTGACTCTTTGGTCTTATAGAAGAGTCCTGAAAGGGACCCAAACTCCCCTTCTCGATACCGGGAGTTTGGGTAGAAGACAACCCACCTGGCCTGGCACAACATGCGGCTCCAGTAGTTGAGAAGCTAACTGGGGGCAGAACTGGTGAGCCACAAGCAAAACTACATCCCCTATAAAGCACAAGTTGGCATCCAAAAACATTTGGACACACTCCTAAAATATGGGATTCTTCGTCCCTGCCAGTCACCTTGGAACACACCTCTGCTTCCAGTCCAAAGCCGGGATCTGAAGATTACAGCCTGGTGCAGGACCTGAGAGCTGTAAACCAAGGAACGGTTACTCTACACCCAGTTGTTCCCAATCCATATTACTCTTCTGGGCCTCATCCCAGCTGAAGCAACCCTCTTCACCTGCCTGGACCTCAAGGATGCCTTCTTCTGTATTCATCAGGCCCCGCAGAGCCAGCCAATCTTTGCCTTCCAATGGGAAAACCCTAAAAACAGGGACAAAGGCCAGCTAACATGGACAAGGCTACCACAGGGCTTCAAGAACTCCTGAACCATTTTTGGGGCCACCTTGGCTTCAGACCTAAAGCCCTTTCCAGCTAGTCAAGCCGGTTGTGTATTGCTCCAATATGTAGATGACCTCTTACTAGCCAGGAAGAGCTACGACGACTGCATGCAGGGTACATATCACATACTTAAACTTTTGAGGGAAGCAGGCTACAAGTTCTCCAAGAAAAAGGCTCAGATATGCCAAGATAGGGTCAAATATCTTGGTTTCCACCTATCACAAGGACAACGCCAGCTCAGCCCTGAAAGGAAACAGGCGGTATGTACCATCCCGGTCCCCACTACTCAAAAACAGGTGCCTGAATTCTTCGGGATGGCAGGCTTCTGTAGGATCTGGATCCCAAACTTCTCTACTATATCCAAACCATTTTATGCAGCCTCAAAGTGGGGTGAACGCGAAACCTTTCTGTGGGAGTCTCCACAACAAAAGTCTTTTAGTGAGCTTAAATGGGCTCTCATTCATGCCCCTGTCCTAGGGCTCCAAGACATCACCAAGCCTTTCTTCCTTTCCATACATGAACGTACAGGAGCAGCAGTAAGAGCCCTTACCCAACTGTTAGGGGACTGGCACTGGCCAGTAGCCTACCTCTCAAAACAATTTGACTCAGTGGCATTAGGATTGCCAGCTTGTCTGAGGGCATTCGCAGCAATGGTCCTCCTCGTTTCTGAGACTGACAAGCTGACCCTGGGTCAGGAATTAACTGTCTGGGCTCTGTACTCAGTCCGAGCCCTACTAGATCATCAGGGACACTATTGTCTTACCAACTCCCAGATTACCAAGTAGCAAGAGCTACTATGTGAAAACCCATGAATCTGCCTTGAGACAGTATGAACTTTAAACATGGCCACCTTACGGCCTGTAGGGCCTGGGCCCCCAGACCATGACTGCATCAAACTCATGGATGAAGTGTTCTCCAGGAGGCCGGACCTGACTGACCAACCTCTTACGGACTCCGATGTAGAATACTACACCAATGGTAGCAGCTACATCCAGGGAAATAGACAGTTGGCTGGATATGCTATGGTAACTCTACACACCACCATTGAAGTGAAACCCCTCCCACAGGGGACCTCGGCACAAAAGGTGGGGCTCATTGCCCTGACTTGGGCCATTCAGCTAGCAGCTGGGTAACAGCCAATATTTATTCCAACTCTAAGTATGCCTTCCCAACCCTCCATGTTCATGGGGCTTTATACAGAGAAAAGGGATTAATCAATTCAGGAGAGAAGGAAATTAAATATGGACAAAAGATTCTAGATCTCCTAGAGGCAGTATGGACACCGAAAAGGGTGGCAGTCATACACTGCAGGGGCCACCAAAAGGGCGACACCATCACAGCCCAGAGCAATCACAAGGCGGACCAAGCAGCCAAGTTAGCTGCAGTTGAAAAAGCCCTCGAACCTCCAATGTTAACAGCCTCCCTCTTTCCCAGCCCTTTAGCCAAATGGAATCCCAAATATTCCCACCAAGAATAGTCCTGGTTCAAGACTGAAGGGGGAATTTGTCTCCATAATGGATGGTGGGAATTTTGAAATGGCTGCATTGTCATACCCAGGACCCTAGCCCCCGCTTTTGTCAAGTAGCCAAAGGAACCATTTTAGACAGAATGCCCTAGAAACGACCCTCAATAGGTACTTCTTCACACCCTGACTTTCCAGTATCTCGTGAATAGTCTGTGAACAGTGCCTTGTTTGTGCTTGCAACAATCCACGTCAAAGACCAATCCTACCCCCAGGAGTCCAACATACTGGCAGCGCCCCATTTGAAGATCTCACAATAGATTTCACTGAGATGCCATGCTCCAGGGGTCTTAGATCTCTTAGTGTTTGTATGCCCCTACTCGGGGTGGGTGGAAGCCTTCCCCACCCAGATAGAAAAAGCACTGGAAGTTTCCTGGCTATTGCTACAGGAAATAATCCCTCACTTTGGGCTGCCACTCTCAATAGGCTCTGACAATGGCCCCGCCTTTAAAGCCGAAGGAATTCAGCTCTTAGCCAAGCTCCTCTGCATCACTTGGAAGCTATATACAGTCTACCAGAGCTCAGGACAAATAGAACACATGAATTGGACCCTTAAATACCACCTGAGGAAACTGTGCCAAAAGACACACCTTCATTGGGACAAGGCCCTTCCAATAGAGCTCAGCTCCTACCAAAAGGACAGGCCTTTCCCCTTACGAAGTCATATATGGAAGGCCACCTCCACTCATTAGAGGCCTCTGAGGGTACCTTAAAGAAATAGAATACCTAACCTTAAGACAACAGCTTGAGGTGTTAGGGTCTACTCTACAGAACCTCAACCAATGGGTACAGGAGAGGCTCCCCATTAGCTTAACAATGGAAGTTCATCCCTTTAAGCCTGGGGATTCAGTTTGGGTTAAGGAATGGAACCCCCAGCCCTTAAAATCCCTGTGGATGGGCCCCTTTACTGTCATTTTATCTATCCCCACAGCAGTTAAGTTTGCAGCGATCACTCCATGGATACACCACAGCAGATTAAAACCTGCAGCTGCTAGCTGGAACTGTACCTCTGACCCCCCCGAGCCCCTCAAGATCACTCTCCAGAGGAAGACGGCCAGTGGTGTTACCAGTCCTTAGGAGAACATCGTCAGCCCCGCTTTGGTCACACTGCAAGCTGACCAATCCACGTGCAGCTGAAGCTTGAGGAATTTGTCCTTATAAAATGCTTATCACAAGGACTCTAATCCTTACCCTCACCCCTTTCTTCCTAGTCGGGAATGGTATCACTACCTCATGCCCTAAACCATGTTTCCAATCCTTTCAGCTGAGAACAACATCTCAGGTAGCCTTTGCCTCCTACACTTATGAGCCGGCCCAATGCTATCAGAGGAGGACTCCTCAGGCCTGTACCTATACAGACAGATCCTAGTGGTCCTGCTCCATTCCGTGATGATCAATAGCTGGCTACAATTGCCCAAGAGTTAAAAAGTCTCATCAGGTCATCTGTTAGACTCGCCCAACCCACGTCATATACTCCGATGGGGGAGGCGTGCAAGATCAGACCCAAAAGGAGGCAGTACAGGAGATGGTTAAATGGCTTATCAACCTGACTATCACAAAATTGCTCCCCCATTGGCAGGTCCCAGGGCCCCAACTATACGGACAACTCAAGACTAAATTGGGCAGAACCTTGAGTTTTCCAACTCTGGGAAAAACCTCTTTATTGACCTTGTGGAATGCATAGCCCAGGTACTTAATGTCACAGGGTGCTGGGTATGTGGAGGAGCACTCATGAGGGAAGACTGGCCATGGAAGGGAACTAGTCTAAATGTCCTTGACCTCCTCCAAAGGAACTGCACCACAATCTGACTTTCACAGAGACGGCCCCTAGGATGGGTACTCCCCTCCAAAATAATCGGAGAAGAATGCCTAAGCCAGACAGGCACACACTACACCCAATGGGTGGAGGACACCCTATGAAGGAGGATCCAAAACTTAAATGGCTCATCTCTCAGATGGTGGCCAAAAGTCCCGACCTGGTATTGGAGACCTATCATCAGTTCTACCTCATGTTCCCTCTTAGATACTAGCTACTCCATTGCCAATTGTACCTTTCCTAATGGCATTGATAACACCTTCCATTCACTCCCAGCCCTTAGTACTATATGGGATAACTTAAACTCCACCCTGGACACACACTGGGCAGCACCTGATGGCTTATTCTGGATCTGTGGCAAGCAAGCATACTCCCATCTCCCCTCCAACTGGAGCAGGAGCTGTACACTAGGTATAATCCAGCCTGGTTTCTTCCTTCTTCCTAACCAAACTGGCCAAGAGCTAGGCATCCCCTTATATCAGGATTTACAGATGAGGCCTAAAAGATCCCTCAATATGGGGGGCATCAAACCCGGGGGGAAGATGAATGGCTTCCCCAGGGTATCATCCAATATTATAGCCCAGCTGTGACCACCCTGCATTCGCCCATAACAGCAGGGCCTCATGGGGACAGGATATTCACTATGTCTATGGCAAAACCCCATGGGACCCTAAGAGAGAGGGCAGGTCAGTCAATGATGGGCAAGACCCTAGATATGTGAAAGATTCCAATATAGGTGTGAGATCCTATATAAAATATGCACATTAGGGCCGCCTAAACCAGGTGCAGTTGGAGGGTCCCTGGGAGGAATCAAGGAGGTGAAGCATATGGGGCCTAAGCGCCTGTTAATCCTTTTCTGCAGAGCTTACAGCCTGCAATGGAAAAGAGAAATCTTCCTAAGAAGGTAACAGCAGTCCGCCTTGCATTCTTGCTTCAAGGTGTCATAGTGAACCATTATCTGTCCCCGTAGGGGGCAAGGCTGCATTGATCAAAGGGTCTTTCCACTGGGGCTGTCTGTGAGGTATAGGGAAATTTGTTTTTTGTTTTGTTTTGTTTTGTTTTGAGGGCAGTGTCCCTGGCCCTCATAAGTGGGACCCGAACCAGGGCTGCTGGCTTCCCAAGCCAGCGCTTAACCGCCACGCCACTGGGCCGGGCCGGCATAGGGAAATTTGACTAAATCTTGGGTGACCCATGTGATTTACAGACTTCAGAAAGAGCAAAGCCCCTTCCCAGTTTGTACTCAATAAAAGCTGCAAGCTGACCAGATTCAGGGCTCTTGTCCATCAGACAGAGTCCCCTGGCTCACATTGCTTTTTTTTTTTTTTTAAGATTTTATTGGGGAATTGGGGGAGGGGAACAGACAAGTTCCTGTGTTGTTTGTTCTTCTGTCTAGTTGTGGAGGACGTTGCTTCACTGACCCATGTTGGTATCGTCATTGCGTTCTTCCCAGATGAGGCAGTTCGGTCGCCGGCCTCTGGATGGTCGCTCACCGCGGCTATTGGCAGCTCACGCTGGCTGCCAGCCACTCACGCTGGCTGCCAGCCACTCGCTGTAGCCTGTGGCAGCCCACTGCAGCAGGGGCTGCAGCCCACACCATCGCCGGGGCTCGCACAGCCCAGCTCCAGGTGGAGCTGTTGTTAGCTATAGAGGGCAATGTCACTGGCCCTCATATGTGGGATCCGAACCGGGGCAGCTGGCATCCCCAAACCAGCTCTTAACCAATCCGCCACTCGGCCAGCCCCTCACATTGTGTTTTAAACTGTCCCTGTCTCTTGCTCTTTATTTCTTTTTCTGAGTCCCCGCCCGGTGCTCTTGAGGAAGCTAGACCCAGCCGCGCAGAGACGCGACACCCAGCTACTTGGGCTCAAGTCAGAAGTTGGGGATACTGGATCCCCATTTACATGCTCAACCATATTATCAGATTACAGGCTGTTCTGGAAATGATTACCAATGAAACTGCAACAGCTTTAGAGCTCCGTGCTACCCAACAGACCCAGATGCAGGCCGCTATTTACCAAAATCGCCTAGCATTAGACTACTTACTAGCTGAAGAAGGTGGCGTCTGTGGCAAATTTAATCAGTCGGACTGTTGTGTACAGATTGACAACACTGGCAAACCTGTCTCCACTATCACCACAAATATTAGGAAGCTTGCCCATGTCCCAGTACAAAAATGGTCAGGATGGGACCCTGAGAGCCTATTTGGAGGATGGTTCTCCACCCTCAGGGGATTTAAAACATTAATTGGAATCGTCCTCTTGCTCCTTAGGTCATGCCTCTTTTTACCCTGCATTCTACCCCTTATCATTTGCTCTACCTCATCCCTCATAAAGACCATTGTAGAACATAAAACTTCCTCTAAGGTCCACATGTTATGGAAGTACCAACCCCGACGCCAACAGCCTGTCGAAGGAGATGATGCTCTCTAATCCACGTATGGGTTCAAGCATCAAAGGGGGGAATGTGGCAGAGAGCCCTAGAAAAGGCTTTCCCAGACCATGTGGTCAAGGATTTTGCTCTATAGCAGGGAGTTTCTGACAAGACATTCCTAGACTCTATGGTCATTAAGACATCCACGTTTAACACTTCCAAATTCCTACCTCACCAGGCAGCCAGTCAGGAACTGGCACAAGACCACATGTCCCAGTAATATATCTTAGCTGTCAACCTGCAAACCTCAGGGTGTATATCCCTGAGTCCTGCTCGAGTCGGGGCTCAGCCTCTGGATGTAAATCTGCAGAGCCAGTGCCGGCATCAATAACCGCTGCTTTCCGAGCCTTAGTGTCCTGTCTCTCTGTCTCCTGCAACAATAGTTTTGTTTATACTAACATGAGCATAAGATGATTAATGTAAATTATGTAGCACAGTGCCTGGAATACATTAAGTGCTAAATAAATTCGAATGACTATTGCTTGTTTTTATCATTCTAACTTTAATGCAAATTTGGCAAAGTTTAAATGGACTCCAGAACTTGACTGGGACAGTCTGATTAATTATGATTTTCCTTGTGCTTTTCCAGATTCCATGTTTTTTCCAGCTTGTCACTTAACACTGAGAATTTGGTTGAGGTAGAGTCTACTTACAGCACCATGCCTTTCTTAGCCCCACTATTAAATTTCTACACTAGCTTTGTGAATTTCATTCATTCAGAAATACTTATTGTTCATCTACTTTGTGCCTGGAACTGAACTAAGTTTGGAAACACAGAGATATTCAGGACAAGTGCCCTCAATCATCTCAATTTATTGGGGAACATAGGCAAAAACAATCAACCGTTTCAATGCATTGTAAGTGTACTAAGTATTGGAAGGTCACAAACCAGAAATAAAAAGGAAAGACATATTCCTCAGAATTAAAGAGGGTAAATCAGAAAATGTTTCTAAGAAGAAGTCATGCTCTAGATGCATTATGAATGTCTAATAAGATTTTAGGGGCAGAGAAAGTTATTTGAAGCAGAAGAAAGAAAGTTTGTTTAAAAATAATAAGACAAAGTGAAATATGGTTCCTCCAAAGAAGTAAAATAGAGATAGGAAAATTATAGGCAGTCAGGGAAATTGCCACGGTAGAAGGAATCAGGGTGGAAATTATAAGAGCCAGGAAAATAATTTATTAGCTAACAGACAGGATTAAGTCACAGGACCAGCCAGTGACCAAGGAGGGGGGGGCGCCGAAAGACCTCTTTTTCCCAGTCAGGGATTCCCAGGTAGAATGCATACCTCCAAAGAGGTTAACTTAACTTAAGACTATCAGGAGTCCTTTCTTCAAAGCCAGTCTCCACTAACATGCTCCTCTCAGAGAAGAGACATTGATTAAGCTGATTAAGCTCTAAGGAAACTAGGCTTTTGGAGGAAACACCTCCTCTGGGCTGGGCCACAAATGTGGCCCTGAAAGATGCCAGGCAGCCCCCCTCCCCAGATATACAAAAGGTATAAAAGCCAAAGCTTTTGCCCTAATGATGTAGGATATTTTTCTTGTGCCGGGATCGTAGTCTCATGAAGCCGAAGAGTGGAGACATGGAACAGAGAGGTAAAGTTTACAGCAGAGGATAGTTTATTCTATTAGAAAGTAACAGCTCTCAAAAGGAGAGGGTG
Organism: Aselliscus stoliczkanus; assembly: GCA_033961575.1. Taxonomy (NCBI): domain Eukaryota; kingdom Metazoa; phylum Chordata; class Mammalia; order Chiroptera; family Hipposideridae; genus Aselliscus; species Aselliscus stoliczkanus. The sequence continues at coordinate 69,531,993 of CM066737.1, read as the reverse complement.
TCCCGACTGGGCTTCCCCCCAGTTAGGTGAGGAACTACTCTTTTTATCTATAGGGAGTTCCTGACTGTCCTATGTTATGTTAACTAAGCTGGGGTTAGGTTAATTAACCTGTCTTAATCCCCCCTCTGGAGGTGTAACTTAACTTCTGACTTTTTTGTTATAGGCTTTGAAAAAAACACATTTCCTCCTCTCCCTCCCAAGTCTGTCACTCTGGTGGGGTCCTGTGACTTAAACCTATTTGTTAGCTAATAAATTATTTTCTTGGCTTTGTTATAGTTTCCACCCTGATTCCCTCTACTGTGGCAATTTCCCTGACTGCCTATAATTTTCCTATCTCAATGCACCCTTTGATGAGGTAACCCTAACCGCTGTTAGGGAAAGGGGCAAAGACCACTCTGGCTGCTTCCTGCTGAGGAGGGACATATGAAATATGAACCTGCAGTGAGGGGTAGTCCAGAGGGTGTCTAAGGGTCTACAATAGATGGCCGAATCCAGATGAGGTTGTGGTGGTGGTGGTGCAGGCCATGGTAGCCAGCCAGTGGGTGGTCTGTAAGTAGAGATGAATTTCAGGCAGCAGTATGAGGCAATCCCTATAAAAATGAATAAAAGAAAAATGAGAAATGTTTTTCTAAATCCTGTTAGACTGGGAAGCCAGGATGTAAGGAAGGAAAAATCTAGGCTGAAGAATCCTGTTTTTTGTCTGATATTAGAAACTATGTTATGAATCCGTTGAACTTTATTATTTATTTATTTATTTATTTATTTATTTATTTATTTATTTATTTTGAGGGCAGTGTCACTGGCCCTCATATGTGGGACCCGAACTGGGGCCGCTGGCATCCCAAGCCAGCATTTAACCACCGCGCCACTCGGCCGGCCCTGAACTTTATTTTTGATTAACTGTGAGTTATCAGACAGGTTGAAACAATATAATCTTTTAAAATTTTTACATCCTTGATTATATTTGAGGAGTAGATAGTCTATAGCAGCTCCGGTGTTTGGGTGAGAGCTATCATATCAGCCAGTTGTGAACTAGCCCCAGATGGGAGGCTTGTATTTTTTATGATATAATGTAAAGTAACTACAGTATATCTCCCATCAGTGAAGGGTGTCCAATCTCGGTTGTGTAGGGGTATTTCTGTAAATCTGTTTTGGCAGCCTAAATTTGCAGTAAAACCTGTTGGCTTAAGAAGCAACTGTCTGTAAACCAATGACTTGTATTAGCATTTAAATGCCTTTGGTGGTCTGGGGTGAAAGCTGTTAAGTCTTGCCCCATTGTGAGTTTAGCAGCTTCAGGAACTAGGAGAGTAGCCACTGCAATGGCTCTGAGGCAAGCTGGCTGGCTGCGTGGATGTGAGGCCCAGCTTCTCACCTACACAGCCCATTGACTGTTGTGAGGGACCTCTGGGCTATGTCAAAATTCCTAAAGCCATTCCCTCCCCCTCTGTCACATATAAATGCAATGATTTTTCAGTGGGAAGGAAAACACTGGTGTCAGGGATAGGACTTGAAGTCCATTTATCTTAACCTCAGATGACATTTGTTTACCCTCCAGGAGTTAGGTCTTCTGATGGCTAACAGAAGTAGGAGAGATAGCCTTCCTTTTGCAGAAGTCCTGTGGAAACTTAAATGAAATAAGTTTAATTCGAGGGAAGTAGACCCAGCTACTGACTCTCTGAATTCCTAAAACCATTGGGGTGTTCACTTTTCCCTTTAGAACTTGGTTTCCTAGATTTTTTAAGTGACTGTTGAAACTTTCCCAAGCTAACAACATAGAAGATAACAAAATTGAGGTTACAATGTAAAGAAATGGACAGTACAGTTTTGATAAAACTTTTTCAGAATCTTTTTATGTTTGATTTGTTTATGTTACATTTTCCCAATGTATATAGACCAATGGTAAGGAACAGGCTGAGTAAAATGAGCCCAAATCTGGGGACTTTTTTGTATCTTTACAACCGAGCAGTTTTTAGAGGAAAAAAAGGTCCGGAGTGAGCAGCTGAGACAGAATAAATGGCTTCTATAAATTAACAGGCTTGTCTGCCACATCAGGGTTACCCACAGTTTTACCCCTGTGATGAGAACAGCTTGGGAACCACTGAGAGTATTAAGCCCAACAGTGATCACAGCTATTGGTGGGGAGGGAGTGGTCTCTGCTCCCTTCAGAGCAGGGCACAATCTCTCCTCCAGTGTCCTGTACTGCACAGGGGGCATGGATGTTTTGGAGGATTAGGATTAGGACATTTCTTATTCCAGTGGTCTGGGCTTCTACATCCAAAAATCAGGCTCCTTTATTTGGCATTTCCTCTCCTGGGACTTTTGGGATGTCCTGAAGTGGCATTAGCCCTGGGTTGTTTATAACTGTGGCCAAAAGTCTGGCTTTGTCTTTGGTCTCATCCTCTGGTCTCACTGTTCCTTAATTCTTTGCTTTTTTTGTCGTGGTTGTTAAAGACATTTAAACAAATTTCTGGCCTTGTTCATGATTTAAGCAGTGGGTCAGGACCATTATGATCCTGTCAGGTTAAGGAGAATAAGCTTCCTTTACATTGGCTTATACTCTTGATGCTGAGGAGGACTCATGAACTCTAGCAGTCCCAAAACACAGGAGTCCACATAACCATTAGAAAAACTTAGTTGTTATTATTGTGGAGAACTTGGGTTTTTTTCTAGTAACCAGGGAACTGATTGGGACAATATGAAATAAAGACCAATTATCTAAGAAATTTGTCCTATTTAGCAGAGAGAGAGAACACCTAACTCTATTAGCTTACTTTTGTTTGATTGATTGTATTTAGCTTAACTGTACCTAAACCTCTCTCAAGGCTTTTCACAAACCTTCTACAATTTTCCCAGTCCTTCCCAGTCTGTCTTTTCTCACTCTTTCAGAAATAACCATCTTTAGGACACTTTTTTAAAAAAAAAACTACTTTTTTTTTTAGTTCCTTCAAAAATCTATTTCCATATCTTATACCTTTCTTGTAAACACATAATTATTTCCTTTCATACTAATTAGAATCCATAACCTCTAAAACATTAATTTTTACTGACAACAAAAAGCATGCAATTAACATTTTCACTGGCAAATCCAGGAACATATTTTGTAACCTTCAAAAGCATAGGCTTGTGATAAAACATAAGATGTATTTATTAACAGATTTTAATCTATCTTTGAACATTCCTGTGACAAGAAGCTAGAAATAGGTAAACTTAGCAAAACTAAAATCTTAAGTTGTCAATTGATGTTAGAAATCGCATCTAAGTATCTCCAATATATGATCATTACTGAACAGTTTTACTTAAAACCTTATTTGAGTGACTTTTTATTAGTTTTTAGTTCAATGAGGTTCCAAAGTCAATTATACAAGCTATTTTTTGACAAATTTTGTAGCAGAGATAACATGGCTTTAAAATTAAGCTTGTTTAGAATGTTATCACACATGGACTCAGGTCATCTTTCTCACAATGAGTCCCACTGCAAGTGGTCCCTACAGGAATGAGACCAGCAGAGTAAGGGGGAGTGTCTCAAGAGGCTGAGAAAGGTATGGAGTTTTGGGTTTCTTCTATGGGGGCCTCCCGTGGGGAGGGAGATCCCGCTGGATTTTCCTTTGAATGGGCTTCCTTTGGAGGAGGGAGATAATAAACCACAGCCAAAAGAACTGAATCAACTTGACATTTTTTTGTAAATGTCTGGACTGTCCCTCAGAGTGGACAAAAGCCGGAACATTGGGAACTTTTGACCATTTGCCTTCCTCCCTGTTAAACAAATCTAGCTGTGTGATAGTATTAGAACTAATATTCCCTCCAAAGGCCAGGTTTCCCATCTTCTAACATGTATTGAGGTTGAAACCTTGGAACAAAAAATGAGGCACCACTTTATTAGAGTCTGGTGGATAAATCTTTCATGATGTAATTCAGGGGAGTGTAGGTGTATGAGAGCTGATAACTCACCTCCCAATTACCAATCTGGAGCATCCTCCAGATCTTGAGTGGGCCAGGAAGACCGCATGACTCTGTTCCATGGTAGGTGGGGGGATGTCATGCCAGGGTTTAGTCATGCCTTACCTGGGTGGCTGGCCCATGTCCCTGAGTAGACACTTGTATTATCCATGAGTGGGGGAGGGAGAAAGTGCCCATCTGTGGGGGAGGAAGAAAAGAAAGACATCCCTTGATAATTCACCTTCCAATAACCAATCTTGAGTGTCCTCCATATCCTGAGTGGGCCAGGCAGACACTCATGTGGGGGGACATGGTGTGCCAGGATTTAATCATGCCTTACCTGGGCCACCAGCCCATGTCCCCAGGTCGGTGCCTACCTAACTCCATGTGTATCCCTGCCTAGATTTCTGATACTGGCTTGTGGGAAGATAAAGGTAGTCTCGGATAATGGGGCTTCAGGCCTGACTTCTGGGTTACCCACTTAAATGAACCAGGTCAAAAATATGTGTTCAGAGGTATATAATTTCATTACGATTATAAAGGTGATGTTGAGGTACTGTTCGAATCATAACAAAATGTATTTAAAAATTAGAACCCTAAGTAGTAGTTATACTACTTAGCAATTAACATAATATTTTACAAAGAAGATAATTAAGAATAGGCTCTTTTTTAGAAAAATTGATTTAAATATAAATACTGAAGGATTAAAGTATTTGGAGATACCTCAGAAACATTATTGCAAAATGTCTTTATTTATGCTGATTTTTAAATGTTATATATGAAGGGAAATATGTTTATCACATATATTTCAGAAGAATCTACAAAAATTAACAATTGATCTAGTCTTAGTTTGTTTTAAGAATTATTATATAATTATATAATTATGATTGTTAAGACACTATATATCTTCTATTTTGAGATTTGGATCTCTGGAATAATTTGATTTAACAAGTGTAGTTTAGCTTGGGACTTTTTGAAAGCTTTCTTTTCTTTCTTTGCCTCTTAATGATTCTCCTTTCTATATATTTACTCTGCACACCAGTTTCAAAGTTTTGATTTACTTCAGCCCAGTGCAGGCCCTGTGACTTGGGAGAGGTTTTGCATCTGTATGGGATCCACTCCTGGCTCCAGCTTAAATCTACACAACATATGCAAAGGTTGTGATAACTGGCTTAACAGCACCTTTCCCCACCCCAAGAGATAAAGCTGAACTCAACAGAAAATTCCACTACAGGCCAAAGGAATTTACATCCTGGTTAGAAAATATCAAACTTGAGACCACCGAAAGCTCAATGCAGTAGTTTGCAGTAGCTTCCAGCAGACCCTAACCAGCTGACCCTCCTCTTACTTTAATAAATCTTACTTCTATATTTCTACCTGACTTCTGAAACTTTCATGGTCCATGAACAAGCAGACACAACAATGATTATACCTTAAATGTTGTGAAATATAAGAAAAGAATAAACTTATTCCCTAATTATGTTAGTTGTCGTTTTTCACGAATAATTTCCACTAAAAACTTTTTTTCACTCTTTACTAGGAACATTTAATAAAATTTGTCATTTTCCTCATATGTAAGGAAAGTAAAGACCTTGTAAACCTTAACTTGATAAAAGATACAGAACAGAGACCCAAAATAAATATTATATTTAGTGATGAAACATTATAGATATTCACATTTAAATTACGAATAAGACAAAGATCAAAGATAACACTTTTAAGTTCTACAACTAGGATTATATTGAAGATCCTAGTGAATGAAAGAAGACAAATAAGAGAAAAATGTTGTCATTATGATACAGGCCAAACAAAAGGGCTCCTCACTATAGAAACTCTAAGCTTTCTTTTCTCCTAGAATTTTGACTCCATAGCCCTGGTTATGATGTAAGATATTTCTTGTGCTGAGGTCATAGTATCGTGAAGCCAAAGAATGGAGATACGGACCAGAGAGGTAGAGTTTGTAGCAGAGGATAGTTTTATTAAAGCAAGAGAAAGGTTACAGCTCCCGAATGGGAGGGGGAACATGGAAAATGGGATGTCCACTAACTAGGGTAAAAGGCTTCAGTTTTTATACTTTTCTTTCTCCCTGGAAGAGGGAATGTTAGAATATTAGCGTTTGTTGTTAAGGTGTTTATCAGATTTATTCTGTTGCTTAACCGTGGGAAGGCCTCTTGTAATGTTGTCCAAAATGTTTTTGTTGCCCTGGGGTATGATTGATGTTTCTACAAGGGGAGTTATCTTATAACATTGAAAAAAAATGGCTAGTGTAAGAAATAATCAGTTTTTTATCTTTGCTCATTCTATCAGGGAATACCTGACTCCCTGAAATTTTTTTATTTTTTATTCTTTTATTGTGAAATAAACATTTTTTTAAAAAATTAGCTTCAGGTGTACAACACAGTGCAATAGTTATACTTTTTACCCCTCAAAGTGACAACCCCCTTCCCCAATTTGCCACCCCACTCCTCCCCCCATATCATACATATCTATTACAATTCCTTTGACTCCCTTCCACAGTATAATCCACATCCCGTGACTATCTATGTATTCAATTACAGTTGGCATACAATATTATACAACATCAGTTTCAGGTATACAGTGCAGTGATCAAGCCTCTACTCCATTCATGAAGTGGTTTCTCTAACAAGATATGTGACCATCTGACACCCTACAAAATATTTACAACATTATTATATTCCCCAAACTCTGACTGCCTGACATTATGCTAATTAACCTGTCTTAGTTATAATCATTTTTCAAACCAGTTTCTTAATGGTAGACAATAGATTTTTTTTAACCTGAATCAAAGAAATCTCCTACCCCCTGCTTTACATAATTGCCCTGAAACTTGTGATTTATACTTGTTGATTGTAATCGTTGGAGCCTAATATTCTTTCCAACCCATTCTGGGCCCAGCTTCTGGACAATTAATGTCACCTAAGTGACTGTTGAATGGCCACAGGTTCCCATAGAGCAGATGGATTTTCCATCATGTAGCCACCTCACAATAATAGCTTTGAGCTCTGCTCTTTAAGCCAACACTTTTTTTTTTAAGCCAACACTTTTAAATGTATTAATTTAAATCTATTTTTCCTCATTCAGGAGGAGCCTCCCAACCAAAAAAGCTAACACGGTCTTCCAGATGGATATCGAGACTGCTTCCTCTCATGTAAGATCAAATAGGCTAGATAGAGTTTCATGAATCCCCCAATAGGTACGGACACCTCTACACCCCTGCCCAGCAGGAAGCAGATACAGAAGAAAAGACTTACTGTCCCTCAACTTCCCATGGAGATTTTATGGGGATCACATCTCTCAAGAAGAAACAAGGCAGGCAGTTAGAGATAGGCATCGGATCTCTGCATTCCTGCATGTCCAACACAACCCACAGAATGCGACCATCCAAAAGACCTCTCCTCTCTGCCCAAAACTTCCCCTTCTCACTATAACTACCTACTAATGTGGGTACAAAATACCTAACTAGATTAAACCAGTCACTCACAACTGCACAGTAAAGACCACAACGATTTTCATTTCACCTGGGCCTCATTAGACCATCATTATAATATCATACATATGCCTAGAAGTTCATTGATATCATTATAACAGACCAAACTCTGGGAAGGAACATGCATAGTCTAAAAAGATGAGGTAGGGCCGGCCGAGTGGTGCGTTGGTTAAAAGCTGGCATGGGGGCTGGCCGAGTGGCGAATTGGTTAAGAGCTGGTTTTGGGATACCAGCGGCCCCAGTTCGGATCCCACGTATGAGGGCCAGTGACACTGCCCTCCACAGCTAACAACAGCTCCACCTGGAGCTGGGCTGTGCAAGCCCCGGTGACAATGTAGGCTGCAGCCCCTGCTGCGGTGGGCTGCCATAGGCTACAATGAGTGGCCGGCAGCCAGCGTGAGTGGCTGGCAGCCAGTGTGAAATGCCAATAGTCGCGGTGAGAGATATCCAGAGGCTGGCGACCGATCTGCCTCATGCGGGAAGAGCTCAATGCCGATACCAACATGGGCCAGTGAAGCAACATCCTCCACAACTAGACTGAAGAACAAAAAGACAGCAACTTGTCTGTTCCCTTTCCCTGATTCCCCAAAGATATTCCCCTCCCGCAATTCCCCAATAAAAATCTTTAAAAAAAAAAAAAAAGCTGGCATGGGATGCCAGAGGCCCTGGTTTGGATCCCACATATGAGGGCCAGTGACACTGCCCTCTATAGTTAAGATGGTGAACAACAGCTCGACCTGGAGCTGGGCTGCGTGAGTCCTGGAGACGGTATCGGCTGAAGCCCCGGCTGCAGTGGGCTACCATAAGCTACAGTGAGTTGCCGGCAGCCGTAGTGAGCTGCCAATAGCCGCCGTGAGCAGCCATCCAGAGTCTGGTGACCAATCTGCCTCACTCAGGAGGAGCACAATGATAAGACCAACATGGGCCAGTGAAGCAACACCCTCTACAACTACACTGAAGAACAAAAGGACAGCAAATTCTCTGTTCCCCTCCCCAATTCCCCAATAAAAATCTTTTTTAAAAATAAATAAATAAAAAGATGAGGTAACAGCACGTTGTCAATCACAGGTGTCAATCAAGTGGTCCCATACCCAGAGAGGAAAAGTAGATTCTAGAGAAAAAAGGGATAAAAACTTGAAGTCCTGGCCAGTCAGCGCCATTTGAGCTCCTTCTTTTGCTCTGCCCACTCCAAACTCTTTGAAGAGTACTTTCTCTTCTAATAGAGGCCCTTGAGTCACTCTCTACTGCTCAGGCCAGCTCCTATTTTTTAGAGTATACTATCTTTTCTAAAAAAACTTCTCTTTCACTACTTTACCTCTGTCTCATTCAATTCTTTGCTCAAGACACCAAAAACCTGGATACTGCACCAAGAAGGGCCTGCTCTCCCATAACAATTATTTGCAGATAATATACCTGTTCATGATATAACCCTAGATGTGTAAAACTGTTTTTTGAAATAATGACAAAATTACCTCTGTAGCTAAATATAAGCTGACCATATTCATATAAAATATTTTTTAAATCATATTTTTACATACACCTGCAATAAACAATTAGGAAATATAATTGGAAAATAATCCTGTTTACAATATAGTTTGCAACTACAGCATACATAAAAGTGATCTTAGTAACAAACATTCAAAATGTTTATTTAAACAGCAAAAACACAAATTTTACCTAAGATCATTAAAGAACATGTGAAAAATATAAATATATCATATTATCAGATGAATACATTTAATATTTAAAGTTTTAATTTTTCCCCTAAATTATTTAAATATTCAATAAGACACCATTCCAAAATCAAAAACAATTTTCCATGAGACCTGAGAAGCTGATTTTAGGTTATTTATAGAAATGTAAATATGCAATAGCCACAAAAGTTTTAAAAATAAAAATAAATAAGGGCCTATTCTAGCAAATATCAAAGCACATTTAAAACCTTTAATTGTCATTCATCCATTTAATTAATGTATGTTTTTTAGTACCAACTATAGCCACTGGAGATGCAGTGTGAATGAATTGACATGTGTTATCCTCCTGGAGTTTATATTCTAATAGGGGGACAAACAATAAGCTAATTACAAAAAAAAGTAAATATATAATATTCCAGAGTGCATTAAGTGCTATAGAGAAAAAGCAAGGGAAAGAGTGATTGTTATTATTTTAAAAAGGACAGTAACAAACACAATTGCTTAAAAGTTGATTAATATGACTGGAACAAGATAGTTAAGAAATAGTCCAATGCATTTATATGGTTTCAAATTTCAAATCAGTGAGGAATAAAAGCGACCGGGCAATTGACTATACACCTGGAAGAAATGAAGTTAAACTCCTTAAATTTACAAAATAATTTCTGAAGGGATATTTGCAAGGTATGTACAGACAATGGAGCAGCACCCAGATAAAAGATACTCTTGAAAATTAATTAGAAAAGAAATGGAAAAATGTGTCAAATGTTGTATTGGCTAAAGTATGGGGAAACTGGTATGCCCATCCATACACAGTGGTGATAATTGTAAATTAGTACAATCATTTTGTAGAACATTTTGGCAGTAGCTGTTTAATAATTGTATGATTATGACCTAGGAATTATATTTCTGGTAATCTTTCTAAAGAAAAACATTCCTGTTTAAGGAAGCAAGTACAATTATATTCATTCCTAAATTATAAAAGTGATAATTGGAGACAAATACTACTTTTTCCTACAATGCATTAGCAACCAAATACGTAAACAGGGCTGGGGAATACACACACAGAGACAAACAAAATCAGGCTTACCAGTCAATGTTTAAAATCATGACCTGAATTTGAATGAATCTTTAGTACCACTTGTCCTATTTACTCTCTCACTTCCATAGATAACTATTTCATACCTTTGCCCCTTTCTTAAAATCTTCAAGACCATCTTCCCACCCTCCTGTTCTGCTTGACTCTCAGCTAATTATCTTATATTCTACATCACTGAGAAAATAAAAGGAATCAAAAGATCTTCTACAAGATCCTGCAACCAAATGTATCCAGTATCTCACCTATACCCATGTACTCTGCCTTCCATATTTTTACTGTGGATACCCATAACGAAGTTCCACTGCTCCATTTGTGTACTTGCTCACATCCCCTCTCACCTATTCAAGATTATTGTTCTAGCAGTTATTCCCCATAATACAATACTACTTTCCCTCTCTACTGTACTATTCATATCAACATACAAACATATCGATATTTATGCAAACAAAAATATCCCTGTCTTTACCCCAGCTTCCCCTCCAGCTCCACCTTACAGAAAATTATCAGTTTTCTTTAGATTTACTTGCTTTTTTTCTTCTTCTGAAGCACAACCAATGATGTTTCTGCTCCTAACACTTCACAAAAGTAGCTCTTGACAAGCTCACAATTAACCTCCACATTGCTAAGTACAATAGTCCTTAGTCCTCGTCTTACTCTACTTTTGCCATTTGGCTTCTGGGACACCACGTTCTTATATTTCTCTTTGTATCTCACTGCTATCTGCTTTTCAGTCTTCTTTTTTTCTGGTTCTGTCCTTTTCTATCCAACTTCTAAAGGTTAGAGGGCCTTCATGCTCAGTCGTTTGACCTCTTCTCTTTTCTATCTATATTCACTCTTTGGTGGACTCATCCAAAGCTATGGCTTTAAGTATTATCTGTGTGCTGGTGACTCTGAAATGCACATCTCTATCATGGACCACACTCCTGAATTTAGAGTTTCATATGTCCAAAGGCCTGCTTGTGATACCTTGGATGTCTGTGAGATGATAGAAATATATATTGGTCTCTGCCCCTAGTTCCTGGCAGTGTGATCCTAAAACCCTCATAATTTTCTAGTGTTAAGAGTACTAGGAGTCAACTCAACACCAAAAAAACAAACAACCTAATTAAAAAAAGGGCAGAGGATATGGGGAGGCATTTCTCTAAAGAGGACATACAGATGGCCAACAGGCATATGAAAAAATGTTCAACCTCACTAATCATCAGAGAAATGCAAATAAAAACCACAATGAGATACCACCTCACTCCAGTCAGAATGGCTATCATCAACAAATCAACAAACAACAAGTGCTGGTGAGGGTGTGGAGAAAAGGGAACCCTGGTGCACTGTTGGTGGGACTGCAAATTTGTGCAGCCATTATGGAAATCAGTATGGAGGTATCTCAAAACACTGGAAATGGAACTACCTTTTGACCCAGCAATTCCACTCTTGGGAATCTACCCAGAGGAATCCAAGATGCTAATTCAAAAAAATATATGCACTCCTATGTTTATTGAAGTTCTATTTACAATAGCTTAGACTTGGAAACAACCGAAATGCCCATCGGTAGATGACTGGATTAAGAAACTGTGGTACATTTATACAATGGAGTATTACTCCGCTATAAAGAAGAACAAAATTGTACCATTTGCAACGATATGGATGGACCTAGAGACTATTATGTTAAGTGAAATAAGTCAGTTGGAGAAAGACAAATACCATATGATCTCACTTATATGTGGAATCTGAAAAACTGAATGAATGAGCAAAGGAAACAGAAACAGTCTCATAGATATAGAGGAAAAACAGGGTTGCTAGTTGGGAGAGGGGTGGGGATGAGGGAGAAGGGGAAAGGATTAGACAGCGTAAATAGGTAACGACAGTATTGTCACAGGGATATGAAAGACAGTTCGGGGAATATAATGTTGTTAAAATTTTGTGGGGTGTCAGATGGTCACATGTTTTGTTGGGAGACCACTTCAAGGATGGAGTAGAGGCTTGATCACTGCACTGTACACCTGAAGCTGATGTTGTATAATATTGTATGCCAACTGTAATTGAATATATAGATAGTCACAGGATGTGGATTATACGGTGTAAGGGAGTCAAAGGAATTGTAATAGATAGTATGATATGGGAGGGAGGATTGGTGGGGGAAAATTGGGGGAGGGGGTTGTCACTTTGAGGGGTAAAAAGTATAACTATTGCACTTTGTTGTACACCTGAAGCTAATTAAATAAATATATAAATTAATTAATTTAAAAAAAGAAAGTATTCAAAAGTTGGGACAGTGATCAAAATGGTAAACTCCATGTGAGAGTAAGGAGGACACAATTAGCAATAAACCCCCCCCCCAAAAAAAAATAAAAAGTACTAGGAGGGCCGACCGAGTGGCATGGTGGTTAAGAGCTGGCTTGGGAAGCCAGCGGCCCCGGTTCAGGTCCCACATATGAGGGCCAGTGACACTGCCCTCAAAAAGAAAAAAAAAAAAGAGTACTAGGAGCATCATTTTTCCTAATATTTAGTATTTGACTCTGATTCCTGGCACAGAGTTCCCAAATCGCTTGGAATTTCCTGTGTGATAGTAGTGTCTTTTGTTCTAATGAGGTAACTTAGTGGGCTTCTGGGTGGGGGTTAGAAACTTGGAATTTTTAGTCCAATTCTTCATTCCTCAGAGAATGGAGAGGGGCTTGAAATGGAGTTAATGATTGACCATGCCTGTATGATGAAGCCTCTATAAAAACTCCCAAGGTATGATGTCAATTCCAGCATGACAGAGCAGTGGGAGAGCAAGAAGGGACAGGGAAAGGTTAAGAAAGAGAGAGACAATGCATGTGGTGCGAGCGGACTCAAGTCTCATGGACTGAACCCCAAATTGGGCCTAAGTGCTACTTTTATTGTCTCTCACACAAGAAAGGATCAAAATATCTTCCATGGTCTGTGAGTCTCATACATGAGAACTTAGCTCCAGGCCAAATCACCCATGTCTGCAGCCTGCTATATTACTGAAAGTCCCATGATCTGCTTACATGCATATCCCTGAGACAGAAACCTCTTATGCTGAAACTCACAGATAGGATTACATGGAGGACAGATGTTATCACATCATTAAGTCCATAAACTGGCTGTCAGCTCCAAGGTGGGGGGTCTGTGCCCACTCTCATCAACTCTGTGATTTCTCCTTATAGCACCCACATGACTGTGCCTGTGTCAGGTTGTTCCTCCCTTGAGGAATCTTGTCCATCATTGACTAACCAGCCATCTTGTGAGGCCAAACAGGGATACAAATAGAGTAGGCATAATGTTAAAGCAATGTCCCTAAAAGGATCTGTCTTTATGGATGCTCCACTCTTTATGGGAAGGTGCATGGGGGCAGATGGGTAGGCTGCTGCATGACAACAGTATGAGGTTTGGAGAGCTTCCATGTTCATGAACATGTGGAGGTATTGGAAGAGTAGCATGCCCAGAGATGACATGGAAGCTCTGTGCCCCTTCCAACATAGCATACCCTAGATATCTCTTCTATCTGGAAGTTCATCTGTGTTCTTTATCATATTCTTTTATAATGAACTAATAAACAATAAGTAAAGTATTTTCTTCTTTTCTGTGATCCATTTAGCAAATTAATAAAACCCAAGAAGGGGGTCATGGTAACTTCCTATATATAATTCATCTGTTGGAAGCACAGGTAACATGACACAGGCATCTAAAGTAAAGGGGGCAGTCTTGTGGGGCTGAGTCCTTAACCTATGGAACCACATATTTGGTGCCAGAAGTATGGTAGTAGCATGAGAATAAAGGAGACACACTGGAAGAGAAGAGTGAAGTTGTCTAAACAATGTCTAATAGACACCTCAAACAATACATCAGAAATGGAATTCCTGATAAATCCTTTGCAAAATATGATAAGTAAAGAGCAACTGAATTACTCTAGTTCCTCAGACCAAACCACTCAGTTCATACTTGAATCTTATTTTTTTTCTTGGGTAGCTTAAGATTCTATATTCAATCACCAGAAAAGTTTATCAGCTTTGCTTTGAAAATAAATCAATACTGACCACTTTCACTACCTCCTCTACTACTAGTCCAGACACAGCATATCTTCTAGATTATTCCAATAGTTTCCTAACTGATTTTCATGTTTCTTTGTTGTAGTTTATGCAGTCTGGTTAGTGTTAGGAGCGAGAACAATCCCTGAAAGATGGGGATTTTTTGAGAACAATGTTCTACGAGCAGTTTTGATTTTCTTTTGAGTTTGTTTTGTTTCATCTTTTTATTTGATTATTTTGACCAGAGGAAGAGAAAAGACTGCACTGCTCTGATAATGGACCATGCTATGTGTATGATAAAGTTTATTCATGGGAAAGTTTATCCTTGAAGGGTAAAGTTTATTCAAGGGAAAAAGAGCCAAAAAGCAAGGCAAAAAAGGTTTTCATTAAAATAGTCAGAAGCAGGGCAGTTTATACAGGAAGTAGAGAAGTGAAGGAGTATGAAGTATATGAATTGCAAACAGACTAAAGAATTGCAGCCATTAACAAAAACAAAATATGTATGCAAAGACAAAGAAATTTTTTCTAGATTTGTTGACAATTTAATTTTGTCAAATCATGAAGGGAAGTGTTAACCTAAAAATAAAAGGCCAAAGTGAGAGGCAAAAGCATTTATTTGAAATTAAAAAGAATAGCTATTCTAGAAACACTAATTCAGACAGAATGCCAAATAGTGTTCCAATTAGGGAGTAAAGGCAAGGGGTTTTTATAAGAAAAGGAAGGGGAATGATTACATGAATAAAATGAGGGGGTTTCTACTGGTGTTAATAAGTCAGGAAAAGAATTTATATAGGTGCAAATAAGCTAAATTTTTCTTTAGCTGTACATAGTGGTGCTAATTGTAAAGAATGTCTCTAATTTTCAGCCTGGTAGTCCAATTGTCTGCTTTCCTGTTAGCACTGCAAACAGTTGTTTGGAATACAATATTGTTTTAGACCCAATCCAAATTTGATTTTACCCAGTTTAAACATTGCAAAGGTGTGAGGAGTAAGACATGCAAGGCAGTACTTGATAGCTCTGACTCCATTTTGAAGTGGCTCCATTTATATTATTTTTCACAAAAGAACAATGCCATGCTGAAGCACAGAAATCAAATATAGGGAGTGGTCCTGGCCGGGTAAGCAGATAAAAGCCTAGGTGTTGAAGAGAGGTTACATAAAGAACAGAGCTAATTGTTAGCTAAGAGAATCTATCTAAAGGAAATTAACAGTAGGCAATGCATAGGAAGAATAGCAAAAACCAGAAGGATTAACTGAGGAGAAAGAGAAGCTTGGCTTCATAATGTCAAAGAAAAATAAAACATAAGGTGAGAAAAGACCACTCACTTGTAAGAAACCTAGTAAGGGTTATAAAAGTTAGTACTCTGGAAAACTTTGGGCAGCAAAACTATCTATAGCTTACCTTTCCTTGTACTCAGTAAACATTGAATGCTTAACTTAATTCCCAATAAAAATAATAGCCAAATGAAAATCCAATTTCCTCTTCTCTATGAGAACTAGATTCTCTTAGATTCCTCGTAGTCCTGGATATATTTCTCAATGCCTGTTGCTCTATTTATATTTCTGATAAATTTGCTATCTTATCTTTGAGAGTTATTAACTACTCTTCATCAAACTTTTCAAAGGTTTCTCAGCTACTTTAGAGTTAATGTATTTATTTATTCTAAAAATGGAAACACATATTACCTTTATGGTAACTCATTAGAGAAAAATATTCTGATAGTTATACAGTTCATGATATAGGGGCTAATGTAATATATAAAAGGGGTGAAGAGCAGAAAACACAACGTGGAGCAGGAGATTCTATTCATAGCAAGAGTGATTAATAAAATGAATTTTAAAATGACATTTAATACTTTGTACATTACGTGTGATTCATTATATGAACCACAAAAAGTGGCTCAAGGCAAGAAGATGACATTGGAGTAAAATATAATGGTCCTATAGAATTTTTGCTGTTAAATCCATCAACATTTTATTATTGTTTTTTAAGGTTTATGGAAAAAAAGAGAAATTGTTCATGTAGCATGTTACTTGTTTCTCATTTAGCCAACTATTGAATTACTAAAATAGCTGAACTTTTGATCCCATTCATTACAGTTGTTACTTATAATTCAAACCACAGTAAGGTATGTTAAATAGTTATACTCTTGGAGTAATTAACAACTTAAATAAGTATATTAAAATGCAGAAAAATAGTGGTCTTTGAACTTCAATCATTCTAAGATTTTTGGTGCACTGCAAGTCAGAGAATTGTGTTTTGTTTTGTTTTCTTTTAACAACAAAAATAAACATATGGTAATTGAAAAAAATTAGGAATATGGTAAAGCTAAAAAATTAAAATTAAAAACACTCAAAGTGCTGGTTCCCCGGGGTAGCAAACAGTGATGTTAGTAGTATACTCTGGTTTCTTTTATGTATTTTCCCATGAAATATTTTAATAAAATGTATTCTATTGTAGGCAGTTTTGTGAGTTTATTTCTTATTCCTTAATAATAACTTACAAATATCGTTTGTGTCTAGCTATGCAAAATTCCATCATAGTTTTAAATGACTATAAAGAATTCTATAATATGCATCATGTACACTTTATAAATAAGGTTGTGATAAGCACATTTTCAGTTAAATCTTACATTCATCCTTAGTTCTTTCCTTTGGATAAATAAATAATGATCTTGTATAAAGTTTTGTTGCTGTTGTTTAAATGAATAATCTTGAACAGCTATTGCTAAGTTCATTTCTATGTATACTGTAGTTGCAATCTATATTGTAATGAGAATTTTATTTCAATTATATTTCCTAATTATGTATTATTTGTGTATATAAAAATATGAAATTTTATATGTTGAGCTTATATTTGGCTACATAGCTGAACTTTGTCATTATTTCAAATATTTTTAAAAAAATAATTGTCACATAATTTGCCAAAACACTGTTAAAAGATTAACTGAGGCATATTAAAAATATTGACTTCATTTGAGTACAAATTGATTCTATTTGGGTAGCTCACAATCTATTATAGCTGATAGAAAGGAAGTCTGAAGAGCTATACAAAATAAAAGACTTTTATAGCCAGACAGGAGTGAGAACAAGAAAGTTATACTAGGCAAAAAAGTGGGTTGATTATTGCAAGGTTACTTTCCTTCAGGGAATGGAATGGGTCTATCAGGCAGATTACCTAACTAGTAATAATTAGGTGATTCCTGATTGACTGGTTTAAGATTGTATTTCTGGGAGAGCTGAAACTGTAATTAAGTTATGTCTTGGTTTGGTGACATGAGGCTTAACATAAGCAACTACATTTGGAGTTGTTGTCTTGTGGTTTGTTTTTTTTAACAATTCCCTACTTTTGATCAGATTCTCAGCCTAAGATAGTTGAGCAAAAAGTAATTCAGGTATTAGCACTACTCCCAGGTACCACTCTAGCATTCTTGCAGTTTTTGATGAATCTCTGTGTAGTATTCACAGGCCACAACTTCAGGTTCAAATTCTTTAAGTTGGTCATTATCATTTTTTCCTTTCGAATGTTCTATTTTTAGGGAGTTCATTTGCTTGGTGGTTAGCAACTGAAAACATGCATTTGAAGCTTTTGAGAGAATACAGCATACAAAGAAGACTGCCATGATTATTATAACCAAGAAAATCCCCAATGTCTAGAGCACTTTGGAGACATGGTCCTCAAGCCCCAAATCATTGAGAATCAAATAAGTCAAAGAAAGATTCTGTTGAGGAAATCACTTTCTTACGCTAACTGGCTTGTTCAATGATTATTACATAGCTGAGTCTCAAGTTCCCCAGAAATGTTAATCCATAGCACAAACATCTCTTTTATTGAGCTAACAGATAATCAAGGCCTATACTATTATCCAAAACAATTTTAGTCAGAGAATTTAGGGACTTTTGTTGTGCAGCTCTGGCATTAGCAGTAGATTCAGTAATAGTTGCAGAGTTCGAAAACATTGTCTTCCTGGGGCCGGCCGAGTGGCTCAGTTGGTTAAGAGCATGAGCTCTGAGTAACAGGGTCACCATGTAATTCCCACATGGGCCAGTGAGCTGTACCCAAGCTGAGGTGCCACTGAGCTGCCAACATGTGGAAGGATGGCTTAGCTGGTGAGAGCACATCCTCCTAACAACAAGGTTGCTGGTTTGATTCCCACATGGGATGATGGGCTATGCCCACCCGCAACTAAGACTGAACATGGAACATTGAGCTGAGTGGCTGCAAACTGCCAATGGGTGGCTGAACTTGCAGCTGAGCTAGCTGAGGTGCCCTCCACAACTAACATTGAAGGAGAACAACTTGGTTGTTCCCCTTCCCTAATTCTCCAATGCTGTTTCCCTTCCCCCATTCTCCAATAAAATCTTTAAAAACAAAAACAAAAAAAAAACACCCATTGTCTTTCCATGAATTAACAGAGAAAAAGAAGCGAAGTACAAAAGGCAAAGGAATAAAGGTATTATATTATAGATGAAGACATTGATCCATGATCTTGGGAGAGCTGTCTACCTCAAAATGCTGTGTCCTTGCGTCTGGGAAGAAACTTCCCTAGTCAATTTTAATTTTAGATCCCCAGCTGAAATGCAGTGCCAAGAGTCTAAAAAAGTCCTTTTAAATTGGGAGATGTGGACTCAAGTTTCAAGTCCCTGAAGTTTGGCTGCTGCATGGTTAGTAAGGAGGACCTGGCATCTTCCTTTCCAAGGAGGTTCAAGAGCAATCTTGGCCCTTAGTGATTCGAAATCAGAAGTATGGGGGGGAAATGGAAATGATAGTTTGGAGGGTCATAACCAGAAATTTGAGGAAACTAAAAGAATTCGGTATCCAGTACAGTTTATAGGTATATAACAAAACCTCAAAGACAATTAACAGAACTACAATCTAATATCTACAAAGGTGCAAACATAATTTTCTCTCTATAGTCATCCCTAATTTTAGCAAAAATAATCACAGTCAAACTAATTTGTTTGCATTAAACTTAGCCCAATAAGTGCAGTGAGAATAGTGATTGATGATATAGGCTCTTTTTCAGTCTGTTTTGATGGAACTTTTCAGAAGTAATCTCAGATTAAACTCTTAAAAGACTCTCAAGGCTAGGAAGTCAAGCCAAGGGTCTATTTTCTGTGGGCCCTCTAGGAAATCTCAAAGTTAGTTTGAGGTCAAACAAAATCCACTTAGAATATTTGGGGAAGTTGTCAAAATATCAAAAGATTTCAATATTTGGCTGAATAGGACCACAGATCATTACAAAATAATAGTTAATTTAACTGAAGTGACAATAGAAAATATTTAAATTTTATTTTATTATTATTATTAGTTACAGATGTACAAAACAATGCAATAGTTATTTTTTCATCCCTTACAAAGTGACTCCCTCCTCCCCCTTCCCCTGCCATCCCACACATGATATCATACATATCAATTACAATTCCATTGACTCCATCCCTACACTATATTCCACATCCCATGACTATATATGTGTTAAATTATAGTTGACATATAATATTGTTCAGCAGCAGCTTCAGATATACAGTGCAGAGGTAAGGCCACTACATCGTCCATGAAGTGGACTCCCTAAAAGGACATGCATCCTTCTGTTCCCCTAAAAAAAAAAATTTACAACCTTATTGATTATATTCCCTAAACTGTCTCTTCTGTCTCTGCAATAGTATTGTAGTTATCAGTTTATGTTGCCTCATCCCTTCCCCTTCTCCCATACCCATCCCATCTAGCCCTCATCAGTTTTTTCTTTGTGTCTCTAAGACTATTTCTGTTTACATGGCTCATATATTCAGTTCTTTAGATTCCACATATAAGTGAGATCATATGGTATGTGTCTTTCTCTGACTGACTTATTTCAATTAACATAATGTTCTCTAGGTCCATCCATATTGTTGCAAATGGTACGATTTCTTTCTTCTTTATAGCTGCATAATATTCCATTGTGTGAATGTACCACAGTTTCTTAATCCAGTCGTCTACCAATGGGTATTTCAATTGTTTCCAAGTTTTGGATATTGTAAATAGCGCTGTAATGAACATAGGGGTGCATATATTTTTTCAAATTAGTGTCTTGGGTTTTTCAGGATAAATGCCTAGGAGTGGAATTGCTGGGTCAAAAGCTAGCTCCATTTCCAGTGTTTTGAGATACCTCCATATGGACTTCCATAGTTGCTGCACCAATCTACAATCCCACCAACAGTACAGCAGGGTTCCCTTTTCCCGCCAGCCCCGCCAGCACTTGTTGTTTGTTGATTTGTTGATGATAGCCATTCTGACTGGAGAGAGGTAGTATCTCATGGTGGTTTTTATTTGCATTTCCCTAATGGTCAGTGAGGTTGAACATTTTTTCATATGCCTGTTGGCCATCTGTATGTCCTCTTTAGAGAAATGTCTCTTCATTTCCTCTGCCCAATTTTTTTTTTTTTTTTTTTTTTTAGGGCAATGTCACTGGCCCTCATGTGTGGGACCCGAACAGGGGCCGCTGGCTTCTCAAGCCAGCGTTGAACCACCGCGCCACTCGACCTGCCCGGCCTCTGCCCATTTTTTAATTGGGTTGTTTGGTTTTTTTTGGTGTTGAGTTGCATGAGTGTTTTATAAATTTTGGATGTTAACCCCTTATCAGATATATCGTTGACAAATATCTTCTCCCATTCAGTAGGCTTCCTTTTTGTTTCCTTGATGGTTTCCTTTGTTATGAAAAAACTGTTTAGTTTGACATAATCCCATATGTTCATTTTTTCTTTTAATTCCCTTGCCCGCAGGGATGTATCAGTAAAAATATTGCTCAGAGTAATGTCTGCAAATTTGCTCCCCATATTTTCTTCTAGGAGCTTTACGGTTTCAAGTCTTACATTTAAGTCTTTAACCCATTTTGAATTTGTTCTTGTATATGGCGTAAGGGGTGGTCCAGTTTCATTTTTTTGCATGTGTCAGTCCAATTTTCCCAGCACCATTTATTAAATAGACTATCTTTACCCCAGTGTAAATTGTTGCTTCCATTGTCATAGATTAACTGTATGTATATACATGAATTTATTTCTGTGGCTCTGTTCTGTTCCACTGGTCTATGTGCCTGTTTTTATGCCAGTACCATACTGTTTTGATTACTGTAGCCTTGTAGTATGTTTTGATGTGTGGTAGCATGATACCCCCGACTTTGTTCTTATTTCTCAGGATTCCTAAGGCTATTTGGGGTCTTTATGGTTCCATATAAATTTTAGGATTATATTTTCTATTTCTGTGAAAAATACCCTTGGTAGTTTGATGGGAATTGCATTGAATCCATATATTGCTTTAGGCAGTATGGACATTTTAACTATATTAATTCTTCCTATCCATGAGCATGGTAGGTGTTTCCATTTATTTGTATCTTCTTTCATTTCTTTCTTCAGTGTCTTATAATTTTCTGAGGACAGATCTTTTACTTCTTTGGTTAAATTTATTCCTAGGTATTTTATAGTTCTTGAAGCAATTGTAAATGGGACAGTTTTCTTAATTTCTCCTTCCGTTAGTTTGTTATTGGTATATGCAAATGCCACTGATTTCTGAACATTGATTTTATATCCTGCTACTTCACTGAGTTTGTCTATCAGTTCCAATAGTTTTTTGATGGAGTCTTTGGGGTTCTCTATATACAGTATCATGTCATCTGCAAATAATGACAATTTTACTTCTTCCTTGCTAATTTGGATGCTTTGTATTTCTTTTTCTTGTCTGATTGCTGTGGCTAGAATTTCCAGAACTATGGTGAATAAAGAGGAGAAAGTGGACAGCCTTGTCTTGTGCCTGATCTTAAGGGGAATGGTTTTAGATTTTCCCCATTGAGTATGATGTTAGCTGTAGGTTTATCATGTATGGCTTTTGTTATATTAAGATGTGATCCCTGTATACCCACTTTGCTAAGGATTTTTAACATAAATGGCTATTGGATTTTGTCGAATGCTTTTTCTGCATCTATTGATATGACCATATGATTTTTAATCTTCATTTTGTTGATATAGTGTATCACATTAATTGATTTATGGATGTTGAACCAGCCTTGCGTACTAGGGATGAAACCCACTTGATCATGATGTATGATCTTCTTAATATATTGCTGAATTTTGTTTGCTAACGCTTTATTGAGAATTTTTGCATCTATGTTCATCAGTGATATTGGCCTATGGTTTTCCTTTTTTGTGCTGTCTTTATGTGGTTTTGGAATCAGCATGGTAGTGGCTTCATAAAAAGAGTTTGGGAGCCTTCCCTCCTGGATTTTTTGGAATAGTTTGAGAAGAATAGGTGATAGTTCTTTTTTGAACGTTTGATAAAATTCATTTGTGAAGCCATCTGGTCCAGGGCTTTTGTTTGTTGGGAGCTTGTCAATTACTGATTCAATTTCCTTGGTAGTAAACAGACTATTTAGATTTTCTGTTTCTTCTCGAGTTAGCTTTGGAAGGTTGTATGCTTCCAAAAAATTATCCATTTCTTCCAGATTGTCAAATTTGTTGGCATATAGTTGCTCATAGTAATTTCTTAGAATTTTTTGTATTTCTGTGATGTCTGTAGTCATTTCAACATCTTTCATTCCTGATTTTACTAATTTGAGTCCTCTCTCTCTTTTTTTGATGAGCTTGGCTAGAGGTTTGCCAATTTTGTTTATCTTCTCAAAAAGCCAGCTCTTGGTTTTGTTGATCTTTTGTATTGCTTTTCTGGTCTCTATATTGTTTATTTCCGCTCTAGTTTTTATTATCACCTTCCTTGTAGTCCCCTTGGGCTTCTTTTGCTGTTCTTTTTCCAGTTCCCTGAGATGTAAGGATAACCTGTTGATTTGAGATTTTTCTTCCTTCTTTAGGTAGGCCTGCACTGCTATGAACTTCCCTCTTAGGACTGCTTTTGCTGCATCCCAGAGATTTTGGGTCATGGTATTTTCATTTTCGTTTGTCCAGAGGTATCTTTTGATTTCCTCCTTGATCTCATTTGTGACCCACTCGCTATTCAGTAGCATGTTATTTAGCCTACATTTATTTGTCGGCTTCCCAGATTTCTTCTTATAATTGATTTCTAGTTTCATAGCATTGTGGTCAAAGAAGATACTTGAAATGATTTCAATCTTCTTAAATTCATTGAGACTTGTTTTGTGGCCCAACATGTGGTCTATCTTAGAAAATGTTCCATGTGCACTTGAAAAGAATGTATATTCTGTAGCTTTGGGGTGAAATGCCCTGAATATATCAATTAAATCCAGCTGGCCTAATGTGTCATTTAAGGTCGCTGTTTCTGCATTGATTTTCTGTGTGGAGGATCTGTCCATTGGTGACAGCAGGGTGTTGAAATCCCCTACTATCATAGTGTTACTGTTGATCTCTGTCTTTATGTCTGACAATATCTGTTTTATATATTTAGGAGTGCCTATGTTCGGTGCATAGATGTTTACTAGGGTTATGTCCTCTTGTTGGATTGATCCCTTTATTATTACGAAGTGTCCTTCTTTGTCCTTTGTTATATTCTTTAATTTAAAGTCCGTTTTATCTGATATAAGTATCGCTACTCCAGCTTTTTTCTCTGTTCCATTTACATGAAATATTTTACTCCATCCCTTTACTTTCAGCCTGAATGAGTCTTTTGATCTGAGGTGAGTCTCTTGTATACAGCATATGCTGGGATCTTGCTTTCTTATCCATTCAGCCACCCTATGTCTTTTGATTGGAGCATTTAATCCATTTACATTTAATGTGATTATTGATAGGTGCGTGTTTATTGCCATTTTATTATTTGTATTCATAGTCTTTCTTAGTTAGGTTGTTTATCTCTTCTGCTTAAAGAAGCCCTTTTAACATTTCCTGCAAAGCTGGCTTGGTGGTAATGAATTCCCTTAACTTATTCTTTTCTGGAAAACTCTTTATCTCGTCTTCAATTTTAAATGATAACCTTGCTGGATACAGCAATCTGGGTTGTAGGCCTTCATGTTTCATCACTTTGAAAACCTCCTGCCACTCCCTTCTGGCCTGCAGAATTTCTGTAGAAAAGTCAGCTGATAATCTTCTGGGGGTGTCCTTGTAAGTAACTTGGTGCCTTTCCCTTGCTGCTTTAAGGATTCTGTCTTTGTCCTTAACCCTTGCCATTTTCACTATAATGTGTCTTGGTGTGGGCCTGTTTGGGATCATCCTGGTTGGAACTCTCTGCACTTCCAGGGCTTGTATTTCACTGTCCTTTGCCAGGTTAGGGAAGTTTTCAGACATTATTACTTCAAATATGTTCTCCATCCCTTGCTCCCTTTCTTCTCCTTCTTGTATTCCAATGATCTTCACGTTGTTGTGTGTGATGTTGTCTCCCAGCTCTCATAAACTATTTTCAATGTTTTTCATTCGTTTTTCTTTTTGTTGTTCCATTTTGGTGATCTCTGCTATTTTGTCTTCTAAGTCACTGATTCGATTTTCTGCTTCATCCAATCTGCTAGTCATTTCATCAAGTTTGTTATTTAATTCAGTAATTGTGTTCTTAAGTTCTAGCTGGTTGCTTTTCATGATTTCTCTATCTTTCTTGATGTTTTCATTAATTTCCTTGAACATTCTAATAATCAGTGTTCTGAACTCTGTCTCCGATACGTTGTTTACCTCTATTTCTTCTATTTCCACTGATTCAGGAAGTTTCTTCTGTTCTTTTATTTGGGATGTGTTTCTTTCTCTCCCCAATCTGGCTTAGTCTTTGTGTTTCCTTCAATGTAACAGATAGATCCCCCAGGTTTCTCAGTCTTTTCTGGGTAAACTTATGTGGTGTGTGTCCTTTATGTTTGAATTACTCAGTCTCCCTATTCTCCTGTGCGTGTATTTTTCTGAGGCGTTCCTTGTGTTGTGTGTCCTCACCTGTTGAAGTTTTAGTTTTGATTACTTTTGGCTTGTCAGTAGGTGGGATTGACTCCCAGAATGATTAGCTGTGAGGATGCGCAGTGTCCACAGTTTATGGGCTGCTGTGAGAGGGTTGACCCCTCTGATGAGATTTGGACCCTTTGGGCCCTAGTACCTGTAGCAACTTCCTTTTGGGTGTAACTCTTGTATGTCAAACCCAGAAATGCTCTGGTTTTATCTAAAGTTGGCCTCCGGGTATGATGATTCCTGTGTCTGTTTGTTTGGACCTAGTGCTGCAGAGTGATTTTAGAGCAAAACAGATCAACAAGAACAACCTCCGCAGTCACCAAAGGCTCTCACATGTTAAAAAAAAAAAAAACCATCAATCTATAGTCCACTTGAACAGAAATATCAAACATAGAAAAGAAGAAAACAAACAGAAACAAAACAATAACTACACACACAAAAAGAACAGAAGAGGAAACAAAGTAAAATATAATATTGTAAAATAAAAAATAGAATAAACATGAGAAACTGAATAACTATACCAAAAAATTAAAATTGAAATTAAAACTTAAAAAATTTAAAAAAAAATAAATATAAAAATAAATAAAATAAAATTTGTAGAAAAAAGGGAAGTAGGAAAAGTATAGCAGTGATGAGAATGAATAAAAGAAGGATGAAAGTGAGGCTGGGTAAAAAAAGAAAAAGAAAAAAAATATATATATACATATACATATGTGTATATGTATATATATATATATATATTTGTCTACACACCCATATATATGGACGTATAGTCATCTATATACACCCATATATATGCCTATATTAAAAACTAGATAATGATAAACATGAAAAAGAAATAAAAACCAAAAATAACCAAGATAAGCAACCAATAAAGGGAAACAAACAAACAAACAAACAAACAAAAACCCATACTGGTCTTGGCTAAAGTCCACCAAGTTCTCTTCAGTTTGTCCTCTGCTGTACAAAAATTCCTGTGCGTCTTGTGGGAACAGAGTAGGCTACCTGACTCCAAGCGTGATCCTGGCACTGCAGGTTTGCTGTACTTGAGTGTGTTGTGAAGTGTGATTGGTAGTTTTTACAAAGTCACTGCTGTTTTGCTTTCACCTGTCCCAAGTCAGGCTGCACCCCCAAAGCCTCAATGAGTGTCTTTGGGCACCCTTTCTGTTGACAGCTGTGGAGAATGAAAGGTTTCCTTGCTGCCAAAAACCAGCTGCCAAGAGTCTCTTAATTATTGCTTCAGCAGGTGAACCTGCCCTGCTTCCCAAGCCTTGCAGGAAAGGTGGGGGCAGGGTAGGTAGTCTCACTCTGCAGCTTTCACTGGGGCAGAAATTCTCGACCCCCTGCAGGTAGGAATACCTCTGTAGTCTGCCCCTACTGCTCCATTCCTGGGTCAGTTTAAGACTCTGGCTTGGTGGGGGCCAAAGTTTGTGGGAGTGGGTGGGTTATTGTTTTTTTCCTTGCTTTTGATCTGCTCTCTGAAGCTCGGTGCCTCAGCAGCCGCGGGTGCGGGCTGCATCTCACACGTCTCGCCGCCTTCTTCCCCTACTCTCCCGGTCTGCCCACCTTCCAGCAATCATTGTGTGAAACTCTTAGTTGCTCTGTGTGATGAGTAGACGTCTCTTTGAAGCGTTACAGAAGTTCAAATTGTGGATATTTCCAGGGGAGAATTCAGGGAGCCCTCCTCACAGCCGCCATCTTGCCCCACGACAATAGAAAATTTTAAAGGAAAATAAAGAAAGTTACATAACTGTGAAAATAAAACTTAATTCTTTTAATACTGAGAAGACATTTTTTGTTTTTGTTTTTAAGTAACCAGTGACCTTATAAAGGCAACATGAAACACAGTAATTTACTTTGGAAAGACACAAAATATTTGCTTTCTAGGTAGATTACCCAAAGGTAACAAAACAAAACAAAATCTTTCACAATCTTTTATCAAGAACAGATGAATAGTCCAAGAAAACTTTGCCTTATTAACAGAGAGGAAACCAAATTCTAATTTTTCACCAGCATACTATTGATATTCAAATTATTTAAAAAGAAACAAACAATTAAATCCATTCCAATCTTAGCTAACTTGGCCACACATAAAATTCCTTTGCCAAGATTTCTTTCCTACAAATCTTCTACAAATTTTTTTATCCTTTCAGATTTTGTCCTATATTATTTTTTTCTTTCTTGCTCTTGAACAGGGGTCAGCAAACTGTGGCTTGTGAGCCACATGCAGCACTTTGGGTATGTTCAGTCTCAAACATTTGCCAACCTCTGGAAGAGCCAATCCTGTCCCTCCATACAATTTAAAAATTATTCGAGAGCCATAAATATATTTTTACATACTCACCATTATGTGAATAATATCCTTTAAAAATTTTATAAATTAAACTATGATAGTTTTATTTTCATTTTCAATTTTACTTCAGAGCCACACACTAGCAAGCCAGTTTACTGACCCCTGACGGCTTTTCCATCTCAGAAGTTTCCCGACCCCTGCTCTGGAACAATCAATCATTTTGTCTTACCAAATTTTCACACACAGTTGTTTCCTTTCACCATTATTACTTCTACGTATTTTTTTTTGTCAGTTAAAGTTGACATTCAATATTATTTTGTATGAGTTTCAGTTGTACAGCATGGTGGTTAGACATTTATATAATTTACATAATGATCTTCCCAATAAGTCTAGTAGCCACCTGATACCATACATAGTTATTACAATATTACTGACTACATTGCCATGACTATTTTGTAACTACCAATTTGTACTTCTTAATCCTGTCGCTTTTTACAACCAGCCTCCCAGCTGCCCTCCCGTCTGGTAACCATAGGTTTGTTCGCTGTATCTCTGAATATGTTTCTGTTTAGTTTGTTCATTTATTTTGTTCTTTAAATTCCACAAGTGAAATCATATGGTATTTGTCTTTCTCTGTCTGACTTAATTCACTTACATAACACCCTGTAGGCCCAAATGTTCGAATGCTTAGTTCCCAGTGAAAACTAAGAAGTAAGCAACTGTGGACTGTCTGTGTCACTAGCATTCTGTGGATTGGAAAATTTATAAGTATATTTCATAATTTCTAGAAGTACAGTTTTTCTAATAGTAAAAATTTCAACTTAGCACAAGACATGTTTACTAATAGACCCAAATATTTTTAGTTCATCTGTAAAAGGAATCTAAATGTGGATGAACTTATTTTCAGTAATTGATGTTTCAGTATTTTATCTTATTTAGGAAATAAACTACATATTTATTTGATGTAAGAACTAGATATTTGAATATTTAATAAATATCCATCATTTAACTTACCTCAGTATAACTTTAAGGATTCAAGTTGTTAAGATAAGAAACATCCAAACCTACAGAGATTTTTAATGAGTTTCTTTGAGCCAAACTGATAACAATTGCCAGGAAGCAAAATCTCAACAGATTAAGAAAATGCTTCAGAGAATTGCAGTTTTGCAGTTTATTTTATATGTTAGTATTTAAGATGGAGATGTAAGGAGGGTTACATGAAATCCATTGGTGGTATATTAAAAGGGTGGGAGAAAGCCAAGTGGGGAAATCCCTGGGATTGGATCAAAAGTAAAACAGAGAGATACATCCTTATTTTGGTGAGTACATGCTAGTTAATAACAGTTACAGCATATAGAATCGGTATTCAGGGAACAAGATAACAATGAGGGGTTCTGTGGTCTGTGCTCTGGTGCAGTGAGTGTGCCCTGAGGGATCAAGAAAAAGGGATTATTCTGACATTCCAAGGGTATGTTATATTAAATGCAAAAAGACAATAAGCTCACTTAAGGTAAAGATGGACCTTTGTCAAGGAAGCTACAGACCAAAGATGTGACTATCTGCCATGGCCCGCTTTTAGTCAGGAATTTTTATGTTCAGACCATCCTATGTGGTTAATTTTATTCTCTGAGTCTGTAGGGCCTGCCATGCTGGCTTCCCCTGAGCTTGCCATGTTTAGTATATTGGCTTCTTTTTTTTTCTTTTTTTTGAGGGCAGTGTCACTGGCCCTAATATGTGGGACCCGAACCGGGCAAGCCAGCGCTTAACCACCGCGCCACTCAGCCGGCCCTGTTGGCTCCTTTTTCATCCACAAAGTTAACAAAAGAACTTTGGAAATTATTTTTAAGCAGACATATCATAAACCATAGTTATTGCTGATCAGTTCATTAATAAACTTTTATCTTACATATATTTAATTCACTATTTCTTGACAATTATGTTTAAATTGGTCATGAAAATTTCACATTAAACAGCTAATCATCTTAAGTTATCTTTCTTGCTGACAAAGTCTGTAATAGAGATAACATGAGCTGATTTGATGTTTAGTAAACCTAGGTAGAATAAAAGTATTATATTTAATGGTTGGAACTTTAAAGACATGCCTGATTTAATTTAACCAATAAACTTAAACTAGTTTTTATTTACCAAAGGTGATCCTAGGTACATGAATTTGAAAAACATTTGAGTTCGTTTCTATATTTCTGTGAGTAGACTTGATTTATATAATGCTTGTTTGTCTTGAAGTCAGTTAAATAGAACTCTACAAATTAAATTTGGCAATACATTCTGGAGGTAAAAAGAAAATCATGCATTTGTGCCAGTTTTCCCAGGATCCCATCTACAGGCTCAAGAGCAAGTGGGGTGTCTCAGTGTGTCTCGACCTGATTACCAGAACTGTAGAGGAGGAAATATAATTTTTCTTCTGTCTTTTATGGTGATTATTTGGCAGAGACATCTTTTTCTCTAGGGTATCTCATAAATGGATAGCTTATCTAGGTTAAAAAACTGTCCACTGTGGCTACTTCAATTCAAGATTATCTTTGGTAAGGTTAACCTACTTATTAAGAAATAAAGCAAAATTTTATTCATCCAAGGCTTCATACTGTACCCAGTCCAGCTTAAGTGGGACCCAGTTTGACCCTTGACTCAGTCCAGTTTTCAAGTTGAATCCAGTCGAACTCCTGACCCTGTGCAGCTTAAGTCAAACCCAGTTAAACCTTGGATCTAGTCTGGTTTCTAAGTCAGATCTAATTAGTCTCTGGTTGGTTTCTGGAACCAGTCTGGAAAAATAAATGTTCAAATAGAATCTGAAAGCTCAAAACACAAAAGCTGCAGAGCTAAGATCTGAGAGGGACTTACACATGATCTCCAGAGTGAACGAGGAAGCAGTGAGCTCAAGGGTCACAAAGGGTACCTTCACCTGGTTGCTCATTGCTCTAGGGGCCACTGGGTGTCTCCTTCGGTTCTCTCTTCTGACACCAGAACTGTTCAAAGACAAACTGAGATATACTCCCATTAACAATCTTATTAGTTTATTTGAGCAAAAACCAATTTGAAAGAGGCAGCAACCATTCTAGCAGATAGAAAGGAACTTCAAGTAGTTGTTCAAGGTGAAAGACTTATAGACAGAAAGGAGCAGAAACAAGGAAGCTATATTAAGCAAAAAGCAGGTTGGTTATTGCAACGTTACTTTCTTTTAGGGAATGGCAGAGGTCTATCAGGCAGATTACCTAACTAGTGCTGACCAGACAATTTCTGATTGACTGGTTTAAGATTACATTTTTGGGAGAGCTGAAACTATTATTAAGTTTTGGTTTGGTGACATTGGATCTCCAAGTTACTCCATTTTGTTCCTGTTGTCTTGTTGGTTAAAAAAACTCCATGCAGTAAGCTTGTAGTAATGATTAAAAATGCCTTGGTCCAGCCGAGTGGCGCATTGGTTAAGCACAGGCTTGGGAATGCCTGCAGCCACCGTTCAGGTCCCACATGTGAGGGCCAGTGACACTGCCCTCAAAAAAAAAAAGTGACTCCAAAAATGCCTCAAAAACAAAATCTCTAAAATAAATGAATAGATTATTCTATCTAATATCAATCTCAGAAGAGAATATTGACTATCATGGTTGTTTCAATTTCAGAGAAAAACAGACGTTTCAAGAAAGTCTTCTCAATAAATTAAGGTAAAGAATGGGCAGAGAAATTGACAGTCATTACCAAACAAATTCATTAAATATCTAGAAAGAATCATCCTAAGAATAGGAGAACTCTTTATTTGTAGATGTTTGGCCATGTACAACCTAGAGATGTTAAACCTAATGTCAGAATAGGATCAAAATATGGAGTAGAAAATCTTATTGCAGAAAAAGGTGCAGGGTCAGAGTTATGGCAAACTTTTCCATTAGATAGGGTCACATAAACGTAGTTCAGAAAGAAGTCATAATTTCTCTTGGATTTTCCATGTTCCAAGATATTTTGATGTTTGAGTTTCTTTTTTTTTTTTAAAGATTTTATTGGGGAATTGGGGGAGGAGAACAGTGTGTGGGAATCAGGGAAGGGGAACAGACAAGTTGCTCTCTTTGGCTCTTCGGTCTAGTTGTGGGGGACGTCGCTTCACTGGCCCATGTTGGTATTATCATTACTTTCTTCCTGGGTGAGGCAGTCACTCGCCGGCCATTGGAGAGCCACTCACGGCAGCTCACAGCAGCTCATGAATGCACACTCCAACTGCTGGCCAGCCCCACTTCAGCCTACGACATCACTGGTGACTGACGGCAGCCCAGCTCCAAGTCAAGCTGTTGTTCACCATCTTAGCTATAGAGAACGCAGTGTCACTGGCCCTCATGTGGGATCTGACCTGGGGCCCTGCTGTTCAGAGCTTGCATCCCAAGCCAACTCTTAACCAACATGCCTCTCTGCCAGCCCTGGGTTTCTTTTATGGGGGAGAAGTTATTATACTCCCAAGGTTAAGGGTTGGCATAGAGTAATACACATACAAAGAATTCACTCTTTTTCCATTCAATTAAATATCCCCCCTGTGAATTGTTCTTTTATTTTTATTACCACAATAAGTATTCAGGTGTAATGAATATGCAGACACAGACAAGGGTCACTTTATCTGCTTGTTTTGTAGACTATACTCACTATTGGACTTTTGCCCTCAAAAATCTTTACATAGGGCTGGCCAAGTGGTGCGGTGGTTAAGCGCTGGCTTGGGACGCCAGCGCCCTGGGTTTGGGTCCCACATATGAGGGCCAGTGACACTGCCCTCAAAAAAAAAAGAAAAGAAAAATCTTTACATAGATACTATTTGAATAAGATTTTAAAGTTTAAATGGTTGACCTGATATATAAAAAAGTTTAATATGGTTTTGAATAAAAGTAAGGTTCTAGTTTGATTTGTTTTGAGTTGTTCTATTGCTTGTTAATAGAAAAGGAATATAATGTGTTAAATATATATATTTCCTCTATCAAAAAATAATTTAAAATTGATTCATCACATAGATTATTTAAACTTCATATACCAATAAACAAAATATAAAATACTCATCATTATTGCACCATCTCCAATTTCACTTCAGTTATATGTTTGCCTCTCAAAACTTTCACTAAAAATAGTAAAAAACTCATATTTATAAAACAATGGATGGAAAAATGTTGTTTATAGATCTAAATAACACTATTTTTAATTAAAATGCACAATAACAATGGACAGATATTAAATTTTCTTCTTTCTGTGTTTGAAACCTTGTTACTTTAGTCTGCATATTTTTATTTTATAAGTCCTATTCTAAATATGAATACAGATCTTACCTTACTAGTCATTTTAAACATTATATTAAGAGAAAATTTCTCTCGGAGCTGTAAACTTGGAAGTTAGATCAGACTTTGACCTTGAAAAATATATTTAAGTTTTCTGAATCTCACATTTTTTAAATTTAAAAATCCTAGAGGATTTTCAGTTTCTGGTTCCCATGTAAGGAGCTTGGAAGTCACTACTCCAGTGTAATAGCAAGTAAAGACTGAACAAATTGAAAAAAACCTCAACAACTCTTCTTAAACATATGAGAGGAAAAGACACAGAGCAAACCACTGCTCCCAAGATTGGAAAGATTAACAGTTGAATACATAGCTTAACAGTTTACTGGAGCAAAGACTAAGGAGCAGAAACCACTGTGGGAACCAGTGCCAAAACAGGAAAATCAAAACTATCATTGTCAGGTTGTCAGAGGCTGAGTGTGGAAAACTCTGAGTATTTAAAAAAAACAATCCAGGGGTACCCAGACAGAGAGAGACCCCTACAGATTGTGAGATTTGCCACTGGTACCTCAACCAGGTTTGCACAGTGAATATCAAAGAAAAATCCCATCAGGCTTTCCAGATGGTTGGCTGGGGAAAAAAATGTTGAAATATGCCATAATGCTCTATTCTTCTTAACAAGACTTGCCTTCAGGGGAAACTACCTAACCAGAACCTAACCCGTCAGGGTTTTATCAGAGCCTAACAGACATGGAAGGAGGTCAGTTGGCTCTAGCCTTCCATGTAGGAAAAAGGAAATAGCACTCTCCAGCTCACTTTATCCATCTTGTCCCACATAATGTGGGGGAAAGGAAGAAAAAACTGAGAAACATTTATGAAGCTTATAGTCCAGAGCCATAGGCTTGCTGAAAGAATGGGACCTAATCGTAGGGCTCCAGACCATTTCCCTTTCCTCTATACTCACCACCATATTACTAAAAGCCTATTTACAGCTGTTCCTTTGATCTAGTACATCATGTCTAGCTATTAAGGAAAAATTGCAAGTTATATTAAAAAGCAAAAACACCATTTGAAGAGACAGAGCAAACACCAAAATCAGACAGGGCAGGGATGTTGGAATTATCAAATCAGGAATTTAAAACAATTAGGATTAATTAATATGCTAAGGGCTTTAATAAATAAAGTAGATAGCAAGAACAGATGAGTAATATAAGCAGAGAGATGTAAATATTAGGAAAGAACCAAAGAGAAATGTTACAGAACAAAAAACACTGTAACAGACATGAAGAATGCCTTTGAAGGCTTATTAATATACTGGATATGACTGAAGAAGGAATCTCTTAGCTAGAGTACATATCAATAGAATCCTCAAAAACCAAATAGCAAAAAGAAGAAAGGCTAAACAAAACAAAACAAAACCAAAACAGAATATCCAAGGGCAGTGGATATAAAAGGTGTAACATAGATTTAATGGAAATACCAGAGTATGAAGAAAAAGAGGGAAACAGAAGGAATATATGAAATAGTAATGTTTGCAAGTTTCCTGAAATTAATTTCAGACACCATAACACAGATCCAAGAAGCTCACAGAATACCAAGTAGAAAAATGCAAAAAACAAAACAAAACACAAGAAAAACCCACAAAAAAAACCCCTACACCTAGGTCCATCATCTTTAAACTACAGAATATCAAAGATAAAGAAAAAAAATCTGAAAGAAGCCAGAGTTTGAAAACATATTACCTTTAGATGAACAAAGATAAAAATTACATCTGACTTCTACTTAGAAACCATACAAGCAAGAAGTGAGTGGAATTAGATATTTAAAGTGTTGAAAGAAAAATAAAATACTAACCTAGAATTCTGTATCTTACAAAATTATCCTTCAAAAGTGAAGGCTAAATAAAGACTTTCTCAGACAAACAAAAATCGAAGGAATTTGTTGCCAGTGGACCTGCCTTAAAAGAAATGTTACAATAACTTTTTTAGAGAAAAGGAATGTAACATAGGTCAGAAACACAGATGTATATAAAGAAAAGTAAAGCATCAAAGGAGTATGTAAATGTAAAATTAACACTCATATTTCTTGTTCTTAATTGATCTAACAGATAATAGTTTATTCAAAATAATAATAGCAAAAAATGTATTTCATTTTGTGTTCTTATGTATATACATATATTTATGTATACTTATATATAAGTGAAATATATGGCAGTGATTATACAAGGGATGGTAAGAAAGAATTAGAATTATTATTTTTTTTAATTACATGGTATTCACACTACAAGTGAAATGGTATAGAATTATTTGAAAGTGACTTGGACTAGTTAAATTAAAATATATTGGGCTGGCCGAGCGGCTCTGTTGGTTAAGAGCTAGCTCAAGAATGCGAGGTGAGCTCTGAGCAACTGCCGTTCGATTCCCAGCCCGAGCTGAGCTGCCAACAGGTGGCAGGATGGCTCAGCTAAAAATAAATAAATAAATAAAATAAAATAAAATAAAATAAAATAAAATATATGACACAGGCATTTGCTGAAAAATGCAGTACAGATTCTCAACTTCATGTGATTCAGCATTTTCTCTGAAAGATAAAATGCCCTTGATATAAAGATTACTAATAATATGTCAGGGTATCAATTTCCATACATTAGCCTCATCATATTAACATACTAGTTTATCTATACTATCTTAAACCAACCAACCAACCAACCAAACCTATACTTTTTTTTTTTTTTTTGAAGGCAGTGTCACTGGCCCTCGTATGTGGGACCCGAACTGGGGCCGCTGGCTTCCCAAGCCAGCGCTTAACCACCGGGCCACTTGGCCGGCCCAACAAAACTTATACTTAGCAAAGATTGGAAAGGCAGTATAGAACCTGAATTAAAAACATGTTAGGATTCTGCATGACACGGGTTTTAATTCCAACTTTATGGTTTATCATGTGACATTTTATAGTAATTTAACCTGTTTCTTAGTTTTTATATTTGTCAAATAATTATAACAACATGTTAAAATTGGATGAAAAGCCAGTTCGGTCCCACATACGAGGGCCAGTAACACTGCCCTCAAAAAAAAAAAAAAAAAAAAAAAAGAGAAAAAAATTGGAGGAAAAGCTATATTCCCTATATGTATTTTACATCTCCGTGACTATTTTGTAACTACCAATTTGTACTTCTTAATCCCTTTGTAACAATTATGTATAGTGCCAGGTGGGTACACTTCATACATTATGTAATTGTCTAACCACTATGCTGTACATTTGGAACTTATATAAAATAATACTGAATATCAACTGTAATTTTAAAAAATTGGATGAATGGATTAAACAAAAAAAAATTAAATCCCTGTATAAAGTACTATCATGTTGTTTTAAATGGGGAGCTATCATTCATCTTAAACAAATCAATTTCTTTATTCTTCTTTGAAGAGTATCATAAACCAAAGTTGGCAATCTAAACCGAATAATTAAATTCATATCCATGTTAATTAAAGTGTATGCTATAGGAATTTAAATAGTCAAAGTCTTACTTCTCCCCAAGAAAATATTTTAATACTGTTGTTTCTAAAATTAAACTCTTGTCTGTTGACTTTCTTACTAATAAAACTTTACCAAAAAAAATAAAATAAAATTAGCTTTATGGCCTTATGACAGTGGTCTGTGAAGAATAAAGTCTGATTAAATAAAATTGTATAAATATAATCCATGCACAGTACATGATTCATCAGTCAATTATGGTTTCCTCTTCATATTCTCTCTAATTACTTAGAAAAAAGAAACATGCCAAGTAGTTTCCCCCTTCCCTAACATGCATTCACCAACTCAGACACCCCTAGCACTGCAATACTGCAATTAACTACTGGAATTGCTTGACTCCATTTTAAAACTGATGTAAGTTTTTGACAAAGGTATTTTCTTCATCTTTTTAAATAAGCCTAATGGGGCTTGACATTAAAACTCTGTTGAACAGTATGAAATTCTGTATCATGAAAAGTACCTCCTAAGAAGATGATAGATCGTCTTAATAAAGAATATAATTTTATGTTTTCTCAAAATAACTCATTTCAATTATTTTTCCAGACATAATAACTTTTCAAGCACAGTTATGTATATCTGTATTTGTATGTGTACATACAATATATTTTTGCCCTTATTATTGGTCATGGATTTGTATTTTTTAGACTTATTTTATATATTACTAATATGAATAACAAAATCCATCATTTTTTATTTGAAGCATCAACATAAGCATATTATTTTGATTTCTGTTGGATTTTCAGTGAGTGAAAAATAAAATAATTATCACATAAGCACTAATTACGAAGATTTTGGCTTCTATTATTTCAATTGTTTTAATATATAAATTATAAAATTATTGGAGTTTTGTATTTACTCAGTTTCAAACTTTTACTTCCTCAGTTTAAAAAATATGAAGCATGTCAGTAACCAGAAGGTGAGGTCTGTTCCCATCTAAGTAAAATCAACAAATTGTCTCTGCCTCTGATTTTATCACAAAAGCAACTTAAAATTATGTGGCATTGTTTCCCCCAATTAATTAACACTAATCAATATAAATTTCAAGAAGGGCATAACAAAATGTAATCACATAAACAAAATTTCTTTTGTACACTTACTGCTTCAGTGAAATACCTATTTAGAGCCTATAATAGTATTTAAAAAAATAATGAAAACAAATTCTGTGACAAGTTGATTGTCAACAATACAAAATAAGTAGGCTTTATTTGCTTTAAATTTAGAATAATCTTAAAATATGAGTCAACATTAGGAGAATAATTAATATGTAAAAAAGAAACACCTAAAGAAAAATGTATGAAGTATATTGCTTTTTATCTTTTCATACAAATAACATTTGCTTCTTAAGCATTCACTGGAAAATATATAGAAAAGAGTATGTTTTGTTGGTATCTGGTACTTATGCAAATAATTGAAATAAAAATTTTAAATGAACACAAATGGACTTATACAGATGATTTAATATATTGGCTATAGTTTTATCTTTTTATTTTAAATTATAGTTGACATACAATATTATATTAGTTTCAGGTGTACAAAATAATGAGTCAGCATTTATATACCTTAGACAGTTATCACCTCAATAAATCTACTAGCCATGTTACCGTACATAGTTATAACATTACTGACTCTATTCCCTATGTTGTACATTACATCCCCATGACTTATACCAGGAAGTTCATCCTTCTTTAATCTCCTTCCTCTTTGTCTGCTTTATCTTGATAAATGCCCTGTTTTGTTTTGATACATAGATTCTGATGGTTGTTGGGGTTTTGGCAGTTTCTAATTAGTGAATTATAGATTCATAATAGTCTCATCACTTATGAAAGCAGGATTTATACTCAGATTTACACTTATATTTATGCAGCTTAAATTTTACAGGGAAAACATGATTTACAAAATACATCAGGTATAAACATGAAGAAAGTCTATTATGTGATGTAATTTAATGTAGGCATTTTGACATAGTATGGAAATTATTTTGAGCCTAGAGAAATGAATTCTCAGAGATACTAATGAGCTACAATTAAAACTACTGTTCCACAAGACAGCATCTTCACTAATAGTTAGTTACTGGGGGGCACCTGTTGTGTATATATTGACTCTTCTAGGATTATTCCTGTGATTTATACATATCCACATATCTCTTACATCCAAAACATGTTAACCTCATTTAACATTTAAATGATATTTCTAATTAAGACCTTGGACAAAACCTGTATTTATCAAAGGAAAAAAAAATCACATCTTATTTACAGAGATTATTAGCAATAAGAGATAAATCAAAAAAGGATTCAGGCTTAAGTCTCAGTTAACCAAACACTGTAACCAAACAGAAATCTGAGTTTTAAAAATAACTGAGATTTTATTAATTCATAAAATTTATTCTTACCTGGATTTCCCAAGTAACAGAATAGAAGAAACATGCACTAATCAATATTATTTTACTATATTGATTTTGCAAATAAGGTAAATGTTTAAGAAATTTCACCACATAATACTAAACACATAAATAGTTTAAAGAAGTCAGATGCATTACAAGACTTTTTAGATCATTCCATTTTTAATTAAAATTTAGTTAAACAAAAATATCAGAAAATATCAGAGAAAATTAAACTACTACCCAAACAACTAACTTAATAAATGCAGAAAGTAATTGTATTATGAATGAACACTATTTCTCTTTACCTACCCAAAATAATCATTGCATAATTGATGGACATCAAATACAGTGACCAGTAAAAGGAGAAGAAAAGACAAAGGGCATTAAAACAATTGGGCCGAGAAATATACAATTCTGGTCTCAACAGAAATGTAATACACTTACTCCTTCACACACTTCTGACCTTTTGAAATGTCAAGACATTGAAAAAATACTGCTATCAATTTCTTCTTTTAAAATTACATTATTCAAGAATGTGCAAATTTGTCCAAAGATGAATCTGTAATAAAAAGTTATCTTTTCTTAGTTGGTAGACAGTCAATCAATAACTGATGAACTAGGAGGATTCCTTGAAATAATTTATTAGGACTTAAAGTTTCATACCATTGTAGAAAATGTAGCACAAATTGGTTTTGTTTGGTTAGATGAAACTCTAAATGACACTATGGGACTTTTATCTTTAGGAAAAGCTTTCTCTCTCTCTCTCTCTCTCTCTCTCTCTCTCTCTCTGGTTTCTTTTGATCTGATAATCTACCCTCTCCATTTTTTTTTTTTTTTTTAGCTGAACCATCCTGCCACCTGTTGGCAGCTCAACAGCAATTCAGCTTGGGCTGGCATCAAACCGCTGTTGCTCAGAGCTCAGCTCGCACTCTTGAGCAAGCTATTAACCAACTGAGCCACTCGGCTGGCCCTACCCTCTCCATTTTTGACATCTTATTTTGAAAGAAAAATAACCTACAAGGAAGTATTGGAAATATCAAATTATATTACAGCAATATATATCCATTTGTGTTTATCACAATATAAGAAATTGATATGTTTGTGCAGTAAAATTTTCAATTAAGTTCTTTGAGTTTGAACTAGAAAACATTCTTGTTTCCTTGCAAATAAATATCCTGTCAAAATCTAAATTTTATGTAAAAACAGGAGTTGATGAAAGAGAGAAGTTATTATATCTATTCACAATTGTTCTATAAAATAGGAATACTGATGCATGTTTTGGTGTTACTGATATATCACAGACTTGACTAGAACTGTTGCGTCCTGCACAACAGGGCCGTAGGAGTTTGGAAGGAACGACGAAAGATTGAGAAACAGAAAAATAAAGAGAGAGAGACAAGTAAAAGAGAAAAAGCAGTGCTAGCCAGGGAACTCAAAGCCTCTTGGACTAAGAGCCCTGAATCAGGCTTGACTGTGGCTTTTATTGGGATACATACAAGGAAGTATCCCTGGACTGTAAGTCTCATACATCATACCAGAGAACTTAGCTCAGAGTCAAATCACCCCATGGCCTGCAGGCTGCCTTTACCAAAAGTCCTATGATATGTACATGCACCTCCTAAGGGACAGAAACTTCTCATGCCGAGACTCACTGATAAGAATGCACGGAGGACAGATGTTATCACATTTTTAAGGTCATTTCACAGGCATGCTGTCAGCACCTGAGACAAGGGGTCTTTGTCCATTTTCCCCAACTCTGTGATTTCTCCTATGGTACCCCTGTGACTGTGTCTGACTTGGGTTGCCCTTCTCATGAAGGATCTTACCCCTCATTGACTAACCAGCCATCTTCTGGGGCCAAACAGGAAGATAGGGTAGGCATGATGTTGAAGTAATGTCTCAATGAGGATCTTTTGTTATGGGAAGGTGCATGGGGTCAGGCGGCTAGACTGCTGTATGACCACATAGAACCTTGCACTGGAATCTCATATTAATTTAGCTTAACTTAAAGGAAAACATATATTTTGTTTTGAAATAAGAGATGAAATCAAAAAAGAAGTGCAGTGTGGCAAATTCAGCTATTAGTGATCCTATAAGTTCCCTGAAACTATTAACCTAAAAAAGCAGCATATTTTCAGAACTAAAGTAATATTTGAGTATATTGCAATTCCCGATGTATTACCTATGTATAGATGCCAGTAGATAAATAAACTTTGCAGAAAATATACTCTAGTGTGCCCCCCCCCATGATCTGCCTGCCTCCTGATGTTCAAATCATAATGTAATCCACCCTTCTTGAGTGTGGGTGGGACCTGTGACTTGTTTCTAATCAAAAAAACTTGGCAAAAGTGATGCACTGTCACTCCTCAAGTTACGTTACATTATATAAATATACTATTTTTACAGCAGACTTGCTGGCTTGTTGAAGAAAGTGGCCATGCTGGGAAAGCCCACCTGACAAGGAACTGTGGGCAGCCTCTAGAATCTGAGGGCAACTTCCTGTCAATGGCCACAGGAATGTGAGGTTCTTAATCCTACAAAAACAAGCAAATGAATTCTGATGACAACCTGAGTGAGATAGGAAGTGAGATTTCCCAACTGATACCTTGATTGCATCCTGTGAGACACTAAGGAGAGGACCTGGTAAACCATGCCCAGATTCCTGACCCAAAAAAATTGTGAGCTAATAAATGCTCATTGTATTTAGTTGCTAAGTAGGTGGTAACTTGTTCAGAACTAATATAAAACTAATGTAAAAACAATAAAATAATTATTCAAAATTTTAATAATGCTGTTCTTTGGCGAACTACTGAGCAACTTTGTGCTACTGTTTTCTGAAAAGAATTAAGCATTTTACTCACTTGCCAAAATAGCATTAATAGATTTCAGTCTAATGCTGATTTACACAAATATCTATACTACATGGCCATAAATAAATGTCACAGAGTCACTCCTAACCAAACTCTTCTGCTACAATATACCTTCTATTTAGCACCTTCTTTAATACATAGGAGAAAAGACTGAGTAACTTCTTTTCATAAAAACTTAAGCTTCATTAGGATAGCAGTATATGCTGTACTTTTCAATATTATGGTATATTTTTCTTTATTAACTCAGGATTTAACTAGCTATTTCTGAAATTCAGCCTGTGATTATAGAAAGATCACTAAAGAGAAAAATAAATATCTGTTATCACTACTTTAATTTTTAAAGGCAGTGCTCAAAAAAAGATGCAGTTTTAAAAGTAAAGATGTTTAAATTAGTTTGGGATCATTCTTTCCATCATGCCATTTGCTTATTATAACTAGCATAAATGACCATCCAGAAGGACTTCCAGATTTTCTGAATGTAGCATATTGAATTGTCCTTCCAAAATCATTCTTCTAGTGGGGAATGCATGTTATAGAAACTGAAAGGTTTTTTTTATTTTATTTCTCTTTCTCTACTTAAAGGCTAAATTAAAAAAACAAAACAAAACAAAACAAAAAACCTGACTGAAAACAGAACTAGATGAAAACAGAAAAATCAGTAGCTCTGAAACATAAGGTTTTCTTAAACACATTAGAGACCTATAAGAATGTGACCATACCATCATCTTCCAAAACATAATTTCCATAGACTTTAGCTAAGGGTGTTGCTTGCTTTTTTTTTTTTCCTATTGTATTATTGAGTTTGTTTCCAAAATACCAAAGAGATCTTAATTTGCTTCATTGTGCCCACCTTTTTTTTCCCTAAATATCCTTCTTTGTTATTAAATTAATACATTTATTTGAATGTTTGGGAAGGCAAGAGCATCAATCTGAATATCACCCCTACCTTCAATCACTATACCTTTATTCTCAGTATAGATGTGCCAGGATATAGGCATCACTCCAGGATTTACTGCCCCACATAAATGGGTTTGTTATAACCATGTAATTGCACTCAGAAAAAAAAAATCAAACAAGTATAAAATATTATTCACTTGTGTTTTATGAACCAAGGAAGAAATTATGAGAAAAAAACCCTCTTTATTTATAATTAGATAGACATGGGTTGAATCACCACTTACAACCATAATAATTGTGTTACTTTGAAAACTAATTTGTCACTGTTACCTCTCTTACCATATTTTTTGTGAAGTTTAAATAACAAAATCATAAAGCCCATATAAAATTGCTGTATGCATTATAAATTATCATTATTTTATATAACATATACATATAAGTTGTGTATCATAGAAATGGAAAACTCTGCCACACATTTATAGGATCAATTCAATGTCCTTCTTTCATTACTTGTGGCTCCATCATCCCCATTCTCACAGACTATTTCTAACCAGGTCTATACCAGTTATAGAATTTGGATGACTTTTTGAATATCTTTTTCCGTTTCCAAACTACAAACATAGTATAAGCAAGAGGTGCCTCAATTATTTCCCTAAAGTCTATATATTCCCTTTCCTTTTTCTTATTGCACAGTGGCAACCAAACTACTCATTATAATCAATGCCAATTATCCCCATCAATTTGGTAACTCCACCCTTAGCTGATCTACCAGTAAGACTAACCTAAAGTGACGAGGACATCATTTTCATTTTAACTTCAGAAGAAAGTCTAGTGTGTCTTCTGATAAGTGCTCTCTGATCCCTTCAGGAAACAGTACTGATACAGAATAGGTTAAGCATGGATGAACAGGGAAAACAAATTCCAGAAGTGGATTATTAGAAATAATGTTGAGAAGAGCCAGTCTTGCTACCATCCCTTATTTCCCAGACTTTGTATTTTAGTTTGGAGAATAGATTATATATTGGGTTGTCAGGAAAGTCATGACATATTTTGTCTCTTTTCAAAGGTAATTTACTTATATAAGAACAAAGATCAATCAATGATATATTGCCCATTTTGTTTGATAAACTTTTGCCATCTTTCAGTGAGCTTCATAATTCCTCATTCATAGAAAGACCTGTCTTTATATGAGAAAAACTGAACAAGGTGTTGAGTTAAAGCCTCAGCTGAATTGAACGTTATACCATGCAAGGAGTTTTGAAGAGAGTGAAACAAATGGAA
Organism: Aselliscus stoliczkanus; assembly: GCA_033961575.1. Lineage (NCBI taxonomy): Eukaryota > Metazoa > Chordata > Mammalia > Chiroptera > Hipposideridae > Aselliscus > Aselliscus stoliczkanus. The sequence continues at coordinate 69,488,374 of CM066737.1, read as the reverse complement.
GCCTGATGGTGCAAGGTCAGGCAAGTATGGTGGGTGTGGCAACACATTCCATCTAAGCTCCAATAATTTTTGATGGCTGATCAAACTTGTGTTTGTTCTCCCATTATCACAGTGGAACACAACTCCTTTACAATTAACAAGCTCTGGACCTTTCTGGATGATGGATTCATTCAAACTGTTCAATTGCTGACAGTACACATTCTAATTGATTGATTGGTTTCTTGGTAGGAGCTCGAAAAACATGACACCTTTAAAATCCCACCACACTGAGAGCATAACCTTCCTCTGATGTATGTCTGCTTTCGATGTCGTTTGAGGCACATAATCACGTCAGAACCAAGATAGTTTGTGCACCACATTATTATAAACAATCCACTTCTCATCACCAGTTATCAGTCACTTCAAAAAGGATCATTTTCCACATGTTTAATGAGCATATTGCAGATGTTTATACTCGCCGTCAAATGAACTTCTTTGAGGTCATGCAGAACCCAAATATCGAGCTTGCTTCCCTGTCCCAGCTTCTTCAGGTGGTTGTGAGCACTTGAATGATGGATGTTCAATGTTTCTGCAATCTCTCATGTCATGTAACGTGGGTTGGGCTTGATCAATGCCTTTATTTTGTCGTCATCAACCTTGGTGAGCCTGCCTGACCGAGGAGCATCACTGAGATCAATATCACCAGCATGGAATTTCATGAACCATTGTTGGCACTGACGTTTTTGTAGAGCATTGTCACCATAAACTTTGTGCAACTTTTCACAAGCCTGATGTGCGTTTTTCCCTTTATGAAGTAAAACAGTAAAATAGGCAAAAATGCACAGTTTGGTATTCCATCTTCAACTTGTAAAATCTCCAAAACTCCACCAAATCGCTCAATTTTTTTTTAGAAGGAAACTAGAACTGTCATCTGTCAAATGACATAGCAATAACGTAGATTTGAATGACTCTAGTACTTCCAAAAATGAACAAGTGCCATTTCTTGCAAACATGCATCATGACTTTTCAGACAACCCAATATTTTAGGCTTTCGTTCAGTGTATCTATCACATTCTGGGGGACAGTACACCAAATCTAAAGGGTATTGTCCCAAAGCTGTCAACTTAGCTGAGCTTTTAATAGGCCACTCCATTATTTTACTTAGCTTTCTGTGTCAGGTAATATAATATACTGTAGGACCAGAGATTCCCATGGCCATATGCCATTTGTTGCACTTCCTTTTCCTAAAAATAGGTCCCTTGGTCTGAGGCAACGTTATAGAGGATTGGTATAGGGCTTTCAGCTGATAGTGCTCATTGAGGCAACACAGACAGGAAAAGCTAAGCCATATTCCAAGTAGGTATCGAATACCTATAAGGATGAATCACTCCCCACTCCAAGGTCGAATACATGTGATGTAATCAACCATCTTTCAAGTAGCTTTCTGGTTTTCTTGAGGGATATTGCCATAACAATTATTCACTTTTGATCTCTATTGCTGGCAGGTTTGGCATTTTGTTGTCTTACAGCTGCCAACCTGTTTGCCCTCTTCCCTCCCCCCCACGCGCTAGCCCAATGTCAAAAATGACACGATAAGGAAGTGTCTCGAAAAACCAGGACCCTGTGGAATTATATCAGTAAAGCTTCCATAAGGGATTATCCCTGAATCCTGGGACCTGGTGGAATGATATCAGGCTATCTCCCTTCTTGGATGGTTGTATTACCTTGGCACCATCCCCTGGGGTGAAGCTTGTGTGTGTGAAGACACAGTACACACTGGAATGCAATAGGGAGTTTGGGGAGTTATGAGCTAGCAGGCACGTAAATAACAGACCTTGGAGAAAGTAAATATCTCTTCTTTGGATGTTTCTCAATAAAAGCTTTGCCTCGCCTGATTCGGGATTGGAGTCCTTGAGATTGAAGGTTCCTTGGCTCCACTTGCACGATAATCTTGACTCTTGTCTTTATTAACCCTTCACCACCCTCCTGAATTTCACTGCTCTTTGTCATGCAGGATGCAACATTTGGCACCCTAACATGGGGCTTGAGAGAACGAAGGTAAACTAAGAGTCGAAATTAAACTGATAATCAAGGCAAAGGGCCCGGGAGGCACTGCAGCAACTACTGAGAGGAAGTAGGGAAGATCCCACGAATTTTAACCAAGGTAAAAGGGAATTTAACAAATTCTGGGTGTAAAGGAGTGAATGTGTGCGTGTTTGTCTGTGGTTCCACAGATTAAGCAACGGAACTTGAGTGGGCCTTAGTCTGAGGTTCCTTGATCACTTCGTAAGGCAGAACGGTGATTTGACAATCAAGTCTGGGATTTATACGGATACACTTTAAGCCAAGATTGATCTTAAATTCCCGTGAGGGAAGTGGCCAGATGGGCATCTGAATGAACTTTGAATGAAATCTCTCTCTATCTCTTTACTAACAGAATGGGAAGTGCTTATAGTCAATACACACCTTATATCTGCTTACTTAAACAGCTTCTTAAAGCTGGAGGAGTCAAAATTTCAGATCAAAAATTAGAGGAACTTTTGAGGACTTTGGGTAAAACGGTGGAATAGACAGACGCTGTGCTAACTACCTCCCAGGATCACACCAAAATTACAAACAAATTATACAGCATTCAACCCTGGAGGTCCCCGGAACACTAGATGAACAGAACCACTAAACAAAGAACTTAAAGAGGAGGCCACATTGGGTCTGATAGGACGGGCAGAGACGAGAGAGGGCAAACCCCGTGAGGGAAGTCCCAACTGTGCAGAGGCTTCTCCGGTTGGGGGAGAGACCCTCCGGCCGCACACCAAGCTCACCAGCCCAGAGTTCCTTTGCCGGGAAGAGAAGTTCCAAGATAGCTGGCAGTAAATTAGTGAGGACTCTCTTTGCTCAGCTCGGTGAGGCTAAGAGCGGCTAGAGAATCAGTGGGGCCAGCGCACGGGCTTGCTCGTTGGTGAGCACTTACCTGGTTCCTGGTGGAGGGAGTGGCTGTGTGAGCTGGGCCCAGGAGCCTGCGGGGATGGACTGAACTGAGCACCTTTGGTACAAAAGCTGGAGGTTTTTGGACTATTGTTCCCGTGGTGTGGAGCTTGCATGTGAGTGGTGTAAGGAGGGTGCCATTTTGTCAGGGTTGGGCCCTCCCATAGTGGATCAGGTCCGGGACCTCATTGGGCTGGTAGAATTGGCGCAGAAGTGTGTGTGCGCACGCATGTGACCTTGGATGCCCACCCTCTGCCTGGCTTATACTGCATTGCCAGGGAAAGGCTGGGCGGGTGCCCTCTGGCTCCAACAGGCTGCTCACTGAGACCCAGGAGTACGTGAGCCGCCTTGAATCCCCACCCTTCACACAGCTTGTGCTGCGTTGCCAGGGGAACGCCTGGTGGGCGTGCTCCAGCTCCAACAGGCTGTGAGACATGGGAGTGCGCATGCCACCTCGGGTCCCCACTCTCTGCACTGCATGTGCAGAGTTGCCAGGCTGGTGATTGGTTGTCGGGCTGCTCAGCCTGATCTGCTAGGGGCTGATTGGGACAGGCTGAGACTGGGAGTTTTCCTGAGAGTGTTGGACCGTGAGCTGTGTGCCTGCGTGATCCAGCCAGGGCTCTCCTGGTGATCTATCCAATGCATCAAAGCACTCCCAGAGCAACAGCCAGAATGGGGAAACAAAGAAGCATGTCACAAGTAAAAGATCAGAAGAAACCTCTAGAAATGGAACCAAATGAAACAGAGGGAGCCAACCTTTCAGAGACAGAGTTTAGAACACTGATGATAAGAATGTTTAAGGAACTTAGTGAGGACATAAAGAAGAATAGGGAAACCATAAAAAACAACCTGTTAGAACTAAGGAATACAATAACTGAAATGAAGAACACACTCAAAGGAATCACCAGTAGAGTAGATGAAGCAGAGGAGTGGATCAGCGATTTGGAAGACAAAATAGCAGAAATCACCCAGTTTGCACAACAAAAAGGCCAAAGAATAAAAAAGAATGAAAATAGTTTAAGAGCCCTATGGGACAAGATGAAGCACAACCATCTTTGACTCATAGGAATACCAGAGGGAGAAGAGAAGAAGCAAGGGGTCGATAATGTATTTGAAAAAATAATGACTGAAAACTTCCCTACCCTGGTGAAGGAAATCAACATACATGCCCAGGAAGTGCAGAGGGTTCCAAACAAGCTGAACCCAAACAGGTCCACACCAAGACACATCATAGTTAAAATGGCAAAGGTTAAAGACAGAGACAGAATCCTAGAGGCAGCAAGAGAAAGACAGCAGGTTACATACAAAGGAACTCCTGTTAAACTAACAGCTGACCTGTCTATGGAAACTCTGCAGGCCAGAAGGGAGTGGCAGGAGATATTCCATGTGACACAAAATAAAGGCCTACAATCAAGATTGCTCTACCCAGCACGGCTATCACTTAAAATTGGAGAAATGAAGAGCTTCTCAGAAAAGAATAAGCTTAAGGAATTCATTACCACCAAGCCAGCATTGCAAGAAATGTTAAAAGGGCTTCTTTTAAACCAAAGAAAGGGGTAAACAAGCTAGCTCAGGAAGACCAGGAATACGAATAACAAAATGGCAGTCCATATGCACCTATCAATAATCATTTTAAATGTGAATGGGCTAAATGCTCCAATCAAGAGACAGAGAGTGGCTGAGTGGATAAGAAAATAGGACCCATGTATATGCTGTTTACAGATGGAATAAGATATTTCATGCAAATGGAAATGAGAAAAAAAAAAGCTGGAGTACCAATACTTACTTTGGACAAAATAGACTTTAAAATGACTACAATAAAAGACAAAGAAGGGCACTATAACCCTAATAAACATCTATGTTCCCAACATAGGAACTCCTAATTACATATAACAGATTTTGACAGATATAAAGTCAGAGATCAACAGTAACACTATCATAGTAGGGGACTTCAACAGCACATTGTCACCAATGGACAGACACTTTATACAGAAAATCAACACAGAAAGAGGGGCTTTAAATGACACTTTAGACCAGCTGGACTTCATTGATATTTTTAGAACATTTCACCCTGAAAAAACACAATATACATTCTTCTCAAGTACACATGGGACATTTTCCAAGATAGACAACATTAGGCCACAAAACAAGGCTCAGTAAATTTAGGAAGATTGAAGTCATATCAAGCAGATATAAAGGAAAAACTGATGGTTGCTGGCTGGGAGAGAGTGGGGATGAGGGAGAGGGGGAAGATTTTGGACAGCGTATGTGGGTGACTACAATGTTGCCGCAGGGATATGGGGGCAGTTCTGGGAATGTAACTGATAATGTTGTGAAGAGACTATTATGTTAAGTGAAATAAATCAGCCGGAGAAAGACAAGTACCATATGACCTCACTTATATGTGGAATCTGAAAAACTAAATGAATGATCAAAGTAAACAGACTCATAGATATAGAGAAAAAACTGAGTGTTGCTAGTTGGGAGGGGTTGGGGATAAGGGAGAATGGAAAGGGATTAGACAGCATAAATAGACAACTACAATATTGCCACAGAGATATGAAACACAGTTTGAGGAATATAATAATGTTTTAAAAATTTTGTGGCGTGTCAGATAGTCACATGTCTTGTTAGGGAGACCACTTCATGGATGGAGTAGAGGCTTGATCACTGCACTGTATGCCTGAAGCTGATGTTGTATAATATTGTATGCCAACTGTAACTGAATATATAGATGGTCATGGGATGTGGAGTATACTTTGGAAGTGAGTCAAAGGAATTGTAATAGATATGTATGATATGGGGGGAGGAGTGGGGTGGCGAGTTGGGGGAGAGGGGTTTTCACTTTGGGGGATAAAGAGTATAACTATTGCATTGTGTTGTACTCCTGAAACTAATAAAAAGAAAAGGGGAAAAAAAATTAGAGGAACTTTTAAAAATAATTGAAATTGGTTGTCTTTGTTCCCAAATTTAGGGACATTAGATTTAAAGACTTGGGAGAGAATAGGTCCGGTACTACATGGGTTATACCATGAAGGAGCTCAGCTCCCAGTTAGCATTTGGACTACTTGGCAACTCATTTGGTCAGTTTTACAACCTTTGCAGACTGACATGGAGGATGAAGGGGAAGAGAACGATTCAGATTTCAGAGATAAAAAGGAGGAAATAGAGGAAAAAGGGGAAGGGTCTTTAGAGGCCCCTACCATTGTTCCCAAATCTTTATATCAATCTTTAAAAGACTGCTGCCTACCCTCAGCTCCATGCAATTTGCCTCCACCACTGCCTCTTACATTCACGGCATGGAAGTCGAATCTCCCCTCCCTCCGGAAAGCAGCAAGAAAGAGTAGCCCTTTCTTTCCTCTGCCCACTCATCAACCCCTCCTCCTGGAGGCTTCTGTGCACAGCTTTCGGCAGTAAAAAGGTCCTTATAGGAGTTGCCATGGCTTCCTTCTTCTATGGAATGGGAATGGGAAGTACCTTTAAGACCAACAAAGCGGGTTAACTCTTCTACTACCACATGTCCACTTCCCCCTCCTCCCAGGAGAATAGGGAGGAAAAAAAAAAAAAAAAAAAAGAAAAACTGGAAGATTTAAAAGTATGGGCAGGTATTTTTCTAGCAAAAAAGACTTCAGGAATTCGTCCTGTTTGCCAAATCAAAATGCAAGACAAAAGATTTAAAGGTCTATTAGACACAGGAGCTGATGTTTCTATAATTAGTTCTCAGAAATGGCCAAAGAATTGGAAAGTATAAAAACCAGACATTAACATTGTGGGGGTGGGGCCAGCTTCAGGCTTGCGCCAGAGTGCTTGCATTCTCCCCAACCTCAGACCTGAGGGACAAAATAGATTTTTATACTCCTATATTGCCAATGTTCCAGTTAATTTTGGGGGTTGAGATTTGCTTACCCAATGGGAGGCAGAAATATGGATACCTCTGGACCACATAGTCCTCAAAGTAAAAAACTGATGAGTCAAATGCGGTATCAGCCAGGAAAAGGATTAGGAAAATTTAATCAGAGAATTACTCAGCCTATCCAGCCCTCTTCTCAACAAGGACAGGTGTGGCTGGGCTTTCAAACTGAAACTGAACAATCTTTTTATAGGGGCCACTGTTGCTGAGCTGTGGACTAATAATAAGCCTCTCTGGATTGAACAGTGACCCCTCTCTCAGGAAAAAATGGAGGCATTAACAGAATTAGTACAAATTCAGTAAGAACAAAATCATATAAAATTTTTTACAAGTCCCTGGAACTCTCCAGTGTTTGTGATTAAAAAAAAAAGTCAGAAAAATGGACATTACTCATGTCTCCTCTTTTGGAAAATTATCATTTGTTCAATATGACTATAGACACAGCTTCTTGCTTCCTTGTTGCGACTACCCAGACAGGAAAAACTGCTACACGTTCCTGTCAACATTTGCTAGTTTGATTTTCTATTATGGGATAGCCACAAAGTATTTAGACAGACAATGGCCCTGTATATACCAGTGCAAAATTTGCTCAATTTTGTGATGTTTGGAAAATTACTCATATCACTGACATCCCGTACAATCCACAGGGCCAAGCCATGGTCAAACGGGCCAATTCAACCTTGAAAAAACAATTATTAAAACAAAAAAAAGAGGAGACAGCAAGGAACCCCCACAGATACAATTAGCAAGAGCCATGCTTACTTTAAATTTTTTAAATTCCTCTGGTTCAGGCAATAAACCCCAGTTTGGGTGTACTGCTGCACAAAGACACTTTAATAGTCTCCAAAGCCTGAAACCATTGGAAAATGTCCCCATCTGGTGGAAGGATATCCAAACCAATCAATGGCATTTAGGAACTTTATTAACATGGAGATGAGGTTTTTCTTGTATTTCTCCAGGTCCCGAAAAACAGCATTTTTGGGCACCTGGCAGGTGTGCCAAACCTTATCATGAGTGACAGCTCATGGAAGAGAAGATTCACATGGATCATAGGTAATTCCCAGAGTGGGGGTGGGGGGAATGACACCTTTAGAGATATGTCTATGATTTCTGGAAAGGGATTTAAAGTACAGGAGGCAAGCACTAAAGGCTTCCCTTCCCCTATTCCTCCGTGTACCTGAAAGTAACTGGATTGATGGACAGTCCCATATTCATTGGGAAGAGTGTTGAGGTAACATAGATCGGGTGTTACTTAATGATTCCTGTGGAATAGTAATAGACCGGGCCCCCATGGAGCTGCAGTCCGTAACTGCACCTGATTTAATTGCTCCAATGATCAATTTCTAAGGTGGCGGGTACGCACTCATCACTTCTCTCATTTTATTGATGTTCCATCCTATTCCTCTATAACCTGGATGAATGGAGCCCTTGCTCTGCCTCAATTAAGAATGATTAAGCCCATTAGAGGCCCATTTCAAAAACCTTATGGAAAATAGCCTTAAGCCTTGGACAAAATAAAATTTGGAAAGGAAACCTTACTAAAAATAATAACAAGAAATATACTTTTCAATTTGAGGAAACAAAAACAGTTTATTTACAGACATGTCTTAAAATTCCTTTTGTATTTTTGGTAGGAACTATAACAGTTAATCAAAAGGCAAATTAGTTGAATGTCTTCAATGCCATCTATATAAATGCATTAGTTGTTCAATTTATGATGCCTCCCATGAACGAGTTATGATACTAAGAAGAAGACGTGTATTATGGCTCCCCTCAAAGCTCCTAGAGTGTAGGAAGGTTCTCTAACTGTTCATACTGTTTTACAATTGCTTCATAAGATTTTACATAAAACTAAAAGATTTATTGGACTTCTAATTACAACAATCATGGAAATTATAGCTATAACTATTGTGGCTGTTGTTTCTGGAGTTGCTCTACGTCAAACAATAGAAACAACTCAATTTGTACAGTAATGGAACAAAAATAGCAGTAAGTCCTAGAATCAACAAGTAAAAATTCATCAAGAAATTAATAGATTAGCTGATTTAGAGACAACTGTTGTTTTTCTCGGAGACCAAATAGAAAATCTCCAAACTATGATTACTTTAAAATGTGATTGGAATATTTCTATTTACTGTATAACTCCTTTTTCTTATAATCATACATGTACTCCTTGGTTGGAGGTACAAACCTATCTTTTGGGCCATGCTCCCAATCTCACTGTTGATACCCTACAGCGGCAGCAAGAAGTGGATCAAATGTCTGCTGTCAACTTACAGCTCCTCCCTGGGGAGGAAGTGCTTTCCACAGATTCAGATGAACTCTGGTTTAAATCCCCTTACTTGGGAGAGAAACCTCAGTAGAGGCTTTGCTGGTGCAGTAGCACTCCTATTAATTATTCTTCTTTTGTTTTGTTTAGTCCCCAGATATGGACAACTAGCCCTCCAATGGGCCTTAAAGGAAGAAACTGCCAAGTCTGTGTATCTCCTGCTGCAAAAACAGAGAGGGGGAGATGTTGCCTTACAGCTGCAAACCTTCCCTTCTCCCCTCCGTGCCTGCCCCGTGTCAAAAATGACACGATAAGGAAGTGTCTCGGAAAACCAGGACCCGGTGGAATGATATCGGTAAAGCTTCCTTAAGGGACTATCCTGGAATGCTGGGGTCGGTGGAATGATATCAGGCTATCTCCCTTATCAGATGGTTTTATTACCTTGGTGCCATCCCCTGGGGTTAAACGTGTGTGTGTAAAGGCACAGTACATGCTGAAGTGCAATGGAGAGTCTCAGAGAGATAGCCAGCAGGCATATAAGTCACAGACCTTGGAGAAAGTAAATATCTCTTCCTTTGATGTTCCTCAATAAAAGCTTTGCCTCAGCCTGATTCGAGACCTTAGTCCTTGGCCTTCGAGATTGAAGGTCTCTTGGCCCCCCTTGCACCACAATCTTGGCTCCTGTCCTTATTAACCCTTCACTGCCTTTCCCGAGTTTCACTGCTCTTTGTCAGGTGGGACGCGACAACATTCAATAGTAGCAAAATCTGTCAGGCTTACAGAGAGGGAAACAAAACTGTTTGGCCACGTATAGCCTCTATTCCTTTGAAGATTAGCAGAATATGCCACTCCAAAATCTGTTGTTTGAGCATAAGTGTTATTTTGAGCTGAATGGAACTGAGAAGAAGCAGATACAAGAGGAGATTTTTGCTCTCCACTTATTTGCCTAAAACCAAGATATAAATATTAAATGGTGTCCTGTCATCACACTGCCTGCCTGTCTGCCCTCATGCACTTTTCCATAAAGACAGATCATTACTTCAATATTATGCTTACTTTATGTTTCCCTACTTGGCCCCAAATGATGGCTGGTTAGTTAATGACGGGTAAGATTCCTCAAGGGAAGCACAACCTAAGCCAGGCACAGCTGCAGGGAGCCATAGGAGGAATCATGGAGTAGAGAAGAAGGGCATAGACCCCTTGCTTCAGGTTCTGGCATCCTGCATGTGAAATGACCTATTGATGTGATAATATCTGTCCTCTGTGCATTCTTATCAGCAAGCCTTGGCAGAGGAAGTTTCTGTCTCTTAAGAGGTGCATGACAATACATTCGGTAATGACAGCTTGCAGACATGGGAGATTAGGCCCTGAGCTAAATTCTTGGGTGTGAGACGCACAGACCATGGAAGCTACATTGATCTTTTCTTATTTGTAAGACATTAAAAGGAGCAGTCAGGCCCGATTCAGGGCTTTCAGTCCACGAGGCTGAAGTCCCCTGGCCCCAACTGCATTTTTATCTTATGTGTGTCTTTCTATTCTTAACCTTTTGCTGTCCCTTCTCCATTTCCACTGCTCTTTCGTGCTGGATGTGACAGTGTCCCATCTCCCTTTTCTACCTGGAGGAATAAAAAGTTAATTACCAGAGCAAACTTGAGATGTTATCATCCTGTAGCCTTTGTCTCTGTCCTTGGATGCCTAAAATTGCTTTTCTTTATCCTGTGTCTTCTTTACAAACTTATTGTTCTTTGTTGAAAATGCAGGGGTGGCTGGTTAGCTCAGTTGGTTAGAGTGCAGTGCTCATAAACCAAGGTTGCTGGTTCGATCCCCACATGGGCCACCGAGTTGTGCCCTCCACAACTAGATTGAAACAACTACTTTACTTGGAGCTGATGGGTCTTGGAAAAACACACTGTTACCCAATAAAATTAAAAAAAACAAAGAAAGAAAGGAAGAAAGAAAGAGAGAGAGAGAGAGAGAGAGAGAGAGAGAGAGAGAGAGAGAGAAGAAAGAAAGAAAGAAAGAAAGAAAGAAAGAAAGAAAGAAAGAAAGAAAGAAAGAGAAAATGCTATGTATGTCAGAATTCTAAGCCACTTCCTTGAGTTAACTCATTTTTCCCTGGTTATCTCCTATGTATACATGGGGTATACTGTGTTAATAAGCTTCTGTTTGTATTTCTCCTGTTAACCTGTCTTTCATTAAAAGGTCTCAGCCAAGAACTTAGAAGGGTAAAAGGAGTTTCTTATTTCCTTTCCTATGCATTTCACCATGTCCATTGTGTTCATGGATTTACAATGCAAGCATTAGGGTGGCCAAGGACAGTGGCTGGCTAAACTGCATTTAAAAAGGCATGGTTCCAACTAAGCCTCCTTGGCAGTAAATGCTCTGATGAATATTACAATAAGACACTAACGGGCATCCAGTCAAGATGGCAGAGTAGGTAAATGCTTTGATTACCTCCTCTCACATCCATATCAAAATTATAACTAAAATACAGAATAACCATCACTGAGAATTGCCTGAAGTCTAGCTGAACTGAAGGTCTACAACTAAGGACATATAGAAGAAGCCACGTGGAGACTGATAGGATGGGCAGAGACGTGGAACAGGGTGCTTCAGGGTTTCAGTGCCAGAAAGGGAAGACTCCACAACTTCTGGCTGTGAAAAACAGCAGAGATCAAGGCTAAGTAGACAGAACATTGCTGTATTCCTAGGCTTTCCTCATAAAGGGCTTATACACTGACTTACTTACTGATGGAGCCAGTCATTCTGAGCTCCGGTGCTGGGACAGCAGCTTAAAAGATGCCAGGGATGGACCAGCTGAGTGGCTCAGTTGGTTAAGAGTGTGAGCTCTGAGCAACAGGGTCGCTAGCTCAATTCCCACATAGGCCGGTGAGCTGAGATGCTGCTGAGCTGCCAACAGGTGGCAGGATGGCTCAGCTGGTGAGAGCATGTGCTCCTAATAACAAGGTTGCCGGTTCAACTCCCACATGAGATGGTGGGCTGCATCCCCCTGCAACTAAGAATGAACACAGCACCTTGAGCTGAGCAGCCGTGAGCTGCCAATAGGTGGCCGGATTGCCAACTGGACTTGGAGCTGCGCTAACTTCTACCTCCACACCTAAGATTGAAGGACAACAACTTGGCTGTTCGCCTTCCCCAATTCCCCTCCCCCAATTGCCCAATAAAATCTTTAAAAAAAAGTGCCAGGGATATAAAGGGAGGAACTGAGTTGTCTGACCTCAGGGTGAAAGCTGGAAGGACAACTTCCTCTCAGACAGAGGAGCTGGCAAAAGCCATTGTTTCTTTGTTGAGCCTTCCCCCAATCCAGCATGCAAATGCAGGCAGTCATCATATTTGAGTCTCCATCAACCTAGCTAACACCATTCATTTGCCCCAATTCTCTGAGAATCTGCCCCACCCAACTTTCAGGAACACATAAGCCATTTTCAGTGGCTTTTCTGCATAAACAGCTTGTCTTGTCTCTTGCTGCAGACTTTCTTAAAATCTCTCAAAGGGTCACAACAAGGAGCATCTTGCTTTGGCATGTCCTTTACCTCTGACTCAGCAGCCCTAAGCCCAGTACCAGTGACAGCCAGCCTTGGTTCATGGCTTGGCCTCTTGAGGTACCTTCAAGTACAGGACAAGTGGCAGCCATCTGTGGATTTCTTTGTGGCTCATTCCAGGTAGTCCCAGGCAGGGCAAAGGCTGAGGCTGATTGTAACCTGCAGTAGGGTCCCTCCCAGGAGGCCCCAGGACTGGCATGCTTGGTGGCCAGGTTTTGACTCAGTTAGAGCAACACCCAGCTGTCTCCAGGAATGACACACCCAAAGGACAGAATGGACAGGTGCCAGAATCCTGTTGAAGCAAATTCTACTCCATAGTGTCAGCCCCTGCACAAGAGCTCCTCCAGTGTAATCAAAGACAGTCCTGACAACCAATCAGCCTAGGGATCAATCCCTGCCACTGATATGTAAACCAATGCCACTGATATGAGCAACCAAGTCTCATCTAAAACAGGAGGGCACATACAACCCCCCCCCCACAAAAGACACTGCGGGGCCAGCCGAGTGGCGGGGTGGTTAAGCACTGGCTTGGGAAGCCAGCGGTCCCGGTTCAGGTCCCACATATGAGGGCCAGTGACACTGCCTTCAAAAAAAAAAAAGACACTGGGAACACCCACTTCAGGTGACAAGGGACAAGGGAGACTGTGTCACTGGGCCCTACAGAACACCTACTACATATGGCCACTCTACTAAGACTGGGAGACATAGCAGCCCTACCAAATACATAGAAACAAATACAGGGAGACAGTTACATGGAGAGACAAAGAAACATGTCCCAAGTAAAAGAACAGAACAAGGTTCCAGAAGAGAACTAAACAAAATGGAATCACGCAATCTACCAGATGCAGAGTCCCAAAAACACTGGTTATAAGAATGTTCAATGATCTCAGGGAGAACATCACAAATAGGAAACATAGAAATGGAGATAGAAAACATAAAAAAGAACCAGTGAGAAATAAAGAATATGATAATGGAAATGAAGAAAGCATTAGAGGGAATTAACAGTAGGTTAGATGAAGCAGAGGATCAAATCAGTGATTTACAAAATAAGGTAGCAGAAAACAGCCAAACAGAACAGTAAAAAGAAAAAAGAATCCATAACAATGAGGATAATATAAGGAGCCTTTGGGACTACACCAAGCATACCAACATTTGCATCATAGATGTGCCAGAAGGTGAAGAGAGCAAGGAATTAAAAATCTATTTGAAGAAATAATGATGAAAAGTTTCCCTAACCTGGTGGAGGGAATAGACATACATGCTCAGGAAGCACAAATAATTTCAAACAAGATGAACCCAAAGAGGCCCACACCAACACACACCATAATTAAAATGCTAAAGATTAAAGACAAAGAGCAAATCTTAAAAGCAAGAGAAAAGCAGTTAGTTATCTACTAGGGAGCTCTCTTAAGACAGTCAACTGATTTCTCAACAGAAACTTTGCAGGCCAGAAGTGACTGGCGGGAAATATTCAAAGCGATGAAAAGTAAGGACGTACAAACAAGGGTACTCTACTCAGCAAGGTTGTCATTTAGAAGCAAAGGGCAGATGAAGAGCTTCCCAAACAAGTAAAAGCTAAAGGAGTTCATCACCACCAAACCAGTATTACAAGGAATTTTAGAGGACTCCTTTAAGATGAAAATAAAAGATCAAAAATATGAATAATGGCAATACTTATATATCTATCAACAATTACTTCAAATATAAATGGATTAAATGCTCCAATCAAAAGATAGGGGGCTGAATGAATAAGAAAACAAGACAGATACATATGCTGCCTAGAAGAGACTCACTTCAGATCAAAAGACACACAGACTGAAAATAAAGGGATGGGAAAAAGATATTTCATGAAAATGGAAATGAAAAAATAAAAAGTTTATGGTAGCAATAGTTATACCTGACAAAATAGATTTTAAAATAAAGGCTATAACAAGAGACAAAGAAAGACCGAATAATGCCACTCCTGGATATTTATGTGAAAAAACCCAAAACACTACTTCAAGGGGAGGTGTGCATCCATATTTCCATTGCAGCACTGTTCACAATTGCCAGGATGTGAAGGCAGCCTGGGTGTCTGTCAGTGGAAGAATGGATAAAGAGGAGGTGATACATTTTATTTATATCTATCTATCTATCTATCTATCTATCTATCTATCTATCTATCTATCTATCTATGAAATGGAATATTGCTCAGCCAGGGAAGGAAATGGGTTCTTGCCATCTGCAGTGGCATGCATGGACCTGGAGAGTGTCATGCTGAGTGAGGTGTGTCATACAGAGAAAGACAGGTGCAATCTGATTTCACTTATATGTGGACTCTTAAGAACAAAATAAACAAATAAAACAGAGACAAACTCATAGATACAGAGAATATTTTGATGGTTGCCATATGGGAGGATAGTGGGGAGGTGGGTGAAAAGGGGGAAGTGATTAATAAGTACAAATTGGTTGTTATGAAGTAGTCATGGGGATGTAGGGTATAGCATAAAGAATATAATCAATAATATTGTAATAAATATGTATGGTATCAGATGGATACTAGATTTATAGGGTTGATAGATGACAGGGTTGGACAAAGGGTGAAAAAGGTGAAGGGATTAAGAAATACAAATTGGGGCCGGCCGAGTGGCGCATTAGTTGAGAGCTGGTTTGGGGATGCCAGCAGCCCCGGTTCGGATCCCACATATGAGGGCCAGTGATGCTGCCCTCTACAGCTAACGGCGGCTCCACGTGGAGCTGGGGTGCGCGAGCCCCAGCGACGGTGTAGGCTGCAGCTCCTGCTGCAGTGGCCTGCCATAGGCTGCAGTGAGTAGCCAGCAGCCAGCCTGAGCTGCCAATAGCCGCGATGACCGACCATCCAGAGGCCGGTGACCGAGCTGCCTCATCCGGAAAGAGTGCAATGACGATGCCAACGTGGGCCAGTGAGGCGACGTCCTCCGCAGCTAGACTGAGGAACGAAGGGATATTGCCCTTCCCTGATTCCCCAATGCTGCTCTCCTCCCCCAATTCCCCAGTAGAGTCTTTAGAAAAAAAAAAAAGAAGTACTAATTGGTAGTTACAAAATAGTCATGGGGATGTAAAGTTTAGGATAGGGAATATAATCAATAATATGGTAATAACTATGTATAGTGCCAAGTGGAATCTAGAGTAGTCAGGGGGATCACTTCATAAATTATATAAACGTCTAACCATTATGCTATACACCTGAAACAAATATCGAATAATATTGAATGTCAATTTTAATTGAAAAATTTAAAAGGGGTGGAAAAGGGAAGGGGAATAGGATGTTCAAATTTCCAGGTATAAAACAAGTAATTTATGGGGATGTAATGTACAGCACGGGGAATATAGTCAATAATATTGCGATAGCATGGTGCGGTGTCAGATAGTTGCTGGACTTTTGATAGTTATCACTTCTTTAGGTATATAAATGTTGAATAACTATGGTGTACACCTGAAACTAATATAATATTCTATGTTAGCTATATTTTAATTAGATCTTAAGACAATAAAATGAAATAAAACACAAAGATCTTCATACTTTGTGCCCATATATACACTTCTTCCTCAGAACTTCCAATTTTGTTCCTTCCAGGTCTGTGTACATTCAGCCAAGATTTTCATCACTGTTTAGAAATCCATGTTTATCTATACATCAGACTATTTCTTCCTTCATTCAAAGTAAACAATCAAGTGGACTGCTTGAGTTTCAGCCGAGTGGGAGGATTTTCATTCACCACTGCTCAGGCCATCCCTGACTGGGTTTATAATGAAGTGGCAGTCCACTTTCGGGTAACACAAACATCTTCAATTGTTTTACCTGTTTCTTTATCTTTTCCTTAAAAATATGACAACAAATAGGTTTTCTTTTATCAAAATATACTCAAACATTACACGTGAACTGTGCTCACCAAGGTAAATATTTAGCTTCTTATGAATATTAGAAAATAAAAAGTCTCTAATGTGAAAGCATTTCAAATATAGAAGAAAATCTAATAAAGTATATGGCATTGAGAAGTAAAGTATATGAAAACAGAAACTCAAATATACTAAGACTAGCTGGATGCATGAGGAAAGTTAGGTTCAGGAAGTAATGTGAACAAATTCAATTCTGTACCACATAAAGAATGATCATTGGGATCAGCTGAAGATATGCTATTATATAAAAGATTTAGAGCTGTAAACTACCCTGTTCATTGGAGTTAGGCCATATTTAACTTAAAGAGTCACAGGATAGCTACAGAAATAGTAACATAGAGAGATCATAAAGATGATTGTAGATCACCACCTCCCAGTTGTCATACTGAAAATCAATTGAACAGATTATAGATATGAATTCCATAAATTGGTGACTCATTATATGGATTTTATTTCTTTCAAAGTAGTAAATCACACTGATCCTGCTCATGTTATGTTATTAAAAAGAAAATCTGAAACATTGTCACATTAAGGGAGAGGAAAATTCAAGTGTAGCCTCCTTAATAAATTCAGAAACCTCTTCTTGATTATATGATTACGATTGATCATTCTTATTGAAAAACAAACCAAAAACACAGGAGTAATACTCTCAGGAGTATTTATAGTGTTCATTATTCATATCTATATTATTTTATCAGAAAACTCTGGCCAATTATTTTTTTCATCAGTTTCAGGTGTACAAAACAACATATAGATTCGACATTTATATACCTCACAAAATAATCACCCCAATAAGTCCATTACCCATCTGACACTGTACACAGTCATTAGAATATTATTGACTATATTCCCTATATAATATTGACTATATAGTCCCATGACTATTTTTAAAATTATAGTTGATATTTAATATTATTTTATATTAGTTTCAGGTGTACAGTGTAGTGGTTAGACACTTTATAATTTATGAAGTGATGCCCCAGAAAAGTCTAGTTCCCATCTAACACTATACATAGTTATTATATTATTGACTATATACTCCATACTGTACTTCATATCCCCATGATACTTTTGTAACTACCAGTTTCAACTTCTTAATCCCTTCACCTTTCTCACCTAGCCTCCCAAAACCCTCAACCTAGTAACCATCAGATTGTTCTCTATCATATGGATCTGTTTCGGTTTTGTTTGTTTATTTTGTTCTTTAGAGTCCACATATAATTGAAAGCATATTGTATTTGTCTTTCTCTGTCTGACTTATTTCACTTAGCATAACACCCTCTAGGTCCATCCATGTTGTTACAAATGGTAAGGTTTCGTTCTTTTTTATGGCAGAGTAATACCCCATTGTTAAATGTATCACATTTCTCATCTAATCATCTATTAATGAGCAATTCAGTTGTTTCCATGTCTTGGCTATTGTAAATAGTGCAGCAGTGAACATAAGGGTGCATATTTCTTTTCAAAAAGCGTTTTGGGTTTCTTCAGAGAAATACCCAGGAGTGGAATTGCTGAGTCATAGGTAGTTCTATTTTTAATACTTTGAGGAACTGCCACACTGTTTTCCAAAATGGCTGCACCAATTTGCCGTCTTACCAAAAAGGCACAAGAGTTCCCTTTTCTCCACATCGTCGCTAACACTTATTGTTTCTTTTAATTTATTGATGATGGTCATTCTGACAGGTGTGAGGTGATATCTCATTCCAGTTTGTATTTGCATTTCTCTGATGACTACTGAAATTGAGCAACTTTTCATATGTCCATTAGCAATCTGTATGTCGTCTTTTGAGAAGAGACCCAGGTCCTTTGCACAGTTGTTAATTGGACTGTTTGTTTTTTGGTGTTGAGTTATATGAGTTTTTTAAAATAGATTTTGGATATAAACCACTTATCATATGTATCATTGTCAAACATCTTCTGCCATTCAATATAATTTCTTTTCGTTTTGTTGATGGTTTCCTTTGTTGTGAAAAGATTTTTTAGTGTGATGTAGTCCCATTTGTTTATTTTTTTCTTTTGTTTCTCTTGCCTGAGGAGATATATCAGTAAAAATATGACTAAGGGTAATGTCAGAGTTTATTGCCTGTTTTATTCTAGGAATTTTATGGTTTTGGGTCTCACATTTAAGTTTTTAATCTACTTGAGTTTATTCTTATGTATGGAGTAAGAAGATGGTCCAGTTTCTTTTTTTTTTTTTCATGTATCTGTCCAGCTTTCCCAGCACCATTTGTTAAATAGACTGTCTTTACCCTAATGTAAATTGTTGCTTCCCTTATCATAGATTAAATGACCATATAAGCATGGATTTATTTCTCTATTCTGTTCCATTGATCTATGTGTCTGTTTTTGTGCCAATACCATGGTTTTGATTACTATGGCCTTGTAGTATAATTTGATATAAGGTAGCATGTTACCTCCAGCATTTTTCTTCTTTCTCAGCATCACTATGGCTATCCACGGTCTTTTATAGTTCCATAAAAATTTTAGGATTATTTGTTCTATTTCTGTGAAAAATGCCATTGGCACTTTGATAGGGATTGCATTGACTGTTTAGATTGCTCTGGATAGTATGGATATTTTAACTATATTAATTCTTTCTATACATGAGCTTGGCATATACTTCCATTTATTTGTGTCTTCTTCAATTTATCTTTTCAATGTCTTATAACTTTCTCATACAGGTCTTCTACTTCCTTGGTTAAATTTATTCCTAGGTATTTTTTTTGACGCAATTATAAATTGAATTGTTTTAATATCTTATTCTGACAGCTCATTATTGGTGTATAAAAATGCAACAAAGTGCTGGCCAAGTGGCTCAGTGGTTAAGAGTTTGCTTATGAGCACGAGCTCTGAGCAATAGAGTCACCAGTTTGATTCCCACATGGGCCAGTGATGCTGCACCTGAGCTGAGTTTATGCTGAGCTGCCAACAGGTGGCAGGATGGCTCAGCTGGTGAGAGCACTTGCTCCTAACAACAAGATTGCCTGTTCAATGGTGGGCTACACCCACCGGTGTCTGGGACTGAACTCGGCACCTTGAGCTGAACTGCCACATGGATGGCTCAGTAAATAGAGCATGCACTCTTAACAGCAAGGTTGCTGGTTCTACTGCCACATGAAAAAAAAATGTAACCACATTCTGAATATTAATTTTGTATCCCACTACTTACTAAATTCATTTATCAGTTCTAATAGTTTTTTGGTGAAATCTTGGGGTTTCTCTCTATATATTATCATGTCATGTGCAAATGATGACAGTTTTACTTCCTTTCCAATTTGGATGCCTTTTATTTCTCTTCTTGTCTGATTGCTTTGTCTAGGACTTCCAGTATTGTGTTGAATAAAAGTGGTGAAAGTGGGCATCCTTCTCTTGTTCCTGACCTTAGGGGGAACGCTTTTATCTTTGCCCCATTAAGTAGGTGTTAGCTGTGGGTTTCTTATATATGGCCCTTATTATGCTGAGATATTTCCCCTCTATTCCCACTTTGCTGAAAGCTTTTATCATAAATGTATCCTGGATATTGTCAAATTGTTTTTCTGCATCCATTGATATGATCACATGATTTTTATTTTTCATTTTATGTTCTGTATCACATTCACTGATTTGCTGATATGAACCAACATTGCATATCAGGAATAAATCCCACTTGATTATGGTGTGTGATCCTTTCAATGTATTGCTGAATTGGGTTTGCTATATATATACATATATATATATATATATATATATATATATATATATATATATATATATATATAATATCTATATATATATAATTTTTTTAAAATTTATTTTTAATTTTTGGTTGTTGTTGTTGGTAGGTTTTTTTTTTTTTTTGGTAATGTCTTTGTCTGGTTATGGAATCAAGGTAATGGTAGTCTCATAGAATGAGCTTGGGAGCCTTCTCTTCTCTTGAATTTTTTGGAAAAGTTTGAGAAAAATAGGTGCTAATTCTCTTAGAATATTTGGTAAAATTCTCCTGTGAAGCCATCTGGTCCAGGACTTTTGTTTGTTGGGAGTTTGTTGATTACTGATGCAATTTCATTAGTAGTAATCAGTTGCTTTAGATTATCTGTTTCTTCTTGATTCAGCCTTGAATTGTATGCTTCTAGTGATTTATCCATTTCTTCCAGATTATCTAATTTGATATATTTGCATATATATAAGCATATACTTGCTTGTAGTATTTAAAAAAAGAAAAATTTGTATTTCTGTGGTGTTAGTTTGACTTCTCCTTTTTCATTTCTGATTTTATTTATTTGAGTCCTCTCTTTTTTTTCTTGATGAGTCTGGCTAAACTTTGATCAATTTTGCCTACCTTTCCAAAGAACAAGCTCTTGGTTTCATTAATCTGTTGTATTATTCTTTTTAGCCCCTATTTCATTTATTTTCACTCTGATCTTTATTATTTGCTTCCTTCTACTATCTTTAGTCCTTGTTTGCTGTCCCTTTTCCAGTTCATTAGGAGAAAAGGTAGACTGAGATTCTTCCTGTTTCTTGCGATATGCCGGCATTCCTATGAAGTCTCTCTGAGGACTGCTTTTGCTGTGTCCCATAGATTTTTGGGTAGTTGTGTTTCATTTGTCTCAAGATGTTTTTGATTTCTTCCTTGATCTCATCATTTACCCATTCATTGTTTACTAAGATGTTATTTAGCATTCATGAGTGTGTTTTCAGTTTTTTTCTTAGTAATTGATTTCTAGTCTCATACCATTTTGGTCAGAGAAGATACTTGATATGATTTCAATCTTATTAAACTTATTGAGACCTGTTTTGTTTGCTAACCTGTGGTATATCTTGGAAAATCTTCCAGATGTACTTGAAAAGA
Organism: Aselliscus stoliczkanus; assembly: GCA_033961575.1. Lineage (NCBI taxonomy): Eukaryota > Metazoa > Chordata > Mammalia > Chiroptera > Hipposideridae > Aselliscus > Aselliscus stoliczkanus. Next base: position 69,466,925 of record CM066737.1, on the reverse strand, counting down.
ATGTATGTTCCGCTGCTATGGTGTGAAATGCTCTAAAATATCAATTAAATCCATCTGCTCTCATGTGTCATTTAAGGCCCCTGTTTCCTTTTTTATTTTCTGTCTGGAATATCTGTCCATTGGTGTCAATGGGGTGTTAAAATCCCTTACTATGATTGTATTGATCTCTCCCTTTATGTTGGTCACTATTTCCTGTATATATTTAGGTGTATATATGTTGGGTGCATAGATGTTTACTAAGGTTATGTTCTCTTGTTGGATTGGTCCCTCTATCACTATGTAATGTCCTTTGTGTCTTTTATAGTCTTCATTTTAAAGTCTATTTTATCTGAGATAAGTGTTGCTACCATAGCTTTTTTGTGGGTTTTTTTTCATTTGTGTGAAATAGCTTTTCCCATCCCTTTACTTTCAGTCTATGTGTGTCTTTTGATCTGCGGTGGATTTCTTGTAGACAGCATTTCCATGGGTCTTGTTTTCTTTTCCATTCAACTACATAATGTCTTTTGATTGGAGAATTTAATCCATTTACATTTAAAGTAAAAATTAATAGGTACATAGTTATTGCCATTTTATTTATTCATGTTTCTTAATCTTCTTTTTGTTTGCTTGTTTTCCCTATTTTTTTTTTAAAGTCCCTTTAACATTTTATGCAATACTGGTTTGATCTTACTGAATTCCTGTAGCTTTTTGTTGTCTGGGAAGCTCTTTATCTGTCCTTCAGTTTTAAATGATAGCTTTGCTGGGTAGAATAGCCTTGGGTGTAGGCCCTTACTTTTCATCACTATGAATATTTTGTGCCACTCCCTTCTTGTCTGCAGAATTTCTGTTGAGAAATCAGCTGACAATATTATTGGAGCTCCCTTGTAAGTAACTGGCTGTCTTTCTCTTTCTGCTTTTAGGATTTTCTGTGTCTTTAACTTTTGCATTCTAATTATAATGTGTTGTGGTGTGGGCCTTTTTGGGTTCATCTTGTTCAGAACTCTTTGTACTTCTTGGCCTTGTATGTCTATTTCCTTTGCCAGATTGGGGAAGTTTTCAGTCATTACTTTCAAAGAGGTTCTTGTTCCCTTTTTCCCTTTCTCGTACTCCTATAATGTGAATGTTGTTACTCTTGATGTTCTCCCAGAGGTCTCTTAGACTACCTTCAAAAAAATTCCGTTTTCTTTTTGTTGTTCTGGTTGGGTGTTTTATGCTACCTTGTCTTCTAAATAGCTGAATCTATACTCTGCTTCATCTAATCTGCTGTTGATTTCTTCTAGTGTATTCTCCCTTTCAGTCATTGCTTTCTTTATTTCTGACTGGTTCTTTTTTATGGTTTCTATGTCCTTCTTTATGCTTACTATCTTTTGTTGAAGTTCTCACTAATTTCCTTATGCACTCTTATAACCTGTGTTTTCAACTCTGCCTCTGGTAGGTTAGTTGCTTCTATTTCATTTAGTTCTTTTTCTGGAGTTTTCTCATGTTCTTTGGCACACGTTTCTTTGTTTCCTAATTTTGGCTGCCTCTCTGTGTTTGCTTTTATTTATTAGGTAGATCTCTTTTATCTCTCAGTCTTTGTCAGATGGCCTTATTTAGTAGGTGCCCTGTGTTGTCCTGTGGCACAGTCTCCCTCATCACTTACAAATATCTTCCAGGAGAGTTTTTTTTGTGTGTGTGTGTTGTGTGTATTCTCCTGCTGTTGTTGAGTCTTATTTGCTTTTGATGCACCAATGGTTTGGATTGACTCTCAGGCTGACTGGCTATAAGGACTGTTTTAGCCCACAGCATATGAACTGCTGTATGGGGGCTGAACACTCAGAGGGTAATTCACCCAAGTGGGCTCCTGTGTCTGTTGATACCACCCTTTGGGCATGCCACTTGTGAGGCTAACTGGGTAGAGCTCTCATGTGGTTTGAGGCCAGCCACTGGGTGTGTTGTTTCTAGTGCCTCTTGGGAGGAGCTCTTGTGAATGTCAACTTCAGCCTTGCCTTTGACCCACCCAAGGCTACCTGGTAGGAGCTACAAAGCTATATGCAATTGGTTGTTGCCTGTGTTGTATTTGGAGTCATGTGGGGGTGGCTTGACTATGAACTGAGGCCAGCTGCCACCAGCATCAGGCCTTGGGCAGCTTAACAAAAGGCTCAGGGCCCCTCTATGCCAGTTGCCACCTGCTGGCTGCTCATAAGGCTCAGACACTGAAACAGCCTCCTTAGGTCTGTAGGTTGGACTGGTTGACCCAGTGTTGACAGTGTTTCTCACAATGCTGCCCGAGTTGGGTGGGGTAGAGTCCCAAGGTGTCACAGGGTCTGGTCAGTGATTTTTTCAAACTTACTGTAGATTGACTCCCTGACCCAGTGTTAAGCCTGTAGCGATTCTGAAAAATGCCATGAAAATACCAGGGCCAGCCACCATTCACCTCAAGCCCACAGATACTTAAGAGCCACCAAATAAAGGCTTCAGGGTAAACTGGGGCTGATGGCCCATTCCTGTAAGTGTCCCAGGATGCTGCAGGCTACCTGCTGCTGTATAATCCCCCAGCAGCTTATGCAGCAGGGCAGCTGCCCAGGAGCCAAAAGTGGCCCTGTCAGTGCAACACTATTTGGGTGGGGTGAGGTTCCAAGGATTCACAGTGTGTGGTGTGTGGTTTTTACAAAGTTAATGCAGATTCAGTTTTTTGTACCAGTGCTGAGCTTGTGGCCACTCTGCAAAATGCCCTGAGAATACTGTGGGCAGCCACTGCTTGCCTCAGGGCACATATCTCTGAGAGCTGCCAAAGTAGGGCTGCAGCACAAGCTAGGGCTGACAGCCCTCCATGAAAAGTTTCCCAGGTTGCCATGGGCTACCTGCTGCTGTACAAGCTTCCCACAATTTGTGGGGGCAGGGCTGTCTGTCCAGGTGCTGAGAATGCCCCAGGGGTTGCCCCACTAGCTGGACAAGGTGGAGTCCAAGGGAATTACCAAGGTGGTGTACACACACACAGATTTTATCAGACCAGTGGGGTATCAGATTTAACCCTTTGGGGTTCAACACAGGAAAATGGTACCCTCCTATAGGTTACACATGAGGCAGGCTCCAGACAGGGATAATGGTGACTGTCCTCTAGTCCTTACCCTATAGCAACACAACTGTGATTTTTCCTGTATGTCTCTGGTGCCTTTCAAGTTACTCCCCTCCCCTGGAGCCCAGGGTGAGTGCTTGCAAGTGAGTAAATCTATGCACAGGTCCTTTAAGAGGACATCTGGGTTTCTAGCTGCCTTCCATCTCACTGGTACTGAAAGATGGAATCCTTGATGATTTTCACTGCCAGATGTCATGGAGACTCCTTTTCCTGGCAAAGGACCCCTGGGCTGGGGACCAAGTGTGGAGCTGGGACCCCTCACTATTCAGAGAGGACCTCCACTGCTGACGTGTCCCTCCAGGTGCTCAACCACTACTTGTAGTTTTGGGGTCAGTCTGTTTTGTGTCCCTGCTCCTCCTACCAGTCTCTATGTACCCTCTTATTTATATCCTTCATTACAGGGGCTCTGTTCAGCTTGCCTTCATGTGTTTCTTAAGCTTGATTTTTCTATAATTTCGTTTTAACTTTAATGTGATCATGGGATGTGGCAGACCTAGCATTTACCTATTCTGCCATCTTGGACCTTCTCCCCCATTGCTTTTTTTTTAATATATAGTTAAAGGTTGTTTCTTTCCTTACTTTTAAAAGCAAATTAATTTTTCACCAATAAAGTAATTTTATTGGCAAACAGAGGTAAATAACTTTAAACCCTGAAAGCTCCTGAAGTAGTTTACATATTACTGTTGCAAAATTGTTTAAAATTAAAACATTTTGACTATCTGTGTACACATTTAAGTTGTTCCTTAAAAAGGTTATAATTTATGCCTAATGAGTTGAAGTTTGCTAAAGTTGTACCAATCCATTTAAAGTGTCTTAATGTCTTACATAAGCAACAAGACGTTTTACTAAACATAAACGATGCTAGTTGGAGGCATTGAGAATTGGAATATGTATTTTTGTATTCATCTCTCAAAATACGATCTAGACCAGTAGTAGTCAAGGAATAATGACCATAACATCATGTAATTAATTTGATTTGTCTTTATAAACACAAGTATTTGTTTCCATAATTATTTCTCATTTTTAAAACATAGTAATTAGACTTGTACACATTTATCTGTTACAAACACAAAAAGAAAACCACTTCCTCAAAATTACAAGCCAAAGAAAAATTTTTTTTTTTTTTTTTTTTGAGGGCAGTGTCACTGGCCCTCATATGTGGGACTGAACCAGGGCCGCTGGCTTCACAGGCCAGCGCTTAACCACCGTGCAACTTGGCCGGCCAAAAAAATATTTTTTTAGAGCAGCTAGCACAGGTTTATCCTCCAAGGAAATTTTCTACCTCATGTTTCTACAAACATAAACAGAACAGAATTTGTGAATTGCGCTTTTGTCTACTCAAATAGCTTAAGCAAATTCAGGGTAATCACTGTTTTTAAATAATAGAATGGTATTTACATAGAACATACTTGCTTTTATAATACACAAATAATGAGCACAGGTCCTCTTTTCCATTAGTCTTTATATGAATGTGTGTTTTTTTTTAGGGTTTTACAATTATTTTTAATGTGACCATGAAAATATGTTTAATCTCAATGTGTAATAATATTTATTCCAATAAAATTCTTATGAATCAACAAATTGCAACTAATGTGTACAAATGAGCACATTATAGAAAATTAATTTTCCAAAATGTGATTGATAGATCAGAGTATTTACTTTTAAAATGTTGATATGCTTTGTTAAATGGCACTCCAATGAAGATGAAGCATTAATACTCCCATCAATTATTTGAAAGTACTTATTTACTCACACCCTCAGTAATGCTGTTTATTATTAATATATAAATTTTTTGGTTCAACTAATAGTAGAATATGGCATTATGTCATTGTACTTGCAGCTGTTCATCACTAGTGAGATTGATGATCTTGTCATATATTTATTGGTCATTTGCATTTCCTCTGCTCTGAATTGTCCTTGTATATCTTTGCTCATTTTTCTTTAGGCTGTATGTCTTTTCCTTTTGATGTTGTAGGTGATCTTTATGTAGGTGTTGACACTTCATCTGTTACATATGTGTTAGCATTTCTTCCCATTAAGTGAATTGTTTTTGACTTTTTAAAACATTCTTTATTTTAAAATAATCTTAGACTTATGTTAAAGTTGCTGAAACAGTACAGAGAATTCCCATACACCCTTCACCTAGCCTCTTTTATTGTTAACAACTTATATAATGATATTGCAATTATAGAAACCAAAAAATTAACATTGATACAATACTTTAACAATTCTATGGAACTATTAAAATTCCACTATTTTTCATATGTGTATCCTTTTTCTGTTTTAGAATTCAATCTATTATCCCACATTGCGTTTAGTTGCCATGTCTCCTTAATCTCTTCTGGTCTTGACAGTTACTCAGTCTTTTCTTGTTTTTCATGATCTTGACATTTTTTGAAGAATACTGGTCAGTTCTTTTTTGTAAAAATTTCTTCAATTTTGGTTTGTTCCATATTTACTCATGATTAGACTGGAGTTATGCAGGTTTTTGCAAGAACACCACAGAAGTGATGTACCCTTCTTAGTCAATCTTATCAGGAGATATTTGATGTTAATATACCTTGTTATTAGTCATATTCACTTTAATCATTTGGTAAAGGAAGTACCTACTAGGCTTCTCTGCTGTGAAGTTATTTTCCTTTGTAATATATATTGTAGGGAGATAATTTGAGAGTACACAAATTACTTATTTTTCATCATACTTTCTCCCACTTATTTTAGCATCTATTGATAATTCTTTTATGTAACTAATACTTTGCTGTCCTAATGGTGATGTTTTATGTCCATCATTCATTCCACATTTATTAATTGGAATTCTACTGTCAAGAAGAGCTGTCAATTCCCCCATTTAATTATTTACTTAGTTTATATTTACATCATTATGGACTCATGGATTTTTATTTTATTATATAGATTGCAACCCAATGTTATCATTATTTATTTTGTGGCTCAAATTCTAACAGCTTTGGCAATAGAAAATCCTTCTGGTTGGCTTCTATGATGTTTCAATAAGCTTTCATCATTTTTTGATCTCTTTCTTACTCTCTGAAACCACACAATATTCCAGACTCATTTTGCATTTTTTACAGCCTCAGTCCTGTAATACATTTCTTGAGGGAGACCTGGTTTCTTTTATTGGTAATGGTATTAAGGAATTGAGATTTGAGTTCTATGTTTGTTAATTGCTACCTGGTTGCCATTGTTTCTTGGCCATGTAAGCAAACAGACAAAGAAAAAAACATATATGTATCCTAACATACAACTAAATATATTATAATCACTTTGAAATGTATATATCTGAATCTATATTAAAAACCATGATTTAATATGTATGCCTCTGATGCCAGCCTACCATTACAGGGTTTACTCTGGCTTTCCCTCTGTTTTTATTTGTCAGTTGTCTTTGTGATAGTGAGAAATGTGGATGTTATTATTTACAGTATATACATGTATATATTCTATTCCAGTATAAACAAAATAACTTCAGAATTGGTAGCCTATATCTTTTTCATAAACATATATATTTTATAGAGTTCAATAACAGTATATAGTGTTTTGTCTTTACCATCACAATATATAGTTAGTAGATTCTTTCCAAAAGTCATTTAAGTCAGTTGTTTTCTTCTCTACCCAGTTTAGTGTGATTATGTTATTCATTTTAATATATTTGCTATTGTTTGTATTCCATTTTCATCGCTCCCTCAATATGATGGATTACTGTTTTCAATTTTGGAGGAATATGAGAAACATGACCCTAATTTTAATAATTAGAGCTATAAAAATGGTATACTTAGAGTAATGTTATACCTCATCATCCCTACTAAACTGTTCCCATTCCTCCATTTTTTCCTATCTTTTCCCAATCTTATTCACTTCAGGTTAACCTTTTATGTATGGCTTTTAAAACCTGAGCAAAATCATGTATTTCTTTTATATATCTCTATCATTTCTATACCAAAGATAAAATAGTGTAGATTATTTTTAGCACTTTGTCTTTTTACTTAATAATATATCCTAGAACCTGCCCGTACTGCAGTCCTTCTAAGAAAACACTCTAGAGTCCGTGGCCCCATGAGGGCAGCAACTGGTCTCAGTGTGCCCTGAGACTTGCTGAGTAGCACCAGGCTCAGCACTGGCACTAAACTAGAATCTACATTAACCGGGTGAACATCACTCACCCAATCCTGGTGACTACCTGAGGCCCTGCCTCACCTAACTGACATACCACATGAGTCTCTATAAGTGGCTGAGGCTTTTGATTTCCAGCAGGTGTCAGCAGGTCTCAGGGTGCCATGGGCTCTTTGTGGTACTACCCAAGGCCAGTTCTGGTGGTAGCTATCCTTGATTCTAAGTGTGGCCTTACTCACACATCTCCAAGTCTGGCAGAGGCAGCAACCAACTGTGGATTGCTTTGTAGTTCCTACCAGGTAGATCTTGACCAGTTACAGGTAGTGGCAGACCTAGACCTGCACTAGAGCCCCTCCCAAGAGGCCCCAGAACCAACATACCTAGATGAGCTTTAGACAACAGCAGAATACTACTCGATTAGACCCAAAAGTGGCACACCCAAAAGGCAGGCTAAGCAGCCACCAGAATCCACTGGAGCAAATCCTGCTCCACAGGGTAAGCCCCAAAATAGAAGCCCATAAACTGTGGATGTTGCCATATCCCATAGCCAGTCAGTCTGAGGATCAATCTCACCCACTAACATGTCAACAGCAATCAAGCCTCAACGATAACAGGAGGGCACACACAAGGAACACTCTGGAGCACCTGGTGCAGATGGCCCAGAAAACTGTGTCACTGGGCCCTGCAGGACACCAACATAATAAGGCCACCTTCCCAGGAATGGCAGATGTAGCAGATCTACCAAATACATAGAAACAAACACAGAAAGGCAGCCAAAATGAAGAAACATAGAAATATGTCCTGGGCTGGCTGAGTGGCGCGGTGGTTAAGCTCTGGCTTGGGAAGTCAGTGGCCCCAGTTCGGGTCCCACATATGAGGGCCAGTGACCCTGCCCTCAAAAAAAAAAATATGTCCTAACTATAAGAACAGAAGAAAACTTCAGAAAAATATCTAGATAAAATGGAGACAAGCAACCTACCAGATACAGGATTAAAACAATGGTTACAAGGATGCTCAAAGAACTTAGTGATAACTTCAATAAAGAGATAATGAGCATAAAAAAGGACATAAAAATGATAAAAATAAACTGGTCAAAAATAAAGAATAAAATGACTGCAATGAAGCATACACTAGACAGAATCATCAGCAGACTAGATGAAGCAAAAGATGCACTCAGTGATTTGGAAGACAAAATAGTAGAAAATACCCAATTAGAACAGCACAAATTTTTTAAAAATTAACAAAAATAAGGACAGTGTAAGAGTCCTCTAGGACAACATCAAGCCTAACAGCATTCACATCATAGGGGTACCAAAAGGAGAAGAGAGAAAGCAAAATATTGAGAAACTATTTGAAGAAATAATGACTGAAAATTTTCCTAATCTGGTGAAGGGAATGGACTTACAAGTCCAGGAAGCACAGGGTCCCAAACAAGATGAACCCAAACAGGCCCACACCAAGACACATTATAACTAAAATGAAAAGGTTAAAGGCAAAGAGAATACTAAAAGCAGCAAGAGAAAGGCAACTAGTTACTTACTAGAGAGCATCCATACGACTGTCAGCTGCTTTCACAACAGAAACTTTGCAGGCAAGAAAAGATTGGCACAAAATATTCAAAACGATGAAAAGAAACAATTTATATCCAAGACTGCTCTACCCAGTAAGGGTATCATGTAAAACTAAAGATTGATAAAGAGCTTCCCAGACACAAAAAGGTAAAAAATTCATCACCACCAAATCAGTATTGCAAGAAATGTTAAAGGGACTACTTTAAAAGAAGAAGGGGAAATAAAAGAACATAAATACGAAAAATAAAATGGCAATATTAATGTGTTTATCAATAATAATGTTACATGTAAATGGATTAAATGCTACAAACCAAAGACATAGGGTAGCTGAATGGGAAAGAAAACAAGACCCATACATATGCTGTCTACAAGAGACCTACTTCAGATTAAAAGACACATACAAACTGAAAGTAAAGGAATGGAAAAAAATATTTCATGTAAACAGAAATAAAAAATAAGCTGGGATAGCAATATTTATATCAATCAAAACAGACTTTAAAACAAAGGCTATAAAAAGAGACATAGAAGGACAATACATAATAATGAAGGAATCAATCCAACAAGAGGACATAACCCTTATAGACATTTATGTACCCAAAATAAGAGCATCTAAATATGTAAAGCAAATATTGACCAATATAAAGGGATAGACAGTAATACAATCATACTAGGGGACTTTAGCACTCCATTGGCACCAATGGACACAACTTACAGGAAGAAAATAAACAAGGAAACAGTGGCCTTAAATGACACAATAGACCAGATGGATTTAATACATATTTTTAGAGCATTTCACCCCAAAGCAGCAGAACATCTTTCTTGCGAGCACATGTAACATTTTCTAAGATATACCACATGTTAGGCCAAAAAAAGTCTCAATAAATTTCAGAAGACTGAAATCTCATCAAGCATCTTCTATGGCCACAATGGTATGAAATTAGAAATCAACTGCAAGTAGAAAACTGAAAAACATACAAACACACAGACAAACATGCTACTAAATAATGAATGGGTCAACAATGACATAAGGAGGAAATCAAAGGATACCTGGAGACAAATAAAAATGAAACAACCCAAAATCATGGGACACAGGGAAAGCAGTCCTAAGAGGGAAATTCATAGCAATAGAGGCCTACCTCAAGATAGAAGAAAAATCTCAAATAAAAAAATCTAAACCTACACCTAAAGGAACTAAGAATAGCTAACAAAGCCCAAAGTGAGTAGAAGAAAGGAAATAATAAAGATCAGAGCAGAAATAAACAAAGTAGAGTGTAAAAACTTTTTAAAAATCAATAAAACCAAGACCTGCTTCTTTGAAAAAATAAACACAATTGATAAACCTTTAACCTAATTCATTGAGAGAGAGAGAGAGAGAACCCAAATAAATAAAATCAGAAATAAAAGAAGTGACAACTGATACCACAGAAATACAAAGGATTAAAAAATATATTACAAAGAATTATATGCCAGCAAATTGGACAATCTGGAAGAAATTATTAAATTTCTAAAAAAAAAAAAAAATGATTTCCAAGACTGAATCAAAAAGAAACAGAAATTGGACAACAAAAAATGGATAAAGACATTTTTAAAAGAAGAAGAAAAAAGAGAAGAAAAGAAAGTCTGAACAGACCAATTATTACTAACGAAATCAAATCAGTACTCAAAAAAATCTCCCAATAAACAAAAATCCTGGACTGGATGGCTTCACAGGTGAATAAAAACCACCATGAGATACCACCTCACTCCAGTAAGAATGGCTATCATCAATAAATCAACAAACAACAAGTGCTGATGGGGCTAGCTGCATTGTTGGTGGGATTGTAGATTGGTGCAGCCACTATGGAAGTCAGTATGTAGGCATCTCAAAAAACTGGAAATGGAACTATCTTTTGACCCAGCCATTCCACTCCTAGGCATTTATTTATCCTGAAAAATCCAAGACACTAATTCAAAAAAATATATGCACCCCTATGTTCACTGCGGTGCTATTTACAATAGTCAAGATTTGGAAACAATCAAAATGCCCATCGGTAGACAACTGGCTTAAGAAACTGTGGTACATTTACACAATGGAATATTACACAGCTATAAAGAAGAAAGAAATCGTACCATTTGCGACGATATGGATGGACCTAGAGAACATTATGTTAAGTGAAATAAGTCAGTCAGAGAAAGACAAATACCATATGATCTCACTGATATGTGGAATCTAAAGAACTGAATAAATGAGCAATGTAAACAGAAATAGTCTTAGAGACACAAAGAAAAAAACTGATGAAGGCTAGATCGGATGGGAGAAGGGGAAGGAATGAGGCAACATAAACTGATAACTACAATATTACTGCAGAGACAGAAGAGACAGTTTAGGGAATATAATCAATAAGGTTGTAAATATTGTTTTTAGGGGAACAGACAGATGCATGTCCTTTTAGGGAGACCATTCCATGGACGGTGTAGTGGCCTTATCTCTGCACTGTATATCTGAAGCTGCTGCTGAAAAATATTATATGTCAACTATAATTTCACACATATATAGTCATTGGATGTGGAATATAATGTGGGGATGGAGTCAATGGAATTGTAATAGATATGTATGATATTGGGTGGGGGGGTATGGGAGGGGGGAGGGGGAGTCATTTTGTAAGGGGTGAAAACAAACTATTTCATTGTTTTGTACATCTGTAACTAATAATAATGATAATAATAATAATAATAATAATAAAGAAAGAAAGAAAGAAAGAAAAAAGAATTAACACTGATCCTTCTCAAATTATTCCAAAAAAATTCAAGAAATGGGAAAGCTGTCAAGCCCATTCTACAAGGGCACCATTACCCTGATTCCAAAACCAGACAAAGGTATTACAAAAAAAAAAAAAGTTATAGGCCTATGTTCCTGATGAACACAGATGCAAAAACACTGAAGAAAATATTAACAAATCAAATTCAGCAATACATTAAAAAGATCATACACATGTCAATTGGGATTTATTCTTGGGATGCAAGTTTGGTTCAATACCCACAAATAAATTAACATGCTACAGCACATAATCAAAATGGAAGGTAAAAATCATGTGATTATATCAATAGATGGAGAAAAAGTTTAACAAAATTCAGCATCCATTTATGATAAAACTCTCAGCTAAGTGGGAATAGAGAGAACATACTTCATCATAAGAAAAGACACATGTGACAAACCCACACTTGACATCATACTCAAAGAGGAAAAGCTAAGAGCATTACACTTAAGATCAGGAACACGACATGGATGCCCACTTTCACCACTTTTATTCAACACAGTATTGGAAGTCCTAGCCACAGAAAGAAAGAAAGAAAGAAAGAAAGAAAGAAAGAAAGAAAGAAAGAAAGAAAGAAAGAAAGAAAGAAAGAAAGAAAGAAAGAAAGAAAGAAAGAAAGAAAGAAAGAAAGGAAGGAAGGAAGGAAGGAAGGAAGGAAGGAAGGAAGGAAGGAAGAAAGAAAAAGAAAGAAAGGGCTTCTGGATTGAAACCGAATAAGTTCTCAATATTTGTAGATGACATGGTGCTATATATAGAGAGAACCCTAAATATTTCACCCGAACAACTATTAGAACTGATGGTGAATTCAGTATAGTAGCAGGATACAAAATCAATTTTCAGAAATTAGTTGCATTTTCAAATTCCAATAATGAATTGTCAGAAAGAGAGAGTAAGAAAGCAATCCCATTTATAATTGTGTCAAAAAATAAAATATCTAGGAATAAATTTAACAAAGGGTGTAAAAGATCTGTACTTGGAAAACTACAAGCACTGAAGAAAGAAACAGAAGAAGATACAAATAAATGGAAGCATATACTATGTCCATGAATAGGAAAAATTAACATTGTTTATATGTCCATACTACACAAAGCAATCTATAGATTAAATGAAATTCCTATTAAAATACCAATAGCATTTATCACAGAACTAGAAAAAATATTCTTAAAATTTATATGGAACCACAAAAGACCCTGAATAACCACAGCAATCTTGATAAAGAAGAAAATTGGAGGCATCACTCTACCTGACATCAAATTATACTACAAAACATAGTAATCAAAACAGCATGGTACTGGCATCAAAACAGACACATAAACCAATGAAAGAAAAATAGAGTCCAGAGATAACCCCACATCTATATGGTCATTTAATCTATGACAAAGGAGTCAAGAATATACAGTGGGGTAAAGACATTCATTCAATAAATGGTGTTGGGATACATGCAAAAAAAATGAAACTGGATCACTTTTCATTCCACATACTGGAATAAACTCAAAATGGATTAAAGACTTAATTGTAAGACCCAAAACCATAAAACTGCTAGCAGAAACATAGATAGTAAACTTTCTGACATTGCTCTTAGTAATATTTCTTTTTCTGATATATCTCCTCAGACATGGGAAACAAAAGAAAAATAAGCAAATGGGAATATATCAAACTAAAAAGTGTTTTTTCTTTTTTTTCTTTTTAAAGATTTTACTGGGGAATTGGGGGAGGAGAACAGTGTTGAAGAATTGGGAAGGGGAACAGAGAATTTACTGTCCTTTGATTCTTCAGTCTAGTTGTGGAGTGCGTCGCTTCACTGGCCCATGTTGGTATTATCATTGTGCTCTTCCCGTGTGAGGCAGTCACTCACGGAGGCTCACAGCAGCTCACAAAAGCACACACCAGCTGCTGGTGAGCCCCACAGCAGCCTACATTTACACCATCACCGGCGACTCTTGGCAGCTCAGCTCCAGGTGGAGCTGTTGTTCACCATCTTAGCTGTAGAGGACGCAGTATCACTGGCCCTCATGTGGGATCTGAACCAGGGCCCTGGTGCTCAGAACTGGCGTCCCAAGCCAACTTTTAACCAATGTGCCACTCGGCCGGCTCAAACTAAAAAGTTTTTGCCCAGCAAAGGAAACCACCAACAAAAGGAAAAGTCAGCTTACTGAGTCAGAGAAGCTATTCACCAGTGATATATCTGATAAGGGGTTAATATCCCAAATTTATAAAGAACTGACATAACTCAACACCAGAAAAACAAACAATCCAATTAAAAAATGAACACGGGACCTGAATAGATATTTCTTTAAAGATGACATACAAATGGCCAAGAGATATATGAAAATATGCTCAATATCACTAATCATCAGAGAAATGCAAGAACTACAATGAGATATCACCTCACACCTGTCAGAATGAAAGGGGATTTGTCGAGTGGGTAAAAAAATATGAAGGGATTAGAAATAGAAATTGGTAGTTACAAAATAGTCATGGGGATATAAAGTACAGCATAGAAAATATAGTCAATAATGTTGCAACAACTATGTATGGTGCCACATAGGTACTAGACTAATAGGGGGAACACTGCATAAATTACACAAATGTCTAACCACTATGCTATACACCTGAAACTAATATAAAATAATAGTGAATGTCAACTGTAACTGAAAAAACGAAATAAAAATATACGAGTATATCCTAGAAATCAGTCAATATAACTCATTTTTTAAAAGTTTTAAATAATTGTAGATCCACAGGAAGGTTCAAAGTCATGTATGTACAGAGTGTTTCCGTGCACCCATCACCAGTCTATTTCAATGTTAACATCTTGTGTAAATACAATATCAAAACCAGGAAACTCACATTGGTACAATTCATAGTTGATTCAGATTTTACCATGTATACAATGCATTCATTAGTATGTTTCTGTATGTGTAAAACTCTACAACTGCGTAGATTCATATAGTAACCACCATCAGCATACTTAACAGTGCCATAAGCACAAGACTCCCTTGTAGTCCTTTTATATCCACATTCACCCCCTGTCCCATCCCTAACACCTGGCAGCCAGAAATTATCCATTTCTCTAATATGATGGATTATTCTTTCACACATAGTTGGATTTTATTTGCTAAAATTTTGTTGAGGCTATTTGCAGTTAAGTTCATTAGATATATTTGTCCACACTTTTTCATTTTTTAAATACTGTCTTTGTATTACTTTGCTCTCAGGCTAATACTGGCCTTAAGAAATGAATTGAGAAGTGCTTCTTCCTCTTTTATATTTTTGGAAATGATTATATAAAATTGGTTAACTTTTCTTTGAATGTTAGGTAAAATTCTGCAGCAAATCATTTGGGCCTGGTACTTTCTTATTTGGGAGCTTTTTAATTATAAGTTCAATTTATTGTAGTTATAGAACTATTGAGTTTATATCATCTCAAATGAGTTATATTACTATGTGGCATTCAAGAAATTGGTCTGTTTCCTCAAAGTTGTTAAATTTCTGAACATGATTTTGGTTTTTGAATTCCCTTGTTATCTTTTTTTTTTTTTTTTTTTTAAAGATTTTATTGGGGATTTGGTGGAGGGGAACAGCATTGGGGAATCGGGGAAGGGGAACAGACAAGTTGCTGTCTTCTTGTTCTTCAGTTTAGTTGCGGAGGATGTTGCTTCACTGTTGGTATCGTCATTGCGCTCTTCCCGGATGAGGCAGATGGGTCGCCGGCCTCTGGATGGTCGCTCATCGCGGCTATTGGCAGCTCACGCTTGGCTGCCAGCCGCTCACGCTGGCTGAGGGCCACTCACTGTAGCCTATGGCAGCCCACTGCAGCAGGGGCTGCAGCCCACACCATTACCGGGGCTCGCACAGCCTAGCTCCAGGTAGAGCTGTTGTTAGCTGGAGCTGTTGTTAGCTGTAGAGGGCAGTGTCACTGGCCCTCATGTGGGATCCGAACCGGGGCCGCTGGCATCCCAAAACCAGTGCTTAACCAATGCGCCACTCGGCCGGCCCCCTTGTTATCTTTTAAATGATTGCAGCATCTGTTCTGATATCAACTGTCACCTTCCTGATATTGGTGCTTTGTGTCTTCTCTCCTTTTATCTTCTACAGTCCTGCTAGAAATTTATTGATTTTATTATTTTGGAGCTCTAACTTTTATTTTTCCACCAATTTACCAGTTTTCAATTTCATCAATATACACTCTTTTCTTTATTAGTTTTTTCCTACTGCTAGTTTTGAATTTATTTTGTTATTGTTTTCCAAGTTTCTTGAGATAGGGACTTGGATTATTGATGTGAGATTGTTCTTCTTTTATGAGGTATGATAAAAAAATGAATGTTTAAATAAAAAGTTTTATTACAGTAAAAGACATATTGCCATTAATCTCCCTCAAAATACTACCCCTCACTTCGAACACACTTATCCCATTGTTCTTGCCACTTTTTGAAGCAGTTCTGGAAGTCCTCTTTCATGTCTTTAGTTGCATTGTTGTGGCTGCATCGATGTCCTGAATTGATTCAAAACATTTACCTTTCACGGTCATTTTGATTTGGGGGAAGAGCCAGAAGTGGCACAGTGTCAGATCCAATCAATAGATGGATAAGGACACACCATAATGTTTTTTTTTGAGGGCAGTGTCACTGGCCCTCATAAGTGGGACCCGAACCAGGGCTGCTGGCTTCCCAAGCCAGCACTTAACCACCATGCCACTCGGCTGGCCCACCACAATGTTTTTATTGGACAGAAATTGCCATACCAGAAGCAATTTGTGACACAGAGCTTTGTCATGACGGAGGATGAAGTGAAGACCCTCATGAAAGTGGACTTCCAGAACTGCTTCAGAAAGTGGCCAGAATGATGGAATAAGTGTGTCTTTTACTGTAATAAATTTTTTTATTTAAACATTCACCATATCTTTTGATCACACCTTGTATAATGTAAGCTTTTAATGTGATAAATCTCCATCAAATATTAGCTGTATACATCCCACATATTTTGACAGGTTGAATTTTAGTTTCCATCCAGTTCTGTGTATTACTATTCTCTTTAATATTTACCTTTTGAGCCATGGATTATCTAGAAGTGTTATTTAATTCCAAGTGTTTGAAATTTTCTTGTTTTCTTTTTATTATAGATGTTGAGTTTGATTTTATTATGCTCTGTTGACATACACTGTATAGTTTCAATTCTTTTAAATTTGTTAATGTCTCTTTTATGACCCAAGATATTGCCGTACTTGGTGTTGTTTTGTGGATTCTTCTGAAATTATTAATTTAGATGCTTCTGTTTGATGGTGATATTCATATATATATATGTGTATATATATATATATATATATATATATATATATATATATATATATTTAGATGCAGTTATCAGTCTAGAAGATTTATCAGTCATGGAGCATGGACTGCTGAAATATCCAACTAGAATTGTGAATTTGTTTCTTTCTCCTTTTAGCACTATCAGGTTTTCCTTCATGTATCTTGAAGCTCTGTTATTTGGTGTATGTACATTTAGTATCACTGCATTTTCTTGGTGGATTGATTTTTTTTATCATAAAATGTTTCTCTTTTTTCTTAGTAATGTTCCTTGTGTGAAATTTACTCTGTTTCATAAAAGGTAGTTGTGTAGGTTTTTTTTAATTGGGTTCATCCGATTTTTTTTTCTTTATACTTTCAATCTATGTGATTGTGATTTAAATGAGTGTCTTCATAGACAGCATATAGAGTTGAAAACTTTTTAAAAATTAGTTTCAGGTGTAGAAAACAACATAGTGATTTGACATTTATATACCTCACAAACTGATAACCCTAATAAGTCTATTACTCATCTTTGGAAATTTTAATTTTAATTCCACTCCTTCAATTTCATTTTTTAATCTAGGTTTTTTGTTATTTTGCAATAATTATATATTTACATACAATGGTAAGAAATAATATAGAATGGACTTATGTACTCTTTACCCAGATCTCTCCAATAGTAGAATCATTTAAAACTAGTACTACAATATCAAAACCAGAATAATAATATTGATTAAAATACAGAACATTTTTATAACCACAAGGAATCTCCTAATTGCCTGTTTATAACCACACACACTTCTCTCCCACCCCCATCAACTCAGCCTTAACTTTTGTAAACTGGTAATCTGTTCTCCATTTCTATAATTTTGTCATTTCAAAAATGTCATATAAAGAGAATCATACTGCATGTAAACATTTGGACTTACATATCATTGCTCTGCTTAATTCTCTGGAGATTCATTCAGATTGTTGCATGGATTAGTAGTAGTTCATTCATTTTTATTGCTGGATAGTATTTCATGGTGTAATATGGTTTGTTTAAGCATTCACTCATTTAAGGACATATGGAGTGTTTCCTGTTTTTGCCATATATGAATAAAGCCACTCCAAACTTTCATTTACAGGGATTTGTTCAAACATAAGACTTCATTTATCTAGAATAAATGCCCAGGAATGCAATTGCTGAGTCATATAGTAGCTGCATATTTAATTATATAAGAAGTTGCCAAACTGTTTTCAAAAGTGGCTGTACAATTTTCCATTCCCACCAGCCATGTAATAATAATTAAGTATTTCTGCATTCTCATCAGCATTTGGTATCATCACTATTTTTTATTGTAGCCATTCTAATGAGTATATACTGACATCTAATTGTGGTTTAAATTTGCATTCCCTTCATGGTTAGTTATATTGAACAACTTTTCATGTATATAGTTACCATCCATATAATGTCTTTGGTGAACTTTATCCTCATGTCTTTTGCCCATTTTCTAATTGGGTTGTTTCAATTTCTGCTGTTGAGTTTGAGAATTCCTTACATATGCCAGATGTTAGTCCTTTGTCAGATAAGTGGTTTGTAACTATTTTCTACCATGCTTGGTGAATCTTTTCATTCTCTTAGCAGAGACTTTTGCAGTGCAAAATATTTTAATTTTTATGAGGTTTAGTTTACCAATTTTTCTTTTTATGGATAGTTTTTGTAATGTCATATCTAAGAATTCTTTACTCTGCCATTGACCTTAATTATTTCTATTTTAATTGTTTTATATTTTACATTCAATTCTCTGACCTATTTTAAGTTCATTTTTATTTAAGTTATCAGACTTAGATTAAAATTAATTTTAGTACCTATGGATGTTCAGTTACTTCAGTATTATTTATTTAAAAACCTATCATCCCTCTATTGAATTATTTTCACATTTTTGTAAAAATCAGGCATTTGTGTAATTATATTTCAGGTTTAATTCTGTTTTATTGATTTATGAGTCTGTGCCTCAGCCAATACCACGCCATCTTAATTACTGTAGTTATCTAGTAAATCTTGAATTTGGATAGACTGATTCATCTACATTCTTCTTTTTTCAAAATTGTTTTAACAATTCTAGTTCCTTAGCTCCGATGATTTCTGATGAGAATTCTGCTGTAGATAGGGTGTCATTTTATTCTGCCTGCTTTCAAGTTTATTTTTTCCTTTTCCTTGGTTTTCAAAGTTTAATTATGACATGTTTTGGTGTGAAGTTCTTTAGGTTTGTCTTATTTGTTATTTCCTAAGCTTCTTAGAAATTTGTTTTATATCGTTGGCCAAATTTGAGGAGTTTGCATCCATTATTCCTTCAAGTACATTTTTATCCATACTGTGTTTCTCCCCACCTTCCAGGGATACAATGACACAAATGTCATGCTTTTTTCTGTTAAACTCCTATAGATCCCTGAGGTGCTGGTCAATTTTTTTTAAATCAGTCTACTTTTTCTGTATTGTTTAGATTGAGTCATTTGTCCTATTCTATCTTTGAATTCTCTGATGCTTTCCTCTGCCTCCTTAATTCTGCTCTTGAGCCCATACACTGAACTTGCAATTTTGGCTACTACATTTTTTAGTTCTAAAATTTCCATTTATTTCTTCATTTTTATTTTGATCCTTTCAAGAGATTTATATTTCTTTGTTGAGGTTTTGTAAGTTTTCATTTGTTTTAAGAGTATTAACAAGTGCATACTGAAGCATTTTTATCATGACTACTTTACAGTCTTTGTCAGAGAATCCTAACATCTCTGTCATCTCAATAAATTCCAATCAACTTATTGCATCTATTGATTTTTTAAATTCAGTTTGAGATCTCCCTTTTTTTTTGTTTTTGTGTGATGGCTAAGTTTTCATTGAAGCCAAGACATTTTTTTTGAATTATATATTTTGAATTATATATAAGTCTCTGGATATTAATTAATTAAACCTTTTGTTTTAGATGGCTCCCCCTTACACCACTCTGGTAAGGGAAGGGGTCAATGCTTAATTTCTGCTAGGTAAAGGTAAAAGTTCAAATTTCTTATTCGACCTATTGACCCCATGGGGTGAGGATTCTTATTACTTGTGGGCAGGTGGGGAGTTCAGGCTCCCCATTCGGTCTCTGCTATCCTGGTGAGAGTGGGCTTGTTATCTGTGGGCAGTACTGACTCTCGAGTAGAACTCACCAGACTCCACCCCAGTAGGGAAGGGGACACCTAGGGCCATTCCAGATTCCCAATTTGCTCTCTTCTACCACAACAGCAGATGGGGGTAGAAGACTTCAATATCTGCAACTGGGGCTGAAAGTCCTGCCTCCCTACTTGGCCTTCTCTGTCACCACCTGGCAGGAGTTTGGGAGCATCTCTACCTTATTAATGAGGGTGAAGCTCTAGGTTCCCTTTGCAGCTTCTGTATATCTGGAAAGGTCTTTATTCCTCCTTCATATCTAGAGGATATCTTTGCTAGATATATTATTCTTGGCTCATAATTTCTCTCTTTTAATGGTTTGAATATTTGATTCCATTCTCTCCTGTCTTGTAGAATTTCTGCTGAAAAATCTAATGATAATCTAATGAGCTTTCCTTTGTAGGTTACTGTCTTCTTTTCCCTGGCTGCCTTGAGGAGTTTTTCTTTGTGTTAATTTTTTTTTTTTGACAGCTTCAATACAACGTGCCTTGAAGAAAGCCTGTTTGGATTGAGGTAATTAGGTGTTCTATTTGCTTCTCGGATTCGAGGATCCAGTTCTTTGCACAAATTTGGGATGTTCTTGTTGACTGTTAGTTTGAATATACTCTCTGTTCCCTTCTCACTTTCTTCTCCTTCTGGTATTGCCATTATTCGTATATTGCTCTTTCTAACAGAGTCAGAAAGTTCTTGTACAGTTGTTTCATTTCTTTTAACTCTCAAGTCTCTCTCTTCTTCCACCTGTGTCACTTGCAGGTTTCCATCTTTGATGTCACTGATTCTTTCCTCCATCTGGTCAGCTCTATTACCTAAGCTGGCTATTTTATTCTTCATTTCTTTTATTGATTTCTTAATCTCCAGAAATTCTACTTGGTTTTTGTTTAAAATTTTCAATCTCTTTTGTAAAGTGTTCATTTTGTTCTTTGATTGTGTTTCTGAGTTTATTAAACTTCCTGTCTGTGTTTTCTTGCATCTCATTAAGGTTTTTTCAGAACTGCAATCTTGAATTCTCTTTTGTTTAATTCACATATTTCCATGGCTTTAAGTTCATTTTCTGGAGACTCTTCTTCTTTCTGAGCTTCCTTGTTACCTTGGTTATTCATGCAGTTAATGAATTATTATTTATCTTTAGGTTCAGCCGTGTTACACTTGTTTAGTATATTTTATTCCTTCTATCTTGTAAGTTTTGTTTTGTTTCATGTTTCCTTCTTGGTAGGAATACTCCTCAGATCATATATGTTGAATTTAGTTTTCTGGGTTTTGTTTAGTTTAGCTTAGTTTAGTTTTATTTTGTAATAACTCCACATAGATTTATCTTCTTCTTGTTCTTTTTTTTCTGTTAGGCTTTGTTTTTGGTTATATTACAGGATTCCTAGTTTAATGACATCCTCTTATGTCAACATAGCATAGTCCCAATATGTTAGTGGATATTATTTTTTTTCTTTGAGGCCAGTGTCACTGGCCCTCGTATGTGGGACCCGAACTGGGGCTGCTGGCTTCCCAAGCCAGCGCTTAACCACCACACCACTCGGCCGGCCCGGTTAGTGGATATTTTTGATTGTGTGTTTTGTTGTATAAAGGAAGGTGTTTTGGGACCTCTGATTTTATACTTTTTTTTTTCTTGGAACTCTGTATTTTCTCCTTTAGTTACATTTCTCCTTTACCATTTAATTGCCAGAGGATACATTTCCTTTCAATAGCTGACCCCTCTTTCTTGTTTCTCCCCTGGAAGCTATGAATCTAGAAAACTTACCCCCATCAAACATATACAGTTTCAAGTTCAATCCCTATAGTCTGTGCACTAAAATACCTGATACTGTAATTTTTTTTCTGATGTCGTGTGGGTATAGTCTTTCTAAGTGATGACTTTTGACAAACCTTAGGCCTCCTTCACTAGTGGCCCTTCTTCTCTGCAGTTTTTCCCAGTCTTCTTTTCCTTGTCAAAAAGACCTGTGGTGGGATGGGATTAAGGTGGGAGCATGAAAGATCATGTATGAGGTTTACAATTTTTCTCTTTTCACTTACAGTTACTTCAAAGTTTGAACATTCTCTGTCCTTAGGTAATACTGAAGGCATGGTTGTTGTGTAGATTTGTTTGTTCCCTTTTTTGTTCTATATTACTTTTGAGAAAATATTGGGAGATGATTAGATAAGTGACAACCATTTTCTTCAGCTACCCAGAAGATTTTTACTTTGTTTAAGGTAATTTTACTAAAGAGACATTTTTGCATAATTAAATTTGCAAGTGTATATCTTTCTGGCCTTTGGGTATTGTGTGTTGCCTAGAAAGGTTTTCACCATTAATAAGCTTGACTACAATAATAATTTCCATAAATTTTAAATGGTTTGCTAATTTTCATTCTTTTTAATATTTATATTAGATCTAAACTCTGTTTCATGGTTGTAAATAGGATTCTATCTTTTATACATTTTCAAAGTATAGCCAACTGTTTCAAAATAATATTTATAAGTAACATTTTTCACACAGTAAATATTTTTATAGGAAAAAAAAAATTAGAGAAATTTGAAAGAACTTCGGCGAAAAGGAGAAATGAGATTGAAAAAAGAAGTCTTATATTAATTTTACCTACAGCTAGAGATGTACAAGTTTCCACCACTTCAGTTTTTTCTTTCCAAAGTTTTTTATATATTGTTTGCCAAGGTTATACCTAAGATACATTCGTAGTAATTCATTTCACCCAAAGCTATCTCAGGTTCTCTCTCTCTGTCTCACTCGCTCACTCGCTGTCTCATTGAGGAAGGGAGAGAAGGAAAGAGATAGAGAGATCAATGCATAGAAATGCTTGACATTGATATCTACATTATTACTGCTGGGAATTAAGGCAATTAGGTCGTAAAATCATGGATAAACAATACATTTAAATTAAACATATAATTCAAACAATATGTTTGCTCTTTATGCACATTCCTGATCTTTCCTATATTCTGTATCATAATTTAATTAACTATCATGATCATAAAACTAGCCTATTTTTAATACTTTTAAGTTTCATGTTGAACTGGCCTAACAGGCAATAAAAACCAACCTAGAGACCAGACCCATAAATGTTTAATACTTGTAGTAACTTTAATTGGAATCTCAGCTTAACAAGGAATAAAGTAGGAATGTACTACGGAAATTCTGTCTAGATGTAAAGAACAGATTATTGGAAAAAGAGTATAATGACATGTAATAGTTTGTAAAATGATATCCTTAAACTAGCAGAGGAATACATTTTACTTTGTGGGTAAAATATAAGCAATACTTTTCATGCAATTATCTTAATTGCCTTTAAGTATGATTTCCATTACATTCTGAAAGAATGGAAGAAGTGCAGAAAAGAATTTTAAAAAAAGAAAGGGAATAGAAAGAAATAAAGAAGTCTATTCAGATCTGAAACAAGAACAATCCAATTAAAATTGCTAATTGATTAATAAATATTAAACTACAGTGCCTTTTTAATTTCAGTATAGTGAACTATACTTATATAGTAAAATATTCTTAATGATTCTAGATAGTAAAGATGCTACGAAAAATAATATGCCCCCTCATCTGTATTCCTACATTTATTTACCTGCCCAAGCAAGATAATTTCAGTCACATAAATATTTTATGTGATGAATTTTTGAATAATATAGACTTTGTGACCATATACCAATTTCTTCTTGATAAATGTTATAAAGGAAAAAAAGTTGATTAGTGTAAGTAAAATATATTATGTAATATATATAATTTTCAGTTTACTTCAAATTTAATATGACCACAAAATAATAAAATCATTTTCTTATATTCTTGATAAGTGAAAATATTTTAAAATATAAATAATGAAAAAGTTATAATTCAAAAACAATGTACACTTAACATTATTTTCTATTCTATGGCTCTGAAATAAAGCTATTTCTTTTTTAAATGTACTCTGTCATAAAAGTGATTATAAAAAGCTTTATAAATTGTCATGCAGAGGAGGCTAGAGAAGCTAAAAGTATTTGGATCAATGAGTTGCATTAATTTTTGTTGAAATATTTAAAATTCCAATGAGCTCACCAAAAGAGGGAACTAATTAATTATATGATTTGGCCTAAAAATTATGTTATTTTGAAATTTAATTGTTTTTATTTTATTTTATTTTATTTTATTTTATGTGGGACCCGAAGCAGGGCCACTGGCTTTCAAAGTCAGCGCTTAACCACCACACCACTCAGCCGGCCCTAATATTCATTTTACATAGCTGTAATATTTACTTGTGTGTAGCCTGCATTTAAAAAATTTAAGCTGTAAAGGCATTTGGTTTAAATTGCGGGCAATTTAGAACATATATACTCTATCACTGAGAGCACACATTCACTCAATAATTCCATTTAAAATTTGGAGAGCTCATTAAGTCCTAGGTTTTGCTAGACATTATTGCTACAAGGATGTATAAGACTCAGTCACTGCCCAGAGAGTGATGTCATCAATTTGGGGGAATAAGAAGCCCTGGAACTTTCTTCCCCCAACAAAAACACCAATACATGCACAAATTCCTTTCATGAAAAATCCAGAACAAACTGAACAGGTGAACATGAAATCAGATCACTGAAGCCAGTAAGGAGGTTTGCCAGAATCTTGCCAGAATCCCTACCCATAACACAGTTTCTTATAGTCAAGAGACTCCCTATCCCCAACTTCTCTCAGAGGAGGAAAAAATGTTCATTCATACACTTATCTTTCTGACTTTCTCAAAGGTACTCTGCAAAGGCCTAGCTTCTGTCTTACCAGAGTTGGACCTCTGGTGGGTTTGAAATTGATTAGCCACCTAGGGGAGAATAGAGACAGTGGGTTAGACTGGTAGACAGTATAAATACTCCCCACTGTTGAGTACAGAGTGAGTGGATGAAAAAGCCCAGCTCTCATTTCTCTCCAGGGAGAGAAAGTTTTGATCCATGAATCCAGTGCCCAAACTGCTTCCAGGTTGACTCAAAGAACTGGCATCAGTTTTGCCAGTCTTGGAGCCATGATAGGTATAACGTAGTATGGACACATGAAGTATAACAGAGACTGTTGCTTGGGCTGGTGGACACCAAAACTCCTCTCCCCAGCTAAGCACAGTCCAAGCAGACAAATACCATAGCTACCTGCTTCAACATGGGGAGGAAAAGAGTTGGTCTGAGTATCCAAAGCCATAACTTTTCTGGAGGTTTCCCAAAGGACTGGATCTTTCTTGCTTACCTCAGTGCTGACAGGTCATGGCATAATCTAGCCACTAGGGGGAAAGTGAGAAGAGACACAGATATTTGGGCTAGCAGTTACCATAGTCCGACTCTAAAGATTGAGAACAGAGAAAGTGGATTTAAAAAAAAAAAGAAATCCCAGCCCTAAGCTTCTACCTGAGGAGAGAAAAAGTTGAATGGAACATCCAAAGGTCCAACTTTTCTGGGGTAACCCAAGAAACTGGATTTATTATCTCCCAGTAAACTGACAGGATCTGGCACACCATAGATTCCTGGAGACTGTAATAAAACATAGAGAATGGTTTGGAATATCATGAAAGTTTGAGAGGCCCTCAGAATCTGCAAAAGGCTGATTGGTGAGGGTATTCCCCTATACAAGGACAGTCCATGAAAAGTAAGATAGGTGACCACTTCACCTAATGCACAGAAACCAATACAGACAGTCAATGAAAATAAAGAATTAGGTAAAAATGTTCCGAACAAAGTATCAAGATAATTCTCCAGAAACAAATCCAAATGAAATGGAGTTATAGGATTTCCCTGATAGATAATTCAAATAACTATCATAAAGATGCTCACCAAGACAAAGAGAGCAAGGAGTGAACAAAGTTAAAATTTTAAGACCCAGAAATATTTTATTTTTGAGGGCAGTGTCACTGACCCTCATATGTGGGATCCGAACTGGGGCCGCTGGTGTCCCAAACCAGAGCTTAACCACCAATACACTAGGCCAGCCCCAGAAATATTTTTTAAAGTGCCAAACAGAAACCATGGAGCTGAAAAACACAATAATTAAACTGAAAAAAAAATTACTAAAGTGGTTCAACAGGAGACTGGATCAAATAGAAGAAAGGAACAGTAAACTAAAAGCAAGTCACCAGAAACAATTCAGTCAGAGGAGAAAAAAACATATACCACGGGTGCCAAAAATATGTATACAAGTGGACATTTTAATCAGCATTGCTCAAGCAGTAGTTCACCATAATCAGAAGTGCCTGGACACTGATGGTAACTACTTTGAGCACCTATTGTAATTGCCAAAGTGAAACATGACTTGTATTCATCTTTTGTTATTGGTATATATTGAGTATTAAAGTTTTAATACAGTTTTCCTTTCTTAAAATGTGTATACATATTTTGGGCACCCTCTGTATATATATAATGGGAGTCCCATATGGAGAAGTAAGACAGAAAGAAACAGAAAGCATATTCAAATAAACAGTGGCTGAAAAGTTCCCAAATCTGGGAAAAGAAATGGACATCCAGGTTCAAGAAGACTAAAAGAGACCAAATATGGTGAACTGATTAAAACCCACATTAAGACACATTATAATCAAATTGCCAATAGTCTAAGACTGAGGGAGATTTGGAAAATAGGAAGAGAATCACATACAAGAGAATCCCAATAATTATATCACTGGATTTTTCAATGGAATCTTCTCAGGCAAGAAGAGAGTGGGATGATATGTTTAGCTATGAAAGGAAAAGCATTCCAACCATGTATATTATACTTGATGAAAATCGATGAACTCCTTTTTGTTTCTATGAGAAAATCTTTATTTCTCCGAAGAAACAAAAGGGAGTTTATCACCACTAGACCTGCCAAGAAATGCTAAAGTAAATTCTGCAAGTTGAAGCCAACGGAAGTTAAACAGCAGCGTGGTAGCACGCAGAAGTGTGAAACTCATCGGTAAAGGTAAATATATCAATACACGCATCATTCTGTATTGCTGTAATCATGGTGAGTGAAATAATTCTAATTCTAGTATAAAAGTTGAAAGACAAATGTATTTAAAAATTATAATATGTTAAATTATACAAAATAACAAGAGATGTAAATTATGACAATAACATAAAGGGTGGGGGAGTAGTATAGATATTTTATGCAAATTACCATGAGTTAATATCAGTTTAAAATACACTGTGATAACTGTAAGGCATTTTATGTAAGCACCAGGGTAATCACACAAAAATTACATGTAAAAGTTATTCAAAAGAAAAAGAGAAAGGACTAAAACCCTACCAATACAAAAAAAAAATCAACAAAACACAAAGAAAGCAAAGAATGAAAACACAGACAAAAGAACTAAAAGATGAACAGAAAACAATTATAAAGTAGCAATACTAAATCCTTCCCTATTTATAGTTACCTTTAATATATATATAGGTTAAACTCCTCAATCAAAGACATAGAGTAGCTGAATGGATAAATATAAGACCCAACTATATGTTTTCTATAAAAAACTCATTTAAGATTTAAGAACATACATAGGCTGAAAATGAAAAGATGGAGAAAAGTATTCCATGCAAATGTTAACCAAAAGAGAGCAGGAGTGGATTAACTTGTATCAGACAAAATAACTCTAAGTCAAAAACTATCACATGGGGCCGCCTGAGGGGCGCATTGGTTAAGAGCTGGTTTGGGACACCAGCGGCCCTGGTTCGGATCCCACATATGAGGACCAGTGACACTGCCCTCTACAGCTAATAACAGCTCCACCTGGAGCTGGGCTGTGAGCCCCGGCGACAGTGTAAGCTGCAGCCCCTGCTGCAGTGGGCTGCCATAGGCTACAGTGAGTGGCCGGCAGGCAGCATGAGT
Organism: Aselliscus stoliczkanus; assembly: GCA_033961575.1. Lineage (NCBI taxonomy): Eukaryota > Metazoa > Chordata > Mammalia > Chiroptera > Hipposideridae > Aselliscus > Aselliscus stoliczkanus. The sequence goes on along the minus strand of CM066737.1, from coordinate 69,439,046 downwards.
GGCTGGCAGGAGGTGTTAGTTGCTAATAGCCGCAGTGAGTGGCCGTCGAGAGGCCAGCGACCAATCTGCCTCATCCGGGAAAAGCTCAATGACAATATCAACATGGGCCAGTGAAGCAATGTCCTCCGCAACTAGACTGAAGAACAACAACAACAACAAAAGACAGCAACTTGTCTGTTCTCCTTCCCCAATTCCCCAATGCTGTTCCACTCCCCCAATTCCCCAGTTAAAAAAAAACAACAAACAAAAAACTGCCACGTGACAAAGAAAGACATTGTATAATGATAAAAATGTCAATCTAAAAGAAAGATGTAACAATTGCAAATATATATACACCTAAATATATGAAGCAAACATTGACAAAAATGAATAGAAAAATATTTCCAATAAAATAATAGTAGGGGACTTTAATATTCTACTTTCAATTATGTACACAACATCTGGACAAAATATTAATAAGAAAACAGTGGTTAGGGAGGCCGTTTCATGGATGGAGAAGAGGCTTGATCACTGCACTGTACACCTGAAGCTGATGTTGTATAACATTGTATACCAACTGTAATTGAATATATAGATAGTCATGGAATGTGGATTATAATGTGGAAGGGAGTCAGAGGAATTGTAATAGATATGCATGATATGGGGGGAGGAGTGGGGTGGCGAACTGGGGGAGGGGGGTTGTCACTTTGAGGGGTAAAAAGTATAACTATTGCACTGTGTTGTACACCTGAAACTAATTAAAAATAAATAAATAAATGAAAACAGTGAACTTGAGCAATATTAAGCCACATGGATTTAACAGACATATACAGAACAGTCCACACAACAGCATCAAATACACATTTTCTCAAGTGCACATGGACCTTTAACCAAGTAAATCACGTTAGATTACAAACCAAATCTGAACAAATTTTAAAAGATTGAAATCCTACCAAATGTCTTTTCTGACCACAATGTAATAAAACTTGAAATCAATAAAAGAAGGAAAAATGTAAAATTCACAGACATGTGGAAATTAACCAACACACTATTGACCAACCACTGGGAAAAGGAAAAAATTAAAAAGGGAAATTAAGAATGCATTGAAACAGATGAAAATAAAAGCACAACACACCAAAACTACAGGACAGAGCAAAAATGTACTAAGAGGGAAATTTATTACGATATAAACCTACATTAAAAAAAAAAGGTCTCAAGTAACCAACCTAAATTCACACCTTGTGAACCTCAAAGGGAAGAACAAAATGAGCCCAAAGTTAGTAGAAGGATGAAAAGCAGAGATTAGAGAACAAATTAGTAAAATAGAGAATAGAAGAAAATGGAAAAAAAATTAACACAAGTAAGATTACGGATTTTTTTTTTAAAGAGAAGCAAAATTAACACTTAGCTAGACTAAGAGAAAAAAAAGAGGTAAGACTCAAATGAATAAAATCAGAAATGAAGAAGAAAACATTACATCTTATGCCACAGAAATAGTAAGGATCATGAGACTACTATGAACAATTATATGCAGATAACCTAGAATAAATGAACATATTTCTAGAAAAATACAACCAATCAAGACTGAATCATGAAGAAATAGAAAATTTGAACAGACATATAACTAGCATGGAGATTAAATCAGTAATAATAAGAATTTAAAAAAAATGAAGGGATTAAGAAGTACAAATTGGTATTTACAAAATAGTCATTGAGATGTGAAGTAAAGCAGAGGGAATATAGTCAATGCCATGGTAATAACTATGTATAATGCCAGGTAAGTGCTAGCCTAGTAAGGGGGATTACTTCTTAAATTATATAAATGTCTAAACACTATGCTATACACCTGAAATTAATATGAAATAATATTGAATGTCAACTCTAATTGAAAAATTAAAAAGGGGGGAAGGTAAAGGGGAATTAGAGCTTTAAGTTTTCAGGCATAAGACAAATAAGTCAAGAGGATATAATGTACAATATGGGAAATATAGTCAATAATATTGTGATAACGTGGTTCAGTGTCAGATAGTTGTTGGACTTATCATGGTGATCACTTCTTTAGGTATGTAAATGTTGAATAACTATGGTATGCCTCTGAAACTAATATAATATTTTATGCTATCTAAGTTTTAATAAAAATCTTTAAAAAACTGCAATAGCCCAGAACAAGTTGGTTTCACTAGTAAATTCTACCACATATTTAAAGATGATTTAACACCGATCTTGAAACTCTTCCAAAATTTGAAGAAGAGGAAATATTTTCAAACTTATTTTAAATAGCCAGCATTACACTGGTATCAAAACCAGACAAATACAAAAGTAGAAACAACTTTAGGCCAATATCTCTGATGAACATAGATCCAAAAATCAACAAAATATTAACAAATTAATCCAATAGCACATTTAAAGGATTATGCACCATGACTAAATGAGACTTATCTCTGGGTACAAGGATGGTGCTACATTGAAGGAAAAAAAAAAAAGGAATATGGTACACCACACTAAAAGAAAGAATGATAAAAATCACACGATCATCTCAATGAATGCAGAGGAAATGTTTGGTAAAACTCAAAACCTTTTCATGACAAAAACTCTCAACAAACTAGGAATAGAAAAAATGTATCTCTACATAACAAAGGTCATCACTGAAAAGTTAACAGCTAATATCATAGTCAATGGTGAAAAACTGATTTTCCTCTAAATCAGGAAAAAGGCAATGATTCCCACTTTTACCACTTTTATTCAACATGGATCTAAAAGTATTAAACAGAGCAATTAGGCAATAAAAAGAGAAATAAAATGCATTCAAATCAGAAAGAAAGATGTATAACTGTCCAGTTTGGAGATGACATAATCTTATATATAGAAAACTCCAAAGACTATAAGAAAACTGTTAGAACTAATAACAGTAAACTAATATTAATTCAGTAAATTTGCAGAATATAATACTAACATAAAAATATCAGTTGTTTTTCTGTACACTATCAATGAACTACATAAAAAGAAAACTAGGAAAACAAACCTATTTGCAACAGCACCCATAAAGAACAAAATAATTAGGAATAAACTTAACTATGGAGGTGGAACACTTGTATACTTAAAACTACAAAAAATTGATGAAAGAAACTAAGAAAGACACAAACAAATGAAAAGTCATCCTGTGTTCATGAATTGTTAGAATTAGTATTGTTTAAATGTCCATACCACCCAAAACAATCAACAGATTTAAGGCAATCGCTATCAAAATACTAATGAAAATTTTTTAAACAACAAAATCAAACTCATATGGAACCATAAAACTTCATGAATAGCCAAATCAATCTTGAAAAAGACTAAAGTTAGAAGTATAACACCTACTGATGTCAAAACATATTACAAAACTACAGTAACCAAAACAACATATAAAATAGTGCCTGCAGCCACTGTGGAAAACAGCATGGAGTGTCCTCAAAAAACTAAAAATAGAATTACCATATGATCCAGCAATCTCACTTTTGGGTATCTATCTAAAATTATTGATACTAGGACCTCAAATAGTTATTAAAACTCCTATGTTCATTGCTGTATTATTCACAATAGCCAAGATGTGGAGAAAACCTAAATGCCCATTGACTGATGAATTTGTTTATCCATTCAATGGAATAGTACTTAGCCTTAAAGAATAGGTATATTCTGCAATATGTGACAATATAGATGAACCTTGAGGAAATAACACTAAGTGAAATAAGCCAGTCACAGAAGTACAACTACTGCATGATTTCACTTATATGAGGTATCTAAAATAGTCAAGTTTATAGAATCAAAAATAGCCATGTTTATAGAATCAAAAAAGTAGAATGGTGGTTACTAGGTGCTGGGTTTATGGGGATATAGGGAGGTTCTAATACAATGGAACACAGTTTCAGTTAAGCAAGATGGATAAGTTCTACAGATCTGCTGCATAACCTTGTTTCCATAGTCAACAAACTGTATTCTTTACTTAAAATTTCATTAAGAATGTAGGTCTCATGTTGAGTATTCTTTTTTTTTTTTTTTTTGAGGGCAGTGTCACTGGCTCTCTTATGTGGGACCAAACCAGGGCCACTGGCTTCCCAAGCCAGCGCTTAACTGCCGCACCACTCAGCCGGCCTCATGTTGAGTATTCTTAACAGAATAAAATAAAACATTTTTAAAAAGACTCAGTCACTGTCCTTGAGAAGTTCATAGTTTAATACAAAGGGTGCCAAAAAAATGTATACACATTTTAAGAAAGGAAAACTGTATTAAAATTGTAATACTCAATATCGATATATACCAATAACAAAAGATGAATACAAGTCACATTTCACTTCTGCAATTACAAGAGGTGCTCAAACTGGTTACCATCAGTGTTCAGACACCTTTTTTAATTTCAATTTATTTATTTTAATTGTGGAATTGGGGGAGGGGAGCAGTAGGGAGAGGCACCAGCCAAGTTGTTGTTCTTTAATCTTAGTTGTAGAGGGCGCCAGTCATCATCTTGGCTGCTCGTCGGCAGCTTGTGACCTCAAAGCTCAAGGTGCTGTGTTCAATCTTAGTTGCGGGTGGGCGTAGCCACCATCCCATGCAGGAGTCGAACTGGCAGCCGTGTAGTTAAGATCACACACTCTATCCACTGAGCCATCCAGGCGGTAGATCAGCTCAAGGTGCTAAGTTCAGTCTTAGTTGTGGGTGAGCATAGCCACCACCATCCCATGTGTGAGTTGAACTGGCAGCCTTGTTAAGAGCGCACAATCTATCCACTGAGCAATCTGGGTGGCGATTTCAGTATTACTTGTAGGTGGGTGTAGCCCACCATCGAACAAGCAGTCTTGTTGTTAAGAGCACGTGCTCTCACCAGCTGAGCTATCCTGCCACCTGTTGGCAGCTCAGCTCTGGCGCAGCATCACTGGCCCATGTGGGAATTGAACCAGCGGCCCAGTTGCTCAGAGCTTGTGCTCTTAAGCTAACTCTTAACCAACGGAGCCACTAGGCCAGCCCAGACACTTCTGACTATTGGGGAACTACTGCTTGAATAACATTGACCAAAGTGTTCACTTATATACATTTTTTTGGCATCCCGGTATATACTAAAATATACAATTTTTATTTTTTTTGCATTATTAGAGACCTGTCTGTTGTACAAAACTTTCAATTTTAATATGTCTATTGAATATATTCCTCATGGTAATGCAATTTTTGGAAAAGGGACATTTATATATATTTTTCCTTTTTTAAGGTAAAACATATTCGTTTAATCATCTAATATAGATTTATCAAATTCTCCATGTAAACTACAAGCAACTGAGAAAAACAAACACTTATAATTAATCTCATTATATATGATATTTGGAGACCATTTAGACAAGATTTATTAAGGTATTACTGACTTTGTCAGAAAAAGTTTGAGGTCCACAACATAAGCTGGGTTTATTCTGCAGCAGCTTTCAAATACTGCTGTAATTTTAGTACAAATATTTATAGGTGAAACACTCTGACATTTAAACCAAATCAGTGCTTTCATTGCTTCAGTATGTAAAAGCTATACTATTTAAAAAGTACATACTCAGAGTGAGGTTTAAAAAACAAAGGACAGTGTAATATATAAGGAACATATTATTTATTGATTGATTGATTGATTTTTATATTTAAGATATGTTTATTATTTTTTTAATTCTTTTATTGTGAAATAAACATCTAAAAAAATTAGTTTCAGGTGTACAACACAGTGCAATAGTTATACTTTTTACCCCTCAAAGTGACAACATCCCATCCTCCAGTTCGCCATCCCACTCCCACCCCATATCATACATATCTAATTCCTTTGACTTACTTCCACAGTATACTCCACATCCCGTGACTATTTATATAATCAATTACAGTTGGCATACACTATTATACAACATCAGCTTCAGGTGTACAGTGCAGTGATCAAGACTCTACTCCACTCATGAAGTGGTCTCCCTAACAAAACATGTGAGCATCTGACACACCACAAAATTTTTACATTATTATATTCCCCGAACTATGTTTCATATCCCTGTGGAAATATTGTAGTTGCCTATTTATGCTGACTAATCCCTTCCCCTTCTCCCTTATCCCCACCCCCTCCCAACTAGCAACCCTCAGTTTTTCATCTATATCTAAGAGTCTGTTTCTGTTTAATTTGCTCATTCATTCAGTTTTTCAGATTCCACATATAAGTGAGATCGTATGGTATTTGTCTTTCTCTGACTTACTTATTTCACTTAACATAATGGTCTATAGGTCCATCCATATTGTTGCAAATGTTATGATTTCATTCTTCTTTATAGCGGACTAATACTCCATTGTAAAATGTACCAAAGTTTCTTAATCCAGTCGTCCACCGATGGGCATTTTTGTTGTTTCCAAGTCTTAGCTATTGTAAATAGTGCTGCAATAAACATAGGGGTGCATATATTTTTTCGAATTAGCGTCTTGGATTCTTCTGGGTAGATACCCAAGAGTGGAATTGCTGGGTCATATGGCAGTTCCATTTCCAGTGTTTTGAGATACCTCCATACTGATTTCCATACTGGCTGCACAAATCTGCAGTCCCACCAACAGTGCACCAGGGTTCCCTTTTCTCCACAACCTCGCCAGTATTTGTTGTTTGTTGATTTATTGATGATAGCCAATCTGACCGGAGTGAGGTGGTATCTAACTGTGGTTTTTATTTACATTTCTCTGATGATTAGCGAAGTTGAACATTTTTTCATATGCCTGTTGGCCATCTGTATGTCCTCTTTAGAGAAATGCCTCTTCATATACTCTGCCCATTTTTTAATTGGGTTTTTGTTTTTTGGTGCTGAGTTTCATGAGTGTTTTATAAATTTTGGATATTAACACCTTATCAGATATATCATTGGCAAATATCTTCTCCCATTCAGTAGGCTGCTTTTTTGTTTTATTGATGATTTCCTTTGCTTTAAAAATGCTTTTAAGTTTGATGTAATCCCATATGTTCATTTTTCTTTTATTTCCCTTGCCCGAGGGGATATATCAGTAAAAATATTACTCAGGGTAATGTCTGCAAACTTACTCCCCATGTTTTCTTCTAGGAGTTTTATGGTTTTAAGTTTTACATTTAAGTTTTTAATCAATTTTGAGTTTCTTCTCATATATGGTGTATGTAGGTGGTACATTTTCATTTTTTTGCACGTGTCCATCCAATTTTCCAAGCACCATTTATTAAATAGACTATCTTTACTCCAATGTAAATTCTTGCTTCCATTGTCTTAGAGTAAATGACCATATATGGATGGGTTTATTTCTGGGGTCTCTATTCTGTTCCATTGGTCTATGTGTCTGTTTTTATGCCAGTATCATACTGTTTTGATTACTGTAGCCTTGTAGTATATTTTGCTGTCAGGTAGCATGCTACCTCCCACTTTGTTCTTATTTCTCAAGATTGTCGTGGCTATTCGGGGTCTTTTGCGGTTCCATAGAAAATTTAGTATTATATGTTGTATTTCTGAGAAAAATGTCCTTGGTAGTTTGATTGGAATTACATTGAATCTGTATATTGCCTTAGGTAGTATTGATATTTTAACTGTATTGAATCTTCCTATCCATGAGCATTGTATATATTTCCATTTATTTGTATCTTCTTTGATTTCTGTCTTCAGTGTCTCATAATTTTCCGAGTACAGATCTTTTACTTCTTTAGTTAAATTGATTCCTACATATTTTATTGCTTTTGAAGCAATTGTAAAAGGGATTGATTTCCTGATTTCTTCTTCTGATAGTTTTAGTTTATTATTGATGTATAAAAATGCAACTGATTTCTGAATATTAATTTTGTATCCAGCTACCTTACAAAATTCATTTATCAGTTCTAGCAATTTTTTGGTGGAGTCTTTGGGATTCTCAATATATAGTATCACGTCATCTGCATATAATGACAATATTACTTCCTCCTTTCCAATTTGGATGCCTTTTATTTCATCTTCTTGTCTGATTGCTGTGGTTAGGACTTCTAGAACTATGTTAAATACCAGTGGTGAAAGTGGGCAGCCTTTTCTTGTTCCTGATCTTAAGGGGAACGCTTTTAGCCTTTCCCCATTGAGTACAATATTTGCTGTGGGCTTGTCATATATGCACTTTATTATGTTGACATATGATCCCACTATTCCCACTTTGCTAAGAATTTTGATCATAAATGTCTGCTGGATTTTGTGAAAGGCTTTTTCTGCATTTATTGATCTGATCATATGATTTTTATTTTTCATTTTGTTAATGTGATATATTATATTAATTGATTTTCAGATATTGAACCAGCCTTGCATACCAGACATGAATCCCACTTGATCGTGGTGTATGATCTTTTTAATGAGATGCTGAATTCGGTTTGCTAGTATTTTGTTGAGAATTTTTGCATCTATGTTCATTAGGGATATCGGCCTGTAGTTTTCCTTTTTTGTAATATCTTTGTCTGACTTAGGAATCAGGGTGACAGTGACTTCATAGAAAGAGTTTGGGAGCTTGCCCTCATTCTGTATGTTTTGGAATAGTTTGAGGAGAATAGGTTCTAATTCTTTTTTGAATGTTTTGTAAAATTCACCTGTGAAGCCATCTGGTCCAGGGCTTTTGTTTGTTGGAAGATTGTTGATTACTGATTCAATTTCTTTTGCAGTAATCAGTCTGTTCAGAGTTTCTGTTTCTTTTTGGTTCAGACTTGGTATATTGTATGCCTCTAGAATTTATCCATTTCTTCAGATTGTGAATTTGTTGGCATATATTTGCTTGTAGTAGTTTCTTAAAATTTTCTGTATTTCTGTGGTTTCTGTTGTCACTATTCCTCTTTTATTTCTGATTTTATTCATTTGGGTCCTCTCTTTTTATTGGTGAGTCTGGCTAAGGGTTTGTCGATTTTCTTCAACATTTCAAAAAACCAGCTCTTGCTTTCATTGATCTTTTGTATTGTTTTTTTTGTTGTTGTTGTTCTCTATTTCATTGATTTTTGCTCTGGTCTTTATTATTTCCTTCCTTATACTCCCTTTAGGCTTATTTTGCTGCTCTTTTGCCAGTTCCCTTAGGTATAAAGATAGTCTGTTGAGTTGAGATTTTTCTTCCTTCTTTAGGTAGGCCTGCAGCTCTATGAACTTCCCTCTTAGGACTGCTTTTGCTGCATCCCAGAGATTTGGGGTCATGGTGTTTTCATTTTCGTTTGTCTTGAGGTATCTTTTGATTTCCTCCTTGATCTCATTTTTGACCCCCTAGCTATTTAGTAGCATGGTATTCAGTCTCCATGTGTTTGTAAGCTTTCCACGTTTCTTCTTATAATTGATTTCTAGTTTTTTAGCATTGTGGTCATGGTGGACACGTTTTTTGGTGAGACATTTTTTGTGGCCTAAGATGTGTTCTATCTTGGAAAATGTTCTATGTGCACTTGAGAAGAATGTATATTCTGTAGCTTTGGGGTGAAATGCTCTAAAAATATCAATTAAATCCAGCTGGTCTAAAGTGTCATTTAAGGCCACTATCCGTGTTGATTTTCTGTCTAGAGGATCTGTTCCTGGTGACAACGCGGTGTTGAAGTCCCCTACTATGATAGTGTTACTGTTGATCTCTGTCTTTATATCTGTCAAAATCTGTTTTATATATTTAGGAGCTTGTACATTGGGTGCATAGATGTTTACTAAGGTTATGTCCTCTTGTTGAATTGATCCCTTTATTATTATGTAGTGCCCTTCTTTGTCTCTTATTGTAGTCTTCATTTTAAAGTCTATTTTGTCTGAAACAAGTATTGCTACTCCAGTTTTTTTCTAATTTCCATTTGCATTAAATATCTTATTCCATCCCTTTACTTTCAGTCTGTGTGTGTCTTTTGATCTGAGATGAGTCTCTTGTAGACAGCATATGCATGGGTCCTGTTTTCTTATCCACTCAGCCACTCTGTGTCTTTTGATTGGAGCATTTAGCCCATTCACGTTTATAGAGATTAGTGATAGGTGCATATTTATTGCCATTTTGTTCTTTGTATTTCCTTTCTTCCTGAGTTAGCTTGTTTTCCTCATTCTTCTGTTTAAAAAAGCCCTTTTAACATTTCCCGCAATGCTGGCTTGGTGGTAATGAACTCCTTAAGCTTATTCTTTTCTGAGAAGCTCTTTATCTCTCCTTCAATTTTAAGTGATAGCCGTGCTGAGTAGAGAATCTTGGTTGTAGACCTTTACTTTGTATTACTTTGAATATCTCCTGCCATTCCCTTCTGGACTGCAAAGTTTCTGTAGAAAAGTCAGCTGTTACTCTTATAGAAGTTCCTTTGTATGTAACCTGCTGTCTTTCTCTTGTTGCTTTTAGGATTCTATCTTTGTCTTTAAGCTTTGCCATTTTAACTATGATGTGTCTTGCTGTGGGCCTGTTTGGATTCAGCCTGTTTGGAACTCTCTTCACTTCCTGGGCTTGTCGATTTCCTTTACCAGGGTAGAGAAGTTTTCAGTCATTATTTTTTCAAATACATCCTCAATCCCTTGTTTCTTCTCTTCTCCTTCTGGTATTCCTATGATGTGAGAGTTGTTGTGTTTCGTGTTGTCCCAGAGGTCTCTTAAAGTATTTTCACTGTTTTTTATTGTTTTTTCTTTTTGTTCCAACTGGGTGATTTCTGCTATTTTTTCTTCTAATTCTCTCATCTGCTCCTCTACTTCATCTATTCTACTGGTGATTCCTTCAAGTGTGTACTTCATTTCAGTAATTGTTTTCTTTAGTTCTAACTGGTTGTTTTTTATGGTTTCCCTATCATTCTTTATGTCGTCACTAAGTTCCTTAAAAATTCTTGGCATCGGTGTTGTGAACTCTGTCTCTGAAATTTTGGATACCTCTGTTTCATTTAGTTCCATTTGTACAGTTTTCTTCTGATCTTTTACTTGGGACATGTTTGTTTGTTTCTTCAATCTGTCTGTCATTCTGTGAATCATTCGAAGTATTAGATAGATCACCTAGAAAGAACGGAGAAGAAAAAAAAAGTGGGGGTGCTCTCCATCCTCATTAATCTGCAGACCACTTGCTCAATAATAGAGAGTCTCTGGGTGACTAAGCACCAGCTATTGGGTGGAAGGGCTTAATGTGTTATGCGCTGGCCTCCCTCTCAGGCTTGAGGTGAGCTTTCCACAAATAGCTGCTGTGTGCTCTGGAACCGTGCTCACTACCAAAATATCTTTACAGTTTGTTGCAGGTTGTCTGCTGCAAAAAAAAAACACTCTGTGTCCTGCAGAGGTGTGGGCCAGGCACCAGTGGGGGCTCAAGGTGTCTCTGGCAGTATAGCTCTAGGTGGGCGGGGTAGGTCCCTAAGGCACCACTGGATGTGGTCAGTGGCTCCCACTAAGTCAGAGCAGCATGCACTCTGCACCAGATACCAGCCCACACAAACTCACCAGGAAATCCCCAATCAGATCATGCAGGTGCACAGCTCTGGGCCCAACACTCTCAGGAAAATTCCCAGTCTCAGCCTGTCCCAATCAGCTGCTCCTAGATCAGGCTAAGCAGCCCAACAGCCAATCCCCAGCCTGGCAACTCTGCACATACAGTGCGGAGGGCGGGGCCCAAGGCAGCTCGTGCACCACTGAGTCTCAGTAAACAGCCTAATGGAGCCGGAGGGCACCCACCCAGCATTTCCCTGGCAATGCAGCACAAGCAGGGCGGAGGGTGGGAATCTAAGCCCGCATGCACACACACACAGGCACACACGCACTCCTGCGCCAATTTCATCAGACCAATGTGTTCCCAGATCTCACCCTCCATGTGAGGGCCCAACCCTGAAAAAATGGCGCCCTCCTGTACACTACTCGTGTGCAAGCTCCACACCAGGGGAACAATGGTCCCCAAACCTCCAGCTTCTGCACTGCACCAAAGGTTCTCCGTTCAGTCTGTCCCCACCGGCTCCTGGGCCCGGCTCACAGAACTACTCCCTCCAACAGAAACTGGGTGAGTGCTTACTGGCGAGCAAGCCCGTGCGCCTGCCCCACTCGTTCTCCACCTGCCCTCAGCCTCACCAAGCCAAGCAAAGAGAGTCCTCACTAATTTCTACTGCCAGCTATTGTAGAACTCCTCTTCCAGGCAAAGCAACTCTGGGCTAGTGAGCTCGGTTTAGGGCCAGAGGGTCTCTCTTCCAACCAGAGAAGCCTCCCCACAGTTGGGGAGTCCCCCACGGGGCTCTCCCACTCTCATCTGCGCTCCTCCTTCCAGACTTGATGTGGCCTCCTCTTTACGTCCTTCATTTAGAGGTTCTGTTCATCTACTGTTCAGGGGATTTCTGAGGTTAAATGTTGTGTAAATTATTTGTAATTTTGATGTGATCCAGGGAAGCAGTTGGGATGGCGTCAGACTATTCCACCATCTTACCAGAAGTCCCCAGGAAGCATAATAGTTTAATGGAACTTAGTCCTGACTTTGAAGTTCTATGCTTCCAGTTTTGTTTGAAGTGTCTTCTTTAAATTTTGTAGTTAACCCAAGTTTATTTTTAAAATTTCAAATAAATATTACCAGTTAAATTTGGAAACCATTTTGTGATAATGGAATCAACACTCGACAGGGTGCCAGAAGATGAGTATTTTCATCCTATTTAGGCCACTTTGATACTTTGAAGGCTATCACTTCACATATCTGAATCTTTTGAAGTTACTTTCCATAAGGGGCTTTGATTAGTTCTTCACTTCCTAAATGGCATTACATGAAATTCCAGACTCATAAGATCCAATTACAATAAAAGGTACCATATTCAATATATCTGGGAAATGTTGTATAGTATATTACCCTCTTGGCGAGCCAGAAGCATTCTAGTCTCTTAAAGGCCCTGAGAAAATCTGCAGGGGAAAAGTTTTTTTTGTTTGTTTAAAGCAGATAAGAAAACTGTTTAACTTTGTCTTATTCAGAATTTTCTAAATCTGACAATATAATTGGTTTTTCAACACAAGACCCACTTTAATCCAATAGAAGTGTTTAAAGAAACATATTTTAGAAATCTAGCCTAAATGATCTCCCCTCTGATAACATTTCTTATATAGATAATTACATTTTGTAAAACACTGGCACAGAAGGTTATAGAGCAGACTGGGTAAATATGTATATGTAACTTCATTTTCATACATACTTCACAAACAAATACATATATTTTAATTTATATTTTTCAATTACAATTGACATTCAATATTATGTTAGTTTCAGGTATACAGCATAGTGTTTAGACATTTATGTCATTTGCAAAGTGATCTACTCAATAAGTGTAGTACTCACCTGGCACCATGGATAGTTATTAAAATATTATTGACTATATTCCTTAACCTGTACTGTATATCCCCAAGTTTGTTGTCTGTATCTATGAATCTGTTTATATTTTGTTTGTTTTTGTTCTTTAGATTCCACATATATGTGAGATCATATGGTGTTTGTCTTTCTCTGTCTCACGTATTTCACTTAGCTTAATACCCTCTACATCCATCCATGTTGTTGTAAATTGTAAGATTGCATTCTTTTTATGGCACAGTAATATCCCATTATATATATGTACCATGTCTTCTTTATCCATTCATCTATTGATGGACACTTAGGTTGTTTCTATATCTTGGCTATTGTAAATAATGCTGCAATGAACATAGGGAGGCATATGGCTTTTAAAATTGGTGTTTTGGGTTTTCTTGGAAAAATACCCAGAAGTGAAATTGCTGGGTCATAAGGTAGTTCTATTTTTAATTTTTTGAGGAACCTCCATACTGTTTTCCATAGTGACTGCACCAATTGCAACCCCACCAACAGTGCACAAGGGTACCCTTTTTTCCACATTCTCAAAATAAACAAGTGGGACTATATCAAACTGAAAAGGTTTTGTACAGCAAAGGAAACCATTAACAAAATGAAAAGACAACGTACTGAATAGGAGAAAATATTTGGCAATGGTATGTCCAATAAGGGGTTAATATCCAAAATATATAAGAACTCATGCAACTTAACACCAAAAAAACAAACAGACCATTATAAAAAAATAAGTGGGCAGAGAATCTGAATAGACATTTCTCCGAAGAGGACAAACAGAAGGCCAATAGACACATAAAAAGATGCTCAACATCGCTAATCTTAAGAGAAATGCAAATCAAAACCACAATGAATTATCACTTCACCACTGTCAGATAGGCTATATCAATCCATCAAATAAACATTCCTAGTATTTGTGGTTATATTATTATTCCAAAAATCTATTAATCATTATATAATAGGCTGCTAATTATTGAATGTCTTTGAAAATATAATTACTCCATTTGAGAAGTGAAGGTGATTACTGCAAAGTTAACAAATACCCTTGATTGTTTGTGACTTATAAACTGTATTATTATTAAGAAATTTAAGAAAGAAAATAGCTTTTTCATGGTAATTCTATTCTTTTTTAAATGTAAGATCCAGGCCTTTTCACTATTTAATTGTAGAGAAATAAATAATTATGTGATTATGATGAAGTCTGTTCTTATCAAATTTGATTTATAGAGTCTTGACAATAGTTATTCCATGTGGTATTGCTAACTCTGGGCCTGCAAATATCAGTTACACTTGTGTATTTCATTGTATCTTTGCATGAATTTAAAGAAGTGAATTGTTGGACTGTTTCAAGTACATTTTGTCCAAACCATCTTTATTATATATTATATTGGGTATATTCTCAGAAATACCACTTTGAGATAAATACCACTCTGATTCAAAGGTGAAAATATTAAATGAGGAAAGTTTGTTTGCTAAATCACAAATTAAATTCATTATCTCCTAAGCCAGCCAATGTTGTCCACTAGGAAATAGTTTTCCAGAGTCCATTAAACTCTTTATGAATTGGTATTAACCATTTAGGGCTACAAGGATACCATTTTGTGTACTGAAACACTAATAAATTATACCAGTTAATTTATTTTTCAATAGTGCTTTATTTTATACCAATGTATAGCATAGACACTAGAAGCACTTGATTCAATATTTTCTAAAGTTCACTCTTCTATTCTATTTGTAATTTGGGGTTCTGTAGGCATTAAGAGTCAGTGACATTCAAGCAGAAAATCTTTAAAGGAAAACAAACTTCCTTAGTTCATTTACCTTTTTCTCATTTGATGAGCATTTGGACATTTTAGATTCTGAAGGTCAAAAATAAATCTCTTTATATTTATCCTTAGTCTAACTACATATGCAATGCCAATAATCTGTAAAAAAAAAATGTGTTCAGGTAATTTTGTTCACTACCATCATAAAGTGATTCTAAATAAGGTAAATTTTCTTTTTCTTTAATTTTTAGAATAAAATCGATTAATGCACCAAAATAAATTAACTTTTATTATTTATTTGTATCATTAGCATTTACTACTAATGACTAATGTATTGTGATAAAAGCGCATTTTCTGTACAATCTTATTTGATTTACTGTAACAACTCACCTTGATTGGATATTTAAGGTGAAATTACCTGAGAATGTTTCCATATAATTTTTAAATATATTTTTAAATAAAATATTTTTAAGGCTTTCAACCAATTTTTTTATTTAAGATTTTTATTAAAATATAGCTAACATACTATATTAATTTCAGGTGTACACTTTTGAATGTATTTTTATGTTGGTACTGTGGCCTTATATATCTCTTTTCTTATATATACACATACACATATGTATCTATATTTCTCTATCTAATCTATGTAATTTTTATATATTTTCTCCTAAAACCTTTGAAGAGATCAGATTTAACATACTGGAACCACATAAAGAAACTGCCTTTATTTTGCTCAGAATCTATTTTGCATCACCCTGTCCATGACATGTCATTTCTATAGCACGGCTCTGATTTTGCCAGTCCTGTCAATTCAAAAGCTCAACTTTGTTAAAAGATATTAGGTTAGTCTAATAGTCAAAAATCTCCATCATGTAGTCTCAACAGACCTTTCTAAGTAACTTTTTAAAAAAATTCTTTTATTGTGACATAAACACATTTTGAAAATTAGTTTCAGGTGTATAACACAGTGCAATAGTTATAATTTTTACCCCTCAAAGTGAAAATCCTCCTTCCCCAATTCACCACCCCACTTCCCCCCCATATCATACATATCTATTACAATTCCCTTGACTCCCAAACTATACTCCACATCCTGTGAATATATATATATATATATATATATATATATATATATATATATACATACACACTCAACTACAGTTGGCATACAATATTATACAACATCAGTTTCAGGTGTACAGTGCAGTGATCAAGCCTCTACTCCATCCATGAAGTGGTCTCCCTAACAAGACATGTGACCATCTGACATCCCACAAAATATTTACAACATTATTAATTATGTTCCCCAAACTGTCTTTCATATCCCTGTGGCAATATTGTAGTTACCTATTTATGCTGTCTCATCCCTTCACCTTCTTCCTCATCGCCCCCCCCCCCAATTAGCAACCATCAGGTTTTCCTCTATATCTATGAGGCTGCTTCTGTTTACATTGCTCTTTCATTTAGTTTTTCAGATTTCACATATAAGAGAGATCATATGGTATTTGTTTTTCTCCGACTTACTTATTTCACTTAACATAATATTGTCTCTAGGTCCATCCATATCGTTGCAAATGGTACGATTTCATTCTTCTTTATAGCAGAGTAATACTCCATTGTATAAATGTACCACAGTTTCTTAATCCAGTCATCTACTGATGGGCATTTTAGTTGTTTCCAAGTCTTGGCTATTGTAAATAGTGCTGCAATAAACATAGGGGTGCATATATTTTTTCGAATTAGCACCTTGGTTTCTTCTGGGTAGATACCCAAGAATAGAATTGCTGGGTCATATGGCAGTTCCATTTCCAGTTTTTTGAGATACCTCTAGTAACTTTCTACAGTAATCCTCTCAATATATTCTTACGCTCTATCCAAACTGATGTAATGGATCACTCACTGTTCTCCAAAAATATCCTGGTTTCCCTGACTCTCCTATGAGTTTGTTTATGATCTCTTCTTCTTGGAATTTTGAATTCTCAATTCTTATTTGAACTTATTTTGTCAAAATACTATCTATGCTTCCTTCAAATCCATTTTACAGGTCCTCTCATTTGAAAGTAAAATGTCCCTCCTGATGTGAGGGACATCTGGCCCTAGATAATCCACCAGCTGTCTGTAGCTACATGAATGAGTCCAATTCCAGGAGAACCACCCAGTCAACATATACCATCTTGAGAAATAATAAATGATTCTTGTATTAAGATACTAGGTTTTTAGTGGTTTGTTACTGAGCAATAGATAATCAAAAATAATTTCTACCTAAGACATCACATAAGTTTTAGTCAGTAAATTAACATTTGTCTTAAAATAATTGTCTGTGAGAATTGACCAGCAAACCTTCATGACCTGCCTATGAAACTAGAGCTAATGCACATAACTTTGCATTAAGAAAGGCCAGAATTTATTTGTTAGTATATTTTCATGGGCATGGTAAATTCGGTCTCGCTATCCATTTTAATTTTCTGCCAGTGTACCTCAGCTGGGAAGCTAAAAACTGTAGTTTCAGGCCACTTCAAACTAAAGTTATATTAGCAAGTTAGATACTGACCATTATGTGCTGTCTGTAATTTGGAAAGGGAAAATGAGTCAGGGGACATTTATGTGCTGTTTTGGTTATTGCTGTTGGCAATCAAATTTTTGAAGTGTTAAGTCTCTCTCTCTCTCTCTCTCTCTCTCTCTCTCTCTCTCTCTCTCTCTCTCTCTCTCTCTCTTTCTGTATGTGTGTGTATTCTGCAGTCCAATTTCTAATCACCAGGCCATGCATACGAGAGGCACTTATGGTGTGTAGTGACTGCTGTACACTTCCTGGATTACTGCTAAATTGGTGTTACCTTGAAGTTGACTGTCCTACAAAAAGCTTGTTAACTTCCCACCTTCATAACAGTGTTAGAGGTAGAAGCTCCTTTAATGGACAGTTGGTGATTTTCTTCCTAGTGTCATTTTATTTAAATCCACTTTCCAAACCTCTGCAAATACTTTAACAGTATCTAATTGCCTGTATTTAAGTCCTTTCTTCTTAACATAACTAAAGTGGTTCTTGTTTTCTAGTGCTGAAACCTTACTAATATAACACCATAAAAATAGGATAGAGATGTGTACTGTAATTGAACCTGTAGATATGACACAATTAAAATTAACAAAGATACATTTAACATTGTCATAAATAATGATTCATTTATTTCTCTGTTGTAACTATAGATTCAGAAGAAGATATTCAGAAAATATCTAAATTTTTCAGTTAGAATCTGTAACTTAATAAAGAAAACAGAACACCAAGACTGGGATTGAAAAATGATTTGAATTGCTCCAATTACCTGGAATCAATATTCTTCAGCCCTAATTACAAACTATGTAGCAAACAAATGTTCTGTGAGATAAAAAGCAAATCTATCAGGCCAGCTGAGTGGCGCATTGGGTAAGAGCTGGTTTGGGATGCTAGTGGCCATGGTTCGGATCCCACATAGGAGGGCCAATGACACTGCCCTCTACAGCTAAGATGGTGAACAACAGCTCAATGCGGAGCTGGGTTGTGTGAGTCCTGACAACGGTGTAGGCTGCAGCCCCTGCTGCAGTGGGCTGACATAGGCTACAGTGAGTGGCCGGCAACCAGTGTGAGCGGCTGGCAGCCAGTGTGAGCTGCCAAGAGCTGCAGTGAGCAGCCGATCTGCCTCACCCGGGAAGAACGCAATGATAATACCAACATGGGCCAGTGAAGTAACGTCCTCCAAAACTAGACTGAAGAACAAAAGGACACCAACTTGTCTGTTCCCCTTCCCCGATTCCCCAATGCTGTTCCCCTCCCCCAATTCCCCAATTATATCTTTAACAAAAAGCAAATCTATAATTTCACAGTTCCACAAAATGTTTCTGTTTAATAGGTAGTCACACTTTGACTGTGATTGGCCAAATGTGGTTTTAGAGATAAAGCTTTGTTAAAGAAGCTTGAACTCTTTTGAATCAGCTTTATTCACATTAGGATCAATGTGCAATAACCAGTTTGGTTTACTACAATTTTACAATTACATTTAAACATTGAGAAACATATACTAAGAGATACATTTCTATAAGCTGGACTTACTATGTGCCCCTACACTTTTCTAACACTTAACATTGCTTATTGCATTTAACTCTCACAATAACTTTTAAAAGAAAGGAATTGTTACTATTCTTAGTTAGCAAATGAAGAAGCTAAGGTTTAAAGAGTTAATTATCCAAAGGCATATAGTTAAATAATTATTGGATCTAGCATGCAAAACTGACAAGGCACTATTAGAGTTCGCGCATCAATAGACTGCCATTATGTTAAACAGAAAACCTACCAAAAATATGAAGCAGCAGATGTTTTACTAAGGCTGTGTGATATAGAGTAATTGGAGCAAAAAATACAATTATATTTGTAATTTAAGTTTCAGCGTTTATCTCCTTTGTGACCTTAAGCATGTTGCTTACTTTTTTCTGAGTCTCAATTTCTTCACCAATAACATAAGAACAATACTATATATAATAGAACTGTGTGAATATCTACATATAAAAGAACCTCTAAAAATGTTTCCTCTCCTTTACTCTTATCTGAAGGTACTTTAAAAAAATGCATGATAAAATATGTATAATGTAAAATATACCATGTTAACTAGTTTTAAGTGTACAATTCACTTAAACATATACTTAATATATTAAGTATATATTCACATTGTTATCAGTCATGACTGCCATCTATCTTCAGAACTCTTTTCATCTTGCAAAATAAAACAGTAACCATAAAAACTAATTCTCCACTCTTGCTTCTTCTCAGCCCCAGCAACCACCATTCTACTTTCTGTCTGTATGAATTTGACTAATCTGGGTACCTCATATAAATGAAATCATGCAATGTCTTTCTTTTTGTGACTAGCTTATTTCATGTAGCACAATGTCCTCAAGGTTCATCCATGTTGTTTTATGTGTCAAAATTTCCTTCCTGTTCAAGCCTCAATAATATTTCATTGTATGTTTATACATTTGTCTGTTAGACGTTTGAACTCTTCTACCTTTTGGATATTGTAAATGATGGTACTATAAATAAGTGTGTATGGATATGTCTTTGAGAAGTTTCTTCCAATTATTTGAAGTACATATCCAGAAGTGAAACTGCTTCATCATATGGTAATTCTATTTTTAATTTTTGAGGAAGCACCATGCTGTTTTCCATGACGAATGCACTGTTATACATTTCCAACAACAGCGTATAAAGATTCCAATTTCTTTACATAATCACCAACACTTGTTATTTTCTGTTAATATATATATTTGAAATTATAGTGGGTTTTAGGTGATATGTCATTGTGGTTTTGAATTGCATTTATCTAGTTAGTGATGTTGAACATCACTAATTTTCATGTAGTTACTGGCCATTTGTGTTGTGTTTCTTCTTTGGAGAAATCTCTATTCAAGACCTTTGTGGTTTTTTTTCAATTGGGACGACTTGACTATTTTTGGTTTGTTTATTTGTTTGTTTGTTTTTTGCTGTTGAGCTGTAGTGTTACAAATATATATATTTTTTTCTGGATATTAACCCTTTCAACAATTTCTCCCATTTTGGATGCTAACTATTTTGTAGTGTCTTTTGATGCAGAGAAGTTTCTAAATTTTGATGTAGTTCAATTCATCTATTTGTTGTTTGTTTGTTTTCTGGGCGTTGGTGTCATAGTCAAGAAAGCCTTGCCAAATTCAATGTCATGAAGCTTTCTCTATGTTTTCTAATGAAAGTTTTATAGTTTTAGCTCATATTTAGTTATTTTATCCATTTAACTTAATTTTTACATAACATAAGGAAATGATTTAAATTCATTTTTTTTTTTGTATGTGGATATCCAGATTTCCAAGCACCTTTTGATGAAAATACCATCCTTTACTTATTGATTGGTTTTGACACCCTAATCAAAAATCATTTGATCATATTATAGGTGAAAGTTTATTTCTGGGCTCTGCATTCTATTTTATTGGTCAATATGTCTGTCTTAATGCAAATGCTGAATTTTTTTGATTAAACTAGCTTTGTAATAAGTTTTTAAATCAAGGAAGTGTGAGACTTTCAACTTTATTTTTCTTTTCAAAATTTTTAGCTATTCAAGGTCTCTTGAGATTGACTATTTAGGATGGATTTTTCTATTTCCACAAAAACCCCATTGGCATTTTGACAGGGATTGAATTGAATCTATAGGTTGCTTTGTATGATGGTGATATTTTATTAATATTAATTTCTCTAATTCATCAAAATGAGATGTTTTTCCACTTATCTGTGTCTTCCTCAATTTATTTCAACAATGTTTTATAAATTTTAGTGTATAAATCTTACACCTTTTTGGTTAACCATATTTCTAAGTATTTATTCTTTTGATGTTATTTAAATAGAATTGCTTTCTTAATTTATGATTGCATTATTAATTATTAATGTATAGAATGCCAACTGATTTTTATGTATTGATTTTGCATACTGCGACTTCGCTGAATTCATTTATTAGTTCCAATAATTTTTTAATGGAATCTTTTTTTTTTTAAAGCTTTTTATTGGGGAATTGGGGGAGGGAATAGCATTGGGGAACCAGGGAAAGGGAACAGACAAGTGCTGTTCTTTTTTTCTTCAGTCTAGTTGTGGAGGAAATTGCTTCACTGGCCCATGTTGGTATCATCATTGCGCTCTTCTCAGGTGAGGCAGATCGGTCGCCAGCCTCTGGACGGTTGCTCACAGCAGCTCTTGGCAGCTCACACCAGCTGCCAGCCACTCACTCTGGCTGCCGGCTGCTCACTGTAGTCTATGGCAGCCCACTGCAGCAGGGGCTGCAGCTATGCAGTCCCTGGGAATCACAGCAGCCCAGCTCCAGGTGGAGCTGTTGTTCACCATCTTAGCTGTAGAGGGCAGGGTCACTGGTCCTCATATGTGGGATCTGAAACAGGGCTGCTGGCATCCCAAGCCAGCTCTTAACCAAAACGCCACTTGACCGGCCCTTTAATGGCATCTTTATTGTTTGTTTTCTACATATAAGATTATGTTATATGCAAACAGAGGTAATTTTAATTTTTTTCTTTCCAGTTTGGATTCTTTTTATTTTTCTTTCTTGCTTAAGTTTTCTAGCTAGGACTTCTAGTACTATGTTGAATACAAGTGGTGAAAGTGGTAATTTTTGTTTTGCTCCTATCTTAGAGGAAAAGCATCAATCTTTTATCACTGAGTATGTTGTAAGCTGTTGGCTTTTCATATATGGCCTGTGGTACGTTGAGGTAGTTTTGTCCTATTGCTAGTTTGTTAGGTATTTTTATTTTGAAAGGGTGTTGTATTTTGTCAAATGCTTTTTCTGCATCAGTTGAGATCACATGTTTTTCCTCCATTCATTCTGTTCATGTATATTCCAGCAATTAATTTCCATATGTTAAACTACACATACATTACAAGAATAAATCTTACTGAATCATGGTGTAAGATTTTGAATGTCCTGATGAATTCTATTTGCTGGTATTTTGTTGAGGATTTTTGCACTAATATTCAGCATGGGTATTGGTATGTAGTTTTCTTTTCTTGTGGTTTCCTGCTCTGGCATGGTATCAGGGTACTACAGCCTCATAGAATGGCTTTGGAAATATTCTCTCCTCCTCAAGTTTTTGGAATACTTTGAGGAGGATTGTTAATTCTTTCAATGTTTGATAGAACTCACCAGTGAAGGAGTGTTTGACTACTGATTCAGTCTTTTTTTTTTTAAAGATTTTATTGTGGAATTGGGGCAGGGAACAGCATTGGGGAATTGGGGAAGGGGAACAGCCAAGTTGTTGTGCTTTTGTTCTTCAGTCCAGTTGTGGAGGACTATTTGTGGAGGACGTTGCTTCACTGGTACATTTTGGTATTGTAATCATTGCGTTCTTTGTGGCTGAGGCAGATCAGTAGCCAGCCATCGGACGGCTGCTCACAGCAACTCACTGCAGTTCTCGCTGGCTGCTGGCCACTCACGGCAGCCCACTGCAGCCCCACTGCAACCTACGCCATCACCAAAGACTCACAGCAGCCCAATTCTAGGTCAAGCTGTTGTTCACCATCTTAGCTGTAGAGGGCTCAGTGTCACTGGCCCCCATGTGGGATCTGAACCAGTGGCCCCGCTGCTCAGAGCTCGCACTCCCAAGCCAACTCTTACATTATTTTTTTTTTAGGGCAATGTCACTGGCCCTCATATGTGGGACCCGAATCGGTGCTGCTGGCTTCCCAAACCAGCGCTTAACCACCGCGCCACTCGGGAGGCCCCCCAAGCCAATTCTTAACCAATGAGCCACTTGGCCGTCCCCTGATTCAGTCTTCTTATTAGCTATAGACCAGTTCAGATTTTCTATATCTTCATGATCCAGTCTTGGTACGTTGTTCAATTTTTAGGAATTTGGCTATTTCATCTACACTCTCCAATTTTGGTGTTCAATTGTTCATAGTACTTTCTCATAAAAATGTTGTTTGTGTAAATTTGGTTACAATGTTATCTCTATCATTTCTTACTATAGTTACTTGAGTCTTTTCTTCTGTTCTAAATCAACGTAGGTAATGGTCTGTCAATTTGTTAATTTTTTCTATTGTTTTACTGTTTCTATTTTATTTATTGGTTTTATAATCTTTATTATTTTCTTCTTTCTGCTAACTTTGGGTTTAGTTTGTTTTTCTTTTCTTAGTTACTTAAGGTATAAATTTAGGTTGTTTATTTGAGATTTTTTTTTTATGTAAGCATTTACTGTGATACATTCCATTCAGCACTGTTTTTGCTGCATCCCATATGTTTTGGTGTGCTGTGTTTTTCACTCATCTGAAAATATTTTCTAATTTCTTTTGCGATTTATTCTTTTACCCATTGGTTGTTTAAGAGTATGCTGTTTATTTCCATATATTTGTGCATATTCCAGTTTTTCTTTTGTTGCTGATTTTTATTTTTATTACATGTGATTGAAAAAGATACTTTCTATTATTTCAATTCTTTTAAATTTATCAAGCATTGTTTTGTAGTCAAATATATGGTGTATTCTGGAGACTGCTCTGTGTTCAAGTGAACAAAGTGTGTACTCTGCTGTTGGGTGGAGTGTTTTATATATGTCTTTGGGGTGTAATTGCTCTACAGTGCTATTCAGTTTCTTCATTCTCTTATTGATCTTATTTCTAGTTTTTCTATTCATTATTGAAAGTGGGAAAGGGACATCAGAAAAACAGCAGAGTGGGAGATACCAACCTATGCCCTCCTGAAAGAAAATAGACAGCTAATCACAAAGGAAAATAGCTCTGAGAGATCTCAGGAGTTCACTTAAGAAGTTGTAGCCACAAAGTAGAGGAAAATTACTGAGAATAAATGCACAAAAAGAGGAAAATGATTACTTTTACTTTCTCTACAGCATTCCCATTCCCTAGACTGGCAGTGTTCAGCATCAAGAGAGAATTCCCTAGCCTGAGAGTTTCCCTCACAGGAAAATGAAGATCAGGGAGAGTGTCCAGCTTCCTCAGCCTTTCAAGGAACTGAATGAAGAATCCACTTCAGAGTAAGTTGTGTGAATTCAGGATGAGGACTGGAAAGATAGTCACTATTTTCCCTGTGTAGAACCTTCCTCCTGTGCAGCCAGCAGGTGGGTGCCATCTTTTCTGTATTGAGCACACCCCCCACAGACATACACACACACACATAGGCAAATCTGAATCTGCATAGGTCTGACGAACTCCACTTAATCCACCTGCTCATTCCATATCTACTACTCCTTGGAATTCTGGCTCACCCAACTTGCTGAACACCTGAGGCACTTTCTGGGTAAGTAGTCAGCATTGCTCATATTGCATTCTTTCTTGGACAACTCACAGATTCTGTAGGCCCCAGGCAGGCAGTGGCTGTCCTCAGGATACCCTTCACTTTTCATGGACCTACCCCAGGCCTGGTACTGTGGCAGCCATACTCAGTTCGCAGCGTGGTCTCTTTAACATGCCTCCAAGTTTAACACAGTCAGCAAACAACTATGGATCACTTTGAGACTCCTACCGGGTAGTCCCTGGCTGGTCACAAGCAGTGGCTGAACTGGGACTACACTGGAGGCTCCCCCAAGTATCCCCAAAACCAACATACCTAGAGGTTGGATTCAGATGACAGCAGCGCACCACCCAATTAGACCCACAAGAAGCAAACCCAAAGGGTTGTCTCAGCAGGCACAAGAGCTCACTGGAACAAATCTAGCTCCATGGAGTAAGCCACTTGCACAATAGTCCATAAGCTATGGATGTAGGCAAACCCCACAGCCAGTCAGCCTGAGAGTCAATACCACTCCTGATGTTCTAACAGCAATCACAGCTCAATGATATTAAGAGCATACACACCACACAAAGAACATTCCTGGAGCACCTGGTGCTACTCACAAGGGAGACTGCCACTGGGTCCCACAGGGCACTTACTACATAAGCCACTGGGTCAAGACTGGAAGACATAGCAGATTTACCTAATACATAGAGGCAAAGAGAGAGGCAGCCAAAATGGGGAAACAAAGAAATGTTTCCCAAAGAAAGAACAGGAGAAAACTCCAGAAAAAGAACTAAATGAAATGGAGACAAGCATCATACCAGATACAGAGTTGAAAACAATGAATATAAGGATGCTCAAAGAACTTAGTAAGAACTTCAACAAAGAGATAGCAAGCATAAAAAAGGATAGAGAAACCATAAGAAAGAACGCATCATAAGTGAAGAATACAATAACTGAAATTAAAAATGCAATAGAAAGGAACACCAGCAGGTTATGATGAACCAGAGGATCAAATCGGTGATTTGGAAGACAAGGTAGTATAAATCACCCAATCAGTACAGCAAAAGAAAAAAGAATTAGAAAAATAGAAATAGTTTAAGAGACCCCTGGGACAATGTGAACCATAACAACATTCACATCAAAGGGGTATCAGAAGAAGAGAGAAAGCAAGGGATTGAAAACCTATTGAAAAAATAATGCCTGAAAACTTTCTTAACATGGTGGAAAAAAAATAGACATACAGGTAAGTTCTGGAAACACAGACAGTCCCAAACAGATGAACTCAAATAGGTCCATACCAAGACACATTATAATTAAAAGGTCAAAGATCAAAAACAGAGAGAATCCTGAAAGCAGCAAGAGAAAGGCAGCTGATTATTTACACGGGAACTCCTATAAGACTTCCACCTGATTTTTTTTATGGAAACTTTGCAGGAAAGAAAGGTTTAGCATGAGATATTCATAGTAATGTAAAGTAAGGACCTACAATCAAGACTACTTGGCCGGCCGAGTAGAGCGGTGGTTTAAGAGCTGGCTTGGGACGTCAGTGGCCCCGGTTCAGATCCCATATGTGAGGTCCAGTGACACTGCCCTCTTTAGCTAAGATGGTGAAAAACGGCTCCACCTGGAGCTGGGCTGCTGTGAGTCCCCGGGATGGCATAGTTGCAGCCCCTGCTGCAATGGCTGCCATAGGCTACAGGGAGTGGCTGGCAGCCAGTGTGAGCTGCCAAGAGCTGCCATGAACGGCCGTCCAGAGGCCGGTGACTGATCTGCCTGATCTGCCTCACCCAGGAAGAGTGCAATGCCTCACCCAGGAAGAGCGCAACATGGGCCAGTGAAGCAATGTCCTTCACAGCTAGACTGAAGAACAAAAGGACAGCAACTTGTCTGTTCCCCTCCCCCAATTCCCCAATTTAAAAAAAAAATCTTAAAAAACAAAACAAAACTACTCTACGCAGGAAGGCTATCATCTAAAATTGAAGGAGAGATCAAGAACTCCCTGAATAAGAATGAGCTAGAGGAGTTCATCACCACCAAACCAGTATTACAAGAAATATTAAAGGGACTTCTCTAAGAAGCAAAAGGGGAATAAAAGAAACATAAAGATGAATAATAAAGCAGCAATAACTATGTATCTATCAATAATTACTTTAAATGTAAATGGATTAAAAGCTCCAATAAAAGACATAAGTTAATTGAATGGATAAGAAATCATGATCCATACACATGCTGTCTAAAAGAGACACACTTCAGGGCCGGCTGAGTGGCTCAGTTGGTTAAGAGCATGAGCTCTGAGCAACAGGGTTGCTGGTTCAATTCCTACATGGGCCAGTGTGCTGAACCCGAGATAAAATGCTGCTGAGCTGCCAAAGCGCGGCCAGATGGCAACTGGACTTGGAGCTGAGCTAGCTGCGCCCTCCACAACTAAGATTAAAGGACAACAACTTGGCTGTTCCCCTTCTGCAATTCCCCAACACTGTTAACCTTCCCCAATTCCCCAATAAAATCTTTAAAAAAAAAGGAGACACACTTCAGATCAAAACAAACACAGGATGAAAGTAAAGGGATGGAAAAAGATATTCCATGTGAATGGAAATGGAAAAAAAAATGGGGTAACAATATTTATACCAGACATATAGACTTTAAAACAAAAGCTATAATAGAAGAACAAAAAAGGCATCACATGATGATAAACGGATCAGTCCAACAAGAAAATATAAACCTTGTAAACATCTATGTATCCAACATAGGTCATCTCTCTTTGGGCCTCCTTATACCTGTCATATCCACCCCTCTTCCTTTTATGTAGTCATTTATCAAATAATCATTCATTCAGCCACAAACACTGTTACTGAATGCTGTCTCTGAGCTGAGAGGAGCAGAGATGCATAGGCTCTCCTATGGTCTTCACAAAGCTCACAGGCTTTGCCTCTTTCCTTGTCCATCTCTGTTATCCTTCTGTCTATGACCACCTCTGGCTACCATTCCCAGCCTCTATAGGAGCACCTAAATATATAAAGCAAATATCGAATGACATAAAGGGATTAATCAACAGTAATAAATCATAGTAAGTGCCTTTAACACCCATTGACACCAATGAACACATCTACCAAACAGAAAATCAACAAGGAAACAGCCACCTTAAATGACACATTAAACCATATGGATTTAATTGATATTTTCAGAGCATTTCACCCCAAAGCAGCAGAACATACATTCTTTTCAAGTGCACATAGAACATTCTCCAAGATAGATCACTTGTGAGGCCACAAAACAAGTCTCAATAAATTTCAGAAGATTAAAATCATATCAAACATCTTCTTTGACTGTAATGATATGAAACTAGAAATCAATTACAAGAAGAAAACTGTAAAACACACAAACACATGGAGACTAAATAACATGCAACTAAATAATGAATAGGTCAACAATGACATAAGGAAGAAATCAAAAGATACTTTGAGACAAATAAAAATGAAAACACAACAACCCAAAACTTATGGGACACAGCAAAAGCTGTCTTAAGTGGGAAATTCATAGTAATACTAACCTACCTCAAGAAAAATGAAAAATGTCAAATAAACAATCTAACATTACAGTTAAAGGAACTAGAAAAAGAATTGCAAACAAAGCCTAAAGAAAGCAGAAGGAAGGAAATATAAAGGTAAGAATGGAAATAAACAATAAAGAGACTAAAATGAGGAACCCCAAATATCAATGAAACCAAGAGCTGGTTCTTTGAATAGACAAAGAAAATTCATAAACCTTTAAACCAGACTCATCAGAAAGAAAGGAGAGAGGACTGAAATATAATCAGAAATGAAAGAGGAGAAGTGATAACTGACATCACAGCAATACTTAGGATTATGAGAAAATACTATGAACAATTATATGCCAACAAATTGGACAATCTGGAAGAAATGGATAAATTCCTAAAAACATACAATCTTCCAAGATTGAATCAAGAAACAGAAAATCTGAACCAATGATGACTGTAACAAAATTGAATCAATACACAAAAAACCTCCAACAAACAAAAGTCATGGACCTGATGGCTTCACAGGTGAATTTTACCAAACATTCAAAACAGAATTAACACTTATCCTTCTCAAATTATTCCAAAAAAATTCAAGAGGAAGGAAAGCTGCGATGCTCATTTTATGAGGCCACCATTACCTTGATTCCAAAATGAGACAAAGATGTTACAAAAAAAGAAAATTAAAGGCTGATATTCTTGATGAATATAGAAGTAAAATTCCTCAACAAAATATTAGCAAACTGAACATAGCAATTCATTAAAATGATCATACACCATGACTAGTGGGATTTATTCCTAGGGTGCAAGTTTGGTTCAATATCTGCAAATTAGTAAATGTAATACACCAGATAAACAAAATGAAAGATAAAAAGCATATGATCAAATCAATACATTCAGAAAAAACATTTGAACAAATCCAGCATCATTTATGATAAACACTCTCAGCAAAGTGGGAATAAATTGAATAGACATCAACATAACAAAGGCCATATACCACAAACCAACAGCTAACTTCATATTTGAGTGCAAAGAGTTAAAAACATTCTATTTAAGATCAGTAACAAGACAAGATGTCCACTTTCACTACTTTTATTCAACATAGTAGTTGAAATCCTAGCCATAGCAGTCAGATAAGTAAAATAAATAAATGGCATCCAAATTGGAAAGATAGAAGTAAAACTTTCATTGCTTGCAGAAGACATGATATTTTGTATACAGAATCTGACAAATTCCACCAAAAAACTATTAGAACTGATAAATGAATTTAGTAAAATAACTGGATACAAAATTAATATTCAGAAATCAGTTGCATTTTTATACACCAATAATGAACTATGAGAAAGAGAAATTAAGGAAACAATCCCATTTACAACAGAATAAAAAAAATACCAAGGAATAAGTTTAATCAAGGAAGTAAAAGACCTGTACTCAGAAAATTATAAGACATTGAAGAGAGAAATTAAAGAAGATACAAATAAATGGAAGCATATACCGTGCTCATAGACAGGAAGAATTAGCATCTTTAAAATGTTGGTACTACCCAAAACAATCTATACATTCAATGCAATCCAATGGCATTTTTCACAGAACTTGAATAAATAATCCAACAATTTATATAGAACATAAAAGAACCCAAATAGGCACAGAAATCCTGAGAAAGAACAAAATTGGAGGCATCAAGCTGCCTGATATCAAACTACACTATAAGACTATAGTAATCAAAACAGCATGGTACTGGCGTAAAAACAAACACATTGATCAATGGAACAGAATGGAGATCCCAGAAATAAACCCACAGCTATATGGTCATTAAAACTATGACAGAGAAGAAGAGAACATGCAATGGTTTAAAGACAGTAAATGATGTTGAAAAAGCTGGACATATACATGTTAAAAAAAAAAGAAACTGAACCAACTTCTTCGATCATATACAAGAAGAAGCTCAAAATGGATTAAAGGCTTAAATCTAAGACCTGAAACCATAAAATTCCTAGAAGAAAACATAGGCAGTAACTCTCTGACATTGCTCTTAGTGATATTTTTCCTGACATATATCCTCTGGCAAGGGAAACAAAAGAAAAAATAAACAAATGGGACTATATCAAATTAAAAAGTTTTTTTCACAGCAAAGGAAGCCACCAACAAAATGAAAAGACAGCCTAATGAGTGGGAGAATATATTCACCAATGATACATCTGATAAGGAGTTAATATCCAAAATTTATGAAGAACCCATACAACAGAACACCAAAAAAACAAACAATCTCATTAAAAAATAGACAGAAGACCTGAATAGACATTTCAAACAAGTCATACAGATGGCCAATAGATATATGAAAAGATGTTCAACTTCACTAATCATCAGAAAAAATGCAAATTAAAACCACAATGAGGTATCACCTCATACATGTCAGAATGGCTATCATGAAAACATCAAAAGTTATCAAATGTTGGCGAGGATGTGGAGAAAAGGGAACATGCATGCACTGTTGGTGATTTGTAAATTGGTACAACCACTATTGAAAACAGTTTGGAGGTTCCTCAAGAAACTAATAATAGAACTACCTTATAACGCAGCAAATTCCACTCTTGGGTATTTATCCAAAGAAATCCAAAACTCTTATTTGAAAAAATATATATACCCCTATGTTTACTGCAGCGCTATTCATAATAGCAAGATATAGGAGCAACCTAAGTGCTCATCAGTAGATGAATGGATAAAGAAAAAATGCTACATATATATACTGGAATATTACTTTGCCATAAAAAAGTGAAGTCTTACCATTTTGTTACAGCATGAATGGACCTAGAGGGTATTATGCTAAGTGAAATAAGCCCAAAAGAGAAAGACAAATACCATATGATCTCACTTATATGTGAAATCTAAAGGACAGAATAAATAAACAGACAAAACCGAAACAGACTCATATATACAGAGAACAAACTGATGTTTGTCAGAGAGGATGCATTTAGGGAGCTGAGTGAAAGAGGTGAAGGGATTCATACAAATTGATACTTACACAATAGTCACAAGGATGTATAGTACAGCATAGAGAATATAGTCAATAATGTTGTAACAACTATGATTAGTGCTAGGGGTGTATTAGACTAATTGGGGGATCACTACATAAATTATATAAATGTCTAATCAGTATTTTGTACATCTGAAATGTATATAAAATAATATTGAATGCCAACTATAACTGAAAAAATATATAATTAAAAAATGAAACAACCCCAGTTATAATACTATCAAAAAGAATAAAGGACTTCAGAATAAACTTAACAAGAGAGGAAAGATCTGTACAGTGAAAACTATAACATATTGAATAAAATTAAGGAAGCCACAAATAAATGAAAAGCCATCCGATGTTCATGGGCTGTAATAACAAATATTATTAAAATATAAATACTATCAATAGTGATCTGCAATTGATTTTTTTTTTTTTGAGGGCAATGTCACTGGCCCTCATATGAAATAGTGATCTACAGATTCAATGCAATCGCTATCAAATTTCCAATAGCACATTTCAAAGAAATAGAAAAAAATAATACTAAAATTGATATAGAATTACAGAAGACACTGAACATATGAAGCTATTTTTATCAAGAAGAACACAGCTGGGTTTTGGCTTGGAGGAGCCCAAGTTGCAACTTTCTTTGCTTATCCCAAATCTGCATTCATCCAACGCCAGCCGCCTCCACCATGCTGTTGCAGTTTGACACCAACGAGCCCAAAGTTGTATACCTGAGGTGCACTGGTGGGAAAATTGTACCACATCTGCCCTGGCCCCCAAGATTGGCCCCCTGGGTCTGCCTCCAAATAGGTTGGTGATGACATCACTAAAACAACTGAAAGAGGTGAAGGGAATCATAAAAATTGATACTTGGTGAATGGAAGGGTCTGAGGATTACAGTGAAACTGATTATTCAGAACAGACAGGCCCAGATTGAGGTGGTACCTTCTGCCTCTGCCAGGTCACCAAAGACCTCAAAGAATTGCCAGGAGAAAAGAAGAAAAAAATACTAAGCACAGTGGAAATACCACTTTTGATTAGATTGTCAACATTGCTCAACTGATGCGGTGCCAATCTAGACAATTCTCTGGAACCATTAAAGAGATCTTGAGGACTACCCAGTGTGTGGGCTGCAATGTGCCACCACCCTCATGACATCACAGATGACATCAACAATGGTGCAGTGGAATGCCCAGCTAGTTAAGGACTGCAAAGGACAATATTTCAATTGAAGATCATTTAGCAACCAACAAGAAGGTGGAGGAGGAGGAGGAGGAGGAGGAGGAGGAGGAGGAGGAGGAGGGGTTTTAAATGATAGATATTAAAAACTGTATGGAGATTGAGTCTATAATATTCTTAGGGAAAAGTTTCTAGAAACATTTTTAAGTGCCAGGGATTTAATTTTAATTTTTTAACCCGTATTTAGTTTTGAAAATTTTGTACTTCATAGTTCCTAAATAACGACTCATCAGACTTTTATATTTCAATTGTATAATTTCTAACAAAGCTGAATTATTGAAGAGTCACTGTGTTTTTAAAATCAGTATTGACATATTTGCCCACATAGCAGTATTAGAAAAGGTCATCAAAAGATAAATATTCTCTGCTAGAATATCATATGAGTAAAGGATATAAAAGAGTTTTAGTTGAAGCTCTAAGATATTACACAAGGTATAATCAAACAGCAAAATGAACTTGTCAATGGACTCTGACATGAATTAAATTATTATCCTTGTTCTAACTATAGGAAAAGGGAAAAGGAAAGCATTCAAGGAAGATTTAATTTTAACAATAGAGACTGAAAACCTTGCATCACTTGTAACTTTAATAAAAGATACAAAATCGCAAGATGAAATATGGTTTGAAGTAAGGAACCGTTCCTCCTGAGGCTTGGCTATTAATTGATTGTGTAGTATAGAGATATCATGCTCTTATTTTGTTAATGTGGTCAGACCTATTATTTGCCATGAAAACTCGCTGTTGTCGTTACCAACATTTGCAATAATTCAATTTCTGAAGGCCTTGGAGTAATATTGATGTTCATATTTTGTTGAGAAAGTTTATAATTTTATGAATTTAAACCAATTTTTTATTCCTCTAGGAGTAAATATGAAAGTAGGCTGTTGGGATTACCAAGAATTCTCCAACAATTTGAACTTGCCTATTAAATTAAATAGTATCATAAGTCACTGCGGTTTAATTTATCTATAGTTGTGATTGTGAAAGATTATGAATTGACATAAACCTTGAAATTACTACTGATTCCAAATGATCCCTTAATGTCCCCAGACATAATATGACTTATTACTTCTGGAAGGTGATTTCCAAACTGTTATAGAAATCCCGATTTTTTATTCCTAATTGAGAGCTAGTAAGAAGAGTTTCAAGGGGCCAGCTGAGTGGCTCATTGGTTAAGAGTTGGCATGGGAGTGTGAGCTCTGAGCAGCAGGGCCACCAGTTCAGATCCCACATGGGCCAGTGATGCTGCACGCTCTACAGCTAAGATGGTGAACCACAGCTTCACCTGGAGCTGAGCTGCCGTGAGTTGCCAGAGACAGCATAGGCTGCACTGGGGCTACAGTGGGCTGCTGTAAGCTACCGTGAGTGGCTGGCAGTCAGTTTGAAGGGCTGCCAGCGTGCGTGAGCTGCCATGAGCAGCCGTCTAATCGCCGGCTAGTGACTGCCTCACCTGGGAAGAGCACAATGATCACAATACCAACATGGGCCAGTGAAGCGATGTCCTCCACAGCTAGACTGAAGAACAAAAGAACAGCAACTTGTCTGTTCCCGTCCTAATTCCCCAACGCAGTTCCTTCCCCCAGTTCCCCAATAAACTCTTTAAAAAAAAAAAAAGAGTTGCAAATGCAACTTAATTCCAGATTTGACCATAGCTTATTCCTCATAATTTTTTTCTTAAATGTATTCTTCCATCTGAAGGATTAAGGATGAAAGCTAGTGATTTAACTCAAAGGATTCTTGGGAGTGGAGAAAGTAGAGAGTACAGGTATCTGTAAGTCCAAGAGAGAAAATGCAAAACAGCCTAATGCACTTAAATAAACAAACTTTCTTGAACTTAAGAATAAGGCTCTTTTTAAAAATACAAATTCCCACCCCTGCTTGTCCTCTAGAGATTTTGATGCAGCTGGTTTAAAGTTGAGCCCAAGAGTCAGTATTTTAAATAAACACTGGTGATTTTTAAAATCAAGCAAATTTGAGAAATACTCTCTCAGCAAAGTGAGCATTGCACTATAGAAGCAGCATGAGACTCTGGAGTTTGGCAAACACCACTTTCAATGTCAAATTTATTATTTAGTATTTAGAAGACTGGGAAAATGACTTGACTTCTCTAATCTTCAATGTTCACATCTATAATATAAGGATAAAGGCACTGATGGCCCAAGAGGTGTGCATATGTGTGTGTGTGTGTGAAGATTAAAATGTCTTAGAACATGTAAGAGTCTTAAGAGACACTAATCTTTTTTTTGAGGGCAGTGTCACTGGCCCTCATATGTGGGACCCTATCCGGGGCCGCTGGCTTCCCAAGCCAGTGCTTAACCACCGCACCACTCGGCCGGCCCAAGATACTAA
Organism: Aselliscus stoliczkanus; assembly: GCA_033961575.1. Lineage (NCBI taxonomy): Eukaryota > Metazoa > Chordata > Mammalia > Chiroptera > Hipposideridae > Aselliscus > Aselliscus stoliczkanus. The sequence continues at coordinate 69,404,120 of CM066737.1, read as the reverse complement.
TCTTCTTAACCCTATATTTTATTTACAAATATATATATTAATTTCATTGATGATATCATAGTGTTTGTGTGTTTTTATTTTATTTTAAAAAGTACCTTCATAGTTTCCACCTACTTTTTCAAAAATTAAAATTTAATTGATCAGTTCATTCATCTATGTTGCAAGTAATGGGGTGCAGATAAACAATTCACAGACCCTGTCCTCAAGCAACAATTTGGTAGAAAATGAAAACAATAAAACAACAACAAAAATTAGTATACAGTGTGAGAGGTGAACTAATATACTACAAAGTGATGCAAAAACACAGAGGAAGTAGAAACACAAATAAAAAATCAGCACAAAGGGGAGGAAGTAGGGCTAGAAATACATATGATACTTTAATAATCAGTCACAATTGAGGGAATAAGAAAGACAGCTTCCCAAATTTGGAGGACTTCATATACATTTTATTCTAAGAGCATGAACATTGACCACTAAGCTTATATCATTGGAATACCTAGATGAAAGTAAAAAATGAAATAATTTGGATATATATAACAGAAAATACATGAATATTTATTATATATTTATTATTCACTTGACAAACATGTGTTAAGTACTCATAATGTAAATATCAAGTATCCAGATGATATAATGAACATTTTATTTTGAATTCATGCAACTTTCTGTTATATAACAATAAAATGTTTCTAGATGAGAATTACAGGAATTGCAGATTTTTTTTTTATCACTGTGGAGCATTCTGTGGATAATATTTTATAAAATCACTTAAGTGTCATTACTTAAATTGTAGTTTTCTAGGGTGGTTTTATTTTATTTGATAGCTAATGGCGGTTCTCCCTTTTCAAGAAAATCAGTCTTTTCCTTTTTGTTGATAATATAACTTCCAGGAAAGATGGCTGAGAACTACTGTGTCTTTAAAGTTAGTATTGTGTACTTAATTTTAAGGTCATTTATGTCAATTGTCACAAAAACTAGAGTGTACTTTATTTTTAATTATTTTTTCATTCTACCTCTCCCCATATTCCCTCAAAGCCAGCTTGAAACTTAGTTGAAAACCTCTGCCTAAATTGGTTGTATTTTATCAGCAACATCACTTACTACAGAGACACTCTATTAGTTCACAGATGTTGAAGCAGCACAAGGCATTAGCTGTCAAAGTAACTCTCCCTAACCACCTGCTATTTGCATGCAAAACATGCCTCCCTGTTGAGACCACAAAAGTAAACACATTTTTGAGGGAAAAAAGAACTGGTTTAAGCAATGACAAAACGATTCTTTTCTTTCTTTTCTTAACACAAATTACTAAAGTCATCTTTACATAACAATATTATCAGGGAATTCCAAAAGATGTAGAACAATTAGTAAGAAAACACTTTTGCAAAATACAATATGAAAAAACAATCTGTTTCTATCACCAATAAAACACTTGAAACAACAACATAGTTAGTAGGTCAGCATAATGCCTTTCAAAGAATAGAGTTTATACTTGATATGTTGATGCTATTACTTTAATATGTTGTGTAGAAAACTCTTTCATTGCCTTAATTTAAATATTGAGTTATTTTAATCATTGTCTGAAAAAACCTTTTGTAATATAGTCTCACACTGGATCAGGACCTATTATTCTATAAGTATGTCTTTACACATGACTACAAAAACTGTTGTTAATAAACATATTTATAGTATTTTAAATATCAGTCCCACAGAAATGAACTGAAACCTAAAAACTTGATCTGCAACCATTGTCTTAACTAACTTCTTGTGTTTGATTTTTTTAAACAATTAAGACTACCTGTTTGATTAAAAATAGTTCTCTAGTTTGTTGTTCAATGACCCTGTTGAAATGTGAATATCCAGCCATCATCTATAACAGATTCTAGAAATACATTCCCATCAAACCAGTCAAATTGAAATTGAAGTTATCTGTGTGCCTATGCATGTGTGTGAGAGAGAAGGAGACAGACAGAGAAAGCGCAGTATTGAAGAGAGAAGAATGAGTGAGCAACAGCTTTTATTCATATAATGTATTAATAAAAATGTATGTGTCATCTAAGTGTATATCTTATATTGTGATATGTAGAAATTCATACATTCTTTATAAATGCATTGGTGCAACATGATAGTTTGAACCCAATAATTAAGAATTTCAGGGGCCAGCTGAGTGGCTCAGTTGGTTAAGAGTTGGCTTAGAGTGTATACTGTGAGTAACAGGCCACAGGTTTGATTCCCACATGGGCCAGTGAATGCTGCGCCCTAGCTGAGCTATCGCTGAGCTGCCAAATGGTGGCAGGATGGCTCAGCTGGTATAACAACAAGATTGCCTGTTCAATGGTGGACTATGCCTACCCGCAATTAAAGATTGAAGTAGGCACCTTGAGCTGAGCTGCTGCCCAGATGGCTCAGTGGATAGGGCGTGCGCTCTTAACAGGGCTGCCGGGTTTGACTCCCACATGGGATGGTGGGTATGCCCACCCACAACGAAGACTGAACTTAACACACTGAGCTGAGCTTTCTCCCGGATGGCTCAGAGGATAGAGCGTGCACTCTTAACAACAAGGTGCTGGTTCAACTCCCACATGGAATTGTGGCTATACCCACCCATAACTAAGAATGAACACAGATAGCACCTTGAGCTTACAGGTCACAAGCTGCCAACAGGAAGCCAGATGGCGACTGGCGCCCTCCACAACAAAGACTGAAGAACAACAACTTGGCTGGTCCCCTTCCCCAATTCCCTAACACTGTTCCCCTCCCCCAATTCTCCAATAAAATCTTTTTTTAAAAAAAAAGAATTTCACAAGAAATTGATAAATTGGACTGCTTTTTAAAGCGTAATATTGCAAAAATATATGATTACTTTATTTTATAATATTGAAAATATAAATGATTACAATATTTCTCCAGAAGAAATTTACCTATAGCAACTGCGATTAGTATAAAATAAACTGCAGTATCATAGACTGAGTAAGGTAAAACTATTTTATTTTTTTTGTTTTTTTGTTTTGTTTTTTGTTTTTGTTTTTCAGGGCAGTGTCACTGGCCCTCACATGTGGGACCCGAACTGGGGCCGCTGGCCTCCGAAGCCAGCGCTTAACCACCACGCCACTCAGCCGGCCCGTATTTTATTTTTTTGATGGCAACCCTATATCCTCTCTGAGTGACTGAAATAGCCAAAACAGTAGTAAAAACAATACTCATTGCTAAATTAAGATAAGTGGTGTGTTGCCTAGGAGTGAAACAGAAAAGACAGGAAACATATATATTTTCCAACATTAAATAGACCTGCGACAAATAGATCTGCTTGTTATATCAGTTGTGTTAAATGGAATTATTTCAATTTTTTCCTAATAAGATTTTGTACAATCTGTTTTCCAGCACGTTTCCAGTGTATAGCCAAAGTGTTTTACAAATATAAACACATCAAGTGTCTGTGTCTCTGTTAAATAAGTGAGGAGATACAAGATACACTATATCCTCAAGCACATGGAATTTAGCCATGCTTTCCTGGATTGTAAGACAAAATGCTAAATTCTCTTTCACGAAAAAGAATCATGTGCCCCTTTTCTGTTTTGTTTTGTTTTTTGTATTGAAATTCCTTTTAAGTACATTTCATAATTTTCCTCTAGCATTTTGATTATGATACAAATTTAGGATAAATGAAAAGTATGTGGAAAGTGTTATTAATGTATTTTCCCAGTTTGACTTTGTTTCTCTAAAGGAAAATGCATTCCAATGTGCAAAAATCCCCTATCCTACTTTGTGAATCTTTGAGAAACCATTTTAACTTTCTCGATAATTTCACCTTCAAAGAGGTGGAAGCAAATAACGATTTATAGCATCTTTAATAAGAAATTATGGCAAATAATTTTATTTTCACTAAACAACAGTTCACCCTATATGCTGTTATATACTGTTGAAGTTGGAACCTAATGATCCATGTTCAGGTGGTGTTCAACATAATAGCGTTCTGTTATCTCTTGACAATGTAGTTCCACCTTAATCTATTTCCCCAGTGTTTTCACAGGATTTAAAAATATCAAGTAAGGAGTTTTGGAGATTCAAGATGGCAGAGTAGATAAACACTCTGCCAGCTTCCTTTCATGAATACATGAAAATTACAACTAACTTACAGAACAATCAACCTGGAGAACCACCTGAAGTCTGGCTGAATAGAAGTTTTATAACTAAGGATATAAAGAAGGTACATCAACACTGGTAGGAGTGGTGGAGACATGAAACAGACCAGCCCTAAAACTCCCGGTGGCAGTTGAGAACCAGGAGGGATATCTCAGCCATGGAAGTTCCAACCCCTTGAAGGAAGGAGAGACCCCAGACTCACACTGGCCTCCCAGCCTAGAGTACTGGTGGCAGGAAGAGGAGCCACCACAACATCTGGCTGTAAAAAGCAGTGGGAATTGCAAACATCTGGGTGGGAGGGAAGGTGGCAGGAAACCCAGGTATCCTCTTAAATGGCCTGGGTACAGACTCACTTGATCACAGGCACTCACCTTGTCCTCCAGCAGAGGGACAGTAACTTGGGTGGATATCAGAGACACACAGGTGGCAGATTGAGTTGTGTTCCTTTGGGTTGAGGGGCTGGAGGACAATTGCCATTTTCCTATGAGGAGGTCCTTGTCCCATGCAGCTGGAAGGCAGGTGCCATATTTCCTGTTTTGAGCCCACCCCTAAATGGCCAAATTGGAATCTGATTAGTCTGGTGAGCTCTAGAGGTCCACCCTGCTGACTCACTGGGATTCCACCCAACCCAACCCAACTCCCCCAATGTTGGAGGCACTTTCTCCAAGAGCAGCCATCCCTTCCCAAATCACACTTTTTCTTGGAAAACTATAATATCAGAGTCCAACAGACGTAAGGCAGGTAGCAACTGTCCTCAGAGTGCTCTGAGACTTTTGCTGAGAAGCTTCAGGCTCAGCACTGGCACCAAACCAGAATTTACATTAATCTGATGACCACAACTCTTTCCACTCTGGTGACTGCCTGAGACCCTGGCTCACCCAACTTGTGTACCACACAAGGCTTTATCAGTGGCTGAACCTTAAGGGAGCTGGCAGGTGGCAGCAGGCCTAAGGATGTCCTGGTATTTTGCAAAGCAACCCCCAGCCTGGTACTGGTGGCAGGCATCCTCAGTTTGTAGCATGGCATCTCCCAAGTGCCTCCAGGTCAGCATAAGCAGTGAAAAACCCCAGATTGCTTTGTTGCTCTTACCAGGTAGTCACCAGCTGGTTACAGGAAGTCGGTGACCTGGGACTGCACTGAATCCCCTCGCAAGAGGCCCCAGAATCAACATACTTGGATGTTAGCTTTAGACCACAGCAGAGCACCATCCAATTAACCCCCAAAGTGACATACCCAAAGGGTGGTCTCAACAGGCACCAGAACCTGCTGTGGTGAATCTCACTCAGTGGGGTAAGCCCCTGGACAGCAGCCTATAAGCTGTGCACATTGCAAAGTCCCACAGCCAATCAGTCTGAGGCTCAATCCCTCCCACTGATGTGTCAATAGCAACCAAGATTAAACTATAACAGGAGGACATACACAACCCACACAAGGGATACTCCTGGAGCACCCAGCACAGATGACCAGAGAGACTGTGCCACTGGGCCTCACAGGGAACCTACTACATAAGGCCACCTGGCCAAGGCTGAGGGACATAGCAGGCCTACCTAATACATAGAAACAAACACAGGGAGGCAGCCAAAATGAGGAAACAAAGCAATGCATCCCTAATGAAAAAAACAAAAGAAAACTCCAGAAAAAGACCTAAACAAAATGAGGGCAAGCAACCTACCTGATACAAAGTTCAAAACAATGTTTATAAGGTGGTCAAGGAACATAATGAGAACTTCAACAAAGAGATATCATGCATAAAAAACATATATATAAAGAACCATTCAGAAGTAATGAATAGAATTGAAATGAAGAATGCACTAGAAGGAATCACCAGCAGACTAAATGAAGCAGAGGATTAAATCAACAAATCAACAATATGGAAGACAAACACACACACACACACACACACACACACACACACACACACACAAAAAGAAAAAACAGAAAATACCCAACTGGAACAGGAAAAAGAAAAAAGGATAAAAAAAAATGAGGACAGTTTCAGAGACCTCTGGGAGAACATGAACCATAACATTTGCATCATGGGGATACCAGAAGGAGAAAAGATGGGGCAAGAGATTGAGAACCTATTTGAAGAAATAATGACTGAAAACTTTCCTAACCGGGCAAAGGAAATAGACATGCAAGTCCAGGAAGCACAGAGTCCCAAATAAGATAAAACCTAATAGGTCCACACTGAGACACATTATAATTAGAATGGCAAAGGTTAAAGAGAAAGAGAGAATCCTAAAAATTGCAAGAGAAAGGCAAGTAGTAACTCATAAGGCAGCATTGCAGGCCAGAAGTGATTAACACAAAATATTCAACTTGACAAAAAACAAGGACCTACAACCGAGACTACTCAACCCAGCAAAGCTATCATTTAGAATTGAAGGACAAATAAAGAGCTTCCCAGACAAGAAAACACTAAAGGAGTTCATCAGCACCAAACCAGTAATACAAGGAATGTTAGAGGGACTTTTTAAATTAAAAAAAAAAAAATGGTCAAAATTGTTGCATCCCGCATGACCAGAGTAGGTGGGAGTGGAGAAGGGACAGCACAAGGTTACGAAAGAGAGAGAGACACAAAATAAGAGAAAATACAACTCGGGGCCAGGGGACCTCCGCCTCATTGACAGGAAGCCCCAAATAGGGCCTGACTGTTCTTTTTATTATCTTACACATAAGCGAGGGTCAATGTAACTTCCGAGGTCTGTGAGTCTCACACCCAAGAACTAATCTCTGGGCCTAATTTCCCATGTCTGTAAACCGCCATTACCAGAGGCCCCAGGAAGTTGTTGTCATGCACCTCTTAAGAGACAGAAACTTCCTCTGCCAAGGCTTACTGATAAGAATGCACAGAGGACAGATATTATCACACCAATAGGTCATTTCACAGGCAGGCTGCCAGAACCTGAGGCAAGGGATCCACGCCCTATTTCTGTCAACTCGTGATTCCTCCTATTGGCATACACTGGTACTCACTGGCACACACAGGCACCCAAGGGCACCCATGCGACCGTGTCTGGCCTAGATTGCCCCTCCCATGAGGGATCTTACCTATCATTGACTAACCGGCTACCCTTTGGGGCCAAATAGGGATATACACAGTAAGCATAATATTGAAGTAATGATCTGTCTTTATGGAGAGGTGCATGGGGGCTGACAGGCAGGCTATAATGTGACAAAAATATGAATAATAAAATGGCAATAGCTATATATCTATCAACAATTACTTTCAATATAAAAATATTAAATGCCCCACTCAAAAGACATAGGAAGGATGACTGGATAAGAAAACAAGATTCTTGCATATGCTGCCTACAAGAGGCTCACTTCAGATTAAAAGACACAAAGAGATGGAAAGTAAAGTGATGGGAAAAGATATTTCATGAAAATGGAAGTGAAAAAAAGAAACAAACAAAAAGCCAGAGTAGCAATACTTATACTGTGCAAAATAGACTTTAAAACAAGGGTGTATGGGCCGGCCGAGTGGCGCGGTGGTTGAGCGCAGGCTTGGGAGGCCAGCGGCTCCAGATAGGGTCCCATATGTGAGGGCCAGTGACACTGCCCTAAAAAAAACAAACAAAAAAAAACTCAAGGCTGTAACAAGGGACAAAGAAGGACCCAGTAATTCCACTTTAGAGTATTTATTTGAAAAAACCCAAATGCCTCTTCAAGGGGACCTATGCATCCATATGTTCATTGCAGTATTATTTACAATGGCCAAGACATGGAGGCAGCCTGGGTGTCTGTCAATGGAAGAATGGATAAAGAGGAGGTGGTACATATATATAATTGTATGTTGTTTGGCCAGGTAAGGGAATGGATTCTTGCCATCTCAGTGGCATGAACGGACCTGGAAGGAATTTTGCTGAGGGAAATCTCAGACAGAGAAGGACAGATGCAATGAGATTTTGCTTATACTCATATATGGCATCTAAAGAACAAAACGAGCAAACAAAACAGAAACAAACTCATAGATACAGATAATATTTTGATGGTTGTCAGATGGAAGGTTGGTTGGGATGAGTGAAAAAAGGGTATAAATTAAGAAGTACAAATTTGTTGTTACACAGTAATTATGGGGATGTAGGGTATAGAATAAGGAATATAGTCAATAATACTTTAATAGCCACATATGATGTCATACTGGTACTAGATTTGTTGGGGTGATAGATGGGAGGAGGTTGAGGGCAAGGTGTAAAAGATGAAGGAATAAGTAAAAACGAATAGTTACAGGGCTGGCTGAGTGGTGCATGTTAAGAGCTGGTTTGGGGATGCCAGTGGCCCCAGTTCAGATCCCACATATGAGGGCCAGTGACACTGCCCTCTACAGCTAACAACAGCTCCACCTGGAGCTGGGCTGTGAGCCCCAGTGATGGTGTAGGCTGCAGCCCCTGCTGCAGTGGGATGCCATAGGCTATAGTGAGTAGCTGGCAGCCAGTGTGAGCGGCTGGCAGCCAGCGTGAGATGCCAAAAGCCACAGTGAGTGACCATCCAGAGACCGGCGACTGATCTGCCTCATCCGGGAAGAGAACAATGACGATACCAACATGGGCCAGTGAAGCAACGTCCTCTGCAACTAGACCGAAGAACAAAAAGACAGCAACTTGTCTGTTCCCCTTCCCCGGTACCCCAATGCTGTTACTCTCCCCCAATTCCCCAATAAAATATTAAAAACAACAACAACAAAAAAAACAACAACAACTGATAGTTACAAAATAGTCATGGGGATGTAAAACAAAGCATAGAAAATATAGCCAATAATATGGTAATAACTATGTATAATGTCAGGTGAGTACTAGACTACTCAGGGGGATCATTTCTTAAATAATACAAATGCCTATGTTGTACACCTGAAATTAATATAAAATAATATTGAATATCAACTGTAATTGAAAATTTTAAAAATGGGTGAAAAAGTGAAGGGGAATAAGAGGTTCAAATCTTTATGTATAAAAAATACATCATGGGTATGTAATGTACAGCTTAGAGAATATAGTCAATAATATTGCTATAACATGGTACAGTGTCAGGTGGTTTCTGAACTTATCATGGTGATCACTTCCTTAGGAATATAAGCCTTGAATAACTATGGTGTACACCTGAAACTAATATAATTTGTATTTAGCTATATTTTAATAAAAACTCTTAAAATACAGTAACCTAAAATATAAAAATACTAAGTAAGAAGTTTCTCACTCTTTTTTTACTCTTGACAAAATTGGGAGCTTTATGTACATAGTTTAAGTATTTCTGGACTTAAAGTTTGTATTTTATACACCAGGGCTTTAAAAAATAAATAAAAATCCAATGGAGATGATTTCTAAAATAAAATCTAACTCAACAATGACAGAAGTGTAGGATAGAAAATACAGTGGCTAGGCTTTGCCTGGAGACTTATTTTTGTTCTCAGCCTTGGCCAAACTACTTAAAAATATATTTTAAATATCTTCAGGTCTCAGTTTCCACATGATACAATGGATGTGATGATCTCTAAAATCCGGCCAGTTTTGATAAAACTGTATTCTCATTCCAACAGTCATTAAATATGGTGTCACTTAAATTATTTTTAAAACGTTTTTTAAATTGGTCACATTTTACAAACCAATAACGAGCTATCAGAAAAGGAAATTAAGAAAACAACCCCATTTATAATTGTATCAAATATAATAAAGTACCTAGGAATAATTTTATGAAGTAGGCAAAAGATCTGTACTTGGGAAACTATAAGACTTTGAAGAAAGAAATTGAAGAAGACACAAATAAATGGAGTGATATACAGTGCTCATAGATAGGAAGAACTAATATCATTAAAATACCCATACTACCCAAAACAATCTCTAGTTTCAATGTAATCCATATCAAAATGCCAATGATATTTTTGACAGAACTAGGATGAATAATCCTAAAATTTATATGGAACCACAAAAGACCTTGAATAACCAAAGCAATATTGATAAAGAACAAAGTTCGAGGTATCATGCTACCTGATATCAAATTATACTACAAGGCTATAGTAATCAAAACAGCATGGTACTAGCATAACAACAGGCAGAGATCAATGGAACAAAATAGAGAGCCCAGAAATAAACTCATGCATACATGGTCAATTAATCTATGAGAAATGAGGCAATAATATACAATGGGGTAAAGACAGTCTCTTTAATAAATGATGTTGGGAAAACTGGAAAGATCTATGCAAAAAAAATGACACTAGACCACTTTCTTACACCATATACAAAAATAAACTGAACTGGCGAGGGTGTGGAGAAAAGGGAACCCTGGTGCACTGTTGGTGGACTGCAAATTGGTGCAGCCATTATGGAAATCAGTATGCAGGTATCTCAAGAAACTGGAAATGGAACTGCCGTGTGACCCAGCAATTCCACTCTTGGGTATCTACCTAGAGGAATCCAAGACGCTAATTCGAAACAATATATGCACCCCTATGTTTATTGCAGCGCTGTTTACAATAGCCAAGACTTGGAAACAACCGAAAGGCCCATTGGTAGATGACTGGATTAAGAAACTGTGGTACATTTATACAATGGGGTATTACTCCGCTATAAAGAAGAATGAAATCATACCATTTACAACGATATGGATGGACCTAGAGACTATTGTGTTAAGTGAAATAAGTCAGTCAGAGAAAGACAAATACCATATGATCTCACTTATATGTGGAAACCAAAAAACTGAATGAATGAGCAAAGTAAACAGAAACAGTCTCACAGATATAGAGGAAAAACAGGGGTGCTAGTTGGGAGGGGGATTGGGATGAGGGAGAAGGGGAAGGGATGAGACAGCATAAATAGGTAACTACAGTATTGCCACAGGGATATGAAAAACAGTTCAGGGAATATAATAATGTTGTAAAACTTTTGTGGGGTGTCAGATGGTCACATGTCTTATTAGGAAGACCACTTTATAGATGGAGTAGAGGCTTGATCACTGCACTGTATACCTGAAACTGATGTTGTATAATATTGTATGCCAACTGTAATTGAATATATAAATAGTCACGGGATGTGGATTATATGGTGGAAGGGAGTGAAAGGAATTGTAATTGATAGTATGATATGGGGGGAAGGAGTGGGGTAGAGAATTGGGGGAGGGTGTTGTCACTTTGAGGGGTAAAATGTATAACTATTGCACTGTGTTGTATACCTGAAGCTAATTTAAAAAAAAAAATGAAAAAAATAAAAAATAAACTGAAAAAGCATTAAAGATTTAAATGTAAGACCTGAAAACATAACACTCCTGAAAGAAAACATAGGCAGTAAACTGTTTGACATTGGTTTTAGCAATATATATATTTGGATGTGTCTCCTTGGGCAAGGGAAACAAAAAAAAGTAAACAAATGGGATTACGTTGAACTAGATAATTGCACAGCAAAAGAAATCATCAACAAAACAAAAGGACAACCTCCTGAATGGGAGAAGATATTCACCACTGATACCTCCAATATGGGGTTAATATCCAAAATTTATAAAGAGCTCATAAAACTTAACACCAAACCCTCACCCCAAAATACAATTTAAAAATGGGCAGAGGACCTGAATAGACATATCTCCAAAGAGAACACAGATGGCCAACAGACATATGAAAATGTGTTCAATATCACTAGTTATTAAAAAATGCAAATTAAAACCACAATGAAATATCGCATCACACCTGTCAGAATGTCTATCATCAACAAACAAGTGTTGAAGAGGATATAGAAAAGGGAATGCTCATGCACTGTTGATAGAATTCTACAGTGGTTCACCCACTGTGGAAAACAGTATGGAGGTTCCTCACAAAATTAAAAATAGAAGTACCATATGACCCAGCAATTCCAACTCAGTATTTATCTGAAGAAATCCAAAACAGATTCAAAAAGAAATGTGCACCCCTATGTTCATTGCAGCATTATTTACAATACTCAAGATGAATGGATACAGAAGTGGTATACATATACAATGAATATTACTCAGCCATGAAAAAGAAAGAAATCTCAACATTTGTAACAACTTGGATGGACCTAGAGGGTTTTATGCTAAGTGAAATATGTCAGAAAGATAAAGACAAATACCATATGATTTCACTTATGTGTGAGATGTAAAAACCAAAATGCATTGCAAACAAAACAGAAACAAACTTATAGATACAGAGAGCAAATTAATGGTCGCCAGAGTTCCAGTAAGATGGAGGAATAGACGGACGCTCTCCGAACTGCCTCCCAGGATCACATCAAAATTACAAATAACTTATGCAACATTTAACCTCGGGAGTCCCCTGAACATTAGACGAACAGAACCGCTAAATGAAGGACCTAAAGAGAGGCCACGTAGGGCCGGCTGAGTGGCGCAGTGGTTAAGCGCTGGCTTGGGAAGCCAGCGGCCCTGGTTCGGTCCCACCTGTGAGGGCCAGTGACACTGCCCTCAAAAGAAAAAAAAAAAGAGAAGGCCACGTCAAGTCTGGTAGGAAGGGTGCCAACGAGAGAGGGCGAGCCCTGTGAGGGACGCCCCAGCTGTGTGGGGAGGCTTCTCTGGTTGGGGGAGAGACTCTCTGGCCCCACACCGAGCTCACAAGCCCAGAGTTGCTTTGCCAGGAAGACGAATTCCCCGATAGTGGGCAGTAGAAATTAGTGAGGACTCTCTTAGCTCGACTCAGTGAGGCTGGGGGCAGCTGGAGAACCAGTGGGGCCGGCGCACAGGTTCACTTGCCGGCGAGCACTCACCCGGTTCTTGTCGGAGGGAGTAGCTGCATGAGCCGGGCCCAGAAGTCTGTCGGGAAGGACTGAACTGAGCACCTTTGGTACAGAAGCTGGAGGTTTTGGGATTGTTGTTCCACTGGTGCGGAGCTTGCACACGAGCGGCGTACAGGAGGCCGCCATTTTTTCAGGGTTGGGCCCTCCCATGGAGGGTCAGACCCGGTTTCTCATTGGTCTGGTGAACTTGGCGCAGGAGTGCATGCGTGCATGAGTGCATGCGTGCGTGCGCATGCGGCCTTGGATTCCCACTCTCCGCCCTGCTTGTGTTGCGTTGCCAGGGAAACGCCTGGCGGGTGCCCTCCAGCTACATCAGGCTGCTCACTGAGACGCAGTAGTGCGTAAGCCACCTTGGATCCCCACGCTCCGCCCTGCGTCAGCTGTGTTGCCAGGGAAACACAGGACGGGTGTTCTCCAGCTGCATCACTCTGCTCACTGAGACTCAGTAGCAGACAACCTGCAACAACCTGTGAAGATTTTTTTTTTTTTTGGGAGTGAGCACGATTCCAGAGCACACAGCAGCGAATTGTGGAAAGCTCACTGCAACCCTGAGAAAGTGGGCTGCAGATTAAAGAGGACAGAGAGCCCCCCCCACCTCTTTCCTTTTTTTTTTTCTTTTCTCTTCTTTCTAGGTGATCTAATACATAGAAGCATTCACAGAATGACAGCCAGAATGAAAAAACAAAGAAACATGTCCCAAGTAAAAGATCAGAAGAAAACTCTAGAAATGGAACTAAATGAAATAGAGGTATCCAAACTTTCAGAGACAGAGTTTAGAACACTGATGATAAGAATGTTTAAGGAACTTAGCGAGGACATAAAGCAAGGTAGGGAAACCATAGAAAACAACCTGTTAGAACTAAAGAATACAATAACGGAAATGAAGAACACACTCGAAGGAATCACCAGTAGAGTAGATGAAGCAGAGGAGCGGATCAGTGAATTAGAAGACAAAATAGCAGAAATCACCCAGCTGGAACAACAAAAAGAAAAAAGAATAAAAAAGAATGAAAATAGTTTAAGAGACCTCTGGGACAACATGAAACGCAGCAATCTTCACATCATAGGAATACCAGAAGGAGAAGAGAAGAAGCAAGGGATTGAGAATGTATTTAAAGAAATAATGACTGAAAACTTCCCTGCCATGGTGAAGGAAATCGACATACAAGCCCAGGACGTACAGAGAGTTCCTAACAGGCTGAATCCAAACAGGCCCACACCAAGACACATCATAGTTAAAATGGCAAAGGTTACAGACAGAGACAGAATCCTAAAAGCAGCAACAGAAAGACAGCAGGTTACATACAAAGGAACTCTTATAAGACCAACAGCTGACTTTTCTTCAGAAACTCTGCAGGCCAGAAGGGAATGGCAGGAGATAGTCAAAGTGACACAAAATAAAGGTCTACAACCAAGATTGCTCTACCCAGCACAGCTATCACTTAAAATTGAAGGAGAGATAAAGAGCTTCTCAGAAAAGAATAAGCTTAAGGAGTTCATTACCACCAAGCCAGCATTGCAGGTAATGTTAAAAGGGCTTTTTTAAACAGAAGAAAGGGGAAAACAAGCTAACCCAAGAAGACAAGAAATACAAATAACAAAATGGCAATAAATATACACCTATCAGTAATTACCTTAAATGTGAATGGGCTAAATGCTCCAATCAAAAGGCACAGAGTGGATGAGTGGATAAGAAAACAGGACCCATGCATATGCTGTCTACAAGAGACTCATCTCAGATCAAAAGACACACATAGACTGAAAGTAAAGGGATGGAATAAGATATTTCATGCAAATGGAAATGAGAAAAAAGCTGGAGTAGCAAAACTTATTTCGGACAAAATAGACTTTAAAATGAAGACTACAATAAAAGACAAAGAAGGGCACTACATAAAAATAAAGGGATCGATTCAACAAGCGGACATAACCTTAGTAAACATCTATGCACACAATATAGGAGCTCCTAAATATATAAAACAGATTCTGACAGACATAAAGGCAGACATCAGCAATAACACTATCATAGTAGGGGACTTCAACACCCCGTTGTCACCGATGGACAGATCCTCCAGACAGAAAATAAACACGGACATAGTGGCCTTAAATGACACTTTAGACCAGCTGGATTTAATTGATATTTTTAGAGCATTACACCCCAATGCTACAGAATATACATTCTTCTCAAGTGCCCATGGAACATTCTCCAAGATAGACCACATGTTAGGCCACAAAACAAGTCTCAACAAATTTAAGAAGATTGAAATCATATCAAGTGTCTTCCCTGACCACAATGCTATGAAACTAGAAATCAATTATAAGAAGAAATCTGGAAAGCTTACAAATACATGGAAGCTAAATAACATGCTTCTAAATAGTGAGTGGGTCAAAAATGAGATCAAGAAGGAAATCAAAAGATACCTTGAGACAAATGAAAATGAAAACACCAAGACCCAAAATCTCGGGGATGCAGCAAAAGCAGTCCTAAGAGGGAAGTTCATAGCAGTGCAGGCCTACCTAAAGAAGGAAGAAAAATCTCAAATCAACAGACTCTCTCTACACCTAAGGGAACTCGAAAAAAAACAGCAAACCAAGCCTAAAGGGAGCATAAGGAAGGAAATAATAAAGACCAGAGCAGAAATAAATGAAATAGAAAACAAAAAAAAATACAAAAGTTCAATGAAACCAAGAGTTAGTTTTTTGAAAAGATAAACAAAATCGACAAACACTTAGCACGACTAACCAAGAAAAAGAGAGAGAGGACTCAAATTAATAAAATCAGAAATGAAAGAGGAGAAATGACAACAGATACCACAGAAATACAGAAAATTTTAAGACAATGCTATGAGCAAATATATGCTAACAAATTCGACAATCTGGAAGAAATGGATAAATTTCTAGAAGCATACAATCTACCAAGTCTGAACCAAAAAGAAACAGAAACTCTGAACAGACTGATTACTGCAAAAGAAATTGAATCAGTAATCAACAATCTTCCAACAAACAAAAGCCCTGGACCAGATGGCTACACAGGTGAATCTTACAAAACGTTCAAAAAAGAATTAGTACCTACCCTCCTCAAACTATTCCAAAAAATACAGAAGGAGGGAAGGCTCCCAAACTCTTTCTATGAAGCCACTATCACCCTGAATCCTAAGTCAGACAAAGATATTACAAAAAAGGAAAACTACAGTCCAATATCACTAATGAACATAGATGCAAAAATTCTCAACAAAATACTAGCAAACCGAATTCAGCATCTCATTAAAAAGATCATACACCACGATCAAGTGGGATTCATTCCTGGTATGCAAGGCTGGTTCAATATCTGCAAATCAATCAACATAATACATCACATTAACAAAATGAAAAATAAAAATCATATGATCATATCAATAGATGCAGAAAAGGCATTTGACAAAATCCAGCAGCCATTTATGATAAAGACTGTTAACAAAGTGGGAATAGTGGGATCATACCTCAGCATAATAAAGGCCATATGTGATAAGCCCACAGCACACATCATTCTCAATGGGGAAAGGCTGAAAACTTTCCCCTTAAGATCAGGAACAAGACAAGGCTGCCCGCTTTCACCACTTCTATTTAACATAGTTCTGGAAGTTCTAGCCACAGCAATCAGACAAGAAAATGAAATAAAAGGCATCCAAATTGGAAAAGAGGAAGTAAAATTGTCATTATATGCAGAGGACATGATACTATATATAGAGAATCCCAAAGACTCCACCAAAAAATTGCTAGAACTGATACACGAATTTGGTAAGGTAGCAGAATACAAAATTAATATTCAGAAATCAGTGGCATTTCTATACACCAATAATAAACTATCAGAAGAAGAAATCAGGAAATCAATCCCTTTTACAATTGCTTCAAAAACAATAAAATATCTAGGAATCAATTTAACTAAAGAAGTAAAAGACCTGTACTCACAAAATTATGAGACACTGAAGAAAGAAATCAAAGAAGATGCAAATCAATGGAAATACATACCATGCTCATGGATAGGAAGAATTAATATAGTTCAAATGTCAATACTTCCTAAAGCAATATACAGATTCAATGCAATTCCAATCAAACTACCAAAGACATTTTTCTCTGAAATAGAACATAGAATCCTAAAATTTATATGGAGTCACAAAAGACCCCGAATAGCTACAGCAATGTTAAGAAATAAGAACAAAGTGGGAGGCATCACACTACCTGACATCAAAACATACGACAAGGCTACAGTAATAAAAACAGTATGGTACTGACATAAAAACAGACACATAAACCAATGGAATAAAATAGAGAGCCCAGGAACAAACCCATCTATATACGGTCATTTAATCTTTGACAATGGAAGCAAGAATTTACACTGGAGTAAAGATAGTCTAATAAATGGTGATGGGAAAATTGGACATGTGCAAAAAAATGAAAATAGACCATCTACTTACACCATATACGAGAACAAACTCAAAATGGATTAAAGACTTAAATGTAAGACCTGAAACTATAAAACTCCTAGAAGAAAATATAAGGAGTAAGTTTGCAGACATTACTCTGAGTAATATTTTTACCGATGTATCCCCTCGGGCAAGGGAAATGAAAGAAAAAATGAACATATGGGATTACATCAAACTTAAAATTTTTTTCACAACAAAGAAAATCATCAATAAAACAAAAAGGCAGCCTACTGAATGGGAGAAGATATTTGCCAATGATATATCTGATAAGGGATTGATATTCAAAATGTATAAAACACTCATGCAATTCAACACCAAAAAAAACAAACAACCCAATTAAAAAATTGGCAGAGGATATGAGGAGGCCTTTCTCTAAAGAGGATATACAGATGGCCAACAGGCATATGAAAAAATGTTCAACCTCACTAATCATCAGAGAAATGCAAATAAAAACCACAATGAGATACTACCTCACTCCAGTCAGAATGTCTATCATCAACAAATCAACAAACAACAAGTGTTGGCGAGGGTGTGGAGAAAAGGGAGCCCTGATGCACTGTTGGTGGGGCTGCAAATTGGTGCAGCCATTATGGAAATCAGTATGGAGGTATCTCTAAACACTGGAAATGGAACTGCCGTATGACCCAGCAATTCCACTCTTGAGAATCTACCCAGAGGAATCCAAGACGCTAATTCGAAAAAATATATGCACCCCTATATTCATTGCAGCACTATTTACAATAGCCAAGACTTGGAAACAACCGAAATGCCCATCGGTAGATGACTGGCTTAAGAAACTGTGGTACATTTATACAATGGAGTATTACTCTGCTATAAAGAAGAATGAAATTGTACCATTTGCAACAATATGGATGGACCTAGAGACTATTATGTTGAGTGAAATAAGTCAGTCAGAGAAAGACAAATACCACATGATCTCACTTATATATGGAATTTGAAAAACTGAATGAATGAGCATAAGAAACAGAAATAGTCTCATAGATATAGAGGAAAAACAGGGTTGCTAGTTGGGAGAGTGGTGGGGATGAGGGAGAAGGGGAAAGGATTAGACAGCGTAAATAGGTAACTACAGTATTGTCACAGGGATATGAAAGACAGTTTGGGGAATATAATGTTGTTAAAATTTTGTGGGGTGTCAGATGGTCACATGTTTTGTTAGGGAGACCACTTCATGGATGGAGTAGAGGCTTGATCACGGCACTGTATACCTGAAATTGATGTTGTATAATATTGTATGCTAACTGTAATTGAATATATAGACAGTCACGGGATGTGGATTATATGGTGGAAGGGAGTCAAAGGAATTGTAATAGTATGATATGGGGGAGGAGGAATGGGAGGGGAGAATTGGAGGAGGGGGGTTGTCACTTTGAGGGGTAAAAAGTATAACTATTGCACTTGTTGTACACCTGAAGCTAATTAAAAGGATATATAAATAAAATAAAATAAAATAATTAATTGTCACCAGATGAAAAGGGTGTTGGGGGAATGGGTGAAAAAGATGAAAGGGGGTCGGCCGAGTGGCGTGGTGGTTAAGAGCTGGCTTGGGACGCCAGCAGCCCCAGTTCGGATCCCACATATGAGGGCCAGTGACACTGCCCTCAAAAAAAAAAAAAAAAAAAAGATGAAAGGGATTAAGTACAAATTTCCAGTTATAACATAGTCATGATGATGTAAACTAAAACATTGGGAATATAGTCAGTATTATTGTAATAACTGTGTATGATATCATATGGGTACTACACTTATCAGAGTGTTCACTTTGTAAGGTATATATATGTATGTCTAATCATTATTTTGTACACCTGAAACTAACATTGTATATCAACTGTGATTCAAAAGTAAATTTTAAGAAAGGAAAAACAAACAAACATGTTTTTTGTTTGTTTTAACTGTGAATAGGTGCTTGGAAATGGGTCCAGATATTCTCATTCACATTGGGAATACATGGTATTCAGATGTGTAGTAGAATGGAGTTTGCTCCTATAAATCCAGTTGTTACCCAGAAAAAAAGGAAATAATCTACTTCAACAGCAAAGAGTCCTTGAACCTTTCAGTAGCTATTTGTTTTCATACAAGTTCTCCATGCTTAGAGAAAGATCATCAAAGAACATGACAGTCCAGATCTCACTTAGGGTCAAAGGTGTGAGAAATTATTAGTCAGCAGAGTGTGGAGAGCATATAAATAATGGCAAGAGGGACAATAGGAGGTAAGAGCAGTAAATGTAACTAGGAAACCTAAATAGTTTGTAAAAGTATGTATGGTGAATTAAGTAGGCTGAGAGGTAAAAATTATAAGGTTACTTAATGAAATTGGGAATGAAAAATATCAACCAATATTTTTTTCAACCAATATTTTTGAACAGTTAAATAGCACAAAGTCCTGTGTGGAGTAGAGTAGAAATACAATTATAAATCTGGCTGCATCCAGATATTAAGACCCATCTACAATTAGAACAGAGAGAACAATAACAACAGAAATGTACAGAAATAATAACAAGGTAGAACAAGATTAATGCTATAAAATGCAAACAAATTGCTACAGTAGTTCAGAAACAAAGAGATTTGTTCTTGCTAGAAGGGTAAGGGAAGATTTCATGAAAGAGACAGCTTTTAGCAGGGCCTCAAAAGATAAATAAAATGCTGTGATTTGGGAGAAAGAAGGAATTGGAAAGATAACGGGTATTCCAGATAGGAAAAAGTATATTAAGAATGGAAGTAGGCAGGCTATGCAGAACGTGTAAAAAAGTTGGCACTAAGTCCAAAACTTTGAGCCAAATTGAGAAAACATGAGGTTAATGAAAATATAGTACAGGAGGCTGGTGCAAGATGGCGGATTAGGTGGGTGCTGTACCTACTGCCTCCCAAGATCACACCAAAATTACAAATAACATATAGAACAATCAACCTCAGGATTCATGTGAACACTAGCTGAGCAGAACCAATAAATCTAAGGATTTAAAGAAGAGGCCACATCGAGACTGGCAGGAGGGGCAGAGACATAAAGTAGGCTGACACCAGGCCCACAGAGAGGGGGCAAATGCTGGGAGAGACAACTCAGTAGCAGAGGTCCCCTCTAAAGATGGAGGCACTTCCCCCCAACTCCATGCCAGGCTCCCCAGCCCAGGGATCCTGTGCCGTGAAGCGGAGTCCCCACAACATTTGGTAGTGGAAATCAGTGAGGACTGTCTTCCTGTCCCGCTGAGGTGGAAGGCAGGTGGAAACCCTGACTCCCTCTTGTGAAGCAGCACACAGACTCACTCGCTAGCAAGCACTCAACTGGTCTCTGGTAGAGGGGGTGACAGCTCGGGCATCCCAAGAACCTGTGGGGAAGGACGGAACTGAGTGCCTTTGAGGTGGAGGCTGGAGGGGCTGGGGCCATTGTTTGCCCTGTATGGAGCCTGCACATATGTGGAATACAGAAGGGTGCCATCTTTGCAGGGTTAAACTCTCCTCCAGGGCCAGGTCTGGGACTGCATTGGTCTGGTGGAATATACTCCTGTGTGTGCATGCACATATGCTGCCTTGTTGACACCCTGGGTCCCCACCTTCTGCACAGATGTTGCTGCATTGCCTAGGAAATTCCTGACTGCTGGGCTGATGGCCCCACCCCACAGGCTGCCTGTTGGAATTGGCGGAGGGACTATGTCAATGGAAGAATGTTTGCTGGAGGGCTTTGGGACAGGATCTGCGCAGCTCCTCAGGCTGGCCATGGAGTTCTCAGCACATTTTTGCAGGCTGGTTGCTAGTGCAGGAGCAGAAACTACACTGACATTGTAGAAGGCACCAACCACACCCCATAGCACTTGAGGGCCTGCCCTGCCCACCTAGAGCTGCATTGCCGGAGGTACTCTGGAAGCCTGATAGCCAGCCCTGCCTCCACAGACTATGCAGGTTTTTTGCAGCAGTGGACAGCCTACAGTGGCCTAGGGTGATTCTGATGGTGAACAGTGACCCAGGGGCCATCACAGCTGTTTACGGGCAGCTCTCCAGATACTGAGATCCTGAGGTGGAGGCTGGCACACAGGTGGCTCACATGGGGACACCATTTTTTCAGGATTTGGCCCTCCCCAAGGGAGCCAGTTCTGGGACCACATTGGTCTGCTGGAACATGCATGCACACTGCTTTGTGATGCATTGGGAGGGACACTGGGACCGTGCCTTTCACACAGCTGACTGTATGTTACCTGGGAGACTCTTAATTGGCCCCTCCCCACAGGCTGCATGCAGATTAAAGCAATCAGAAAGCCTTTTTTCTTTTTCTTTTTTTCTCTTTCTTTGTTTTCTCTTTTTCTTTTTTCTGTTTTCCTTCTTTTGTTGCTGTTGTTTTTCTAATTTGTTTGTTTATTTTTTTATTGATTTTTTGTATTTTTGTTTGTTTTATCTGTTTGTTTTTTTGTGTTTGTGAGTGTATTTGTTTTTTGTTGTCATTGTTTTGTTTTGTTTTGTTTTGTTCTGTGAGGTTGTCGCAGGATCACCACTGGTCCAGGAGCACAAACACTGAATTTGTAGAAACCACAGACCACACCCATTAGCCCCCTGTAACACCGCACTGCCCACCTAGAGCTGCATTGCCAGGGGCATTCTGGGTGCCTGGGTGCCTGGGTGACAGGCCCCACTCCTACAAAACACAGAGAACGTCTTTTTAAAGCAGAGGATGGTATGCAGAGGCCTGGGAAGATTTTGTGGTGAACAGTGACTCAAAACCTACACTGCAGCCACTCAGAAGAAAATTTGGGAATTTAAAACCCTGAGGTGACTTCCAGTAAAATGGCGGAATACACAGACACTGTGCTAACTACCTCCCAGGATCACACCAAAATTACAAACAAATTATACAGCATTCAACCCTGGAGGTCCCTGGAACACTAGATGAACAGAACCACTAAACGAAGAACTTAAAGAGGAGGCCACGTCGGGTCTGGTAGGACGGGTGGAGACGAGAGAGGGTGAACCCCGTGAGTGAAGCCCCAGCTGTGGGGAGGCTTCTCCGGTTGGGGGAGAGACCCTCCAGCCACACACCAAGCTCACCAGCCCAGAGTTCTTTGCCAGGAAGAGGAGTGCCACGATAGCTGGCAGTAAATTATTCTCCTTGCTCAGCTCAGTGAGGCTAAGAGTGGCTACAGAATCAGTGGGGCCGGCGCACAGGCTTGCTCACTGGTGAGCACTTACCTGGTTCCTGGTGGAAGCAGTGGCTGTATGAGCCGGGCCCAGGAGTCTGCGGGGACAGAGTGAACTGAGCACCTTTGGTGCAGGGGCTGGAGGTTTTTGGACTCTTGTTGCCCTGGTGTGGAGCTTGCATGCAAGTGGTGTAGGGAGGGCACCATTTTTTCAGGGTTGGGCCTCTCACAGAAGATGAGGTCCGGGACCTCATAGGTCTAGTGGAATTGGCTCAGAAGTACATGTGTGCGCTCGCACGCGCATGTGGCCTTGGATTCCCACCCTCCGCCAGGCTTATAGTGCATTGCCATGGAAACGCTGGGCGGGTGCCCTCAGGCTCCAACAGGCTGCTAACTGAGACCCAGGAGTGTGCGAGCTGCCTCGGATCCCCACCCTCCATGGCTTCTGCTGCGTTGCCAGGGGAATGCCTGGTGGGCGTGCTCCTGCTCCAACAGGCTGCTCACCGAGATGTGGGAGTGTGTAAGCCGCCTCGGGTCTCGGGTCTCGGCTCTCTGCACTACACTTGCAGAGTTGCCAGGCTGGTGATTGGTTGTTGGGCTGCTCGGCCTGATCTGGGAGCAGCTGACTGGGACAGGCTGAGACTGGGAGTTTTCCTGGGAGTGTTGGGCCATGAGCTGTGTGCCTGTGTTATCCAGCCAGGGCTCTCCTGGTGATCTATCTAATATATCAAAGCAGCCCCAGAGCGACAGCCAGAATGAGGAAACAAAGAAAATGTCACAAGTAAAAGAGCAGAAGAAACCTCTAGAAATGGAACCAAATTAAACAGAGGGATCCAACCTTTCAGAGACAGAGTTTAGAACACTGATGGAAAGACTGTTTAACAAACTTAGTGAGGACATAAAGAAGGATCAAGAAATCATAAAAAACAACCAGTTAGAACTAAAGAATACAATAACTGAAATGAAGAACACAGTCGAAGGCATCACCAGTAGAATAGATGAAGCAGAGCAGCGGATCAGCGATTTGGAAGACAAAATAGCAGAAATCACCCAGTTGGCACAACAAAAAGACCAAAGAATAATAAAGAATGAAAATAGTTTAAGAGCCCGATGGGACAAGATGAAGCGCAAGCACCCTGAATCATAGGAATTCCAGAAGGAGAAGAGAAGAAGCAAGGGGTCGAAAATGTATTTGAAAAAATAATGACTGAAAACTTCCCTACCCTGGTGAAGGAAGTCAACATATATGCCCAGGAAGTGCAGAGGGTTCCAAACAAGCTGAACCCAAACAAGTCCACACCAAGACACATGGTAGTTAAAATGGCAAAGATTAAAGACAGAGACAGAATCCTAAAAGCAGCAAGAGAAAGACAGGTTACATACAAAGGAGCTCCTATTAGACTAACAGCTGACTTGTCTACAGAAACACTGCAGGCCAGAAGGGAGTGGCAGGAGACATTCAAAGTGACACAAAATAAAGGTTTACAACCAAGATTGCTCTACCCATCAAGCTATCACTTAAAATTGAAGGAGAAATAAAGAGCTTCTCAGAAACGAATAAGCTTAAGGATTTCATTACCACCAAGCCAGCATTGCAAGAAATGTTAAATGGGCTTTTATAAACAAAAGAAAGGGGTAAAACTAACTAACCCAGGAATACAAATAACAAAATGGGAATACGTATGCACCTATCAATAATCATTTTAAATGTGAATGGGCTAAGTGCTCCAATCAAAAGACAGAGAGTGGCTGAGTGGATAAGAAACTAGGAAACATATACATGCTGTTTACAGATGGAATAAGGTATTTCATGCAAATGGAAATGAGATAAAAATAAGCTGGAGTACCAATACTTATTTTGGACAAAATAGAATTTAAAATGACTACAATAAAAGACAAAGAAGGACACGATAATCCTAATAAACATCTATGCACCCAACATAGGAATTCCTAATTACATATAACAGATTTTGACAGACATAAAGACAGACATCAACAGTAACACTATCATAGTAGGGGACTTCAACACCCCATTGTCACCAATGGACAGACACTTTAGACAGAAAATCAACACAGAAAGAGGGGCCTTAAATGACACTTCAGACCAGCTGGACTTCGTTGATATTTTTAGAGCATTTCACCCTGAAAAAACAGAATATACATTCTTTTCAAGTGCACAGGGGACATTTTCCAAGATAGACTACGTTAGGCCACAAAACAAGTCTCAGTAAATTTAAGAAGATTGAAGTCATATCAAGCAGATATAAAGGAAAAACTGATCATTGCTGGCTGGGAGGGAGTGGGGATGAGGGAGAGGAGGAAAGTTTTGGACAGTTTAGGTGGGTGAGTACAATGTTGCCGCAGGAATATGGGGTGGCATTTCTGGGAATGTAATTGATAATGTTGTGAAGAGACTATTATGTTAAGTGAAATAAATCAGTCAGAGAAAGACAAGTACCATATGATCTCACTTATATGTGGAATCCGAAAAAATGAATGAAGGATCGAAGTATACAGACTCATGGATATAGAGGAAAAACTGAGGGTTGCTAGTTGGGAGGGGGGTGGGGATAAGCGGGAAGGGGAAGGGATTAGACAGCATAAATAGACTACTACAATATTGCCCCGGGGATATGAAACACAGTTTGGGGAATATAGCAATGTAAAAATTTTGTGGCCTGTCAGATAGTGACATGTCTTGTTAGGGAGACCACTTCATGGATGGAGTAGAGGCTTGATCACTGCACTGTACACCTGAAGCTGATGTTGTATAATATTGTATGCCAACTGTAACTGAATATATAGATAGTCACGGGATGTGGAGTATACTGTGGAAGGGAGTCAAAGGAATTGTAATAGATATGTATGATATGGGGGGGAGTGGGGTGGCGAACTGGGTGCGGGGGGTTGTCACTGGGGTGGGGTAAAGAGTATAACTATTGCATTTTGTTGTACACCTGAAACTAATAAAGAAATGGAAAAAAAATGCCTGATATATTGGCCAGCTGCATGGCTCAGTTGGTTAAGAGCTCATTCAAGAGTGCAAGCTGAACTCTGAGCAGCGGCAGTTCGATGCCAGCCCGAGGTGAGTTGCTATTGAGTTGCCCACAGGTGGCTGGATGTCTCAGTTAAAAAAAAAAAAAAAAGAAATACAGTAGGGCTTGCCGAGTGGCGCGGTGGTTAATTGCTGGCTTATGAAGCCAGCGGCCCTTGTTCAAAAAAAAGCCTGAGGTGGAAGCTGGCTGCAGTGCCCTCAGGGCTCTGTCAAGGGGGGGTCACAGGTCAGATATTGACATAATATCTGAATCTGCACAAGAGGAACCAGAAACAAAATACGCAGAGGCCAGCTTCAGACCTCACAAGAGCACTACCTGGTTTGACCCACAGGTGGCACACACAAAGGGGGTTCTTAACAGGCAGAAGAGTCCTCAGGGGCAAAACTTCTGCTGAGGGGTCAGCCCTCACAC
The DNA here is from genome assembly GCA_033961575.1 of Aselliscus stoliczkanus. Classification (NCBI taxonomy): domain Eukaryota; kingdom Metazoa; phylum Chordata; class Mammalia; order Chiroptera; family Hipposideridae; genus Aselliscus; species Aselliscus stoliczkanus. The sequence goes on along the minus strand of CM066737.1, from coordinate 69,378,159 downwards.
AGCAGCTCATACACTGTTGGCATAGCCAGTCCTCATAACTAGTCAGGCTGGGAGCCAATCCCACTCACTGGCAAGCCAAAAGCAATCAAGACAACTACAACAGAAGAATGCACACAACACAAGGTATACCTCCAGAACACACTCACAAGAGATTAGGGAGGCTGTGCAATTTGACTATAAAGGACACACCTTACATAAGGCCACCCAGCAAAGACTGAGACACATGGATGATCTACCTAATGAGGAAACAAAAAAACATGCCCCAAATAAAAGAACAGAAGAAACATCCCCCAGAAATGAAACTAAATGAAATGGAGGCCACCAACCTACCAGAGACAGAGTTTAGAACACTGGTTATAAGAATGCTTAAGGAACTTAGGGAGAGTTTCAACAAAGAGACAGCAGGCATAAAGAAGATTATATAAATCATAAGAAATAACCAGTCAGAAATAAAGAATACAATAACTGAAATGAAGAATACATAAGAAGGAATCACCAGCAGATTAGATAAAGCAGAATATTGACTCAGCGATTTAGAAAACAAGATAGCAGAATTCACTCAGTTGAAACAACAAACAGAAAAAAAGAATTAAAAACAATGAAAATAGTTTAAGCGACATGTGGGATAACATCAAGTACAATAACAATTGCAACAGAGGAATATCAGAGGAAGAAGAGAGGGAGCAAGGGATCGAGAATCTGCTTGAGGAAATAATGACCAAAAACTTCCCTAAACTGGTGAATGAAAATGACATACAAGCCCAGGCAGTGCAGAGTCCCAAACAAGATGAATCCAAACAGGTCCACACCAAGGAATATCATAGTTAAAATGGCAAAGGTTAAAGACAAAGAGAGAATCCTAAAAGCAGCAAGAGAAAGACAGCAAGTTACTTACAAGGGCACTCCCATAAAACTATCAGCTGACTTTCCTACAGAAACATTGCAGGCCAGAAGGGAGTGGCAGGGAATATTCAAAGTGATGGAAAACAGAAGCGTACAACCAAGATTGCTCTACCCAGCAAAGCTATCATTTAAAATTGAAGGAGAGATAAAGAACTTCTGAGAAAAAATAAGTTTAAGAAATTCATTACCACCATGCCAGTATTACAGGAAATGTCAAAAGAGCTTCTTTAAGCAGAAGAAAGGTGAAAACAAACTAACTAATGAAGACCAGAAATACAAATAATAAAATGGCAATAACTATGTACCTATCAATAATCACTTTAAATGTAAATGGTTAAATGTTCCAATCAAAAGGCATAGTGTAGCTGAGTGGATAAGAAAACAAGACCCATGAAGTTGTTTACAAGAGACCCACCTCAGATCAAAACACACAAACAGACTGAAAATAAAGGGATGGAATAAGATATTTCATGCAAATGAGAAAAAAGCTAGAGAAGCAATACTTATATTGGAAAAATAGACTTTAAAACAAAAACTATAATAAAAGACAAAGAAGGGCACTATGTAATAATAAAGGGATCAATTCAACAATAGGACATAACTCTAGTAAACAACTATGCACCCAACACAGGAGCACCTAAATGTATAAAACAGATATTAATGGACATAAAGACAGAGATCAACAATGACACAATCATAGTAGGGGACTTCAACACCCAACTGACACCAATGGACAGATCCTCCAGACAGAATATCAACATGGACACAGTGGCCTTAAATGAAATATTAGACTAGTTGGATTTAATTGATATTTTTAGAGCATTTCACCCTGAAACAGCAGAATATACATTCTTTTCAAATGCACATTGAACGTTTTCCAAGATAGACCACATGCGAGGCCACAAAACAAGTATCAGTAAATTTAAGAAGATTGAAATCATATTAAGAGTCTTCTCTGACCCCAGTACTATGAAACTAGAAATCAAATACAAGAACAAAACTGGAAAACACAAAAACACATGGAGGCTGAATAACATGCTACTACATAACGAATGGGTCAGCAATGAGATCAAGGAAGAAATCAAAAGATACTTTGAGACAAACAGTATGAAAACACAATGACCTGCCACGTCCCGCACGACAGGGCCGTAGAAGTTTGGAAGGGATGGCGAAAGGTTGAGAAACAGTAAAATAAAGAGAGAGAGACAAGTAAAAGAGAAAAAGCAGTGCTAGCCAGGGGACTCAAAGCCTCTTGGACTAAGAGCCCTGAATCGGGCTTGACTGTGGCTTTTATTGGGATACACACAAGGAAGTAGCATTGTTTTTCCATGATCTGTAAGTCACATACATCATGCCAGAGAACTTAGCTCAGAGTCAAATCACCCCATGGCCTGCAGGCTGCCTTTACCAAAAGTCCCATGATATGTTTATGTGCACCTCCTAAGAGACAGAAATTTCTCATGCCGAGACTCACTGATAAGAATGCATGGAGGACAGATGTTATCACCTTTTTAGGTCATTTCACAGGCAAGTTGTCAGCATCTGAGACAAGGGGTCTTTGCCCACTTTCCTCAACTCTGTGATTTCTCCTATGGCACCCCTGCAACTGTATCTGGCTTGGGTTGACCTTCTCATGAAGGGTCTTATCAGTTATTGACTAACCAGCTATCTTCTGGGGCCAAACAGGAAGACAGAGTAGGCATGATGTTGAAGTTATGTCTCTATGAGGATCTGTTGTTATGGGACGGCTAGGCTGTGTGACCACATCTCCCCCTTTCTTTTTCTGAAGTATGAGAAATGCAGACCTCGTGGATTCTTCCTTTACTGACTGTCGGAGGGTTGTTTGTCTACTTATGAGGACTAGACAAAACAAACATAGAACAATAAGCAAAACAACAATAGCACTTGCAAACCCTCCACCCAAAGTCTATCCAGTTATAGGGTTTAAAGTAGAAAGTCCATCTGCAGCCACGGAGAGTGTTTCTTCTCCAGCAAGTAATTGGAGTTTAGCATTGGACATCTGATCTACTTTTTGTTGTAGTTGTAAAATGTCTACGGTGAAATTAGGAACATGTCCCAAAAGATGAGCTCGTACCTCAGACCAAGGTGTACGAGTTTGATTATAAGCATATGGGGTTACACAATAGTTTGAAATATTCCAATCACATTTTAAAGGAATCATAGTATGTAAATTTTCAATTTGATCACCAAGAAATACAACAGTAGTTTCTAAATCAGCTAATCTAACATTATTTTTCTGACCTATTTATTGAATAGAAAGGACTGTCAACATGGATACCAGCATACTGGTCTCAGATTTGGAGATTTTCTCATCAATTAATCTTTTCTCAGTCATCTATACTATCTCCTCCACGGGTTGTTTTTCTTCTTTTGGCTGCTGGTCAGGCCAATTTGCTGAGCTGTTCTTCATGGTAAGATTTGACACACCGACCAGGTACCCACAAAGGACGTTCTTCTGGGCCTGGAGAAATACAAGCAAAACCTTGTCCCTATGTTAGTAAGATTCCTAGATGCCGTTGATTGGTTTGGATATCTTTCCACCATATAGGTACATTCTCCAATGGCTTAGAACTGTGTTGATTATTAAAATGTCTTTCTGCTGCAGTGCGTCCAGTGTTAACTTCATTACTTGATCCAGATGAATTTAAAACATTTAAAGTAAACGTAGCTTTAGCAAACTGTGTCTGTGGGGGTTCTATTTTGTCTCCCTCTTTTTGTTTTGACAATTGTCTTTTTAGAGTAGCATTGGCTTGTTCAACAATGGCTTGTCCTTGTGGATTATTATGAGTAATTTTCCAAGTATCACAAAATGGAGCAAATTTAGAGCTAGTATACACAGGGCCATTGTCTGTTTTTATCGTTAAAGGGAGACCCATCATAGAAAAGCATAGAAGCATGTGACTACAAGTATGAGCAGTAGTTTTTCCAGTTTGTGCAGTAGCTACAAGAAAGCCAGAGGCGGTATCTATGGTAACATGTACAAACGATAATTTTTCAAATGAGGGGATGTGAGTCACGTCCATTTGCCACAGAGCATTGGGGACAAGGACCCGAGGATTTACCCCTTCTGAGTGTTCATGTGGTGAGTTAATAATTTGACAAGTTGGACAGGTTTGAACAATATGTCGAGCCTGTTTGTTTGTAAATGGAAAGCGTGAACAAAGTCCACCAACATTAATATGAGTTAAAGAATGGAAATATGTTGCTTCGGCAACGTGAGCACTCCCCACCAAGGTACTGGCAATAGCATTGCCACGGGTCATTGGACCAGGTAATGGAGTATGTGCTCGAATATGTGTAATAAAAAAAAGATGTTGGAAGTTTCTCAGAGTTTGTTGGAGTTGAGAAAACAAAATCTGAAGAGATTGATTTGAATTGAGAGAAAGCAATGCAGTCTCAATATCTTGTATAGTATGGATCACATAAGCAGAGTTTGAAACTATGTTTAAAGGACTAGCAAACTCTTTTAAAGCAGTTAAAACAGCAACTAATTCAGCTTTCTGAGCTGAAGTAAAGTTAGTTTGGATTGTTTGGTTGCCTTTTTCACTAACAGTTGTTGCTTTACCATGCTAGAACCATCAGTAAAAACTGTGACACCCTGAGGAATTGGTGTTTATTTAATCTTCTTTGGAAAAATCCAATTGGTTTTTTGAAGAAACTGAAATAATTTGTTTTTTGGATAATGATTGTCAATTATACCATAAAAATTGCTTATAGTAACCTGCCATGAGTTAGAATGGCTATTTAAGTGTGTTACTTGTTGTTTCTTAAAAGGTACCACTATTTTACTGGGTTCCTGTCCATTGAGATGTAAAATTTTAGTTTGAGCTCATGATATGAATTCTGAAATTAATTCAACATAGCTCGGGAGTGACTTTACAAAGTTGTTAGGCAAGAAAAGCCATGCTACTAGGTCATTTTGCTGAACAATCACTGCCATAGGTGAGAGTGGAGTAGGAAATATTAAGACCTGTAAGGGTTGTGCTGGATCTATAAGCTGAATTTGAGCTTCTTGTATTTTTTGTTCTACTAATTCCAACTCCTGGTTAGCTTGAAGGGTTAAACTGCAAGGACTCTCCAGTTGAGGTGGTCCTCATAAAAGACTAAATAAATTACTGAAAGCATAGGTGGGAATGCCCAAAGTAGGACGTAGCCAATTAATGTCTCCTAACAATTTCTGAAGATCATTTAAGGTGGAAATTTGATCTCTTCTTATTTGAATTTTCTGAGGTTTAATTGTCTGTCTGTCTACAATTGCTCCCAAATATTGAACTGGTGTAGTAGTCTGAATTTTATCTGGAGCAATACAAAGTCCTGCAGAGTCAAGCTGTTCTTTTAGTAAATCAAAACATTTTGTTAAGTTTTCTGTAGAAGACGCAGCACAGAGAATGTCATCCATATAATGAATAATGTAACAGTTTGGAAAACTTTCTAACTGGCTGAATAGCTCAGTCTACAAAGAGCTGACATATAGTTGGACTACTTAACATCTTAACATTCCCTGGGGAAGGACTTTCCATTGATATCTCTTTATTGGTTCTTTATTATTAGTAGATGGAATAGATAATGCAAATTGAGGACAATCTTGAGGATGTAAAGGAATGTTATAAAAACAATCCTGTAAATCAATTACTATTAGAGGCCAATTTTTTGGAATCATGGAAGATTGTGGAAGTCCGGGTTGAAGTGCTCCCATAGGCTCAATTATAGCATTAACAGCTCCCAAATCAGTGAGCATTTGCCATTTTCCTGATTTTTTCTTAATTACAAATACTGGAGAATTCCAGGGGCTAGTAGAAGGTTCTATATGATCTTGTTCTAACTGAATTTCTACTAATTTTGTTAATGCCTTCAATTTTTCTTGAGAGAGGGGCCACTGTTCATTCCAGAGAGGCTTATGTTTATCAATTTTAGGGCTATGGGGGTCCAAAGCCGTTCAACAATGGCCCTGGATGTCTGATTTAAAAACTAGCCCTTGTCGTCTCTGCTGAAAAGAGGGTTGAATTGGTTGATTGGTTCCTTGATTAAATTTTCCTAGACCATTTCCTGGCTGATAACCATCTGATTCATTATTTTTTGTCTTTGAGAGCTGTATTGCCCTGGTGGAATCCAAATTTCTGCCTCCCATTGTGTAAGTAAATCACGACCCCATAAATTAATTGGGACATCAGCAACATAGGGTTGTAAAATTCTTTTGTCCTTCAGGTCCGAGGCAAGGAAAAATACAGATGCTTTGGCATAAATGTGAAGCTCGGCCCACCCCAACAATATCAATATCAGGTTCCTGGACTTTTCAGTTTTATGGCCATTCCTGAGAATTAATTATTGATACGTCTGTTCCAGTATATAAAAGACCTGAAAACTTGTCTTGTATCTCATTTTGACAAACTGGATGCATTCTTGAAATTTTTTCTGCTAGAAAAATTCCTGCCTGGCCAGTACTTCCAAATCCTCCCTTTCTTTTTTGAGTTCCCTTTTTTCTCCCGGAGAACATATGGAAGTAAAAGTAATTGTGCAATCAATTCTCCATTTTTTTGCTTTCCAAGGAATGGATGAGGACATTATAATTTGAATTTCTCCTTCATAACCAGAATCAATAATTCCAGTATGAACTAAGACTCCTTTAGATGTCAGGCTATAATGACCGAGGATAAGTCCAACAGTATTGGGAGGGAGTGGCCTAAAAATGCCTGTAGGCACTCGTAATGGAGTTTCACCAGGAAACAATAGAATGTCTTGTGCCGAGCAAACATCCACTGTAGCACTTTCCTCCATTGTTGGAGTTAATTGCTGTACTGAAAGCTTGGAAGAGGCACAGCCTGGTACTTCTGAGGAGTTGTTTGATTCATGTATGTCCCAGTTATTGTCTGGGCCTTGGGCTGGTCCCTCCACTCGTTTCCCTGAAGTGGAGTGCCATCTTTGTGAAATTTTGCTTTACAATCAGCAGCCCAATGTTTTCCTTTTTAACATCTTGGATATAGTCCAGGTTGTCTTGGCCCTGTTAAATTAATAGTATTAGAAGGTTGGGAGCCAGTTGTTTTATTATTTTTTCTCCTACATTCCTTTTTTGTATGACCAGTTTTTCCACAATTGTAGCAGTTGCCAGAAAAATTTTTCTGTCCAACTGTAATTCCTGCCATGGCTTGAGCCAACATATTATCTTTAAATTGTTCTGTTCCTACCTCCTGACACAAATGAATGTAACCAGTCAGGTCTGTTTTTCCTTTCATATTTCTGATAGCCTTTTTACAATCTTTATTGGCATTATCATAAGCAAGAATTTGTTGAATTACTTCAGCAGATTGCATGTTAGCAACCTGTTTTTTGATAGCATCTTGTAAACGAGCCACAAACTCTGCGTATGGTTCAGTAGGACCTTGTAAAATCTTGCTGAAGGAGCTGGTTGTTTTACCTTCTGTTTCTATCTTTTCCCATGCATTTAAACAAATACTTCTCAGCTGATCAATGGCCTGATTATTCATCCCTATTTGTTGTTAGGAACCTTCCCAATCACCTCTTCCTAATAGTTGATCCTGATTAATATTAATGTTATCAGTCTGATTATGTCTACTTTGAGTCTCTGGTCCCTCAATCCACCAAGTTTTAAATTGTAAAAACTGAGCAGGCGAAAGACATGTCTGAGTCATTGTTTGTCAGTCGACAGGAACTAATCTATGTCCATCAGTGAAATTTTTCACAATACCCATTGTGTATGGCGAACTAGGGCCATACTGTGTTACAGCTATTTTTAATTCTTTAAGGATTTTAAAAGGTAAAGTCTCATACTCATTCTCAAAAACTCCATGTGGATGTTGTGGATCAACTCCAGGAGCAACTCGCTCTCTGATCACTACAGGAAAGTCTAAGGCTTCTAAATCTTCCTCTAACTGTGCCTGTTTAATTCCTCTCTCCACCATAGAAAGAGTGGCTCGCTTACTTCCAGTAGGAATACAGGCATCATGAAGAAAGGGACTGTTTTTTTTTTAAACTGAGATTCTCCTGACGTGAAGGAGGGTGGTGGCAAGTGCTGATGAAATTCCCCCAATGACGGATATAGGGATCAAGGAGCTTTAGCAGGAGTTTCTGTGAGTTCTCGCCATCTATTCTCACATTCCTGTTGTTTATCCCCATTTTCTGACCTGGGATTGTTCTCCTCATCCTCTACATCTTCTGTGTCAGTCTGCAAAGGTTCTAAAACTGACCAAACTAGTCTCCATGTGTCCCAAATCATTACTGGGATGGAGAATCCACTTTGATGTAACATCTGGAGATCTGTACCCACCCTTTTTCAGGTTTCTAAATCTAGGGTTCTTATGTTAGGAAACCAGGAGCAATGTGTCTCAAGCACTGTTTTTTTTGTTTTGTTTTGTTTTGTTTAGCTGAGCCATCCTGCTACCTGTTGGCAGCTCAGTGGCAGATCAGCTCGGGCTGGGCATCAAACTGCTGTTGCTCAGAGTTCAGCTCACAGTCTTGAGCGAGCTCTTAACCAACTGAGCCACTTGGCAGGCCCTTCAATCACTTTTGAAAGTTCCATTAATTTTTTTCTCTGAGACTATTGCTCCCCCAGCCCTAAGAAGCTGCTGTAGCAGGCTGCTGTGTGACCACAATGACCCAAAAATCTATGGGAGGCAGAGAAAACAGTCTTAAGAGGGAAATTCATAGCAATGCAGGCCTGTTTAAAGAAACAAGAAATATCTCAAATCAATAGTCTATCATTATGCATGAGGGAACTGGAAAAAAAAGAGCAGCAAAATAAGCCCAAAGGGAACATACAAAAAGGAAATAATGAAGATCAGAGTGGAAAATTAAACCAAAAACAACAACAACACAAAAGCTCAATGAAACCAAGAGGTGGTTCTTCGAAAAGATAAACAAAATTGATAAACCTTTAACTACACTCATCAAGAAGAAGAGACAGAGGATGCAAATTAATAAAATCAGCAAGGGCCGGCCGAGTGTTGTGTTGGTTAAGAGCTGGCTTGGGAAGCCAGCGGCCCTGTTTTGGATCCCACATATGAGGGCCCTCCACATATGACACTGCCCTCTACCGCTAAGATGCTGAACAACAGCTCCACCTGGATCTGGGCTGCTGAGAGTTCCTGGGACGGCATAGCTGCAGCCCCTGTTGCAGCGGGCTGCCATAGGCTACAGTGAGTGACTGGCAGCCAGCATGAGTGGCTGGCAGCCAGTGTGAGCTGCTAAGAGCCACCATGAGTGGCCATCCAGAGGCCTGTTACTGATCTGCCTCAACTGAGAAGAACGCAATGATGATACCAACTTTGGCCAGTGAAGCAATGTACTCCACAACTAGACTGAGGAACAAAAAAAAGCACCTTGTCTGTTCCCATTCCTCAGTTCCCCAAAGCTGTTCCCCTCTCCCAATTCCCCAATAACATCTTAAAAAAAATAAAATAAATGAAATAAAATAAGCAATGAAAGAGGAAAATTGACAACAACAGATACCACAGAAATACAAAAAAAAAATTAAGAAAATATGAACAAAGATGTCTAATTTGATTTTAGACAATCTGGAAAAAATGGATAAATTCCTAGAAGCATACAATCTTCCAAGGCTGAATCAAGAAGAAACAGAAAATCTGAACAGATGGATTACTACCAACAAAATTGAATCAGTAATCAACAAGCTCTGAACAAACATAAGTCCTGGACCAGATGGCTTCACAGGTGAATTTTACCAAACATTCAAAAAACAATTTTCATCCATTCTCTTCAAGCTATTCCAAAGAATCCAGGAGGAGGGAAGTCTCCCAAGCTTATTTCATGAGGCCACTATTATCCTGATCCCAAAACCAGACAAACACATTACGAAAAAAGAAAACTATAGGTCAATATCCCTAATGAACATAGATGCAAAAATCTTCAACAAAATATTAGCAAACAGAATTCAGCAATACATTAAAAAGATCATACACCACGATCAAGTGGGATTCATTCCCAGTAGAAAGACTGGTTCAAAATCTGCAAATCAATTAACGTGATACACCATATTAACAAAATGAAAAATAAAAATCATATGGTAATATCAATAGATGCAGAAATAACATTTGACAAACTCCAACATCCCTTTATGATAAAAATTCAGCAAAGTGGGAATAGAGAGGTCATATCTCAACATAATAAAGGCCACATATGATAATCCCACAGCTAACATCATACTCAATGGGGGAAAGTTAAAAGCATTCCCCTTAAGATCAGGTACAAGACAAGGATGCTACTTTCACCAATTATAGTTAACATAGTACTGGAAGTTCTAGCCACAACAATAAGATAAGAAAAGGAAATAAAAGGCATGCAAACTGGAAAGAAGGAAGAAAAATTGTAATTATATGCAGATAACATAATACTATACAGAGAGAACCCCAAAAATGCCACCAAAAACTATTAGAACTGATAAATGAATTTAGTAAAGTAGTAGGATACAAAATTAGTATTCAGCAATCGGTTCCATTTGTAAACACCAATAACAAACTATTAGAAAGAGAAATTTAAAAAAAACAATCCATTTATAATTGTTTCAAAAACAAAATAATTAGAAATAAATTTAACCAAGGAAGTAAAAGACCTGTACTCATAAAATTATAAGACATTGAAGAGAGAAATAAAACAAGATACAAATAAATGGAAACATATACCAAGCTCATGGATAAGAAGAGTTAATATAGTTAAAATGTCCATACGACCTATGGCAATATACACATTTAACACAATCCCTATTAAACTACCAATGACATTTTTCACAGAACTAGAACAAATAATCCTAAAATTTATATGGAATCATAAATGACCTTGAATAGCCATGGCAATCCTGAGAAATAAGAAGAAAGTGGGAGGTATCACGCTACCTGATATCAAATCATACTACAAAGCTATAGGAATCAGAACAGCATAGTATTGGCTAAAAACAGACACATAGATCAATAGAAAATAATACAGAGCCCAGAAATAAATCTATACCTATATGATATGGAAGCAAGAATTTACATTGGGGTATAAACAGTGTATTTAATAAATGGGGCTGGGAAAACTGGACAGATACATGCAAAAAAATGAAACTGGACCACCTTCTGATGCCATATACAAGAATAAATTCAAAATGGATTAAATACTTAAATGAAAGACCCAAAACCATAAAACTCCTAGGAGAAAATATAGGAAGCAAATTTGCAACATTACTCTTAGTAATATTTTTACTGATATATCCCCTTGGGCAAGGGAAGCAAAAGAAAAAATAAACTTGTGGGATTACATTAATCTAAAGAGTTTTTTTTACACTGGAGGAAACCATCAATAAAACAAAAAGGCATCCTACTGAATGGGAGAAGATATTTGCCAGTGACACATTTGTTAATGGGTTAATATCCACAATTTATAAAAACATACAACTCAACACCAAAAACAAACAACCCAATTAAAAAATGGGAAGAGGAAATGAAGAAACATTTCTCTAAAGAGAACATACAGATGGCCAACAGGCATATGAAAAAATGCTCAATATCACTAATCATTAGAAAAATGCAATTAAAAACCACAATGAGATATCACCTCACTCCGGTCAAAATGGCTATTATCAATAAATCAACAAACAACAAGTGTTGGCAAGAATGTGGAGAAAAGGGAACCCTCATGCACTGTTGGTTGGATTGCAGATTGATGCAGCCACTATGGAAAACAGTATAGAGGTACCTGAAAAAATTGAAAATGAAACTACCTTATGACCCAGCAATTTCACTACTGGGTATCTATCCAAAGGAATCCAAAACACTAATTTGAAAAAATATATGCACCCCTATGTTTATTGAAGGACCATTTACAATAGCCAAGATATGGAAACAGCTGAAATGCCCATTGATAAATGACTGGATAAAGAAACTGTGGTATATTTATACAATGAAGTGTTACTCATCCATAAAAAAGAATGAAATCTTACCATTTGCAACAACATTGATGGACCTAGAGAATATTATGCTAAGTGAAATAAGTCAGACTGAGAAAGACAAATACCATATGATCTCACTCGTATATTGAATCTAAAGAACAGAATAAATGAGCAAACTAAACAGAAACAAACTCAGAGATATAGAGAAAAAACTGATGGTTGCTAGATGGGAGGGGGTGGGAATGGAGGAGAATGGGAAGGAATTAGAAATTGCAAATTAAGGGCTGGCCGAGTAGCTCATTGGTTAAGAGTTGGCTTGGGAGCACGAGCTCTGAGCAGCAGGGCCCCAGATAGGATCTCACATGAGGGCCAGTGACACTGCCCTCTACAGCTAAGATGGTGAACAACAGCTCTACCTGGAGCTGGGCTCCCGTGAGTCTCCAGCGACGGCATAGGCTGCAGCGGGGCTTCAGTGGGCTGCCATGAGCTACCATGAGGGGCTGGCAGCCAGCATGAATGGCCGGCAGCTCCGAGAATTGCCCCTAGCTGCTGTGAGTGGCCGTCCAACAGCAGGCGACAGACAGCCTCAGGTGGGAAGAGCGAAATGATCACAATACCAACATGGACCAGTGAAGTGATGTCCTCCACAACTAGACTGAAGAACTAAAGGACAGCAACTTGTCTGTTCCCCTTCCCCGATTCCCCAACGCTGTTCCCCTCTCCCAACTCCCCAATAAAATCTTTATAAAAAAAAAAGAAACTGCAAATTCTTAGTCATAATATAGTCATGGGGATATGAAATACAGTATGGGGAATATAATCAATAATGTTTTAAAGATAATGTGGGGTGTCAGATGGGCTCTGGACTCATCAGGGGCATCACTTCATAGACTGTGCAGATGCCTGACCAATACACTATACATCTGAACCTGAAGTAGAATAATATTGAATATCAACTATAATTATATATATATACATATATTAATATATATATATATATATGATGTGGAGTACAGCATAGTGAACACAGTCAATGGTATTGTAACAGCTACATATGATTTTAGAGGGTTAGTACATTGGGGGGAGGTTATCACTGTGTGAGGCATGTAACTGTCTAGCTATTGCATTGCTTTGTATACCTGAAACTAATAAAAGACGGACGAGGAGGAGGAGACCCCCACTGTATGTTGGTGGAAGAGAGAAAAAGAAAAAAGAAAAGAAAATATACTACAGGATTTCTGGTTTTGTGTTACAGAGCATAAGAATTTAAGCCAGATATAAAATAGGAAATATCATAAGTCTTCCACAATTGAGATATGCATTTTTAAGCTAAGGGACCTTCTGGCAAGCCTTTCAAAAGAACCTATTGTGGAAACTCCTAACTTTGCCTCTTAGATGGGTGGGTGTACACTAGAGAATAGAGGTGAGGCTGGTGTAGTTTCAGTATCTAACTGAAGAGGCCACAAGGAAAAAGAGTGGCTAAATACATACTGAGCTCCAGCTTCTCCCAAATTCACCCATTTGAATTTGTACTTCGTGCTTGAGCTATGAGCCTCTGCCTCCCCAGCACCACACTCAGAGTTCTCATGAACCATGCTACTGAGTGTTCTTCTAATAGGGGCTCAGGAAGAATGTAGACTGGGGTGATAATGAAGTTACAGATTGACTTTTGCTTCTGAGTTTTTGCTTTTGTTCAGTTGCAAGTTTACTTTTAAATGATAAAGTCTAAGGTCCTAAGCAAGTATATTTAATGGGTTTGATCTCATTCCATGGTTAGTAATGCATGGTTTGAGTTTGAGTTTGGAAACCAAGAAGAATAATTTTTATCCCATGGGAGACAGTCCCAAGAAGACAATTTCATCAACCACAAAGGGCCACTACAAGGGCAACCCAGAGTGTCTTTTAACTTTTGTCTCTATAATGTACGGATAGTTCTATTAAGAGTCCCTGGTTATTTCCTCAAGTACTTTGATATTAACTCTAGTGGAATTTTAAATGTTTGTCATTCTTGAAACACAGCTGGTTTTTCTTTGTATTTTTTTTAAATGAGCAATGGCTATTCCTCTGTGATAGAAAAGTAAATGACTCTCTTTGAAATATTTAAAACACTCTGCAGTATGTAGACCAGAAACAACAACAACAAATTGCATACTAATATAAACCATAGTTATATGAGTTCCTTATATATTACAGTGCTTTCCTGCAGGCTATGAGAGTGGATTAAGGTTGTATGGTCAAACAGACCTGGATTTGCATCCCAGTGTTACCACTTGCAAGTCAGGTAACTAAATTTGGTTGCTATTTATCCTTTTTCAAAATAACTTTTCCTATCTAAAAAATGAAATTATTTATTTATTTCATATGTATTTGGCAAGACTTCAGTGAGACAATATATGTAAATTACCTGGCACAATACCTGTCATATAGCAGGTATGCATGGGAAAATTATATGTATATATAAGAATGAAGGAATTTAGAAGTATCCTTGAGCAGTCAATCTGATATATATAGTTAAAAAAATACTTTATGCAATAAATATGCTTTTTGGGCCCATGTGTTATTTTTATTATTCCAGAAAGACTCATTCACATAGAAAAAAAAAGTATTTTATTTATTTATTTATTTATTTATTTATTTATTTATTTATTTTTTGGTAAAAACTACCAGAATACAAACTCTACATTAGCAACACATTAATCGTCTTGCTTGCTGTTTTATCCTAGATTCCTAAAAGAGTACATGGGACACAATGAGGCCTTAACTAATATTTATCCAATGAGAAGGGGTTGATGTCCATTTATGAAAACCACCTAACCTAGTTATACTAAATGCATTTTAAACATGTGATTCTTCATAAAATATTTCCTGTGAATTAACCCGTAACTGTATTCTTAAGTATTGAAGTCTCCCTTCTCAAAAGCTGAAGTTCACTTCAGTCCCCAAAGGGAGACCCAAGAGAAGGAAATTAGCAACACCCTGATGTTAAATTCAGAATAATTTTAGAATGCTGTAAATTAACATATTTCCACTATGATGTATGCAGAAAGATCAAAACATAGTCATAAGAAGGGTTTCTGCTTATGTGTTTTCTAAATTCATGTTTATAAAACATAAATCAAAATTGTATTTTCAGTAGTCATCCCTGGGTGTTAAGCTGATAGTGATTTCACTATATTTCAGAGTAAATACCTACCCATATTCAAATTTTAATATATTAAATCTAGTGAAGGAATCTATTTTCAAAGCATTAGTATTTTTTTTTTGAGGGCAGTGTCACTGGCCCTCATATGTGGGACCGAACCGGGGCCACTGGCTTCCCAAGCCAGTGCTTAACCACCGCGCCACTCGGCCAGCCCTTAAAGCATTAGCATTTTATATAAACCACAGTTGTACGTCAGTACTTTATTTCACTGTGGTGTTTCTCATAGATCTGAACCTGATGTTGCCTACATTAAAAAATTAAATACTTTTGGCCTGCTGAATGGCGCAATGGTTGAGAGCTGGCTTGGGATGCCAGCAGCCCCGGTTCAGGTCCCACATATGAGGGCCAGTGACAATGTCCTCAATTAAATAAAAATAAATAAATAAATAAATAAATAAATATTTTAATTTGATTCATGTAAATATATACAACACATCCAATAGAATTTTTCCTGTTAGTATAAGATTATAGTTTATTTCATCACTTTTAAAGGTAAAATTAAGTTTCCCAAGTTTATATATTTGAGTTATTAAAGGAAAATATTCTATTGTTCTCAATTAGTTTGATTAATGACACTTATTTTTAATGGCAAAACTGTGTTAGCTCTCATGTCAAAAAAAAAACAACATAAAAATCTGCACTTTCTCCTTTTATCTAGTAATGTTTTTTTCCATCTCTTTTTGAATTCTGCAAGATTTGGAAACATATTTTAATATTTATTGAGGCTTACTGAAAACTTTTATTAATTATTTTTTAGATTATCAAAATGGAGCAGTATGTCAACATAGCTAGGAATGGATTATAGAAGGAAACCATTTTCTCTGAAAATTCTTGTCCATATTTTTTATGTATGGGGATATATTATTAACTATATTATTATCTATATTTTTATATGACTAAATTGCATCATAATAGTTTTATCTAAATATAAACACAATATCAATTACAAGTTAATCTTGTACTTACTTTAACAAACTAAATGTTTAATAAAAACTTACTGTATGCCAGTACCAAGTACATAGCAAGAATGTGTGGCCAGATTAGGTAGCTGTACACCAAAGATTTGTATTTACCTTCTGTAGTGGTGAGTTGTGGATGGAAAATGGAACATATACGGGAACATAACAAAACAAATGTGAGTGGAAGTAATGTATAGCTTCGCTTATAAAAACTCCCATATATGATCTTCAATGTTCTTTTTCCCTTCTAATTGGCTAGAATGGAGAGGAACCTCATGATAAACTTTGGAATTACATGATGAAGATGGAGGAGACAAGATGGAAGAAAATTGTAATCATTACTTATAGTAGAGCTACCCAAACATGGACACTTGTAATAGAGAAGTGTTTGTGGTTGGGATGGGGAGTGGGTCAATCTAAAACTATATCTTGTTTTCCATAATAAGACTTCAATAACAGTAACAGTAATTATCTAACAACAAAAGCAATCGTAATATTAGCTCCATTCATTGAACACTTATAATAAATTATTATTCTAAATGAGGTAGATACATTACATAGTTGAATTTTTACTACTCTATCATGTAGGTACCTTTATCATCACCATTTTATAAATTAGGAAACTGTTCACATCTAGAAGGTTTAAATAACTTGCCCAGGATCACATAACTAAAACCAAAGCAGATGGATATCTAGGCAGTCTAACTTATGCATGAGCTTTTAACCACAAATCTATAGTGCCTCTCTATACTACCTCACACTGCAAAAATCAAGAAATAATAAAATAAACATATTATTTAGAAATGTTAAGGAATATCAGAAGAACAACATAAAATAAATGAAAATGGTTGAATCTTGGGAAAGGATTTTCACAGCAGAGAGAATCAGTCAAGTGACAGCTATTTCTCAGTATAAACATTGTAGAGTTATTTTTATTTTTAAACTATGTACATGTATAACTTTCAAAAGGAGAGAAAGAAATTCATTGTAAAATACTGCTTTGTGTATATTTCACATGAATTACATGACTCGTCTATAGCATCTGAAATCTCACTAAAACATCTCATTAAAAGATGAGAGGAAATAAATGCTTAATAGTTGAGAATATACACAATGTGCAAGAAAATACAACATAGCTCTGAACTGCTTTGAAAATTATGTGATTTTAGAAAATGTTTATAACTTGCTGGGAGTCCCTTTAAATGTCTCATGCTCATATAAAAGGATTTTTTTTTGAATATGCTGTATCTACAAATAAAAAGGTGTCTTGTGAGGTATCTGAGCATAAGTTAAAAAAGAACAATATTTTGGAACCATGAGGTCCTACTAGAAAATAAACACTTCTTAGGTGCATATGTTTCTCTTCAGATTGAAAGATGCCTTTATGATGCTGGTTTCTGTAAGGAACTAGCTACTTCTTTTAAGACTTGAACTAATGTATGATAATGAAGAATTCTTAAGAAAACTTAAGCATCTGAGTTTACAGAGTTAAATCACTTTTAAGAAGTGGTTAAAATATTGGGGTGTCAGAAAAGTCATGACATATTTTTTCTGTTTTTTGTTGCAAAAACGCATCATGATTTTTCCAACAACCCAATAATTGAACCATATTTGTAAGTATACTTTGTCCAGAAAAATAAAAGATATCATTTGAATAGTATGCATATATATATATTTTTTTTCCCTAAAGTTTCAAATTAAAAAAGCAGTTATGGTTGCGAGGATCTATGACTGTATGAGCATGCAAAACACACTTTTTATTGAAGGCATAGCTCTGAAATTTACAGTGATCACATTAATCAAGTGGGTCCTATGTAAAATGATGTAAAAAGATGTAGTATCTCAGAAGTGGCAAGGATCTCTATGTTGACAGACAACCACATCAAGGGTAATTTTAAGAATTAATTTCAAGAAGTAAAAACAGGAGGCCTAAATTATATGTATCTTGCTCTGTTTGTTAATCTGGTTCATATTTTAATGGATGTTAATTATATTATCTATAATTTTATATGCCTGAATTGCATCATAGTAATTTTATATAATATGAATATAATGTATATGTACATATATTATAAATGCACTTTTATAATATAAATGTCAATATAAAATAAATGTAAGCAGTAAATATTATAAAACATAAGTAAAGACTAAAGTAGTATTATTGTAATGTAAGTAAAAATTATAAATAAAATGCATGATGCAGAATATTACTCCATGATATCTGAAGGTTTGTAATGAACTCCAGTCTAGAAACTGTCTTGTTGCTCAATGACAATAACAAAATTCCTAATATTTATGTAAAAATGTCCAACCTGATAGAACCTTTAAACTGAATGAAGTCTACTATTATAATTCTTACTAGAAGAACAAGTCCTTTATGTGGCTGATGTTTGTATAAGAAGAGAAAATCTTACTATGATTTAGCACATCTATAAATAACAAAGCCTTTGCTGCCTCATGAAGAAGCAGGAACATTCAGTTAAATTTTTTATCTGTTCAAATTAAGTCCTGTTAAGAGATAAATTGCTTTATGGTTCTCGGGGCTAATATTTGAATCCTAAATTTCTGCCATAGATGACTTGCTTAAGGCTTGTATTCATACATTTAAAGTGAGACCAGTCTGCATGGTTTGTGTTTTACCCTAACTATATTCATCTGTTTAGTTGTAGGCATTAATTAAAGGGAGAGTTGGTTTTAACCACATATTTCCAGGAAAATATTTTGGAGAGCGGGGGGCAACAGATTTGAGAATGTACACAAGAAAGAGATTCTAGGAATGGACAATGAGAACATAAGCTGGCTAAGGAGAGGTGAAGGCACATGGTGATGATAGACAATGGAAAGATATTCCATTATATATGTACAATGAAAATTTAAGATTCTGCATGATGATGCAGAAGCACAGATAGATTATCTTTTATGAAATAATATTCAATTGTCCTAGTATATATATACTATTGATATCATAAAATAATTTCAACCTAAATGGCTTTACACTTAACTCTTAATCAGAAAATGTCTTTAGGTAGAAAACATTTCTTCAATGTTATAGTGATCACTATTCTACTATTAACATGATTGTAGTAAATAAACAGATTATCTTTTTTTAACTTAATGCACATAGCTATTTTGTATCCAATCTGATTGGAGTTGAAGCTCACTTTCATGGTGGAAATTATAGTGATGCCAATTTGGCCACAATAGATTTTAATAGGAACCTATTTAAAGCCTGGAGTCTGTGCTGCACACCTCTCTTTCCTCGGAAATTAAAATACGTTTGGTAACATTTGGAAATAGTAGACATTTGAGAAGAAATGTAGGAGTGTGTTGGGCAGTGAATTTGCAAGAGACATCTGGAGCAAGTGGACGCTGATATTACACTCACAATATCATGCAAATCTGATTTTCTTCTGGTTTTTTTTTCCCACTGAAAAATGACACTTCTGCTTCTCCTCCTTCTTCTCCTTCTCCCTCTCCCCCTCCCCTTCCTCCTCCTCCTCCCCCTCCCCTTCCTCCTCCTCCTCCTCCTCCTCCTCCTCCTCCTCCTCCTCCTCCTCCTCCTCCTCCTCCTCCTTCTTCTTCTTCTTCTTCTTCTTCTTCTTCTTCTTCTTCTTCTTCTTCTTCTTCTTCTTCCTCTTCTTTTTTTGTAAATTGCAAAGATTCTTTCCCCCCTTTCTATTTTTTAAATCTTGATGGCTTTCTTCCACTTTTGGCTACAGCTTCAAATGGGCTTGGCATTTTAAAAATAAACTGAGCAACCATTTGAAAATAACAGGGCACCCCAAGCTGGAATCCCATCTGTGATAAAACACCTGCACAATTACTTTCATTTATATGCTGTACTCATCAGTTTCACACCTGGCTCTGTTATGTTTGTGAAAGTTCTGAAAGTGTCATTCTCTCTGCTTTTAGTGGATGCTACTTTTGAGTGATTTGTTTCTCAAATTCAATACTGCTGGGAGTCCTTGTCATTATTATAGCCAAAGGCAATTCTGCTCTTTGGTTTCTATTAATGTGTTCTATCTGATTCTAACATTAGGTTTTAGTCTTTCCCTCAAGGCATTGTTTTTAACATTTCTAACTTACCCTTTATCATCCTCATATTTTTAAATATTTTATACATCAGTTGAGAAATATTTACAGTTTCAGGGAGTAGTTGAATTCATGAATATTTTACCTAAAAGGTTCTTGTCATGTAAATGTGTACATATATACATATGTGCAGACATTTACACACATACATATATACACTTATGTCCATGTATTTGTGTAAATGTTTAATTTCTGCATGTGTTTTTACATAATAAACTGTAAAATCTATATTTTTCCTCTATAGTTTTCAATGTTTACTATCCATTCAATATGTCATACTATTATGCACTTAACGTTTTGTAATTTTCTCAATGTTAGCTGTCTTTAACGTTTTGTAATTTTCTCAATGTTAGCTGTCTTTTTCATGTAGGTTTCAGTTTTTGAGCTGCTGCTTTATTCTAGAAAACTGTATTTCGATTTATCAACACATTTTTCATGGTAATTATTTTTATTTACTCAAAGTAGTAATTATATTTGGCATTGCCTACTCTTTTTTTTTCATGGTTCACATAATATGATTTGTTTAACTGTGAAAAGTCTCTAACATCGAAACAATCCCACAGAGTACAAAACTGACCATTAGGATTTTAAGTAAATGCTGGAAAACCTTGTAAGTGTAAACCTGTAAAATGCAATTGCAGCTTAAACTATGAAACTTTATGAGAGCTTAGAATTAAATTAAATTTGTTGCTTAAAATGTGTTATATCTTAAGATCACATAATTTTACAAAACAAAAGAAACATTGTACTTAAAGATAAATGATGGAGCACAATCAGCAAAACAATTATGATGCTTTTGTGGAAAAGTACATATCTCAATTAATTTGCAAAGTCTTTAAAAGTCATAGAATAAAGAGATATATCATTGGGTATATCCATCATGAAGATTTCAATATTCAGGTATGAATTTTTATAGTTAGAGACATGGTTGAATTTCTAATGTTTGAATGTGTACATTACTTAAATGGCTGGCACTTTATGTTTCCATAATCTTCATAAGATTCAAAAAATGAAGCAATAACAAATGGATGCTTTGTGTTTGTATGGGTAAAATTCTTTTGTTTTATTATATTTTCTATTTTTTTATTAGTTTCAGGTGTACAACACAAGGCAATAGTTATACTCTTTACCCCTCAAGGTAAAAAACCCCCTCCCCCAGTTCGTCACCCCACTCCCCCCCCATATCATACATATCCATCACAACTCCCCTAACTCCCCTCCACAGTATACTCCACATCCCGTGACCATCCACATATTCAGTTGCAGTTGGCATACAATACTATACAACATCAGTTTCAGGTGTACAGTGCAGTGATCAAGCCTCTACTCCATCTATGAAGTGGTCTCCCTAACAAGACATGTGACTATCTGACATGCCACAACATTTTTAAAACATTATTATATTCCCCGAACTGTGTTTCATATCCCTGTGGCAATATTGTAGTTGTCTATTTATGCTGTCGCATCCCGTCTCCTTCCCCACCCTCCCCAGCCCCCTCCCAACTAGCATCCCTCAGTTTTTGCTCTCCATCTACTAGTCTATTTACTTTGATCGTTCACTCAGCTCTTCAGACTCCACACACAAGTGAGATCACATGGTACCTGTCCTCCGACTGACTTATTTCTCGCAACATAATAGTCTCTTCACAACATTGTCAATTACATTCCCAGAACTGCCCCCATATCCCTGCGGCAACATTATAGTCCCACATACACTGTCCAAAACCTTCCCCCTCTCCCTCTTCCCCACTCCCTCACAGCCAGCAACCATCAGTTTTTCCTTTATATCAGCTTGATACGACTTCAATCTTCTTAAATTGTCTCTCTGGGTTAGCTTGTTTACCCCTTTCTTTTGTTTAAAAAAAGCCCTTTTAACATTTCTTGCAATGCTGGCTTGGTGGTAATGAATTCCTTAACCTTATTCTTTTCTGAGAAGCTCTTTATTTCTCCTTCAATTTTAAGTGATAGCCGTGCTGGGTAGAGCAATCTTGGTAGTAGGCCTTTATTTTGTGTCACTTTGAGTATCTCCTGCCACTCCCTTCTGGCATGCAGAGTTTCTGTAGACAAGTCAGCTGTTAGTCTAACAGGAGTTCCTTTGTATGTAACCTGCTGTCTTTCTCTTGCAGCCTCTAGGATTCTGTCTCTGTCTTTAACCTTTGCCATTTTGACTATGATGTGTCTTGATGTGGACCTGTTTGGGTTCAGCTTGTTTGGAACCCTCTGCACTTCCTGGGCATGTATGTTGATTTCCTTCACCAGGGTGGGGAAGTTTTCAGTCATTATTTTTGCAAATACATTCTCGATCCCTTGCTTCTTCTCTTCTCCTTCTGGTATCCCTATGATTCGAAGGTGGTTGCACTTCACCTTGTCCCATAGGGCTCTTAAACTATTTTCATTGTTTTTTATTCTTTGGTCTTTTTGCTGTGCCAACTGAGTGAGTTCTGCCATTTTATCTTCCAAATCACTGATCCGCTCCTCTGCTTCATCTACTATACTGGTGATTCCTTCGAGTGTGTTCTTCATTTCAGTTATTGTATTCTTTAGTTCTAACAGGTTGTTTTTTATGGTTTCCCTATCCTTCTTTATGTCCTCGCTAAGTTCCTTAAACATTCTTATCATCAGTTCTAAACTGTGTCTCTGAAAGGTTGGATCCCTCTGTTTCATTTGGTTCCATTTCTGGAGGTTTCTTCTGATCTTTTACTTGTGACATGTTTCTTTGTTTTCCCATTCTGGCTGTCACTCTGGGATTGCTTTGATGTATTAGATAGATCACCAGGAGAGCCCTGGCTGGATCACGCAGGCACACAGCTCACGGCCCAACACTCCCAGGAAAATTCCCAGTCTCAACCTGTCCCCAATCAGCCGCTCGCAGATCAGGCCAAGCAGCCTGATAACCAGTCACCGGCCTGGCAACTCTGCAAGCGCAGTGCGGAGAGCGGGACCCGAGGCGGCTTGCGCACTCCCGGGTCTCAGTGAGCTTCCTGTTGGAGCCAGATCACTCCCACTAGGCGTTTCCCTGGCAACACAGCACAAACCAAGTGGAGGGTGGGGATCCGAGGTGGCTGGTGCACTCCCGGGTCTCAGTGAGCAGCCTGTTGGAGCAGGAGGGCACACGCCCTGTGTTTCCCTGGCAACGCAGTATAAGCCGGGCAGAGGGTGGGGATCCAAGGCCGCAGGCGCGTACGCGCACGCACGCACGTACTTCTGCGCCAATTCCACCCTACCAATTAGGTTTCGGACCTGATCCTTCGTGGGAGGGCCCAAGCTTGACAAAATGGCGACCTCCCTACACCACTTGCGTGCAGGCCCCACACCACGGGAATAACAGTCCAAAAACCTCCAGCCTTTGCACCAAAGGTGCTCAGTTCAGTCCGTCTCCGCAGGCTCCCGGGTCCAGCTCACACAGCCACTCCCTCCACCAGGAACCAGGTAAGTGTTCACCGGCGAGCATGCCCGGGCACCGGCCCCACTGATTCTCCAGCTGCTCTTAGCCTCACCAAGCTGAGCAAAGAGAGTCCTCACTAATTTACTGCCGGCTACCTTAGAACTTCTCTTCCCGGCAAAGGAACTCTGGGCTGGTGAGCTTGGTGTGCGGCCGGAGGGTCTCTCCCCCAACCGGAGAAGTCTCTCCACAGCTGGGACCTCCCTCACGGGGTTTGCCCTCTCTCGTCTCCGCCCGTCCTACCAGACCAGACGCGGCTTCCTCTTTAAGTTCTTCGTTTAGTGGTTCTGTTCCTTCAGTGTTCCGGGGACCTCCAGGGTTGAATGCTGTATCATTTGGTTGTAATTTTGGTGTGATCCTGGGAGGCAGTTAGCATAGCGTCTGTCTATTGCGCCTCTATTTCTTAATAGAATATCTTTTTTTGGAAAGGCAATTAGGTTATACTGATATACAGAAAGAGCTGTTTTGATTTTTATACTTTGCTTCTATATTGATATTCCAGACACTTACTGTAAAAAGCCTTTCAAATGCAGTACAGATTCCACTATTATTTTGATTAATGACTTGTTTTTTCTCAACTAATGTCAGAATTTTCACTAAGTTCAAGGTAACCTTTGGAAAATCAGAGCTCTAGAAAGCTTGGTTTACTTAATCCTATGCAAGTTATGAATATGGGGAGCCCCATTCTACAATCTCATAATTTAGAAAGGAGACAGTGTGGCATAATGGCTAAAAGCTAAATCTCTGCAGACAAAAGACTTAGATTTGAACTGTGGTTCCACCATTTACTAGGTACTTAATCTTAGAGAAGTTACTTAATATCTTCAAGTTTCATATTTTCACCTGTAAAATTGGATAATAATACCTACTCATGCAATTGTTGTAAGGATCACATGTAATAATGTTCTTATGAGGTACTTAATATAGTGCCTTGCACAGAATAAGCACTGAATAAAAAATGTTAGCTATTTGCTACAATGTGGATGGACCTAGAGGTTATTATGCTAAGTGAAATAAGTCATACAAATACCACAGGACCTCACTTATATGTGGAATCTAAAGAACAAAATAAATGAAAAAACAAAACATAAACAGATTCATATATATAAGAACAAATTGATGGTTGCCAGATGGGGGTGTGTGTTGGGGAGACTGGGTGAAAAAGGTGAGGGGATTAAGAAGTACAAATTGGCAATTAAAAATAGTTATGGGAATATAAAGTACAGCATAGGGAGTATAGTCAATTATATTATTATAACTATGTATGGTGCCAGGTGGGTACTAGACTTATCAGGAGTATCACTTCATAAATTATATAAATGTCTGACCAATATGCTGTACACCTGAAATTAATATAAAATACTATTGAATGTCAAATGTAATTGAAAAATAAAATAAATCAATTTAAAAAAAGGTTAGCTATGATTACCAATTGCATATATATTCTAAAACTACTTCTATTGCATGTTTTATATGAGGTAAGTTTTAGATCCAGATTACAAAAGGGCTATTATGGCCTGCAAAATAGATAGTAAGAACACATTGTACTTCTGTTAAGGACCAGGGCAAGAATTTAACCATTCTATACAAGTCTATAAAGGGAGAACAAGTCTATAAAGAGACTTGCATTTCCACCCTTGCATTACCAGGTACAGGAATGATGACACAGGCCAAGACAAAAACTGTTATGAAAAACCCATGGCAGTAATTAATGTGGCAGCAGCAGCAGTTTTGATCAGTAGTCCAAGTCATTGCCACTGTGTGAGACATAGATAGGAGAAAGATGCCTAAGTTCGATCAAAACATTCTAGTCTAGATAGTACAGCTGGATTTTGCTCTACTCCCCAAATTATCAGGTTAATTATAAGATGTTTATTTTGTCTCCAAACATTATTACAATCTGGACCTTCCCTTCCCTTAAAGAGCTATTTTTCCCCTATACTTTTTTTTCCCTATAAAAATATATAAAGTACTCAGGAAAATTTTTCAGATTTTAATTTAGTTTTAATTATTATAATAAATCACAAAATATAGGATTAACGAACTTGGTATCA
The DNA here is from genome assembly GCA_033961575.1 of Aselliscus stoliczkanus. Lineage (NCBI taxonomy): Eukaryota > Metazoa > Chordata > Mammalia > Chiroptera > Hipposideridae > Aselliscus > Aselliscus stoliczkanus. The sequence continues at coordinate 69,352,589 of CM066737.1, read as the reverse complement.
TATTACTTTTTTGATATTAACAAAGCTTATTAACCTTGAAATACGACATAATGCCTATACTTCCCCATTTTTTTAATAAGCTGGTACAATAGTCAAATGGAAATAATGTGGCTGCTGAGTTTTTTGATGGAATTGTTTAACAATGTTGAAATTATTTTATGAACCCTATTAAAATTATATTACTCTCTCCTACACTGAAGGACACTTTTAAAATATGATAGATTTAATTTAGATAAATCTGGGGTCACTGAGAAAAAGAAAAATACAATGTTCTATTAGAAATCTCATATGTAGAAATTGCTCATAATAAAGATAAGGGTGACAAAATTTGAGGCCCTCTTACCTGTCTACATCTTACATGTTTTGATATTTTTAATATCTTAAAGGAAACGTAGAAATTCAAGAAAATGAAAAGACTAACTCAATAATAGATAATTTCTAGAAACCGCATATGAACCACAGCAACAATATAAGACTGATACATTTTCTGATGATCTTTTCTCTAAAAAAGCTAATAAAAACAATTGAAAATGATACAAGCTTAACTCATTTTGATAAAGAAGCTTTCCCAGTGAGGCAGTGAGATATATTGTGAAGAAGGTGGGTTGTGGAGTCAGTAGTAACATATGGGACATTCTACTTAATCACTCTACCCCTCCATTTTCTCTTATGAAGGAAAACAGAAATTAAATAACCACATAATGAATTCATTTTGAAACATAAATTAGATAATGTATGTAAAGCACAGTGTCCAGCCTATATGTAGTGTTTATAAGTACTTGATTCTCTTCTCTCTGTGAAAGGAATAGAGAGATCCTTAATCATGAAATGGTTTTTATCAGGGATAAATTGACTTTGAGAATTATGAAAATATTCAATCATCAGGCTTTTTATTATTCAATAAACTGATTAAACTAAAAAAAAAAATCCATGTGACCCAAAATCTCATCTATTTATCAATCGAGAGTGAATGGTTAAATAGCTAGGATACAATCCATGTTATTTTATATTTAAGCATCAGACAAGAATAATAAAATGGTAAAAAAAACAGTGTTGAGAAAAACATATTTCTACTAAAAGTACTTACATGATAGAACATAATTTCATTAGTTTGTGTAAAAGCTGGCATTATGAACCACAGAGTGTAAACTAGAGAGAAAACATTTCTTTAAAAAAAGATTACATGCTCTGTAAAGTAGAGCTAAATTAAGAATAGTATCATTATCACCAGCTTTTAAAATATTTATACTCTAGTAACAAGTAATTAACCTTTTTTTGGCATATATAAATAGATTGTTGGTTGGAATTCTTTTAATTATTATGTTAATACTATTTAGTATCTGTAGGTAGTTGCATCATTATGCTTAATATTACTCTAAATATGTCCAATACAGTGGTTTAGAAATGCTATAGGAAAAAAAATGCATTAGAAGGAGTAGAATTCTAATGGATATGTATGTTTATGAGAAAATAATTTTATTTTCTGGAGTCTATAGTCCAGTATTCTTAAGAGGAGAGAAAAAGGAGTTCATCATCACCAAACCAGTATTACAAGAAATGTTAAATGGTCTTCTTTAAGAAGAAGAAGGGAAAAAAAGACAAAGAAAGACATTTCATAATGATAAAAGGATCAGTACAACAAGAGAATATAACCCTTGTAAATATTTATGTACCCAATATAGGAGTACCTAAATACATAAAGCAAATATTAACTGACATGAAGGGAGAGATTGACAGTAATACAGTCACAGTAGGGGACTTTAACACCACATTGACATCAATGGATAGATCTTTCAGAAAGAAAATCAACAAAGAACAACAGCCTTAAAATGATGCATCAGATCAGATGGATTTAACTGATGCTTTTAGAGCATTTCACACCAAAGCAGGAGAGTATACCTTCTTTTCAAGTGCACATGGAACAATTTCAAGATAGACCACAAGTCTTAATAAATTTAAGAAGATTGAAATTATACCAAGCATTTTTTCTATCCACAATGGTATGCCACTTCTTCAAGACAAGGATACATAGCTAATCTACCTAATACATAGAAACAAACAAATGAGGAGACAAAGGAATATGTTCCAAATGAGAAAAGAAGACAAAACTTCAGGAAAAAAGCACAAAAAACAGAGGTAAGTGACAAACCCAATAATCAATTCAAACTAATGATCATAAAGATGCTCAGTGAACTTGGAAGAAGAATGGATGATCACAGACAAAACTTCAACAAATAGATAAAAAAATATTTAAAATTACCCAATCAGAGTGGAAGAATACAATAATTAAAATGAAAAATACACTAAAGGGGGCTGACCAAGAGGCGCGGTGGTTAAGCGCTGGCTTGGGAATCTAGCGGCCCCAGTTCAGATTTCACATATGAGGGCCAGTAACACTGCCCTCGAAAAAAAAAACAAAAAACAAAAATACACTAAAGGAAATCAACAGCAGAGTAGAGGATACAGAAGACCAGATCAGCGATCTGGAAGACACAGTAGTTGAAATACAAGCTGAATATAAAAAAATAAAAAATGATATAAAAACATAAGGATAGTTTAAAGGACCTCTGAGATAACATCGAGTGTACTAACTTTTGTATTATAGGGGTCCCAAAAGGAGAAGAAATACAAAAATAACACAAAATTTTCCTAAGCTGGGAACAAAAATGGACATCCAGGTCCAGGAAGCACAGAGAGCCCCAAACAAGATGAATCCAAAGAGGTCCACATTAAGATACATTATAATTAAAATGTATCAAATTAAGATAAAGAGAATCATGAAAGCAGCAAGAGAAAACTAACTAATTACATACAAAGAAATTCCTATTACACCATCAGCTGATTTTTCAACAGAAACTGAAGGCCAGAAAGGAGTATTACAATATATTCAAAGTGTTGAAAGGAGTACCTACACATAAGAATACTATAATGAGCAAAGTTATTGTTCAGAAATGAAGGAGAGAAAAAGAGTATCCCAGATAAGGGAAAGCTAGAGAAATTACTTACCAGTAAACTGGCCTTACAAGAAATGTAAAAGGTACTTCTTCAAGTGGAAAACAAAAGGTCATAACTGGAAATATGTAAACAAAATGAAGGCAAGCAATCTATCAATTACAGAGTTCAAAACACTGGTTTGTAAGGATACTCAAGGAACTTAGTGAAAACTTCAACAGAGACCATAAGCATTAAAGAAGACATAGAAACTATACAAAAGAACCAGTCAGAAATAAAGAATACAACAACAAATGAAAAATAATTAAAATGAATCAGCAGTAGATTAGATGAAGCAGAGGGTCAAACCAGCTGTTTGGAAGACAAGATAGCAGAAAACAATCAGAACAGCAAAAAGAAAAAAGAATTTAAAAAATATAATAGTTTAAGGGACCTCTGGGACAACATCAAGGGTAATAATATTCACAGGAGAAGAGAGAGAGCAAGAGATTGATAACCTATTTGAAGAAATAATGACTGAAAAATTTCCTAACGTAGTGAGGGAAATATACAAATCCAGGAAGTGAAGAGAGTCTCAAAAAGATGAACCCAAACAGGCCCACACCAAGAAACATCATAATTAAAATAAATGCCAAAGGTTAAAGACAAAGAAAGAATCTTAAAATCATCAAAAGAAAAGCAGTTAGGTACCTACAAAGGAGCTCCCATAAGACTGTCAGCTGATTTCTCAACAGAAACTTTGCAGGCCAGAAAGGATAGATGCAAAATATACATAGTGATGCAAAGTAGGACCTACAACCAAGACTTACTCTACACAGCAAGGCTATCATTTAAAACTAAAGGACAAATAAAGAGGTTCCCAGACAGGAAAAGCTAAAGGTGGTCATCACCACCAAACCAGTATTACAAGAAATGTTAAATGGACTTCTTTAATAAGAAGGAGGAAAAAAATGACAATAATAAAATGGCAATAACTACATACGTATCAGTAATTACTTTAAATGTAAATGGATTAAATTTTCCAATCAAAATACATAGGTTAACTGAATGGATAAGAAAACTAGATGCAGCACCAAAGGCATGTATGTGAAGTAAATAATAAATACGCTGGATGTGATTTAAGTTAAATGTTGCTGCTTTGCAAAGGCATTGTCAAGACAATCAGAAGGTAATCTAGAGACTGGATGGAAATATTAGTAAAAGCATCATCTGATAAAGGAGTGTTATTGAAAATACACAAAGAACTCTTAAAACTCAATAATAAGAAAAAAAATCTTGATTTAGAAAAAATGGGACAAAGAGTTTAACAGACACCTCAATAAAGAAGTCATACAGATGACAAATATGCACATAAAAAGATGCTCTCCTCCATTCTCATCAGGGAAAAACAAATTAAAAATTAAAACAAGGAGATGTGAGTATGCATCTGTTAGAATTGCTAAAATCCAAAACACACATACTAAATGCTGGTGAGGATGTGGAACAACAGGAACTTTCATTCATTGCTGATGGGAATGCAAAATGGTATAGACACTTTGGAACATTTGACAATTTCTTACAAAACTAAGCATAAACTTTCCATACAGTCTATCAATTGTGTTCTTTTGTATTTACCCAAAGGAATTGAAAACTTATATCTACATAAAACCCTGCATACAAATGTTTTTAGCAGCTTTATTTATAATTGCCAAAACTTAGAAGCAATCAAAATGTCCTTCTATAGGGGAATGAATAAGCAAACTATGGTACAACTATGTAATGGAACATTCTTTAGGGATAAAAAGCAATGAGCCATTAAGCCAGGAATAGACAGGAGGAAACTAAAATGTATAATACTAAGTGAAATAAACCAATCTAAAAACACTACATAATCTATGATTACAATGATATAACATTTTAAAATAGGTAAAACTATACAGACAGTAAAAGATGAGTGGTTGTTAGGGTTGGGAAGTGGGAAGGAGAGAATAATACATGAAGTATAGGAGATTCTTTGGACAGTGAAACTATTCTGCATGATAACATAGTGGTGGATACATGCCATTATACATTTGTCAAAACCCATTGAATGTACAACACAAAGAGTGGACTCTAATGTAAACTATGCTCTGGTTCGGTCCCACATGTGAGGGCCAGTGACACTGCCCTCAAAAATAAATAAATAAATAAGTAAATAAAATAAATAAATAACGTGAACTGTGGACTCTAGCTAACAATAATGTATCAATACCAGCTCATGAATTGTAACAAATGTATCATACAAACACAACATGTGAATAATAGGGGAAACTCTGTGATGGGGTATATGGGAACTCTCTTTACTTTCCATTCGATTTTTTGTTTGTTTGTTTGTTTTTTTGAGGGCAGTGTCACTGGCCCTCACATGTGGGACCGAACCGGGGCCGCTGGCTTCCCAATCCAGCGCTTAACCACAGCACCGCTTGGCCGGCCCCGATTTTTTTTTTTTTTTTATAAACATAAAACTGCTCTAAAAGGAAAAGGAGAGAAACAGAGATGGGGGCAATAAAAAGAAAAAAAAACTTGACTATTCTTATGGGTGCATTCTCCTTCCTGGTCTTATTACAATGTGCTTTATGTAATAGTGGAGAGTGTGTTTTGAAATTAGATAACTACAAGGTCAGATTCAGGCTCTGTGATGTATCTGTTTCATTATATTGGAAAATTTACTTTGTCATTATGATTTCCACTTTTGTCACTTGTAATTTGTCTTAACATTGTATTCATTTTTGGCAAATGTGAACTTTTTCTATTTCTTAGATTTTATATATAAGAAAATATTATATATGTTGTCATGTTGTCATTAGCTATGTCTTGTTTAATCAATTTTCCTCCATTCACCTCTTGAAGGGATAGGCTCATATATTCTCTCATACAGGTATGGTCAATGTAGGTTTATGTGGAGATAAAAACAGGAGGTTTCCTCCACTGGAGAATTGCTATAAGGACGTGCCTAAAGTAGAGGAAATGAGTAGCCATATTTATTATAACATGTTGTCAGCCTCTTGTTCTACTTTCAAAGCCAGGATAAAGAATGATTATATGGACTGCTTATTACATTAAAAAAAAATCTAAGAATAGAACATAGAGAAAGGAAGCTTTTCACCATATTCTGGAGATCTCTCTCTCTCTCTCTCTCTCTCTCTCTCTCCTTTTGCACTATTTCAAAGTTGGAAACTGTGATTGAGTCTGACTATAAAAAGATAATTTCTGTGTTACACGTGCAGATTATTAATATCTTGTTATTTATGAAATGCTTGCACATTTTATATTTTACTCAATCCTTACAAAACCCCTGTGAGGTAGTTGTGGGCAAAGTCTGAACTATGACTAATTATGACTAGGCAGCATACATTCCTTTAGGCTTTTGGCAGAGACCTGACATTTCTGTGTGGTTTAAAACAAGGAATAGACACTTTTATCCCTCCATTTCCTTCCCAACAGTCTGACTTTTGTGATTCATTCTTGACCTGTAGCCAATAACTCTGCTTCACATGATGGGATTTTATGTATGAGTGTATTTAAGCATATATGTTTCTTATTTTTGTTGTTGTTGATGTTTGTAGTAGACAGATCTTTTTCATTGCTATCATCCCTCCTCATTCCTGTCCTTTGCCCATTTCAATCATTATTTTTATATGCACATTTCTGTTTACACTATAATTTTTTGAAGTTATATAATAATATTTTTATATATGAATCAAATGATACAAGGTAATGATTTATCTAACCTTAAGATAATAATAAGTTCTAGTACCTAACACTCTATTTGATCTAAGAAGTAGTAGACCAGTAACTTTGGAATAGGTAGGCATGCCTTAAGATAACAATTGTAGTAGAATTTTTTAGTATACTTTACATTTTCCATTTTAAATGCTTTTTTTTCTGTAATACTTTAATGTGGTTGAATTTATTCAGTGAGAAAATAAAAAATATATATCTACAATATTAAGTAGCCAGAATTTCATTGTCTCCCCATTTTGCAGCTCTCCTCTTTATGAAACAGATATTTTAGAAATACATGTATCTGCATTCATTAAGTTCATTTTAGATGTGTAGCTCCACTCATTAAGTACTCTTAAATGGTCAGGTATTTTATCCTATAATAAATATGCAGGATACTGAAATGGATGTGCTGGTCACAAATATTAAATTAGTGATTAAATCAGTAAGAGAGGGAAAACAAATATGAAGGAGGCATTTTGAAAAGGAAGAACTAAAACATGATTTTGTAAGAAATTTGGTTATCTGAAAAGACTGTAGACAAACTATTTTCACTAATAAGAGTTGAGCAAGATAGCTAGGAAATAAACTAATGTAGAAAAATCAGTTCAGAAAGTAAACTATAACAATAAAGCTATAAAATAGCTATGAATAAGCCTATATTCATTTCATATTGCTCCATAGCAAATTATTAATACTGCACACACACCCACACACACACACAAATAAGATTTAAAGGTGAACTTTCCTTTAACCACAGACTTTTTAAATTAAAAATGATAATGAAATCTATCCTTTTATCACTATTTCTACAGCATTTTCAAAAAGCAATTTCATTTTTTTTCAAAAATAAAATTTTATAATTAAACAAGTGCTCACAAGGTTACTTGGAGCTAATTCATTGAAATGACATTTCTTTCAGAAGCATTATCTGGCATAATTGTGAATTTATACCTACAGAATGCAAAACTTCAGGCAGAAAAATAAGCAGAGATCATAATGATTAAAATGCTGTTTCTCGTGGAACTGATTTACTGGTGGCATTTATATGTCATTGTTATTTTTAGATAATGGTACATTTTTATTGTATCTCATTTATATTTTTCTGCTTTTTTTTTTTATCGTTTTCTCCTATAATTAAGCAATTGAGTATACAACAGCATTAAACCTTGTAGAAAAATTAGTTTCCATGGGGTACTGCTAAGTATAATAGACATGATTTGGAATATGTTCGTCTTAGAATTTTTATCATATAGTATTATGTAGGCTTTGATAATTGAAATGCTAGAGTTGTAGGCTTTGATAATTGAAATGCTAGAGTTGTAGAACATAAGTTTCATTTTTTGTGTGTGCCTAAGAGATATTTCCACCCTGTAACCATAACAGAAATATTTAGTGCAAGACTGTTTTTGTTTCTTTGTTTGTTTGTTTGTTTGAGGGCAGTGTCACTGGCCCTCATATGTGGGACCCGAACCTGAGCAGCTGGCTTCCCAAGCCAGCGCTTAACCACCGCGCCACTTGGCCGGCCCAAGACTGTTTTTTGATTCAAGAGACTGCCTTGGTTAATCCTTTGAATGGAACTCTCCTTGCTATTTCTCGATTTCAATCAAACATACCCGATGTTTTAATTGTAATAAAACCTTGTTAATTTTAATTTCACCTCTTTGTAATCTATGATAACTTAAATATAAAGCTGAGATAAAATTTGTTTCTATCATTTTTATGCATAAAGTATTTGTTTCAGAAATCAATTATTTAACCAAAATGAGTAGTGTATTTAAAGAAGAACATTTTTACAGTGCACAATTGCATATAAAAATCAATATTTTGATTATTTATTAGTTTTATTTATTCATCAAATCTCATTTTTATTGGAATTCTTATAGAGATTTAATCATGGGCACTCTATTGACATCTTTTCAAGTTACCAAATATTTATTAAGCAACTTGTGCAAAATACAAGACAAAACTCTACAGGAATTCATTAAAAGAGTAAGATGTGATTTTTACATTTGGAGAACTCAAAGTTGTGAAAGGGAGCTAGCAATGTGAATATTAAACAATTGGGAAAAGTACAAGAGATGAGAGAGAAGATAACATAGAGGAGATGGAAATGACTTCAAATCTGTTAAATTCCTAGAATCAGTTTCAAAGTGATGTAAGAGTGGACTATACAAATACGTAAAATCATGAAGGTCTTTGAAAACTAATCAGAATAAAATGGAAGAAACAAACATTATAGAAGTTTCCCATAGAAGATATTACTTAGATTTCCAATGGTTATGTTGACAGTAGTGAAAGAAAAATGTAAAACATGACTAATATTTATGTAGAGAGTGTGAAAATGATATTTCCATTAATATAATAAGGAGGTTGTATATAGAGACTTACAGGCTTTGAGTTTATAAAGGTGATTAAATTACTTTAGGACATATTTAGTATAATCATAAATGTTAAATCAGAATTTCTCCTGCATGATCAACACATGGTGTGGATTCTTTATACTACCTATTAGATAGCAGAATTCCAATTCCTCTTGCTTTGTTTTGGGCATGGCCTGATATGTACAGATCTGTTGTTAAATGTCTATTCAAGTCATCCCTTTAAATTTCCACAGTGTTTCTCATGTTATAATACTTTCCTATACTGCTGTTGTAGACTGAATGTTTATATGTTGAATATCAAAATGCATATGTTGAAACCTAATCCCCAATATGATACTATTTGGAGGAGGGGCTTTTGAAAGGTTATTAGGTTTAGATGAAATCATGTTGATGGAACCCCTATGATGATATTAGGGTTCAAATAAGGAGATGAAGAGTGCAGAGCTCTCCATCCTGTGAGTATGCACTATGAAGAACACCATCTGCAAACCAGGGAGCTGGCCCTCCCCAAGAACCTGAGTATGCTGGGACCCTGCTCTTGGAATTCCAGCCTCCATCACAGTGAAAAATAAATGTCTGTTACTTAAACCACACAGTTTATGATAGCAGTGCAAACAGAATAAGACAACTACCGAACATCAAAATGGGTTTTGCTGTCTCTGTCTAACAATTTGGCCTCTTTTCTCTTGCTGCTTCTGAGGATTCAGCGACCATGCCATGCCATCTGTAGCAGTACAAAGTACCAAGTGTCATACAGAAGTTCTCCATATTTTTGAGGGATGTTTGGGAATGAGTTTCATCAGTTTCTCACAATAAATTTTGTTAGGATAAAATTTACTCACATTTATCTCAAATTGAAAGTGGTAGTACTAGCAATTCCTGAAGTACACCTCCCGATAATGTGGGGTTTTAGTTATTGGGCTCATTACTCAGAATCCCCTATACTATTGATGGGCATAGTGGGGCAATAGATGGCTTGAAAACAGTTTCCAAAATAACATCCTTTATTCTCAACAAAATATCAAATGATCACTACAGTTTATAGTTGCCCTTTCTACTAAAAATAATAACACATGAAAGAATGGATGGAAGAAAAGAGAGATTAAAGAAACAGGGTAAGTAACTCTCTGAGAGTTGTACTTTATTTGATGATGAATTTGATAGCTGTCTTAACATTGCAAAATCTACAAATTTGAAATCTCATCTTAGTTTACTACTGACGTTTATAGCCATTGTGAAACCCAATTAACTGTCAATCTTTCTTCAGAAAACACCTTAGCTCAGTATTTTCATATGATGCAATGAGCCCTGAGAGACTTAATAAGATGTGAATTCCTTGAGAAGTGATTTATCCTTTAACAGTTTATCAGTTATCAATTATTTATTGAGTACCTACAATATGTGACACATTATAAGGAATAAAAAAGAATCTTATAAATAATTTATTCACCTAACAAACATTTTTGAGTGCCTATTAAAGTGACACATCTTGTCCTTGAGCATGAAAACACAATCTAGATGGGGATATTAATATATAAAACAATTAGAAAATAGGAAAAATTTAACCTTATTCTAAGTTATATAATGTAGATTTTTGCATTAAAAGGGTTATTACCTATGCATGGGCTAATAAAATATAATAAGTGGAAACCAATGAACAAAGCATGAAAGGTATACCTAAATGTCCTCTGAATATAAAAATTAATTAGCGATATACAAATTAGAAGAAACTTCCTAGATTAAAATTTTTACAGAATTTTGAGTGGCAGTTTTGATATTTCATTGAAAACCTATATGAAATTTTCAATATCAAGTATGCTTTTATTTTGATTTAATCTATATATGAGAATCTATATGGGAATTATAACCTTAATGAATCATAGGCTTACAAGACTCTTAGGCTCATATTGTCTAATTTCTTTATTTTATAAATGACACAAGTATTGCACAGACTAATCCTGCACTTCTGTATGTAAATTAATCTTTCTCTCTTGTAAAACATCAAAGTAAAGGTTAATCTGAAAAACTGAAGATATTATTTAAAGGAAATTCTCCTTACAGGGACACTAGCTGGAATTAAAGTATTATGAATTTTATGTTACTTTTGGGATGGGAGATAAGACTTTAGGACAGAGGAGCTGAGGTCCAATAATTTTTGACTTCACATTTTATAACATAACTAGGTCAAAATTAGTGAAGAAATTGTGCACTAAATATAGAGTTGGAATAAGATAGTCATTAAGAAAGTCTTTCAGTTTCTGAGTAACAATGAATAGCTTAATAAAGTTGGAAAGCAGAACAAATTCTGTTTCAGAATACCAAGTTCATACTCTCTGTGATAATTAGCAACACAAAATATCCAAGATTCAAAGCAATCAGAGAGGCTAGCAAAACAAAAAAAAAGGATTTTAAGTCCCAGGCATTCCATTGCAGAATAAAATCCAAGGAAAGTATTTATCTTAATCAGAATTTACTTCCATCTCTAATTTACACATGCAGTGTACAAATATAAAAACAGTGTGGAATTAGGCTATGACTGGTATGACATAGGAAAGCTGCCCATATGTCTGCTTGTCAGAAAATCAGCCAAAACAGAAAGTCATAATGAAAATTTCTCATGCATTATTAAAATGAATGGAGCGGGAGTTCATCCTTAGACCAGTCCCAATTTTACTCCATATGCTGCCAAATTGAGAATTTGGTGTTTTGTTTCTTTGTTTTGTTTGTTTTTGCCTAATCAGTATTGGAATTAGCTAACAACATATTCATGCTGTAGCATTCAGATTTTAAACAAAATGTAATATTTTTTCAAAAAGTTCAAGTATTTTCTAGCTTTCTTCAATTTAATATAATTAATAATATCAACATTAATGCCAATAATAATTGAATCACTTATTTTCAGGTATCATCGCTTAAAGTAATAAAAAAATCAATACTTTTAATATTACTTTTCCTTTTTTGTTTTTGTTTGTTTGCTTTTTTGGTAGAAACTCCTTTTCTCACTTTGGTTATATCACTGTAGTATCCATATTTAGAAATGGTAGTTTATCAAAATTTTACTAAGATAAATGTTTTCAATTTTAATCTTATAATGGATATACTCAGAATACAGAAAACTTCAGTAGTTTCCTAGATCTGAGAGTTTAGAAAAGTATTGAGAAATAAGAGATTAGAAAAATCTTACAGGAAATACTCAAGTGGGGGGGGGAATATTTAATTATTTTCTTTGAACCAGCTATTTAGAACTATAAATTTTTGTTACTGAATTGTATTTGATATATCGTAATACTATCTTGTTCTCATTTTTCAAGTGACTCTATCAAACCAATAAGTAATTAAGTGGGACTTCTTTGTATTCAATAAATTTTATTTAATTTTTGTGTACTAAGCTTTCCATGTATTTTTTATTGCAAAATCTAAATAACAAACCTATAGAGATCTGAAATATTGTAAATATGTTTTTTCCAGGATAATATTTTATGTGAAAAGTGATTTTAAATTCATTCACTATAGGTTATTCTGCAATGTGGAATATTCCCCAAAGGTAAAAAGTCATTTGGATTTGTAAGCAGTTTCCAATTTTATTTTGCATATAGATACTCATAAAATGACATCCCTAAAACAATATTAAGAATTCTACAAAAAAAAAAAACTTTTGAAAAGTAAAAACGTGTGAAACTTTAAAAGATTTAAAGATTCAAATTAAAAGATTTAATGTGAACACATTAAAAAATATTGGGTCCTTTCTTCAGGTGCCATTCCTCTAGAAAACGTGGATAAAAACACAGTAGAACTTTAAAGTTATTCAGGATTTTCTAGGAATGGTTCAAAAAATATCATTAAATGGATGGCGCTATTGAAATTTTTTTTTCTATTACTACCTGGCACCACAAGCTCAGTGAGTATATACAAGGACTAATAATTACGTTCCCGAGCTCATCTTAGTAAAAGTGCTACATACTCATGGCTGAATATCACTATGGTCACCTTCAAAGTACTCCCCTTGGGAAGCTATGCACCAATGCCAGAGCCTAGTCCACCCTTCAAAGCAATTTTGAAACTCTTTCTGGAATGGCCATCAAGCTGTCATCGTATTACCCTTGATGTCCTGAATGTCAGCAAAATGTCTTCCTTTCAATATTTCCTTTATCTTCAGATAAAGAAGTCATTGGGAGCCAGCCAGATCAGGTGAGTAGAGAGGGTGTTCCAATACAGTTGTTTGTTTCCTGGCTCAGAACTCCCTCACTGACAGTGCTGTGTGAACTGGTGCATTGTCGTGATGCAAGAGCCACGAATTGTTGGTGAAAAGTTCAGGTTGTTTTTGTCTAACTTTTTCAGGCAGCCTTTTCAGCACTTCCAAATAGTAAACTTCGTTAACTATTTGTCTAGTTGGTACAACATAATAAATAATACCTCTGATATCAAAAAATGTTAGCAACATCGTTCCAACAGTTCGTGAACTTAATTTTCACACCTTGTATATGTAATTACCAGGCAACAGACCTTCAAGATGTTTTGCAAACAGCACTTGAGACTTTAGTCAATATTTTCATTAAAATATGCACGATAAAATGTAAAATTGAATAATATTCTCCTATTTAGTGCTCAGAATGGGATTTTAAACAGAATTGCATTCTCTTAATAACAACAACAAAAAAAATCCTGGCAACAATGTGCTATTCCTATAGAAAATGTTGGTTGTTCAAAAGACAAGTTTCATAGTAATGCTTATGAGGTAGTAAAAACTAAGCATATCACTATTTTTTTTGCAAATAATACCCCTCAATTACTTAATAAATAAATGTATGTTCACTGACAGGTTGAAATTGATTTGTTTATTGGATTTTTTTAATCTAAAAGAAAATAGGAATGTGAGAAATAATGACAGAACAGGAACATGTTTGTATGAAGAAGATATTGTAAAATATCCCATAGTACATTAAATTATAAGGAAAGGTTGAATCTTTATAGGGCCCTAAAATAAGAGCATCAAGAAAACCAGGTAGCAGCATGAAATCACAGGACAATGTTTTATGAGGGGGATAACAAGAAGTACAGAATGGGCAACATGAATGATTGAAAGGCAATGAACTCAAATTTAGTTTCCTTCAAATTGTACTTATGACAAATTCCCTTGATGGTCTTAAAAATAAAATACTCTAAGTTCAATCTAATTAGGATGAATCAATTAAGATCCTTAGCCCAAATAAGGAAGCTAGCCTCAGATTCAAAACTAAGCCACAAGGATTAAATCTCCTTAATAGAAATGGATTTGGGGACTTTTATTTAATATTCCCTAAAATATTTATCCTATATCAAAATGCTGGCAACAAAGACATAATATTATATCTAAAAGATAAACGTGGATCCTAATCATTAGATATATTTTCTCTAACAAAAGAAGGCATCTTAAAAATTTGTACAAAACACCCCCTTTTTTTAAATCAAAAAACATCTTTTTTTCTTTTTTAATCCACTCATAACAGCATTGGGAGAAGATTGTCGTACTGTTACCTTTCACGAAAAGAATTAATGGTGGCAATATTTTTTTTTACCAAATGTATTTTTAAACTAGAATAACAGAGTATTCTTGAAGAATTAACTTCAGCAACACATACATATTCAAAATTTTGAACCTGGCCATCCATGTTTGTCATATTGCCAACCCAATATGCTTGGCTTGTATAATGACATTGTGGCATTATCTTCTAGGCTGTGTCACTCCTCTGGTCTTCTGACAGCTTAAAAGTTCATTTGATTGGCATTTACACTTGTTGGATCAAATTTAGAGGAGACCAATACATGTGGAAACTTTATTATCTTTGAATGATACCTATTTTATTCTACTGCTAAAATCCATAGGGCCAAACTATGTTTTCTAGTTCTTACTTATGAATACCGTGTTTGCCTAACTCTAGGTTTATTATAACTTTTAAATATAATATAAATGTAAAACCAAATTCACTTTTTATTTTGCTTAGTTGTTCTTTGCTGAAGAAATCTTATTAGCTTTTAAATGCTAACCCATTGACATAATTTTCATAATCCATTTTACTCTCATATTATTGAAATTATTGTTAAATTAGCAATAATAAGAAACTACCAATCACTACTCTGGCAAAATAGTGACAATTATCTAAATGTGGTAGCATCATTAAATAACAAGGGGACCAAAAAGAACAAAAGGAATAACACAAATCTCCAGAACTATAAAGTTTTTTTTTCCAAGTTTGGGAAGTTCGCTGAATACACAGCAATAAAATCTTTGCCAGGCCATTCTTGTTGCATATAAACAAGTTAGTAAATATTAAGAAAAATAGAATGTAGTGGCCAGCATTAGTTGCTTCTCTCACTGAAATACAAATAGATACTGAAGAAGCCAGCCATATTAATAGGATAAAAGCTCTTTAGCTTTTTTCAAATATTTTTTTAAAATTTTCCACTTATAGTTGACATACAACATTACCTTGTTAGCTTTTCAATTCACGGACTGACTCTTCTATTTTTTTGTAATATATTTTTTGCAGCACAAATTTTTTAGTAGCTTACTGTCCTTGGCCCTGAATGTCACCACTCTTTTCCTTTTCCTTTTTCTTTATTTCCACCTAACTTTCCTTCTTCCAATCTCCTTGCTGTGTTGCTTAGTCTTCCTTTTCATGTCCCTCTCTGATATACTGGTATATTTTCTCTCAGTCTCTGTTCTACCACTAAAGATTCTTTGTCCTCATGAAGGATACTCACCCTTGTACACTCCCATTTGGTACCTTAACTTGCTCAGATGTACTTTTGTTTTTCTGGTTCAAAAATATATGATCCAAAAATTTCCATCAAATAATAAAATAATAATCAAAATGAGTTCTATCCATAAGTGGAATGTTATTCAACCATAAAAAAATAAAGCACTGACACATGCTATAACATAGATGACTTTAAAAACATGCTAAATGAAAGAAGCCAGACACAAAAGACCACATATTGTATGATCCTTTTTATGTGAAATGTCCACATAGGTAAATGCATAGAGACACAAAATAGGTTAGTGATTGTCTAGGGCTAGAGAGGATGGGGAGGTTAGGGAATACCGTCTAAGAGGTGCAGGGTTTCTTTTTAGGGTAATGAAAATGTAAAATTGACTGTGGTGATGAGTGTATACAACTCTCTGAATATAATTAAGGCCACTTAATTTCATACTTTAAATGGGTGAATTATAAGGTATTTGAATTATATATAAGTAAAGCTGTTAAAAAAGTAACTATCAGGGGAGGGGCAAGATGGCGGCTGTGAGGAGGGCTCCATGAAATCTCCCCTGGAAATATCCACAATTTGAACTTCTAATACGCTTCAAAGAGACATCTACTCATCACACAGAGCGACTAAGAGTTCCACACAAGGATTGCTGGAAGGTGGGCAGGCCGGGCGAGTAGGGGAAGAAGGCGGCGAGACGCGTGAGGTGCAGCCCGCACCTGCGGCTGCTGAGTCACGGTGAGTGTTGCCCCGGCTCGCTCCCTGCGGCCCGCGGCCCACCTAGAGTTCAGCAAGAGCGCGTCGGTTTGCGGTCTGAGGCAGAAGCCTCAGGCCGGCAAGTGCGGGAGGAGAGAGAGGAGACGACTGTGCAGAGGTACGACCTGCACCCGCGGCTCACCAGGTCCCCAGGAAGCAGGGTGCAGAGCCCCGCAGCGGCAGGGCAAGATCAGTCCCTGCACCCTCCCGGTTCAGGGATCAGTCTCTGTGCCCACCGGGTCCCGCGGAGCACAGAAGCCTGAAACCCGGGAGCAGGGGAAAACAGAGGACTCGCCCGCGGAGAAGCAGCGCCCGCTGGGCGGAGATGCAGGTCCCGGAGAGACAGAGCGGGGATCGGAGCCGCGTGGAAAGGTGCGCGCAGTCCCTTGAACCCCGGCGGCAGTCCCTCCAGGAGCGCAGCAGGAGAACGGCGCGGGCGCGCGCCGGCTCCAAGGCAGAAGCCTTAAACCCGGGAGCAGGGGAAGCACAGGACTCGCCCGCGGAGACGCAGCGCGCCAGCCGGAGTCACAGGTCCTGGAGACACAGAGCGGGGATCGGAGCCACGCGGCACGGTGCGCGCAGTCCCCTAAATCCCGGCAGACCGTTTGGGAGAGCAGCAGGAGATCCGCGCGGGCGCGCCGGCTCCGAAGCAGAAGCCTGGAACCCGGGAGCAGGGGAAAAAGAGGACTCGCTCGGACAAGCAGCGCGCCGGGTGGAGACGCAGGTCCCCGAGAGACGCGGATCGGGGATCTTGGCCACACGGTAGGGTGCGCGCAATTCCCTAAATCCCGGCAGACCCTTTGGGAGAGCAGCAGGAACTCCGCTGGAGCATAAGAGGCAAAGGCCTTAGCTTGAAACAGTGTTGGAACTGTGGCTTTGTTTATTTTTATGTTTTTTATTTTTTTTCCCTTTTTCTACTCTTGAACAGAAAGCAAAAAAAAAAAACAACCCAATAACTCACCCACTCCCACAAACTTTGTCCCCTGCCAAGACAGTCTTAAACTGACTCCTGAAGGGAGCAATAGGGGCAGACTAGGAAGATATCCTTACCTGCAGGGGGTGGAGAATTTCCACGCAGTAAAGGCAGCAGAGTGAGACTACCTACCCCGCCCCCACCTTTAGGCAAGGCTTGGGAGGCAGGGCAGGTTCATCTGCTGAGGCACTAATTAACAGATTCTTAGCAGCAAGCTTTTGGTAGTGAGGAATTCTTTAATTCTCCACGGCTGTCAACCCAAAGGGTGCCCAGAGACACTCATTGAGCCTTTGGGGGTGCAGCCTGCCTTGGGACAGGCAAAAGCAAAAAGGCAGTGACTTTGTAAAAACCACCAATCACACGTCACAACCACACTCAAGTACAGCAAACCTGCAGTGCCAGGATTACGCTAGGCATCAGGTGGCCTACTGTTCCCACAAGACGCACAGGAATTTTTGTACAGCAGACAAACTGAAGAGAGCTTGGTGGACTTTAGCCTAGACCAGCACGGGTATTTTTGGTTTGTTTGGTTTTATTCTGTTTTGTTTTCCCTTTATTGGTTGCTTATCTTGGTTGTTTTTGGTTTTTATTTCTATTTCATTCTAATCATATTGTAGTTTCTAATATAGGCATATATATATAGGTGTATATAGGTGAATATATGTCCATATATATGGGTGTGTAGACAAATATATATATATATATTTTTTTTCCTTTTTTCTTTTTCTTTCTTTTCTTTTTCTTTTTTCCCCACCCTCACTTTCTCTCTTATTTTATTCATTCTTCTCACTGCTATACTTTTCCTCTTTTCCTTTTTTCTGCAAATTTTATTTTTTTAATTTTTCTTACTTTTTTTTATTATTATTTTAGTTTATTTTTATTTTTTATTTTTTAGGTATAGCTAATCGGTTTCTCATGTTTATTCTATTTTTTATTTTAGGATATTGTATTTTATTTTGTTTCCTCTTCTGTTATTATTGAGTATGTGGTTTTTGTTTTGTTTCTGTTTGTTTTCTTCATTAGTATGATTGATATTTCTGTACAAGTTGACTGTAGTTTGATGGTTGGTTGTTTTTACTTGTGCGAGCATTTGGTTTCCTTTGGTGGCTGCGGAGGTTGTTCTTGTTGATCTGTTATGCTCTAAAATCACTCTGCAGCAGTGGGTCCAAACAAACAGACACAAGAATCATCATACCCGGAGGCCAACTTTAGATAAAACCAGAGCATTTCTGGGTTTGACATACAAGAGTCACACCCAAAAAGAAGTTACTACAGGTACTAAGACCAATAGGGTCCAAGTTTCATCAGAGGGGTCAATCCTCTCACAGCAGCTCATAAACTGCAGAAGCTGCTGATCCTCACAGCTAATCAATCTGGGAGTCAATCCCACCTACTGACAAACCAAAAGTAATCAAAACTAAAACTTCAACAAGTGAGGACGCATGACACAAGGAACACCTCAGATACAAGCACAGGAGAATAGGGAGACTGAGTAATTCAAATATAAAGGACACACACCATATAAGTTTACCCAGAAAAGACTGAGAAATCTGGGGGATCTATCTGTTATATTGAAGCAAACACAAAGAGTAAGCCAGAATGGGGAGACAAAGAAACATAACACAAATAAAAGAACAGAAGAAACTTCCTGAATCAGTGGAAATAGAGGAAATAGAGGTAACCAACCTATCGGAGACAGAGTTCAGAACACTGATTATTAGAATGTTCAAGGAAATTAATGAAAATATAAAGAAGGATAGAGAAATCATGAAAAGCAACCAGCTAGAACTTAAGAACACAATTACTGAATTAAATAACAAACTTGATGGAATCACTAGCAGACTGGATGAAGCAGAAAATCGAATCAGTGACTTAGAAGACAAAATAGCAGAGATCACCCATGCGGTACAACAAAAAGAAAAAAGAATGAAAAACATGGAAAATAGTTTAAGAGAGCTGGGGGACAACATCAGACGCAATAACCAACGGGTCATTGGAGTACCAGAAGGAGAAGAGAGGGAGCAAGGGATTGAGAATATATTTGAAGTAATAATGTCTGAAAACTTCCCTAACCTGGCAAAGGACATTGAAATACAAGCCCAGGAAGTGCAGAGAGTTCCAAACAGGATGATTCCAAACAGGCCCACTCCAAGACACATTATAGTGAAAATGGCAAGGGTTAAGGACAAAGACAGAATCCTTAAAGCAGCATGGGAAAGGCAGCAAGTTACTTACAAGGGTACCCCCATAAGATTATCAGCTGACTTTTCTACAGAAACTTTGCAGGCCAGAAGAGAGTGGCAGGAGGTTTTCAAAGTGATGAAAAATAAAGGCCTACAACCAAGATTGCTGTATCCAGCAAGGTTATCATTTAAAATTGAAGGCGAGATAAGGAGCTTTGCAGAAAAAAATAAGTTAAGGGAATTCATTACCACCAAGCCAGCTTTGCAGGAAATGCTAAAAGGGCTTCTTTAAGTAGAAGAGAAAAACAACCTATGAAAGACTACAAACACAAATAAGAAAATGGCAATAAATACACACATATCAATAATCACATTAAATGTAAATGGATTAAATGCTCCAATAAAAAGACATAGGGTGGCTGAATGGATAAGAAAGCAAGACCCCAGTATATGCTGTATACAAGAGACTCACCTCAGATCCAAAGACTCATACAGGCTGAAAGTAAAGGGATGGAGTAAAATATTTCATGCAAATGGTACTGAGAAAATAGCTGGAGTAGCGATACTTATATCAGATAAAATGGACTTTAAATTGAAGAATATAACAAAGGACAAAGAAGGACACTTCATAGTAATGAAGGGATCGATCCAACAAGAGGACATCACTCTAGTAAACATCTATGCACCTAACATAGGAGCCCCTAAATATATAAAACAGATATTGTCAGACATAAAGACAGAGATCAACAGTAACACTATCATAGTAGGGGACTTCAACACCCCGCTGTCACTAATGGACAGATCCTCCAGACAGAAAATCAATGTGGAAACAGCGACCTTAAATGACACATTAGACCAGCTGGATTTAACAGACATTTTCAGAGCATTTCATCCCAAAGCTACAGAATATACATTCTTTTCAAGTGCACATGGAACATTTTCTAAGATAGACCACATGTTAGGCCACAAAACAAGTCTCAATAAATTTAAGAAGATTGAAATCATTTCAACTGTATTCTCTGACCACAATGCTATGAAACTAGAAATCAATTATAAGAAGAAATCCGGGAAGCTGACAAATAAATGGAGGCTAAACAATATGCTATTAAATAGTGAGTGGGTCACAAATGAGATCAAGGAGGAAATCAAAAGATACCTCGAGACAAACGAAAATGAAAACACCACGACCCAAAATCTCTGGGATGCTGCGAAAGCAGTCCTAAGAGGGAAGTTTATAGCAGTGCAGGCCTACCTAAAGAAGGAAGAAAAATCTCAAATCAACAGGTTATCCTTACACCTAAGGGAACTGGAAAAAGAACAGCAAAAGAGGCCCAAGGGGAGTACAAGAAAGGAGATAATAAAGACCAGAGCAGAAATAAACAATATAGAGAACAGAAAAACAATTCAAAAGATCAATGAAACCAAGAGCTGGTTTCTTGAGAAGATAAACAAAATTGACAAACCTCTAGCCAGGCTCATCAAAAAAAAAAAGAGAGAGGACTCAAATTAGCAAAATCAGGAATGAAAGAGGGGAAATGACTACAGACATCACAGAAATACAAAAAATTCTAAGAAATTACTATGAGCAACTATATGCCAACAAATTTGACAATCTGGATGAAATGGATAATTTTCTAGAAGCATACAATCTTCCAAAGCTAACGCAAGAAGAAACAGAAAATCTAAATACCCTGATTACTACCAAGGAAATTGAATCAGTAATTGACAAGCTCCCAAAAAACAAAAGCCCTGGACCAGACGGCTTCACAAGTGAATTTTATCAAACATTCAAAAAAGAACTATCACCTATTGTTCTCAAACTATTCCAAAAAATCCAGAAGGAGGGAAGGCTCCCAAACTCTTTTTATGAAGCCACTATCACCCTGATTCCAAAAGCAGATAAAGACATCACAAAAAAGGAAAACTACAGGCCAATCTCCCTGATGAATATAGATGCAAAAATTCTCAATAAAATATTAGCAAACAGAATTCAGCAATATATTAAGAAGATCATACATCATGATCAAGTGGGATTCATCCCTAGTGCGCAAGGCTGGTTCAACATCCGTAAATCAATTAATGTGATACACCACATCAACAAAATGAAGGATAAAGATCACATGGTCATTTCAATAGATGCAGAGAAAGCATTTGACAAAATCCAACAGCCATTTATGTTAAAAACCCTTAGCAAAGTGGGAATACAGGGATCATATCTCAACATAATAAAAGCCATATATGATAAACCTACAGCTAACATCATACTCAATGGGGAAAAGCTAAAACCATTCCCCTTAAGATCAGGAACAAGACAAGGCTGTCCACTTTCTCCTCTTTTATTCAACATAGTGCTGGAAGTTCTAGCCACAGCAATCAGACAACAAAATGAAATAAAAGGCATCCAAATTGGCAATGAAGAAGTAAAATTGTCATTATATGCAGATGACATGATACTGTATATAGAGAACCCCAAAGACTCCATCAAAAAACTATTGGAACTGATAGACGAATTCAGTAAAGTAGCAGGATATAAAATCAATGTTCAGAAATCGGTGGCATTTGCATATACCAATAATAAACTAATGGAAAGAGAAATTAAGAAAACTGTCCCATTTACAATGCGTCAAGAACTATAAAATACCTAGGAATAAATTTAACCAAAGAAGTGAAAGATCTGTACTCAGAAAATTATAAGACACTGAAGAAAGAAATCATAGAAGATACAAATAAATGGAAACACCTACCATGCTCATGGATAGGAAGAATCAATATAGTTAAAATGTCCATACTGCCTAAAGCAATATATAGATTCAATGCAATTCCTATCAAACTACCAAGGGCATTTTTCACAGAAATAGAAAATATAATCCTAAAGTTTATATGGAATCATAAAAGACCCAGAATAGCCTCGGCAATTCTGAGGAATAAAAACAAAGTTGGGGGGATCACGCTACCAGACATCAAAACCTACTACAAGGCCACAGTAATCAAGACAGTTTGGTATTGGCATAAAAACAGGCACATCGATCAGTGGAACAGAACAGAGAGCCCAGAAATAAATCCAAGCATTTACGGACAGTTAATCTATGACAAGGGAAGCAAGAATTTACACTGGAGTAAAGATAGTCTATTCAATAAATGGTGCTGGGAAAATTGGACTGACACATGCAAAAAAATGAAACTGGATCATCTCCTTACGCCTTATACAAGAACAAATTCAAAATGGATTAAAGACTTAAATGTAAGACCTGAAACCATAAAAATCCTAAATGAAAATATAGGGAGTACATTTGCAGACATTACCGGAGCAATATTTTTACTGATACATCCCTACGGGCAAGAGAAGTAAAAGAAAAAATGAACCTATGGGATTATATCAGACTTAAAAGTTTTTCACAACAAAGGAAACCATTAATAAAACAAAAAGGAAGCCTACTGAATGGGAGAATATATTTGCCAACGATATATCTGATAAGGGGTTAATATCCAAAATTTATAAAACACTCATGAAACTCAACACCAAAAAACAAACAACCCAATTAAAAAATGGGCAGAAGATATGAAGAGACATTTCTCTAAAGAGGACATACAGATGGCCAATAGGCATATGAAAAAAGTTCAACCTCACTGGTCATTAGGGAAATGCAAATAAAAACCACCATGAGATACCACCTCACTCCAGTCAGAATGGCTATCATCAACAAATCAACAAACAACAAGTGCTGGCGGGGCTGTGGGGAAAAGGGGACCCTGCTGCACTGTTGGTGGGACTGCAGATTGGTGCAGCCACTATGGAAGTCAGTATGGAGGTATCTCAAAGAACTGGAAATAGAGCTACCTTTTGACCCAGCAATTCCACTCCTAGGTATTTATCCTGAAAAAACCAAGACACTTATTCAAAAAAAGTTATGCACCCCGATGTTCATAGCAGCACAATTTACAATAGCTAAGACTTGGAAACAACCAAAATGCCCGTCAGTAGATGACTGGATTAAGAAACTGTGGTATATTTATACAATGGAGTATTACTCCGCTATAAAGAAGAATGAAATCGTGCCATTTGCAATGATATGGATGGACCTAGAGACTATAATGTTGAGTGAAATAAGTCAGTCAGAGAAGGACAAATACCATATGATCTCACTCATATGTGGAATATGAAAAACTGTATGAATGAGCAAAGTAAACAAACTGTCTCATAGATATAGAGGAAAAATCAGGGTTGCTAATTTGGAGAGGAATGGGGATGAGGGAGAAGGGGAAGGGATTAGACAGCAAAAATAGGCAACTACAATATTGCTACTGGGATAGGAAAAACAGTTTGGGGAATATAATTAATAATGTTGTAAATATTCTGTGGAATGTCAGATGATCATAGGTCTTGTTAGGGAGACCATTTCATGGATTGAGTAGAGGTTTGATCACTGCACTGTTTTACTAAAGTGGAGGTGGTATACCTACTGTAATTGAATATATATAGATAGTCACGGGATGTGGATTATACTGTGGAAGAGAGTCAGAGGAAGAGTAATAGATATATATGATATGGGGGGGTGGGGGGGTGTATTGGGGGTGGGGGGTTTGTCACTTTGAGGGGTAAAATGTATAACTATTGCACTGTGTTGTACACCTGAAACTAATTAAAAAAAAAAAAAAAAAAAGTAACTATCAGTATATAGGTGATACATGATAATAGATAGATGATAGATAGATAGATAGATAGATAGATAGATAGATAGATAGATATAGAAATTTAATACCCTTATGGATTTTCCCATCTTAACCAGTCCCATAAGAATTCCCGGTCTCTTGGTGTTGATCACCTTAGTGTAAAGAAAGAAACTGATTAAATTGATCCAAATGAAAGTGTGAATAACTGCTACTGCTGTGTTGTCCTTAACGTGTGTGTGTGTGTGTGTGTGTGTGTGTGTGTGTGTGTGTGTGTGTGTGTGTGATTTGGGGGATTGTGTGCTTGGAGCTGCTTTGGTCTAGGTTGGATTTCAAAATAGTTGTTTGCTGAGATTTGGGGTAAAGTTCTTTTGATTAGAGATTTTTCTGAAAAGCAAACAAATAAAAAAACACTAATTGGTGCAGAGTCTATATTACTGGGAAAATTTCTCTTTTCCTCTATACCAACAATTCTCCTTTCTTTTTTTCTACCTCCCCTTATTACAACATCAACCTTTTGGATGCCTGAAGTGGAAAATTTTCTATTTAAAACATAAAAAATTCATTTAAGGGAAACAATTTCCACTCATGGAGGACTTCCTTTTCTTAGGTCATTCTTAACTCAGATCTCATTTCCTTTCTAGCACATGAGAATATTGATACCCCTTTCATCCATTTGATAGTGAGATACTTTGACAGTTAGAATCTCTGGCTGGAAAAAAATGAAGTTCAGCTTTGTGACACTATTATAGAAAGGCTCAATTTATCTATATAAAATGAAACAATTAGAATAGTTTATAATAATTGTTTATTATTAATCCTTCACAAGAATGCAGTTTAGTAGCAATCAAATTATCTTTATATTTACTAAATTAATATTGTTTTATATATAATATGGCAGTAATATGAAAAAATTCTGCTTCATAGTTATCAGCTGAAGTAACGTAACGTGAATTAAATTGTTAAAATAATGGGAAGGATTCTTTTTGAAATTATAACTTGAGATGTGGCTTGCTAAAGAGATTCTAGTTAATATGAAAAAGAGTGCAATATTAGGTATTGACTGAACTAAGAGAAGGTAATACGTTAACTTGGAATTGGAAAAAGCATACCCAAATAAGTATATATTTCTATTTGACCAAGAGCACTGAAACTGAAGTAAGACATTGCGGTAGGGACATGATAGATTCAAATATATAGATGGGAAAGGTCAAATGCAGTGTTTTGCCATTAACACCCCTCCTTTAAAAAGTGATTTTTCTCCAAAGCTGAGATTTTCATTTAAAGATAATGATGCAGGCCAGCCGAGTGGCTCAGTTGGTTAAGAGTTAGCTTAAAAGTTTGAGCTCTGAGCAACAGGGCTGCCGGTTCAATTCCCACATGGGCCAGTGACGCTGTGCCCAAGCTGAGCTTCCGCTGAGCTACCAACAGGTGGCAGGATGGCTCAGCTGGTGAGAGCATGTGTCCCTAACAACAAGACTGACTGTTTGATGGTGGGCTATGCCCCCTTGCCCCCCCACAACTAAGACTGAGCTCAGCACCTTGATCTGAGCTGCCACTCAGAGGGCTCAGTGGTTAGAGCATGTGCTCTTAACAAACAAGACTGCAAGGTTTGATTCCCGCATGGGATGGTGGCTCCACCCACCTGAAACTAAGATTGAACACAGCACCTTGAGCTTAGAGGTCCCCTTCCCCAATTCCCCAACACTGTTCCCCTCCCCCAATTCCCCAATTTAAAAATAAATTAATTAATTAATTACAGATAATGATGCATAATCTGGAAAAATGAGCTACTTGTCATCAAAGGTAATTATATTAGTCTGAATTTGATCAAGAAAATAGAGCCAATCTAAATATTAATGGAAATAATAGGATATATTATAATATTTAGGGGTGAAGGTCTGGAAGGCTGAATATAAAGTTTACTGAGAAACTCTGATGCACCAATACGTGTGGTTCTCAAAAGTTCACCAAGAAACTGATGCAATTCTTAAATCTTTGTGAAAGGTCTAACCAAATGTTTCCAACAGCAGCAGCAAACATAACATTCACGAAAAAGTCTGAGAGGCTGCTGTAAATCTGTCTGCCCATAAATTTGGCTTCCACCACCTCTCAAGAAAAATAGCTTTGCCTAACTTCTACATTCCAAATCTCCCAGGAGCTTCCTTTCTGCAAATTCTAGACCCTATCCCATACCCATACAAAGAAGAGGAATTCAGAAATGTAGTTATCAATGGGTTTAACAGCTAATCATTTGTAATCTAGCATAGAAATCCTCAGACAGGGAAAAGAGAAGGAGGTCGTACAGGGAAAGGAATAAAATAATGTATTTTCCTTCAATCACAAATTCCTGTCCTCCCATTCAAACTTCATATTTTCTAGTCCTGCTATTTGTCTTAATATAATATAGTCAAATATTTTCAAAATTAGATCCTTCTTTAAAAGAATCTCAATTTACTCTTCCTTTGTTCTCTCCTCCCTCCTTCTTCCTTTCCTTCCTTCCTTCTTTCCATTTTGCTTCACAGAAGGTTAAAAAAAAAATAGCTCTGTACTTTTTTCTTCCTCTGTTTGAGCTCTTCACTTTCTAAAGTTCTTTGATAAAACTTACTGGTTATAAAACATATACTTAAACCTTGTCTGGAATAATTTAATGTCTTGAACTCAACACTGTTTATTTTCTTTTATGAGGCAAATTCAAATATCTTCTTCTTTGATATACTTTCTACACATTAAATGATAATCTCTAATTTGTACTGGAAGCTATATCAAACATACTTTTTTTTTTTTGAGGGCAGTGTCATTGGCCCTCATGTGTGGGACTGAACCGGGGCCGCTGGCTTCCCAGGCCAGCGCTTAACCACCGCGCCCCCCAGATATCTTTTTGAAATTGACTTCTAGCTTAATTCCATTGTGGTCTGAGAGCATATATTGTATTATTTCTATTGTTTTAAGTTTGTTCGGTGTGTTTTATAACACAGAATGTGCTTATCTTGGATAATGTTTCATGTGAGTTTGAGAAAAATGTGTATTCTCCTGGTTTTGTTGTTTTGCTTTTTATTTTTTTTTAATTATTTATTTTTTTCATTTACAGTTGACATTCAATATTATTTTATATTAGTTTCAGGTGTACAGCATAGTGGTTAGATATTTATATAATTTATGCAGTAATTCCCCAATTAGTCAAGTACCCCCCTGGCACTATACATAGTTGTTGCAACATTACTGACTATATGCGCTATTCTGTACTTTATATACCTGTGAATAATTTGTAACTACCAGTTTGTATTCTTTAATCCCTTCACCTTTTTCACCCAGCTCCTGAAGACAAATACCATATGATCTAAATTATATGTGGAATCTAAAGAGTAAAATAAATGAACAAACAAAACAGAAGCAGACTCTCCTGTTTTTGAATGAAATATTCTATAGATGTCAGTTAGATCCAGTTGATTGATGATGCTATTGAGTTCAACTATGTTCTTACTGATTTTCTGCCTGCTGGATGTACCCATTACTGAGGGATTTTAAACACTCCAACTACTATAGTGGATTAATTTATTTCACCTTGCAGATCTATGCGTTTTAGTCTGATGCATTTTGACACTTGGTTGTTAAATGCATGTAAATTTAGGATTGCTGTCTTCTTGGAGAATTACCCCTTTATCATTATGAAATACCCCTCATTGTGATTGACAATTTTCCTTGCTCTGAAGTTGGCTCTCATTGAAATTAATTTAGTTACTCCTGATTCCTATTAGCATGGTATATCTTTGTTCATCATTTTATTTTAATAAATATGTGCCAATATATTTAAAGTGAGTTGCTTGAGAACAACACTTATTTTGGTCTTGATTATTGATTCATTCTGACAATCCCTATCTTTTAATTGGTGTATCTGAGTATAGATATTTAAAGTGATTATTGGTAAAAGTTGGGTTAATATATAACATATTTATTATAATTTTCTGTTCATTGTCATTGTTCTCTGTTACTGTTTTTGTCTTCCACTTTTTTTTTTAAAGACTATTGGGGAATTCGGGGAGGGGAACAGATAAGTTGTCCTTTTGTTCTTCAGTCTAGTTGTGGAGGACGTCGCTGCACTGGCCCATGTTGGTATTACCATTGCGCTTTTCCCAGCTGAGACAGTCCTCACTGGCCATTGGACAGTCGCTCATGGCGGCACATGGCAGCTCACAAAAGTGCATACCAGCTGCCAGCCAGCCCCACTGCAGCCTACGCTGTGGCCAGTGACTGACAGCAGCCCAGCTCCAGGTCCAACTATTGTTCATCATCTTAGCTATAAAGGGTGCAGCGTCACTGGCCCTCATGTGGGATCCGAACCGGGGCCCTGCTGCTCAGAGCTGATGTCCCAAGCCAACTCTTAAACAATGCGCCATTCAGCCGGTCCCTGTCTTTCACTTTTTTCTGCTTTCTGTGGCTTTATATGATTCTATTTTCTCTCCTTTTTTGGCATATAAATTATAACTTGTATTTTTTTTTTTTTTACTATTTGACCTATGATTTGCAATATACATTTATAATTAATACAAGTTAACTTTCAATAATATTCTTGGATAGTTCAGGTATGTTATAATAACAAAGTCCTGTTGACTCTTGAGAGTGGGGATTAGGAGCGCTAACCCCGCATGCAGTTGAAAATCTATATGTAACTTTTGACTCTCCTAAAACTTAACTACTGATACCTTACTATGGACTGGAACCCTTACCAATAACAAACAGTTGATCAACACATATTTGTATGTTATATGTGTTATATACTCTTATTCATGATATACCTACTGGGTTTTTTTTAATATTTTTAGGCTATGTAGCTCATCTGTGAGTTTTTTCAAATTGTCAAAAATCTCCAAAAAATTTTTCCAATACATTTATTGAAAAAAAATGTTTGCATATAAGTAGACCTACACAGTTCACACCTGTGTTGTGCAAGGGCCAACTTTATTCCTAATTCCTCCCTCTTATCCCTCGTATCATTTCTGGCATTCATGTCACCTAACATACATTATTGAATGCATTGTTGCTATTATCATTAGAATAAATTGTCAGATTAATTAAGATAAGAAAAATAAGTTATTCTACCTTCCCTTATTCTTTCTCCAATGCTGTTCCTTTCTTTATGTAGATCCAAGTTTGTAATTTACATCTTTTTTGTTCCTTTTGAAGAACTCATAACATTTCTTGCAAGCTAGAACAACTAGAACTAGATTCCCTCAATTTTTATTTGTCTGAAAAAGTATTTCTCTTTCACATTTTTTTTTAAAGATTTTATTGGGGAATTGTGGGGGGAGAACAGCATTGGGGAACCTGGGAAGGGGAACAGACAAGTTGCTGTCCTTTTGTTTTTCAGTCTAGTTGTGGAGGATATTGCTTCACAGGCCCATATTGGTATCATCATGCACTCTTCTTGGGTGAGGTAGATTGGTCGCCGGCCTTGGGACAGCCATTCACAGTGGCTCTTGGCAGCTCACACCAGCTGCCAGCTGCTCACGCTGGCTGCTGGCCCCTCACTGTAGCCTATAGCAGCCCACTGCAACAGGGGCTGCAACTATGCCGTCCCAGGGACTCACAACAGCCCAGCTCCAGGTGGAGCTGTTGTTCACCATCTTAGCTGTAGAGGGCAGTGTCACTTGCCCTTATGTGTGGGATCCGAACTGGGGCCACTGGCGTCCCAAGCCGGCTCTTAACCACTGCACCACTTGGCCGGCCTTTTCCTTCACTTTTGAAGGATGATTTCACAGAGTACAGGATCCTTGGTTGTTGTTTTTCTTCCTTCTCAACACTTTAAATATTGCATTCCACTCTCTTCTTGCTTACCTTATCCTTGCTCCTATATAATGTGTTTTTTCTCTGTTAATTTTTTCTTTATATTTCATTTTCTTCCATTTGAATATGATATATATAAATGTATGTTTTTTTGGCATTTATCATTCTTGGTGCTCTCTAAGCTTCCTGGATCTCTGGTTTGGTTTCTGACAATAGTTTTGGGGAATTGTTAGTCATTATTGCTTCAAATATTTATTACTAACAACAAAATGCTCTGGCATACTTCAAAATGGCTACTTGTTTCTCCCCCAGCTGGAAGCATGAGGGTATTTTTCTCTGATTTTAACTGTGATAAACCGAGGTCTCCTGGAGGTAAAACTAACAAAATTAGAGTTCAATGACTGGATCCCTACGAGTTTTTATCTCACAGACGTATCCACACTGAGCCTCCAGCAATTTGTTAGTTACAGTTCTTGTTTCCCTGCCCTGGCAATGGTTCCAGTGGAGGCTTATGCTGGTGAGTTTTTTGCTCTGGAAAGTTTGATCCTCTGTATCCTCTGATCTGTCTCTAATTTTGAGAATATCAGTTTGCTCTGTGACCTCTAGTCTCTGATGAGTATAAGAAGAATAATTGATTTTCAGTTTATTCAACATTTTACTTGTTGTTAGGATGAAGTGATGACTGCTAAGCTTTTCAAATGCCTGACCAAAAAGCAGAAGCCCCACTTTTCTCCTATTCAAAAGCATTTGGTTGGGAAAATGTTAATAAATTTATAAACAGAATTGCATGGTATATATTGAAAAAACCTGCTTATGGTTTTCACTATATATATAAATGGAAGGGCCTAAAAACATTCTTGGGATGCTGGGAAGTCTAGGAACTCGTGTCAACATATTTTGCTATGTAGTCTTAACTTTGTTTATTTCTACTCATTCATCCTACAAGAATGACAAACAGAACAGATCCAAATAAGAAGAGCTAATCTCCAGCCATTTGTTACCTTCCCTGCCTATGTGTTCTATTTCATTTAGTGAAGTCATCGTATACCTAGTTGCCTAAGCCAGAGATAACATAACATTTGAATCCTTCAACTTTTTCTCCTATACTGAGTCCTATCAAATATACTACTTCCACCAAACACTGGCCCTATCTACTTTTCTTCATTTCCACTGTCACCCTTATAGTTCAATCCATCATAATCTTATGCCTAGATTACTATAATGGTTTTCTACCAAATATCCCTATTTTAAATATCTCCTCACTCCAATCCTTCAAACAATACATTGGACTTTTTAAAATTAATACTTGATTATTATATTTTTCCACTTAAAAGTACTCAAGAGCTCCCTATCACTTATAAAAACGTCAAAACTTCTTAACAGCGGAGGTGTCCCCTGCATATTTTCGATATTGTCTCTCACTACTTTCTTCTATTCTCTTGTCACAAAAACTTTTTTTTTTAAATTTTTACTTCCTGGAACATTTCATATTACCGTTCCTTCAGAGTTTCAAGCATATTCTCTTCCCGAATTAAAACATCTTTCCCGGGCTGGCCGAGTGGCGCATTGGTTAAGCGCTGGTTTTGGGATGCCAGCGGCCCCGGTTCAAATCCCATATGAGGGCCAGTGACACTGCCCTCTACAGCTAACAACAGCTCCACCTGGAGCTGGGCTGTGCGAGCCCCGGCGATGGTGTGGGCTGCAGCCCCTGCTGCAGTGGGCTGCCATAGGCTACAGTGAGTGGCCCGCAGCCAGCGTGAGCAGCTGGCAGCCAAGCGTGAGCTGCCAATAGCCGCGGTGAGCGACATCCAGAGGCCAGCGACCGATCTGCCTCATCCGGGAAGAGCGCAATGACGATACCAACAGTGAAGCAACATCCTCTGCAACTAAACTGAAGAACAAAAAGACAGCAACTTGTCTGTTCCCCTTCCCCGATTCCCCAACACTGTTCCCCTCCGCCAATTCCCCAATAAAATCTTTAAAAACAACAACAACAAAAAAAAACATCTTTCCCTATATCTTAGCCTGGGTAACTCTTATGTATATCTTAGATACCAGCTAAGATATGACTTCCTCTCATACCTTCCCTGAATTCCCCTGTCCTCTTCTCTTTGCTTTTAATAGAACTCTTTATCTTATCTATAATAATAGTTGCCACACACTATTATAATTGTCTGCTTCCTCCAATGGGATATAAAATCTCTAATAGGAGAAACTGTGTCTTTTATTTACCATGATGTCTCTAACCCTTAGCATAATTCCTATGATAGATGCTCAGTAAAAATATGTTGAATGAGTGGAATTGATGGGTTTTATTAATACCAACTAAATACTGGATGCCATGTCAATTGCCCTACATACTGTGGAGAAAGGAATGCTATAACAAGTCAGTGAGGATACTTATATGAAAGTATTTGGTAAACTCGAATTCTATAATAATATGTTCTGAAATGTTATATTCTGCAGCAAGAAATTATGAAACATGATAATATATTCAATCAAAATATTCACTTAAAACTTCAGAAGGGAAAACTTATAACAATTTTGGGTAACTACAAATATAGATTTTTCGCAGTTCTCCAAAAACTTTGATTCTGTACTATAGATCACATATCAACAAATAAGGAAAGCTCAAGGAATCATGGGAAAAGAAAGACTTTATAATAAAATAAATATACATGAGTGAAGAAAGTGAACACATTGAATTATAAATTCTTTAGAAGTAGGGATTCCATTGTGATTTTATCTCTTTTGCATCATTCATACCACCTGGTATACAATTCACCCTAAAGAAGATGGTAAAAAACCACCTGTTTACTAAAAATGTGTTTGAATTCTGTGAAAGTTTAAGAGTAATATGTTAGGGCCGGCTGAGAGGCACGGTGGTTAAGCGCTGGCTTGGGAAGCCAGCGGCCCCAGTTCGGTCCCACATATGAGGGCCAGTGACACTGCCCTCAAAAAAAAAAGAAAAAGAGTAATATGTTAGACCAAGTTTCGGAGTGTTGTCTTCTACTTGTCAATAGTTCTTACCTTAAATCATTACTTACTGTTATGTCAATTTTTATATTGTTCAATATATTTTTTTCTTTTATGAGTGCTTTGCGCAGTAGTTTTTAGCTCAGTAGTTTACTTAAATATAAAAAGAATGAGTTAGTATTGGTAGAAATAAAATAAAATATAATAATAATATTTTATTATCTTTATTACTTTTGTTTAATTTCTTCCAATTCTCTATTTATTTAATCACAAGTTTGCACTGGAAAGGGAGGCTAATTGTCCAGAAGCATTTCACCTGAGAAACGTCTGGATACCATACTAATTGCCAGTCTGTTTTTTTTTTTTTTAAAGATTTTATTGGGGAATTGGGGGAGAGGAACAGCGTTGGGGAATTGGGGAAGGGGAACAGACAAGTTGCTGTCTTTTTGTTGTTGTTTTTCTTCTTCTTCAGTCTAGTTGAGGAGGACATTGTTTCACTGTTGGTATCGTCATTGCGCTCTTCCTGGATGATGCAGATCAGTCGCCAGCCTCTGCATGGTCTCTCACCGGAGCTATTGGCAGCTCGCGCTGGCTGCCAGCCACTCACTGTAGCCTTGGCAGCCCACTGCAGTAGGGGCTGCAGCCTACACTGTCGCCGGGGCTCGTAGCCCAGCTCCAGGTGGAGCTGTTGTTAGCTGTAGAGGGCAGTGTAACCGGCCCTCATATGTGGGATCCGAATGGGGGCCGCTGGCATCCCAAAACCAGCTCTTAACCAATGCGCCACTCGGCCGGCCCCAGTCTGTTTTTTTTTTTAAAGTTAGTACATGTGGGTAACTTCTAGAACACAACTGGGGATAAATAAAAACCCCTCCTAAATGCATAATATTATCTTGGTAAAAGTGTACATTAGCTTTTCAAGAAAATGAATTGACTTATTTAAAGCATATTATGACTCTCTTACTCCTTTTTCCTAAGGACTATTTCCCCAATCAACTTCCCTGAATTATGGTGTTTTACATTAAAATATTCTTGAGTTATATGAAATAATTTCAGTTCTTCATTGTTTCCAGTCATTGAAATGCTTGGAATACTGCAATAAAAGAGATGGCAATATTTTGTGCCCAGTTCATGGCTAGAAATAGATTTGCACAGAGTTGGTAAATTCATCTTTATTTAGGGGTTTAAGATAATCCATAACAATTCAGCTCTATAATAGAAGAAATTAGATGTTTATCCACTGCAAACTCTGAATGCAGTTTCCTCATAAGTACTTTTAATTTCAAAAATTCCTAAAATGGGGTTGTGTAGAAGAAGAATCAATATTCACAATGATTTATTTTTTTTAAATAAAAATTTTGTGAGCAAAAGACAAGAAGGATTTGAGATGTAAATAACACCAAATCTATCACAACATTTTTATATTTGTTTTTGAAAAATTAATATCAGTTGATCATGTATTCAAAGGTAGGGAAGAACAAAGAATTAAAGAATCACTTTTGGGGGAGATGCAGCGCATGCCGGGTGGACACGCAGGTCCCTGAGAGACAGAGTGGGGATCTGAGCCATGCAGCAGGGTGCGTGCAGTCTCCTAAACCCTGGCAGTCCCTCCGGGAGAGCAGCAGGAACACTGGGGGGTGCACAGGCTCTGAGGCAGAAGCCTGCAATGGGGCGAGCAGAGGACGAAAGAATACTCGTGGGGGGAGATGCAGCGCGCTGGGCGGAGACACAGGTCCCCAAGAGATGGAGCACAAATCTGAGCCGCGGCATGGTGCACGCAGCCCCCTAAACCCTGGCAGCCCTCCCAGAGAGCAGCAGGAGCACTAAGCTCGCACGTGTGAGTGCAGGCTCCGAGGCAGAAGCCTGAAACCGGACGAGCAGGGGAAGAAAGAATACTCCGCAGGGGGAGACGTAGCGTGCCCCGGGCAGAGACACAGTTCCCCGAGAGACAGACCAGAGATTTGAGCCGCTGCAGGGTGCACGCAGCCCCCTAAAACCCGGCAGTCTCTTTGGGAGAGCAGCAGGAACTCCTCTGGAGCGTATCAGGCAAAGGTCTTAGCTCAAAACAGTGTTGGGACTGTGTATTTTTGTTGTTGTTTTGTTTTGTTTGTTTGTTTTTGCTTCTTTGTTTGTTTGTTTATTTTTCTTCCTCTCGCACAGATAGAAAAATAAACAACTGCAGAAATAAAATCCCACTCCCACCCTCCCTCAGAAACCTTGGCCCCCGCCAAGCCAGAGTCCTAAACTGACCCCTGAATGGAGCAGTAGGGGTATACTACAGAGGTATTCCTACCCGTAAGGGGTCGAGAATTTCCACCCCAGAAAAGACTGCGGAGTGAAACTACCTACCCCGCCCCTACCTTTCCGGCAAGGCTTGGGAGGCAGGGCAGGTTCAGCTGCTGAGGCACTAACAGACTCCTGGCAGCTGGCTCTTGGCAACGAGGAACTCTCTCATTCTCCACGGCTGTCAACAGAAACGGTGCCCAAAGACACTCATTGAGCCTTCTGGGGGCGCAGCCTGCCTTGGGACAGGCAAAAGCAGAAACAGCAGTGACTTTGTAAAAACTACCACCAATCACATGTCACAAGCACACTCATTACAGCAAACCTGCAGTGCCAGGATCACACTAGGCATCAGGTTGCCGTCTTTGTTCCCACAAGACGCAGAGGAATTTTTGTACAGCAGAGGATAACCTGAAGAGAGATTGGTGGACTTTAGCCAAGACTGGCACTGTTTTGTTTTGTTTTCTTTTCCCCTTTATTGGTTTCTTGTTTTGGTTGTTTTTGGTTTTTATTTCTATTTCATTATTATCATTTTCTAGTTTTTAATATAGGCATATATATGGGTGTGTATAGGTGAATATATGCCCACATATATGGGTGTGTAGACAAATATATATATTTTCTTTTTCATTCTTTTTCTTTCTTTCCCACCCTCACTTTCTACCTTCTTTTGTTCATTCTTCTTACCACTATACTTTTCCTCCTTTCCTCTTTTCTGCAAATTTTATTTTATTTTATTTTTACATTTTTTTCTTTGGTATAGCTATTTGGGTTCTCGTGTTTATTCTATTTTTTATTTTATGGTATTATATTGTATTTTGTTTCCTCTTCTGTTCTTTTTTGCATGTGGTTGTTGTTTTTGTTTGTTTTCTTCTTTAGTATGTTTGATATTTCTGTAGAAGTTGACTGTAGGTTGATGGTTGTTTTTTTTTACATGTGAGAGCATTTGGTTTCCTTTGGTGGCTACAGTGGTTGTACTTGTTGATCTGTTTTGCTCTAAAATCGCTCTGCAACTGGACCCACGCAAAGTGACACAAGAATCATCATACCCACAGGCCAACTTTAAATAAAACCAGAGCATTACTGGGTTTGACATACAAGTGTCACACCCCAAAGGAAGTCACAGATGCAAGGGCCCAAAGGGTCTAAGCCTCATCAGAGGGGTCAACCCTCACACAGCATCTCATAAACTGCGAACACTGCTGATCCTCACAGCTAATCAGTCTGGGAGTTAATACCACCTACTGACAAGTCAAAAGTAATCAAAGCTAAACTTCAACAGGTGAAGACACACAACACAAAGAACACCTCAGATGTACACGCACAAGAGAATAGGGAGATTGAGTAATTCAAATATAAAGGACACACAGCATAAGTTTACCCAGAAAAGACTGAGAGACCTAGGGGGTCTATCTGTTATATCAAAGCAGGCTCAAAGAGTAAACCAGAATGGGGAGACAAAGAAATACAACCCAAATAAAAGAACAGAAGAAACCTCCTGAATCAGTGGAACTATAGGAAATAGAGGTTAAACAACCTATAAGAGACAGAGTTCAGAACACTGATTAGTAGAATGTTCAAGGAAATTAATGAAAATATAAAGAAGGATAGAGAAATCATGAAAAGCAACCAGCTAGAACTTAAGAATGCAATTACTGAATTAAACAACAAATTTGATGGAATGACTAGCAGATTGGCCGAAGCAGAAAATCGAATCAGTGACTTAGAAGACAAGATAGCAGAGATCACCCAAGCAGAACAACAAAAATAAAAAAGAATGAAAAACATTGAAAATAGTTTAAGAGAGTGGGGAGAAAACATCAAATCCAATAACATGTGAATCTATGGAATACCAGAAGGAGAAGAGAGGGAGCAAGGGATTGAGTACATATTTGAAGTAATAATGCTGAAAACTTCCCTAAACTGGCAAAGAACATTGAAATACAAGCCCAGGAAGTGCAGAGAGTTCCAACCAGGTTGATCCCAAGCAGGCCCACACCAAGACACATTATAGTGAAAATGGCAAGGGTTA
Organism: Aselliscus stoliczkanus; assembly: GCA_033961575.1. Taxonomy (NCBI): domain Eukaryota; kingdom Metazoa; phylum Chordata; class Mammalia; order Chiroptera; family Hipposideridae; genus Aselliscus; species Aselliscus stoliczkanus. Next base: position 69,315,116 of record CM066737.1, on the reverse strand, counting down.
AGGACAAAGATAGAATCCTTAAAGCAGCAAGGGAAAGGCAGCAAGTTACTTACAAGGGTACCCCCTAAGATTATCAGCCAACTTTTGTACAGAAACTTTGCAGGCCAGAAGGGAGGGGCAGGAAGTTTTCAAAGTGATGAAAATAAAGGCTTACAACCTGGATTGCTGTATCTAGCAAGGTTATCATTTAAAATTGAAGGAGAGATAAAGAGTTTTCCAGAAAAGAATGTTAAGGGAATTCATTACCAACAAGCCAGCTTTCCATGAAATGTTAAAAGGGCTTCCTTAAGCAGAAGAGAAAAACTACCTAACTAAAGCAGACTAGGTACAGAAATAATAACAAAATGGCAATAACTTTGCACCAATCAATAATAACATTAAATGTAAATGGATTAAATGTTCCAATCAAAAGACATATGGTGGCTGAATGGATATAAAAGCAAGACGTCTGCATATGCTGTATACAAGAGTCTCACCTCAGATCAAGAGACACATACAGGCTGAAAGTAAAGAGATGGAGTAAAGTATTTCATGCACATGGAACTGAGAAAAAAGCTGGAGTAGTGATACTTATATCAGATAAAATGGACTTCAAATTGAAGAACATAATAAAGAACAAAGAAGGACAATTCATAATCATGAAGGGATTGTTCCAACAAGAGGACATAACCCTAGTAAACATCTATGCACCTAACACAGGAGCTCCTAAATATATAAAACAGACATTCTCAGACATAAAGACAGAGATCAACAGTAACACTATCATAGTAGGGAACTTCAACACCCCACTATCACCAATGGACAGATCCTCCAGACAGAAAATCAATGTGGAAACAGTGACCTTAAATTATACATTAGACCAGCAGGACTGAACAGACATTTTCAGAGCATTTCACCCCAAAGCTACAGAATATTCTTCTGTACATTCTTCTCAAGTGCACATGGAACATTTTCTAAGATAGACAACATGTTAGGTCACAAAAAAAGTCTCAATAAATTTAAGATTGAAATCATTTCACGTGTCTTCTCTGACCACAATGCTATGAAACTAGAAATCAATTATAAGAAGAAACCCAGAAATCTGTCAAATAAATGGAAGCTAAATAACATGCTACTAAATAGCGAGTGGGTCACAAATGAGATCAAGGAGGAAATCAGAAGATACCTCGAGACAAACAAAAATGAAAACAGCATGACCCAAAATCTCTGGGATACAAATCTCAAACTATTCCAAAAAATCCAGAAGGGGGGAAGGCTCCCACATTCTTTTTATGAAGCCACTATCACCCTGATTTTCAACCCAGATAAATACAGCACAAAAACGAAAATTACAGGCCAATATCCCTGATGAATATAGATGCAAAAATTCTCAATAAAATATTAGTGAACAGAATTCAGCTATATATTAAGAAAATCATACATCATGATCAAGTGGGTTTCATCCCTAGTACGCAGGGCTGATTCAACATCTGTAAATCAATTAATGTGATATACCACGTCAACAAAATGAAGAATACAAATCACATGGTCATATCAATAGATGCAGAAAAAGCATTTGACAAAATCCAACAGCCATTTATGTTAAAAACTCTTAGCAAAGTGCAAATACAGGGATCATATCTCAACGTAATAAAGGCCATTCATGATAATCCTACAGCTAACATTATATTCAATGGTGAAAAGCTAAAACCATTCCCCTTAAGATCAGGAACAAGACAAGGCTGTCACCTTTCTCCACTTTTATTCAACATAGTTCTGGAAATTCTAGCCACAGCAATCAGACAAGAAAAAGAAATAAAAGGCATCCAAATCTGCAAGGAAGAAGTAAAATTGTCATTATATGTAGATGACAAGATACTATATAGAGAAACCCCCAAAGACTCCATCAAAAAACTATTGGACCTGATAGACAAATTCAGTAAGATAGCAGGATACAAAATCAATGTTCAGAAATCAGTTACATTTGCATATACCAACAATAAACTAATAGAAGGAGAAATAAAGAAAACAGTCCCATTTACAATTGCTTTAAGAACTGTAAAATACCTAGGAATAAATTTAGCCAAAGAAGAAAAAGATCTGTACTCAGACAATTATAAGACACTGAAGAAAGAAATCAAAGGAGACACAAATAAATGAAAACACCTACCATGCTCATGGATAGGAAGAATTAATATAGTTAAAATGTCCATACTGCCTAAAGCAATATATAGATTCAGTGCAATTCCTATCAAACTACCAAGAGCATTTTTCACAGAAATAGAAAATATAATCCTAAAATTTATATGGAACCATAAAAGAACCCGAATAGCCTCGGCAATCCTGAGAAATAACAACAAAGTCGGGGGAATCACTCTACCAGACATCAAAACATAATACAAGGCTACAGTAACCAAGACAGTATGGTATTGGCATAAAAACATGCACATAGATCAGTGGAACTGAACTGAGAGCCCAGAAATAAATCCAGGCATATACGGACAGTTAATCTATGACAACGGAAGCAAGAATTTAAGAAAATTGGACTGACACATGCAAAAAAACGAAACTGAAAGTGGACGACCTCCTTATGCTATATAAAGAACAAATTCAAAACGGATTAAAGACTTAAATGTAAGACCTGCAACCACAAAACTCCTAAAATATAGGGAGTAAAGTTGCAGACATTACCCTGAGCAGTATTTTTACTGATACATCCCCGTGGGCAAGGGAAGTAAAAGAAAAAATGAACATATGGGATTATGTCAAACTTCAAATTTTTTTCACAACAAAGGAAACCATCCATAAAACAAAAAGGAAGCCTACCAAATGGGAGAATATATTTGTCAATGATATATCTGATAAGGGTTTAATATCCAAAATTTATAAAACACACATGCAACTCAACACCAAAAAACAAACAACCCAATTTAAAAATGGACAGAGGATATGCAGAGACATTTCTCTAAAGAGGACATACAAATGGCCAACAGGCATATGAAAAAATGTTCAACGTCACTGGTTATTAGGGAAATGAAAACAAAAAATGCAATGAGATACCACCTGACTCTGGTCAGAGTGGCTATCATCAATAAATCAACAAACAACAAGTGCTGGCGGGGCTGTGGGGAAAAGGGGACCCTGCTGCACTGTTGGTGAGATTGCAGATTGGTGCAGCCACTATGGAAGTCAGTATGGAGGTATCTGAAAATACTGGAAATGGAACTACCTTTTGACTCAGCAATTCCACTCCTAGGTATTTACCCTGAAAAACCCAAGACACTAATTCAAAAAAATATATGCACTCCTATGTTCAGTGCAGCACTATTTACAATCACCAAGACTTGGAAACAATCAAAATGCGCATCCGTAGAAGACTGGATTAAGAAACTGTGGATGGCAGAATAGACAGACGATATGCTAAATACCTCCCAGGATCACATAAAAATTACAAACAATTTATACAACATTCAATTTATACAACATTCCTGGAGGTCCCTGGAACACTAGATGAACAGAACCACTAAACGAAGAACTTAAAGAGGAGGCTATGTCAAGTCTGGTAGGATGGGCGGGGACGAGAGAGGGCAAACCCCATGCAGGAAGCTCCAGCTGTGGGGAGGCTTCTCCGGATGGGGGAGAAACCCTCCAGCCACACACCAAGCTCACCAGCCCAGAGTTCCTATGCCAGGAAGAGAAGTTCCAAGATAGCTGGCAGTAGATTGATGAGGACTCTGTTTGCTCAGCTTGGTGAGGCTGAGGGCGGCTAGAGTATCAGTGTGGCTGGTGCATGGGCTTGCTCACCAGTCGGCACTTACCTGGTTCCTGGTGGAGGGAGGAGCTGTGTGAGCCGGGCTCAGGAGCCTGCGGGGACGGACTGAACTGAGCACCTTTGGTACAAAACCTGGAGGTTCTTGGACTATTGTTCCACTGGTGTGGAGCTTGTACACGAGTGTGCCATTTTGTCAGGGTTCGGCCCTCCCACAAAGGGTCAGGTCTGGGACCTCACTGGTCTGGTGGAATTGGCCCAGAAGTGCGTGAGTGCATGTGCATGCATGCGGCCTTGGATCCCCACCCTCCAACCAGCTTATACTGCATTGCCAGGGAAACAACTGGTGGGCATCGACCGGCTCCAACAGGCTGCTCACTGAGATGCGGGAGTGCGCGAGCCGCCTCGGGTCCCTGCTCTCCGAACTGCACTTGCAGAGTTGCCAGGCTGGTGATTGGTTGTCGGGCTGCTTGGCCTGATCTGCGAGTGGCTGATTGGGACAGGCTGAGACTGGGAGTTTTCCTGGGAGTGTCGGGCCGTGAGCTGTGTGCCTGTGTGATCCAGCCAGAGCTCTCCTGGTGATCTATCTAATACATCAAATCAATCCCAGAGCGACAGCCAGGATGAGGAAACAAAGAAACATTTCACAAGTAAAAGATCAGAAGAAACCTCGAGAAATGGAACTAAATGAAACAGAGGGATCCAACCTTTCAGAGACAGAGTTTAGAACACTGATGATAAGAATGTTTAACAAACTTAGTGAGGACATAAGGAAGGATAGAGAAATCATAAAAAACAACCAGTTAGAACTAAAGAATACAATAACTGAAATGAAGAACACACTCAAAGGAATCACCAATAGAGTAGATGAAGCAGAGCAGCGGATCAGCGATTTGGAAGACAAAATAGCTGAAATCACCCAGTTGGAACAACAGAAGGACCAAAGAATAAGAAACAATGAAAATAGTTTAAGAGCCCTATGGGACAAGATGAAGCGCAAGCACCCCGAATCATAGGAATTCCAGAAGGAGAAGAGAAGAAGCAAGGGGTCGAGAATATATTTGAAAAAATAATGACTGAAAACTTCCCTACCCTGGGGAAGGAAATCAACATGCATGCCCAAGAAATGCAGGGGGTTCCCAACAAGCTGAATGCAAACAGGTCCACACCAAGATACATTGTAGTTAAAATAGCAAAGGTTAAAGACAGAGACAGAATCTTAAACTAGCAAGAGAAAGACATCAGGTTATATGCAAAGGAACTCCTATTAGACTAACAGCTGACTTGTCTACAGAAAGTCTGCAGGACATAAGGGAGTGGCAGGAGATATTCAAAGTGACACAAAATAAAGGCCTACAACCAAGGTTGCTCTACCCAGCATCGCTATCACTTAAAATTGAAGGAGAAATAAAGAGCTTCTCAGAAAAGATTAAGCTTAAGGTTTTCATTACCACCAAGACAGCATTGCAGAAATGTTAAAAGGGCTTTTTAAAACAGATGAATGAGGAAAACAAGCTAACTCAGGAAGAAAAGAAATACAAAGAACAAAATGACAATAAATATACACCTATCAGTAATCACTATAAATGTGAATGGGCTAAATGCTCCAATCAAAAGACACAGAGTGGCTGAGTGGATAAGAAAATAGGACCGATGTATATGGTCTTTGCAGATGGAATAAGATATTTCATGCAAATGGAAATGAGAAAAAAATAAGCCAGAGTAGCAGTACTTATTTTGGACAAAATAGACTTTAAAATGACTATAATAAAAGACAAAGAAGGACATGATACTAATAAACATCTATGCACCCAACATAGGAACTCCTAATTACACATAACAGATTTTGACAGACATAAAGACAGAGATCAACAGTAATACTATCGTAGTAGGGGACTTAGCACCCCATTGTCACAAATGGACAGACCCTTTAGACAGAAAATCACAGAAAGAGTGGCTTTAAATGACACTTTAGACTAGCTGGACTTTGTCGATATTTTTAGAGCATTTCACCCTGAAAAATCAGAATATACATTCTTCTCAAGTGCACATGGGACATTTTCCAAGATAGACCACGTTAGGCTACAAGACAAGTCTCAGTAAATTTAAGAACATTGAAATTATGTCAAGCAGATATAAAGGAAAAACTGATGGTTGCTGGCTGGGAGGGAGTGGGGCAAAGTTTTGGACAGTGTAAGTGAGTGACCACAATGTTGCCGCAGGGATACTGGGTGCAGTTCTGGGAATGTAATTGATAATGTTTTGAAGAGACTATTATGTTAAGTGAAATAAGTCAGTCGGAGAAAGACAAATACCATATGATCTCACTTATATTTGGAATCTGAAAAACTGAATGAATGAGCAAAGTAAACAGACGCATAGATATAGAGGAATAACTGAGGGTTGCTAGTTGGGAAGGGGTGGGGATAAGGGAGAAGGGAAAGGGGTTAGACAGCATAAATAGTCAACTACAATATTGCCAAAGGGATATGAAACACAGTTCAGTGAATATAATAATGTTGTAAAAATTTTGTGGCGTGTCAGATAGTCACATATCTTGTTAGGGAGCCCACTTCATGGATGGAGTAGAGGCTTGTTCACTGCCCTGTACACCTGAAGCTGATGTTGTATAATATTGTATGCCAACTGTAACTGAATATATAGATAGTCACAGGATGTGGAGTATACTGTGGAAGGTAATGAAATGAATTGTAATAGATATATATGATATGGGGGGGAGTGGGGTGACGAACTGGGGGAGGGGTGTTATCACTTTAGGGGTAGAAAGTATAACTATTGCATTGGTTTGTACACCTGAAACTAATTTTTAGAAAAATGTTTATTTCACAATAAAAGATTATTAAAAAAAGAACAACTGTGGTACATTTACACAATGGAGTATTTACGTAGCTATAAAGAAGAATGAAATCGTACCATTTGCAACGATATGGATGGACCTAGAGAACATTATGCTAAGTGAAATAAGTCAGTCAGATAAAGACAAATACCATATGATCTCACTTATATGTGGAATCTAAAGAACCGAATAAGTGAGCAAAATAAACAGAAATAGTCTTAGAGACACAAAGGAAAAACTGATAAGGGCTAGATGGGACAGGGGTGGGCATGTGGGAGAAGGGGAAGGGACAAGACAACATAAACTGGTAATACAATACTGCCACAGAGACAGAAGAGACAGTTTAGGGAATATAATCATTAACGTTGTAAATATTTTTTTAGGGGACCATATGGACTCATGTCTTGTAAGGGAGACCACTTCATCGATGGTGTAGTGGCCTGACTACTGCACTGTACATCTGAATCTGCCACTGATTAGTATTAGATGTTGACTATAATTTAACACATATATAGTCATGGGATGTGGAATGTAGTGTGGGGATGTAGTCAATGGAATTGTAATAGATATGTATGATATCGGGGGTGGGGGGACAGGGGAGACAGGGGAGGTGGGAGGGGGTAGTCACTCTGTAAGGAGTGAAAAAGATAACTATTGCATAGTTTTGTATGTCTGTAACTATTATTTAAAAAATCGCTTTTCTAACTTTTCTAATCACTAACTAATACTGCCAAAAAGTAAGAGAATGGATAAATAAGGCAGGCATTCTAAATACATTTCTATGATTCCCTCAGTATATTATATGAGGCAATGTAGTCCAACAGAGAAATAATCAATGTTGACTTTCTAAAGTTGAGCAAGTTGCCTTATTTCTGCTTCTTATAGTTCATAAACACAGAAGTAAAATTTTCTTGTGGCAAGTGATAATTTAAAGGAAATTTCATGGCATGGATAAATATCAGATAGTTTAAATTCATAGTATCACTTTGTAAATGATAAATTTGATCAGTTCTTTATACAAATTAATTTGTATATGAGATCTATATAACCCGGGGGTATAAATAAACTGATTAAAGATATCCAGTCCTTCAGAATAATGGTCTACAAATATTATAATTTTATACCACATAATTTTAAAAATTATCAAGCAACCTTATATATGTTTTTATGTACATATTTATGTTAACAATTATATGCATGTGCTATTCTACCAATGTTATCATCGTTAAAATATAAACAAAGAAATATCGAAGACTGAATGGCATATTTTTGTTTTCACTAAAAATATTACTAATAAAATTAGCAAAAACATTGGCAGTAACAGTAACTGCAGTATAACTATATCAACAATAACATACTTAATGACAACAATCTGATTGAAATGTGATTAATCATTGCTTTTATCTGCAATGTGGCTGACTAGACTTTATAATAGTAGGTTTGTCAGCTCTGCTCGTCTCAATATTTTTTTGTTACTTTATTGATATCTACAATGCATTGTTACTTTTAGAGGGATCTTTTTAATACATTTGTCCATTTTGTAAGGGATGCTTTAATTAAAACAAGATACTAAAATAGGCTAATAAAAGAGTGTGTGTCAACTATAATTAAAAATAAATTTAAAAACGACAATACTATAACAGGTAAATCCACCTAAATAAGCATATATAACAATATGAGGTATGACAATTAAGTTCACGAACTTGTTGCAATGATGTTGCTAACCTTTTTTGATATCAAAGGGATCATTCATTATGAATTTGTACCAACTGGACAAACAGTTAACCAAGTTTACTATTTGGAAGTGCTGAAAAGGCTGCATGAAAAAGTTAGACAAAAATCACCTGAACTTTTCGCCAACAATTTACGACTCTTTCATCATGACAACGCACCACGTCACATGGCACTGTCTGTAAGGGAGTTTTTAGCCAGTAAGCAAATAACTATTGGAACACCCTCCCTATTCACTTAATATGGCTGGCTCCCAGTGACTTCTTTCTTTACCTGAAGATAAAGGAAATATTGAAAGGAAGACATTTTGCTGACATTCAGGACATCAAGGGTAATTCGATGACAGCTCTGATGGCCATTCCAGGAAAAGAGTTCCAAAATTGCTTGGAAGGGTGGACTTTGGCATTGGTGCATAGCTTCCCAAGGGGAGTACTTTGAAGGTGACCATAGTGATATTCAGCAATGAGGTATGTAACACCTTTTACTAGGATGAGTTCACGAACTTAATTGTCTCACCTCCTATGCTGTAAGAACCACTGAGGACATTCGTATCAATCATCATAGAATACATTAGTAAAAACTAATTATTTCCTTATTGTTTAGATTAAGATAAATAATAAATATAATTGTGTACATCTCAATAGACTTTAATGATACTGCAATTTGAAGTCATTTCTTAAAACATTTTCTCCCCACTTAAGATTTCCTAAAGACTTAGATTTGGGAATCTATTTTTTTTTTCAATTAACCACTGATTAAAGATATTGTGTACATCTGAAACTAATATAATATTTTATGCTAGCTATATGTTAATAAAAATCTTTAAAAGTATTTTTAAAAGGTATTTTGTGCTCTTTTAAAAAATTATTCTCAACAATTCCGTATTATAGGTATAATTATTATTGCAATTTTACAGATCAGGAGACTGAACATGAGACAGATTTAATTATTTGCTGAGGTCCCTTAGCTAATAAGTACTGAGCTGGATTGGAAAAAAATTTAATTCAGAGCCCATGTCGTCAAACACTATACTATTCTGTCTCTTCATTTGGAAATTATCCAGCAAGGAATTGGATAAATTCATACTAAACTGACACGTAATCCACATTGGTATAATAAAAATGATAATAATAATTATTCTTAACACTAAGAAGCAATCTTGACCATGCACTTATATGATAAGTACTGCACACAGTTCATTACATTTATCATTTAATTTTCATTTCAACCCTAAGAATTGAGTACTCTTGTCTTAGTCAGCTTGGACTGCCATGATAAAATATCATAGACTAGGTGGCTTAAACAACAACAAAAATATTTTCTCACAGTTTTGGAAGATAAAAGTCCAATAGCAAGGTATCAGCATGGTTGATTTCTGGTAAATGCTCTTCTTGGCTTGTAGATAGCTGCCTTATCTCTGTGTCTTCACATGGCAGGAGGACAGGGAGAGAGGTGGAGAGAAAGCTTTCTGGTGTCTGTTCTTATGAGGGCACTAGTCTCATCATAAAAGCCCCACCCTCATGACCTCATCTAAACATAATTATGTCCCAAAGGCCCCATTTCCAAATACAATCACATTGGTGGGTTAATGTTACAACATTTCAACATAAATATTGGAGGGACACAATTCAGTTCATAGGAACTATTGTTTTTCCCATTTTACAGATGAAGAAACAAATCCTGAAGAGATTAAATAACTTACCTAAAGTCACTTAGTTTGTGAGTGGTCAAAGCACAGACTTGCATGCAGGCAATATGAAAATGTACTTCAAGGTTCTATCCAAAATAGAAATCAAGAACTCAGAGTTTTTCTGTATATATTGTAATTATTTTAATGGAATCTACATGGTACTCCCCTCAAACCAATCAATTAATTTATTGCAATGAAAAGCATTTTCAAGCAGGTTATTTGGCAATTTGGTAAAAAGAAATTCATTGTTTAATTAATTGAAAGTTTTACTTCTAAAGGGGTTGCTTTTATTTCCTGAAGGCCAATTATTAATATTAAGTATTCAGTCCATGTAATATGTTAAAATATCTAGTACATTAATCATATCTATCGCTTTGAACACTAAGACTCTTCTGGGTATTCTTCAAGGAGAAATCAAGTGTAATATTTTCCAGTGATTCAATCTAGCATTCATAATATGGATTATGTGTCACCTTTCATCTCTGCCAAATAAAAATGGGAGAAACATTGACTCTACCTTTTAGCAGAAGATCCAGAAGCAAAGGTTAAATGGTATTAGAGTTATTATAATGTAAAACACCAATTGAAAGGATTGGGTATAATCTTACCTTTTGCACAAGATACTCAATTATATTTAACAAAACCACTAATACAGTAATAAACCCAGTAGTGTTTTAATTAATTAAAATTTAAATTGTTATAAAATTTAACAATTTTAATTTTAATAAATACACAATTTTCAATTAGATATTAAACATTTAGATAAATAAAAACTATATAAACTACCCAAATTATAGCTCTTTTGAAATAAATTTTACAGTATCTGCCCTACTTTCATTATTTTAACAAAATACTTTTCAAATGTACATGTCTACTCTTTGGCTTCTTGAAGTTCATGAGGAAATGCAAGAGGATTAGGAAGAAACGTGATTCCTTTAATAAACTAGCCAAAATAATGGTCCTCCAAAACATCCATGTCCTAATCCCTGGAGTCTGTGTATATGTGTCCTAAAAAGGCAAAGGGATTTTATGGTTGCATATAGAATTAAGGTTACTAATAAACTCACCTTAAAATAGGAGGTTTATTCTGGATAATTTTGATGAGCTCAAAGTAACCAGAAGCATCCTTAATAGTAAAAGACTACTGCAGAAGAGTCAGTGTCAGAATGATATATGAAGACTACCAATTGTTGCTCACTTTGAAAATGAAGATAACCATCAGCCAAGGATGCAGATAGCCTATAGAAGCTGAAAAAGTCAAGGAATCAGATTCCTCCCGAGAACCTTCTGAAGGAATTCAGCCTTGCCAACACCTTGATTTTAACCCAGTGAAACCGATTCTGGACTTCTTATTTCCAGACTGTATGATAATAAATTTATGTTGTTTGAGTATCTACATTTGTGGTAATTTGCTACAACAGAGTAAAAACCTAATACACTTACGATTTGAAAAAAATCTGGATCAACTGTCCAATGTTTTAGCAAATTATTTTTTTAAAAGGAAATCAGCTGTTTGATATTGTGATTAAATTGTAAATTCAGAATATTTCAATATTTATACTTAAGTAACATCAAATATATGATGTAAGAAAATGTGCAACTTAAAGGTTTAAATGTAAGTACACTACTTTAATATTATGAAAAAGTAAGTTATATTTACTAGACATAGCACTATGCATGTTTGGTGAAAAATCACATTTACATTGTTTTTAAAAATGATTATCTCATAGATCTTTTAGGATTTCTTCCCCATAGGCAAATATTATATCACCTCACAGTCTATTTTAATATATTGATTCAAAGAAGCCTAAATCTGTCTTGGTATATGCCCTCCCTCATCTCTCTCTCTCACACACAAACACACACACACACACACACACACACACACACACACACACACACCAGCCCTTGCATACCAAGCATACCAGAACTTTGATGACCTCAAGGGATTCTGTCTCTAGTGAATTCATAATTGTGACTTATATCACAAGGTTTAAATTTAGTCACATCATCCAAATGTAGATTAAATATGAATTAAAAGAATATCTTTTTCTTATTCATGCCTTTTTTGTTCTCTCTCTCACCTTGTCTCTCCCCCCCGCCAAGGCATAGACTCTTACCTTCTCTCTTTGTACCCAAGGATCCTGAGTCATATAGGCAACAACCTACTTTCCTGTCCTTTTCTCCCTTCCAAATTTACCAAAAATATGACTCATTTACCCAGAAATATACTTAATACTCTGGGATTTAAGTTTAATTAGGTAAATAAATATTTGTGTAACAATTTTCAAGTGTTTATTTTGAAATAGAATGTGAGTCTTCATGTTCAAGGATTTTCAAATATAGATTCACTGAAAGATGCAAAGAAATGTATAGTGAAGTACCCTGTACCTTTTACCGGGCCTGCCCCTATGCTAACATTTTGCATAACTTTAATGAACAGTAATGGGTTCTGAAGATTTTCTCTTACGTTGTCTTCTAAAAGTTTTACAGTTTCTCATTTTCCACTTACATCCATGACAATTTTGAGTTATTTTTGTATATGATGTGAGGGTTAGGTCAAGGTTCACTTTTTTTGCCTGTGAATGTCCAATTACTCCAACACCATTTGTTGAACAGCTGTCTCTCCTCCACTGAATTGCTTTTGTGCCTATACCAAAAATCAATAAAAAACTTTAACTGGGCATATTTATGGAGGGTCTATTCTATTGCATTGATGTATACATCTATCATTAATACCAGTATTAGCTGTGTAGACTACTGTAGTTAATGAAATATTTTAGAGTCTTTGAATAAAATCATGTTTTATTGCACTGGGTGAAGACCACTTTTTGCTACTACAGAAAACAATAATTTGAAAGATAGAAACCCCCTCACACACACTCACACACACACACACACACACACACACAAACACACACACACACACACACACACACACACTATACCACAAAGTTCCCAGGCATAAGGAGCAGTATTCTCTTTCCAGGTAGCATACTAACAAACATTTTTTTAAAATTAAATCTTTATTTTTTTATTTTTTATTTTTTTAAGATTTTTATTAGGCTGGCCAAGAGGCACGTTGGTTAAGAGCTGGCTTGGGATGCCAGCGGCCCCGTTTCGGATCCCACATATGAGGACCAGTGACACTGCTCTCTACAGCTAAGATGGTGAACAACAGCTCCACCTGGAGCTGGGCTGTGCAAGTCCCAGTGACGGTGTAGGCTGCAGCCCCTGCTGCAGTGGGCTGCCATAGGCTACAGTGAGTGGCCGGCAGCCAGAGTGAGCTGCCAAGAGTCGCTGTGAGCGGCTATCCAGAGGCCAGCGACCAAACTGCCTCACCTTTAAAATCTTTTTAAAGATATTATTGGGGAATTGGGGAAGGGGAACAGCATTGGGGAACTGGGGAATGGGAACAGACAAGTTGCTGTCCTTTTGTTCTTCAGTCTAGTTGCGGAGGACATTGCTTCACTGGCCCATGTTGGTATTATCATTGCGCTCTTCCTGGGTGAGGCAGGTTGGTCGCTAGCCTCTGGACGGCCGCTCATAGTGGCTATTGGCAGCTCACACTGGCTGCCAGCCACTCACGCTGGCTGCCGCCCACTTACTGTAGCTTATGGCAGCCCACTGCAGCAGGGGCTTCAGCCTACACCGTCACCGGGACTTGCACAGCCCAGCTCCAGGTGGAGCTGTTGTTCACCATCTTAGCTGTAGAGGGCAGTGTCACTGGGATCCGAACTGGGGCCGCTGGCATCCCAAGCCAGCTCTTAACCAACATGCTACACGGCCGGCCCCAAACATTTTTTAATTGTATAAATATATTTACTTTTCATAATTTCAGTCCTTCTTCAACTAACAACCAACACCCCACACACAATTTCCAATCATTTAATAGCAAAAATCTTCCCCAAATTTGATGAATTACAATTTCTTTTTTTAAAAAGATTTTTATTAAACTATAGCTAACACAATATTATGCTTTCAGGTGTACACTATAGTTACTCAACATTTATATATCTAAAGAAGTGATCACCATCATAAGTGTAGCAGCTATCAGACAATGTACCATGCTATCACAATATTATTGACTATACTCCCCATGCTGTACATTACATCCCCATAACTTAATTTGCTTTATACCTGGAAACTGAAACCTCTTATTCCCCTCCACTTTTCCCCCCTTTTAAAAATTTTCAGTTACCGTTGACATTCAATATTATTTTACATTAATTGCAGGTATACAGCACAGTGGTTAGACATTAAATACTTTAAGAATTAATCCCCCTGACTAATCTAGTACCCACCCTGGCACTATACATTGTTATTACCATATGATTGACTACATTTCTTATGCTTTACATTACATCCCCATGACTATTATGTAACTACCAATTTGTACTTCTTTGCTTTCACCTTTTTTACCCTGTCACGCAACCCCCCTCCCATCTATCACCACAATAAATCTAGTACCCACCTGACAACATATGTAGTTATCACAATATTATTAACTATATTCCTTATGCTATACCCTACATCCCCATGACTACTTTATAACAACTAATTTGTACTTTTTAATCCCTTCCTCTTTTTCACTCACTGCCAAGCCACCTCCCACTTGGCTGCTTTGCCTCTCAGTCTTAGTACAGTGGCCTTATGTAGAAGGTATCCCATGGGGCCAATTGGCACAGTCTCCCTGGTTACCTGAGCTGAGAACTCCAGGTGTGTCTGTTGTGTTGGTTGTGTGTGCCCTCTGGTTGCAGTTGAGCCTTGGTTGCTATTAGCACATCAATTAGAGGGATTGACCCTCAGGCTAATTGGTTGTGAACACTGGCTGTGACTACAGTGGAGGAGTTGTGGTGCAAGAGTCGACCCAATTGAGCAGGATTTGCTTTAGCAGGGCTCTGGTGCCTGCCCATTTTGCCCTTTGAGGGTATCTTCCCTGGAGGTGGCCGGGTGTTGCTCTGGCTTGATTGAAAGCTAGCCAACAGGCCTTCCAGGCCCAGGATCTCCTAGGAGAGGCTCCATCTCGATCGAAGTTCAGCCACAGCCTGTGCCCTGCCTGGGGCAACCTGGCATGAGCCACAAAGCAATACATAGATGGCCACCACCCATGCTGGGCTTGGAGCTGCCTTGAGAGGCTAAGCTGTGAACCAAGGCCAGCTATCACTAATGTTGGGCTTAGGGCTGCTCAGCCAGATATACGAGACATGCCAAAGCAGCTTGGGTGTGCCCAAAAGTTGGGCATGGCAGGGAATCAGGAGAATGAATAGTATCAGCCAAGTTGGTAGAGACTCAGATATGTTGGCCACCTCTGTCTGCACACCAGGTGGGTTGAAAACTCAACCAAGAAACAATGGCTTCCACCAGTTACCTTGTCGAAGACAAAGGTGCCCCTCTAGCCCTCACACTGAGGCAAGACAACTCAGTTCCTCCCCATATCTATGTCCCTGGTGCCTTTTGAGCTGCTGCCCCAGTTCTGGAGCTCAGAACTAGTGAGTCCATTAGTAAGTCCATGCGTGGGCCATTTAAGAGGAGCGCCTGTGAGTGCAGCCACCCTTGTCTCACTCAGCCATAATCTCCACTGATTTTCACAACCAGAAATTATGGGGACTTCTCTCCCTGCCTCTGAAACCAGAGGCTGGGGATCCTGGTGTGGGGCTGGAACCCCTTGCTTCTGGTGGGGGACCCTCCACAGCTGAGATATCCCTCCCAATTTTTTTTTTAAACATCAATGGATTTTATTGGTCACCATGTAAAGTCTGAATTTTAAACAGATTCTTGGACTGGGGGTTCATATCCATCAGCTCGCTCAACTTTAGCACCTGTTTCATCCCCAGTAGCTTTTCCAGAACTGCTACTTTCACCATGAAGCTCCATGAGTTTTCCCAATTCAAACTTGGGCTTCTTCAGCATTTTGACTTTTCTAACAAAGACATCATGGAGCAGATAAATAGATTGGCAAGCTTTTCTATGTCTTTTTCAATGCTATCTGGAATCAATTTATTGACCACTTCTTTCAAGTCATTTGTCTGCACCTCGCGGATCATGATTTCCATCATCTGCTTCCGAATTTGGTGGACCTGTTGATGCTGAGCATAAGAAGTCTTCTGAATCTGATTGTTGCGTTTTTTACTGAAACCAACACAGAATAGACGAAGCAAATAACCATCGGTAGTCTTGACATCCATATAAGCTTCAATCATGGTCTGCCATCTTTTGAACATGGAGCACATTTTGTCACGGGTAAGATCCATGCCATGGAAATTAGTCAGACAGTTTTTGCCTTGAACATCCTCAGTAATTAACTTGAAGTTTCTAAATGCAACTTCATCATTCTGCAGATCAGCTAGGCTCACTTCAAAAACACGACCCTTGAGATCATCAGATGCAATTTTGGTTCCTTGAGTTCTTGTGACTAGTGTTTTCCGAATATTTCTTATATTGAACATAGCTGGTTCTTTGACATCATACCAATCTTTCTTAGAAAACGGGTCAATCACTTTTTTCTTGGCCCCTTCTTTTTGCCTTTCATAAGGCGCTTATTCTTGCCGACTGTCATGGTGCAGCTCACAGAGCCAAAAAGGCAATCCCTCCCAATTTTTAATGGTCACACATGGGTATCCAAGAGGGTACCCCTCTCTGCCCCTCCTACCAGGCTCGAGGGGGCTTCTTCTGTAAGTCCTTAAGTTGTAGGGCTTCACTTAAGCTAGACTTCAGGTGATTCTCAATGATGGTTATTCTGTAGTTTAGTTGTAATTTTTACACAGTCATGACAAGAGGCAATCACAGCGTTTACCTACATCTTGACCAGAAATCAATGAACTCCAATTCTCTTTTTTTGTTTTGTTTTGTTTTTTTTAAATTTTTTTATTGGGGAATTGGAGGAGAGGAACAGCGTTGGGGAATCAGGGAAGAGGAACAGACAAGTTGTTGTCCTTTTGTTCTTCAGTCTAGTTGTGGAGGACATTGCTTCACTGGCCCATATTGGTATTGTCATTGTGCTCTTCCCGGATGAGGCTGATCAGTTGCCGGCCTCTGGATGTCGCTCACGGCGGCTATTGGCAGCTCACGCTGGCTGCCAGCCACTCACACTGGCTGCCGGCCACTCACTGTAGCCTATGGCAGCCCACTGCAGCAGGGGCACAGCATACACCATCACCGGGGCTCGCACAGCCCAGCTCCAGATGAGCTGTTGTTAGCTGTGGAGGGCAGCGTCACTGGCCCTCACGTGGGATCCGAACCGGGGCCGCTGGCATCCCAAAACCAGCTCTTAACCAATGCGCCACTCGGCTGGCCAATGAACTCCAATTCTTAATCCTTTTATTTCTCCTTTGCATTTAGTTTCCCCACTAAAATCTTGTAAAGTGCAGCTGTGCCTATCTATATTTAATTTTATGTGCATTATATGTTTCTAATTTCAATTAAGCTTTCTTCTATCGGTGTGCATTTAGTTAAATCTCCATGATTTGATTTTTACATTTTATGTATTATTTATAAAATTACTAATACTTTTATTTATAAAAGAACATCACATATTTTATTCTTATTATAAAACCAACACATATTCACTGTGGAATAACTGGAAAATATTTAAGAAATGGAAAATTAAAAAACTTTCAAAATCTTATTATCCAGAAAGAAATCATGTTAATGTGTTAAAGTATACCCTTCCAGTTTGTCTGTCTGTCTGTCTCTCAATAGACAGTTTGATCGATGATAGATAGATAGATAGATAGATAGATAGATAGATAGATAATAGATGATATAGGGATAGCAATATAGAGATAGAGATATAGAGATAGAAATGTAGAGATACAGTGAATCTTCATTATTTGTAGATTCTATATTCATAAATCTGCAACCCCCAAATCAATACTTGCAGTGCTTACGTAGTCATTTGTGAATATGTGGAGACAGGTGAAAAATTTGAGTTACCTGATGTGCACATTCCCAGCTGAGGTCAATCAAGGCAACAATCAACAGGACTATAGCTCATTCCTGAATGAAGTATTTCTAATATAGGTAATATTTTCTCCATAAGGTATATCACAGGCAGCCTTATTGCACTTAGGAACACTAGACAACATTTTATCATTATGCTTGGTGGCCATTTTAAACAGTGGAATCACCAACAAAAAGCACAAAATTAGAAAAAACATGAAACTAAATAAATGGTGAAACTTGTACTGCTTGTACCATGAGTCCATTGTTAATGAATCAACTATATATATATATACATGCATATATATACATATGTACATATATGTATATTATAGTGTCTTTAAACAGAAACACACATAAAACAAGATTATGTATTGATCATTTAACAAATATGTTGTGATCAGAGGCTCACAGGAACCTAATCCTGTATTTGTCCTAAAAGCAATCATTCAATATTTCCTAATTAAGTGTTTGTGGCAACTTTATAGAACAAAACTACCATGAATAATGAGAATTGTCTGTGTGTGTGTGTGTGTGTGTGTGTGTGTGTGTATGTGTGAAAACAGGATCCTATAGTACACATGGTTGTGTATATACTTTTTTACATTCTATGTTTTTCTTTTCCTATAACATCACTTATGGTGGCTGCATAAATATGCTTTAAATGCTTGATGCAAGTAAATCTCTGTGACAGTCCATTAAGATTTTTGTATGACTTGTCTTTTTTATCTGTTTGCACAAAGTTCCAAAATACTGCTTTTGATTTAAGATTTTGTTCCTTGGAAGATTTTTACATGAAGTTTGTCATATTTCTGTTTTTGTTTTCCTTATTTTCCTTGGAAATTTCTTTTTCAAATTGTCTCCCTACTTGGACCTTAAAAATAATACCGTTTTCAAGATAATCCCAGCCTATCTCATTTGCCTAGTATTTCTTTTCTGCATTCTTCTTTAACTTTACTCCCTGATTCATTTTATTTTTTCCTATTATACTTTATTTTTTGACTAACTGATTATTAACCTCTCATTTCCACTTCATTCCTGCTAATACTATCTCTTATGAAAACTCTCTTGTGCTGCTCATTTTTTTATAGTATTTTCCTCCCATTCATTTGGGAAAATGTTACAAGCTGAACTATGTCATATTCTCTTCTTCTAGGGTTTTTAATATTGTGTTAATGGTAATAACATCATTTACATTATATGACCTGACTTTGGCAAAAGGTATAAATGTCTCCTTTCTTATCATAGAACTTACCATCCTTATTTTTCACATAATGTAGTCCCTTGAATGAAAATTGTTTGTGATTACAGAATGTGTTCCAATCATTTTTTAAATGACACCAGAACACATATGTGCCAGTCCCTTACCAAGGAATTTTACCTCTGTCCCTAAATGTGAAATACCTGGTAATTCAATACAATCTTTTTTGTGGAACATTTCTTTGTAATAACTATATTTTCATCCCCAACTTTCCATCCCCAACTATTTGTGGATTTATGAGATAACTTCATACCTGAAGAGAATAAATGAGGTTTATATCCTTTGTCTACTTAGTAAAACCACCAGCTAAGATTTTTTAATATTCCCAGTCATCTTTTCCTTGATGCATTTTCAGGTATCAGTCTTATTTCTCTAATCTGGCAATCATATCAGAATTTTACTCATAGGAATTAGAATGACCACAAATAATACTTTTTGATTAAACTAATTATAGCAATAATCATAATTCAGGCCACATGCAATTAATATAACACAATTAATTTAGAAATTAATCAGACTTCTAACACAGAAGTACTTGCTTGCCATTTTCCTACTTCTAATCATGTATGTAATAGAGTTGTACTTCAAAATCTTCACTATCCCCCTACAACTCCTTCAATACTATTATCCTCCTTTAATTTGTACAGAAAGCAAAATAAAAATATTAACATTGACTACTTTTTTTTCTTCTCCACTTTCTATCCCCCTGCCTCTTATTTAACTTCTCCTTTATTTAATTCTGCTCTAAACCTTACATTGATTTTTGTGGTTTCCTTTACAGATTCCTTTGCAAGTAATGAATGACACTAAATATCTGTGTCCAATAATATCAGGGGAATAAGACTTTCCTGTCTTGACTACTCAAGCCTCTACATGGAAACCACTTCTATCTCCTGAATTGACTTTAGAACAGTGAGTGTCATGTACACAGTAACTCAATACTCAGACACAACTTCCATCTCCTGGACTGCTTGTGCCTCTTTGTAACTCATGCCTTATATGGACCTGATGGTGTCCCTTCACCCCCTTTCTCAATATGGACAGCATTAGATTAACTTTAAGTCAGTGACATACCCTGCCTAGATGCTATATGAATAGTTATGTCTATCAGGCTGTCATATATAATTAATTAGTTAAGCTGTTTCAACTTTTAAAAACAAACAACAAAAACAGTTCTAGTTAACTCTATAAAAGTGGCTTATTGTAAAGACATAAAGGAAAATGAAGACATGAAACAGTATACCTACTACACAGTCAGGACCCATGGAAAATGGAAAGCCATTTTAGTGTATGTGAAACAACTATTAACTTTTCTTTTTTATTTTCTGCTTAGCTTTTTTAAAATTCTTTTATTGTGAAATAAACATTTTTTTAAAAATTAGCTTCAGGTGTACAACACAGTGCAATAGTTATAATTTTTACCCCTCAAAGTGATAATCCCCTTCCCCCAATTCGCCACCACACTCCTCCCCCCATATCATACATATCTATTACAATTCCTTTGACTCCCTTCCACAGTATAATCCACATTCCGTGACAATCTATATATTCAATTACAGTTGGCATACAATATTATACAACAGCAGTTTCAGGTATACAATGCAGTGATCAAGCCTCTACTCCATCCTTGAAGTGGTCTCCCTAACAAGACATGGGACCATCTGACACCCCACAAAATATTTACAACATTATTATATTCTCCAAACTGTCTTTCATATACCTGTGACAATATTGTAGTTACCTATTTATGCTGTCTAATCCCTTTCCCTTCTCCCTCATCCCCACCCCCTTCCCAACTAGCAACCCTGTTTTTCCTCTATATCTATGAGACTGTTTCTGTTTACTTTGCTCATTCATTCAGTTTTTCAGATTCCACATATAAGTGAGATCATATGGTATTTGTCTTTCTCCGACTGACATATTTCACTCAACATAATAGTCTCTAGGTCCATCCATATCGTTGCAAATGGTACAATTTCATTCTTCTTTACAGCGGAGTAATACTCCATTGTATAAATGTACCACAGTTTCTTAATCCAGTCATCTACTGAAGGGCATTTCGGTTGTTTCCAAGTATTGGTTATTGTAAATAGCGCTGCAATAAACATAAGGGTGCATATATTTTTTCAAATTAGCATCTTGGATTCTTCTGGGTAGATACCCAAGAGTGGAATTGCTGGCTCATACAGTAGTTCCATTTCCAGTTTTTTGAGATACCTCCATACTGATTTCCATAATGGCTGCACCAATTTGCAGTCTTACCAACAATGCACCAGGGTTCTCTTTTCTCCACAACCTCGCCAGCACTTGTTTGTTGAATTATTGATGATAGCCATTCTGACCAAAGTGAGGTGGTATCTCATTGTGGTTTTCATTTGCATTTCTCTGATGATTAGTGAGGTTGAACATTTTTTCATATACCTGTTGGCCATCAGTATGTCCTCTTTAGAAAAATGCCTCTTCATATCCTCTGCCCATTTTTAATTGAGTTGTTTGTATTTTTGGTTTTAAGTTTCATGAGTGTTTTATAAATTTTGGATATTAACCCCTTATCAGATATATCATTGGCAAAATACCTTCTCCCATTGAGCAGGCTACCTTTTTGTTTTATTGATGATTTCCTTTGCTGTGAAAAACTTTCAAGTTTGATGTAATCCCATATGTTCATTTTTTCTTTTATTTCCCTTGCCCGAGGGGATATATCAGTAAAAATATTACTCAGGGTAATGTCTGCAAACTTACTCCCTATGTTTTCTTCTGGGAGTTTTATGGTTTCAGGTCTTACATATAAATCTTTAATCCATTTTGAGTTTGTTCTCGTATATGATGTAAGTAGGTGGTCCATTTTCATTTTTTTTTAATGTGTCAGTCCAATTTTCCCATCATCATTTATTAAATAGACGATCTTTACTCCAATGTAAATTCTTGCTTCCATTGTCATAGATTAAATGACTGTATATGGATGGGTTTATTCCTGGGCTCTCTATTCTGTTCCATTGTTCTCTGTGTCTGTTTTTATGCCATTAGCATACTGTTTTGATTAATGTAGCCATGTAGTATGCTTTGATGTCAGGCAGTGTGATGCCTCCCACTTTGTTCTTATTTCTCAACATTGTCGTGGCAATTCAGGGTCTTTGTGTTTCCATATAAATTTTAGGATTCTATGTTTTTTTTTCTGAGAAAAATATCCTTGGTAGTTTGATTGTAATTGCATTGAATCTATATATTGCCTTAGGTAGTATTGACATTTTAACTATATTGATCTTCCAACCCATGAGCATGGTATGTATTTCCATTTATTTGTATCTTCTTTGATTTCTCTCTTCAGTGTCTCATAATTTTCTGAGTACAGATCTTTTACTTCTTTAGTTAAATTGATTCCTATATATTTATTTTTTGAAGCAATTGTAAAAGAGATTGATTTCTGATTACCTCTTCTGATAGTTTATTACTTGTGTATGCAAATGCAACGGATTTCTGAATATTAATTTTGTATCCTGCTACCTTACCAAGTTCGTTGATCAGTTCTAGCAGTTTTTTGGTGGAGTCTTTGGGATTCTCTATATATAGTATCATGTCATCTGAATATACTGACCATTTTACTTCCTCTTTTCCAATTTGGATGCCTTTTATTTCATTTTCTTGTCTGATTGCTGTGGCTAGAACTTCCCGAACGATGTTAAATAAAAGTGGTGAAAGTGGGCAGCCATGTCTTCTTCCTGATCTTAAGGGGAAAGCTTTTAGCCTATCCCCATTGTGTACGATGTTTGCTGTGGACTTATCATATATGGCCTTTATTATGTTGAGATATGATTCCACTATTCCCACTTTGCTAAGAGTATTTTTCATAAATGGCTGCTGGATTTTGTCAAAGGCTTTTTCTGTATCTATTGATATGATCATATGATTTTTATTTTTCATTTTGTTCATGTGATGTATTATGTTAATTGACTTGCGGTTATTGAACCAACCTTGCATACCAGGAATGAATCCGACTGGATCGTGGTGCATGATCTTTTTAGTGTGATGCTGAAGTCAGTTTGCTAGCATTTTGTTGAGAATTTTTGCATCTTTGTTCATCAGGGATATCGGCCTGTAGCTTTCCTTTTTTGTAATATCTTTGTCTGACTTAGGAATCAGGGTGATAGTGGCTTCATAGAAAGAGTTTGGGAGCCTTTCCTCCTTCTGTATGTTTTGGAATAGTTTGAGGAGAATAAGTATTAGTTCTTTTATGAATGTTTTATAAAATTCACCTGTGAAGCCATCTGGTCCAGGGCTTTTGTTTGTTGGAAGATTGTTAATTACTGATTCAATTTCTTTGGCAGTAGTCTGTTCAGAGTTTCTGTTTCTTTTTGGTTCAGACTTGGTAGATTGCATGCTTCTAGGAATTTATCCATTTCTTCCAGATTGTCGAATTTGTTAGCATACAGTTGTTCATAGTATTTTCTTAAAATTGTCTGTATTTCTGTGGTTTCTGTTGTCACTTCTCTTTCATTTCTGATTTTATTAATTTGGGTCCTCTCTCTCTTTTTCTTGGTTAGTCTGGCTAAGGTTTTGTCAATTTTGTTTATATTTTCAAAAAACCAACTCTTGGTTTCATTGATCTTTTGTATTGTTTTCTTGTTCTCTATTTCATTTATTTCTCCTCTGGTCTTTATTATTTCCTTCCTTATACTCCCTTTAGGCTTATTTTGCTGTTCTTTTTCGAGTTCCCTTAGGTGTAAAGATAGTCTGTTGATTTGAGATTTTTCTTCCTTATTTAGGTAGGCCTGCACTGCTATGAACTTCCCTCTTAAGATTGCTTTCACTGCATCCCAGAGATTTTGGATCGTGGTGTTTTCATTTTCGTTTGTCTCGAGGTATCTTTTGATTTCCTCCTTGATCTCATTTTTGACCGACTCACTGTTTAGTAGCATGTTATTTAGCCTCCATGTATTTGTAAGCTTTCCAGATTTCTTCTTATAATTGATTTCCAGTTTCATAGCATTGTGATCAGAGAGGACACTTGATATGATTTCAATCTTCTTAAATTTGTTGCGACTTGTTTTGTGGCCTAACATGTGGTCTATCTTGGAAAATGTTCCATGTGCACTTTAGAAGAATGGATATTCTGTAGCTTTCAGGTGAAATGCTCTAAAAATATCAATTAAATCCAGCTGGTCTAAAGTGTCATTTAAGGCCACTATGTCCGTGTTGATTTTCTGTCTGGAAGATCTGTCCATTGGTGACAATGGGGTGTTCACGTCCCGTACTATGGTAGTGTTAATGGTGATCTCTGTCTTTATGCCTGTCAAAATCTGTTTTATATATTTAGGAGCTCGTATATTGGGTGCATAGATGTTTACTAAGGTTATGTCTTCTTGTTTAATCAATCCCTTTATTATTATGTTGTGCCCTTCTTTGTCTTTTATTGTAGTCTTCATTTTAAAGTCTATTTTGTATGAAATAAGTATTACTGCTTTTTTCTCATTTCCATTTGCATTAAATATCTTATTCCATTCCTTTACTTTCAGTCTGTGAGTGTCTTTGATCTGAGATGAGTCTCTTGTAGACAGCATATGCATGGGTCCTTTTTTCTTATCAACTCAGCCACTCTGTGTCTTTTGATTGGAGCATTTAGCCCATTCACATTTACGGTGATTACTGATAGGTGCATATTTATTGCCATTTTGTTATTTGTATTTCTTGTCTTCCTGGGTTACTTTGTTTTCCCCTTTCTTCTGTTTAAAAAATACCTTTTAATATTTCCTGCAATGCTGGCTTTGTGGTAATGAACTCCTTAAACGTATTCTTTTCTGAGAGTTCTTTATCTCTCTTACAATTTTAAGTCATAGCCATGCTGGGTAGAGCAATGTTTGTTGTAGACCTTTGTTTTGTGTCACTTTGAATATCTCCTGCCACTCCCTTCTGGCCTGTAGAGTTTCTGAAGAAAAGTCAGCTGTTAGTCTTATAGAAGTTCCTTTGTATGTAACCTGCTGTCTTTCTCTTGCTGCTTTTAGGATTCTGTCTTTGTCTTTAAGCTTTGCCATTTTAACTATGATGTGTCTTGGTGTGGGCCTATTTAGGTTCAGCCTGTTTGGAACTCTGTGCATATCCTGGGCTTGTATGTTGATTTCCTTCACCCAGGTAGGGAAGTTTTCTGTCATTATGTCTTTGAATACATTCTCAATTCCTTGCTTCTTCTCTTCTTCTGGTATTCCTATGATGCAAGAAATTGTTATGATTCCTGTTGTCCCAGAGGTCTCTTAAACTATTTTCATTCTTTTTTATTCTTTTTTCTTTTTGTTGTTCCAGCTGGGTGATTTCTGCTATTTTGTCTTCTAATTCACTGATCCGCTCCTCTGCTTCATCTATTCTACTTGTAATTCCTTCGTATGTGTTCTTCATTTCTGTTATTGTATTCTTTAGTTCTAACTGGTTGTTTTTTATGGTTTCCCTATCCTTCTTTATGTCCTCGCTAAGTTCCTTAAACATTCTTACCATCAGTGTTCTAAACTCTGTCTCTGAAAGTTTGGATACCTCTGTTTTATTTAGTTACATTTCTAGAGTTTTCTTCTGATCTTTTACTTGGGACATGTTTCTTTGTTTCTTCATTCTGGCTGTCATTCTGTAAATACTTTGATGTATTAGATAGATCACCTAGAAAGAAGAGAGACAAAAAAAATAAAGAGGGCAGGGGCTCTCCATCCTGTTTAATCTACAGACCACTTGTTCAGCAGTGGAGAGTCTCTGGGCAACTCAGCACCAGCTATTGGGGGGAGGGGCTTAACGTGTTATTTGCTGGCCTCCCTCTCATGATTGCAGTGAGCTTTCCACAATTAGCTCTTTGTGCTCTGGAACCGTGCTCCCTACCAAAAAGAAAAAAGTCTTCACAGGTTGTTGCAGGTTGTCCACTACTGTAAAAACAAACAAACAAAAAACCCCTCTCTGGCCTGCAGAGATGTGGGTCAGGCACCAGGGGCTCAGGGTGCCTCTGACAACACAGCTCTAGGTGGGTGGGGCAGGCCCCCAAGGCACCACTTGATGTCGTCAGTAGCCCCCACCAAGTCAGAGCAGCATGCACTCTGCATCAGGATACAGTCCACACAAACTCACCAGGAAAGCCTTGATTGGATCATGCAGGTGCACAGCTCCTGGCCCAACACTCTCAGGAAAACTCCCAGTCTCAGCCTGTCCCAATCAACTGCCCGCAGATCAGGCTAAGCAGCCCAATAGCCAATCCCCAGCATGGCAACTCTGCACAAACAGTGTGGAAAGCGGGGACCCAAGGTGGCTCACACACTCCTGAGTCTCAGTGAACAGACTGATGCAGTTGGAGAGCACCTGCCTTGCCTTTCCCTGGTTATGCAGCACAAGCTGCTGGAGGGTGGGGATCCAAGGCGGCCTGAGCACTCCTGCATCTCAGTGTGCAGCCTGATGGAGCTGGAGGGCAACCACCCAGTATTTCCCTGGCAATGCAGCACAAGCAGGCCGGAGGGTGGGAATTCAAGGCCGCATGTTTCTGTAGAAACCCACAGCCTGACTCTTTTCTAAATTAGTCATTATGCTAATGCATTGCATATGGTAAAATTACCATATGGCTCCTGTCTGTCTCTGTGCTTGTCTACTATTACTGTCTATTTGCTATCTCTCTGAATGTCTCATGTTCAGTCTTCTGGAAAGACAAGTTCCAGTTCTGATATGCAATGACTATCTAATGCAGAATCTTCCTTTGGGGCAGAATTTGCATGTTAGTTATTTAATAAGGTACTGACTAGCCATTAGATGTTTGTGTAATAGACATAGAGATACACACTTCAAGGAATGACCTGTCCCAGCTTCTAAGAGTGCTGTTAGCAAACACTCTCTACCTGTCAGCTACTTTCATGTTTCACTCAGTTGCAGAAACCAGACTTGCCAAGAAGTAGGCCCTTACTGTGGTGGACCATATCCAGTGACTGATCCCAGTGTGGCCATAAAAGCCTGCTTATTTCAACCTACTATGGGACACTTGGACAGGTATCATATGTCTCAGAGCTTCATTTAGAGTTAGCTGCAGCTTTGTTGAGCTGTATGTCAGTTCAACTTCTCTTGCTTATTTTTGCTTCCTCTCCCTTCTACAGCTATTGATCCTGATACAGGGTATAATAAATACCCTATAGACTAAACTCCATATTAGAATTGAATTCCAGAGAACCCATCATGTGACATTTGGAGCCAAAAAATATTCCAAGCAAACAAGTGATAAGATGCAGTTTCACAGATCAATTACTCACTGTCAAGCTGGCAATGAAGACCCTATCACTGTTGGTAGGTAGAACATAGACAGGCTACCTAGCACAAGGTCGAAGGCCAATTATTAGAACTCTTCTGAGAGGTGAACTGAGATAGTATAGTTGTGGAAGGGATGAACCAGTTGGAGTGATTTGTCAGGCATTTGATAAGGGGAAAACAGTAATTATGTAATAAATGAGAATGGATGGAGATATTTGAGAGGATGCTTCTCCCAAATTTTGAAACTTCAGACCCTTGCGAACTCCTAGAGCCTATAGAAGTGGCTTACTTCACCTTATTAATAGCTTGTAAGGACCTTTTGCTCAAAGACAATGTAGACAACCCTCCCCTAGATGGCAGCATCTACCCCTTCCCATCACAATTTTCCACTATGCCCTTTCCTGGCTACTAGTACAATTACTAGGGTTATTTTGCAGCATAATCCATAAATAAGGGCATGCTGGCCTTGAAATTGGAAGAAACTGAGTATACTCCATAGAAACTGCCAGACCCTGTCAGCATGAGTCAGGGAGTACATATAGGACTGAATTCTGAGAGTCTCAGTTTAAGGAAGCCAAAGATTAGGTGGGGTAGGGAGAACACTGATTTGGGTATAATTTTCTACAATTCAGGGCTTATCATCCTGGCAAGGATCCAAGGAAATGATGTGAACTTTCTACCAGAATGGCAAGTAGAAACATTAAAAACACAATGACTAGAATTTCTATGACAGATAGTGGAAGGAGTTAAAAGGCTCTGGGACAGGACTGGACCAAGGTAAAGTAGGTAAATTTCCTGGGGCACACAACCTAGGAATACACTTATTTGACTCTGAGAGTAAGTGCTTTCTTAAATTTAGCACCCTGAACAGTTGACTCTTAAGGGGGCACTCACTCTCAAGGCTGTGCAAGTGCATGGTCAGTACCTGAGAAATTTTGCACTATAAGCACCTTTCTCAACCCTAATTCAGGCTCTGTTCAGGAAAGTGAATGTGTTGGAGTAGAGATGCTAGGTAAGGCTGGAAAATGCATTGGATCATTATGTTCTACAGAAAGACCTGGAGGATACAAAATTTACCAAGGCCATCAAGAATGCACTAGTGGGCCGGCTGAGTGGCGCAGTGGTTAAGAGCTGGCTTGGGAGGCCAGTGGCCCCGGTTCAGGTTCCACATGTGAGGGCCAGTAACACTGCCCTCAAAAAAAAAATGCACTAGTGATAAAGGCATAAGTATCACTAACTAGAAGGTTAAGTGTTTGCTCTTCTCTGAAGGCCAGTGCTGATGGTAGGAGAGACCATTACAAAACTAGGATGACTAACAGCATTGACAATTAACATGAGAATTTCAAAAAATAGAGGTCAGGTGGTAGCATGTAACTTCCCAAAGTTATACAGATGTGATTTTCATTATGAGTGGCAGTGTCAGGGTAGCAGCCAAGAGAGTCTGACCCACAGAAAATTATATGTATAGTTAATAAAACATGGTCTTCCTAGGGTCAAATAGAAAGACAACTGACAAGGGATGTACCATCAGAAGATATCAACAATAGAATACCATGGGTAGGAGGACTGCTGTCTCAACAGAGTCATGATCCCTTGCCCATTTCCAAATCTGACGCAATTTTCAGATCAAAACCCATTGACAGAAGCGGCCAGTTCCCCTGGAGGGACCGTGACACATCTGAATGGTAATAGTCCTTCCAAATATCCTCCCAAAGAATCAATGAGCATTTACTCATATAACTATAAGCTGTGGAAAAAGGACTTCTCAGACATGTTAATTAAGGACTATTGGACATAGGGTTCAAGTGAACATTAATACATGGAGACAAAAATGTTATTATGGCTCCCAGTGAGAATGCAAGCAAAGCCAACAACGTAATAAATGGAGTCCTGATGAAGGTCCAGCATAATGAGGATTTCATGCACCCAGGGACTCTTTCAGTGGTTATTTCGCTTATATCCTGCATGTATAATTGGGTTTGATACTGATGTTTAATTGTCAGTATACCCCACTCATTAGGCCCTTACCTTGTGGGGTAAGAGCTGTAATACTAGGAAAGGACAAATAGAAGTCTCTGAAACTGTCCTTTCCTTCTCCGAGATAGTGAATAAAAGATGATAGAGCATCCCAGGGGAGGGATGGTAGAAACTAGTGCTGCCCTGAAAGATCAGGTGGCAGGGATGATGGCATCCATCTTAGTTCTATTTAACTCACCAGTTTGGCCCCTACCAGATTCTGTAAATGGATTCTGTAAAATATCAGTGAACTACCACAAACTTAACCAAGCAGTAGCTTCAATTGCATCTATTCTTGTATATGTATTATCTTTGCAAGAATAGATAAACATCACCTCAGGAACACAATGTGTGGCCATTGAGTTAGTAAATGTGTACTTTTCTATTACTACAAGAAAACAGGGTGAAGAGGATCAGAAATAGTTCCCATTCACATGGAAAAATCAAAATATACCTATAATATAGGTATATCTATATTTTTCTTCTGCCATCTCTTGCATTAAAATCAAAGGAGATCAGAGTATCTAGACATCCCATAGAATATTGCATTGATATTCAGATATTACACTAATCAGGACAAAGGGGCAAAACCTGACTAGCATACCAAAAGCCTTATGAAGGCAAATGTGCTCCAGAGAATAGGAGATAAACCCTATGCAATTTCAGGGGCTTGTCACATCAATTATATTTTTAGAGAACTGGGGAGTATGCTGAAACATCCTGTCCAAAGTGAAAGAAAAATTTAATATATTCTTTACCCCCAACCATGAAGAAGGAAGCACCATGTTTTAAAGATTTCCTTGAATTATGAATGCAGCAGGTTCCAAACCTGGTAATACTGCTGTGGTCCATATACTGAGTTATACTAAAGGCTGCCAGCTTTGATTGGAGGTCAGAACAGGAAGTGTTCTGCAGCAGCTCCAGGCTGCAGTGAATGCAGCTTTGCCCTTTGAGCCACATGATTTAGCAGATCCAATGGTATTAGACTGTCTTGTTGTGAGAAAGGATGCAATGTAGGATATATTGGAAATACTATGGGAGTGAAAAACAGAAGCTCTTGGAGTTACAAAGCAAGGCTATTCAATCTGAGGTAGAGAATTATTCACTTTACTTTTTAAAAGATTTTACTGGAGAATTGGGGGAGGGTAACAGCATTGGGGAATCGGGGAAAGGAAACAGACAAGTTGCTGGCTTTTTGTTCTTCAGTCTAGTTGCAGAGGACGTTGCCTCACTGGTCCATGTTGGTATCATCATTGCGCTCTTCTTGGATGAGGCAGATGGTCGCTGGCCTCTGGATGGTCGCTCACCGTGGCTATTGGCAGCTCACACTGGCTGCCAGCTGCTCACACTGGCTGCCGCCCACTCACTGTCGCCTATGGCAGCCCACTGCAGCAGGGGGTGCAGCCTACACCGTCGCCAGGGCTTGCACAGCCCAGCTCCAGGTGGAGCTGTTGTTAGCTATAGAGGGCAGTGTCACTGGCCCTCATATGTGGGATCCAAACCGGGGCCGCTGGCATCCCAAACCAGCTCTTAACCAATGCGCCACTCGGCCGGCCTGAGAATTATTCACTTTTTAACAAACAACATCTGGCATGAAATTTGGCCTTGGTACTGACAGAGCCCTTATTATAGGACCTCAAGTGACCATGGATCTGGAACTATTCCTCCTGAGCTGAGTTCTGTTAGATAGTAAGACCTAATAAATGCCTTATACACCATAAGGTTGGGTGGGCTCATGAGCATTGCATCTTAAAACAGAAGTGGTATATCCTAAATTGAGAATAAGCAGGACTAGAGGACACAAGCAAGCTTCCATAAGCAAGGAGTCCATGCACCCATGGCATTTTCACCATTGTTTCACCAGTGCCCATCCCTCAACACACATCAACTGTCATATGGGCAATCACTTATAATATGCTGAGAGAGAAGGAAATGCCCGTAGCTTGGTTTACAGATGTGTCAACTTGGTATATAAGTGCCTTAAATCACAATGGCAAGGAAAACCATTCTAAATGGGTAGAGCCTCAGAGGCACACTTGATCATTCACCTTTGTGGAAAGAAAAGTTGTCTGAGGTTAGAAAAGGACGTGGCACACTAGTCAGGGGCTTGGAAGGAGAATATTGGAAGATCAGGGTCTAGGAGGTCTGGAGTGGATATATGAAGATGCAGATATGGGAGGACATGAAGTATAAATATCTTTGAATCTTTTTAATGTTTACCAAAGAGAATCTGCCACATAAGAGGCACTAAACAACCAAACAGACTAAATGACTTGGCCAGTTAATATAAGCCAAACTTTGCCATCAGCCACTTTATTGCTGGCATGATAGTGACATGAATGGAGAGTCCATAGTGGAATAGATGGAGGCTACATGTGAGCCCATCATCATGGGCTTCTACTTATTAAGGGTTATTTAGTTACGGTTGCTCCCAAACATTCAGCCAATCAGCAACAAAGATAAAAAATGTGTTCCCAATATGTCACAATTTCTCAATTACACCAATTGGTATTTTAGTGTCAAGTGGAGAAAATTTCACCTCTTCCATTATGGAATATGTATGATATTTACATGATCCACTTTTTGTTTCTCTTTGTATTCCCTTGCCCATTGTGATAGAAAGTTAAAAAGTGCAGTTACTCTGTCATACCACTAAGCTACTGAGACCAGCAAAGGTGGTGAAAGAAGATAGAAGAAATTTAGAATGGTGATTACAGGAAGAAGATAATAAGTATCTGGCTTCAAGGGGACTACCACAGCAGAGGTTATCAGTTTGTCCTACTAATTTTTCTCTTCAAAGTATTTTTCTCAAAAAGAGAGATCATCTAGAATCCTGGAGAAGTTGCTTCCAGGAAGTATATCAAGAAATGGATCGAGGGCTGACCGAGTGGCGTGTTGGTTAAGAGCTGGCTTGGGACTCCAGCTCTGAGCAGCAAGGCCCAGTTCGGATCCCACATATGAGGGCCAGTGACACTGCCCTCTACAGCTAAGATGGTGAACAACAGCTCAACCTGGAGCTGGGCTGCTGTGAGTTGCTGGTGACGGTGTAGCTGCAGGCCCTGCTGCAGTGTGCTGCCATATGCTACAGTGAGTAGCCAGCAGCCTGCGTGAGCTGCCAAGAGCTGCCGTGAGTGGCCATCCAGAGGTCAGCGACCGATCTGCCTCACTGGGGAAGAGTGCAATGATGATACCAACATGGACCAGTGAAGCAACGTCCTCCACAACTAGATTGAAGAACAAAAGGGCAGCAACTTCTCTGTTCCCCTTCCCCAATTCCCCAATGCTGTTCCCCTCCCCCAATTTCCCAATAAAATCTTTTAAAAAATAAAAAGAAATGGATCCAGTGGTACAAGGCATGGACTACGGTGGACTCAAACATGCATCATCATTCAGATTCCCCTTCAGGGAGGTATTTGTTGCCTCAGCTACTGGGAACACTGTTAGCCAACAAACTCTGTCAGATCTTCCCAGGTTTGCCTCATCTGCAGAGAGATGCATCATCCAAGGATTTGCTCTTCACAGGGTGACTCTTATTCCAACGACTGTTTACAGTAGGATTATAAAGACTCAGCAACTTGGCCCATTGTGGGGTATTCTAATGGACTATTTAAGCTCCAGAGCTCTTTGTGTGTTTTTCCAGGGTGTTTTGGGGACTGAATTGTTATGTGACTTCTCATCTTTCTCAATTCTGCTTCCTTGTTTTTTGTGGCAAGCTGTGATAAATACTCTACACACCAAATTTTATCTCAGCTTCTGCTTCCAGAGAACACAATCTATGGCATCCAAATAAAATAAACTGTTGTAGAGTATTGTTCACATGATACAATGTTTAGTGATCTTTATGTAAAGGATTACTCAAAAGAATTCCATTGGCTGGCAGTTTTTTTTTTTAAAACACTTTAAAAAAAAGATTTTATTAGGGAATTGGGGGAAGGGGAACAATGTTGGGGAATTGGGGAAAGGGAATAGACAAGTTGCTGTCTCCTTATTCTTTAGTCTAGTTGCGGAGAACGTCGTCTCACTGGTCCATGTTGGTATTGTCATTGCTCTCCTCCTGGATGAGTCAGATCAGCCTCAGGCCTCTGGATGGTCACTCATGGCAGCTATTGGCAGCTCACGCTGGATGCTGGCTACTGTAGCCTATGGCAGCTCACTGCAGCAGGGGCTGCAGCCTAAACTGTCATGGGGCTCACAGCCCAGCTCCAGGTGGAGCCGTTGTTAGCTGTAGAGGTCAGCGTCCCTGGCCCTCATATGTGGGATCCAAACTGGGGCCACTGGTGGCCCAAGCCAGCTCTTAACCAATGCGGCCACTCGGCCGGCCCCCATTGGCTGGCATTTTGAGGTGTTCCAAAAATGGTATATTTAACAGGAGTAAACATTCTAATTATTTCAGTGCATACTTTTTAATCAATTGCAAGAAATTGGAGCAATATCAGTATTTACCTTTTCCCTAAATCTTACAAATGTATTACATATGTAACACTCACCATCAATATTTACACTCATGAGATTGTTAACAACAATGCCAAAAAAATAAAGCGTTACTCTCACTATTTTAAGGTGAAGGAAGACTAGGGGACAGCTCAATGATCAATTTATTTGTCAAAATATTCTTGACACCCCTCAATAAGTCAGACTTGCTCTTGACGTTCTGTTCTGTACTCTCAAAGTATATTCTGTGCTCAAAGTATAGTGTATATGTGTGTACACACATATATATTCACTTTATTGGATTACTTGTGTTCCTAATATTGATTTGTAATGGTTCTTTATATATTCTGAATACAAGTCCCTTATTTAACGTTTGAATTGCAAATGTTTCCTGCTAGTCTCTGTGTTGCCTTGTTATCGTCTTTTTTTTTTTTTTTTTTTTTTTTTAGCTGAGCCATCCTGCCACCTGTTGGCAGCTCAACGGCAACTCAGCTCGGGCTGGCCTCGAACAGCTGTTGCTCAGAGCTCAGCTCGCACTCTTGAGCAAGCTCTTAACCAACTGAGCCACTCGGCCGGCCCTCCTTTTTATTTTCTTGATGGTGCCATTTGAGGAGCAAAAGGGGTTTTTTGTTGTTGTTGTTTTTTGAGGGCAGTGGGACCAAAACCAGGGCCGCTGGCTTCCCAAGCCAGCGCTTAACCTCTGTGCCACTTGGTCAGCCAGAGGAGCAAAAGCTTTTAATTTTAATTAAGTCCGATTACCAATGTATTTCTTTATTGCTTGTGCTTTGGTATCACATCTAAGAAATTATTATTTAACCCCAAATCATGAAGGTTTACTCCTATTTCCGTTTATAAGAGTTTTATAATTTCAGCTTTTACATTTAAATCACTCATCCATTTTGAGTTTACTTTTGTGAGGTAGTGTCCCAACTTCATTCTTTTGCAAGTGGATATTCAGTTATTCTACCACATTTGTCAAAAACTCTATTCTTTTCCCATTGAATTTTCTTGGCATCCATGTTGAAAATCAATTGACCATAAATGGCAACATTTATTTCTATGTTCTTAATTATATTTCATTGACCTCCATATGCCAGTTTCACTCAGTCTTAATTACTGTCACTTGATGGTAAGTTTTGAAATGGAGAAGAGTGAGTCTTCTGAAAGTTTTCAAATCTATATATATTTGGCTACTCTGAGTTGCTGGCATTTCCACATGAATTTTAGGATCAGCTTGTCAATTTCTGTGAAAAAAAGGCTGAACAAGATTTGGGTAGGGATTGTATTGAATCTATAAATCAATTTGGGGAGTATTATATTCAAAAAATAACTCTTCCAATCCATAAACATATAATGTATTTTCCATTTGTTTATGTCATTTAATTTTAATAAATGTTGTTTTGTACATTTCAGTATATGATTCTTACACATCTTGTATTAAGCTTATTCCTAAATATTTGTTATTTTGGATGCTATTGTTAATGGAACTGTTTTCATAATTTCATTTTCATAGTGTTTGTTGCTAGTGTATAGAAATACAGTTGCTATTTGTATATTCATAATATGTTCTGCAACCTTGCTGAACTACTTTACTAGTTTTATTAGATTTTTTGTGTGTATGTGCATCTCTCAGGATTTTCTATATACAAGATAATGTTTTTTTTGTGAATACAGTTTTACTTCTTTTCCAATACAGATGTCTTATATTTTATTTTCTTATCTAATATCCCAGGCTAGAACCTCCAGTGCAATGATGAATTGAATTGGTGAGAGTGGACAATCTTGGTGTTCCCCCTTATCTTTTGGGGAAAATTTTCAGTTGTTCACCATTAGGTATGCTGTTAGTTGTAAGATGTTTGAAGATGCCTTTTATTAGATTGAGAAAGTTCTCTTCAATTCCTAGTTTGTTAAGTTTTTAAATTAATGGGTGTTATATTTTTAGTCAAATGACTTTTCTGTATCTATTGAAATGATAATTTTTTTTACTTTTATTCTCTTCATATAGTATATCATATATTAAACAAATTAAAGTCTGTCTGAAGTCTCATAGATAGTGTCAGAGCCTTGACTACAACTTATATATTCTATATTAGAATATAATGCTTTTTGCAGCCTTATATAAAGTGAGTTCTCAATAGTACTAATAATCCTAAAAATAACAATTAATTTCCCTGTGTACTTATTATGTATTAGGAATTTTGCATATATTAACTCATGCTGTTCAACCCACTTAGGTATATATTACCATTATCCAGTTTACAGGTGGTAAAATTTATACAAAAATGATTAAGATCCTTGCTCAATCTAGCATTGCTAGTAATATTGGAGCAAGAATTCAAAACTGGGCAATGTAATTTCTGACTATATGCTTTTAACCACTATGCTTTGCTGAAAATATTATGCCAAAAGTTCCATGAGGTACTCAGTACAAATATTTTTCATTTTCATTAAGTATAGAAAAAGAGGTACATAGCATATTTCTTCTTTTGAAGAAAGAACAATTAATTTTAATGTATTTTTACAAATCTGAGTTTTTCAATAATGAAATCTAATGAACTTTATAGATACTTCTCTAAATGTCTATGATCATAAAAAACGTATTTGCATTATCTATATTTGCATCCTGGGAAACACTGTGCTACACCATACTACTTGATAGGTGATTTATTTTCTAGGAACAACTGGCAATAGGCCAATAGAAAATGAAGCTATGCTATAGCTACCTGTAACAAATGAAGAGATCCTTAACCAATTTCAAGTTAAAATCTCATGTCATGACTATGAGGACAGGAGTTAGCTGTGTGAAATAGGTAAATGTGTTCTGCTTATTGGTTATTGTGAGTATAATGAGGCCAATCCGAAAACTTTGGAGTGAAAATGAACAATCTAAGAACTCTGGGTTTTTTCAAGCTACTTCACCTTTTTTCTGAGGCAAGCAAATACAGTGCAAGATATGATTATTTGTAATTAAATTGTTTTTAAAAGTTTGTTGCATATTTAGAAAGCCCTTTATTATATCCTAAAAATAATTCCCTGCCTCCATCCCCTACCAAAGTGTATACCTTCCCAGAATAATTGAATCAGTTTTAATTATAAAATTGTAGAAAAATAACAAGTTTCCAATTTATGGTAGACACCAAAAACCTGTCTTCTGTATCCTACCATGATTTTATTAAGTAGTATAAATCAGTTAAAATTATTATATGTTTCCCCTGCAGAAAGCTTGCATAAAAACTTATAAATTTAGATAAATATGCATACATGTAAGTCATGAGGTGCTTAGTAGCTCTTATGCCAGTTAGTGGCTTTGTTAGGCATTAGCTTTTTGGTTCTAACATTTGGGAAGCTGAGTGGAATCTTACTACCTGTTAATTAGAAACATAATCTGGATATTAAAAAGCAATATTTGCTGGTTTCCATTAGCATTTTCATAGGCAAAAATGCAAATTGCTATATAAAAATGTTCTTTGTTGTGTTTTCCAAAAATCTTCAGGATATATAGATTGCAGGAAATTAGAATATTTATTCTGAAAATTGAATGTAGAATTTTATGACAGCTCCCTGGTGTTTGCATCCTTAGGTGTAATTTGTATTTCTGGGGAAGAAGGAAGTTAGGTTGATTAAGAATTTGATTACCTCTCATTTCTAATGCAAAGGTTTCCTGCTTAGTATATCTTTCATATCCTCAAGGAAATCAAATTGATACTATATTGAAAGTGAGAGAAATTTCTTTCCTACAGGTGTAACAGTGTCCTTTTTCATACTTCTATAGATCACCTTCTATAAAAATAATTAAAAGCAATACATTGAGGCTGACTTCTCTCTTCTCTCATTGGGAGGGTACTCCTGTCAGCAGCACAGATGTGACTGAGTCTTTCTTCTGGGAGCCAATTTTGTATACCTTTAAGATGGTTCCTGAATCAGGGGAAATTCAAAGGTGTGTGAACTTGAATAGGAAAAAATTGTATTTTTTTCACTAACCTGAACTTTAGCATTTCCCTCAGTTATGGATGTAAGCAACAAGCCAGAACAGAAGTGGTAGTCCTATGATTTTTATCACTAATAAAAATCATAAATATTTTTATATCACATTATTGTTGTTATATGAAATATCATGAAATCATTTATACTCATAACTCCAAATTTATGTTAGTTATTTGACTGTTATTGAATAAGTTAACACAAAAGGATATATATTCTTAAATCACAGTTGTATCACAAATTAACAACTATATTTGAATATAATTGGTTTCCTTTGTAATACTGTTTATTTTAATTATGCATTTTAAAGCATCACTCTGATAAGAATTCCACAGGCTTTACCTGAGTGCCAAAGGGGTCCTTGTTACAAAAGGTTTTAAATAATCCCTACTTAAGGAAATAGACTTGTTGCCAAAAGAGGAAAGGCTTGAATTATCCTGCGATCTACAATCTTCCTAAAAGTGCCCAGGAACCATTTAAAATGTAAAGCAAACTCTGAGGCACACTATTCATATAAGGTCAGCCTTATTATCTGATCCAAAAATGATGCAAAGAATACGAAAAGCCCCCATAATCTGAGGGGCTTATTTTACCTAATTCCAAAGGGCCTGCAAGTCCCAACATTAACTTTCAAGCTTCAAGACCTGTCTATTTTAACTGAGAAAAAGCATTATGAAGTTAGGTATATTAACAACTGTCCCAAAAAGGAGACAGTGTCTGGCTTTCCCTGACCGTGTCACCTTGAAGAAATAACTTATTTTTCTTCCTTTTTTTAAAATCCTCAACCTTTTCATTAATAAACAGAGTATATAATACTTCTATAGTGCACTTTAGAGAATTGTTTGTAAGGACAAAATGAACTTCAACTAAGAACAAGTAGGAATGTCTTGGAAGGAGACCATGTGATAATCAATATGAGTAGGAGAAGAAAGGGAAAGATTAGCAGAAGCTGGACTTGGTATGAATAGCCTGCAAATAGAAAGAAATAATGTATAATAATATCATGACTTGGATGCAAATTATAAAGGACATGGGGGCAAAGGGAGGAAGTGAATAAAAAGCAGTAATTGTTGCCCCACAGGAGCTTCAAAATGCAGAATACAATAAATGGTAGAGTGGAGGCTGAATGCTGAAGAACTAAGATGTTTGCTATAAAGATATTTGTCAAAAAGCTTATAATGACAGACTATTGTTATATTTCATTTAATAAAATCAAGAAGCTAAACAATAAATCAAAGATATAACAGAGGACTGGCACATGTTCTTTATGATATCAAACTATGTATCTTACTCTTCCTACAACATAGCCATCGTCCTTCCTTTCTTCCTTCCTTCCTTGCTTCCTTCCTTCCCCCAAAAAACAAATTAATTCATTTCATCAAACAAAAATATTATTCAATAAACACCTATAATGTTTTTTTTCTCTAATGGATCTCACGTTTAGGTGGGAATAAATAAAAATAAAATCATGAATAATATAATTTTATATTGGGAGGTAAGTGGAGGATTTTAGCTAAGGTATCTTCTAGTATATAATATTTTTTTTTAGTTTTTAAGATTTTTATTAAAATATAGGTAACATACAATATAATATCAGTTGCAGGTGTACACAATAGTTATTCAACATTTATATACCAAAGAAGTGATCACCAAGGTAAGTCCAGCAACCATCTGACACTGTACTGTTATCACAATATTATTGATTATATTCCCTATGCTATACATGACATCCCCATGACTTATTTGTTTTATACCTGGAAATTTGAACCTCTTATTCCCCTTCACTTTCCTCCCTTTTTAAATTACAGTTGACATTTAATATTATTTTATATTAATTTCAGATGTGTAGCATAGTAGTTAGACATTTACATGTATATACTTTAAGAAGTGATTGCCCTCACTAGTCTAGTGCCCCCCTGGCATAATATTGACTCTATTCCCTATGCTTTACTTTAAATTCCCATGGTTATTTTGTAACTACCAATTGGTACTTCTTCTTTTTTTCTCTTTTTGTTTATTATTATTAGTTACAGATGTACAAAACAATGCAATAGTTATCCTTTTCACCCCTTACAAAGTGACTCCCTCCTGCCCCATATCATACATATCTATTACAATTCCATTGACTCCATTCCCACACCATACTCCACATTGATACTTCTTTTTTTTTTTTTTTTTGAGGGCAGTGTCACTGGCTCTCATATGTGGGACCCGAACCGGGGCTGATGGCTTAACAAGCCAGTGCTTAACCACCACGCCACTTGGCTGGCCCCACATTGATACTTCTTAATCCCATCACTTTTTTGATGTACCCTCCTTTCCACTGTCCTATCTGGAAACCATCAAAATGTTCTCTGTATCTATGAGTTTGTTTCTGTCTTATTTGTTCTTTCCATTCTGCATATAAACAAATCCACATTGCATTTGTCTTTCTTTTTCTTAATATTCCATTCAACACAGTACCTTCCAGGTACATCCATGCTGCCCCAGATAGTAAAAACTCATTCTCTTCCATGGTCAAGCAATATTCCATTGCATATATGTACCACCTCCATCAACAGACACCTAGGCTGTATTCACATCTTGGCCATTGTAAACAATGCTGCAATGAACGTATGGATGTACCCATCCCTCCAAGTACCATTTTGGGGTTTCTTTGGATAAATACCCAGAAGTGGGACCCTTTTTTGTATATTGTTATAGCCTTTATTTTAAAGCCTATTTTCTCTATAAGTATTGCTACCCCAGCTTTTTTGTTTGTTTGTTTCCATTTTCATGAAATAACATTTTCCATCCCTGTACTTTCTTTTTTTTAAATTAATTAATTTATTTTTAATTTGTTTCAGGTGTACAACACAGTGCAATAGTTATACATTTTACCCCTCAAAGTGACAAGCCCCCACCCCCAATTCGCCACCCCATCCCTTTACTTTCAGTCTGTGTGTGTCTTTAGATCTGAAGTTTCTTGTAGGCAGCATATGTAAGGGATTTTTTCTTATCCATTCAGCTACCCTATGTCTTGTGATTGAAGCACTTAATCCATTTACATTGAAATTAATTGCTGATAGATATGTAATTTATTATTATTATTATTAATTATTATTTTCCTTGTAATACTGGTTTGCTGGTGATGCACTCCTTCAGCTTTCTTTTGCCTGGGAAGCTCTTTTTCTGTCCTTCAATTCTCAATCATAGCTTTGCTGGATAGAGTAATCTTGGTTTAAGTCCTTGTTTTTCATCACTTTGATACTTTGTGCCAGTTTCTTCTGGCCTGCAAATTTTCTGTTGAGAAGTAAGCTGACAGTCTTATGGGAGCTCCCTTGTAAATAACTCATTATTTTTCTCTTGCTCCTTTTAAGATTCTCTCTTTGTCTTTAACCTTTGCCATATTTTTCGTTTGTTTTTTTCTTTTTGAGGGCAGTGTCACTGGCCCTCGTATGTGGGGCAGAACCAGGGCCGCTGGCTTCCGAAGCCAGGGCTTAACCACCGCACCACTCGGCCGGCCCTAACCTTTGCCATTTTAATTATAATGTGTCTTGGTGTGGACCTGTTTGGGTTCATTTTTTTGGCATTTTATACTCTTCCTGGACTTGTATGTCTATTTTCTTTGCCAGGTTAAGAAAGTTTTCAGTTAGGGCCGGCAGAGTGGTGCGGTGGTTAAGCGCTGGCTTAGGGAGCCAGCAGCCCTGGTTCGGTCCCACATATGAGGGCCAGTGACACTGCCCTCAAAAAAAAGAAAAGAAAAGAAAGTTTTCAGTTATTATTTCTTCAAATAGCTTCCAGTTTCTTGCTTTCTCTTTTCTCCTTCTGGTACCCCTATGATGCAAATATCATTGCAATTGATGTCCCAGAGGTCTCTTAAACTATCCTCATTATTAAAAATTCTTATTTATTTTTGCTGTTCATGGGCTCTTTAAAAGGTCATCTAGGTTTCCTGCAGCCTTCTGTCTCACCAGGATGGTCAGAATTGCTACTGTTTTTCACAGTCATAAGTGGTGGAAACTCCTCTTTCAGCACAATTACTCCAGGCTAGGGAGCTGGTATGGGGCTGGGGTTCCTTGCTCCTCTGGGAGACCTTCATGGCCAAGATATCCCTCTGGATTCTCAGCCGCCACATAGAGGTTTGGGGCCAGACTGTTCTGCATCTTTACCCTTCCTACCAGTCTTGACGTGGGTTCTTCTTTATATCCTTAGTTATAAAACTTCTGCTTAGTTAAACTTCAGATCATTCTCCAGATTGACTGTTCTATAATTTAGTTGCAATTTTAATGTGGTCTTGGGAGGAGGCAAGTACAGCATTTGTCTACTCTGCATTTTTGGATCTCATACAATATTTTAGTTGAATCTTGAGAAGAAGCAAACATTTATTTAGGGACTTTTATGTGCCTAAGTCTATGTTAGCCATAGATAATGCAGCTTACATTCAAAATGGAAGGCACAGTAAAAATGTTAAACAAATAAACAAGATTATAACAGATTTCATATGTGCTATGAATGAAAGAAACATATAACTAAAACAAAGAAAGGGATATTCAATGGTGGTTAATTTAGGTAACTAGGTGTGACAAAAAAAAAAGTGTTTCAGGCAGAGAGAACAGCAAGTATGAAAGGTCTGTGGCAGAAGAGAGCTTGGGATGGTATGAGATAGAGTCAGAGATGAAGATGGACAGTTTATGTAAAGCCTTAGAAAACTTTTTTTTTTACTTAAAATAAAAATTGACCTTTTT
Organism: Aselliscus stoliczkanus; assembly: GCA_033961575.1. NCBI lineage: Eukaryota > Metazoa > Chordata > Mammalia > Chiroptera > Hipposideridae > Aselliscus > Aselliscus stoliczkanus. Next base: position 69,272,480 of record CM066737.1, on the reverse strand, counting down.
ATTTTAAGAAAATAATAGATTTTTCACATTCAGTTTTCACCCACTTTCTTCAATGGTAACATCTTGCAAAACTATACTACAATATCATAACCAGGATAGTGACATCGATACAGTCAAGATATAGAATGTTTGCATCACCACAAGGATTCATCCTGTTGTTTTTTGTTTTTTGTTTTATTTTTCTATGGCTGCACCAACCTCCTTCTCCCCACGGCACCCATCCCTGACCCTTGGCAACCACTTATCTGTTATCTATTTCTATAAGTTCATCATTTCAAGAATGTCATATAAATGGAATCATACAGTATTTCATCTATTGAATCCAGATTTTTTCCATTCAGAATATTTGTTTAGAGGTTTGTCTAAATTGTCGTGTGTATCAAAAGTTCATTCATTCCTTTTTGTTTTTGAATAACACTCTATGGTATAAATGTACCAAAGTTTATCTGACCATTCACCCATTGAAGGCCACTTGGATGGTTTCCAGTATTTTGCCATTGTGAATAAAGCAGATATGAACATTTCTGCAGACAAATGAACATTTATCTACAGGTTTTTAAGTAAAAATAGGTATTTCTTTCTATGAATAAAAGCCCAAGAGTTCAATTGCTGAATCATGATAGTCCTATATTTAGTTTTACAAGAAACTGCCAATTTTTTCTTTCTTTTCTTTTCTTTTTCTTTTTGCATAAAGGCAGCAGTACTATTTCACATTCTAGCAATGCATGAGTGGTCCAGTTTCTCTGTATCCTCAACAGTATTTTGTGCTGCCTCTATTTTTTATCTGGCATCCTATCCTGGATAGATGTATATCTATCTGTATTCTGATTGATATCTCATTGTGGTTTCAATTTGTAATTCCCTAATGGTTAATAAAGTTGAACATCTTTTCATGTGCTTATGTGCTTATTTGTCATCTGTATATGCTCTTTAGTGGAATTTCTGTTCATAGAGTTTGCCCATTTATGATTTGATTGTTAGATTTTTAACTATTTGTTTTATAATTCTTTATGTATTCCAGATAAAAACGCTTCATCAGCTTTGTGGTTTAAAAATATTTTCTCTCAATCTGTAGCTTGTCTTTCCATCATCTTAACAGAGTGTATCTCTGAGCAAAATATTTTAATTTTGATGAGGTTTAAATTATAAATTTCCCTTTTATGTATTATGCCTTTGATGTCAAGTCTAAAAACCCTTTGCCTATGCCTAGGCTGACAATAGTCTCCTGTTTTTTATCTAAATATTTTATAATTTTATGTTTACATTTAAGTCCGTAATCCATTTGAGTTATTTTAACTCAGTACACACACAGACACACACACACACACACACACACACACACACACACACACACACACACATACACACAGTATGGGATATAGCTTGAGGTTTCTTTTCTTTGTTTTAGCCTGTGAGTGTCCAATTGATCAATACCATTTGTTGAAAAAGCTATCCTTTCCCAATTAAGTTGCTTTTACACCTTGTGAAAAATCATCTGGGCACATTGTGTCACTCTATCTGGGTTTTCTATTCTGTTCCATTGATCTATGTGTGTCTATCTCTGCCAGTGCCATAGAATCTTTTTTACTGTAGCTATTGAATAACTTAAATTTGGGTAGAATATTTTCTCTCATGTTATCAAAATTGTTTTGGCTTTTCCAGTTTGGAAGCCATTTTAAAGAGTATGAATGTTATTCTAAGAACATAAAAATAGCGAAGTGACTTTTTTTACACTATACATTTTTTGGTACTGTGTTGAAACTGAACTGTATGGGAAGGTATCATTTAGGCATCAGTTGTGAGTGTGATAACATAGATGGATAAAGATGGTAACAGTAATGATGGAACAAGCAGGGAAGATGTTAGATACATGTTGGAGATAGAACTGAGAAGATTTATTAATGGAATGGATGCTCTGCATAGAGGACAGAGGAAAAGAAAGGATCGATGATGACTCAAGGATTGCTTCATTTAGTAACTAAGTAGAGGTTGGTTGTATTTATTGAGACATTTTTTGCCTTTCTTTGTTGGAAGGAAATCAAGAGTTTCTTTTCACCTTGCTATTTCTGAGATGGCTATAAGTCATGCAATTAGACATCTCAAATAAGCCTACTGTTATGCAAGTCTGAGATCAGATAGCAGATTTTGAATAAAGAGGCCCACATTAGAATCATCACTTTATGGATATTTATAACTTTAACAATTAATGAGACCATTCAAGGAAAAAAAGGATAGAAAAAGAAAAGATGTCCTAGGACTAATAAAAAATAACCCACGGACATACTAATATAAGTCTGGATAGGAGAGAAGTCAGTTCAGCAGAATGAAAAGCAGATATTTATAATTTGGGAGGGATTAAAGGTATACAAAACATCAAGAAAGGAAAGTAGTATTTCAAGAAGGAAGGGGTCATCAACTATATCCACAGGAGCATTTTTAATAGAGAAAAATTGGAAGCAACTTAAATGACTATCAGCAGGAAAATGGACAGATAAATTGTGGTATAGTATTACAATGAATCCCTACACATTGTTTAAAATAGAACTCATACAGCTCAACAACAAGAAAACAAATAATCCAATTAAAAAATGGGCAGAGGAACTGGACACTTTTCCCAAGACATACAAACAGGAAACAGATACGTGAAAAAATGTTCAACTTCACTAGCTATTAGAGAAATGCAAATCAAAACCACAATGAAATATCACCTTGTACCAGTTAGAATGGCTATTATCATCAAGAAAAGTAATAACAAGTGTTAGAGAGATTGTATAGAAAAAGGAACCCTCACACACTGCTGGTGGGAATGTAAATTGTTACTTCTACTATGGAAAACAGTATGGAGGTTCCTCAAAAACTTAAGAATAGAATTACCATATGACGCAGCAATCCCTTTTCTGGATATCTACCCCCAAAATCTGAGAACATTTATCTGTAAAGATATATGTACCCCTACATTCATTGCAGCATTAGTCATAGTGGCCAAGACCTGGAAACAACCAAAGTGTCCTTTAATAGATGATTAGATAAAGAAAATATGGTACATATAAACAATGGAATATTACTTGGCCATAAGAAAGGATGAAATATTATCATTTGAAACAACATAGATAGATCTTGAGATTATCATGCTAAGCAAAATAAGTCAGAAAAAGTCAAGAGCCATATGATTTTCCTCATGTGGTCTATAAAGTGAAAGAAACAAATGAAGAAGACAACCAAGCAAAAACTCATAGACACAAATGACAGTTTAGTGGTTACCAGAGGGTAAGAAAGGAGGAGGGAAGTAGAAGATAGTTGCGGGGGTCAAATATATGGTGAAAAAAGGAGATTTGACTTTGAGTAGTGAACACACAATGCAACATATAGATGATGTATTATAGAATTGTACACTTGAATCGTATGAGTTGTGATAAAAAACTATGGTGAATCTTTTTTTATTTTATTTATTTACTTTTATTATTTATTTTTAATTAGTTTCAGGTGTACAACACAGTGCAATAGTTATACTTTTTACCCCTCAAAGTGACAACCCTCCTCCCCCCAGTTCGTCACCCCACTCCCCCTCATATCATACATATCTATTACTCTTCCTCTGACTCCCACAGTATAATCCACATCCCATGACTATCTATATATTCAATTACAGTTGGTATACAATATTAGACAACATCAGCTTCAGGTGGACAGTGCAGTGATCAAGCCTATACTCCATCCATGAAATGGTCTCCCTAACAAGACATGTGACCATCTGAAACCCCACAAAATATTTTTAAAAAATCTATGGTGAATCTTTAAATAAAAAAATTACTATAGTAAAAGACACATTGACATTAATCCCCCTCAAAATACTCTGCCTCACTTCAAACACACTTATCCCCTTACTTTCTGAAGCAGTTCTGGAAGTCTTGCTTTCTTTCTTGACACTTTCTGCCACTTTGTGAAGCAGTTCTGGAAGTCCTCTTTTGTGAACATCTCTAGTTGTGCTGTTATGGCTGCCTCAATTACCTGAATCAATTCAAAACATTTACTTTCATGGTCATTTTGACTTTGGGGAAGAGCCAGAAGTTGTATAGTACCAGATACAGTGAATAAGGTGGATGAGGACACACCATAATATTTTTATTTGACAGAAATTGCCATATACCAGAAGTGATGTATAACACAGAACCTTTCTGTTGTGATCACAAAATATGGTGAATGTTTCTGCCAAGTGCCATCCTACAGAAAGGCAGGGATTTTCAATACAAGAAGTGCAGTTTTGAACCTTACTTAGTAACAGTGTGTGACAAGTTTCAACTTGTTCAGTGCAGTCAGTTGGGTGTGAGCTATGGTTGACAAAAAGTGTGTTTTAAAGAAAGCTGTAATTCATCCTGCATTATGACAATGCTCCGTGTCACACATCGCTTTTGGTATATGGCAATCTGTCAAATAAAAACATGGTGTGTCCTCATCTACCTTATTCCCTGGGTCTACCACCGTGCAATTTCTGGCTGTACCCCAAAGTCAAAATGATTCTGCACATCAAGGCAGCCATGATGGCACAACTAAAGATACTCACGAAAGAGGACTTCCAGAACTGCTTCAGAAAGTGGTAAGAATGATGGCATAAGTATGTTCAAAGAGAGGGGAGGGTATTTTGATGGGTATTAATGATAAAATGTCTTTTACCATAATAATTTTTTTTATTTAAACAGTCACTGTACTGTTTGATCACACTTTGTGTATAGTTTTACTAATCAATGTCACCCCAATAAATTTAATAACATTTTTTTTAAAAGTAGTGGACTCACATAATTAAATCTCAGAAACAAAATATAGAGTATAAAAAGCAAGTTGTAGAAGTAAGTTATAGTATGTTGTCATTTGTTATCACATTTCAAGCATAGAAATCAATATTATATGTTTCTGGATACATATACATGTTTGATTAAAGAAGAAATATATAAATACTGAATTCAGTAGAGTAATTAACCTACAGAAGGAGAAAGGAAAGTGGATAAGAGAGAGGGTGGGCCGGCTGAGTGGCATGGTGGTTAAGTGCTAGCTTTGGAAGCCAGCAGGCCCGGTTTGGGTCCCACATATGAGGGCCAGGGCACTGCCCTCCAAAAAAAAAAAAAAAAAAAAAAAAAAAAGAGAGTTATTTGTTATTTTTTATTATTTGAAACAAATATGGAAAATATTAACATTTATTTTATAGAAGTGATAGATACATAGGTTTATATTATTCTCTCTAGTTTCCTGTATATTTAAAATATTTCAGGGCCAGCCGAATGGCTCAGTTGGTTAAGAGCTCGCTCAAGGGTGCGAGCTGAGCTCTGAGCAATGGCGGTTCGATGCCAGCCCGAGCTGAGTTGCCGTTGAGCTGCCAACAGGTGGCAGGATGGCTCAGCTAAAAATAAATAAATAAATAAATAAATAAATAAATAAATAAATAAAAAATAAAGAAAATATTTCATTATTTAAATAACTAAATAAAGAGTGTTGTGGTATCATTTTAGATAAATCATTGTGAACATCCTGCAATCAAAGTGCAGAATTCATGTATAAATGTAGAAACTGTCCTCAATTATTTATAATCATTTTCTTCTCTGTGTTTCAATATCATTTAAAATTTTTTTATTAAATGTATTGGGGTGACATTTGTTAATAACATTATATAAGTTTTAATTTCATTTTTTAGACACTTGTCTCTGTTGAGTTTTTCCAAAAATTTGATATGGATTTCACTAAAAACACCTTATTTACAGTGAAAATGATCTACAGTGGGAATGGAGGGTAGCCAATAATCTGGCAAGTTGGTTAAGTGGAGGTTAAGTTAAGTAAACTTCTACTGTAACACATGTTGAAGAAAGAACTGACATGATTTATTGATGGAATGGATGCTCAGGGGAAGGGACAGAGGAAAAGGAATGGGGTCAATGATGACAAAGATTTATTCCTTCAGTAACTAAGTGGGTGTTGGTAGTATTTACTGAGAAAATGGAGATTGAGAAAGACTTTTTGAAAGGAAACTTCTACTGTACTCCCTCAGTTTTAATAATTTTAACTGATTTTTTTCTTTTCCTGGATTTAAAATATTGACATATTGTGATAACTGTGTATTCCCTTTTCTAATCTTCACAAATTTTGTTCATTTTCTTTCCAGTGTTAACTGACTACAAATTCCAGAACGTTGTTTAGAAATAATGATGATAACAGAGACTTGTGACATGTTCTAGACCAGGGGTTGGCAAACTTTTGAAACAGAAGAGCCGCCAGGGGTCAGCAAACTGAGGCTTGTGAGCCACAGGTACTGAAGTAAAATTGAAAATGAAAATAAAACTGTCATAGTTTCATTTATAAAATTTTTAAAGGATATTATTCACATAATAGTGATTATGTAAAAATATATTTATGGCTCTCAAATAATTTTTAAATTGTTGTGAGGGACAGGATTGGCTCTTCCAGGGATCGGCAAACTTTTGAGATGGAATGTGGCTTGCCTGCCGCAGTTTGCCGATCCTTGTTCTAGACTGTAACGGGAAGATTAAAATAAATGTTACTTATCATATTGTGGCAGTACCCTACTTTCATGAAGCAAGAGTATTATTATGAGTATACTTTTATGAGTATACTATTGTGAGTATATATATATATATATAGTTTTTGTTTTCATTTTGAGGGCAGTGTCACTGGCCCTCATATGTGGGACCCGAACTGGGGCCTCCGGCTTCCCAAGCCAGCGCTTAACCACTGCGCCACTCGGCTGGCCCTATACATATATTTTTAATTTAGGCATGGTTATTTAGGAAAGAAAGAACTAGCAACATTTTTTTTTTTTAGTTGAGCCATCCTGGCAGCTCAACGGCAACTCAGCTTGGGCTGGCATCGAACCGCTATTGCTCAGAGCTCAACTCTCACTCTTGAGCAAGCTCTTAACCAACTGAGCCACTCGGCCGGCCCTAGCAACATTTTTATATGTCTATTTTACAGAGTCTAAAGAGGAGAAATACAAAGGATTACAATAGTCAGGATTTGAGAGAAAGCATACTCTGTGGTAAAAATAAATATAACTAGAATGTGAAACACATTACTCAAAAAGGGAACTAAAACTAATAAAGAGGAAAATACAAATTAAGATTGTATTAAAATTGTTCTATATATATATATATATAATAGCTAAGGTGTTAATCAACTGAAAGGTATTTAAAACATAATAAGATATACAGAGAATCAGTACCAAATGCTACAGTATCTAAAGCCATTTTTTGTTGTTAAATGGATGAAAGTTGAAGATTTGTTTTTAGAAATTTTTATTGGAGGAACAGTGTGTTTTTCCAGGACCCATCAGCTCTAAGTCAAGTAGTTGTCTTCAATCTAGCTGTGGAGGGTGCAGCTCCTTGGCCCATGTGGGAATCCAACCGGCAACCTTGGTGTTATGAGCCTGTGCTCTAACCAGCTAAGCTAACCGGCCGCCCTGTCTAAAGCCATTTCCCCCTCCCCCCCGGCTCTCAGTTCTGGAAAATGATTCTGAAGTCCAAATTTACCACTGTAGTTTTCAGCTGCAACAGCTCTTTCTTCCTGGCCTAATGATTCACAGGGTTTATATACACAGCAAACCTCTGTGATGCTAACGGTCTGTAAGCAAGCCATGGCCTTTTAAAAAGTAGTAACTATTAGATTGCCTTAAAAGTGCCCTACTTCATGGAAAGAGTCCTAATATACATGCTCTATAAATTATTTTAAATATTGTATTAAATAATTAAGCATGATTAAGCATAACATGAAACACAGAGATGATAATACTGAAGAGTTTAACTCTTGGATATAGTTACAAGGCAAGAGTGTTTTTGCTTCTGAAATGAATATTCCATTTAAGAGATATGAGCTGAGTGTTGAAGTTACTCATCACCTAAATGTTTTCAAGCAGCCTGCTGTACCCTCAGAAATATACCACACTAGGATTTAACTGATATAAATTTTACTGAAATCTAACTCATTGTCATCTATTTATGACAAAATAATTGTCCTATGCCAAAAGTCTTTTCCTGATTGGCGAGTATATTTTTAAATACCATGAATGTGCCTACAAGTTTTCAGTCCTATTTATCAGGGTTAAAATTCTCATTCTAGATCTTTGCTTTTTAAACATATACATCCCTGGTGGAAAGCAGAGCAATTCATCAAGATATAGTGGATTATTCCCTGAGAAATGCTCAACCTTATTTTGTACTAAATTTAAGCTGGCAAAATACAGTAAAAACAAAATAAAATCTTCTAATCTAAAATCTGCACACACACACACACACACACACACACACACACACACACACACACACCCATAGTATATATGCCCAAGAGGAAGTTGCCACATTAAGCTGTTTTAACGGCTAATGTGAGGAGTATCTCCGATTCAAAGAAATTGATGTCCTGTGTTATCTATTACTACATAATGATTTTGATTATTGCAGATAGTTCCTGGCAATCTAATCAACTTTAAAGAAATTTATAAAACCCTCTTTCTCATCAACTCTCATGCACAATCGGGACTTGCATTATCTGCAATCCCCTGCCAAGAGTGCAAACACCCCCAGAAGTTAACCTATTTTTTTCCTAAGTACCTAAACTTCAACAAGCTGTTTTAAAAAATATGTAAATGATCTATATATTTAGAAATTAGCATATAGTAGTGTATTCCCCCCTGCCATCTTTCCTTTGGAACTTTAACCAAAAGCATAATATCATTTCTAAGTTCTTACGGCTACACTTGAATTTTTAAACCAATTGTAAAAATAATCAAAACTAAGTCACTGTAACCCCAGTACTTATCTATCATCTGTTTTACCTATCTTCTAACAAACACGATCAACAAATTTTATAAAACTTAACATTCATGACACAAATATGTGAATACTAATACAACCCTGAGTGCTGAGCTTTCACAGAGGAATGAGCCCTAATCTTTGCCCTTAAGGTGCTCAGGGTCCAGTGAAGGAGAAAGACATACCAACAAACCATTATAGCATAAGATCACAAGTGCCATAACAGATATATATGAGGTCTGACAATTAAGTTTATGAACTTGTTGCAACGATGTTACTAACCTTTTTTTCATATCAGAAGGATTATTTATTATGATTTTGTACCAACTGGACAAATAGTTGACAAGTTTACTATTTGGAAAATGCTGCATGAAAAAGTTAGATGAAAAAGACCTGAACTTTTCACCAACAATTCATGGCTCTTGCATCATGACAATGCATCAGCTCACACGGCACAATCTGTGATGGAGTTTTTAGCCAGCAAACACATAACTGTTGGAACATCCTCCCTACTCACCTGATCTGGCTCCCAGTGACTTCTTTCTTTACCCAAAGATAAAGGAAATATTGAAAGGAAGACATTTTGATGATATTCAGGACATCAAGGGTAATACGATGACAGCTCTGATGGCCATTCCAGAAAAAGAGTTCCAAAATTGCTTTGAAGGGTGGACTATGCGCTGGCATGAGTACATAGCTTCCCAAGGGGAGTAGTTCAAGGGTAACAGTAGTGATATTCAGCAATGAGGCATGTAATACTTCTTCTAGGTTGAGTTCGTGAACTTAATTGTCTAACCTCATACACAAAGTAGTCTAGGAGCACTGAGAAGGGAGTGACTATGTGTACCTGAGAAAACTAGAAAGATTTTGTAAGGTCAGATGTTAAAAATACTTAGAAAGGATCACCTTGTAACAATGCTGTAGGACCATTTGTTAAGTAATCATGGTGATGGCTGAGGCACTGCTCGGGTCTGCGTTTAATCCCAGGGAGCTGCATTCTTTCATCCTGGCAAACAAATCAAGTTCTGAATGCAGCTGAACCTGGGAAAGAGTTTCAAGTGTGAGCCTCCTTTAGACAGATTTTGTTCAACTTATTCATCATTTAAGAATAATTTTATTTGAATGTCTTTACACATATTATATTCCCAACTTTACCACATATACTTCACCACTCCCACCTGTCTTGCACAGAGCCAGCTTCATTAATTGATTTTGCCTTCCTGGCCTCTGTTTGTTTCTACTGGCATAGTGTTTTATTAGTCCTTAACTAAGATTTTACAGGTAAGACCTTTCCTATAGAAAGCATTAACACCCTCGAGAAATAGAAGATTGATTGGTAAGAATGTAGGAAACCCAGTGGAGAAAGTAGGTCTTGATAATTCTATAAACAAGTTTTACTCCTAGAGGCATTTAAGATACAGCCGAGAAGTACAGAGAGTTGTTTGTTTGTTGGACAGAGATTTGATCAAATGGCTCTAAATGACTAGGACCCACAATAGGTGTTTTTATATTTTTTACTGGAGTTTTATATTTAAACTAAGTATTCCTGTGACTCAATGACTTAGTCACATCTATTAGGCTCCTGATAGTTGTATTTTATGTGGAGGTAGGTGGTCTGACACCAATTCCAAGTGTGGGTTTTCCAACACCACCATGCAACCCTGGGACATCGAGCTGGTGTTCTACAATTCAACTCAATTCTGATAACATCTACCAGGAAATAGCATCAGATCCCACAGGTTAAGGGCTCAATCCTGCAAGCTGGCCCTAGTGCAGATCCAATCACAAGGCCAGGTTGTTAACTGTGCTTCTGACTGACTGGTTATACATCAGAGGTCCCCAAGACTCCCACCTTATGCTTCATTTGCTAGAGCAGCTCGCAGAACTCAGAGAAACATTTTGCTTACTAGATTATTGGTTTATTATAAAAGGATATAACTTAGGAAAAGCTATAAGGAAGAGATACACAGGGTAAGGTATGGGGAAGCAATGCAGAGCTTTCATAGCCTCTCAGAAAGTGCCACTCTTCCCGAATTTCCACTTATTCACCAGCCCTGAAACTCCAAACCCCCTCCTTCTGGGTTTTTATGAAGTCTTCATTACATAGGCATAATTGATTAATACATTGGCCATTGGCTATTAATTCAACCTCCAGCTTTTACTCCTCCTCAGAAGTCAGGAGGGTGGGACTGAAAGTTTAAACCCTCTAACCACATGGTTGGTTCCCTTGGCAACCAGCCCCCCTCCTCAGATGCCCCAAAGTCACCCCATTAACCTTAAAAAACCTTAATAGCTAACTCTCATCTTTTAGGAAAGTCCAGAGTTTTAGGAGCTCTGTACCATAAACAGGAATGAAGACCAGATATATATTTCTTATTATAAAACATAATATTACATATAGCATAAATGCAGGCTGCCTTCCTAGTCTCCCTAAATCTTACCATGTAGGTAGATGTCCCATTTATGAGAATTATATCCACCTTTGGTAAAATTTATTAGTATAAGCTGTTTAAGGAACATATTCTTGAAAGGTGGCACTATCTTCAATTCTCATTAATTAGTATTGGCCCATAGTCACCCATATAAATGTTGTTTTGGAGATCATGAGTTTTTCAGTTACTGTTAATAACAAAGAAATTAGGTTTACTTTGACTCTAAATGTTGGACATAAAGAATATACTTAATAAACGTTCAGGTCTCACTCTGAATTCATAATGTCTTTTAAACTATTGATAGCACATAAGAAAACTTATAACTTGCATTTCTGCTTTGCCCTGGATTTTTGAAAAATGGGGAAAAGGAGTTACAGCATTACCTGTATTTTTTATATAGCTTTAGGCTGCCTTTAAATTGAACCTGCATACTTGTAATTTCCTGTGAACTAAGAAAATAATGATAATTTTCTATTATTGCCAGCTCATCAGCTCACCTGCCTTCTTCAGGGTGATAACAGAATAAATGAATCCAGAAATGTGTGCACTAGTTGATGCTTTTTATTAGTATTTTACTGATCATAGGTGACGAGGATTAACTTGTTATAGAAATAACGAATCTATTAATATGGGCTCATGAGCCCTAAGGGAAACTGTGTGTATGTATGATTTCGAATGTTATGGAAAAAACATGACTTCCTTACTTCCAGGAGAAACAAAACTTAAAATGTCCTTATGTTTAGGAACAATTGGATGCCATACCATTACTTGCTACTTTTACTATTGCTAAGATCACCAGGGCTTTCTAAACTCGACTATCTGGAAGTTAAGAGATACCTTGTTGAAATTTCTGCAAGGAATCCTGCCCTTAAAGGAACCAGCAGCAGTCAAATACCTGTCATGGTCCAAAGTAATATTTTCCCAACTGATAACTTAGAAAAACTGGCTAAAGAAGACCAAAAATTGTACTCAGTAAAGGAAAATCAAGATTGGAAATCCATATATTGTTTGTTTGATAAAAAGATAAAGCTTTGCTAAGGGAATTCATTACCACCAAGCCAGCTTTGCAGGAAATGTTAAAAGGGCTTCTGTAAGCAGAAGAGAAAAACAAACTAACCAAGGAAGACTGGGAAAACAAATAACAAAATGGCAATAACTATGCACCTATCAATAATCACATTAAATGTAAATGGATAAATTGCTCCAATAAAAAGACATAGGGTGGATGAATGGATAAGAAAGGAAGGCCCCTGCATATGCTGTATACAAGAGACACACCTCAGATCAAAAGACACATACAGGCTGAAAGTAAAGGGATGGAGTAAAATATTTCATGTAAATGGAATTGAGAAAAAAGCTGGAGTACCAATACTTATATGAGATAAAATGGACTTTAAATTGAAGAATATAATAAAGGACAAAGAAGGACACTTCATAATAATAAAGGGATTGATCAAACAAGAGGACATAACCCTAATAAACATCTATGCACTTAACATAGGAACTCCTAAATATATAACACAGATATTGTCAGACATAAAGATGGAGATCAACAGTAACACTATCATAGTAGGGGACTTCAACACCCCGCTGTCACCAAAGGACAGATCCTCCAGACAGAAAAATCAATGCAGAAAGAGCAACCTTAAATGACACATTAGACCAGCTGGATTTAACTGATATTTTCAGAGCATTTCACCCCAAAGCTACAGAATATACATTCTTCTCAAGTGCACATAGGACATTTTCCAAGATAGACCACATGTTAGGCCACAAAACAAGTCTCAACAAATTTAAGAAGATTGAAATCATATCAAGTGTCTTCTCTGACCACAATGCTATGAAATTAGAAATCAATTACAAGATGAAATCCGGAAAGCAGACAAATAAATGGAGGCTAGATAATATGCTACTAAATAGCGAGTGGGTCACAAATGAGATCAAGGAGGAAATCAAAAGATACCTCGAGACAAATGAAAATGAAAACACCACGACCCAAAATCTCTGGGATGCTGCGAAAGCAGTCTTAAGAGGCAAGTTGATAGCAGTGCAGGCCTACCCAAAGAAAGCAGAAAAATCTCAAATCAACAGGTTATCCTTATACCTCAGGGAACTAGAAAAGGAACAACAAAAGACACCCAAAGGGAGTACAAGGAAGGAGATATTAAAGACCAGAGAAGAAATAAACGATATAGAGAACAAAAAAACAATACGAAAGATCAATGAAACCAAGAGCTGGTTTTTTGAGAAGATAAACAAAATTGACAAACCTCTAGCCAGGCGCATCAAAACAAAAAAGAGAGAGGACTCAAATTAGTGAAATCAGGAATGAAAGAGGGGAAATGACTACAGACATCACAGAAATACAAAAAATTTATGAAATTACTATGAGCAACTATATACCAACAAATTTTACAATCTGGAAGAAATGGATAATTTTCTACAAGCATACAACCTTCCAAAGCTAACATGAGAAGAAATGGAAAATCTAAATAGAATGATTACTACCAAGGAAATTGAATCAGTAATCGACAAGCTCCTAACAAACAAAATCCCTGGACCTGACAGCTTCACAAGTGAATTTTATCAATTATTCAAAAAAGAACTATCACCTATTCTCAAATTATCCCAAAAATCCAGAAGTAAGGGAGGCTCCCAAATTTCTTTCTATGAAGCCACTTTCACTCTGATTCCAAAACCAGATAAAGACAGCACAAAAAATAAAAACTACAGGACAATATCACTGTTGAATATAAATGCAAAAATTCTCAATAAAATATCAGCAAACAGAATTCAGCAATATATTAAGATGATCATACATCATGATCAAGTGGGATTCGTGCTTAGTGCACAAGCCTGGTTCAATATCCATAAATCAATCAATGTGATACACCACATCAATAAAATGAAGAATAAAACCCAAATGGTCTTATCAATAGATGTAGAAAAAGCATTCGACAAAATCCAACAGCGATTTATGTTAAAAATCCTTAGCAAAGTCAGAATAGAGAGATCATATCTCAACATAATAAAGGCCATGTATGATAAACCTACATCTAACATCATACTCAATGGGGAAAAGCGAAAACCATTCCCCTTAAAATCAGAAGCAAGACAAGTCTCTCCACTTTCTTCACTTTTATTCAACATAGTTCTGGAAGTTCTAGATACAGCAATCAGACAAGAAAATGAAACAAAAGGCATTCAAATTGGCAAGGAAGAAGTAAAATTGTCATTATATGCAAATGACATGATACTATATATAGAGAACCCAAAGACTCCATCAAAAAACTATTGGAACTGATAGATGAATTCAGTAAGGCATCAGGATACAAAATCAATATTCAGAAATCAGTTGCCTTTTCATATACCAATAATAAACTAATGGAAGGAGAAATGAAGAAAACAGTACCAGTTACAATCACTTCAAGAACTACAAAATATCTAGGAATAAATTTAACCAAAGAAGTAAAAGATCTGTACTCAGAAAATTAAAAGACACTGAAAAAAGAAATAAAAGAAGATACAAATAAATGAAAACACCTACCATGCTCATGGATAGGAAGAATTAATATAGTTAAAATGTCCATATTGCCTAAAGCAATATGTAGATTCAATGCAATTCCTGTCAAACTACCAAGGACATTTTTGACAGAAATAGAAAATGTAATCCTAAAATTTATATGGAACCATAAAAGACCTCGAATAGCCTCGGCAATCCTGAGAAAGAAGAACAAAGTCGGGGGTATCACGCTACCAGACATCAAAACATACAAGGCTAGAGTAATCAAAACAGTGTGATACTGGCATAAAAACCGGCACATAGATCAGTGGAACAGAACAGAGAGCCCAGAAATAAATCCATGCATATACAGACAGTTAATCTATGACAATGGAAGCAAGAATTTACACTGGGGTAAAGATAGTCTATTTAATAAATGGTGCTGGGATAATTGGACTGATACATGCAAAAAAATGAAACTAGATGACCTCCTTACGCCATATACAAGAACAAATTCAAAATGTATTAAAGACTTAAATGTAAGATCTGAAACCATAAAACTCCTAGAAGAAAATATAGGGAGTAAATTTGCAGACATTACCCTGAGCAATATTATTACTGATACATCTCCGTGGGGAAAAAATGAACATATGGGATTATATCAAACTTAAAAAAGTTTTTTCACAACAAAGGAAACCATCAATAAAACAAAAAGGGGGCCGGCCGACTGGCGCAGTGGTTAAGTGCTGGCTTTGGAAGCCAGCGGCCCCGGTTCGGTCCCACATATGAGGGCCAGTGACACTGCCCTCAAAAAAAAAATAAAAATAAAAATAAAAAAATAAAATAAAACAAAAAGGAAGCCTACTGAATGGGAGAATATATTTGTCAATGATACATCTGATAAGGGGTTAATATCCAGAATTTATAAAACACTCATGAAACTCAACACCAAAAAACCAAACAATCCAATTAAAAAATGGGCAGAGGATATGAAGAGACATTTCTCTAAAGAGGACATACAGATGGCCAACAGGCATATGAAAAAATGTTCAACCTCACTAATCATTAGAGAAATGCAAATAAAAACCTCAATGAGATACCACCTCACTCCAGTCAGAATGGCTATCATCAATAAATCAAACAAGTGCTGACGGGGCTGTGGAGCAAAAGGAACCCTGCTGCACTGTTGGTGGGATTGCAGATTGGTGCAGCCACTATGGAAGTCAGTATGGAGGTATCTCAAAATACTGGAAATGGAACTACCTCTTGACCCAGAATTTCCACTCCTAGGTATTTATCCTGAAAAACCCTAGACACTAATTAGAAAAAATATATGCACCCCTATGTTCAGTGCAGCGCTATTTACAATAGCCAAGACTTGGAAACAGTCGAAGTGCCCAGCAGTAGACAACTGGATTAAGAAACTGTGATACTTTTACACAATGGAGTATTATGCAGCTATAAAGAAGAAAGAAATCGTACCATTTGCAACGATATGGATGGACTTAGAGAACATTATGTTAAGTGAATTAAGTCAGTCAGAGAAAGTCAAATACCATATGATCTCACTTATGTGTGATATCTATAAAACTGAATAAATGAGCAATGTAAACATAATAGTCTTAGAGACACAAAGAAAAAACTGATGAGGGCTAGATGAGATGGGGGTTGAGCATGAGGGAGAAGGGGAAGGGACCGAGGCGACAGAAACTGATAACTGCAATACTATCGCAGGGATAGAAGAGACAGTTTAAGGAATATAATCAATGATTTTGAAAATATTTTTTTAGGGGACCAGATGGACTCATGTCTTGTTAGGGAGACAACTTCATGGACGATGTAATGGCCTGACCACTGCACTGTACATCTGAAGCTGCCGCTGAATAATATTAGATGTTGACTATAATTTAACACATATGTAGTCGTGGGATGTGGAGTATAGTGTGGGGATGTAGTCAATGGAATTGTAATATATCTGTATGATATCGGGGGTGTCGGGCAGTGGAAGGGGAAGTCACTTTGTGAGGGGTCAAAATGATAACTATTGCATTGTTTTGTACATCTGTAACTAATAATAATAATAATAATAATAATAATAAATAGAGCTTTTGTTCAAGCCAAATAACAATACCAGACACTCGTAAATAATGCACATGTATTAAATCATTGGTCCACTGACAAAATGAGAACATATGTGTATGAATATTGGTGAGGAAATATTAATAAGCCTGTAAAAAGCACTACATCACTTGTCCAACTTGTCAAACATACAACCCTGCTAAGTCTGTTCCTGGGCATTTTAAATTGCCTAGTGGACCATTTGAGGTTGGGAAATGTATTTCATACAGATTTTCCTGTCTCATAGCTATACATATGTTTTAGTCATGGTCTGTATGTTTTCTCACCGAACTAAAGCTTTCTCTGATTGGCAGGCTACTGCCTCTTTTGTAGTTAAAGTCCTTTTGTAAAAGATTACCCCTACCTGGGGACCCCTGTCAAACTCTATAATGATCAGGGAAGCCTTTTCACTGGTCAGGTGCTTCAACAAATGTGTGCTGTTTGGCTGGTCTTGTAACACTTTCATCACATTTAACCCTCTCAATCCTTCGGTTTGGTGGAATGTACTAGTCACATTAAGATTCAATTGGTAAAATTGCAGAAACCCTCCAGATACTCTGGACAAAGCATTCCCTCTAAATCTCAGATCCAACCCTTTGGAGCTCATAAACTCTCACTCTTCGAGATAGTTATAGGATGTCCCATGAACTTGGTTCCTTCTTCTTTTGATCCACAGTTAATAATGGGAGACATACTTCAAGGTTGTAAATGCTGAATCACTTCTATTAAAAACAACCATATTTTGGTAGAGCAATATTTTTCACAGTGTAATTCAGGGAGACAAAAACCTCAAACAACACACTCTGCTACCTGGAGATAATGTCTATTGGAAAAGACAACTCTAGAAAGACTCTTTTAAACCTCATTTAAAGAGCCTTTACCTGGTGCTGCTAACCAATCCTTTTGCCACTAAACTCCAGGGAACAGACTTTTGGATTCACATGACATATTTGAAGAAAGCATCTAACCCTGACTGGAATTGCACACAATCTGGTGACTTGAAAGTAAAGATTTCTCAGAATTGAAGCATATGACATCTCACAAGACAACACTCCCAAGATATCCAAACTAGGCCCATATACCTTTTTCTCATTGTTATTTCTCCCCTCTCTTTCATGGAAGGACAGTCCCCTTGTGCACATTTTGCAATCCCTTGTGAAAGGGGGAACCATCTTTTGATTATGGTCTTTCGGAAACAGCTTATGATGATCCTGTGAAAAATTATTCTTTTTACTTGCTTTTTTCATGAAGAGTAAAATGTTTAAAATTCATAGAAGTATTTCTTTCATCTGACTTTTTTTTTTTCCTTTCTTTTGACTATTAATTGACTCTGGACTCTTACACAAAATTTCATAGTCTCTGAATTTGCAACCTACTGGCTGTACTATTGATAAGACATTTAGTTCCAGTTTCTTCTGAGATAACAATACTGTTTTAATGCTTTATATTTTATTCCTGCATTATGTCTTTCCAAATTGCTTGTGTAATTCTTTCTGTTCTAAATGTATCTTTACCATATTCATTATAATAAGAAACAGACTTTAAATGAGAAATGCCTGAGAGATCTTCCATATGCCCCTACTTGTTACTCAAACTGACCAAAATAGTTTTCCAAATCTATGCACTTTACCTCTACCATGGGATTTGCCATCCAGGAAGGTCCTTCTTGGCATCAAGGGACAAAAGGCCACTGAAAGTGAAAAATATATGACTCTTGATCAGCGATACTTTCACAAAAAGATTTGATCAAAAGGTGGAAATGTAAATAATCAGCAAAGAGATACCTCATTTAAAATGAAGTAGGGGAACCAGAAGGAGGATCTCACACACCCTACATGGATCGTTAAGCACAACAGGGAAAACTTTTGTAAAAGCCCTCCAACTTTTTCCGCCCTATAAAAGAGTTTCTTATCATTTGTTTTAATGGACTTGCATGCAGCCTACCATGGTTGAATATTTTGAATTGCAGTTCTTTGTTGTTCTCTAATAAACTCACTTTTCTGGAGAAATATCTGACTGACTTTTTATTTAAGGTGAACATCTTAAGTTTTTTGATACCAGCATGTTGCAGTACTCCCCCATGCTGTGCCTCCCATAAGTTATACAGAATTGATCTTCTGATATAGATTAGTGCCTCCTGAGGTACAGGAAATATCTCCAATTTGTCACGCCTTAAGTACACTTATGAGACAAATGATTTTGGTGTCTGTCTGTTTACATGAATGCTATATGTGGATTCGTTAGGGTGGTGAAGAAGAGGTATTCCTATGCTCTTAATTGCATACCATGTAGATACCTTCGTTTCTACCATCCAGTATTAACAGCCATTTTTTTTTCTTTAGTGCTTACTATCTTCTAGGCACTGTGATAAATACACATTTATCTCAAAATACTCTTATATCAAAACTTTTGAGGCAGGGCCTACTGTATGACAACTTCACAGGTGGGCAATCTGAGCTTCACAGAAGTCAAATAAGAGGAGGTATATCCAAGATGGAAGCTTAGGAAGACTCTGTACTCACCTCCTCATATGAGCACACCAAATATACACATAAATATGACCAATTTCTCATGAATAAAAAACAAGGGCTGATTGAACAGCTTCTGCACAACAAACAAGAGAGGGACCACGTGGAGAGTGGTGGAAGAGACAGAGACATGAAAACCATGGGAACCCTACCCCTATGGGGCAACCTGCAGTAGAGAGAAATATCATTGAGGGGCTATCCACAGACATGCCTATCCTGGGGCACAGTGATAAAACAGCAATTTAAAGAAAACCTAGACTATACATGAAAAAAAAAAAAAAACATTTATTAATCTCAAGGAACCTGACAAAAGGGTGGAGAACTGCAGGAACTTTCAAAAATTTGCAGGAACTCTCTGGGATAGAAAGTACCAATGAGAACCATGGTTTATGTTCCCCTTCCACCTAGATAGTGTGGGTGGAAGCTCAGGCCAAGAACTCTAGTGAGCCTATATGGCTGTCACAGCACTCATCAGGCCCCCTCCGTCTGCACCTGCTGTAGACCTGGTAAGCCAACCTGCCGAGAAGTTCCCAGAGACCGGCTTGCAAGGACACCCTGACATGTGCCTGTTCCAGACGTGGAAAGCTTGTCTGCAAGGGGGCCACTAGTGCTGCATGCTACTAAACAACCAATGGATCAAAGAAGAAATCAAAGAGAATATCAAAATTCTCTTGAGACAAATCAAAATGGAAGCACAAGTTTCCAAGCTCTATGGGATGTGGAAAAAGCAGTTCTAAGAGGGAAGTTTGTAGTGATACTACCCCACAAAATAAGAAAAATATCAAGGTCACATAGCTGGTGAGTGGTGAGCTGAGATGGAAGCCCATGTATGTCTGATGTCCAAGCCCATGCAATTAAACAATATACTAAATTGTGTCCATTGACTGGTAAAAATGAGGTACTTCACATTACTAGGAAGAGCTAACATTTACAGAGTACTTACGATGTTCTGGGCACTATACTGGATGTTTAACTTATATCATCTCATTTAATTCTGACCTGACAGTAGGTGAATGATGTTGCCACTATCTTAATTACCATTTTACAATTGAGAATACTGATATTCAGACAGGTTAAATATTTCAAAGTCTGGCAAATGTAGAGTTAAATTTACCACTGGCTTTGTCAATTCCAGAGGCCTAACATTTAGCAACTACATTATATATGTTTCTCCACCATACAATATAGCCCAGTATCCATAGATACAATGGTGAAATCATAAACAGAATTTTATTTTGGCCTACATGTGACTTACTTTGAAAAACATTTTGGCAGGTGACTCTCTTTATGTTTCTATGTCAAAATTGACATTGCATACCAATTTACTAATTTTTAGTAATTTTTCCTTTGGGGTAGTATATATCATTCATGCAAAAAAATGTTTCTCTCAAGTATTGATGATTGCTATGGAGAAAAAAAGCAGGGAAGATAAATGGTGTGCTGGGTGAAAAGTGTAGCGATCGTCATTTTTAGTACAAACATGAGGCAACGTGACAATTGAAGTTGGCACTTGAGAAAAGTCCTGAAGAACACAGGTGGTCAAGACATGGAGATATTTGTAGAAAGAGCATTCCATGCAGAGGAAACAGCAAGTGCAGAATTTCTGAGGAGAAGGATGTTTAGTCTGTTTGAACAAACACAAGTAGAACAAGGCCAATAAAGAAAAAGTGGAAGCAGTAATGTATGAGATCAGAGACATAATGAGAGTTAAATTGTGCAGGGTAATATAAACCACTGTAGGGATTTATACATTTATTCTGAGTAAAAAGGAGTGGTATTGCAGGATTTTGTGTAAAAGGTACATTTTCTGACTGAACTTTTAAAAGGATTAAAGGTTACTACATATTGAATAAATTGCTGAATGAAGGGATCCCAGTGAAAAGGCTATTGCAGGATTGGAGGAGAGATCTAATAATGGATAGGATGAAAGAGGTATGTAGGAGTAGTGGAGGTGGTGAGAACTAGTCGGAGCCTAGATTTACTTAGAACGTAGACCTGACTATTCGATGGCAGAAAGCTTATTTGATGAGAAAGTTTATTTATTCATCAGGATCAAGTGATTAATTTATATCACCATCCATAACACAATTTAAAATTAAAGGAAAGATTTTCTTCATTTTAAACAATTATAGATGAATGTCATTATCTTATTTCATTGGCATTTGAAATAAAACCTATTTAACGTCTCAATGTCCTTTTAGTAAGGTTAATATTTAGACTATAATGACATATATATTGACTTCAAATGTCAGTGCAATGTAACACAGAAATGAGATAATTCCTGTTCACTTCAGTGGCATTTAAAAACCTAATTCTTAAATTATACACAGATATCTCTTGTTACCATCTGTGTTTAATTTATACTCACATAATCTACTTCTCTTTGGAGAAAGATAAAAGCTTATAAAACATAAAGGTTTTAGTATTATAAAGTAGTTCTATGTAAAACATATCCAGGATTATGTGAATAATAAATTGGAAACAGTTACATTCTCCAAAATTTACAAGTTCAATGGCTTTATATTGTGATGAAAGTATCAATTATTGAGAAGAGGGCTTGATTTCGTTAGTCATGTGACTATAGCATAGTGACTAAAAAATGCAAGATGTTTAATAATGTTGCATGAATGACTTTGCTCTGCTTAATTCATTAACAACATTGTATTATTCTACTTCAATATTTTATTTTAAATTTTGTAGTATCTTGTTTCATAACATAAGCTGTTATATTTTCAAGAGTTTATAAATATTCTTTAAAAATTATTAACTGAGTTTTCTAGTCAAGATGGCTTGCATTTCTCAAAATTTGATACACTCCTTCTGGTGTATATTAGTTACCTATTGTGGCATAAAAATATTATCACAAACCTGACAGTTTAAAACACATTTTACATTTCAGAGTTTCTGTCTGTCAAGAGTCTGGACACTGCTTAGTCGAGTCCTCTGCAAGTCTGCAATTAAGGTGTCAGTCAGGGCTGGGCTCTCTCATTTAAGGCTCAACAGGAAAAGAATCCACTTCAAAAATCACATGGCCTTTGGCAGAATATGGTTCCTTACAGACTGTCAGACTAAGGGCTTTGGTTTCTTGCTAGTTGTTAGCCAGAGGCTGTCTTTGGTTCCTTACCAAAGTAACCCTCTCCATAGGGCAGCAAGAGAGAGAGTCTTTTAAAAAGACAGGTTGTACTCTTATGTAATGTTATCATGGATGCCATATCTCATTATCTTTGCTGTTCTATTGAACAGAAGCAACTCACAGTTTCTGGCAATGCTAAAGAGGAAGAGACTATACAGGATGTAAACAATAGAAGGTGAAGATCATTGGGCCCACATTAGACTATGTCTTCATGTGATAAAAACACATAACAATGGTAGAAAAATATAAACATAAAAATTAAAATATATATATAGTTGAATATCTTTAAAAATCTGTGGATATGATACAAAACTGAAATTCAAAATCAAAGCAAAACTTCCCAAAAAAATGAAGTATGGATCTCAAGTAAGCTGCAGTCTCAGGGGTAAACAGTTATATGCATTCTTAGAACAAGTGACTTGCTGGCTTCATAATTGAATCTGTTATATTCCAAATATCACTTCAAGAGGAGGACCCTAAAATTACTATGAGTCCAGTTTCTAGGAAGTTGCTCCACATCATTTTTCATAAGGCATTGAAAATTAAAGAAAAATTAAATATCATTACACATCTATTAGAATGGCTAAATCCAAATATTGACAATATTAAATGCTGGTGAGGTTATGCACCAACAGGAAGTCTCATTCACTGCTGGGGGAATGCAATATAGTGCAGCCACTTTTGAAGACAGTTTGGCAGTTTTCTTACACAGGTAAATAATCCAGCAAGCATGCTCCTAAGTATTTACCCTATTACTTGAAAACTTATGACCACACAAAAGTCTGCATATGAATGTTTATAGCAGCTTTATTTATAATCAACAATAACTGGAAGTGTTCAGGAAGTGTTCGGTGGGTGAATTGATAGACAGTTGTACATCCATACAATGGAATAGTATTCAGCAATACAAGGAAATGAATTATCAAGCCACAGAGAAAAAAAAAATGTATGTATCTTAAGTGCGTATATCTATGTGAATGAAGATGTTCTGTAAAGGCTATACACTGTATGATTTCCATTAGATAGCATTCTGGAAAAGGCAAAAATTATAGAGACAATGAGAAAACCAGTACTCAGCAGGTCTTAAGGGGAAAGGGGAGGGTTGAGTAGAAACATAGGGGATTTTTTAGGGCAGTAAAACTATTCTGTACTATATTATAAAATACTATGTGTTTGTCAAGACCCACGCAAATTTAGAGCACAAGTAGTGAAACTATGCATGTGAAATTAAAATAAAATCTTTTTGAAGGTCAGCAGAATCCTAGGATGAAATGAAGGATAAGACAAAAAATCTAACTATATTACAAATATATGACATGAGCTTTACTGAAAGGGGTAAGAGAAAAATTGTTGACCTAACTAACATAAGAAATAAGTGGAGTCTATAAAAATAATGTTGCAACAACTATGTATAGTGCTAGGTGTGTACTGGACTAATTAGGGAACCATTACATAAATTATATAACTGTCTAACAACTGTGCTGTACACTTGAAACTAATACAAAATGATATCAGAAGTCAATTGTGACTAAAAAATAATTAATTAAAAAAAGCTAGAGGCAAAAGAAACAAGATAAGCACTATATGATAGTTGATACAGTTGTTTTCCTTGAAGGTAGGGGCTAACAGTTCTGATACTACTCTATATGTTTAATGGAACTGAGCAATTAAGATAGTGGGAGCCAAGTTTCTAACTGTTGAAGTAGAAGGAAAATATAAGGAAGTGTAATAGTAACACTATATCTTCTATTTTGAAATTTAAACCTCTAGTATAATTCTATAGTTTAGCTTGGGACTTTTTGAAAGTTTTACTTTGCTTTCTATCCCTCACATCAAAACCTAATGACTCTGTTTACTATATATTTACTATACATGTCAGTTTCAATGGTTTTATTTACTTCAGACAATACGCATACCAGGCTCAATGACCTTGTGTTCTCAAGGAAACCCCCAGGACACTATGATTTGAAAAAAGTTTTTACATCTGCATAAGATCCACTCCTATCCCTGAAACAAATCAGCCTCTGGGAAGTGCTTTTCTCCAGGAATTGCCTGACCAACTACGCTTTTCCTCAGTTCTGCCTCTCCTTACCTGACTATAAAAACTTTTATAGGTTGGGCTGGGAGTGGGGAGATGGTGTTTGGACAGGAGTCTGCCATCCTCCCCAAATGCCATCATTTTGAATAAACCTACTTTTCTTCCCACCAATCTTGCCTCTTGAGTTTTGGCTTTCATGCCGTGAGCAGCCAGAACTTTTGCATGGTAACAGAAAAGGGGAAGCTAGAAATATTCGTGTAATAATGGGTTACAATGGGGACCATCAGTATGAGCTTATGTTTGGGTTAATATAGAAACAGACAGTTACATATATAAATATTTGTAAATATTTATGGATATGTATATGTACAGGTGTTAATGTATACGTATGCATTTCCTGACATATTGTAGTGCTATAAAGTAAGAGTTAAAACCAACAAACAAAAATCCCACAAAACCCTCACATTTTTAAAGATTTTTCAAAGGAATATGAGACCAATCTGAAATTGTTCCCAGTGGCCAAATCTGGAACAACTTGAGGAACAAAGTGAACATGTATTGAAGTATAGCCAACAGTATAAAATAAATATCCAAAAGTCCATACTAATATGAATAATGAGTAAATAAATAAATAAATAAATAAATAAATAAATAAAGGACAAATATTCATTGCAGAAGAATTTCAAATAATTTACATAGATACTTCTCTCTCAAGGAGATGGAAGATAAGTCCCCATTTGTTTAATGTTGACTACACACAATGACTTCCTTCTAAAGAGTATCGTATGGAAGGGGAAGAAAAGAGTAACTTTGCAGTGCAGAAACCTAACAAACATTACTTCAGCTAGGTGATCAAGGTAAACATTAACAGTGGTAAAATATGTTGATAATATGTTATTTTTATATAATGTGATGAGAATGACACTCTTTCTCTGTTGTTTTTCTCACCAGAACTTATAAAAGCAGTCTAGTCATGAGAAAAACATCAGGTAAATCCCAATTGAGGGACATTTTACAAAAACCTGACCAGTACTCCTCAAAACTGTTGAGATCATTAAGAGCAATCTGAGGAACTGCCACAAACAATGACATAAAATAGTATTCTGAATGGGATCCTGGCACTGATAAATGACATTAACAAAAAACTAAAGAAATCTGAGTAAAGTAACAACATAAGCTAATAATTATATATCAATACCATTCCAATAAATCCTATCAAATAGCATGCCTTAAGGATAAAACAGAGACGATAATAAAGAAATTACTGAAAAATAAAAAGCTATGAATTTTCCAGAATTGAGAAAAGACATGAGCATTTACTCAAAAAAAAAAAACCAAGATAAATGAAAGTGGAGGAAGAAAGAAAGAAAGAAAGAAAGAAAGAAAGAAAGAAAGAAAGAAAGAAAGAAAGAAAGAAAGAAAGAAAGAAAGAAAGAAAGAAAGAAAGAAAGAAAAAGAAAGAAAGAACAAGCAGGCAGGCAAAAGGGGCATCCTTGTCTTGTTCCTGATGTTAGCAAAAAAAAGCATTCAGCTTTTCACAGTTGAGTTAATGTTAGCTGTGGTGTTATTATATATGACCTTTATTACGTCGAGGCACAATTCCTATATACCCACTTTGTTGAGTTTTTGTTGTTGTTTTATCATAAATGGATGTAGAATTTTGTCAAATGCTTTTCTGCATCTGTTGAGATGATCATATGATTTTTATATTTAATTCTGCTAATTTGGTGTATCACATTGATTGAGTTGCAGATATTTAACCATCTGTACCTGCCTGGAATAAATCCCACTTGATCATGGTATATGATTCTTTTAATGAATTGTTGAATTCAATTTTCAAATATTATGTTAATGATTTTTGCATCTATTCTCATCTGTGATATTGCCCTATAGTTTTCTTTTCTTATGATGTCCTTTTCTGGTTTTGTATCAGGGAAATGCTTGCCTCATAAAATGAGTTAGGAAGAGTTTTCTCCTATTTTTTGGAAGACTATGAGAAGGTTGGGTATTCTCTTTTGAATGTTTTTTTTTTTAAATCTATTTATTTATATAATTTTTAAATTAGCTTCAGGTGTATAACAAAGTGCAATAGTTATACATTTTACCCCTCAAAGTCACAACACCTCACCCCCAATTCTCTCCCCACTCTCCTCCCCCCATATCATACTATCTACTACAATTCCTTTGACTCCCTTCCACCATATAATCCACATCCCGTGACTATCTATATATTCAATTACAGTTGGCATACAATATTGTACAACGTCAATTTCAGGTTTAGAGTGCAGTGATCAAGCCTCTACTCCATCCATGAAGTGGTCTCCCTAACAAAACATGTGACCATCTGACACCCCACAAAATTTTAACAACATTATATTCCCCGAACTGTCTTTCATATCCATGTGACAATACTGTAGTTACCTATTTATGCTGTCTAATCCTTTCCCCTACTCCCTCATCCACACCCTCCTCCCAATTAGCAACCCTGTTTTTCCTCTATATCTATGAGTCTGTTTCTGTTTCTTTTGCTCATTCATTCAGTTTTTCAAATTCCACGTATAAGTGAGATCATATGGTATTTGTCTTTCTCCGACTGACTTATTTCACTCAATATAATAGTCTCTAGGCCCATCCATATCGTTGCAAATGGTACGATTTCATTCTTCTTTATAGTGGAGTAATACTCCATTGTATAAATGTACCACAGTTTCTTAACCCAGTCATCTACCGATGGGCATTTTGGTTGTTTCCATGTCTTGGCTATTGTAAATAGTGCTGCAATAAACAAAGGGGTGCATATATTTTTTCGAATTAGCATCTAAGATTCCTCTGGGTAGATTCCCAAGAGTGGAATTGCTGGGTCATACGGCAGTTCCATTTCCAGTTTTGAGATACCTCCATACTGATTTCCATAATGGCTGCACCAATTTGCAGTCCCAACAGTGCAAAAGGGTTCCCTTTTCTCCACACCCTCGCCAACACTTGTTGTTTGTTGATTTGTTGATGATACACATTCTGATTGGAGTAAGGTGGTATCTCCTTGTGGTTTTTATTTGCATTTCTCTGATGATTAGTGAGGTTGAACATTTTTTCATATGCCTGTTGGCCATCTGTATGCCCTTTTTAGAGAAATGCCTCCTCATATCCTCTCCCCATTTTTTAATTGGGTTGTTTGTTTTTTTGGTGTTGAATTGCATGAGTGTTTTATAAATTTTGGATATCAACCCCTTATCAGATATATCGTTGGCAAATATCTTCTCCCATTCAGTAAGATGCCTTTTTGTTTTATTGATGATTTCCTTTGCTGTGAAAAAAATTTTAAGTTTGATGTAATCCCATATGTTCACTTTTTCTTTTATTTCCCTTGCCCGAGGGGATATATCAGTAAAAATATTACTCAGGGTAATGTCTGCAAACTTACTCCCTATATTTCCTTCTAGGAGTTTTATAGTTTCAGGTCTTACATTTAAGTCTTTAATCCATTTTGAGTTTGTTCTTGTATATAGTTTAAGTAGGTGGTCTATTTTCATTTTTTTGCATGTGTCAGTCCAATTTTCCCAGCACCATTTTTTAAATAGACTATGTTTACTCCAGTGTAAATTCTTGCTTCCATTGTCATAGATTAAATGACCGTATATAGATGGGTTTATTCCTGGGATCTCTATTCTATTTCATTGGTCTATGTGTCTGTTTTTATGCCAGTACCATACTGTTTTGATTACTGTAGCCTTGTAGTATGTTTTGTTGTCAGGTAGTGTGATGCCTCCCACTTTGTTCTTATTTCTCAACATTGCCATAGCTATTCGGGGTCTTTTGTGGCTCCATATAAATTTTAGGATTCTACGTTCTATTTCAGAGAAAAATGTCATTGGTAGTTTTATTGGAATTGCATTGAATCTATATTTTGCTTTAGGTAGCATTGACATTTTAACTGTATTAATCCTTCCTATCCATGAGCATGGTATATATTTCCATTTATTTGTATCTTCTTTGATTTCTCTCTTCAGTGTCTCATTATTTTCTGAGTGCAGGTCTTTTACTTTTTTAGTTAAATTGATTCCTAGATATTTTATTGTTTTTGAAGCAATTGTAAAAGGGATTGATTTCCTGATTACTTCTTCTGATAGTTTATTACTGGTGTATACAAATGCCACAGATTTCTGAATATTAATTTTGTATCCCGCTACCTTCCCAAATTTGTTGATCAGTTCCAGCAGTATTTTGGTGCAGTCTTTGGGATTCTCTATATATAGTATCATGTCATCTGCATATACTGACATTTTTACTTCCTCTTTTCCAATTTGGATGCCTTTTATTTCATTTTCTTGTCTGATTGCTGTGGCTAGAACTTCCTGAACGATGTTAAATAGAAGTGGTGAAAGCGAGCAGCCTTGTCTTGTTCCTGATCTTAAGGGGAAAGCTTTCATCCTTTCCCCATTGAGTACGATGTTTGCTGTGGGCTTATCATATATGGCCTTTATTATTTTGAGATATGATCCCACTATTCCCACTTTGTTAAGAGTCTTTATCATAAATGGCTGCTGGATTTTGTCAAATGCCTTTACTACATCTATTGATAAGATCATATGATTTTTATTTTTCATTTTGTTAATGTGATGTATTACGTTAATTGATTTGCGGATATTGAACCAGCCTTGCATACCAGGCATGAATCCCACTTGATCGTGGTGTATGATTTTTTTAATGAGATGCTGAATTCGGTTTGCTAGTATTTTGTTGATAATTTTTGCATCTATGTTCATTAGGGATATTGGCCTGTAGTTATCCTGTTTTGTAATAACTTTGTCTGACTTAGGAATCAGGGTGATAGTGGTTTCATAGAAAGAGTTTGGGAGCCTTCCCTCCTTTTGTACTATTTGAAATAGTTTGAGAAGAATAGGTACTAATTCTTTTTTGAATGTTTTGTAAGATTCACCTGTGTAGCTATCTGGTCCAGGGCTTTTGTTTGTTGGAAGATTGTTGATTACTGATTCAATTTCTTTGGCAGTAATCAGTCTGTTCAGAGTTTCTCTTTCTTTTTGGTTTGGACTTGGTAGATTGTATGCTTCTAGAAATTTATCCATTTCTTCCAAATTGTCGAATTTGTTAGCATATTGTTGCTCATAGTATTTTCTTTAAAATTTTCTGTATTTCTGTGGTTTCTGTTGTCACTTCTCCTCTTCATTTCTGATTTTGTTAATTTCGATCCTCTCTCTTTTTCTTGGTTAGTCGTGCTAAGGGTTTGTCGATTTTGTTTCTTTTCAAAAAACCAACTCTTGCTTTCATTGATCTTTTGTATATTTTTTTGTTCTCTATTTCATTTATTTCTGCTCTGGTCTTTATTATTTCCTTCCTTATGCTCCCTTTAGGCTTGTTTTGCTGGGTTTTTTTCGAGTTCCCTTAGGTATAAAGAGAGCCTGTTGATTTCAGATTTTTCTTCCTTCTTTAGGTAGGCCTGCACTGCTATGAACTTCCCTCTTAGGACTGCTTTCGCTGCATCCCAGAGATTTTGGGTCATGGTGTTTTCATTTTCGTTTGTCTCGAGGTATCTTTTGATTTCCCCTTGATCTCATTTTAGATCCACTCACTATTTAGTAGTATGTTATTTAGCCTCCATGTATTTGTAAGCTTTCCAGATTTCTTCTTATAATTTATTTCTAGTTTCATAGCATTGTGGTCAGAGGAGACACTTGATATGATTTCAATCTTCTTAAATTTGTTGAGACTTGTTTTGTGGCCTAACATTTGGTTTATTCTGGAGAATGTTCCATGTGCACTTGAGAAGAATGTATATTCTGTAGCTTTGGGGTAAAATGCTCTAAAAATATCAATTAAATCCAGCTGGTCTAAAGTGTCATTTAAGGCCACTATGTCCGTGTTGATTTTCTGTCTTGAGGATCTGTCCATTGGTGACAATGGGTATTGAAGTCCCCTACTATGATAGTGTTACTGTTGATCTCTGCCTTTATGTCTGTCAGAATTTGTTTTATATATTTAGGAGCTCCTATATTGGGTGCATAGATGTTTATGAGGGTTATGTCTTCTTGTTGAATTGATCCCTTTCTTATTATGTAGGGCCCCTCTTTGTCTTTTATTGTAGTCTTCATTTTAAAGTCTATTTTGTCCGAAATAAGTATTGCTACTCCAGCTTTCTTCTCATTTCAATTTGCATGAAATATCTTACTCCATCCCTTTACTTTCAGTCTGTGTGTGTCTTTTGATCTGAGATGAGTCTCTTGTAGACAGCATATGCATGGGTCCTGTTTTCTTATCCACTCAGCCACTCTCTGTCTTTTCATTGGAGCATTTAGCGCATTCACATTTAAAGTAATTACTGATAGGTGTATATTTATTGCCATTTTGTTATTTGTATTTCTTGTCTTCCTGGGTTAGCTTGTTTACCCCTTTCTTTTGTTTAAAAAAGCCCTTTTAACATTTCTTGCAATGCTGGCTTGGTGGTAATGAAATCCTTAAGCTTATTCTTTTCTGAGAAGCTCTTTATTTCTCCTTCAATTTTAAGTGATAGCCATGCTGGGTAGAGCAATCTTGGTTGTAGACCTTTATTTTGTGTCACTTTGAATATCTCCTGCCATTCCCTTCCGGACTGCAGAGTTTCTGAAGAAAAGTCAGCTGTTAGTCTTAAATGAGTTCCTTTGTGTGTAACCTGCTGTCTTTCTCTTGCTGCTTTTAGGAATCTGTCTCTGTCTTTAACCTATGCCATTTTAACTATGATTTGTCTTGCTGTGGGCCTGTTTGGATTCAGCCTGTTTGGAACTCTCTGTACATCCTGGGCTTGTATGTTGATTATTTCTTTAACTACATTCTCAATCCCTTGCTTCTTCTCTTCTCCTTCTGGTATTCCTATGACGAAAAAGTTGTTGTGATTCATGTTGTCCCAGAGGTCTCTTAAACTATTTTCATTCTTTTTTATTCTTTTTTCTTTTTGTTGTTCCAGCTGGGTGATTTCTGCTATTCTGTCTTCTAATTCGCTGATCTGTGCCTCTGCTTTATCTATTCTACTGGTGATTCCTTCGAGTGTTTTCTTCATTTCCGTTATTGTATTCTGTAGTTCTAACTGGTTGTTTTTTATGGTTTCCCTATCCTTCTTTATGTCCTTGCTAAGTTCCTTAAACATTCTTATCATCAGTGTTCTAAACCCTGTCTCTGAAAGTTTGGATACCTCTGTTTCATTTAGTTCCATTTCTAGAGTTTTCTTCTGATCTTGTACTTGGGACATGTTTCTTTGTTTTTTCATTCTGGCTGTCGTTCTGTGAATGCTTCGATGTATTAGATAGATCACCTAGAAAGAAGAGAAAAGAAAAAAAGAAAAAGAAAAAAAGAAAGAGGCGGGGATGCTCTCCGTCCTCTTTAATCTGCAGACCACTTGCTCAGGGTTGCAGTGAGCTTTCCAGAATTAGCTGCTGTGTGCTCTGGAACCGTGCTCACTACAAAAAAAAAAAATCTTCACAGTTTGTTGCAGGTTGTCTGCTACTGAGTCTCAGTGAGCTGCCTGATGGAGCTGGAGGGCACCCCCCAGGCGTTTCCCTGGCAACGCAACACAAGCAGGTCGGAGGGTGGGAATCCAAGGCCGAGTGCGCACGTACACACGCACGCATACATTCCTGCGCCAAGTTCATCAGACCAGTGGGATCCCGGATCTGACCCTCTGTGGGAGGGCCCAACCCTGAAAAAATGGCAGCCTCCTGTACACTGCTCGCGTGCAAGCTCTGCAACAGTGGAACAATAGTCCCAAAACCTCCAGCTTCCACACCAAATGTGCTCAGTTCAGTCCCTCCCCACAGGCTCCTGGGCCTGGCTCACACAGCTACTCCCTCCAACAGGAACCGGGTGAGTGCTTGCTGGTGAGCAAACCCATGCGCCAGCACCACTGGTTCTCCAGCTGCCCACAGCCTCACTGAGCCAAGCAAAGAGAGTCCTCACTAATTTCTACTGCCCACTATCATGGAACTCCTCTTCCTGGCAAAGCAACGCTGGGCTAATGAGCTCAGTGTGGGGCCGGAGGGTCTCTCCCGCAACCGGAGAAGCCTCCCCACACATCTGGGGCGTCCCTCACGGGGTTCGCCCTCTCTCGTCTGTGCCCCTCCTACCAGACTTGATGTGGCCTCCTCTTTAGGTCCTTCGTTTAGAGGTTCTGTTCATCTAATGTTCAGGGGACTTCCGAGGTTAAATGTTGCATAAAATAGTTGTAATTTTGATGTGATCGTGGAAGGCAGTTTGGAGCACGTCCATCTATTCCACCATCCTACCGGAACTCCCTCTTTTTTTTTTTTTTGAGGGCAGTCACTTGCCCTCATATGTGGGACCTGAACCGGGGCCGTTGGCATCCCAAGCCACTGCTTAACTACTGTGCCACTCCGCCAGCCCCAGAACTCCCTCTTTTGAATGTTTTGTAGAATTCATCAGTGAAACCACCTGATCCTGGACTTTTCTTTTTTGGAATGTTTTTGATTACAGATTCAATCTCCTTACTAAAAAATGATATGTTTAGATTTTCTATTTCTTTATAATTGCCTTGTAGGCTATATGATGCTAGAAATTTATCCATTCCTTTTAAGTTACCCAATTTGCATGTAATGGTACATAATGCATTTTTTTATCCATTTTATTTTTGTGGTATCAGTTGTAACATCTCATTTATTTCTGATTTTATTCATTAAAGTCCTCTTTTTTTTCTTGGTGAGTCTAGCTAAATGCTGTCAATTCTGCATATATATATATATATATATATATATATATATATATATATATATTTAAAGATTTTATTGGGGAATTGGGCAAGGGGAACAGCGTTGCGGAATTGGGGAAGCGGAACAGACAAGTTGCAGTCCTTTCTAGTTCTTCAGCCTAGTTGTGGAGGACGTTGCTTCACTGGCCCATGTTGGTATTATCATTGCGCTCTTCCTAGGTGAGGCAGATTGGTCGCCCGCCTCTAGACAGCTGCTCACGGTGGCTCTTGGCAGCTCATGCTGGCTGCCAGCTGCTCATGTTGTTTGCTGGCCACTCACTGCAGCCGATGGCAGCCCACTGAAGCAGAGGCTGCAGCCCACGCTGTTGCTGGCCATCCTAGCTATAGAGTCAACCAGGTAGAGCTGTTATTCACCACCTTAGCTATAGAGGGCAGTGTCACTGGCCCTCTTTTGTGGGATCCAAACCGGTGCTCTGCTGCTCAAAGCTGGCATCCCAAGCCAGCTCCTAACCAATGCGTGCCACTCAGCCAGCCCTTGTTTATATTTTTAAAGAACCAACTCAATTTTATTTATTTTCTCTATGGTCTTTCTATTCTTATTTCACTTATTTCTGCTCTAATCTTTGTTATTTTCTGTCTTCTGCTAATTTTGGTCTTTTTTTTTTTAATTACTTTCAGGTGTACAACACAGTGCAATAGTTATACATATTACCCCTCAAAGTGACAACCCCCCATCCCCAATTCGCCATCCCACTCCCCCCCGTATCATATATATCTATTACTCTTCCTCTGACTCTCTTCCACAGTCCGCATCCCGTGACTATCTATATATATTCAATTACATTAGGTATACCTCCTCCGCTTTAGTTATACAGTGCAGTGATCAAACCTCTACTCCATCCATGAAATGGTCTCTCTAACAAGACCTATGACCATCTGACATTCCACAGAATATTTACAACATTATTAATTATATTCCCCAAACTGTTTTTCATATCCCTGTGGCAATATTGTAGTTGCCTATTTTTGCAGTCTAATCCCTTCCCCTTCTCCCTCATCCCTATCCCCCTCCCAATTAGCAACCCTGATTTTTCCTCTATATCTATGAGACAGTTTCTGTTTACTTTGCTCATTCATACAGTTTTTCAGATTCCACATATGAGGGAGATCATATGGTATTTGTCCTTCTCTGACTGACTTATTTCACTTAACATAATAGTCTCTAGGTCCATCCATATCATTGCAAATGGTACGATTTCATTGTTTATAGCGGAGTAATACTCCAATGTATAAATATACCACAATTTCTTAATCCAGTCATCTACTGATGGGCATTTTGGTTGTTTCCAAGTCTTAGCTATTGTAAATTGTGCTGCTATGAACATAGGGGTGCATAACTTTTTTTGAATAAGTGTCTTGGTTTTTTCAGGATAAATAGATAGGAGTGGAATTGCTGGGTCAAACGGTAGCTCTATTTCGAGTTCTTTGAGATACCTCCATACTGACTTCCATAGTGGCTGCACCAATCTGCAATCCCACCAACAGTGCAGCAGGGTCCCCTTTTCCCCACAGCCCCGCCAGCACTTGTTGTTTGTTGATTTATTGATGAGAGCCATTCTGACTGGAGTGAGGTGGTATCTCATGGTGGTTTTTATTTGCATTTCCCTAATGATCAGTGAGGTTGAACTTTTTTTCATATGCCTGTTGGCCATCTGTATGTCCTCTTTAGAGAAATGTCTCTTCATATCTTCTGCCCATTTTTTAATTGGGTTGTTTGTTTTTTTGGTGTTGAGTTTCATGAGTGTTTTATAAATTTTGGATATTAACCCCTTATCAGATATATCATTGGCAAATATATTCTCCCATTCAGTAGGCTTCCTTTTTGTTTTATTGATGGCTTCCTTTGTTGTGAAAAAACTTTTAAGTCTGATATAATCCCATATGTTCATTTTTTCTTTTACTTCCCTTGCCCGTAGGGATGTATCAGTAAAAATATTGCTCCGGGTAATGTCTGCAAATGTACTCCCTACATTTTCTTTTAGGATTTTTATGGTTTCAGGTCTTACATTTAAGTCTTTAATCCATTTTGAATTTGTTCTTGTATAAGGCGTAAGGAGGTGGTCCAGTTTCATTTTTTTGCATGTGTCAGTCCAATTTTCCCAGCACCATTTATTGAATAGACTGTCTTTACTCCAGTGTAAATTCTTGCTTCCCTTGTCATAGATTAACTGTCCATAAATGCCTGGAATTATTTCTGGGCTCTCTGTTCTGTTCCACTGATCGATGTGCCTGTTTTTATGCCAATACTAAACTGTCTTTCACTTCTTTGGTTAAATTTATTCCTAGGTATTTTAAAATTCTTGACGCAATTGTAAATTGGACAGTTTTCGTAATTTCTCTTTCTGTTAGTTTATTATTGGTATATGCAAATGCCCCTGATTTCTGAACATTGATTTTATATCCTGCTACTTTACTGAATTCGTCTATCAGTTCCAATAGTTTTTTGATGGAGTCTTTGGGGTTCTCTATATACAGTATCATGTCATCTGCATATAATGACAATTTTACTTCTTCATTGCCAATTTGGATGCCTTTTATTTCTTTTTGTTGTCTGATTGCTGTGGCTAGAACTTCCAGCACTATGTTGAATAAAAGAGGAGAAAGTGGACAGCCTTGTCTTGTTCCTGATCTTAAGGGGAATGGTTTTAGCTTTTCCCCATTGAGTATATGTTAGCTGTAGGTTTATCATATATGGCTTTTATTATGTTGAGATATGATCCCTGTAATCCCACTTTACTAAGGGTATTTAACATAAATGGCTGTTGGATTTTCTCAAATACTTTTTCTGCATCTATAGAAATGACCATGTGATCTTTATCCTTCATTTTGTTGATGTGGTGTATCACATTGATTGATTTACGGATGTTGAACCAGCCTTGCGCACTAGGGATGAATCCCACTTGATCATGATGTATGATCTTCTTAATATATTGCTGAATTCTGTTTGCTAATATTTTATTGAGAATTTTTGCATCTACATTCATCAGGGAGATTGGCCTGTAGTTTTCCTTTTTTGTGCTGTCTTTATCTGGTTTTGGAATCAGGGTGATAGTGGCTTCATAAAAAGACTTTGGGAGCCTTCCCTCCTTCTGGATTTTTTGGAATAGTTTGAGAAGAATAGGTGATAGTTCTTTTTTGAATGTTTGATAAAATTCACTTGTGAAGCCGTCTGGTCCAGGGCTTTTGTTTTTTGGGAGCTTGTCAATTACTGATTCAATTTCCTTGGTAGTAATCAGGGCATTTAGATTTTCTGTTTCTTCTTGCATTAG
This sequence comes from Aselliscus stoliczkanus, assembly GCA_033961575.1. Classification (NCBI taxonomy): domain Eukaryota; kingdom Metazoa; phylum Chordata; class Mammalia; order Chiroptera; family Hipposideridae; genus Aselliscus; species Aselliscus stoliczkanus. The sequence continues at coordinate 69,235,889 of CM066737.1, read as the reverse complement.
CTTTGGAACGTTATATGCTTTTAGAAAATTATCCATTTCTTCCAGATTGTCAAATTTGTTGGCATATAGTTGCTCATAGGAATTTCTTCGAATTTTTTGTATTTCTGTGATGTCTGTAGTCATTTCTCCTCTTTCATTCCTGATTTTGCTAATTTGCGTCCTCTCTCTTTTTTTTTTTGATGAGTCTGGCTAGAGGTTTGTCAATTTTGTTTATCTTCTCAAGAAACCATCTCTTGGTTTCATTGATCTTTTGAATTGTTTTTCTGTTCTCTATATTGTTTATTTCTGCTCTGGTCTTTATTATCTCCTTTTTTGTACTCCCCTTGGGCTTCTTTTGCTGTTCTTTTTCCAGTTCCCTTAGGTGTAAGGATAACCTGTTGGTTTGAGATTTTTCTTCCTTCTTTACGTAGGTCTGCACTGCTATAAACTTCCCTCTTAGGACTGCTTTCGCAGCATCCCAGAGATTTTGGGTCGTGGTGCTTTCATTTTCGTTTGTCTCGAGGTATCTTTTGATTTCCTCCTTGATCTCATTTGTGACCCACTCACTATTTAATAGCATATTGTTTAGCCTCCATTTATTTGTCAGCTTCCCGGATTTCTTCTTATAATTGATTTCTAGTTTCATAGCATTGTGGTCAGAGAATAGAGTTGAAATGATTTCAATCTTCTTAAATTTATTGAGACTTGTTTTGTGGCCTAACACGTGGTCTATCTTAGAAAATGTTCCATGTGCACTTGAAAAGAACGTATATTCTGTAGCTTTGGGATGAAATGCTCTGAAAATGTCTGTTAAATCCAGCTGGTCTAATGTGTCATTTAAGGTCGCTGTTTCCACATTGATTTTCTGTCTGGAGGATCTGTCCATTAGTGACAGCGGGGTGTTGAAGTCCCCTACTATGATAGTGTTACTGTTGATCTCTGTCTTTATGTCTGACAATATCTGTTTTATATATTTAGGTGCTCCTATGTTAGGTGCATAGATGTTTACTAGAGTTATGTCCTCTTGTTGGATCGATCCCTTCATTAGTATGAGGTGTCCTTCTTTGTCCTTTGTTATATTCTTCAATTTAAAGTCCATTTTATCTGATATAAGTATCGCTACTCCAGCTTTTTTCTCAGTACCATTTGCTTGAAATATTCTACTCCATCCATTTACTATCAGCCTGTATGAGTCTTTGGATCTGAGGTGAGTCTCTTGTATACAGCATATGCTGGGGTCTTGCTTTCTTATCCATTCAGCCACCCTATGTCTTTTTATTGGAGCATTTAATCCATTTACATTTAATGTGATTATTGATATGTGTGTATTTATTGCCATTTTGTTATTTGTGTTCCTAGTCTTTCTTAGGTTGTTTTTCTCTTCTACTTAAAGAAGCCCTTTTAGCATTTCCTGCAAAGCTGGCTTGGTGGTAATGAATTCCCTTAACTTATTCTTTTTGCAAAGCTCCTTATCTTGCCTTCGATTTTAAATGATAACCTTGCTGGATACAGCATTCATGGTTGTAGGCCTTTATTTTTCATCACTTTGAAAAGCTCCTGCCATTCCCTTCTGGCCTGCAAAGTTTCTATAGAAAAGTCAGCTGATAATCTTATGAGGGTTCCCTTTTAAGTAACTTGCTGCCTTTTCCTTGCTGCTTTAAGGATTCTGTCTTTGTCCTTCACCCTTGCCATTTTCATTGTAATGTGTCTTGGAGTGGGCCTGTTTGGAATCATCCTGGTTGGAACTCTCTGCACTTCCTGAGCTTGTATTTCAATGTCCATTGCCAGGTTAGGGAAGTTTTCAGACATTATTACTTCAAATGTATTCTCAATCCCTTGCTCCCTCTCTTCTCCTTCTGGTATTCCAATGACCCATTGGTTATTGCGTTTGATGTTGTCCCCCAGCTCTCTTAAACTATTTTCCATGTTTTTCATTCTCTTTTCTTTTTGTTGTTCCGCATGGGTGATCTCTGCTATTTTGTCTTCTAAGTCACTGATTCGATTTTCTGCTTCATCCAATCTGCTAGTGATTCCATCTAGTTTGTTATTTAATTCAGTAATTGTGTTCTTAAGTTCTAGCTGGTTGCTTTTCATGATTTCTCTATCCTTCTTTATATTTTCATTAATTTCCTTGAACATTCTAATAATCAGTGTTCTGAACTCTGTCTCCGATAGGTTGTTTACCTCTATTTCCTCTAGTTCCACTGATTCAGGAAGTTTCTTCTGTTCTTTTATTTGTGTTGTGTTTCTTTGTCTCCCCATTCTGGCTTACTCTTTGTGTTTGATTCAATATAACAGATAGATCCCCCAGGTTTCTCAGTCATTTCTGGGTAAACTTATATGGTGTGTGTCCTTTATATTTGAATTACTCAGTCTTCCCTATTCTCCTGTGCTTGTATCTGAGGTGTTCCTTGTGTCGTGCGTCCTCACTTGTTGAAGTTTTAGTTTTGATTACTTTTGGCTTGTTAGTAGGTGGGATTCACTCCCAGATTGATTAGCTGTGAGGATCAGCAGCGTCTGCAGTCTATGAGCTGCTGTGAGAGAATTGACCCCTCTGATGAAACTTGGACCCTATGGGCCTTAGTACCTGTAGCAACTTCCTTTTGGGTGTGACTCTTGTATGTCAAACCCAGAAATGCTCTGGTTTTATCTAAAGTTGGACTCCGGGTATGATGATTCTTGTGTCTGTTTGTTTGGACCCACTGCTGCAGAGTGATTTTAGAGCATAACAGATCAACAAGAACAACCTCCGCAGCCACCAAAGGAAACCAAATGCTCACACAAGTAAAAACAACCAACCATCCAACTACAGTCAATTTGTACAGAAATATCAGTCATACTAATGAAGAAAACAAACAGAAACAAAAGAAAAACCACACCCACAATAATAACAGAAGAGGAAACAAAATAAAATACAGTATCCTAAGATAAAAAATAGAATAAACATGAGAAACCGATTAGCTATACCTAAAAAATAAAAAATAAAAATAAACTAAAATAATAATAATAAAAAAGTAAGAATAAAAATTAAAAAAATAAAATTTGCAGAAAAAAGGAAAAGAGGAAAAGTATAGCAGTGAGAAGAATGAATAAAATAAGAGAGAAAGTGAGGGTGGGCAAAAAAGAAAAAGAAAAGAAAGAAAAAGAAAAAGAAAAATATATATATATATATATATATTTGTCTACACACCCATATATAGGGACACATATTCACCTATATACACCTATATATATGCCTATATTATAAACTACAAAATGATAAGAATGAAATAGAAATAAAAACCAAAAACAACCAAGATAAGCAGCCAATAAAGGGAAAACAAAACAGAATAAAACCAAACAAACCAAAAATACCCGTGCCGTTCTTGGCTAAAGTCCACCAAGTTCTCTTCAGTTTGTCTGCTGTACAAAAATTCCTGTGCCTCTTGTGGGAACAGTAGGCCACGTGATGCCTAGCGTGATCCTGGCACTGCAGGTTTGCTGTACTTTAGTGTGGTTGTGACGTGTGATTGGTGGTTTTTACAAAGTCACTGCGTTTTTGCTTTTGCCTGTCCCAAGGCAGGCTGCACCCCCAAAGGCTCAATGAGTGTCTCTGAGCACACTTTCGGTTGACAGCGTGTGGCTAAGATCCCCGCTCTGCATCTCTCGGGGACCTGCGTCTCCGCCTGGCGCACTGACTCTGCGCACGAGTCCTCTTTTTTCCCCTGCTCCCGTGTTTCAGGCTTCTGTGCTCCGCGGGACCCGGTGGGCACAGAGACTGATCCCTGAACCGGGAGGATGCAGGGATTGATCTTACCCTGCCGCTGCGGGGCTCTGCACCCTGCTTCCTGGGGACCCGGCAAGCCGCGGGTGCAGCTCGTACCTCTGCACAGTCGTCTCCTCTCTCTCCTCCCACACTTGCCCAGCCTGAGGCTTCTGCCTCAGACTGCAAACCAGTGCGCTCTTGCTGAATTCTAGGTGGGCGGCGGGCCACAGGGAGCGAGGCGGGGGAACACTCACCGTGCCTCAGCAGCCGCGGGTGCAGGCTGCACCTCACACATCGCGCCGCCTTCTTCCCCTACTCGCCCGGCCTGACCACCTTCCAGCAATCCTTGTGTGGAACTCTTAGTTGCTCTGTGTGATGAGTAGATGTCTCTTTGAAGCATATTAGAAGTTCAAATTGTGGATATTTCCAGGGGAGATTTCATGGAGCCCTCCTCACAGCCGCCATCTTGCCCCTCCCTCACAACTTTCTAATTTTGGTCTTTGTTTGTTCTTATTTTGCTAGTTTCTTGAGGTGTAATGTTAGGTTTTTTATTTGAGACTTTTCTTATACCTTGAGGTAGGCATTTATTTCTATGAACTTCCCTCTTAGAACTTCTTTTGCTGCATCCTACAAATTTAGGTATGTTATATTTTCATTTTTGTTTTTCTCAAAGTAACTTGATTTTTATTTTGGTTTCTCTTTTGACACATTGTTTGTTCAGTAGCTTCTTGTTTAATCTCCATGTATTTGTGAGTTTTCCAGTTTTCCTTGCATAATTGATTTCTAGTTTCATACATTTGTAGTAAAAAATAAGCTTGATATGATTTCAAGCCTCTTAAATTTATTAATACTTGTTCTGTGGCTTAACTCATAATCTATCTTGGAGAATGTTTCATGTGCATTTGAGTAGGATATGTATTATTCTGCTTTTGGATGGAATGTTCTGGATATGTCTTTTAAGTTCATCTAGTCTAATGTGTTGTTTAAGGCCAATATTTTCTTATTGATTTCTGTCTGGAAGATCTATTCATTAATTTATGTCAGGCATTATAATCCCCTACTCTCATTTTATTGCTCACTATTTCTCTTTTTAGATATGTTAAATGTAAAACAATTTTAGCTTTTTTAATTCACTTCACTAGTATTTAAAAATTGGCTCAGCTCAGTCATTCTAACCTTGTGTAACAACTATAAATGTTACATGACTATTATATGTTAAACCCTATGAAATATGCTTTGAAAATGATATTTCATTTAATTCATGCAATGCTCACTGATTCATTTCCTTAAAACACTGATAATGGTATGTCATTTAATTTTGCAGAAGCTCTCAATGTTGAACTCCTGTCTACCTGATAAATATTCAAACTCTTCAGTCTATTATTTAAGATGCTCCATAATTGGATCCCTGCTAACTGGTGAGTTTGATATTAATAGAATAAGGTGTGTACTTATAGAAAACCTGGAGGCTTCAGGTGAGGTGTAGGTTACATCTATAGGCAAGAATCAGGTACTTGCATTTATTGCAGGACTCAAGGGTTAATAAAGTCTTAACAGTCCCTAAGTCATCGAAATGTTAAGGTTGAAACAATCTGTTTGAAGTATGGCAGGAACTAGAAAATTACTTATAATTAATGTAGAAGTCAAGGTGGATACTGATATAACAATAGGTAGAGTAAAAATCTCTGAGTACCCATGATGTCAGTAGATTGATTCACTCTTCATTGGAGCCTATCCATTTTAGCAAACTTAAATAGAAATGCTAAATTCACTCTGAACTGCTTAAGTTAGGGATACATTTTAAAATCATTCAAGAGCTCCATAAGCCTAATGTGGTTTGTTATTTTTACACTTATAAAAGCTTCCTTTTACTTGAAATAAGTCAGTGTATATTTATTTTTTATTATGAGAGTACATAACAAAAGAAACAATTCTAATATACATAGAATAAATTGATCTCCCTTATTTCTTCCCTTTTTTTCCATAAAGAATTCCTTATAAATGAAATTGCAGGACTAAACCCTCTTTTCATCAATATTTTAATCTTTCACCCATTGAGTGTGACTTTCATGCTCCTGAGTGATTTCCAAATGAGTCATGTCACAGTTACTTTAATTTCTTGTTACTAAAGCCAGTGAAGAAGTTATTGAGGAGGGTACAAACAAGGTTATTAACACTTTGGTTACAATTAAGCATCTGTCTTCCCCAAGTTTATGTCAGTTTTAAATGAGCAACATAAAGTTTAACTCCACTGAATTATCTAAATTCTCTCACTTCTAACCTACAGTGTGACAGTTTCACCTCAATCAAGGAATTTCCAGGAAAGTTTGGCCTTCTTATTTAACTCTGGGCTCAGGAAAACAGTGAGTATAAGTCATTGAAATATATAGCAACAGATAAGTATACAACATTAAATTTCTGCTGGCCTGGATTAAAGATCTGTTCAGGAGTATGATTGTTACAAATTATTCTTCAACTGACTGGGGAAGAGAAATATACCTTCGTCTTTGTGATCATGTAAATCCCTGTGGTAATAAATGTGTGAATAATTTCTGTGTAAGGTAGAACACAACAATATTGAATAATCATTAGCATGTAGAGCTATAGAAATGAGCTTCAGCACACCAGCACTAATTGTCTCCTTCTCCTGATGTATAAACTGGGCAAATGCTCCTTGGTTGAATGGAAATCAATCAGGACTCCTAGGAATTTCCATTTTTGTGCAGGTTAAAATTATTGTATATGTGGTTATCTTGCTGAGGTCTTTATCATCACTAAACTAAGGGTGGCTATATCCTCCATAATCCATGTATATAGATACCATCTTTGGTTATATAAAAGGGGCATGCCTTCCCAACTCTGAATCCACTATATCACTAAAAATATATGTCCTGTGGGGTGTGTGTGTGTGTGTATGAGTGTGTGTTTAAGTGACTGAACTACACCAGAAGGCAATGTTTGTCCAACTCAAATATCGCTATCTAGTGCATGGAATGTTAAATAAAATTTATGTCCTCTACCAAATTTTAAATGCCTAATAGTAAGGGCTGTCCCCTATCTTATTTATCTACAGTAAATTCTTATTACATTGAACTGATTTTTTTCTGATCTTTTATCCCATAGGAAATGAGTAAAAAATTTACTCTTGCTTATCCTATTTGAACACTCATCATCTCCCCTTCTTTGTAGACTATATATTTGCACCAAATTTTTCATTACATTTGCTGCATAATATAAGCACATTACATTCCCTTTCTTACATTTTTATCTATTTCCAGTAGACATTAGAATATTCACAGCATCTAATATTTCAATAACTAGATGATCAATTGAAAATAATATATTGGTATTCATTTTGTTGTATCTGCCACCTTTATGTAACTTTAATATAGCCTTTTTTTCTGCTTTTGTCAGCATTTTCATATTCTGTATACCTACTTATCGAGAATTGTCCTGATGCTTTAAAATTTTTGAATAATTCTATCACTTCCCAGTCTAGACCTTGCATAGTTAGAGAGATCATTTTGTTAAACATTGGGAGAACAGAGTAGTTACTGACAGTATTGCTTATTTCTTATTATTTGTTTTATCAAAATCTAGAGATAATTTTCTTTGTTGTAAAAGTCATTTCATTCAAACATGTCAATGCAGGCAAATGTCAAACCATAAAATTGTAGAGGTAGGAGCCTTTCTTAGATTTTAAACAGTAACATAAGTAGCTCTGCATTTTTGGAGCTTTCAGTATATGTTTTATATATGTCTTACAAGCTTAATTTCTCTCTGTCTTGTTTAGTTTAATTTAGTATAAGAATAAAAGCTTTCTGAAAGAAGATCCATATTTGATCTATGTCTATAAACCCCACATTATTTTACATATACTAGGTGTAAAATAAATGTTTTTAATGAACAAATATGAGAAATTTGAATAAATGTCTGTCAAAGGACCCTAATTATTAGCCATTCATCACATATACTTTATCAAAATGCCTCATACTATGAGAGATGTTATAGAGAATGAAAAAAAAAAGTCAACAATAAGTCTGGTTAGGAAAGTGAGTTCACTCAAAAATTTACATAATAAAATTAGGCCTGTGTCATTTTATACTACTGGACAAAATTGATGTACAAGAATCAAATTTACCCCTGAAACAACAACAAAAAACTAGCAAAATACAGAAAACATTTTGTGAGACACTGTATATCAAGCAATAATTGAACATGATCACTGAGTCAGGGAACATAAAGAAAATGAACCAAAGATTGCTGCCTTGAACAATGTTCAGGCCCCAGAACAGGGAAGGTGAATCAAGAATTACTACAGCATATTCACTGAGTTGGAGAGAATCCATAGAAGCTAAGGTAGCTCAATTTTTCCAGACCAAGTACTGGACAGGAGAGAGTTTCAAAGAAAGAGAACTTCAAAGGTGTTCAGAAAATTCCCCTTGAATAGTTACCTGAGTACTAGTATCTATGCAAGAAAACTATCTGAAGGTGTGAAACAAACAGATCTCACACCCCAAATAGAGGTGACAGTGCCCCACTAGTCACATGGGGCCTGAAATAGTTTCTGTTCCCATGAGTCAGACAAGACAAATTCAAGTTTTATGAGGCATTGGGTATAGTACTCAATACTGTCTTGCCTGTGTCCTGGGAAATAAACCTAGACTGAGCATTACTCTGGGTCTGCCTAATAAATCTTAAATATAGGACCCAAAAGGTTCAAACTTATTACAAGCAACTTAACTGTGCCCCAGAAGAAATCTCAAAGATCGTTGTAAGAATACACAAATATTTAGCACCAAATAAGGTAAAATTCACATTGTGTAGCTAGCATACAATTAAAAACTCGTAGACAGACAAAGAAGAAAGGAAATGTAACCTATTAAAAGAGAGAAACGAATCAATCGAAACTGATCCAGATCTGACATAAATTTTGGAATTATCAGACAAAGACACTACAGTAATTTTTACAGGAGATATAATGACCAACATGGCAACAGAGGGGGCTCCTGAACTCTCCTCTTATAAACATACTGAATACACGTGGAACAATTACCTCTGAAAGAAGTTCAGAAACTAGTTGAGTGACTCCTATACATTGGGCAAATAGAAAATGCCCGCATCTAAATAAATAGAAGAGACTGATACACACAATCCCTATAAACCCCATTCCTGTCAAAGTGCCTTACAATTGGAAGGGAATTCTCAGCTCCAATATTTTCCCTGATGTGTGAAGAATTTTGACTTCACACTTAGGGCCCCATCTTTTAAGACTCCCACATAATAGATAGATCCCAAAAAAACCTAGCTTTGTAACCAATGAGTTGTGCATTATGAGACCTACAAGAGTATAGAAAACAAAGAAGCAATTTTTAGTGTGCAGGTGTCACATTCTGCAGCTATCCACCTAGGGCTAAGTGCAGAGAGAACAAGCAAAAATGCCCATCTCCCAGTCTTTTCTTTAAAAAAGTCCATCTGCATATTTTGAAAGCTGACGCCTGAAGATCAGGCTTCTAATTTAGCATAAAATTTTTCCTCAGAGTTGAGGAAACTTGGCAGACACCTCATATGATTCTCCCTCTAGCACACTTGAAGGCATATGTATCTCCCTGAAAGGAGATTATACACAAGCCTGGTGCTCCTGCATTTCTAGCTCTTGCCCGAGGGAGGGATGGGCCACCAGACCACCTGGCTGTTAACCAACAAGGCTTGCATTCAGAAGTCTCACAGGACTGTAGCAAATAAAGGAGTTCTTAATAGGCATAGGTGTACCTCTCTCCCACAACTATACCCCCAGACCTGAGCAGGGAGAGCAAACAAAAATGCTTATCTCCAACTTTCTCCCTGTAAGGGGCTTAACTACATACTTTCTCAGCTGCTGCCTGAAAGTCTTGCTTCCAATCGGCCTGCATGTAGATGCTGAGTACAACACTTCCCTCTCCTTTGGGAGACTGATGAGTTTCTACCTGCCATCAACTATTGAGAACTACTATTAAAAAGAATGAAGCTTTGGGCCGGCCGAGTGGCGTGGTGGTTGAGCGCTGGCTTGGGAAGCCAGCGGCCCCGGTTCGGGTCCCACATGTGAGGGCCAGTGACACTGCTCTCAGACAAAAAAAAAAAAAAAAGAACGAAGCTTGGGCAATTGTAAAGTTTTGAGAGAAAACAAGGAACACAGGTCATGCTAATTAATGAAGTTCATCTACTCATGACCACTCCTTCATGAACGGGAGAAGTCACTTTTATCTATGTGCAGAAACCAACACAGAGAGCCAAGGAAAATAAAGAAACAGAGGAATATGTTCAGAAGATAAATCTTCAGAAATAGATCTTAATGAAATGGAGATAAGTGATTTACCTGACAGAGATTTCAAAATAACAATCATAATGGACTTCTGATAAAATAGCGGAATAGACAGATGCTGTGCTAACTGCCTCCCAGGATCACATCAAAATTACAAACAATTCATGCAACATTCAACCCCGGAGACCCTGGAACACTAGATGAACAGAACCACTAAACGAAGAACTTAAAGAGGAGGCCATGTCAAGTCTGGTAGGAGGGGCTCAGATGAGAGATGGCAAACCCCGTGAGGGAAGTCCCAGCCATTGGGAGGCTTCTCCGGTTGGGAGGGAGACCCTCTGGCCGCACACCAAGCTCACCAGCCCAGAGTTCCTTTGCCGGGAAGAGGAGTTCCAAGATAGATGGTAGTAAATTAGTGAGGACTCTCTTTGCTCAGCTCAGTGACACTGAGGGCGGCTAGAGTATCACTGGGGCTGGCGCATGGGCTTGCTCACTGGTGAGTACTTACCTGGTTCCTGTGGAGGGAGTAGCTGTGTGAGCCGGACCCAGGAGGCTGCAGGGAAGGACTGAGCTGAGCACCTTTGGTGCAGGAGATGGAGGTTCTTGGATTGTTGTTCCCCTGGTGTGGAGCTTGCATGCGAGTGGTGTACAGTTGGGCGCCATTTTGTCAGGGTTGGGCCCTCCCACACAGTGTCAGGTCCGGGACCCCATTGGTCTGGTGAAATTGGCGCAGTAGTGCGTGTGTGCATGTGCGCGCATGTGGCCTTGGATCCCCACCCTCCGCTCGGCTTATATTGCGTTGCCAGGGAAATGCTGGGCGGATGCCCTCCAGTTCCAACAGGCTGATCAGTGAGACCCGGGAGTGCGCGAGCCGCCTCGGATCCCCACCCTCTCCACGGCTTGTGCTGCGTTGCCATGGAACGCCTGGTGTGTGCGCACCAGCTCCAACAGGCTGCTCACTGAGACGCTGGACTGCTCGAGCCGCCTCAGGTCCACGCTTTCTGCACTGCATGTGCAGAGTTGCCAGGCTGGTGATTGGTTGTCGGGCTGCTCGGCCTCATCTGCAAGAGGCTGATTGGGACAGGCTGAGACTGGGAGTTTTCCTGGGAGTGTTGGGCCGTGAGCTGTGTGCCTGCATGATCCAGCCAGGGCTCTCCTGCTGATCTACGTAATACATCAAAGCAATCCCAGAGCGACAGCCAGAATGAGGAAACAAAGAAACAAGTAAAAGATCAGAAGAAACCTCTAGAAATAGAACTAAATGAAACAGAGGGATCCAACCTTTCCGACACAGAGTTTAGAAAACTGATGATAAGAATGTTTAACAAACTTAGTGAAGACATAAGGAAGGATAGAGAAATCATAAAAAACAACCAGTTAGAACTCAAGAATACAATAACTGAAATGAAGAACACACTCGAAGGAATCACCAGTAGAGTAGATGAGGCAGAGGAGCGGATCAGCGATTTGGAAGACAAAATAGCAGAAATCACCCAGTTGGAACAACAAAAAAGACCAAAGAATAAGAAACAATGAAAATAGTTTAAGAGCCCTATGGGACAATATGAAGCGCAACCATCTTCGACTCATAGGAATACCAGAAGAAGAGAAGAAGTAAGGGGTCGAGAATGTATTTGAAAAAATAATGACTGAAAACTTCCCTACCCTGGGGAAGGAAATCAACATACATGCACAGGAAGTGCAGAGGGTTCCAAACAAGCTGAACCCAAACAGGTCCACACCAAGACACATCATAGTTAAAATGGCAAAGCTCAAAGACAGAGATAGAATCCTAGAGGCAGCAAGAGAAAGACAGCAGGTTATATACAAAGGAACTCCTCTTAGACTAACAGCTGACTTGTCTACAGAAATTCTGCAGGCCAGAAGGGAGTAGCAGGAGATATTCAAAGTGACACAAAATAAAGGCCTACAACCAAGATTGCTCTACCCAGCATGGCTATCACTTAAAATTGAAGGAGAAATAAAGAGCTTCTCAGGGAAGAATAAGCTTAAGGATTTCATTACCACCAAGTCAGCATTGCAAGAAATGTTAATAGGGCTTTTTTTTAAACAAAAGAAAGGGGTAAACAAGCTAACCCAGGAAGACCAGGAATACAAATAACAAAATGGCAATACATATGCACCTATCAATAATCATTTTAAATGTGAATGGGCTAAATGCTCCAATGAAAAGACAGAGAGTGGCTGAGTGGATAAGAAAATAGGACACATGTATATGATGTTTACAGATGGAATAAGATATTTCATGCAAATGGAAATGAGAAAAAAAAAAGCTGGAGCAGCAGTTCTTATTTTGGACAAAACAGACATTAAAATTACTACAATAAAAGACAAAGAGGGCCGGTCGAATGGCTCAGTTGGTTAAGAGCTCGCTCAAGAGTGCAAGCTGAGCTCTGAGCAACAGCGGTTCGAGTCCAGCCCGAGCTGAGTTGCCGTTGAGCTGCCAACAGGTGGCAGGATGGCTCAGAAAAAAAAAAAAAAAAAAAAAAAAAAAGACAAAGAAGGGCACGATAACCCTAATAAAAATCTATGCACCCAACACAGGAACTCCTAATTACATATAACAGATTTTGACAGACATAAAGACAGAGATTAATAGTAACAGTATCATAGTAGGAGACTTCAACACCCCATTGTCACCAATGGACAAACCCTTTAGAAAGAAAATCAACACAGGAAGAGTGGCTTTAAAAGACACCTTAGACCAGCTGGACTTCGTGGATATTTTTAGTTCATTTCACCCTGAAAAAAAATAATATATGTTATTCTCAAGTGCACATGGGACATTTTCCAAGATAGACCACGTTAGGTCACAAAACAAGTCTCAGTAAGTTTAATAAGATTGAAATTATATCAAGCAGATATAAAGGAAAAACTGATGGTTGCTGGCTGGGAGGGAGTGGGGATAGGGGAGAGGAGGAAGGTTTTGGACAGTGTAGGTGGGTGACTACAATGTTGCCGCAGGGATATGGGGAGGCAGTTCTGGGAATGTAATTGATAATGTTGTGAAGAGACTATTATGTTAAGTGAAATAAGTCAGTCGGAGAAAGACGAGTACCATATGATCTCACTTATATGTGGAATCTGAAAAACTCAATGAACGAGCAAAGTAAACAGAAATAGTCTCATAGATATAGAGTAAAAATTGAGGGTTGCTAGTTGGGAGGGGGGCTGGAGATGAGGGAGAAGGGGAAGGAATTAGACAGCATAAATAGACAACTACAATAGGGATATGAAACACAGTTCGGGGAATAAAGTAATGTAAAAAATTTGTGGGTTGTCAGATAGTCACATGTCTTGTTAGGGAGACCACTTCATGGATGAAGTAGAGGCTTGATCACTGCCCTGTACATCTGAAGCTGATGTTGTATAATATTGTATGCCAACAGTAACTGAATATATAGATAGTCACAGGATGTCGAGTATATTGTGGAAGGGAATCAAAGGAATTGTAATAGATATGTATGATATGGGGTGAGTGGATTGGCAAACTGTGGGAGGGGTTTGTCACTTTGAGGGGTAAACGTATAACTATTGCACTGTGTTGTACACCTGAAACTAATTTAAAAAATGTTTATTTCACAATAAAAGATTATAAAAAAGATAAAAAAATAAATAAATAAAATATGTGGAGGTGGGCAAAAAAAATCAACAATCATAAAGATGCTTACTAAGGTTAGGAGACCAATGAAGGAACAAAGTGAGAATTTCAACAGAGATAGAAAGTATTAAAAAGTACCAAAGAAAAATCACAGAACTGAAGAATATCAAAACTGAACTAAAAAATTTAATAGAGGGCTTCAATATCAGACTGCATTTAGTGGAAAAAAGGATAAGTTAACTGTCAGAAAGTAGTGGAATTCTTCCAATCAGAGGAATAAAAAGAAAAAGAAAAAAGAAAAACATGGAAAAGATTTACTAGTGAAAAAGTTGGAGGAAGTCCTAGCCAGAGCAATCAGGCAGGAGAAAAAAATAAAAGGCATCTGAATTGGGAATGAAGAAGTTAAGTTGTCACTTTTTTCAGATGACATGATGCTACATAGAGAAATCCCTAAAGACTCCACCAAAATGCTATTAGAAACAATAAATGAATACAAAGAAAGTTGCTGGCTACAAAATCAATGTACAAGAATCCTTTGCATCCCTATATACTAACACTGAAACCTCAGAAAAAGAAATAAAAAACAATTCCTTTTGAAATTGCAACAAAAAAATAAAACACCTAGGAATAAACTTAACCAAGGATGTGAAGGTCTTCTACACTGAAAACTACAACACATTTGTACAAGAAATGAAGAAGACAAAAGAAATGGAAAGACATTCCGTGTTAATGGATTGGAAGAATCAACATAGTTAAAATGACCATATTACCCAAAGCAACATACAGATTCAAGCAATCCCTATCAAAATCTCAATGGCATTTTTTAAAGAAATAGGACAAAAAAAATCATCAGATTTTTGACCCCAAATAGCAAAAGCAATCCTAAAAAAGAAGACGAATGTTGGAGGTATCACACTTCCTGACTTCAGCTTGTACTACAAAGCAACAATAATCAAAACAGCATGGTATTGGCCAAAAAACAGACATACAGGCCAATGCAATAGAATTGAAAACCCAGAACTAAGCCCACATAAATATGTAAAAATAATTTTTGACAAAGAAGCCAAAACATACAATGAAGAAAAACAAGCCTCTTCAATAAATGGTGCTGGGAAAATTGGAAAGCCACATGCAAAAGAATGAAACTGGACTGCTATCTGTCACCATGTACCAAAATTAACTCAAAATGGGTCAAAATCCTAAACATAAGACCTGAGACAGTAAGCTCCATAGAAGAAAACATAGGTACTAAACTTATGGACCTTGGGTTCAACGAGGATTTTATGAATTTGACCTCAAAGGCAAGGGAGGTAAAAGCGAAAATAAATGGATGGGACCATATCAAACTAAAAAGCTTTTGCACAGCAAAAGAAACCATAGGCAAAATAAAGAGGCAACCAACTGAGTGGAAAATATATTTGCATATGCCTCTGATAAAGGGCTAATATCCAAAATATATAAGGCACTCAAAAACTCAACAACAGAAACACAAATAATCCAATTAAAAAATGGGCAGAGGACCTGAATAGACATTTCTCCAAAGAGGACATACAAATTGGCAATAGACAGAAGAAAAGATGCTCAACATCACTAATCACAAGAGAAATGCAAATAAAAACAACAGTGAGATATCACCTCACACTGTTTAGAATAGCTATCATCAACATGACAAATAATAACAAATGCTGGAGAGGCTGTGGAGAAAAAGGAAGCCTCATACACTTTGGTGGGAATGCAGATTGGTGCAGCTGCTATGGAAGGCAGTGTGGAGGTTCCTCAAAAAATTAAGAATATAATTACCATATGACCCAGCAATCCCTCTCTTAGGTATCTATCCAAAAAAATCTGAAAATATTTACCTGTAAAGATAAATGTGCTCTGATGGGTTTTTTTGGTTTTGTGTTTTTTTTTTTTTTTTTTTTGAGGGCAGTGTCACTGGTCCTTATATGTGGGACCAAACCGGAAATGTGCTCTGGTGTTCATTGCAACATAATTCATGGTGGCCAAGACATGGAAACAACCAAAGTGTCCTTTGATAAATGATTGGACAAAGAAGATGTGGTATATATACACAATGGAATGCTACTCTGCCAGAAGAAAAAATGAAATAGTGCCATTTGTGACAAAATGGGTGGATCTTGAGATTATTGTGTGAAGTGAAATAAGTCACACAGAAAAAGTCGAGAACCATATGATTTCACTGATATGTGGCATATAAAACTGAAAGCAACAAAGGAACAAGACAAACGAAGAAACAAAAACTCATAGGCACAGACAATAGTTTAGTGGTTACCAGAGGATAAAGTGGTAGATGAGGGTAAAAGGGATCAAATATACGATGATAGAAGGAGAACTGACTCTGGTTGGTGAACACACAAAGTGATATATAGATGATGCATTACAGAATTGTACACTTGAAACCTATGTAATTTTACCCACCATTGTAACTCCAATAAATTTTAATAAAAAATAAAATGATAATTTTAGAAAGACCTCCAAAATTCTTCTCCTCTATAAAAGCAATTGGAAAACTGGCAATAAGTTTCAGAAACAATTTTTTCAGAATACTGAAAATTACCAAGGAATTACACCAATCCTCGGACTATTTATTCAAGAAAATTGTTTTAGTTTTGTAAGAACAGTGATCTATCTGGTGTTTTAACTTGCCTTGTACCCACCCCTCGCTCTCTAGCATTGCAGTTGCAATGAAACGTAATAGCTCACATTTACTTTGAAGACCACTAGCCTGGCAGCAACCAGAGGTTGCCAATTGGTGATGGAGCCCATGAAAGCCCAATTCATAAAGAATTTTCATTGTTTGACCTGTCTGGTAGTTCTTTGGAAAACCTGATACAGAGTGTTGTATACATTTGACCTAATTCAAAGATTTCAGCAAAAAGAACCTTTTCCTGGGAGCGTTTGTTGAAAATAATTGCAGGCAATTGTTTAACTTTATGGCTACCTGATGCAGTAGATAAACAATGAAGAAATACACAAACCAAAAGCTTAAAGTTAAATGCTGTGAAGTGAGATATCCACTGGGATTTTGAAAAGTTCTGATATATGTCTGGAAATACAGAAGGCCACACATATGCATAGAGCTATACACATGCCCTGGGCTATATGCATACTTAGGAAAAAACTTAGAAGTTTCTAAGCTCTCAAGTCTGACAGACCTTGAGACCCTGCTTTTCTAGAAAATGAAGGACAAGGCCGAGTTGTAAGTTGCCTGTCTGAGTGTTAAAGGCATGTCCTAGTAAACACACAGAGCTTTTCAGCAAAGACTAGGAAATGTGTTAGTTCCTGATGGCTAAAGATATTGCTATCTAACTTGAAGTGACTACTAATCTAACTCAGCAGAGACATTTGTGATCACACATGATAAAGAACGCAGTCTTTACTGAATTAGTTAAGAATAACTAAACCAAAAAACAACAATTAAACAAGCACTATCAATAAAAACCCTTGGGGAGAGGGAAGAATCTGGTTTAAAGTAACCCCATTATATTATTTCAAATGCCCATTTTAACACAAAAATATGAGACATTAAAAAGAAACAAGAAAGTATGCAAACAAAATAATAAGAAAGTAGAAGTGGCTAGCAGACAAAATAGACTTTAATACAAAAATGATTACTACAGGAAAAGAAAGATATTTTATAATGGGTCAACCATGAAGACAATGTTATAAAAATTATAAAAAGATAATCACCTAACAATATAGACCCAAAGTACATTAAGCAAAATTAATAGAATTGTAATAATTGAAGGGAGATATAGTCAATTAAACAATAATAGTTGGACACTTCAATAATGGATAGAACAGAGGTGTCAGACAGGTAGTAGACTTATTGGGGGATCACTTTATAAATTATATAATTGCCTAACCATTGTGCTGTACACCTGAAACTAATATAAAATAATATTGAATGTCAACCATAACATACATATATATGTATATAAATATATATATATATTATTTATATATAAGAATATATATATATATTCTTTTCAGTTTTACAGCATGTAAAGTACAGCATAAGGAGTATAGTCAATGGTATTGTAATAGCTATGTACAGTATCAGATGGGTGGTAGACTTGTTGGGGTTATCACTTTGTGAGGTATGTAAATGTCTGATCATTATCTTGTTCTGTACACCTGAAACTAATAAAAACTAACTAACTAAATAATAATGGATAAGTCATTTATATTTATAATATATAAAAATTTTAACAATAAAAAGAAACAATAATTCAATTAAAATGGACAAAGATTTAAAATAGATGTTTCCACAAAGAAGATATAAATATGTACAGGGCCGGCCAAGTGGCATGGTGGTTCAGCGCTGGCTTGGGAAGCCAGTGGCCCCGGTTCGGTCCCACATATGAGGGCCAGTGACACTGCCCTCAAAAAATAAATAAATAAATAAATAAATAAATAAATAAATAAATAAATAAAATGTCCAATAAGCAATGAAATATGATCAACATTGTTATTCAATGGGGAAACAAGAATCAAAACCACAATGAGATCCTACTTAATCCCCATTGGGATGGTTATAATAATAATTTTTTAAAAGTCAATAGTAAGTATTGGTGAAAATGTGGAAAAAGTGACATCCTTGTAATACTGTTGGTGGAAAGATAAAATAGTGAAGCCACTGTAGAATACAGTTTGACAATTCCTCAAAAGGTTATAGGTCAAGTTACCATATGACATAGAAACACCACTCATACATATCCACCCCCAAGAGAACTGCAAACATATGTCCATACCAAAATTTACATGTAAATGTTCATAGCAACATTGTTCACAACAGCAAAAAAGTAAAAAACCCCAAATTTCAATAGATGAATGGATAAAAGGATGTGACATTCCCACACAATGGAATATTATTCATCCATTAATAAGGCTGAAGTATGATACATGGTACAATGTGAAGGAACCTTGAAACATTATGCTGAGAGAAAGATTAAGACCTAAAAGACCACATATAGCATAACCTGATTCATAAGAAATGTCCAGACAAGGCAAATTCATACAGATAGAATGTAGATTAGTGGATGTCAGAGACTAGAACAAGGGGCAAATAAGCAATGACTACCAATTGTTATGTAGTTTCTTTTGAGGGGAGATGGATTTACATAGTGATGATTGTTTTACAACTTCGTAAATATATTAAAATTAATCATGAGATTCTATACTTCAAAAATTATGAATTTTATGGTATATGAATTATATCTCAAACAAAAAGCTGCAAAAGACCATTTAAGATGACTAAAGATATTCAGGTATAAACAAAATATTAAGCAATAATAGGAAATGAATACTAATTTTTTAAGGTAAAATGATATTATGGCTATACAAAGATAATGTCATTTTTTTAGGTGATGTATTCTGAAATTTGTAAGGATAAATTTTATGATTTTTCTAACTTATATTTATATGGCTTAGCAAAAAGAATGTTTCTCTGCATAGATAAAACATTGTTAGCAAAATACCAATTGTTCAATCTAGGTGATTAGTACTAGAATATTCAAAGTACTACAGTTTTGATTTTTTATTTTGAAAATTTTAATAAAATAAATAGGGTGAAAAAGATTTAAAATCTCATTTTTATCACTATAATCAAAATCTATCAATTTTTCTCATGATTTATGGGGAAATATTCATAATTTAGGAGTAAATATGTATACATTGATTTGATATGAAATGAAATATACTACCAATGTACTTATCTATGGTATATTTTATATAAAACTGTGTACCTAAAATTATTAAGTCTTTGGGACAAATTTCCAGTTTAAGACATTGAGGGACCACATAAAACATAACCTGGTGAAGGAAATAGACATACAAGCCCAAGAAATGCAAAGTCCCTAACAAGATGAGCCCAAATAGGCCCACAGCAAGACACATAATAATTACAATGCCAAAGGTTAAGGACAAAGAGAAAATCCTAAAAGCAGCAAGAGACAAGCAGTTAGTTGTGTACAAAGGCGCTCCCCTAAGACTATATACTGATTTCTCATCAGAATCTTTGCAGACCAAAAGGGATTGGCAGGAAATATTCAAAGTGATGAAAAGCAAGTACCTACAACTGAGATTACTCTATGCAGCAAAGCTATCATTTAGAATGGAAGGACAGATAAAGAACTTCTCAGACAAAAAAAAAAGGAAAAAAGCTAAAGGAATTCACTGCCAAATCAGTATTACCAGGAAGGTTAGAGGGATTTCTTTAAGACAGAAAAAATAAAAAAATATGAATAATGAAGTGGGAATAACTATATATATATCAATAATTACTCTAAATGTAAATGGATTATAGCAAAAGATAGGGTGGCTGAATGGATAAGGAAACAAGACCCTTACATGTACTTCCTACAAGAGACACACTCCAGATTGAAAGACACACACAGACTGAAACGGATGGAAAAACATATTTTATGAAAATGGATACAATAGGAAAAGCTGGGATAGCAATACTTACATAACACAAAATAAAATTTAAAATAAAGACTATAAAAAGAGACAAAGAAAGACCCATTAATCCCACTTGTGTATATTTATTCAAAGAAACCCAAAATGCTACTTTGCGAGGATGTGTACATTCCGTATTCACTGCAGCAATGCGTACAATGGCCAAGATGAGGAGGCAGCTTGGTTGTCCGTTGATGGCTGAATGGATAAAGAGGAGGTGGTACATGTACACAATGGAATATTGTTCGGCCATGGAAAAGAATGGGTTTTTGCCATCTGTGCTGGTATGAATGGAGAGTATTATGCTGAGTGGACTATGTCAGACAGAAAGACAGATGCAATGTGATTTCACTTATATGTGGAATCTAAAGAATAAAATAAAGAAACAAAACAAAAGCATACTGCAAAGTGATATGCACAGAGTAATCCCATTTAATAAATATACATCATATACAAAATGATTTTAGATAGAAAGATAGATAAATATCTGTTGTTTCTGCCCACTGGGTTGTGAGAATATGCTCTTTTCTTACTAAAAAAAAAACCTCAGCTCTATATACTTTTTCTATAGTTTATATACAGCACTTATAATATTTTTAAAAATCTTAATAAGTCTCAACCTAAAAATAAAATAACTCTGTGCTTGGAAGATTTCAAGCCTCAGATCAGATCTCAGCTTCAGCTGGCATCTCGATTTCAATTTCAGGTTTTATGAGGCTGAGGAGAGAACAGGCTTATCCATGCCTGCTTGGAATTCTGACCTACACAAAATTGGAAATAACAAATTTGTACTGATAAGTTTGTGACATTTTCTTATACAATAATAGAAAACTAATACAAATACATCTTGGTGTAACCATACAATGCTATAGAGTGAGATATATATACATGTACTGATCAAAAAGTGATCTAAGGTACATAACTATGTGAAAATGATGAGACATGAACATACTGGTAGAATGCTCTCATATAAATAAAAAATAAACTAATATATATCTGTAAAACTACACAGACCTTTAGTCTGTAAGTTATAGAAATGTTGATTTCAATTAATTTAAACAATAAAGTCATTTATTATATTGCATGACAGGGTATCCAGAAGTTGGGCTGCTTTTAATTTATTCAGTATCTCAGTATTGTCATTAATAACTCAAGTTCTTTCTTTCTCTCTGTTTTCCACAGAATTTGCTTCATTGTAATAATAATACTAACAGAACTAGCATTTAGTGTAAGCTGGGCATTTTTCTAATCTATATATAATATTGCATTTTATTCATATTCACTGTGTTGTAACTACCATTATTATCTCTGTGTCATACATGAGGAAACTAAATTTCATAAAAGACATATAACTTTCTCAGTGTCACACAGCTGGTAAGCAACCTGGTATTCACACCCAGGGAGTCAAGCTCCAGAGTCTATTTACTTCACCACTATCCTAAAGCTGGTTTCCCAAATGGTCATGAAATGGCTGCCAGCAGTAACAGATTCAAGATTTAAACTCCAGAGCCCATGCTTCTTTTTTCAAATCTAGTAAGTGAAGAAGGACTTCCTCTGACCAAGGATTAAAAGTGCATTTCTTCAGTTCAATTGGGCCAACTTAGATCAAGTACCCATTCCTATATCAGTAATAGTTATTAAGGGAATGCCATAATGTCATGTACTGATTATTGTAAATAATCCACACTTAGAGATAGAGATGGGGTCAGTTTCCTCTGATTTCATAGTAGAAGCCAGAGATGATAAATATTTGTATGTGCAACCAACAGAATAAAAATTGTGTGTTTGTGTGTGTGTATGTGTGTGTGTTAATGAACAATTTTTAACGGAGTATACAGGAAGCTATAGAGGGCTATTTCTTCAAGGGTATGGAATTGGAATATGGACTTGTGGAGAAACTCAATATTAACTATATAATACAAGTTTTGTTCATTGAACTTTCTCTTATGAATACTGGTTATTTTCATAATTTAAAAATATTACAGATAACACTTAGGGTATAATCATATTTCTTTTTAAAATGTGCTTGTATGATCATATAAGTTTGTACAAGCAAAACAAATAGTATGCAAGGATACATGTCATCTTTTTTCAAACAGCTACATAAAAGCTCTGACGTAATTTGTAGGACAAGAACTACATTATATTTTAAACTGAAGTTTTTCAAACTCAGCAGTATTGACATTTTAATCTAGATGATTACTGTTGTGTGTATGTGTTGAGGAAGGGTGTGTCTATCATTGCCGATATGCATTGCAGGACATTTTTAGCAGCATCCCTGTCCTCTACCCACTAGATGTGAGTAGCTTTCTGTCCATTTTATGACAGAAGAAGAAAAAGAAAAAACTCCAGATATCACCAAAAGCCCCTGGAGACAATTCTCTCCAGTTAAAGACACATCTATATAGATTGGCTGATTATAATAAACATGTGCTATTTAATTAGTTAAAATGACTGAGATAATTTTAACAAGACTGGGCAAACAGCAGATTACAATATTATGCTCCTTCACCCATTTATCTTTAGATATCTATTATAATTTTATAACTCATGCTCATGTTCTATTTTTACCTATTTATACCTTTGCTCATGCCTTTAAACATTCCCACTAAAGAAATCCACTTTAAGAAATTATGGCCTATTAAATATTAAGTGTTTGCCAAGTGATAATTATAGAACTTTTAACTACATAATTTTTTAAAATCTCATGATCCTCAAAACATCAATTATACTCTAATTGCAAATTACTCTTCTATAAAACAGAGTGACATAATTTAGTAGAGAAAAAAATCCCAAGACTTTATTATAATCTTTTTTTATTGGCATCACATTTAGGTACATGCCATTAATTGTCCAATTAGATAAAAATAACTGAAAAAGTTAATTGTAAAAAATGAAATATACCATAAAAATAATGGTCATGTTGAAAATATTTCCTTATATCTTTATTTAATTTTATAAAATAGTAGTCTATCATGGAAAATGTGATGTAATATAATTGTATAATATTTATAAAATTCATTTATTGTTCATGATTTAAAATAAACGGGAACAAAACCAAACTTAAGAACCTTATGTATTCTCTTTTTTTCTTCAAGTAAACCTCTTAAACATACAATTCTGATTTTATGACAATTTAAATGGAATTTACTCATATCACTATCATCTGTCTGTTATTGAGTGACAGATTCCAGAATCACTCACAGCTTTTGGTTTTTATTTGTCTTTTACTTATCATTTACCTTATGATCTTTAGATCAACTTTCTGTTGATCTACAATTTTTTTTTAGGAGAATGACAAAGGGAAAAGGAATTGTGAGATAAAAAGTCCATAGCAGTACATTGAATATTCTTTAGCATTTTAACAAATTTTAACACAGCAATACACTGAAACTTGAGAATAAATGTAATTTGATATTTTGGAATGGTTTTACTTGAGCATAGGAAGAGATTTTAAGCAAGATAAAATGTAATGACAGGGCCGGCTGAGTGGCATGGTGGTTAAGCACTGGCTTGGGAGGCCAGCGACCCCGGTTTGGGTCCCACATATGAGGGCCAGTGACACTGTCCTCAAAAAAAAAAAAACAACACAAAAAAACAAACAAAAAAATGTAATGACAAAATAGTTAACATTTGTGGAACTCTTAATATACTCCAGGCAATGTCCTAAATACCTTCATTAGAATTTATAAATTAATCCACAACAATCCTATGAAATAGATACTATTATTATTTCCATTCTACAGATAAGCAATAAAGACAAGTTATATAAATAGCTGAGTTACACAATTAATAAATTACAGATCCAAGATGTGTAATTTAAACTCCAGAGTCCATATTCCTAAATACTATGCTTTATTGAAAAGAGTCATTTAAAATTGCAGTTAGAGATGTCAGTGGAAGGTAAAAAAAATATTTCTCCAGTAAAGTTTGCTTAAAATAATTTGATTGGGTATGTTTATTGTAATGACTTTTTGGATGGATGCATTGCTTTTAAAACTAATTTATAGCTAATATTTCAAAAATGTATTCTATTATAAATGTAGATTTATTTCCATATGGATTACAGTAATATAAAATAGTTTAAATTGCTGTCAATTTAATCATCTTCTGCCCTTGCCTTCAATCGGTTATTTCTTTAGAAAAAGTCAAAGTGAATAGTCCTTACATAGTTTATTAATAATATTTTGCATTTAGATGTAATAATTGTAATAATTTGGCAAGTATATTCACATCAGTTAGTTTAATTATCACATTAACTCAGTAAGACAGACAGTAAAGATAATTATCATGCCCATTTTACCAGCACCTTATTACTAAATCACAGGGAATAAATGATTGTTCTGGATCATACTGCACACTGATAGATACAGTACTGGAATTCATGCATCCTAATTCCTACTACTGTCTTCTTGAAACATATTGTTTCCTGATACATATTCATATAGACATGTATAAGATAGCTAGGTGTATAAAGCATGAATTATGAACACTAAATGGACTCTAATAATTCTGATAGCTATGTCAGTCACAAGGTGACCGTCATGCCAGAACATCCCATGAAAGGCATACCCAGTGAATGCCCTAACTGGGTAATTCCAGGTGCAGTGTGGAGTGTGACCATCCAGACGGCTTTATCAGACTGAGGATGGGTGCACTGCACCCAGGCTTGAGAATAAAATCAGAGCTCTCTGATGGCTCATCACTCAGGCTTCAAAAGACAGCTGACAGCCACATCTGCACTCGTCCCAGACAGAGCCCTTGAAGCCTTGCCTCCTGACAGTCTCACCAGCCCAGCCTGACGCCTGGGACTCCACACCCCAGTGTCCTAGGGACTGTTGCTGAACACTGAACTCTCTTTCTCATCTTTCTTGCATAAGACTCTGTTTGCCTTTCCTAACCCTATTCCTTGAAAACCTATGTGACCCTCTTGTGTGAAACCACTCTACCTCAACTATTGGAGGCTACCCTCTGGCTGGAGCCTTGGTTAATGCCTATGGTAAACCAAGTCAATAGGACTAAATCCATGGCTTTATTCTAATAAAATCTGCCATTGTGGAAAGACATAAATGTGTGTGAGACTGCTAATTTGATAGCTACATCCCACTTACAACAGTACAATCTTTTGGTCAGTTCTTGCCATGAGCCAGTTTGGCAATCTTCATGGTTGGTCAAAAGAAGAAACTGCATTTAATATTTATTCATGAGAAACACTGATTTTATAGAGATATTCCCAGAAGCCTAGTGACATCAGGTGCCTAGCAGAAGCAAACTTAAATCCAATTTGAAAAAAAATATATGGCCACCCTGAACCTCAAAATAATTTCACAATTTTGAAAACAATAAAGTCAACAGAATCTAAAACAACCAGGCATTTGGAATGAAAAATATCATGAACAAAAGGAAGAAGAATATAGACTATTTAAATAGATCCCTGAGGTGGGGGTAGAGGGTGTCTATGTATTGGAGTTATAAGGTACATCTTTAAAATAAATGTGCTTACAATTTCGATGAACTAAAAGATGAAAGTTATAGTCTTTATGGGAGCGGAAATTGACTAGAAAAGGTCAAGAAGGACCTTTCTGGTATGATGGTAATTTCTGTATTTTAATAGATTAATTCGTGGATCAGAACTCGCTGAATGGTACATTTAAAATTTGTGTGTTTAATTGCATACAGTATTGTCCTCAAATAAAAATAAAAAGAAATAATGAGTAATTATGGAACTATATGTAATTATAAGCATGCTGAAATATTTGGGGATAAGAGTGGTGTCTTTAATTTACTTTAACATGAATCAGAAATAAAGTAGATTGATGGATAGCTACAGAGATAGATAGTTATATCAGTAGCAAATTTAGCAAAATATTAATTGTAGAATGTAGGTAGTGCAATAAGGCTTGTCATGGCAAAATTCTTTCAACTTTTCTGTATGCTCGAAAATTTTTTAAATAAAATGTTGGGTAAATAAAAATGAATATTTTATGAACATAATTCATCACATGAAAAGTTCATCAGGTTTACACATAGATGAATGCAAAGCTTTTGAAACCAAAACTGATATTAACAGGGACTTCCGATAAGATGGCAGAATAGACAAATACTGTGACAACTGCCTCCCAGGATCACACCAAAATTACAAATAATTTATACAACATCTAACCTCAAAAGTTCCCAGAACACTAGATGAATAGAAACTCTAAATGAATAACTTAAAGTGGAGGCCACGTCAAGTCTGATAGGAGGGGCAGAGACGAGAGAGAGTGAACCCCATGAGGGAAGTCTCAGCAGTGGGGAAGCTTCTCTGGTTGGGGAGAGATTCCCCAGCTCCACATCAAGCTCACCAGCTCAGAGTTACTTTTCCAGGAAGAGGAGTTCCACGATAGCTGGCAGTTAATTAGTGAGGACTCTCTTTGCTCAGCTTGGTGAGGCTGAGGGTGGCAAGAGAACCAGTGGAGCCAGCACATGGACTCGCTCGCTGGTAAGAATTCACCTGGTTCCTGGAGCAGGGAGTAGCTCTGTGAACGGGACCCAGAAGCCTGCAGGGACAGACTGAACTGAGCACCTTTGGCACAGGAGCCGGAGGTTTTGGGACCATTGTTCCCCTGGTATGGAGCTTGCACACAAGTAGTGTACAGGACGGCACCATTTTGTCAGGGTTGGGCCCGCCCACAGAGGGTCAGGTCTGGGACCGCATTGGTCTGGTGAAATTGGTGGAGTGCTGTGTACATGCACGCACATGTGGCCTTGGAGCCCCACCCTTTGCATGGCTTGTGCTGCATAGCCAGGGAAATGCTTAACACGTGAGCTTCGGCTACAACAGGCTGTTCATTGAGACATGGGAGTGTGTGAGCTGACTTGGGTCCCCACTCTTCGCAATGTGCATGCAGAGTTACCAGGCTGGTGATTGGTTGTTGGGCTGCTCAGCCTGATGTGCAAGCTGCTCATGGGGACAGGTTGAGACTGGGAGTTTTCCTCGGAATGTTGGGCCGTAAGCTGTGTGCCTGCGTGATCCAGCTGGGGCTTTCCTGGTGATCTATCTAATACATCAAAGCAATCCCAGAGTGAAGCCAGAGTTAGGAAACAAAAAAACATGTCCCAAGTTAAAGATCAGAAGAAACCTCTAGAAATGTAACTAAACGAAACAGAGGGATCCAACTTTTCAGAGACAGAGTTTAGAACACTGATGATAAGAATGTTTAGTGAATGTAGTGAGGACATAAGGAAGAGTAGAGAAATCATAAAAAGCAACCAGTTAGAACTAAAGAATACAATAACTGAAATGAAGAACACACTCGAAGGAATCACAAGTAGATTAGATGAAGCAGGGGATCACATCAGCAATTTAGAAGACAAAATAGCAGAAATCACCCAGTTTGAACAACAAAAAGAAAAAAGAATAAAAAAGAATGAAAATAGTTTAAGAGACCTGTGGGACAACATGAAGCGCAACAAAATTGAATCATAAGAATACCAGAAGGAGAAGAGAAGAAGCAAGGGGTCGAGAAAGTATTTGAAAAAATAATGACTGAAAACTTCCCTATCCTAGTGAAGAAAATTGACATACAAGCCCAGCGAGTACAGAGAGTTCCAAACAAGCTGAACCCAAAGAGGTCTACACCAAGACATATCATAGTTAAATTGGCAAAGCTTAAAGACAAAGACAGAATCCTAAAAGCAGCAAGAGAAAGACAGAAGGTTACACACAGGAGAACTCCTATAAGACTAACAGCTGACTTTTCTACAGAAACTCTGCAGGCCAGAAGGGAGTGGCAGGAAATATTCAAAGTGACACAGAATAAAGGTCTTCAACCAAGATTGCTCTACCCAGCAGGGCTATCACTTAAAATTGAAGGAGAGAGCTGGCTGAGTGGTGTGGTGGTTAAGCGCTGTCTTGGGAAGCCAGTGGCCCCGATTTAGTTCCACATATGAGGGCCAGTGACACTGAAGAAATAAAAAGCTTCTCAGAGAAGAATAAGTTTAAGAAATTCATTACCACCAAGCCAGGATTGCAGGAAATGTTAACAGGGCTTTTTTAAACAGAAGAAAAGGGTAAACAAGCTAACCTAGGAAGACCAGGAATACAAATAACAAAATGGTAATAAATATGCATCTATCCATAATCATTTTAAATGTGAATGGGCTAAATGTTCCAATCAAAAGACAGAGAGTGGCTGAGTAGAGAAGAATACAGGACCCATCTATGTGCTGTTTACAATTGACTCATCTCAGAGGAAAAGACACATACAGACTGAATGTAAAGGGGTGGAATAAGATATTTCAGACAAATGTAAATGTAAAGAAAAGCTGGAGTAGCAGTATTTATTTTGGACAAAATAGACTTTAAAATGAAGACTACAATAAAAGACAAAGAAGGCACTACATAATAATAACGGGATCGATTCAACAAGAGGACATAACCATAGTAAACATCTATGCACCCAACATAGGAGCTCCTAAATATATAAAACAGATTTTGACAGACATAAACACAGAGATCAACAGTGACACTATCGTAGTATGGGACTTCAACAGCCTGTTGTCACCAGTGGACAGATCCTCCAGACAGAAAATCAACACGGACACAGTGGCCTTAAATGACACTTCAGACCAGCTGGATTTAATCGATATTTTTAGAACATTTCACCCCAAAGCAACAGAATATACATTCTTCTCAAGTGCACAAGGAACGTTTTCCAAGATAGACCACATATTAGGCCACAAAACAGGTCTCAGTAAATTTAAGAAGATTGAAATCATATCAAGCAGATATAGAGGAAAAACTGATCGTTGCTAGCTGGGAGGGGGTGGAGATGAGGAAGAAGGGGAAGGGATTAGACAGCAAAAATTGGTAACTATATTATTGCCACAGGGATATGAAAGGCAGTTCGAGGAATATAATTAATAATGTCGTGAATATTCTGTACAGTGTCACATGGTCGCATGTCTTGTAGGGGAGACCACTCAGGGATGGGGTAGAGGCTTGATGACTGAGCTGTACACGTGAAGCTGACGTTGTATAATATTGTATGTTAACTGTGATTGAATATATATATATATATACACATATATATAGTCATGGGGGGAGTACAGTGTGGCGGTGGAGTCAAGGGAACTGTATGATATGGGGAGGGAGTTGGGTGGAAGATTGGGGGAGGGTGTTGTCACTTTGAGGGGTAGAAAGTATAACTATTGTGCTGTGTTGTAATAAATAAATAAATAAATAAATAAATAAATAAATAAATAAATAAGACAAGAAAAAAAAACTGATATCACCAGTTTTATTTATCATTTTACTAGGAAGTATAGATACTGCAGACATTCAATAAAAATTATATATATATATATGTTAAAAATGAAGAAGCATGGGCTGGCCAAGTGTCGCGGTGGTTAAGTGCTGGCTTAGGAAGCCAGAGGCACTGGTTCAGGTCCCACATATGAGGGCCAGTGACACTGCCCTACAAAAAATAAATAAATAAATAAATAAATATGAAGAAGCAAAAGAAATATTATTTTCAAATAATATGATTTTGTATGCAATGAATACAAAAGGAAACTTATTAGAATCAGTTGTTAAATTAGTAATTATTCTTGATATAAGACCACTATACAAAAATCAATTGTTTGTGTATACTATCAGCAAATAATTTTAAAAAATGAAACTTTAAAAGATCCCACTTACAATAGTGTTGTAATTATCAAATAATTAGGGAAAAACTAATAAAACTAGAAAATCACCATAGAGAAAGGTTTTATTATTGAGAGAAGTTAAGAATGACATAGGGCCGGCCGAGTGGCCCGGTGGTTAATTGCTGGCTTCAGAAGCCAGCGGCCCCATTTCAGGTCCCACATATGAGGGCCAGTGACACTGCCCTCAAAGAAAAAAAAAAGACATAAATAAGTAGAGGAATATACTATATTTGTGAAATAGAAGACTGAACTATAAAAATGACAATATTTTTTAAATGATCAAGATATTCAATACATTCTCAATGAAAATTCTTAGGAAGATTTGTTTGGAACGTTGTCTACTGATTCTAAAATTTAGGTGTAATATAGAGGGCTAAATGTATTTAAGATATTATTAAAATAACTAAATAGGGGGATGACGATTACTACCAGATATCAAGCTTTAAATGTACAGAAATTAAGGCAGTGTCATCTCGATGCAAGTATCCACAAATAGAAAAATAGAATAAAATTAATGACACATATGGATATTTGTGGCAAAGGTGACATTCCATGAACATGAGAAAATGGCAGTCCTTCAATAAATAGTGCTAAGACAATTAGACATAATTATATAATCATAGGGAATAAATAAAACTTGGCCCTTATATCAAACTACACACTAAATTCAACTTTAGATAGATTGTAGATGTAAATATGAAAATAAAAACTAAAGCTTCTAGAAGAAAATATATCATAATACTTAAATAACCATGGGGTAGATAAGATTTTTTAAGCAGTTCATAAAATAAACTAATTATAAAGAACAACATTTACATAGTGTCCTTCATTAAAATTAAGAAGAGCAACTCATTAACAATATCATTAAGTAAATGAAAATAGGTACCAAATTGTGGGAGAAGATATTTGTAATACAGAAAATTGAAAAGAGGCTTTATAAATGCATATACTTCAAAAACCAAAATACCAGCTCAATAATAAAAGGGTAAGTACCAAGAACAGGTATTTCTGAAAGAAGATATCTCCTTTTCTCAGGGCTTTCCAGAGAAATAGAACCAATAAGATAAATGTATATATTGTGTGTAGATAGATAGATATATAGAGATTTATTTTAAGGAATTGGCTCATACAACTCTAGAGGCTGGCAAACCCAAAATCTGCCAGATAAGATGGTGGGTTGGAGACCCAGGAAAGAGTTAAGGCTGCAGTTGCAGTCCAAAAGCAATCTGTGGCAGAATTTTTCTCTCGTTCTGGGGTAAGTCAAGCTTCCTCTATTAATGCCTTCAACTGATTGGATGAGGCCCACTCACATTATGAAGGCTAATCTGCTCTACTGAAAGTCTACTGACTTAAATGTTAATCTCATCTGAAAAGTATCTTCACAGGAACTACTACAATAATGATTAAACATGCAAAGTTCTGACAATTAAGTTCGCAAACTTGTCACCCTGTGCTTACATTGGTCACACTGTACAAACAGCTCAGTAAGGTTTCATAACCTTAGTACATCAGTGTCTCACAGCTGTGTTCGTATCATTGTGTGGTGGTGTCTTGCTGAGTGCCGTTCATTCTTTTTGTTGCGTGTTTTTGTGTGCAGTCACAAGAACGTCTGAGCTTGAATTAGAGCAATGAACAAAAATTAAATTTCTTTTTAAACTTGGCAATAATGGAAGTAAAATCAGGGACATGTTAGTCCAAGTTTATGGGGATAATGCCATGAAGGAAATGGCAGTGTACAAATGGATGAAACATTTTTCTTGAGGGGATAGAATGAAGAGAGGTCAAGGCAGCCAGTGATGAGCAGAACTGACAAAAACATTGCAAAAATTCATCAAATTGTGTTGCAAAATCGTCGGCTGACTGTGTGAAGCATAGCAGACCAAGTAAACATCAATAGAGAAAGTTAGGAAAATCTTAACTCAAAATCTTGGTATGAAAAAGGTATGTGCATAAATGGCCCCGAAGGAGCTCACTGATGAACAAAAGCAAAGGACAGTCAAACTTTTGAGGAGGTAAGATAATGTTTTGGGCTGTGTTATTACTGGTGATGAAACATGGGTATAGCAATACGACCCTGAAACAAAGCATCAAAGTGCGCAACAGAAGTCAGCCAATTCTCCATGACCAAAAAAGTTCCATAAGTCTAAATCAAGAGTCAAAATGATGCTGCTAAACTTATTTGATATCAGAGGGATTATTCATTATGAATTTGTGCAAACTGGACAAACAGTTAACCAAGTTTACTATATGGAAGTGCTGAAAAGACTGTGAAAAAAGTTAGACAAAAATGACCTGAACTTTTCACCAACAATTCATGGCTCTTGCATTGTCGTCACACTGCCTGTCTGTCTTCCCTCATGCACCTTTCCATAAAGACATATCATTATTTCAATATTATGCTTACTTTATGTATCCCTACTTGGCACCAAAAGATAGCTGGTTAGTCAAAGATGAATAAGATGCCTCAAGGGAGGAACAACCTAATCCAGGCACAGCTGCAGGGAGCCATGGGAGGAATCATGTAGAGGAAAAACGGGTGTAGACCCCTTGCTTCAGGTTCTGGCAGCTTGCATGTGAAATGACCTATTGATGTGATAATATCTGTCCTCCATGCATTCTTATCAGTAAGCCTTGGCAGAGGAAATTTCTGTCTCTTAAGAGGTGCATGACTATACCTTCAGGTAATGGCAGCTTGCAAGCATGGGAGATTAGGCCCTGAGCTAAATTCTTGGGTGTGAGACTCACAGACCCTGGAAGCTACATTGGTCTTTTCTTATGTGTAAGACAATAAAAGAAGCAGTTAGGCCCGATTCGGGGCCCTCAGCTCTCAGTCCAGGAGACTGAAGTCCCCTGGCCCCAACTGCATTTTCTCTCTTATTTGTGTCTCTCTCTTTCTTAACCTTTCGCTGTCCCTTCTCCACTCCCACTGCTCAGTCATGCTGGATGCGATATTGCATCACAACAATGTACCAGCTCACATGGCACTATCTGTGAGGAAGTTTTTAGTCAGTAAAGAAATAGCTGTATTGGAACACCCTTCCTATGTGATCTGGCCCCCAGTGACTTCTTTCTTTATCCAAAGATAAAAGAAATATTGAAAGGGAGACATTTTGATGACATTCAGGACATCAAGTTAATACAACAACTCTGATGGCCATTCCAGAGAAAGTTCCAAAATTGCTTTGAAGGATGGAGTAGGCATTGATGCATAGCATCTCAAGGGGAATACTCCAGAGGTGACCATAATGATATTCAGCAATGAGATATGTAGCACTTTTTCTAGGATGAGTTCACAAACTTAATTGTCAGACCTCGCATATCGGAGTACCATGACCTATTCAAATTGACACAAAATTAACCATTGTGATATCCAAGTGGTCAATGAAAATATTATTCAAACTGCTAATAATCAGGTGAAACACTAATTAAATGACAATGAGATACTAAAACATACCACAATGACTAAAATTTGGGAGAAGACGTGTGATTGTTAATAAGTAATTTTTTTTAAAGGTTTTATTGGGGAATTGGGGGAGGGCAACAGTGTTGAGAAATTGGGGAGATGGGAACAGACTAGTTGCTGTCCTTTGGTTCTTCATTCTAGTTGTGGAGGATGCTGCTTCACTGGCCCATGTTGGTATTGTGATCACTGCGCTCTTTCTGACTGAGGTAGTCAGTCACCGGCCATTGGAAGGCCGCTCACGGTGGCTGACAGCAACTCTTGTAACTGCTGGCAGCTCACGCTGGCTGCCAGCCACTCATGGTAGCTCATGACAACCCACTGCAACCCTGCTAATCTGTCGCTGGTGACTCACGGTAGCCCAGCTCCAGGTTAAGCTGTTGTTTAACATCTTAGCTGTAGAGGGTGCAGTGTCACTGGCCCCCATGCTGCTCAGAGCTCACACTCCCAAGCTAACTCTTAACCAACTGAGCCACCCAGCTAGCCCCTAATAGGTAAATTTTTTGGAAAATTGTTTGGTATTATCTACTGAAGGTGAAATTGCATGTTCCTTACATGCTAGAAAATCCATTTTAGATATATACCCAACTGAAATGTGTGTACCAAGAGGAACATACAAAAATATTCACAACCTTATTATTCCTAATGTGTCCAAACTGGAAATGACCCAAAAGCCCATCATCAATACAAGGGATAAACAAATTGTGGTAAAATGCTACAATGAAGTGTTCTAGAACAATTAAAATCATTGAATAATAGTTAATGCAACAGCATGATTAAATCTTTAAAAACATAATATTAAACAAAAGAATCTAGTCAAAAAATAGTATGTTCTGCATGACTGAATCCATTTATATAAATTTCAAGTCACAGGCAAACTAAAACTAAACTAAACTATTATACTTAGAAGTACATAGTTAGATTGTAAAACTCTAAAGTAAAACAAGGAAGTGATTACTGTACAAGTAAGCATAGTAGCTATCTTTGAGGGGATGGAAGGAGTGGTGATGATGAGGCAGGAATAAGGAGAGATTCTGTGGTTGACAATGTATCTTTTTTGACCTGGTTGGTTTTTACACAGTTGTCTTTAATTTATAATGAAATCAAGACAATCTCATCCATTTTTTCCTTCTTTCCTACCTTTCCTGTGTCATTACCTTCTCCAGCTAAATACTCCAAACACTGAGCTGTAATGTATATGTACTGTTTCATTTCTAGGCACTCTCCAGAATATTCAGATGTCTTTAGTTTCTGAGAAAGTATATTATAGCTGTAATTGTCCAGGCCATCAACAGTTGCTAAAATGTTGAAAAACATGCTTTTAGCATGTCGTAAATGAATCTTCTTTCTCAAAGCACAGACTCATATCCATCTCTATAGTACCTTATCAAAAAAAATCCAAAAACTTTGGCACCTGATCCCCCTGCCTACTTCATGCTGTAATAGATTATTCAGGATGTGACAGGAGTCCAAGTGGCCTTAAGGTCCTTTCATGGTAATTAGAGCTATATACCAAATATAGTTTATTTATACATACACTAAAAGATTCAAAAAAGGACTTTTAAGAGTTTATCCTCATAGCCTAATCTTACTTCAGTTTTCCTATAAATTCTCTTCTCTATTTACTGAGTCATCACCATATGTCCTCTTTCCTTTTATTTATGTTTATATCTATACTCAGCAACATGCTAGCATTAATAGTTCTGTGAGCTCACTTTCTACCATTTTTAAGAAAGTTTTTAAATTTGGAATGTGCAACACAAACTTCCATTTCCTGTTACGTGAGGTCATATTTTTCTCATATTCCATCTGTGAGCTTAAAGAATATATTTCTTATCTTCCTCTTTCAGAGAGATCAGAGTATATTATATTTGAAAAGTTCTGGTAAAAATTCAGAGAATTTGTAATTTTATAAAGAAGCTAAAGCTTATATTATGATTAAAAATGAAATAAAAAATCTGCGGCAGTATTTACATGGTGGGACAAAGGTATCAGGCTATGAACAGAAAATAAGAAATATTTTTACAATGCACAATCTCAAAAGTTCCAAGATACCATACCCAAATTGTAGTTAATTTTGTAAAGCTTTTTGGAAAGTACACTAAAGGGCTAGTTGTCAGACAAATTTGAATCAAGTCCCTTTTTACTAGTTGAGTTATTCAGAACATGTCATGCAATGTCTGTAATGTGCAAATAATAATACCCATAACTTGTGAATTGTTCTGAGGGTTATTGGAAGAACATATGAAAACTACCCAGCACAGTACTTATTAGCATTTAGTAGATGCTTAAAAATATTTGCCTCTCTTCCATTAGAACTGTGAGTTTGGGCAAATTATATTGATTGACGCCAAAATACATCTCTTGGTTCAAAGGTGGGAATCCACATTTGAAAATTGTAATGAATTTAAGTTAACTTTGGCATGTAATATAAAATAGCAAAGCATTAAGAATGAATGCTTATGTGGAAAGCAATAAAATGATTATAGAGAATTTTTTCAGATTCCAAATAAATCTTGAAGTCTTCGGAAAAGAGAAATGAGAATTTTGGGAATACTTCATTTTTTTATTTTTATTTTTTTTTAGCTGAGGCATCCTGCCAACTGTTGGCAGATTAGTGGCAGCTCAGCTCGGGCAGGGCATCGAACTGCTGTTGCTGAGCTCAGCTCGCACTTTTTTTTTTTTTTTTTTTTTAGGGCAATGTCACTGGCCCTCATATGTGGGACCAAACAGGGGCCGCTGGCTTCCCAGGCCAGCGCTTAACCACCGCGCCACTTGGCCGGCCCTTTTAATATTTTTATAATACAAAATAAATGCCAAAAATTATTTAAAAGTTCACACATTATATCAAAAATATTTAATATTTTAAAATTATTATTAAAATGAAGTTTTAAAATAAAAAAGAATGTATTGCTCTGTTTGATAGACTTAATCTTCATTTCATTGCAAATATTCCAGAAAGAAAATTTTATTTCAATTTGCTTGACACTGGTTGAATTCTTAACAGTGCATGCAAAATATCTTCAGATACATACATTTCCTTTTTTTTTTTTTTTGAGGGCAGTATCACTGGCCCTCATATGTGGGACCTGACCCAGGGCCATTGGCTTCTGAAGCCAGCGCTTACCCACCGTGTCACTTGGCCGGGCCCCATACATTTCCTTTTAAATAATTAAATTATTTTCTCTGTTTGCCCTGATTTTTGTTTTGTAATTGATATCAACCTGGCTTTTGCTAATTCAGATTTAATTAGTTTCTGATTTTATTACTAAGTATTCTAAAGCAACATTCATATCTTCTCTTTCATCTCTTCTGATAAAGCATTTACAAGGAACTGTGGCCTACTGAAAATATTTAAACACTGTAAAACACCAGCAAATATTATTGAGTAATATCAAAATTACCAAAAATTTAGACCTCCTAGCAAGGTTAACTGCACTACATGGAATCATTTGTCAAAATTGCCAATTTAAGAACTTAATTTGCTTCCAGAACTTATTTCCTGGAATCTCACTCATAGGATTTGTATAAGTTGTATTATGCACATACATTTATTTTATTTGCAAGATTGCTTCCCTCTTAGAGTAGACAAGGCAACAGGTACACATTTATGACATGACAACAGCTACAAGGAAGACTGATTAGATTGTAACTGCTTCTCTCCTATGTGCTTCTGTGTTAGGGAAATGTTGAACTTAACATTGATTTAGTAAATCAGTGTTATTTTCTCTTGCTTTTAAGTGCATGTTAGTGGATTCCTTAGAACCTGTAACATTTCTGTGCTAATTTCTTAACTTTACTTTTCATAGGAGATTTATAATACTTTTTTCTGTTTTCCAATTTCTCAACCAATTTTTCTAAGGACTCAGGCTTTGGAAAAACGTATACATCAAGAAATGTTCAGAGGGAATTTCTATGTACAAACACTACTTATGGTAGACAATGAAGTTAAGCTTGGATCTCATTTTGTATTTAATGTGACTCCAAGAAATAACACTTGTATTATATATTTGAGTAAATCTAGAATTTAAGTGCATATGACTTGGTTTGCCAGTTCATTTGGGCAATGGAGCAAAAGAAAATATATTTTATTATACTATCTTCTAAATAAGTGGTCACATCACTCTACTTTCTTAAATCAGGAGTTGACTGTAATGTGAGAACAGGAAAGGCAGGAACAGAACAGCAAAAAATGTATTGTGAATAATCCCTCTGCTTTCATACTGAATATTTTCTCTAGACTAATTGCTTTTAACATTTATTTTTATTTTTCAACTACAGTTGATATTCAATATTATATTAATTTCAGGTGTACAGCATAGTAGTTAGACACTTATATAACTTACGAAGTGATTCTCCCAGTAAATCTAGTACCCACCTGGCACCATACATAAAATAATATTGACTATATTCCTTATGCTGTACTTTACATCCCCATGACCATTTTGTAACTGCCAATTTGTACTTCCTCATCCCTTAGACTTTTTCACCCAGACCCCTGGGCCATAAAAAAAAAAGAATGAAATCTTACCATTTGTGATAACATGGATGGACCTAGAGAATATTATGCTAAGTGAAATAACTTAGGCAGACAAAGACAAATACCATATGATCTCACTTATATATGGAATCTACAGAATAAAGTAAACAAAACAGAAACAGACTGATAAATACAGAGAATAAACTTATGGTCTCTAGGCTCATTCTAATGTTAGTTGAATATTATACACTTTTGTGCCTATAAAAGCAGTTATTCATATAAAAGTTAGAACATGACTACCTTCTTCCTGCTATTGGATATGTTCAAAAGGCTTTGCAAATGAAAATCAAAAAACCTATGTTTTCAGCCTCAAGATACTAAACGTTTTCTGACTTCTTTCTATGCATAGTCAGCATTCTTTCTTTCTTTGTAGATCTGAACCTCCTATACACATTGTCTCTTTTGGTGTAAAAAACTCTACGTTTTATTCTACGTTTTATGAATTTTTGTTTTAAACTTTTTAAACGTGAATGATGTAGATCAAAGGAGCCATGCATTGGGGGAATGAGGGTGTGTGTAAACAACTAAATAAAATGAATGCAAAATGTCATATCTAATTATTACTCCCACAAAATCATTTTCATGTTTAATAATTTCTGATGAAAACAACTTAAAACAATTGCAGGTTAAAACTGTGATTTTTTGTTTTACAGTTATAAATGTTAGTTTTGCATTAATTAAATATTGTTAATCTTTTTTATGTATAAATTTAGCCGTTATGTATCCTAGATGTTGGAGTAGATTTAATATGTACTTTTTATACAGAAGGAAAGCAAAATAATTTCTATTTTTTACTACAAAACGATATGATTTCTTTGTGATTATTGGAAAACTGTTTTGATTAGTGAGGATATATTTTATTGGATAGAACCTTACCCAGGTGTTTTAGACGAAGTCTACAAAAAACTGAAATGGTAGTGGTTTGGCAATTATTTATTTGAACATCTCTTCATTTAATCATTCCTTTCAGACAAGTAAACATTTTTGTGTGTGTGTGCCTCCTACATACCAAGTATTGTGCTAAGCACAATGTATAAGGAAGTTTTTCTATGAGACAAAATGGTGACAAGAAAACTCAGGCTCTGACTTTTGTTTTTATAATACCAAAGGAGAAGGGAAATCAGGTACCCTCTTAAAGGTACAAAAATTTGTGTGGTGGCTGTATGGTAGTGGTGGTAGTTGTAGGGATAAGTGTGAGAAGAAGTGTTCAGGAGTCTACAATACTTCTGAGTGTTTGCATAAGGAAGCGACTAGTTAATAAACACTTCGTTCTGTTGACAAAACACCAAAACAAATAAACAAAACACAAAAAGTGAACATGTATTTTTTTCTTAATTGAAATAATCCATTTTTTTGGTATTACAAAGGTACCAGTGCAGACATAGGAGTGCGGGGTTCCAGCCTCCACGAGTCTAGGGGTTCCCTCAGGTGGAGATGGCATCAGCGAGGGAAGAAAGAAAGAAGAAAGAAGGGAGAGAGTGGAGACACTGGGGGAGTTTCAGAGAAAGAGTGTCGCACTTTATTGTTACAGCATATCCCTTTTATAGGGACTCTTGACCATTATCTCAATCACAAAACATTTCACATGAGTTTGGTGTTTTCTATTTCCCAGGATTTTCACAGTCTTTACTTCCTTGTAAGTGCTCCCTCCAGGGTGCACTGTGACTTACTCTTCCGTTAAAGGATTATCTTGTCTTTTACTATGATAATCTCTATGAGACCCAGACTTAATTTCTGCATATCACCTAAAGAATGTTTATCATGACTATCTTATGTTA
Organism: Aselliscus stoliczkanus; assembly: GCA_033961575.1. Taxonomy (NCBI): domain Eukaryota; kingdom Metazoa; phylum Chordata; class Mammalia; order Chiroptera; family Hipposideridae; genus Aselliscus; species Aselliscus stoliczkanus. Next base: position 69,196,294 of record CM066737.1, on the reverse strand, counting down.
AGGATTGACATATTTCTGTATATCACCTAAGTTTGTTTATTGTGACTATCTTATGTTAAGGAATGACTTATTTCTATATATTGCCTAAAGAATGTTTACTATAGCTATCTTGACTATCTAGAAATTATCCTAAATTCTAGCAGTTAAACATAATTGTGAGACTCACAAGGCATATACTTGAGCTATTACTAAAAGACTAGCAGTGTCTGTGTTTAGGGTAAAAGCATCTAAAGTCTATTCCTAAGTAAATACAATACCTAGAAACGAAAGGGGGTCTCACACCTTTCTTATCCTACGGAGGTAGCATCTGTTTCTCAGTTAAAACTTCAGTATCCATTGCTGCAACAAGGCACTAGGCAAAGAATTCAAACAAGGCTGTTGATTAACATACCCCATGGTCAGCAAGCTGCCTGGAACTCTCATGCCCTGGAGACTTTTAGTCTTCAAGGAGACTTTTCACAGTAGTGGCTTTAGGCAAGTGAGCTCAAGACACTGAAGTTATTATCAGCTTCTCACAGGCAGGCTGTCAGTTTCTCACAGCCAGGCTTTTGGCCTACGTGGCCAAGGGTCTGACCCTCAGTTTCCAAGGGGCTTGAGTCCCCAATTTCTCAGACCTGAGTTCCCCATTGGGCTGTAGCCTGTCTTAGGTAGTTGCCTTTTTTTTTAAGGAAATCTTGTCCCGTCGTTGACTTACACAGCCATCCCTCATTGGGGTACCACAGGGACTTGCCATAAATGCAGTGAGAGTACTGTCTCCTATAGGATCCGATGTAGAGGAAAGGCACATGGGTTCATAGAGGCGGGAGATATTACATGACCAACCATAAGGCAGCACCCCAGACATCCAGTGCTGAGTGTGGCAATGTGACCTTGTCAGATACTGGGGGGCTGTCAGCCCCCAACATAGGAGGTTTTGCTTTGGTTTTTAAATAAGTATTTCCCCTATATCCATGCTTTCTCACCTGATTTAAAGATAACACTAAACTAAAACAAGAGCCTATGTTTTCTAAAGGCAAACAAAAAAACTTAGTTTAAAAAGCAAAAGTTTATGCTTTAAACTGTTTTTAAATTCTTATACATTAGAAAGGAATGTGTTAAAAAAGATACACAGTACTTCATTTTCTTTTGTTCACCACTGGTGAGTGTGACAAGGTACACTCATCTATTACCACTCTATGTTTCTACTCTAAAACCTTGCCTAGGCACTAGTTTCTGGTCATCATAAACTGCACTTCAGGAGAACACAGTGTTTTCTTGGCCCAGAATATCATTTCTTTAAAATGATATTTAATTTTTGTAGTGCCCATAAATTAATACATTTTTCATAATTTGTTTTGCATGCACAACACCATCTGCTTCATAGATTCCCAAATGTCTGCTTGATGTGCATTGCCTTCCATTCCAGAAAAGTACAAGTTGTGCTGCCAGGTCTCTGGAGTACCAGCAGGAACATACAATTTTTACCAGTAATGGCATAATGAGATACATCACACTTTCCTAACAACTGGGACTCTTGCCTGCCATTCCAAATTGATGTATGCTGCCAGTGACAGTCAAGCACCTGATATTTACAAATTCTGTTCTCATCATGACCCCTTCCCAGGGGACTAGTAGAAAAAAATATCTGGCAGAGGTTCCACCATCTTGTTTTACTTGTTTGAAAAGGTGCTATTTCTACATACCTTGTCTTGTGAGAGACTAGTTGTGCAGATACCATTCTGTTTCTCAGAAGGGAATGTTGAGCAATATAAAAAAAGAAGCTCCAAACTCTGTGAGGTATAGCTACCCCTCCGGCATATGCTGAATTACTCATTCATGTACTTGCAATATCTAATGAATGAATAGCTATAAAACTGAGGAAATAATAGGGCAATATGGAAACCTCTTGATAATAAAGAAGTACCCCTTAATCAAAGGTCTCTCTACAACCCTGAGGAAACACAAAGGTGGGAAGATCATCAGTGTTAATGTTAATGAGGCACTGATTTATTTAAACACACACACACACACACACACACACACACACACACACACAGAAAAGAAAGTAATCCAGTGAAAAGGATGGCAAGTTTCTAAGATGATCAGTGATATTGAGAGCAAAATGTGTCTTTGTATGCAGACTCAAAGAATACAGCTATAGTTATGACTAATTTACTTGGAATGTAGGGAATTTTAAAGTTGTGACACCCTGATAGAACTGGGTGGATCAGGAGAGAAACTGTTGCCAGAATATTCTGCAGTTACAGTGTGATATCTGTGGATAATTTCAGATACTTACATAGTTGAACTCAGGCTCCAATAGATTAGAATGAGTATTTGGAAGCCAAGAAGGGGGGTATCAAGTGTCATTGCACTCTGGGAGTGACTGGAGATAGTCTAGACATTGAGTATGTGTGGCTTGAATTTTCTCTAATATTGTGCAGTGCTTCAAACATCATTGGAACACTTCTAAGAAACAGGGTTGATATCAAATAAATCGACTCTGGAGCATCATAAATTCCTCAAGAAATAAAAGCTTAGAAGGGATTTTAAGTGACTTGAATCTGCATTTAGGTTGCTTTCCAATATTCTGCAAGTTGTACACCCATTCTGTGCCTTCTTTTTCTCTTCCTCTTGACAAAGTCCCTTTTTGACCACACTTTAGTCAGGCTCCTCTAGGCCTCTTTTTAACTAGACGTCAACCTTGGTCCCTCTTCTTTCTTTGGCCTGGGTAGCCCAATTTTAGCAAGAATCCTGCTAAGTCAGTTTAGCAAAAAAAAAAAAAAAAACAACAACCCACCCTTGATAGCTGATTATTCTAAATATCTGATCAAATTCCTCACCCCCTCCCCACCCTCTTGACCACCCTGGTCTACCTTTAGCAAGAATCCTGTTAAATCAGATTAGCAAGAATCCTCCTATCCTTGATGTCTTCTCTTAGTAATTTTCCATCCACTGACAATCCCCCCGCCACAATAAGGGTGTTGACACTTGTCATAATAGTCCTGAATAAACTCTTCTTTACCATTTCAACAAGTGTCAGAATATTTTTAATATTGTAAAAAGAAAGCTTATAATAAATGGCAAATGCATTTCCAATTTTAGTTATATGACTTTGAAAACTGATTTTTTTTCCTTGTGCCAATTAACTAATTGCTAAAAAGTTCTGCCTTCTATTGATAGTCCAGGGTCTTTCAATGTGTGGAATTGGCACTTATTATTGAATTTTCCAGGTTTCTGTATAGGGTAAAACTAATTCAAATGTGATACCCTAAAAGAACAAAGGCTTCAAAGCCATTAATTCTCAGAAACAAAGTTTACACATTCTTTAACTAGCATATAGTCTCCCCACCTCCTTTTCTTTCCAGAAATATGAAAAATGTTTTGCATAGATCCACCCTATTCTGATGGAGAGAGTTGCTTTCCATTTAACAAAATTCTACTTTACATAATCCCCAGTGGGAGAACGGCAACAACAGTATGTTGGTGAACCTGTATCAATTGAATGAGCATCTCAAGGCTGTTTCAATTACCATCTTGTTTTGAATTCAAGAATGTAGTAACATTAGAAAGAGAGTCACTGACTGCTTTTAAACAGAAAGAAAAGCATGCATCCAAGACTGCTGACACTGGTTGCAAATATTCATGACATGGATTAGGCTTGTATGCAAGTCACATATGGAGAACAATTTCTGGAAATGGCAATTAAACTCTTATAAAATGTACATTGCCACTTTTACAATTATAACTTAATTAAGTATTTGATATTTAAATATTCAATAAAGCACTGGAAGCAAGTAGCCAGCTATCTTCAGTGTATTTATTAAGATATTGAACAAACATATGGGATAAAATAACATTCTGAGGAGGCAAATTATTGCCTACCTTAAGAAAAAACAAGGATCTCACCTGTAAGTTTCTAACAGGCAAAAATTATCACACACAGATGCCTCTGGTTTATGTCTAATGTTGTTTCTGAGGGAAGAAAAAGGAAGCTTATTTTAATGAATTTTTCTAACATAACAAAGATATAGATAGATATAAATAAATATGTATATATTTATATATATTTACATAGATAGAGATAGATGATAGATAGATAGATAGATAGATAGATAGATAGATAGATAGATAGATAGATAGACAGACTAATGTACAAATCCATAACAAGGAGATTCAACATTTGAAGATAACTAAGTATTCTACTGGGGATAATCTGGGCAAAAATGTGGTGTTTTAGATATATCTCTGTAAATTGTGTCATTTGTTCCTTAAAAACTTATAAAAGTCTTGGTTCCAGTCCTCACAGAACATCAATAATAAGGTTGTTATAATAAGAAGAACATGGAAAGGAATAACTATGATCACCATATTACAGCAATGAAAAATACAGAACAGACCTTCCATTTTAGAAATTACTGCTTAGAATAGTATAAAATATGTATAGAATGTGTGTTTAGGTACACTATATGGGCCAGTTTTCATTCCCCAGTGTAGTGTTTTTGACAGCTAAGATGCTGGCCCTTGTTCCAATTCTGGATGTAATAGTTTATAGGTAACAACTTCTAATAAAGAAAGGAAACTTATATAGATCCTGACATCTCCTAGGTGGGCTTGATTTCGTTCTAGAGGGTTATTTTTATGACCATGGGGGATTGAGTCATTTCTTTAAAGGAATACCATGACAAGTTTGGTGTTTGCATGTTTGTTTCCCTTGCTCGTGATCTGTAATAAACTATTTGTTTCACTTAGGCTGTTTAATAAGATATTGGAATATTTTGTTCGTATTTATAATTATAAATTGTGCCACCTTTACATATGCTTTCTTTCCAAAAAATACCCTTTTCATATTTAGTGAAAAGCTTATTTTACAAAGAGAGAACAGAGGTCAGAGATCCTAGATGGTGAAGTAGATAAACACTATGCCTCTGTCCTTCCATAAACCCATTAAAATACAACTAAATTATAGAATAATCAATCTAGAGAACCACCTGATGTCTAGCTGAACAGAAGTCCTATGATTAAAAATATAAAGAAGAAGCCACATAGAGACTAGTAGGAGGGGCAGAGAGGCAGAATGGGCCCCAAACCTCCTTGTGGAGGTTGAGAACAAGGAGGGATATCTCAGCCATAGACATTCCCCCCAGAGGATTGAGGGACCCCAGCTCCCACAGCAGGCTCCCCTGCCCAAAGTATTGGTGCTGGGAAGAGGAGCCCCCACAAAATCTGGTTGTGAAAAACAGTGGAGAGTCCGACTATCTGGGCGAGATGGAAAGTGGTGTGAAACCCAGACATCCTCTTAAAGAGCCCACAGACAGACTCACTTGCTTGCAGGCACTTACCTTGGACTCCAGCAGAGGGATGGTGGACTTGGGAGGTATTGGAGACATATGGGGCAGACTGAGATGTGTGGCTCCGGTGGGAAGGACTGAAGGACAGTTGGCATTTTCCTTGTGTGAAGTCCTCCTCTCCTGCAGCCGGCAGGTGGGTGCCATCTTTCCTGTGTTGAGCCCGCCCCCACAGGCCAAATCTGAATCTGATTGGCCAGGTGAGCTCAGCTGACCCACTCAGCTGACCCATTCACTGGGATGCCACCCCACCCAACTCCCCCAATTCCAGAGGCACTTTCTCTGCCTGTGGCCACTCCCACCTGCATTGCACTCTTTCTGGAAAACTATAGGAGTCTGTAGGCCCCAGGCAGGCAGTAACTAGTCTCAGTGGCCTCTGAGACTTTTGCTGAGTTTCTCCAGGCTCAGCACGGACACCAAACCAGAATTTACATTTACCTGGTGAGCACAATTCTTCCCACTCTAGTGACTCCCTGAGACCCTGCCTCACCCAACTTGAGTACTGCATTGAGGCTCTATCAGTGGCTGAAGCTTAAAGGAGCCAGCAGGTGGCAGCAGGCCTCAGGGTGCTTGGTTTTTTGTGGATACAACCCAGGCACAGTACTGTTGATTGATAAAAGATCCCTGAAAGTGTTTTACATTAGAAATGAAATGAATGCCCTCATCCTAGTAGTTTTTAGCATACCTAGGTAAAGGATATTACTCTTTCCTTAACAAGTTTAGTAAGGAAATTCCCCAAATTGTGAATTGGATGGCCAGTATTTAGTTTTGTCATCGTGGCTGGGTTTTATGAATCTCTCACATCATCAATTATAAACTAGCTCATAAAACATCAAGGAGCCCATGAAATTACTATTGGTCAAGGAAATGGTATGATTATGATTAGTTGGCCACTGGCATGACTGATTCTCTTGTCATAAATTGTCTAAACTGTTATAATGTGGTTCTGTTACCAGGTTAAGCTTCAGCTGTTTGCCACTCAAAAACTCAAAAATCAACAGACAAGGTTGGGAAAAAAAAGAAGGTTTAACCCAAAATCCCAGCATTCAGGGAAGGCAGTAGATTCCTGTCATAAACACTACCTTTCCCACTCTTTTTTTTTTCCAGAGGTCAGTGTCACTGGGTTTCATATGTGGGATCTGAACCGGGGCCGCTGGCATCCCAAGCCAGCCCCTAACCACCACGCTACTCAGCAGGCCCTATCTTCCCCACTCTTAACAGTGCCAAAAGGTTTTATAGGCATGCAAGGAGAGGCAGAACAAAGGAAAGGGGGAGCTGGTCAGGTAATTCTGGGTGCTGAGATATGAAAAGAGAAAAAAGGAGTTTCTCAGAGCTTGGTTTGTCTCAGAGATAAAAATTATCTGGGTCTCTGTTGAAGGAGGGAAACCGCTGGTTGTTAACTGAGCAGGTGTCCAAAGGCTGTAACTTCAAGTCAATGTAAACAGATTTATGAGGTAGCAATCTTGACAAAACAAATCATTAAGGCTAGTTGTCTTGTAAATTAGTGAGGCAGGCATTGGGCCTTAAATTAAGTAAACAGACTCATTGAAACTGGTATGCATACAGCCTTTGGTAAACAGAGTCATTAAACCTGGCAGGAGGGAAGGGAAACAAAGAAAAATAAATAAAAAATATTAAAAACTTTTAAAAGTCCTAAGCTAAATTACATTGTTAAATCGAATTACATGATTATTAAGTCTCAAAATGAAGATAGTGTCACCCTTACATTCTACTGTATGAGACAGGTATCATTTATAATATTGGTTCTCAAACTTGAATTGACATTGGTGTCAACAGGTGAGTTTATAAAAATACTGAACCTGAGTCCCAGAGATATTGATTTGTTGGGTAGTTGTAGACGAAGTTTTAAAAGCTGTCCAGGTGGGCCGGCCGAGTGGCACAGTGGCTGAGCACTGGTTTGGGAAGCCAGCAGCCCAGGTTCAGGTCCCACATATGAGGGCCAGTGACACTGCCCTCAAAAAAAAAAAAAAAAGTTAAAAAAATAAATAAATAAAATAAATAAATAAATAAATAAAAGCTGTCCAGGTAATGCTAATGTTCAGTCAAGGCTGAGAACTACTCCTTTGCAGGACTTGAAAAATACAAACTCGGAATTGCTGCAACCTGGACTGAATATGCTCCTGTGTAAGTACCTACAGTACTAGGCTTCTATTCAGTAGACCAATTTAATGCATTGCCATTTGTTCATTTCTCAGATGCTGTTTCTCTCAGTTTTTATTCCCAATAGCTTCAATTTTAAGGAGCATTGGATCTATACTTTAGAATATAAGTTTCTTGAAGGTACGAAGTTTGCCTTATTTCTATATACCTTGATAAGTCTTAGGTCTTAGCTAAGACCCTGGACCTGCTGTTTCCTGGGAGTACTTAACAAATTCTATAAATAAATATTAAACTCTTCTCCTTGAGCTGAGGACAATCAACAGGGATCTGCCTCTCCTGCAGGGACTAAAAGTGAATGTAGTTTGAGAGGAAAAGAACAAAGTTCAGCTGCGAATGAAAGCTCCATCAGGAAAGAAGAAAACTGATGATTAGCTCCTCAGTGTCGTATTCATGCTGAGAAGTTAAACTTTCATAATAACTAAACTCTTTTGGAGACAGAATTGTCTTCTGGAAAAACTCCAACTAAAAACAGCCTTCACTGTCTTCACTCTAAAGAACTCAAAGCAATTTGTATTCTCTATGTATTTTTGAGGCTGAAGGCAGAGAGTCAAATTCAATGCTCAGAAACAGTACTACTTAAGTTCTGGAAAACACTAGCTATAAGAAGCTTCTTTCTCGTTTTCTTTATCTTCGTTTTTACATAGGCCACAAGCAGACATTGTTTATCTGTCACCCAGCTCATAAAATCTCTGTTTCTCATATGATAATCAAGTACTAAGTTGTCAGAGCAATCGTTAAAATGAGATAACTTCCCTCTTCAGAAACTGAGTAAATCTTTTGCACAAAGGGACATTAAAAAAGTAATACATATAGAATTTTCAGTATAAACTTTTTCAGAATTTTATGTAAAATAAGACTGGTACAAACATTTTTCAAATGCAACGACCAATTTTTTTTTTTATTAGTTTCAGGTGTACAACACAATGAAATAGTTATACTCTTTACCCCCCAAAGTGACCACCTCCCTCCCCCAATTCACCCCACTCCCACCCGATATCCACTCCCCTTCCCTTTATCCCCACCCCACTCCCAACTAGCAACCCTCAGTTTTTCCTCTATATCTATGAATCTGTTTACTTTGATCTTTCGTTCGGTTTTTCAGATATAAGTGAGATCATATGGTACTTGTCTTTCTCCGACTGACTTATTTCAATTAACATAATAGTCTCTTCACAACATTATCAATTACATTCCCAGAACTGCCCCCATATCCCTGCAGCAACATTGTAGTCACCCACTTACGCTGTCCAAAACCTTCCCCCTCTCCCTCATCCCCACTCCCTCCCAGCCAGCAACCATCAGTTTTTCCTTTATATCTGCTTGATATGACTTCAATCTTCTTAAATTTACTGAGACTTGTTTTGTGGCCTAACGTGGTCTATCTTGGAAAATGTCCCATGAGAAAAATGTATATTCTGTTGTTTCAGGGTGAAATGCTCTAAAAATATCAACGAAGTCCAGCTGGTCTAAAGTGTCATTTAAGGCCCCTCTTTCTGTGTTGATTTTCTGTCTAAAGGGTCTGTCCATTGGTGACAATGGAGTGTTGAAGTCCCCTACTGTGATAGTGTTACTGTTGATCTCTGTCTCTATGTCTGTCAAAATCTGTTATATGTAATTAGGAGTTCCTATGTTGGGTGCATAGATGTTCATTAGGGTTATAGTTCCCTTCTTTGTCTTTTATTGTAGTCATTTTAAAGTCTATTTTGTCCAAAATAAGAACTGCTACTTTTGTTTTCTCATTTCCATTTGCATGAAATATCTTATTCCATCTGTAAACAGCATATACATGTGTCCTGTTTTCTTATCCACTCAGCCACTCTCTATCTTTTCATTGGAGCATTTAGCCCATTCGCATTTAAAATGATTATTAATAGGTGCATATGTATTGCCCTTCTGTTATTTGTATTTCTGGTCTTCCTGGGTTAGCTTGTTTACCCCTTTCTTTTGTTTAAAAAAGCCCTTTTAACATTTCTTGCAATGCTGGCTTGGTGGTAATGAAATCCTTAAGCTTATTCTTCCCTGAGAAGCTCTTTATTTCTCCTTCAATTTTAAGTGATAGCCGTGCTGGGTACAGCAATCTTGGTTGTAGGCCTTTATTTAGTGTCACTTTGAATATCTCCTGCCACTCCCTTCTGGCCTGCAGAGTTTCTGTAGACAAGTCAGCTGTTAGTCTAACAGGAGTTCCTTTGTATGTAAACTGCTGTCTTTCTTTTGCTGCCTCTAGGATTCTGTCTCTGTCTTTCACCTTTGCCATTTTAACTATGATGTGCCTTGGTGTGGACCTGTTTGGGTTCAGCTTGTCTGGAATCCTCTGCACTTCCTGGGTGTGTATGTTGATTTCCTTCACCAGGGTAGGGAAGTTTTCAGTCATTATTTTTTCAAATACTTTCTCAACCCCTTGTTGCTTCTCTTCTCGTTCTGTTATTCCTATGATTTAATGGTGGTTGCGCTTCATCTTATCCCATAGGGCTCTTAAACTATTTTCATTGTTTTTTATTCTTTGGTCTTTTTGTTGTTCCGACTGGGTGATTTCTGCTATTTTGTCTTCCAAATCTCTGATCTACTCCTCTGCTTCATATACTCTAATGGTGATGCCTTCCAGTGTGTTTTTCATTTCAGTTATTGTATTCTTTAGTTCTAACTGGTTGTTTTTTTATGATTTCTCTGTCCTTCCTTCTGTACTCACTAAGTTTGTTAAACATCCTTATCATCAGTGTTCTAAATTCTGTCTCTGAAAGGTTGGATCCCTCTGTTTCATTTGGTTCCATTTCTAGAGGTTTCTTCTAATCTTTTACTTGTGACATGTGTCTTTGTTTCCCCATTCTGGCTGTCGCTCTGGGATTGCTTTGATGTACTAGATAGATCACCAGGAGAGCCCTGGCTGGATCACGCAGGTACACAGCTCACGGCCCAACACTCCCAGGAAAACCCCCAGTCTCAGCCTGTCCCAATCAGCTGCTCGCAGTTCAGGCCAAGCAGCCCGACAACCAATCACCAGCCTGGCAACTCTGCAAGCGCAGTGTGGAGAGACGGGACCCGAGGCAGCTTGCGCACTCCCGCATCTCAGTGAGCAGCCTGTTGGAGCTGGAGCATGCCCACTAGGCGTTCCCCTGGCAATGCAGCACAAGCCGTGCAGAGGGTGGGGATCCGAGGCAGCTTGTGAACTCCCGGGTCTCAGTGAGAAGCCTGTTGGAGCTGGAGGGCTCCCACCCAGCGTTTCCCTGGCAATGCAGTATAAGCTGGGTGGAGGATGGGGATCCAAGGCTGCTTGTGCGCACACGCACACATGCACTTCTGAGCCAATTCCACCAGACCAATGAGGTCCCGGACCTGATCATCTGTGGAAGGGCCCAACCTTGACAAAATGGCGCTCTCCTTACCCCACTCACATGCAGGCTCTACAGCAGGGGAACAACAGTCCAAAAACTTCCAGCCTTTGCACCAAAGGTGCCCAGTTCAGACCGTCCCCGCAGGCTCCTGGGCCCAGCAAGCCAGTGCGCTGGCCCCACTGATTCTCTAGCCACTCTTAGTCTCACTGACCTGAGCAAAGAGAGTCCTCACTAATTTGCTGCCAGCTATCTTGGAACTTCTCTTCCCGACAAAGGAACTCTGGGCTGGTGAGTTTGGTGTGCGGCCGGAGGGTCTCTCCCCCAACCGGAGAAGCCTCCCCACAGCTGGGGCTTCCATCATGGGGTTCACCCTCTCTCGTCTCTGCCCTTCCTACCAGACTTGACGTGGCCTCCTCTTTAAGTTCTTCATTTAGTGGTTCTGTTCATCTAGTGTTCCGGGGACCTCCAGGGTTGAATGCTGTGTAATTTGTTTGTAATTATGGTGTGATCCTGGGAGGTAGTTAGCACAGCGTCTGTCTATTCCGCCATTTTTCTGTAGCTTTCCACAAGGACCAATTTATATTTAATATATATCTGCAATTTCATATTCTTTTGGAAAATATCCAAAAGTTGAAAAGAACAACATATTGTTCAAAGAGTAAATTGCTTTATTTCCCTGCTATATTAAAATATAATTGACATATAACATTGTGTAAGTTTAATGTATACATTGTAATAATTTTATATATGTATATATTGTGAAATGGTTACCACATAAAGTTAGTTAAGGCACCCATCAACTCACATAGTTACAATTATTATTACTATTATTGTTATTATTGGAACTTTTAAGATCTCTCTTAGCAACTTTTAAATATACAATACAGTATTGTGAACTATAGTCATCATGCTGTACATTACATTTTCAGAACTTATTTATCATATAACTGGAACTTTGTACCCTCTGACCACCTTCACATATTTTTCCCACCATCCTCCTAGCCGTACCCTGGCAACCAACAATTTTTCTCTGTTTCTATGAGTTAGGTTTTATTAGTTTTCACATATAAGTGAGATCCTACAGTATGTGTCTTTCTCTGCCTGACATTTCATTAATCATAATGACCTCAAGATTTATCCAGTTGTTGCAAATGGCAAGATTTTCTTCTTTTTATGGCTGAATAGTATTCTGTTGTGTGTGTGTGTGTGTGTATGTGTGCGCGTGAGTACATGTGTATCTATTAATTATAGCTATATCCATATCTATATCTATATATCTGTTTATTATTTTTTTATCTATTCATTCATCAATATGCATTTAGGTTGTTTCTATGTATTGACTATTGTGAATAATACTACAGTGAATATTGGGGTACAGCTATCTTTTAGAGATAATGATTTGATTTTCTTAAGATATATAACTTGAAGTGGAACAGCTGGATCATAAGATGTTCTATTTTTAATCTTTGAGGAACTTCCATACTGTTTTCCACAGTGGATGTACCAATTTACATTCCCATGAACAGTACTGAAGGGTTCCCTTAACTTTACATCATTTCCTCACTTATTATCTCTTGTTGTTTTGGTAATAGCTATTCTTACAGGTGTGAGGTGATACCTCATTGTGGTTCACATATTAATTTCCCTGATGATTAGTGATATTCAGAAACTCTTCATTTACCTTTGGACATATGAATATCTTATTTAGAAAAATGTCCATACGTGTCCTTTGCCCATTTTTTTTGAGATTTTATTTATTAATTTACTTATTTTATTATTATTATTTTGCTATTGAGTTGTGCGATTTTCTCATAGGTCTTAGATATTAACCCTTATCTGATACATAATTTGCAGATATTCCCCCCATTTTGTAGATTGTCTTTTCATTTTGTTGATCATTTGTTTTACTATGTGAAACTATTTTATTTCACGTAGAACCATCTTTCATTTTTATTTTTGTTGCTTATGCTTTTCGTGCATATCCACGAAATTATTGCCAAAACCAATGTGAAGTGGTTTCCTCTTTGTCTTCTAAGATTTTTATGGCTTTAGGTCTCATATTTAAGTGTTTAAATCATTTTGAGTTAATTTGAGTGCAGTAAGATAGGGGTCCAATTCCTTTCTTTTACACATAAACATCCAGTTTTTGCAGCACATATAATGAAGAGAGTATATTTTTCCAATTGAGTATTCTTGACTTCCCTTTCAAATATTAATTGACTATGCATGTATAGGTTTATTTCTAGGCTGTGAATTCTATTCCATTTGGTCAATGTGTCCATTTTTATGCCAGTACCATACTGTTTTGATTACTATAGATTTTTTAAAAAAGATTTTATTGGGGAATTGGGGGAGGGGACCAGCCAAGTTGTTGTACTTCAATCTTCGTTGTGGAGGGCGCCAGTCACCATCTGGCTTCCTATTGGCAGCTCATGGCCTCTAAGCTCAAGATGCTGTGTTCAATCTTAGTTGTGGGTGGGCATAGCCACCATCCCATGAGGGAGTTGAACCTAGCAGCCTTGTTGTTAAGAGCGCATGCTCTATCCACTGAGCCATCCAGGCGGCAGCTCAGCTCAAGGTGCCGAGTTCAATCTTTAGTTGTGGGTGGGCATAACCCACCATTGAACAGGCAATCTTGTTGTTACACCAGCTGAGCCATCCTGCCACCTTTTGGCAGCTCAACAACAGCTCAGCTAAGGTGCAGTGTTCACTGGCCCATGTGGGAATCGAACCGGTGGCGCCATTTCTCAGAGCTTGAGCCAACTCTTAACCAACTAAGCCACTCGGCTGGTCCTAGATTTCTAAAATAGCTTGAAACCAGGAAGTATGATGCTTTCACCTTTGTTATTCATTCTCAGAAAGGCTTTGACCATTCAGGTCTTTTGTAGTTCCATTGGAATTATAGGAATTTTGTTTTTCCAGTTTTGTAAAAAATGTTATTGGAATATTAATAGAGATTGCATTGGATCTGTAGATGGCTTTGGGTTGTATAGTCATTTTAACAATGATAATTCTTGCAATCCATGGATACAGGGTACCTTTTCCTGTATTTGTGTCTTTATCAATTTATTTCACTAATATCTTATAGTTTTCAATGTATAGATCTTTTACCACATTAGTTAAATTTATTCCAAAATATTCAGGTATTTTGATGCTATTGTGAATGAGACATCTTTTTTCAATTTTCTTTTCAGATAATTCATTGTTTATAGAATCACAACTGTTTATTGTATGTTGATTGATTGTGTATCCTGAAACATGATTTAATTTTTTTTATTAGTTCTAAGAGTTTTTGGTGAAATCTTTAGGATATTCTATATAAACGATCATGTCATGTGTAAACAGAGACAATTTTACTTCTTTTTTTCTGGTTTGGATGTCTTTTATTATTATTATTATTATTGACTTATTGCTATGGCTATTATTTCCAGTACTATGTTGAATAGGAGTGGTATGCATACACCCTTGCTCTGTTTCTGACCTTAGTGAAAAAATTTTCAAACTTTCACCAGAGTATGTTAGATCTCTACTTGACAACCATGGTGTGTATTTATGTTGAGGTATCTATTGGGTTGTCGGAAAAGTCATGACACATTTTTGCAATGAAAAACATAGAAAAAATACGTCATGACTTTTCCAACAACCTAATACCACCTATAATCAATTTTTATCATAATGGATTTTGAATTTTATCAAATGCTTTTTCTACATCTATTAAAATGACTATATTATTTTTATCTTTCATTCTATTAATGTGATGTATAATATTTATTGATTTGCATATGATGACCCATCCTTACATCCCAGGGACAAATACCCCTTGATCATAGTATATAATCCTTTTAGCATACTATTTAAGTTTTCTAGTAATTTGTTGAAAAATTTTGCATCTATATTTATCAAGGATATTGGCTGATAAGTTTCTTTTCCTATACAAGCATACTTCAGAGATATTGTGGGTTCAGTGCCAGACCACCACAATAAAGTGAGTCAACAATTTTTTTTAGTTTCTTAATGCATATAAAAGTTATGTTCACACTATACTGTAGCATATTAAATATGTAATATACATCATGTCTAAACAATGTATATACATTAATTTAAAAACACTTTTTTGCTAAAACTGCTAACCATCATTTGAGCCTTCAGCAAGTCATAACCTTTTTGTTGGTGGTTGCATAAACCTTCAATTTGTAAAAAACTCAATATCTGCAAAGCACAATAAAGCAGGGCTCTATAACATGAGATATGACTGTAGTGTCCTCATCTGGCCTTAGTATCAGGGTAATGCTGGCCTCATAAAACGAGCTTGGAAATTTTCCCTCCTCTTCTATGTGTTTGAAAGGTTAGAGAGAGATTTGTGTTAATTCTTCTGTAAATGTTTAGTAGAATTTGCCAGAAAAATCATCTGGTTCTGAACTTTTCTTTTTGAGAAATTTTTGATTACTGATTCAATCTCTTTACTTGTTACTGGCCTGGTCAGATTCTCTATTTTTTCATGTCTTGATAGGTTGTATTTTTCTAGCAATGCATCCATTTTTTTCAAGGTTGTCTAATTTATTGGTGTATAACTATTTATAGTAGTCTCTTATGATCCTTTTTATTTCTGTGTTATCAGTTGTTTTTTTTTTACTTTAACCATAACAAATTTTTATTGCACAAAATTTATCACCTAATTGAATATTTCTCTATTTATACATAGTTATTCTTACTCTCCACAGAGAGTCTGCTTCTTAACTTTTTATTGGGTGATGACAAACACTAAAATCCTGATTTTTAACAGAATAGTAGTAAAAATGCCTCAGTGACTTAAATTGAAAGCAGTACATTGGTGCATGGCTCTTAAACTTAGTTATCAGGAATGTACAAAAGTCCCTGTTCAAAAATACAAAATAGGGGATGGCCATGTGTCTCAGCTAGTTAGAGCACTAGCTCTGAGCAACAGGGTGGCTGGTTCGATTCCCACATGAGCCAGTGAGCTGAACCTGAGCTGAGCTGTGGCCAGAAGGCTCAGCTGGTGAGCTCACATGCTCTTAACAACAAGGTTGCCAGTTTGACTCCCACGTGAGATAGTGGGCTGTACTCCTCGCCGGCAACCAAGATTGAACACGGCACCTTGAGCTGAGCAGCCGCGAGCTGCCAACAGGCGGCCAGATGGCTCAGTTGGTTACAGAGTGTGCTCTTAAAAACAAGGTTGCCAGTTGGACTCCTGCATGGGACGGTGGACTACAACCCCCCACAACTAGACTGAAAGCAGCGACTGGACTTGAAGCAGCTTGCGCCCTTCACAACTAAGACTGAAGGACAACAGCTTAACTTAGAGCTGATGGATCCTGGAAAAACACAATGTTCCTCTTCCCCAATTCCCTAATAAAATCTTAAAAAAATAAAAAAGAGTTCATGTTTTTCAGTAAAAACAAAATACAAAGTAAATTATCTGTAGGCATGGACAATGACAGCAATAAACCATTATATGTTATCAACTGAAACCAGTAACTAATAGTTATAGTGGTTTGCTTGAAAATCAGCCAGTTTTTTCTTCAGTCATTTCCTACTGATTTCTCTGAAGTTATAGGTGAGGATCACTGCTTTGAGCTTTTTTTCACAGTTGTCATTAATAATGGTAAAGCACTATTCTAGGAATTAGAACATGCCACCTCCCATACCACCTCACATTCCACACATTCCACCTATTCCAGGGTTTTCTCTTCTTTAGGAATTTCTGTGACTAAAACTTCTGCTGTGGTTAACAGAAAGGCCACCCCAGCAGCGTTCAGTAAAGCAGTTCTCACAAACTTAGTTGAAATAATCATTTTGTTTTCCACCATATTCACAAAATCTCCAAGCATAGCATCATAACCAACTTCTGAGGAAATTTGCATAATTTTTTCAACTAATAATCCCTCAACACCTTCATTCTTAGCAATGGTCATTGCAGGAATTTTGAGTATTTGTTTTAATAATTTCTATACCAATTTTTTTTTAATCTTTATTAGCTGGAGTTAATGAGTCCAAGACTGGAATACACTGGAGGAGAGCACAACCACCTCCCAGAATAATGCCTTCTTCAACAGCAGCTTGTGTAGCATTACGGGGTTTGTTACTCCTTTTCATTCACTTCAAGATCACTTGTCCCACCAAACTTCAGCATAGCTACTCCATCTGAGAATTTTGCCAGACATTCATTTAGTTTTTCCTTTTCACATTCACTAGTTGTGATAACTGCTCAAAGATTTTTTGAATGTGTTTTTCAATTTGAAACTTGTCACCTTTTCCTTCCAAGAGCACAACATCATCTTTGGTCACAATGACCTCTCCAAATTTTCCTTACTCATGAAGCTGAATATCTTCAAGATTTTTAGTCAGTCCTTCTTCTCCAAACACTGTACCATCAGGAGCACTAACCATGCAATAACCATGTCTTTAAGTTGGTTCTTTCTATTGTCACCAAAGTTGGAGCTTTGACTGCTGCCACCTGAAGACCAACTGTTAGCCTATCCAAAGGGAGTGTACTTCGAGTTTCTCCATCAACACCTGCAGCAATTATGACCAAGGGCTTACAGTGAGCAATGGCAATTTCAAAAGCAGGTACAATGGACTGGATACTAGAAGTTTCCTTTGTACTCTGTAGAACATAGGCATCTTGGAATTCACATTTCTGACCTTTTGATGTATTAATAAAGTATGGAGAAATATAACCTTTATCAAACTTCATGACTTCAATAATTTCTAATTCATCATTCAGGTTTTCCATTCTTTACTGTGATGACACCTTTTGTTCTTACCTTTTTCATTGTATCATGAATGATGTTGCCAATTTCTTGGTCCCCATTTGCAGAAATTTTAGCAAACTGAGCAATTTCTTCAGGATTGTCATAGTTTTAGACTGCTTAAATTCAGCAATTACAGCATCAACAGCTAACATCACACTTCTGACTTCCACTGGACTGGCACCTTTGCTAATCTTCTCAAAGCCTTCCTTGGCAATACAGTGTGCCAGTACATTAGCAGTTGTGATGCCATCCCCAGCCTCTTCATTTGTATTATTGGCAAAATTTTAAACAAGTTTTAAGCCAATATTTTCATATTTATCTTTTAAGTCAATGAGCTTTGCAAGGGTCACACCATCTTTTGTTACTTTTGGACTTCCCCAACTCTGTTCAATAATTACTGTTCTTTCCTTTGGCCTCATAGTAATGACTACAGCATCAGCTTAAAGGTCTAAACCTTGAAGCATTAAGTCTTGGGCATCTGCACAAAATTTTACATCTTTGGCATAAGTCTGAATGAAATGAGGAACCAGTGCCCAGGACACTTGGCCTTGTCTGGCAAAGCACTTCATGTAATTGAAGCATTTCTGCAGGGCAATGGCAGGGCATGTGAGTGGTGAGGCAGGCTCTTTGTGACCAGTGAGGGCTTTTCTTAGTTTTATAGTTTTGTTTCTTTGGGTCCTCTCTCTTTTTCCATGGTTAGTCTAACTGAAAATTTGCCAGTTTTGTTTATCTTTTCAAAGAACCAACTGTTAGTTTTGTTAATCTTTTCTTTTATTTTCTTTTTCTTTATTTCAAGTACTTTTGCTCTAATCTTTATTATTTTCATACTTTCGCTAACATTGGGCTTAGTTTTTTCTTCTTTTCTGGTTCCTGGTTGGGTAAAGTTAGGTGGCTTATTTGAGAATTTTCTTATTTTCTTGACGTATACATTTATTGTTATAAACTTCCCTATTAGATTTGCTGTTACTGATTCTCATAAATTTGGCATATTTTTTCTCCATTTTTGTTTGACTCAAGATATATGTTTCCCATCGATTTCTTCTTTGATCAATTGTTTCTTAGTAGTGTGTTTTTCAGTTTCCTTGTATTGGTGATGTGTCCAGCTTTCCTTCTCTTAACTGATTTCTAGTTTTGTTTCAACCTTTGTCTTTTGATAAGATACTTGATAAAATCTCTATCTTGAATTTGTTGAGTATTGTTTTGTGGCCTAACATATGATCTATACTTAGAAAATGTTCCACATGTGATTAGGAAGACTATGTATTTTGCTGGTGTTGGATGGATTATTCTGTATGTATCTATTAGGTCTATTCTATAATGTTGTTCAAATTTGCTGCTTCCTTATTTATTCTCTGTCTTGATGTATCCATTCTTGAAAGTGAGGTACTAAAGTCACTATCATTATATTGTTGTCTATTAATTTCTTCAGATCTATCAGTATTGTTTAATATATTTAGGTACTCTGATGTTGGGTGCTTATATATTTATGATTATTATAAATTCTTGATACATTGACCTCCATATTATTATGTAATGACCTGTCTATGTTACCATTTTGGGTTTAAGGTCTATTTTTTTTTTTCGAATGAGTAATAGCTACTCTTGCTTCATTTGCTTGAAATATTTTTTGCTGTCCCTTCAGTCTCAATGTACATGTGTCTTTGAAGGTTAAGTTGTCTTCCTATAGGCAACATATATTTGATCTTATTTTTTTTCCATTCACAAATGCCTTGTCTTTTGATAGAAGAATTTATACATTTTCATATAAAGTGATTATTGACAGGTAAGGACTTACTATTGACATTTCATAATTTTTTTCTGACTGTATTATAGGTTCTTGTTGTTGGTTCCTTTCTTGCTGTCTTTGTAATCTGATAATTTTTTGTAGCCATATGCTTTGTCTCTTTTATCATGATCTTTTGTGCATTTGTTGCAGTTTTTTTCCTTTGTGGTTACCATAAGGCTTACTTAAAATATCTTATATTTGTTATATCTTATTTTAAGCTGTTAACAGTTTACTTTAGATATCATATAATAACTTTACAGTTTTATCTCTCCCCCACTTACCTTTTAGGTTCTTAATCTGACAATTTACATAATTTTCAAATTTTGTATGTAATAAGATTATAAATATGGTTATGTTTATAGGTAGATAGACTGATAAATTAATGAAGATATTGGGATGGATATATTTCTTTGGATTATGATCGAAAAAGTTTGAAAGCCACTGGTTTTCCATAGGGTTGACAAACTTTTTCTGTAAAGGGCCAGATATTAAATATTTTAGGCTTTGCAAGATTTCATGTAGTCTCTGAAGCATACTTTTCTTTTTTTTTATAACCCTTTAAAATGTAACAACTATTCTTCACTCATTGGCCATACCAAAACTGGCTGTGGGCCAGCTTTAGCTCATGGACTAGTTTGCTAGCCCTTGTCTTAAAAGGTAGATTTAAGTTACTATATTATATCAATACTAAGAGCTAAGTGTATGGTTAACTTTTTAAGAAACTGTCAATCTGTTTTCCAATGTGGTTGTAACATTTTACAGTCCTACAAGCAATGTATGAGAGTTCTAGTATCTCCTCATCATTGCTAGTGCTTGTTATTGTTTACTTTTTTTTAATGTTAGCCTTTCCAAAGGGTATATATTAGTATGTCCTTGTAATTTTAATTTGCAATAACGACATCTTTTCATGTTAAGCATATTTTCCTGTGATTTTGGACATTTGTTTTGCTGTTTAAAAACATTTAAATCTTTTTTCCCCCTTTTAATTGGATTGTCTTCTTATTGAGTTGTAAAAGATGTTTAAATTCAGGTTATAAGTAAGTCATTCCACTTTATTCTGGTCTCCATGGTTTCTGATAAGAAACTCACAGTCACTTGAATCATTATCCTCCTTATTGTTTTACATCTGAGAGCTTTCACCATTTTCTCTCTGCCTTTAGTTTTCAGCAGCTTTATTATAATATTTTAGTTTACCCTGTTCTGTTTGAGGTTCACTGAGCTTCTTGAAACTGTAAGTCTATGTCATTCACCAAATTTGAGAAATATTTAGCCATTATTTCTTTAAAGTTTTTTCTGCACTTTGCTCTTTCTCCTCTCTTTCTGAGTCTCTGATGACACAAATAGTGTCTTTTAGTATTGTCCCAAGGTCTCTGAGGCTCTGTTCACTTTTTAAAATATTTTCTTTTTGTTATTCAGATTGGATCATTTCTTTTTATCTGTTTTTAAGATTCTTGATTCTTTGCTTTGTTACCTCCATTGTGGTATTGAGTCTATCCAGTGAGAGTTTGTTTGTTTTTCCTAATTGTATTTTTCGGTTTGAAAATTTATATTGGTTCCCCTTTACATCTTTTATTTCTTTGCTGAGACTGTCTGTCTTCCCATTCTTTTAAAGAGTGTTCCCCCTTACTTGCTGGAATATTTTTATAATATCTGACAAAGAATTCAAGTAACTAATTCCAACATCTATGTCGTCTTGATATTCTTTGTATGCCAAGTTATGTCGTCTGATTCTTTGTATGCCAAGTTATTTTTTTATTGAAATCTTATGAATGTTGATATTTTTGTTTTAGCAGGCAATGAGCCCAGTTGGGTTCATGCAGCAAGTTCCAACTAGACTTCCATTGGTATGGTTTTAATGTCAGTTTTGTTTTGCAGTATTGTTTAGATCTGTCTCACATGTGTTCATCTAGTGGACACTTTGGGCAGTGGCCTATTTCTTAGTTCAGTTCTCAAAATCTTTAGTATAATGTTTATGATCAATCCATGCAAAGGCAACTTTATAGGGTTGTCTTCCTGAGGTCCTTCTTCATGATCTCCCCACTATTTTGGGGTTTCATTTGGCTTCTCTTTTTAGTCCTCTAGCTAGAAAGGTGGGTCTTTATTTACCCTGCTCTGTAACACAGTTTTTGCAATGATTCTTGTATCCAGAGCCAAGCAATGGGTATGTAAATCACTCTCTTGGAACCACAGCTCTCCAGTTGCAGATAAAAGTTGCATTTTCTCAGTTTTTAGTGCATGTTGGCTTGTTGCTGGCACCCCTATTAATATAAGAAAATCCCACTTCTTTCTCCTCAAGCTTGAACTAGGAAACTTCTCCTGAAATCCTCTTTATTTTTACCAATGTGCATTATGAGGTTCTCCCTCCAGGACGAAAAATCAGAGAGAAAAAATTTACTAAAATTTTCCACTGCTTAGATGGCAAATCAAATTCTGTTCTTCTATCTCAATATAAAGCTTTCTATTTCATGAACACTGTATATCTCTCCATTTATTTAGATCTCACTTAATTTTTCTCAGCAATGTTTTATATTTTCCATATCCAGATTTTGCATACATTTTGTTACATTTATCACTAATTCATGCTTATTAAATATTTATTAGTTTTCTACATCTTGATCCCTTTCACCCAATTCTCTCATCCCCACACCTTGCCTCTGTTTCTGTATCTATGAGCTTATTTTTTAATTCTACATATAAGAAATAGTATACAGTATTTGTTTTTCTCTAGCTTATTTCATTAGGCATAATGCCCTCAAGGTCTATAGATATTGTTTCAAATAGCAAGATTTCATTAATATACAGAGGGTGCCAAAAAAATGTATTATACATTTTAAGAAAGAAAAACTGTATTAAAATTGTAATACTCAATATATACCAATAACAAAGGATGAATACAAGTCAGGTTTGACTTCTGCAATTATAAGAGGTATGCAACATGGTTACCATCAGCATCCAGACACTACTGATTACAGCAAACTACTGCTTGAGCAATGTTAACCAAAGTATCTTCTTGTATACATGTTTTTGGCACTCCCTTTGGATATATACTGGGGGGGGGGGGGGGTGTCAAAAACATGTATACACATTTTAAGAAAGGAAAAATCTATGTTAAAATTATGCTGATGGTGACCACTTTCAACACCTCTTATAATTGCAGAAGTCAAACTTGACTTATATTCATCTTTTGTTATTGGTATATATTGAGTATTACAATTTTAAGTTTTTTTCCTTTGTTAAAATGTATAGGGCCGGCCGAGTGGTACGGTGGTTAAGCGCTGGCTTGGGAAGCCAGCGGCCCCAGTTCGGTCCCACATATGAGGGCCAGTGACACTGCGTTCAAAAAAAAAAAAATGTATATACATTTTTTTGGCACCCTCTGTATATATGACTAAACTATTCAAAATTGTTTTTTTCAAATCAAATAGGAAGAAAAATGTGTTATTATCACTGCTCAAGCTGAAGCTATAATTATTATCAAACTATTATGGAATAGCTGTTCAGCTTTGGATTCACATGACTGTGTCTAAGTTCTCCAAAATATTACTGTTTCAGAAATGAGCAAAGAGAGACTCTTTAAAGCCTGATTTCAAAGAATCGCAAAGGCCTTTCAGAATATTTCAATTAAACATAATAGCCTAGTAGGCAATGGTTAATGGTTTGCCAATACACTGCTTTAAATAGATGCCATTCCCATACTGGTTCACTTAACGTAAGGAAAGAAATATATGATAGAAGGATAAAATTGGCTGAAAATGTTGCCAGCCATTGTTATGTGAGATATTATAGAGCAGTGGTTATGAGATCAGGCTCTGTAGACAGAATATACAGATTTGAAAACTGGCCGTGCCATTTGAAGATTGAGTGTTCAGATATGATGTGTAATACCTAGTCCCTATCTTCAAGATATTTCAAACTGGTTGAAAAGATAATAAATACATAGAGGGATTAGGATTACTCATGGTATAATTTGGGGCTATGATAAGGATTGCAAATTTTCCAGGGAAAGTTCACTATTGTAATAAATATTTTGAAAAAATATGTATGATAGCTAAATTAGTACTGTAAATTGGTTGAATCAGATATTCTCTTATATTTTTGGGGTGTTTTAAATTGTACAATTTATTACACATGAAAAAGTCCATTATTTCTAAATTTAGTATGCCACAGTTATTTTTTTATCCCATGTGTTTTTCTGCTATGTAGGAAATTAAAACTCCATTTGCAATAACAGATATTCTTATGGACTCATCTAGAACTGTACCATTATAAAACTTTTCAGCCTTCAAAGTATATGTTCTGCATGGAAGAATGTTAGGAGGGAAGATAACATGTGATGTTGCTAGGATATTTTTACTGAATCTTTTCATTTAAGGTTGCCAGGTAAAATACGAGACACTCAAATTTGAATGCCAGATAAAGAAAGAATAATTTTTAGTAAAAATGTGTCCCAAATATGCATGAGAACATTTTTTTGGTGATTCATAGCATTTTCAATTTTTCTACATATGCACAATTATTATTTTTCACCACGGTGAATCCTGTAAGTCATAAAATTTGGGGGTGTTTACCTAGAGTCATTTGTATATCTATTACTTTGGTGGTGTGAGGAAGGACAGGCACACCAGGAAATGTATAATATTGAACAACGTATTTCTGTAGTTTATGACTGACATCTTCAATTAAGAATATGTATTGGAGGGCTGGCCGAGTGGCGTGGTGGTTAGGCGCTGACCTGGGAGGCCAGCGGCCCAGGCTTGGGTCCCACATCTGAGGGCCAGTGACACTGCCCTCCAAAAAAAAAATGTATTGGAAATATACATATTCTTTCCTTAATTTTTGCAATTGAAAAGCACAAAAGGCTATTGCACTTACATAGGTAACATTCTTGTAAATTAAATGCATTAAAATACATTTATATATTCTCATATGTAATTTTTAATCATACTGATGATGTTTACAAATGTATATGATGTTTCTGTATTTTTATTTCATTTTAAACAGATTTTTTTCACTGAAATATGTTATAAATAACTAATTTTGAATATCATAATGAAGTGCTCATATAAAGCAGTGAAGGACTTCAGAAACCAAAATTAGAGCAGAGGCAGTATTAGAGTGTGATATGTTTATATTGCTTGTTAGGAAGAAAAAAAAATGCTTTGAAAATTATTCACCACACTCTAGATATTAAAGAACTCTTAGCCAAGTAGTGTTGCATTTTTAAGACAGAGTATATTACTTGGCAAACAAAGAAGTAATTACAATTAGTTACATAGCAAATGAATCTTGTCTAATGGCAGTCATCCAGAACTAATGTAGATGGTTGTGGTAAGCAGAATTCCAAAATGATGCCCTAACAATCCCACCCCAATCTCCTAAACTGTGAATATGATAATCTGCCCATGATTACATCACTTTACATGGCAAAAGAGATATCACACTTGCAATTAAAGTTACTAATTAATGACTCTGAGTTATTCTAATGATCCAGTCTCATCACATGAACCCTTGAAAAGCAAAGAGTTTTCTCTGGTTGGTAGCAGAAAATCAGAGAATGAAAGCATGAGGACTTTTCCCATTGCTGTCTTTGAAGGTGGAGGGGCCACATACAAGGACCTGAGAGCAGCCTCTAGGATCTGAGAGCAGTCCTCTAGTAATAGCAGCCAGAAAATGGAGACTTTGGTCCTACAACCACAAGGAACTGAATTCTGCCAACAACATGAATATCTTAGAAACAGATTATTCCCCAAAGCTTCCAGCCAGGATCACAACTTTGATTTGAGTCTTGTGAGACTGAGCAGAGATCACCCAGACATGCTGTGTCTTAAATTCCGACTTATTGAACTATTAGCAAATTAATGGGTCTTGTTTTAAGCTGTCACATATTTGTTAGTTTGTTGAACAGCAATATAAAATTAATACAATGGCCAACTCAGAAAAGCTAGCAAGGTGATTTTAAAAAAGTATATGGTATATTACATAGAGTACAAAAATATGTCTAGTCCTTTCTGTTTTTTGGGTTTTTTTTTCCTGTTTTCTTTTTTTGAGGGCAGTGTCACTGGCTCTCATATGTGGGACCTGAACTGGGGCCGCTGGCTTCCCAAGCCAGTGTTTAACCACCGCACCACTCAACCAGCCCCTTGTTTTCTTAATCTGTCAGTTTACATAGGTTATGCCTTTGAGGGAAGCAGAAAATAAAGACTTGCCATTCTTTTTTGAGGTTTTGAGGGAAATTACCTGTACATTTTAAAAATCAGAATGACATGAAACATTACATATGGTTTTGTCAGTTAATTGACAACTTATTGCCCTGATCCTTCCATGCTAAATTGATGGTCTAGAAAGTGCCAAGAGAAAAGCCATTTCAGAGAGTGCTTCTAGGTCATGAGTTCATGCTGAAGATTATGAAACTGCTGCCAATTTTTTATACCATTCAGAGCTCCTGAAGAACAAAAGGTGCTAGGTTTCAAGTAAGCACTTCTCAGCCTTCTGTCCCAATATAAAACTCATAAGCCAACCTTTGCTTATATAACCAGTGAATCTAGATTTAGTCATCTCTCTGAATTTCACTTAGGGACTTTTTAGTCACAGCACAAATGGAAAGGCTCTGACTCATGCACTCTAGGTAGTCCAAGTGCCTAGGGCAAAATAGGACCTGAAAAACCATACTCTTTCCAGCAAATACTATGATGTAGCCATCTTTAATAACTTGTGGCAAAATAAACACTTCTAAAGTCTGTGCAGTATTCACTATAGGCAATCAGCAAAAGGGAGAGGTCAGAGGGGAATTTCTTTTGCTTCCATGCATGTAATTTCCTAAGTGAAAAACTTGAGGGCCTTCTTAATAATACTTGATAGTTACATTAGTAAGTTTTACCTAAAAATTACTTCAATTTAATGAAAAATATGTTTTGTATAAAGAGATATGGTTCTGTTTAGGGCATACCCACACTTCAAACTAGTAAGGGTGAGTTTAGGCAATTAAACTGACCATCTCAAATTAGAATGTAGGCATTTCAGTTACAAGAAGTTATGGGTATTCTGCCAAAGAAGGAGACATGATCACTTAAACTAATAATTAGAATGTGGGCTTCCATGTTGAATTGTGTGCTTCATTATCTAGAAACTAGCGGAAACGGTAGGAATGACAAGTTTTAAAAAATCTTATTGCTACCGTGCAAAAGGTCTGGCTGCTCACTGCATGAAAGTCAAAACTCAAGAGGCAGGGTTGGTGGAAAGAAAAGCAGGTTCATTCCAAAATGCCAGCATTAAGGGAAGACAGTGAATTCCTTGTCACAAAGACTGCCTCCCCTCTCTTAATACCACCCAAAGGTTTTATAGACATGTAAGGAGAGGAAGAACAAAGGAAGGAAATGTTGGTCAGACAACTCCAGGAAAAAGTGCTTCCCAAAGGCTGATTTGCCTCCAGGGCAGAAGCAGATCCCATGCAGATGCAAAACCCTCTCCCAAGGGGCCAGGGATGGCCCCAAAATAAAGAAAACCATTGAAGCTGGTGTGGATATGCATAGTAAATGCACAGTGAACAGAGTCATCCAGGTTTGGTGGAAAGGAGGGAAGCAAAGAAAGGAAAAAAAAACTTTTCTAAAGTCCCAAGCCAAACCACTGTCAAATCGAATTATATCAGAGGTTTAAATTTCGAAATACAAGGTGTAGGGTCACCATTACACTATTCTTAAAAGTAGGGCAAATTTAAGGACAAATGAGTCTTTCTCTGTTTAACTCTATGACTAAACTTCAAAGATTGAATGATTTAATGAACATTAAGTAAGCTCTTACTATGTACCTAGCACTCGAAGATAAAAATAATGACTGAGTCAATATGCAGGATTAGATAGTCTCTGCACCTTTATATTCTTTCTAGCTTTTTGCTAAGGAGTTATCTTTTTCTTTTTCTGTTATTATAAATTGCTGTATATTCCAGAAGACCTGAAGTTGAATTATTTCTAGATGTTACAGAGGTAATAATTTTTAAGTCAGACTTCCAGTGAGTTAAGTTCAATAGTGTAACAGATAAATCTCAGATCTTCCTCACAGACTGTAATCCTTCCATTTTTCTTATTCCACTTTGAGCAGTGGTATCACAGGCACTTAAAGAGTCTTGAGTTTCTTTTTTAGGAACTGATCAGGCTAACCCCTCTCATCAATTTAGGCAAAAGGATAAGGAGGAGTAGGGAGAATATACAGACTACAATTATTTTTTGAAATTTGCAGTCTCATAAATTCCTGTATCCATCTCAGGAGAACTTTGTGTCTGATTTGATTCAGTGTTTGTGCACAGCAGCCCAGCTGTTCTTTGGTTCCTCTGGCTTAACTTTCCTCAACAGCTGCAAAAACTAAACCTTTCCGGGGGAAAGTCTACTGTGATGATTGTCAATTTTTTTCTTGCAACACCCCACAGACAGCTGTTCTCCTTTTTCCAAAGAATCTCTAACTGTTAAATGCCCTGTAATTCATTTTCCAGAAATACTATTCTACTTCCCACCTGCTTATTAATAGCCCCAAATTTATCTCCAGAAATCCTTAGAGCTTACTCTTGCATGCATACATACCTGGAAATCCTACTTTGCTTCCACTCAAGCTTTGAAAACTTGTATCTTAATTTCCTAATATTTTTTTGATTTTAATATTTCAAATATATTTCTCTCTCTCTCTCTCTTTCTCTCTCTCTCTCTTTCTCTCTCTCTCTCTCTCTCTCTCTCTCTCTCTCTCTCTCTCTCTCAATTGATCCATGAAAAGTCTGTAGAAATGAACTCTATAATTCAGACTTTGTCCTGGTGATCTAATGTATGGCTAATATCTCACTGTAGTTATTTGGTGATTGATGTAAGTTGTATAGATTTAGAATAATTATACTTTATCATTCATGCTACTCTCTCATCATTGATCTCTGTATGATTTTTTATTTTACATCTATCTATCTCTCTCTATATATATATGTATATATGTATGTACCTATCACTATCTCTGTGTATATTCAGTTCTAATAAAATAAAAACTTGTGAATCCACTACAAACGTGAGATGTAAAATACTAACAATATCTTTCATCTACCTATAGGCAACCATCAACATCTCCTTGCTTCCTCTGAGAGATATGACCACTGACCTAAATCTCATATTTATCATCCTACCATTTCCTTGCTTTTATTAAAATGTAGTTTCATATCTACATATATAGATATTTACACACAATTTAAAACTTATGAGTTGCTTTTTTCTGAAAATTTTTATTTAATATTTTCATACAACAGTTGAGCATTGATAACTGAAACTAGAGAGCAAAACTGAGGACAAGGGGGGGCTACTATGTTAACTGCAGATGGCAGCAGGGCCTTGCTCCAAAAGGCCTCAGCAGCAATTCACATACAGAGGCCAACCAATGGCTCTAAACAGCATCTCTATCTACCAATGCCACTTCAAGCACCAATGGATCTGGTATATCATATGGCCAAAATGGCAGAGCAGTGACATTTGGATCTTTTGGAATCAGTGCCAACTCAGAATCAGTGTCAGTATTCCTGAAAGTTCTGATTATTTCCTATTTTCCTATGCATAGTTACCCTAGTAGAAGACTGTGTGTCCTTTTGGGCCAGGTTGGGAGAAAGATTAGCAGTATAAATTTTCAGCACTGTACCAGAATCTTTTCTCAAAGGTAACTGACTTCATTTTCATTCAAGGTTGTTATGGGTCTACAAATTGGTTCAAGTCTGGAGACCGAGAGGCTATGACTCTGTTTCTATAATTTGAGGTAGACTTTCTTCTACAGATCTTCTTCTGTTTATACAGTTCAAGTAAGAATTTAGTACACTTCTGTCTATATCACTTCTAGGAACACCATGACTAACTAGCCAACACCACAGATCTGTGCAAGTGAGACTATTCTGCTTGATGCTTTGACTTGGTTATCCATCATGGTAACCACATCTAGCATAACTTGCCTGTGGTGGCTGATTGTAGCCACTTGGCTCATAGTATTCCAGGATCCAATTACTCCCATTGCATTTAGATTTTTTCCTTGAGTAGCTGTGATTCCCTCTGTAAATGTCTGGCCTACAGAAAAGCAATCACTGAACTCTTCAAAGATGGTGGGATTACCTTCACAAATATATTTCTGAAAGTATTGGTGCAACTTATGTTTTGTACCCTCTCAGGGTGAGTGAGATCTTAAATGACAAACCAAATCTAAGATTCGAATCTCCCTAAGTCTCTGAATCCCTTCCTCTGCATTAAACCAGAGAAGTGGGCATATTCAATTCACTCATAGTGGGAGATCTTTTGATCCATGTTTGGTTAAACAACTGAACAAATTATCAGAGCCCTGACTCCCCAAGATGCAATAGTAAATGCAGATTCTCTACTTCGCGAGCCCATATCAATAAATTTAGGCTGACACAATTTTGTGTTTCTTCCTCCATTATCTCACTTCTTTAGTATCCATTCTCACACATTTACCAGGGTTTTTGTATGTATAAATTAGAAAATTCAAGTAGTTCTTTTGGAATGTTACACATATTATCATGGGTCACACTTTGTATCTCAGCTTTAGGGCACTGCTAGAACTTGAATCTAGTTAAATGTCTAAAAGCAAAGAGAAGTAGTGAAGGTGAATTCTGAGAATTATCATTGTTTTACAGAGCCAATTGATTCAGGGGAGGCCATTAAAGTCTTCTCAGGCAATTCAGGGCTAATGCTCTCAGTTAGAGGTGGAGAGGTCTCTCCCACTGGAATGGGGGAAAATTCTCCCACTAAGGTGTGTGTGTGGAGGGCACTTGAAATCGCAAAGAATACTCATCTGAATGTAGGGAGTTAATATCCCCAACTTCATTAAGGTCTTCCCATACATCATTGTCTACATTGCTTCCCATTCAGTGTCCTCATTTTAACCATAGATACTCTGTGACTGTGGGAGATCAAATCGCATTGTAATTTGAGCAATCCCAGGATGAAGTTCTGAATTTCATTTCCATCAATTTTAGCACTGAAAGTAGGAGATAAGGGTCTGCTTCAGGACAAACTTAGAAGTTCTTAGATCATTTATGCAGAACTTGAGCTATCTGGACTTTCCTTAGCCCACCCAAGGTGACACTAAAAATTAACCATCACAGATACCTACATAATTAGAATTGTAATATTTTCTTGGTGAATTGAATCTTTATGATTGTGCAATTAATATTTTTTTCCTAATGCTGAATTTTTTTAAATCTCTATGACATGTGGTATAAATATGATACACCATTTTTTTTATTGATGTGTAGATTGTTCTCAACCATTTGAGTCTTTTATTTTTTTGTATGAGGTTTTCTTATATGAAATATAGAACTGGGTCTTATTATTGTTTTGCTGTTTCTATTATTATTATTATTATTAATGCCACTCAACCTGTCAATCATTGTCTTTTAAATGGTCAATTTAAATACTGTAAATATTTAAATATTTGCACTTGTTTCTAATACCTTAGTTTTTTATTTGAATTTGACTCTCTTAATTTTTTTTTAGGATATGTGTTATAGGATCATATGTTTTTAAGAATAATGCATATCTGGTTAAGCACTGGCTTGGGAAGCCAGCGGCCCCAGTTCGGTCCCACATATGAGGGCCAGTGACACTGGACTCAAAAGAAAAAAAAAACATGTACAAAGAATAATGTATATCTTTATCCTTTCTTACTAAACACTGTCAACATGAGAAACATTCAAACCTGTAGAGAATTTTTATGATTTTATTTGAGAAAAATTGATGACATTCCTGGAAGCAAGATCTCAAATACTCTGGAGAATGACAGTTTTGCAGTTTCTTTTATACATTTGGAATTAAGGAGGAAATGAAAAGATTAGATGAAGGTGAGAGAAAGCATGGTACAGAATATTTGTTAAGATTATGTCCTCCTTGAGGGTAGCTATGTCAGCTTCGGGGAGGGGGATGGAAGAGAGGTCTGGAAAAGAGGATTATATCTGACATTTTAAAGGTATGTTAACCTAAATGCTCAAGAACAATGGACAGGGCTTGTTTACAAACCTTTTACTAAAGAAGTCAAAGACATGGCGTTTGATTACCCACCATGCCCTGCCTAGTTAGGAATTTATGAGCAGATCACCCTGTGAGGTTACTTCCATTCACTAAACTTGTACATACCCCATTTTTTTGTCCACAATACACACATAGTCACACAAACAAACAAAAACCACAGATATCTGTACTTAGTCACACAAACAAAAAAACACAGATATCTGTACTAGATATTTATGCCTTCCTCCTCATAGAAGAAAAATGTCAGATGTTCTCATATATCTCTTTTTTTTTTTTTGAGGGCAGTGTCACTGGCCCTCATATGTGGGACCTGAACTGGGGCTGCTGGCTTCTCAAGCCAGCGCTTAACCACCGCGCCACTCGGCCGGCCCTCATATCTCTTGATCTCTCAACAATCCATGCCCACAATATCATGTTGTTATTTTGTATAGTTTGACTCTAGCTAATTATGAATATAATCTTTTATTTCCCTTTTCTTTGTTATTAGCTATATTTTTAGACAACCACAAACTTTATCAAGGTATTTAATCAACACTACTTTGCATATATCTTGTAACGTCTCCTTTATTTATTTATTATTATTTGATTAGATCCTCTAAAACTGTTTTTTAAAGATTTTTATTAAAAATATAGCTAACATACAATGTTATATTAGTTTCAGGGATACACCATAGTTATTCAACATTTATATATTTAAAGAAGTGATCACCATGATAAGTCCAGCAACTATCCAACACCATAATATGCTATGACAATATTATTGACTATATTGCCTGTGCTGTACATTACATCCCCATGACTTATTTGTTTTATACCTGGAAATTTGGATCTCTTATTCTTTTTCACCTTTTCCCCTTTTAAATTTTTTTTTAACATTCAATATTATTTGATATTAATTTCAGGTGTACAGTATAGTGTTTAGACATTTGTATAATTTAAGAAGTGATCCCCCTAGGGCCGGCCGAGTGGCTCAGTTGGTAAAAGAGCTCCCTCAAGAGTCCTATCTGAGCTCTGAGCAATTGCAGTTCAATGCCCAGCCCGAGCTAAGCTGTCAACAGGTGGCAGGATGGCTCAGCTTAAAAAAAAAAAAGAAGTGATCCCCTGACTAGTCTAGTACCCACCTGTCACTATACACAGTTATTACCGTATCATTGACTATATTCCCTAAGCTTTACTTTACATCCTCATGACAATTTTTTAACTACCAATTTGTACTTTTCAATCCCTTCACCTTTTTCACACTGACCCCCCAACCCCTTCCAATCTATCACCCCAACAAATCTTGCACTCATCTGGCATATTTATTATAATATATAGTTATTACAGCATTATAATATGTAGTTATTACAGTATTATTGACTATATTCCTTCTGCTGTACTCTACAATCCCATAACTAGTTTGTAACAACTTCTTAACCCCTTCCCCTATTTTCACCCACACCTCCAAACCCCTTTTCATCAGGCAACCGTCAAAATGTTCTCTTTGTGAACTTGTTTCTGTTTTCTCAATTTTATTTTTAGATTCCACATTTAAGTGAAATCACATTTTATCTGTCTGACATACTCCCCTCAGCACAGTATTCTCCATGTCTATCCATGCTGCCGCAGATGGCAAGAACTAATTCTCTTCCTCCGTCTAGCAATATTCCATTGTACTAGTATATATGTACCACCTACTATTTATCCATTCATTCATTGATGGACACCCACGCTGCCTCCACATCTTGGTCATGGTAAACAATGTTGCAATGAGTAGCATTGCATTTCCTAAGAGTAGCATTTTGAGTTTGTTTAGGTAAACACCCTGAAGTGGGATTACTGGGTCCTTCATTGTCTCTTCTTTTAGCCTTTGTTTTAAAGCCTGTTTTGTTTGGTATAAGTATTGATATCCTAGCTTTTTTTTTTTTTCATTTCCATTTTCATAAAATATCATTTTCCATCCCTTTACTTTCTGTCTATGTATGTCTTTCAAACTGAAGTGAGTCTCCTGTAGGCAGCATATGTACAGGTTTTGTGTTCTTGTCCATTCATCCCTTCTATGTCTTTTGATTGGAGCATTTAATCCATTTATATTGAAAGTAGTTGTTGATAAATATGTAACTGTTTTCATTTTATTATTCATAATTTCAATTTTTTTTTCCTCTTTAAAGAAGTCCCTCTAACATTCCTTGTAATACTAAACTCCTTTAGCTTTTCCTTGTCTGGGAAGCTCTTTATCTGTCCTTTGATTTTAAATGATAGCTTTGCTGAGTACACTAGTCTTGTTTGTAGATCATTGCTTTTTATCATGTTGAATATTTTGTGCTAATTCTTTCTGGACTGCAAAGTTTCTGTTGAGAAATCAGCTGACTGTCTTATGGGAGCTTTTTTATAAGTTACCAGCTGCCTTTCTCTTGATGCTTTTAGGATTCTCTCTTTGTTTTTAATCTTTGCTATTTTAATTATGATGTGTCTATGTGTGGACCTCTTTGAGATCATATGGTTTGGGACTCTTTGCACTTCCTGGACTTGTACTTCCTTCATCGGGTTAGGAAAGTTTTCAGTCATTATTTCTTCAAGTAGGCTCTCAATCCCTAGCTTTCTCTCTTCTCCTTTTGGTACCCCTATGATTCGATTGTTGGTACGCTTGATGTTGTCCCAGGTGTCCCGTAAGCTATCCTCATTTTTTTGTATTCTTTTATGCTTTTTGCTATTCTAATTGGCTGTTTTCTGCTACTTTGTCTTCCAAATTGTGCTTATTTGATCCTCTGCTTCATCTAGTCTGCTGGTGATTCCTTCCAGTGCATTCTTCATTTCAGTTATTGCATTCTTCACTTCTTACTGGTTCTTCTTTGTGGTTTCTATGTCCTTTTTAATGCTTGATATCTCTTTGTCAAAGTTCTCACTAAGTTTCTTGAGAATCTCATAACCATTGTTTTGAGCTCTGTGTCTGGTAGGTTGCTTGCCTCCATTTCATTCAGTTCTTTTTCTGGAGTTTTCTCTTGTTCTTTCATTTGGGATACATTTCTTTGTTTCCTCATTTTGGCTGCCTGTCTGTGTTTTTTTCTTCTATGTATTAGGTAGGTCCAATATGTCTTCCAATTTTGGCCAGGTTGCCTTATGTAGTAGGTGCCCTTTCGGACCCAGTGGCACAATCTCACTGGTCACCTGAGTCAGGTGCTCCAGAAGTGTCTTTTATATGGATTTTGTGTGCCCTCCTGTTATAGTTGAGCCCTGATTGCTCTTGGCACATCATTGGGTGTGACTGACCCTTAGGCTGACTGGTTGTGGGGTTTGGCCATGTCCACAGCTTATGGGCAGCTGTGCGAGAAGCTTACCCCACTGAGTGGAATTCACCCCAGCAGGCCCTGATGCCTGTTGAGATCACCCTTTGTGCAGTTTTTGAGGCTAATTAGGTGGTACTCTGCTGTGGTCTGAAGCCAATCTCCAAGTGTGTTGGTTCTGGGGCCTTTTGGGAGGAGCTTCAGTGCAGGCCCAGGTCACCCACTGCCTGTGGCTCATTGGGGCTTACCTGGTAGGAGCTATAAATTGATCTGCAGTTGTTTGCTGCCTGTACTGGACATGGATGCACATGGGAGAGGCCATGCTACAAATTGAGGATGGCTGCCAACAGTACCAGGTCTGTAGTAGCTCTGCAAAAAGCCAGGACACCCCAAGGCCTGCTGCCATCTGCCAGCTCCCTTAAGTTTCAACCATTGATAACACCTCATGCAGTATGCGACTTGGGTGAGGCAGGGTCTCAGGGAGTCACTAGAGTGGAAAGAATTCTGGTCACCAGATTAATGTAAATTTTCATTTGGTACCAGTACTGTGACTCAGCAAAAGTCTAGAGCACACTGAGGCCAGTTGCTGCCCACCTAGTCCTGCCCGACTCTGATATTTTTCTAAGAAGGAGTGCAATTCAGGCAGGGCTGACTGCTTGTGGAGAAAGTGCCTTTTGTGGTAGGTGAGTTGCATAGAGTGGGGTCTCAGTGAGTCAGCAGGGAAGAGCAAAGGAGCTCACTAGGCCAATCAGATTCAGATTTGGCTGGAGGGAGTGGGCTCAACACAGGAAAGATGGTGCCCACCTGTTGGCTGCTTAGAAGGTAGATCCCTCACTGGGAAAAATGCCAATTGTC
Organism: Aselliscus stoliczkanus; assembly: GCA_033961575.1. Lineage (NCBI taxonomy): Eukaryota > Metazoa > Chordata > Mammalia > Chiroptera > Hipposideridae > Aselliscus > Aselliscus stoliczkanus. The sequence goes on along the minus strand of CM066737.1, from coordinate 69,160,733 downwards.
CTCCAGTCCTCCTCCCAAAGCCACAGACAGCAGTCTGCCCCCACCCCCTTATGTCTCCGAGGCCCCCTGAGTCACCATCCCTCCACTGGAGCCCAAGGTGAGTGCCTGCGAGTGAGTGAGTCTGTGCGTGGGCCTTTTAAGAAGATGGCTGGGTTTTCAGCAACTTTTCATCCCACCTTGACAGTCAGAATTTCCATTGTTTTTAACAGCCAGATGTTGTGGGGGCTCTTCTGCTTGGCACCAGCACTCTTGGCTGGGGAGCCTGGTGTGGGGCTGGGGTCTGTCGCTCCTCCAAGGGGATCCTCCATGGCAGTGATACCCCTCCTGTTTCTCAACGGTCACAGGAAGGTTTGGAGCCAGTTTCACGTCTCTGCCCTCCTACCAGTCTTGATGTAGCTTCTTCTTTATATTGTTAGTTATAGGACTTCTGTTTGGCTAGACTTTAGAAAGTTCTCCATGTTGATTGTTCTATAATTTAGTTGTAATTGTAATGTGTTCATGGAAGAACGCTGGCACAGGGTTTATTCTGCCATCTTTGATCTCTTCCCCATTAAAAACTGTTTTAAAAGTGAGTCTTTGTGTTGCAAATTGTCTGAGGTCTCCATGCCTGTGTATATTTTTTTTATTATGCTCACATTTTTATGATAATTTCGGTGGATTTAAACATTATACTTAAAAACTACTGTTTTAACATTGCTTTACAAAATATTACTCCATTGTCTTCTGTCATTTGGTGTTACTTTTCAAAAGTCTATTAAGCTGATTCTTGTACTTTTGTGGGTAATCACTTTGTTTTGAAGTTTTTAAGTTGTTCTCTTTGTTGTTTATATTCTTAAATTTAATTATCTAAGTGTTATTTTTTTCTCCAATTATCCTGTTGTTTTTTTTCCAATGTGATGTCTTTCGTCATTTTTAGTTATGAGTTAATTGTATATTTTGTTTCCTCTAATGCATCCTTTTTTTCCATTTTATATTTTCTCCTACTGGTACTCAGGTTATAGAAAACTTTAGCAATCAGAAAGCATAGCCACTACAGCTTAAAAATTTGGGTTCACATCCTTGTTCTCCCATTTACCAGCAAATCACACTCTTTGTACCTCAGGTATTGTATCTAAAGGAGAATGATGATAATAGATCTAATCTTATAAGATTGTTGTATTAACTTTTCCTAACCCATATTAAGCAGTTATATGTGTGTTTGCTGCTATTCTTCTAGTTTTTACCTTTTTTTTTTTTTCCATTTCTGTTTCCCTCTGGGAAAGTTTGTCAATCTGGGCTTCCAATTCTCTAGTTCACATTGCATCTGTGTTTGTTTCAACAATTATATGCTTCATGGATAAAATTTCTACTTGTTTATAAATTTTGCTATTGTTTACTGTTGATAAAATTTTCCCCTATAGTTTTCAGTATGTTTATTTGGCTTATTATGAATTCAAATAACCATTTTGAATAAATAGTATAATCTAAAATCTCTGTTTCCTAGAGTATAATCTAATTATTTAAGTAGTTATCCCTTTCAGGTTTTTATTTTGGCTTATGCCACTTGTGAATCTGAGTGGCAATGCATATTATACATCAAAGGCTGGCCAGTTTCCAGTCTGTGTCAACATTACTCTTTCTCTAGTGGTACACTCAAAGTGAAGTAAGAGGTATGTCCCTAGAATGAGGAGTCCAGAGTACAGAGAAACAAATTTTGATAATTCTAGCTTTATTTCCCCCTCCAGGCATTTTTAAAGACAACGATTCTCCTTTGGAACCTGAGGGGAAATCAGCATTTGGAGTACATATGCCCTATTTCAGCAGTCTGGAAAAATATCCAGTGGAACAAGTCTACCCTAGATGTGACCTGGTTTTTGCGCATGCCCTTAGGTAAGAATTGTTTGTACATTTTTAAGGAGTTGTTTAAAAGAATAACATGCTATAGAGACCTGTGTGGACCCCAAAACCTAAAGTGTATTATCTGACTTATTATTTTAAAAGTTTCCTAACCCCTGCTTTAGATTATAATTTTTAAAAAATTAGAAAACCTTCAGAGTTTAGAGAGAGATGAGAAGAATAAATGTTCAAGGCTAGTCAAATTCCCTGGAACAGAGTTTTTACTCTGTTTTATCCACATAGACACCTGAATTAAGGGTATGGATCTTTGCCACAGAGTTTCATAGTGAGTAGGCAGGTGTTGATTGACCCAAAGAAATGAGCAGAAAGATTGAAGAGAAAAATTCAACTTTTTCAAAAAATGTACTCAGCTTTACATCTTCCACACAAATACACAAAAAACTTGTACTTCCACAAATTCAAAATGACTTCCGTTTTCCTAGGAAGTTTTTCACAGTTGATATTTGTCTTCAGAGGAAAAAAAAATTACAACTATTCTAGTTATTTTTTCTGGGTTTCTCTTGAGAGATTGACATAGCAACTCATGTAAATTTACCTTCTTGGGAGGAGTAGAATTAAGAATGATGATTTTTTAAAGAATTGGCTGTATCTGTCTATATTTTTCTGTTTTCTGTGACATAAAGATAATTCAAACAGGTGTTGTGTTCTCAGAAAAGAGATATATTCCAACTTGCTACCTTGTTACTGTTAAAGAACAAAAATTCAGTCTAGTGAATTTGAAAACCTAATTGGTTTTGCTAAATGATTCATGAATCAGGCAGCATCCTATTTAGTAAATAGAGAAATGTTCCAAAAAGCTGTACAATATGTAAAGTTTCTATAGGCAGAAACTGGACAAAACAAGAAAATTATCAGTAAAAAAAAAAAAAAGGATTGTTTTAGCAGTCATTAGCTTCCCTTATGGGAAGCCAGGGGTCTTATCAGGAAGATTGCCTCAGCTTCCTTTAGAGGGTGCAGAGGGCCCACATGACATATTACCTTATTGGTACTGACCAGAACATTCCAGACTGCCTGATTAAGATTACATTCCTGGAGGATGTTGAAGCTGTAATTAGGTCAGGTGTTAAATCTGGGTGTGGCATCATGGGCTTTGGCAATAAGTGACTCCATTTGAGACCTATGGTTTTTTTCTTTAATATTACCAACAAAGAACTATTAGGAGCAATCTGAGTACCTGGTTAAGGACCCCAGTACCCATCTGTTTGGGCTCTTCAACTTTTCGGTTTTGTGATCTTGGGGAAGTTACTTAAATAGTTATCTGTAAAATGGGAGTAATAATAGTAACTACTTCATTGCGTTTTCATCAGGATTAAATACTATGTGAATGTGAGGTGTTAATATAGTGCTTGGCATATTGAAGGTGCCATTAAAGCGTTTATTAAATAAGCACAATTAGAAAAATGTTAAAAAATATATAAGAGCCAGTATACTTATTACAATAATATAGCATTGTATATGTTCGAAGTAAATTTGCAATTTAATACAATATTAATACTATATAATCTTGCACTTACAGAGTTTTGACAAGGCTAATTACATTGTCATGATCTCAGCAAATAAAATCCCAGTCCCCCGTTTATTCTTTTTTCTTTGGGAAGTTAAATCTGACTTCTGGTTTATAAATATGAATATTTGTAAGTCACTACTAATTTATGATTATGTTATATTTTAATTGCACAAAAATACATTATTTTGTAATTTCTAGTGTCTAAGAACATCTTTTTTATTAAATTTATTGGGGTGGCATTGCTTAGTAAAATTACATAGGTTTCAAGTGTACATTTTTATAATATATCATCTATATGTCACACTGTGTGCTCACCACCCAGAGTTAGTTCTCCTTCTAACACCATATATTTGACCCCCTTTACACTTTTCTACCATCCCCCCTTCTCCCTTACCCTCTGGTAACCACAAAAATGTTGTCTGTTTCCATCAGTTTTTGTTTGTTTGTTTATCTTGTTCATTTGTTACTTTCAGTTTTATATCCCACATATGAGTGAAATCATATGGTTCTCAACTTTTTCTGTCTGATTTATTTTGCTTAGCATAATAATCTCAAGTTCCATACATGTTGTCACAAATGACATTATTTCATCTTTTTCATGGAAGAGTAGTATTCTGTTGTTTATATACACCACATGTTTATCCAATCATTTATTGAAGGACACTTTGGTGGTTTCCACGTCTTGGTCACCATGAATAATGCTGCACTAAACATAGGGTACATATATTTTTATGGATAAATGTTTTCCAATTTTGGGGGTAGATTCTGAGAAGAGAGATTGCTGGGTCATGTGGTAATCCTATTCTTAAGTTTTTGAGGAAGCTCTATACTGTTTTCCAGAGTGAGTGTACCAATGTACATTCCCACCAACAGTATATGAGTGTTCCTTTTTCTCGAAAGCCTCGCCAACACATGTTATTATTTGTATTGTTGATCATAGCCATTCTAACAGGTATAAGGTGATATCTCATTGTGGTGTGTTTTTATTTTGAGGGCAGTGTCACTGTCCCTCATGTGTGGGACCCAAACCGGGGCCCCTGGCTTCCCAAGCCAGCAATTAACCAATGCGCCACTCGGCTGGCACCTCATTGTGATTTTGATTTGCATTTCCCTAATAGCTAGTGAAGCTGATCATTTTTCATATATCTGTTGGCCATTTGTATGTCTTCTTGGGGAAAATGACTGTTAAGGTCCTTTACCCATTTTTTAATTGGATTGTTTGTTTTTCTGTTGTTGAGTTATACAATTCTTTATATATTTTAGATATTAGCCCCTTAATGGAGGCAATGTTTGCATATATCTTCTCCCATTTGGTTGATTGCCTCTTTGTTTTGTTGATGGTTCTTTTTGCTGTGTGGACACTTTTTAGTTTGATGTAGTCCTATTCATTTATTTTACCTTTTCCTTCCCTTGCTGTTGAGGTCAAGTTCATAAAATCATAGGTACTAAACAAGAATTTTTTTTTTAAAGATTTTATTGGGGAATTGGGTAGGAGAACAGCGTTGGGGAATTGGGGAAGGGGAACAGACAAGTTGCTGTCTTTTTGTTCTTCAGTCTAGTTGTGTAGGACGTTGCTTCACTGGCCCATGTTGGTATCATCATTGCGCTCTTCCTGGATGAGGCAGATCGGTTGCCGGCCTCTGGATGGTCACTCATCACGTCTATTGGCAGCTCACACTGGCTGCCAGCTGCTCATGCTGGCTGCCAGCCACTGACTGTAGCCTATGGCAGTCCACTGCAGCAGGGGCTGCAGCCTACACTGTTGCCGGGGCTTGCACAGCCCAGCTCCAGGTGGAGCTGTTAGTTGTAGAGGGCAGTGTCACTGGCCCTCATATGTGGGATCTGAACCAGGGCCACTGGTGTCCCAAGGCAGCTCTAAACCAATGCACCACTCCGCCGGCCCAAGAACATCTTTTTACTAAGGTCTGAACTGTTATTTTCAAAACAATCTAACAAACGAACAAACAAACATTCTATCATACCTTGGAGAGAATATTTAATTTGTTGCTGATGTATCTTGAAATAACAAGGCTCAACATCAAAGAGCTTTTTAAATGTCCATAACATGGTTCTGATGATTTACACTGTAGGTTTGGACATTTTTTCCTTTCTTTCCTTCTGTGTTCTTTGGCTGGCCAAGTAATTAAACTGACATAAGACAGATTAATAGAAGAAAAACCAACTTAATTTCATATGTACTGGAGTACCATAAAATATGAGACTCAAAAAAATAAAAAATGAAACTCAAAGAAGTGACCTAAGGGCCGGCAGAGTGGTGCGGTGGTTAAGAGATATCTTGAGACACCATCAGCCCTGGTTCGGATCCCACATATGAGGGCCAGCGACACTGCCCTCTAAAAAAAAAAAAAAGAAGTGACTTAAGCAGAAAGCTTTTATACCTTTTAGATAAAGAAACAATAAATTTTTGAAGAATGACCAAGGGGTTTAGGGTTGGGATAGTAAATTAGTGAAGATGTTACAGTATTTGTTTATATAGCCTTCTTGGACCTAAATTTCCTATTTTGTTTTTGTTTTTGTTTTTGTTATTTTTTTGAGGGCAGTTTCACTGGCCCTCATATGTGGGACCCGAACCGAGGGAGCTGGCCTCCCAAGCCAGGGCTCACCCACCGTGCCACTCGGCCGACCCTAAATTTCCTATTTTTAACAATGCTTTCTACCCTCCTGGTACAGTGAGGGCACATTTCACATGGCAGATTTGTTTCTTGCTTTTAGGAAGGAAAAAGAGGGTTAGAGTGTCCTTTTTATACTGGCTATTTCTCAAGCAACTTTAATTCAAAATAATCAATATGTCAAAGTGGCATATTTTGGGGTGGCATATTCTGCTCCCCCTCGGTTTTAAATTGGAACTAATTTCCAAGCCTCTTTAAAAATCTCTGCATGATTTCATTGTGTGATTCTATATTTTCTGATAACTGCTTTTTCTGTCTATAATACTTATAGTACTTATAATATTTACAAATACTTGTAAATCTAAAGGTTCTCAAGAAATCATATTTTATTTTTATAATTTCCCAATAGTTATTATTCTATAAAGCATGGACATATTTGACTGATTTCTTTAAAGAATAAAGAAAATTACAAAATTAATATTCAGAAATCAGTGGCATTTCTATACACCAATAATAAACTATCAGAAGAAGAAATCAGGAAATCAATCCCTTTTACAATTGCTTCAAAAACAATAAACTATCTAGGAATCAATTTAACTAAAGAAGTAAAAAGACCTGTACTCACAAAATTATGAGACACTGAAGAGAGAAATCAAAGAAGATGCAAATAAATGGAAATACATACCATGCTCATGGATAGGAAGAATTAATATAGTTAAAATGTCAATACTTCCTAAAGCAATATATAGATTGAATGCAATTCCAATCAAACTACCAAGGACATTTTTCTCATAAATAGAACATAGAATCCTAAAATTTATATGGAGCCACAAAAGACCCCGAATAGCTACAGCAATGTTGAGAAATAAGAACAAAGTGGGAGGCATCACACTACCTGACATCAAAACATACTACATGGCTACAGTAATCAAAACAGTATGGTACTGGCATAAAAACAGACACATAGACCAATGAAATAGAATAGAGAACCCAGGAATAAACCCATCTATATACGGTCATTTAATCTATGACAATGGAAGCAAGAATTTACACTGGAGTAAAGATAGTCTATTTAATAAATGGTGCTGGGAAAATTGGACTGACACGTGCAAAAAAATGAAAATAGACCACCTACTTACACCATATACGAGAACAACTCAAAATGGATTAAAGACTTAAATGTAAGACCTGAAACTGTAAAACTCCTAGAAGAAAATATAGGGAGTAAGTTTGTAGACATTACCCTGAGTAATATTTTTACCGATATATCCCCTCGGGCAAGGGGAATAAAAGAAAAAATGAACATATGGGATTACGTCAAACTTAAAAGTTTTTTCACAGCAAAGGAAATCATCAATAAAACAAAAAAGCAGCCTACTGAATGGGAGAAGATATTTGCCAATGATATATCTGATAAGAGGTTGATATCCAAAATTTATAAAACACTCATGCAATTCAACACCAAAAAAACAAACAACCCAATTAAAAAATGGGCAGAGGATATGAGGAGGCATTTCTCTAAGGAGGACATACAGATGGCCAATAGGCATATGAAAAAATGTTCAACCTCACTAATCATCAGAGAAATGCAAATAAAAACCACAATGAGATACCACCTCACTCTAGTCGGAATGTCTATCATCAACAAATCAACAAACAACAAGTGTTGGCGAGGGTGTGGAGAAAAAGGAACCCTGGTGCACTGTTGGTGGGACTGCAAATTGGTGCAGCCATTATGGAAATCAGTATGGAGGTATCTCAAAACACTGGAAATAGAACTGCCGTATGACCCAGCAATTCCACTCTTGGGAATCTACCCAGAGGAATCCAAGATGCTAATTCGAAAAAATATATGCACCCCTATGTTTATTGCAGTGCTATTTACAATAACCAAGACTTGGAAACAACCAAAATGCCCATCAGTAGATGACTGGCTTAAGAAATTGTGGTACATTTATAAAATGGAGTATTACTCCGCTATAAAGAAGAATGAAATTGTACCATTTGCAACGATATGGATGGACCTAGAGACTATTATGTTGAGTGAAATAAGTCAGTCGGAGAAAGACAAATACCACATGATCTCACTGATATGTGGAATTTGAAAAACTGAATGAATGAGCATAAGAAACAGTAACAGTCTCATAGATATAGAGGAAAAACAGGGTTGCTAGTTGGGAGGGGTGTGGGGATGAGGGAGAAGGGGAAAGGATTAGACAGCATAAATAGGTAACTACAGTATTGTCACAGGGATATGAAAGACAGTTCGGGGAATATAATGTTAAAATTTTGTGGGGTGTCAGATGGTCACATGTTTTGCTGGGGAGACCACTTCATGGATGGAGTAGAGGCTTGATCACTGCACTGTATACCTGAAATTGATGTTGTATAATATTGTATGCCAACTGTAATTGAATATATAGACAGTCACGAGATGTGGATTATGTGGTGGAAGGGAGTCAAAGGAATTATAATAGGTAGTATGATATGGGGGGTAGGAGTGGGAGGGGAGAATTGGGGGGGGGGTTGTCACTTTGAGGGGTAAAAAGTATAACTATTGCACTTTGTTGTACACCTGAAGCTAATTAAAAATATATATAAATAAAAATAAAAAAAAGAAAATTAAATAACACACTAAATATAAAACCAAGGATTATGAAAAAAAACAAAAAAAAACAACAACCAAGGATTATGGTAAAAGGAAGAAACATTGAAAACAATGATTAGACAATAAGAAATATAAATATTATAAATATAAACTGTATTATATGTATATTTAATGAATTTTATAAAAAGAAAACAAATATATTTTTACAAAATGTATTCTATAAATATATATAATATAAATATGAAATATTATATTTCCTAAAAAGCTGATTACTTCATCAAAAAATATAACCTTGTTTCCACAGGAACTATTGTGATTTAAAATCAAATGTGAATATTCAATTATGAAGAAGTAAAATCTGTTTGGTTATTTTGGATTTAGCAGCAAAACTGTATTTTATGACAAATGTTTCAATACATATCTTACAACATAAGGAAAGAACAACAAAAAAATTCCAAAACCTTGCAACAAAATTGGTGTTTATGTTTTAGTATTTGTTAACCTTGAAAATATATCTTCTCAATACTGAGTATTTATATAGTACAATTCATTCCCAAAGAGCTCTTTGATCTTTAATTAGTTAATCCTTATGACACTCTTATGATATAGGTCAGTCCTTTGAAGAGAAAATTATTTATCTTTACAAAAGGACATTCTGATGGTGCTCAATAGGGAACTATACAAGTTCAGATGGTGGGTGATTAAAGATTAAATCGGTGATACCTCTTTGAAGCTATCCATGCTCTTTAGTGTTTTGTTTTTCTCTTAAACACTATTTTTTTCTCTAAAGTATCAAAAGCAGAATACAAATAACTGCCAAGCCATTTGTTTCTAATTTAGGAAATTAACAAAGACTAAGCAAAGCCTTTATAATTAAAGCAACCTGGTTTTGAATTTGTACTCCATCCCTGAATATAGGTACAATATATAGCCTCTGATTGATCCTTACTCCCAATCTTTAAAAGTAGTTTATATTGTATATTTCTAGGCATATAGAAAGGATTGGACAAAAATGTCTGAAGTAACTAAAAAGTACTTACCACCCAATAAGTGTTAGTCACTATTTGTGTTGGACTAATAATATGATAAAGATAATGATGAAAAAGAGGAAAAGAGAATAGTGTCACAAATACAGTTTAGTGGTTACTTGTTTTCAACCTTTAACTGTCAGAGTTGCACTTTCACAAACTTTCCATGTGTACAAAGGAATAATGTCTACAATAAGTGTTAAAGTCACCACCACCCATAAGGACACTCTATTAAGAGCAAAGTGGATAATTTAATCTAAATATCATATGGGTGCAAAGAAAGAAGAAAAACAAGACATCTTTAAGCTCAAAGTTGGAGATATACTCTACCAGAAATAAAGATTTATTTAAAAGGCAGATTCATTATAACAGTGTGGAATTAGCCACATAGACAAATAGACCAACACTTTAAATAAGAAAGCTCAGAAATAGATTTAGCATACACATAGACTACATATGACAGAGCTGGCATTACAGAGGAGTGTTAACTATACGATTTGACAAATGGTGCTAGACAACTGGTTATTCATATTGAAAAATAAAGTAAAATTAGTTTTCCACCTGAAGTCATATACTGAAATCAATTCCAGATGGAATAATGACTTACATCTATAAAACTAAATTTTAAAGTTTTTAAAAGGAAAAAATACGTATATGACCTAATAATGGGGAAGATTTCATATACAAGACACGAAGAACGCTAAGCTTAAAAAAAGTTAGTAAATTAGGCCTTAAAATTAAAATAGCAAAATAAAAAAAAGGCAACCAGAAAGTATACATTGTCAACAAATAATCTGTCAAAGGATTATTAATGTTAATATTTAAAATTTATGTGTATATTATTTTTCTAATTGACTCCTAGAAATTTAACACTACCTGATCTAGCAGCTTCTCCTTTTTCCCTTCTACATTCTATTCTCTACACAGCAACCAAAATAGTACTTTACAAATGTAAGTCAGATCATGTTACACCTCTGTTGAAATTGTATAATTACTTCCGGTGGATCAGAGTAAAAGCCAAAGACCTGTTAGCTCTCTGAATTCATCTACTACTCTCACCCCTTCTTCACTCTGCTTCCAGCCATACTTGCTATTTTGCTCTTCCATGAACATTTCAGGTACATGCTGCCTACTTGGTTTGTTTGCCTGTTTCCTGTGACTGGAGTATTTTCCAATTAGGTATCCTCATTGAAATTTCTTTATCTCCTAAAGGCCTTTGGTCAAATGATACCTTCTTAATGAAATGTACCATAATCACCCTATTTGAAATTTTACTCATTATGTTTTCTGTCCTATTCATCTTATCTTCCTGTTTTTTCTATAGCACTGTATGTATTTGCTAGGACTGCCATAGCAAACTACCATAAACTGGGTGGCTTAAACAAATTTATTTTCTTACAGTTTTGGAGCCTAGAAATCCATGATCAAAATGTCAGCAGGTGTGGTTTCTCCTGAGAGCTCTTTTTGGCTTCCAGATGGCTACTTCTTGCTGTGTCCTCCCAAGGCTTTTCCTCTATGCACATGCAATCTTGGTGTCTCTTTCTAAATCCTAATCTCCTCTTCTTATAAATATATCAGTCAATTGGATTCAGGTCCACCCTAAAGACCTCATTTTAACTTAATTATCTCTTGAAAGGCCCTATCTCCAAATATAGTCACCTTCTGAGGTACTGGGGGTTAGGACTTCAACATATAAACTTGAGATGGGACACAATGAAGTCCATATCATTTTATAACATAAAATGTGTTTATTATGTAGTTTTTCACATTTTGCCTCATTAGAATAAAAGCAATTTTTTTTCTTCTTTTGTTTTCTGAAGGATCCTAAGTACCTATTTCAATGCCTGGCATGTAGTAGGTACACAATAAATATTTGCTGAATTAATTAAAATTTATTTTTGTATAATAAATAAATGGAAATCAACCAAATATCCATGGATAAGGCACTGGATAAATATATTGTGTTATAACCAAATGATGAAGTGATTCTTAACTTTTAACATACGAATCTTCTGAGGACTTTGTTTAGTGCTGTTTCTGGTTCAGAAATTCTGTAGTGCAGCCAAAGATTCTGTATTTCTAATAAACTCCTTCATAATCCTAATGCTGTTGGTCAGCGAAAAACAGGAAGACACTGCATAACTAGCCTATACATACAGAAGATGAATAAATCTCAACAACTTTGGAATGAAATGAAACTTTGAGTAAAACAGCCAAACTAAAAAAGAATGTATATGACCTGATTCTATTTATGTAACTGTAAAAGTAAACAAAATGAAACCATATATGGTTTAAGGATACATTTACATGTGGAAGAACTATAAAGAAAAGCAAAGGAATAATTAATATGAAATTTAGAGTAATGGCTATAGCTGAGGGTGCAAAAGGAGGATCATTTTGGAGGGGGACATTCAGGGATTTTAGATGTACTAGTTTATCCTATATTTTACCCTTTGATGAATATATGATTACTTGTTTCATTTGTGTTTTTTAAAGTGAGCGCACATTCAATGAGCACTCCATTGTGTCTAAAAAATATTTTACAAAGAAAAGAAGAGATAATAAGAGGTCAAAGAGACTAAGAGAGAAGTAGGAAGAGAATACATGCACAAAGACCAATATTTTTTGTCCTTCTGTTGCAAACATTAATCAGCCTCTACTCAATGCTAAGTCACAAAGAGAAATTAGAAATAGTTCCTGCCCATAAGTAGTTCTTGGACTGGTGGAGACAAAAGGTTCACAAGCATGTGGAAAAATCCAGTGTCTGCTTACTTTCTAAGAAAGATCAAAACAGCATATAAATTCCTCACAGGGAAATGAAATTAGATTTTTCCTTTTAAAATTTTGCATCATAGGCTATTATTGACTGCTAACACACCAGCTTTAACTCCTTTCGATCATGGTTACTGTAGGTGATGCGAATATTTTGTAGCTGGTATGCAGAGAATATATCATGGAGCAAGTACCTAGTTAAAAAAAAATATGCTTCTAAAACTAATATATTTAAAAGTTGGTTTTAATTTCCTTCTGTATGGTTTTTCATCTGGCTTTTCAGGGTCCTTGGGGCTTTTAAAAACATTTGCTGTTGAATGTGCCATTTATAGGAGCTCTAGGGAATTTCACAAACATGAAAAATTGGCAAAGAATAGTGATATTCTCCTAAAGTTATTTCTTTAATGTACAACACTCCAACACATGGATTTTGTCAGAAAAGAAATCTCACTATCTGTTCCAAATGTTACATTAGTTAGATAGAAATAGTGTAACACAGGCTTTCATGGCATTTACAATTCTGGAAAGCTTTTTCTTGGAATAATGTACTATATTTAGATGGGCTTTCATTGGATGGTTGGCTTTATAAAAGACTCAATCATAAATAGGGCATTTCAGTGCATAAAAGTGATTGCATATGGATCTTAAAAGAACTTCCATACTGTGCATTCATTTAGTAGCTTTACTCATAGGGAAAATAGAATTAGAGGGGTTACAGGTAAAATGCTTACTCCATTTCTCTAACCCTTTAATAAACACATTTTTTTTTGCATTCTCAAATGAAAACAAATCCAGAATAAATAAGGAGACATTTTTATTCAAAAGGATAATTGGAAAGGCAGTGGGGAGACAATAGTGGGAGGTATTACTGCAGTAGGGAAAATGGTATGGCCATAATGTCTATAAACAACTTAAGAGACAGGTAGAAAGAGGTTTTCTTTTATAAAGAGGAGTAAACAAGGATAGAAAGAACTGGGTAAGATCAAGTGAGAGGAAAGGGTGGCATGATGGGATAATAGATCATAAAATATTTTTGCCTGAGGCAGGACTGTTTTCAGGAGTGGCTGTTTGATGATGATGGACCAAAGTGCAAGAACCTGGAGGTAAGAAAGGAGAGAATCTGAATCAAAGATTGGTTCACCGATATTACTTTGATTGATCTTTACAGGTAAAATAGGTAAGCCTATCATCATTTATGAGGCAAAGAATGAGAATTAAAGAGTCTGAGTCTAGCTTTGCCAAAGGTTGAACAAGGACGCATCCATGAATCTTATCTAAGTCATATGAAGAAGGGTGGTTCTTTGCAGTAAGCCATTTGCAAAACAAAATATGATGCGGGGATTCCTTTAACTTTGACAGTTTTCTAGGGACATGAGGCTCAGGTAAATTTTAATATTGTCAGCATAAATAGAAGAAACCTTCAAAACAATGGCCTCAATTTGAAGATACTGTAAAAGAAGCCCAGTTAAGTTAAAGAACTTGAGTCAAACAGCAAGTTAGCAGCAGACTTGAGACAGGTCTGAATTCATTTCTTCTCTTCCAGTATTCAGTTCTGCCAAGGAGGATCAAGATTTTGAAGTACTTGAAACTTATGTAGTTTTGATTCACTTTAAGTGAAAGAAATCAATATTATTTTAAAAATAGATATGAAAGGAAATACTAATGTAGAATAAGACAAGAAATTATAAATTTAAAAAAGCTGCACTTACCACAAACATCACAATACACACACAAAAATAACATAGTCTTTCATTGGCTCTTCTTATACAAAACAGATTTTAATTATATTTTCTATAGAAAAAATGGTAAGATACATCAATCTTTCTCTATCAAAAGTCTTTCTCTGATCAAAATTAGTTTTACAGGTTTGCTGAGTGGCTCAGTTGGTTAAGAGTTAGCTTAAGAGCTCGAGCACTGAGCAACAGGGCCACCGGTTCAATTCCCACATGGGTCAGTGACACTGCACCTGAGCTGAGCTGCCACTGAGCTACCGGCAGGTGGCAGAATGGCTCAGCTGGTGAGAGCATGTGCTCTTAACAACAAGGCTGCCTGTTCAATGGTGGGCTATGCCCACCCAAAACTAAGACTGAATTCGGTGCATGAGGTGAGCTTCTACCTGGATGGTTCAGTGGATAGAGCATGCGCTCTTTTTTTTTTTTTTTTGAGCATGCGCTCTTAACAACAAGGCACTGGTTTGACTACCACATGGGATGGTGACTACGTCCACCCGCAACTAAGATTGAACATAGCACCTTGAGCTTAGAGGCCATGAGCTGCCGATGGGCAGCCAGATAGTGACTGGTGCCCTCCACAACTAAGATTGAAGAACATCTTAGATGGTCCCCTTCCCCAATTCCTCAACAATGTTCTCCTCCCCCAATTCCCCAATTTAAAAAAAAATTAGTTTTACATTATTGATATTTTATGAAAGTTTCTTTCAGCTTCAAGACTTATTTTTGTTAATGCCAGGTAAAATTTTTGGGATTGCTATCAATTTTGATGAAAGCTCTATCGAATTGCACTCATGTGCTATAAGATTTCAGGGCATTTCAAGTTTTCTTGTGAAGTGATTAATTGTAAATTCCTTTGAATTTAAGGTATTCAGTTTGTCTTTTCATCTTCATTTTAGTGTTATAAAATTTTGTTATTGTCAAATAGTATATATATGGTATCAAATGGTATTTTATGCAAAAGAAGCAAGAAATGTATCTTTATTCATTGTGTTTATGTGATTCCCTTCACATTAATCATTAATTGAAGTATTTTAAAAATCCAAGAACTTATTTTGTTTTGTTGTTCATTTGGTTTGTACTTTTTAGATTCTGCATATAAGTGAAACCATACAGTATTTGTTTTTCTCTGTCTGACCTATTTCACATCGCATAATACCATCTAGGCCCATCCATGTTGCAGTAAATGGCAAGATTTCATATTTTATTGCTGCATAATATTTTATTACATACACACACACACACACAGTGCCAAAGAAAACGTATACAAATTTTAAGAAAGGAAAAAGCTGTACTAAAATTGTAATATTTAATATATACCAATAACAAAAGATGAATACAAGTCATGTGTATACATTTTTTGGCACCCCCAATATATATATGTATATAAACACAGACCAAAGGGAGTGGTAGGATGGGTGAAAAGAGGAAGGGGAATTTAGTCAATAATACTGTGATAAGTTTGCATGGGGACAGATGATTACTAGAATTAGTGGGGATGATCACATAGTAAGGTATAAAAAGGTCAAGGGGCCAGCCAAGTGGCTCAGTTAGTTAAGAGTTGGCTCAAGAGCACAAGCTCTGAGCAACAAGGCCACCGGTTCAATTCCCACATGGGCCAGTGATGCTGTACCTGAGCTTAGCTGTCGTTGAGGCAGGATGACTCAGTTGGTGTAACAACAAGATTGCCTGTTCAATGGTGGGCTATGCCCACCCGCAACTAAGACTGAACTCAGCACCTTGAGCTGAGCTGCCACCTGGATGGCTCAGTGGATAGAGCATGTGCCCTTAACAACAAAGGTGCTGGTTTGACTCCCACATGGGATAGTGACTATGTCTACCCACAACTAAGATTGAACAGAACACCTGGAGCTTAGAGGCCACAAGCTGCCAACAGGCAGCTAGATGGTGACTGGCACCCTCCACAACAAAGATTGAAGAACAACAACTTGGTTGGACCTCTTCCCCAATTCCCCAACACTGTTCCTTTTCCCCCAATTCCCCAATAAAATCTTTTTTAAAAATGTCAAATCACTGTACTGTACACCTGAAATTAATATTAATATAACCAATATAATATTATATATCAACTATACTTAAATTTAAAAAGTTAATCCAAGAACTCTATTATCTCTAGTCAAAATTTATCTTTCTCTTAGCTTTTAGTATGTTCTTCCTGCCACTTCATCTGGGACAACCAAGCTTCATCAGGACAAAATGCCTATGATATAAAAATACATGATTAAATACATTGGGGTCTATCAAATATGTTACTTTACACATATTACATTTCACAATTTTTTTCTACTTTACTATTTCCACATTTCCGGCACTGTAGGACATGTTCATATCATTATAGAACACCTTGCCCTGCTGTTTCATGCCACAATGCCAGGTGCATTGACTCACTATACATATATTCTGGAAGCCATTCCTATACTAAGACAATTTATAACAACTTAACCATGCATGAAAATTACTACAAAGCACAGAAATAAATTCTATTAAATCTAAAGTACCCCAAGTCAACTTTCTTTAGAAAGTTTCACAGTCTGCCCATGGCCATTCCAGTGCCACCCAACTGGTCGTGAGACAGAAGGCAAGTGGAAGTGGAAAAATACAGAGATGTGAAACTGAAGTTTTAATGTTTGTTTGTTTGTTGCAAATTTCATAAATACATATGACCATGTGAACACATTGCTCCAGCCCTATCCAGGTTGTTAGAATGGTCCTATACATGAGAGGCCCTGAAACTTAAGCTGCATTAACTTCATGGTTGATTTCTCTTTGCACCTGACTTCCTGCCCTCCTGCCTTCTGGATCTTTTTTTCCCCATATAGATAACACTGTTTTGCTTTTCCGTTGAACTTTTGGGCAAAGCTTTTCCTGAAGAATGGCTGCAATAATTATAATATATTAGTATCAGTTATTTCATGTGGAAAGAGTAGGTAGCTTACTTGAAATGATCTGAAAGATGCCAGAAGAGAATTTGATACTCCCTATCCCTGTTCCTCTACTAGGATCTCCATAAACTTTCAGAAAAATTTTTTCCATGTAAAGAAAATGTTTCCTTTGGCTAAAGAACACTTAAAATACAAATATTCCTGGAAAAGCAACATAAAAACCAATTTGGAGTTTGAATTCATTTCATCAGATTGCTTTTTTCCTAACTTTAAAGTCATTAAAATTATGATTAAGGAGGATCAGGGAAAAGTAGTTATGGAAATGAAGCCCTGGTCCCAGAAAGCAAGCCTAAGTGAATTACCTCAATGGAGAATGCTTTCCCCAGAGTACACATGGTGGTGTTTACTATTTGGATAGTTTCTTTGACTCAGCATCAATGATTGGAACTTATTGGCAGTACAATATTTACGATAAGGACAATGGACATACCACATGGTCAAATTACTTCAAGGAGCTATGGAAGAATTGACTCTGTGGCCAAGAAAAGAACTTGAGTTTTAGTAGTCGATTTGTGTATAAGTAATCATAGTCCCAGTAATTTTCTGTAGTTGTGTGAAAATTAAAGTTACTGGCAAAAGTACTCTGAACCTCAGGAAAACACATTAATGGTTTTCTCAAATTCTGACTTCTCAAATTATAATATGAATATGTGTCTATAGTCAATAGTTATAAACTTCCTTGTTCTGTGAGAATATTGTAAAATTGAGAAATACGTAATTGCTCTTGAAAATAGCAGCAAGTAGAGGTATTTACTTTTATAAATTAAGGTCAACCTTCCAGATCTGATTCAGGACAAAAATGTGCAGATTTATGTAATAACTACAACTTCAGCAAAGTACCATCAAGATAATTTGCAAGGGGGACCGGCCGAGTGGCTCAGTTGGTTAGGAGCTTGCTCAAGAGTGTGAGCTGAGCTCTGAACAACAGTGGTTTGATGCCATCCCGAGCTGAGTTGCCGTTGAGCTGCCAACAGGTGGCAGGATGGCTCAGCTAAAAAAAAAATAAAAAATAAAAAGATAATTTGCAAGGATCCACAGAGTTGCTCTAACTTCAATCTGTAGTTCCTTTTATTGCAGTCTTAACAGACCTCTAAATATAACCAACCCTGTAGTATGGGAACTTAACATAGTATTTTTGCAGTTCTCTTTTGTACATCATTTTGGATATTTGCTTTGATTCTATGCAGAAGATTATATTAAGAATTGGACAAGGTAGCAAAATAAGGGAATGTTATGTCAGCCACGTCCCATGATCACATTAAAATTACAACTGAGTAATAGAACAATCAACCTTGAGAATCATCTGAAGAATAGCTGAACAGAATCCCTATAACTAAGGATATAGAGAAGAGGCCACATTGAAACTAGTAGGAGAGGCAGAGATGCAAAATGGGCTGACCCCAAACCCACAGGTAGTGGTTGTGCACTGGGAGGGACATCTTGGCAGGAGAGGTTCCCCATGAAGAGTGAGAGGTCCCAGCTCCACATCGGGATCCCCATCCCCAGGGTCCTGTGCTGGGAAGAAGAGTCCCCATAACATCTGTCAGTGAAAATCAGCAAGAATTCCATCTGTCCCAGTGAGACAGAAGTTTGGCTTGAAATGCAGATATCCTTTAAAGGGCCCATGTACAGACTCATTCACTTGCAAGCACTCACCCTGGGCTCTGGCACAGGGCCTGCAACTCAAGAGGGAAAGTCTGAGATGTGTGGTTTCAGGGATAAGGCTTGAGGGAAAGCTGTCATTCTCCCTGTGTAGAGTCCACCTCACAGGTATCCTACAGGAGGGTGTCATCTTTCCTTTGTTAAACCCATTTAACAAATGGGCCAAATCTGATATCACATTGGCCTGGTAAAATCCATGTTTCTGTGCACTACGTTGATAACTCCCTTGGGCCCTTTCCCCCCAGTTAGTTCATTGCCTGCCTGAGGCACTTTCTGCTCTTTGATGACCAGCTTTGTCCTGCAAGCTGCAGGAAGCTTGTCTAGTGGTGGCCTGGCAAACATTTGGTGGCGGGAAGTCAGCCCTACCTTGTGCTGCAGCTTTTCTTTGTTGGTTCTCAGGGATCTGTGGGCCAGAGGTGAGTCGGGATAGACACAGAATTCTCTGAGCATTTTGTGGACTGGCCACAGGCTCAGCATTGTTGCAAGAGCTGAATCTGCATTAACTTTGTAAAAACCACAGATATACCCCGTGATTCAATTGAACACTGCCCCACCCAGCTAAATTTACACCTAAGGGACTTGGAAAAAGAACAGGAAACAAAGCCTAAAGTGAGTTGAAGGAAGGAAATAATAAATATCAGAGTAGAAATAAATGAAATAGAGGCTAAATAAACAATATGAAAGATCAATGAAACCAAGAGCTCATTCTTTGAAAAGATAGACAAAACTGATAAATCTGTCTCATCAAGCAAAAAAGAGAGAGACCCAAACAAGTAAAATCAGAAATAAAGTGGAGAAGTCACAACCAACACCATAGAAATCCAAAAATAAATTAAGAAAATACTATGAACAATTAAACTTTAAAAACTAGACGATTCGGAAGAAATGGGTAAATTCCTCTAAGCATGCAATATTCCAAGGCTGAATTAAGAAGAAATACAAAATCTGAACTGATCGATTACTGCTAATGAAATCAAATCAGTAATCAACAAGCTCCTAACAAACAAAAATCCTCGACCAGATGGCTTCACAGGTAAATATTACCAAACAATCAAAAAACAATTAAAAACTATTCTTCTCAAACTATTCCAAAAGTTCAAGAAGATGGAAAGTTCCAAGCTCATTCTATGAGGACACCATTGCCCTGATTAAAAAACTAGACAAAAACATTACATAAAACATAATTACAGACCATTTTCGCTGATGAACATAGATGCAAAAATCCTCAACAAATGTCAGCAAACCAAATTCAGCAATACATTAAAAAAATCATACATTATGATCAAGTGGGAATTAATCATCATAAGAAAGGTTGGTTCAAAATCCACAAATCAATCAACGTGATACACCACATAAATAAAATGAAAAATAAAAACCATTTGATCACATCAATGGATGCATAAAAAGTGTTTGAGGCGTTGCCAGGGACGCTGGGCGAGTGCCCTCCGGCTCAAACAGGCTGCTCACTGACACCCGGGAGTGGGCGAGCCGGCCTTGGATCCCCACCCTCCGCACCAGGCTTGTGCTGCGTTGCCAGGGAAACACCTAGTGGGCGTGCTTCGGCTCCAACAGGCTGCTCACTGAGACACGGGAGTGCACGAGCCGCCTGGGGTCCCTGCTCTCCGCAGTGCACTTGCAGAGCTTCCAGGCTGGTGATTGGTTGTCGGGCTGCTCAGCCTGATCTGCGAGGGGCTGTTTGGGACAGGCTGAGATGGGAGTTTTCCTGGGAGTTTTGGGCCATGTGCTGTGTGTCTGCATGATCCAGCCAGGACTCTCCTGGTGATCTATCCAATACATCAAAGCAATCCCAGAGCGACAGCCAGAATGACGAAACAAAGAAACAT
Organism: Aselliscus stoliczkanus; assembly: GCA_033961575.1. NCBI lineage: Eukaryota > Metazoa > Chordata > Mammalia > Chiroptera > Hipposideridae > Aselliscus > Aselliscus stoliczkanus. Next base: position 69,140,093 of record CM066737.1, on the reverse strand, counting down.
GTCACAAGTAAAAGATCAGAAGAAACCTCTAGAAATGGAACTAAATGAAACAGAGGGATCCAATCTTTCAGAGACAGAGTTTAGAACGCTGATGATAAGAATGTTTAACAAACTTAGTGAGGACATAGAGAAATCATCCAAAACAACCAGTTAGAACTAAAGAATATAACTGAAATGAAGAACACAGTCGAAGGAATCACTAATAGAGTAGATGAAGCAGAGGAGCGGATCAGCGATTTCGAAGACAAAATAGCAGAAATCAACCAGTTTGCACAACAAAAAGAAAAAAGAATAAAAAACAATGAAAATAGTTTAAGAGCCCTCTGGGACGAGATGCAGTGCAACCACCTTCAACTGATAGGAATACCAGAAGGAGAAGAGAAGAAGCAAGGGGTCAACAATGTATTTGAAAAAATAATGACTGAAAACTTCCTTACCCTGGTGAAAGAAATCAACATACATGCCCAGGAAGTGCAGAGGGTTCCAAAGAAGCTGAACCCAAACAGGTCCACACCAAGACACAGCATAGTTAAAATGGCAAAGGTTAAAGACAGAGACAGAATCCTAGAGGCTGCAAGAGAAAGACAGCAGGTTACATACAAAGGAACTCCTGTTAGACTAACAGCTGACTTGTCTACAGAAACTCTGCAGGCCAGAAGGGAATGGCAGGAGATATTCAAAGTGACACAAAATAAAGGCCTACAACCAAGATTGCTCTACCCAGCACGGCTATCACTTAAAATGGAAGGAGAAATAAAGAGCTTCTCAGAAAAGAATAAGCTCAAGGAATTTATTACCACCAAGCCAGCATTGCAAGACATGTTAAAAGGGCTTTTTTAAACAAAAGAAAGGGGTAAACAAGCTAACCCAGGAAGACCAGGAATACAAATAACAAAACGGCAATACATATGCATCTATCAATAATCATTTTAAATGTGAATGGGCTAAATGCTCCAATGAAAAGACAGAGAGTGGCTGAGTGGATAAGAAAATAGGACACATGTATATGCTGTTTACAGATGGAATAAGATATTTCATGCAAATGGAAATGAGAAAAAAAAAGCTGGAGTAGCAGTACTTATTTTGGACAAAATAGACTTTAAAATTACTACAATAAAAGACCAAGAAGGGCACTATAACCCTAATAAACATCTATGCACCCAACATAGGAACTCCTAATTACATATAACAGATTTTGACAGACATAAAGACAGAGATCAACAGTAACACTATCATAGTAGGGGACTTTAACACCCCATTGTCATCAATGGACAGACCCTTTAGACAGAAAATCAACACAAAAAGAGGGGCCTTAAATGACACTTTAGACCAGCTGGACTTCGTTGATATTTTTAGAGCATTTCACCTGGAAAAAAAACCAGAATATACATTCTTCTCAAGTACACATGGGACATTTTTCAAGATAGACCATGTTAGGCCACAAAACAAGTCTCAGTAAATTTAAGAAGATTGAAGTCATATCAAGCAGATATAAAGGAAAAACTGATGGTTGCTGGCTGGGAGGGTGTGGGGATGAGAGAGAGGGGGAAGGTTTTGGACAGCGTAGGTGGGTGACTACAATGTTGCCGCAAGGATATGGGGGCAGTTCTGGGAATGTAATTGATAATGTTGTGAAGAGACTATTACATTAAATGAAATAAGTCAGTCGGAGAAAGAAAAGTACCATATGATCTCACTTATATGTGGAATCTGAAAAACTGAATGAACGATCAAAGTAAACAGACTCATAGATATAGAGGAAAAACTGAGTGTTGCTAGTTGGGAGGGCAGTGGCGATAAGGGGGAATGGGAATGAATTAGACAGCATAAATAGACAACTATAATATTGCCACAGGAACATGAAACACAGTTCGGGGAATATAATAATGTTGTAAAAATTTTGGATGAAGTAGAATCTTGATCACTGCACTGTACACCTGAAGCTGATGTTGTATAATATTGTATGCCAACTGTAACTGAATATATAGATAGTCACGAGATGTGCAGTATACTGTGGAAGGGATTCAAAGAAATTGTAATTGATATGTATGATATGGGAAGGGTGTGGGGTGGTGAACTGGGGGAGGGGGTTGTCACTTTGGGGGGTAAAGAGTATAACTATTGCGTTGTGTTGTACACCTGAAACTAATAAAAAAAATTAAAAGAAAAAAAGTGTTTGACACAATCCAGTATCCATTTATGATAAAAATTCTCAGCAAAGTGGGAATAGAGGGAATGTATTGCAACATAATAAAGGCCATATATGAAAAAACTGACAAGTAGCATCATACTTAACAAGAACAAACTAAAAGCACTCCCCTTAAAATGAGGAACAAGATAAGGATATCCACTTTCACCGCTTTTATTCAACAATGTACTGGAACTCCTAGCCACAGCAATCAGACAAGAAGAAGAAATAAAAGGCATTCAAACTAGAAAGAAAGAAGTAAAATTGTTATTATATGCAGATGACATGATACTTTATATAGAGAGAACCTTAAAGATTTCACCAAAACTATTAGCACTGATAAATAAATTTAGTAAAGTAGCAGAATACAAAATTAAGATTCAGAAACTGATTGCATTACTATACACCAATAATAAGCTATCAGAAAGAGAAATTAAGAAAACAATCCCTTTTACAATGCATCAAAATGAAATACCTAGAAATAAATTTAACCAAGGAAGTAAAAGACCTGTACTCAGAAAATTATAAGATATTAAAGAGAGAAACTAAAGAAAATACAAAGAAATGAAGGTATATACAATGCTTACAGATAAATAGAATTAATATAGTTAAAATATCCGTACTACCCAAAGAAATCTATAAATTCCGTGCATTGCCTATAAATTCCGTGTATCAAAACACCAATGGTACTTTTCATAGAACTATAACAAATAATCCTATAATATATGTGGGAATGTAAAAGACCCCAAATAGCAACAACAATCTTCAGAAAGAAGAACAAATCTGGAGGTATCATCCTACCTGATATCAAACTATATTACAAGGCCATATTAATCAGAACAAGATAGTATTGGCATAAAAACAGACACATAGATTGATGGAACAGAATAGAGAGCCCAGAAATAAACCTATGCCTATATGGTCATTTAATCTACGACAAAGGAAGCAAGAATATGCAATGGAGTAAAAACAGTCTATTCAATAAATGGTGCTGGGAAAACTGGACATATACATGCCAAAAAAAATGAAACTGGACCACCTTATTCCATATACAAGAATAAACTCAAAATGGATTAAAGGCTTAAATGTAAGACCAAAAACCATAAAACTCTTAATAGAAAACATAGGGAGAAAAGTCTCTGACATTACCCTTAGTTATATTTTTATTGTTATATCTCCTTAGGTAATGGACACAAAAGGAAAAAAAATAAACAAATGGGACTACATCAAACTAAGAATTTTTTCACTGCAAAGGAACCATCAACAAAACAAAAATGCAAACTACTCAATGGGAGAAGATATTCTTCAATGATATATCTGATAAGAGGTTAATATCCAAAATTTATAAAAACTTCATACAACTCAACACCAAGCAAACAAACAGACAAACAGATGATCCAATTAACAAATGGGCAGAACACCTAAAGAGACATTTCTCCAAGGAGTACATACACATGGTCAATAGACATATGAACAGATACTCAGTGTTACTAACCATCAAAGAAATGCAAATAAAAACTACAATGACACATCACCTCACACCTGTCAGAATTGCCATCATTAATAAATCAACAAACAATAAGTGTTGGTGAGGATGTGGAGGAAAAGTAACCCTTGTGCACTGTTGGTGGGATTGCAAATGGGTGCAGCCACTGTGGAGAACAGTATGGAAGTTACTTAAAAAATTAAAAATACAGAGGCTGGTTAAGAGTTGGCTTAGAGCACGTTCTCTGTGTAACAGGGCCTCCAGTTTGATTCCCACATAGGCCTATGAACATTGCACCCTAGCTGAGCTGTCGCTGAGCTGCCAATAGGTGGCAGGATGGCTCAGATGGTGTAACAACAAGATTGCCTGGTCAATGGTGGACTACACCCACAGGTAACTAAAGACTGAACTTTGCACCTTGAGCTCAACTGTTGCCTAGATTGCTCAGTGGATAGGGCATGTGCTCTTAACAACAAGGTTGCCAGGTTCTACTCCCACATTGGATGGTGGCTATCCAACCCACAACTAAGATTGAACTCGGTACCTTGAAATGAGCTGCCGCCCGGATGGCTCAGAGGATAGAGCGTGCACTTTTTTTAAATTTTTTTGAGGGCAGTGTCACTGGCCCTCATATGTGGGACACAAACCAGGGCCACTGGCTTCCCAAGCCAGCGCTTAACCATTGCGCCACTCGGCCGGCTCTAGAGCGTGTACTCTTAACAGGGCTGCTGGTTCGACTCCCGCATGGGCTGGTGGCTACACCCACCCGCAACTAAGATTGAACACAGCACCTTGAGCTTAGAGGCCATGAGTTGCCGATGGGAAGCCAGATGACAACTGGCGCCCTCCACGACGAAGATTGAAAAACAACAACTTGGGCCGGCCGAGTGGCGCTGTGGTTAAGCGCTGGCTTGGGAAGCCAGCGGTCCCACATGTGAGGGCCAGTGATACTGCCCTCAAAAAAAAAAAAGAGAAAAAAAGGAAATACAACAACTTGGCTGGTCCCTTCCCCCAATTCCCCAACACTGTTCCCCTCCCCCAATTCCCAAATAAAATCTTAAAAAAACAAAAATTAAAAATAGAACTACCTTATGACCCAGCAATTCCACTCCTTGATATTTATTCAAAGAAATCCAGAACACTAATTGAAAAAGATATATGTACCCCTATGTCCACTGCAACACCATTTACAATTGCTAAGATATGGAAACAACCAAAATGCCCATCAATAAATGATTGGACAAAGAAGATGTGGTACAGGTCTACAATGGAATATTACTCAGCCATAACAAAGAATGAAATCTTACCATTTAAGACAACATGAATGGACCAAGAGGGTATTCTACTAAGTGAAATATGTCAGACAGAGAAAGACAATTACTATATAATCTCATTTATATGTAGAAGCTAAAGAACACAATAAACAAACAAACCAAACACTTATAGATATAGAGAACAAACTGATGGTTACTACCTGGGAATGGTTGGGAGGCTGGGTGAGAAAAGTGAAGGGATTAAGAAGTGGAAATTGGTAGTTACGATAGAGTCATGGGGATATAAAGTACAATATGTGGAATATAGTCAATAAATAATATTGTAAAAACTATGTATAGTGTAGATAGGTACTAGGGTTATCAGTGTGATCACTTCATAAATTATATAAATGTCTAACCACTACACTATCACCTGAAACTAATATAAAATAATATTGAATGTCAACTATAACTTTAAATATAGTCACAGAGTTATGTATTACAGCATAAGGAATATAGTCAATAATATTCTAATAACTATGTACAGTTTCAGATGGGTAATAAATTTATTGGGGTTATTACTTTGTCAGGTATATATCTAATCACTATGTTGTTTTGTATACTTAAAACTAATTTAAAAATTAACTTAAAAAAAGAAAACTGAAGGGGGTTACAGAATGATCTATGCACGATCAGACTTTGTTCATGAAGAGCAAAAATTCTCGAGTTCTGGGATAGTGCAAGGCTACAAAAAGGAAAATTTATAATAGAGGGATTCAACTTCCTGTGTTTAGGGGGTTATAAAGTAAACCCTGAACACGGAGGCAGGTGTAAGCCTCACCCACATTGAGTCAGAGATGCGGAGACCCATCTCCTCTGAGGAGCAGGATAGAGACTGGAAAGATCCTGAAACAAAGCAAAGGAGTCAGGACGTGACTCTTCAGTGGACAAGAAGCGCCTAGGATATGGAATTCTCCTGAGGACAGCATCTAGGTAGTGCTGAGTGGGGATGAGAGGTAAGAGAATGCATTTGCATGAACTCCCAAATTGTGACAATTATCTTTATGGGGATAAGTGAATCCATGATCATGGCATCATTGAATATAGGTTTGTTTGACCAAATTTTAAACAAAAAGAATGGAGTTACTAAAACAATTATGTCTGATAGTTTCTGATCAGGGAAAATAGTTGAGCCCGTGTGTTTGACAAAACAAAAAGCCTGGATCAAGAGCTTGAAATTGAAATTATAAATTAAAATGTATTTATGTTGAAATATTTAAACATAAAAGTGGTAGAGTTGGAATGACTTTACACAAATGGATTTGCTACTGCTGAAAGCACATTTGTTTTTGGTTTGTAAGTGGTGTCTTACAATTATGTAGCGGTAAATCAATATCCCTGTTGTTGTAAGGAAGCCAAGTTATGTTCATAGTCTATCAAGGCGCATATTAAAAGAAACATTGATCATTTGGTAAGTAAATATGTCCTAACGAAATGTGAAAAGTGCATTATTTACTGGGCTTCCTTTCAAAAGAGTATTTTAAAACTTTTTGCAATTTAACACAGAGAATATGAACTATTGAAAACATGACGGTCTGTTAGAAAGGAGGAGTGGGGAACTAAGTACATTTGGCCAGCACAATATCTGAAAAATACAAACTTCTCTGAACAAGCTGTTTACTTACTAAAATCCAGCCCATATGTTATGTTGTTTACAATGTGAGTATGGCAACAAATCCTCAGTGATCCTTACATTTAGTTTAAAAGTAATTTAATTACTGTACATTGAGCAGTTGAAATACAATCACACTAACAAATCATGCCCAAGAAAATGGGTCCCTGTTATTTATTGTGTGGTAGTGCTTCAAATGAAAGGAAATAATGTATTTGTATCTATACTGTTAAAAATAGAAAATGTAACCCAGAAAGAATTTGATTGTTTCCATTGAAAAAAAAAATCTTGTTATTATTGATCATTTCATCAATTCAGCGTATCATGTAAAATAGCATGATAGTATAACAAAGCATTTCTGATGATTTCAAATATTTAGCTGATTTCAAAAGTGAGCAATTTTTTCATTCATTCTTTAATTATGACTTGATTAATCTCTTTTAAAAAATCATCTTGTCAGATACCATAAAGTAAAAAAAATTCATATATACACTTGGTAAATTATTTTTAATAATTTCAAATGTAATTTTTACTACTTATAATTTTATATTTATATGGATATATTATATACTATATATGTTATACCTTGTTATTTGGGAGATCTACCACATAAATTAATTACTAGAGCATCTGATTTTTATATTCCTCTTTAAAGTTGTTTTATACAAAGCTATAATAATTAAAATAGTATGTATTGGCATAAAAATGATACATAGACCAATGGAACAGAACCATGACCCCAGATATAAAGCCTTCATACTTGTGTAAATGGTCAGCTAATATTTGACAAGGGAGTCAAGAATTCTCAATGAGGAAAAGATAGTCTCTTCAATAAATGGTGGTGGGAAACCTGGATAATCAATCACACACAGAAGAATGAAATTTGAACACTATCTTACACCACTCACAAAAATTAAATGAAAATTGATTAAAGACTTAAACATAAGACCTGAAACTATAAAACCACTAGAAAAAAACATGGGGAAAAAGCTCCTTGACATAGGTCTTGGCAATTATTTTTTTGGATATAACACCAAAAGCACAAACAACAAAAGCAAAAATGAAGTTGAACTACATCAATCTAAAAAGCTTGTGCACAACAAAAGAAACAATCAACAAATGAAATGGCAACCTAAAAACAGTAGAAAATATTTGCAAATCATATATTTAATATAGAATTAATATCCAAAATACATAAGGAACTTAACATCTCAAGAGAAAAAAAAAGAAATCTAATTTAAAAATGGGTATAAGGACTGAATAGACATTTTTCCAAAGTACAATGACCAACAGGTACATGAAAAATGTGTTCTACATCACTAATCATTAGGGTGATAAAAATAAAAACCACAATAAAATATCACTGTACACATTAAGATGGCTATCATCAAATAGACAAGAGATAACAGTGTTGATCAGGATGTAAAGAAAAGTGAATTCTTGTGCACTGTTGGTGGGAATGTACATTAGTAGAGCTGCTTTGAAAAATAGTATGGAAGTTCCTCAAAAAATTATAAATAGAACTACTTTATGATCCAGCAATCCAACTTCTGTGTATTTATCAAAAGGAAATTAAATCACTATCTTGAAGATATATCTGCACTCCCATATTCATTGCCGCATTATTCACAATAGACAAGTTATGGAAACAAGTGTCTGTCTGTCTGTCTGTCTGTCTGTCTGTCTAAGGATGAATGAATAAAGATGTGGGATATAATTCAGCCATGAGAAAGAAGGAAATTCTGTAATTTGTGACAGCAGGAATGTACCCTGAGGGTACTGAGCTAAGTGAAATAAGTCAGGCAGAGAATACCACTATATAGTATTATTTATGTATGGAATCTAAAGAGCCGAACTCAAAGTAACAGAATAGAATGGTGGTTGACAGGGTCTGGAGTGGGGGAAATGGGAAGATGTTGGTCTAAAGGTACAAACTTCCATTTATAACATGTAAGCTTTGAGGATCTAATTTATAGCATGGTGTTTATCGTTAACAATATTGAACTACATACTTGAAAGGTGCTAAGACAATAGAACTTAAACGTTCTCAAAAAAAGAAATGGTGAGGGCCGGCTGAGTGGCGCATTGGTTAAGCGCTGGTTTTGGTTTTGGGATGCCAGCAGCCCCAGTTCGGATCCCACATGAGGGCCAGTGACACTGCCCTCTACAGCTAACAACAGCTCCACCTGGAGCTGGGCTGTGCAAGCCCCGGTGATGATGTGGGCTGCACCCTGCTGCAGTGGGCTGCCATAGGCTACAGTGAGTGGCCCGCAGCCAGCGTGAGCGGCTGGCAGCCAGCGTGAGCTGCCAATAGCCGCGGTGAGCGACATCCAGAGGCCAGCGACCATCTGCCTCATCCGGGAAGAGCTCAATGAAGATACCAACAGTGAAGCAACATCCTCCGCAACTAAACTGAAGAACAAAAAGACAGCAACTTGTCTGTTCCCCTTCCCCGATTCCCCAACGCTGTTCCCCTCTGCCAATTCCCCAATAAAATCTTTAAAAAAAAAAAAAAAAAAAAAAGAAATGGTGAGCCGGCCAAGTGGTGCGGTGGTTAGGCGCTGGGTTAGGAAGTCAGTGGCCCTGGTTCGGGTCCCACATATGAGGGCCAATGACAATGCCCTCAAAAAAAAAAAAAAAAAAAAGAAATGGTAATTATGTGATGATGGTGTTAATTAATACTACTGCAGCAATCATTCACAACATATAAGTGTGTCAACATTTTGTACATGTTAAATTTATGCAATATTATATGTCAATTATATTTCTACAAAGCTGAAAAAAAGGTGTTTTATACTTTCAGAGGCACAGTTGCATTGATTCTCTATAGTCACTGTTTTTTATGTTGATTCATGTTTGATTTTCATTTTTAATACTTTAATATTTGTGAATTAGTTATAATTTCTATCACCTATAGTTCAAGAAACATGACAGGACATGAAATAAGTTGTGTGGCTTGTATTGAGCTTCTTGTTTTTAATTTGTTGCTTTTTTAATCTTCCATATAAGTCAATGTGTTAAGTTATAGTCCTCTTCAAAATGGCTGCATATAAAGATGAGTTATTTGAGACAAGGTCCAGATTTAGATGCAAACTGAGTTGTTAAAACATTATTTTGTCTCTATTGTTCTTCAATATGGAAATTTTTTTCCTGGTAGAAATGTAAACTTTCAAGCCAGAATCCCACTTATAAAGCTACATGCAAATATACAGAATGTATGATATAGTTTTTTTATAACAAAAATATTCTTGTGTCAACCTGACCGAGTGGCGCGTTAGTTAGGAGTTGGCTTGGGACGCCAGCTGTGAGCAGCAGGGCCCTGGTTCGGATCCCACATATGAAGGCCAGTAACACTGCGCCCTCTACAGCTAAGATGGTGAACAACAGCTCGACCTGGAGCTGGGCTGCCATGAGTCTCCGGTGAGGGCGTAGGCTGCAGTGGGGCTGGCCAGCATTGGGTGTGAGCTTTTGTGAGCTGTTGTGAGCCACTGTGAATGTCCATCCAATGGCTGGAGAGCAACTGTATCACCTGGGAAGAGCACAACGATAATACCAACATGGGCCAGTGAAGCGCTGTCCTCCACAACTAGACTGAAGAACAAAAGACAGCAACTTGTCTGTTCCCCTCCCTCAATTCCCCAATAAAATCTTTAAAAAAAATCTGTGTCAAACTTGATTACACTTATCAATCAATATTTGTTTGCTATTTTAAGAACATAGAAAAAAAATTTTATGCAATCATGCACTGCTTAATGACAGGGATACATTCTGCGAAATGCATTGGTAGGTGATTTTATTGTTTGAACATCATAGAGTGTACTTACCTGTATGGTACAGTCTACTACTACAATTGTATGTGCTATGCTTATATATGACTGGCAGTGTAGTAGGTTTGTTTACATCACCATCACCATAAACACATGAGTAATAAATTGTACTGTGACATTACAATAGCTAAGACCTCACTAGGTGATGGGAATTTTTCAGCTTCATTATATTCTTATGGAACCACTGTCATATGTGTGGTTTGTCTTTCATGGAAATGTTGTTATGTGTCACATGACTGTATAGCATAATCGCAAGCCGTCTGGTAAATGATATATAAATAAACATTACTTTTAGTGCTTATTTTAGCTTTGCAGAAAAGCAAATCAACCATTCTTTGTTTTCTAAAGTTTACTGACTTTGAAATAGGTTATACATTTGAGTATCATTACTAGGTCATCAGTTTGTTCAAAAAAGTTGAAATTTAAACAAGAAAACACTAGTTGCCATGGTAAATGAGTTCTTTTTTTTCTTTTTCGGTTTCTTGCAAACATCTTTTTTATCTTTTTTTCACTGTCTGCTTTATTTTTCCTAATGGAAAACAGCATGATGCAGAAAGTGTTGTAACAAGTGAAGGAAATTTTAATACAGTAGAAACAAAAAGTAACACCTTATTGGATGGAAAGAGATAATACATTTCTTGAAGTTTACCATTATCCTGAGAAATATAGAATAAATATACAAATAGGATAATGATAACATTGTTAGGCTTGCCCATATATCACTTACATGCAAAATGTAACTGAATATCACTAAGTAATCTTTGTTTAATTATGGAACAATCTGAAACTCAAGTTGAGAAGCTCCTAAAGGAAAAAACTCAAAATTTTGATATAGGTCTCAGGCTGAGTTCATAGACATGCAACCTGTGTCCTTTCATAGACAGTAGACTTAGAAATGTTCTGCTCTTGGTTTAATGCTTTGTTGTCATCAACTTGAAAATCTTAATAATTTTTGAACACCAGACTCCACATTTTCCATTTTGTCTTGCACCCCACAATTTATGTAACCAATCCTCCATAGCTTCTAATGACCAGGGGCCAGAAGTATAGAACAGGATACTATCCAAGCCTTTCTACAGTGCAAGCTAGGATTATGCCAAAATCCTGCATAAATCAGGGTAGTATGAAAAGCAACAAAGAAGTAAGCTAGGAGAATTAATAAGAGAAAGGGATTTTAGAAACCGTACTAGGTATGTGCGTACTTTCTTGAAAGTAGAGTGAATTTAACCTTCACATAAATTATGATATAACTATATATAAAATTGAAATGGAATTCCCTCTTATGTGCCCAATTTGAATCTCTGAATTTGATGCAGATCTTTATTGGCCCCTATAGAGATACTTTAATAAGCTGTGGAGTATTTAATCCCTTTGTAGTAGCATCATATTGTTCAGCATATATCAACACAAATGACACTAGTGTCTGAATTTTCTGGCAACAAGTACTGTTTTATGAATACTGATAAGTTACAACCAAAGACTTTCTTTATGTTTGAAACATGTACCAAATAATTTTAAGTGGTTTCACTCTAAAAGATCGCTTGATACCTTTAAATCATCATTCACAAATATTGCTGATTGTCTGAACTTGAATTGAAAATTCAAGTCAACTCTGCATATACAAGAAAATAGAAGAATTCTTAAGCTGTGAAGTAACTATTAAAATATATTGGGTCATATGGTATTTCTATTCTTAAGTTTTTGTGGAATCTCCATACTGTTTTCCACAGTGGCTATACCAATTTATATTCCTACCAACAGTGTGTGAGGGTTCCTTTTTCTCCACATCCACTCCAACACTTGTTATTAATTAATTTTTGATAATAGCCATTCTAACAGGTATATGGTGGTGTCTCATTGTGGTTTAGATTTGCATTTAAAGTTGAGGATCTTTTCATATATCTGTTGGCCATTGTATGTCTTGTTGGGAAAAGCATGTCTGTTGAGGTCCTCTGCCGATTTTTTTTTTAAAGATTTTATTAGGGAATTGGGGGAGGGGAACAGTGTTGGGGAATCAGGGAAGGAGAACAGACAAGTTGCTGTCTCTTTGTTCTTCAGTCTAGTTGTGGAGGATGCTACTTCACTGTCCCATGTTGGTATCATCATTGCGCTCTTCCCAGATGAGGCAGAACGGTTACCAGCTTCCGGATGGTCGCTCACCACTGCTGTTGACAGCTCACACCTGCTGCCGGCTGCTCATGCTGGCTTCCTGCAACTCACTGTCCTATGGCAGCCCCCTGCAGCAGGGGCTGCAGCCTATATCGTCGCTGGAGCTCACACAGCCCAGCTCCAGGTGGAGCTGTTGTTAGCTGTAGAGGGCAGTGTCACTGGCCCTCATATGTGGGATCCGAACAGGGGCTGCTGTCATCCCAAACCAGCTCTTAACCAATGCATCACTCGGCTGGCCCTCTGCCGATTTTTTAATGGGATTACTTTGTTATTTTTGAGTTTTATGAGTTTATATATTTTGGATTTTAGCTCTTTATGGAAGGTGTTTTTGCAAATATCTTCTCCCATTTGGTTGGTGGTTTTGTTGATGGGTTTTTTTTTGTTATGCAGAAGCTTTTTAGTTTGATATCGTCCTTTCATTTATTTTTGCTTTTACTTCCCTTGCCTTTGAGGTCAAATTCATAACATCCTCTCTGAACCCAAGGTCCATTAAGTTTAGCACCTGTGTTTTTTTCTATGCAATTTATTGTTTGAGGTCTTATATTTAGATCTTCAGCCCATTTTTAGTTAATTTTGGTTTTGATGACAGATAGCAGTCTAGTTTCATTCTTTTACTTGTGGCTTTCCAATTTTCCCAGCACCTTTTATTGAAGAAGCTTTCTTTTCTCCATTGTATGCGTTTGGCTCCTTTGTTGAAAATTATTGATATATATATATATATATATATATATATATATATATATATATATATATATAAATATGTGTGTTCTTAATTGTAATCCATTAGTCTGTGTGTGTTTTTCTGCAAATACCATGCTATTTTGATTATTGTTACTTTGTTGTATAATTTGAAGTCAGCGTGTGTGATACCTCCAGCATTGTTCTTTTTTCTCTGGATTGTTTTGGCTATTTGAGGTCTTCTGTGATTCCATACAAATCTGATGATATTTTGTTCTATTTCTTTAAAATTGTCATTGGAATTTTGATGGGGATTGAATTAAATCTGTATATTGCTTTGGGTAATATGGCCATTTTAACTATGTTGATTTTTCCAATCTATGAACACAAAATATTTTTCCATTCTTTGTGTCTTCTTAAATTTATTTTAATAATGTTTTATAGTTTTCAGTATATATGTTCTTCACATCCTTTGTTAAGTTTTTTACTAGGTATTTTATTCTTTTTATTGCAATTGCAAAATGAATATTTTTCCATTTCTTTTTCTGAAATTTCATTGTTATTATACAGAAATGCAATGGATTTTCTACATTGATTTTGTATCCTGCAACTTTGCTATATTTGTTTGTTATTTCTAATCAAATTTTGGTTTGTCTTTAGGGTTTTCTATGTAAAGAATCATGTCATCTGAAAAAAGTGACAATATAATTTCTTCATTTCCAATTTGGATGTCTTTTATTTCTTTCTCTTGCCTGACCCAGTAATCCATCTTCTGGGTATCTACTCAAAAAGTATGAAAGCATTTATCCATAAATATATATGAACCTCTATGTTCATTGCAGCATTATTCATAGTGGCCAAGACATGGAAGTTACTGAAGTGTCCTTCAATAAATGATTGGATAAAGAAGATGTGCTACATATATACAATGAAATATTACTCAGCCATAAGAAAAGGTGAAATACTGCCATTTGTGACAAAATAGATGGATCTTGAGATTATCACACTAGCAAAATATGTCACACAGAAAATGTTGAGAACCATATGATTTCACTCATATATGGGATATAAAACTGAAAGCAATGAACAAACAAGACAAACAATCAGAAGACACAGACAAGAGTTTAATAGTTACCAGAGGGTAAGGAATTAGGAGGAAGGTAAAAGAGGGTAAAAGGGGTCAAATATATAGTGATGGAAGATTTGGCTTTGGGTGGTGAACACGTAATGAAATACACATACTATGTATTATAGAATTGTACACTTGAGGGCCGGCCAAGTGGCGTGATGGTTAAGCATTGGCTTGGGAAGCCAGCGGCCCCAGTTCACGTCCCACATATGAGGGCCAGTGACACTGCCCTCAAAAAAAAAAAATGTCCATTAGAATTGTACACTTCAAACCTGTATAACTCTGTTAAACAATGTAACCCCCAATAAATTTAATTTTTAAAAAAAGTATTTGTATTTACTAGCAATGAGCACAATCTGCCTAACCTCTTTGAACCTGTTTCCTCATATTAAAGTGAGGAAATAATCTATATTTTGCAATGCCTAGGAGCACATGCAACTTTTAAATGGCAGCTCTTGCTACTATTTCAAGATTCTATATACTTCTTGGCTGTTTGCCCATGAAAAATTCTGCTTTACCAATCTAGAGATCATTTCAACCTCAAAGGTTCAGTATTTCTCATCAAATATAAGGTTATATTGTCACTTTTTTCAGAAGACATGATTCTTTACATAGAAAACTCTAAAGACAAACCACTTTGCTTTTGACTCATATTTATCCTTAAATAAATCACTTGTGTGAAAGTTTTTAAATTTTAAAATGTGTGGGGGTAAATTGGGCATAAATAATTCTATACAACGTTCATTTGAAAAGTTGTCTAAAATAATCAGAAACATATGGTGTCATTTTTCAAGCTGCAAAATGCAATGAAACCTAGTAAATGCTAATTTGAAAAAGTAAAATTTCCAGCCTGAGCTGCAAGTTCCAATTCGGTATTGCAAAATATGAGTTTTGAATGACTGCATTGTTTTTAATCTTATAGATCTAAATGTAGGGTAAATATTTATGTCAAACCTCAATCAGGATTGTTTGCATAGCATAAACTTCCATTTAGTCGTTATAGCATAAAAAAAATTAATCTGTGATAGAAAATGAACAAATCTTATTAAAGAAAATGGATTTGCAAGTATGTATCTGAGAACTGATTTTGTTAGTTTTACCAAGTTGTCCTAGAAAATATATGAACAAAGCTGTATAAGGAAATTGTAAAACATATTTTGAAAATTATAAATAATCTAGGCTAATAAATATGCAAAAATGTTTTCTATTGATCATAGCAACTATTTAGTTAATCAGTTGAGTAATTCTTTACAAAGCTGCAAAAAAGCTATTTTAATCAGGGAATTGAATGAACCCAATGTCATTTCATTCACCTATTAGTACATTAGTTTTGCCTTTTCTTTCCTCTTTGGATCCAGAAAGAAGGTATGTATGTACAATTCTGTTTATTACAGAAAAAGTTTAAAGCCTATATTTACACCTCTACCAGCATTCTTGTCTTCAAGGAAGATTGCCCTAATATTCAGCTCAAGTTTGGAAAATATATAGTGGTTTGTTTTCGGGCATTGTAGGGAGCTAACTGTCATGATCCTCACATTTTTAGAGAACTGTTTCATCCTATTACATTCATACACATATACACACACCCCCCACAATCACATATTTAACAAGATGAGAATAAAATTTTATTAGCAAATCTTGTCTTTTTGGAAGATTTTTTTTAATATATAGAAAACATGCAAGATTATATTCATTTCAGGTGTGCACTATTGCTTTTTAACATTTATGTACATGAACAAGTGATCACCATGATAAGTCCAGCAACCATCTGACACCATAGCACACTATCACAGTATTATTGACTATATTCCCTATGCTGTACATTACATCCCCATGACATATTTGTTATATACCTGGAAATGTGAACCTCTTATTTCCCTTCATTTTTTCCCCTCTTTTAAAAATTTTTAATTACGGTTGACATTCAATATTATTTTGTATTAATTTCAGGTGTACAGCATAGTGATTAGACATTTATATAATCTAAGAAGAGATACCCCTGACGAGTCTAGTACCCACCTGGCACTATACATAGTTATTGCCATATCATTGACTATATTCCCTATGCTTTACTTTACATCCCCATGACTATTTTGTAACTACAAATTTGTACTTCTTAATCCCTTCCCTTTTTCACCCACCCCTCAACTTCCCTCCCATCTGGCAACCATCAAAATGATATCTGTATCTACGAGTCTGTTTCTGTTTTGTTCATTTGTTTATTTTGTTCTTTTGTTATTTTGTTCCACATACTCTTAAAGTGAAATCACATTGCATCTGTTTTTCTCTGACTGACAACTGCGTTCAACACAGTACCCTCCAGGTCCATTGCTGCAGATGGCAAGGACCCATTCTCTTCAATGGCTGAGTAATATTCCATTGTATATATTTAACACCTCTTCTTTATTCATTCATCCATTAATGGACACACAGGCTGCTTCCATGTCTTGGCCATTGTAAATAGTGCTGCAATGAATATGTGGATGCACACCTCCCCTCCAAGTACCGCTTTGGGATTCTTCAGATAAATACCCAGAAGTGGGATTACTGGGTCCCTCTTTGTCTCTTGTTATAGCCTTTGTTTTAAAGTCTATTTTGTCTGGTATAAGTATTGCTACCACAGCTTTGTTCGTTTGTTTCCACTTTCATGAAATATATTTTTCCTTCCCTTTATTTTCAGTTTATTGTGTCCTTAGATCTGAAGTGAGTCTCTGGTAGGCAGCATATATAAGGGACTTGTTTCCTATTCTATTCAGCCACCTTGTTTTTTGATTGGAGCCCTTAACCATTTCATTAAATTAAATGTTATTATTGATAAGTATGTAGTTATTGCCATTTTATTATTTATATTATTCATCTTTTTTTTTCCCATCTTACAGTGATCTTTCTAACATTCCTTGAAATAGTGGTTTGGTGGTGATAAACTCCTTCAGTTTTTTCTTGTCTGGGAAGCTCTTTATCTGTCCTTAGAGTCTAAATGACCCAGTTATGCTGGGTAGATTAATCTTGGTTGTAGGTCTTCGCTTTTCATCACTTTGAATATTTCTTGACAATCTCTTCTGGCCTGCAAAGTTTCTGTTGAGAAATCAGCTGACAGTCTTATGGGGACTCCCTTGTTGGTAACTAACTGCCTTTCTCCTACAGCTTTAAAAATCTTTCTTTGTCTTTAACCTTTGCAATTCAATTATGATGTGCCTTGGTGTGGGCTTCTTTGGGTGCATCTTGCTTGGGACTTCTGTGCTTCCTGGGCTTGCATGTCTATTTCCTTCATCAGGTTAAGAAAGTTTTCTGTCATTATTTCTTGAAATAGGTTTTTGATTTCTTGCTCTCTCTCCTCTGGTATCCCTATGATACAAATGTTGGTAAGCTTGATGTTGTTCCAGAGGCCACTTAAACCGTCCTCATTTTTGTGGATTCATTTTTTATTTTGCTGTTCTGATTTGGTGTTCTCTGTTACCTTAATGTCTTCTTTTTTTAAAAAATTAATTTCAGGGCCAGCCAAGTGGCTCAGTTGGTTAAGAGTTGGATTAGAGCACATGCTCTGAGCAACAGGGCCACCGGTTTGATTCCCACATGGGCCAGTGAACACTGCGCCCTAGCTGAGCTGTTGCTGAGTGGCCAACAGGTGGCAGGATTGCTCATCTGGTATACAAAAACAAAAGATGGTGGACTATGCACTCCCACAACTAAAGATTGAACTCGGCACCTTGAGCAGAGCTGCTGCATGGATGGCTCAGTGGATAGGGTGTGCGCTCTTAACAACAAGACTGCCAGGTTCGACTCCCTCATGGGATGGTGGCTATGCCCACCCACAACTAACTTGCAGACTTTTTTTATTTTTTTAGCTGAGCCATCCTGCCACCTGTTGGCAGCTCAACGGCAACTCAGCTCAGGCTGGCCTTGAACCGCTGTTGCTCAGAGCTCAGCTTGCACTCTTAAGCAAGCTCTTAACCAACTGAGTCATTCAGCTGGCCCTCCACCCACAACTAAGATTGAACACAGCACCTTGAGCTTAGAGGCCATGAGCTGCTGACGGGGGGCCAAATGGCCACTGGTACCCTCCATATCGAAGATTGAAGAACAACAACTTGGCTGGTCCCCTTCCCCAATTTCCCAACACTGTTCCCCTTCCCCCAATTCCCCAACACTGTTCCCCTTCCCCCAATTCCCCAATAAAATTTAAAAAAAAAATTAGTTTCAGGTGTACAAAACAATGTACTTGTTAGACATTACCCTTCCCCACAAAGTGATAACCCCCATTCCCCAATCTATTGCCCCTCTGACATCATATATATCTATTACAATTCCATTGATCCTATTCCCTATGCTGTGCTCCACATCCCGTGACTCTCTCTCTCTCTCTCTCTCTCTATATATATATATATATATATATATATATACAGTTGACATTCAATATTATACAGCTTCAGCTTCAGGTGTACTGCACAGTTGTCAGGCATCTACACCATCCATGAAGTGGTCTCCCTTATAAGACAAGTGCCCATCTGACACCCTACAAAATCTTGACAACGTAATTGATTATATTCCCCAAACTGTCATTCATATCCCCGTGTCAATATTGTAGTTAGCGATTTGAGCTTTCTAATTCACTCCTTTATCCCTCATCCCCTCCCCCTCCCATCTAGCAACCATCAGTTTTTCCTCTATACCTCTGAAACTATTTCTCTTTACTTTGCTCTTTTATTCAGTTCTTTAGATTCCACATATAAGTGAGATCATATGGTGTTTCTCTTTCTCTGATTGACTTATTTAACTTAGCATAATATTCTCTAGGTCCATCCATATCATTGCAAATGGTAAGATTTCATTCTTCTTTATAGCCGAGTAATACACTATTGTATAAGTGAACCACTGTTTCTTAATCCAATCGTCTGCTAATGGGCATTTTGGTTGTTTCCAAGTCTTGGCTACTGTTAATAGCACTACAATAAACAAGGGGTGCATATATTGTCTTCAAATTCGTGTCTTGGATCTCTCTACGAAAAAATGTTCAACCTCACTAATCATTAGAGAAATGCAAATAAATACCTTAACTTCTAAATCACTGATTCTGTCCTCTACTTGATCTAATATACTTTTCATTCCCTCATCTATTCTTCATCTCTCTTATTATATTCTTTATTTCTGACTGGTTTTTTTTTAATGTTTTTTATCTCCATTTTAATGTTTCCTATCTGTTTGTTGAAATTCTCCCTGAGATCATTGAGCACCCTTATATAACCAGTTTGGAACTCTGCATCTGGTAGACTGCTTGTCTCCATTTTGTTTAGTTCTTTTTCTGGAACTGTGTTCTGTTCTTTCATTTGGGAAAACTTTCTTTGTTTTTCTATTTTGGCTGCCTCCCTGTGTCTGTTTCTATATATTATGTAGGGCTGCTATGTCTCCTGGTTTAGTAGAGTGGCCTTATGTAGTGGGTGTCTTGTGGTACTCTGTGCCAAAATCTCCCTAGTCACCTGTGCTGGGTGCTCCTGGTGTGTCCCTTGTGTATGT
Organism: Aselliscus stoliczkanus; assembly: GCA_033961575.1. Lineage (NCBI taxonomy): Eukaryota > Metazoa > Chordata > Mammalia > Chiroptera > Hipposideridae > Aselliscus > Aselliscus stoliczkanus. The sequence goes on along the minus strand of CM066737.1, from coordinate 69,120,180 downwards.
TGTATATGCCTTCTCGTTGTACTTGAACCTTGGGTGCTGTTTGCACACAATGAGAGAGATTTATCCTCAGGCTGATTCTGAGGACTGGTTGTGACTTCAGTGGAGGAGCCGCTGTGTAAGGACTGACCCTATGGAACAGGATTTGTTTTAGCAAGGCTCTGGTGCCTGCCTAGTCTGACCTTTGTGTATGTTGTCCTTGGAGGCCACTGTGTGATGCTTCATCTTGGTCTGAAACTCCTGACTGGGCATGGAAGGGGTCTCACAACAGGTCATGTTCATCAGCAGCCTGTGTCCTGCCTGGGCCTCCTGGAATAAACCACAATGCAATCTGCATATGGCTGCCAATGATGCTGGGCTTGGAGGTGCCTCAAGAGGCCACGCCACAAACCAAAGCTGGTTGTTGCCAGGCAAGAGCTGTTCAGCCAGAGGTACGGAACATGCCAAAGCCAGATGTTGCTTGTTTGGGCTTTATGAACCATTGAGAGATTTAGGAAAGTCTGCAGCATGAGCCACGACTGAACGTTGGTATGGAAAAGCCACTGGAGGTGGTTTGTGTGTGCCTGAAAGTTGAGTGGGGCAAGGTTGTAGAGAATCATCAGGGTAGACATGTGGTGTTAGCTATGTTGATAGAGATTCATATGAGGTGGCCACCCATGTGTGCATGCCGGCAGGGGAGAGGGCTCAACAAAGCAACAATGTGTTCTAGGAGCTCTGCTGTCTGGGAGATAGTTGCCCTTCCAGCCCTCACTCTTAAACCAGACAATCTGTTCTTCCCCATATGTCTCTGGTGCTTTTCAAGCTGCTGCCCCAACGTTGGAGCTCAGAACAAGTGAGTCTATCAGTGAGTAAGTCCATGGCAGACACTTTAAGAGGATTTCTTGGGACTCAAGCTGTCCTCTGTCTCACTCAGCCACAATCTTTACTGGTTGTCATAGCCAGAAGTTATGGGGACATCTTTCCTTGGCATTGGAACCCTGGGCTGGGGAGCCTAGTGTGGGGCTGGGATTCTTCACTTTGAAGAGGCACCTCCCGATTTTTAATGGTCACACATGGCTGTGGGACCAGCCCATGTCCCATATCTGCCCCTATTACTATTCTTGAGATGGCTTCTTCTATGTGTCCTTCGAGGTCAGACTTTGGTTCAGCTACAATTCAGGTGGTTTTCCATGATGGTCGTTTTGTAGTTTAGTTGTAATTTTGATGTGGTCATGACTGGAGCCCAGCATAGTGTTTACGTACTTAGCCATTTTAACCACAATGGAAAAAGCTTGTCTTAAATTTCATTGCTACACCCTTCAAACAAGTTAATATTTTTGTTTAGGGTGTTGAGAATCATCTACTACACTTCTCCACACCTGGGGGAGCAGAAAAAAAAATCTTCCTAATTATCTTCTTCAGTCAGTCCTGAAGTTTACCCACAATAAAGAATGCACCCGTATTGTAAGTATCCTTTGACATACAGTGGGCTTGCATTTATTTTCTGGAGGAGGATTTAGAAGCAGGTGAGTTGATTATGAATTCTGAGACTTCAAATGCCTTTAGGAAATAAGTATTGTGAAAATTCCTTAACTTCAAAAATGGTAGAATAATTTCTTTCCAGTGATTGTTCCACTTAAATAATTCAATTATTTAGTATATAAATGTTACCAAATTATTAATGAAAAAATTAATTCTCTAATTGGGAGTTGAACATGTGAATACATAGCAAAGAATCCCTGAAGTATGTGGCTGTCTTCAGCAGTGTAGTGCACATGTGTCCTAAAACTATTAGTGTTATAAAACCCAAAGTTAAAGCTTTAATAGTATAAGTGCCAAAAACTTACTTGAACATGGATACTAAAATTATATTCTTAAATTAACAAAATTTATTATATATATTTTATGTAGTTTTGAGAGTATTTTAAAACATTTCCATATATTTTATAAATCAATACTGTGCCTGAGCCTTCTGCTATCCCTTATTTTTGATATTAATGTAGCCTCACAAACTTTCTTATATTTAGTTTTATCATGGTATATTTTTTGGTCCATCGTTTTACTGTTATCTATTAGTACTTTTGTATTTAAAATGTAGCATATGAGCACAATATATTTAGTTGAATCTGCTTCTTTTATTTAATCTCATCTAATGTTAAACTTTATTTCTGTCTCACAAATATATGTTAAGAAACAATTTTGATGTTAGATGTTTGCTTGGTTGGTTCAATTTTTTTTTCTTTTAATGATTTTATTGGGGAATTGGAGAAGGGGAACAATGTTGGGGAATTGGGGAGAGGAACAGCCACTTTATTGTCTTTCAATCTTATTTGTGGAAGGCACAAGTCCAGTTGCCATCCAGCTGCCAGTTGGCAGCTCGCAGCCACTCAGCTCAAGGTGCCATGTGCACTCTGAGTTGTGGGTGGGCATAGCCCACCATCCCATGCAGGAGTCAAACCAGAAACCTTGTTGCTAAGGGCACACACTCTAACCAGTGAGCAATCTGGCCACCTGTTGGCCACCATCTCAGCTCAAGGTACCTTGTTCAATCTTACTTATGGATGGGCATAGCCCACCATCCCACAAAGGAGTCAAATCGGCAACTTTGTTAGGAGCACGTGCTCTCACCCGCTGAGCAATCCTGCCACGTATTGGCAGCTCAGCAGCAGCTCAGCTCAGGAGCAGCTCACTGGCTCAAGTGGGAATTGAACTGGTGACCCTGTGGCTCAGAGCTCGTGTTCTTAACCAACTGAGTCACTCGGCCGGCCCTGGTTCAATTTTTAAGAAGAACAAGTTAAAAGAAAATTTTTTTTGATTTTATTCTATTATTCTACATTGGTCTCTGATGTATAATGTAAAGGACACTAAATTTGAAATCAGAAGAATTACTGTGAAATCTTAGCTCTGTCTCTGTCACTTAGCAAAATAACTGAGCAAATCATTACACCTTTAGAGTAAGTTACATAACCATTCTGTTCATTAGTTTTATCATATTTAAAATGCCGATAATGATAATACTTAGTCGTGGAATTGTGGTGAAGAGTAAAGGAAGTAAGTCACGCATAGTGTACAGTACATTACAGTACAATAAAGCATGCAATGTTTTCTTTCAATTTTCTAAAGATCACTTCATTTTTTTGGATGTCTGAACTTGACACTTTCAGCATTGTACTTATTATAATATGTTAGCACATTTCATATTGCCCACTTTAAGTAGTGATTTTGTTTTCAGGCATATATAACTTTTCTTTTTTGGGGGGCATAGATTCTTATACACAGGATGGCATTTAGTACATGGTTATGAAATCTATGAACATAGGAATTAATTAGTGTACATTTCTGGGTAAATCTTAATCATCTGCCTTGTCTTTTACCTTCACTATAATTATGTTCTAAGATTTTTCACTTTATGTACTTTTTTTATTTTTCATTTTTATTCTTTTATTGTGAAAAACACATTTTTAAGAAAATTAGTTTCAGGTGTACAACACAGTACAATAGCTATACTTTTTACCCCTCAAAGTGACAACCCCACTCCCCCAACCCACCACTCCACTCCTCCCCCCCATATGATACATATCTATTACAATTCCTTTGACTCCCTTCCATAGTATAATCCACATCCTGTGACTATCTATATATTCAACTACAGTTGGCATACAATATTACACAACATCAGCTCCAGGTATACAGAGCAGTGATCAAGCCTCTATTCCATCCATGAAGTGGTCTCCCTAACAACACATGTGACCATCCGACACTCCACAAAACATCCACAACACTATTATATTCCCGAACTGTCATTCATATCCCCACGGCAAAACTGTAGTCCCCAATTTATGCTATCCAATCCCCTCCCCCCATTTTCACCCCCCCAACCAGCAACCCTGTTTTTCCTCTATATCTATGAGACTATTTCTGTTTACTTTGCTCATTCATTCAGTTTTTTAGATTCCACATATAAGTGAGATCATATGGTATTTGTCTCTCTCTGACTGACTTATTTTACTTAACATAATAGTCTCTAGGTCCATCCATATCATTGCAAATGGTACGACTTCATTCCTCCTTATAGCTGAGTAATACTCTATTGTATAAATGTACCACATTTTCTCAATCCAGTCATCTACTGATGGGCATTTCGGTTGTTTCCAAGTCTTGGCTACTGTAAATAGCGCTGCAATAAACATAAGGGTGCACATATTTTCTCAAATTAGCATCTTGGATTCTTCTGGGTATATACCCAAGAGTGGAATTGCTGGGTCAAAAGGTAGTTCCATTTCCAGTTTTTTGAGATACCGCCATACTGATTTCCAGAATGGCTGCACCAATTTGCAGTCCCACCAACAGTGCACCAGGGCTCCCTTTCTCCACACCCTCAACAGCACTTTTTGTTTGTTGAATTATTGATGATAGCCATTCTGACCAGAGTGATGTGGTATCTCATTGTGGTTATTATTTGCATTTCTCTGAAGATTAGTGAGGTTGAACATTTTCTCATATGCCTGCTCGCCATCTGTATGTCCTCTTTAGAGAAATACCTCTTCATATCCTCTGCCCATTTTTTAATTAGGTTGTTTTGGGGTTTTTTGGTGTTGAGTTTCATGAGTGTTTTATAAATTTCGGATATTAACCCCTTATCAGATATATCATTGGCAAATACCTTCTCCCATTGAGTAGGCTGCCTTTTTGTTTTACTGATGATTTCCTTTGCTGTGAAAAAACTTTTAAATTTGATGTAATCCCATATGTTCATTTTTTCTTTTATTTCCCTTGCCCAAGGGGATATATCAGTAAAAATATTACTCAGGGTAATGTTTGCAAACTTACTCCATATGTTTTCTTCTAGGAGTTTTATGGTTTCAGGTCTTGCATTTAAGTTTAATCCATTTGCAATTTGTTTTCGTATATGGTGTAAATAGGTGGTCCATTTTCATTTTTTTGCATGTGTCAGTCCAGTTTTCCCAGCAACATTTATTAAATAGACTATCTTTACTCCAGTGTAAATTCTTGCTTCCATTGTCATAGATTAAATGACCATATATGGATGGTTTATTCCTGGGCTCTCTATTCTGTTCCAATTGTCTATGTGTCTGTTTTTATGCCAGTACCACACTATTTTGATTACTGTAGCCTTGTTGCCTGGTAGTAATGTCAGGTAGTGTAATGCCTCCCACTTTCTTCTTATTTCTCAAGATGGTTGTTGCTATTTGGGGTCTTTTGTGGTTCCATATAAATTTTAGAATTCTATGTTCTATTTCTCAGAAAAATGTCCTTGGTAGTTTTATTGGAATTGCATTGAATCAATATGTTGCCTTAGGTAGTATTGACATTTTAACTATATTAATTCTTCCTGTCCATGAGCATGGTATGTATTTCCATTTATTTGTATCTTCTTTGATTTCTCTCTTCAGTGTCTCATATTTTTCTGAGTACAGGTCTTTTACTTCTTTAGTTAAATTTATTCCTAGGTATTTTATTGTTTTTGAAGCAATTGTAAAAGGGATTGTTTTCCTGATTTCTTCTTCCGATAGTTTATTATTGGTGTATAAAAATGCCACTGATTTCTGAATATTAATTTAGTACCCTGCTACCTTACCAAGTTCGTTGATCAGTTCTAGCAGTTTTTTGGTGGAGTCTTTGGGATTTTCTACATATAGTATCATATCATCTGAATATAATGACAATTTTACTTCCTCTTTTCCAATTTGGATGCCTTTTATTTCATTTTCTTGTCTGATTGCTGTGGCTAGAACTTCCAGAACTATGTTGAATAGAAGTGGTGAAAGCAGGCAGACCTGTCTTGTTCCTGATATTAAGGGGAAAGCTTTTAGCCTTTTGCATTGAGTATGATGTTTACTGTGGGCTTATCATATATGGCCTTTATTATATTGAGATATGATCCCACTATTCCCACTTTGCTAAGAGTTTTTTATCATAAATGGCTGCTGGATTTTGTCAAATGCTTTTTCTGCATCTATTGATATGATAATCTGATTTTTGTTTTTCATTTTGTTAATGTGATATATTACTTTAATTGATTTGCGGATATTGAACCAAACTTGCATACCAGGAATGAATCCCACTTGATGGTGGTGTATGATCTTTTTAATGAAATGATGAATTCGGTTTGTTAGTATTTTGTTGAGAACTTTTGCATCTATGTTCATTAGGGATATTGGCCTGTAGTTTTCCTTTTTTGTAATACCTTTGTGACTTAGGAATCAGGGTGATAGTGGCTTCAGAGAAAGAGTTTGGGAGCCTTCTCTCCTTCTCTATTTTCTGGAATAGTTTGAGGAAAATAGGTATTAATTCTTTTTAGAATGTTTTGTAAAATTCACCTGTGAAGCCATCTGGTCCAGGGCTTTTGTTTGTTGGAAGATTGTTGATTACTGATTCAATCTCTTTGGCAATAATCAGTCTGTTCAGAGTTTCTTTTTATTTTTGGTTCACACTTAGTAGATTGTATGCTTCTAGAAATTTATCCATGTCTTCCTGATTGTCGAATTTGTTAGCATATAGTTGCTCATAGTATTTTCTTAAAATTGTCTGAATTTCTGTGGTATCTGTTGTCACTTCTCCTCTTTAATTTCTGATTTTATTAATTTGGATCCTCTCTTTTTCTTGGTGAGTCTGGCTAAGGGTTTGTCGATTTTGTTTATCGTTTCAAAAAACCAACTCTTGGTTTCATTGATCTTTTGTATTTTTTTTTTTTGGTCTCTATTTCATTTATTTTTGCTCTGATCTTTATTATTTTCTTCCTTATACTCCTTTTAGGCTTGTTTTGCTGTTCTTTTTCAAGTTCCCTTCGGTATAAAGAGAGTCTGTTGATTTGAGATTTTTCTTCCTTTTTAGGTAGGCCTGCACTGCTATGAACTGCCCTCTTAAGACTGCATTCACTGCATCACAAAGATTTTGGGTCGTGGTGTTTTCATTTTCGTTTGACTCAAAGTATCTTTTGATTTTCTCCTTGTTCTCATTTTTGACTCACTCACTGTTATTTAGCCTGCATGTATTCGCAAGCTGACCAGATTGCTTTTTATAATTGATTTCTAGTTTCATACCATTGCGGTCAGAGAAGACATTTGATATGATTTCAGTCTTCTTAAATTTGTTGAGATGTGTTTTGTGGCCTAACATATGGTCCATATTTGAGAATGTTCCATGTGCACTTAAGAAGAATGTATATTCTGTAGCTTTAGGGTGAAATGCTCTAAAAAATCAATTAAATCCAGCTGGTCTAAAGTGTCATTTAAGGCCACCAAGTCCGTGTTGATTTTCTGTCTGGAGGATCTGTCCGTTGGTAACAACGGGGTGTTGAAGTCCCCTACTATGTTAGTGCTACTGTTGATCTCTGTCTTTATGTCTGTCAAAATCTATTTTATATATTTAGGAGCTCCTATATTGGGTGCATAGATGTTTACTAGAGTTATGTCCTCTGGTTGAATTGATCCCTTTATTATTATGTAGTGCCCTTCTTTGTCTTTTATTGTAGTCTTCGTTTTGAAGTCTATTTTGTCTGAAATAAGTATGGCTGCTTCAGCTTTTTTCTCATTTCCATTTGCATGAAGTGTCTTATTCCATCCCTTTACTTTCAGTCTATGTGTGTCTTTTGATCTGAGATGAGTCTCTTGCAGACAGCATATGCATGGGTCCTGTTTTCTTATCCACTCAGCCACTCTGTGTCTTTTGATTGGAGCATTAAGCCCATTCACATTTAAAGTGATTACAGATAGGTGCATATTTATTGCCATTTTGTTATTTGTATTTCTTGTCTTCCTGGGTTAACTTGTTTTCCCCTTTCTTCTGTTTAAAAAAGCCCTTTTAACATTTCCTGCAATGCTGGCTTGGTGGTAATGAACTCCTTAAGCATATTCTTTTCTCAGAAGCTCTTTATTTCTCTTTCAATTTTAAGTGATAGCCATGCTCTGTAGAGCAATCTTGGTTGTAGACTTTTATTTTGGTCACTTTGAATATCTCCTGCCACTCCCTTCTGGCCTGCAGAGTTTCTGATGAAAAGTCAGCTGTTAGTCTTATAGGAGTTTCTTTGTATGTAACCTGCTGTCTTTCTCTTGTTGCTTTTAGGATATTGTCTTTGCCTTTAAGCTTTGCCATTTTAACTATGATGTGTCTTGGTGTGGGCCTGTTTGGATTTAGCCTGTTTAAAACTTTCTGTACATCCTAGGCTTATATATCGATTTCCTTCACCAGGGTACGGAAGTTTTCTGTCATTATTTCTTTAAATACATTCTTAATCCTTTGCTTCTTCTCTTCTCCTTCTGGTATTCCTATGTTGCATTAGGTGTTGTATTTCATGTTGTCCCAGAGGTCTCTTAAACTATTTTCATTCTTTTTTATTCTTTTTTCTTTTTGTTGTTCCAGCTGGGTGATTTCTGCTATTTTGTCTTCTAATTCGCTGATCTGCTCCTCTGTTTCATCTATTCTACTGGTGATTCCTTCGAGTGTGCTCTTCATTTCAGTAATTGTATTCTTCAGTTGTAACTTGTTCCTTTTTATGGTTTCCCTATCCTTCCTTATGTCCTCACTAAGTTCCTTAAACATTCTTATCATCAGTGTTCTAAACTCTGTCTCTGAAAGTTTGGATACCTCTGTTTCATTTAGTTCCATTTCTAGAGTTTTCTTCTGATCTTATACTTGAGACATGTTTCTTTGTTTGTTCATTCTGGCTGTCGTTTTGTGAATGCTTCAATGTATTAGATAGATCACCTAGTAAGAAGAGAGAAAAACAAAGAGGTGTGGGGCCTCTCTGTCCTCTTTAATCTGCAGACCACTTGCTCAGCAATAGAGAGTCTCTGGGCGACTCAGCACCAGCTATTGGGGGGAAGAGCTTAACGTGTTATGCTCCAGCCTCCCTCTCAGGCTTGCAGTGAGCTTTCCACAATTAGCTGCTGTGTCCTCTGGAACCGTGCTCACTACCAAAAAAAAATCTTCACAGGTTGTTGCAGGTTGTCCACTACTGCAAAAAAAACTCTCAGTGGCCTGCGGAGATGTGTGCCAGGCACTGGGGGCTCAGGGTGCCTCGGGCAACACAGCTCTAGGTGGATGTGGCAGGCCCCCAAGGCACCACTTGATGTCGTCAGTGGCCCCCAACCAAGTCAGAGCACATGCACTCTGCCCCAGGAATCGGTCCACAAAAACTCGCCAGGAAAGCCTCGTTCGGATCATGCAGGTGCACAGCTGCTGACCCAACACTCTCAGGGAAACTCCCCGTCTCAGCCTGTCCTAATCAACTGCCCACAGATCAGACTAAGCAGCCTAAGAGCCAATCCCCAGCCTGGGAATTCTGCACAAACAGTGCAGAGAGCAGGGACCCAAGGTGTTTTGTGTACTCCTGAGTCTCAGTGAACAGAATGATGCATCTAGAGAACACCCATCCGGCATTTCCCTGGCAACGCAGCACAAGAAGGGTGGAGGGTGGAGATCCAAGGTGATTCGTGCACTCTTGTGTCTCAGTGAGCAGCCTGTTGGAGCCAGAGGGCACCCGCCCATCGTTTCCCTGGCAACGCAGCACAAGCCAGGCGGAGGGTGGGAATCCAAGGCTGCATGGGCGCACACATGCACTCCTGCGCCAATTTCACCAGACTAATGGGGTCCTGGATCTGACCCTCTGTGGGAGGGCCCAACTCTGAAAAAATGGCACACTCCTGTGCACTACTCATGTGCAAGCTCCACACCAGGGGAACAATGGTCCCAAAACCTCCAGCTTCTGCACCAAAGGTGCTCAGTTCAGTCCTTCCCCACAGGCTCCCGGCCCGGCTCACACAGCTACTCCCTTCAACAGGAACCTGGTGAGTGCTCACCGGCGAGTAAACCCAGGTGCTGGCCCCACTGGTTCTCCAGCCGCCCTCAGCCTCACTGAGCTGAGCAAAGAGAGACCTCACTAATTTCTACTCCCTCCTATCATAGAACTCCTCTTCCTGGCAAAGCAACTCTGGGCTAGTGAGCTCAGTGTGTGGCCAGTGGGTCTCTCCACCAACCAGAGAAGCCTCTCCACAGCTGGGGCATCCCTCATGGGACTCGCCCTCTCTCGTCTGTGCCCTTCCTACCAGACTTGATGTGGTCTCCTCTTTAGGTCCTTTGTTTAGAGGTTCTGTTTATCTAGTGTTCAGGGGACTTCTGAGGTTAAATGTTGTATAAATTATTTGTAATTTGATGTGATCCTGGAAGGCAGTTGGGAAAGCGTCCATCTATTCTGCCATCTTGGCTCTCACACCTACTTTACATACTTTTAAAGGAGATCAAAAGATTGGGACAGAGGAAATTTATACTGAGGCAAGAATTTTGAGACAGAAATGGATTTCTCTGTCATGAACCTAGAAAAGAAAGACAAAAACAGAAACAGAAGTTTCATTATTTTATATAAAAAAGTAATGGATTTCTAAAACACTAGATAACACAGTATTCAATATAACTCCAGAAAAAGTCCAATACCAAACAAAAGTAATCCCTAACTTTGTCCAAGATCCAGTTTGTGTAGTATCTATAGGCAAGTTTATCAAAATGCAGCCCTTCAGAATTCAGGGGAGGCTGAGAACATTTCAGAGATCAGTGAACTCAGCATTATTCTGATAATAATGCTGAAATGTATTTCCCTTTTCCACTATACACATTTTCACTGCTGATGCAAAAGCTATGGTGGGTAAAATTATTGGCACTTTAGCATGATCAAGGCAGTGAGTCATTGTATTTTTCACCTCTACACACTGAAGGGAAAAATAAAGAAAAATGCTAACTTTACTTAAAACTGCCCTTGATAAAGCAATAATAATTATTAATTAAGCCTTAACACTTAAGTACAGGTCTTTTAAGAGATTTTATGTAAGGGAATGAAAAGTATGCATAAAATATTTCTGCTGATCATTCTATAAGGCCAGCATTATACTGATACTAAAACCAGACAATGACATAACAAAAAAAATATTGTAGGCCAATATCCCTGATGAACGTAGATGTCAAAATTCTCAACAAAATAACAGCAAACCAAATTCAACATCACATTAAAAGGATTATACACCGTGATCAAGTAGAATGTATGCCAGAGATGCAAGGATCATAAAAAGCAATCAATGTAATCCATCATATCAATAAAACCAAGGATAAAAATCCTATGGTTATCTCAATAGATGCAGAAAAAGCATCTGACTAAATGCAACATCCACTTATGATAGAAACTCTCAACAAAGTGGGTATAGAAGAAACTACCTCAATTTGATAAAGGCTACATATGACAAGCCCACAATTAACATTATACTGAATGGTGAAAAGCTGATAATTTTTCTTCTAAGATAAGGAACAAGACAAGGATGCCACTTTTACTCAACATATGTGTAGTATTGCAGGTCTTACTCACAGCAATTGGACAAGAAAAAGAAATAAAAAGCATCCAAATTGGAAAAAAATAAGTAAAGATGTCACTATAGATGACATGATACTATACACAGAAGGTACAAAAAAAAAGTATACACATTTTAAGAAAGGAAAAAACTGTATTAAAATTACACTGATGGTAACCACTTTGAGCACCTCGTAATTGCAGAAGTCAAACATGACTTGTATTCATCTTTTGTTATCAGTTTATATTGAGTATTACAATTTTAATACAGTTTTTTCCTTTATTAAAATGTGTATATATTTTTTGACATTCTCTGTAAATGAAACCCTAAAAACTAGACCAAAAATTTAATAGAACTAATAACAGAATTCAGCACAGTAGCATAATACAAAATTAATGTACAGAACTCTGTTGTATTCCTATATCCTAATAATGAAAAAAGTAAAAAGAAATTAAGAAAACCATTCCACTTATAATTGCCTAGAAATATATTGAACCAAGGTGGTAAAAGACCTGTACTCTGAAAAACCATAAACCATTGAAGAAAGAAATCGAAGAGGAACAAATAAATGGAAGGATACACTGTGTTCATGGATTGGAATAATTAATATTGTTAAGATGACCATACTACATAAAGCAATTTACAGATTCATTGCAATTCCTATCAAAATACCAACATCATTCTTCATAGAACTAGAACAAATAGTCTTAAAATTTATATGGCACCAAAAAAGACCCTGAATAGCCAAAACAATCTTAAGAAAAATGAACCAAGTTGGAGGCATCACACTCTCTGATCTCAAACTATACTACAAAGCTATAATAATCAAACCAATAAAGTACTGGCACGAAAACATACACATACAGGGCCGGCCGAGTGGCGCATTGGTTAAGAGCTGGTTTTGGGATGCCAGCGGCCCCGGTTCGGATCCCACGTATTAGGGCCAGCGACACTGCCCTCTACAGCTAACAACAGCTCCACCTGGAGCTAGGCTGTGCGAGCCCCGGCGATGGTGTAAGCTGCAGCTCCTGCTGCAGTGGGCCGCCATAGGCTACAGTGAGTGACCGGCAGCCAGCGTGAGCGGCCAGCAGCCAGCATGAGCTGCCAGTAGCCGTGGTGAGCGACATCCAGACGCTGGCTGCCGATCTGCCTCACCCAGGAAGAGCACAATGACGATACCAACATGGGCCAGTGAAGCAACGTCCTCTGCAACTAGACTGAAGAACAAAAAGACAGCAACTTGTCTGTTCCCCTTCCCCAATTCCCCAACACTGTTCCCCTCCCACAATTCCCCAGTAAAATCTTTAAAAAAAAACACAAAACATACACATACATCAATGGAACAGAATAGAGAGCCAAGAAATAAACGCTCACTTATAAGGTCAACTAATCTATGACAAAGGAGATAGAAATACAGGGGTGCCTATATATATATATATATATATATATATATATATATATATATACACACATTTTAGGAGAGGTAATCTTTGTATTATTTTTTGAAGTTGAATTGAATTACTGTAGCAATGTGTGGTATGACATACTCTTAAAAATGGCATTAATCAAATAAATCCTAGCATCACCATGCAACAGGACAGTCAAAGAGAATGGATGAAGTACGGTTGTCATTTGAGGAGTGCAAGACCATTTTGAAGTGGTATTTGAAATTCAAGAACATGTGGAGGGCCGGCTGAGTGGCGGCGCATTTGTTAAGAGCTGGTTTTGGGATGCCCACGGCCCCTGTTCAGATCCTACATATGAGGGCCAGTAACACTGCCCTCTATAGCTAACAACAGCTCCACCTGGGCTGGGCTGTGCGAGCCCTGGCGACGGTGTTGGCTGCAGCCCCTGCTGCAGTGGGCTGCCATAGGCTACAGTGAGTGACCGGCAGCCAGTGTGAGTGGCTGGCAGCCAGCGTGAGCTGCCAATAGCCGCGGTGAGCGAACATCCAGAGGCCTGCGACCGATCTGACTCATCCGCGAGGAGCGCAATGACGATACCAACATGGACCAGTGAAGCAACATCCTCCATAGCTAGACTGAAGAACAAAAACACAGCAACTTGTCTGTTCCCCTTCCCCGATTCCCCAATAAAATCTTTAAAAAAAGAACATGTGGAGGTACAGCAATGGAGATGTGAGTATACAACAGAACCTCTTATATGCATTCATGATAAGTTTGAGACACATGGTACTGTGTGCGATGTGCATAAGGGAAAGTCTAGGAGGCCTTGCACAACAACAAGTCCTGCTTTTTTTCCTATGGTGTTGAAACAGTTTACATGCTCGCCACAGAAGTCTACCAAACAATGTGCACGTGAGATAGGAGTTAGCAGAACAAGCATACGACATATTCTTATATATTGAGTATTACAATTTTAATACAGTTTTTTCTTTTCTTAGAATGTGTATACATTTTTTGGCACCCTCTGTATACACTAGAGTAATGATAGTCTCTTCGACAAGTAGTGTTGGGAAAACTAGACAGATACATCAAAAAAAGAAAAAGAAAAAGAAACTGGAGCACTCTCTTATACCATATAAAAATAAACTCAAAATTGGTTAAAGGCTTAAATGTAAAGCCTGAAACCATAAAACTCTTAGAAGAAAACATAGGAAGTAAGCTATCTGACATTAGTCTAAGTAATATCTTTTTGGACTCATCCAATCAAGCAAGGGAAACAAAAGCAAAAATAAACAGATGGGACTATATCAAACTTAAAAGATTCTGCAAAGTGAAGGAAACCTTCAACACAACAAAAATTCAACCCACTAAATGGGAGACTATATTTGCAAATGATATATCTCTTAAGGGGTTGGTCTTCAAAATATAGAAGACACTCATACAACTCAATAACAGAAAAATAAATGATCCAATCAAAAAATGGACAGAGGACATGAAAAGACATTTCTCCAAAGAACATATACAGATGATCAACAGGTATTTGAAAAGATGCTGAGTATCATTAATCATCAGGGAAATGCAAATCAAAACCACAATGAGATACCACCTCACACTAGTCAGAAGGGCTATTATCAAAAAGTCAGCAAATAATACATGCTGGCAAGGAGGTGGAGAAAAGGTAACCCTTGTGTATTGTTGGTGAGACTACAAATTGGTACAGCCCATTTGGAAAACAGTATGGAGATTCCTCAAAAAAACTAAAAATAGATATACTATATGACCCAGCAATTCCACTTGTGAGTATTAATCCAAAGAAAACCAGAACACTAATTGGAAAAGATATATGTACCCTTAGTTTATTGCAGTATTGACAATAGCCAAGATATGGAAGCAACTTAGGTGTCTATCAATAGATGAATGGATAAAGAAGATGTGAATATATATATATATATATATATATATATATATATATATATATACATACACACACACACACAAGCACACATACAAACATACATATATACATATACACATAATGGATTGTTGCACAGCAATGAAAAAGAATAAAATCCTGCCATTTGCAACAGATGGTATTATGCTAAGTGACTAACTCAGGCAGAGAAAGACAAATAGTGAATGGTTTCACTTATATGTGGACTCCAATAAATGAAAACGAATGAAAAAAGAAAACAAAAAACAGATTCATAGAAACAAAGGCCAAAAGGATGATTACCCGAAGGGAGTGAGTGGGGAGATGAATGAAAAGGGAAAGGGGATAATAGTCAATAATACTGTGATAAGTTTGCATCGTGACAGATGATTATTAGAATTAGTGTGGTAATCTCATCATAAAGTGTAAAAATGACAAATCACTGTTTTGTACACCTAAAACTAATATAACCAGTATAAGACTGCATACCAACTATACTTAAAAAACCAAAAAATTCGGCTGAACTCCCATGTATGATGGTGTTTCAGGAAAACTATTTATACCATTATTTAGAGTTGTGAAGTGAACCATATACTTTTTTTCATGAAATACTACTTTTATTTGAAAGAATAAAAAGACCAAAAAATGATGGTCATTCAATCTTGGACATTTGGCAGTTAGTGCTTTAAAAATAAAAGGAAGTGTATCTGTTACTTCAAGGAAAACATTTCTAAAATTTGTCCTCAATGGTATAATTCAAGATTTCAAGTGAAAATTCAAAATTTAGAAAACTTTTATATACCACCATTAGCTTCATATATTCCTAGTACTTAAAGATTTTTTCTGATGAAAGTGGTAGTGATATTAACAAATGTGATTTTTAAAATTTCATCTAATATAATTTGTAAACATATGGAATTTCTGCATAAAGTACTGAATCAATATTTTCCAAATGGCTGGTGCATGATGTTATGCAAACATGAAAGGATAAATGATCCCCTCAAAGTGCATGGTACATTAATGGATTTTAATGTGACAGATTATGAAAAGTTCATTGATGTAGTTTCAGAGTCCACATTGCAAGGAACATCTCAAAAATTGCTATTAGTCAGAACTTAGGATAATATCAAAGAAGAATATCTACAATTATCTGAATATTACTTTATTTTCCTAATTCATATCTATAATATCTGATTTTCAAAACATCATATCATAACACATTAACAAAGAAGAAAATACAGATATCATTTTTATTGTCAAACTGTAAAGGGATTTGTAAAAATGCAAAACACTGCCACTGTCATGAAACATTAATTATACTAAAATAACTGTTATCAAAATGCAAAATAATTTAAAATGTTACAAAAAACAATAAAGCATGATTTTAAAAAGTGATATTTTATGAAATAGATCTAGGAGAATTCCCTGTTGAGTAGTGCGTGCTTTACTTAAGTAAGTGATGCTAAATTTGCAAATGGCAGTAAGGACACCAAAGATATCTGAGTAATAGAAATATTCAAAGTTATGAAAAGCCAGAACCTACAACCAAGATTACTCTACCCAGCAAACCTATCATTTAGAATTAAAGGACAGATCAAGAGTTTTCCAGAAAACAACAACAAAAAATGCTAAATGAGTCCATAAAATATAACTGCCAAACCAGTATTATAAGAAATCTTAAAGGGACGGAGAAGAAGAAGAAGAAGAAGAAGAAGAAGAAGAAGAAGAAGAAGAAGAAGAAGAAGAAGAAGAAGAAGAAGAAGAAGAAGAAGAAGAAGAAGAAGAAGAAGAAATAAAAAATATGAAAATAAAATGGCAATAATTACATATCTATCAACAATTACTTTAAATGTAAATGGATTAAATGCTCCAAACAAAAGGGTGTCTGAAAAAACACAAGTTTCTGACATATACTGCCTCCAAGAGACCCACTTCAGATTGAAAGACACATGCAGACTGAAGGGAAAGGGAAGGGGAAAAGATATTTTATGAAAATGGAAAAATAAAAAGCTGAAGTAGCAATACTAATACCTGACAAAAATGGACTTTGAAACAAAGACAATAACAAGAGACAAAGAAGGACCCGGTGATTCCATATCTACATTTTCATCTGAAAAAAACCTAAAACAGTAAAAAAAAAAAATATATATATATATATGCATAATACGTTCGTTGCAGAATTATTTAAAATTTTTTTAAATTAATTTAAAAAAGAAAAACATGGTGGGATGTCTTGATTTTGTGGAAACAGCTCTAAAAAGTTATGGCCCTGACCATTTTCCCTGTATTGATCTTGATGCTCTGCTCTGTAAATTAAAGTCTATTTCTTGTAAAAACTATTAAATAATCAGTGATTTCCTTCTCTACTGACATGAAAATAGATAAACTAAAAACAAATCCACTTGAGAAAGCAAATACCAGACAAGAATGTAAGGCATGTAGAAAATAAAATGCTTTAGTGTTCATTATACTAATTGTTGGAATGGTACAGATACCTGTGTACCATCTATGATCGCACTATTTGGAAAAATATTCA
Source organism: Aselliscus stoliczkanus (assembly GCA_033961575.1). Classification (NCBI taxonomy): domain Eukaryota; kingdom Metazoa; phylum Chordata; class Mammalia; order Chiroptera; family Hipposideridae; genus Aselliscus; species Aselliscus stoliczkanus. Next base: position 69,102,978 of record CM066737.1, on the reverse strand, counting down.
GCAATCTGGCTGTTTTAGATTAGGCTCATGAAAAACAATGCATTGTGCACTAATGCATTACTGGGAGTGAGGGGGGAGGTGGGGGAGGTTAGTGGTATAATTTCAAGACAGCAAGAGTGAGGAAAAGGCAATTGATATAGAAAAAAATGAACTTGATAAAGTGTGCCATGGCTTAATGAGAAAACATAAAAGGTTGCTTTATCACATGGAATTTTTCCAAAAAACCCATGATGAATCATAATGCCTTAAAAGATCAACTTCAAAAGATAAGCAGAGCCATTGATCTGCTTATTCCTACCCAAATTTTAACCAACAGAGCATTAATGTTTTTTACTTTTCTGAGTTTTGACATACTGTTTTTAAAGTCACTGGGGAAGTCAAAATCCATACTCAGCATTGCAGCTCATAGTTTTATCTAAGACCAGAAATGCTGGGAGAAGCCAGTGGCTCTCAGAGTTAGATCAGATTAAGCTGTTGACAGAGTTAGATCAGATTAGGCTATTGACTAAGATGATACAACAAACATAGTGAAGGCCTTGTTGGAATTTAGCCCTCTCCTCAGAAGATTCCAAAAAACCAAAGGTATTAGATGAGATAACAGCAGTAGTTTCTGGAGAATCTCCAGTAATCAATGACTGAGAATCCAGGAAGCAGGTGGAGCAAAGTGAGGAGGTGCCTAATTTGTGTACCACATAGTTTCTCTTATTCACTATTTGTATCAACTGGTAATCACCTATGATAATTGGTTATGGTACTATAATGTGATACCTTCATTTTTGTGAGAAGAAAATACTTCCTCTGGGTGAGAGCAGATGGTGGTGCAAATTCAATCCTTCTAAATCATGACTAGTTAAGTTTTCCTAAAGGATTTAGAATTTTAGAAAACCAAGTTGCATTCCCCACTGCTGTAACTGGTCCAGAAGATGAAAGTGATACTCATCATCTCCCTCTTCCATCACCCGTTTAAGATGTCTCTAATCCTCAGATAGTACTCATCAAATTACAGTTGCTTTTTTGGTGGTATTATTGAGATGGATGTGAGGCCTTAGTTGCTTTGCTTTTGTTGGGCTGTGATGGTCCATTGGCCCATTCACATTATCAGTGGGCATGGAAGAACTAAGAGGCGCTTTACATTTGTTGTGTACTAGCAACCCTAGCTCCTCATGGTAATCAAAGTCAGTTACCCTATACAACACAGTATATCCTTTCTTTGTCTGCTGGACTACTGGCATGAGAAGCAAAAATTGTTCAGGTGATAATTGCAGATTGAGTTAAGTGAAATCTTTATTGTTCCCTGACAGAATTGTTCTTCCAATACCTCAGGAACCAGGATATCATATCCTGCCAAACATAAGTTTATGAAAACATGAATCACAAACTCCATAAGTAAGTTATTAACGTAATGATGAAAAGGGATATTCTACTTCTGCATCTTTTTCCTGGACCTATTAACTTCAACAGTGCCATACATATAAAGTGTCATACATTAGCCTTTGTTTCAATACATATACTGAAATGGAGTACATTGTAAGACCAGTGAATCCAACTACCATTCATCCATTATACAACCCCTTTGACTGTAACATGGCAGTGGTCCATTTATGACTAGACCCATCATGTCATGTTGACCCAACAGAGAATAGGCTTTAGTCCTTTCTGATTCTATTAGTGATTTGTAGAAAATCCCCTGTAAGGTCATTAGTTTGGGCTGAAAGAAAGGATTCAATATAATAGAGATATATAACATAAGATTCTGGGACATCAGTTCATGTAATTTACTCATGACTTTCAGATCTATTCTAGTCTGGTTTTAAATGTGTTATTTCCATCATTTAATGGATTACTGTTCTGCCTACCTGAACTTAGGATATGGTGAATCTGTTCATAATTGACAGCTTATGCCAAGTGGCTGGGTGCTCAATATTTATTAATACCCAGTAACACAAGGAGCTGTTTTTCAAAACGAGAGTGAATTCTGCTATAAAAAGCATAGTCTTGTTCTAGAACACTACAGGCCTATTCCAAAACTGTCTTATTGGGGCTTGCCAAAGACACCACAAAATATTCTTATCCACCACTGATAATACTAGGTGCTTATTAAGGTCTCAGTGGTGGTTTCCATCCTGATATACTCCAGTGGACATATCATATTTGGCACAGCATCTTAATAGAACCTACTACTGTTTATGGTAATCTACCATTATCTACCATGATTCACTTGGATTTTTCAGGAGATATTGAACTAGAAGGAGATAATTGGGGAATCTACTGTCCCTATGTCCTAAAATTATTTGATGATGCTTTTTTTAAATTAAGGTTTATTGGGATGACAATTGTTAGCAAAGTTACATAGATTTAAGGTGTAGAATTCTGTAATACATCTTGATGATGCTTTTTATCCATCAAAATTCCTCCAATCATTTGGTATTGTTTCTGATTTACTGTCTTGGTGTAGTACAGTTTCAGAGGCTTTCACTTGAAACCTTTCTGCCATAAAAGCCTGTGCTCCAGAACCAATGTAAAATTTCTCAAACTGTTTGCATATATATAATTTCCAAATTTGACATTTGGAAATCTAGGAAATAACCAAAATGAAGAACTGTGGAACTACTGGACCCAATTTATCACCGTCTCTAATTCAAGAATGATGATGGTATTTGAAGTTTATCTGTGTTAGTGCCGATCCCATATACAATAGCCCTCAAAAAAAAATCTGGATATTCCTCTTTCCCAAATGTAGACTTACCCTGGAAATTGGCCACAGTGGGTATGATGGAGCCCAGAGAAAAGCTGAAACTGCTGGCAGAGTTAGGAGATGAAGGGATTAAGATGACAGCTGAGAATTTCAGTTAAATGAATGACTGATGCCCCCCCTGAGGCAGTTGGGGCCAAGTGAATCCGAGGAGGGGCATAAACTGGGTTCACTGTATCTGCTTTATTCCCTATTTGTTTTCTCAACACTCAAAGGAATTTTCAGCTAAGGATACATATTCTATTCAAGTAATTGCTTTGCAAATATCATTGCATCTGTATTTAAAGCATGATAAAAAGGAAAAAAATTAAAAGTAAGTAAATCACTGAAATAATTTTTCATCCAGATGATTTGTTATTATGTATATTGCTATTATTTATCTTTTACTATATGAGCTCTGATAATCCCTATTTTACCAATACCAATAATAATAATATTATTATGTGCTTATTATGTATTAAATGTAGTGTTAAGGATTACATACATACATACACACACACACACACACACACACACACCGCTAATCCTCAAATCACTTCATAAGTGGCTATTAATATCCCCCTTTCCATAGCCCATAAGCAATATACTTGCATGCATATAATTACTATATTGAAAAAGACATTCTGTTTTATATTCCAGGATTCTCTTTAAATCATCCTTGAGATTTGGATATTGATGTAGAAAGAGGATTGTGTGCTATTTTACTACTTTCATAAATACATATATGAAATTCTCTGATATAAATATTCTGCCAGAAAAAATTAAAAGTACTCTTTCTTTTTTTGGCAGAAAAGTCTGTTTTAATCATTCCACTTGATTGCATAAAAAAAATGTAGCTTCCTAAAATGGGTCAGACAAAGTACTGTTAGCAGTGTCATTAATAAGTAGTTGGCTATATAATTCTGAATTAAATTATGGTTACAAGTGGCATAAGGACGGTTATGTTGTTGTTATACTAAAACAGAAGTGATAAATGTGACTGACTCTTATTCTCCTGTATCTTAAACAACTGTAATTAACACATTGGCATCCTAGTATGTTTGCTGAATACAAAGTTGAACAGTGCATGTATATGGGGCCTCTTGATCCCATGCCCAGCAGATTCACTGTTGGCTCTTTGTGATATAGCTTTTAGTAGTGTTGCTGTTTATTCCTAGCAATAGTATTTTCCTTATACACTATCTCAACTATGATCCCTTCATTTCTATAAAAATAATCATGCTAACATAAAGGCTGACAAAATTGTATTACAACCAAGGAGTTAAAAAAATTCTTTTTTGGACTTAAATTTTGCATAGACTCAAGGTGTGAAAAATAGTTTTGAAATGATATTGCAGGTTTCCTATGTTTTTTATCATTGTTATCCAAAGTTATTTTCTTCCTGAGCAAAGCAAGCAACCTCTGGGTATCCATTAAGAATGACTTACTATACATGTACTGCAATAAGCCAATCTATTTTTCTCTTTAATCACAACAAATAGCTAGAGTGTCTCTTTAGGAAATCACCAACTTCCTTCATCACTGAATAAAAGAATTCCCTTACCTGGGGGAAGTAATCAAAATGAGTTTGTTTGGTATGCTTTTTTTCTGTCATATTCCACCATAGAACACATGGATATTAGAAGATCAGGTTAATGAGTAATGATAAAGTATTGCCAATGGAAAGAGGTTAAGTCAGAACATTTACAAATAAAGTTGTACCTCTAAATATAAATTTTGATCTTTTAATTAAAATAGCACAATTATTTTTTGTGAAACTTTCGAAAGTAAATTTCAAAGAAACCACAAATTACATTATTAATGAAGAGTAGATTGAGAAATAAAGAAGATATATAGCCAATATTTATTCATAATAAGTCCTACATAATTGTGTTAGAATTATAAAATGATGGTAATATTTCTACAAGTAAACTAACTGAACTAACAGTTAAGAGGTGTGTTTTGTAAACAACACTATTTAATCATTAAAATATTTGGTTACAAATGCTAACCCCTGACAATGCAGGTTCATGTCTCTCTGCTAGATTCAGTCACTGCCAACTCTCCATTAGGTGGCAGTATACTATCTCACTTATATATTATCCGTCTCACTTTCGTTGCTCTTCCCAAGTATTCTTATTTATTTATTTATTTTTTTAAATTACTTTCAGGTGTACAACACAATGCAATAGTTATACTCTTTACCCACCAAAGTGACAACGCCCCTCCCCCAGTTAGCCACCCCAATCCTTCCACCCCCCATATCATACATATCCACTACAATTCCTTGGACTCCGTTCCACAGTATACTCCGCATCCCATGACTATCTATATATTCAGTTACAGTTGGCATACAATATTATACAACATCAGCTTCAGGTGTAGAGTGCAGTGATCAAGCCTCTACTCCATCCATGAAGTGGTCTCCCTAACAAGACATGTCGCTATCTGACATGCCACAAAATTTTTACATTATTATATTCCCCGAACTCTGTTTCATATCCCTGTGGCAATATTGTAGTTGTCTATTTATGTTGTCTAATCCCTTCCCCTTCCCACTTATCCCCACACCCCTCCCAACTAGCAACCCTCAGTTTTTCCTCTATATCTCTGAGTCTGTTTACTTTGATCGTTCATTCAGTTTTTCAGATTCCACATATAAGTGAGATCATATGGTACTCGTCTTTCTCCGACTGACTTATTTCACTTAATATAATAGTCTCTTCAAAACATTATCAATTACATTCCCAGAACTGCCCCTATATACCTGTGGGAACATTGTAGTCACCCACCTACGCTGTCCAAAACCTTCCTCCTCTCCCTCATCCCCACTCTATCCCAGCCAGCAACCATCAGTTTTTTCTTTATATCTGCTTGATATGACTTCAATCTTCTTAAATTTACTGAGACATGTTTTGTGGCTTAACGTGGTCTATCTTGGAAAATGTCCCATGTGTACTTGAAAAGAATGTATATTCTGTTTTTTCAGGGTGAAATGCTCTAAAAAATATCAACGAAGTCCAGCTGGTCTAAAGTATCATTTAAGGCCCCTCTTTCTGTGTTGATTTTCTGTCTAAAGGGTCTGTCCATTGCTAACAGTGGGGTGTTAAAGTCCCCTACTATGATAGTGTTACTGTTGATCTCTGTCTTTATATCTGCCAAAATCTGTTATATGTAACTAGGAGTTCCTATGTTGGGTGCATCGATGTTTATTAGGGTGATAGTGCCCTTCTTTGTCTTTTATTGTAGTCATTTTAAAGTCTATTTTGTACAAAATAAATATTGGTACTCCCAGCTTCTTTTTTTTTCTCATTTCCATTTGCATGACATATTTTATTCCATCTGTAAACAGCATATACATGTGTCCTATTTACTTATCCACTCAGCCACTCTCTGTCTTTTGATGGGAGCATTTAGCCCATACACTTTTAAAATAATTATTGATAGGTACATATGTATTGCCATTTTGTTATTTGTATTCCTGGTCTTCCTGGGTTAGATTGTTTGCCCCTTTCTTTTGTTTAAAAAAGCCCTTTTAACATTTCTTGCAATGCTGGCTTGGTGATAATAAATTCTTTATGTCTATTCTTTTCTGAGAAGCTCTTTATTTCTCCTTCAATTTTAAGTGATAGCCATGATGGGTAGAACAATCTTGGTTGTAGGCCTTTATTTTGTGTCACTTTGAATATCTCCTGCCACTCCCTTCTGGCCTGCAGAGTTTCTGTAGACAAGTCAGCTGTTAGTCTAATAGGAGTTCCTTTGTATGTGACCTGCTGTCTTTCTCATGCTGCTTTTAGGATTCTGTCTCTGTCTTTAACCTTTGCCATTGTAACTATGATGTGTCTTGGTGTGGACCTGTTTGGGTTCAGCTTGTTTGGAACCCTCTGCACTTCCTGGGCATGTATGTTGATTTCCTTCACCAGAGTCGGGAAGTTTTCAGTCATTATTTTTTCAAATACATTCCCGACCCCTTGCTTCTTCTCTTCTCCTTATGGTATTCCTATCAGTCGAAGGTGGTTGCGCTGCATCTTGTCCCATAGGACTCTTAAACTATTTTCATTGTTGTATATTCTTTGGTCTTTTTGTTGTGCCAACTGGGTGATTTCTGCTATTTTGTCTTCCAAATCACTGATCCACTCCTCTGCTTCATCTACTCTACTGGTGATTCCTTCGACTGTGTTCTTCATTTCAGTTATTGTATTCTTTAGTTCTAACTGGTTGTTTTTTATGATTTCTCTATCCTTCCTTATATCCTCACTAAGTTTGTTAAACATGCTTATCATCAGTGTTCTAAACTCTGTCTCTGAAAGGTTGGATCCCTGTGTTTCATTTGGTTCCATTTCTAGAGGTTTCTTCTGATCTTTTACTTGTGACATGTTTCTTTGTTTCCCCATTCTGGCTATTGCTCTGGGATTGCTTTGATGTATTGGATAGATCACCAGGAGAGCCCTGGCTGGATCACGCAGGCACACAGCTCACAGCCCAACACTCCCAGGAAAACTCCCAGTCTCAGCCTGTCCCAATCAGCCGATTGCAGATCAGGCCAAGCAGCCCAACAACCAATCACCAGCCTGGCAACTCTGCAAGCGCAGTGTGGAAAGCCGTGACCCGAGGCGCTTGCGCACTCCCACCTCCTGGTGAGCAGCCTGTTGGAGCCAGAGCAAGCCCACCAGGTTTTTCCCTGGCAATGCAGCACAAGCCAAGTGGAGGGTGAGGATCCGATCTGCCTCCACTCACTCCTAGGTCTCAGTGAGCATCCTGTTGGAGGTGGAGGGCACCCGCCCAGTGTTTCACTGTCAACACAGTATAAGCCAGGCAAAGGGTGGGGATCCAAGGCTGCATGGGTGCGCACGCACACATGCACTTCTGCGCCAATTCCACCAGACCAATGAGGTCCCAGACCTGACCCTCTGTGGGAGGGCCCATCCTTGACAAAATGGTGCCCTCCTGTAGACCACTCATGTGCAGGCTCTGCATCAGGAGAACAATAGTCCTGAAACCTCCAGCCTTTGCACCAAAGATGCTCAGTTCAGTCCGTCCCTGCAGGCTCACACAGCTACTCCCTCCACCCAGAACCAGATAAGTGCTCACTGGTGAGCAAGCCCATGTGCCGGCCCCACTGATTCTCTAGCTGCTGTTAGCCTCACCGAGCTGAGCAAAGAGAGTCCTCACTAATTTTCTGCCAGCTATCTTCGAAGTCCTCTTCCTGGCAAAGGAACTCTGGGCTGGTGAGCTTGGTGCGTGGCTGGAGGGTCTCTCCCCCAACCGGAGAAGCCTCCCCACAGCTGGGGCTTCCCTCACGGGGTTCACCCTCCCTCGTCTCTGCCCCTCCTACCAGACTTTACGTGGCCTCCTCTTTAAGTTCTTCACTTAGTGGTTCTGTTCAACTAGTGTTCCGGGGATCTCCGGTGTTGAATGCTGTATAATTTGCTTGTAATTTTGGTGTGATCCTGGGAGGTAGTTAGCACAGCGTCTGTCTATTCTGCCATTTTACCAGAAGTCCCCCAAGTATTCTTTATATTGTGTTGAGTTTACTATGAAGGGGGCAGAAGAATAAAATGAGTAAATTTTAGCAATTATTCTTGTAAATGGTATTAAATACCTGTGAGTTTTAGTTATCAACACAACCATTTCTCCCAGATATCATTGTTGATTATGATCTGGCCACAATCTCTAAATCAACATCCGCAAAACAAACAAAAATGAGGTCCTTGACAAAAACTTTCTGCCATGTCACCAAATTTAGGTTTGGGCAGAAATCTACCTATTTGTTCATTCAAATAATATTTATTGGGCAACTACCATAAGACATGCATTGTCCTAGAAGTTGGGGATTGAATAATGAACTCAGTTGAGAGTCAGTATAAATATTATGATATAAAATGAAAATGTATGTGATATGGGGGGGAGAGAGAGAAATTGTGGCATTGATGGCCTTAAATAATGAAGTGTGGCTGGGATTAAGTGAATAAGTTATAGGGTGGCTTTTGCTAGAGACATATACAGTTCATTCACAGTAAAATTACAAAGGTAGGGTAGATGGGGTCAGGTACTGTTAATTTGATAAGTGTGTTTGGAGTTTGTGAATACTTTCCTCTTCATTGTTTCTGTTTTCTTAGTGTATTATGAACCAGAGACATTAGCTGAGAGAAATGAAGGAGCAGACTTGTTGGAGGCTTCTCAAGATAGAATGTGTGAAATGGATGCTTAGAAATGTAGGAAAGTGAATAGACCAGGGAAGCATAGTATGATTGTTAAGAAGTGTTAAGAACTGAGTTAAATTCATTATTGTGAATTTAAAATAGCTCTATCAATGTTTTTGTTTGTTTTTCTCCGGTCGAGTTTGAATTTATAAGATTGAGCTGATAGATTCATCCAGGACTGTAGGTTAATAAATAAGTAAAACAAAATGAGGCAGAGTTGAGTGTAGTCAAAAAAATGATTATAGTAGTTGGCCATGGAAATTACCTTAGGAAGAAAAAAGGCAGGACATGACATGGTGTGAGAGAGAGTGAAAAATTGGTTATAACACCAGGTTTAAATCCTGGTACAGTTGTATAATTATTGGAACTGGGATATTAGGATACTTGAGGAAAAAGAAACAACAACAACAAAACTGGATTTAGTAGTCATAGACTAATAGTTACAAAGCCATGGTGATAGAAGGATGCAATTATTGATAATGACAAGTTCTTAGATTTGACAATAAAAGTAAGAGACTGAGGTAAGGTGAAGTACAAATTTATTGGAGAAGAGGAAGTCAAGAAACTGCAAGGACAAGATTGAAAGGATCATCCACAAGGATATTAAAATTACTGGGCTGGCTGAGTGGCACAGTGGTTAAGCACTGGCTTGGGAAGCCAGCGGCCCTGGTTCAGGTCCCACATATGAGGGCCAGTGACACCCCTCAAAAAAAAATAAATAAAATGAAATAAAATAAAATTACTAAAGATCAAGAGTAGTGCTGATGAGACAAAGAATAAAATATTCTAGAGATGAAACAAAGTGGATGTAATGGGCCAAATTTTGTCCTCCGAGAATATATGTTTTAGTCCTAACCCTCAGTACTCCAAAATGTGTTATTAACTGAAACAGTGTTGTTACAGATTAATTAGTAAAATAAAGGTGTGGTCATACTGGAAAGGTGAGTTATTAACCACGTGGGGAGAAGATGACCATTTGAAAATAAAGGGGGGAGATTAGAGTAATGATTTTATAAGCTGAGCAATACCAAGGATTGCTGGGGAAAAAAAAAAAGCAGAAACTACAGGAGGCAAGGAAAGATTCTTCTCAATATAAGTTTCAGAGGGAGCATGGCCCTGCTGACACCTTGATTTGGACTTCCAGCCTCCATAAGTGTGACACAATAATTTTATATTATTTAAGACATTTAACTTTTGGTACATTGTTATAGCATTCCTAGGAAATGAATACAGTGGGTATCTGCAATAGGAAGGAATAATGGTTGAAATAAGGTGGCAGCCTGAATCTAGCAGAGAGACTATGAAGGGAAGAATAACAGCATGGAATTTGGCAATAAGAAAAAAAAAGGCCAACAATACCAATTCTAGGTCAAATTGTACCAGGAATATGGGAAAACAAAACAAAGGCAACAAATAAACAAATTTTTACCTCTTGAAAGATTTGCAATTGAAGCAGTAAAATTAGCAAACAGAGAAGATTCTGAATAAGGAAATAAATGAAAAATTTACAATAGAGATTGAGGATATAAAAATTTTACTAATTAATCCTACAGTCCACAGAACACAATGAGTGGGTTTAGGGATTGAGAGGATGGAGACAGATTAGGAAAAATCAGAGAAATATGGAGATAACAGTTTGCGTGGAGAGAAGAGACCTGAAAATCTTGAACTTTGTGGAGTAATTGAAATAAATAGGTAAAAAGAATACAGTGGAATTTATCTTAATGGTTTCTGAAGCCACCTATAGTGGTAAGTCTGTGAGTCTTAGAAGGGAGGGAGGGTGAGGGTTCTTTCCAGGCAGACATATTTGCTCTTGGACTTTCTCTCCCATTTTGTGTATGGAGGCCATCAGGTTATTGATGTCAGCAGAAAAGATGAGGAGCTCTGTGGGCGCCCCCTGCCAGTGCACAGATGATTATTTTCAGACCAACAGAAGTATAGGAAGCATGCCACTGGAACCATGCTAGCCTTTGTGGGCAGTCATTGTCACCTCTTAAATGGTGATGTTGAAGCTGCTGTAGGGGTGATGTTTCCAGAACTAGTGGAATATGATAAGGGAATGTTTATGAAGGGACTCAACAGGATGGTCAAAGAAAGCATCCCAAAGGAAGTAATATTTAAACTGAAACCAATCAAATATTATTAGAATTTCTTTGGACTAGGGTCATAACAGTGGGAATTAATAAAAGTGAAGAGATTCAAAATAGTTAGAATACATAAAACAACTTATCTGTGTTGGGAGGTGATGAAAAAGAAGAAGTAGCCAAGTAAAACCTCCATGATTCTAGCTTGAACAACTGATTAATGCCATTAATTGAAAAAGAGAAGAGTAAGAGGACAAGTAACTTGGGGCAGGTCAATTTTCTGCAACACAAATTTATTTTATTCCATCTCATATTGGCTCTCAACATTTTCAGTAAATGTTGAATTTATCTTTAAATATCATATTCCTCACAACACCTATTCCTAATATTTTCTGTACCTCCTTACCACTATCTCCCTCCATACTGTAAATGAATTACTTTGCTTCTTATTCTGAGAATAATTTTTTGAGAAGACAAGCAGGGTTTCTTTACAATGTCCTCTCTTAATTTCAATTATAACATTTTTGCCATCTTTACGCTATTTTTCAATTCTCAGAAGTGTACCTCTTCTTCTTTTCTTGAGAAAACCCCTCTCCACTTCTGTTCTTGATGTCATTCCCTAATTGTCATCTCCAATTGGATGTCTTACAGGTACTGCAGGTGTACGTGCTCTGTGCTTTTCCTTACTCTGTGCTATTGGTTGCACTGTTATCCTGACTGAATTACTTTACACTGCTTCACATTCATGGATTTCCCCACTCTTCAACCCTTTGTCTTATGATCCTCTTAGAAATTATTTCTTTCTCATCAGAATTCAGGTTGTTTCTGATCATTACTCCTCTAATGCTATTTATTACATTCCACCATGCGTGTGGTTATTTATGTACACATTGTTTGTCTCATCTACTCTGATACCTAATTGTGGAGAAAAAAATCTTTTTCATTTCTATTTTAGCATAACACCTAGAACAGTGGCTTGCATATAATAGTTTAGTTAATTAATTGTTGATTGATTAAATAACCAAGAACTAGCCAAGGCAACTACATTGGAAGCTGTGATTTATGAGATTTTCTATTAAGTTTCACATGAAAAATTTATATCCAAACTTTGATTTGGACCATTTGCCTGTATAAACTAGAATATGCCTTTGAAAACTAGCCTGAGTCCTTTTTGTTTCTTTCCCACTCAATCATAAGAACACCTCCATAAAATCTAACATTTTGCTCTATTGAGCCTAACTGGAAACCATGTTCCTTGTTTTTAAATTCTAGCCATACTAATTCATGCTTTCATAATAATATTATTCATATTTGCCTATGTTTTTTTCTAAGTGATTCTTCTTCTATATTGTCCACATTTCCAAATAAGAGGCCAATTATCATACTTACATTGCAAAGTTGTACATATTTATAAATTATTCTTCTGAATGCTTTGGAATTTTAAAATAACTGATATTAAACATAACCATAACTAGTGAATCACTACTTTCACCAACCACAGATCAACAGGAAAGTAAAAAGCATTGTATCAAGATCAAGTTAAGCTAGATTCAAGTATAAATTTCCAACAATGAAAACTGCTAAAAGCTTAAATTTGTATTGGGAAACTAAAAACTTAACCATGTATGAAAACCCTCTTCACTTCAGTTCTTGATGTCATTCCCTACTAGTGCTGGTGTAATACTGGACTTAGTTACTGAAAGTGTGACCTTGTCTAAAAAGACTCAATGGATTTCAGGCTGTGTTCACTGATCTTGTAAATGAAATTTATAAATAAATGTACATCTATATAAAAGAAAAGCTTTGCCACAACATGACTAACAAATAACAAATTAACAATTATTTCAACTTTTGATCATCCTTGTGATGTTCTTGGTTTGCTTGTGCCTCAGGTGTAAACAACCTATCTGACTGTTATAACCTAACATTTCCTATAACACAAAAGCAATCATTTACATCTTAAAAAGTAACCATGGTTGTTTGAGATAGAGTGACAATACCAAACATATGGAGAATAGTCTTTCTTTTCTGTCTCCCTCCCTTTCTCTCTCTCTTTCTCTTTTTCTTTCTTTCTTTTTTCTTTCTTTCTTTCTTTCTTTCTTTCTTTCTTTCTTTCTTTCTTTCTTTCTTTCTTTCTTTCTAATTTTGCTAAGCTGAGTTCTCATGTTGAAAAGTAAAATATTCTCTACCTTGCTTAGAAAAAGTGCTGCCAAAAAACTTCAGCTTTTGGCATTCACTACATACACTGAAAATATATTCCAAAAGGACTGAATTGGATCCAATCATTCAGGAATAATTTAAACATTTTGATGGGATCAACAATGCCAAAAGCTTGTGTAAAGTTGCTGTGCCATGCTATGTTATCCAGGTGCAAAATTCAAAATCCTACACAAATCTTGCCATCCCAGGATCTGTAGCAATAGAAGAATCTTACAGAGCCATCCATAATTATACCCTAGAGAGGTGAAAGAAGAAATATCTACTACACACAAAATAAATATAAGAGAAAGAAGCAAAATTGTCTCATAGATAAATGGAGTCATAGATCCAGGAGTTGTAGGGTTTGAGTTTTATACAATTTGAAGGAGGTCTCTTTAAGTAAAAAAATTAAAAAGTGGATCTGAAAGTCAACGTTTCTTTAGAATGACCAAAGCAATAACATGAAATTACAAATTTATAAATGCTGACAATTATCACAAACACTATAACATCCAGAGAAAGAACAACATTTTTAAATTAGCTGTCTAATGTATCTCTTTTATATTATGTTTCCTTCATTTTTTCACTATATATACTTTTATCACCTCTTCATAGGACAAAGGTTTTGTGACATCATTTTATATAGAAAACAGAGACTAATTCAACCTTTCCCTAGTATAGTTTAGAAAAGTTTTTTTCAGCTTTACAACTCATAGTTCGTAATGTCAAACTACAGAATTGTCAAATTTTTAAAAATGCTTCTCAAGTCTCTTTCATACATTAACAGTAAATTTGGAATAAATTTCCTAAGCTTATCTTCTGGTTACACACATTTCAACCCTTTGTTTCTCTTCTACTACCAATGTACTTCCCGTATTGAGTAACTTAAGAGAGGATCATATCACTATATGACCTCTGACACTCTGGCAACTTCGCATAATGATGTACAGTGAATTGGCCAGTAGAAAGTAGGAATTTTCTGGGAAGCTAATTCTATACCACATTGACTAGCAAGAATTTAAATATATAACAAAATGACCATTATCCAGATAAACATAAATAAATGTAAATATACCCCCATACCATATTCCTCTAGATCCAAAAATGTCTGTGGCTTTTCTAACATCATTTGACATGAGAGGAAGTGTAACAGAGACGAATATGGAGTAGAAAGAGACAGCAGTCTTAACTAATTATGCTTCAAATATCTTACTGTTAAAAATTTTACAAAAACACATGACCCATGGGAACACAACTATAGGTACCTTTCAGACCTTAGAAGTAGCCAATGAAGTGAGAGGCTGTGATGTTAAACTTCATTAGCTTTACAGTAAATTTACCTCTGCTAGAATGACAGACTCATACCATCCTTGCAGGAGTCTTTTTTTGTCCATTAGAAAACAGTGTGTGTGTGGGGGTGGGGTGGGGGGGTGGAGGGTGGAGGTGGTAATAATGGGAGCTGATGAGGTGCATCACAATGGAACTCTGTGTGTTCAATCCAGAAGTAGCTGGCAAACTCAAGCTGGGAATCTACAGTGGTCGTCATTTAAGCCATCTGGAGGTAAGATTCTTTATACAGTCACATTTCCCATTCCAAATCATTTTTATCTCTATTCATTTTCTAATTGCTTTAAAAGAGAAGAGGTTAGAGGGAGTTGTGAGTTTTACCCAAGATGCCTAGAAAATAGTCATAGAAACAGGAAAAGCGTTCTATAGCTGCCTGTCACCAGGATTGTGTAGCTAAAAGAGTCAACCCTGGTCTAGTCAATATGATAAGGGTGATGCCTTTCTGTGAGAACAAATTTAAGATGAGAATTTTCAGATCTTATTAATCTAACACTCATGGATAGTAGCATATATTCTCAGTAATCATAAAACAGAACAGATATCTACTCCAAATCCTGCAACCAAAATAATGATCTCATTAAAGTTTTAAAAAATGAAAAAAAGCACAACGCAATATACAGATGATGTATTATAGAATTGCACACTTGAAATCTATGTAATTTTATTAACTGTCATCCCAATAAATTTAATAATATAAAAAAATGGAAAAAAAATGCTGCTGGGAACTTGATTAAAATAATCTGTTTTACATCCATTTCTTTTGTTAAAGAATATTCAGGTCAGGAATTTTTTTCTAAGTATAAATTCAGAAAACAAAATAGAATTGAAAAATATATTTTGAAATATAACACAAAACAATGTGCTCTGAAAAATCTCAGATTGCTGAACCCATAGTATTTGCACCGATAAAAGTAGGAAACTAAAGTTTTAAGATTTTAATATGACTGAGAAGCCAGCGGCCCCGGTTCGGTCCCACATTTGAGGGCCAGTGACACTGCCCTCAAAAAAAAAATTAATTAATATGACTGGATCATTGACCTATCTTGCTTCCATAGCCAACTAATTTCCCAAACTTAAGTTTCCTTTATCTGCAAATCTTTAACAATTCACTATATCATGAATATATTAATGTAAAATCTTCTCTCCCTATATCAGACATGTATAAAACTTTCTTTTTAAATAATAATCTTTTTCCCAGGAATATTAGTAGAAATCATGTACATAAGAGAAAAAAACACAACTTCTAATTAAGGCAATTGTCTTTGGTATAAGATGATATTCCTTTTAAGGGATATCCCTATTGTTAAAAATTTGTATCTATTCATATTTGTTCAGAAAGAAAAATACCTTATATTTTAGAAAGCATAATATAAAAGGCTTCCAGTAATTCTATTTTCATAAATATCTCCTATTCTAGTGCTTTGGAAAAATATTTAAATTTGGGATTAGAAAAGTTTGTGCCTAATCATTTACATAGATATTGTTGTATAATAATTAAGTCCACATTAAACTCTTCTATCTACAGTAAAAACACTTTTCAAACAATTATGTTTATTATTTTATTTTGTTTGAATATTTTGCAGGATAGTCCAAAAATAGAATCCTTGCATCTTTCTTTGTCTTTTCCCTTGTAGAACATGGTACTGGAAATGTCAAGTAATAATGTAAACTATTATCTTACTATCTGTGATTATTGACTCAATGTGACAACAATGTTGATAATTATAGTGATGAGGTAAAGACTGAAATAAAGTACTTACAACATATAATGCATCTTTACAGTTATTTCAAAAGAGAGTATGTGAAAATTATATAGAGGACAAATTATGTAATACTTTCCTATGATATCAATTGAAAAGACAATTGCTCAGTCTATCATCTTATTGGGTAAGAAGAATGCAAAATTCACTGTGATAACTATAGTAAATCTTGGGTTTTTCCTCCCCCTCACTTATATTAAAGAATGGAAAAACAAATCCATTAGTGTTTCAAAAGAAAGAAGCACTTGTAAGACCTACATCTTGGATTTTCATCTATCAGTATTTTGTGATAAGAAGACTGCAGGGCATCATAAAATAGGTAATGAAGACGAAAAGCAAACATTTAGGCATGGAGAGACACCAAAACATAGAGTAATATGCCCAAAAGTATATCATAAGTATTGAAAAGTATAGATCATCGATTAGACTTATGTTAGGTTCTCAATGCATTGAAAGCCAATAATACAGTAAAAAATACTTAGTCAATAAATGTTAAGTGAATGAATGAAGCTTGCTGCTAAAGTAAGCATGCCTATGGACAGTTTTTTTTTCTCTAAAATCAAGTTGCTCACCTTTCCCAAAACACAAACCAGAGTATTCCCTGTCTTAATTAATTTCTGAGTTCACTGAAGAAAGAGAAGCAGACCTAAATTTTGACCTAAGTCTAAATGCCAGAGGGCTATTCTATAGGCAATAAGCTACAAACAGTAAATATATTTAAAGACTCTGGAAGACAACTTGATCACCTACAATGAAATCTTGATTTGCTTTAACCATTGTCTTGCAAAACACAATACTTATAGCACACAAATATTAATATTTTCATAAATGTGATGAAATAGAAGTCAAATTCAATGATATACACTTATAAGAGCCCTAGGGTACAGTTTGTTATTCCAATAAAATGACTGCTATGTTAAACTGATTATGCTAAGATTACTGCAGGTTGAGCTTAATGTTTCTGGTTTCTGGATGCTTAGCTCAATATATTGCATAATAGCATTTCACCTATTTTTTTGTTCTGTGCTTCTTTGTACCTGTGTGTTTGTGTGTGTACACTAACAATAAAATATCAAGAAAAACATACCTCAATTTTCTCCTAGCAATGTAGACTGGATTCCACATTCTATTTGTGGAGAGAAATATTCAGAAATCAACAGGGTTTCTCATTCAAGAAGTTAACATTCTGCGCCAGCCGAGTGGTTCAGTTGGTTAAGAGTTGGCTTAGAGCACGAGCTCTGAGCAACGGGGCCACCAGTTTGATTCCCGCATGGGCCAGTGAAAGCTGCACCCTAGCTGAGCTGCCAACAGGTGGCAGGATTGCTCAGCTGGTGTAGCAACAAGATTGCCTGTTCAATGGTGGGCTATGCCCACCCGCAACTAATGATTGAACTCAGCACCTTGAGCTGAGCTGCTGCCTGGATGGCTCAGAGGATAGAACGTGCACTCTTAACCACAGGGCTGCTTGTTCAACTCCCACAAGGGATGGTGGCTCTGCCCACCAGCAACTAATATTGAACACAGACAGCACCTTGAGCTTAGAGGCCACCAGCTGCCGATGGGAAGCCAAATGGCGACTGGCACCCTCCACAACAAAGATTGAAGAACAACTTGGCTGGTCCCCTTCCCCAATTCCCCAACACTGTTCCCCTCCCCCAATTTTCCAATAAAATCTTTTTAAAAAATCTTAAAAAAAAAGAAATTAACATTCTGCTTATAAGTTATAAAAAAAACTTAACTACAAGAGGTTTTTTAAGACGTTATACAAAACTTCATGCTGCCACTTCAAAGAACTACATTTTTAAAAATCCAGCATTAATTAATTTACCCATTTATCAAATTTCCAAAAATTTTAAGTTGAAAAATTGCTCTGAACCTGGCCAAAAGGGGCAATATTCTGCCCCAATATCTTATTTATCAACAAGATGAAAGTACTATCACAAACAGGCTTTCACCAAGACTACTCTGTGTAAAATAAAGCAATAATTTAGAAGCTACAAGGACACAGGCATGAAGAGATGAAACAAGCAATTTCTAAAGAACAGAAAACATGCCATTATAAAAAGATGAAAACAACATTACTTAAAGACAATTCAGTGTGGGAACATAAAATTGGTTTGACAAATACTTTTTGAGAGAATAATCGTGGAAAGTTCTGCCAACATGCTCTAGAATGGAACAGATAAAAGAATTAGAAAAAAAATCATAGGCAGAAAGATTATTTCTTGCTTATTGGTACTTGGGGAAGACACAATACAGTCATGCAGAGGTGAAGGATTATAGGCATGCCAAGCAAAGGAAATAATGGGTAGCTCAGTTTGGCTAGAGCACAGAGTATATGAAGGAAGTACAAAAGTACAATATATACTGAAATTACATAGGGAAAAAAAAAAAGCTCTGATCTTCAAGGTAATAATATTGGAAATCAGTTAGTAAGCAATAGAAACCCAAAGAAGCCTTTTACACCAAAAGGCAACCAAACATATCAAGTCTATGTTTTAGGAATATTTAAGCACCAAACACCCTTACTCATAACACAAAACAGCCTTTCACTATGCTGTTTAACATTAATACAGCTGAGGGTTTTTTATAATGATCAATCTGAATTACAAACAAAAGTTGTGACATCAATAACATAAAGTGTATGGAGGGAGGTTAAATAAAAGTACAGAGTTTTTATAAGCAATTAAAGATATTATCAGCTTAAATTAAATTGCTATAATTATGAAATATTTTATGTAAGCCTCATGTTAACCACAAAAAAAGTACCTAGAAGATAAAAGAAAAAGAGAAAGGAATCAAAGCATGTCATTACAAAAAATCAACATAGAACAAAGGAAGACAGAAAGAAAGAAAAAGTAGAACAAAAAAGGTACAAGACAAACAAAAAAATAACAGAAAAGGAATAGTAGGCCTTTTCTAACACTGATCACTTTCAAATAAATGGATTATACTCTCCAAACAAAAGACATACAATGGCTGAATATTAAAAAATAAAATCCAACTTTAAGCTGTGTACAAAAGACTCAATGTGGATTTAAGGACACACATAGGTTGAAAGTGAAAAAAAAAGGGAAGATATATTATTCCTTGCAAATATCAACCAACAGAGAGCAGACAAAATAAACTCTTAATCATAAACTGTCACGAGTCAAAAAAAGATATTATATAATGATAAAGTGATCAGTTCACCAAAACAATATAACAAATATAAATATAATAAATATGTACTCACCATCAGAGCACCTAAATATATGAAATAAACTTTTACAGAACTAAACAGAAAAATTGGTAGCAGCACAATAATAGCAGGAATCTTTAACCCTCCAGTATCAACAATGGCTACAACATCCAGACAGAAAATAAAGAAGGAAACAGTGGACTTGAACAACACTATAAACCAAATGGACCTATCAGACACATACAGAACATTTCACCCAACAGCAGAAGAATACTTCTGAAGTATATGCAGATTGTTTTTTTCAGTGGTAGATCACATGTTAGGTCACAAAACAAGCTTTAAGATATTTAAGAATATTACAATCATACCAAATATCTTTTCCAACAATAATGAAATGAAAATAAAAATCAGTAACAGAAGGAAAATTGGAAAAATTTTAAATATGTTGAAATTATCAACATGGCCTTGAACAACCATGAATCAAAGAAGAAATTAAGTGAAATTAGAAAATGTCTTGTGACAAGCAAAAACATAAATACAACGTATAAAAACTTAAGAGACTCAGCAGTAGCAGTCCAAAGAGAGAAGATCCTAGCCACATATATCTACATTAAAAAAGAAAAAAAAAAACATTTCATTTAAACAATTTTACACCTGAGAAAACTAGAAAAAGAACAAACTAAGCCCACAGTTAGCAAAACATATAAAATAATAAAGATTACAGCAGAAATAAATGAAATAGAGACTAGAAAAAAATCAATGAAATTATGAGTTAGTGTTTTATTGATAAACCTTTATCTAGATTAAGAAAAAAAGAACACTCAAAATTATAAATGAAGGAGCAGACATTACAACTGATGCCACAGGGGAAAAAAATAATTATAAGAGAATATTTTAACAATTACATACCAACAATTTGAACAATCTATAAGAAATGGAAAAATTCTTAGAAACAGAAAAATCTACTAAGACCAAATCATGAATAAATAGAAATTCTGAGCAGACCTACAAGTAATAAGGCAATTGAATCAGGAACCTAACCCCTCCAAAAAACAAACGTCCATGACCAGATGGATTCACTGGTGAATTCTGCCAAACATTTAAAGAATAAATACCAATCTTTCACAAATTCTTCCATAAAATTGAAAAGAATAAAATACTTTCAAACTCATTTTATGAGGACAAAATTACTCTGGTACCAAAGCCATATAAAAAGACTACAAGCAAAGAAAACTACAGGCAAATATCCTTGATGAATCTACATGAGAAAATCCTCAACAAAATACTTGCAAAACAAATTCAACAGCCAATTAAAAGGATCATACACTTTAATCAAACAGCATTTATTTCTCAGATGCAAAGATGATTCAACATTAAATCAATTAATGTGAAACACCTCACTGACAAAATGAAGGATAAAACTCATATGATCATCACAATAGATACAGAAAAAACATTTGACAAAATTAACACAATTTCATGATAAAAACTCTCCAGAAACTAAGCTTTTAAGAAATTTAATAGAAACCACATATGAAAAGTGTATAACTAACATCATACTTAATGTTAAAAACAAACAAACAAACAAAAACCTGTGAGAACTAATAAACAAATTCAGCAAAATTGCAGGACACAAAATCAATGCACAGAAATCAGTTACATTTCTGGGACTTCATTGTAAATTGTGTATGTGTTTTACAAATGCATTGAATGCTTTTTAAATGTTTCTAAAAATGATTTTATTGCCTTTCTTACAAAAATTCGAATTTTCCCTCTACATAATGTTGAACAATTTATTCTACTTGATTTAATTACCAATTGTAGACAAGAACATCTCATTGATGCTACAATATCATAAGCTTATATTATGTCTGTAAATTATAAACTTCATAAAATATGCAACTAGTTGTGTTTTGTTTTGTTTTGTTTTAAGGGCAGTGTCATTGGCCCTCATATGTGGGATCAGAACTGAGGCCGCTGGTGTCCAAGCCAGCTCTTAACCCCCAAGCCACTCGGCCAGCCCTAGTTGTATTTTTTAAAAAGAATCGTTACATTGCTTGATTCAAAAATATAGTATACATGTATTTTATTTTATGTAGTATTGTGTGTTAGTAAACAAAAAATTGAAAGAAAATATTGCAAAATTAAAACAAGAAAAGAAGTAAAAAGACTTAGATCTTTAGATAATTACTATCAGGATATTCTTTCCACCAGAAGAAAACCAAGTAAATCTGTTTATACTGTGTGATAACATGAATGTAAATAACAATAAAATAATATAATTTTTAAAAAAATTTGTATTTCTATACACTAACAATTAAGTATAAAAAAGTTAGACTAGAAAACTTAAGTCTAGAAAATAATTCTATTTACAATAACATTAAAAAAGAATAAAATACTTAGCAATAAACTTAAACATAGAGGTAACAAATTTTTATACTGAAATCAACATACTTTTCTTAATGAAATTAAAGAAGACACATAAATGTAAAGACATCCCATGTTCATAGATTGCAATGCTTAATATTGTTAAAATGTACTTACTACTTAAAGTGGTCTACTTTAGTAGACCTTATCAATATCCTTATGGTAATTCAATGTGATTCTTATCAATATCTTTATGGTAATTTTAAATATAAAATAATTGTAAAATTCTTATGAAACCAAAAGACCTTGAATAGCCAAAACAATCTTGAAAAAGAGAAATAACTAGAAGTATCAAACATCTTGATTTCAAAATATTTTACAAAGCTATATATAGTAAGCAATACAGTATGATGCCAGCACCAAGACAGACATATAGACCAATGGAACAGAATGGAGAGCCCCAAAATAAACCCACACATAAACGAGGCCTGACAATTAAGTTCACGAACTCATCCTAGAAAAATCACTACAAATCTCACTGCTGAATATCAATATGGTCACCTTTGAAGTACCCACCTTGGGAAGCCATGCACTGATGCCAGCACCTAGTTAACTCTTTAAATCAATTTGGGAATATTTTTTTCTGGGATGGCCATTAGAGTTGTCGTCATATTACCCTTGATGTCCCGAACATCATCAAAATGTCTTCCTTTCAACATTTTATTTATCTCTGGGTAAAGAAAGAAGCCTTTGGGGGCCAGATCAGGCGAATAGGGAGGGTGCTCCCATGCAGTTATTTGTTTATTGGCTAAAAACTCCCTCAAAGACAGTGCCGTGTGAGCTGGTGCATTATCATGATGCAAGAATCATGAATTGTTAACGAAAAATTCAGGTGATCTAACTTTCATCAGCCTTTTCAGCATGTCCAAATAGTAAACTTGGTTAGCTGTTTGGCAAGTTGGTACAAATTCATAATGAATAATCCCTCTGATATCAAAAAACGTTAGCAACAGCATTGCAACAAGTTTGCGAACTTAATTGTCAGTCCTCATACAGTCATGATCTTTGACAGGGTGAGAAGAATAAACTACAAGGATTCTTTTAAACAAATTGTGTTTGGAAAGTGGATATCCATAAGAAAATGAATGAAATTGGATCTTTATTTTATACCACAAACAGGTATCAACTCAAAGTATATTATGCATGTAAACATGGAACTAGAAACTCTAAAACTTCTACAATAAAAAATAGAGGAAAATCTTCATGATGTCTATCCATCAACAATTTCTTGAATATAACACAAAAAGGATAGGCAACAAAGCAAAATTAGGTAAGTGGGACTACATCAATCTACAAAGCTTCTGCACAGCAAAGATAACAATCAAAATTTAAAAGGCAATCTACAGAATAAGAAAAAAACATTTGCAAAACATCTCTAATAAAGCATTAATATCCCAAATATAAAGAGAACTTCTACAACTCTATAGCAAAATACAACAACAAAAACAGGAACCCAAATTAAAATTAGCAAAAGACTTGAATAGACATTTCAAAGAAAACACAAAAATGGCCAACAGGTATATGTGAAGATGCTCAATGTCACCAATCTTCAAGGAAATGATTAAAACCTCACATCTTGGGCTGGCCGAGTGGCACAGTGGTTAAGCGCTGGCTTCAGAAGCCAGCAGCCCCAGTTCGGGACCCACATATGAGGGCCAGTGACACTGCCCTCAAAAAAAGAAAAAAAAGGAAATTCATTAATTAAAACCTCACATCGGTTATGGTGGTAATTATTTTTATTTTTATTTTTATTTTTATTTTTGAGGGCAGTGTCACTCATACATGGGACCCGAACCGGGGCCGCTGGGGTAATTATTTTTTAAAAAATAGAAAATAACTATTGGTGAGGATGTGGAAAAGTGGAACCCTTGTACACACTTGGTGGGAATAAGAGATGGCACAGCAACTATAAAATACATTATGCCGGTTTCTTAATAGAAAAAAATAATAATAAAGCGACTGTACTTCTGGGTATTTGTACAAAGTAATTATAATCAGGATCTCGAGAAGTTATTTACATTTCCTTGTTTATTGCAACATTATTCACAATAGCCAAGAGATGTAAACAACCTAAATGTTGATTGGATAAAGATAATGTATACACGTACAACAGAATATTATTGTATAACATGTATAATGTATACATGTACAACAGAATATTATTCATCCATAAAAAGAAGGATATTCTGTCATATGCTACAACATGAATGATGCTTGAGGACATTATGCTAAAGGAAATAAGTCAGTCACAGAAGGAAAAATAGTACAAAGTTCCACTTATATAGGGTATTTATATTAGGAAAACTCATCAAAGCAGAAAGTAGGATGGTGCTTGCCAGGGATAGGATGGAGGGAATGGGGAGTCGCTGTTCAATGGCTATAAAGTTTCAGTCATGCAGAGACTTCTGGTAAGATGTCAGAACAGACAGATGCTGTGCTAACTGCCTCCAAGTATCACACAAAAATTACAAATAATTTATACTACATTTAACCTTGGAAGTCCCCTGAACACTAAATGAACAGAACCTCTAAACAAAGGACTTAAAGAGGAGACCATGTCGAGTCTGGTAGGAGGGGCGGAGACGAGAGAGGGCGAACCCCGTGAGAGATACCTCAGCAATGGGGAGGCTTCTCCAGTTGGGGGAGAGGCCCTTGGCCCCACACCGAGCTCACCAGTCCACAGTAATTTTGCCGGGAAGAGGAGTTCTACAATAGCTGGCAGTAGAAATTAGTGAGGACTCTCTTTGCTCAACTCAGTAAGGCTGAGGGTGGCAGGAGAACCAGTGGGGCCAGAACGAGGACTCGCTTGCAGGTGAGAACTCACCCAGTTCCTGGAGGAGGGAGTAACTGTGTGAGGCGGGCCCAGGAGCTTGCGGGGATGGATTGAACTGAGTGCCTTTGGCACTGGAGCTGGAGGTTTTCGGGACCACTGTTCCCCTGGTGTGGAACTTACACATGAGTAGTGTACAGGAGGGTGCCATTTTGTCAAGGTTAGGACCTCCCACAGAGGGTCCAGTCATGGACCCCACTGGTCTGGTGAAATTGGTGCAGGACTGTGTGTGTGTGTGTGTGTGTGTGTGTGTGTGTGTGTGTGTGTGCGCGCGCGCGTGTGCATGCGGTCTTGGATCCCCATCCTCCACCCTGCTTGTGCTGCATATCGAGGGAAATGCCTGGCAGGCACGCTCCAGCTCCACCAGGCTGTTGATTGATACACAGGAGTATGTGAGCCGCCTTGGGTCCCCACTCTCCACACTGTGCGGGCAGAGCTGCCAGGTTGATGATTGGCTGTTGGGCTGCTCAGCCTGATCTCTGAGCGGCTGATTAGGACAGGCTGAGACTGGGAACTTTCCTGGGGGCTTTGGGGTGTGACCTCTGTGCTTACATGATCCGGCTCGTTGCTAGTGCAGGAGTGCATGCTGCTCTGACTTGGTGGGGGCCACTGACCACATCCCATGGTGCCTTGGGGGCTCACCCCGCTGACCTAGAGCTGTGTTGCCAGAGGCACCCTGAGCCCCTTGTGCTTGGCCCCCATCTCCGCAGGCCACAGAGGGTTTTCTACAGCAGCAGACAACCCCTAACAACCTGTGAAGATTTTTGGTAGTGAGCACAATTCCAGAGCACACAGCAGCTAATTGCGGGAAGCTCACTGCAAGACTGAGAGGGAGGCAGGCGCATGACACATTGAGCCCTTCCCCCCAGCAGCTGGTGCTGAGTCACCCACAGACTCTCTATTGCAAGCAAGTCATCTGCAGATTAAAGAGGGTGGAGAGCCACACCCGTTTGTTTTCTTTCCTTTCTTTTTCTTTTCTTTTTCTTCATTTTTTCCTCTTTTTTTTTTTCTTTTTTTTTTCTAGGTAATCTAATACATCGAAGCAATTGGAGAGCGACAGCCACAATGAAGAAACAAAGAAACATGTCCCAAGTAAATAATGAGAAGAAATGTCTAGAAATGGAGCTAAATGAAACAGAGGGATACAATCTTTCAGAGACAGAGTTTAGAACACTGATGATAAGAATGTTTAACAAACTTAGTGAGGACATAAGGAAGGATAGAGAAATCATAAAAAACAACCAGATAGAACTAAAGAATACAATAACTGAAATGAAGAACACACTAGAAGGAATCACCAGTAGATTAGATGAAGCAGAGGATTGGATTAGCGATTCAGAAGACAAAAGAGCAGAAATCACCCAGTTGAAAAAACAAAAAGTAAAAAGAATAAAAAAAAATGAAAATAGTTTAAGAGACCTGTGGGACAACATGAAGTACAACAAAATTGCATCATAGGAATACCAGAAGTCGAAGACAAGAAGTAAGGGATGGAGGATGTATTCGAAGAAATAATGACTGAAAACTTCCCTACCCTGGTGAAGGAAATCAACATACATGCCCAGGAAGTGCACAGAGTTCCAAACAAGCTGAACCCAAACAGGTCCACACCAATACATCATAGTTAAAATGGCAAAGCTTAAAGACAAAGACAGAATCCTAAAAGCAACAAGAAAAAGACAGCAGGTTACATACAAAGGAACTCCTATTAGACTAACAGCTGAATTGTCTACAGAACCTCTGCAGGCCAGAAGGCAGTGGCAGGAAATAGTCAAAGTGATGCAAAATTAATGCCTACAACCAAGATTGCTCTACCCAGCAGGGCTATTACTTAAAATTGAAGGAGAGATAAAGAGCTTCTCAGAAAAAAATAAGCTTAAGGAATTCATCACCACCAAGCCAGCATTGCAGGAAACGTTAAAAGGGCTTTTAAAAAAGAAAAAAGGGAAAACAAGCTATCCCAGGAAGACAAGAAATACAAATAACAAAATGGTAATAAATATGCACCTATCCATAATCACTTTAAATATGAATGGGCTAAATGTTTCAATCAAAAGACATAGAGTGGCTGAGTGGATAAGAAAACAGGATCCCTGCATATGCTGTCTACAAGAGACGCATCTCAGATCAAAAGATACTCACAGACTGAAAGTAAAGGGATGGGATAAGATATTTCATTCATATGGAAATGAGAAAAACCTGGAGTAGTAATACTTAGATCAGAAAAATAAACTTTAAAACGAAGACTACAATAGAAGACAAAGAAGGGCACTACATAATAATAAAGGGATCGATACAACAAGAGGACATAACCCTACTAAACATCTATGCACCCAACATAGGAGCTCTTAAATATATAAAACAGATTTTGAAAGGCATAAGGACAGACATCAACAGTGACACTATCGTAGTAGTGCACTTCAACACTCTGTTGTCACCAATGGACAGATCCTCCAGACAGAAAATCAGCACAGACATAGTGGCCTTAAATGACACTTTAAAGAAGCTGGATTTAATCGATATTTTTAGAGCGTTTCACCCCCCAAAGCAACAGAATATACATTCTTCTCAAGAGCACATGGAATATTTTCCAAGATAGACCACATGTTAGGCCACAAAACAAGTCTCAACAAATTTAAGAAGATTGAAATCAAATTAAGCGTTTTCTCTGACCACAATGCCATGAAAATAGAAATCAGTTTTATGAAGAAACCTGGAAAGAACACTAATACATGGAGGCTGAATAACATACTACTAAATAGCGAGTGGGTCAAAAATGAGATCGAGGAGGAAATCAAAAAATACTGCGAGACAAATGAAAATGAAAACACCATAACCCCAAAATCTCTGGGATGTAGCGAAAGCAGTCCTAAAAGGAAAGTTCATAGCAGTGCAGGCCTACCTAAAGAAAGAAGAAAAATCACAGATCAACAGACTATCTTTACACCTAAGGGAACTGGAAAAAGAACAGCAAAACAAGCCCAAAGGGTGTAAAAGGAAGGAAATAATAAAGACCAGAACAGAAATAAATGAAATAGAGACTGCAAGAACAATACAAAAGATGAACGAAACCAAGAGCTGGTTTTTTGAAAACGTAAATAAAATCGACAAATCCTTAGTCAGACTCACCAAGAAAAAGAGAGGACCCAAATTAATAAAATGAGAAATGAAAGAGGAGAAGTGACAACAGATACTACAGAAATTCAGAAAATTTAAAGAAAATATAATGAGCAACTATATGCCTACAAATTCGACAATCTAGACTAAATGGGTAAATTTCTAGAAGCATACAATCTACCAAGTCTTAACCCAAAAGAAACAGCACCACTGAACAGACTGATTACTACCAAAAAAATTGAATCAGTAATCAAAAATCTTCCAACAAACAAAAGCCCTGGACCAGATCACTTCTCAGGTGAATTTTACAAAACATTCAAAAAAGAATTAATACCTATTCTCCTCAAACTATTGCAAAAAGTACAGAAGGAGAGAAGGCTCCCAAGCTCATTTTATGAAGCCACTATTACTCAGATCCCCAAATCAGACAAAGATATAAAAAAAGAAAAGTACAGGCCTATATCCCTAATGAACATAGACGCAAAAATCCTCAACAAAACACTAGCAAACCGAATTCAGCATCTCATTAAAAAGATTATACACCACAATCAAGTGGGATTCATTCTTGGTATGCAAGGTTGGTTCAATATCCACAGATCAATTAATGTAATACATCACATTAACAAAATGAAAAGTAAAAATCATATGATCATATCAATAGATGCAGAAAAAGAATTTGACAAATCCAGCAGCCATTTATGATAAAACCTCTTAGCAAAGTGGGAATAGTAGGGCCATATCTCAACATAATAAAGCCCATATATGCTAAGCCCACAGCAAACATCATACTCAATGTGGAAAGGCTAAAAGCTCTCCCCTTGAGACCAGGAACAAGTCAAGGCTGTCCACTTTCATAATTTCTATTCAACATAGTTCTGGAAGTTTTAGCCACAGCAATTAGATAAGAAAATAAAATAAAAGGCATCCAAATTGGAAAGGCAGAAGTAAAAAATACATATAAAATTCTCTATACTATATATAGAGATTCCCAAAGGCTCCACCAAAAAAATTGTTAGAACTCATAAACGAATTTACTAAGGTAGCAAGATACAAAATTACTATTCAGAAATCAGTTTCATTTGTATACACCAGTAATAAACTATCAGAAGAAGAAATCAGGAAATCAATCCCTTTTACACTTGCTTCAAAAACAATAAAATATCTAGGAATCAATTTAACTAAAGAAGTAAAAGACCTGTACTCAGAAAATTATGAGACACTGAAGAGAGAAATCAAAGAAGACAGAAATAAATGGAAATACATACCTTGTTCATTGATAGGAAGAATTAATATAGTTGAAATGTCTGTACTACCTAAGGCAATATGTAGATTCAATATGCAATTCCATGAAAGACCCCAAATAGCCACAGTAATCCTGAGAAATAAGAACAAAGTGGGAGGTATCACGCTACCTGACATCAAATCATACTCTAGACATCAAGTCTACAGTAATCAAAACAGTATGGTACTGGCATAAAAAGAGACACATAGACCAATGGAACAGAATAGAGAGCTCAGAAATAAACCCATCCATATACAGTCATTTAATCTATGACAATGGAAGCAAGAATTTTCATGGGAGTAAGATAGTCTATTTAGTAAATGGTGCTGGAAAAATTAGACTGATACGTGCAAAAAAATGAAAATGGACAACCTCCTTACACCATATATGAGAACAAACTCAAAATGGATTAAAGACTTAAGTGTAAGACCTGAAACCATAAAACTAGAATAAAACATAGGGAGTAAATTTGCAGACATTACCCTGAGTAATATTTTTACTGATATATCCCCTTGGGCAAGGGACCTAAAAAAAAAGAACATGTGGGATTACATCAAACTTAAATGTTTTTTCACAGCAAAGAAAATCACCAATAAGACAAAAAGACAGCCTACTGAACAGGAGAAGATATTTGCCAATGATATATATGATAAGCGGTTAATATCCAAAATTTATACAAAAAAACAAACAACCCAATTACAAAATGGGCAGAGGATATGAAGAGGCATTTCTCTAAAGAGGACATACAGATGGCCAACAGGCATATGAAAAAATGTTCAACCTCACTAATCATTAGAGAAATGCAAATAAAAACCACAATGAGATTCTACCTCACTCTGGTCAGAATGGCTTTCATCAATAAATCAACAAACAAGTACTGGAGAGGTTGTGGGGAAAAGGAAACCCTGGTGCAGTGTTGGTGGGACTCCAGATTGGTGCAGCCATTATGGAAATCAGTATGGTGTTATCTCAAAAAAACTGGAAATGGAATTACCATACGACCCAGCAATTTCCCACTTGGGTATGTTCCCAGAGGAATCCAAGATGCTAATTTGAAAAAATATATACACCCCTATATTTATTGCAGCACTAATTACAATAGCTAAGACTTAGAAACAACTGAAATGCCCATCGTAGATGACTGGATGAAGAACCTATGGTACATTTGCACAATGGAGCATATACTCAGCTATAAAGAAGAATGAAGTTGTACCATTTGCAACAATTTGGATGGACCTAGAGACTATTATGTCAAGTGAAATAAGTCAGTCAGAGAAAGACAAATAACATATGATCTCACTTATATGTAGAATCTGAAAAACTAAATGAACGAGCAAAGTAAACAGAAACAGACTCATAGATATAGAGGAAAAACTGATGGTTGCTAGTTGGAAGGGATGTGGGATGAGGCAGAAGGAGAAAGGATTAGACAGCAAAAATAGGAAACTACAATATTGCCACAGGGACATGAAAGACAGTTCGGGGAATATCATTAATAATGTAAATGTTTTGTGGGTTGTCAGATGGTCACATATCTTGTTAGGGAGACCACTTCAAGGATGTAGTAGAGTCTTATCACTGCACTGTACACCTGAAGCTGATGTTGTATAATATTGTATGCCAACTGTAATTGAATATATATATATTCACAGGATGTGGAGTATAGTGTGGAATGGAATCAATGCAATTGTAATAGATATGTATGATACGGGGGGGAGGTGGGTAGTGAATTGGGGGAGAGGGGTTGTCACTTTGAGGGGTAAAAAGTATAACTATTGCACTGTGTTGTACACCTGAAACTAATTTTTAAAAATGTCAATTTTACAGTAAAAGAATTAAAATAAATAAACAAAGTTTCAGTCACTCAAAAAAAAATATCTAGAGTGCTATATAGCAGTGTGCTTATAGTTAACAATGTCATTGTATTTGCTTAAAAATTTGTTAGGGGGTTAGATTTCATGTGATCTTTTTTTCTCATAATAAACAACAAAAACTTAGACTCTGAAACTTGCCAGATGTGGGTTAGAAATTCGAACTCTGTCAATTGTGTGGCCTTAGTCAGTTTACTCAATACTTTTTATAAGTAACAATATAAAACATCTATGCGCTTTAGCATTTAATATATGCAAAGCACTGTTGTAAATGATATAGATGAGTAATACATAATAGATAAATGGTAGATAGATGACATAAGTAGATACAGATATTCCTTTAATCCTCATAACAATCTATTCTATGAATGAGAAAACCAAGGTAGAGAGAGATTAAGTAATTTGTTACATCGCTAATAAGTCATAAGATAAGAATTCAAACCTCAATAGTCTGTATTCAGAATCTTGCTCTTACTAAACATCATATTGTCTTGAAGCCTGTTTACATTGATGCATAGGAGTAATGAATATAAAATACTGAGCAAGTGACTTGCACATAGTAATTAATCTATAAAAGCTTGCAATTATTATATCATTTATTTAAATAAAGTGTGATAAACAAGGAAATCCATGTTAAGAAAACTATAAAGAAGGCAACAAAGTTTGCAATGAATTTGATAAGCATTTTAGTGAGATCATGTAGTATTTGCTGTTGTGTGTTTGGTTTATTTTATATGGCACAATGCCCTCCAGGTTCATCCATGTTTTTGTAAATGATAGGATTTCCTTTTTTTTTTAAAAAAAAAAAAAGACTTTTATTAAAAAATATAGCTAACATAAACCTGCATCAGTTTCAGGTGTACACCATAGGTGTTCAACATATATATATATATATATATATATACCTAAAGAAGTGAACACAATAAGTGCAGGAACTATGGATACCATACTATGCTATCACAATATTATTGAATATATTCCCTATGCCATATGTTATATCCCTATGACTTTTTTGTTTTACACCTGGAAATTTGGACCTCTTATTTCCCTTCACCTTTCCCCCCTCCTTTTTTTAAGTTTCAAATTACAGTTAACATTCAGTATTGTATAAATTTCAGGTGTATGGCATGGTGGTTATACATTTGTATAATTTAAGAAGTGATACCCCTGACTAGTTTAGTACCCACCTGGCACTATACATAGCTATTACCATATTTTTGACTATATTCTTATGCTTTACTTCATGTCCTGATTATTCTTTAACTACCAATTTGTACTTCTTAATCCCTTTCCCTTTTTTCACCTACCCCATCAATTCCTCTCTCACCTGGCAACCATCAAAATGTTTTCTGTATCTATGAGTGTGTTTCTATTTTGTTTGTTTATTTTGTTGTTTAGATTCCACATATAAGTAAAATCACATTTCATCTGTCTTTCTCTGTCTGACATACTCCACTCAGCACAGTACCCTCCAGGCCCATGCATACCTCTGCAGATGGCAAGAATACATGTCCTTCCCTGGTGAGCAATATTTCATTGTATATATATACCTCCTCCTCTTTACCCATTCATCCATTGATGGACACCCAGGCTACTTCCATATCTTGGCCATTGTAAATAATGCGGCAATAAACATATGGATACATACCTCCCCTCAAAGTAGCATTTCAGGTTACTTCAGATAAATATCCAGAAGTGGTATTACTGGGTCTTTCTTTGTCTCTTGTTATAGCCTTTGTTTTAAAGTCTACTTTTTCTGGCATAAGTATTGCTACTCCAGCTTTTTTTCTCCCATTTTTATTTTCATGAAATAACTTTTTCCATCCAGTTTCTGTGTGTCTTTCAATCTGAAAAGAGTCTATTGTAGGCAGCTTATGTAAGGGTTTTGTTTGCTTATTCATTCAGCCACCCTGTTTTTGATTGGAGCATTTAATACATTTACATTGAAAGTAATTACTGATAGATATGTAGTTATTGCCATTTTATTATTCATATTTTTAATCATTTTTCTTAAAGAAGGTCTAACATTCCTTGTAATACTGATTTGGTGGTGATGAACTCCTTTAGGTTTTTCTTGACTGGCAAGCTCTTTATCTGTCCTTCGATTTCAAAAGATAGACTTGCTGGTTAGAGTAGTCTTGGTTGCAGATCCTCGCTTTTCATCTTTTTGAATGTTTCCTGACAATCCCTTCTGGCCTGCAAAATGCTGCTGAGAAATCAGCAATCTTATGGGAGCTCCTTTATAAGCTACTTGTTGCCTTTCTCTTGCTGCTTTTAGGATTCTCTCTTTGTCTTTAACCTTTGCTATTTTGATTACAATGTTTCTTAGTGTGAACATGTTTAGATTCATCTTGTTTGGGACTCTCTGTACTTCTTGGACTTGTGTGTCTATTTCCTTCACCAGGTTACAAAAGTTTTCAGGCATTATTTCTTCAAATAGGTTTTTCTTTTTTTTTTGAGGGCAGTGTTACGGGCCCTCATATGTGGGACTGAACCGGGGCCGCTGGCGCTTAACCACCATGCCACTTGGCTGGCCCTCAAATAGGTTTTTAATTCATTACTCTCTCTCTCTCCTCTGGTACCCCTATGATGCAAATGTTGGTATACTTAATGTTCCAGAGGCCCCTTAAACTATCCTCATTTTTAAAAAATTCTCTTTTCCTTTTGCAGTTCTGATTGTGTGTTTTCTGCTACCTTCTCTTCCAAATCGCTGATTCGATCTTCTGCTTCATCTAGTCTGCTTGTGATTCCTTCTAGTGCATTCTTTATTTCAATTATTGTATTTTTCACTTCTGTTTGGTTCTTTTTTATGGTTTCTATGTCTCTTTATGCTTACTGTCTCTTTGGTGAAGTTCTCACTAAGTTATCTGAGCATCCTTGTAACCATTATTTTGAACTCTGGTAGGTTGTTGGCCTCCATTTCATTTAGTTCTTTTTCTGGAGTTTTCTCCTGTTCTTTCATTTGGGATGTATTTCTTTGTTTCCTCCTTTCAGCTGCTTCTCTGTTTTTTCCATGTATTAGGTAAATCTGCTACATCTCTCAGTCTTGCCAAGTGGCCATATGTAGTATGTGCCTTGTGGGACCCAGTGTCACAGTCTTCTTGGCCACCTGTCCTGTGTGCTCCAGAATCATCCCTTGTGTGGATTGTGGGTGTCTTCCTGTTATAGTTGAGCCTTGATTGCTATTGACATGTAAGTGGGTGAGATTAACCCTCAGGCTGACTGGCTGTGAGGTTTGGCCCAGTCCACAACTTATGGGCTGCATGCAGGTGGAATTCCACATGGAGTAGGAGTCCCCCTAGCAGGTTCTTGTGCCTATTGAGACTGCTCTTTGGGGATGCCACTTATGGGGCTAATTGAGTGGTGTTCTGCTGTGGTATGAAGCCAACCTCCATGTATATTGGTTCTGGGGCCTCTTAAGAGGAGCTCCTCTGAAACCCAGGTCAGCCACTGCCTGTGATTGGCCAGGGAGTAACTGGTAGAAACTACAAAGCAATCCATGGTTTGTTTCTGCCTGTGTTGTATCTGGAGGCATGTGGGAGAGGCCACATTGTGAACCAAGAAAGGCTTCCACCCTTGCCAGGTCTGGGATAGCTTCACAAAAAGACAGTACACTTCGAAGCCTGCTGGCCCCTGCCAGCTCCCGTAAGGGTCTCAGTGAGTCAGCAGGGGAGAGCAGCAGAGCTCACCAGGCCAGTCAGATTCAGATATGGCCTATGGGGCAGTCTCAACACAGAAAAAATGTCACCTACCTGCCGGCTGCACAGGAAGAGGGTCCCACATAGGAAAAATGGGGACTGTCCCTCCCATCATTGCCCCAAAGTTACACAACTTAGTCTCTCCCCAGATGTGTCTGACTCCCCCAGAGTCACCATCCTTCTGCGAGAGACCAGGGTGAGTGCCTACATGGGCTTTTTAAGAAGTCTGTGTTTCCCTCCATGATGGTCGGAATCACCACTTATTTTCACAGCCTGAAATTGTAAGGTCTCCTCTTCCTGGCACCAGTATTCTGGGCTGGGGAGTCCGATGTGGGTTCCTCACTCCTTAATGGGAAACCTCTCTGGCCAAGATACCTCTTCCAATTCTCAACTGCCACACGTGGATGTGGGACCAGCCCATTTCGCACTTCTGCCCCTCCTACCAGTCTCGATGTGGTTTCTTCTTTATATTTTCAGTTATAAAAATCTGTTCAAGTAGACTTCAGATCCTTCTCCAGGTTGATTGTTCTATAATTTAGTTGTAACTTTGATGTGTTCATGGGATGAGGCAAGCGCAGCTTTTATGTACTACATCATCTTGGATCCAGGATTTCCTTCTTTATTAAGATTGAATAACACAACACACACACACACA
This sequence comes from Aselliscus stoliczkanus, assembly GCA_033961575.1. NCBI lineage: Eukaryota > Metazoa > Chordata > Mammalia > Chiroptera > Hipposideridae > Aselliscus > Aselliscus stoliczkanus. Next base: position 69,067,593 of record CM066737.1, on the reverse strand, counting down.
CACACACACACACACACACACACACACACACACACACATTTTCTTTATCTGTTCATCCATTGATGGATATTTAGGTTACTTCTATATCTTGGCTATTGTGAATAATACTGCAATGAACATGAGAGTGCATATATCTCTTCAAGATACTGATTTCATTTCCTTTGGATATATACCCTTTTATTTGTCAATTCTACATCAATAAAGATAGAAAAATTGATAACAATTTCAGTATAAATGAATTTAAATGGCTAAGTATATTTGAGTATTAGAAGGTAAAAACTTCAGCTATCTAGCTACTTATCAGACCATAGTATAGTGGTTCAAACTCCAGCCTCAGTGTTCCAGCCTGCATAATTGGGATAATATAATACTTTTCTCATAAGATGTATAAGAATTAAAGGAGTTCATACATGTAAAGTATTTAGAACACAGTGTGGTATGTATTAAGTGCCTATATAAAAGTTAGGTAACAGTGCATGTATCACATATGAATTACTTGATAGAGTGCCATAATAATTATATATATATATATAAATTTTATAATATATATTAATAATTATATAATATGGTATCTAGGACAGAATTTAACAGCCTTAAGGCAAAGAACTATTCCTTGGTATTCTATTTTATCATAACTGAAGCTTATAATCTCCATACACTGGAAAATAGCATTTTATATTGTCTTTATGGTTATCCTTATAACACATGGAAAATACCAGATAACTTGCCTGAATTTTTTTTTTTTGTAGATGAAACAGTTTTAGCTCTTAAATTGGCTTTAGAAGTTCTAGATTTCATTTATTACAGTAAGAATTTACCTTGTTCTCTTTCAAACTTGTCTATATTGATCTCAAAATTTAAACATCTAATTGCCATAGAAACGTAAATAACCCAGTATCTTACAGTGCAAGATAATTAATCATTTAAGGAATATTTTAAAATCCAAGAAATGCTGATGATTCAAGCACTAGCCATACATAAACAACATTATAAAGCATTGCAGCAGCAGACAATTGAGCAAGTATGTTCTTCGCCCTGATATACCTTTAGAAAGGGAATAGGAGGACAAAAAAAAGCCCAGATTAAGTTGAATTGGTCTCAAGCTATTGATATTGTAATATAGGTTTGTTTTTTGTGTTTTTTTTTTTTGTTTTTTTTTTTTATTGCAGTGTCATTGGCCCTCATATGTGGGACTGAACCGGGGCCTCTGGCTTCCCAAGCTGGCACCCAACCACCATGCCACTAGCCCAGTGCTGTAATATAGGTTTTTTTAAAACTTTCAGAGATCAAAAATCTACTTCAGCAGTCATGAACCCTTGATATTCTACTGAACAATTTATATCAGAAATAAAAGTATCATAAATGAGTAAGTCAGATAATCAGAGATATGATTGGGGGGAATCAACTATAGCTACTTCAGTAACAATTTTGCAGTAAATATGTTGTTAAAGATTGCCTTGATGTTTATGAACCTTCAGTTTATGTTGCTTTCATGGAGTATACTGTAGGTTTATTAGTGCAACTGCCAGTTTTAAAGTAGCTTAAATTTAACATTTTAGGTGAATGTGTAAATTTTCTTTAGTTTAAGAGGAGAAAAAAAATTAAACATTCTGAATAACACAGTAATTTAATTAACAATTTCAATATAAAGTTTACAAGATTTTGATAACCAAAGGAAATTATATATTAAATTGCAAACACAATTTTGTTTTGCTTTTTAATGCCACAACAGTAAAACCAAGATGTGTGGTGTATCAATATCCTAACCTCTGAAAGTTTAGAAAATTAGATAAACCAGCCAGGACATTTCTAGTAGGAATGCAGCAAATTAAAAGAACTTTATTATATTTAAAGAATTTACTACTTTGGTAATTTTTGTATTTCCTTCTTCCCTTTGCATAACTACAGATTATTCTGCACTACCTTCTTTTTCTCAACTGTGACATTCTAGGGCAAAAGTAAATATACATTTACGAAAATAAAAAAAGCCAATAAGAGAGAAAAATGTTAGATATTTAAAAGAAAATCGTTTTCCTTAACTAATGACCTTGTAAATATTTAAAATGGAAAAAACAGCTGTTTGCTGTGATTTCAAAACTACAAAATAGTATTGCAGTTGATAATCTACCCATATTATATTTTATCACTCTACAATGTCTAATGAAAAATTTTAAGATTTATAATAATATGTATTATCCTTATAGGGAATAAAAGTGAAGAAACAAATAATAATATATCACCCATATTTGGAGAAAAGGACTAAATGATAGAAAGAAAAGAGAGCTACATTGCCTTCTTTTTAGATTTGTTTTTTCTCCCTGTATCCATCCTTTTTTTAAGATCCCTCATAAATACAGAAAAAAAAGCATACCCCATATGATAGGTATGCTAAAAAATATTAGATAAAATAAAAGGCTATATGTATTAATACTCCTCAAAAACAGATCACAAAGTAAACTATTTTAAAGGGAAATTGTACCTATGTCCAGTCTTTGCTTTCAGAGAGGTATTGGTAGTGTAGGTGGAACATAAAGGAATTAATGGATAGTGATTTTGAAGAGAACATCAATAGAACTTCAGGATAAATGTTTGTTTCAGAGATTTAACCCTGATTGAGAGAATATAGCTGACCTTGGTTGAAGTAATGAAATTAGAAATAATAACCCAAACGTCACAAATATTTTTTGCAGAGATGGGGAGATGTTGAATCTTATTTTATGTATATTGAGTGAGGAAGCAACTGGACCATCAAATGATATAATTGGCAACATTTATACATATGAAAATAGAGCTAAAATTAGAGAGATTGCAGCCAGACATAAGTACAAAGGGTGTCAAAAAATATATACACATTTTAAGAAAGGAAAAACTGTATTAATATATACCAATATCAAAAGATGAATACAAGTCACATTTGACTTCTTCAATAAAAGAGGTGCTCAATGTGGTTACCATCAGCATCCAGACACTTCTGATTATGGCAAACTACTGCTTGAGCAACATTGACCAAAGTGTCTACTTGTATATATATTTTTGGCACCCCCAGTATATGAGGATGTCAGCATAGAAGTGGTAGTTGAAGCCATGATATATGATCATTGTACTATCCCCAATGGAGAAGATAAACAGACTCAAATGAGTTATTAACCAAATGTACTTGTTATGAAACAGTTAAGAAATAATTTGTGGAAATTGCAGTTTATGTTTATATATTTTTACCAAGAGTATACATCTACAGGGGATGACCAAATTAAGCATGACTTCATTTCTATTTTAAATCCCTTTTAATATAGGGTTTTCCTTGACTCATGGTTGTTTTCTGGTCCCAAGTGTTCATTCAACTAATGAGTCCCAGTGCTGGAACTAAAGGAAAATACTGAATAACTTTCTCGGCCACAGAGCATTCAATTTAATATTTTCAGGATTTAATACACACATCACTTCAAATATATTTTATGATCTATAATAATAAATAAAATATTTGTGATCTAGTCAAAGAAGAAATATTAAATCCTGCCAGATCTTTTTGAGAAAGAAATTTAATTTCTGTAAGAAATAGGACTTTGGTAATTGGAGTCATCTAAGTTAGACATATTGAATAACTAATCACTTCATCATTCATTCATTTATATATTTATTCAATAAATATTAATATATACTTAGCTCATTCTCAGTGTTATTCATCATGCCAGAAATTGGGGATGTGGTAACAAGAAGAAAATGACCCAGACTTTGCCTGCATGAAGCTTACAATCTAGAATTGGGAAGAGATATCACATAAATAGAAAATTACAGGGCCGGCTGAGTGGCATGGTGGTTAAGCGCTGGCTTGGGAAGCCAGCAGCCCCGGTTCGGGTCCCACGTATGAGAGCCAGTGACACTGCCCTCAAAAAAAAATTACAAAAATTGTAGAATTGCTATGAATACAAAAGTATAAGACATTATGAAATATGTCATATATTACATATATACAGGGAGAGGCTGTCATAGAAGACTTCCCTAAGGAAGTGACTTTTAAATTGGAACTGAAGGAGGAATAAATGTTAATTTAGTGAAGTGGTGTGAAGAGAAAAGAATATGTCACGTGGATTAAATTGCATATTCAAAGATTAAGTTGCATATTCAATCCATACAAGATATAATGGTAACTTAAAGTAAAGGAGTAATAATCAAGATGGTAAAAGTGGAGAGACTATCCAATTTTAATAGCAACTTAGTATGAAACGTGATATGTATCAAGAATGTAAAGGACGTGTGACTTTATCTTTTTTGCAAGACGACAAGTTAGCCAGTCACAATTTTATGGATGCTGTCAGAGGACATGAGACTCCTGGGTTATGGACAAAGGACTTTGTTATGGAAAAGTACTTTATTACCATGGCACAAGCAATAACCAGAGTGTCAGCACTTCAGCCATTTACATGACCTCCTATTCCCACAACAATGTGAAGTGAACCTAGACATACAGGGGTTTGTTTTACAAGAAAGGAATCCTGAGTCTAGGGAACCCAAATCTTTATAATGGGCAGTAAGCCTGCCTAACCTTTGTCCGAAAAGGAGGCATTATCTTTATTCTACTGGATATTAAAGAAACTTGTTTTTCACTCTAGAGGAATGTTATTTTTACTACCCAATATGAATAGCTATACAAGCATTCTTCAAAAGATATTCCAGAAAAAAGGCAGTGAGTGAAACTGTTCAGTAGTCATGCAGAAAAAAATCCGGAGACTCATGAAGAATTGTCTCCCCAAATTATGATGAGTAATGAAGAGGAAAATATCAAGAAAAAATTGAAAGTGATGGCTTATTCAAGATAATCAAAGGGGTGCCTCTCACTAAAACACAAATAATAGTGGTTTTTTTGTTTGTATGTTTGTTTGTTTGTTTGTTTGTTTTTTAAGTATGGACTGAGGTGGGTGATTAGGAAAACATCATGATTTGAGTTCTAGATATGTTGACTTTTGGGTGCCATTCAGATATCAAAGTAGAGATGCCAAGTAGATTGACATAAGTGAGTGAAGCTCAGAACAAGAAATTTGATCATTTGATATAAAATTGGAAGTCATTTACATTACTCAGCAATGTAAGTTTTAGAAATGAATACATTTTCCAAGGGACGTATTTGTTATTACTCATGTGTGTCCAGGACTAAACCCTAATCAAAACGTAACATTTCTATTTTAATATGTATATTGAGTTAGTTTTTCCATCTTCATATGTAACTGTATAAAAAAAATAGTGATTGAGCAGGAAGAAATCTGAAAGAGTACCTAGGTCATGGTTTTTATCCATTTTAGGTCACAGGTATTTTTTAAATATGTGAAAAATATATATTCTTTTCCATAAAAATATACATACTTGTATGCACATATACACAAAATGGAGATTTATGTGCCATCCCCAGATCTATGCATATCAGCAAACTTTTGAGATGGAAGAGCCACCAGGGGTCAGCAAACTGCTGCTCGCAAGCCACATGTGGCTCTTTGGGTACGTACATGTGGCTCTGAAGTAAAATTGAAAATGAAAATAAAACCATCAAAATTTCATTTATAATTTTTTTTATTTTTTATTTTTTTATTTTAGGGCAGTGTCACTGGCCCTCTTATGTGAGACCCAACCGGGGCCGCTGGCTTCCCAAGCCAGCACTTAACCACCGTGCCACTCGGCCGGCCCTCACTTATAAAATTTTTAAAGGATATTAATGGTGATTATGTAAAAATAGATTTATGGCTCTCGAATAATTTTTAAATTGTTGTGAGGGACAGGATTCGCTCTTCCAGGGGTCCTCAAGCTTTTGAGACGGAACGTACCCAAAGAGCAGTATGTGGTTCGCTAGCCGTAGTTTGGCGACGCCTGTTCTAGTTCAATGTTTTCACTCCATAGCTTAGTATACTGAGTCCAAGCAAGGGAAATTACTTGCTCAAAGCCATAAATATTATACATGAATATAATCAGGCAACCAAGAAGAATTAGATGGATATTATTTAAATGGATACAGGGTATTTTTTTAGGCATCTCCACATCTGTGTTCATGAATAGAAGAGCAGTGAAGAGCATAAGTCATTGAACAGACCTGCTGTGTTCAGATCCAACATCCACAATTTTGTAATTCAGTGTTCTATCAGAGAAGCAGAACCACTAAGATAGATAGAAAGATAAATGATGATAATGATAGATCGATTGATCAATCAATCAATAGGTAGATCTAAAGAGATAAATAGATGGTAAATTTGTTAAAGATGTTTGACCTTATATAACTGTATGAACAGGCTATTCTTTTTGCAACTGAAGCTGGACCTTGAATTCACAGGACAAGTATTTGGAAAGGAAAGGTGGATACAAACTAGGGTAGACCAAGAACAAATGGAACCCATAAACATGAGGGAGGACCACCATCAGGGATGACTGATATCCTTGTCATTTCTTCTTGTCTCTCACCTTGATGTGGATGTCATACAGAAGCCATGCTTATTTGTCATGAAGATAAACTCACAACCCAACTCAATATTTGGAGAAGCAAAAGAAAGGTCCACAAGAAGGTGGGGCCCTTGCAGGTGCTGTCAGAGTTAGAAGATCAGCAGCAATGTGTATAAGGTACAAAAGAGGTGCTACTTCCATTCTCCTCTCTAAATCTCCCAAGAATTTGTGGTGCACCCTATCAAGCAACATACAGAAAAGCAATTTCTGAAAAATGTAGCTCAACCTCGCCAAGCAGTTACATTAAAAAAGTCCCTACAAGGGCCAGCCGAGTGGCTCAGTTGGTTAAGAGCTCGCTCAAGAGTGTGAGCTGAGTTCTGAGCAATAGCAGTTCGATGCCCAGCCTGAGCTGAGCTGCCATTGAGGATGGCTCAGCTAAAAAAAAAAAAAAAAAAAATTAAAAAGTCCCTACAAACTCTTACAAGGTATGTCTCTTGGCAAAAATTAATTTCAATAACTAATATTTAAAATATGAAATATGATCATATTAATTCCATGGGATTGTTGCAATGATCAAATAAGAATATGTAAAGAGTGTAGCACAGTGCCCAGAATACAGTTTACATTCTATAAATATTAATGTATGCGATCACAAATTCACTGAATATTACCTAAAAATTTAGTTTTGCATTTCCCCTTTAATCAAGACTAATTTCACCCTATGCCCCCTAGATCGATGACTTAGTCCACAGTTAAAATTATATACTTAGAAAGACAAGAAGGAAAACAAATTAACCTATCAAAAGAATTATATTTTTATTTGTATTTGTCATTTTTTTGTTTTTATCTTACTATCTTTTTATTATATATGTATATGAGGTGTGACAATTCACAAATTTGTTGCAATTATGTTGCTAACATTTTTGATATCAGAGGGATTATTCATTATAAATATGTGCCAACTGGACAGTTAACCAAGTTTACTCTTTGGAAAGCTGAAAAGTCTATGTGAAACACTTAGACGAACTGAACTTTTCACCAACAATTCATGGCTCTTGCATCATGACAATGCACCAGCTCACATGGCACCGTCTGTGAAGGAGTTTTTAGCCAGTCAACAAATAACTGTATTGGAACACCCTCCCTACTCACCTGATCTGGCCCACAATGACTTCTTTCTTTACCCAAAGACAAAGGAAATATTGAAAGGAAGACATTTTGATGACATTCAGGACATCAAGGGTAATACAACAACAGCTCTGGTGGCCATTCCAGAAAAAGAGCTCCAAAATTGCTTTGAAGGGTGGACTAGATGCTGGCATCAGTGCATAGCTTCCCAAGGGGCATACTTCTAAGGTGACCACAGTGATATTCAGCAATGAGCTATGTAGCACTTTTTTTGTATGAGATCACGAACTTAATTGTCCAACATCATATATAGGTATATATATAATTTTTGTTCTCATTATCATTGCTTGAAATGTCTTCTCTTTGCTCCTGTCTAATCAAAGTCTTGCCTTTTACCCACTTTTCACTCATAATGCAGCTCTACATCACTGGGTTCAGGATTATCTGAGATTATACAGTATATTGAAATGTTTACCATGCATATTTTTGCCACATGCATTAGCATTTTATTGTATAATTTCATATATAATTTTATTAATTAGGTATTCTGTCTGGCATAGATATTACTACCCCAGGATTTTTTATTTTTCCAGTTTCCTGAAATATCTTTTTCTATCCCTTTACTTTCAGTCTGTGTGTGTCTTTTGATCTGAAGTGAGTATCTTGTGGCAGCAGATGCAAGAGTGTTGTTTTCTTATCCATTTAGCCACCCTATCTTTTTTTTTCCAAAGATTTTATTGGGGAATTGGTGGAAGAGAACAGCATTGCGGAACTGGGGAAAGGGAACAGACAAGTTTCTGTCCTTTTTTTCTTCAGTCTAGTTGTGGAGGACATTGCTTCACTGGCCCATGCTGGTATCATCATTGCACTCTTTTCGGGTGAGGCAGATTGGTCGCTGGCCTCTGAACGGGCACTCACAGCTGCTCTTGGCAGCTCACACGGGCTTCCAGCCACTCACGCTGGCTACCGGCCACTCACAATAGCTTATGGCAGCCCACTTCAGCAGGGGCTGCAGCTATGCCGTCCTGAGGACTCACAGCAGCCCAGCTCCAGGTGGAGCTGTTGTTCACCCTCTTAGCTGTAGAGAGCAGTGTCACTGGCCCTCATATGTGGGATCCAAACTGGGGCCGCTGGCATCCCAAGCCAGCTCTTAACCAACGTGCCACTCGGCCAGCCCAGCCACCCTATCTTTTGATTGGAGAAATTAATCCATTTATATTTAAAGTAATTATTGATAGATATGGAGCTACTGACATTTTATTATTCATATATTATATATGTCTATATCTATATCTATATATCTATATATCTATATATCTATATATATATCTCTATATATATCTATATATCTATATATCTGTATATATATAGATATATAGATATATACATTTGTCTTACAGAAGCCCTCTAACATTCCTTGTACTGGTTTGGTGTTGATGAACTCCTTTAACGTTCTCTTGTCTCACAAGTTGTTTCTCTATTCTTCAGTTCTAAATGATAGCTTTTCTGGGTAAAGTAATCTTCGTTGTAATTTCTTGCTTTTCATCATTTTGAATATTCCATGCCAGTCTATTCTAGCCTGCAAAGCTTCTGTTGAAAAATCAGCTGACAGTCTTACGTGAGCTCCCTTGAAGGTAACTCACTGCTTTCTCTTGCTGCTTTTAAGATTCTGTCTTTGTCTTTAACCTGTGGCATTTTAATTATGATGTGTCTTGGTGTGGGCTTTTTTTGGGTTCATTTTGTTTGGGATTCTCTGCACTTTCTGAGCTTGTATGTCTATTTCCTTCACCAGGATAGGGAATTTTTCCATCATTATTTCTTAAAATAGGTTTTCAATTCCTTGCTCTCTCTCTCTTCTCCTTTTGGTATTCCTATGAAGTAAATGTTGGTACACTTGATGTTGTCCCAGAAGCCCTTTAAAATATCCTCAATTTTTTTGTATTTTTTTTTTCTTTTTGCTATTCTGATTGGGTGTTTTCCACTTCCTTAACTTCTAAATCACTGAATAGATCCCCTGCTTCATCTAATTTACTGTTGATTCCCTCTAATGTATTCTTTATTTCAGTTATTGTATTCTTCATCTATGACTCGTTCTTTTTAAAGTTTTTTTCTTATCTCAGTTTCAATGTTTCCTATCTGTTTGTTGAAGTTCTGTCTGAGAACATTGAGTATCCTTATAACCAGTGTTTTGCACTCTGCATCTGATAGATTGCTTGTCTCCATTTTGTTTAGTTCTTTCTCTGGACTGTGCTCTGTTCTTTCATTTGGGACATGTTTCTTTGTCTTCCCACTTTGGCTACCTCACTGTGTGTGCTTCTATGTATTAAGCAGCGTTGCTATGTCTCCCGTTCTTATTATAATGGCCTTATGTAGTAAATGTTCTATGGGGTCCAGTGGTGGAAGCTCTCTGTTCCCCTGAGCTAGTTTTCCAGGTGTGTCCCTTATGTGGGTTGTTTGTGCCCTCTTGTTGTAGTTGAGCTTTGGTTCCTGTTTGAATGCGAATGGAAGGGATTTACCCTCGGCTAATTGTGAGGACTGGTGGTGACTACAGTGGAGGAGATGTCATGCTGACTCTATGGAGCCGAACACACTTTAGCAGGGCTCTGGTGTCTTTCCAGTGTACCCTTTGGATGTGTCATCTGTGGAGGCAGATTGATGGTGCTTTGGCTCAATCCAAAGCTGGTCACTGAGCTTGCCATCCCTGGGGCCTTGTGGGAGGGTTTCTGACTCAGAGTAAGTTCAGCTGCCACCTTTTCCCTGCCCAGAGTCACCTGACATGAGCCACGAACCAATCCACCAATGGCAATCAGTGGCACAGGGTTTAGAGGTACCTCAAAAAGCCAAGCTGTGAACTGAGTCCTGCTGTCACTTGTGCTGGGCTTGAGGCTGCTCAACAAGAGGTACAGAGAATACTGAGGCCAGATACTCCTTGATTGGGGCTTGTGCACCTTTGAGAGATTTTCGGGAAGTCCACAGCATGAGCCAAGACAGGCCATTTGTATGATAATTCCACTGGAATTGGCTTGGATGTGCCCAAATATTGGGTGGGACAGAGTCTCTGGAAATCAGCAGAGTGGGGAAGAGGAACAAACAGTGTTATCCAGGTTGATGGAGACTCAGATATGGCTGCTGCCTGAATGCCAGAGAAGGGAAGGCTCTCAACAAAGAAATAACAGAGTCTGACAGCAGTTCTATCTAGGAGAAAGCTGCCCCTCCAGCCTTCACCCTGAAGCCAGAAAATTCAGGTTGTCCCTGTATGTCCTTGGTATTCTTTGAGCTGCTGACCCAGTGCTGGTGCTCAGAGCGAGTGAGTTCCTCAGAGAGTAATTCATGTGTGGGCCTTTAAGAAGAATGCTTGGGATGCCGGCAGCCCTCCATCTTACTCAGCTACAATCTCGACTGTTTTTCACTGTAGGAAATTATGGGTACTTCTCTTCCCATCACTGCAACCCTAGGCTGGGGAGCCTGGCATGGGGCTAGGACTCCTTGCTTCTATGGGGACCTCCACAGCTGAGATATTTCTCCTGATTTTTAACCACCACATGTGGGTGTGAGACAAGGTCATTCTGTGTCTCTGCCCCTCCTACCAGTCTGTATGCCCTTAGTTGCAAGACATCTGTTCAGATAAACTTCAAGTGATCCTCAATGATTTTTTTTTCTGTACTTTAAGTGTAATTTTGATGTGTTCATGAGAGGAGGCAAGCACAGCATGTACCGACACTGCCTTCTTTACAAGAAATCTAAGTAACACATTCTTAAGACAACCATGTATATACCATACATGCCAGTAAAAGACAAATGTTTTCTTGCCCTTTAGAAATACTTTTATATGTTTAGGTTGTTGTTTTTTTAATTTTAATTTTAATTTTTTAATGTTAAAAGTTTTTACTAAATTTATTAGGGGTTAAATTGGTTATTAAAATGACATAGGTCTCAAGTGTACAATTCTACAAACATCATCTGTATATTGCATTGTGTGGAGAACTGACTTATGTTGCTTTTAAATATTTTATTCTAATTGGCTCTGGAGAAACCATAAATAGTGCATTGTATATAAACAGATTATATAATTTATACAACTTACTTTTGGCTGACATGTTTTACAGATGAGATGAATAAAATAAAAATATAAACATCTAAATTAACTGGTAAGTTTTTAAATATCTAAGTTGTGGCAAAGTACAAACAAAATTTCCCTGCTAAAAATATTCAGATGCTTTCAAAGCAACTTAACAAATTTTCTATCTCCCAAGTCACAGCTTTCTGAGATGAAACATAGATAGATAGATAGATAGATAGATAGATAGATAGATAGATAATAGAGATAGATAGAAATAGAAATAGGGACATAGACATAGATATAGATATGGATATGGATATCTATTTCATGGCATATACAACATAAATATCTCTATCCCTATATCTATCTCTCTATATATCATCTATATCTATCTATCCCATGACATACATAGTATAAATTACTTTATTTCATTATATCTAAAGCTCCATAGACTGTAATATGCACCATTATTTTATGTACTCTTAAGAATAAGGAAGTATTGGGCTGGCCGAGTGGCACATTGGTTAAGAGCTGGTTTTGGAATGCCAGCAGCCCAGGTTCAGATCCCACATATGAGGGCCAGTGACACTGCCCTCTACAGCTAACAACACCTCCACCTGGAGCTGGGCTATGCGAGCCCCAGTGACGGAGTAGGCTGCAGCCCCTGCTGCAGTGGGCTGCCAAGGCTACAGTGAGTGGCCAGAGTCCAGCATGAGCAGCTGGCAGCCAGCATGAGCTGCCAATAGCCGCGGTGAGCGACCATCCAGCAGCCGGCGACTGATCTGCCTCATCCGGGAAGAACACAATGACGATACCAACATGGACCAGTGAAGCAACGTCCTCTGCAACTAGACTGAAGAACAAGAAGACAGCAACTTGTCTGTTTCCCTTCCCCGATTCCCCAATGCTGTTCCCCTCCCCCAATTCCCCAATTTAAAAAAAATCTTAAAAAAAAAAAAGAATAAGAAAGTATTGCCATACAATATTATACAACATCAATTTCAGGTATACAGTGCAGTGATCAAGCCTCTACTCCATCCATGAAGTGGTCTCCCCAGCAAAACATGTGGCCATCTGACACCCCACAAAATTTTAACATTATATTCCCCGAACTGTCTTTCATATCCCTGTGACAATACTGTAGTTACCTATTTATGCTGTTGTATAATATTGTATGCCAACTGTGGTTGAATATATAGACAGTCACGGGATGTGGATTATATGGTGGAAGGGTGTCAAAGGAATTGTAGTGGATAGTATGATATGGGGGGGAGGAGTGGGAGGGGAGAATTGGGGGAGGGGGTTTGTCACTTTGAGGGGTAAAAAGTATAACTATTGCACTTTGTTGTACACCTGAAGCTAATTAAAAATATATATAAATAAATAAATTTTAAAAAAAGTCAAAGGTAAATGCATTGAAAGATTCAAAGTACTATTCAGATAGAAGCAATTACTTATTAAAATGGAAAGTGTTTCTAGAAAAAAAAAAGAAAGTATTACCAATTAAACATGTATCTCGTTGATTATGAGTACATCCCAAATTCAGAGATGTTAAAAGTATGAAAAAGAATGTGTCTTAGAATTAAAAAGTAAGGTACCATTCCATCTCTAACCACACCTTACTTGAGAGTACTTAGTACTTAGTACTTAGTACTCTCAAGTAAGCCCTTTATTACTTCCATAGACTTATAATGCAATATGTAGTTCTTAATATTTAACCTTAAATTATTTTCCTTTCATGGCTATAAACTCAAATATTTCTATTCTTCCATTTCACTCAACTCCCCGTCTCCCCTCCCCCCCTTAGTGTGCTTTAAGCAGGAGAATAATTTTCTAATCTCACTTCTGACACTGAATTTCTTTAGGGGCAAGTGCCCTTAGGCTCATCACTTAATGTTGCAGCTTCTGTCTGTATGAAGAAGAAAAAAAAACTCTTCATTGTTGTTTATACACTACTTTGAGGGAGAACAAATGCTCTCTATTTTTCTAATTATGATATATAAAATTCCAAAAGACATGGCATTTAAGCAGGATGAAAGCCATTTTAATCATCACTTTATCAGTCTCTGAAGGACTCACACAAAGTGATAGAAAGAGTAGAACAACTGATTACAACACAAATATGTATGTGGCTGTCTTTGAACAGGCTTACCTTCCATCAGATTTCAACATGCTTGCATCTCTGCTATGCTTTTAAAGCTAAAACCTTGCAGCCCTGTCAATTAGTGTCCCTTAAAATATTTAAACACAAAATGACTGTAAAACATTTTGTGAGGAGAATTAAAAGCTCTACCCACTTTCTCAGTTCTCTATTCAGCAAATGTTTCTTATTTTTAACCATTTTTTAAACCAGGATTCATACTGATTTGAATATATCCAGCAAATCAGTTCCAATTCTCCTTTTAGTAAAAAGAAAATTTAAAAAACCATTTTTTTTTGGACATTCACTCACTTTCCTTCACAATTTATCTAACTGGGTCATTACCAGAAATCAATGATTCTTACTTCCTTAACAAATCCATTTACATTCTCACATAATTATTTTACCACATCATTATAACGACTTCATCTTTTTTTGTTTCATAATAGATCTGTAACTTCATTTGAAGAAAAACCCTTCAGGTTCACATCACATACCTTTTTGAGACTCAGGAATGTGTAAAATGACCTCTGAAAATTCTGCCCTTTGGAACATAAAAGCTTAAGATTATATATATAATCTTGTGTTTGCATCTTTTACTCTAGAATTAGAAACATAATACAATATAGAACCTTTGTAGCATAAAGAAGGGAAGATGAGATATATCAACAAATTTCTGGAAGACAGAATTCCAGAGAAGCTTCAGAATGTTAGGCAGATATGACAGAGGTCCAGAATGAAACGTGTATTGAAATCCGGGAAATATTTGAAACTCTACATATGGAAGAGTTGAGGCAGTCAATATCTGCACACCCTTCCCTAAGTATAGAGAAAACTGTTTGCCTCATTATTTTCAGGCAAAAAAGCACATTATTCTCTAAAGAAATTAAATCATCTGTGCAAAGCAAAGGTTTCTACCATGGGTTTTACAAACCCAGAGTAAAATATTGGGTCTTTGGAAAAGTCATGAAGCATGTTTGCAACAGATGGCACTAGTTCGTTTTTGGAAGTACTAGAGTCATTCACATCTATGTTGTTGCTATGTCATTTGACAGCTGACAATTCTAGCTTCATTGTAAAAAATATTGAGCAATTTGGTTGAGTTTTTGAGGTTTTACAATTTGAAGATGGAAGGACAAACTGTGCATTTTTGCCATATTTTATTGTTTTACTTTCATAAAGGGAAGAATGTGTGTCAAGCTTGTGAAAAGTTGTATAAAGTTTACAGTGACAATGCTCTGTAAGAACATCAGTGTCAATGGTGGTTCACAAAATTCCATGCTGGTAATTTTGATCTCAATGAAACTCCTCGGTCAGGGAGGCCCATCAAGGTTCATGATGACAAAATAAAGGCATTGATTGTGTCAAACCCACGTTACACAATACAAGAGGTTGCAAAAACATTGAACATCCATCATTCAAGTGTTCACAACCACCTGAAGAAGCTTGGATCCATAAGCAAGCTTGATATTTGGGTTCCTCATGAACTCAAAGAAGTTCATTTGATGGCGCATATAAACATCTGCAATATGCTCATTAAATGTGAGGAAAACAATCGTTTTTTGAAGACTCATAACTGGCGATGAGAAGTGGATTGTTTACAACAATGTGGTGTGCAAACAGTCTTGGTCCTGACGTGATGATTCACCTCAAATAACATCAAAAGCAGACATTCATCAGAGGAAGGTTATGCTCTCAGTGTGGTGGGATTTTAAAGGTGTCATGTTTTTTGAGCTCCTACCAAGAAACCAAACAATCAATTCAAATGTGTACTGTTAGCAATTGGACAGTTTGAATGAATCCATCATCCAGAAACACCCAGAGCTTGTTAATTGTAAAGGAGTTGTGTTCCATCTCAACAACGCGAGACCACACACAAGTTTGATCACCTGTCAAAAATTATTGGAGCTTGGGGCCGGCTGAGTGGCCTGGTGGTTAAGCGCTGGCTTGGGAAGCCAGCAGCCCTGGTTTGGGTCTCACATATGAGGGCCAGTGACACTGCCCTCAAAAAAAAAAAATTATTGGAGATTGGATGGGATGTGTTGCCACATCCACCATACTGGCCTGACCTTGCACCATCAGGCTTCCACTTGTTTCGCTCTCTTCAAAACTCCTTGGGTGGTATAACGTTCAATTCAGATGAGGTTGTAAATCAACACTTTGTTCAGTTTTTCTCAAATAAAGACAGGTCCTTCTATGAATGAGGAATTATGAAGCTCACTGAAAGATAGCAAAAGGTTACCAAACAAAACATGCAATATATAATTGATTGATCTTCATTCTTTATGTAAATAAAAGACCTTTGAAAAACATAGACAAAATATGTCATGACTTTTCTGAAGGTCCAATACTCCCCATTCTGCTTTGCATGGGGGATATGAGGGATATTGGTGAAACCACTGCTTGACATTCAGCACCTCATTTTCTCACAGTTAATGAAAATATATTTATACACTATATTTATTATCCAAGTGACCAGATACATGTACTACTTATGTGAGAAATCAGGCCTACAGAAAAAGGAATATAAGAAAACCATCCCAACTAACTAGATATTTTTAGTAAATAACAACAGACAATTAAAGATCACTAAGCAAAGGAAACAAACCCTCATTATGAGTAATAAAGATCAAAATGAACAAAAACTATCCCCAGAATTTTTTTTTAATTAAGGAAAGAAAGTATATGCTCAAAGCATTTTGATGTTATTTCATTCATGAGACAATAATACAATGTTGTTTAAAAATACCAGAAATTAATGAAATTTCTTAGAGCTTAAATATATAATTTCCAAAATAAAATTTTAATAGAAAAGATGAAACATGAAGTTGAGGAAATCCCTTAATATGAAAGAAATAAAGACAAAAATTATGAAAGAAAAGAACCATAAATGACCACTGTACAAAGTACAACATTTGATGAGTAGAAGTCATGAGAGACAGAAGGAAGGAAAGTTAATTTAAAGAAAAAAAAATAGAAAAGAATAAGCCACACACAAAGATGGAAGTTAGTCTTCAGACTGAAATATGCAAGTACAGAACGCTTCTTCCTTAATTTAGGCATTTACATCTATAAATTTCCTTCTCATAACTATTTTGTCTACATTTACTTATATATGATATTATAAAAAATGTATATATTCCACAAGTATATATATACATATATAAGTGATATATACATATATATGTGATATTATTAAAAGGAATTAGCTCATGCAATTATGGAAGCTGACAGGTCCAAAATTTACAGTGTAGCCAAAATGTTGGAGACCCAAGAGAACTAATGATACAATTTGTTTGAAGGCCAGTAGGCTGGAGACACAGGAAAGCTGATGATGCAGATGCAAAGGCAGTCTGCTGGAGCATTTCTTCTTGCTCATGAGGCCAGCCTTTTTATTCTACTCAGGATTTCAACTGATAGATTACACCAAGCCACATTATGGAGGGTAATCGGCTTATTCAAAGTTCACTGATTTAAATGTTAATCTCATCCAAAAATACACTGAAATTTGACATATAAAATTAACCTTCACAAGTTTTGATATGTTATGTTTTCATTTTCATTCATCTCAATGTAGTTTCAAAATTTCTTAATGATTTCTTCGTGGAACCGAACTAAAATGGAGTCACTTTTATCAGGGACAAAATGGGGATGGTAGGTGCAGGTGCATAAAGGAAACTTAACCTAAATTTACCAGAATTTATGCCCTTCTCTGAAATCAGCATAGAACACCAGCCCATCCCCAAATGTCAAGTCTGTTCACACCATCTCTGGACTTCCTTTTTCCCTGACTCAGCCACCCTGATCCAAATATGCAGTTTTGTTTTTGACATTTCTTAGTGTCAGAGGTGACTTCTGTAGCAGCATCCATGGTGACTTCCCTATGGACTTTGGATACAGCGTAGTACCTGCAAAGCATGTTAGGTTCCTGTTTTATAGCTGGTTGGGAGTTGCCAGAAGTAAACTCGTTCAGATTCCAGGTTCCATATCCTTATGTTGATAGCCCTCCAAGTTTTGTTTTTTTTTCAAGTTTGTTTATGCCTACTGCATTCTACTGTCATGCGGTCTTGCCAATTTAAAAAGCCTGGAACTCTCGTTGATGTCTCTTTTTGTCTAGATGGCATGATCTAACAAAAAGTAATTTGTAAAAACAATGGTCACTTTGGGAACTTTGACCTGAGTAAGTTAGTTTTTCTGTGCAGTAAATTGTAATCAAAATGATCCAAATATTAAAACTCCACTGGGAACTACTGGTCATGTATACCTAAGGCCTTCTCTTGGCCACTCCACTCTACCATCACTTTGGTTAATGCCGGTGTCATTTTTTTGGTTACAATTTCATTTTTTTGGTTACTTTTGGTTTATATTAATGTGCACATGAGGTAAAGGAATAATATATCTGTTGCTAATGGGAATCTCAGAAGTCAAAACTGCAAAATTGTTGGGCATGGGTTGAACACTTAAAAGCTTTTAGAGTACTTGCCACCTAACTGTAAGATTCCCAAGCTTGGACAAGTTGGTCACAAAATGGGTTAGATTGACACGAGGTCACTTGCCAACCTCAAGAAAATTTCCATGCAATGAGGTGAGGTACACTGCAAAACACCACAGAATACCCAAGCCTGCACATTCCTTTAGGTATTAATTTAGCTCTTATAGAGATCCAAGGCTTAACTAAGTAAATGGGATCCTCAAAAAAATCAAATCAAATAAACACACATAGGAATAAATTTAACCAAGGGGGTAAAATTATAAGATATTGAAGAAGGAAATTGAAGAAGATACAAATAGAGGCATATACCATGCTTATAGATAGGCAGAATTAACATAGTTAAATGTCCATATTGCTCAAATGAATCTATAGTTTCAATGCAATCCCTATCAAAATATCCATGTCATTTTTCACAGAAATAGAAGAAATAATCCTAAAATTTATGTGAAACAATAAAAGACCTTGAATAGCCATGGCAATCGAGAAAGAAGAACAAAGTTGGAGGCATCGTACTACCTAATATCAAACTATACTACAAGGCCATAATAATCAAAACAGCATGGCACCAGCATAAAAACAGACACACAGATCAATAGAACAGAACAGAAAGCCCCAAAATAAACCCATACCTATATGATCATTTAATGTATGACAAAGAAGACAAGAATATACAAGGGGGTAATACCAGAACATCTATTCAGTAAATGGCGTTGGAAAAACTGGCCAGATACATGCAACAAGAAAAAAGAAAGAAAGAAACTGGACTACCCTTATTACTCCATATATAAAAATAAACTTAAAGTAGGTTCAGGATTTACATATAAGACCCAAAACCATAAAACTCCTAGAAGAAAACATAAGCAGTAAACTCTCTGACATTGCTCTTAGTGATATTTTTTTCTGATATATCTCCTTAGGCAAGGGAAACAAAATTTAAAAATAAACAAATGGGACTACATCAAATTAAAAAGTTTTTGCACAACAAAAGAAACCATCAACAAAATGAAAAGACAAACTGCTGAATGGAAAAGGATATTCATTAATGATATATCTGATAAGGGGTTAATATCCAAAATTTATAAAGAACTCATACAACTCAACACAAACCAAAAATTCCCCAATCGAATTAAAAAATGGGCAGAGAACCTGAGTAGACATTTCTCCAAAGAGGACATACAGATGGCCAATAGACATATAAAAAGGTGCTCAACATCCCTAATAAACAGATAAATGCAAATTAAAATGACAATGAGGTATTACCTCACACCTGTCAGAATGGATAGCAGCACATTCCTCTTAGGTATTAATTTGGTGAGGATGTAGAGAAAAGAGAACCCTCGTGCACTTTTGCTAGGATTGCAAATCGGTGACACCACTATAGAAAACAGTTTAAAGTTTTCTCAAAAAATTAAAAATAGAACTACCTTATAACCCAGCAATTCCACTTCTGGGTATTTATCTGAAGAAATCCAAAACACTAATTCAAAAAGATATAGCACCCCTATATTCACTGCAGCACTGTTTACAATAGCCAAGATATGGAAACAACTCAAGTGCCCATGAACAGATGATTGGATAAAGGAGATGTACATATATACAATGGACTATTACTAAGCCACAAAAAACGATATCTTACCATTTGCCACAGCATTGATGGATCTAGAGGGTGTTACGTAAAGTGAAATAAGTCACACAGAGAAAGACAAATACCATACAATCTCATTTATACGTGGAAGTTAAAGAATAAGTAAACAACAGCAACAACAACAGATACAGACTCATAGATACAGAGAACAAATATAGATGGTTACCAGATGGAAGGGTGTGTGTGGAGGCTGGTCAAAAAGGTGAAGGATTAAGAAGTACAAATTGGTAGTTCCAAAATAGTCATGGGGATGTAAAGTACAGCAAAGGGAATATAGTCAATAATACTGTATTAACTATGTATAGTGCCAGGTGGGTACTAGACTAATTGGGGGACCACTTCATAAATTACATAAAATTTTAACCACCATAGTGTACACCTAAACTAATATACAGTAATATTGAATGTCATCTGTAATTGAAAATTTTTTTAAATGATTAAAAAATATAAAGAAACGGGATTCTTAAATTTCAAAGAATTGAACATGCTTGCTACCTTTCAGCACAAGTGCTTACTTTATCTCTAAGAGCTCTGGTCCCTAAAGCTATAGATGTCTAAAAAATGGCAAAATCTTACAAAGATAACAGAATTACAATGGCCATTATGAGGAATGTTCCAAGTAAACAATATCCTTTATATAAGAAATACATTTGGGGCTGGCCAAGTGGCTCAGTTGGTTAAGAGCTCGTTCAGGAGTGCGAGCTGAGCTCTGAACAACAGCAGTTCGATGCCTGGCCCAAGCTGAGCTGCCGCTGAGCTGCCAACAGGTGACAGAATGGCTCAGCCAAAAAAAAAAAAAAAAAAAAGAAAAGAAAAGAAATGCATTTGAAGGCAAGTTTTGTCAAATAACACAAGCAGAAGAGAATACCTATTTTAATGGTCATGCAGAAGATTCCAAAATAGCTTCGTTGAAAAATACATTGTAAAAAGCCAGTGGAAAATTAAAGACACCAGAGTTACCTAAAACAAAAAACTATATAAAACTGACATGACTCCTATTATTGCACTCTATTCTCCTTTTCTTGAATACTCAATGTCTACTAAACTTCTGTATGAATTGTCTTTCCACTCTGAGAAGACAAGACTGTAAACAAAAGTCCACCAACTTAGTGGCCATCCAGATACCCCCATATCTTCCCTCAAAGGAGAGCCCCATATGGGTCCCTCCAAGGGTTTACAGGACTTTGAGGGATTCTCCAGTAAATTGCTATTAGTTATTCCCTTAAACACCCCAGGGGAAACAAATTAAAATTAAAGGAAAACCTTGCCAAAATCTGGTAAACACAGTCTATATTTTAGATCCCACTTGCTTAGCCGATTTCAGATGGGATGCTGAGAAACTGGCACAAGCCAGTGAAGAATGAGAATTCTTATCTGAGACAGGTCTCCTAGATCCCTGTCTGAGTGCCCAGTCTATCTTTGGGAGTGGCTCTGGATCTTGAGGGGATGGTATTGTTTTCACCCTCTTTGGTGACACCCCTTAGATCCAAGGAATTGTTTAATACTGCCAGGAATATTTACTGTTTGTCCCAGCTGAAAACTGACAAGGTATTTGAAAGAATTTTTTTTTTCATAAGTAGTTCTATGGTCAGAATTTGGCCAAATTAGAAGCTGATATTCAGAGCTTGATAGGACATTTTTAGGCGTTCTCCTGTAAGCTAAAATAAAATTATACCCAGAGGGAAAGAAAAGCCTTCTGAAACCTTTGTGGAAGGATTTAATTAAACATTCCAAAGATACACAGCTCTAAATCTAGAACATAGGAATCTTTTGATTTCCATCTTCATTGAAGATCCCCACCCTGATATAAAGCAGCAAACTGAGGATAATATAGTTGGATGGGTGTGTCAGCCTATGGTTGCCTTCAGGTTGCAACCCAATACTATGAGGTAAGCTGAAATAATGCATATTTGTTGCATATCTACATCAATTTCAATTAAGATAAATTACTGAAATATTAATTACTAAATATAGATCTATACACTTTCGGCTTATCTTCCAGAGGAAATAAAGGTATTTTGTTCTATTAGTAAGCATGTCGTGTGCCACGCTGTAAACTTCACTATGAGGAAGAATATACTTCTCGAAATTACAAAATATATTTATAAGTTTTACAATCCATAGAATACTGTAACTGACAATCCACAATTAATTACTTCTTAGTTTTCACTAGGAATTAAGTACTCTAATGGTTAAGAATTCTAATTAATATACATAATTAAAACTACTTAGAAATCATAAAGGTTAAAAGAAATAGCAGTATATCAAAAGTTGGGGGCCCGCTGAGTGGCATGATGGTTAAGTGCTGGCTTGGGAAGCCAGCTGCCCCGGTTCGGGTCCCACATATGAGGGCCAGTGTCACTGCCCTCAAAAAAAAAAAGTTGGTATGGAAAGTAAAATGATTTATTCTTCTTGAATAAGAAAGAGAAAAAAACATAGGACAAACTTTGAATGAATACTAAAAAGTTATAGGTTTGTGAAAACAAATATTGGAAAGGAATTTTATGTGTGGTCAAGCTGGCTAAGATTCAATGGATTATTTATGTTTTTAAATGAGTTTTTTAATATCAAAAGTATACTGGTGTAAAATTAGAAGTTGGTTTTCTCTCTGCTAAAAATGGACAAATTTTATTTGGGATTTTGGTCTGCTTTTG
Organism: Aselliscus stoliczkanus; assembly: GCA_033961575.1. Lineage (NCBI taxonomy): Eukaryota > Metazoa > Chordata > Mammalia > Chiroptera > Hipposideridae > Aselliscus > Aselliscus stoliczkanus. The sequence goes on along the minus strand of CM066737.1, from coordinate 69,045,054 downwards.
ATAAGAAATTATGAAAGTCTGGGACTCTATGATTCCTGGACTTGTATGTCTATTTCTCTCACCAGGCTAGGAAAGTTTTCAGTCATTATTTCTTCAAATAGGTTCTCAATCTCTTGCTTTCTCTCTTCTCCTTCTGATGCCCCTATGACACAGTTGTTGTTACGCTTGATGTTGTCCCAGAAGTCTCTGAAACTATCCTCATTTTTTGGATTCTTTTTTCTTTTTACTGTTCCAATTGGATGTTTTCTGCTACTTTCTCTTGCAAATCAATGATTTGATCTTCTGCTTCATCTAGTCTGCTGGTGAATCCTTCTAGTGCATTCATCTTTTAGTTATTGCATTCTTCACTTCTGACTGGTTCTTTTTTTATGGTTTCTATGTCCTTTTTTATGCTTGCTATCACTTTGTTGAAGTTCTTACTGTGTTCCTTGATCATCCTTCTAACCATTGTTTTGAACTCCATATGGTAGGTTGCATGCCTCCATTTTCTTTCATTCTTTTTCTGGAGTTTTCTCCTGTTCTTTCATTTAGGATATATTTCTTTGTTTCCTCATTTTGGCTGCCGCTCTGTTTCTATGTACTATTAGGTTTATCTGTTATGTCCCCCAGTCTTGGCCAGGTGACCTTAAATAGTAGGTTCCCTGTGGGGCCCAGTGGCATAGTCTCCCTGATTACCTGTACTAGGTGCTCCAGGAGTGTCCCTTGTAGGGGTTGTGTGCACCCTATTATTATAGTTGAGCTTTGGCTGCTCTTAGCACATCAATGGGTGGGATTGACCCTCAGGTTAACTGGCTGTTAGGTTTGGCCATGTCCACAACTTACAGGCTGCTGTTCAGGGGCTTACTCCACTGAGTATGAATTGACCCAGTGGGTTTCAGTGCCTACTGAGACTGTCCTTTGGGTATGCCACTTGTGGGCTAATTGGTCAGTGCTTTGCTGTAGTCTGAAGCCAACTTCCAAGTATTTTGGTTCTGGAACCTCTTGTGAGGAGCTCTGCGGAAGGCTCAGTTCATCTACTGCCTGTGGCCAGCTGGGAACCACCTGGTAGGAGCTACAAAGTGATCCATGGTTGGTTGCTGACTGTGTTGTGCCTGGAAGTGTATGGGAGAGAGCATGCTGTGAGCTGAAGATGTCAGCCACCAGTAATGGGCCTGTGGTAGCTCCACAGAATGCCAGAATACCCTAAGGCCTGCTGCCACCTGCCGGCTCCCTTAAGGTTCAGTGATTGATAAAGCCTTGTGTGGTACACAAGTTGGATGAGGCAAGCTCTCAGGAAGTTACTAGAGTAGGAAGAGTGTGGTCACCAGGTTAATGTAAATTCTGGCTTGGGGTCAGTGCTGAGTGTGAAGCCACTCAGCAAGAGTCTCAGCACACCGAGGCCAGTTGTCATTCACCTGGTGTCTGTTGGATTCTGATAGTTTTTCAAGAAACAGTGCAGTGGATGCTGGCATGGCTGCTCAGGAGAAAATGCCTCTGGAGTTGGGTGGGGTAGGGTCCCAGTGAGTTAGCAGGGCAGAGCTTCAGAGCGCACCAGACCAATCAGATGCAGATTTGGCCGTAAGCTTAGGAGGTGGGCTCAACACTGGAAAGATGGTGCCAGCCTGCCAGCTGCACTGGAGGAAGATCCTCACAGTTAAAATACCGCCTGTCCTCCAGCCTTTGTCCCAGAACCACACAACTCTGTCTGCAGCCGAATGTCTCCAACACTTCCTGAGTTACTAGCGTTCTTCTGCTGGAGCCCAAGGTGAGTGCCTGTGAGTGAGAGGGTTTGTGTGCTGGCCCTTTAAGAGGACATCTTGGTTTCTTGCCACCTTCTGTTCCACCCAGATGGTCAGAATCCCCATTGTTTTTCACAGCCAGATGTTTTGGGGTCTCCTCTTTCCAGCACCAATACTCTGGGCTGGGGAAGCTGGTCTGGGGCTGGGGTCCCTCACTGCTCTGAGGAGAACCTCTGTGGCCAAGACATCCCTCCTGGTTCTAAACCTCCACAGGGAAGTTTGGAGAAAGCCAGTCCCGATTCTCCACTCTTCCTACCATGTTGCCATGGCTTCTTTTTATCTTTAGTTATAAAACATCTATTCAGCCATAGTTCAGATGGCCCTCCAGGTTGATTGTTCTATAATTTAATTTTAATTTGTTCACTGAAGGAAGCAGGTAGTATTTATCTACTCCACCATCTTGGGTCTCCCTTTGAGAACTGGGCTTTTTGAATAATAGTAATGCAGTAACTTTGGGTTCAGATTTTATCCACTTCCCAAGGATTGCTGCTTTACTTGATTAAGAATGCAGTTGTCCCAATAGTGACTTTTTGAAATTATTTTTTAGAAATAGCATTGTGTGGTCACTGAATTCTGTTCTATTAATTCCATGTTCAGCCAAATGACCTGACAATATTTTCTTAAAGTACTGGATGCAATAAGAAAAGGAAAAAAGGATATCTGTCTCTTTAAGTCCTATCTAACAACCTTCACTATGTAAGCTGATTCAGTCTATGGGCTTGAAACAGGCTGGTTGCTATTCCAGCCCATCAGTAATCAAAGGCAGTGTTCAAAACCCACAACTACAATTAATAGAGGACAAAATAGCTATTGCCCAGTCTAGCACCAACAGTACACAACAGGATTGCAGGCTGCTATTTTTAGTCTACCTGCCATGGGGCTGGGAGCACAACACATAATGTCAAAATTTACCAAGATTTACTAGTATCTTTCTTTATCAAACATTCTCTGGATTCTTTAAGTGTTTTAGTAGGCTTTGGAGTTCCAGAATAGTTTCTTCAGGTAGTCCTCATAACTCAATAGCTGTTTTAGTGGAGAAAACTTCCTAGAGGAAGTCAGGGAGTAAGAACTCCTGGAGTTTCTCATTCTGCCTTCTTCCTCGAAGTCTCCACTTTCATGTAAATTTAACATATACTGGGGGGTTCCAAAAACATGTATACAAGTGGACACTTTGGTCAACGTTGCTCAAGCAATAGCTCACTGTCATCAGAAGTGTCTGGACATTGATGGTAAGCACTTTGAGCACCTCTTGTAATTGAAGAAGTCAAATGTGACTTGTATTCTTTTTTATTGGTATATATTGAGTATTACAATTTCAATAGGTTTTTTTATTCCTTTCTTCAAATGTGTATACTTTTTTTTTTTGGCACCCTCTGTATTAGTTAGTAGTGGATTAAACCTTCACATCGACTATCATTCCTTCCTCTCACAGTGGAAAATGTTAAGGACACAGAAGTTAGGTAGTTTCTTCAAGATCACACCATTACTAACTGACAGATTCTGATTTCAAATACACATTTGCCAGGCTACAAAGTATATACTCTTCCCACAATATCATAGCTACTTTTTTAAACTTCATTTTGGTAGAATTGAAGCTTAACAAACTACACATGTGTAAAGTGTATAATTTGGTCAGTTTTGATATATCTGTATAAACTGTATAACCATGAAACTATCATCACAATCAAGGTAACAAACATCTTCAACACCCCTCATACTTTTCTCATGCTGCTTTGTAATCTGTTTCCCCTCCTACTTCTAATCCTGGAAAAGCACTAATGTGTCCTTCATAGAGGTTTGAATTCTGTAGAGGTTTATGTAAATATACAGTTTGGACACTGGAGGGAGCGGGATTGGCTTCTTTCACTGAGTATAGTAATTTTGAGTTCCATAGATGCTGTATGTATTAATTCAATTGTTCTTTTTTGTTGTTGCTGAGTAGCTTTCCATTCTATAGATATACCACAAATTGGTTATCTGCGCACTTGTCTATGGACATCTGAATAGTTTTTTAATTGCAGGCTATTACAAATAAAGCTTCTATAAATGTTCATATACAAGCCTTTTTTTTATGGACATATGCTTTCTTTACTCCTTGATAAGTGCCTAGAAGAGAGGAGGCTGAATCATATGCTAGGTTTATGATTAACTTTAAAGAAAGAAAGTACCAAAACATTTCCCAATGTAGTTGTACAATTTTATGTTCCAACCAGCAGTGTATGATTTCCTGTTGCAGACAATCCTCAGCAACACTCCATATCACCACTTTCTTTTAAATTTTAGCCATTTTATTCAGTGTGTATATGTATCTCATTGTGGACTTAATTTTCATTTAGCTGATGACTAATGATGCTAAGCATCTTTTTGTATGTTTATGGGTGATTCATATGTGTTCTTTGATGAAGTGTTTGTTAAAATCCTTTGCCTATTAACAATTTGTTTCATATTATTGCACTATAACTTCTCTACATATTCTGATGAATTTTATTGTTTAATATATATTTTTAAAATATTTTCTCCCATTGTGTGGCTTTAATTTTTATAGTTTTATAGTTGTCTTTCTAAAAGAAACATATTTATTGTTGATGAAGCACAAATTGTCATTTTTTATGATTTGCTGTTTGTGTGGTAATAAATCCTTGTCTATGCCAAGTCTGCAAATATTTTTTCCCCACACTTTTTTCTCCATTAAAAAGAAGGGGGGGTTTGACAGTTAGGGCTAGTATATATAAATTTTGTGTAGTGTGGTAAGGTTTTATTGTTAAGATGGGGATTGTACTGGTGGCACTAAATCTTCTATTGTATTTTGAAATTTGGAACTGTGGTATAATTCAATTTAATAAGTGTAATTTAGATTGGGACTTTCAGAAAAATTTTTTTTTCTCTTTTCTTTACCTTCTTTCTGCCAAACCTTAATGACCCTGTTTTCTATACATTTAAAAGCATATCATTTTCAAAGTTTCTATTTACTTCAGCCAGTGCAGTCCCTATAACTTGGGAGAGGTTTTGCATCTGTATGGGATCCACTCCTGGCTCCAACTTAAATCTACATAACATATGCAAAGGTTGCTATAACCAGTTTAACCACTTCTCCCACCTCAAGGGACAAAACTGAACGCAATAGAAAATTCCACTACAGGCTGAGGCAGTCTACATCCTGGTTAGAAAATATAAAACTTGAGACAAAACAAAGACTCCACACAGTGGTGATGTGGGCCAAGTGAGTAGCCCCCCACTGGACAACTTTTAAGTTTTCCTATCGAAGTTTTAAGTATCCTCTTCCCTAGTCTCTTAGCCCCTGGCTTTGATTACTCTTCTAATCAGTTTCTGAATCCTAAGCTAAAATTAGTGCCTAGAATGAATCAAAGAATATCTCCCACCCCAGCTTTAGATAACTACTTAAAAGCCTGTGACAGGGCCAGCCAAGTGGCTCAGTTGATTAAGCATTAGCTTAAGAGCCCCAGCTCTGAGCAACAGTACTGCTGGCTTGATTCCAACATGGGCCAGTGACTCTTTCCCTGAGCTGAGCTGCTGCTGAGCTGCCAACAGGTGGCAGGATGGCTCATCTGGTGAGAGCACATGCTCCTAACAACAAGATTGCCTGTTCAGTGGTGGGCTACACCCACCTGCAACTAAGACTGAACTGAGCACCTTGAGCTGAGCTGCCACCCAGATAGCTCAGTGGATAGAGTGTGCACTCTTAACAAGGCTGCTAGTTCAACTCCCACTTAGGATGGTGGCTATGCCCACCTGCAACTAAGATTGAACACAGCACCTTGAGCTTAGAGGCCATGAGCTGCCAACGGGCAGCCTGATGGTAACTGGCACCCTCCACAGCTAAGATTGAAGAACAACAACAACTTGACTGGCCCCCTTCTCTAATTCCCCAACACTGTTCCCCTCCCTCAATTCCCCAATTAAAAAAAAAAAAGCCTGTGGCTTCCCAACATTCTTCTGGCCATTCAGGATCTAACTCTTGGATAATCCCATCCCAGAGACTAAATGGGTTTTAACATTTCCCCAGGCCAGTATACTTATTGATTGTAAACAATAAAGCCTAATGAGCTCTGCTCTTTAAGAAATGTATTAATTAAAATCTAATTTTCCTCATTTAGGGGTTTTGGGGATACAGAGGGTATCCCAGCAAGATTGCCAGTCACAACCAAAGAAGCCAACATGGTCTTCCAAGTAGCTCTCGAGACCCCTTCCTCTCATCTAAGATCAGATAGGTGAGAGTTCCGTGAATCCCCCAAATAGGCAGGGACAGCTCTACGCCCCTGCCCAGCAGGAAGTAGATACAAAAGATAAGACCTCCTGTTCCTCAACTTCCCAGAGATTTTATGGGGATCACGTCTCTCAAGGGGAAAACAAGACAGGCAGTTAGAGGCAGGCATTGGGTCTCTGCATTCCTGCACACCCCACAAAATGTGACCTCTCCACCCAAAACTTCCCCTTTTCATTGTAATGATCCACCCATATGGGGAAACAAATGGGTACAAAATACCCAACTGGATTAAACCAGTCACCCACACCTGTGCAGTTGAGGCTATAATGACCTTCATTTCACCTGGGCCCTCAATGATACCCTCATTATAATATCATACATATGTCCGGAAGTTCATTAATATCATTATAACAGACTGAATTCTGGGAAGAAACATGTGCAGTCTAAAGAGATGAGATTGATCTGTTATCAATCACAGGTGTCAATCAAGTGGCCACACGCCCAGAAAAGAACAGCCCAGTCTAGAGAAAAAGGGATAAAAACTCCAAGTCCTGGCCAGTCAGGGCCTTTTGAGCTTCCTTTGCTCAGCCCGCACCAAACTCTTTGGAGTGTACTTTGTCTTCTATAATGGCCCTTGAGCCATTCTCTACTGTTCAGGCCCACTTCTGTTTCTTTGAAATGTATTTTTTCTTCTAATAAACTCTTTTTCTGCAACTCGACCTCCCTTGTCCGTGTCTCTATTCTTTGATTCCATTAGACCACAATTCTGGCGCGCACACACAACCACACACATCAAAAATCCTGCTTCAGTGGGCCAGCTGAGTGGCACATTGGTTAAGGACTGGCTTGGGATGCCAGCGGCCCCGGTTCGGATCCCACATATGAGGGCCAGTGACACTGCCCTCTACAACTAACAACAACTTCACCTGGAGCTGGGCTGTGCGAGCCCCGGCGATGGTGTGGGCTTCAGCCCCTGCTGCAGTGGGCTGCCATAGGCTATGTGAGTGGCTGGCAGCCAGTGTGAGCTGCCAATAGCCGCAGTGAGCAACATCCAGAGGCTGGCGACCGATCTGCCTCACCCGGGAAGAGCGCAATGATGATACCAACATGGGCCAGTGAAGCAACATCCTCCGCAACTAAACTGAAGAACAAAAAGACAACAACTTCTCTGTTCCCCTTCCCCGATTCCCCAACGCTGTTCCCCTCCCCCAATTCCCCAATAAAATCTTTAAAAAAAAAAAAATCCTGCTTCAGTAGTTTCCAGCAGTAGAGCCCAGCCAACCCTTCCCTTATTTTAATAAATCTTCCTTCTGTATTTCTACCTGCCTTACAAATTCTTTAACGATCTGTGAACGAGCAGCCACAACACTTATGTTCACATTTTTTTCTTGTGAACATGCCATTGATCTAGCACCACATGTTGAAAAACCTTTTCAACATAAATGGTCAAAGAGAGATATAAAAAAGCTTATTTAAAAAGATGAAGAAGTGATTCATAATGAAGGGGTGGGGACAGGGCAGGACCAGGTAAACTTTTCTGTAAGGAGTAAACTGAAACATAAAGGACACTATACGGAAGGGATGGAAGGGTGAGGTAGTAAGTCTAAGGTTTTAGCATAAAGTTATAAAGGCATGCTCATACAGGGTGTACTTGAGCAATAGTGAGTATCAACTTGTAGCTGGAACATAAAACACTTGGTCATACTGAGAAGAGAAGGAGTGGTTTATTTTGGAGACAACGTTAGTCAGTAGCAAAAAATATTGCAGAGAGCTCTGTAAGATTGAAAACAAAAACAAAAACAAAAAAACCTGAATATTTTGTTTAAAGAATCTTCAGAGACCTTATAGAAAGCACATTCAGTAGCGTGGGGGTTGCAGATGTGAGGCAAAAGGTGTAAACCCAAGAAGATTTCTCTCCTAAGGATAGTTGCAATGAAAGGAAGAGATGGGAGAGTAGTTTAAGCAGGTCTTTATGTTAAGGAAATGCCTTTAAAACCTTTTTTAAGATGAGAAAGCAGGAGCATGCTTGTGAAAAAAGGAGAGAATCAATGAAGAGAGAGTAATTAAATATGCAAGAAGAGAAGAACATAATTAATAGACAAATGTCTCTGAAGAGACAGGAATGAGTCCAAATAAGCACATTAACTATGAAGATTTCACTTCATGATTTCTCTCAGTAGTGATTCACTCACTATCCTGCCAAATAATGTGCACTGTTTACTGGAAAATTAGAATTATAGGAAAATTCCAATATCTATTTTTAAGTTGCATTTTCATAATTTTAGGATATTTTCTTTCTAATTGTCTTATTTTTCATTTTATTAGTTATACCTACAGAAATTAGGTTAAGCCATTATGTAAGCTCTTTGTTAAAGACTAGTATATACTAAAATATAAGTAGGCTACTTCTACAGGATTAAATATTTGTTTCTTCAGTTACTTAAAGCCCAAAGAGCATTTCCTGGACTATAGGCAGACCACTGAATGCATTGTGGCCCATATCCTAAGAGATATGAACATTAGCAAAGTAAGCATAGGCACCATGGTAAGCTAATATATGAATAAATTATGCAAATATTCATAAAGATAATTGGTGTCTGCCACAGAGGCCACAATACCACAAATATTTATGCTCCCTGTTCTGATTATTCTGCTACACATGCTATGAATCAAGAATAATTTATAAGTGTATAATGACAGCATACAGCCCCTCACATAGCAGCCCACTGATTGTGCTGAGACTTGTGATAAAGTCTATACCTCTAAATTCAAAAGTTACAGAATATCTTATGAGAATTACTAAAGGTAAAACAGGCCAAAAAGTATCAGCACTAAACAAAATCTAAACTTTACAAAAATAGAAAAACCTCTCTCATTTTATTTTTTAATTAGAAAATATTTTATTATTATTTGTTTTTAAAGATTTTATTAGGGACTTGGGGGAGGGAAACAGCGCTGGGGAATTGGGGAAGGAGACAGACAAGTTGCTGTCCCCCTGCTCTTTAGTCTAGTTGTGGAGGATGCCACCTCACTGGCCCATGTTGGTATTATGATCGTTGTATTCTCTCTGGCTGAGGCAGTCAGTGGCCATTGGAAGGCCACCCACGGTGGCTTACAGGAGCTTCGCCTGCCGCTCACTGCAGCCCACTGCAGTCCCACTGCAGCCCATGCCATTGCCGGCCACCCACTGCAGCCCAGATCCAGGTTGAGCTGTCATCCACCATCCCAGCTGCAGAGGGCACAACATCACTGGCCCTCATGTGGGATATGAACTGGGGCCCCGCTACTCAGAGCTCGCATCCCAAGCCAACTCTTAACCAACTGAACCACTCTGGCTGGCCCCCTCCTTCATTTTAGACAGAACTAACATTGACATATGAAGCATGGCAATTTATGTTAACACATATTCATTTAAATTTTGTGGCAATTTACACTAACATATTCATTGCATAACCTGTAGCTTTACTCCTAAATTTAAATATTCTCCTTGTTTCTTTTTTCTTTGGTATTTATTTTTTATTGAGATATTTGGCATTTCAAGCTTCTGTGTTCTGCAACAGTCTTCCGATTCCAACCTATGCCTGTCCTTTTTTTTTCTTTCATTAATACAACTGATTTTGTATTGTACTTGAAAGTTTTCATGATCCCTACAAATGAAAACGAACTTCATTCCATTATACACACCAAAAAGCTGTCTTAAATCTTACTGATTTGTTTGCATTGTCACAGAAAGTCACATTGTTTTTCTATCAATACAGTAAACTACTATGGAGAGTTGATCCCCACACAGTAGGGTATAATGCCGCAGGCTAAATTCTGCCTGAAGACACAACTCTAAAATTATCTGGAAAATTAAAGACAGATAGACGGAGGGGAGTGTGGGGGGAGTAGGGGGAGAGAGAAAGAGAGAGAGGAGGGGGAAGATAACAAAAACCTAGAGATAAGAGAGAAGGGAAGAGGGCAGTTGGTCTCTATTAAGTAAAAGTTCTTTTGTGGATGACTTCTTCCTGAACATAATGTGTCAGTTATTTTACCAGTTTGTTTCTTGCAACCTGCATCATTCTAGTTTTAGGCAGTAAAATGTGGTGTTGCAGATATAAATGGTATTAGTTTGTGTTGAGATGCTTAACATATTTGAAAATTCTTTTAAAACCTGTTAAATGTTTTGAAATGTAAGGTATCAATCAGCATTTCTTTTTTAACTAGCCAGATGGTAAATATTTTCAGCTTTGTAGGTTATTTAGGCCATGTTGCAACTTCTCAACTCTTTGTTTGATAAAAGCGGCCATAGATAATACAAAAGTGAATGGTCACAGTTGTGTTCCAATAAAACATTGTTTAAATATCAAAAAAAAAGTGGATGGCACTCAAGCAGTAGTCCACGAATCCCTGAAGGCATCATTATGATTCATTGTCAATTAATCTTGCACCATTCCCATGTACTGGCATTTTTCCATTTAATTCAAATTTACAAATGTCTATTAGTTGTCCACATTATATGAAATGTTTTAATCTAGAAGAGTTTCATATATATATATATCCAAGACAATGTGGTTAGCAGTAATAAAATGATTACTCATTACTTAAGAGTTATTTTAATTCTCTTTTTCAGTTATGATTGACATTTGTTATTATTTTATATTACTTTCAGGTGTACAGAGGTTTTTGAACTATTGCAATGCATTGTTTTGTCCCAAAATGGCAGAATTCCATTAATTGAAACGACTAGAGTTTGTTTTAAAATTTATTTTTAAATATATTGTTTGGTTTTGTGCCTATCTAGCACATATTCACAATATTTAAAATCTTGATGGATCTATAATTAGTATATCCCCAAATACAAAAGTAATTGTAGAAGAATAAAATAAAGAAACAAAAAGAAAGTAAAAGTGAGCATGTGAAATGAATAACTAATTCATATACAAACAACAACAAAATTAAAAATGGCCTATATACATATAAGTATAACATCACTAGTAATCAAGAAAATGCAAGTTAAAAATGAAGATTTTTTTTTTTACTGTATTGGCAAAAACATTAAAAAATCAGTATTGTAATTTTTAGTGGAGATGTGCAGAAATATGAATTTTCCAACAGTTTTACAGGACAATTGTCTATGGCTATTGTAAAGGTTCACAACCTTGAACTCAGCATCTCCCGCTCAGTTCAAATTCACGCACATTAGCAAAATACTAATTACATTAGTATTTGTTTTAATGAACATTCGCAAATAATCAAAATAAATAAATAAGAGCATGGTTAAAACAAACAAGAGTAACATAAAAAATAACATGCAGCCACACAACAGAACACTATACAGCCATTTAAAAAAATAAGGGAGACTTCTGTAACATATATGGAGAGAACACCAAGATATACTGACAATTATGAAACAAATTGCAGAACAGTATATAGAATATAATTCCATTTAAAAATTCATTAACATATATATATGTAAAAGTTGAAGGCAATAATAAATTGCACAACTTTAAGCAAGGTTTTTAATCTTGCTGGTGAAGGTTTAACATTTAAACAATTCTAGTTCCATGGGCCGGCCGAGTGATGCATTGGTTAAGCTCTGGCTTGGGACGCCAGCAGCCCCGGTTCGGTCCCACATATGAGGGCCAGTGACACTGCCCTCAAAAAAAAAAAAAAAAAAAAAAATTCTAGTTCCAAAAAGCTATAATTGTGTGACAATAAATATCTGAAAAGGAAAAGAGTGATTATAAAATGATTCTGAGTTGTAACTAGTCAAACATTTTAATTAGAGTTGTATATATATGGATATAAATGCAATTAAATAAACTAAAAATAAGATGATAGAGCACTTTTAAATCTATAAACATTATTTTATGTTTTCTATATTAAAAGTTCAGAATCTCATAGGTATTTGAAGAAAAGTCAAATATTTTTATAAAACTGGTGTCTATTTGCACTATTTGGAATAGTTTGTATTGGGTTGTCGGAAAAGACATGATGCATTTTTGCAATGAAAAACATAGAAAAATACATCATGATTTTTCTGACAACCCAATATGAGCATGTTAATATCAGTTTGGAATCCTATTATAGGAGGCTTCAACAGTCAGTTAAACATGACATGGAGAAAGGTTTTGTTATGGGCATTTAGTATTGATGATGGAGACAATAAAGAATGGGGTATGAACACTTACTAAACAATCTTTAGGTATTTTACTTGTCTCAATGCTATTGATTGCAAGGAACAAAATAACTAATGATTCTAAAGATGACAACATGTATTGTCTCACAAGAGATCTGTAGGCTGTGCATTTTCAAGTTTACTTCACCTAGTCTAAAACATCGTAGGGCTCTTGGTCAGTTCTCATGGTTATATGATGGCTACTGCATGTAAATGAAGTTCCCCAGTCAATGTGCCCTTCTGTTTTTTGGGCCAGGATTCTGTCACATCTCACTGCTTCAACCAGTTATTGATCAAGGAAATGGGAATGCCATAATTGTTTTAGACTTGTTAATATTCACCCCATGAAAAAGGAAAGAGGTAACCTTCCCTGGGTACATACTAGGGTGAACGTTACAACAAAGTCATAGTTCATAAACAACTAAGTGAAGGAAATGGAGAAAATATGAAGGTGAAGAAAATATCTGCATCATAAGCAAGCAGCAGCATCTGTCACAAACATCAAAAGTTCTACTCAGGAAATAAGATGCACGCAGAAGAAAAAGGACTACTATATATATAAAACATTCTTTTACATAAACTTAATGGTAATCACAGGAAAAAAGACTACAACAGACACAAAACATAAAAAACGAAGAAACAGGGCCAGCCGCGTGACTCAGTTGGTTAGGAACTCACTCAAAAGAGGGCAAGCTGTGAGCAACAGGGTCACTGGTTCGATTCCTGGCCCGATCTGAGCTGCCAACAGGTGACAAGGATGGCTCAGCTAAAAAAAAAAAAAAAAAAAAAAAAATTTGGGGCTGGCCAAGTGGTGCCGTGGTTAAGAGCTGGCTTGGGACGCCAGTGGCCCCAGTTCAGATCCCACATATGAGGGCCAGTGACACTGCCTTCTAAAAAAAGAGGAAACAGAGGAAAAATCATAGAGTACCACCAAACTAAATAACAGACAGAAATACAAGGGCAAAGAAACAATGGAGATACCAAGGTATCAAAAAACAAAAGATATGTCTATTGGTTATCTGTATGTCCCATTTGGAGAAATGTATAATAAGCATATAAAAAGATGCTCAAGGCCGGCCAAATGGCTCAGCTGGTTAAGAACTCACTCAAGAGTGTGAGCTCTGAGCAACAGGGTTGCAGGTTGGATTCCCCACCGGAGCTGAGCAGCGCTGAGCTGCCAACAGGTGGCAGGATGGCTCAGCTAAAAAAAAAAAAAAAGAAAGAAAAAAAAGATGCTCAACATCACTAATCATCAGAGAAATGCAATTAAAACCCACAATGAAATATCACCTCACACCAGTTGGAATGGCTATCATCAACAAGACAAATAACAACAAGTGTTGGAGAGGCTGTGGTGAAAAGGGAACCTGCATACAGTGTTGCTGGGAATGCAAATTGGTGCAGCCACTATAAAAGGCAGTGTGGAGATTCCTCAAAAAATTAAGAATATAATTATCATATGACCTTGCAATCTCTCTCCTGGGTATATACACACAAAATCTGAAAACATTTATCTGTAAAGATATATGTACTCCGATGTTCATTGGAGCTTTATTTACGGTGGCCATGACAGGGAAGCAACCAGTGCCCTTCGGTAGATGATTGGATAAAGAAGATGTGGTATATATACACAATGGAATACTACTCTGCCATAAGAAAAGATGAAATAGTGCCATTTTCTACAGAATGGATGGATCCTGAGATTATTATGCTCAGCAAAATAAGTCACACAGAAAAAGTCAAGTACCATATGACTTCACTGATATGTGGGATATAAAACTGAAAGCAACAAAGAAATAAGACAAACAAAGAAACAAAAACTCATAAACACAGACAACAGTTTAGTTGTTACCAGAGGGTAAGGGGGGAGGGGACGGTAGATGAGGGTAAACAGGGTCAAATATATGATAATGGAAGGAGAACTGACTCTGGGTGGTGAACACATAATGTGATATATAGATGATGTGTTACAGAATTGTACACTTAAAACCTATGTAATTTTTCTAACCATTGTCAACCCAATAATTTTTTTTTTAAAGATTTATTGGGGAATTGGGGGAGGGGAACAGGATTGGGGAACTGGGGAAGGGGAACAGACAAGTTGCTGTACTTTCGTTCTTCAGTCTAGTTGTGGAGGACATTGCTTCACTGGCCCATGCTGGTATCATCATTGTGCTCTTCTCAGGTGAGGCAAATCGGTTGCCGGCCTCTGGACAGCTGCTCACAGTAGCAGCTCACACCAGCTGCCAGTCGCTCACACTGGCTGCCAGCCACTCACTGTAGCCTATGGCAGCCCACTGCAGCAAGGGCTGCAGCTATGCCATCCCAGGGACTCACAGCAGCCCAGCTCCAAGTGGAGCTGTTGTTCACCATCTTAGCTGTAGAGGGCAGTGTCACCAGCCCTCATATGTGGCATCCCAAGCCAGCTCTTAACCAATGTGCTACTCGGCTGGCCCAACCCAATAAATTTTAATTTAAAAAAAAAAAACAAAAGATAAAATGGTATAGGAAATCCTCATACATTAATAATTGCCCTAAATATAAATGGACTGAACTCACCAATAAAAAGTCACAGAGTAGCAGATTGGATCAAAAAGCTAAACCCAATCATATGCTGCCTTTGAGGGACACATCTCAGCTACAAGGACAAATATAAACTCAGAGTGAAAAGGTAGAAAATGATACTCCAAGGAAATGGCATCCAGAGAAAAGCAGGTGTAGTCATACTTATATCTGATGAAATATACTTCAAGATAAAAAAGATGGCAAGACCCTGCAGTGGTCACAGGAGACCTACAGCTAGCCTTCCCATAAGCAACCTGCTGTATTTTTGCATTAGGCATCAGATAGACTGAAACATACCTTGAATTGGTCTGTATCTTAGAAAATGGCATCTCTAAGTTCCGCACACCTGAGTTACATTGTCATGGTACTGTTACCTCTACTTGGCTCTTTGCTTGAATGGTGAATTACTTGGCCTTGGCTGGTAATGCTCTCATAGCCTGCTGTTGCCCTCTGCCCCTTAAATGTCCTTAATTTGTTAGGTTGTAAGGCCACCAAAGACACTGAGGCATCCTGGATTGTCTGGTAGGGCAGCAAGTGAGCTGTGGGGTTCCTCACTGTGTCTTATGTTTTACTTAACCCTTAGAGAAAACAAAAAAAAAGATGGCAAGAGACAAAAATGGACATTTCATAATGATAAAGAGAACAATACAAGACATAACACTTATCAATATATATGCTCCCAATCAGGGAGCATCTATCTAATTTTATTACCAGTATCACCCCAATAAATTTAGTAAAATAAATCAAAAAATAAATAAAAAGCTTCTATTCAGTGAATGGAAAATGGAATCCAGGGATTAGATACAAAAAGAATTTGTTCACTTAGTATTTTTATTCCTTTATTTAATGCATGACTCTTTTTCCTATTTTGGAAAATACCTCTTTACATGTATTTTCTTCTGTAAAATGGAAAAACTATGAAAATTGTGTTTTTTTAATAAGTGCTCATTAAGAGGAATTCAAGCAGTGCAAAAAAGTAAACAAAATAAAATGAGAAAGCATCACTCCAAATCCTATTTGTCAGAAATAATAATCATGAACAATCAAAATTTAGTGACTATATCTTGTTATTGTCTTTAGCAAATATTTGCTAACAGATACAATAATAATTTGACATCCTCCAAAAGTACCCACAACCTCATATTAGCTTAAAACCCTCCATCAGGCGCAACTGATTGTTTTGAATTTCTGTTAATCTTTATTCTGAATTTTTGTAATAAACGTATATTGTTTTTACTTTGTGGCAAATTAAAATTTCCTTCTAAATAAATAATAAGCATGCTTACATGTTATTTTCATTTATTCTCAATTTAAATAAATAAATGTCATACACGCATCTAGTAGATGCATTGTGCCCGAACTCGTAACTTTTGCATTGTGCCAGACGGAGGGTTAAACTTAGAAAACAATCAAAAAAATTCGTATAGGATTTCAGAAATGTAGAAAATTTTGTGAAGTACACTATAAACATATTCTTAATTTTCTTTAATAAAACTAGTTGAAGTTTGTGCTGATCAAACTATGAAATGTATGTTAATTAACTAATAAATTTTTACATTCATTAAAACACAGGAGTCCGACCTGTTAATATATTCTCAGATGCTGACTATTCTTATTATTAATATAGCCATGACCTTCTTTTTCTCTAAGTTTTACAAAGCTTCTGCGGCAACTTCAAAAGAGGTTTCAGTTGGAGATAGTTTGTGCTAGAGGCAAAGATCACTAGTAGGGTAGTTGTTCTCAGATTTTAATATTTTCTCACATTAATCAAATGTAGGATTTTTTTTTAATGCAGAATTCCTGGGCACGCCCCAGAGGTTCTGATTTAGTAATTCTTGGAAGAGACCCAGGGATCAGAATATTTAATAAGTATTCTAAGTAATTCTGGTGTGGATATCAGGTGAGCCAAACACTGCTCTAAATGTATTCTCACTGGTTTCTCTTATAAAGAAACTAGTAGAGTCTTTTATGTGTGAATATTTTTGTCTTGATCTAGAAGGCATACTTAACACATATTTAAGGCCTTAAGAATTTGCAAGATTTTCCTACACTAAGGTCATAGTAATTTCATAACTAAAGATCCATTTGAGGTTGTGACAGAAATAAGAATATTGTAATATGGTCATGTGATTTGGTCACAACCACTATACAGAACAATAAATTACTTTAAAATAAGAAATACAATCATTCTTAAATGTTAATTTAGAACTTATATAGAAATTTATGAAAATTCTACTTTCAGTCCAAGAGATATTACATCTTAAATTACAAAACATGTGAATGATGATCTCTCTTAACCTCTCATTACAATTGTCCAACTTATCTTTATTACTTAACCCATTTAATCTTGTATAACTGTACATTGATTTTATATTCATTGCTAAATAAAACAAACCTAAAATATTATTATAGTCAGTCATCACTCCCTCTATCCATACCCTTTTCCAGGACATCCATCCACCACTGTTTGCAGCATTTGTATTTAAAGTCCTTTTCATACGTCGTGACCTCCCACCATTGGTCCACTACAGCATACACTTCTGTGGGTTGAACGTGGTTGTTGATGGTTATAACATGAATGCCTTCTCAAGAATCATAACTTGTGCAAATTCAGTGCTTTGTTCAGGGTAGAGAAAGCCAAGGAGTTGTGTCAGATCTGAAAGCATCACCTAAACAAACAAGAAGTGAACCTTAGTAGTTCCAGGCTGTGACCAACCTCTGTCATTTATAGAGGATTCTTTGTCTTTATTTGTTTGGTTGGGGATTTTTTTTGTTTTGTTTTGTTTTTTAAAGCTTTTTCTGTCCTTACAAGTCCAGATCTATTTATAAGTTACCCACTTCCCTGTTGGATGTTAGTATCTGAATTTGTACACATTTGTAATTCTTATTCACCCCTAACACCAACTCTGTTTAAGTGCTAGCCTACTTTATCTTTCTTAGTAAAAAAAAGATTATTGAACCTAAAGCAAAATGCACTGGCATTTGTTTTTCAGAACAGGGTTTTATATATTTACTTTATTCAAAAGAGAGAATGACAAACCTAAATCATTTTTACTATGATTCTCTTTTTCTAACATTTTCTCTGGGAATCAGCATTATTCTATAAGAAATACCACCATGCACTTGTATATTCAGCCTGCCAGATATTTTCCCTGTTTAATTAATAGTGCCAGAAGGATTATCTCTTTCACTATGCCTTGCTTCTTTGACCATAGAAGAGTTTATCACTTCCCACCATAGTGAGAACATAAAATTTCTCAGTCTCAAACACACTTAATTTTATCCTGTATGACATATAAACAATTTGCTATCTGTAACTCTTCAGGTAAACTATGGATTGGTTGGAAAAAGCTACCCATACATCATAACTCATTTTCTGATTCCTTTTTTTCCCCTCACAGATTTAAATATTATTTATTTATTTTAAAGTTTTGTTAAATTTACTGGGGTAACTGGTTAGTAAAATTATATAGATTTCAAGTGTATGATTCTATAATACATTGTCTATATACTGCATTGTGTGTTCGCCACCCAAAATCAATTCTCCTTCCATTACCATATGTTTGACTACCTTTACACTCTTCTAACTCCCTTCTCCCCACCTACCCTCTGGTAACCACTAAACTATTGTCTGTGTCTATGAGTTTTTGTTTGTTTGCCTTGTTAATTTGTTGCTTTCAGCTTTATATCCCACTGGTGAGAATGTAAATTGGTACAGCTACTATTGAAAACAGTATGGATGGTCCTCAAAAAAATAGAATTATCATACAACCCAGCAATCCCTCTTCTGGGTAGTCACCCAAAAAGTCTGACAAAGTTGAGAACCATATGATTTTTCATTTCTTTTGCCAAGGATCCAGTGACATTTTTGAAGAAAGTGTTAACAAGAATGAAAAGAGGCAATATATATCAGGAAAAAAAATCATTTAGTCCCTGGAATCCATAGTGTAGGCTATGCATTCTGAGAAGGGTGAGAAGGCAGTCTGAATCTAGTAGAACACCAATATTTAAAATGTGAGCAGAGGGGGGCTGGTGGAGTGGCGCGGTGGTTAAGCACTGGCCTGGGAAGCCAGCGGCCCGGGTTCGGTCCCACATGTGAGGGCCAGTGACACTGCCCTCACACGCACACACACAAAATGTGAGCAGAGGAGAAGTCACCAATGAATTAAATGGCAAATAACATTTAAAGAGGTAAAAGAACCAAGGAAGTGACATAGAAACCAAAAAAAAAAAAATTTCAGAAAGAGGGACTTGTCAGTCTGTGATGGCAAATGCTAGAGAGGAACACAGTTAATATAAGATCTAAAACAACATATTGGGGCCGGCCGAGTGGCGCATTGGTTAAGTGCTGGTTTTGGGATGCCAGCGGCCCTGGTTCGGATCCCACATGAGGGCCAGTGACACTGCCCTCTACAGCTAACAACAGCTCCACCTGGAGCTGGGCTGTGCGAGCCCCGGTGATGGTGTGGGCTGCAGCCCCTGCTGCAGTGGGCTGCCATAGGCTACAGTGAGTGGCCCGCAGCCAGCGTGAGCGGCTGGCAGCCAAGCGTGAGCTGCCAATAGCCGCGATGAGCGACATCCAGAGGCCAGTGACCGATCTGCCTCATCCGGGAAGAGCGCAATGACGATACCAACAGTGAAGCAACGTCCTCCGCAACTAGACTGAGGAACTAAAAGACAGCAACTTGTCTGTTCCCCTTCCCCGATTCCCCAACGCTGTTCCCCTCTGCCAATTCCCCAATAAAATCTTTTAAATAAATAAATAAATAAATAAATAAATAAATAAATAAATAAATAAAACATATTGCATTTGACTTTAAGAGTATGTTATTGACTTTGGTGGGAAAAATTTCTTTTTGTAGGTATGAGTGAGATTCATATATATTACCAAGGACTCTACCTTAGGCAGTTTATAAAGGCTATCTGAAATTTCATTTAAATTGGTTCTTTTTTTGAGAAAGCCAGATAAATTAAAACATAAATATTCCATAGTGCATGTTACTTACAATATGAGGGCCCAGATTCAAATGAAATACTCCTCTTATTGAACTTGATAAAGAATGTGAAAAAAGTTTCAATATATTTTGACTTTATTGCGTTCATCAATCTTTTCATAGTTCTCAGAAATGTTTACAAATAGTTAGGCAGGCTGGGCAAATGCTAGGTACTTCAACAACTGAAGTAAAATTGTGCAGCTTGCCATATAGGAAAAACTATCCTTAAAAATTTAGTTTGGAGCAGTTTTCCTGAAAAATTTGACTTGACAAACCTAAGAAGGAATAGTTAACAGGCTGAGACTTGTGGAACAGGCAGAGGCTGGATGTCATTTTCCCAAGTCATCTTTCAGTTTATCCTTTTATCCAGACAAGAAGGTCCTCTGTATTGCCTGTATTGTTTTTTTTTGTTTTGTTCCTTTGTTTTTTTGTCTCCATGCCTTTGTGTTCAAAGTTAAGTTTTCAGCTAGGAATATCCACTTCTAGTAATTACTTAACCTCTAATTCTATGTGTGTGACAGAGGTGAGGGGAAGTTGGCATTTGTGCAAAATGTAATAATGCTGCTGACCTGGTCTTTTTACAAGTGGTCCAACCACTCCAGTATTCATGTAGTTTCTTATTGCTTTATGCACTTACTTCAAAGTGGCATTTGGTACAGATAAGGCCTTTTATAAATTAAATTCATTGGGGTGACAATGTTTAGTAAAATTACATAGGTTTCAAGTGTGCAATTCTATAATATATCATCTATATATCACATTGTGTGCTCACTATCCAGAGTCAATTCTCCTTCCATCATCATATATTTGACCCCATTTATCTTCACCTACCACCCCTCATGCCTTACCCTCTGGTAACCACTATTGTCTGTGTCTATGAATTTTTATTTGTCTTGTTCCTTTGCTACTTTCAGTTTTATATCCCATGTATGAGAAGTCAAATGGTTGTCGACTTTTTCTGTCTGATTTATTTCACTTAGCATAATAACCTCAACATCCAGAATTAGGCATTTTTTAACTATTGCTATTAGCTTGAAACAAAATAGACCTCCTTTTTATTTGCCCTACTTATTCCACAAGTCATGTGACCTCTTAATAAGACACATTCTTATTTCCATGTTATATTTGAATGAGTATTTGTTCATTTTACTGTGACTTGACAAATATAAGAGAAATGAGAATCATAAGATGAGATGCTTGACATTTTAAGGAAAATTATAAGAATAATTTAAAAGCATAATTAAAGTATGGAATCTTATAAAAATGACTCTTCCTCTGCAGTTTAAACTGCTCATACAACAAAAATATATAGACTCTCTCCTGAAGGTTAGTGTATAATCATGGTGACACAGATTCAGTATATGGTTAATATATTAGAACTATCCAAAATTAAATTTTTATTTTTGTAAAAAGATTATGTAACTGAATTATACAGGAAATCCCTTTATATAAAACTGTAACTGTGAGTACTAAGCAAGATGACCTGTTAGGATGAGATGTAAGCAGTTTTATTGCTTTCCAAGATCACTTTTTATCCCAAATAAATAATAACAGGAGTCTGAAAATTTGGTGACCTCATAATTTAGTAATCTCAGGAATTAGAAAAAAGGTAAAAATATGTATCTATTTAAAGTGATATCTCTGAATATAGTAGACAAGAAAGGAACAAAAAGCTCCAACAACTTTATGTTTTCTAGAAAGCCACCTAGATTTTACCTCAATATGCATTTAGAATTCTGTAGGGCATTTAATGTTATGTCTAAATTATATGGTGTTATAGTATGTTGTTTCTAAAGGCTTGCTCAGGCCAATATTAAAGACAATGAAAGCAAAGAAGGATCCTTTTCTAAGAAAATTGGGGAAAAAGTGGTAAGGACTTTTCAACTGCTTCCTGCCATCTTGTCTTTTTGTGTGGCATACCCTTGATTGCTGCCATTGACTTCAAATAATGTGTTGCTCACTCATTTACTCTGTCTCTGTCTGGCTGTTTGATCTTTTGTGCTGAAAGCCAGAGTTTAAAATAAGGATAGCCAGCTTTCAGAGGAAATAAACAAACAAACAAACAACCCCCCCAAAAAAAAAACCCCACAGAACTCTCTGCTTATAGTTTGAAAAGGATTTGAATCTGTCAGAATGCTATACAAAAGCCTGAAAGGATTGCAAAACATTTAAACAAATCATTTCTGATCATGAACAACTCCTTTGGGGATTAAGAACAACAACAACAAAAATGTGTGTTTTGCTTCACTGTTTTACTGCATATCTACTACACAGTCTCACTAGTATAAATGAGTCTAAAATTATTATAGAGGTGAAAAGTAATTCTTTAAAAAACTCAAATGAAGTTTGACATCCAAAAGAATCTATTAATTCATTTGGCAAGTAAAATCACTTATACCAGAGGTAAGCAAATTACAGAATGTGAGCCAAATAGAACCCATTTCCTGTTTTTGTACAGGCCTGAAGTCAAGAATATGGTTTTATAGATGAACATTTGCAGTTGATTTGATATAGGGAGCACTAACTTTGAACTCTAATTAAGCTCACTTTATCTACCCACAAAAAAAGAAATCTATTATTCCTTTTAGACTTTCATTACAAAATAATTATATTCAATTATTACATTTTGATTTTGATCAATAAAAATTTTCTGGATAAACTTATTTTCTGTCATTTTAAAAGTTGATTTTTATGCCACAAAACCTAAAATGAAGTTAGGCTACATTTGTTACTTACAGTAATAAAATTGGCCTACAATATATGAAAATTTTTTATTATCATAAAGATGGAATAAAATACTATGTCATGTTCTGGTTTCAAAATCACTGGTAGTTACAAGGACTGAGGATTTCAAAAAGATATGCATTTGGTGTTTAGAAGGAGTCTTCCAATACAGCATACGTACAAGGTCTGACCATTAAGTTCGTGAACCCATCCTAGAAAAAGTGCTACAAACCTCATTGCTGAACATCGCTAGGGTCATCTTTGAAGTACTCCCCTTGAGAAGCTATGTACCGACGTCATCACCTAGTCCACTCTTCAAGCAATTTAGAACTCGTTTTCTGGAATGACCATCAGAGTTGTCATCATATTACCTTCAATGTCCTGAGGATCATCAAAATGTCTTCTTTTCAATATTTCCTTTATCTTCGGGTAAAGAAAGAAGTCTTTAGGGGCCAGATCAGGTGAGTAGGAAGGGTTCTAATACAGTTATTTGTTTACTGGCTAAAAACTCCCTCACAGACAGTGCCCTGTGAGCTGGTGCATTGTCATGATGCAAGAGCCATCGTTGTTGGCGAAAACTTCAAGTTGTCTAACTTTTTCATGTAGCCTTTTCAGCACTTTCAAATAGTAAACTTGGTTAACTGTTTGTCCAGTTGGTACAAAATCATAATGACTATCAGAAAAGGTTAGCAATACCGTTGCAACAGGTTCGTAAACTTAAGGTTCAGACCTCGTAATACATGGAGAGTATCCTTTTTAAGAGAGAACATGAGAAACCAGTAGAGGGAATGTTTTTTCTGTGATTCTTTTCATCAGCCAGCACTTGAGCTAAATAGTCTATGGAGTGCTACAGGATATTATAAATTGGCAGCTCTGACCTCTCTCTTATTCATCTCATCTGTTCAAAGGCATTCATTTCCTAGAATATTGTTTAAAACTTGCTGATACATTGTATTGCCATTGTTACTGAGTTATTTCATAGAACTGTTTTTGTTTCCAAGACTAGAATGTAGAGGCCATGACAGTAAGGATCATATCTCCTATATCTTTTATGTCTTCTTTTCCTCATACCCTTTACTCCCTTGTTGTACTCTACAAATGTATTTCACATGTTTTCAGTTAATGGTGTTCCTCAAATCATGACACTGAAAGGGTCCTCCTTAACAGTTTAAGAGCAGAATCTATGAACACCTCTTCTTCTGAAGAGACTGACCAAAGAAAATGTTTCTTATGGGAAAAAAAAAATCTGGAAAAAAAAATCTGCAGCTCATGTTATGATTGTCAAATACAATCAATCTTACTGTCTTAGTCATGACTAATTTAACAAGGAATTAGTCTCTGAGCCAAAGATTTATATAAGAGTACACAAGGAAAACCAAAATCTCCCTCTGTCTCAATTATTTGGATGGTAAATAAGTCCCATCAAATCCTTTGTCTTGGGGAATTTGAATGGGTGGAACAAATAGATTCTTCTTCAGACACACTGTCCACCAAATGTTGGGAGGGGTAGAACCCAGTGTGATCATGTAGCTGTGAGATTGTTCACTGTGCCATTTCATTTTCTTTATATTTGTATAATACATCTCATATTATTAATCTAAGAAATCTGAACATTCTTCTTCATTGAAAATTTATTATAGTTTATAAGCTGCTAGTTTAGCATACACCCATCCTTTGTGTGGTAAGCAAAGATACAAACTATCACCATTGGCAAGAAGCTAACTGCTCTGTACTTTAGTTTTCTCATCTCTAAAATTAGGATAATAATAGCACCTACCCAATCATGTTGCTGTGAACATTTAAATGTCCATATACTATGTGTGAGTTTTTTTTCATTAATAGTTGCACAGCACTTACTATTTTCCAAATGTTATTCCCAGCACTTTTCCAAATGTTAACCCATTTAATGCAAATAACAATATTATGATGTATGTACTATTATTATGCCCATTATACAGATAAAGAAATTGAGGCATGGAGAGAAAAACTGGCTTGCCCTAGGCACAAAGCTAGTTAGTAACCCTTAAAATAATACCTGGCATATAGCAGGTGCTTAATAAGTATTAGATATTCTTATTATTATTACTATTACTACTATTATGTAAAATCTGGTCATATTTTACATGCCTTTCTATAGTATTCAATTTGCATATAAAAAGTATTGGTTCTATTATGAACTAATGGATTTAAACACATTTGATGTATTTTAATCCATTTCAGTAGTTACCCTTATTGATCCTCCTTTGACCCATGGTAACCTCTACAAATGAATTCTTAAGGTTTTGTTTTGTTTTTTGTTTTTTTGGGTTTTTTTGATACAACCCTAGAAGACTTTGATAGATTTCTACTTATGATGATGCAAAGAAGAACCTTAATTTGTCATTTTTGAGGAATGCTAGAATATCAAATTATTATTTTGAAAACTGGTAAATAAAAGAAAATAATCATACATTTTGCTTTTACTTTATGAACTGTATTTGCAGATACCTAAATATTTAATAAATGAAAATTTCTCATTATTCTTTGTATAGAAGTATAACAAATGACAAATGAATTTTATTTTATTTTATTTTTTTAAATTTTTTTTCTTTTATTATTAGTTTCAGGTGTACAACACAATGCAATAGTTATACTCTTTACCCCCCAAAGTGAAAACCACCCTCCCCCAGTTCGCCACCCCACTCCCCCCCATATCATACATATCTATCACAACTCCCCTGACTCCCCTCCACAGTATACTCCACATCCCGTGACCATCCACATATTCAGTTGCAGTTGGCATACAATAAATTTGAATATCAATATTTCATAAGACCTAATGAATTAATATATCTAAGCAACCATCATTAATAGCTTATGGTTGCTATTATCTTAAAGACTGACAACCAAATATCATACATCTTCTGATGGAGTATATATATTCTTACCTGTGACATATTCTTACCAAAACAATTGATTCTGAATCTTATCAAGCCTTTAGTACAGTGTTGTCCAACAGTACTTATTGCAATTATAGAAGTGTTCTATAATCCATACTATTTAATAAGACAGCCACGAGTCACATGTAGCTATAATTAGCACTTGAAATATAACTAGTACATATGATGGAATGAATTTTTAATTTATTTATTTTTAATCATTTTAATTTAAATAGCCACATGTAAATACTAGTCACCATATTGGACAGCACAGCTTGAATGCAGCAACCAATTTTTATGAAATTGAGAGGACAGAGGGGTATATTCAAAGATACCACAGGAACATAATCGGAAATCCAAAACGGTTGGAAATTGTACAGAGAAAATGATCCAGTTACTTCAACATACAAATTGCAAAGGGGAAAAATTGCACAGAGATGGAGAGGAACTCTATAGGTTAAAAAGGAATGAATACATATATCAATGATTCTAACGTATGGTACTTATTTGAATCCTGATTCAAACAAATAAACTACAAAATCAAAGTATGAGATAACTCAAGATATTTTAATGTATAATATGCTTACTGCAATTACAGAAGTGTTCTCTAATCCGTACTATTTAATGGATTAATGGATATTATATATTAAAATTCAATATATACACATATTGAAGTAATTATGAATGAAAGGACACAATGTCATGATGATGTCTGGGATTTACTTCGCAATCATACAGTGGAGACTGGGGAGAAGAGAGGTGGGGATTTAAGTGAAAAAAAAATCAACTATTAGTTGATAATCATTGAACCTGGATGATGGATACACAAGAGTTCATTACTCAAAGATCTCTACTTTTGTACATATTTGACATTTTTCAAAATGAAAGTTTTATTTTTTATTGCTGGTTCAAATATCTTGAGATTCCACCATGTTAATCTATCATGGCATAGCATTCTGGGCTTCGTTTTGCGTGTTACATATGGTTATGCAGAATCGAAGCTAATGGCAGACAATCTAGTTAAGGGTCTTTTGTAGATCAAGAAAAATAATTAAAAAATAAATATCAATAAATTATAAGTCTCTCAAGATGCTCGTTATCAAATGGTTTAAGAAATGTAAGGGTCGGCCGAGTGGCGTGGTGGTTAAGCGCTGGCTTGCAAAGCCAGCAGTCCTGTGTCCCACATATGAGGCTCAGTGACACTGCCCTCAAAAAAAAATAAGAAAAAGAAAAAAGAAATGTAGAGTGGTTGGGGCAGCTGGATGGCTCAGTGGGTAGAGTGCGAGCTCTGAGCAACAGCATTGTCAGTTCAATTCGCACATGGGCCTGTGGGCTGTGCCCCCCACAACCATTAACTGATTGAAGACAACGACTTGCGCTGAGCTGCTGCTGAGGTGCCGGTGGGCAGCCGGATGGCTCAGTTGGTTAGAGTGCGTGCCCTTAACAACAAGGTTGCTGGTTCAACTCCTACATGGGATGGTGGGCTGTGTCCCCCAAAAACGGCAAATGGTGACTGTACTTGGAGCTGAGCTGCACCTTCCACAACTAAGATTGAAGGACAACTTGACTTGGAACTGATGGGTCCTAGGAAAAACACACTATTCCCCAATAAGGTTAAAAAAAAAAAAGAAATGTAGAATTGTAATTAAACTGTAATAACTTTGATACAGGCTAGCAATGGCATTTTAAGAAAAGGAAATTTTGAAAGGTTGAAATATTATGGTCAAATGCCATAGCTTTATGTATTGTTATTATTTTAATTCTCATAAATTTTCTAGTCATTGCAGACAAAACAAAAGTATCCTTTTTGAATTTTCCAATTTTAATGTAAACAGGATTTAACATTATTTTCTGAGACAGTCTTTGGTTTCTAGTTTGCTAATCATGCTTGTATCTTTTGGGCTAAAATAATGTTTCTTTTAAGTGCATGCAATTTAATTTCAGGCTGGTTTGAAATTCAACTTATCTGCCTGTTATATTTCAAGAAAAATAACATAAAAAGAAAAATTTTAAATGATTAGATTAACTTATAATTAATGAGTACTTACTGGCATTCAGAAAGTTTTTCTAAACAGTTTAAGTGTATTATCTTATTAATTGCCCCAAGAACCTAAAATAAGTACTATTATTTATAACCCACAGTTACAAGTTAGAGAACTGAGATGAGAGAAGTTAAGTGACTTGTATAAAGTCATACAGTTAGTGAGTGACAAACCCTGAGAACACTGTGATATAATTAGTAAAAGCTTAGTGATTTTTGTTTTTGTTGATGTTGTTTTATTGTGTTTGTTTTCTTCTGCTTTGCTTTATGGTCATTTATAGAATGACAGTAGTTGATACATTCTACTTGACAACTATATTTAAGATATGTCAGGGAACCTTCTGACAGTATACTGAGAGATACACACTAAATGTAAATTATTGATCAATTTTGGAAGAAGTATAATAAAAAAGCATAACCTTTGAATCAAAGCAGGCAGGGTTTAATGTCAATTACTATCATTGACACCTGGGTGACAATAGTAAGTTAATTAACTTCTCTTAACGTTTTCTTTATATATCTTCTTATGGCTGGTTACCATTAATCCTCACATTTTTTCTTATTTATTTATTTATTTATTTACATTAATTTTATTGGGGTGATACTGGTTAGTAAAATTATATAGGTTTCAAGTGCACATTTCTATAATACATCATTTATATATCACATTGTGTGTTCATGACCCAGAGTCAGTTCTCCTTCCATCACCATATATTTGACTCTATTTTCCCTCTTCTTCCAGCCTTCCCTCCTCCCTTACCCTCAGGTAACCACTAAACTGTTGTTTGTGCCCAAAATTTTCTGTTTGTTTTGTTCATTTGTTGCTTTCAGTTTTATATCCCAGATATAAGTGAAGTCACACCTATGTTTTCTTCTATGCAGTTTATTGTTTGAGGTCTTATGCTTAGGTCTTTGATCTACTGTGAGCTGATTTTGGTATATGGTGACAGATAGCAGTCTAATTTCATTCTTTTGCACATGGCTTTCCAATTTACCTAGTACCATTTACTGTGGAGGCTTTCTTTTCTCCATTGTATGTTTTTGGCTTCTTTGTCAAAAATTATCTGCACATATATATGTGGGCTTCTTCCTGGGTTCTCAATTCTATTCTATTGGTCTGTTTCTGTGTAACTATACTCTTTTATAACCTGTGTTTGGAAAATTGTGAATAACTTGAAATGTCCAGAAAAATATTAATGTCCTGTCAAGCGCATTCTTTAGGGTTATCTCTTACTTTCATTATATTATGTCTGCCTATTCATTGTAAAGTTATTTTATAAGTTTGTAAGTTGTAGAATACTGATAACAATGTTTGTGTGTAGAAATGTTAATTGGTTGAATTTGTAGCATAAGTTTTAAGTATTGCTAATTTTATGTCATAATACTTATATAGGTGTGATAAAAATATGTTGAATGTTTCAATAAAAAAATTTATTACAGTAAAAGACACATTTTCATTAATGCCCCTCAAAATACTCCCCCTCACTTTGAACACATTTGTCCCATCATTCTTGCTACTTTCTGAAGCAGTTCTGGAAGTGCTCGTTTGTGTGTCTAGTTGCACTGTCATGGCTGCCTCGATGTCCTGAATTATTTTGACTTTGGGGAAGAGCCAGAAGTTGCACAGTGCCAGATCCAGTGAATAAGGTGGATGAGGACACACCATAATGTTTTGTTCTTTTTTTTGTGTCACTGGCCCTCACATGTGGGACCCAAACCGGGGCTGCTGGTTTCCCAAGCTAGCACTTAACCACTACACCACTCGGCTGGTCCCATAATGCTTTTATTTGACAGAAATTGCCATACTACAAGTGATATGTGACACACAGCATTGTCGTGATGGAGGATGATTTACAGCAAACTTTAAAACACACCTTCTCTCAACCATAGTTCACACCTGACTGCACCGAACAAGTTGAAACTTGTCACGTACTGTTAATAAGGATCAACACACGGCTTCTTGTATTGAAGATCCCTGCCTTTCTGTTGGATGGCACTCAGCAGCAGCATTCACTGTATTTTGTGATCACCACGAAAAGGCATTGTGTCACACATCTCTTCTAGTATGGCAATTTCTGTCAAATAAAAACATTATGGTGTGTCCTCAGCCACCTTATTCACTGGATCTGGCACCTTGCAACTTCTGGTTTTTCCCCAAAG
This sequence comes from Aselliscus stoliczkanus, assembly GCA_033961575.1. Classification (NCBI taxonomy): domain Eukaryota; kingdom Metazoa; phylum Chordata; class Mammalia; order Chiroptera; family Hipposideridae; genus Aselliscus; species Aselliscus stoliczkanus. The sequence continues at coordinate 69,015,489 of CM066737.1, read as the reverse complement.
TAAAAATGACCATGAAAGGTAAATGTTTTGAATCGATGCAAGGCAGCCATAACAGTACAACTAAAGATACTCACGAAAGAGGACTTTCAGAACTGCTTCAGAAAGTGGCAAGAATGATGGGATAAGTGTGTTTGAAGTGAGGGGGAGTATTTTGAGAGGGATTAATGGCAATGTGTCTTTTACTGTAATTTCTTTTATTGAAATATTCATCGTATTGTTTGATCATACCTCATACCATGCACCCTTCCATATATCACTTATTCCATTTGCAATTTTTATTATAAACAGTGCATAAATGGTAAAATAAAGATTGCAGCCACCACACTAGGATGTAAGCTCCATGAGGATAGAGATATTGTTCTGTTTTTTCACTGATGTATTCCAATGCCTAGGAGAGTTTTCAGAACATAAGATATGTAGGTTGTCATTAAATGTAGGTTGAATAAATGAGTGAGCACACAAAAAATTCAGAAATGTAAATTAAAAACTATTTTATGTGTCACATTAGCAAAAAAGAAAAATATTCATAATGTCCAATGTTGGCAAGAGTGTAGAAATAAATGGTCTTATCCACTTGGTAAAATTCTAAATTATGGCAACTTTTTTGGAGGAAATATGATAACATCTATTAAAATGTAAAATGTGAGTACCTTGGATCAGTATTCACATTTCTGAGAATTTATCTTATGGGATAAAATGTGTAATTATGTATACAGATAAAGAAAATTTATTACAGCATTATTTGTAAAACTGAGGAATTGGAAGCAACCTTAATGTCAATCAATTGAGTGTTAGTAAAATAAACATTAGTATATCCGGCCAATGGAATTATATCAAGTTGTATAAAAATGGCTATGTATATAGATATTTAAAGGTGCTTGCAATAAATGCTTAAGTGAAAAAAGCAGTTGTAGAATGATAGGTAAAAACGTTATATAATGCTGTTAAAAATGCTTCCTGTATATGTATGGAAAACAACATCTTGAAAGCCATATACCAAATCTTTTTTTTTTTTGAGGGCAGCATCACTGACCCTCATATGTGGGACCCAAACTGGGGTCACTGGCATCCCAAGCCAGCACTTAACCATCGTGCCCCTTGGATGGCCCCCAAATCTCTACTGTGATTCTTTCCTACGGGTGAGGTGGGAAAGGATCTTGAGAGGTTTTCATTTTTCACACTATACACTTTCAAAGTATTTTAACTTTTTGCAATAAGCACTGATTGTTCTTATAATTAAAAAGTAACAAGAGTAAATAAACTTATATGAAACTTTAGCTAAAATAATGAAGAAAATGCTAAATTCAGTTACAAGAGGGATTTTTAAAAAATATTTTAAATCACTGAACTTTCTAATAGATTTGTGTGTTTCTTATTCAGTAGAGAGTCATCCATATTGTCCAACTCACATGTTAAATGCTGAGCCGAATATAGTGAAATTTATTTTCTCCACCCAAGATTTGGAAAGTGCGAAAAAATATTTTAAAGATAAATGACTTAGAATGATTCTTTTTCTTCTGGGCACTTCAATTGGCTGAGATAACATTAACTTTGATCAATTTAAAAAACTAGGGCCAGCCGAGTGGAGTGACGGTTAAGCGCTGGCTTGGGAAGCCAGCGGCCCCAGTTCGGTCCCACATATGAGGGCCAGTGACACTGCCCTCAAAAAAAAAAAAAAGAGTAATCTGGCCGGCCGAATGGCTCAGTTGGTTAAGAGCTCGCTCAAGAGCTGAGCTCTGAGCAACGTTGGTTCGATGCCAGCCCGAGCTGAGTTGCCGTTGAGCTGCCAACAGGTGGCAGGATGGCTCAGCTTAAAAACCAAACAAACTAGAAAAACTAAACATATCTCTATTGATCATATTTCTCAGTTTTCTCAGGAGAAAGATTTTTTTCTCACTTGATTATTAGTAATTATTAAATATAAATTTAATAATGACTACATCTGTGATATAAGTCATGTGGTCATTTTACATATTCTTTTATTAACAGATATGTGTCATGTATATATGTATAGACATTTGCTCAGATAAATGTAAAGCTTTATTTCTAAATGGATAATTTTTATGGACTTATTTGCTGATAAATAAAAATGAGACAAAATATAGATAATTACAAAATTACTATGGTACTTCATAAAATAATAATAATTTAAAAATTCATCTGCTTAATCAATAATTGTGTCTAAAATGCATTTGGTTTAATTTAGATACTGCTGGTTTAATTTAGATACTGCCATCTACTGCCTGCTTAAAATACCATGCAACTTTTTTGAACTTGTCATTTCCTTTTCTTCTCAAAAGAACATCCTTAGACCTTCTAAGCACCTCCATTATATATTATTCTTTTCTTTTTCTTTTTTAAATTAGTTTCAGGTGTACAAAGCAACATAATAGACATTTAAACCCCCCATAAAGTGATAACCCAGACCCCAAGCTACTACCTCTCTGACATCTTATATAGCTGTTACAATACCATTGACTATCTTCCTTATGTTGTAGTCCACATCCCATGACTATATATACTTATATGTTTAGTTATAGTTAACATTCAATATTATTCTACTTCAGCTTTTCAGGTGTATGCGCATTGGTCAGGCATCTACACAGTCTGTGTACACACATGGCACCTTACATGATTTTTACAACATTGTTGATTATATTTCCCATACTGTATTAACTATCAATTTGTATTTCTTAATACCTTCACCCTTTTCACCTTGTCCTCAGCCCCATTCCCATCTACCACCCTGATAGGTATAGTACCTATCTGGCACCATATCTAGTTATTACAATATTATTTACTATATTCCTTATGCTATAACCTACATCCCCATGACTACTGTATATCAACCAATTTGTACTTCTTTTTTCTTTTTTTAATTCTTTTATTGTGAAATAAACATTTTTTTTTTAAATTAGTTTCAGGTATACAACAAAGAGCAATAGTTATACTTTTTACCCCTCAAAGGTACAAACCCCCTCTCCCAATTCACAGCCCCACTCCCCCCCGATATCATACATATCTATTACAATTCCCTTGACTCCACTCCACACTATACTCCACCTCCCGTGACTATATATATATATATATATATATATATATATATATATATATATATTCAATTACATTCCTTCCCCTTTTACCCATCCTTAACCCTCCTCCTATCCTGAAGAAGTCCCTCTAAGATTCCTTGTAATACTAGTTTGGTGGTGATGAACACCTTCAGCTTTTTCTTGTCTGGGAAGCTCCTTATCTGTCCTTCAATTCTAAACGACAGCCTTACTGGGTAGAGCAATCTTGGTTGTATGTCATTGTTTTTTGTCACTCGGAATATTTCCTGCCACTCTCTTTTTGCCTGCAAAGTTTCTGTTGAGAAAACAGCTTACAGTCTTATGGGGGCTACCTTGTAGGTAACTAACTGCTTTTCTCTTGCTGCTTTTAAGATTCTCTCTTTGTCTTTAACCTTTGGCATTTTCATGATGATGTGTTTTGGTGTTGGCCTCTTTGGATTTATCTTGTTTGGAACTCTGTGCTTCCTGGGCTTCTACATCTATTTCTTTCACCAGGTTAAGGAACTTTTCTGTCATTATTTCTTCAAATAGGTTTTTAATTTGCTGCTTTCTCTCTTCTCCTTCTGGTATCTCTATAATGTGAATATTGGTACACTTGATATTGTGCCAGAGGCCCCTTAAACTCTCAATTTTTTGGATTCTTTTTTAATTTTGCTGTTCTGGTTGGGTGTTTTCTGCTACCTTATCTTCTACATCTCTGGTTGGATCCTCTGCTTCATCTAATTTACTGTTGATTCCCTGTAATATATTCTTCATTTTCATTATTGTATTCTTTATTTCTGGCTGGTCGGTTTTTATGGTTTCCATCTCCATATTTATGCTTCCTATCTCCTATTGGAGTTCTCCCAGAGATCACTGAGCATTCTTATAACCAGTGTTTGGAACTCTGTGTCTGATAGACAGCTTACCTCTGTTTTACTTAGTTATTTTTCAGGAGCTTTGCTCTGTTCTTCTATTTGGGACATATTTCTTTGTCTCCCCATTTTGGCTCCCTCCCTGTGTTTGTTTCTATGTATTAAGTAGGGCTGCTATGTCTTCTGGTCTTAGTAGAGTGGCCTTATGTAGTAGGTGTGCTGTAGGGTTCAGACGTGCAGTCTTTCTGGTCACCTGAGCCACATGCTCCAGGTGTGTCCCTTGTGTGGGTTGTGTGTGCCCTCTTCTTGTAGTTGAGCTTGATTGATAATTGCACATCAATGTGACAGACTGACCCTTGGGCTCACTGGTTGTGAGGACTGGCCTTTACCACAGTGGAAAATTTGTTGTGCAGGGGCTGACTTTATGGAGCAGGATCTGCCTCAGCAGGACTCTGGTGCCTGCCCAATCTGCCCCTTGGGTGTGTCGTACTTGGAGGTGGCTGGGTGATGCTCCAGCTCATTTTGAAGCTGGCCACTGCAGGTTGCCAGCTCCAGGACCACCTTGGAGGGGATTTGCTGTAGGTCTACTTCAGTCACAGCCCATGCCTCTCCTGGGGCCACCCAGCAGGAGCAAGAAGGAAATCCGCAGATCCCCCGCCCGTGCTGTCCTTGGAAGCACCTTGAGAGGCCAAGCCATGGACCAAGGCAGCTGCCACTAGTGCCACACTTAGGGCTGCTCAGCCAGATGTACAGGACATGCTCAAGCCAGATGCTGCTTGTCTGGGTTCCGTGAACCTTTGAGAGACCCTAGGAAAGTGCACCTCAAGCCAAGGCAAGCGGTTTGCATGAAAAAGCCACTGGAAGCAGCCTGGGTATGCCCAAATGTTGGGCTGGGCCAGGACTCAAATCAACAGGGCTTGGCAAACATACTGCAGAGGCTCATACATGGCAGCTGCCTGCGTCTGCACAGGGGGAAGAGGCAGGGCTCAGCAAAGAAACAATGGCCTCCGTCAGCTCCTCCGTCCAGGAGAAAGTCCCCTGTCCAGCCCCCGTCCTAAGCCAGACAACTCAATTCCCCACCGTTTGTCCCGGCTGCCTTCCCAGCTGTTGCCCCAGCACTGTAGCTCAGAGTGAAGGATTCTGTTGGTGGGTAAATCTGCACGTGGTCCCTTTAAGAGGAGCACCTGTGAGTGCAGCTGCACTCAGTCTCACTCAGTCACAATCTCTGTTTTCACAACCAAAAATTATGGGGACTTCTTTCCCCAGCACTGGAACCCCAGGCTGGAATCCCTTGCTTCTCCAGGGGATAGCGAGGGATCCCCACAGCCGAAATAGCCCTTCCCATCTTTAGTGGTCACACTCTGGTGTGGGACGAGCCTGTTCCACATCTCTGACCTTCCTACCAGTTTGGAAGTAGCTTCCCCTGCAAGTCCTTAATTGAAAGGCTTCATTCAGCCTGATCTCAGGTGATTCTCACTAATGGTTGCTTTGCAGATCAGTTGTAATTTTGATGTGGTTGTGAGAGAAGGTAAGTACAGCATTTACCTACTGTGTCTTCTTGGTTGTCCCTATCTACGTTCTTATTATATAAGGGTATAAGATACTTTCATATAGGAATTATTACTTATTCAAGTGCAAGTCCCTCTTCTAAGAGGAGTACAGTGTATTTTACATGTCCAATAATTAATGTTTATCAAATTGAAATCAGTAATAAAACAAAATTAGTTCATAGATTTATCTATTCTTTTTGCTCTGCTTACTCCTTTGGTAGATAATATTTATTTAGTAATATAAAATGTAATAAAGCAAACAAAAAGAGTATAGCATTAAATTAAGAGATTGTACTCTGTTGCCTGCCTCGGTTCATATCATAGATCTTCCATTTACCATCTGGATGGCTTTGAATAAGTTATTCAATCTATTCTTCAATTTTATTTTTTGTAAAAAGGGGATGATAGTAATAGAAGCACTCTGATAATTATGAGGATTGCATGAATTAATATATGTAAATTGCTTTTAACAGTGTCAGATGTATACATTTTATGTGTATTTTTTATGTGTTAAAAAAAATCATTCATATATGGACTGTGGATAAATATGAGCAGACAGATTAATCAAGTTCCAGTGCTAGCAAACAGACAAGAAGGCAAGAGACAAGGGAAAACAGAACCTATTAGAAGTAATCAAACCTCTTCAGAATTCAGATGCCATCAATATTAATAAAGAAATAACCGCTTTGGGTTTTGCAACTCACCTGTAAGACTAGCAACAGAGTCATTGTAGAATTAAATAATAATGCTACAGAGATATTAGTGACAATATCTATATTCCAGAATTTAACTTGCAGTAACTAATTAGTATTCACTTTTAAGACACATGAGAGAGCCAGTTATTGAATATTAAAGTCCTTATGTCACGGATGGGGAAACCGACAAATAAATCAAATTTTGCCAATATGATTTTATAGCCACACTGCAGCACTGGTTGGAGAGTTGAAAGCTATTTTTAAATCCTCATAAAACTTCTTTTAGGCAGAATGTCAAGATTATGATCTTCTTTCACAGTAAAAGTAATTGAAAAATAAATGTTCCAGTTAGACACAGGAAGAATTCCTTTAGTCCCTAAATGGGTCATGTCTAAAGACAAAAAGCAAAAGATGAAAAAAATGACCAAACTAATATTTTAAGCACACACACACATACACACACACACACACTTATATATTAACATGTATATATTACATTTATCATTATCATGTATAATTACTATAATTATATTTATATATTAAATAAATATTAAAGTACAGGGTATATGTACTCCCTACTCAAAAGTCCTAAGGGCCTTCTATTGCATATACAATAAATTGCAAATTCCTTAGAATGGTATTCAAGGACCTTTCAAGCTGAAATCAATAGAATCCTTTCAACTTCTCTATTCTGCTACTTACAGTTTCTCTATCTCTCCACCACATCTGCCCACTTCTTTACACACACACTTACCCTATCTCATAAACCTATGCCACTTCACCAAGACACATTGCCGCATTGCCGCTAGGACATGCAATGCTCTTTTTACACTTTAAACATACAAGTACGCAAGCTATTCTTGCTGTTTTAAAAGTTTTGTTACTGGAAAATGACGTTGTACTTCAGTTCTTGAAGGAAAGATTCAGTCAAAGAGAATTTTGTGCAGCAATAAGACAGCAAGAAGTTTATTAGTAAAAGAAAGTACACTCTGAGACATGGAGTGGGCTAACCCAAGAGAGGGAAGCAGCCTCACCTTACATTGTATGTAGGCTTTTGTTTCTATGGGTAGAATTCCCTCGCCCTCTCCCTTCTCTTATCTCTCTTTCTCCCCCTGTGCCTACTCCTCTGGCACTTAGCAATGCATTTCTTTGATTTTGGGGCACATGTAAACACACCCCTTGATTTAGGAGCATGTGTAAACACACCCTTTTGGGGTGTATGTAAACCTGGAATCCTGTTAAGCTAGTAAGGTATTGATGATCCTGAAAAACAGGATAGGTTTTCTTCCTCCCTCCCCCACCCCACCCTTCTCTGACTTTTAACAATTTATCTCTTTGATTTTGAAGTATGTGTAAGCCTGAAATTCTGCTGTGCAGCTGCCAGGGGTCTTGACCCAAGTAGGAGCTGCAGCAAAGGGCTTTCTAACCAGGGCAACTAGGGCTAAGTCTCCTTCTGCTCATTTCTATCTATCTACCTACTCTATCAGTTTGTCCCACTCTTCTCAACTTTGTGAGCTCTAAGTCTTTAAGACAGTTCAACAGTCAGCTCTGCCTGCCAAGATGTCCCACTCACTCTTCTCCTCCCACGCCACTGAATTAACGGCTTCTAACTCTGTGCTTTGTTAAAGCCTGTCACACTGTATTATAGCTGTATATTTACATAACCCTCTCCCACTATAGACTGGTTAACTCCTGAGGTCTGGGACGAAATTTATATAATTTTAATGTCTAAATATGTAAACAATTGCTATAGATCCCCATGTATAGGCACTTTTCTTAGCCTCAGACAACTGCATATTTGCCATACCGAGTTGAATCCTGAGAGGGAGTGAAAAAAACAAAACAAAACAAAAAACAACACTTTAAAGCTGCTATGATGGTTCAGCATCAAAGAATCTGTTGATGACAGCAGCAGCAAGGGTTCCCTGAGAGCAATACAGTTGGATATGTCTCCCTTAGAAACGATTCCTTATAGTATGTATGCCTTTAGCTGGGCTTCCTGATACTGAAACCTCTCCTGGTTTCTTCCATTTAATTGAGCCTGTTTGCCTAGGGTTTCCATTGATTCAAGGAGTTATCCAATGTGCTTTCAATAAATCCCTCTTTTACTTAAAAAAGCCAGAAGTGGTTTATATTGTTATTGTAAGCAAGAAAGCTGATTGATGCAGTCTGCCACAGAGGTGATGATTACTGATTGCTGGTAGAGAAAAAAGGAGAGCAACAGTTTCCTTCTTGGTTCTGCAATAATTTCTGTCTCATTTTCCTTACTAGATTTTGAGATTACAAAAGTTTATATACATAAATATCTTCCACAATTTCTTATAAGAAACATTAGTTGAATTTAATTAGATTAGTAAAATACTAGATATACAAATATTACTTCTTTTTTCTTTTTAATATTTTTATTTTTCAATTACAGTTGAAATACATTATTATATTATTTCTAGGTGTGTAGCATAGTAATTAGACATTTATATAGCTGATGAAGTGATCACCCTGATAAATATACTACCCATCTTGTACCATACATAGTTATTATAACATTATTAACTGCATTCCCTATGCTATACTTTATATCCGCATGACTATTCTGTAACTACCAATTTGTACTTCTTAATCCCTTCCTCCTCACCCATGCCCCTCAAAACCTCCTCCTATCAGGCAACCATCAAAGTGTTCTCTATATCTGAGTCTCTTTCTGTTTTTTTTGTTTGTTTATTTTGTTCTTTGGATTCCACATATAAGTGAAATCATATCATATTTGTTTTTCCCTGTCTGACTTACTTCGCTTAGCATAATACCTTGTAGGTCCATGCATGTTGTTGCAGATAGCACGATTTCATTCTTTTCGATGGCTGAGTGATATTCCACTGTATATATGTACCACTTCTTTTTTATCCATTCATTTATTGATGGATACTTACGTTGCATCCATATCTTAGTGATTGTAAATAATGCTGCAATGAATATATGGATGCACATTTCTTTTTGAATTAGTGTTTTGGGATTCATCAGATAAATACTCACAAATGGAATTACTGGGTCATTCTTTGACTCTTGTGATAGCCTCTGTTTTAAAGCCTATTTTGTTTTGTATAAGTATTGCTACCTCAGTATTTTTTGTTGTTGTTGTTTCTATTTTCATGAAAATATCTTTTTTCCATCCCTTTACTTCCAATCTGTGTGTGTGTTTCAATCTGAAATGAGGCTCTTGTAGGCAGCACATGAAGGTTCCTATTTTCTTATCCATTCAGCCACACTGTCTTTTGATTGGAACATTTAATCCATTTATATTTAAATTAATTATTGATAAATATGTAGTTATTACTATTTTATTATGCATATTTTTTATCTTCTTTCTCCTCCTCCTCCTCTTCTTCCTCCTTCTTCTTCAAGAAATCACTTTATCATTCCTTGTAGTACTGGTTTGATGGTGATGAACTCCTTTAACTTTCTTTTGACTGGGAAATTCTTGATCTGTCCTTCAGTTCTAAATGATAGCTTTGCTGGGTAAAGTAATCTAGGTTATAGATTTTGCTTTTAATCACTTTGAATATTCCATGCTAATCCCTTCTGGCTTGCAGACTTTCTGTTGAGACATGAGCTGATACTGTTATGGGAGCTCCCTTATAAGTTACTAGTTGCCTTCCTCTTGCTGCTTTTAGGATTCTCCCTTTGTCTTTAACCTTTGGCACTTTAATTATGATTTTTCTTAGTGTGGGCCACTTTGGGTTCATCTTATTTAGGACTCTCTGTGCTCTCTGAGCTTGTATGTCTATTTCCTTTACCAGGTTAGGGAAGTTTTTCAACTTCCCTATTTTTCAAATAGGTTTTCAATTCCTTGTTCTCTCTGTTCTCTTCCTGGTACTCCTATGACACAAATGTTGGTATGACAGATGTTGACCCAGAGGCCCCTTAAAATGTTCACATTTTTTTTGGATTCTTTCTCCTGTTCTGATTGGGTGTTTTCTGCTACCTTAACTTGTATATGGTTGATTTGATCCTCTGCTTCATCTAATTTAGTGTTGATTCCCTGTAATGTATTCTTTATTTATTCTTCTTTTTTTTTCTTTAGAGGGTAGTGTGACTGTCCCTCACATGTATCCAAACTTGGGTTGCCAGCGTCCGAAGCCAGCTCCCAACTACCGCGCCACTCTGCCAGCCCAATTCTTCATTTTTTAAATGTTTTGTATCTCCAGTTTTATGTTTTTAATATATTTGTTGAAGTTCTCCCTGAAATCATTGAGCATTATTATAACCAGTGTTTTACACTCTGAGTTTGGAATATTGATTGTCCCCATTTTGTTTAGTTTTTTTCCTGGAGCTTTGTTCTGCATTTTTGTGTAGGCCATGTTTCTTTGACTCCCAAATTTGGCTGTCTCCCTTTGTTTGTTTCTATGTATTATGTAGAGCTGCTAATGTCTCCCAGTCTTAGTAGAGTGGCCTTATTTAGTAGGTGTGCTATGGGGCTCAGGGGTACAGTCTTCCTGGTCACTTGAGCCAGGTGTTGCAGGTGTGTCCCTTGTGTGGGTTGTGTGTGCCCTCTTGTTGTAGTTGAGCTTTGGTTGCTATTTGCGTGTCAATGGGAGGGATTGATTTTGGGGCCAATTTGTTGTGAGGACTGGTCATGACTACAGTGGAGGAAGTGTTGTGTAGAGCCTGACTCCACAGAGCAGGACTCACTTTAGCAAGCCTCTGGCACCTGCTGAGTCAAATGTGGAGGTAGTTGGGTGGTGCTCTGGTGTGATCTGAAGCTGGTCATTGGGTGTGTTGGTATGGGCCTCTTAGAGGGGTCTGGTGCAAGCCAGAGTCAGCCGTCGTCTTGGCCCTGCCAGGGGCAACTTGGTATGAGCTACAAAGTGATCTGCAGATTGTTGCTACTTTTGCTGTGCTTGACACTGCTTAGCAAGAGGTGCGGGGCATGCCGAGGCCAGATGCTGCTTGTTTGGGGTTTGTGGAACTTTGAGAGACTTTAGAAAATTCTGCAGCATAACCCAAGAGAGGCTGTTTGTGTGGAAAAGCTACGGGAAGTGGCTTGGGTGGGCCCACGATTTGGGTGGGGTGAGGTCTCAGGGAATCACCAGGGCTGAGCAACTTGTGTTAGCTTGGTTAATGGAGACTCAGGTATGGTGCCTGCCTGCATTTGCAGGTTGGTTCGGGGGAGGGCTCAACAAAGCAACAATGACTTCTGCCAGCACTTCTGCCTGGGGGGGAAGCTGCTTCCCCCCCAACTCTGGAACTAAAATCAGACAATTTACTTCCCCCCACTGTGTGTGCCTGGTGCCTTTCTAGCTGCTGCCCCATCAGGGGAGTTCAGAATGAGTGAGTCCTTCAGTGAATAAGTCCTTTGGCAGGCCTTTAAAGAGGAACACCTGGGACTTCAGTAGCTCTCCATCTTACTCAAAAACAATCTTTACTGGTTTTCACAGCTGGAAGTTATGGGGACTTCTGGCACTGGAAACCTGGCTTGTGGAGCCTGGTATCAGGCTGGGACATCCCCTGCTCCTCAGGGGACACCACTGCAGCTGAGATATCCCTCTCAATTTTTAACTGCTACACGTTGGTGTGGGACCAGCTTGATTCTCATCTCCACCCCTCCTACCAGTCTTGATGTAGCTTCTTCTTTGTATCCTCAGTTACAGGATTTCTGTTTGGCTACATTTAGGACATTCTCAATGATGACTGTTATGTAATTTAGTTGTAAATTTGATGTGGTTGTGCGAGGAGGCATGCATAGCATTTAACTTCTCCACCATCTTGACCAAAAAACAATCATTATTTTAAATGATCAAATGAATAGTTCTATGAAACAGAAAACTTGCTTCCTGGCATCATGGCTTACTCACATCAACCTGGTTAAGGCTCAAATAGGTGCCCTTTGATTATCTCCATTCCTACCTCTTTTTCTGTAACTCAAGGGTCTGGCCTTTGCCTAGAATTTGCTGTATACGATTTCTGGAACTATCCAAATAATTGTTGTATTAAAATTTGTTATATTATTTATCTAATTCTCCTTGGATCAAGCATCTGTTTCATAAACTGAGAACTCAATCAACCTAGTAAGCTAATCTACAATGATAACAGATTCTTTTCAGCTTTCTAAATAGCATTATTTTACAATGACCTTTTAAAAAATTATTAAACTTTATTTTTCATAGCAGTTTTAGGTTCACAGCAAAATTGAGAGAGAATTACACAGAATCCCCATATATCCCTTATCTCTACACATGCACAATCTCCCCCACGACAAGCATACTGTACCGCAGTTGTATATTTGTTACAATTGAAGCACCTACATTGACACATCATAATCACCCAAAGTCTATAGTTTACATAAGGATTCATTCTTAGTGTTGTACATTCTATGGGTTTTGACTAATATAAAATCATATGTATTCACCATTGTAGTATCATATGGAACAATTTCACTGCCCTAAAAATCCTCTGTTCTTCTCCTATTTATCATTCTTTCCCTCAGTCCCTAGCAACAACTGTTGTTTTTACTGTCTCCATAGATTTGCCTTTTTCAGAATGTTATATAAATTAATACCTCGGTTTGCGAGCATAATTCATTCTGGAAACAAACTACTCATATTGCAAGACATCACTTGTTTACCAAGTTACAATATACAATATTATCACATTGGTGCAAAAGTAATAGAAATGTTTGCTCATCTTGCGGAACACTTGCAAACCAAGTTACTCACAATCCGAGGTTTTACTGTAGTTGGAATCATATTGCATGTAGTCTTTTTAATTGAATTCTTTCACTTAGTAATATGTAATTAAGGTACCTCCAGTCTTTTTATGACTTGATAGTTCATTTCTTTTTAGCCTTCAATAATACTCCATTGTGTGAATATGCCATAGTTTATTTATCCATTTACCTACTGAAGGATATCGTGGTTGTTCCAAGTTGTGGCAATTATGAATAAAGCTGCTATAAACACACATGTGCGGTTTTTGTGTGTGTGTGTGGAAATAACTTTTTAAAAATTTTTCGGGCTGGCCTAGTGGCATGGTGGTTAAGTGCTGGCTTGGGAAGCCAGCGGCCCTGGTTCGGGTCCCACATATGAGGGACAGTTTACACTGCCCTCAAAAAAAAAAAAAGAAAAAAAAATTTTTTTTCAATGAGAGTAGACGTCTGACATTATTTAATGTTATTTTCAGGTGTACAGCACAGTGGTCAGACATCCACATAATTCCTTAAGTGATCCCACTGATCAGTCCAGTAATGACTTTGCACTATACATAGTTATTACAATATTATTGACTATATTTTCTATGCTGTATTTATATCCCTGTGACTATTTTGCAACTACCATTTATACTTCTTAATCCTTTCATCTTTTTCATCCAACTCCTAACCCCCTTCCCATCTGGCAACTATCAGTTTGTTCTCTGTTTCTATGAGTGTGTTACTGTTTTGTTTATTTATTTTGTTATTTAGAGTTCACATATATTTTAGATCATATCGTATTTGTCTTTCTCTGCCAGGCTTATTTCGCTTAGCATAACACCCTCTAGGTTTGTTAACATGGTAAGATTTCACGTTTTTTTATGGCCAAACAATGTTCCATTGTATATATGCACCACTTTGTTATTCAATCATCTATTGATAGGCACTTAGGTTCTTCCATATCTTGGCTATTGTAAATAGGGCTGCAGTGAACATAGGGGCATGTATATCTCTTCAAACTAATGTTTTGGGTTTCTTCGGGTAAATATCTAGAAGTAGAATTGCTGGATCATATGGTAGTTCTATTTTTGATTTTTTTGAAGAACCTCCAAACCATTCTCTATAGTGGCTGCACCAATTTGAAATTATACCAACAGTGCATGAGGCTTCTCTTGTCTCCACATCCTCACCAACACTTGTTTTCTGTTGATTTGTTGATGATAGTCATTCTTTTTTTTATAACTTTATTATTATTATTATTCACAGATGTACAAAACAATGCAACAGTTATCTTTTTCACCCCTTACAAAGTGACTACCCCTCCCCCTAACCCTGCCTCCCACCCCTGATATCATACATATCTATTACAATTCCACTGACTCCATCCCCACAATATACTCCACATCCCATGACTATATATGTGTTAAATTATAGTTGACATATAATATTATTCAGCGGCAGCTTCAGATGTACAGTGCAGTGGTAAGGCCACTACAGCATCCATGAAGTGGTCTCCCTAAAAACATGAGTCCTTCTGATCCCCTAAAAAAAATATTTACAACCTTAATGATTATATTCCCTAAACTCTCTCTTCTGTCTCTTCAGTAGTATTGTAGTTAATCAGTTTGTGTTGCCTCGTCCCTTCCCCTTCTGCCTCATGCCCATCCCCATCCTATCTAGCCCTCATCAGTTTTTTCTTTGTGTCTCTAAGAATATATCTATTTACATTGCTCATTTATTCAGTTCTTTAGATTCCACATATAAGTGAGATTATATGGTATTTGTCTTTCTCTACTGACTTATTTCATTTAACATAATGTATTCTAGGTCCATCCATATCGTTGCAAATGGTACAATTTCTTTCTTCTTTATAGCTGCGTAATACTCCAGTGTGTAAATGTACCACAGTTTCTTAATCCAGCTGTCTACCTATGGACATTTCAATTGTTTCCAAGTCTTGGCTATTGTAAATAGTGCTGCAATGAACATAGGGGTGTATATATTCTTTCGAATTAGTGTCTTGGATTTTTCAGGATAAATGTCTAGGAGTGGAATTGCTGGATCAAAAGGTAGTTCCATTTCCAGTTTTTTGAGATACCTCCATACTGACTTCCATAGTAGCTGCACCAATCTGCAATCCCACCAACAGTGCAGCAGGGTTCCCTTTTCCTCACAGCCCCACCAGTACTTGTTGTTTGTTGATTTATTGATGATAGCCATTCTGAGTGGAGTGAGGTGGTATCTCCTTGTAGTTTTTATTTGCATTTCCCTAATGATCAGTGAGGTTGAACATTTTTTCATATGCCTGTTGGCCATCTGTATGTCCTCTTTAGAGAATGTCTCTTCATTTCCTCTGCCCATTTTTTAATTGGGTTGCTTGATTTTTGGTGTTGAGTTGCATGAGTGTTTTATAAATTTTAGATATTAACCCCTTATCAGATATATCATTCACAAATATATTCTCCCATTTAGTAGACTTCCTTTTTGTTTTATTGATGGTTTCTTTTGTTGTCAAAAATATTTTAAGTTTGATATACTCCCATATGTTCATTTTGTTTCTTGTACTTCCCTTGCCCGTGGGGATGTATCAGTAAAAATATTGCTCAGGGTAATGTCTGCAAATGTACTCCCTATATTTTCTTCTAGAAGTTTTATGGTTTCATGTCTTACATTTAAGTCTTTGATCCATTTTGAATTTGTTCTTGTATATGGTGTAAGGAAGTGTTCCAGTTTAATTTGTTTGCATGTGTCAGTCCAATTTTCCTAGCACCATTGATTAAATAGACTATCTTTACCCCAGTGTAAATTCTTGCTTCCATTGTCATAGATTAACTGTCCGTATATACATGGATTTATTTCTGGGTTCTCTGTTCTGTTCCACTGGTATATGTGCCTGTTTTTATGCCAGTGCCATACTGTTTTTGTTTTGTTTTGTTTTGAGGGCAATGTCACTGGCCTTCATATGTGGGATCTGAACCGGGGCCACTAGCTTCCCAAGCCAGCGCTTAACCACCGTGCCACTTGGCTGGCCCCCATACTGTTTTAATTACTGTACCCTTGTAGTATGTTTTGATGTCTGGTAGCATGATACCCCAACTTTGTTTTTATTTCTCAGGATTGCCGAGGCTATTCAGGGTCTTTTATGGTTCCATATCAATTTTAGGGTTATATTTTCTATTTCTGAGAAAAATGCCTTGGTAGTTTGATGGGAATTGCATTGAATCCATATATTGCTTTAGGCAGTATGGACATTTTAACTATATTAATTCTTCCTATCCATTATCATGGTAGGTATTTCCATTTATTTGTATCTTCTTTTATTTCTTTCTTCAGTGTCTTATAATTTTCTGAGTACAGATATTTTACTTCTCTGGTTAAATTTATTCCTAGGTATTTTATAGTTCTTGAAGCATTTGTAAATGGGACAATTTTCTTAATTTCTCCTTCTGTTAGTTTATTATTGGTATATGCAAATGCAACTGATTTCTGAATATTGATTTTGTATCCTGCTACTTTACTGAATTTGTCTACCAGTTCTAATAGTTTTCTGATGGAGTTTTTGGTGCTCTCTATATATAGTACCATGTCATCTGCATATAATGACAATTTTACTTCTTCCTTGCCAATTTGGATGCCTTTTATTTCTTTTTCTTGTCTGATTGCTGTTGCTAGAACTTCCAGAACTATGTTGAATAGAAGTGGTGAAAGTGGGCAGCCTTGTCTTGTTCCTGATCTTAAGGGGTATGGTTTTAGCTTTTCCCCATTGAGTATGATGTTAGCTGTAGGTTTATCATATATGGCCTTTATTATATTGAGATGTGATCCCTGTATTCCCACTTTGCTAAGGGTTTTTAACATAAATCGCTGTTGAATTTTGTTGAATGCTTTTTCTGCATCTATTGATATGACCATATGATTTTTATTCTTCATTTTGTTGATGTGGACTATCAGATTAATTGATTTACGGATGTTGAACTAGCATTGCGCACTAGGGATGAAACCCACTTGATCATGATGTATGATCTTCTTAATATATTGCTGAATTCTGTTTGCTAATATTTTATTGAGAATTTTTGCATCTATGTTCATCATGATATTGGCCTATATTGGAAGGTTGTATGCTTCTAGAAAATTATCCATTTCTTCCAGATTGTCAAATTTGTTGGCATATAGTTGCTCATAGTAATTTCTTAAAATATTTTGTATTTCATTCCTGATTTTACCAATTTGAGTCCTCGCTCTTTTTTTTTTTTTTTTTTTTTTTTTGATGACCCTGGCTAAAGGTTTGTCAATGTGGTTTATCTTCTCAAAAAACAGCTCTTGGTTTCCTTGATCTTTTGTATTGTTTTTCTCTTCTCCACATCCTTTATTTCCGCTCTGGTCTTTATGATCTCCTTCCTTGTACTCTCCTTTCGCTTCTTTTGCTGTTCTTTTTCCAGTTCCCTGAGATGTAAGGATAACCTCTTGATTTGAGATTTTTCTTCCTTCTTTAGGTAGGCCTGCACTGCTATGAACTTCCCTCTTAGGACTGCTTTTGCTGCCTCCCAGAGATTTTGGGTCGTGGTGTTTTCATTTTTGTTTGTCTCGAGGTATCTTTCGATTTCCTCCTTGATCTCATTTGTGACCCTCTCGCTATTTAGTAGCATGTTATTTAGCCTCCATTTATTTGTCAGCTTCTCGGATTTCTTCTTATACTTGATTTCTAGTTTCATAGCATTGTGGTCAGAGAAGACACTTGAAATGATTTCAATCTTCATAAATTTATTGAAACTTGTTTTGTGTCCTAACACGTGATCTATCTTAGAAAATGTCCCATGTACACTTGAAAAGAATGTATATTTTGTAGCTTTGGGGTGAAATGCTCTGAATATATCAGTTAAATCCAGCTGGTCTAATGTATCATTTAAGGTCACTGTTTCTGCATTGATTTTCTGTCTGGAGGATATGTCCATTGGTGACAGCAGGGTGTTGAAGTCCCCTACTATGATAGTGTTACTGTTGATCTCCATCTTCATGTCTGACAATATCTGTTTTATATATTTAAGAGTTCCTATGTTAGGTGCTTAGATGTTTACTAGGGTTATGTCCTCTTGTTGGATCCCTTTATTATAATGAAGTGTCCTTCTTTGTCCTTAGTTATATTCTTCAATTTTGAGTCCATTTTATCTGATATAAGTATCGCTACTTCAGTTTTTTGCTCAGTTCCATTTGTATGAAATATTTTATTCCATCCCTTCACTTTCAGCCTGAATGTGTCTTTGGATCTGAGGTGAGTCTCTTGTATACAGCATATGCAAGGTTCTTGCTTTCTTATCCATTCAGCCACCCTATGTCTTTTTATTGGAGCATTTAATCTTTTATATTTTATGTGATTATTGATAGGTGCGTATTTATTGCCATTTTGTTTTTGTGTTCCTAGTCTTTCTTAGTTAGGTTGTTTTTCTCTTCTGCTTAAAGAATCCCTTTTAACATTTCCTGCAAAGCTGTTTTGGTGGTAATGAATTCCCTTAACTTATTCTTTTCTGGAAAGCTCTTTAACTCTCCTTCAATTTTAAATGATAACCTTGCTGGATACAGCAATCTGGGTTGTAGGCCTTTATTTTTCATCACTTTGAAAACATCCAGCCACTGCCTTCTGGCCTGCAGAGTGTCTGTAGAAAAGTCAGCTAATAACCTTATGGGGGTACCCTTGTAAGTAAATTGCTGCCTTTCCCTTGCTGCTTTAAGGATTTTGTCTTTGTCTTTAACCCTTGCCATTCACTATAATGGGTCTTGGTGTGGGCCTGTATGGGAACATCTTGTTTGGAACTTTCTGCACTTCCAGGGCTTGTATTTCACTGTCCTTTGCCAGGTTAGGGAAGTTTTCAGACATTATTACTTCAAATATGTTCTCAATCCCGTGCTCCCTCTCTTCTCCTTCTGGTAATCCAATGATTTGCTCATTGTTGTGTTTGATGTTGTCTCCCTGCTCTCTTCAACTATTTTCAATGTTTTTCATTCTTTTTTCTTTTTGTTGTTCTGCTTGGGTTATGTCTACTATCTTGTCTTCTAAGTCACTGATTCGATTTTCTGCTTCATCCAATCTGCTAGTCATTCCGTCAAGTGTGTTATTTAATTCAATAATTGTGTTCTTATGTTCTAGCTGGTTGCTTTTCATGATTTCTCTATCCTTCTTTATATTTTCATTAGTTTCCTTGAACATTCTAATAATCAGTGTTCTGAATTCTGTCTCCGATAGGTTGTTTACCTCTATTTCCTCTAGTTCCATTGATTCAGCAAGTTTCTTCTGTTCTTTTATTTGGGTTGTGTTTCTTTGTCTCTCCATTCTGGCTTGCTCTTTGTGCTTGCTGCAATATAACATATAGATTCCCTAATTCTCTCAGTCTTTTCTGGGTAGACTTATGTGGTATGTGTCCTTTATATTTGAGTAACTCAGTCTCTCTATTCTCCTGTGCGTGTATTTATCTGTGGTGTTCCTTGTGTTTTGTGTCCTCACCTGTTGAAGTTTTAGCTTTGATTACTTTTGGCTTGTCAGTAGGTGGTATTGACTCCCAGACTGATTAGCTGTGAGGATCATCAGTGTCTGCAGTTTATGAGCTGCTGTGAGAGGGTTGATTCCTCTGATGAGACTTGGACCCTTTGGGCCCTAGTACCTGTAGCAACATCCTTTTGGGTGTGACTCTTATATGTCAAACCCAGAAATGCTCTGGTTTATCTAAAGTTGGCCTCCAGATATGATGATTCTTGTGTCTCTTTGTTTGGACCCAGCTGCAGAGTGATTTTAGAGCAAAACAGATCAACAAGAACAACCACGGCAGCCATCAAAGGAAACCAGATGCTCTCACATGTAAAAAACACCAACCATCAACCTATAGTCAACTTGTACAGAAATATCAAACATACAAAAGAAGAAAACAAACAGAAACAAAACAACAACCTCACACACAAAAAGAACAGAAGGGGAAACAAAATACAATATAATATCATAAAATAAAAAATAGAATCAACACAAGAAACCAAATAGCTATACCAAAAAATTAAAATTAAAATTAAAATTAAAAAAAGTAAAAATACAAATAAAATAAAATTTGCAGAAAAAAGGAAAGGAGGAAATGTATAGCAGTGATAATAATGAAATAGAAATAAAAACCAAAAACAAACAAGATAAGCAAGCAATACCTTGGAAAAAAACAAAACAAAAAGAAAACCCATGCCGGTCTTGGCTAAAGTCCACCAAGCTCTCTTCAGTTTGTCCTCTGCTGTACAAGAATTCCTGTGTGTCTTGTAGGAACAGAATAGGCCACCTGAAACCTAGCAGGTTTGCTATACTTGAGTGTGGTTGTGATGTGTGTTTGGTAGTTTTTACAAAGTCACTGCCATTTTGCTTTCACCTCTCCCAAGGCAGGCTGTGCCCCCAAAGGCTCAATGAGTGTCTTTGGGCACCCTTTCCAATGACAGCCATGGAGAATGAAAGCATTCCTCGCTGCCAAAAGCCAGCTGCCAGGAGTCTGTTAATTAGTGCCTCAGTAGCTGAACCTGCCCTGCCTCCCAAGCCTTGCAGGAAAGGTGGGGGCGGGGTAGGTAGTCTCACTCTGCAGCCTCTTCTGGGGCGAGAAAATTCTCAACCCCCTACGGGTAGGAATACCTCTGTACTCTGCCCCTACTGCTCCGTTCAAGGGTCAGTTTAAAAACTCTGGCTTGGCAGGGGCCAAAGTTTGTGGGGATGGGTGTTTTTTTTCTGTTTGTTTGTTTTTGTTTTTGCTTTCTGTTCAAGAGAGGAGAAAAAGAAGAAAGAAAAAAGACACAGTCCCAACACTGTTTTGAGCTAAGGCCTTTGCCTCATACACTCCAGCAGAGTTCCTACTACTCTCCCAAAGGGGCTGCCGGGGTTTAAGGGTCTGCGCGTACCCTGCTGTGCTGCTCACATCCCCATTCCATCTCTTGGGGACCTGCGTCTCCACCTGGCGAGCGCTGCGTCTCCGCACATGAGTATTCTTTTTTTCCCTGCTTACCCGGTTTCAGACTTCTACCTCAGAGCCTGCATTCCGAGCTGCTCTTGCTGCGCTCCGCAGGACCCGGTGGGCACAGCGTAATCCCTGAACCGGGAGGGTGCATGGATTGATCTTGCCCTGTCACTGGCGGGCTCTGCACCCTGCTTCCTGGGGACCCGGGGAGCCGTGGGTGCAGCTCGTACCTCTGCATGCTCGTCTCCCCTCTCTTCTCCCCCACTCACCCTGTCTGAGGCTTCCTCCTCAGACTGCGGACCCTCGCGCCCTTGCTGTACACTAGGCGGACCACGGGGGGCAGGGAGCGAGCAGTGGGAACACTCCCTGATCTGCTCTCTGAAGCTCGGTGCCTCAGCAGCCCCGGGTTCGGGCTGCATCTCACACGTCTCACCGCCTTCTTCCCCTACTTGCCCGGCCTGTCCACCTTCCAGCAATCATTGTGTGAGACTCTTAGTTGCTCTGTGTGTTGAATAGACATCCCTTTGAAGCATTACAGAACTTCAAATTGTGGATATTTCCAGGGGAGAACTCAGGGAGCCCTCCTCACGGCCTCCATCTTGCCCCCGCAAACCGATGATAGTTATTCTAACAGGTGTGAGATTACATCTCATTGTGGTTTTAATTTGCATATCTCTGATAATTAGTGATGTTGACCATCCCTTCATAGGCCTCTTGGCCATCTATATGACCTCTTTGGAGAAATGAATTTTCAGGTCCTCTGACTATTTTTTAATTGGATTTTGGTGGGGGTTTTTTGTTTGTTCATTTTGTTTATTTGTTTGTTTTTGAGTTGTATAAGTTCCTTATAAATTTTGGATATTAACCCCTTATTTGATGTATCATTAACAAACATCTTCTCCCTTTCAGTGGGTTGCCTTTTTGTTTTGTTGAAAGTTTCCTTCACTGTGCAGAAGCTTTTTTGATTGGCATAGTCCCATTTGCTAATTTTTTTCTTTTGTTTCCTTTGGCCAAGGAGATATATCAGATATAATAAATAAGATCAATGTCAGAAAGTTTACTGTCTGTGTTTTCTTCTAGATGTTTTGTGGTTTTGGGTCTTATATGTACATCTTTATTTTGGATTTATTCTTGTATATGATGTAAAAATGTGATCTAGTTTCATTTCCTTCACCAGGTTAAGGAAGTTTTCTGCCATGATTTCTTCAAACAGGTTCTCAACCCCTTACTCTCTCTCTTCTCCTTCTGGTATCCCTATGATGTCAATGTTGTTATACATGATGTTGTCCCAGAGGTCGTTTAAATTATCCTCATTTTTTAAAATTTCATTTTATTTTTGCTGTTCCAGTTGGGTGGTTTCTTCTATCTTGTTTTCCTAATCGCTGATTCTATCCTCTGCTTCATCTGGTCTGCTGTTGATTCCTTCTAGTGTATTCTTTATTTTAGTTATTGTATTCTTCATTTCTGACTGGTTATTTTTTTACAGTTTCTATGTCTTTTTTATGTTTACTATATATTTGTTGAAGTTCTCACTAAGTTTTCTATGCATCCTAATAATCAGTGTTTTGCATTCTGCATCTGAATGCTTTTCTCCATTTCATTTCATTCATTTTCTGGAATTTTCTCCTGTTCTTTTATTTGGGACATGTTTCTTTATCTTCTCATTTTGGCTACACCTCTATTTGTGTATTAAGTAGAGCTTTTGTATCTTCCAGTATTGGCAGATTTACCTTATAGTAGGTGTCCTGTGGGACCCAGTGGTTCATTCTCCCTGATCACCTGGTCAGGTGCTCCAGGAATGTCCCTTGTGTGGGTTGTGCATGCCCTCCTGTCTTAGTTGAGCCTTGACTGGTGTTGGTACATCAGTGGTGGGCTTGACCCTCAGGCTGATAGGCTGTGAGGATTGGCTACAACCATAGCATCGGAGCTACTGTATGGGTGCTGACCTCACAGAACAGGATTCTCCTCACCAGGCTCTGGTGTCTGCCCAGACCACCCTTTCGGTGTACTGCTTATGGGGCAAATTGGGTGGTGCTTTGTTGTGGTCTGATGCTGGCCACCAGGTGTGTTTGTGTTAGGCCCTCTTGGGAGAGGCTACTGTGCAGGCCAAGATTTGCCACTGCTTGTGACCAGCCCATGACTACCTGGTAGGATCTACAATGTGATCTGTTATTGATTACTGCCTGTAATGAACCTGCAGGCAAATAGGAGAGGCCACACTGTGAACTGAGGCAAGCTTCCCCCAATACCAGGCCTGGGGCTCCTCAATAAAAGACCCAGGGTACCCCAAGGCCTGTCACCACCTGCCATCTGCCTATAAGACTCAGCTGCTGAAAGAGCCTTGGGAGGTACACATGTTGGTTGGTCAAAGTCACAGGAAGTTACCAGGGTGGAGGGAGCATAATTCACCAGGCCAGTACAGAATCAGATTTGGCCATGTAGGTGGAGGGCTCAACACAGAAAGATAATATCTACACACTGGCTTAGTGTGAGAAGGGCTCAACACAGGGACAATGGAAGCTGTCCCTCCAGCCCTTGCTTTGAAGCCACACAACACAGTCTCTCCCGATATGTCTCTGGTGCCTTCTGAGCTGCCATCCCTCCGCTGGAGTCCAGGGTGAATGCCTGGGAGAAAGAGAGTCTATGCATTGGCCCTTCAAGAGGATGCCTCAGTTTCTGGCAGCCTTCCGTCTCACCCAGACAGACAGAATCCTCACTAATTTTCACAGCTACGTGTTGTAGGGCTCTTCTTCCCAAAACTGGAGCCCTGGGCGTGGTTTCCTGGTGTGGAGTTCAGACCCTTCACTCTTCAGGGGTGGTTCTCTGCAGCTGAGACATCCTCCCCATTCTCAATAGCCACAAGTGTGGGGCCAGTCTGTTTCATGTATCTGCCCTTCCTACCAGTCTCAATGTGGTTTCTTTTTATCCTTAGTTATAGAACTCTGTTCAGCTATTCTTCACATTGTTTTCCAAGTTGATTGTTTTATAATTTAGTGATAATTTTAATGTGGACATGGGAGGAAGCAAGCATAGTTTTCCTACTGCACCATCTTGACTGGACCTCCTATACTCTGGATCGGACATAAGTTTTCAGTTCCTTTGGGTAAATACCAAGTTTGTACAGTTGGTGGATCATGTGATAAGAGTATATTTAGTTTTGTAAGAAACTGACAAACTGTCTTCTAATGTGGCTATACCATTTTGCATTCTCACCAGCAATGTATGAAAGTTTTTGTTGCTCCATAAACTTGCCAGCATTTGGTGTTGTCAGTGCTTTGGATTTTGACCATTCTAATAGGTGTGTCATGGCACAACGCTCTTTTGGAGTCAATGCTTATTTAAAGATGTTTTTTTCTGGTAGAAAATGTATGCCTCTGGGCTAAATTCTGAAGTAATTCTGGATTTTGCGGTGCCACTCAACTCCTGCAATTAACACACCCCTTATTTCCTATTACTTCATTTTTTTTCCTACATGTGTTCTCATCTTCATAATATTACAATTACAAGTCATTTGAGAACTTACTGTTGCCTTAAATTTATGTGCATGACTGAAGAATCTAGCACAGTGTTTTGTACATAATACAAACTAATACAGGCTATCAGACAGGTTTAACACAGCCCAATTATAATGATTAATAATGACTGCACTGATTTGTGTGTTTAAATACTCATATATGTATTTGTATATATAGTGAATATAATTAACAAATAATTGAAACAAGGAAATATTGGGGGATTTAAGGTAAACATTTATAACATCTTTAAATTTATATTTCTGATAAATATGAATCTCCATAATTTCTCAGTGAGTGTTCATTTGACAGAATATCATAATGTAATTAGTGAATAACATTTTCTGTTATTCTGAAACTGGAATGCGTTTCTGAGCTTAGTACAAGACAGCTGCAATAATTATAAATGGCTCTCCATTATTTCATTTGTATGCTTATACTGCATTTACATCTGAAGGTCTAATTGCTTTGAACTCATTGCAGCACTTCAATGGTTATGTTTAATAAGAACAACTTGATTATGATGAGCTTAAATTTTGGTCAGAAGCAGATGTATTAGAATGTGTGGTTCATTCATTTATTTATAAATTCAGGTCCCACCCCTTTGCCCTCCCTTTTAATTTCTCAGAAGCACATTAGAGGGAAAAGATCAAAAGCCATAGAAGTTTTTCAACATACTAAGGCAGTCTATAAGACCAAAGAACAAAGCAATTCTATTTCTTATACTTATGTGCCTAAGGCTTTCTGGAAGCAAACTTTCCCAACTAGTTTATAGATCCTCTTTTTCTTTCTTTCCATCCTTCTGTCTTTTCTATGGTTTATTTTTCTTCTACCTTTTCACCAAGAGATTTTTTTCACTTGTCTGCTTATAAAATTATTTCCTTTCCCTCCCCAGAAATTTTGATTGATGATCTTATTGGCTACTTCTTTTATTCTATTAATTATCAAACAGGCACATAAATTTGCCCAACTTATTGCTTGATTAAAATATTTAAATAAAAATAAACTTAAAATATTTGATTTTCAGTTCTCCTTTAGACATATTTTACCTGTAGTTTTACTGTATTTACAAGCAATAGCAACTATGAAGAAATTTACATTCTCTTCAAAAATATATCTGATAGTTTAAAAAGCTATTCGTATAAGAGAAAAAGACATTTAATTTTTTTAATAGTTGGCTTAATTTTATGTCTTATAATATGCTTATATGTGAACTTGATTAGTAGTATTAATGTTGTGTCATTTAATTATGCCCAACTTGAAGTTATAACATAACATGCTTCTTTTCAAAGAGGTATGCATTTGTCTTCGTATATTTTAAGGCAAGTAGGGCCTTTTTCTGTTATTTCTATTATATATCAAACAATATGAAATCTGAAAGAAACTAATGAACTTAATGAGATATATTCAATAAGAGACAAATATTAAGTCTTCAATATATTATTTTTATTTTTTTGTAAATTTGGTAAATATTCAATAATGTAAATTATATACACAACTTATTTTCTTGTTGCCATAAATATGATGTTGGGAAATTTGGAAGTGAGGAAATAATGAATCATTTTCCTTAAGCCTACAAAAATTTGATAATAGTTTGGTGGAAGATATTAGAATGGATCCAAGATCTAGGTTTTAGTCCTGATTTTGTTAAATTTAAATATGTAACCTGGGATACTCACTTTCTTCTCCTGTTCTTGTTTTACTAATTTAGGACAGAAATTGACATTTAAATGTCAACTCTGCGCAAACAATTTAAAATGAGTCTATTTGGCAGAAAAGCCTGAATATCATCTACACAAATTGCTTGACCCATGTATTTTAGGGATCTGTGGGGAAAGACAGATACGACCTGGGAATTCTATTCACATACTCACTGGATACAAGGTAAAGTAGATTTAGCATAGAAATAAAAATTCACCTGAAAATGAGGAGTCAAAAGGCAACACATAAGACAATTGCAAAAGAAGTAGATTAAAGTTATCTATTATAGTAAAAAGATATTTCTTCTTGATGTAGCACATAGACCTGCTATGTGTAAGTCACCCTTTGAAAGGAGACAGCAGAGTGATACTTTCGTAGTTTGTGGAGGATTTAAATCTGTAGGAGTAATAAAAGCTCTGTAAGAGCAGAGATTTTAATGTGTTTTGTACAGTGATGGATCCCAAGCATCCAGAATAGGGCCTGTAATATAAGTAGGTACTCAAAAATTATCCATTGAATGAATAAGGCATATTATGTGAGTATTGCATTGCAGAAGTAAAGAAACATAAGAAAATAAGGAAACATAATAAGTATCAGTAACTCTGCAGTATGCATCAACAGCCTGGGAATTAGGTCACCTGTCCAAAAAGGTTGGTGGAAACAGGATAGCTAGACTAGTTAATCTCTAAATTTTCATTAAATCATTAAACTATGAATTACTTTTTAATTCTCCAGAAACATATTTTTCCTGTTTTCCTTCTCTCTTTCTATTACTTGTCCCTGTTTAGTATCATTAATATCATGTTGTCATCTACATATTTTGATCTAAACTCACCTTATAAACTTGTACTTTACTCTTGTTTTATTAAAACTTATTTTTAAAATGTTTTGTGATTACAGAAAAATTTAACAGAAAGCACAAAAAGTCCCCATTCACCCTTCCTCTCCCATAGTTTCCCCTCCATAAATACTTTGCATTAGTATGAAACATTTGTTAAAATTGATGAAGCAGTATTGTTACATTATTACCAACTAAAATCTAAAGTTACATTAGGATTCCCTCTCTGTGGTATACATTCTGTTGGTCTTTATAAATGCATAATGTCATGAGTCTACCATTACAGTATCACAAAGAATAGTATCACTGCCTTAAAATTTCCCTGTGGTCCACCTACTCAGGCCTTTCATTTTTAAGCCCCAGAAAATCACTAGTCTTTTTTACTGTCTAGACAGTTTTGTCTTTTCTCAAATGTCTTATAATTGGAGTCATACAGGTCATACAGCATTTAGCTTTTTCTTACTGGCCTCTTTCATTCAGAAATATGCATTTAAGGTTTCTCTTTGTCTTTTGTGCTGTGATAGCTCAACTCTTTTTTTTCCAGCTTTATTGAGATATATTGTCATAGATTTTGTGTAAGTTTAAGGTGTACAATATGATGATTTGAAACATATATTGCAAAATGATTACCACAGTTGGAGTAGTTAACATCATTACCTCACATAATTACTGCTTCTTTTGGAAGGTGTGAATATTTAAAATCTACTCTTAGCAACTTTCAAATATGTAATACAGTAGTGTTGACTATAGTCACCATGTTATACATTAGATCCCCAGAATTTAGTCATCTTATAATTGGAAGTTCATACCCTTTGACTAGCATCCCAATGAACTTAACCCCCAACCCCTGGAAAAAACCATTCTACTCTGTTTCAATGAGTTTGGCAATTTTACATACCACATGTAAGTGATATTATGCAATATTTGCTGTTCTCTGTCTGAATAAATTCACTTAGCATAATGCCCTCAAGGCAGGATTTCTTTCTTCTGAAAATATTTATATATCTTCTTGTTTTTTCTTTATTCTTTCCCTTCTCCCTCAAACTAAAACCTGTATCTTCTGTTTTTTTATTTATTTTTTTTATTTTTTAATTTTTTTATTCATTTATTGTGAAATAAACATTTTTTTTAAATTAGCTTCAGGTGTACAACACAGTGCAATAGTTATACTTTTTACCCCTCAAAGTCACAACCCCCCACCCCCAATTCGCCACCTTACTCCTCCCACCATATCATATATATGGTGATATATATCTATTACAATTCCTTTGACTCCCTTCCGCTTTATAATCCAGATCCCATGACTATCTATATATTCAATTACAGTTGGCATACAATATTACACAACATCAGTTTCAAGTATACAGTGCAGTGATCAAGCCTCTACTTCATCCATGAAGTAGTCTCCCTAACAAGACATGTGACCATCTGACACCCCAAAAATATTTATAACATTATTATATTCCCCGAACTGTCTTTCATATCCCTGTGACAATATTGTAGTTATCTATTTATACTGTTTAATCCCTTCCCCTTCTCCCTCATCTCCACCCCCCTCCCAACTAGCAACTCTGTTTTTCCTCTATATCTATGAGACTGTTTCTGTTTCCTTTGCTCATTCATTCAGTTTTTCAGATAAATATTTATCTTCTTCATTCTTTCATACATAGATAGACACTTATGCTGTCTCCATATCTTGGGTATTGTAAATAATGCTGCAGTGAACATAGGAATGCAGATATCATTTGAGATCTTGTTTTCAATTCTATTGGATATATACTCAGAAGTGTGATTGATAGGAATATATTGTAGTTCTAATTTTTTGAGGAACCTCCATACTGTTTTCCATAATGGTTGTACCAATATACATTCCCACCAACAATGCACAAGGCTTTATTTTATTCCACATGCTTGCTAAACCTTGTTTTCTTTTGCCTTTTTGATAATAACCGTTCTAACCAGTGTGAAGTTATATCTCACTCTACTTTGATTTGCATTTTCCTGATAATTATTGAGGTTGAGCACCTTTTCATGTGTCTGTTGGCCATTTGTATGTCTTCTTTGGAAAAATGTCTATTCATTTC
Organism: Aselliscus stoliczkanus; assembly: GCA_033961575.1. Lineage (NCBI taxonomy): Eukaryota > Metazoa > Chordata > Mammalia > Chiroptera > Hipposideridae > Aselliscus > Aselliscus stoliczkanus. The sequence continues at coordinate 68,986,541 of CM066737.1, read as the reverse complement.
CTTTTTTCTTTCTTCAACCAAATTGTTACTTGCTAGAGAGTTGTATGAGTCCCTTACATATTTTAGTTTATTTATTTTTTACTTCTCAATTCCTATTGTATATTATACTTTAAAAATAATTATTAAATAATTAAAAACAAAATATATATAATAATTATTAAATAATTTAAAAAATATATATATTTTTAAAAACATGTTTTTAAAAATGTTTTTAAAATTATTTAAATAATATATGTATATATATATATGTTTTTTAATTATTTATTTTTTCAGTTAGAGTTGACATTCAATATTATTTTATATTACTTTCAGGTGTACAGCATAGTGGTTAGACATTTATACAATTGGTGCAGTGATTCCTCCCAGTTAGTCTAGTATCCACCTGGCACTATACACAGTTGTTGCATTCTCAATGCTGTAATTTACATCCCTGTGATTATTTTGTAACAACCGATTTGCATTTCTTAGTCCCCAACCCCCTTCCCCTCTTGCAACCATCAGTTAGTTCTCTGTAACTATGAGTCTGTTTCTGTTTTGTTTGTTTATGTATTTATGCTTTAAACAGTCTAGCCAATAAATGGTGTTGGCAAATATATATATATATATTGGGGGTGCCAAAAAATGTATATACATTTTAAGAGATGTTTTCTATGCTCAAGCAGTAGTTTGTGGTAATCAGAAGTGTCTGGAAATAGATGGTAACCATTTTGAGCACCTCTTGTAATTGTAGAAGTCAACCGTAACTTGTAGTAATCTCTTGTTATCAGTATATATTGAGTATCACAATTAATACAGTTTTTTTTCCTTCTTAAAATGTGTTTACTTTTTTTGGCACCCTCTCTATATATGAGGTCTGACAATCAAGTTCACGCACTTGTTGCAATGCTGTTGCTAACCTTTTTTGATATCAGATGGGTTATTCACTATGTATTTGTACCACTGGATAAATAGTTCACCAAGTTTACTATTTGGAAGTGCTGAAAAGGCTGTGTGAAAAAGTTAGATGACCTGAACTTTTCAGCAACAATTCATGGCTCTTGCATAATGACAGTGCACCAGCTCACATGGCACTGTCTGTGAGGCAGTTTTTAGTGAATAAATTAATAACTTAATTGGAATGCCCTCCCTACTCACCTGATCTGGCCCCCAGTGACTTCTTTCTTTACCCAAAGATAAAGGAAATATTGAAAGTAAGACATTTTGATGACATTCAGGACATCAAGAGTAATATGAGGACAGTTTTGAAGGCCATTCAAGAAAAAGTGTTCCAAAATTACTTTGAAGGGTGGACTAGGCGCTGCCACTGGTGCATATCTTTTCAAGGGGAGTACGTCAAAGGTGACCATAGTGGTATTCAGCAATGAGGTATGTAGCACTTTTTCTAGGATGAGTTCGCGAAATTAATTGTCAGTCCTCATATATCTTCTTCATTGATTCACCTATCTATGGACACCTAAGTTACTTTCATATCTTTGCTATTGTAGATAATGCCTCTGCAATGAACATAGGGTGAATATATCTTTTTGAATTAGTGTTTTCATTTTCTTTGGATAAATACCCAGTGGTGGAATTGCTAGGTCATATGGTAGATCAATTTTTTAATTTTCTGAGGAAACTTCATAATGTTTCCACAGTGGCTACACGAATTTGCAGTCCCACCAACAGTGTATAAGGATTCCCTTTCTCCACATTTCTGCCATCACATGTTACCTGTTGACTTTTTATAATAGTCTTTCTGAATGTGTGAAGTGGTATCTCATTGTGGTTTTGATTTTCATTGTCCTTCTGGTTAGTCATGTTCAGCATCTTTTCATAAGTATGTTGGCCAGTTTTATGTCTTTTTGGAGAAATGTCTTTTCATATTATCTACCCATTTTTAATCAAATTGTTTATTTATTTTTGTTATTGAGTTGTATGCATTTCTTATATATTTAAGATATCAACCCCTTATCGGATATCTCATTTGAGAATATATTCTCCCATTCAGTAAGTTGTCTTTTGTTTTGTTGAGGTTTTCTTCACTGTGCTGAAACTTTTTTGTTTGATGAAGTCCTATTTACTTTTTTTCTTTTCTTTCCATTATTTGAGAGGACATATCCAAAAAGATATTACTCAGACTGATATCAAATAGTTCACTAACTTCAGGAGTTTTAAGTTTTGGGAACTTATATTTAAATGTTTAATTCATTTTGAGTTTATTTTTGTATATGATGTAAGATAGTCGTCCAGTTTCATTTTTGCATGTTTATCTGTTCAGTTTTTCCAACAACACTTGTTGGAGAGACTGTCATTTCTCCATTGTATATTCTTGCTTCCTTTCTTGTAAATTAATTGACCATATGAACAAGGATTTATTTCTGGGCTCTCTATTATGTTCCATTAATCTATGTGTTTGTTTTTGTGCCTGTACAATACTATTTTGATTATTATAGCCATGTGGTATAGTTTGAAATCAGGAAACATGATAACTCAAACTTCATTCTTATTTCTCAAAATTTTTTTGGCTATTCATGGTCTTCTTTTGCTTCATATCAATATTAGGATTACTTTTTTATTATTTTTTTTTAAGAGGGCAGTGTTACTGGCCCTCATATGTAGGATCCGAACTGGGGCCGCTGGCGTCCCAAGCCAGCTCTAAACCACCACGCCACTCGGCCAGCCCAAGGATTATTTTTGATAGTTCTGAAAAGAATGTCATCGGTATTTTAGTAGGGATTGCATTCAATCTGTAGATTTCTTGCAATAGTATGGTCATTTTGATAATATTGTTTGAATGCATTAACATCTTTCTATTTATTTTTGTCCTCTTTAATTTCTTTCTTCAATGTCTTATAATTTTAAAAATACAGGTCTTTCACTTACTTGGTTAAATTTATTCCTTGTTAGTTTATTCTTTTTGATGTAATTATAAATGGGATTGTTTTCTTAATTTTTCCTTTTGATGGTTCATTATTAGTGTATAGGAATGTGATGAATTTCTGCAAATTAATTTTTAATCTTGCTACTTTACTGAGTCTTGTTATTAATTCTATTGATTTTGGGTGGATTCTTCAAGGTTTTCTATATGTAGTACATAGTACCATGTCATATGTAAATAGTGACAGTTTTATGGCTTCCTTTCAAATTTGGATGCCTTTTATTTCTTTTTTTTTTTTTTTTTGTCTGCTTGCTGTGGCTAGGACTTCTAATACTATATTGAGTAATAATGGTGAAAATGGGCATCCTTTTGTTATTCTTGATCTTAGAGGAAAAGCTTTCAGTTTTTGAGCATTGAGTATGATGTTATCTGTGGGCTTTGTCATATATAGCCTTTATTAAATTGAGGTAAGTTCCTTCTATATTCATTTTATTGAGAGTTTTTTCCATAAATGGCTGTTGAACTTTGTCGAATGGTTTTCCTGCATCTATTGAGATAACCATGTAATTTTTATCCTTGTTTTCTTTTAATGTGATGAATCATATTGTTTTGCAATTGTTGAACTTCTGTGGCATCCCTGGTATAAACCCCACTTGATCATGGTATATAATTCTTTTTACATATCGTTGAATTTGGCTTACTAGTATTTTGTTGAGAATTTGGGTATCTATGTTCAGCAGGGATACTGGCCTGCAATTTTCTCTCTCTCTCTCTCTCTCTCTCTCTCTCTCTCTCTCTCTCTCTCTCTCTCTGTCTCTCTCATAATGTCTTTGTCTATTTTCATATCAGGGTAATGCTGGTTTTATAGGATGAGTTCAGCAGCATTCATTCTTCTTCAATTTTTTGGCATAGTTTGAGAAGGATAGGCAATAATTCTTTAAATGTTTGGAAGAATTCCCAATGAAGCTGTCTGGTCCTGGGCTTTTGTTTTTTAATTACTGCTTCAATTTCATCACTAGTAATTTGTCTGTTCAGATTCTGTTTCTTCCTGGTTAGTTTTGGAAGGTTGTGTTTCAACAAATTTATCCCTTTCTTCTAGATTGTCCAATATATTGTCATATAGCTCTTTATAGTATTCTTTGATAATCCCTTGTTATGTTGGTTGTAATCTGTCCTCTCTCATTTTTGATTTTATATATTTGTGTTCTCTCCCCTTTTTGCTTGATGAGTCTTCCTAGTGGCTTGTCAATTTTATTTATCCTTTCAAAGAATCAGCTCTTAGTTTCATTGAGCTTTTCTACTATTTTTCTCTTTTGTATTCTGTTTATTTCCATTTTTATCACTATTATTTCCTTTCTTCTGCTTACTTTAGGTTTTGATTTTTTTTCCTTTTTTTCTAGTTTCTTTAGGTGTAAATTTAGATTATTTGGAATTTTTTTTCTCCCTCTTGAGGTAGGCCTATATAGCTATAAACTTTCTTCTTATAACTGCTTTTATTTTATTCCATAAGTTTGTAATGTTGTGGTTTGTTTCTTCTTTTTTTTTTTTTATTTGTTTCAAGGTAGATTTTTCTTTCCTGTTTTATTTCCTCTTTGATCCATTGGTTGTTTAGAAGCATGTTGTTTAATCTCCACATATATGTGCTTTTTCCAGTTTTCTTCCTGCAGCTGATGCCATTGTGGTGAGAAAATATGCTGGATATAATTTCAGTCTCCTTGAATTTATTCAGATTTGTTTTGTGGCCTAGTATGTGTTCTATCCTGGAAAATGTTCCATGTGCACTTAAGAAGAAAGTGTAATCTGCAGGTTTTGGATTAAATGCTTTATAAATATCTATTATGTGAAACTGTTATAATGTGGTATTTAAGGCCATTATTTCCTTATTAATTTTCTGTCTAGATGATCTATCCAGTTAAGTAAGTGGAATATCAAAGTCCCCAATTATTAAAGTGTTACTGTTAATTTCAGTCATGTCCATTAATATTTGTTTTATATATTTGGGTGTTCCAATGTTGGTATGTAGATATTTACAGTTGTAATAAGCTTTGCCAGGATTTCTCCCCTTAAAATTATGTAATGCCCTTTTTCATCTCTTTTTACACTCTTTTAAAATATTTTTATTAACAATATACCTAACATACAATATTATATCAGTTTCGGTGTACACCATAGTTATTCAACATTCAGATACCTAAAGAAGTGATTACTATAATAAGTCCAGCAAACATCTGACATCATACCATGCTATCACTATATTATAGACTATATTCCCTATGCTGTATGTTATATTACCATGACTTGTTTTATACCTGGAAACTTGGACCTCTTATTCCCCTCACATTCCCCCCCTTTATAAATTTTTCAATTACATTTAACATTTAATATTATTTTATATTAATTTAGGTGTATAGCATAGTGGTTAGACATTTGTATAATTTAAGAAATGATCCTCGACTAGCCTAGTACCCACTTGGCACTATACATAGTTATTACCATATTATTCACTGTATTCCCTAGCTTTACTTTACATTAAGAAATGACTATTTCTTAACTACCAATTTGTACTTCTTAATCCCTTCACCTTTTTCACCCTACTCCCAACAACTCTCCTATCCATTACCCTGATAAATTAGGACCCATCTGACACCATACACAGTTATTGATATTATTGACTGTATTCCTTATGCTATACCTTATATCCCTATGACTACTTTGTAACAACCAATTTATACTTCTTAATCCCTTCCCCTTTCTCATCCCTCCCAACATGTTCTCATATCTATAAGTTTGCTTTTATTTTGTTTTGTTCTTTAGATTCCACGTATAGTTGAAATCACATTGCATCTGTCTTTCTCTGTCTGACATACTCCACTCAGCAAAATACCTTCCAGGTCCACCCATGCCACTGCAGATGGTAAAAACCTATTCCCTCTGATGGCCAAGCAACATTCCACTGTATATATGTACCACCTCCTCTTTATCCATTCATTTATCAACAGACACCCAGGCTGTCTCCACATCTTGGCCATTGTAAACAACACTCCAATGAGCATATGGATTCCACATCTCCTCAAAGCAGTATTTTGGGTTTTTGCTGGCTGCAAGAGAGGAGGACCCCACACAGAAAAAAAATGGCTACTGTCCCTCCAGTCCTCGCTCCAAAGCCACACAACTCAGCTTCTCCCCATATGTCTCCAATGCCTCCCGAGTCACTGTCCCTTTGTCAGAGACCAGGGTGAGTGTCTGCAAGCAAGTCTGTAGACAGGTCCTTTAAGAGGACGTCTGGGTTTCCCGCAGTCTTCTGTCCCACCCAGACAGTAGGGATCCTCACTGTTTTTCCCAGCCAATGTTGTGGGGACTCCTTTTCCTGACACTGATACTTTCTGGGCTGGGGAGCCTGGTGCTGAGGACCCTGGGACTGAGGACTCTTGCTCCTCCAGGTGAAACACCCAAAGCTGAGATATCCCTCTCTACTCTCTATCACCACATGGTGGTTTGTGGCCAGCCCATTCTGCATCTCCACCCCCCTACCGTTCTCAATGTGCCTTTTTCTTTATACCCTTAGTTATAAAACTTCTGTTCAGCTGGACTTCAGGTGGTTCTCCAGGTTGATTTATTTCTATTATTTACTTGTAATTATATGTTCATGGGATGAGGCAAATACAAAGTGTTTATCTACTTGCTAACTTAGATCTCTATCCCTGTTTTTTACATTCTTTGTTTTAAAGTCTATTTGTCTGATACGAGTATTGCTACCCAGCATTTTTTTTAAATTATTTCTATTTGCATAGAATATTTTTTTTCATCCCTTCACTTTCAGTCTGTGTGTCTTTCAATCTAAAATGAGGCTCTTCTAAGCAGCATATAGATGGGTCTTGTTTATATTTTATCCATTCTACCACCCAATGTCATTTTTTTTTAATTCTTTTTTTTTTCAATTGGGGAACAGTGTGGTTTTCCAGAACCCATCAGCTCCAAGTCAAGTAGTTGTTTCAATCTACAGTTGTGGAGGGTGCAATTCAGTGGCCCATGTGGGTATCAAATCTGCAACTTTGGTGTTATGAGCACTGTATTCTAACCAACTGAGCTAACTGGCCGCCCCACCCAAAGTCTTTTGATTGATGCATTTAATCCATTAACATTTGAAGCAATTATTGATAGTTATGTGCTTATTGCCATTTTGTTAATTGCTTTTGGTTGCTTTTGTTCTCTGTTCCTGTGTTCTCATAATCTCTTCCCTTTTGTTTGATTTTAAAAATATTTTTATAATTTTCAATTATAGTTGACATACAATATTACATTAGTTTTGGGTGTACAATACAGTGATTAGACATTTATATAACTTATGATGTGATCATCCCAATAAATCCATTGCCCACCTGACAGCATACTTAGTTACTACAATACTACTGACTATACTCCCCATGCTATACTCTAATTCCCATGATAATTAATAACTACCAATTTGTACTTCTTAAGCCCCTCCCCCTTCAGGCATTCTCCCAACCCTGTCCCCCAATTTGGCAAACATCAGTTTGCTCTGTATCTATGAGCTTGTTTCTTTTTTAATTGTTCATTTATCCTGTTTTCTAGATTCCACATATGAATACAATCATATGACTTTTAGCTTTTTCTGTCAGACTTACTTTGTTTAGCACAGTAACCTCTAGATCCATTCATATTGTTAAAGATGGTAAGATTTCATTCTTTTTTATGGCTAAGTAATATTCCATTGTATATATGTACTACCTCTTCTTAATCCATTTATCCATTGATGGACACCCAGATGACCTACATATCTTGACTATTGTAAATAATGCAATAAACATGGATGCACATGTCCCTTCAAAGTAGTGTTCTGGGTTACTTCAGACAAATACCGAGAAGTGGGATTACTGAGTCCCTCTTTGTCCCTTGTTATAGTCTTTCGTTTAAGATCTATTTTGTCTGGTATAAGTATGGATACTCCAGGTTTTGTTTTTTTGTTTGTTTGTTTGTTGTTGTTGTTTTTTGCTTTTCCATGAAATATCTCTTTCTATTCCTTTACTTTCAGTCTCTCTGTGTTTTTCAATCTGAGGTGAGTTTCCTGTAGACAGCATATGTAAGGGTTTTGTTGTCTTATCCATTCAGCCATCCTATGTCTTTTGATTGGAGCATTTAATCCATTTATATTTAAAGCAATTGTTGATAGATATGTAGTTATTTTCATTTTATTCTTTATTTTTATTTTTATTTTTTGCCTTACAGAAGTCCCTGTAACATTCCTTGTAATGCTGATTTTGATGAAATCCTTTAGCTTTTTCTTGTCTCGGAAGCTCTTTCTGTCATTTGATTTTAAATGGTAACCTTGCTGGGTAAGGTAACCTTTGTTGTAGGTCTGTGTTTTTCCATTGTTTTGAATATTTCATGCTTACCCCTTCTGGTTTGCAAACTTTCTATTGAGAAATCAATTGAAAATCTTATGGGAGCTCTCTTGTAAGTAATTAATAGCCTTTCTCTTGCTGCTTTTAGTATTCTCTCTTTGTCTTTAACCTTTACCATTCAAATTATAATGTGTCTAGGTGTGGGCATGTGTGGTTTCATCTTGTTTGGGACTCTGTACTTCTTGGGCTTGTATGTCTATTTTATTTTATTTTTTCATGTTAGGAAAGTTTTCAGTCATTATTCCTTCAAATGGGTTTCAATCCCTTGTTCTGTCTCTTCTCTTTCTGGTACTCTTATGATGTGAACATTGTTACATTTGATGTTGTCCCAAAGGCCCCTTAAACTATCCTAACATTTTGGAGGTCTTTCCTTTTTGATTTGTTAGTTTTCTTTAGTGTTTTGATTGGATTCCTTTTTCTTCAGTTTTTATGTACTTTTTGTATGTTTTTGGTATATTGTTACCATGAGATTCATATGTATCCACCTATTTCAATAGAAGTGTATTTTAAGGGCCGGCCGAGTTGCGCATTGGTTAAAAGCTGGTTTGGGGATGCCAGCGGCCCCGGTTCGGATCCCACATATGAGGGACAGTGACACTGCCCTCTACAGCTAACAACAGCTCCACCTGGAGCTGGGCTGTGCAAGCCCCGATGGTGTAGGCTGCAGCCCCTGCTGCAGTGGGCTGCCATAGGCTACAGTGAGTGGCCGGCAGCCAACGTGAGCAGCTGGCAGCCGGCGTGAGCTGCCAATAGCTGTGGTGAGTGACCATCCGGAGGCTGGCGACCCATCTGCCTCAACTGGGAAGAGCGCAATGTCGATGCCAACATGGGCCAGTGAAGCAACGTCCTCTGCAACTAGACTGAAGGACAAAAAGAAAGGACAGCAACTTGTCTGTTCCCCTCCCCCAATTAAAAAATCTTAAAAAAACAAAAAAGAAGTGTATTTTAAGCTGACGGGTATTTAAGTTCAGTCACATTCTAAAAGCAGTACATTTGACTACTCCCTCCACTCTTTATGCTTTTGATGTCACATTTTATATCTTTTTGTATTGTGTATCCCTTGATTATGTATTGTAATCATAGTTAATTTTGCTACTATTCTCTTTTAACCTTCATATCAGCTTTTGAAATGATTATTTCACTGTAATGTTTTTGTATATTTGCCTTTACTAGTGAGTTTTTTGCTACTTTTTTTTTTTTTGAGGGCAGTGTCACTGGCCCTCATATGTGAGACCGAACTGGGGCCACTGGCATCCCAAGCCAGCTCTTAACCACCGTGCCACTCAGCTGGCCCACTAGTGAGGTTTTTTTTCTTTCCTATATTTTCTTATTTCTGGTTATGCCTTCTTCTTTTCTTCATAAGAAGACACTTTAGCATTTCTTGTAAGGCCAGTTTAGTGATGGTGAAATCTAGTTTTTTATTGTCTGGTAATCTCTTCATCTCTCCTTCAATTCTGAATGATTACTTCACCACATATTCCAGTTTGTAGATTCCTTTCTTTCATCACTTTAAATATTTTCTTCCATTCCTTTCTGGCCTGTAAATTTATTTCTGAGAAATCAGCTTATAGCCTTATGGGGACTTGTATGTGACTTGTTTCATTCTTACTGCCTTTAAGATTGTCTCTTTATCCATAGCTTTTGCCATTTTGATTAAAATATGTCTTGGTGTGTTTATCTTTGGATTCATCTTGTTTGGAATTCTCTATTCTTCCTGGACCTGGAGGTCTGTTATTTTCCCTAGATTAGAAAAGTTTTCAAACATTATTTGTGCAAATATTCTTTCTGCACCTTTTTCTCTCTCTTCTGGAATACTTATAGTGTGAATGTTAGTGTTCTTAATGTTATCTCAGCAATCTCTTATAGTATCCTAATTTTTAATTAATTAATTAATTTATTTATTTATTTATTTATTTATTTATTTATTTATTTTACTGTTCTGATTAGGTGATTTCCACATTGTTGTCTTCCAGGTCACTAATCTATTCTTCTGTATTAACCAATCAGATGTTGCTTCCCTCTAATTTAGTCTTCATTTCTCTTATTGTATTTTTCATCTCTAATTAGTTCTTTGTTACCTTTTGTCACTTTGTTGTAATGCTCACTGAGTTTCTCTATTCTGCTCTCAAGTTTGCTGAGAATCCTTACGACCATTTCTTTGAATGCTTCATCAGGCAAATTACATATCTCCATTTCATTAAGGTTTTTCTTTGAAGTTTCCCCCTTGTTCCTTCATTTGGAGCATATTCTTCTGTCTCCCCATTTTGAATGACTTTATGTATTTGTTCCTTTGAGTTGGATGTTATAGCTATCTCTCCCAGTCTTGAAAAAGTGGTCTCTGTGTAGACTGTGTGTTGAATAGTTTTTGCAGGTGATTCTAGTTGAGGTGGTCACAGGCAGTGCCTGGTTTGTTGTCTGTCCTGAATGTGTGGGTTTCAGGTGAAGCAGCCTGATGTGTGTGTGCTTTCTTGTGTTTCTAATCTGGGAAGGGCAGCTGGATGTAGACAGAGCTGCTTGGTGTGTTCTTGGTGTGCCCTGTTGCTTTAACTTTCTTTTGTCAGAGCAGGGTCTGGGGAGGGCTGCTTTGCAGGTTAGCACCTCAACCCTCCACCAGCTCTACCTCTGTCCAGGTGGGGCAGTATGCATACTCACACAGCTGCACTTTGCTACTTCTACAGCCTTTCCAGGATGGGCAGCCCTGTGTGTGTGTGTGCACAGCAGCACCCCAATTACTCCACATGGGGCATCCCTGTATAAGTGTATTGCAACATTTTCTAGCTTTGAGCTTTCTTCAAGCATGGAAGCACCATGTGTGTGTACATTATCACCATTTTCTTTGGCCACAGCTGTCCTGTATGTGGGTACCACAGCATTTTGCTAGCTCTGAACTCTTTCCAGTTGGGGGGACCCTGAGTGCATGCTCGCCCAGTGGTTGCATGAAGCACCATTTCGTACTAGTTAGATCAATCTCTGGATGAAGGGGGCCTCTTGTATGCAGGCTATGGTTCCCTCCTATTTCTGCTGGATCTAGCTCCAGGAGATATGGTTGGCAATGTGCTACAGTGCTCTGAAGGTCAGCCAGAGAACCTGTATGGAGCTATCCGCATGCAGGAAAAATGTAAACAATGCTGCTCAGTAGTACCTGTAGTCCTGTGTTGTCACGTCAGCTGGTGGAGAGCTTTCACAGTTACCCAACATTCACTATGTGGCCTTTCTCTCTTGCTTCTTGTACAGAAGCTGTTCAATTAGCTCACAATTGTCTCTCATGGGAATTCATCTAAATCATGTGTTCTTGGGCAGGGGTGAGCTCAGCATCCACCAGCACCACCGTCTTGGACCGGACTCCTCCTTACACACTTTAGATATTAATGTTGTATCAGATATATGATTACAAACATTTTTTCCCATTCTATAGGTTGCCTTTTCACTTCGTTCTTTCTTTTGCTGTGCAGAAAGTTTGATGTATGTAATTCATAATGTACTCTTATGATACCTTTTTTCCCTGTGAAATCAGTTGTAATGGGTTTTCTTTTATTTCTGATTTTATTTATTTGAGTCCTCACTCTTTTTATCTTAGTTATCCTAGCAAAAGGTGTGTCTTTAGCTTGTTTTTTTTTTTAATATTTTATTTTATTTTTAATTAGTTTCAGGTGTACAACACAGTGCAATATTTAGCTTGGTTTTAAAAAACAGCTCTTAAGGTCCGGCCGAGTGGCGCAGTGGTTAAGCACTGGCTTGGGAAGCCAGTGGCCCCGGTTCGGTCCCACATGTGAGGGCCAGTGACACTGCCCTCAAAAACAAAACAAAACAAAACAAAAAAACCAGCTCTTAGTTTCATTGATTTTTAAAAATTATTTTTTTGATGTCTATTTCATTTAATTCTGCCCTAATCTTTGTTATTTCCTTGTTTTGCTAACTTTGTGTTATTTTGTTCTTTTTCTAGTTTCTTGATGTGTACAGATATGTTGTTTATTTGAGATTTTTGTTTTTCCTAATGTATGCATTTATCACTATAAACAAACCTCTTAAAACAGATTTTGCTGTGTCTCATAACTTTTGGCATTTTCTATTTCCATTTTTATTTCTTTCAAGATATTTTTTTAAAAATTTCCTTTTGATTTGTTCTTAGACCCATTGGTTTTTCACAAGAGTATCATTTAAATTTCATATAATTGTTAATTTTCCGTTTTCTCTCATTGTGGTCAGAAAAGAGAGTTGCTATGATTTCAATCTTCTTAAATTTGCTAAAACTTGTTTTGTGAGACATTATATGATCTATCCTGGAGAATGTTCTAGTGTGCTTGAGAAGAACTTGCAATCTGCTTCTGTTGGATGGGATGATCTGTTTATGTCGCTAAGGTCTATTTTGTCTAAATTATAATTCAAGCCTAAACTTTTCTCATTGATTTTCTGTCTGGATGATGAATTAATTGGTGAAAGTTGAATATTGACATGCCCCAATATTATTCTTATATTATCTATTTCTTCCTTCAGACTTATTAGTATTTGTTAATATATTTAGGTGTTCCAATTATATATGTAAATATATATATATATGCATATATATATATGCATATGTATGTATATGTATGCACACACTCACACACACACAGGGTGCAACAAAAATACAGACATTTTAAGAAAGGAAAAGAGCTGTATTGAAATTGTAATACTTGAAATTTACTGATAACAAAGATGAACACAAGTCATGTTTGACTTCTGCTCAAAGTGGTTACCATCAGTGTAATTTTAATACAATATTTTCCTTTCTTAACATTTTTTGGCACCGTGTGTGTGTGTGTGTATAATGATTGTCATATACGCCTGATGAAGTGTGTGTGTGTGTTTGTGTGTGTGTATATATATATATATATATATATATATATATATATATATAAAACGATTGTCATATACACCTGATGAAGTGACCCCTTTATCATTAAATAATGACCTTCTTTGTCTCCTGTTGTAGTTTTTGGTTTAAAACTTAATTTTTTATCTGATATAAGCATAGCTACTCCTGCTGTCCTCAAAGTTTTTACTTGCAAGGAACATATTTTTCCATCTCTTCACCTTCAGCCTATGTATGACATTAAAGCTAAATTAAGTCTCTTGCAGGGGGCACATAGTTTCTTTCTTTTATATTTTGTCTAAATTGCCACTCTATGACTTTTAATTTGAGAATTTAATCCATTTACATTTATGATAATTATTGATAGGTAAGATCTTACTGATGTTATGTTATTAATTGTTTTCTGGCAATTTTGTAGATTATTTGTTCCTTTCTTCCTTTCTTTCTGCCTTCCATTTTGAATTGATGACTTGCTATAGTGGTATGCTATGATTTTCTTCTCTTTATCGTTTGTGTATCTAATGTAGGTTTTTTGCTTTGTGGTTTCTATGAGGCTTACATAAAATATTATATATATATATATATATATATATATATATAGAGAGAGAGAGAGAGAGAGAGAGAGAGAGAGAGTATATACATAGACAGTTTATTTATTTTTTAAAGATTTTATTGGGGAATTGGGGGAGGGGAACATCGTTGGAGAATCGGGGAAGGGGAACAGACAAATTTCTGTCTTTTTGTTCTTCAGTCTAGTTGCGGAGGACGTTGCTTCACTGTTGGTATCGTCATTGCGCTCTTCCCGGATGAGGCAGATCCGTCACTGTCCTCTGGATGGTCGCTCACCACAGCTATTGGCAGCTCGTGCTGGCTGCCAGCTGCTCACGCTGACTGCGGGCCACTCACTGTATCCTATGACAGCCCACTGTAGCAGGGGCTGCAGCCTACTCCATCACCGGGGCTTGCACAGCCCAGCTCCAGGTGGAGCTGTCGTTAGCTGTAGAGGGCAGTGTCACTGGCCCTCATATGTGGGATCCAAACCAGGGCCACTGGCATCCCCAAACCAGCTCTTAACCAATGCGCCACTCGGCCAGCACAGACAGTTTATTTTTATTTATTTATTTTTAATTGGGGAACTGTGAAAGGGGAACAGTGTTGGGGAATTGAGAAAGGGAGCAGCCAAGTTGTTATTCTTCAATCTTAGCTGTGGAGGGAGCCAGTTGCCATCTGGCTGCCCATCAGCAGCTGGTGGCCTCTAAGCTCAAGGTACTGTGTTCGATCTTAGATGTGAGTGAGTGTAGCCACCATCCCATGTGGGAGTTGAGCCAGCATCCTTATTAAGAGTACATGCTCTATCCACTGAGCCATCTGAGTGGCAGCTCAGCTCAAAGTGCCGAGTTCAGTCTTAGCTGTAGGTGGGCATAGGCAACAATCAAAAAGACAATCTTAGGGCCGGCCGAGTGGCGCAGTGGTTAAGTGCTGGCTTGGGAAGCCAGTGGCCCCAGTTCGGGTCCCACATATGAGGGCCAGTGATACTGCCCTCAAAAAAAAAAAAGAAAAAAAGAAAAAAGACAATCTCGTTGTGACGAGCATGTGCTCCCACCAGATGAGCCATCCTGCCTCCTGTTAGCAGCTCAAAGGCAGCTCAGCTTGGGCACAGCATCACTGGCCCATGTGGGATTCAAACCGGTGGTCCTATTTCTCAGAGCTCATGCTCTTAAGCTAACTCTTAACCAAATGAGCCACTCAGCCAGCCCGACAGTTTATTATATTTTATTTTTTTCAAAGATTTTATTGGGAAATTGGTGGAGGGGAACAGCCTATGCCATCGCTGGCAACTCATGGCAGCCCAGATCCAGGTCGAGCTGTTGTTCACCATCTTAGCTGTACAGGGTGAGGTATCACTGGCCCTCATGTGGGATCCAAACCGAGGCCCTGCTACTTAGAGCTGCTGTCCCAAGCCAACTCTTCCTTTTTTTTTAAGTTTTTGTTATTAGTTTCAAGTGTACAAAACAATGCAATAGTTATGCTTTTCACCCCTCACAAAGTGACAACCCCCTCCCCCAATCCATCGCCCCCGATATCATACATATCTATTACAATTCCATTGACTCTACTCCCCACACTGTACTCCACATCCCGTGACTATATATATATATTAAATTATAGTTGACATACAATATAATTCAATGGAAGATTCAGATGTATAGTGCAGTGGTCAGGTCTCTACACCACTCATGAAGTGGTCTCCCTAAAATTACATGATTCCATCTGGCCCCCTAAAAAATATTTACAACATTATTGATTATATTCCCCAAACTGTTTTTCCTATCCCTATGGCAATATTGAAGCTGCCAGTTTATGTTGTCTTGTCCTTTCCTCTCTTCCTTCATCCCTACCCCCTCCCATCTAGCAATCATCAGTTTTTCCTCTGTGTCTCTGAGACTATTTCTGTTTACATTGCTCATTTATTCAGTTATTTAGATTCCACATATAAGTGAGATCATATGGTATTTGTCTTTCTCTGACTGACTTATTTCACTTAGCATAATGTTCTCTAAGTCCATCCATATCATTGCAAATGGTACAATTTCAGTTTTCTTTATAGCTGAGTAATACTCCATTGTATAAATGTACCACAGTTTTTTAATTCAATCATCTACCAATGGGCATTTCGATTGTTTCCAAGTCCTGGTTAGTGTAAGTAGTGCTGCAGTGAACATAGGGTACATATATCTTTTTGAATTAATGTCTTGGGTTTCTCTGGATAAATACCTAAGAGTGGAATTGCTGGGTCATAAGGTAGTTCCATTTCCAGCTTTTTTAGATACCTCCATACTGATTTCCATAGTGGCTGCACCAATCTGCAATCACACCAATAGTGCAGCAGGGTTCCCCTTTCCCCATAACCTCACCAGCACTTGTTGTTTGTTGATTTATTGATGATAGCCATTCTGACCGGAGTGAAGTGGTATCTCATTGTGGCTTTTATTTGCATTTCTCTGATGATTACTGAGGTTGAACATTTTTTCATATGCCTGTTGGCCATCTGTATGTCCTCTTTAGAGAAATGCCTCTTCATATCTCTGTCCATTTTTGACAAATATCTTCTCCCATTCAGTAGGCTGCCTTTTTGTTTTATTGATGGTTTCCTTTGCTGTGAAAAAAACATTTACGTTTGGTGTAATCCCATATGTTCATTTTTTCTTTTACTTCCCTTGCCCGTAGGGATGTATCAGTAAAAATATTGCTTAGAGTAATGTCTGCAAATTTACTCCCTATATTTTCTTCTAGGAGTTTTATGGTTTCAGGTCTTACATTTAAGTCTTTAATACATTTTGAATTTGTTTTTGTATATGACATAAAGAGGTGGTCCAGTTTCAGTTTTTGGCATGTCTCAGTCCAATTTTCCCAGCACCATTTATTGAATAGACTATCTTTTCTCCAATGTAAATTCTTACTTCCATTGTCATAGATTAATTGATCTTATATGAATAGATTTATTCCTGGACTGAGTATTCTGTTCCATTTATCTATGTGCCGGTTTTTATGCCAGTACCATGTTCGTTTGATTACTGTAGCCTTGTAGTATGTTTTGATGTCTTGTAGCATAATACCCCCGACTTTGTTCTTATTTCTCAGGATTGCTGTGGCTATTCGGGGTCTTTTATGGTTCCATATAAATTTTAGGATTTTGTATTTCTGTGAAAAATGCCTTTGGTAGTTTGATAGGAATTGCATTGAATCTATATATTGCTTTAGGCAGTATGGACATTTTAACTATGTTAATTCTTCCTATCCATGAACATGGTAGGTGTTTCCATGTATTTGTATCTTCTTTAATTTCTCTCTTCAATGTCTTATTATTTTCTGAGTACAGGTCTTTTACTTCTTTGGTTAAATTTATTCCTAAATATTTTAGAGTTCTTGAAGCAACTGTAAATGGAACTGTTTTCTTAATTTCTCCTTCTGATAGTTTGTTATTGGTATATACAAATACAACTGATTTCTGAATATTGGTTTTGCATCCTGCTACTTTACTGAATTCGTCTATCAGTTCCAACAGCTTTTTGATGGGGTCTTTGGGGTTCTCTATGTATAGTATCATGTCATCTGCATATAATGAAAATTTTACCTCCTCCTTACCAATTTGGATCCAAGCCAACTCTTAACCAGTGCGCTACTGGGCTGGCTCCCGAAAGTTTATTTTTAAGCTGCTAAAAACTTAACTTCAATTGCATACAAAATTTTACCTTTTACTTCTTTTTTTAATGTTTTTGATGTTACTATTTCCCTCTTTTTACAACATGATTTATTAACAAATTAGTATAGCTATAGTTATTTTTTAAAACATTTGTTCTTTAACCTTTAGAGTTAAATGAATTAATACACCACCATATTACACTTTATTCTGAATTTGATATATTAACATGTTGTCATATATTTTCATATGTTTTCAGTTTATTAATTAAATGTTTAAGCTTGAAGAACTCCTTGCAGCATTTCTTGTAAAGTAGGTTTATTGGTAATGAACTCCCTCAGCATTTGTTTTTCTGGGCAAGTCTTTATCTCTCTTTTATTTCTAAAGGACAACTTTGCAAGATAGAGAATTCTTAGCTGGCATGATTTTTCTTGAAGTACTTTGAATATATCCTCCCTCTTTCTCTTGGCTTGTGAGGTCTTTGTTGAGAAATCCACTGATAGCCTTATGGGGATTCCCTTGTAATTGACAAGGTTCTTTGCTCTTGCTGTTTTAAAGATTCTCTATTTGTCTTTGATTTTAAACAGTTTTATTATAATGTGTCTTGGGAAAAAGTCTCTTTAACTTGAGTTTGTTTGATGACTTATGAGCATGGACTTGGATATCCAAATCTTTCCTCAAAATTTTCAATTTGTTCATGTATCATTCTCAGCCATTACTTCTTTAAATAAGTTTTCTGCCTCTTCTACTGGAATTCCAACAGTTTGGATTATTTCTTTTGATGGTATTTCTTCATTTTTTTTCTTTTTTCTCCTCTGACTGGATAATTTCAAAGGTCCTGTCTTGTAATTCTCAGATTATTTCTTGTGTTGATTCAGTCACCACACTTTCTATTGCTGCTTTCATTTCATTCACTGTATTCTTCAGCTCTGGAATTTCCTTTTGGTTCATTTTATTATTTTTATCTCTTTGTCAAATTTTTCATTTTGTTCATATATTGTTTCCCTGATTTTATTGAATTGTTTTTCTGTGTTTTCTTGTAAGTCATTGAGCGTCCTTAAAACAGTTACTTTGAATTATTCATTAGTTAAACCACAGATCTTCTTGTGTTTCGCGTTGGTTGCTAGCACATTATTGTGATTCTTTGGTAGCATCATGTTTCCTTGATTTTTCATGTTTTTTGAAATTCTGCATTGCTGTCTTCACATTTGAGGTAGTATCTACCTCCCAAAGTCTTTATTAACTGACTTCAGAAGAGAAATACCCTCTAGGAATTCTGAGGCTTTTTCAGACCTTTTTATGGATACAGTTGCTACATGCTTCTTGCTCCATCTTGTGGTAGAGTGCTTAAGCTTGTGTCCCTTCTCTTGATCCTGCAATGTAACATGTCAGGTGCTGACAGCCTTCCATTTGGTTCCCCAAGTGCAGAGCTAAAGCTCAAGTTTTGGTCTGTCCCTGGAGGACAGATTTATTCTAATTTTCAGCATGTGCTCACTATCCATCTGCCAAAGTTCACTCTTACCATCAATGGGAGTGGACACAGAGAGCCTGCCACAGGGTGGGGTATGTGGTGGTGAGGTACACATATTATTGTGGGTACCCTTGCACCAGTTGTGGGGATCTGTGGGCTGTGTCCCCAGCAGTTCATGGGTAGGCTTCTTGATGGGATCTACGATGCAGTTGGTAAGATCTGCATTGCTTTAATACCAACCAAGAGTATTTTCTTTCACTGGCCCAACCTCTTCCTGTCCCCATCCCACTCATGCAGCTCTTGACTCAGTGCTCTGGATTAACTGTGAGAGAAATGTGCTATTTTTATAGAGTCCTGCAAAGCTGGGAACTCACTCCATGCTCTCATCTTAACCCACAAGAGAAATCATGGGTCAAGAAAGTGTCTTTTGGCACTGAATTGTGCCATTTTTGGGAGGAGTAAAGTTAAATTATTTCTCTTACCCTCTCTAATGCACCCAAACTGTTTGTTTTTTTCTTTTACTTCAACAGAGTTCTGGTACTTTTCCACTAAAAACTTGGATTTCCACAAAGGCTCTATTGTTCATGGGTGATTGTTTAAGACAAGTGTTCTCCAGGGGCTACTGGACTATGGCCAAGCTGAGCTTCATGGGCTCTTTCATGGGTTACCACAGGGGTCCCAGCCAAGACAAAGTTTGTAGACCTATTACCTGACACATAGGTGGGTGAGACTCCTCCTAGGGTCCCCTGACATATGGTTGGATTCCACAGTTCCACAAAGGCACTTTGTTCATGGATGGATCCCAAATTGCTGTTATTGAGGGGGTATATGATAAGGCACTTCTTATTCAGCCATTTGGCTGACATTATTAGCTCATTTCTTTTTGTCACTGAATAATATTGTTTTAATTGCTGAATAACATTCTATTGTATAGATATACTATAGTTTGCTTATCCATTCACCTATTGAAGGGTATCTTAATTTTTTCTAAGTTTTGGCAATTATAAATAATGCTGCTCACTTTCCTTTTGTAGACATGTACAATAAAGAGCAGTTGAGTAGGTTTGCTATGACAGTGTCCTATGGCAGAGGCACAGACTAAATGAAGCCAATTATGCAGGCCTTTCAATTTTGGCATTATATTCATAAAAATTCTCAAATTGTTGACTTTACTGGGTAAAAATATTTGATATAAGGTAGGTGGAAAAAAATATATAAGTGATCTCCTGTACTATCACAGTGCTTTACAATAGCAATGTAACACACTTTGTGAATTGATAACTTGGACTATTTCTAAGGATGCATTAGTAAGTAAAGCTATGTTGTTTCTCAGTGAAATTAATAAATTAAAATAAATACAACACTCATAAATTACAGTATATTCCTATTTTTATTAGCTAAATCAACAAAAGACATGTACTAATATTATGGTGATACAATTTGAATAAAAAACATATACCTAGTGTAGTCAAAAATAGGAGCAACAAAAAATCTGGTGCAGATGATAATTTAAAGACAATGTCTCCTAGAATTTCAAAGTTAGATGGGAAATTAGAAATTGATCCTCTGAAAAATAGCAAAATAGACATATTGGCTTAGTTTAGGTTACTCAATAGATTTGATGAAAGAAAAGAAACCCAGGAGAGCACAGAATCATTAGCAATTATATAAATTTGTATTCTGATATTATATAATATTGATTTTAAAAAGCAAAGAACAACACCTTTACTAGAATTTATAGTTTAAAAATGCACAGCATTATAAACCCCAAAGTAAAATGCAATATGAATAAAAAAAATTCAAAATTCAATTTTGTTTCCTGGTATTTTATTTGTTCTTTTATCTTTACCAACACCACCCTAGTCAAAGCCACCAACCACATTTAATCCAGAAGTCAATATCTTTTGTCCCATACCCTCCACTTTTATAATGCTTTCTCTTGAAAGCAGCCAGAATGATCTGCTAGACATTTGTGAGAAGCTCCTGTGGCAGGTTAAATATGGAAGGCATCAACAATAAAAATTTAAAAGTCCAGGTGTAACAATAAGAGTTTCCATATATTGATTTATTTTATGGAAATGCTCTGCATTTGGCTAGAACTGAACTCGGCACCTTGAGCTGAGCTGCTGCCCAGATGGCTCAGTGGATAGAGCGTGTGCTCTTGACAGCAAGATTGCCAGTTGGACTCCTGCATTAAAAAAAGAAGAAAAAAAAGAAAATGCTCTTCATTTTAGTTTGGCATAAGCAGACACCTCCATACTGCAAACAACTGTCTGAGTGATATTTTATAAATTTAAATCTAACCACCTCACTTCCCAACTTAATTTATGTTTCCAGTGTAGATCTCTCTACGAATATTGGGACACATATAACAAATTCCCTGTGAGAGAAAATGAGTATACTAAGACTATGGCAAACTCAATTTGCCATCAGTAAGTTTTACTACCTCCTCTCTCCTTTTCCCCAATCTTCACCCAAGGTTCTCCTTGTCCCGGGCCTCATCATCTCAGTAAAAGACTGCATCCATCCAGTTGCCCAAACAAGAAAACTGAGAAGCATCTTTGCTTCTTTCACTCCTCTGTTCTCATATCCATTCAAGCATAAAGTCTTAATACTTTTGCTTCTCAAACATCCATTATACACATTCACTTAACTCTTTACAGTCCCCCATCAAGTCTAGCCAAGACTATTATGAAAACCTCTTAATCAATTTTTTTATAATGGGCCTTATTTTGAACTAATTCATTATCAGTAGGGAAGTTAACTAATCCCTCTAAAATGATAATCTGATCATGTTCTTTTTTTCTCTGCTTAAAACCTTCCAATAGGTTTTACTTTTTTTTAAATCCTTTTATTGTGAAATAAACATTTTTTAAAAATTAGCATCAGTTGTACAACACAGTACAATAGTTATACTTTTTACCCCTCAAAGTGACAAGCCCTCTCCCCCAATTCACCACGTCACTCCTCTCCCCCCGTATCATACATATCTATTACAATTCCTTTGACTCCCTTCTACAGTATACTCCACATCCCATGACTATATATTCAATTACAGTTGGCATACAATACTATACAACATCAGTTTCAGGTGTACAGTGCAGTGATCAAGCCTCTACTCCAACCATGAAGTGGTCTCCCTAACAAGATATATGACCATCTGACACACCACAAAATATTTACAACATTATTATATTCCCCAAACTGTCTTTCATATCCCTGTGGCAATATTGTAGTTACCTATTTATGCTGTCTAATCCCTTCCCCTTCTCCCTCCCAACTAGCAATCATCAGTTTTTCCTCTATCTATGAGTCTGTTTCTGTTTACTTTGCTCGTTCATTTAGTTTTTCAGATTCCACATAAAAGTGAGATCACATGGTATTTGTCTTTCACTGACTGACTTACTTCACTTAACATAATAGTCTCTAGGTCCATCCATATCGTTGCAAATGGTACGATTTTATTCGTCTTTATAGCGGAGTAATACTCCATTGTACAAATGTACCAGTTTCTTAATCTAGTCATCTACTGATGGGCATTTCGGTTGTTTCCAAGTCTTGGCTATTGTAAATAGCGCTGCAATAAACATAAGGGTGCATATATTTTTTCGAATTAGCATCTTGGATTCTTCTGGGTAGATACCCAAGAGTGGAATTCCTGGGTCATATGGCAGTTTCATTTCCAGTTTTTTGAGATACCTCCATACTGATTTCCATAATGGCTGCACCAATCTGCAGTCCCACCACCAGTGCACGAGGGTTCCCTTTTCTCCACAACCTCGCCAGCACTTGTTTGTTGATTTATTGATGATAGCCATTTTGATCGCAGTGAGGTGGATCTCATTGTGGGTTTTTATCGCATTTATCTGACAATTAGTGGGATTGACCATTTTTTCATATGCCTGTTGGCCATCTGTATGTCCTCTTCAGAGAAATTCCTCTTCATATCTACTGCACATTTTTTCATTGTGTTGTTTGTTTTTTTCGTGTATATTTTCATGAGTGTATTATAAATTTTGGATATTAACTCCTTATCAGATATATCATTGGCAAACATCTTCTCCCATTCAGTAGGCTTCGTTTTTGTTATATTGATGATTTCCTTTGCTATGAAAAAACTTTTAAGTTTAATGTAATCCCACATGTTCATTTTTTCTTTTATTTCCCTTTCCCGAGGGGATATATCAGTAAAAATATTACTCAGTGTAATGTCTGCAAATGTACTCCCTATGTTTTCTTCTAGGAGTTTTATGGTTTCAGGTCTTACATTTAAGTCTTTAATTCATTTTGAGTTTGTTCTCGTATATGGTGTAAGTAGGTGGTCCATTTTCATTTTTTTGCACGTGTCAGTCCAATTTTCCAGGCACCATTTATTAAATAGACTATCTTTACTGCAATGTGAATTCTTACTTCCATTGTCAGAGATTAAATGACAATATATGGATGGGTTTATTCCTGGGCTCTCTATTCTGTTCCATTGGTCTGTGTATGTTTCTAGGCCAGTACCACACTGTTTTGATTACTGTAGCCTTGTAGTATATTTTGATGTCAGGTAGTGTGATGCCTTCCACTTTGTTCTTATTTCTCAATATTGCCGTAGCTATTCGGGGTCTTTTGTGGCTCCATATAAATTTTAGGATTCTATGTTCTATTTCTGAGAAAATGTCCTTGGTAGTTTGATTGGAATTGCATTGAATCTGTATATTGCCTTAGGTAGTATTGACATTTGAACTATATTAATTCTTCCTATCCATGAACATGGTATGTATTTCCATTTATTTGTACCTCTTTGATTTCTCTCTTCAGTGTCTCATAATTTTCTGAGTACAGATCTTTTACTTTTTTAGTTAAACTGATTCCTAGATATTTTATTGTTTTGGAAGCAATTGTAAAAGGGATTGATTTCCTGATTTCTTCTTTTGATAGTTTATTATTGGTGTATACAAATGCAACTGATTTCTGAATATTAATTTTGTATCCTGCTACCTTACCAAATTCATTTATCAGTTCTAGCAATTTTTTGGTGGAATCTTTGGGATTCTCTCTATATAAAATCATGTCATCTGCAGATAATGGCAGTTTTACTTCCTTCTTTCAAATTTGGATGCCTTTTATTTCATTTTCTTGTCTGATTGCTGTGACTAGAACTTCCAGAAATATGTTGAATAGAAGTGGTGAAAATGGGCAGCTTTGTCTTGTTCCTAATCTTAAGGGGAAAGCTTTTAGCCTTTCCCCAATTGAGTACGATGTTTGTTGTGGGCTTATCATATATGGCCTTTATTATGGTGAGAGGTGATCCCACTATTCCCAGTTTGCTAAGAGTTTTTATCATAAATGGCTGCTGGATTTTGTCAAATGCTTGTCTGCATCTATTGATATGATCATATGATTTTTATTTTTCATTTTGTTAATGTGATGTATTAAATTAATTGATGTGCGGATATTGAACCAACCTTGCATACCAGGAATGAATCCCACTTGATCATGGTGTATGATCTTTTTAATGAGATGCTGAATTCGGTTTGCTAGTATTTTGTTGAGAACTTTTGCATCTATGTTCATTAGGGATATCGGCCTGTAGTTTTCCTTTTTTGTAATATCTTTGTCTGATTTTGGATTCATGGTGATAGTGACTTCATAGAAAGAGTTTGGGAGACATCCCACCTTCTGGTTTTTTTTGGAATAATTTGAGGAGAATAGGTATTTATTCTTTTTTGAATGTTTTGTAAAATTCACTTGTGAAGCCATCTGGTCCAGGGCTTTTGTTTGTTGGAAGCTTGTTGATTACTGATTCAATTTCTTTGGTAGTAATTAGTCTGTTCAGAATTTCTGTTTCTTTTTGGTTCAGACTTGGTAGATTGTATGTTTCTAGAAGTTTTTCCATTTCTTCCAGTTCATCGAATTTGTTGGCATATAGTTGCTCGTAGTATTTTCTTAAAATTTCCTGTATTTCTGGGGTATCTTTTGTCACTTCTCCTCTTTCATTTCTGATTTTATTAATTTAGGTCCTCTCTTTTTCTTGGTGAGTCTGGCTAAGGGTTTGTCGATTTTGTTTATCTTTTCAAAAAACCAACTCTTGGTTTCATTGATCCTTTGTGTTGTTTTTTTTTTTGGTCTCTATTTCATTTTTTTCTGCTCTGGTTTTTATTATTTCCTTCCTTGTACTCCGTTTTGGCTTGTTCTGCTGTTCTTTTTTGAGTTCCCTTAGGTGTAAAGAGAGTCTGTTGATTTGAGATTTTTCTTCCTTCTTTAGGTAGGCCTGCACTGCTATGAACTTCCCTCTTAGGACTGCTTTCGCTGCATCTCAGAGATTTTGGGTCGTGGTGTTTTCATTTTCGTTTGTCTTGAGGTATTTTTTTATTTTCTCCTTGATCTCATTTTTGACCCACTCGCTATTTACTAGCATGTTATTCAGCCTCCATGTGTTTGTGTGTTTTCCATATTTCTTGTTGTAATTGTTTTCTGGTTTCATAGTATTGTGATCAGAGAAAATGCTTGATATGATTTCAGCCTTCTTAAATTTGTTGAGACTCATTTTGTGGCCTAACATGTGGTCTATCTTGGAAAATGTTCCATGTGCACTTGAGAAGAATGTATAGTCTGTTGTTTTGGGGTGAAATGTTCTAAAAATATTGCTTAAATCCAGCTGATCTAAAGTGTCATTTAAGGCAACGGTGTCCGTGTTGATTTTCTGTCTGGAGGATCTGTCCATTGGTGACAATGTGATGTTGAAGTGCCCTACTATGATAGTGTTACGGTTGAACTCTGTCTTTATGTCTGTCAAAACCTGTTTTATATATTTAGGAGTTCCTGTGTTGGGTGCATAGATGTTTCCTAGGGTTATGCCCTCTTGTTGAATCGACCCCATTATTATTATGTAGTGTCCTTCTTTATCTTTTATTGTAGTCTTATTTTAAAGTCTAGTTGGTCTAAAATAACTATTGCTACTCCAGCTTTTTTTCTCATTTCCGTTTGCATGAAATATGTTATCCCATCCCTTTACTTTCAGTCTGTGAGTGTCTTTTGATCTGAGATGAGTCTCTTGTAGACCGCATATGCATGGGTCCTGTTTTCTTATCCACTCAGCCACTCTGTGTCTTTTGATTGAAGCATTTAGCCCATTCACATTTAAAGTGATTATTGATAGGTGCATATTTTTTTCCAGTTTGTTATTTGTATTTCCTGTTTCCTGGGCTAGTTCGTTTTCCTCTTTCTTCTGTTTTAAAAAGCCCTTTTAATATTTCCTGCAATGTTGGCTTGGTGGTGATGATTTCCTTAAGCTTATTATTTTCTGACAAGCTGTTTATCTCTCCTTCAATTTTGAGTGATAGCCATGCTGGGTAGAGCAATCTTGGTTGTAGACCTTTATTTTGCATCACGTTGGATATCTCCTGCCACTCCCTTCTGGCCCTCAGACTTTCTGAAGAAAAGTCAACTGTTAGGCTTATAGGAGTTCCTCTGTATGTAACCTGCTGTCTTTCTCTTGCTGCTTTTAGGATTCTGTCTTTGTCTTTAACATTTGCCATTTTAACTATGATATGTCTTGGTGTGGGCCTCTTTGGTTCAGCTTGTTTGGAACTCTGCACTTCCTGTGCTTGTATGTCGATTTCCTTCACCATGATAGGGAAGTTTGCAGTCATTATTTCTTCTAATACATCCTCAATCCTTTGCTTCTTCTCTTCTGCTTCTGGTATTCCTATGACGCAATTGTTGTGCTTCATGTTGTCCCACAGCTCTCTTACACTATTTTCATTCTTATTTATTCTTTTTTCTTTTTGTTGTTCCAATTGGGGATTTCTGCTATTTTGTCTTCTAATTCGCTGATCCACTCCTCTGCTTCATCTAATCTACTGGTGATTCCTTCGAGTGTGTTCTTTATTTCAGTTATTGTATTCTTTAGTTCTAACTGGTTGTTTTTTATGGTTTCCCTATCCTTCTTAATGTCCTTGCTCAATTCCTTAAACATTCTTATCATCAGTGTTCTAAACTCTGTCTCTGAAAGTTTCGATACTTCTGTTTCATTTTATTCCATTTCTAGAGATTTCTTCTGATCTTTTACTTGTGACATGTTTCTTTGTTACTTCATTCTGGCTGTCATTCTGTGATTGCTTCAATGCATTAGATAGATCACCATACTTGACGTGGCCTCCTTTTTAGGTCCTTTGTTTAGAGGTTCCGTTCATCTAGTGTTCAGGGGACTTCTGAGATTAAATGTTGTTTAAGTTATTTGTATTTTTGGTGTGATCCCGGGAGGCAGTTGGCACAACATCCATCTATTCCGTCATTTTACTGGAAGTCCCCAGCTTTTACTTTTTTTAAGAAAGAAAGTTTATGAAAGTTGTGAATGGTATGGGCTTAAATTCCAACTCACTTACTATTTTTCACTTACTATTTGTGGGATATTAGGCAGGTTGCTTAAATCTTTGTTTCTCATCTCCTATCCATAATATGGAATACTAATAATAGTATCTCCCTCCAAGGTTGTTATGAGAATGAGAGAATAAAGAAAAGTGATGAAAAATATTGAATGAGGTAATAAAAAAATCACTGAGAACACTGATTGGAATAGATGTGCTCTATTAACCCAAGTTAGTAATTGTTGAGGAGAAAATCCAAAATACATCAGATGAGTTACAGAGCTCTTGTAAACTGGAAATGTAACATCTGACATCTCTCCTTTGTGACATAATCATGGCCCTTAAATATGTTTCATACTCTAATCTCAGGGATTGTGAATGTTATGAGATATCATACCTGTGAATATTACCCTTATATGGCAAATAGAACTTTTCAGATATAATTAAATTTAAGAATCAGTTGACCTTATGAAAGAGATATTCCTGAATTATCCCAATGAGTACAATGTAATCACATAAGCCCTGAAAGCTGAGAAAGAAGGGGAAGTAAAGAATATTTAAAACAGAAAGATTTCATGATGCTTTATTACTCACTTTGCAGAAAGGAGGAGTTATGATCCAAGGAATGTGGGTTGCCTCTAGATGGTGCACCAACCCTGAGACCGACCAACAAGGAAACAGGGATCCCAATCTTATAACTGCACAGAACAAAATTCTGTCAAAAACCTGAATAAACTTGGATTCAGTTTCTTCCACATATAACCTCCAAATATATAACAGCACAGTTTGGCAGATGGCTTGGCTTTAGCATGGGGGACACTAGAGAGAAACCAATCAAGCCACCAGGACTTCTGACCTATATAACTGTGAGCTAATAAATGGGTGTTGTTATAGCCACTAAATTTGCCATAATTTGTTACACAGCAATAGAAAACTACGACTATAATCTCCCACAAACTTCCTCCTCTTCTCTCCCACGTAATCTGTAGTACAAACATTTAAAATTCCTTCAGTTGAAAATACCAGGGCCAGCTGAGTGGTTCGTGGGTTAGGAGCTGTCTTGGGACACCAGCGGCCCCAGTTCAGATCCCACATATGAGGGACAGTGACACTGCCCTCTACAGCTAAGATGGTGAACAACAGCTCCACCTGGAGCTGGGCTGCGTGAGTCCTGGCAATGGTGTAGGCTGCAGCCCCTGCTGCAGTGGGCTGCCATAAGCTAAAGTGAGTCACTGGCAGCCAGCGTGAGAGGCCAGCAGCCAGAGTGAGCTGCCAATAGCTGCCATGATCAGCTGTCCAGAGGCTGGTGACTTATCTGCCTCATCTGGGAAGAGCACAATGATAATACCAACATGGGCCTGTGAAGCAACGTCCTCCACAACTAGACTGAAGAACAAAAGGACAGAACTTGTCTGTTCCCCTCCCCCAATTCCTCAATAAAAATCTTAAAAAAAAAAATACCAGTTTCTTTTCATCTTTCTCATTTCTCTCCCTAGGGTATGACATATAATATTAGTACTGTCTGGAATATCCTTTCTCTCCATTTTACCTTTGCGTTCATATCTCAGTATAGATTTTTTCCTCTAGGAAAGACCAACTGAACCTATTATAACTACATAAGCTCTGGAAAGTCCTATTTAAACAGGATAACAATACCTGACCTCTCTCACTAACTTAGCAATGCCATAGAAATTAATGAGGTCACAGCTGAGAAAACAGGTTGAGTTTTAAAAAGAAAAAGAACAAATACAAGAAACAAATTTATACTATAAAATACCAGTCTCCCCAATCTCAGTTAATTACACCAATGACTATACAATTGTCTGAGCCAGAAAACTGGATCTTGCTCTTGGTATTGCCCCCTCCCTCAATTTTGCCAAACATAATCAAGCACCAATCAATACCTTGCAAAACTCTTGAATTCGTGTACTTTTCTTAATCTTATCATTATCATTTCTTAGGACCGCCATCTTTTTTCACTTGAATTATTTAAAAACAGCTTGTGTTGGGGTTCACAAAAAGCCACCCCAATATGTTCCTCAGTGATATGCAGGTTGCTTTGAGCTAAAGCGAATTTTAGCTTCATGCTGAAAAGAAACTCTGCCCCTTCCTTCAACAACCTAAGAGAGCTTGAATTAGGGGCCTTGCCTACAATAAGAGATTATGTCTTTTAACCTATTTACAGGGCAGGGCAAAGTTCTATTTACAAAAAATCTGTTCTTCTTATCATCCTGCAATGACCCTTTGAAGCCCCCAAGGTGAATTACCTCTCCCCTAGCTCAGAATATCTTATATTCCCAGATCCCCCTTTCTATCTCTGGACCTCTCCTGTATGTGGGGTCTCTGACTCTCATATATGTTGTGTTCCCATATAAATGTATGTATTAAATTTGGTTACTTTCTCTTACTAATCTATCTCATGTCTATTTGATTATTAGATCAGTGAGAAGAACTTTGAGGGTAGAGGAAACTTTGTTCCTCTTCCACACCTCCAACTGGTTTTCTCAGCCTCTTATGTTTCCTCTTTAATCCACTCTCTGCATCAGGCACAGACAAAGTCAAAATTTGATCTGATCAAATCAAGTCATGTTTAAGGCACTTCACTGTTTTTCCATTTCTTGCAGAAGCAATTAAAAACCTTGTAACTTTTAAAATAAATTCCTTCCAGTTCTCCTCTTCCAAATCTTGGCAAGTTGCCTCTTCCTATGCACTTTCAAAGAATACTATATACATTATTCAACATTTTAATTGTAGTTAACTGTTTACCTTTCCTCCCCTTTCTCTCCTTTTCCATATATCACCACCTACACAGATTGCAAATTACCTCTAGGATATATCTCCAGCACCTAAAAATATGTATAATACATAATACATTTTCTTTAAACACATTTTAAATGACTGAATACAACCATAATGTAATAATAGCAGTCGTCTTTCTTTAGCTTACACCAAATCTAATGAGTAGGTAAAAAGTTGTTATTTCATCTTTATGAACCAAAGAATCACTTACAAGAAAATTAAGGATCTTAATGTCTCTGAAAAAAATTTAATGAAGAAGTGCACAAACTTAAATTGGCTCTAATTGGCATTAATCCAGATATACATTAGAAAAGAAAGACAGGGAGAAAACATTAAAATATAAACAAAAGGAAAGCCAATTTCAATTTGAGCAATGCATACAAAAACACCATATTGCCTTAATTTTGCAGAATGAAGTTTTAACCTTTGGCAACTCACTTAATATTTTTAGGTCTCAATTACTGATCTGTAAATTGGGGACAGAGTGTTTAAATTTACATAGGTGTTGAGAGGCTTAAATTGTTTTCTAGTACAGCACTTGAATAATAGACAGTACTTAAGCAAAATATTACCATAATTACTATTAATAGAGGATAGTTACAACTGAGGTTCTCAGCAGCAAAAAGGAGAGATAGATAGTAATATTCTGAATGAATTTAATTTGTGCAGAAATGTCTTTCTGTTCCCAATTTTTTTTTAATAATCACACTCGGGGAAAATTATCTCTCGGGAAATGTGGTGTGCTAGTAAGAATAGATGTGATAAACATATTTTGATTATAAATTTTAAAATCATGCTCACTGTAGAAAATTTAAAAACTGTGAACAACTAAAAGAAAAAATGCATCATAGTCCCACTGTCATTTTGATATATACCATTTTGATATATAAACCATTTTGATATATAAACATAGACACTGTGTGCAAGGGTGTGTATAATGCATATATATTGTATATTTGGACTCAATATTAAATTCTGCACATTTTAATATTAAATATTCTTTAAAATAATTTAAGTTTCTGTTTACTCATCTATCTCATTCTTATATCTCAATTTATTGTAGTCATAAAAATTGCAAATGTTGAAGAGTCTTAATTTTACAGTCTCCAAATCCAGGAACAACTCTTGACTAAAAATGTTTTTGAATTGACAATTCTTATGACAATTTACAGTCCTCTTTATGCATTCCCAGATCCTCAGAAGAGAAGAACATTCTGTCAATTTCTGCAAGTTTAGCATAGTCAGAAATATAGCTGACCTTCTACAAATTCATTTTGGCTATATCCTATGATTTCTCTAAATATCTCAAATGCTTGTGCTAATCTGAAAACTAAATTAATTTCATATTCCATTTATTTTAAAGCATCTCTTTATATATCTATCATCATTATTTGTTTTTATTTGAATGGGCAGTGTATGGGAAGAACAGAGAATATACAAAATCAAAGAAATAGTGAATGTAGGGCATAGAGGCAAAAGTTTTGGAATTCCTATTCAGTGTTCTCATCTTCAACAATAGAGCTGCATAACAACATTTTTCCATCCCTCATGTCAACTGTCTTACATTTAAATGTATCTCAGCCAATGTCAATCAGTACAAGCTGAAGCCAAGCAGTGTGATACCTCCAGCATTGTTCTTTTTTCTTAGTATTGCTTTGGCTATTTGGGGTCTTTTGTTGTTCCGTACAAATCTGATGACTTTTTGTTCCATTTCTTTAAAAAATGGCATCAGGATTTTCATGGGGATTGCATTAAATCTGTTTGTTGCTTGGGGTCATATGGCCATTTTAACTATGTTGATTCTTCCAATCTATAAACATGGAATGTCTTTCCATTTCTTTGTGTCTCCTTCAATTTCTTTTAAAAATGTCATAGTTTTCAGTGTATAGGTTTTCACATCCTTGGTTAAGTTTATTCCTAGGGATTATATTCTTTTTGTTGCAATTGAAAAAGTAATTGTTTTATTTCTTTTCCCTGAGATTTCATTGTTAGTAGATACTAATGCAATGGATTTTTGTACATTGATTTTGTAGCCGGCAACTTTACTATATTTGTTTATGGTTTCTAATAGCTTTTTCTAGTCTTTAGATTTTTCTATATATGGTATCATGTCAAAAGAAAAAAGTGGCCATTTAACTTCTTCATTCCCAATTCGGATTTTATTTTTTTCTCATGCCTGATTGCTCTGGATAGGACTACCAATACTATGTTGAGAGGCAGTGGTGATAGGGGACAGTCCTGTCTTGTTCCTGAATGTAGAGTGAAGGGCTTCAGGTTTTCACCATTAATTAAGATATTAGCTGAGGGTTTGTCATATATGGCCTTTATTATGTTAAGGTATTTTCCTTCTATACCCATTTTATTAATGGTGTTAATCATAAATGGATATTGTATCTTGTCAAATGCTTTTTCTGCATCTATTGATTAATCATGATTTTTGTCCTTTATTTTGTTCATGTAGTGTATCACATTGATTGATTTGCATATGTCGAAACATTTTTTTTTTTTTTGAGGGCAGTGTCACTGACCCTCATATGTGGGACTGAACCAGGGCAGGGCCACTGGCTTCCTAAGCCAGCGCTTAACCACCGCGCCACTCGGCTGGCCTGTTGAACCATTCTTGTGCCCCTGAAATGAACCCCACTTGGTCTTGATGTGTAATCTTTTTAATGCATTGTTGCATTCAATTTGTTATAATTTTGTTTAGGATTTTTGTATCTGTATCCATCAGCGATATTGGTCTGTAATTTTTTTTGTGTGTGTTATCCTTACCAGGTTTTGGTATCAGGGTAATATTTGTCTGATACGATGGGTTAGGGAGTATTGTCTCTTCAAGTCTTTGGAAGAGTTTGAGTAGGACAGGTATTATATCCTCTTTGAATGTTTGGTAGAATTCACTAGTGAAGCCACCTGGTCCTGGACCTTTGCTTTTGGGAAGGTTTTTAATGACTGATTCAATTTCTTTACTGTTGATCATTCTGTTTAGATTTTCCAGTTCTTTGAGTTTCAGCCTAGGAAGGCTATATGTTTCTAAGAGCTTGTCCATTTCTTCTAGATTATTGAATTTGGTGGCATATAGTCCTTCAGAGTATATTTGGATGATCCTTTGTATTTCTGTGGCATCTGTGGTAACTTCTCCACGTTCATTTCTGATTTTTTTTATTTGTGTCTTTTCTCTTTTTATCTTAGTGAGTATAGCCAAGGGTTTGTCATTTTCTTAATCTTTTCAAAGAACCAGCTCTTTGTTCCATTAATTTATTTTTACTGTTTTTAGTTATTGTTGTTGTTCTCTATTTCTTTTAGCTCTGCTCTGATTTTATTTTCTTCTGCTGATTTTGGATTTCATTTTTTCTTCTTTTTCTAGTTCTTTAAGGTGTAATGTGCGGTTGTTCACCTGAGATTTTTCTTCTTTCTTGAGATAGGCTTGTAATGATATAAATTTCCCTCTTAAAACTGTTTTTGCTGCATCTGAAAAATTTTAGTAGGATGTATTTTCATTCTCAATTGTTTGTATGTAACTTTTGTTTTTGTTTTGTTTTTTTGAGGGCAGTGTTACTGGCCCTTATATGTGGGACCCGAACCGGGGCCGCTGGCTTCCCAAGCCAGCGCTTAACCACCACTTCACTCGGCTGGCCCTGTATGTAACTTTTGATCTCTCCTCATATTTCTTCTTTGACCCAGTTGTTCTTTAAAAGTATGTTGTTTAATCTCCACATATTTGTGGGTTTTCCTGCTTTCTTTTTGCAGTTGATATCCAATTTCAAAGCCTTGTGATCAAAGAATATGCTTGGTATGATTTCAATCTTTTTAAATTTGCTGAGGCTAGTTTTGTGACCCAATATATGGTCCATCCTTGAGAATATTCCAAGTACAGTAAAAAAGAATGTATAGTTTGTTATTCTATAAATGTCAGTTATGTCTACTTCATCTAATGTGTCATTTAGGGCTGATATTTCCTTATTTATTTTCTGTTTGGATGATCTATCCATAGCTGTCAATGATGTATTTAGGTTCCCCACTATAATTGTGTTTTGGTCAATTTCTCCCTTTAGTTCTGTTAGTAGTTGCTTTGTATATTTTGGTGCTCCCTGATTGGGGGCATAAATATTGATGACTGTTATGTCTTCTTGTTGTGTAGTCCCCTTTATCGTTTTGAAATGTCCATCTTTGTCTCATGTTACCATTTTTATCCTGAAGTCTGTTTCACCTGATATCAGTATAGCTACACCTGCTTTTCTCTGAGTACCATTTGATTGGAGTGTCAATTTCCACTCTTTTTCTCTGAGCCTATATTTGTCCTTGTAGCTGAGATGTGTCTCTTAGAGTTAGCATATGGTTGGTTTTAATTTTTTGATCCAATTTACTACTCTGTGCCTTTATATTGGTGAGTTCAGTCTATTTACTTTTTGGTTGATTATTGATAAAGGAGAGTTTCCTACCACTCTATCTCTGGTTTTCTGGTAGGACAGTGTCTCCATTGTTTCTTTGCCTCTATTGCTGTCTGTTATTTCTGTGTGGTAGTATTCTATGATTTTTCCCTTCTGTTCTTCTTTTTTCATGTTATATATTTCAGTTTTAGATATTTTTAAAAAATTTTTTATTGGGGAACAGTGTGTTTTTCCAGGACTCATCAGTTCCAAGACAAGTCACTGTTTCAATCTAGTTTCAGGGGGTGCAGCCCACCATCCCATGCAGGAGTTGAACTGGCAACCTTGTTAAGAGCACGTGCTCTAACCAACTGAAGCATCCTGCCGCCCACCGACAGCTCAGCAGCAGTTCAGCTCAAGTCGTTGTCTTCAATCTAGTTGCAGAAGGTGCAGCTCACTGGCCCATGTGGGAATTGAACTGGCAACCTTGTTGTTCAGAGCATGCGCTCTAACCAACTGAGCCACCTGGCCTCCCCTGGAATTTTTTTGAGTGGTTACCATTGAGTTTATGTAAAAAAAAAGGTTCATGTTTAGAGTATTTCATTTACTTCAGCATACTTCCTTTCTCCATTCCCCTTTGCCCATTCAGACCTTTACTCTCTCCCATTTTATGTTTTGTTGTCTCAAATTATCACTATTTATGCTATGAATTGATTTGTGTGTTGCAGTAGCAAGTTGTCTGTTTCCTCTTTTTTTTTTTTTTTTAGATTTTTTTTCCCCCTTCTTTCCCCTGTATGTTATGTTTAAGTTTATAGTGTCCTATTTGGTGTTGGCCTTGCCATTTCCTGCTTCTGTCTATCTGTTCATAATACTACTCATGGTTTTATATTCTTTTGCTTTTATGTTTCAGGTCGAATAGCCTCCTTCAGTATTTGTTGTAGTGCAGGTCCTGTGTTAGAAAATTCCCTCAGCTTCTGTATGTCTGGAAAGGTCTTTATTCCTCCTTCATATCTAAAGGATATCTTTGCTGCATATATTATTCATGGTTCATAATTACTCTCTTTCAATAGTTTGAATATTTGATTGCACTCCCTCCCGGCTTGTAGAGTTTCTGCTGAAAAATATGATGATAATCTAATGGGCTTTCCTTTGTAGGTTACCGTCTCCTTTTCCCTGACTGCCTTGAGAATTCTTTCCTTGTTGTTAATTTTTGACAGCTTCAATGCAATGTGCCTTGGAGAAAGTCTGTTGGGATTGAGGTAATTAGGTATTCTATTTGCTTCTTGGATTTGAGGATCCAGTACTTTCCAAAAGTTTGGGGAATTCTCGTCAACTGTTTGAATATACTCTCTGTTCCTTTCTGCCTTTCTTCTCCTTCTGGTATGCCCATTATTCTTATGTTGTTAATTCTGATAGAGTTAGAAAGTTCTTGTAGAGTTCTTTCATTTCTTTTAACTTTCAAGTCTTTCTCTTATTCCATCTGTGTCATTTCCAGTATTCCATCTTCGATGTCACTGATTGTTTTCTTCACCTGGTCAGCTCTATTACCTAAGTTGGCTATTTCATTCTTCATTTCTTTTATGAAACTCTTAATCTCCAAACATTCTATTTGGTTCTTTTAAAAAATTTCAATCTGTTTGGTAAAATGTTCATTTTGTTCTTTGATTTTGTTTCTGAGTTCATTAAACTGCCTGTCTGTGTTTTCTTGCATCTTGCTGAGTTTTTTCTGAACTGCAATCTTGAATTCTCTGTCATTTAAGTCACATATTTTCATGTCTTTAAGTTCATTTTCTGGACACTTTTCATTTTCTTTCTGAGCTGCCTTGTTACCTTGGTTATTAATGGCAATTACTGAATTACTATTTATCTTTCTAGGCATCTATAGGAGTGGGTTCTGCTACAGGTTGATAGGAGAGGTCTTTATTTTGCTTTCCAGTGAAATGTTTTGTTTTCTCTCCCACTGCAGCCTTTTATTATCTCTTACGCTGTAGTTTTATATTTCCTCTTGCACTGTTCCAGCTTCTGACATGATGGGGGAGTTCCCTGGAACCTGGCTTCTCCTTTGTTAGCAGGTTGCCTCGGTCTCAGAGCACCACCACTGTGGGAGGATATGGAGAGCTTCTGAGTCCCAAAGCTTTTCCTGCAACAAGATTCAGAGCCTGTGTGTTTCAGTAGCTCTGTTTACCCCTGGAAGGATTCACCCAGGTGGGGACAGGAGTTGGGTGGTTTGTGAGAGGTGGCTCTGAGCAATAGCAGTGACTATCAGCACTATTATCTTGCACCCAAGGTTCCTTCCCCTTAGCTGGAACTATCTGAGCTGTGAGTCTGTGGCTGTGGGGCTGCAGTTCTCAGAGCTATGAATATTCTGTTCTTTTGATCTGACACTGCTACTGTTCTGCTTCTAGCACTGGGAGGGTGGAGGTGGGATGAGCTCTGGAAGGGTGGGGTGGGGTTGGCCAGGGGCATACCTATGTCTTCCATCTTCTGTTTGGCAGTGAGGGCTTAAACCTCCATTCTCACTCTTCTTCCCTCAGTCTTTGTTCTGAGGTGTCTGCCGTGAGCATTGTGTTCAGCCGTGTTATATACTGACCACTCAGGCAGGACTGTGGGCCATAAGGGGAATGCTAGCAGTCTGAACTCTTCCTTCTCTTGTGACTGCTGTAGCTCTGAAATGCAGGGAGCTTGGAGCTCTGAGCTCTAGTCTGTGTCCTGCAGCCCATGCAGCCTGCATTTCTGCACTTCCCTCTTCTCTCCACCCCTGCTTGCCTAATTTGCTTACCTTTACATGATTTCAATTGCGTGTCTCTTGGTCTTGCCTGTCTAATGTGCATGGAGTCCTTTGTGGAATTACAGCTGTTAAATTTGTTGTAAATTCCAGGGGAGTTTAAGAGGCTCACACCATGCTGCCATTTCTGTGACTTCTCAAGATACGTTTTTTTGTTTTGTTTTTTTTTAATTTTCTTTTTAATTTGTTGTTTTACCCATTGGCTCTTCTGTACTGTGCTATTGAATTTTCACATATTTATCATTTTTTCCCAATTTTCCTTTTGTTATTGATTTCTGATAGCACATCGTTTTGATCAGAAAAGATATATGATGTGATTTCAATCTTTCTAAATTTGTTAAGATTTGTATTGTGGCTTAACATAGGATCTATCCTGGAGAATGTTTCATGTGTGTTTGAGAAGACTCTGTCCTCTGTTGCTGTTGGATAAAATATTTTATTTATATATATATATATATATATATATATATATATATATATATATATATATATATAAGTTTTTTAGTCCCATTTAGTATATAGTTGTTGTTCAGGTCTATTGTTTCCTTATTGATTATATGTCTGAATTATCCAGCCATTGTAGAAAGTGGGGATATTAAAGACTTCTACTTTTATTGTGTTCCTTTCTGTTTTGCTCTTCAGTTCTATTAATATTTGCTTCATGTATTTAGGTGCTGTGATGTTGAATGTATATATATTTACAATTGTTATATCATCTTGATGAATTTAAGTCTTTATCATTATATGTGACCTTTTTCCTCTTTTGACAGTTTTTGACCTAAATTCCATTTCATCTAATATAAATATAGCCACCTCTGATCTACTTTTGTCACCATTTGCATGGATTATCTTTTTACGTTTCTGTCCTTTGAGGCTATGTATATTCTGAAAGCTAAATTGAATCTCTTATTTGCAGAATATTTATTGTTATATTTGTTGTTTATTTTAATCCATTCTGCCCCTCCTTATCTTTTGCTTGAGTAAAGATTTACTATTGTCATTTTGTTATATTTTAGGCTCTTTTTTAGTTCCTTTGTTTCTTTCTCTCTTGCTTGCTTTCTTCCTTTGTGATTTGAGGACTTTTTGTTGTTATATGCTTTTAATCCTTTCTATTTATCTTTTGTGTACTTACTATAGCATTTTTATTTCTGGCTACCATAAGTGTCACATAAAACATCTTATAGCAGTCTATTTAAAGCTTAGAAAAACTTAGCTTTGACCATATACAAAGCTCTACACTTTAAATTCTCCTCCCTCTGCATTTTTATGTTATGGATGTCACAATTTACATTTTTTAATATATGGTGTATCAATTAATAAATTATTGTATATATAGTTATTTGTAATACCTTTGCATTTTAACTTTTATGCCATAGTAAAAACTGATTTACACAACACCATTACAATATTAGGGTATTCTGAATTTGACTATATTTTTATTCTTTGCAGTGAGTTTTATACCTTAATATGTTTTTATATTGTTAGGATTCTTTTGTTTCAATTTGAAGAACTCCCTTTAGTATTTCTTGTAAGTCAGGTCTTGTGGTGATAAATTTCCTCAGCTTTTGTTTTTCTGGGTAACTCTTTATCTGTCCTTCATTTCTAATGGACAACTTTGCCAGCTACAATAATCTTGGTTGTGGGTATTTTTGTGTTTGTGGTCACACAGCAGCCTAGCCGTCTGCCCCCATGCTCCTTTCCATAACAACAGATCCTCATAGAGACAATACTTCAACATCATGCCTACTCTATCTTCCTGTTTGGCCCCAGAAGATGGCTGGTTAGTCAATGAAGGGTAAGATCCTTCATGAGAAGGGCAACCCAAGATAGACAAAGTTGCAGGGATGCCATAGGAGAAATCATGGAGTTGAGGAAAATGGGCAAAGACCCCTTGTATCAGTGCTGACAGCTTGCCTGTGAAATGACCTAAAAAAGTGATAACATCTCTCCTCCATGAATTCTTATCAGTGAGTCTCGGCATGAGAAGTTTCTGTCTCTTAGGAGGTGCACATAAACATAGCATGGGACTTTCGATAAAGGCAGGCTGCTAGCCATGGGGTGATTTGACTCTGAGCTAAGTTCTCTGGTATGATGTATGTGACTTACAGACCATGGAAAAACAATGCTACTTCCTCGTGTGTATCCCAATAAAAGCTGCAGTCAAGCCCGATTCGGGGATCTTAGTCCAAGAGGCTTTGAGTCCCCTGGCTAGCACTGCTTTTTCTCTTTTACTTGTCGCTCTCTCTCTGTATTTTTCTGTTTCTCAACCTTTTGCAGTCCCTTCCAAACTCCTACGGCCCAGTCGTGCAGGATGTGACATTTTTTCTTTCAGTACATTGAATATATTATTCAACTCTCTCCTGGCCTGCAAAGTATCTGGTGAGAAATTTTCTGATAGCCTTATGGGAGTTCCGTTGTATGTGAGTTTGTTGTATTTCTCTTGCTGCTTTTAAAATTCTGTCTTTGATTTTGAGAGTTTTATTATAATGTGTCTTGGTAAGGATTATTTTTTTTTTTAGAGGTCAGTGTCACTGGCCCTCATATGTGGGATCGGAACCCGGGCTGCTGGCGTCCCAAGCCAGCTTTCAACCACCGTGCCACTCGGCCAGCCCGGTAAAGATTTTTATGGGTTTCTTCTATTTGTGATCTATAAGCTTCAGGAACTTGGATGTTCAAATCTTTCACCATGTTTGGGAAGTTTTAAGACATTATTTTAAAAACTAAACTCTGCTACTTTCTCCCACTCATCTCCTTCTGGCACTGCAATGATGAGCAGATTATTCCTCTTAATGATATCCCATAATTCATATAATATTTCTTCACTATTATTATTTTTCTTTTTGCTCCTCTGACTGCATAATTTGAAATGACATGTCTTTGAGTTTACTGATTCTTTTGTTTGGTCAATTGTGATGTTGAAGCTTTCTATTGTATTATTCACTTCGGTTACTGTATTTTCAGCTCTAAGACTTCTGTTTGTCTCCTTTTTTAATGTATTATATTTCTTTGCTGAACTTCTCATTTTGTTTATACATTGTTTTCCTAAATTCATTTAATTATTGATATGTGTTTTCTTTTATTGCACTGAATTTCTTTAAGACAATTATTCTGAGTTTATTGTCAGACAGTTCATAGATTCCTATTTCTTTAGGGTCTGTTATTATAGTTGTATTAGCTTCCTTGGGTGGTGTTATCTTTCCTTGATTATTCATAATTATTGTGGCATTGCAGTGGTGTGTGGATATCTGGAGAAGAAGGTGTCTATCCAGTCTTTACAAATTGGCTTCACCAGAGAAAGCGCTTTACAAGTCAGCCCTTTCAAAGATTCTTATGAGCCATCAGGTGGTCTTTATGAGTTGGCTTGTTGCAGGATTCCTCAGGCAGGCAGGTTTTTGCTTGGGTCAGTAGGAAGGCAGGGCTAGTGCTTGTTTCCACAGGGGCTAAGCTGGAATCTGAGTCCATGGAACAGGGCTGGAGTCTGGGTTCTCTGAGGTGGGACTGGCACCTGAGACTGGAGTGGTGGACATTGAATATGACTCCACGTGGGTGGACCTGGATCTTGGGTCTACAGGATTTATCCAGGTGTTGGGGACCAGTGAGCTGGGCTTAGTGACTGGGTGTCTGAGGGAAGGGCACACATCTGGGTCTGTAAAAGTGAACCTAAAGCCTGGATCTGTGGGGCAAACCTCAATATGGGACTGGCCAATGCTTGGGTCCCCAGGGGACAACCTGGTGTTTGAGTGGGCCTTGAACATGTGTTTTCAGGAGCTAGCCTGGTATTAGGAGTGGCCTGATATTTTGGTCCATGAGAATGGACCTGGCCTATAGTGGG
Source organism: Aselliscus stoliczkanus (assembly GCA_033961575.1). Lineage (NCBI taxonomy): Eukaryota > Metazoa > Chordata > Mammalia > Chiroptera > Hipposideridae > Aselliscus > Aselliscus stoliczkanus. Next base: position 68,945,597 of record CM066737.1, on the reverse strand, counting down.
CAAGCACAGACTCTGGTTCCACTAGAGCTAAGGGCCACAGGGAACAGTCTGCCACTGAAGTAGGAGCTGGTTAGGAACCTTGGGCCATGAAATCTAGCCTTGATGTTGGGTCTGTGGCATTTAGCCTGATTCTGGGGCATGTCAGAAGCCTGGGTCCAAAGGAGCTAGCCTTGAGGCAGGACATTTAAATGTAATATGGTGTTTCATGCTGTGGGAATAGATGAAGCTTCCTAGAGCAGTGGCTTCTACTTTTGATCATAAATTATTATTAAAAAGCACATTTTACATTATAACCCAGTGAATATAAAAATGCTTCTTCTTATGTATAATGCAATCTGACATTTTTCTATTCTAGTCCCCTTTTTAAAAAAATAATTTAGAGTTTATGATTTTTAGAGCATTTTAGGTTCACAGTAAAATTGAGGGGAAGATACAGATATCTCCCATATATATTGTTTGTCCCTACACATGCATAGCCTCCCTATTATCTCCCAATAAATTGTTACATTTGTTACCATCAATGACTCTACATTGACACAGGAGCATCCAAAGTCCATAAATTACATTATGATTCACTTAATTTATTTTTTAATTTTTAAATTATAGCTGACATTCAATATTATTTTATATTAGTTTCAGGTATACAGCATAATGTTTAGACATTTATATAATTTACTAAGTGATTCCACTCCCCCCCGATAAGTATAGTACCCACCTGGCACCATATAGTAATACCTAGTTATTACCATATTATTAACTGTATTCTCTGTGCTGTACTTTACATCCCCATTACTATTTTGTAACTACCAATTTGTATTTCTTAATCCTTTTACCTTTTTCACCCAGCCCCCCAACTTCCCTCCCATCTGTCGACCATCAGTTTGTTTTCTGTATCTATTTTTGTTTTGTTTGTTCAGTTATTTTGTTCTTTTGATTCCACATATAGTTGAGATCATATGGTATTTGTCTTTCTTTGACTTATTTCACTTAGCATAATACCCTCTAGGTTCATCCATGTTGTCATAAATGGTAAGATTTCATTCTTTTTTTTTTTATGACTGAGTGATATTCAATTGTGTATAGTTACCATATCTTCTTTATTGAATCATCTATTGATGGGTGCTTAAGTTGCTTTCATATTTTGGCTATTGTACACATGCTGCAATGAACTTAGGGGAGCATATGTCGTTTTGAATTAATGTTTTGGATTTTTTGTTTTTGATAAATACCCATGAAGCCATGTTCACCACCACTAATCATCAGAGAAATGCAAATTAAAACCACAGTGAGATATTACCTCACAACTGTCAGAATGGCTGTCATCAATAAATCAACAAACAAGTGTTAGCGAGAATGTGGTCCCACTGAAAATTGGTGCAGCCACTATGGAAAACAGTTTGGAGAGTCTTCAAAAAGTTAAAACTACGTTTTGACCTAATTGGGTATTTAATATTATTGTATTTTCCTTTTTACCTTGGTATATCAGTTACATTTCCTTTCTTTTTTTTTTAATGATTGAGAATTTGAAATGCACATTAACCACTAATCCAAGTCCACTTTGAAATAACACTATACTGCTTAATGGGTGGTATGAGTAGTTTATAATAACACAATCTTTTTTTTTTTTTTTGAGGGCAGTGTCACTGGCCCTCATATGTGGGACCCGAACCAGGGCCGCTGCCTTCCCAAGACAGCGCTTAACCACCGCGCCACTCAGCTGACCCATAATAACACAATCTTAATCCCTCCTGCCTCTCTTATATCATTACTGTCATCTATTTTACTTATATATTTATATATAAGTATATATAAATATATAATATATATTAATATATTGTCGCTATTGTTATTGTGAATAAAATATTATTTGGATTAAGAATGAAAAAAATTAATGTTTTTATTTTACCTTCACTTATACTTTAGATGTTCTTCTTTAAGTACATTTGAGTCTCACCTGTGTCATTTTCTTTCCCATTAATGAGATTTTTAAGTATTTCTTACAAGGCAAGTCTACTGATAACAAATTTCTTTAATTTTTGTTTGTTTGAGAAAATATTTCTTCTTCACTTTTCAACAATAGTTTTTCAGGGTGTACAATTCCACTTTTTTTCTCTCTTTCTCAATATTTCATTTCTACATTGTCTCTTAATTCTCTTCTTGCTTTTATGGTTTCTGAGAAGTCAGATATAATTTTTATCTTTATTCCTCTATAGTTAGGTGTCTTTCCCCCACCCCAGCTTCATTTTGGATTTTTCTTCATCTTTGATTTTCTGAAATTTGAGGAGGCTATGCCTAGTTGTAATTTTTTGGCATTTAGTCTGCTTGGTGTTCTCTTAGCACCTGAATCTGTGGTTTTGTGTCTGGCATTAATTAATTTGGGAAAATTCTCTGTCATTATTTTTCAAAACATTTTTTTTTTTTTAGCTGAGCCATCCTGCCACCTGTTGGCAGCTCAGCGGCAGCTCAGCTCAGGCTGGGCATTGAACTGCTGTTGCTCAGAGCTCAGCTAGCAGTCTTGAGTGAGCTCTTAACCAACTGAGCCACTCGGCTGGCTCCCAAATATTTTTCTGTTCTTTTTCTCTTTCTTCTTTTCTGGTATTCCCATTATGCACTTGCTACATACAACTTTTGTAATTGTCCCACAGTCCTTGGATAATCTGATCTACTTTTTTTATTGTTGTTGTTTTTTTATCTTTGATGTCTTTGTTTTTCAATTTTGGGGGTTTCTGTTGAAATACCCTCACAAAGATCCTTTACTCAGCTGTTTCCAGTCTACTAATAAGCCCATCAAAGAGAGTCTTTTTTTTTTTTTTAAGATTTTATTGGGAAATTGGAGGAGGGGAACAGCGTTGGGGAATTGGGGAAGGGGAACAGACAAGTTGCTGTCTTTTTGTTCTTTAGTCTAGTTGTGGAGGATGTTGCTTCACTGGCCCATGTTGGTATCATCATTGCGCTCTTTCCCGGATGGGGCAGATCGGTCGCTGGCCTCTGGATGTCGCTCACTGCGGCTATTGGCAGCTGACGCTAGCTGCCAGCCACTCACACTGGCTGCCGGCCACTCACTGTAGCCTATGGCAGCCCACTGCAGCAGAGGCTGCAACCTACACCATTGCCGGGGCTGGCACAGCCAGCTCCAGGTGGAGCTGTTGTTAGCTGTAGAGGGCAGTGTGACTGGCCCTCATATGTGGGATCCGAACTGTGGCCGCTGGCATCCCAAAACCAGCTCTTAACCACTGCGCCACTCAGCCGGCCCAAGAGATTCTTAATTTCTGTTACGGTGTTTAGTATTATGATCACCAGTTCTAGTGGTTGGGAGTTTTTCCCACATTTCCAAGCAATGCTCTGACACTAGCTGTGTATCATAGAATTCTACTTAATTCTTTCACTATCTTCCCAGAAATAACATCAGATTCAAAAAGTTAAGGTTGCAGTTCTAAAAGACTGCCCTCCACGTTAGATGACAATCACAAGTCCAAGTTGTTATTTGTGCTTGTTTCCAAATTACTAAAATTCAGAGGTTCCCACAACCTCCTCCTCAGGTTCAGTTAATTTGCTAGAGTGGCTCACAGGAAACTCCAAGGGATTTAGGGAGCTCTGTACCAAGACTAGGGCAATGACCAAATATATATTTCTTCATAGACTACCTCTTGGTCTTCAAACATGGATCTCTAATAGAAAACTAATCACGAAAGTCAAAAGATACTGGCATATTTCTGGAATCTTATTCAGTAATTAATAATTATCTAGCCCATCATCATATTGTGTGAATATGTCCCAGGGAAAATCCTCTCAGGTTTTCAGGCTTTCATTCTATCTTGATAGGTTCCAAAAGCAGGAGTGATGTCAGCAACACATGGCTTCACCCTTTCAAGCATCTGGCATAACTGAGCTAAGAGACAATATCTTCTGTTCTGAGCCACTTTTGAAGTATTGATGTGATGTTGGAGTTTCCTCATTACATAACCCACATATTTATTCATTTATCAATAGCTATTATTTCTCTTTTCTAAATTTTTACCCAAACTTTTTCATCTTTGAATGGGAGATCGGGTTCGGTCATTTTGCTGGTCTAGATGAAAGGCAGCAATAGTAGTCTAGCAAGTGCCTTTCCATCAGTCCACTTCTAGTCAGAAAAGCTAAGGTTACATAGGTGCAGAACTAGTGAGCCATCATTATCACCTGGCAATATAGCCGCATTCACTATTAGTTCCAATTTTGTCAGATGGAGTGAAGGCTCATGCTGCTCCATCAGGCACTTAGAAATTATGACATAAAGGTTAAAAACATTACATTTTCTTGCTCAGGAAACAGCCCACCTGCCAACCTTTTCAGTCAATCTCTGTTCCTGTAACCCAATAGGGGAAAAAAAAGTTAAAGTGATGTGGGGAACGAAGAATGTCAGCATTCTTCTCCATTCCCCTTTACCCCAGATCCACCAGAAAAACAGAAATGTACCCAGTGGGGACATAACTTTAGTCCTACTCATATTCATATTAAATATGAGTACACACATGTGAAAGTGTATAAACCAGTTCTTCAGACATTTATCCGCCCCCCCCCCACACACATTTATACAACAAATGTTTTAGTTGACCATTCTAATTATCTATAAAACTAGTACTCTTAAGATATCTCTGTCCATTGTGGAACATTATGCGCTGTAAAGTTTGTTCCTTGGTCTGAAGGAATGATGGTCAGCTGTCCAAATTGTTTCAGTATCCTCTGTGATGGTTCTCTTATTGTATTCTGAACATTTGCATCTCCTACAAGGTAAGCAAAGCCCAGTCCAGAATCAGTGTCTATTCCTGTCAAGACCCATGGCCAGCCAAGTGGCGCATTGGTTAAGAGCTGGCTTGGGACACCAGCTTTGAGCAGCAAGGCCCCGGTTCAGATCCCACATATGAGGGCCAGTGACACTGCCCTCTACAGCTAAGATAGTGAACAACAGCTCGACCTGGAGCTGGGCTGCGATGACTCACTGGCTATGGCTTAGTTGCAGCCCCTCCTGCAGTGGGCTGCCATCAGCTACAGTGAATGGCAGCAGCCAGCATGAGTGGTCGGCAGCCGGTGTGAGCTGCCAAGAGCCACCATGAGTGGCCATCCAGAGGCCAGCGACCGATCTACCTCATCCGGGAAGAGCACAATGACAATACCAACATGGGCCAGTGAAGCAACGTCCTCCACAACTAGACTGAAGAACAAAAGGACAGCAACTTGTCTGTTCCCCTTCCCCCATTCCCCAATGCTGTTCCCCTCCTCCAATTCCCCAATAAAATCTTTAAAAAAAAAGACTCATTTTGTAGCCCCCCCAGTGTTACCAGCATTGGTCTCACGTGCTAGCTATAAGCAGGTCCTCCCCCAGGGAATCTGCCATATAGCCATCTGCAATCTGTCTCTTTTGATGACAGTCAGAACATTTCTTCTTTGTATTTTGTGACTTAATGCACACCCGAGGAATACATATTGATGTATCCCATCTCTGCATTGCTTCATTGCTCCCATGTCCACTCATTTCATGGACTCAAGTGGCCATCTTAAGCAAGCACACAGGGATAACTGCTTGTTAATTCCAGTCACCTTTCAAACCTGGAAGGGATATTTATTTTTAAAGATTTTATTGGGGAATTGGGGGAGGGGAACAGCAGTGGGGAATTGGGGAAGGGGAACAGACAAGTTGCTGTCTTTTTGTTCTTCAGTCTAGTTGCGGAGGATGTTGCTTCACTGGCCCATGTTGGTATCATCATTGTGCTCTTCCCGGATGAGGCAGATCCATTGCTGGCCTCTGGATGGTCGCTCACCACAACTATTGGCAGCTCACGCTGGCTGCCGGCCACTCACTGTAGCCTATGGCAGCCCACTGCAGCAGCGGCTGCAGCCTATACCATCGTTGGGGCTCCCACAGCCTGGGTCCAGGTGGAGCTATTGTTAGCTGTAGAGGGCAGTGTCACTGGCTCTCATATGTGGGATCCGAACCGGGGCTGCTGGCATCCCAAACCAGCTCTTAACCAATGTGCCACTTGGCCGGCCTTGGAAGGAATTTTTTATGGTGGATATAGACATATTCTACTTTACTGTGACTTTCAGATTTCCATAGGGCCTTAACCCATATGGTTATCCCTTTAATAAGCCAGGTTTCAACTGGCCTCCTGACTTACCACGTGGCTAGGTTATTGGCCATCACCCAGGATTCAGTAAAAACTGAAACATAGGGTTTTTTATCACTATAGGAATGGAAAGCTTTTTCCTGTTTCTCTTGTAAGTTCTTTGACTAATCTAATAGTTAAACTGAAACAAAATAGGTTAACAAAAGCAAACACATTTTATATGGACAGAAAGCTAAGAATAAAGGGAGAAAGGGGGGATGAGGCTTTTAAACATACACACTGCTATGAAAGCTCCCTTGCACAATCCCTAGTCTACAACCTCCATAAGATTATTTATCAATGGCCTGTATATAATAATAATAATAATAATAATAATAATAATAATAATAATAAAGATTACTTATCAAGGGCAAATACAAATATTAAAAGTCTTTTCCACAAATAGCAAAAGAGTTTGGTCATCTGCACAGGTAAACGTACTTACTCCAATTGCCAGAAGAATAACCTGGATCCAATTATAATTTATAAACTAGTAAATTTTGTATTATTATACTTGATTTATGGCTAAAATTTTAGAACAAAAGCTATATGATCTCTATTTCTGTCTGTCTGTATCTTTACATATGTCTATAACTGTATGTTTTATGCAGGTGATATTTTTCTACCTCTGTTTGGTATTGCCAAAATTATTTTTACGGTACTTAGTTATGTCTGTGGTAGGGTCCAGGATACATCCACAAAGGAAATTGCGTAGGAAAGCCTGAAGCTGGCAGAACCTGATTACAGAGCCTTGGAAAGTAGGAGTGGTAGGCACCACAAAGTGAGCCTTACTGTCTATCCCAGGTGTTTCTGCTAATTTAATTTCCTGACTTTCACCATTTACATGAATAACCTATGTACACATATTCTGGCTATTGGCAAGTAGGATCTTATATTAATCTCAATAGTGACTCAAACCAAAAAGCCTTTTTGTGACTTACCTTGGATGAAAGAGGCATCCAAAATGAGGGTGTAAAAGATTCAGATTTCACGATATCCAGAAGGATTGCTCCTGGAGTTAGCCTAAAGAAGCAGACTTGCATTGTCACAGATGGTAAGACTGGCAGAGTGAAAACAGCATCTCTGTTTTCCCATAAAAACATGAGGTGCTTCCAGTGACAGACCCACTAATCTGTGACACCAAGCAGATGCTACTAGAATGGGACTTTTCAGCACTGACAGGACAACAAATGTTGAGAAGACAAAGGTACCTTATGAACCAGGATTCTTTATGACAAAATTCCCCTAATTGCTGGCACTGTTAATCAAAGAAAATTCTGCTTGCAACTTTATGTCTCAAATCCTAGTCTCTTCGATTGGCCACCAAACAGGAGCTAGTATTTGCACTTTCTAGGTGGGGGAGCCAGAGACAATATTCACACTAGTCACAAAGTCAAGTTCTCATGACATAAAAGACTAAAGGCAAACCTTACCCAATTTTTACATAGTGGGCCCACAAAAAGTTTGTCTAAACAGATGGTGGTCTGGTGAAACCCATGAACTTACCAGTCTGTGAGGCCAGCTCAAACAAGCTTATAGAACCATGCCAGCATTCTGCCTTATGGTTTCCCTCCTTATGACAAATGATACAAAAGACAGAGACACATGAAAATGATGACCATCTTTGGGAGGAAAGGGATCAATAGATGATAAGAATATTCATAACAAATCTTTACCAGAGTTGCTATTCCCAAGGAACTATTTAATATAAATATATTCTCTTGCTAATCTAAATTTAGAAATAGAAAATGACTCTCACCACTCTTGCTTACACCAGATTCTGCAGGATCTGGGAGACTGATGTGGTGAGATTTTTACTTTTGGCCAAGAGGCCCCAGGATCTCTCAGCTGCAACAGCCCCAGAGTTATCAGTGTCCACCCATGGAGAGTCCGACACTGGGTGCTAAATCTGTATGGATGGATAACTTTCCTTTATTTTTAGGTTGTTTGGCTGGTCTAATAATTAAATAGACACAAGAAAGACTAACAAGAGAAAAAAATTGTAAAATTGTACATATAAGAGTCACATACAAATGTCTCTCTGGCAGTCAAGTAATTGAGACTTACATACCAACTTGAGCAAAGAACAAGGGGAGAAGGGTTTGGTGCTGATGTTTCAAATGGGAGGAAGACAATTCAGGAAGATAAACAAAGAATATGTTGTTAACAAATGCTTCCCATGCCATACAGAAAAGTCTTTCAGACATAAAGAGTTATCTCTGGTAATAGCTCTCGTTTTGGTAGAGTTCCCCTATCTAAATTTTGTAGGCAAATAAGGAGAAGATAAAAAGTTCTTCCTCAGTCTGCTGGGTCTTTATTGTCTTCATCTTTAAATAATTCACATGCAGGCCGGCCAAGTGGCACGTTGGTTAAGAGTTGGCTTGGGACGCCAGCAGCCCCAGTTCGGATCCCACATATGAGGGCCAGTGACACTGCCCTCTACAGCTAAGATGGTGAACAACAGCTCCACGTGGAGCTGGGCTGCTGTGGGTCCTCGGGACAGCATAGCTTTAGCCCCTGCTGCAGTGGGCTGCCATAGACTACAGTGAGTGGCTGGCAGCCAATGTGAGCTGCCAAGAGCCACTGTGATTGGCTGTCCAGAGGCCCGTGACCGATCTGACTCACCCGGGAAGAATGCAATGACAATTCCATCATGGGCCAGTGAAGAAATGTCCTCCACAACTAGACTGAAGAACAAAAGGACAGCAACTTGTCTGTTCCACTTCCCCAGTTCCCCAATGCTGTTCCTTTCCCCAATTCCCCAATAAAATATTAAAAAATAAATAAATAAATAATTCACATGTCAATGTGACACATTCTGGGGTGGCATATCCTCATCCTCCTCACCACTGTTCAATCACTGCTAGACAAACAATGTGTAATTCAGCACACCAGACTCATCTGTTTTTACTTTCTTCAATCAAAGTAGTAGCTTTCCAAGCAAGGTGTTATCCATTCACTTTGGAACTGCGCATCCACAAGCCAAGCAGCTATTTGTTGGTCAGGCAAAAGCTGTTTATAAGGTACTATCCAAGTGAAAATAGATTCCAGCAGCTCTTCACACAGTTCCAAAGTCAGGTCAGTCTTAGGGAAAAAAAGGCTCCCTGCTCATGAATATTCCTTGCATTCCCCAGGCAGCATGATCCTATATAAATAATTTTCATTTAATTATGGAACTCTTCTGGGCACTGCCATCCCCATTACAGTATTTCTGTGACATCATCCTAAGTATAATGTCTACTTCAGATTTCAAGATAACTTTATGTCTTTCAGTCACAGGGGTAGCTTCAATTAATAATGTCTGATAGCAAGGTGGTTAATACCCCCTCAAATGGAAATTCTCCAGTCCAACATTCCCAGTATTTGTTGCTGGAAGTTACTCACAGGCTTTTGCCATAACTTCCAATCTAGGCTCCACATAAATTTATTACACAGAAAATTTGTCCTTACCAGCACTCCAGGTTCTATTGTAAAATGTGTAGGCTGGAATAATCTTTCTTGCTCCCATTTAGCATGTCCAATTAATATTGCTTGAAGGGCCAAATTGCATACCTTCTCTTTTACAAAACCAGCTAGGAGAAATACTCCCAATCAGATACAATTTGCACTCCCATAAAATATTCAGATAAAATTAACACTTCTTTAAATAATGCCTACATAAACATTTCAACTTTCACAATTCTATCAACCACTACATTTTTACTTTTAACCTAAAAATAAAAAAAAAAACTCAAATGAGATGCAACAAGCATTTATTTGAGATAAAAAGTAATTGCAATCCTGAAGTATAGATTTAGGCAGAAATCCAAATTATGTTTCGATTATGGGGTGCAGGCAAGGTTTTTTTTTTCAAAATAAAGGGAAGGGAAATAATTAAATGAATAAAAGGAATTTCTCTGGTGCTAATAAGCTAAGTTATTCTTTAGCTATATATGGTTGTTTACTGATTATAAAGCATGTTCTTAATTTTCAGCCCTTGTCAGTCAGGATATCTTGCTTTCCTGTTAGCTTTATAAACAGTTGTTTAGAATAAATGTTGCTTTGGGCTAGTCCAAATGTTATTTTGCCCAGTTAAAACATTTCAAAGGTCTGAGCAGTATGATGTGCAAAGCAGTTTCTCCATGGTGGCTCCAACTCCATTTTGAAATGACTGCATTTACATCATTTTCATAATACTATCTCTCAATCTAATTGTAGTCTGAGTCAGATCTTCACCATTGAGTTTTGGTACCACAATTCCTGTGATTCATGTATTAAGAGATCCTGGAAACTTCTCTTCTCCGCCCCCTGACTGGTTTACATACTGTTGTGCAAAAGGCTTTGAGTCCCCAGTGAGGGGCCTAGCCAAGGAACCCTTGCTGTTTTGTCCGTCTTTATCTTTTTTTTTTTTTTTTTTTTTAAGATTTTATTGGGGAATTGGAGGAGGGAAACAGCACTGGGAATCAGGGAAGGGGAACAGACAAGTTGCTGTCCTTTTTGTTCTTCAGTCTAGATGTGGAGGATGCCGCTTCACTGGCCCATGTTGGTATTATCATTGCGTTCTTCCTGGGTGAGGCAGTCAGTCGCTCGTCATTGGACAGCCGCTCACAGCAGCTCACATAGGCTGCCGGCCACTCATGCTGGATGCCAGCCACTCATGGTAGCTCATGGTAGCCCACTGTAGCAGGGGCTGCAGCCTAAGCTGTCACAGGTGACTCACGGGAGCCCAGCTCCAGTTTCAGCTATTGTTCACCATCTTAGCTGTAGAGGGCGCAGCGTCACTGGCCCTCATCCTCATGTGGGATCCAAAATGGGGCCCTGTTGCTCAGAGCTGGTGTCCCAAGCCAACTCCTAACCAATGCGCCACTCAGCGGGTCCCTGCTCATCTTTATCTTAATCTGCTGAACTTTTGACCCAAGAGATTGCTGGTCAGGTTTCTCATTATAATCTTTGCTTTCTTGCTTTTTGAATTTCTTTAAACTGGCATAAGTAGAGTGGACATGTTTGGGGTCCTTTAATGTTGAGGGACCAATACAAACCCCCTCCCCCATCTTATTTCTTAATAACCATCTAAACATTTCTGCCCTGCATGGACAAGTCATGTGATTCTCCTCTTTCTGTTTCCTCTTTGTTTTGCTCCTCTCAATATTTGCTTAATTTACATTACTTGTTTTATAACATTTAAAAATTTTTCACCTTCTTGTGAAGAGTCATTTGACGCTCCTTTCTTCTCCTTCCTATGCTCTTGTTAATTAACCTGAGGTTTTTATTAGCATCTGTAAGACCCATGAGGAAAATCTGAGACAGCAAATTAAATAAGCCTTCCTGAATTGTTTTTCAGTTTTGCAACAATAAGGTTATATGGGGTGCCCATGTGAAAGAGTCTCCCTTACCCACAGCATTGACCATGACTTGGGTAATGGACATATTCAGCAAGTGAATAGCCTCGTCATAATAAAGCTAGTCCCACACTGCTTGAATACAAAGCACATCAGCTGCTTCATCTGGGGTCTTCCACTCAGCATTTATAGGAGGAGGTTGAGCAGTCCTTCTCTCAAGGCAAAAAGAAAGCAAAAAAGAAAAATGTCATAGTGACTTTTATCCAGTTTACCGGGCTGGAAATAGCCTCCTGCATGTCTAGATAACATTTAACTACCTATGCTTTTTCTATAGTGATCTGTGGGTTCATTATCAACCCAAATATGCTATTTCACTCTGCAGCATTCAAAACCAAAAATCCAGTTCATAAATTAGTCACTTTTGTAATCCATTTTAGTGAAGGTTCCTTAGGAAGCTGATGATACTGATCTACAAAAAGAAAAAATTACTTCATACTATACCTCCTAGTTTCAATAGTTTCCTGGTTTTGTTCTCCCTCCACATTGACTGAATTTCATGGTGACCAGAGATCTTAGAGGTACTTTCTATTGTCCTTGAATATTTTTTCCTTGGGGGAGAGTTTTGTTTTTGTTTGTCGCTCTCCCTTTTTTTTTTATTAGTTTCAGGTGTACAACACAATGCAATAGTTATACTGTTTACCCCCCAAAGTGACAACCCCCTCCCCAAGTTAGCCACCCCATGCCCCACCCATATCATACATATCTATTAAAATTCCTTTGACTCCCTTCCACAGTATATTCCACATCCCATGACTATCTATATATTCAGTTACAGTTGGCATACAATATTACACAACATCAGCTTCAGGTGTACAGTGCAGTGATCAAGCCTCTACTCCATCCATGAAGTGGTCTCCCTAATAAGACATGTGACTATCTGACATGCCACAAAATTTTTACAACATTATTATACTCCCGGAACTGTGTTTCATATCCCTGAGGCAATAGTGCAGTTGTCTATTTACGCTGTCTAATCACTTCCCCTTCCACCTTATCCCCACCCTCCTCCCAACTATCAACCCTCAGTTTTTCCTCTATATCTATGAGTCTGTTTACTTTGATCGTTCATTCAGTTTTTCAGATTCCACATATAAGTGAGATCATATGGTACTTGTCTTTCTCCGACTGACTTATTTCACTTAACATAATAGTCTCTTCACAACATTATCAATTACATTCCTAGAACTGACCCCATATCCCTGCGGCAACATTGTAGTCACCCACCTACGTTGTCCAAAACCTTCCCCCTCGCCCTCATCCCCACCCCCTCCCAGCCAGCAACCATCAGTTTTTCCTTTATGTCTGCTTGATATGATTTCAATCTTCTTAAATTTACTGAGACTTGTTTTGTGGCCTAACGTGGTCTATCTTGGAAAATGTCCCATGTGTACTTGAGAAGAATGTACACTTTGGTTTTTCATGGTGAAATGCTCCAAAAATATCAATGAAGTCCAGCTGGTCTAAAGTGTCATTTAAGGCCCCTCTTTCTGTGTTGATTTTCTGTCTAAAGGGTCTGTCCACTTGTGACAATGGGGTGCTGAAGTCCCCTACTATGATAGTGTTACTGTTGATCTCTGTCTTTATGTCTGTCAAAGTCTGTTATGTGTAATTAGGTGTTCCTATGTTGGGTGCATAGATGTTTATTAGGGTGATAGTGCCCTTCTTTGTCTTTTATTGTAGTAATTTTAAAGTCTATTTTGTACAAAATAAGTATTGGTACTCCAGGTCTTTTTTTCTCATTTCCATTTGCATGAAATATCTTATTCCATCTGTAACCAGCATATATATGTGTCCTATTTTCTTTTTTTTTTTTTTTTGTATTTTATTTTATTTTTAATTAGTTTCAGGTGTACAACACAGTGCAATAGTTATACATTTTACCCCTCAAAGTGACAACCCCCCACCCCCAATACACCACCCCACTCCCCCCCATATCATATATATCTATTACTCTTCCTCTGACTCTCTTCCACAGTATAATCCACATCCCGTGACTATCTATATATATTCAATTACAGTAGGTATACCACCTCCACTTTAGTAATACAGTGCAGTGATCAAACCTCTACTCCATCCATGAAATGGTCTCCCTAACAAGACCTATGATCATCTGACATTCCACAGAATATTTACAACATTATTAATTATATTCCCCAAACTGTTTTTCCTATCCCAGTAGCAATATTGTAGTTGCCTATTTTTGCTGTCTAATCCCTTCCCCTTCTCCCTCATCCCCATTCCTCTCCAAATTTGTGTCCTATTTTCTTATCCACTCAGACACTCTCTGTCTTTTGATTGGAGCATTTAGCCCATTCACGTTTAAAATGATTATTGATAGGTGCATATGTATTGCCATTTTGTTATTTGTATTCCTGATCTTCCTGGGTTAGCTTGTTTACCCCTTTCTTTTGTTTAAAAAAAAGCCCTTTTAACATTTCTTGCAATGCTGGCTTGGTGGTAGTGAAATCCTTAAGCTTATTCTTTTCTGAGAAGCTCTTTATTTCTCCATCAATTTTAAGTGATAGTCGTGCTGGGTAGAGCAATCTTGGTTGTAGGCCTTTATTTTGTGTCACTTTGAATATCTCCTGCCACTCCCTTCTGGCCTGCAGAGTTTCTGTAGACAAGTCAGCTGTTAGTCTAATAGGAAGGAGTTCCTTTGTATGTAACCTGCTGTCATTCTCTTGCTGCTTTTAGGATTCTGTCTCTGTCTTTAACCTTTGCCATTGTAACTATGATGTGTCTTGGTGTGGACCTGTTTGGGTTCAGCTTGTTTGGAACCCTCTGCACTTCCTGGGTGTGTATGTTGATTTCCTTCCCCAGGGTAGGGAAGTTTTCAGTCATTATTTTTTCAAATACATTCTCGACCCCTTGCTTCTTCTCTTCTCCTTCTGGTATTCCTATGAGTCGAAGGTGGTTGTGTTTCACCTTGTCCCATAGGGCTCTTAAACTATTTTCATTGTTTTTTATTCTTTGGTCTTTTTGTTGTGTCAACTGTGTGATTTCTGCTAGTTTGTCTTCCAAATCGCTGATCCATTCCTCTGCTTCATCTACTCTACTGGTGATTCCTTCGAGTGTGTTCTTCATTTCAGTTTTTGTATTCTTTAGTTCTAACTGGTTGTTTTTTATGATTTCTCTATCATTCCTTATGTTCTCACTAAGTTTGTTAAACATTCTCATGTTCGGTGTTCTAAACTCTGTCTCTGAAAGGTTGGATCCCTCTGTTTCATTTGGTTCTATTTCTAGAGGTTTCTTCTGATCTTTTACTTGTGACATGTTTCTTTGTTTCCCCATTCTGGCTGTCACTCTGGGATTGCTTTGATGTATTAGATAGATCACCAGGAGAGCCCTGGCTGGATCATGCAGGCACATAGCTCACGGCCCAACACTCCCAGGAAAACCCCCAGTCTCAGCCTGTCCCAATCAGCCAATCGCAGATCAGGCCAAGCAGCCCGACAACCAGTCACCAGCCTGGCAACTCTGCAAGCACAGTGCATGGAGCCGGGACCGGAGGCAGCTTTCGCACTCCCGCATCTCAGTGAGCAGCCTGTTGGAGCTGGAGCAAGCCCACCAGGCGTTCCCCTGGCAACGCTGTATAAGCCGGGTGGAGGTTGGGGAATCCAAGGCCGTTTGCGCGTATGCGCACACATACGCACTTCTGCACCAATTCCACCAGACCAATGAGGTCCTGTACCTGATCCTGACAAAATGGTGCCCTCCTTACACCACTCATGTGCAGGCTCCACACCAGGGGAACAACAGTCCAAAACCTCCAGCCTTTGCACCAAAGTTGCTCAGTTCAGTCCATCCCCGCAGGGTCCTGGGCCCGGCTCACAGAGTTACTCCCTCCACCAGGAATCAGGTAAGTGCTCACCAGTGAGCAAGCCCGTGTGCCGGCCCCACTGATTCTCCAGCCACTCTCAGCCTCACCGAGCTGAGAAAAGAGAGTCCTCATTAATTTACTCCCAGCTATCTTGGAACTCCTCTTCCCAGCAAAGGAACTCTGGGCTGGTGAGCTTGGTGTGTGGCCAGAGGGTCTCTTCCCCAACCGTAGAAGCCTCCCCACAGCTGGGGCTTCCCTCACGGGGTTCATCCTCTCTCTCGTCTCTGCTCCTCCTACCAGACCCGACTTGGCCTCCTCTTTATGTTCTTCGTTTAGTGGTTCTGTTCATCTAGTGTTCTGGGGACCTCCAGGGTTGAATGCTGCATAATTTGTTTGTAATTTTGGTGTGATCCTGGGAGGTAGTTAGCACAGCGTCTGTCTAATCCACCATTTTGCCAGAAGTCGGGGGACAGTTTTATAGTTAGAGACTTGAAGCTCAGACTCACTAAAATCTGAATTTGACCTAGCATCAATGTCAGAGCCAGCACTTTTTTTTTTACAATTCAGTTAAGCTATTATAAATAACAATAGTCAAAAGATGTTATATTTTGCCTTTTTGTTGTTGTTGTTTGTACCTCCTTAGGCTCCCTGAGAGTTGGACCAATCTCTAAATTCCACAGATAACTTCAACCTTTAGTAACTGATTGCAGCACAGCTGCTACTCCATTCACTGGGTGACCTTATGACCACCTAGAAATCAAATGTTCCTCATCCCTCACCTTTTCGTCCTTTCTCTTCTCAAACCACATGTTTCTGAGACCCAGGGCCATTCTAGCAAATCCCACTTTTCTGACACCACCTAATGATTCTGGTCACAAATTCTGATGTGTATGTATGTGTGTGTGTGTGTGGGGGGGAAGGGCTAGAGGTTGCCTACATATCCAAGCAATGCTCTACTATCAACTGGGTGTCCTAAAGTTCAATTAAAATATGACACTATTTATCCTGAAACAGCATCAGATTTCACATATTAAAGGCTCAGTCCTACAAGACTGACCTCCACTTCAGATGCCACTCCCAACTCCAGTGCTTCCCACCAAATGACTATAAATCAAAAGTTCCCACAACCTTCTCCTTGAATTCATTTGATTTGCTATAGAAGCTCTTGGGAAATTCCTAGGGTTTTAGGAGCTCTGTGCTGGGACTGGTGTGAAGACCAAATATATATTTCTTCATAGTGTTGTTTATCTCCAGCGTTTCTTTTGCATTCTTTCTTAGGATTGTCAATTCTTTGCTTACAAGTCCTATCTATTCTTGTATGCTGTCTATTTTATCCACTAGAGTCCTTAGCATATTAGTCATACTTATTTTAAATTCCTGGTCTCATCATTCCAACATCCCTGCTTGCTCTCTTTAGTTTGTTTTTCTTCTTCATAGCAAAACATGATGCACTGGGTAAAAGACCTTTTATAAATAGTCATTTAGAAATATTGTGGTGAGGAGGTGTTCCCGTCGAGATTGTGGCATTGAACACTGTGCTTGTACACTCTCATGACCACATCAAAATTATAGCTACTACAGAAAAACCATCTAGACATAAGCTGCTTGAAGTCTAGCTGAGCTAAAGCCCTACAACTAAGTACATACAGAAGAGGCCACCTTGAGACTAGTAGGAGGGGCAGAGATGTAGAACGGGCTGGTCCCACAACGGCATGTGACCATTAAAAATGGGAGGGATATCTCAACTGTGGAGATACCCCCCAGAGGAGCAAGAGGTCCCAGGCCCACACAAGGCTCCCCATCCCAGGGTTTAAGTGCCAGGAAGAGAAGACCCCATAACATCTGGTTGTGAAAACCAGCAGAGATTGTGGGTGAGTGCATGGAGAGTGGCAGCAGTCCCAGGTAATCCTTTTAAAGGGCCTGCACACAGACTTCATCACTGATGGGCTCACTAGCTCTGAGCTCCATCACTGGGGCAGCAGCTTGAATGGTGCCAGGGATATATGGGAAGGAACAGAATTGTTTGGCTTCAGGGTGAGGGTGAGAGGGGCAGCTTTCTCCCAGAGCGAGGAGCTGTCAGAAACCATTGTTTCTTTGTTGATCCCTTCCCCTCCTGACTTGCAGACACAGGCAGGCACCATATCTGAGTCTCCATCAACCCGGGAATACTGTTCATTCACTGTGCCCTGTGGTCACACAGCAACCTAGCCGTCTTCCTCCCTGTACCTTTCCTTAACAACAGATCCTCGCAGAGACAGTACTTTTACTATGCTTGTGACAATTCCACATGGGACCCCAAGAAAGAGGGCAGGCTAGTCAAGACGGGTACGACCCTAAGTTGTCATTAGGCCAACCCAAGCCAGACACCGTCCAGGGGGTACCATGGGAGGAATCATGGAATATTGGCACAGACCCCATTGTCTACAGAGCTAACAGCCCACATGAGAAGAGAAATCTAATAAGTGAAAACATCAGTCCTCCATGCATTCTTGCCTTTAGACCTCATAGTGAGAGGTTTCTGTCTCCCAGGAGGTGCATATCCACAGGTCATGAGACTCTCGGTAAAGGCAGCCTGCAGGCGATGGGGTGATTTGACTCTAAGCAATGTTCTCTGGTATGATGTATGGGGCTTACAGACTGTGGAAAAAACAATGCTACTTCCCTGTTTGTATCCTAATAAAAGCGGCAGTCAAGCCCGATTTGGGGCTCATTGCCCTAGAGGCACTGAGTCCCCTGGTTAGCACTGTTTTGAACTATCCTTTGTCTCTTGCCTATCATTTCTGTTTCCCAGTCCCCGTTGGTCCTTCTGAGAAAGCCAGACCCCACCACGCAGGATGGGACAGTGCCCTGGTGATTCTAAAACTCAACCCCAGCCAACTTTTGGGGACATCCAAACCACTTCCAGTGGCTTTTCCCTACAAATAGCCTGCTTGCCTCATGTTTGAGACTCTCTTAAATTCTCTCAAAGGTCCACAAAATCCGAACAAGCAGCATCTGGCTTCCATGTGTCCCATACCTCTAGCTGAGCAACCCTAAGCCCAGAACCAGTGACAGTTGGCCTTTGTTTCCAATTTAGCCCCCTGAGGCACCACGAAGAACAGTGTGAGTGGCAGCCATCTGTGGATTGTTTTGTGGCTCACTTCTGGTGCTCTGGGCAGGGCACAGGCTGCAGCTGAATTTGGACTGCAGTAAGTCCCCTCTCAAGAGGACTCAGGGTTGGCATGTCCAGCAGCAAGCTTCAAACCAAGCAGGAGCATGACCCAACTGTCTCAGTGGACAACACATTAAAAGGGAAGACAGGAGGGCTGGCCGAATGGCACGGTGGTTAAGCGCTCGCTTGGGAAGCCAGCGGCCCCGGTTTGGGTCCCACATATGAGGGCCAGTGACACTGCCCTCAAAAAAAATAATAAAAGGGAAGACAGGGAAGACACCAGAGCCCTGCTAAAGTGAATCCTGCTCTGTATGGCCAGCCCGTGCACAATAGCTCCTCCACTTTAGTCACATCCAGTCCTCACAACCAATCAGTCTGAGGGTCAATTTCTCCTACCGAAGTGCTAATAGCATCGAGGCTCAACTACAAGAGGGCAAATATAACTCACACAAAAAGCACACCTGGAGCACCTGGCTCAGCTGACCAGGGAGACTAGACTCCTGGGTCTCACAGGACACCTACTACATAAGGCCACTCTACTAAGACCTGGAGACATAGCAGCCCTACACAGAAACAAACACAGGGAGACAGCCAGATGGGGAGACAAAGAATCATATCCCAAATAAAACAAACAAACAAACAAATAAACAAACAAAAAACAGAATAAAGCTTCAGAAAAAGAACTAAAAAAGTAGAGAAAAGCAATCTGGTAGATGCAGTGTTCAAAACACTGGTTATAAGGATGGTCAGTAATCTCAGGGAGAACTTCAACAAAGAGATAAGAAACATAAAAAACAACCAGTCAGAAATAAATAATATAATAACTGAAATGAAGAATACATTAGAGGGAATCACCAGTAGATTTGGTGAAGCAGAGGATCGAATTCTCAATTTAGAGGATAAGGTTCTAGGAAACACCCAATCAGAACAGCAAAAAGAAAAAAATCCAAAAAAAAAAGGGGAGGGCACAGTTTAGGTGACCTCTGGGGCAACATCAAGTATAACAACATTCTCATCATAGAGGAACCAGAAAAAATAAATAAATAAAGAGAGCAAAGAATTGAAAAACATTTGAAGAAATAATGATGGGAAATGTCCCTGGCCTGGTGAAGGAAATGAATATTTATGCCCAGAAAGTGCAGAGTCCCAAACAAGATGAACACAAAGAGGCCAACACCAAGACACATCACAATTAAAATGCCAAAGGTTAAAGACAAAGAGAGAATCTTAAAAGCAGCAAGAGAAAAGCAGCTGGTTATCTACAAGGAAGCTCCCATAAGTCTGTCAACTGATTTCTCAACAGAAACTTTACAGGTCAGAAGGGATTGGCACAGAATATTGAAAGTGATTAAAAGGAAGGACCTACAACTAAGAATAATCCACCCAGTAAAGCTATCATTTAAAATTTTAAAAATAAAAACAATAACAGCAACAACAGATAAAGAGCTTCCTAGACAAGAAAATGCTAAAGGAGTTCATCACCACTGAGTCAGTATTAAAAGGAATGTTAGAATGACTTTATTAAGATAAAAAATAAATCAAAAATATGAATTTTTTGGCAATAACTTCAGAGCTATCAGCAAGTACTTTAAATGCTACAATCAGAAGACATAGGGTGGCTGAATGGATATAAAAACAGGACCCATACATATGCTGCCTACAATAGACCCACTTCAATTAAAAAGACACAAACAGTATGAAAATAAAGGGATAGACAAAGATATGTCATGAAAATATAAACAAATAAACAAAAATCTGGGGTAGCGATACTTATACCAGATAAAATAACTTTAAAAAAAGGCTATAACAAGAGACAAAAATGGACCCAGTAATCCCACTTCCTGTTATTTATCTGAAGAAACCCAAAATGCTACGTCAAGGTGATGTATGCATCCATATGTTCACTGAAGCATTATTTACAATAGCCAAGATAAGAAGGCAACCTGGGTGTCTCTGAATGAATGAATGCATAAAGAAGAGGTGATATATATATACAATAGAGTATTACTCATGCATAAAAAAAGAATGAAATCTTGCCATCTGAAACAACATGGATGGACCTAGAGGGTATGGTGCTGAGTGGAGTAAGTCACACAGAGAAAGACAAATGTCATATGATTTAACTTATAAATGGAATCAAAAGAACAAAATAAACAAACAAAACAGAAACAAACTCATAGATACAGAGAACATTTTGATGGGTGCCAGTTTTGAGGGTGGTTGAGGGTGGGTGAAAAACGAAAAGGGATTAAGAAGTAAAAATTGGTCATTACAAAATAGTCATAAGGATATAAAGTAAAGCATAGGGAATATAGTCAATAATATGGTAATAACTATGTACAGTGCCAGGTGGGTACTAGACTATTAAGGGAGATCACTTCTTAAATTATATAAATATCTAACCACTATGCTGTACACCTGAAATTAATATAAAATAGTATTGAACATCAACTATAATTGAAACATTAAAAAAGGGGGGGTGGGAAGGTGAAGGGGGATAAGAGATTAAAATTTCCAGGTAGAATACAAATAATTCTTGGGGTTGGAATATGTAGTATAGGACATATAGTCAATAATATTGTGATAGTATGGTACAGTGTCAGGTAGTTTCTGGACTTATCATGGTAATCACTTCTTTAGGTATATAAATGTTTAATAACTATGGCATACTCCTGAAACTAATATAGTATTGTATGTTAGCCATATTTTAATAAAAATCTTAAAAAATAAATAAATATGGTTATGAGTTTGGGGGAGGGGAAGCGTTCTATAGTTCTATGATAGGTCTCAGTCTTTTAGTGAACATGCACCTCTGAATTGTAAACTTCACAAGTATTTCTCAGGATTATTTCTCCCCATTTAGATGTGAGATGATGGCTAATGTGGGCTAGAGTTGGGTATTTCCCTTCCCTCAGATCTGTTTGGTGCTTATGATATACCCCAGCCAATTAGGATCTGGTTAACTAGTTTCCCCTGAGGGTAGGCATTGTTTAGAAGAACAGAGCAATTTGGCATATTTCATAATGATTCCTTTTCCCCTCTTCGTGCCAGAAGTCTGAGGAGATTTTTTTTTCTTTCTTTTTTACCATTGGAAGGAAACTCTTCAAGCTGCTGTAGATAAACTTCAGAATATTGTGGAAGCCCTCATGACTGGTTCCCTGGTGATTTTTTGTTTTATTTTGTTTTTTTGAGAGCAGTGTCACTGGCCCTCATATGTGGGACCGAACCTGGGCCGCTGGCTTCCCAAGCCAGCACTTAACCACCGTGCCACTCAGGCGGCCCTTCCCTTGGTGTTTTTTAATGCTCAGAATTGTGCACGCTGAGCCTCTAGTAACTCATCAGTTACAGTTCAGGTTTTTCTACACTGGCAGTAGTTTCTGGAAAGGTTTCCACTCCTGAGTCTCTGCTCCAGTAAGCCATGACTTCCAGTATTCAACTGTCAGTCCCTCCAATCTTGGAGGCAGTGAATTTCCCTGTGTCTTCATCTAAATTAAGGACTCAAGAAATATTTTTGATTTTTTAGTTCATTCAGCATTCTTACTTGTTAGGTCAGACGGGTAACTTCCAAGCTCCTTATATGCAGAACTGAAATCCAGCTGGACACAAACCATGCTACTTCCTGCTCAGAAAAATAATCTGGTCATTATTTTTCCTTTACTGATAATATCCTCTTGTCTTTTGACTCTTTATCTATCGGTATGGACAAAATCAAACACCTCATCTATTCTATGCCTCACCGAACTGTGGGCCTTCGCCTCTTTATCAACCCCAATAACCTCTGGGGAGAACAAATCTGCATGGATTTTGAAACCTGAGTGGGCACAACCTCACAACGCCTTGCCTCATGTTTGCAGCACTCATTTGTTGCCCTCCTATACAGGGTTTCTTAATTAGTGCTGAGCATAAATTATCTACATACTGCTCACAATCCAGAGGTGCAGGGTAGAAAATGAATCATAGGATGAATCTTTGGCCACTAGGAGACAGAGACTGAAAAATAAATTCAAACCCCTCCATCCTTAGACAGATTATCCTTATATGCAATAGTTTATTTGGCCCCTAAGAAGATGGTCCTGGAAGATTGATTTATATGTGTTATTCAGCTTCATAACACACTCTTATATTAATGCTTCCTGCGTCCTAACTCATTCTCTGTCCTTTCAATCCTATTATACTTTCCTGATATTGAATAGTGATACCTACGTTTTTGCCTCAGGTTTTCTTCTTAGGAAACTCAGGGTAAGACAATATCCTTATTTCATGTTTACAATAACCCTGTGAAGTAAGAGAGAAAATTTTTTCTTATATAATGTATACTCAAACTGAAACTTAGAATGTGCAGTTGACTTTTCCATGGTATTCAAGGTATTCAAGTGTTAGAACCAAATCTACTGCCTACAACTACACCAACTACCAGCTATTTCTACTATACATTTTCAAGGGCTAGTTTATATATTCTGGATCCTTCAGTCAGAAGTTATTACTTTCTCTTCTCTAGGCCATATTGGCTTACATTTTTCTAAAGGTGTTTTGACATTTCAAATTGTATTCGTTGGCAAGTTTACTTTCTTCACTATGTGGTTAACTGAGAGAAATCTTTTTAGTGCCTATAATGTTTAGCATAGCAGACACTAAATATTTTTTCACATTAATTGATATGTTAGTGTTGAGGAAGTGAAATGAATGAATGAATGAATGTATCAAATGTCTCAACATTCTCCATTCTTGATGTATGCACAACTAGAATCCCCATTTCCTTTTATTTTTTTTCTAAAGCCAATGAGCTCTAAAAGTCATATCCCAGTGACACTAATATATGCAAACTTGGCAACAATCCTAGCTGACAATATGATTAGGAATTCTAATCAAACTGAGTTTTTTTAATTCACTTAGAATTTGACAGGAAAAAATTACATATGCTCTTTAAAATTTCTTAGGTCATAACAAAGCAGATTTTCTTCTTGGGGTTTGTCCTAAGCAAGTAATAGTAAAAAGCTTTATCTACAGATATCTCTACTGTCACACTATTTGTCCCAACCAATATTATGGAAATAGCCTAAGTATCAAACAATAGATAAAGTGAACTAAACAATAATAAAACCAGTGAATTTATCATTATTTAATTACTAAAATTATTTTTATAAAAGGTAGTAACTTGAGAAATATGAGAGGATTAAAATTTGTATGCTTTATAATCACAATTATGTAAAACGAAAATATAAACAAACAAATGAGGAACAACAACAAAGAAATCCACACATATAAAAAATAGTGGCAGGAAAGACACAAAAATCCCAGAAGCAAATATCCTGTGTGGTAGAATTGTTGTTGTTGTTTAAATCTTAATTTCTATGTTTACCCAATTTTCCCTAACAAATATGTATTATTTCTATAAT
The DNA here is from genome assembly GCA_033961575.1 of Aselliscus stoliczkanus. NCBI lineage: Eukaryota > Metazoa > Chordata > Mammalia > Chiroptera > Hipposideridae > Aselliscus > Aselliscus stoliczkanus. The sequence goes on along the minus strand of CM066737.1, from coordinate 68,921,709 downwards.
GGGTAAAAGCAACAAACTCTATTTAAAAAGTAAAATGTTTGAGAAGTCACTCTTTTTCCTGTGTACATTCCAATGAACATAATTTAACCTTGCATAAAATAATCAAGGATCTTTTAAGGCCTCCAGATTATCTTTCTAAACATAAATTCTCATTACCAGTATTACAGATCAAGCTGAAGTGAGAGACTGGATTTAATGTGCATGACCCCAGTATGTATATTCATATTCAATAAGGGCATTGGACTTTCAAAAACTTAAATATATACCAATTTCCTAAACATTATTTTAGTCTCTCACAATTCAATTTTTTAAAGTTTATTGAATTTTAAGTTTTTATTATTATGCTTGTATTTAGCACAAACATTAATTCTATAATCTTTGTAAGTTACAGTAAATATATTTGTTTAGGATAGCAGAAATGTTTAACCTAGTTTTATAATTTTCCTAAATCTTCTCTCTCTTTTTCTCTGTCTCTGTCTCTCTCTCTCTCTCCCTTCCTTCCCTCTTTTAACTTCATTTATTCTCTGGGTGAGCAGAGATATATATTTAATTTTTGTTTGCTTTAGCTAAATATTTTTCTTTGTACAGAATAAAAAATAGTATCCCATAAGAAAATTCTATTAGAAATTTGAATTACAACACTAGTTTCTAATTACATTATCATTATGATAAAATTAAAAAAAACAAAACAACCAACAAACCTTTGAATTCAAGGACATTGGAAATCTCACAGGAAAAGTAGGTGAAAATTGTTATAGCTTTATTTAATTATAAAAATTAAAAGATTGAAACTAGGGCCAGCCAAGTGGCACGGTGGTTAAGCGCTGGCCTTGGAAGCCAGCAGCCCTGGTTCAGGTCCCACATACGAGGGCCACTGACACTGCCCTCAAAAAAAAAAAGAAAAAAAAAATTGAAACTAACCAGAGAAAAGATAGCTGACACATAAAATTTATTTGTTTTTTAATTTTGCCATAATGAAATTCTGAATTATGAAAATAAATTTCTGAAATTGAAGTTAAAAAGCTTCATACCATCTGTATGCCCTTTTGGGGAAATATCTATTCATTTCTGCCCATTTTTTAATCAGATTATTTGGTCTTTTTTGTGCTAAGGTGTATGAGTTCCTTATATATCTTAGATATTGACCCCTTATCAGATGTATCATTAGTATCTTCTCCGAGTCAGTAGGTTCCTTTTTGTTTTGTTCATGGTTTCCTTAGCTATGCAAAAACTCTTCAGTTTGATGTAGTCCCTTTTATTTATTTATTTATTTATTTATTTATTTATTTATTTATTTTTTACTTTTTATTTTTTATTTTTCCCTTGCCTGAGGAGACATATCCAAAAACAATATCACATACTAAGAGAATAGACAAAGAATTTACAGCTTATGTTTTCTTCTAGGAGTTTTATGGTTTTGGTCTTTTTTGTTTGTTTGTTTTGTTTTTGTTTTTTTGTTGTTTTTTTTGAGGGCAGTGTCACTGGCCCTCATATGTGGGACCCAAACCGGGGCCGCTGGCATCCCAAACCAGCGCTCAACCACTGCGCCACTCGTCCAGCCCGGTTTTGGTCTTAAATTTAAGTCTTTAATCCATTTTGCAGTTTATTATTGTATATGGTATAAGAAAGTGATCCAGTTTCATTTTTATGAATGTGTCTGTCCACTTTTCCTACCACTTGCTGATGAGACTTTTGTTACCCCATTATATATAATAGGTATATAAAAAGATGCTTAACATCACTAATAATCAGGGAAATGCAAATTTAAATGACAATGAGATATTACTTCTCTCCTGTCAGAATGGCTATCATCAATAAATCAACAAACCACATGTGTTGGAGAGGATGTGGAGAAAAGGGAACTCTTCTGCTCTGTTGGTGGGATTATAAATTAGTGCGGCCACTATGGAAAATAGTGTGGAGCTTCCTCAAAAAATTAAAAATACAACTATCAGATGACCCAGCAGTTCTACCTCTGTGTATTTACCTGAAGAAATTCAAAACACTAATTTGAAAAGACATATGTACCCCAGTGTTCATTGTAGTATTATTTGCAATAGCTAAGTTATGGAGGCAACTTAAGTGTCTACTGATAGATGAATGGATAATGAAGATGTGGTACATATATTCAATGGAATATTACTCAGCCATAACAAAATATGAAATCTTGACATTTGCAACAACATGGGTGGACCTAAAGGGTATTATGCTAAGTAAAATAAGCCAGACAGAGAAAGACAAATACCATATGATTTCATTTATATGTAAAATCTAGAAAACAAAATAAATAAATAAAACAGAAACAAACTCGTAGATACAAAGGATATTTTGATGCTTTCCAAATGGGAAGAGGTTTGCAGGGATTGGTGAAAAAGGGGAAGGGATTAGGATGTACAAATTGTTATAAAAACAGTCATAAGGTTATAAATTACAGCATAAGAAATATAGTCAATAATATTTTAATAAATGTGTGTGGTGTCAGATAGGTATTAGGCTTATTGGAGTAATTGCTTCATAAGTTATATATTTATCTAATCACTATGTTTGTTGTACTCTTCAAACTAATGTAATATTGTATGTCAACTATAATTGAAAATTAATAAAGAAAGGTTCATGTCAGCCAAAGTTCCATAATGGTAGCAGGCAATAAAATGCAAATAATTCCTTAGACTTTAGACCCTTTTATAATATTATATATTACCAACATAAGTCGGAAAAAAAGAGGCATAGAAAGACTTGAAAAAATTTTAAGCAACTAACTATTGGAAACTGCAGTTGAGCTATGCAAGGGGAAGACAAACAGGAAGGTTAGATGAAGGTCACAGTCTCTCCAAACCACAAAACTATTTTACTTATTTTTTAGAAGGTGTGGAGGAGGTGCTTTTGGATAACTTTTTCATAAATTACTCTTTGTCCTAGTTCAAGGAGAACCTGTATATTCACATGAAGAAGTTCCTCCTCTCCTTGACCGAGAGTGAAGGTATCTTACTACTAATGTACACAGTGAATAATTATGATCAGGAACGGAGAAGTTTCTGGGTGCAAATTTATGCAGGGCATGATTTTGTCATGGAAAATTACCTTCACTTATCATGATACTTCCTATAGCTTAGGCATCACTGAAAAAAAAAAAAAAAAAAAGAAGGATTTTTGTTGTCACTGTTCTTATTTAGCAATGTGTGGATCTGAGACACAAGGACACTATGGGAGTGTCTACTGCAAATATTCTGAAGGAACATTAGCAATTTACTTAGAATAGATTCAGATTGTACAAACATATTCTACGAAAAGGAAGTGATTTGTGCATGGATCAAAATCCTATCTATAAGAAAAAAAAAAAAAAAAAAAAATATATATATATATATATATATATATATATATATCAGTTATTTAACTTGGAAAATAATCACATATGCAATCTAAATAGCCCATTCAGATAGGAAAAGAGCAAGAGCTAAGATTCAAATTATTTTTCAGTCTGTTGCCTAACTAAGCTTTCTCAACTACTGCCAGAATATTTTCAAGGCATTAATTAAAGTCCAGATTTTACCAGATTCACAGGGAAATTCAAATAAACAGTGTTTTTAAGTATAGCTGACCTTAAAATAATGTTCATAAATAAAAACAGACTTTACCTACCTATTTTTTCCTTCATTACTTATAGATACTCATTTTATATACATTTTTATTTAGTTCTGGAATGTAAATACATCATAATCTTTGATTTGAAAGTCATGTAATTTGAACATGTCTTTTTAATATAAAACTGTAGATTTTTTTCTTCTAATTAATTTATGGAATGCTGAGACAAGCCATATCAATACACCACAGACAATAATTTAACTCTTTAACACTGATGCCTGATTTGAACATTCTTTTCCCCTCTTCATTCTTTTTTGTTAAAGATTTTTATTAAAATATAGCTAACATACAACATTATATTAGTTTCAGGTATACACCATAGTTATTCAACATTTATATACCTAAAGAAGTGATCGCCATTATAAGTCCAGCAACCGTCTGACACTGTACTATACTATCACAATGTTATTGACTATATTCCCTATGCTGTAGATTACATCCCCATGACCTATTTGTTTTATACCTAGAGATTTAAATCTCTTATTCCCCTTCACATTTCTTCCCATTTCTAAATGTTTCAATTACAGTTGACATTCAATATTATTTTATATTAATTTCAGGTTTACAACATAATGGTTGGATATTTATATAATTTAAGAAGTGAACCACCTAACTAGCCTAGTACTCACCTGGTACTATACATAGTTATTACCATATTATTGACTATAATCCTTATGCTTTACTTTACATTCCCCTGACTATTTTTAAACTATCAGTTTGTACTTCTTGTTCCCTTCACCTTTTACACCTTGTCCCCAATCCCCTCCCTTCTATCACCCCAACAAATCTAGTACCAATTGACACCATACATAGTTATTGCAATATCATTGACTGTTTTCCTTCTGTTATATCCTAGATCCCCATGATTACTGTGTAATAACAAATTCATGCTTCTTAATCCATTCCCCTTTTTCGCTAATCCCTAACCGCACTCCCATCAGGCAACAATCAAAATGTTTTCTATATCTATGAGTTTGTTTCTGTTTTGCTTGTTTGCTTTATTCTCTAGATTCCATATATTCCAAACCTCATTGCACCTGTCTTTCTCTCCCTGACACACCACTCAGCACAATTCCCTCTACTCCATCCATGACACTACAGAGGGCAAGAACGTATTCCCTTTTCTGGCCCAGCAATATTCCACTGTGTAAGGTGTGATCAAACAATATGGTGAATGTTAAAATTTTAAAAATTTATTAGTAAAAAACACATTGTCATTAATCCCCCTTAAAATACTCCCCCTCGCTTCAAACTTTCTTATCCCATCATTCTTGCCACTTTCTGAAACAGTTCTGGAAGTCCCCTCTTTCATGAGTGTCTTGAGTTGTGCTGTCGTGGCTGCCTCGATGTTCTGAATCATTTCAATTTTAGGTAAGAGCCAGAAGTCAGACAGTGCCAGATCCAGTAAACAAGGTGGATGAGGACACACTGTAATGTTTTTATTTAACAGAAATTGCTGTATATCAGAAGCAATGTGTGACTTGGGACATTGTCATGATGGAGGATGATTTACGGCACACTTTAAAACATACCTTCTCTCAACCATAGTTCACACCTGAGTGACTGCACTGAACAAGTGAAACTTGTCACACATTGTTACTAAGGTTTGACACCCCATTTCTAGTATCGAAGATCCCTGCCTTTCTGTTGGATGGCACTCAGCTGCAGCATTCTCCATATTTTGTGTTCACAACAGAAAGGCTCCATGTCACACATTGTTTATTTTTTAAAGATTTTATTGGGGAATTGGGGGAGGGGAACAGTGTTGGGGAACCAGGGAAGGGGAACAGACAAGTTGTTGTCCTTTTGTTCTTCAGTCTAGTTGTGGAGGACATTGCTTCACTGGCCCATATTGGTATCATCATTGCTCTCTTCTTGGGTGAGGTAGATTGGTCTCTGGCCTCTGGATGGCCACTCACAGCAGCTGTTGGCAGCTCACACCAGCTGCCAGCCACTCACGCTGGCTGCCAGCCACTCACTGTAGCCTATGGCAACCCACTGCAGCAGGGGCTGCAGCTATGCCATCCCGGGGACTCACAGCAGCCCAGCTCCAGATGGAGCTGTTGTTCACAATCTTATCTGTAGAGGGCAGTGTCACTGGCCCTCATATGTGGGATCCAAACTGGGGTTGCTGGCGTCCCAAGGCAGTTCTTTTTATTTGTTTGTTTGTTTGTTTGTTTTGAGGGCAGTATCACTGGCCCTCACATGTGGGACCAGAACCAGGGCTGCTGGCTTCCCAAACCAGCGCTTAATCACCACGCCACTCGGCCGGCCCAAGCCAGTTCTTAACCGATGCACCACTCGGCCGGCCCCACTCATTGTTTTTGGTATGGCAATTTCTGTCAAATAAAAACATTACAGTATGTCCTCATCCACCTTATTCACTGGATCTGGCACCATGTGACTTCTGGCTCTTCCCCAAAGTCAAAATGATCATGAAAGGTAAACATTTTGAACTGATTCAGGACATCAAGGCAGCCACAACAAGTCAACTAAAAATACTCACAAAAAAGGACTTCCAGAACTGCTTCAGAAAGTGGCAAGAGTGATAGGATAAGTGTGTTTGAAGCAAAGGGGAGTATTTTGAGGGGGATTAATGGCAATGTGTCTTTTACTGTAATTATTTTTTGTAATTTAAACATTCACCTTTTGTTTTGATCACACCTTTTATATAGTACCACCTCTTCTTTATCCATTCTTCCATGGACAAACACCCAGGCTGCCTCCACTTCTAGGCCATTGTAAACAAAGCTACAATGAACATGTGGATGTACACATCCCCTTGAAGTAGTGTTTGTGTTTCTTCATGTAAGTACCCTGAAGTAGGCTTCTGGGTCCTTCCTTGTGTCTGGTTATAACCTTTGTTTTAAAGTCCCTTTTGTTTGGTATAAGTATTGCTACCCCAGCTTCTGTTTTGTTTTGTTTTTCATTTCCATTTTCATGAAATATATTTTTGCATCCTTTCGCTTTCCATCTGTATTTGTCTTTTAATCTGAAGTGTCTTTTGTAGGCAGCATATGTAAGGGTCTTATTTTTCTTATCCATTCATCCACCCTATATCTTTTGAATGGAGCATTTAATCCATTTACATTGAAAGTAATTCTTGATAGATATGTTGCTGTTGCCATTTTAATATATATATATTTCCATCCTAAAGAAGTTCCTCTAACATTCCTTGTTATACTGGCTTGGTGATGATGAACTCATTTTGCTTTTCCTTGTCTGGGAGAGCTTTATCTGTCCTTCTATTCTAAATGATAGCTTTGCTGGGTAGAATAATCTTGGTTGTAGGTCCTTGCTTTCCATCACTTGAAATATTTCCTGCCAATCCCTTCTGGCATGCAAAGTTTCTGTTGAAAAATCAGTTGACAGTTTTATGGGAGCTCCCTTATAATTTACTAGTTGCCTTTCTCTTGATGCTTGTAGGATTTTCTCTTGGTCTTTAACCTTTGCCATTCTAATTATAATGTGCCTTGGTGTAGGACTGCTTGGGTTCATCTTGTTTAGGACTCTCTGGGCTCCTTGGACTTGTATGTCTAGTTCCTTTGCCAAGTTAGGAAAGTTTTCAGTCTTTATTTCTTTAAATAAATTCTCAAGCTCTTGCTTTCTTTCTCCTCCTTCTGGTACCCTATGATGTGAATGCTGTCACGCTTGATATTGTCTCAGAGGTTTCTTAAACTATCCTCATCGTTTTGGATTTTTTTTCTTTTTGCTGTTCTAATTAGGTGTTTTTAGCTACCTTGTCTTCCAATTCACTGATTTGATCCTCTGCTTCATATAATCTGCTGGTGATTCCTTCTAGTTCATACTTCATTTCACTTATTGTATTCTTCACTTTAGACTTGTTCTTTTTTATGGTTTCTACATCCTTCTTTATACTTTCTACCTCTTTGTTGAATTTCTCACTAAATTCCTTGAGCATCCTTATAACAATTGTTTTGAACTCCATACCTGGTAAGTTGCTTTCCTTCATTTCGTTTTGTACTTTTTCTGGAGTTTTCTTCTGTTCTTTTATTTAGGATGTATTTCTTTGTTTCCTCATTTTGGCTGCCTCTCTGCTTGTTTCTATGTATTAGGTACATCTGCTATGTACCTAATACAGTCTTGGCCAGGTGGCCCTATGTAGTTTGTACCCTGGGGGACCCAGTGGTACAGTCTTTCTTGTCACTTGTGCTGGGTGCTTCAGGAATATTCCTTGTGTGGGTTGTATGTGCCCTCCTGTTATAGTTGAGCCTTGGTTGCTATTGGTACATAAGTGGGTGGGATTGACCCTCATGCTGACTGGCTCTGGTGTTTGGCCACATTTAAAGCTTACAGGCTGCTGTGCAGGGAGCTTAACCCACTGAGTGGGATTTGCCCGCATAAGCTTTGGTGCCTGTTGAGACTACCCTTTGGGAGTTCCACTTGTGGGATACTTGGGTGGTGCTCTGCTCTGGCTGAAGCCAGTCCCCAAGTATGTTTGTTCTGGGGCCTCTTGTGATGGGCTTCAATGCAGGCCTATTTTACCCACTGCTTGTGACTGGCCAGGGACTACCTAGTAATTGCTACAAAGTGATTCACATTTGTTGGCTCCCTGTGTTAAACTTTGAGGCATGTGGGAGAGGCCACACTGTGAACATAGAATGTTTGCCAGCAGTACCAGGCTTGGGGCAACTCCACAAAATGCCAGGACACCCTGAGGCTTGTTGCCACCTGCCAGCTCTCTTAAGTTTCAGTCACTGATAAAGCCTCAAGTGGTATGCAAATTGGGTGAGGCAGGGTCTCAGGGAGTCACTAAAGTAGGGAGAGTTGTTGTCACCAGGTTAATGTAAATCCTGGTTTGGTGCCAGTTCTGAGCCTGAAGCTACTCAGCAAAAGTCTCAGAGCTCACCGAGGCCAGTTGGCTCCCACCTGGGGCCTGTCAGACTCTGATAGTTTTTCAATAAAGAGTGTAGTGCAGGCAGGGCTGGCTATTCTTGGAGAAAGTGCCTCCAGTGTTAGGGGAGTTGGGTGGTGTGGTGTACTAGTGAGTGTGCAGGGTGGAGCAGCAGAGCCCACCTGGCCAATCAGATTCATATTTTGTCATGTGTGGGTGGGCTTAACACAGGAAAGATGACACTAGCTTTCCAGCTTCATGAGAGAAGAACCCCTCACAGGGAAAGTGCTACTGTCCTCCAGCCCTTGTCCCAAAGCCACAGAACTCAGTCTGTCCTCCATATATCTCTGACCCTCCCCGAGTTACTGTCCCTCTGATGGAGCCCAAGGTGAGTGACTGTGAGTGACAGAGTCTGTGTGCAGGCCCTTTAAGAGGACATCTGTTTTCCAGCCACCTTCTTTCCCATCCTGATGGTCAGAATCCCCACTGTTTTTTCACAGCCATATGTGGTGGGTGTTCCTATTCCCAGTACCAGTACTCTGGGCTGGGGAGTCCAGTCTAAGGCTGGGGACCCTCCCTTCTCTGGGGTGAACCTCTATGGCTGAGATATTTCTTCTTGTTCTCAACCACTGATGGAGGTTTGGGGTTAGCCAGTTTTGCTTCTTCACCTCTCCTACCAGTCTCAACATGGCTTCTTCTTTATATCCTTACTTATAAAACTTGTGTTCAGTCAGACTTCAGAGTGACTGTTCTATAATTTAGTTGTAATTTTAATTTGTTCATAGAAGGAATCAGTCAGTGTTTACTCCACCATCTTGGATCATTTTAAGAATCACCCTCCCCCTTCATTCTTGACTCTGTATTCAAACTCTGCTGGTTATTTACCTGTGGTCTATCTGGCTGAATATGGATAAGTTGTTAAGTTATATTGGTTTTGCTAGTAGGAGGTACTGGTGTGAAAACAAAGAGTGAAGGGCAGAGAAGTTTCCTACTTTTACTTCTTAACAGCCAAGGCAGTCCCTGGTGTTTGATGGAGCAGCAGGAAGAAAGGGACAGCTTTAGATTCCAGCAGCCTTGGAAAAGATAGCCCACTTTGGCCATGTAAGTCCCAATTGCAGCTTCCCAGAGCTGATGGAGTGTCAAGAAGCAGAGCAGCAGGTGCAGGCCAAGAGATACCAGTCCAGGGGCTTTACCTGTTTTGTGCCTTCCAGGTGTTACCCCTTCTTTTTTGTTCCTTCAGAATCCCCCTTTTCTCTTTTGTCCCTCCAGTCATTTCAATATCTTTATAACCATTTCTGAATAGAAACCCTGATGTTTGAAATTCCTAATCTATTATGTTTTCCTTGCTGCACCCTGATTAATACCATGTGCTTATTAAATTCAGTGAAAAGTACTGTTTGAATTAGTAAAATGTTAGACATAGTTGTTTTGTTTTTTTCCCCTCAGTAATAGCCATGCTCTATTAGAGACTACACACTCAAAAATGTTTTCAGGGATCAGGAAGGTTAAATAAACATCTATTTTGTGAACATAATAGAGTATTGAAGACTGTGATGGACAGAGAACACAGGTCAAAAGCATCAAAATTAAAAGTATTCAGTCTGTTGACCACCAGTGTCATAATTTTCCATTAATTATGATCAGAGAAAAGAGTTAATGAGCTGTGTTCTTTAAGAAAAATGTTTTAGAAAAAACAATCTCTTTTATGAAGGTATGAATGTTTAGCTATGTTGACCACTGCAATTACCTCTATCAGTATTTGATTCACATTTGCAAAATCTTTTTTTTATATTAAAATGAATTATGCCCTTAGTTGGCAACTGTAGCATTACATGAGGGAAACATTTAGGGCTCCCCAAAAAATAATGAAATGCATTTGTTCTCTGCAACAGTTTTTAAAAATTCATAGTGGAATACATAGCAGAGATTAGCAGTTACCCTAAAAAGACAGAATAATATCTAAATCAGGACTTAAAAGTAACCTAATGAAAACGAATATCATATGAAAGAAAGAATGTGTCGGTTAGAGGGATCTCATCAGTCACAGAAAACAGTAAGGAAAATATTGGCAGGGAAGAAAGACAGATTTCTCAGATGAATGTACAATTATGGTATCTGCTTGTATGGTAGTTTCTCAGACATCAAGTTCACTAAAATACTTTTAGTAGTTTGAGTTGAAGCTCATCAAGTAAACTTCCAGCTCACATATTTTCCTCATGTAGATTTATCTACAAGAGAAAATGAAAATTGGGGTACAAGAATATCTTGTGCGTTTGATACTTTTTTTCTTAGAATAGTTTATACCAGCATTCTGGTTTTGTGAATTTGGTTGGTAAAAGCCAGTTCCCAGAAATCTCAGTAAATTTGAATATATTAACAACTGATTCTCTGAACTTAATTACAAAGATGTCAGGCCCTGAAATAATGTGTTAAAAATGGAAAAGGTGTAGCATAAAAAGATCAGTAATTATTATTAAATACTTTAATTGTAGGAATAATGGTTATAGAAAAAAATGTAGATGTTTAACCTTGAAATAAATGTCATATAATAGTAAAATAGTAATTTAATGAGATAGGGAAAAAAAACTGACCCTAATAAGAATTTGAGAACTGAGGAATGGGGCAAGAGGGAGATAGAAATAAGCTTAAGTGAAGTAATTTTCAAAATATATAGTCTATCAATGGTGTTTCATTTTGTAAATAGACAAATAATTTTAAAGGAGCTATAAATATTTTATTTAAAGACTTTACGGTAGCAACACAAATAACCAAAAAAGTGGTATAAACTTATAAAATTATCATATTTTTTTTTTGAGGGCAGTGTCACTGGCCCTCTTATGTGTGACCGAACCGAGGTGGCTGGCTTCCCAAGCAAGCGCTTAACCACTGCGCCACTCGGCCAGCCCTAAAATTATTTTTAAAAAAATAAATAATAAGTGAAAATGAAATGCATGAAGCAAAAGTTGAAGACAAGGAAGCAGCCAAATACTTCCTAAAACAGAGACATAATGAAATTTGATGACATATTTAATCCCAAACACAACCACTTCAAAAGAAAATAAGTGATGTAAATTAGAATTTTAAATGATCAGGTCTATAAAACCCTCCAAGTACATACTATATACACATGTACTCACATACAAATTAAAAAATATTGTTGGACAAAAAAATATACCACATACAAAGGTAAAAGAGAAATGATGAACTAGGTAAAATTATCACTATATATAATTTGGATTAGGACTAATTTTCTTAATATACCAAAAGCTGAAATAAATCAATAGCAAAACTGTTTTAAAATACTTTTAAAAATGAAAAATAGTAAAGGTTGTTATGATTTATGGGAAAAATAACTACAAATTGTGAAAAACGTTGGAAAGATCATCAACCTCCATCATTATGACAGGAATACAACAAATCACAATGTGATATCTTATTTTATTCTTTAGATTACAAAAGACTTAAACATTTGATAATACTAAATATTGACAGAGAGATGAAGAAATAGGTACCCACCTTCTTGATTGGAGTCAACTTTGGTACATTAGTCCTGAAATCTATTTTGACAGTATGTATCAAAATTTTAAGTGCATGTCATACGTGGGAGCTTGATATGTTCCAAAAATGTCTTCCACAGTTACCTACTTGCTCTTCAACAATGTGACATGGCTCGTCTCTTGAAAGGAGGAGATCTCTTCCCCTCTTTTCAAATAGGGAAGTCTTATGAGTGCTTAAACTAATAGAGCATTATAGTGTTTCATGAATTTTGAAGCTGGGACAGTGGCACTTGGAACCTTCAGCTGCTATGTAAGGAGTCTAACTACCTTGAGACCAATATGCCATTAGGGTATGTATATATTGGGCTGTCGTAAAATTCATGATGCATTTTTGCAATGAAAAACAGAAAAAATATGTCATCACTCTTCTGACAACCCAATATATACAGAGGGTGCCAAATGTATACACATTTTAGGAAAGGAAAAAAACTGTATTAAAAGTATGCTGACGGTAACCACTTTGAGAACCTCTTGTAATTGCAGAAGTCAAATGTGACTTGTATTCATCTTTTGTTATTGGTATATATTGAGTATTACAATTCTAATAGTTTTTTCCTTTCTTAAAATGTGTGTACATTTTCTCTCTCTCTCTCTCTCTATCTCTCTCTCTCTATATATATATATATATATATATATATATATATATATGCTATAGGTATTAATTCTCGCTTATATCAATTAGCCTATGGTAAAATCAGTTACATTATATGCCCTTTCACTTTAAGTCACAGTTTTTTTTAAATCACAAGAACCTATCCATGACATTATGTGAGGAGATATATATATATATATATCACACACTGCCAAAAAATGTATACACATTTTATAAAAGGAAAAAACTGTATCAAAATTGTAATACTCAATATAAACTCAATATATACTGTAATACTCAATATATAGTGAATTAAAATTGTAATACTCAATATATACTGGTAACAAAAGATGAATACAAGTCATGTTTGATTTCTGCAATTACAAGAGGTGCTCAAAGTAGTTACTGTCAGTGTCTAGACACTTCTGATTATGGTGAATTACTGCTTGAGCATAGATAACATCTCTTAAAATGTATATAAATTTTTATAGCACTCCCAGTATATATACATATATCTTCTAATATATGTATATATATATATATTATATATATATATATATATATCCTAATATATAAGAATTATATATATGTATTCATAGAAAATATTAAATTAGTAATAAGGAACTGTTCACCATGGTTACTTTTGGAGACAGATTTAATGAAAGTGTGTCAGTGGGTGGAATGGAAAACTTTCCTTTTCAAACAAAATGTTAAATTATTTTTCACTACCTCCTCACCAGTATTAGTTTTGCTATTACTTACAGCTGCAAAAGGGGGCATGAACCTAAGTAGGGAACTACAATTGAGTGTGATGCGGGCTACAATAGGGTCAAGCACAAAATGCTAAGTGCCCTTTCAGGAGGAGCACCTCACAGATTCAGAGGGTCAGAAATAGCATCTTATTAAGATCAAGCAAAGATATTGGTCTAGGGAGACAAAATCAGGAGATAATGTTCTAGCTACCATTATAGGCTCATGGAGAGAAAAATCTCAGAAAAATGAAATGTCAAAAGCCATGAATCTACTGGTGGAGACTTGGCCTTATACACCTCCCCAAATGACATCTAAACTAAACCCTTGCTACACAATATGTTCTGTGGACCAGCAGCATGAATATCACCTGGTAACTCATTAGTAGCATGGTATTTCAGGCCTCACCCCAGACCTATTGAATCAGAGAATCTATGTTTTAACAAAATCCCTTGCACATTATCCATGATTACATTAAAGTCTGAAAGCACTGAACAACTCAACACCACCTAAGTACTGAATGTTATGTTTTATATATAACTTGTTAATTTTTTAATTTGTTGAATAAAAACCCAAATCATTAACTTCGCCCACCAATTTTTGTACCTCTTTCCAAGCTCAGAATTTCATTAATTAACTATGAAGCAGGAACTCAGAATAAATAAAGCTTCTCAGGGCTTGTTATAGTAAATTTACGTAGACAACTTCGGGTGTTTATAGAGCTAGTATTTTGACAAGAAAGAAAACGTAATATACTTTTTCAAGGTATTAAAGTACACGAATAAATAATAGAAAATGGAAAATATGAGAAGAAAGTATTAGTAAAAGACATTTTAAAAGAAAGCATTTATGAGTCCATATTTTGTTGGAATATAAACAGTGAATACAACATGGAAATATATTGTCTTATAATAAAAAATGCAAATATAGTAAGTTATCTATGTGCAATATGGAATTTACACAGATCATGTGGGATTATTTTTCTTTCATTGTCTAAATTTTGCATTAAAATTTGTTTTAAAACTCAGGTTAAAAATGAAGTAAATTAAAAATAAAATAAAATTTAAAAAATAATAAAATAAAATAAAAAAATAAAAAAAAAATAAAAATGAAGTAAATTTTTTTAACTGCTACATAATGACTTCTGTGCCGTGCCTTTGACTTTACACAAATGCTTTCGTTGCTCGTACCAAACTCAAAGATGCTAATAGCAGGGTGTCAAAATATTTTTCTCACCAATCAGCACTATTGAATGAAATATTGCCTAGCTTTGGGTTTCCATGACAACACAACTCAAGTGTTACAAGAATTAGGCAAGTATAGAAGTGCATTTCAAAAGATTATTTAAATAAAAGTAGAATATCTGAAAAACTAAGTTATTGTGGTTAAAACTGGGAATAAAAACATACTTGAAAATTTATTTTTGCTTTTGTTTGGATTTACTTTTTTTCAGCAGTTCCTTCCAGTTAATGAGAGGAAAACACAATTTTAAAACTTTTTTTTATAATATTAGGAACAATACTTCTTTCTGAAAGCTGAATCTGCTAACTAGATATAAACACATTTCATTAAATATTTATATAAACCAGGCAAGTGAAAATGCTATTTAAATTATCCCAAATGATGAAATACTGACTTTGAAATGACTTTAAGATTATTTTATAAAGATAAAAAACACATTGGTGACTTTTCTTTCTTTTTTTTTTTTTTTTTTAGAATTTTGCTTTACTAATGTTCAAATGCATTCAGCCCTTTGAAAAATGATTAAAACAGTAAGGCCTTGAACTTTATGGTATATCCAATTATTCTAATTAATCACTCAGTAAAATTTTTTCAGTTGAGGAATATGTTATACATTAACAAGTACATGAAACACAAATGTACAGCTTAATGATGAATAATCATGAAGTAATCATCTGTGTAATCACCATCTGCATCAAGAAATAGAACACTGGTACCTCCCCCAGAAGCCCACTGTCACATTGACCCTGCCTAGTCTCAACCACATCACTTCCCAATAGACATAGCAATTAGAATGGTTTTCTGTTTCTACTTCTTTTTATTTTTTTATATATTTGCCACCTAAGTATAAATCTCATATCTATCTATCTATCTACCTATCTATTATCTATCTACATGTTGTATGTTAGTTTTACCTGTATATTTAAAAGTGAGAATTGCTAAATTATAGGGCATGCATACCTTCAACTCTACTAGACACCAACTGTTGTTGAAATCAATTACACTACAATCAGAAGTGCATGTGATTTTCTCTTGTTCCTAGGTCTTTCCAATCTCTAACTTTTGATAATTTGGTGGGTAGTGACATCTCACTGTGGTATATTTGTGTGTCCTTGATTACTAGTGAGACTGAATACCTTCTTATATATTTGGCCTTTTGGATTTACACTTTTATAAAATACCTGTTCAACAACTCTGCCTACTTTTTAGAATGCGTTTTCTATCTATTTTTTTCTGATTCTTAGGAGATCTTTATATATTCTGGATAATAAACTTTGTGGGTCTACACATTGTACACGTATTCTTCTACCCTAGATTTGATTTTTCATACTCTTAACAATGTCTTTTGATAAATAGAAGTTCATAATTTTAATACACTATACTTATTCATTTTTATTGTATCTTGATTAAGAATTATTCATCCCCTGAGGTATTAAAAATATTGTTTTATATTTTCTAAAAGTTTTCTTTCTGTCTGTCTCTCTGTGTCTGTTTTTTTCTCTCTTAATTTCTTTTTTGTGTTTTACATTTAGATGAATAATCCACCTGCAATTTACTTTTGTGGATGATGTGCAGGTTTGATTTAATTTTCATTTATTTTTGTAAATGGATAACCAATTATCCTAGATATTTTTAAAATAAATTTTATATTTTGGGATAATTTTATATTTGTGGAAAAGTTATGAATTTATAAGAGGAAGCTGTATACCCTTTACCCAGTTTCCCCCAATGTTGACATCATATAATCATGGAAAATTTGCCAAAACTAAGAATTAACATTGATATAGAATTATTAGCTAAAATATGGGCTTTGCTTAGATTTCACCATACCATCGCTAATGTCTATTTTCCCCCCAGAACTCAATCCAGGATATCACATTACTTTAAAAAAAGTATTTTCCTGGGCCAGCCAAGTGGCGCGTTGGTTAAGAGCTGGCTTGGGACCCCAGCAGCCCCGGTTTGGATCCCACATATGAGGATCCCACACTGCCCTCTACAGCTAAGATGGTGAACAACAGCTCCACCTGGAGCTGGGCTGCTGTGAGTCCCTGGGGACCGCATAGCTGCAGCCCCTGCTGCAGTGGGCTGCCATAGGCTACAGTGAGTGGCCAGCAGCCAGCGTGAGCAGCTGACAGCCGGTGTGAGCTGCCAAGAGCCACTGTGAGCCACCGTCCAGAGGCCAACGACCAATCTCCCTCAGCTGAGAAGAGTGCAATGATGATACCAACATGGGCCAGTGAAGCAAAGTCCTCCACAGCTAGACTGAAGAACAAAAGGACAGCAACTTCTCTGTTCCCCTCCCCCAATTCCCCAATAAAAAAATCTAAAAAAAAAAAAAAAGTATTTTCACATATAATAGACTATGTTTAAAAATAGAGCATAGGACATGAAATGAATAGACACATTTCTACAGAAACCCCAATGAGATACCACTTCACACCTGTCAGAATGGCTATTATTAAAATGTCAACAAATAACAAATGTTGGTAAGGATGTGGAGAAAAGTGAGCCCTCATGCACTGTTCGTGGAATTGCAAATTGGTGCAGCTATTATGGAAAACAGTGCAGATATTCCTCAAAAAATTAAAAACAGAACTACTATCCAGCAATTGCACTTTTGGGTATTTGTCCAGAAAAATGAAAACATTAATTTGAAAAGATATATGCACCCCTATGTTTATTGCAGCATTATTTATAATAGTCAAGATATGAAAGCAACCTGGGTGTCCAGGAAAATTACTCAGTAATAAAAAAATAAAATCTTGCCATTTGCAACAATATCGATGGACCTAGATAGAGAATATTATGCTAAGTGAAATAAGTCAAACAGAGAAAGACAAATAGCATATGATTTCACTTATTTTTCTAATCAAAAATAAAAACAAAAACAAAAAAAGCAAAAGTGCAAACAAAACAAAACCAGAAGACTCATAGAAACAGAAAACAAACTAATGGTTGCCATAGAGTTGAAGGGTGTGGGAATAGGTTAAAAAAGATGAAGGGAAAAACAAAGGATTGATGCCAAGAGGTAGAAATGAGGCTCTCTTTTCCCAGCAACAAAAAAAGAACTCAGTGCCTTATTATGTACACATGCTACAATAATTAAATAAGTAAATAAATAAAATAACTTTATAGAACAAAGTCAATAATCATGAAGCACATTCCAAGTCTCAAAAAATTAAATAATTAGTCAGCTTAGTTTTGTAAGATTTTTCTTCCTTTGACTTTGAGCCAAGCAGATTTTAATCATCCTGCTACACAGATTTGCCATTGATGAAAATTCTATTCTGGTACCTTCCAGAGCTCTTGTCTAAGTGAGCCTCATGTGATACCAGCCTGAAGAGGTGACATGGAGTTGCTCAGAATGAGCCCTCTAAAGACATGATTATAGAAACACTTTCATGAGCCCTGTTTTCCTTTAATTGTCCCTTGTCCTGATATATTGAAAATAGGGAGAGATAATGTTACCTTGTAGGCTTAATGGGATCTTGATTCATTTCAGATTGCTATTGAATGAGTGTTGGCATCATAGGCTAACAAGAGATTGAATAAAAGAAACCAAGAATTAGTTGAAAACCCAATATCTTGGCTGTTGTAAGATCTGCATCTGCCTCTGACATCTTTCTCTTTATAGGATACTTAACTTGCTATAAAATATGAACTGGTCCCAAAGATGTATATGACCTTTCCACGGTCCTACTTTGAGGAAAATGGGTTTTGTTTTTCCCTTTCAAATCAGATTTTCCATACATGTCATTTGGAAGAGATCACATTTTATTGTGATAAATATCCATTACATAAAATTTACCATTTTAACCATTCTTAAGTGCACGGTTCTGTGGCAATAAGTGAATTCACATTATCATGCAACCAACATCACCATCCTTTTTTTATTTTTTATTTGTTTTATTTTTTTATTTTTTTGAGGGCAGTGTCACTGGCCCTCAAATGTGGGACTGAACCGGGGCCGCTGGCTTCCCAAGCCAACGCTTAACCACCGCACCACTCGGCCGGCCGCCAACATCACCATCCTTTTTCAGAAATTTTTTATCTTACCAAACTGAAATTCTATACCTCTTAAACAGTAATTTCCCAATATCTACTCCTCCCAGACTGGTAACCACCATTCTATTTTGTCTTTATGAATTTGACTACTCCAGGTATCTCATATAAGGAAAACCATATGCTATTTGTATTTTCGTGACTGGCTTATCCTACATAGCTTAATGTCTTCAAGGTTCAGCCATGTTGCAGCCAGGGTCAAAATTTCTTCTCTTTTTAAGGCTAAATAATATTCTATTGGATGTACAAACCATATTTTGCTTGTCAGTTTAACCATCAATGGATACTTGGGTTGCTCACACATTTTGGTTGATGTAAATAATGCTGCTATGAACATGGAAATATAAATACCCATTTAGGTCCTGGCTTTCAGTTATTTGGGGTATATATACAGAAATAGAATTGCTGGAAAATATAGTAATTCTATATTTAATATTTGGAAGAAAAATCATACCATTTTCCACAGTGGTTACACCATTTTACATCACCACTAGTAATGTACAAGTGTTCTAATTTTACACATCCTTGCCAATCCTTGTATTCTAAATAACAGCCATCCTAATGCACCTGAAAACGTATTTCATTGTGGTTATAATTTGCATTTCCCTCTGGATTAGTGATGTTAAGTATCTTTTCATGCGCTTGTGGCTAGTTGTATATCTTCTTTGGAGAAATGTCTGTTCAATTCCTTTGTCCATTTTTAACTCAGGTTGTTTATATTTTTGTAGTTTAGTTTTAGCAGTACTTTATATATTCTGGATATTAATCACTTATCAGATACATAACTTGCGTATATTTTCTCTCATCCTGTAGGCCGCATTTTCATTCTATTGATTGTCTTTTTGCTTTTTTTTTTTTTTTGAGGGCAGCGTCACTGGCCCTCTTATGTGGGACCCGAACCGGAGCCACTGGCTTCCCAAGCCAGCGCTTAACCACCACGCCACTCGGCTGGTCCTGTTGATTGTCTTTTTTTTTTTTTAAATTTTAGTTTTTATTTTTTAAATTAGTTTCAGGTGTACAACACAATGCAGTAGTTATACTCTTTACCTCCAAAGTGACAAACCCCCTCCCCCAGTTCGCCACCCCATTTGTCCCCACCCATATCATACATATCCACTACAATTCCTTTGACTCCCTTCCACAGTATACTCCACATCCCATGACTATCTATATATTCAGTTACAGTTGACATACAATATTATACAACATCAACTTCAGGTGTACAGTGCAGTGACCAAGCCTCTACTCCATCCATGAAGTGGTCTCCTCAACAAGACATGTGACTACCTGACACGCAACAAAATTTTTACAACATTATTATATTCCCCAAACTGTGTTTCATATCCCTGTGGCAATATTGTAGTTGTCGATTTATGCTGTCTAATCTCTTACCCTTTCCCCTTGTTCCCACCCCCCTCCCAACTAGCAACCCTCAGTTTTTCCTCTACATCTATGAGTCTGTTTACTTTGATCGTTCATTCAATTTTTCAGATTCCACATATAGATGAGATCATATGGTACTTGTCTTTCGCTGACTGACTTACTTCACTTAACACAATAGTCTCTTCACAACATTATCAATTACATTCCCAGAACTGCCACTATATCCCTGCGGCAACATTGTAGTCACCTACCGATGCTGTCCAAAACCTTCCCCTTCTCCCTCAGCCCACTCCTTCCCAGCCAGCAACCATCAGTTTTTCCTTGATAGCTGCTTGATATGACTCCAATCTTCTTAAATTTACTGAGATTTGTTTTGTGGCCTAACATGGTCTATCTTGGAAAATGTCCCATGTGTACTTGAGAAGAATGTATATTGTGTTTTTTCAGGGTGAAATGCTCTAAAAATATCAACGAAGTCCAGCTGATCTAAAATGTCATTTAAGGCCCTTCTTTCTGTGTTGATTTTCTGTCTAAATGGTCTGTCCATTGGTGACATTGGTGTTGAAGTCCCCTACTATGATAGTGTAACTGTTGATCTCTGTCTTTATATCTGTCAAAATCTGTTATATGTAATTAGGAGTTCCTATGTTGGGTGCATAGATATTTATTAGGGTTATAGTGCCCTTCCTTGTCTTTTATTATAGTCATTTTAAAGTCTATTTTGTCCAAAGTAAGTATTGGTATTCCAGTTTTTTTTTGTCTTTTCCATTTGCATGAAATATCTTATTCCATCTATAAACACCATATACATGTGTCCTATTTTCTTATCCATTCAGCCACTCTCTGTCTTTTGATTGGAGCATTTAGCCCATTCACATTTAAAGTGATTATTGATAGGTGCATATGTATTGCCATTTTGTTATTTGTATTCCTGGTCTTACTGAGTTTGCTTGTTTACCGCTTTCTTTTGTTTAAAAAAGCCTTTTAACATTTCTTGCAATTCTGGCTTGGTGGTAATAAATTCCTTAAGTTTATTCTTTTCTGAGAAGCTCTTTATTTCTCCTTCAATGTTAAGTGATAGCTATGCTTGGTAGAGCAATCTTGGTTGTAGGCCTTTATTTTGTGTCATTTTTAATATCTCCTGCCACTGCCTTCTGGCCTGCAGAGTTTCTGTAGACAAGTCAGCTGTTAGTCTAATAGGAAGAAGTTCCTTTGTATGTAACCTGCTGTCTTTCTCTTGCTGCTTTTAGGATTCTGTCTCTGTCTTTAACCTTTGCCATT
This sequence comes from Aselliscus stoliczkanus, assembly GCA_033961575.1. Classification (NCBI taxonomy): domain Eukaryota; kingdom Metazoa; phylum Chordata; class Mammalia; order Chiroptera; family Hipposideridae; genus Aselliscus; species Aselliscus stoliczkanus. The sequence continues at coordinate 68,900,345 of CM066737.1, read as the reverse complement.
TTAACTATGATGTGTCTTGTGGACTTGTTTGGGTTCAGCTTCTTTGGAACCCTCTGCACTTCCTGGGCATATATGTTGCTTTCCTTCCCCAGGGTAGGGAAGTTTTCAGTGATTATTTTTTCAAATACATTCTCTACCCCTTGCTTCTTCTCTTCTCCTGGTATTCCTATGAATCAAAAGGTGGTTGTGCTGCAACTTGTCCCATAGGGCTTTTAAACTATTTTCATTGTTTTTTATTCTTTGGTCTTTTTGTTGTGCCAACTGGGTGATTTCTGCTATCTTGTCTTCTAAATCGCTGATCCACTCCTCTGCTTCATCTACTCTACTGGTGATTCCTTCGAGTGTGTTCTTCATTTCAGTTATTGTATTCTTTAGTTCTAACTGGTTGTTTTTTATGATTTCTCTATCCTTCCTTATGTCCTCACTAAGTTTGTTAAACATTCTTATCATCAGTGTTTTAAACTCTGTCTCTGAAATGTTGGATCCCCATGTTTCATTTGGTTCCATTTCTAGAGATTTCTTCTGATCTTTTACTTGTGACATGTTTCTTTGTTTCCCCATTCTGGCTGTTGCTCTGGGATTGCTTTGATGTATTAGATAGATCACCAAGAGAGCCCTGGCTGGATCACGCAGGCACATAGCTCACGGCCCAACACTCCCAGGAGAACTCCCAGTCTCAGCCTGTCCCGATCAGCCGCTCACAGATCAGGCCGAGCAGCCTGACTACCAATCACCAGCCTGGCAACTGTGCAAGCACAGTGTGGAGAACCAGGACCCGAGGCGGCTTGCGCACTCCTGCATCCAGTGAGCAGCCTGTTGGAGCCAGAGGGTGGCCACCAGGCATTTCCCTGGCAACACAGCACAAGCCAGGCGGAGGGTGGGGATCCGAGGCAGCTCGCGCATTCCCTGGTCTCAGTGAGCAGCCTGTTGGAGCCGGAGTGCACCCCCCAGGCGTTTCCCTGGCAATGCAGTATAAGCCGGGTGGAGGGTGGGGATGCAAGGCCACACGCACGTGCTCGCACGCACACACGCACTTTTGCACCAATTCCACCAGACCAATGAGGTCCTGGACCTGACCCTCTGTCGGAGGACCCAGCCTTGACAAAATGGCGCCCTCCTGTACACCACATGCGTGCAGGCTCCACACCAGGGGAACAATAGTCCAAAAACCTCTAGCCTTTGCACCAAAGGTGCTCAGTTCAGTCCATCCCCACAGGTTCCTGGGCCCGGCTCACACAGCTACTCCCTCCGCCAGGAACCGGGTAAGTGTTCATCGGTGAGCAAGCCCATGCGCTGGCCCCACTGATTTTCTAGCCGCTCTTAGCCTCACCAAGCTGAGCAAAGAGCGTCCTCACTAATTTACTGCCAGCTATGTTGGAACTCCTCTTCCCGGCAAAGGAACTCTGGGCTGGTGAGCTGGGTGTGTGGCCGGAGGGTCTCTCCCTCAACTGGAGAAGCCTCCCCACAGCTGGGGTTTCTCTCACGGGGTTCGCCATCTTTGGCTTCTGCCCCTCTACCAGACTTGACGTGGCCTCCTCTTTAAGTTCTTTGCTTAATGGTTCTGTTCATCTAGTGTTCCGGGGACGTCTGGGGTTGAATGGTGTATAATTTGTTTGTAATTTTGGTGTCTTGAGTGTCTTTTGATGCACCAAAACTTTTAATTTTAATGAAGTCCAACTTAACAATTTTTCCTGTGCTTTTAGTATCATATTCATAAAGTCATTGCCACATATTATACAATGTCATGAAGATGATTGTCTATGTCTTCTACAAGTTTTATACATTTAAACTTACATTTAAGTATTTGATAGAATATGAGTTAACTTTTGTATGTGGTGTAGGGGAAAGAGTCCAGCTTCTTCTTTTGCATGTTCTCTCATCACCATTTCTTTTTTTTTTTTTTTTTGAGGGCAGTGTCACCAGCCCTCACATGTGGGACCCGAACCTGGGCCGCTGGCATCCCAAGCCAGTGCCTAACCGCCGCACCACTTGGCCGGCCCTCATCACCATTTCTTGAAAAAACTTTCCTTTCCCCATTCAATGGTTTTGTCTAAAACAATTTGGCAGTATAACGAAGTGTTTATTACATCTACAAAGCTGTCTGTATGTCTTTACCACACTGTTTTGAATACCATAATATTGTAAATTCTGAAATCAGAAATTAAGACTCCAAATTTCTTCTTCCTTTTCAAGATTATTTTGGTTATTCAGGGCCTCTTGAGAGTCCCGGTAAATTTTGGGATGGATATTTCTATTTTTCAAAAAATCCTCATTTGAATATTAACAGGGATTACATTGAATGTAGATCGTTTGGGGTAGTATTAATATCTTAACAATATTATTCTTCCAGTGCATAAATACAGGATGTCTTTCCATATATGTCAATTGTAATTTTTTAGAAAAAAATATATACTAGTTTTGAGTATGAGTATGTATGTTAGGTCAAATTGGTCTATAGCGTTTTCTAAGTACTTTTCTTTTTTATTGACTTACTCTATGGTTTTTCTATCTATTATTGAAGGTGGGATATATAAGCTTCCTACAATTATTGTAAACCTGGATTTCTTTTTTTAATTTTGTCAGGCATTGCTTCAAGTAATTTAGAGCACTGATGTATAACATATATGTTTATAGTTGTCATATTCTCTCTGTATTTGATCCTTTTATTGCTATTCCAGCTTTTTTCTCATTTCCATTGCATGAAATATCTTATTCCATCCCTTTACTTCTGGTCTGTGTGTGTCTTTTGATCTGAGATGAGTCTCTTGTAGACAGCATATGCATGGGTCCTGTTTTCTTATCCACTCAGCCACTCTGTGTCTTTTGATTGGATCATTTAGCCCATTCACATTTAAAGTAATTACTGATAGGTGTATATTTATTGCCATTTTGTTATTTGTACTTCTTGTCTTCCTGGGTTAGCTTGTTTTCCCCTTTCTTCTGTTTAAAAAAGCTCTTTTAACATTTCCTGCAATGTTGGCTTAGTGGTAATGAACTCCTTAAGCTTATTATTTTCTGACAAGCTGTTTATCTCTCCTTCAATTTTGAGTGATAGCCATGCTGGGTATAGCAATCTTGGTTGTAGACCTTCATTTTGAATATCACTTTGAATATCTCTTGCCACTCCCTTCTGGCCCGCAGACTTTCTGTAGCAAAGTCAGCTGTTAGTCTTATAGGCGTTCCTTTGTATATAACCTGTCTTTCTCTTGCTGCTTTTAGGATTCTGTCTTTGTCTTTAACATTTGCCATTTTAACTATGATGTGTCTTGGTGTGGGCCTGTTTGGTTCAGCTGGTTTTGAGCTCTCTGCACTTCCTGTGCTTGTATGTCGATTTCCTTCACCGTGATAGGGAAGTTTTCAGTCCTTTATTTCTTCAAATACATCCTCAATCCCTTGCTTCTTCTCTTCCTCTTCTGGTATTCCTATGATGCAGCACTTGTCCCAGAAGTCTCTTAAACTATTTTCATTCTTTTTTATTCTGTTTACTTTTTGTTGTTCCAACTGGGTGATTTCTGCTATTTTGTCTTCCAAATCGCTGATCCGATTTTCTGCTTCATCTACTCTACTGGTGATTCCTTCGAGTATGTTCTTCATTTCCGTTATTGTATTCTTTAGTTCTAACTGGTTGTTTTTTATGGTTTCCCTATCCTTCTTTTTGTCCTAAGTTCCCTAAACATTCTCATCATCAGTGTTCTAAACGCTGTCTCTGAAAGTTTGGATCCCTCTGTTTCATTTAGTTCCATTTCTAGAGGTTTTTCTGATCTTTTACTTGGGACATGTCTCTTTATTCTTCATTCTGGCTGTTATTCTGTGATTGCTTTGATGTATTAGATAGATCATCTAGAAAAAAGAGAAAAAAAGGAAAAGAATAGAAAAAAGAAAAGGAATGGAAAAAATAAAAAAAAGGAAAAAGAAGAGAAAAGAAAAGAAAGGAAAAAAAATAAGGGTGGGTGTGCTCTCCATCCTCTTATCTGCAGATCGCTTGTTCAGCAATAGAGTGTCTGTGCGACTCAGCGCCAGCTGTTGAGGTGAAGGGCTTAACATGTTATGCGCCAACCTCCCTCTTAGGCTTGCAGTGAGCTTTCCGTATATAGCTGCCGTGTGCTCTGGAACTGTGCTCATTACCAAAAATCTTCACAGGTTGTTGCAGGTTGTCTTCTGCTGCAAGAAACTCTCTGTGGCCTGCAGAGATGGGGGCTAGGCACCAAGGGCTCACAGTGCCTCTGGCAACACAGCTCTAGTTGAGTGGGGAGGCCCCCAAGGAACCACTGGGTGTGGTCAGTGGCCCCCACCAAGTCAGAGCAGCATGCAGTCTGCACCAGCAACAAACCCACACAAACTCGCCAGGAAAACCCTGACTGTATCACGCAGGCACACAGCTCCCAGCTCAACACTCTCAGGAAAACTCTCATTCTCAGCCTGTCCCAATCAGCTGCTCGTAGATCCGGCTAAGCAGCCCAACAGCGAATTCCAAACTTGGCAACTCTGCACAAACATTGTGGACAGCATGGACCCAAGGCAGCTCGCGCACTCCTGCATCTCCGTGAACAGCCTGTTGGAGCTGGAGGGCACCCAGCCAGCGTTTCCCTGGCAATGCAGCACAAGCAGGGGTGAAGTTTGTGAATCAAAGGCCGCATGTGCACACATGCAAACACGCACTCCTGTGCCAATTTCACCAGACCAATATGGTCCCATATTGAAAAAATGGCACCCTCCTGTACACTACTCATGTGCAAGCTCCACACCAGGGGAACAATGGTCCCCAAACCTCCAGCTTCTGCACCAAAGCCCTCAATCCAGTCTGTCCCTGCAGGCTCCTGGGCCTGGCTCACACAGCTTCTCCCTCCAACAGGGACCGGGTGAGTGCTCACTGGTGAGTGAACCCGTGCGCTAGCCCCACTGGTTCTCCAGCTGCCCTTAGCCTCACCATGCCGAGCAAAGAGAGTCCTCACTAATTTCTACTGCCAGCTATCATAGACTCCTCTTCCTGGCAAAGCAACTTTGGGCTAGTAGGCTCGGTGTGGGGCCGGAGCGTCTCTCCCCCAATCGGAGAAGCCTCCCCACCGCTGAAGTATCCTTCACAGGGCTCGCCATCTCTCATTTCTGCCCCTCTTACCAGGGTTGACGTGGCCTCCTCTTTAGGTCCTTCATTTAGAGGTCCTGTTCATCTAGTGTTCAGGGGACTTCTGAGGTTAAATGTTGTACAAATTTTTTGTAATTTTGGTGTGATCCTGGGAGGCAGCTGGCAGAGCATCTGTCTATTCCCCCATCTTACCGGAAGTCCCCACTGTTCTTTCTTTTTGCCTCTCAGACTTGATAGTTCCAAAGACTCATCTTCAAGTTTGCTAATTCCTTTTTTGCCATCTAAGTCTCCTGTTGAAACCCTCTAATGAGTTTTTCAGCCAAGTTATTACATTTTTCAGCTACAGAATTTTTAGCTGATTTGTTTTTATAATTTCTATTTGTAGATAGTCTTCACATATTGTTTTCCTAATTTTTTTAAAGTCTGTGTTTCCCCTTAGCTTTTTGAGCATATTAATATAGGGTTTTTTAAAACACTTTGTGTGGTAATTGTTATGTATATCATTCTTAGAGATGTTTTCCATAGATTTATTTTGTGCCTTTGTGTTGGTTATGTTTCCCTGTTTTTGTGTATGTGTTGTGGTCATTTGTTTGAAATTGGATATTTGGGAAAAAAAAAATACAGCCATCTTGCCTCATCGTTTTAGATGTGTGGAAGTCTATCAGAAATTAGTGGTCTTGCGATAAGCCCAGGGTAAAGGCTTAAGTTTCTACAGTTCATTTTTTGGCAGATATCCTGTCTTGGCTTGTGTGTATGCCCTTTTGATTTTCTTATTTCGTCTGCATACATGGCTGTTTTTTAAATGTCTTAATTTTCCAGAGGGTCTCATCAAGGTCTCTTTTGGGGCTTTGTATGTTTTATTATATTCCTCTGCCCATAATATCGTGACCACAGGCATCTGTGGATCTTGTCATTTTTGCAGTTTTCATGTGCCATGAAACCCACCACTGCCTTTCATGATTTCTGTCAATCTGAGATACATTCTATGTCACTGTCCCACATTTGAGCTCTAAGGCAGACGAAACAGAAAACACTTCCTCAGATAGGTCACATATGTGCCAAAATATCTCAAACAAGTTCCACTCTGCTCCTTCTGATTGTCCAAAGAAACCAGAAATTGGCCCATTTCCACCCAACCACACCATGCTATGCTCATGTATGCCAAGCCAAGAGTGAGTAAAAATGCCACAAAATTCCCTAATATTTTCAATGTGACTGTTTCTTGATTGGGCTTTCACTTAATTGTTATAAGTCTTCAACTGGTTTTAAGAACCCCTATAAAATTATTCTAATCAGTCTATAGTTATTCATTTAATGTTTCTATGGGAAACAATGTCTTAGCAGTTCCTTGTCCACCATCTTTGTGATATAACTCCTAAGAGGCATATATTATGAGCTAAAATTGCTTGGCATGACTCATTTTTCATAAAGACTAGATATATTAACCAATGGCAATAAATAAATAAATTAATTAATTAATTTATTTATTAACATACAAGAGAGAAAAACATGTCTCAAAATGAAGGAAGGGGAAGAATGAGGACAGGATTTGGAAGAAAACTACTCATTCACGGGCATTTAAACTCAGAAATTGGGATCAGTGTGTTTCTGTGAAGGGCAAATAATTCTTTCTCATATTACTTTTCTACTTTCTTGTTTGGGGTAATTGCCACCAAAGAAAAATGTATTACCATAATAAAATATGGACCAAGGCATGTGATAATACTGTAGAATCTTATGATAGGATTGGGGAAAAAATCAGTTCTAGACTTAAGAAAGACAATGTACAACCTAGAGTTCAGTTCTCAAATAAGGAAGTTCTCAAATGGAGAAGAATTTTTCACACAGAGTGCTTTTGAAAAATGTCTAGAGAAATGTTTGGTTGTCACAACTGGTGTGTGTGTGGAGGGGTTATTACTGCGATTTATTGAGTAAAGGCCAAGGATTCTGCTATGCATCCTACAATGTAAAAAATAACACCCTAAAACAAATAATTATTAGGCCCTGAATTCCAATAATGGTAATGTTGAGGAACCATTCACTAATGCTAAGTTATTGCTAGTCTGTAAACCCCTTAAGGAGAAAAACGGGATACACACTTTCCCGAGCCCCAGTATTTACTACAGTACTCAATATATAGCAGTCTCAAGTTAAATCATTCAGTCCCATTGTTCCAAATTCATTAAACCTCATATCCTGTGTTCAATGTCCATGAAAATTTCTCTCCTAGAAAATTTTGTTAATACAGTAAAAATTTGGATTGCGAGTAATGTGGTTTGCAATTGTTCCGCAAGATGAGCAGACATTTTTAATACATTTTAACATGGTAAATGAGAGATGTCTTGCAATACAAGTAGTTTGTTTCCAGAACAAATTATGTTCGCAAACCAAGGTATTACTGTATTATTTTTCTTTAGGCAGACCCTTCTGTATCCATAGTTCTTGGAGCTACATTTTATTAATATGGAATTTACATGCTATAAAACGCATTTAAAAGTTGACAATTTAAATGGTTATTAGTATATTACAAAGTTGTGCATCCAGCACTGTATTTAATGCCAAAATACTATTATCAAACTCAAAAACGTACATGGTAATTGTTAGCCTCACATCTCCCCCTTTACCCAGCCCCTGGCAACTATTAATGTTCTTCCTGCCTCTATGAAATTTCTTACTCTTATTATTTCATAAAAACTGAATCATATAACCTGTGTCCTTTTTTTTCTTCATCCTTTTTTATTTTGAAAAAATTTCCAGCTTACAAAGAAGTTTTACAAACATAACAGAGAACTTCTGATACCCTTTAAACAGATTCATTAATTGACAATATTTTGTCACATTTGATTTATCTCTTTATCTGTTTATATATGTATATATATAAATACACACTATCATTTTATTTCTGAATCATTTGAGAGTAATTTGCATATGTCATCCTCCTTTACACTTTAGTACTTCATAAGACATAGCCCATGAACAAGAATATTTTCTTATGTAGCCACAGTAGAGTTGCCAAATTCAGGAATTTGACATCTATACAATATTTATATTTAATCTACAGTTCATAGTTTAATTTCATAAATTGTCCCAATAATGTCTTCTATAGCATTTTGTTTTCTTTTTAGCATTACATCTGGTCCAGGATCATGTATTGTGTTCAGTTGTCAAGTCTCTTTATATTCCTTTAATTTGAAACAATTCTTCACCCTTTTTCTTTCTTCCATGATGTTGAGATGTTTGGAGAATACAGATCAGTTATTTTATTGAATATTCTCTAATTTGGGTTTTTCTAATGTTTCCTTATGAAAAAGTTCATGTTATGTACCCTCAGGCAGAAAGCTACCTGACTGATATTGTGTCCTCCTTAGGATGTCACATCAGGGATCACTGAGGTCTATCTACCCATTGTTTAACCTTTGTCCTTTTGCACCTGGCTTTTTTCAATTAGTTTGTTTTCAAGATTTATCCATATTGTACTATGTATTATTGCACTATCATTGAAATATTCCATTGTATGGATATATTACATGTTGGTTATCCATTCATCAGTTGATAGGCATTTGGATTTTTATGAAAATGGTGCTATAAAGATTCATGTACATGATTTTCTGTAGTTGTATGTCTTAAATGCTCTTCGATATATGACTAGAAGTGGAATTTCTGGAGTATGTGATAACTATGCATAAGTTTTTGAGAAACTGCCAGCCTTCCAAACCAGCTACATCATTTTGTAATCACATCAGCAATGTTTGAAGGTTTCTATTTCTCCACAATATAATACCTGTTATTATGTCTTTTTTTTTTTTTTTTTTTTTTTTTAGCTGAGCCATCCTGCTACTTGTTGGCAGCTCAACGGGAACTCAGCTCGGGCTGACATCGAACCGCCGTTGCTCAGAGCTCAGCTTGTACTCTTGAGAGAGCTCTTAACCAACTGAGCCACTCAGCTGGCCCTATTATATGTCTTTTTGATTATGACCATCTCACTCAGTATGAAGTGGTAACTCATTGTGTTTGAATTTGCATTTTCCTTATGGTTAGTTAAGCACCTATTCATGTGCTTATTGGTCATTTGTATATCCTCTTTGGAAAAATGTCTGTATATATATATAGCTCTGTCTGTTCTCCCTTATTTTGTGCTACTATTTTATGAGACTGACGTGCTGCCTACTGCTCTAAGGAGGCAGGCTGTGCTACTATTTTAATATGATTTATGTCCTTATTAATGCTGTGACAACCAACAGCAATTTATAATTATTATTTATGGAATTCTTTTACTTTTGTAAGAAAAGAAAGATTTATAAATAAAAGTATATTCATCGTACCTTTTATATTTACCTATGTAGTTCTGCAATCCCCATCAAAATCCCAATGGCATTTTTTTTTTTCAAGAAACAGAACAAAAAATTGTCAGATTTGTATGGAATCACAAAGACTCCAAATAAGCAAAGCAATCCTAAGGAAAAAGAACAGGGCTGGAGGTATCACAGTCCCTGACTTTAGTTTGAACTACAATGTGACAATAATCAAAACAGCATGGCATTGGCAGAAAAATAGACACGCACATCAGTGGAATAGAATTGAAAACCCAGAAATAAATGCACATATATATTTGAGCAGGTAATTTTTGACAAAGGAGCTAAAAATGTACAATGGAGAAAAGAATACTAAGTTTTACAGAAAAGTTTTTAAATTTTTTTAATTTTCAATTTTTTTTTTTTTTTAGCTGAGCCATCCTGCCACCTGTTGGCAGCTCAGTGGCAGCTCAGCTCGGGCTGGGCATCAAACTGCTGTTGCTCAGAGCTCAGCTCACACTCTTGAGCGAGCTTTTAACCAACTGAGCCACTCAACCAGCCCTGACTTTTTTTACATGAGAAGTTTTCTAATAGAAATATTGCCTACCAGTTTTCAATTCTATTTTTTAATTATAACTAATTTGCCAAATAAATAATTATATTTTCCTCCTATATTTGTGGATTCACTGTTTTTATTTATAGAATTTTTAGTTAAGAAGTTTAAGAGAAAACATTTTTCTGAAAATAATTCAATTTGTAATTTATCCTTAATTAGTGCACACAAACTCTTGGTTTTCTAGATTCTATAAGTGGAGATGGTAAAATGAATATTTGGTTCTTTTTTGTATATTGTAGTTTCTTCCATCAAAATTTATTCCTATTCTACTTTTGAGTATGATGTGACATATAGAATTTTCCAAGATAACATAATTATCTAATATTTGCTACATTTTGGGTTTCTGCTAGGGGTATATGAATAATTTTGCTACTTCATTTAAATTAATTTCATAGTGATTTGAACTCCCACTAGTCACCAACAGCAAAAGGAAGATTCTTTGAAATTGACAAATTTGGGTCTGGCTATCATCCATGAAACCCATATTTTAAATAAATCAGAATTTAGTATATTCTTAGCACTTGGCCTCTCCTGAGACTAAGCAAAAAATTAAAAAAAAAAAATATATATATATATAACTTCAAACTCTATTAATAACATAAACTTTATTAGATATGTAAAACTTTTACCTAAAGAAACTGCAAGGATTTCCTTCAGAAGGAGGGTATACTCAAATAATACTGAAGTTCAACACAGAGAGCCACAAGTTGCCATACAGAAATTCATTTTAGCCAATCAATGCTGTGTTTAAATTCTACTCTAAAAAAAAGTGTAATACAAAAATGAAAAAGCTAAAGTATCAAGGCAATCCAGCATTATGCAAATTAGGTTATGATTTTTATTTTTTTTTGAGGGCAGTGTCACTGGCCCTCATATGTGGGACCCGAACCTGGGCTGCCAGCGTCCCAAGCCAGCGCTTAACCAATGCGCCACTCAGCCCACCCAGGTTATGATTTTTTTAAAAGTTATTAGTTTATGTTTACCAGCTCACCCTTCAAAATAAAAAGTAAAGAAAGTATAATATTCATTAATCTCTATTTGGTGTGTTTCTTATTAAGTATCTTTATTTTTATAGAGTTGTAATAAATTATGATTCATCCTTTTGAAGTCTTCTGCTTTTTTAATTAACTCTAGAGTTGAATCCCAAATATGTTTTGTTTCACAATCTGTATTTATTTTTGGAAATATTATTTCAAATATTTTGGTAATGAAGTTTCCTAAGACAATTGGGATATTTAAAAATAAGATTTGCAATGCTAGTACACTAAGGTTGAAATTCACACATCAAGTATAATTTCAATTTTAGTAATTTATTTAAGTTCCCAACAGTAATTACAAGTTTTATTTGTTATTATACTGTATAGTACAATAAATATTTATTTTTGCCCTTTTATTATAGGTTCACTTTTTTCTAATGAAAAATACACTAATTTTATTTATGTTGTTTAACTGAAAACCAAATTCTAAATAATTTCTTCTAAGATAGTCAGACATTGTTGTCAAATTGACTATGTTGTGATGATTATTTCCTACCCCAAAAATAATATTGGTAAAATCTCATTAATTATTTAAGGTGTTATTTTTCATATAATTGCTATTCAGAATAATATACAAATACAGATGGTGCCAAAAAATGTATATACATTTAAGAAAGGAAGAAACTATTAATTATAACACTCAATATATACCAATAACAAAAGATGAATACTGTCACATTATAGCCTGCCTGTCTGCCTTCATGCACCTCTCCATAAAGACAGATCATAGCTTCAATATTATGCTTGCTGTATATATCCCCACTTGGCCCCAAAGGATGGCCGGTTAGTCAATGATGGGTAAATTTTCTCAGGGTAGAAACAATCAAAGCCAGACACGGTTGCGTGGGTGTCTGTGGGTGCCCGTGGGTGCCAGTGGGTACCAGTGGGTAGCAAGAGGAGGAATCATGAGATGACAGAAATAGGGCGTGAACCCCTTGCTTCAGGGTCTGGCAACCTGCCTGTAAAATGACCTAATGGTGTGATAATATCTGTCCTCCATGCATTCTTATCAGTAAGGCTTGATAAAGGGGGTTCTGTCTCTTAAGAGGTGCATGACAATAACCTCATGGGGCCTCCAGTAATGGCAGCTTGCAGGTGTGGATGATTTGGCCTTGAGCTATGTTTTTGGGTGTAGGACACACAGACCTCGGAAACTACATTGAAGCTACATTGACCCTTGCTTATAATAACCTCATGAGGCCACTGGTATTGGCAGTTTGCAGGCTTGGGAAATTAGACCTGGAGGTTAATTCTTGGGTGTGAGACTCACGGACCACAGAAGCAACATTGACCCTTGCTTATGTGTAAGGTAATAAAAGAAACAGTCAGGCCCGATTCACCGGGGCTCCAGTCCACAAGGCTGGGGTCCCCTGGCCCTGAACTGTTTTCTCTCCTATTTTGTGTGTCTCTCTCTTTTCCTTAACCTTTCACCATCCCTTCTCCACACCCACCTAGCCCAGTCGTGCAGGACGCGACAGAATACAATTCACATTTGACTCTGCAATTACAAGAGGTTCTCAAAGTGGTTACCATCAGCATCCAGACACTTCTGATTACAGAGAACTACTGCTTGAGCCATGTTGACCAAAGTGTCCCCTTGTATAGATTTTTTGGCACCCCTAGTATTTATTGATATATTAACTACATTTACATTTTAATCAAAATGTTATGGTGGAAACTATACTGTATCCTACATTTTAATTGCTGGTATATTATTTTTTAAGATAGCCAATATCTAAGGTTAAATTATGTTTAAAAAAAAAAAAGAAGATAGGAAGAAAGTAGCCAAAATTCAATTTTTAAATCCATAGATTATTCATGCTTATAATGTAGATGATAAAGAGAAAAACAATCTGTAGACAAGTCATCTACAGATGGATGCCATCAGTTTTCCTCAACTTTCAGATGAAGATTTAACAACTGACCAAGTAAGAGGAGCTCTTTTAAAAGCTTTACAAATAACCTCTTCATTAAGTTCTAGAATTTAAACTCACAATACTATTTCCACAACAGTTAGATATTATTCTATGAATATCTAAAATAGATTCCTAATAAATGTTTTACTGTGACCAAATACATTTGGCAAAGTTTCAAAAATTCACAAAGGGGTGTGAGTGTGTGTGTGTGTGTGTGTGTGTGTGGCAAAGAGCAAGAGAGCCAGAGTGAGAGCTAGAGCAAGAGAGAGAAACAGATGAAAGCTGGTTGGTACTATATTTGGTTATAATTTAACTATGATTGAAATAATCTGTATTTGGTAGAACACTGTGATTTTTTTTTTAACTTTTATAATACCATAAGTAGGCCCTTAGCCAAATTTTATATTTAGAATATGGTAGTAGAAATTCATAGAAAATATTAACTCCCTAAATTTACAGAGATAGCATTATGGATCATTTACCTAGTAGCAGAGCTATTCCTAGAATACACATCATACCTTTTAATATTGACCTCCCAATACTCATTTGTTGCTTTCTTTTCACTTTCTAATCTTTAATCACATATCATCTAAAAGTAAATAATATTGGTGTAACCAGGAAGAACTGAGTTTAAAGAATATTGCGTTACTTGCATTCAACAATGTTGAATATCAAAAAGCAACAACACTTGGTGGCATATGATGGTAACTGAGTGGTGGTGTTTCTGTGATATTTTGCTTACTTAGCTGAAGACAACTGAAATAATATAATTCCCCTAAATTCAAATAACTAAACAGTTTAAATAAAATACTTGATAGATTTTTTTGAAAAGCTTATTATCTATATGATTTTTTTATATTATCCAAAAGATTTTTCTGCTGACAAAAATAATTAAGATCCTACAGAGTAAATCAAGAGAGTTGTTAATATTATTCAAGAGACTTTACTGCATTAGTAAATTAAATTGATGTGTATTTGTACTAAGATTGCATTGCCTGATTTTATAGGACTAGAGGTTCAACTTATATCTTATTTTCCAGACTGTTGTAATGTTCGTGAGAAATGGGAATTATTGATTAGAATCTTAATTTAAATAAGTAGACAAATGATCAAAACTTATGAAAATTATTAGGTCAAAATATTGAAACATATAGTAAGCAATTCTATATGTCCAGCTCTAATCAAATCTTTGGTGGATCTGTTAGTTTAGTTACCTTAATTAGAAAAACTATGGAAATTATTTCATATAGCAATTTTTTTTTTTTTTTTAAGCTGAGCCATCCTGTCACCTGTTGGCAGCTTAGCAGCAACTCAGCTCGGGCTGAGAATCAAACCACTGTTGCTCAGAACTCGCACTCCTGAGCGAAATCTTAACCAACTGAGCCACTCAGCCGATCCTTCATGTAGCAATTTTTGACATTTTAAATTTGTGAAACCAGTTTGGTATGTATGTATATATATAATATTTTTCTATTTTCCTCCTGGCTGTCAGCAATACTTGTCAGTAATAGCCCTATGATCTTACTGTATGCATATCTAATAGAAAATATGGGTGGCAGTGCTAGTAGAGGTTGTGGTGGAATATTGTTGCTGCTGTTACCTACTTGAAGAATATATATGTAGTATACAATATTTAAAGGAAAACATCTTTTTTTCCTTGATGTTTCAAATACACTATACTTCTTTCTTATTCTCAAAATAGCTTTATCCCATATATCCCTTTGATATTATTTTAATTTTTTTAAAAAGATTTCAGTTTTTCCCTGGTAGTTTTACTACAATACTTAGTAAGATAGGTAGTTTTACCTACCTTACTAAATTTCTAAAAGCAGATTATGAAAAGAGTGTGCATGATATCTAAATGTTAAACACAACTTAAATATATGCTTTTATGGTTGAAGATCAAGATTGCAACAAGTCTCTTTTCTGTGGAATGAATTGAACGTGTGTGTACCTGTGTGTGTGTGTGTTTGTGTGTGTGTGTGTGTGTGTGTGTGTGTGTGTATGTGTGTACAGGGGGGTCTGTTTAAAATGCTTTTTTTTCTTTCAACTACTTTTATGTGCACACTGTTGTCGGAGTGAGCAATTCCAGCTTTCTGTGATTTCAAATGAATAATAGTCCAATATCCAGATGTAAACTCTAGAAAAGAGGCATTCCACAATGCAAAATATAATTTGATGAGTTGCCATATGATTGGTTAACATTTCAAACATAAGAGTTTCCTGTGCATTGATTCCTTCACATTCCTTGCAATAATTTATTAAATTTGTTTGATTGATTGACTCTAAATTGCAGGACACATTTATTTGAATGAAGTACCTAAATCATCAAATCAATGTAGAGCTGTGCACCTGAACTAAGTATTAGTTTAGAAAGTGTGATTGAATTTCCATAGAAATGAATTGATGTGATAGGTTTCTTTGCTATTCAGATTAAACACAGAAAACAAGAAACAAGGGAATATAAGTTTACCTTGTGTTATTGTAAGAATAGAATCTGCTGTACTTTTAGTTTTTTAGCCCTTAAATTTGATATCAGGTAGTCTTCAAAAGCATAGGATCAAAATAATGGGCATTAATCCCTAGTATTTTACATCAAATAGATCCAAAATTACATAGGTTACATTCATTGAGACTATTATGAATTTGGATATTTTTAAATGTGATCCTCAGGGATAATACTAAATAGGTATAGCTCCTAGAAAGAATATGTAATTGACTGAAAATATTATTTTGAAACAAACAAATCAAACCATTTATAAAATGACATTCTAAAAACACTATTCAGAGTAATAATAAATTATACTCCATCATAAATTGTGTTAAGGTTGTAGCTCTAAGATGCAAAACAACTGCTGATTTCAGGGGAGGGAAAAATTTTTAAATGATATTGACATTTGTGTCAGTAAAGGTTCTACAGAGAAACACAATTGATAGGATATATCTATTTATTTATATCTATATCTATATCTATATCTATATCTGTATCTATATCTATATATCTATATCACCTATCTATGTCATCTATATGTAGAGATAGAAACATATGAACATATATCTCTCTCCATATATATATGAAGAGAGAGAGAAAGAGAGAGATTTATTTTAAGGAATTGGCTCATGTGATTGTGGGGACTGGCAAGTCTGAAATCCATAAGGCAGGCTATCAGGCTGCAAACTCAGGCAGGATTTCTATGTTAATGTTGAGGCAGAATTCCTTCTCTACTAAACCTTAGTTTTTGTTCTTAAGGCCTTGAAGTGATTATATGAGGCCTATCCATATTATCAAGGGTGACCTCCATTACTTAAATTCAACTGATTATAAATATTAATCACATCTACAAAATACCTTCAGAACAATATCTATACTAATGTATGACCAAACAACTGTGAACAATAGCCTTGCAAAGATGACACTTAAACTTAACAACAAATGTTATATACATAAATAGATAATTCTTTGCCCTTTATCTTTTTTTAAAAGTCAATTATTTACTATTGGTACATTGTGTAAATACAGCCTGAATTATATCCTTATAATCAAAATATAAGAAAAATAGCTCATTAAAGAGAGTGTCCAGTATTGGGTTGTTATTATATTCTGGATTGTTTAATAATTAGTCTATAATTCGAAGCTACTGATAGCAAATCATATGAAAGTAGACTCTTCAACTACTTTCTTGGAATCAAAATTAACATATTTTTCCCTATAATTTCTTTAATCATAGGTAATAACACTGGGATATAAAATTATTTTATTTTTGATGAAATTTCCTACCCAAACTATCTATAGTCTTTGCATTTTAAAATAATGCAAATAAAATTTATTCAGAGGCCTACCAAGTATTGCACTCAACAGCTTTTTAAGTCCTGAAATTGTTTATATTATAAGAGATTAACTCTAAGGATAATATTTGCTAAAAGATTGACAAGTAAAAGGTAGCAAATATTGTATTGTATACATATTTTCTTGGTACCTCTAAGTGTACAATATAAAGAAATAATTGCTTTGAGTCTTAACAAAATTACAGTTGTAGGGAAGTGTTATAATTATTCATGCTATTTCTTAAAGATAATATTTGATAAAAGCATTCTTATAATTGCTTAAATGTCTATTTTGAGACATTATTTACCCTTGATAGCAGAATTTTTTTTAACACCTGGGAAATTTTCAAGATATTCCTTAAAAAAGATAAATGATGGCCTCCCAGTTAAATTAAGAATGCTTTCAATCTAGCTACCTGATCAGTAATAATGAAAGTAAAATTTATTTCAATAATATCCTTGTTAGCCTAATCTCTAGGTTTCCTAACATAGTTATTCCCTCTCAACTAAGGTGATATTGTAGGAAGTAAAGGAATATATTTATTTCTCCCATGAAAATATGACTGACCAAGGAATCTTTAATTATACTATCACATGAGAATTCTACGAAATGAGATTAGTTTATCATTCTGGTGAAGACGTTCTGTTGAACATATTTTGATGGACTAATTTTGGTTCTGTTTTAAAGCTGTTGGTCTTTTTTTTTTTTTTTTTTCCTGTGGGGGTTATAAAATATAGATTAGAAACTAATGATGAATAGCCAGAAAATGCTACAGAACATTAGTGCAGTAAGCACGGTCATTCCTATCAGGTAACAATTAATTAATATAACAAAAAATTTTTATATTTAAAAAAATTCAAACAGTTGAGTTTCTACTTGTTTTTGAACAGATATACGCAGGTGGATTTTGTAAATGGAGTTTTAAAGAATGATATCATGAAAGAAAGAAAGTGTTGGGGCAATGAAATTCCAAATATCTTTATCCCTTGGAACCTGGTGGGAAAACAATCATAGTCTTTTATTGTTCTCTTCTGGTCAGGGATTAATAATCTTGATTTAGAGATAGATAAAATGGCGGGATTACCCTGTCTTTACCTCTTTTGTTGGATAGAGAATTCGCATCTGAAAAAAAAATCAGGCTGCCTACAGCGATTATGATTTTAGTCTTTTGATTCATCCTTGTTCCACAGATGACTTTAGTATTGGGTTAAATCACATATTTTCTTTTATATATTCTGATATGATTCTCCCCATTGTCTTTCAGTCTTTATATTTTTTGTTACTCTTTCTGCATATATCTGGGACCCACACTTTTAGAAGCCTTGATTTAACTTTCCTGTTTCTTACTTGGACGTCACGTTTAAAATCTCCTAGATATGGGACCTGAGAATACCAAGGGGGACCTAGAGGACAAAATGATGATTTCCAGATCAGTGGTTCTCAAACTTAGTCATGCATTGGTAACACTTGGATAGCTTTAACAGCTAAGGATGACTGGATACCTCCCTCAGAAATTTTGAGTCAACTGTTCTAGGTTTCCTTAGCATTGGAATATTTAAAGTTCATTGGGTGATTTTGATATGCAGCCAAGATTGAGACCACTATTCTAGAAGGATGGGAGTTACAACTAACTTCCCTTAATGTTAGAGAAGAATGACAGTTGGAGTAAATACCATTTTTCCCAGAGACCCTCCTTCTAGAAATATTCATATCCTCCTAGATAAACACACCCTCTATTAATATTCAAGCAAATGATTAGACATTATCTTTGAAGTCAGAAAGACTTCATTCTTTATTTCCATGGAGTGAGTTTTTTTTAGTAGTAGAAATAGAAGATCTGGAAAAGAAAAAAGGATAATGCCAATAATGCTGGCAATAAGCTAAGACCTGTCACTCTTATTGGACTACTCTGAGTTCAATCATCCTAGTCGGTAAGCCACTTATAACTTGAGTTTCCATCAACAAATTTGAAAGTGGAATTTTCAGGTCCTGGTAGTAGCAGGACTTTAATAGACAAAGACTATCGTAATCAACATCTTTTTTCTTTTTGTTACATTTATTGGGATCACATTGGTTAATAAAATTAGTAACAAACATCTTCAAACTAAGTTTGAACATATTTGAATGGACTAAGTAAGTGATTCTTAACTGAGTGTAATTTGGTATGATAAGGTACATTTGGCAATATCTGTAGACATTTCTGGTTGTCATACCTGGCTATGGGAGAGGGTCACAGAATCTCAGTGGGCAGGTTCTGTTAGCCTCTAGTGTGTAGAAGCCAGCAATACTGCTTGCTAAATGTTCCACAATGTATAAGACAAGCCTCCACAATAATTATTCAGCCCAAAATGTCACATTGCTGAGATTAAGAAATTCTGGTCTAACTCATTTAACTCAATAAACTGTTATCTGCATAAATCTATAAGAGCCTTAAACAACGACAGCTTTTAAAAAATATGTTGCCCTTCAATACAGAAGATCACTGGAAAATAAAACTAATTATCAGATAAATTAATACAATTAATTTAAAATAAAATTTGTGAAAATGTCTGTATTTTTTATTGTACCTAAAACAAAGACATGCTGCAAGTGAAGGTTTACTACTGATAGTATTATTGTTATTGCTCTTATTGTTGTTGTTATCATTGAAATGGAAGTGGTGGTATAAAGAAATGAGTGATATAAATTTTTTGCCACAGTATTAAAAAATGAGAGGTATTAACTAATCCTTTGTATAGTCCTCTAACCTGAATGTTGACACAGCATTCTCCAATAATGCAACAATTTCTCAAGTCATGCAAAGGGAAGTTACTCAAGTTCTCATTTCTCTGAAGACATTCTTATAGGAAACTCTTATTCTGAAAGTTTTTCTTTATTTGGTCAATATGGTTAGAAACGCAAATTCTTCCTTTTACTGTTAATCCACATATCATTATCCTGTGGAAAATTTAAGGCTTTTAGAAGGGGAAACAATGTAGCAATACCCTTCTCTGTACAAGGAGTTTAGTATTTCTGAAACAGACTTTCAACTTACGTACATAAAAACATATCTTAACCAGTATATTCTCTTCTCCACTATCTTCCTGCTTTCTCTAATGATCTGATTTGTAATTTTTCAGTAGGAAATTGTCAGAAAAAAATTGAACCTAGAATGACTTTTTACAATCTAGTTATAAATTCCTGAAATTAAGAGATTATCATGGAAATGCTGATACAACCTTAACTTTAGTAGTCTGAAGAGCACTGTTATAATAAATTAGTTACTTGTCTTCCATATCTGTCACAAGTTCTATAAATCAAAATCTTGGAATATAAATCATATTGTCTATTGTTTCGTAAACCTGCTCTGAACATTAACACTGGTAATAATGTTTTGTCAGTAAATAATATTGGTCATGGACATAATGTTGTGCCAGTTTATTGAGTTACTTAAAAAAATAGAGAAAAATGTATTTTGGGGATATTTGAAAATATATCTTCTGAATATATTGCTCATAATGTTATTTTAACTTGGGAGAAAAGAACTGAACCTATAAGTTAGAAAATTACTCGACAGTTTTGTTAATATATTAAGTATAAAGACCTTCTTGCTCTTGTTATAAAGATGTTATATATCAAATATCTGAGTGGATATATTCCAAAAATTTGATCACTGTGCAATAAACAAAAATATGAAAGGAATAAATGACCTCTTTTTAGATCATCCACCAATATAAAAGGAAATTATATATTTGTAATCAATAATTTTTTTTTTCAGAATACATTATGAGTGAAACAATTTACAAAGTTTTCAAATGTCAACAGGGAATTATTAAACCTGACTACTTTGTTCCTTAATTAAAGAAAATCTAGTTTATTTCATTATAAACATTCAAACTGTATGTAATTATGCAGCCTAAAAATGAAAAATTCCATCATGTCCTCTAAACATCAACCTCTTCATTGCTAACAAAGACTCACAATTTGGTATGAATTGTTCAAGAATTATTGTTTTATACGCCTACATACAAACAAAATACATTCATTCCCATATGAGTAATGAGTAATCAGTGTGTATCTGTACTTGTTTGTATATAAGCACTCAATTTTGGTTTTGTTTTATATCATGTGATCTGTATTTGTATGGCACCTGTTTTTTTTTTCCTTAAAACAAAGACTTGGAGATCTTTCCATTTCAATACATGCAGTTCTGCCTCTTTAAATTTTCTTACATAATATATTACATTTTAACCATTTTTCTATGAGTGGACATTTATGTTTTTCTCCCAACATTTCATTTTAAAAATGTACTACAATAAACAAGTTTGGGTTTGGTGTCTTGGATACATGTATGAACACTTTTCTATAACAACTAGGTCTTTATAATGGAATTTTTAGTTGAAATGTATGCATATTTGAATTTTAAAATATTTTTACCAAATTCACCAACAATAGCTATACTTACTTATATCACAATGTATTGCATATATGTGTGATATTTTCCTGACATGTACATCACTACAGTCTTTTTTTTTTTGAGGGCAGTGTCACTGGCCATCATATGTGGGACCGAACCGGGGCCGCTGGCTTCCCAAGCCAGTGCTTAACCACCACGCCACTCGGCCGGCCCAGTACAGCCTTTTTTTAACCTTCCCAAGATGGGCAATAAAAGATGATGACTTTGTGTGTATGTACATCTGTGCATGTTGGGAGAGGAAGGTGATATTAAAGCAAGTTGCTTTAAATCTGTTTAGCAGGAAATTCTGGACGTCAGGAGGTGGTTGAGACTAGAGATAGAACTTTGTGAGTATTTTAAATCTTGGAAGCAGATGAGTTTACAGGGATTTCATGTCAAATGGGTTATACTTTCATGACATTTCAAGGCATTACTATATTCATGTAATATTACATAGGAACATACTGCTTAATGGGGACTAGATTGTTATATTCTTTTATTAAATTGGGTTCCCCTACAGGAAGACCTTAAAACAATGCTTGGAGGTGGGTAGTTTTGGGGGCTGGTAATTTCAGGAATCCAATGAGATGAGGCAGAAAAGTGAGAAAAGGAAGAAGGGAAAGCCAATATATGGGGGTACATTTGAGTTGTTTACCACTCGAAGAAACTAGAGCCCAATCCTGCTGGATACTCTGAAGAATCATGGAGAATGAATTTCATTATCATCCCCCAATACTTTCATCCCCTATTGACTTGCCAGTTTACCATCTGGAATGTTAACACCTCCCTACACACACACACACACACACACACACACACACACACACACACACACACACACACTTCTGGGCTGTATTTGTTCTGAGGTTGAGTTTGTAAGCTTTTGGCTTTAGAAAAATTCCTGAGAAAAAAGCAGGAAGACAGTATTGACACTTGTGGTGAAAATCCTTAGCATGCTTTGCATGGGAGACATTAACCAGGGCTGCATAAGAAGTAAACTTAGGTAATGTGTCTGCTTCAGTTCATATTCTATTCCTTTAGTGAAGTCTCAAACAAAGATATAAAAGGACCTGATAGTTATTGTCCCAAGTTATCACCTTCATTTGCTAAGATTTCAGGTTACTCAGTAAAAATTTCCCAAGTTCTACTGAGCTCTGAGATTTATAGAATGTATAACCAAAAGCATAGAGTAAGTTGCACTGAAAATAGTAAATAACAAACAATAAGCCTAATAAAACATTTACCTCATTTCAGATGCCAAAAACCTAAGTGAATGACATAATTCTTAGCTATTTGTTTATCTTCTATGTAGAGAAGTTGTTTTTAAAATAGTAGTCACATTACAGATCATACAAAGAAAGTTTTCATAGGGGCTACATCTCAGCCAACCATAAAATAGGAGGAAAAATGGCAAGGAGAAGACAATTGAAAAGTTGAACAGAGGGTACAGAAAATATTAATGTGTCACTATCACTTCCTTATGTGCTGCTAATTATCCACAGCTTGGTGTATGAGTGACAGTGTGATGAGAAGGTATACTCTTCAGTAAGTATCATTTTACCTCTTGTGGGCAAATATTAATTCAGTAAGTCTCCTGTGAGGTTTAGCAATTTTGTAGGCTTAACTGGGTTATGTCCATACTTTGAAAATTACTTTTTCATTTTTGCTGAAGAGTTTCCTCAAAATATATTTGGCCTTAGTGTTTCTTCCTTATGTAATGTGAATAATACACTTTACAGAGACCACTTCTTTTTGACATAAATGTTTAATTTGTAACATATCTCTGAAGAAAGTTATTCTTCTTTCTCTTTAATTTCCTTCAGAACAATTAGAATCTGAGACACATTTTGTCATTATCGCAGGCTGTATGGGCAAAGTGGGATTAGGAGAAATGGTAAAAAAAATAAAAAGTTCATCACAATTCTGTTGGAAATTTTTGTGCCATCACAGGGTACGAAGCAATGATAGAGGCAATTGTGACTTTTTGTTATTATAATTTCATGAAGTTGAGGATAAAAGAGTAATTTCTTCCAAGTCTGAAATCCAATGTTAAGTTTCAAGGACTGTTGTATTTTTTTAACCTACCAACAATTCTTTCTTACACAAATAATTCCTTCAATTTTTCTTCCTCTACAAAGTCTTATCAGGCAGAGTAAAGAAGAGATTGCTTCCTGAATTCCACATCTAATTTACTAAAGATAAAATTTACACAATCCTGTTGTCTTCATATGCTAGTGAAAGTAATAGTATATTCAAACAAATTCATTCTTTTTGTTTTTTGTTTTTTTTTGAGGGCAGTGTCACTTGCCCTCATATGTGGGACCCAAACCGGGGCCGCTGGCTTCCCAAACCAGCGCTTAACCACCACGCCACTGGGCCAGCCCAACAAATTCATTCTTGATAGTTATTTCATGCCTACCCAGCTGCACAAATAAATAAACACAGAGTGACAAAATAGGGTTTATATCAGGAATTTAAGGCTAACATTTAAATGTCAATCAATTTATTTCATATTAAAAGAATAAACGAGATATCATACATTCTCCAAATATTAAAAAGGAAACACTTAAACATACATTACCCATTCTTTATAAATAAAATATATGACAGAAAACTAGGGATATAAGATAATATACTCCACCTCATAAAGGTCATATATTTTTTTTTTAAAAAGAAAAAAAAACCTGTAAAGATAACATTATGCTAATTTGTGAATGACTAAATACTTTCCCTTAGGATAAGACACAAAAAAAAGATAGATGATTTTATCATTTCCATTAAACATTGTACTGGAAATCTTAGCCAACATAATATGGCAAAAAAATAGACATAAGTCTGTACAGATTGGAAAGGAAGAAATAAAACTTTTTTTATGTGTGTATGGTAGTGTAAATGCAGAAATCCTAAGGTATCTACAAAAGAGGTACTAACATTAGTAAGTGAATCTAGCAAGGTCATAGAATACAAGACCAATATACAAATAAATATCTTAAATAAATACATAATAGAAATGAAAAATTAGACATTGAAATATAATAGGTACATTCTCAAGAAAAATGAATACATATGTCTACTGAAAGACATGTACAAGAATGCTCATTAGAGTCTATGGAGGGAGGGGGGGTTGGTAGATAAGGGTAAAGGGAATCAAATATATAGTGATGGAAAGAGAACTGACTCTGGGTGGTGAAAACACAATGTGATATATAAATGATGTATTACAGAATTGTACACCTAAAATCTATGTAAATTTGCTAACAATTGTCACCCCAGTAAACTTTAAAAGAAAAAAAGGGTCTATGAGATGTGACAATTAGGTTCAAGAACTTGCCACCATGCACTTATATTGGCAGCACTGTACAAATAGCTCAATAAGGTTTCATAACCTTGATATATCAGTGTCTCACAGCTGTGTTCGTGTTGGTGTGTGGCGGTGCCTTGCTGAGTGGTGTTCATTATTGTTGTTACGTGTTTTTGTGTGCCATCATAAGAATGCCTGAGCTTGAATTAGAGCAACAAACAAATATTACATTTCTTGCTAAACTTGGCAAGAGCGGAAATGAAATCAGGCACATGTTAATCCAAGTTTATAGGGATAATTTTATGAAGAAAACAGCAGTATCCAAATGGATTAAATGTTTTTCTGGGGGAGAGAACATGTCACTGATGAAGAGAGGTCATGGCGGTCAGTAATGAGCAGAATTGAGAAAATCATTACAAAATTCTGTCAAATTGTGTGTCAAATCATCGGCTGGCTGTGACAAGTGTGGTAGACCAAGTAAACATGGATAAAGAAACAGGAAAATCTTAACTGAAAATCTTGGCATGAGAAAGGCATGTGCAAAAAATAGTCCCAAAGGAGATCACTGATGAACAAAAGCAAAGGAGAGTCAAAGTTTGCCAACACCTTTTGGACAGGCAAGATGATGTTTTGGGCCATGTCATCACTGGTGATGAAACATGGGTGTTCTAATATACCCTGAAACAAAGCATTGAAGTGCACAATGGAATTCAGCCAATTCTACATGACCAAAAATTTCCGTCAGTCCAAATCAAGAGTCGAAAACATGTTGCTAAAATTTTTGATACAAGAGGGATAATTCTTTATGAATTTGTACCAACTGGACAAACAGTTAACCAAGTTTACTATTTGGAAGGCTGAAAAGGCTGCGTGAAAAAGTTACATGAAAAAGACTTGAATTTTGGCCAACAATTCATGGCTCATACATCACGACCATACACCAGCTCACACGGCAGTCTATGAGGAAGTTTTTAGCCAGTAAACAAATAACTGTATTGGAACACCCTCCCTACTCACCTGATCTGGCCCCCAATTACTTCATTCTTTACCTGAAGATAAAGGGAATATTAAAAGGAAGCAATTTTGATGATATTCAGGACAACATTGGTAATACAACAACAGCTCTGATGGCCATTCAAGAAAAATAGTTCCAAAGTTGCTTAAAGGGTGGCATAGGTGCTGGTATCAGTGCATAGCTTCCCAAGGGGGAGTACTTTGAAGGTGACTGTAGTGATATTCAGCAATGAGGTATATAGCACTTTTTCTAGGATGAGTTCATGAAATGTAATTTTCAGACCTTATATGTATAAGAGCAACATTCCCAGGGTAAAATATTGGAACTTCAGAAAAATCATGACATATTTTGTCTGTTTTTCAAAGGCCATTTATTTATATAAAGAATAAAGATCAATCAATGATATATTGTCCATTTTGTTTGATAACCTTTTGCCATCTTTCAGTGAGATTCATAATTCCTCATTCATAAAAGAACCTGTCTTTATCTGTGAAAAACTGAACAAGGTGCTGATTTACAGCCTCATCTGAATTGAACGTTACACCATGCAAGGAGTTTTGAAGAGAGCAAAACAAGTGGAAGTCTGAGGGTACAAGGTCAGGCCAGTATGGTGGGTGTGGCAACACATCCCATCCAAGCTCCAATAATTTTTGACGGGTGATCAAACTTGTGTGTGGTCTTGTGTTGTTGCGATGGAATACAACTCTTCTACAACTAACAAGGTCTGCATATTTCTGGATGATGGATTCATTCAAACTGTCCAATTGCCAATAGCACATATTCGAATTGATTGTTTGGTTCCTTGGTAGGGGCTCAAAAAACACGACACCTTTAAAATCCCACCACACGAGAGCATAATCTTCCTCTGATGAATATCTGCTTCCGATGTCGTTTGAGGCAAATCGTCATTTCAGGACCAAGACCATTTGTACACCACATTGTTGTAAACAATCCATTCTCATCACCAGTCATCAGTCACTTCAAAAAGGATCGTTTTCCTCACGTTTAATGAGCATATTGCAAATGTTTATACACGCTGTCAAATGAACTTCTTTGAGTTCATGCGGAACCCAAATATCGAGCTTGCTTACGTACCCCAGCTTCTTCAGGTGGCTGTGAATGCTTGAATGATGGATGTTAAATGTTTCTGCAATCTCTCATGTCATGTAATGTGGATATGTCTCGATCAATACCTTTATTTTGTCATCAGTTTTGGTGGGCCTCCCTGACCAAGGAGCATCATTGAGATCAAAATCACCAGCACGGAATTTCGTGAACCATCGTTGGTGCTGACGTTCTTGTAGAGCATTGTCACTGTAAACTTTATGCAACTTTTCACAAGCTTGACGTACATTCTTCCCTTTATGGAAGTAAAACAGTGAAATATGGCAAAAATGCACAGTTTGGTCTTCCATCTTCAACTTGTAAAATCTCCAGAACTCAACCAAATTGCTCAATTCTTTTTTAGAATGAAGCTAGAACTGTCAGCTGTCAAATGACGTAGCAATAAGATAGATGCAAATGACTCTAGTACTTCCAAAAATGAACTAGTGCCATCTGTTGCAAACATGCATCTTGACTTTTTCTAAGGCACAATATAAATATTTTATAGTATATTCTTACAACTTAATACTACTACACAGCAGTAAACTACTGATACATAAAACTTGGTTTACTTTCAAATATAATATGTTGAGTGAAAAAGTCAGACACAAAAGAGTATCTACAGAATGAATCCATTTACGTGAAGTTCAAGAACAAGCAAAACTAATCTATCATAATTGAGATCAGAACAATGGATCCCACATCGTAGGGAGGGTTCTTGATTAGAAAAGATATAGAACAAAAATTCAAAGGTACTGGAACTATTCTATATCATGATATGGATGGTGATATCATGGGTAAAATATTATCAAGTTGTACAGGTAAGATGAGTGACCAGTATGTTCCTGACTGTGTATTTTTCTCTTAGTAAATAGAAAAAATAAGCTAAGCATCTGTACTGCTTTGAAACTCCTTTCCCTGAGTTGCCTTCTTTAGAGATAACTACTGATACTCTTTTTGTATACATTTCCAGAGATAGCCAAAGCTTTTAGAAGTACATATGTATGTGTGTGTATATGTTAAGGGTGTTTTCAATACTAGTATCATGTGTAATACAAATGAGGATTCAGAATGCAACATAGAGTGGTCCCTCCATATCCATGGGTTCCACATCCTCAGATACAAATTTTTCCCTCTGTTCTTGGTTAAATGCAAGGATGTGGATTCCTAGGATAGGAAGGACTGATTAAGGGGCTTGAGAACCTGCAGGTTTTGATGTGAGTGGAGGTCCTAGAACAAATCCCCGCTGATACTGGATACCAAGAGAAGGCTATAGTCAATATTGGAATCTATATTATTTTCCTTTATTAATTATCTGTGCTCCTTCTATTCAAAATAGCACAGAAAGGAATATTCCATTGTGTATAAGAACCACATCTTCTTCATCCAATAGTCTATTGATGGGCATTTACTTTCATATCTTGGCTATTGTAAATAATGCTGCAATGAAAATAGGGGTGCATGTATGTTTTCAAATTAATGTTTTGGATTTCTTTGGATAAATATGCAGAAGTGTAATTGTTGGGTCATAAGGCAGTTCTATTTTTAATTTTTTGAGGAACCTCCAAACCATTTTCCATAGTGGCTATAGCAATTTGCAATCTCATTAACAGTGCACAAGGTTTTCCTTTTCTCCACATCTGTGCCACCACTTGCTGTTTGTTGATTTATTAATGATAGCCATTCTGAGAAGTGTGAGGGGATATCTCACTTTGGTTTTAATTAACATTTCTCTGATGATTAGTGATGCTGAGCATCTCTTCATGGGTATTTATCCAAAGAAAACAGTAATTTGAAAAGATCTATGTTCCCCTAAGTTCATTGCAGCATTATTTACAAGAGCCAAGATATTGAAGCAACCTCCATGCCCATAAATAGACAATTGGATAAAAAGAACATATATACTATAGAATTATTGACTCATATATACATATATATGTATACTGTAGAATATTATTGACCCATAAAAAAGAAGAAATCTTACTATTTGCAACAGCATAGATGGACCTAGAGGGTATTATGCTAACTGAAATAAGTCAGACAGAGAAAGACATATATCATATGGTCTCACTTATATGTGAAATCTATAGAACAAAATAAATGAACATACAAAACAGAAACAGACTCAGATACGGAGAACAACCTGATGGTTGCCAGATTAGAGGGGGTTGGGTGGCTGAGTGAAAAAGGTGGAGGGACTAAGAAGTGCAAACTGGTAGTTACAAAATAATCATGGGGATGTAAAGTACGGCATAGGGAATATAGTCAATAATATTGTAATAACTATGTATAGTGTTAGGTGGGTACTAGACTTTGTAAATTATAGAGATGTCTAACCACTGTGCTATACACCTGAAACTAATATAAAATAATATTGAAAAAAAATTAAGAATATTGAATTTTGTCAAATGCTTTTAGCTTATCAAGATGATTATGTGGGGTTTCCTCATTATTCTATTCATGTGGTGGATGTCATTGATCAGTTTTCAAATGTCGAACCTATCTTGCACTCCAAGAATAAATCCCACTTGGTCATATATTTTTATAATTTCAACTTTTTAGAAGTGTGTTGTTTAGTTTTCAAATGCTTAATTTGTTTTCAGATATTTGTGTTTTTTGTTTTTAATTTGACTCTATTATGGTAAGAGGAAATACTCTGTATAATTTTTTTTTTCACATATATTGAGCCCTGTTTTATGGTCCAGAATATGGTCTATCTTGGTGAATATTCTTCATATGCTTTAAAGGAATATGTATTTTCTGATATTGGATGGTGTGTCCTTTATAAATATCAATTAGGTCATCTTTGTGGATAATGTCATTCATGTTGTTTATATTCTTATTGATTTTTCTGTCTACTTGTTCCTATCTATTATTATGACAAAAGGGCAACAATTTACAACTATAATTGTGAAATTTTCTTTTTCTCCTTTCAGTTATGTCAGGCTTAATTTCAGGTATTTTAAAACTAAGTATTATGCAGACACATTAATATCATATTGACTTCTTGGTTTTATTAACATGAAATGCCCCTGTTTATTACTATCGTTATTTCTTATTCTGAAGTCTACTTTTTTTGTGGTATTTATATCATCACTGCAACTTTCTTATGCTTAGTATTTGCCTTGTATATTTTTTATCTTTTTGTTTTTAATAATCTGTGTTGTATTTCAAGTGAGTTTATGTAACCAGCGTATAGTCAAGTTTTTGTTTTTAAACAATATGTCAGTCTTGACTTTTTTTTTTTTTTAAGGCAGTGTCACTGGCCCTCATATGTGGGACCCGAATCGGGGCCGCGGGCTTCCCAAGCCAGCACTTAACCACCGCACCACTCGGCCAGCCCAGTCTTGACTTTTTATTGGTGTATTGACACCATGTACATTTAATGTATTTACAAATATGGTCAGGTTTCAGTTTACCATTTTAAAATTTGTTTTCTATTCATCCCATATGTTCTTTGTTCATTTTTTCCATTTTTCTGTATTTTTGAATTAATTATTCTTTTTGTTTACTTTATCTACACTATTTGCCTGTTGTTTGTTTTATTTTAGTGGCTATTCCTGCATTTATAATATGTCTCTTGAAATTATTGTCAAACTTCAAGTAATATTTTACCAGTTTATTTATAATATCTGATTTTTCAACAGTCTATTTTTGTTTACTCCCTTCTGAAATTCATGCTATTATTGTCATACAATTTATTTTTTCATATATTATAAACTCCATGATACATTGTTAATGTTTTGTGCTTTGATTAAATTTTATTTAAAATATTTATCAATGAGTAGAAATTATCTTGTATATTTATCCTTTTCAGCATTTTTTATCATAGATCCAAATTTCCATCGGGTGTCATTCCTTTTCTGCCTGAAGAACTTCCTTTAATGGTTCTTGTAGTGCAACTCTGCTGTTAATGAATATATTCCAGAGTCAATTTAGCTTTATTTATGAGGTTTAGCACTTGTGAGATCTCTACTGAAAGATCTAATGTATTCAGGCAGTTTTCTCCATGTTATACATTGAGAACTTAAACTTTCTCAGCCCTGTGTGAGTTTGAGAATTGTTCATCTTATAATTCTGTGGTAATTATTCTTTCCCAATAAGTTTTTTTTTTCCTTTTCCTTAACTTATGGGATTTTGTCCTACACATGCACAGACTGGCATATAGCAAAGGCAGTTATAGAGATTTCTAGAGATTTTGCTCTACATAAGTCTCTTTTTAGGGTACTCTCCCCTTAAATTCTAGACACCTTTGCCTCTCCCAACTCCACTGGTTTTTTGTTGTTGTTTGTTTGTTTGTTTAGATAATGAAAATTGTGGAAATTTTCTTGTTCCTCCTTGCTCTGCAGTACAAAAATTACTGCCAGCACCCTTTTTGATGAGACCATCTATTTCCTCTTTGAATTGCTGTGGCATTTCTATACTAAAAAGTGGCTAAATATGTGTGGTTCTAATCCAGGATTCTATCATCGCTCAGTCTATGAGGATTGGCAATTAAGTTCGTGAACTTGTTGCAGTGATGTTGCTAACCTTTTTTGATATCAGAGGGATTATTAATTATGAATTTGTACCAACTGGACAAACATTTAACCAAGTTTACTATTTGGAAGTGCTGAAAAGGCTGTGTGAAAAGTTAAACGACCTGAACTTTTCACCAACAATTCATGGCTCTTACATCATGACAATGCATCAACTCATACTGCACTGTCTGTGATGGAGTTTTTGGCCAGTAAACAAATAACTTCATTGGAAAACCCTCTCTACTCACCTGATCTGGCTCCCAATGACTTATTTCTTTACCCAAAATAAAGGAGACATTGAAAGGAAGACATTTTGATGACATTCAGGACATCAAGGGTAATAGGATGACAGCTCTGATGGCCATCCCAGAAAGAGTTCCAAAATTGCCCTGAAGGGTGGACTAGGCACTGGAGTTGGAGCATAGCTTCCCAAGGAGAGTACTTCAAAGGTGACGATAGTGTAATTCAGCAATGAGTTATACAGCACTTTTTCTAGGATGAGTTTGCTAACTTAATTGTCTGACCTATTTGTCTTTAGTCTGTGGCAATGTTACTAATTACTGTAGCTTTATATTAAGTCTTAAAATATTGTAGTGCAATACTCCAAATGTTTTCTTCATTAAGTGTGTCGCAGCTATTCTAAGTCCTTGGTATTTCCATATAAATTTTAAATTATGTTTGCTGTATCCCTCAAAAAAATCTGCCTGAGAATTAATTGTTTTAACTTTCCACTTTTTAAGTTTATCAGCATATAATTTACAGGCAGTGAAAGGTATAGATTTTAAATATAAAGTTCCTTCAGTTTTCATAAATAAATACATTTGTGTTACCATACTCTTATCAAGATACAGAGAATTTCCTTACTCCCAGAAAATTCCTATGAATCTCTTCCCAGGGAATTCCCCTCCAAAGCTACCACTTATTTGATGTCTATGTTTATTCTAGAACATCATAAAAATGGAATAATACAGTATGTCTGCTTTGTGTCTAGCTTCTTTCATTCAGCAGGAAGTTTCTGAGACTCCTCCATGCTGTTGCCTGTATCAGTAGTTTAATTCACTTTTGTTGTGAAATAGCATTCTATTGTGTATATAAACCACGGTCTTTTCATTCCACTCTATATGGACACCTGAGTAATTTTTACTTATTGGCTATTATGAAGAAAACTACTATGAACACTTTTGTTTTGTGACCCCATGCTTTATTTTCTCACAGATAATTTCTAAGTGTGGGAATACTGAGTCATAACTTGTGAAGAAATTGCTAAACATTTTCCCAAAGCAGTTGTACCACTGTACATGAAAGTATTTGTTGCTCCATATTCTCTTCAATGCTTGGCATAAGTTTTTCTTTTATTTTAGGCATTCCAGCAGGTATTACAGTTTTAATTTGCATTTTTCACAAATAATAGTATTGAATATTTTTTCATGTGTTTATTGGCTATCCCTATATATTTTCTTTTAT
Source organism: Aselliscus stoliczkanus (assembly GCA_033961575.1). Taxonomy (NCBI): domain Eukaryota; kingdom Metazoa; phylum Chordata; class Mammalia; order Chiroptera; family Hipposideridae; genus Aselliscus; species Aselliscus stoliczkanus. The sequence continues at coordinate 68,867,736 of CM066737.1, read as the reverse complement.
AAAGAGTCCATTTAGATCTTTTACACATTAGACAGAAAGCAGGAGAAATGGATGCTGTTTGTATTTTTATTATGCATTGGAGTTCTTTACTTATACTTGAATCCAGTGACACTTTAAAGTTTACAATGAAATCTGTTTATAAAGTCTTCTCAGGACTCTTCTTCAAGTCTCTTATGCTCTGTTCTCTTATTTCTGTTCTTTTTAATCTTTTGACTTAATGGAAATATTTTCTTTTGATTTGCCTTTAAGTTCACTAATGCTATCTTCTGTTATGTACAGTATACAGAAATTTTAATTTCAGGTAATGCATTTTTGAAGACTGAAATGTATATTTGATTATTTTTTATTGATTGTAATATTCTATTGATAGACTCTGTCCCTTCATTATTTTTGCCTGTCTTAGCTTCTATTACTTTCTTTAATGTATTTATAATAGTACTTTAAAGTTCTCTTTGCTAACTTCAATATCTGGGGCCATTTATCAGTTTGCTTCTGCTGTTGGTCCTTTTTTGTTAGTTTTTGGTTATATTTTCTTGCCTCTTTGCAAATTTTGTAATTATTTTTTAGATGTCAGACACTTACATAAAAAAGCTATGGAGACTAAAGTAAATGAAATTTTCCTTCAGACAGTGAGGACCGGACTTCAATTTAAACAGGAACTAAACTGAGTTAGATCTGGTTTACACCTTTAGCTAGATCTGGTTTTCAGCTTTAGCTAGACTGGTTTTAAATGTCCTAAAAGTAAGGTTTTTTTAATCTCTTGTAGATGCCTCCATCTAGTACAATATACTGTCCACTGCATCACACTACAGGTGAATACGTCATTCAATCTTTGAAGACCAGGACCTCTGCGGTCCACACTTCCCCATTACTCAACAAATGCCCTTGGGTGAAACCTACTTTGTATTTTTGGATACTCTTAATTAGAATTTGGCATGTAAGTCCTGTGGCCATCTTTCACTTTCTTGTGTTTTAGTCCCTTGTATAGGGCAAGGCCAAAACTCAGCCAATGCCTAGAATCTGCAAATGCCTTTAAATACTAAAATATTTGGCAATACAAGCCCACCTTGGAGGGTGTCCACTTCTCGTGAATTTTCATTCATCAAAGAGGTTTTGTATTTTGGTTCTCTTTATAGCCTTAAAAAAAGATTCTTTTTCTTTTATTAGCTAACATTTTTATTGTGGTAAATATATATATATAACATAAAGTTTGCCATTTTAAACCATTTTTTAATTCAGTGACATTAAATGTATTAGCATTGTCTAAATTTTAAAATGTTAAAATAAATCAATATATGTTCTCTGACTACAACAGATTTTTTTTATTGAATTTATTGGGGTGGTATCAGTTAATAAAATTATATAGGCTTCAAGTGTACAATTCTGTAACACATCATCTATATATCACATTGTGTGCTCACCACCCAGAGTTAGATCTCCTTCCATCATCATATATTTGATCACCTTTACCCTCTTCTACCACCCCCCTCCCTCGTTACCCTCTGGTAACCACTAAACTGTTGCATCTATGAGTTTTTGTTTGTTTGTTTGTCTTGTGTGTTTGTTGCTTTCAGTTTTATATCCTACGTATGAGTGAAATCATATGGTTCTCAACTTTTTCCGTGTGACTTATTTCACTTAGCATGGTAATATCAAGATCCATTTGTTACCATATGCACAAAGAATAGGGCTGTGGAGAAAGAACCTGCAGGAAAGGAAGGAGGATGTGCGGGGAGACGATTAAAAGAGAAGAGATGAGTTTATTCTTATGGCAAGTTGAGGCTACGGCTAATTGTAATGGATTATAACACCATTAATATTGCTGGCTGGGAAAAATCTCCACCCCTGTGTTGCCATGATAGTTGTGACAAGGGCCAAGTAAAGACAAGGGGAACCTGACTGGAAGAAGAGGTCAGTAAGGACAGCAAGGACCCGTCCTGGGAATGCCTATAATGACACCCCTAAAATTGGAATATTTTGCATCCTTATTGGAATAAAATAAACAAAAAAGATGGAGTAACAATTTTTATGGCAGACAAAATAGCCTTTAAAACAAAGACTATATCAAAAGATATCAAAGGACCCACCAATCTCATTTCTGGGTATTTATTGAAGAAACCAAAAATTCTACTTTGAGGGAAATGTGCATCCATATGTTCATTGCACCATTGTTTACAGTGGCCAAGATGTGGAGGCAGTCTGAGTCCATCATTGGATGAATGGATAAAGTCAAGGTGGTAAATTTATGCAGTGGAATATTGCTCATCCCTGGAAGTGAATGGGTTTTTGCCACCTGGGGAGGTATGAATGGACCTGGAGGGTATTGTGCTTAGTGGAGTATATCAGATAAAGATAAATATCATATGATTTCACTTATATGTAGAATCTAAAGAACAAAGTAAACAAACAAACAAAACAGACTCATAAATACAGAGAACATTTTGATGGTCACCAGATGGGAGGGCGGTTGGGGGGGTGGGTAGAAACAGGGAAGGGATTGGTTGTTACAACATAGTCGTGGAAATGTAGGGTATAGTGTAAGTAATATAGTCAATAATATTGTAATAACTGTGTGAGCTGTCAGATGGGTACTAGATGTATTGGAGTGATAGATGGGAAGGGAGTTGGTAGCAAGATCAGAAAGTGAAGGGATTAAGAAGTAAGTACAAATTGATATTTACAAAATAGTCATGGTGATGTAAAGTAAAACATAGGAAATATAGTCAATGATATGGTAATAACTATGTATAGTGCTAGGTAGATACTAGACTAGTCAGTGCGATCGCTTCTTAAAGTAGGGCAGGCCAAGTGGCGCAGTGGTTAAGCACTGGCTTGGGAAGTCAGCAGCCCACATATGAGGGCCAGTGACTGCCCCCCCAAAAAAAAAGAAAGAAAGAAAAACTTAAGATATATAAATGTCTAACAACTTTGCTGTATACCTGTAATTAATATATAAAAAATGATAAAAAGAAAATGGAGAAAAATAAAGAACAAAATTACCAAATCATCCTATGATTAATAACAGTAGGCCTGATGTTAAATGCTTCTTGTTATGCTCTATACTCACAACACTTATTGCTCAGCCTGCTCAATCTTTGAAAGATTCCTCTTGATGCTTGAACAAAAACATATATAAAGCCAATGTTTTGCCTAATGACAATCTGTTTAAGAATCAGTTTCCAGGAATGTACTATGTTTCAAATCATGGAAAACTCAAAGTGGTTACCATCAGCATCCAGACACTTCTGATTATGGTGAACTACTGCTTGAGCAACGTTGATCAGTGTTCCACTTGTATACATTTTTTTGGGACCTCCGGTGTATGTGAATACACCCTAATCGGAGATAATGCACATGGTCCAGGAGTTGCACACATTTTATTTAGGAAATATATGTGTTACTCAATTATTTTCTAACTGCATACAGACAATCTGATAAGGTCTTTCAATATGAACTCACTCTAAAAAAAAGTGAAACAAAATACTAGATATAAGGATGAAAAGCAATTTTGAATCTATATGTAAGCATCAAATTATGGTAATGGCTATCTAGAATTCTTTATTGAAAAAGATTAAGAAAGCACTTTTGATTTCAGTGAGGAAAAGGATTATGATTGGTAATATCAGTCATTGGTACAAAATAGGGAGTAATATATATTGTGTATTTACCAACACTGTGCTAGAAAGTAATATATATGAATCAAACATGTTCATTCAAATGTATCACATAATAGCATTTTGTACCAATGTCTCTTTGTGCCCAATTATTTTTCTAAATGTAAAATGAGCAATAAGTTGTCATGCTGTAGTTAAGCCATTACCAATAGTGACAGCACATATAGGAAAGTATTCACTATAAAATATGAAACAAGAATTGCTTTGATATACTACCAAATAAATTTGCACTTAATCTCTGACCCTCCAAATTAGTTTCAAAATTCTATTGGGTCATTTTCTCCATTTTCCCCATGATTCCTCCCTGATATACATTACTTCATGCTACTAGAAAAAATAATTTTTCTCCATTAATAATTCTATTTGCCCTAATTCTCTTCCTTTTGCTTGTCTAATTAAGTAGCAATTTAAAATTCAAATGCTGAGGGGCAATATGGTTAACATAATTGCTTGAATTTAACAGGATCTAAGATAATAAGTGTTAAATTCTTAATATTGTCATCAAGGATAATACCTACCTAGTTATCTTGCCTCTTTCTCAGAAGTCAATTTAAGGGCCCCAGAGCCACATATAATCCATTTTATGGACATTTTGCAACCTCTTAACTAAACAAGCAATTAGATTTAATTATCAATAAGTTATTGTCTCTTTAGAGACAACAGTCATTGAAAAATCTCACATGCAATACTCTTGCTCTAACTTACACAGGATAAGTTGACCTTTTAGGGGGATAGACTACAGTAACTGTGCCAACTAGTTGACAAAAGAGAAAATTAATATTTTCCCCATCTTCTAAAAAGGCTTTTAAGATGTACCTTCAGTTATATAGTGGACATCAAAAGAGAAATAAGCTTGTTAAAAAATTATTTTATAAAGCATATTTTTATGAGCTTATGTGTTTCGTATTTAAAGAAACATCTGCATTGTTATGGGATATGCTATAAGATACCCTCCAAGGCCAGTTGATGAAAACCTGTTTTGAATGCTTAAAGCTATCTTATATTTCTTCTCTTTAAATTCTTTTTCTATTTCTTTAAAAGAGCTTATTAGATATAAAAAAAGCAAGAATTAATACTCCCAAGTTAACACCCTTTTCTGGTGCTCTACTATAAAAGAACTCACAGATGGTGAGGGGAGGTGGCATTTTGGATTAGCTAATGGTATTTACATAGCTCAGGTCTACATACATTTTTATGACATATAAGCAGCTGTGTTTATGTTATTGGTTCATTTCAAAATATTTTGAAAAGACATTAAAATTTTTGTCAAGCAGTACATCTTTAATATTTAAATATCATGGGGAAGTGAAAATATTCAGAAACAGGGCCGGCCGAGTGGCGCCGTGGTTAAGCGCTGGCTTGGGAAGACAGCGGCCCCGGTTCGGGTCCCACTTATGAGGGCCAGTGACACTGCCCTCAAAAAAAAAAAAAAAAATTCAGAAACATAGTCTTTATATTTCATAGTGATTCTATGAATCACTAGTTATTCGTGAGGAATTACTTTTGCATTTGTGAAGGACTATCACTATAGTCTGCTATAGATAAAATATTTCTGTGGAACCACTGTTTTCAGAGTATATGAAGGCCTGATAATTAAGTTCGCAAACTGGTTGCAATGATGTTGCTAACCTTTTTTGATATCAGAGGGTTATTCATTATGAATTTGTACCAACTGGACAAATAGTTAACCAAGTTTACTGTTTGGAAGTGCTGAAAAGGTGGTGTGAAAAAGTTAGATGACCTGAACTTCTGCCAACAATTCCTGTATCTTCGTGACAATGCACCAGCTCACAGGGCACTGTCTGTGAGGGAGTTTTTAGCCAGTAAACAAATAACTGTGTTGGAACACCCTCCCTACTCACCTGATCTGGCCCCCAATGACTTATTTCTTTACCCAAAGATAAAGGAAATATTGAAAGACAGACATTTTGGTGACATTAAGGACATCAAGGGTAATATGATGATAGCCCGATGGCCATTCCAGAAAAAGAATTGCAAAATTGTTTTGAAGGGTGGACTAGGCGCTGGCATCGGTGCATAGCTTTCCAGGGGGAGTATTTCGAAGGTGAACATAGTGATATTCAACAATGAGAGATATATAGCACTTTTTCTAGTATGAGTTCACAAACTTAATTGTGTAACCTCATATCTAGAGGATTCTGGACAATTTCAGTAATAATTACAAGGGATAGAACACTATTTCTAAAGATCAGGCTAAATCTGTTAAATGCATATGACTTCTCAGAATAAATATGATTAATCAAATAACCTTATTACAGTTTCTATAAATATTAATGAAACTAATATGACTACATGTGGCAAATGTTGCATTTTGTAAAATTTGAAAGTTAAATGATATTTAATTGTTGATACCTGTTGTTTGATAATTAAATATACATATATATGATGCATATGATCATATATTATTACATTATACATATCCTATATGTATATATAATCATATATATGATTATAAATATATTTCAAAAAAGGAAAAAAAATTGATTTTCAGATATTAGATATGAATTGGCAGTATAGCATAATGGTTAGGATATGGTATATGGAGGTAGTTTATTTTATTTTATTTTTTATTTTATTATTTTATTTATTTTGAGGGCAGTGTCACTGGCCCTCATATGTGGGACCTGAACCGGGGCCGCCGGCTTCACAAGTCAGCGCTTAACCACCGCACCACTCGGCCTGCCCAAGAGGTAGTTTATTTTAAATCCTGGATCAACCACCTCTTAATTTTGTGACCTTGCTCTCTTAATTTTTCTATATCTCAGCTTATGCATCTATAAAATAATAATACTTACCTGATATGATTTTTTATTAAATGAGGAAATACAAAGTATATATAAAATAGCTAATATGTAGTAAATATTATTCATATTACTTCCATGGCTCTTTCTTTCCTTTTCCTTTTGGTGATTTTCTTTTAATACTTTTTCTCATTCAACTGTCGTATGAACCTCTTTTCTCTTCCACCCTTTATTGCTGCTACAGCCATAGAGGTGCACTGTTCAAACCTTTCAAGAAAGAACTTGCAGTTCAGTTACAAGGAGTGTCATTTGCTGAGAGTCTCTGACTGTTAGCATCTTCAGATGTGCCTAGCTCTTGAGCCAAGCCTCTGCTCTTCCTCGTCAGCCCACAGCCAATAATTGATCATGGCAGCAGTACTAGGGTGGGCTATTTCTGCCTCATAAGATGCTCCTCACAAGGGCAATAATTGCACCAAGTCTTTCTGTGGGTTTGGCCAAGATCTTGCACTGGAGTCTGATAGTCTCTGTACCCAATTTGATTTCTCCTGCTTTTACTTCTACACATATTAGATCAGTGTGCAATCTTAAGTTTGCCCCTACCTAATCTTACTTTCTCCCTATTTTATCATGTACAGGCATTACCACCCCACTCCCAAAAAACTTCTCACCATTCTAAGTCTGTCTCGGTATCTGCATCTCAAGGTGTCCAACAGAGAAAGTTGGTGACAGAAGTGGACCAAGAAAGCAGATGGTAAGATGAGATTTGGCAGTCAGTTCTTTATTCCAGGTGGTATGCTGGGCATGGATACTCTGTGACACAAGGTGGTGATACAATTTCTAAAACATTTACCAATAATGAATTAGGAGAAAGTTCCAATGAACAAAGTTGTCTTCGCCTATACGATGATTCCATCTTTTGAAAAGTAGAGGAGTTGGGGGCCAGCTGAGTGGCATGGTGGTTAAGCGCTGGCTTGGGAAGCCAGCGGCCCTGGTTTGGATCCCACATATGAGGGCCTGTGACCTGCCCTCAAAAAACAAAAAAAAAGGGAGGGCTGGCCGAGTGGCACGGTGATTAAGTGTTGGCCTAGGAAGCCAGCGGCCCTGGTTCGGTCCCACATATGAGGGCCAGTGATACTGCCCTCAAAAAAAATAAAAAAAAAAAATAAAAATAAAAAAAAAAAGGGAAAAGAAAGTAGAGGAGTTGGGGAAATAATGTGTTTAAATAAGTACAATGGTATTGGTTGGTTTTTACTGTTTCATTGATGCTCTATAAAGGGCAATTAACAAACAATTAAAACCTAAATGTAAAGACCAAAGTCTATAAGGTGGTCCTCATCTTCCTAGGGGTAGAACAGAATTGCTAAAACTCAAACTCAGGTTTAATAGAGTAACCAAGCTAAAATGATGATTGTATGAACGACTAAGACAGGTCTGTTATATAAAGGTTTAAGCACTTGCTGGAAAAACCAAGGACTATGACACATCGTACAGGGCTATCTAGGTGAATAGTCCAGAAGATGTTGACTCCTCAGACACGTCTTACACCTCAGCACCCAAAAAGTTTGCCCACACCCTTGTATTAATAACCAGCATTTCTGCCATATGGGAAGACACTACAGAACTAGCCTTACTTTGAGAAACAGGATCCCCCTCAGGAGCTACCCTCCAACCTCTTCTTTAGCTACCAGGCCAACAACTAGAAAAAAAAATCTCAACAAAACTCCACTGTGGATATCCTCCATTATGGACATGAAGTACTTACAGGTGGGTTTTTAGAGTGCTTGATCAATCGGGCCAGATTATAAGTCTAGATAGAGAATAATTTATTGATTTTGAGGCCCTCTCTCAGGGTAAAATTTTAACACATGACAAGGCCTCCAGTAGGTAGGGTAAACTCACTGCTAAAATCCTCTCTAGATTTGGGAAAGTGATGACTCATGCTTAGTGAAGTAGAAATGTCTGAATTGCCATAGTAAATAGTAAATGAAGAACTAAAGAGGCTCAGGGATGTAGGCATGTTGGAATAGATATATTATGTGAGGCTGGGACACCCAGGAAAGGATTATATTTCATTGGAATGCCCAGGAGACATGCCACTCACCAAAGCCATTGGAAATATGCTGGTGAGAGGAGCACTAGCATCATTAAGCACTTTGATGATGGTTCTTCTCTGCAGGCCAGGCCTCAGGATAAGAGTGGCAGTCACAGACCTGGGATCATTAATATCCACTAGGATGATCCTTCTCTATCTCTCATGCCAAAGTTAGGGAGATGTGTTAGTAGTACAAGACAAAATGAGCAAGAGGCTGAAGACAGTCACCCCAATAAAATGTACTGATTGATTTATGACCAATTTCAGAACATGAATCCTTTTTCAGGCCCGGAACCAGTTGACCAAAGAGGCTTCCAGATACCCAGGAGGAAAGAGCCTAAAACACCATGCCACTGAAGTGATTCTACCACAATCATTATCAAAGAACCCACAGTCATTTACTCTGGTTACACTAAGGAAAGGGGAATAGCCGGATATTTCAAAAACTATTCGGGGCCTGAATTGACATCGATACTCAGAGACCTGAAACTTTACATGGCTCCTTGTTAAAGTGGGAACATATGGGGACCAGGTAATAAATGCATATCTGGCCAAAGTTTAAATTACAATGGGTCCTCTCAGTTTAAGTGTGTGTGGGCCCACCCAGTGGTCATTTTCCCAGCCCATGAGTGTATGACTGGGTTTGACAAACTTGGCAGTTGGAGTAAACAACACATTGGGTTTTGGGCCACTCGGGTAAAAGCTCTCACAGTAGAGATGCCAAATAGATGCCTCTGAGACTGACCCCTGGCCAAGAAAATGATTACAAAATAGTAATGCATTAGAAAGAGACAGACAAGAGTGTTGCCTCACTCAAGGATTTGTGGAATGCATAGGTGGTGGTCACTGGTCACTATTATGTCTCCATTTATCAGTCTGGTCCCTAAAAAATAATTTATAGGCCACCACAAACTCAACTAAATAATAACTCCACTTTACTGCTCTTGTGCACAATGTGGTATCTTTGCTACAACAGATTAATACAGCCCCAAATCCATGATATGGGTCTGTTGATTTGGCAAATATACTTTTTTCTACCCCAGTCAGAAAAGAAATAAAAAACAATTCACAATCACATGGAACAGGTCAAACATGCATTTATAGCTTCATCTCAGGGCTTTTAAACTTTCACACTCTCTGTCATCATATATATAGTCTGAGGATACCTGGGGTATCTTTATATCCTGCAGAACATCAGATATGTCTATTACATTAATGACATCATGCTGATTAGAAAAGGTAAATAAGCAGCTGCACTTGTAATGGTTAGACTTCAGCCAGTGACTAAGGATGGTGGAGTCGTTAATGAGGATGTCCATTTCTGATCCATATGATATCATTCTAATAGGAAATCATTTCTCTGGAACTTGCTCTTGGTTTGGGCAAGACTCTAGCAGATCTTTATTATAATCTTAAGCACACCCTTCCGAATCTTGTGTCCTCATATTTCTTTTCACAGGAGTCAGATTGGCATTGCAGTCTGAAGGCTTTCCCTGACAAATGCTGCTTCCTGCTACTTTCATATTCACAGGTGATACCCTTTCACTAATTTTCTTGTGCTTCTATGTCAGAATCTTCTTCCCAGAGGACTCAACAGACATACTGCTACTCTTCTCAGCATTTCCCCTGCTTGACTGTTTTATTCTTTCCTATCTCCACATTTCACTTTCATCCTGTGGAAACACATGAATTTCATTTGTCAAGTTATATTTAATGAATGCCTATCATATGCCCAGGCATAGACCTGTGCCTGGGATTTTAAGGAATGCAGTAAGCTATCTACAAAACTCCAAAATTCTCTAAGAAAATGTGACAGAGAAAAAAAACATTTCATCTATTAATAAACCCTCTTTGTTTTGTTGATGGTTTCATTGCTGTGCAGAAGCTTTTTAGTTTGATATAGCCCCATTCATTTATTTTTGCTTTTACTTCCCTTGCCCTTGAAGTCAAATTCATAAAATCCTCTCTAAGACCAAAGTCCATAAGTTTAGTACCTATGCTCTCTTCTATGCAATTTATTGTTTCAGGTCTTATGTTTTTGGTATTTGATCCATTTTGAGTTAATTTTGGTACATGGTGACAGATAGTAGTCTAGTTTCATTCTTTTGCACATGGCTTTCCAATTCTCCCAGCACCATTTATTGAAGAGGCTTTCTTTTCTCCATTGTATGTTTTTGGCTCCTTTGTCAAAAATTACCTACCCATATATATGTGGGTATATTTCTGAGTTTTCAGTTTTATGCCATTGGTCTGTATGACTGTTTTTCTGCCAATACAATGTTGTTTTGATTATTGTTGCCTTACAGGATATATTGAAGTCAGGGAGTGTGATACCTCCAGCTTTGTTCTTTTTTTTTTTCTCAGTATTGTTTGCCTACTTGGGGTCTTTTGTGATTCCGCACAAATCTGATGATTTTTTGGTTATATTTCTTGAAAAAAATATGCCATTGGGATTTTGATGGGGATTGCATTCAATCTGTATAACATTTGAGCTAACACGGCCATTTTAACTAGGCTGATTCTTCCAGTCCATGAACAAGAAATATCTTCACATCTTTTCTGTCTTCTTCAATTTCTTTTAATAATGTCTTATAGTTTTCTGTCTATAGATCCTTCACATCCTTTGTTAAGTGTATGCCTAGGTATTTTATTATTATTATCATTTTGTAATTGCAAAATGAATTGTTTTTTATTAATTTTCTGAAATTTTGTTGTTAGTATACAAAAGTGCAATGGATTTTTGTACATTGATTTTGTGTCCTGCAACTTTACTGTATTTGTTTATCATTTCTAAAATATTTTGGTAGAGTCTTCAGGGGTTCCTACATAAAGAATTATGTCATTTGCAGAAAGTGACAATTTGACTTTTTCATTCCCAATTTGGACGTCTTTTATTTTTTTCTTTTGTCTGGCTGCTCTCTTCTGCAAAGCAAAAGAAACCACCAAAAAACAAAGAGGAAACTGATTAAATGGGAGAGGATATTTGCAAACACCACCTCCTATTCGGGGCTAATATCCAAAAAAAAAAAAAAAAAACCTCAGACAACTCAACAACAACAAGAAAAATCAAACAATACAATTAAAAAATAGGCAGAGGGAGAGTTGCAAAAATGGTGGCTGTGAGGGGGGACCCCTGAGTTCTCCCCTGAAAATAGCCACAATTTGGACTGCTATATCTCTTCAAAAGAACGTCTCCATCACCAGAGCAACTAAGAGTCTCACACAATGATTGCTGGAAGGTGTGCAGACTGGGCAAGTGGGGGAAGACGGAGGCGAGACTCTTGGAGGTGTAGCCTGGACCCCCAGCTGCTGAGACACGGGGCTTTGGAGAGTAGATCGGTGAGTGTTCCCGCTGCTGACTCCCTGCACCCCATGGCCCACCTAGAGTACAGCAGGAGCGCAACGGTTTGCAGTCTGACGCAGAAGCCTCAGGTCTGGTGAGTGGGGGAGGAGAGAGAGGAGAAGAGCGTGCAGAGGTGTGGTATGCACCCGAGGCTGTGGAGCCCCGGGACCCCAGGAAACAGAGCGCAGAGCATGGCAGCAGCAGAGTGAGATCAGTCCCTGTGCCCACCAGGTCCAGCAGGGAGGGCAACAGGAACTCTGCAGAGCACAGACTCTGGGGAAGAGGCCTCAAACTGGGCGAGTGAGGGAAGAAAGAGGCAAGACTTGTGAAAACGTGGCCCGCACCTGCAGCTGTGGAGACGCAGGATCCCAGGAGACAGAGCGGAGAGCTTAGCAGCAACAGGACAGGATCAGCCCCTAAGCCCCCACAGTCCCTCCAGGAGCACAGCAAGAGCTCCTTTGGAGTGTCTGAGGGAGAGGCTTTAGCTCAAAACAGCAGTGAGATGTTTTTTTTCTTGTTGTTGTTGTTGTTGTTTGTGTGTGTGTGTTTCTCCTTTCTTTCTCTGACAGAAAGCAAAACATAACTGCAGAAATAAGAACACACCCCCATGTTCCCTCAGAAACCTTGGCCCCCACCATGCCAGAGTCATAAACTGACCCCTGAAAGGAGGAATACGGTCAGATTACAGAGGTGCTTCTACTCCCAGGGGGTCGAGAATCTCTGTCCAAGAAGAGGCTGCAAAGTGTGATCCTATCTACCCCGTCCCCACCTTTCCTGTGTGGCTTGGGAGGCAGGGTAGGTTCAGCTGTGGAGGCACCCACAGACCCCCGGTGGGTGGCCTTTAGCAGCTCAGAAATCTCACACCTGCCACAACCTCCAGCGCAAAGAGTGCCCAAACACGCACATCGAGGCTTCTGGTTGTGCAGCATGCCTTGGGCAGGCAAGAGCAGAAACAGCAGTGACTTTGTAAAAACTACCAATCACACCTCATAACTCCACTCATCTACAATAGACCTGCATTGCCAGGGACACTCTAGGTGCCAGGCAGCCAGCTCTGCCCCCTACAAGAAGCGGAAAATTTTTGTACAGCAGAGGACAACCTGGAAACAGCTTGGTGGACTCTTGCCAAGACCAGCACTGGTTCTTTCTTTCTTTCTTTCTTTCTTTCTTTCTCTCTCTCTCTCTCTCTCTCTCTCTCTCTCTTTCTTTCTTTTAATTATTGGTTGCTTGTTTTGGTTAATTTTGTGGTGTTTTTTTTTCTATTCCATTACTATCATTTTTAGCTTTTAATATAGACATATATATGTGTGTATATGTGAATATATATGTCCATATATCTGGGTGTGTAGATGTATACATATATGTATATTTTTTTCTTTATTTCCTTCTTTCTTTTCCACCCTTACTCTCTCTCTTCTTTCTTCATTCTTTTCACTGCTCTACTTTTTTTTCTCCTTCTTTCCATTTTTCTGCAAATTTTTTTTTCATTATTGCTATTTTGTTTCTCATGCTTATTCTATTTTTGATTTTATTATATTATATTTTATTTTGTTTTGATTTTTGTTCTTTTCTCTTGTTGTTTTGTTTTTGTTTGTGTTCTTCTTTTGTATGTTCGATATTTCTGTGCAAGTTGACTGTAGGTTGTGGGTTGTTTTCTTTAACATGTGAGAGCAGTTGGTTTCCTTTGGTGGCTGTTGTGGTTGTGATTGTTGACCTGTTTTGCTCTAAAATGGCTCTGCAGCAGGGCTCACCCAAAGAGACACAAGAAGCATCATTCCCAGAGGCCAACTTTAGATAAAACCAGAGTATTTCTGGGTTTGACCTACAAGAGTCACACCCACAGGGAAATCGCTACAGGCAAAAAAGCCCAAAGAGGCCAAGCCTCATCGGAGGGGTCAACCCTCACACAGCAGCTCATAAACTGTGAACACAGCTAATCCTCACAGCTAGTCAGCCTGGAAGTCAGTCCCACCTACTGACAAGCCAAAAGCAATCAAAGCTCAGCTTCAACAGGAGAGGACAGACAATACAAGAAATACCTCTGGTACACACACACAGAAGAACAGGGAGACTGAGTAATTCAAATATAAGGACACACACCACATAAGTCCACCCAGAAAAGACAGAGAGACCTAGGGAATCTACCTCTTACATCGAAGCAAGCACAAAGAGTAAGCCAGAATGGGGAAACAAAGAAACACATCCCAAACAAAGAACAGAAGAAACCTCCTGGATCAGTGGAACTAGAGGAAATAGAGGCAAACAACCTATTGGAGATAGAGTTCATTCAAAACACTGATGATTAGAATGTTTAAGGAAATTAATGAGAATATAAAGAAGGATAGAGAAATCATGAAAAGGAACCAGCTAGAACTTAAGAATGCCATTACTGAATTAAATAACAAACTCGATGAAATTACTAGCAGATTGGATGAAGGAGAGGATCGAATCAGTGACTCAGAAGACAAGATAGCAGAGATCATCCAAGTGGAACAACAAAAAGAAAAAAGAATGAAAAACATTGAAAATAGTTTAACAGAGCTGGACGACAACATCAAGTACAACAACTTCGCATAGGAATACCAGAAGGAGAAGACAGGGAGCAAGGGATCGAGAACATATTTGAAGTATTAATGTCTGAAAACTTCCCTAACCTGGCAAAGGACATCAACATACAAGCCCAGGAATTGCAGAAAGTTCCAACTAAGATGACCCCAAACAGCCCACACCAAGGCACATTATAGTGAAAATGGCAAGGGTTAAAGACAAAGACAGAATCCTAAAAGCAGCAAGGGACAGGCAGGAAGTTACTTACATGGGTACCCCCATAAGATTATCAGTTGAATTTTCTACAGAAACTTTTCAGGCCAGAAGGGAGTGGCAGGAGGTTTTCAAAATAATGCAAAACAAGGGCCAGCCGAGTGGCACGATGGTAAAGCGCTGGCCTGGGAAGCCAGGGGCCCCGGTTCGGTCCCACACGTGAGGGCCAGTGATACTGCCTTCAAAAAATAAATAAATAAATACAAAATAATGCAAAACAAAGGCCTACAACCTAGATTGCTTTACCCAACAAGGTTATCATTTAAAATTAAAGGAGAGATAAAGAGCTTCCCAGAAAAGAAAAAGCTAAAGGACTTCATTACCACTAAGCCAGCATTGCAGGAAATCTTAAAAGGCCGTCTTTAAGCAGAAGAGAAAAACAACCTAACCAGGAATACCAGGAACACAAATAACAAAATGACAATAACTATGCATCTATCAATAATCACATTAAATGTAAATGGATTAAATGCTCCAATAAAAAGACATAGGGTGGCTGAATGGATAAGAAAGCATATGCTGTATACAAGAGACATACCTCAGACCAAAAGAAACATACAGGCTGAAAGTAAAGGGATGGAGTAAAATATTTCATGCAAATGGAACTGAAAAAAAAACTGGAGTAGCGATACTTATACCAGATAAAATGGACTTCATATTGAAGAGTACAATAAAGGACAAAGAAGGACATTTTATAATAATAAAGGGATTGATCCAATAAGAGGACATAACCCTAATAAACATCTATGCACCTAACATAGGAGCTCCTAAATATATAAAACAGATTTTGACAAGCATAAAGATGGAGATCAACAGTAACACTATCATAGTAGGGGACTTCAACACCCTGCTGTCACCAATGGACAGCTCCTCCAAACAGAAAATCAATGTGGAAACAGCGACCTTAAATGATACATTAGAACAGCTGGATTTCACTGACATTTTCAGAGCATTTCACCCCAAAGCTATAGAATATACATTCTTCTCAAGTGCACATGGAACATTTTCCAAGATAGACCACATATTAGGCCACAAAACAAGTCTCAATAAATTTAAGAAGATTGAAATCACATCAAGAGTCTTCTATGACCACAGAGCTATGAAATTAGAAATCAATTATAAGAAGAAATCCGGAAGGACACAAAAACATGAAGGCTGAATAACATGCTACTAAATAGTGAGTAGGTCAACAATGAGATCAAGGAGGAAATCAAAAGATACCTCCAGACAAATAAAAATGAAAACACCACGACCCAAAATCTCTGGAATGCAGCGAAAGCAGTCCTAAGAGGGAAGTTCATAGCAGTGCAGGATTACCTAAAGAAGGAAGAAAAATCTCAAATCACAGGTTATTCTTACACCTCAGGGAAGTGGAAAACGAACAGCAAATGAAGCCCAAAGGGAGTATAAGGAAGGTGATAATAAAGACCAGAGCGGAAATAAATGAAATAGAGACCAGAAAAACAATACAAAAGATCAATGAAACCAAGAGCTGTTTTTTTCAGAAGATAAACAAAATTGACAAACCTCTAGCCAGACTCATAAAAAAAAAAAAAAAAAGAGATAGAGGACTCAAATTAGCAAAAAGAGGAATGAAATGGTGAAGTGACAACAGACACCACAGAAATACAAAACATTTTAAGAAATTACTATGAGGGCCAGCCGAATGGCACAATGGTTAAGAGCTGGTTTTGGCAGATATTGTCAGACATAAAGACAGAGATCAACAGTAACACTATCATAGTAGGGGACTTCAACACCCCGCTGTCACTAATGGACAGATCCTCCAGACAGAAAATCAATGTGGAAACAGCGACCTTAAATGACACATTAGACCAGCTGGATTTAACAGACATTTTCAGAGCATTTCATCCCAAAGCTACAGAATATACGTTCTTTTCAAGTGCACATGGAACATTTTCTAAGATAGACCACATGTTAGGCCACAAAACAAGTCTCAATAAATTTAAGAAGATTGAAATCATTTCAACTGTATTCTCTGACCACAATGCTATGAAACTAGAAATCAATTATAAGAAGAAATCCGGGAAGCTGACAAATAAATGGAGGCTAAACAATATGCTATTAAATAGTGAGTGGGTCACAAATGAGATCAAGGAGGAAATCAAAAGATACCTCGAGACAAACGAAAATGAAAACACCACGACCCAAAATCTCTGGGATGCTGCGAAAGCAGTCCTAAGAGGGAAGTTTATAGCAGTGCAGGCCTACCTAAAGAAGGAAGAAAAATCTCAAATCAACAGGTTATCCTTACACCTAAGGGAACTGGAAAAAGAACAGCAAAAGAGGCCCAAGGGGAGTACAAGAAAGGAGATAATAAAGACCAGAGCAGAAATAAATAATATAGAGAACAGAAAAACAATTCAAAAGATCAATGAAACCAAGAGCTGGTTTCTTGAGAAGATAAACAAAATTGACAAACCTCTAGCCAGGCTCATCAAAAAAAAAAAGAGAGAGGACTCAAATTAGCAAAATCAGGAATGAAAGAGGGGAAATGACTACAGACATCACAGAAATACAAAAAATTCTAAGAAATTACTATGAGCAACTATATGCCAACAAATTTGACAATCTGGAAGAAATGGATAATTTTCTAGAAGCATACAACCTTCCAAAGCTAACGCAAGAAGAAACAGAAAATCTAAATACCCTGATTACTACCAAGGAAATTGAATCAGTAATTGACAAGCTCCCAAAAAACAAAAGCCCTGGACCAGACGGCTTCACAAGTGAATTTTATCAAACATTCAAAAAGAACTATCACCTATTCTTCTCAAACTATTCCAAAAAATCCAGAAGGAGGGAAGGCTCCCAAACTCTTTTTATGAAGCCTCTATCACCCTGATTCCAAAACCAGATAAAGACATCACAAAAAAGGAAAACTACAGGCCAATCTCCCTGATGAATATAGATGCAAAACTTCTCAATAAAATATTAGCAAACAGAATTCAGCAATATATTAAGAAGATCATACATCATGATCAAGTGGGATTCATCCCTAGTGCGCAAGGCTGGTTCAACATCCGTAAATCAATTAATGTGATACACCACATCAACAAAATGAAGGATAAAGATCACATGGTCATTTCAATAGATGCAGAAAAAGCATTTGACAAAATCCAACAGCCATTTATGCTAAAAACCCTTAGCAAAGTGGGAATACAGGGATCATATCTCAACATAATAAAAGCCATATATGATAAACCTACAGCTAACATCATACTCAATGGGGAAAAGCTAAAACCATTCCCCTTAAGATCAGGAACAAGACAAGGCTGTCCACTTTCTCCTCTTTTATTCAACATAGTGCTGGAAGTTCTAGCCACAGCAATCAGACAACAAAAAGAAATAAAAGGCATCCAAATTGGCAAGGAAGAAGTAAAATTGTCATTATATGCAGATGACATGATACTGTATATAGAGAACCCCAAAGACTCCATCAAAAAACTATTGGAACTGATAGACGAATTCAGTAAAGTAGCAGGATATAAAATCAATGTTCAGAAATCGGTGGCATTTGCATATACCAATAATAAACTAATGGAAAGCGAAATTAAGAAAACTGTCCCATTCACAATTGCGTCAAGAACTATAAAATACCTAGGAATAAATTTAACCAAAGAAGTGAAAGATCTGTACTCAGAAAATTATAAGACACTGAGGAAAGATATCATAGAAGATACAAATAAATGGAAACACCTACCATGCTCATGGATAGGAAGAATTAATATAGTTAAAATGTCCATACTGCCTAAAGCAATATATAGATTCAATGCAATTCCTATCAAACTACCAAGGGCGTTTTACACAGAAATAGAAAATATAATCCTAAAGTTTATATGGAATCATAAAAGACCCAGAATAGCCTCGGCAATTCTGAGGAATAAAAACAAAGTTGGGGGGATCACGCTACCAGACATCAAAACCTACTACAAGGCCACAGTAATCAAGACAGTTTGGTACTGGCATAAAAACAGGCACATCGATCAGTGGAACAGAACAGAGAGCCCAGAAATTAATCCAAGCATTTATGGACAGTTAATCTATGACAAGGGAAGCAAGAATTTACACTGGAGTAAAGATAGTCTATTCAATAAATGGTGCTGGGAAAATTGGACTGACATGCAAAAAAATGAAACTGGATCATCTCCTTACGCCTTATACAAGAACAAATTCAAAATGGGTTAAAGACTTAAATGTAAGACCTGAAACCATAAAAATCCTAAATGAAAATATAGGGAGTACATTTGCAGACATTACCCGGAGCAGTATTTTTACTGATACATCCCTACGGGCTAGGGAAGTAAAAGAAAAAATGAACATATGGGATTATATCAGACTTAAAAGTTTTTTCACAACAAAGGAAACCATTAATAAAACAAAAAGGAAGCCTACTGAATGGGAGAATATATTTGCCAACGATATATCTGATAAGGGGTTAATATCCAAAATTTATAAAACACTCATGCAACTCAACACCAAAAAAAACAACCCAATTAAAAAATGGGCAGAAGATATGAAGAGACATTTCTCTAAAGAGGACATACAGATGGCCAACAGGCATATGAAAAAAAGTTCAACCTCACTGGCCATTAGGGAAATGCAAATAAAAACCACCATGAGATACCACCTCACTCCAGTCAGAATGGCTATTATCAACAAATCAACAAACAACAAGTGCTGGCGGGGCTGTGGGGAAAAGGGGACCCTGCTGCACTGTTGGTGGGACTGCAGATTGGTGCAGCCACTATGGAAGTCAGTATGGAAGTATCTCAAAGAACTGGAAATAGAGCTACCGTTTGACCCAGCAATTCCACTCCTAGGTATTTATCCTGAAAAAACCAAGACACTTATTCAAAAAAAGTTATGCACCCCTATGTTCATAGCAGCACAATTTACAATAGCTAAGACTTGGAAACAACCAAAATGCCCGTCAGTAGATGACTGGATTAAGAAACTGTGGTATATTTATACAATGGAGTATTACTCTGCTATAAAGAAGAATGAAATCGTGCCATTTGCAATGATATGGATGGACCTAGAGACTATAATGTTGAGTGAAATAAGTCAGTCAGAGAAGGACAAATACCATATGATCTCACTTATATGTGGAATATGAAAAACTGTATGAATGAGCAAAGTAAACAGAAACTGTCTCATAGATATAGAGGAAAAATCAGGGTTGCTAAGTTGGAGAGGAATGGGGATGAGGGAGAAGGGGAAGGGATTAGACAGCAAAAATAGGCAACTACAATATTGCTACTGGGTTAGGAAAAACAGTTTGGGGAATATAATTAATAATGTTGTAAATATTCTGTGGAATGTCAGATGATCATAGGTCTTGTTAGGGAGACCATTTCATGGATGGAGTAGAGGTTTGATCACTGCAATGTATTACTAAAGTGGAGGTGGTATACCTACTGTAATTGAATATATATAGATAGTCACGGGATGTGAATTATACTGTGGAAGTGAGTCAGAGGAAGATTAATATAAATATATGATATGGGGGGAGTGGGTTGGTGTATTGGGCGTGGGGGGTTGTCACTTTGAGGGGTAAAATGTATAACTATTGCACTGTGTTGTACACCTGAAACTAATAAAAAATAAAATAAAATATAAAAAAAATAAAAAAATAAAAAAAATAAAATAAAAAAAAAAAAAATAAGTAAAAAAAAAAAAAAAAAGAGCTGGTTTTGGGATGCCAGCGGCCCCGGTTCGGATCCCACATATGAGGGCCAGTGACACTGCCCTCTATAGCTAACAACAACTCCACCTGGAGCTGGGCTGTGCGAGCCCCGGGGACGGTGTAGGCTGCAGCCCCTGCTGCAGTGAGCTGCCATAGGCTACAGTGAGTGGCCGGCAGCAGCTTGAGCTGCCAATAGCAGCGGTGAGCAACATCCAGAGGCAGGCGACCGATCTGTCTCATTCGGGAAGAGCGCATTGACAATAACAACATGGGCCAGTGAAGCAACTTCCTCCGCAACTAGACTGAAGAACAAAAAGACAGCAACTTGTCTGTTACCCTTCCCTGCTTCCCCAACGCTGTTCCCCTCCCCCAGTTCCCCAATAAAATATTAAAAAAAAAAGAAATTACTATGAGCAACTATATGCCAACAAATTTGACAATCTAGAAGAAATGGTTAATTTTCTAGAAGCATACAACCTTCCAAAGCTAACTCGAGAAGAAATGGAAAATCTGAATAGACTGATTACTACCAAGGAAATTGAATCAGTAATCAACAAGCTCCCAAAAAACAAAAGCCCTGCACCAGACAGCTTTACAAGCGAATTTTACCAAACATTCAAAAAAGAACTATCACCTGTTCTTTTCAAACTATTTCAAAAAATCCAGAAGGAGGTAAGGTTCCCAAACTCTTTCTATGAAGCCACTATCACCCTGATTCCAAAACCAGATAAAGACAGCACAAAAAAGGAAAACTACAGGCGGATATACTTGATGAACATAGGCGCAAAAACCCTGAACAAAATATTAGCAAACAGAATTCAGCAATATATTAAGATCATACATGATGATCAAGTGGGTTTCATCCCTGGTGCACAAGGTTGGTTCAACATCTGTAAATCAATTAATGTGATACACCACATCAACAAAATGAAGAATAAAAATCATATGGTCATATCAATAGATGCAGAAAAGCATTTGACAAAATCCAGCAGACATTGATGATAAAGCTCTTAACAAAGTGGGAATACTGGGATCATATCTCAACATAATGAAGACCATATATGATAAACTCACAGCTAACATCATACTCAATGGGGAAAATTTAAAACCATTCCCCTTAAGATCAGGAACAAGACAAGGCTGTCCGCTTTCTCCACTTTTATTCAACATACTCCTGGAAGTTCTAGCCACAGCCATCAGACAAGTAAAAGAAATAAAAGGCATCCAAATTGGCAAGGAGGAAGTAAAATTATCATTATATGCAGATGACATGATACTGTATATAGAGAACCCCAAAGACTCCATCAAAAAACTATTGGAACTGATAGACGAATTCAGTAAGGTAGCAGGATACAAAATCAATATTCAGAAATCAGTTGCATTTGCATACACCAATAATAAACTATTGGATGGAGAAATTCAGAAAACAGTGCCATTCACAATGGCTTCAAGAACTATAGAATACTTAGGAATAAGTTTAACTAAAGAAGAAAAAGACCTGTACTCGGAAAATTATGAGACACTGAAGAAAGAAATAAAAGAAGATACAATTAAATGGAAACACCTACCATGCTCATGGATAGGAAGAATTAATATACTTAAAATGTCCATACTGCCTAAAGCAATATATAGATTCAATGCAATTCCTATCAAATTACCAAGGGCATTTTTCACAGAAATAGAAAATATAACCCTAAAATTTATATGGAACCATAAAAGACACTGAATAGCCTCAGCAATCCTGAGAAATAAGAACAAAGTCGGGGGTATCAGGCTACCAGATATCAAAGCATTCTACAAGGCTACAGTAATCAAAACAATATAGTATTGGAATAAAAACAGGCACATAGATCAATGGAACAGGATAGAGAGCCCAGAAATAAATTCATGCTTATACGGACAGTTAATTTATGACAACGGAAGCAAGAATTTACACTGGGGTAAAGATAGTCTATTTAATAAATGGTGCTGGCGAAATTGGCCTGATGCATGCAAAAGAAAGAAACTGGACCACCTCCTTACACCATATACAAAAACAATTTCAAAATGAATTAAAGACTTAAATGTAAGACCTGAAACCATAAAACTCCTAGAAGAAAATATAAGGAGTAAACTTGCAGAAATTACCCTGAGCAATATTTTTACTGATACATCCCCATGGGCAAGGGAAGTAAAAGAAAAAATGAACACATGGGATTATATCAAACTTAAAAGTTTTTTCACAACAAAGGAAACCATCAATAAAAGAAAAAGGAAGCCTACTGCATGGGAGAAGATATTTTTCAATGATATATCTGATAAGGGGTTAATATCCAAAATTTATAAAACACTCATGCAACTCAACACCAAAAAAATAAACAACCCAATTAAAAAATGGGCAGAGGATATGAAGAGACATTTCTCTAAAGAGGACATACAGATGGCCAACAGGCATATGGAAAAAATGTTCAACCTCACTGATCATTAGGGTAATGCAAATAAAAACCACCATGAGATACCACCTCACTCCTGTCAGAATGGTTATCATCAATAAATCAACAAACAAATGCTGGCGGGGATGTGGGGAAAAGGGAACCCTGCTGCTCTGTTGGTGGGATTGCAGATTGGTGCAGCCACTATGGAAACCAGTATGAAGGTATCTCAAACAACTGGAAATGGAACTACCTTATGTCCCAGCAATTCTACTCCTAGGTATTTATCCTGAAAAACCCAAGACACTAATTTGAAAAAGTATATCACCCCTATGTTCATTGCAGCGCTATATACAATAGCCAAGACTTGGAAACAATCAAAATGCCCATCAGTAGATGACTGGTAAGAAACTGTGGTACATTTACACAATGGAGTATTATGCAGCTATAAAGAAGAAAGAAATTGACCATTGCAACAATATGGATGGACCTAGAGAACATTATGCTAAGTGAAATAAGTCAGTCAGAGAAAGACAAATACCATATGATCTCACTTGTATGTGGAATCTAAAGAACTGAATAAATGAGCAATGTAAACAGAAATAGCCTTATAGACACAGAGGAAAAACTGATGATTACTAGATGGAATGGGTGTTGTCATGAGGGAGAAGGGGAAGGGATGAGACAACATAAATTGGTAACTACAATATTGCCACAGATATAGAAAAGACAGTTTGGGGAATATAATCAATAATGTTGTAAATATTTTTTAAGGGATCTGATGAACTCATGTCTTGTTAGGGAGACCACTTCATGGATGGTGTAGAGGCCTGACCTCTGTACTGTACATCTGAAGCTGCTGCTGAATAATATTACATGTCAACTATAATTTAATACATATGTAGTCGTGGGATATGGAGTATAGTATAGGAATGGAGTCAGTGGAATTGTAATAGATATGTATGATATCGGGGGCAGGGGCAGTTGATGGGGGGATGGGGATTGTCACTTTGTAAGTGGTGAAAAGTATAACTATTGCATTGTTTTGTACATCTGAAACCAATAATAAAAAAAGAAAAGAAAACAAAGAAAATAAGTGTTTGTTCTGGATATTTAAAAAGAACTTAAATGTTAAATGCTAATGCTCTCAAAATAAAAATGAATTTTAGTTGTAAAAGAAAAAATGGGCAGAAGGTCTGAACAGACATTTCTCCCAAGAAGACATAAAAATGGCCAACATAAATATGAAAAAGATGCTCAACTTCACTAGTTATTGTCGCGTCCTGCACGACAGGGTAGGTGGGAGTGGAGAAGAGACGGCGAAAGTTTAAGAAAGAGAGAGAGAGACACAAAACAAGAGAGAAAGCAGTTCGGGGCCTGGGGACCTCCACCTCGTGGATGGGAAGCCCTGAATCGGGTCTGACTGCTTCTTTTATTATCTTACACATAAACCAGAGTCAGTGTAACTTCCCTGGTCTGTGTGTCTCACGCCTGAAAACATAGCTCAAGGCCAAATCACCCACACCTGCAAGCTGCCATTACCGGAGGTCCCATGAGGTTATTGTTATGTACCTCTTAAGATACAGAAGCTCCTCTGCCAAGGCTTACTGATAAGAATGCACAGAGGACAGGTATTATCATATCAATAGGTCATTTCACAGTAGGCTGCCAGACCCTGCCGCAAGGGGTTCATGCCCTATTTCTGTCAACTCGTGATTCCTCCTATTGGCACCCACTGGTACCCATTGGCACCCACAGGCACCCATGCCACCGTGTCTGGCTTTGGTTTCCCCTCCCTTGAGGGATCATATCTGTCATTGACTAACCAGCCATCCTTTGGCACCAAGTGGGGTATATACAGTAAGCACAATATTGAAGTTCCGATCTGTCTTTATAGAGAGGTGCATGGAGGCAGACAGGCAGGCTATAATGTGATAAGCTATTATGAAATGCAAATCAAAACCATAATGTGATACCACCTCACACCTGTTAAGATGGCTATTATCAACAAGACAAGCAATAATATATGTTGGAGAGGTAGTGGAGAAAAAGGAACCCTCATACACAGCTGTTGGGAATATAAAATGTTAAAGCCACTATGGAAACCAGTATGGAGGTTTTTTTAAATATATTAAAAATAGAATTACCATACAACCCAGCAATCCCTCTTCTGGGTATCTACCCTATAAATAGGAACACATTTATCCATAAATATATATATATAAAAACCCTATGTTCATTGCAGCTTTATTTATGGTGGCCAAGACACGGAAAAAACCAAAGCGTCCTTTGATAGAGGATTGGATAAAGAAAATGTGGGGTGCATTTACACAATAGAATATTACTGGGCCATAAGAAAAGATAAAATACAGCCATTTGCGACAATATGGATGGATCTTGAGATTATTATGCTAAGTGAAATAAGTCAAACAGAAAAAGTCAAGAACCATATGACTTTACTCACATGGGATATAAAACTGAAAGCAATAAGTGAACAAGACAAACAAACAAACAAAACTCATAGTGGTTAATGGTTACCAGAGGGTAAGGGGTAAGGGGTACAGAAAAGGGTAAGGAGGGTCAAAAATATGGTAACAGAAGGAGAATTTACTCTGGGTGGGGGACACACAATGCAATGTATAGATGATGTATTATGGAATTGGACACTGAAGCCTATATATTTTAATTAACCAATGTCACCCTGATAAATTTAATAAAAAATTTAAAAAATAAAATAATACAATGTTTTTAAAAAATAACCTCCACTTTTTTTGGAAAAATGCATGTGTGAAAATGAAGACATGTTTGTGCTAGACACTAACTGATGGAATTATGCATAGGTATAATATATGATGAAGCAACAACACAAGCACCATATGGTCCTTCTCTATCCTCAACTCCTCCTAATAAGTATGGTCTATCCCACAGATACTGAAATCTCTAATGCACCAGTACCAAGTTAATAATCAAAGGATGATTCTGCTTTTCAGATCTAGGAAAAATATGGGGAAATGCAGCTCATTCAGACAACCTTTTAAGAAAGATTTTTACAGAAGATATTGTAATTATCTGTGAGAAACAATGTCTTCCTGAGGGAGTACAAAATAACGTACAGCAACATCTGGCAACTTTTACAGTTTCTCAGATGGCTTTAATTTAACACTGTCCAAAGGAAAGAAAAATGTAAGGTATCACTTATACAACAGTTAGAGGTCAGTTCATTCCAAAATTGTAGGTATCACCCTATATCTGTCGTACGGTGCAAGTCTGGTGGGAGGAAATTTATGATAATATATAAGCTCAATGGAGAGATGTTGGCATAAGAGTCTAGAAATGACTACTTCACAAGCCTAGGAAGCATATATGCTTCCTTTAAGGGAAACATTCTTTGTTGCTCCAACAAATCTTGACACTTTCCTATTTGTTATAAAGAAACTGTAGCCCTTCCTTTCCCATCTTTCTGATTGTTGTTAATGCCACTTTTATTACCCTAGATTTTCAAGACTCAAACTCCAGAACCATTTATGACTGCTCTCCATTCTTCATTTCTCATATCTAATTAAGTGTACAGGAAATCTCTGAATTACAAAGGCTTACTATGTCACTTCATAGTCATGGACAAAACTCATATTCCTGACTACAAAATAATAGTGGCCAATGCCAATACATGATAATATTTCACTGAGTGAATGGTCAAAACTTAGAACCCTGCCTTGGTCTGCAGTAATTCAGATGATTGTTTTAGAAATAAAAAGGAAGGAATCATAGAAGGAACATTCCCCAAATACCTCTCCTCAGACATTGAACTTAGTTCAATGGTCTTTAGAGCAATAAAGACTTGCTACAAGTATATTAATCAGTAGAAAAAAAAGTATATTTTTGGTCCAACTATACTGGGTTATTATTTTAAGAAACATCAGTTAATCTCGATTATGCATAAAAATTCTCAAAACCAACTATTTCAAGAAACATCAGTCACTCCAGATTGTAAAATATCCCATGACTTTTGGCCATGTATAGTTTGTTTTTTTTGTTTTTTGTTTTTTGTTTTTTTAAAGATTTTATTGGGGAATTGGCAGAGGGGAACAGCGTTGGGGAATCGGGGAAGGGGAACAGACAAGTTGCTGTCTTTTTGTTCTTCAGTTTGTTGCGGAGGATGTTGCTTCACTGTTGGTATCGTCATTGCGCTCTTCCCGGGTGAGGCAGATCGGTCGCTGGCCTCTGGATGTCGCTCACCGCGGCTATTGGCAGCTCACGCTTGGCTGCCAGCCACTCACGCTGGCTGCGGGCCACTCACTGTAGCCTATGGCAGCCCACTGCAGCAGGGGCTGCAGCCCACACCATCACCGGGGCTCGCACAGCCCAGCTCCAGGTGGAGCTGTTGTTAGCTGTAGAGGGCAGTGTCACTGGCCCTCATGTGGGATCCGAACCGGGGCCACTGGCATCCCAAAACCAGCGCTTAACCAATGCGCCACTCGGCCGGCCCCGGCCATGTATAGTTTTTATATTGAATGCTTGATTTTATATATTTAATGTAGGGGCTAGATTGAAATTTAAATATTCTAAACATTTAAATTTGAAATGAATAAAGATTTCTTTATTTCCTATAATTGAAGACAAAAACACTGTCAACCTTCAATTCTCCTAGAGCAGACATCTTATCCTAACCTTTTATATCATATTATCATATTCAATTGGATTTAGTTTTTTATTTTTCCAGCAAAATTTAAATAGTTTTGCAAGCTCTGTCTAGATCAAACCTTAGTGGTTTTTTGTGATTATTGTTTTGTTTTTTATGTAAAATCCAGTCTTGTGTGGTTACTTACCCCCTCTCAAAGGCACACTCTGTAATAGTTTCTTCTTAGGATGACATCTGGGAGCAAAAAAAGGTTGATATATCCTCAGAGGTTTAGGGAAGAAACATTTGATGCTGTCTCCATACTCATTGCATTGTCTTTGGTTTACCTGAGCCCACTGCTTCTATCTTGCTATGGATCAAGGTATGGATTATTTTGTCCACCATTTTGGTAATGTTGGTGTCTTTTTAGGTACAAAGGACTTCTTTGCTGCTTTCTTTGCAGCGGGTTGGAGTGTAAGGACTGCCATTTATTCTATGAACCAAGACCCTTATCTCAACTCTAGCTAACCTACTGCAACTGTGCTTTGTTGGATACAAAACTGTCAAACACAAGCTTACAGAATACCCATGGTATAAGCAGAAGAATAGGAAACATCCTGATTTTCTTATATTTCCCCCACACTTATCTATGTATTTTTACCCTCACTGCTAAATTTTTGTTGTTTTCGTTTTTTTAACCTTGAAGGGGAATCCAGGAAATTCACAATTGTAATCAACACTATTTCTCTCTCTCTCTCTCTCTCTCTCTCTCTCTCTCTCTCTCTCTCTCTCATGCTTTTCCTCCCAGCCTCAGAGAAGCAATATGTGTAGTGCCTGAAGATATTTCTTATTCATGTTGTCACCTGTCTCACTCTGTGGTTTACTCTGTTAAAATTCCAGTTTGGGGAGTGTCAATAAAGTCTTTAAACTTAAAGCTGAGCCATAACTTCTTTATACTCAGAAGTGTTTAGCACATATGTCCTTCTTAGTGGAAGAATTGATGGAGAAAAAAACAAGAATTACTAAAGTGGAGAAATATATCAGGTCTTATTTCTCAACCTATCTTTGTAAATCCATACAATTGCATCTTTTAATTGATTCTTGTGATCTATTTATATATTTTTGAGCCAGACTGTCTTGGTTTTATCCTAGTTTCATCACTC
The DNA here is from genome assembly GCA_033961575.1 of Aselliscus stoliczkanus. Lineage (NCBI taxonomy): Eukaryota > Metazoa > Chordata > Mammalia > Chiroptera > Hipposideridae > Aselliscus > Aselliscus stoliczkanus. The sequence continues at coordinate 68,839,143 of CM066737.1, read as the reverse complement.
AATAAACGTGTGCATTTGGACTCCATACCTCAGTTTCCCAATTCTCAGAAGGGGATACTAATAGTATTTTCCTCATAAGGTTGTTGAGAGGATTACCTGAGTAAACATATATAACATACATTAATATATTTAGAGCAGTACATAGCATATAGCAAGAATTAGATAAATATCAGCATTGTAAGTTGAAAATGTGTATGTATTCATGTACATCCTATGGTAATTAGATACTGAGGAATGATTTCAAGCTAACATAAAAATACAAAATCTGGAGTGTTGATTTATTCATTTGAAATGACAATTTTAACTTCTAATTGGATCAGGACATTTTCTTTTTTTTTTTTTTTGAGGGCAGTATCACTGGCCCTCATATGTGGGATCCGAACCAGGGCCGCTGGCGTCCCAAGCCAGCGCTTCACCACTGCACCACTCAGCCGGCCCTGGACATTTTCTTTGATTAATAAATGGAATCTAGGATTGCCCAGATAAAGCAGGCACATGGTCACTGAAGCAGGGGTGGAAAAGGGGATATAAAATACAGAATTAGAAAGTGAGATGCTTTAAAGTCATGTTTTTGTAATTTTCTAAAAGACAGACAGTATTAAGTAAATATTTAAAACAAAAAGTTCAAACTTGTTAGTGATCACAGAAATGTAAGTTCAAACAGTGAAATATCAAGTTTCAGCTTATCACTATAACATTGATGGGTCAAAGCACACCATAATACCAGATAACAAAATATATTTTAGTTTAAAAATCTAACCTAGCAATTTTGATATTTCTATGTAACAAATACAGATTTTCATAATGCTGACCAGGGATTTTACAAAATCCAGTAGTATGATATCATAAAAATACTTTCATTGATTTCTTATAACAATTATTATATTTGGTTGCATGCATACCTGCCTTAGAAATATTTTTCAATTAGAAAATAAACATTGCAAAACAAAAATACACCCAACAAATATATCCAAATTTGGGTGTATTATTCTTTAATTTCGAAACCATAAATATTTTCTTTAGAAGCTTTTAATCAGCTCTAAGATACCAAGTTGACAAGTTGTGACAAGTTAAATTACAGATGTTTTTTGAATTAGGTGACAGGCAATTGGGTATAGTTATCAACATCTTAAAAAACACAAATGAAGTTACAAGTACCCCTGATCAGTTATAAAGAAAAGTGTTTTCAAAAACTGTGTGAACTCCAAAGGACAAACAAGAAAATTCTGTGTATTGAGTGGATTGAAGACAAAGGTGAACAAAATTTCTTTCAGAAACAGCCTGGTCCTTCGTTGGGCAGATGAAAAATAGCCTATGTATCAGAGATGAGCTTTCACCTTCATTAAATATTTCCAGCTGGAGATTTTCTTTATTTTTCCCCTTCCTCCACACTCTCTGTGAACTCCTTCTGTCAACCTCAGGAATATTTGTGCTCCATATTCTAATCATACACTCTGCTCTAACTGAAGTTCATTAAGCACTTTATTGATACTGACTTTACCAAGGTCAACAACTGCTCTACCTGAAGCTGGTTTACATATTTACATCTATGCTCCAGTGATTTTTATCCATTTACTAAGTCATGCTGTTTTCTAATAAACTACAGAGATCAGAAATGTAAAGTCAAGAAAAGAGATGATGGGGAAAATAAATGTGGCTACCCTTAGGTATTTTTGTTTCCTACTAAATTGTCCTTGAGTTCATCAGTAAGTACTTTCTAACATCTGCAACATTAGATATTTTTATAGGGATCTCTTAAGCAGTCTTCTTAAGCAAGAAAAAAAAATCACCAAGAGAAAAATAATTCTAAAACATTCCCACTTAAACATGCATTGCTCCTTCGCAGATGGAGTTCTCAAGATCATTAATTTACAGAGGCAGCTTATTTCTTCTAAGACTTCAAGCTATCGTATTGATCATATTAACAGCACATTTTCTTTCAGAAACTTGGAAAGCTATCCACATTATAGGTTCAAATTTAATTTTATTTTATTCCCTTTGAACTCCTCCACATTATCTAATTCCTTAAATCCACCTTAAGAAATATATTGTTCACTATATGTCAGCATCCAGCTGCCATAATACAAGACCATGCTGGTCAATATGATTCCTTAAAGAATGAAGTTCTATGTCAACTGTAACTGGAAAAAAAAAAGGATGAATTTTTTATTTTAACAAAATGTTATCTGATAACCTGTGGAGTGACTTCTCCCTATTTTTTTTTTAAACATTTCCACTCATGTTTATTTATTTCTTTATTTTGAGGGTGGTGTCACTGGCCCTCATATGTGGGACCTAAACCCAGGCCGCTGGCTTCCTAAGCCAGTGCTTAACCACCGCGCCACTCGTCCGGCCCTGACTTCTCTCTATTTTATAAATCCAAAATATTAATCACCTATCGAGCTTGAAACATGATCAAATATAGATTGGACTTATATAAAACCAAAGGAACAGTTGGAATCATCAAAAGACAGTTGGTTCAGTTAGCCACAGAATATTCCAATGACATCCAATTAATCAGGTTGCCTTTAGCACCTCCTTCAGCTCCCTAGAGAAACAATACAAAGTAGGGAGAAAATGTTTAAAGCCTACGTTTGGAAATATCTCATTTTTTTTGTAGATTCAAACTTAGTAATATTAGTTTAAACAAAGACACGTATGATTTCCACATTTCTAAAATGATATGTGGAATATAAAACTGAAAGCAAGAAAGGAACAAGACAAACAAATGAAGAAACAAAATCTCATAGACACTGACAATAGTTTAGTGGTTACCATAGGGTAAGGGGGCAGGGGGTTGGTAGACAAAGATAAAAGGGATCAAATATAAGGTGATGGAAGAACTGACTGGGTGGCAAACACACAAAGTGATATATAGATGATGTATTACAGAATTGTACACTTGAAACCTATGTAACTTTACTAACAACTGTCACCCCAATAAACTTTAATTTTAAAAAAATATTTTAGAAATTTATAAATTTGTTATTTAAAACTCTACAAATTCAGAATTGGGTATTATTTGACTTAGTTTGACACTTCATATTTCCATTACCCACATCATAGAGATAATTCAGTGTTTCAAGTCAGGGATTTAGATTCCAATCTTGTGCTGCTTGTAACTCAATGGGTGATCTGAGAGGGTGTTCTAAACTTTCTTGACCACAATTATCTCTACTTCAAAATCACTCATGTATTATAGATTAAATGATTCTTATAATTCTAACCCTCCATGAATCTGTGATTCCAAGAAAACAATGTTGTAAGCCAAAAATTGTATGCTCTCATATGATCCCTTAGGGCAAATTGTAGACAAGATTGTTTGGAAATTTTATTTATTTATTTATTTATTTATTTATTTATTTATTTATTTATGTATTTATGTTTTGGTGAAAACATTTAACATGAGATCTACTCTTTGAAAAGAATTGTACAATACAATATTGCTATCTATATGGACAATGTTTTATATTGTTATTCATCTTGAATAACTGAAATGTTATAAATGTTGAATAACAACTCCCCATTTCTTCATCTCCCAGCCCCTGGAAAAAACCCATTCAATTTTTTGCTTCTGTGAGTTTGACTATTTTAGATACCTCATATAGTGGAATCATGCATTGTTTGTCTTTCTGTGTTTGGGTTATTTTATTTAGCATAATGTACTTAGGCTTCATCCATGTTGTCACAAATGGCAACACTTATTTTTTTATAACAATAAATAATATTACATTTTACATATATATCACATTTTGTATATCTACTCTTCTGTTGATGGGCACTAAGGTTAATTCCACATCTTGGCTATTATAAGTAATGTTGCAATGACAATGGGATTGAAGATATTTCAAGATCCTGATTTCAGTTCTTTGGGATAAATGTCCAGAATTAGAATTACTGGATCATATGCTAGTTCTAGTTTTAATTGTTTGAGAAACATCCACACTGTTTTCCATAGTGGTTACACCATTCTTTATTCCTACCAACAGTGTAAAACCGTTCCAATTTTTCCACATCTTTGCAAATATATGTCTTTTTAAAATAATAGCCATTCCGATAAGTGTGACATGATATCTTATTGTGGTTTTGATTTGTATTTCCCTGATAATTAGTGATGTCGATCATTTTTTCAAATACCTGGTGGCCATTTGTATGTCTTTATTGGAAAAAGAAAATGTCTATTCAGGTCCTTTGCCCATTTTTAAAATCAGGTTATTTTTATTTATTTATTTATTTATTTATTTATTTATTTATTTATTTGCTATTGCGTTATAGAAGTTCTCTAGGTATTTGGAAATCAACCACATAGCAAATATATACCATGCTGATATTTTTTTTTCATTCCATAGGTTTCCTTTTTCATCTGTTGATTTTTTTCCTTTGCTGTGCAGAAAATTTTAAGTTTGCATTGTCAAATTTTTATTTTGTTTCCTGTATATTTGGTGTCATATCTGTGGAATCAGTGTCAAGACCAATGTCATGAAGCTTTCCTCCTATGTTTTCTTCTATGAGTTTTAGAGTTTTGGGTCTTATATATAAGTCTTTAATCCATTTTGAGTTGATTTTTGTGTATGGATAAGATCAGGGTCCAATTTCACTCTTTTCATGTGGATATCCAGTTTTCCAAATAATATATGTTGAACAGACTATCTTTTCCCCATTGTATACTCTTGGAACATTTGTGGAAGATAAGTTTACTGTATTTGTGTAGGCTTATTTCTGGGCTCTCAATTGTATTCATTGGTTTATGTGTCTGTTTTTATGCCAGTACCATATTGTTTTGATTACTGTAGCTTTGTAATTTATTTTAAAAGCAGGAAGTGTGATGCTACCAGCTTTGTCCTTCTTGCTCAAGATTGCTTTGGATATTTGGTGTCTTTTGTGGTTCCATATGAATTTTAAGATAGATTTTTCTATTTATGTAAAACTCATTGGAATTTAGATAGAGATTGCATTGAATTAGTGAATCACTTTGGGTAGTATGGACATTTTAACAATATTAATTCTTCTAATTCATAAACATAGGGTATCTTTTCATTTGTTTTTGTTTTTTTCAATTTCTTTCATGAATGTTTTATAGTCTTCCGTGCTAGATATTTCACCTCCTTGGTTAAATTTATCCCTAATGGACAAACTGGCTTTGATATTCCATATGTCTCCCGATTGGACATAACACTCCCACATCTCCCAGGGTCCTTCTCCTATGTATTCTTTTGTGACTAATTATATTATTTACCCTACCTCAAAGCCTGAGATCATCCTTGATTCCTGTTTTTATCTGCCAAGATATCTGAATGGAAACCAGATTTAATAAATTCTAGTTGTTAAGTTAAATTTAAATTTATTGTCTTATTTCTACTCCTATTGCCAATACCCTAATTCAGATTTTCATTATTTCATACTTTGATTATGTCAATAGCATCCTTTCTGGTGTTCTTATCTCCATGATCTCTCTCCTATGAAAGCATTCTACACTGCCTTATGAATAGATTTTACAAAATTAAATCTTGACCATATTAAAAATACCTTCTCCTCTACATGATATCTTATTTAAAACATTTAAGAATTTCAAATTACATTAAGAATAAAAGCCAATTAGTTTAATATAACATACATCTATGATTTTCTCATTGCTCTTCCCCTACATGTCTGCACTATAACTATAAACAATTAGATTTTGTTCTCAAATTGCAGTTGCTTTCTCTCAAAATTAGAAATTTGCAAATATTCCTACTCCCCATAATATCTTCCCTCTTCTTTTTTGGTAATTTTTTTAATGAAATTCCTGGAGTTACATTGGTTAATAAAATTACACAGGTTTCAAGTGTACAATTCTATAATACATCATCTATATATTGCATTGTGTGTTCATCACCCAGAGTCAGTTCTACATTTGTCACCATATATTTGAACTCTTTTACCCTCTTCACCCCTTCCCCACTTACCCTCTGGTAACCACTAAAATGTTGTCTGTGTCTGTGAGTTTTTGTTTGTCTGTTTGTCTTGTTTGTTTGTTGCTTTCAGTTGTATCTCTCCCATATAAGTGAAGTCATATGGTTCTCGACTTTTTCTGTCTGACTTATTTCACTTAGCATTACAATCTCAAGACCCATCCATGTGTCACAAATGGCAGTATTTCATTTTTTCTTATGGCTGAATAATATTCCATGTATATATGTACCACATTTTTCTTTATCTAATCATCTATCAAAGGACACTTTGGTTCTTTCCATGTCTTGGCCACCATGAATAATGCTGAATGCTGCAACGAACATAGAGGTACATATATATTTATGAATAAATGTTTTCTGATTTTCGGGGTAGATACCCAGAAAAGGTACTGCTGGGTTGTATGGTAATTCTATTCTTAATGTTTTGAAGAAAGCTCCATACTGTTTTCCACAGTGGCTGTACCAATTTACATTCCCACCAACAGTGTATGAGGGCTCTTTCTTCTCCACATCTCCAACACTTATTATTTGTCTTATTGATAATAGCTGTTCTAACAGGTGTGAGGTGGTATCTCATTGTCGTTCTGACTTTCATTTCCCTAATAGCTACTGAAGTTAAGCATTTTCACATATATCTGTTGGCTGTTTATATGTCTTCTTGAGAGAAATGTCTGTTCAGGTCCTCTGCTTATTTTCAATTGGATTGCTTATCTTTTGTTGTTCAGATGTATGAGTTCTTTATATATTTTGTAAATTAGCCCTTTATCAGAGGTGCTGTTGCAAAAGGAGCCCTCGTACTCTGCTGGCGGGAATATAAACTACTACAGCCTCTATGGAAAACAATATAGAGGTTCCTAAAACTATTAATAATCAAATTACCATATGACCCAGTAATCCCTCTTTTGGGTATCTACCCCAAAATTCTGAAAACATTTATCTATAAATATATATGTTTCCCCTTCTTTAAGTGACTGATTATGTTTATATTTCAAGACTCAGCTCTAGAGTTAACTTCTCTGAGAGATTTTCCCTGACACCCATCCCTCATCCCATTCCACCCCAATCTGAGTTTGCTGCCCTTTATTTAAATTTGCATAGCACCCTGTGTATAGATCAATCAATGGTATGTATTTGTTATATTGTATAGACATAATTGGTTTGCTTATATTTGTTCTCCATTTTATGTGTGCTATTTCAGGATTGGGATCACATCTTATTCATTTTTTTTATCCTGAGTGGCTAGCACAGTGTTTGACACATAACACACACTCAAAGTTTCTGTATTTTCAAAGTTTTATGGTATATAGGAACTAGTGAAGTATATAAATAGATAATGCTGCTGATTAGTATATAGTCTATTTTCTCACTAAAGCAGGTAGAGTGAAATTTTCATGCATCGTCTTTTACTGAAAGTCTTTTCCATTTACTTAAAATTATACTAGTATTAAAACATATTAAAATTTTCACTGCTTGCATTCAGTTTAGATTTTTACAATTGGCTTGATTACTGTATATACAGTAATATATTTTCCTGATATAACCAATATGTTTTGAAAATATGTTATATGCCAGCCATAACATTAAGGGTATAGAACTCAATGTAGCATAAAAATATTCTGTCTTCATGGAGCTTCCACTCTACCTTAGCTTCATTTTGTACACTAAGTACAAATCGCATTGAATTATTAAAAGATTTAAGAAATGATATTATATTTTGGAACACTTGAAATGATTTTCTAAATATAAGGTTAAATTGTATGAAATTACCAATATTTAATCTCTGTATGGTTCAATCTAATACATTAAAAATAATTTATTCTACATAATATCTTCATTTCTACAGACTTATAGAATTAAAATATCAACAGAATATTCTGAATATGTAAGGGATTTTCAAGCACCCTAAACATAGGTAGAGTAGTTAGCAGCACATATATTGTGATAAGAGGAAACTAAGAATATATATTTTGTCCCCAAATGTTTTCTACTTCAGTCTGTCACAGATTTCTTCATAAAGGTATGAAATAAAGTTTAACTTATTAAGGGATATGCCACCTGTAAGCGTTGGGGTGGGGGTGTATCTTAGCAGAGCTTAATCTTTTTAGTAGTTTTCAAATATTTTTCTCCTTAAAAACAGAATCCTGTCTGCTTTTGAAAGTAAATATTACATGGACTGAATGTCAGAAACATGGTGGCATAAAGGGTCACCCTTGATCTCTCCCTTTGAAGTTACAGCAAGTTGAGCAGCTATAATTCAACAAAGTGCTCCCTGTGCAGCACACAAACACATCTGAGAGATCTGCACATTGAAACATCAGCTGGCAGGTGAATCAGGGCAAACAGGAAGTGGGAAGAGATATTTGCAGTCAGGAGTAGGAGGAAGGCTGGAGCTCACTGCTATCCCAGGAGAAGAGAGGATTCAGACTGAAGGTGCACTCTCTGTGGCCCTGAGCATTCTGGCTGAGTGCGTAGCATATAAGATGGCTGACCCCAGTGATCAGGGCAGAGACTGAATACAGATGTGTGATAACTGTGCTCTAGCTGCCCTCAATGCCAGGCAGGAAACAAAGCCATGGAGCCTGGCCCACCCTCCCAGTGTTAGTTGTGGCCCCAAAAGAAACTGTAGTAGTGTCAGATTAAAGAACAGAATATCTACAGCCCTAAGTACTAGAGAGATAGTTCCTGAGCAGCAGGTGATCACTGTGGCTAAATCCAGTGACAAGGGAAGACATATAAAGGTGAGGCAGCTATGGCCTGGCAGTTACCATTACTCAGAGGAGAGCAAAGACATAAACACACCAGAGACCTCTCCTAGCCCAGCCCACCCTCACCTTCTCACCTTTCATGGTTGATTCCATCATGGGTACCTAGGGCTATTGAGGTGCACAGCTTTGCATTTGGCTGCAGGGGAAGCACTTGGATTTCAGAGGCTCAGAACCCCATTGCCTATCACATCCTCCCATGGTGGGTAGTGCTCTGAGACCTAGACAACCTGGTCACAGAGAAGATGCCCATCTCCCCAGGGAATATTCTATCACAAGAAGCCAGAACAGGGCAAGAGAAAAATAAAATGATCCAGCTCTACCTACCAGAAAACAATAGGAAGACCTCTTCCTTTAAACCTGCTTCATAATTCATTCCAACAGATACCTAGAAAGAGAAACCATCTATCAATTACCATGAACAACCAAGGTAAAAAGGAAACTCAGAAAGAAAATGACAAATCTCCAGAAAATTAACTTAAAGGTATGGAAATATGTGACTTAAAAATTCCAGAGAATATAAGATTGCAGTTCTGAAAAAAATTCAATGAGATGAAAGAAAACACAGACAGATAATTTTATGATCTCAGAAATAAAATCAACTAACAAAATGAATACCAATGAGATTGTAATTTTTAAAAAAAAGAAAAAAAATCCTGGAGATGAAAAACTCAATAAAAGAGACAAAGAATAAAATAGACAGTTTAGGAAATAGAGCTGACCACAAAGAAGAAAGAATTATTGATATTGAAGATAGAAATCTGTAAATGACTCAAATGGGAGAAGAGAGAGACTTAAGAGTTAAAAGAAATGAAACAACAACAACAACTCTACAAGAACTATCTGATTCCATCAGAAAGAGCAATGTATGTATAATAGGCATACCAGAAGGAGGAGAGAGGGAGAAGGGCATAGAGAGCTTACTCAAATAAAATAGTCCATGAGAACTTCCCAAACCTATGGAAACAAATGGGTCCTTGAATCCAAAAAGCAAACAAAACATCTAATTGCCTCAACATAAAAGGCCTTCTGCAAGGCACATTATATTGAAGCTGTCAAAAATTAATGACAGGGCTGGCTGAATGGCCCGTTGATTAAGAGCTGGTTTGGGGATGCCAGCGGCCCCGGTTCGGATCCCACATATGAGGGCCAGTGACACTGCCCTCTACAACTAACAACAGCTCCACCTGGACCTGGGCTGTGCAAGCCCCGGCAACCGTCTAGGCTGCAGTCCCTGCTGCAGTGGGCTGCCATAGGCTACAGTGCACTGCCATAGGCTACAGTGAGTGGCCGGCAACCAGTGTGAGCGGTTAGCAGCCAGCGTGACCTGCCAATAGCCGCGGTGAGCGACCATCCAGAGGCCGGCGACCGGTTTGCCTCACTTGAGAAGAGTGCAATGATGATACCAACATGGGCCAGTGAAGCAATGTCCTCCACAACTAGACTGAAGAACAAAGGACAGCAACTTGTCTGTTCCCGTTGCCCAATTCCCCAACGCTGTTCCCCTCACCCAATTCCCCAATAAAATCTTTAAAAAAAAAATTAATGACAAAGAAAGAATTCTCAAGGCAGCCAGGGAAAAAAAGATGGTAAGCTACAAAGGAAAGCCCTTTAGATTATCACCAGATTTTTCAGCAGAAACTCCACAGGTTAGGCAAAAGTGCAATCAAATATTCCAACTATTGAATAAGAGAAATTACCAGCCAAAAATAATATATGCAGCAAACTTATCAATTAGATATGAAGGAGGAATAAAGACCTTTCTAGATATATGGAAGCTGAGGGAGTTTGCCAACACAAGGCCTCCATTACAGGAAATACTGAAATGGGTTATTTATTCTACCTAAAACAAAAAGACAAAAGGACACAAAACTATGAGTAAGATGACTAACAGACAGGCAGAACGAGGAAATGGCAACCCCTACTCATATCAGGGCATTATACACTTAAATATAACATAGAGAGTAAAAGAGATAAAAACATAAAAAAGAAAAAGACAATTTACTACTGCAACTTGGCAATAACATAAAAAGGGAAAGTGTAAAGATCTTAATTTGCAAAGGGGAATGGAGATAAGATGCATGCAGAAGAAAAAAGACTACTGTGTATGTGAAACTTTCTTTTTTTATCTTTGCAAAGCAAATGCTTTATTTATTTATTTAATTATAGTTGATATTCAATATTATTTTTTATTAGCTTCACGTGTACAGCACAGTGGTTAAGCATTTATATAATTTAAGAAGTGATTCCTCCTGTAAGTCTAGTACCATCTGACACCAAACAGTTTTTACAACATTATTGACTATATTCCCCATACCATATTTCACACCCCCATGACTATTTTGTGACTACCAATTTGTATTTCTTAACCCCTTCAACTTTATTACCCATCCCCCAACACACCTCTCATCAAACAACCATCAGTGTGTTCTCTTTATCTATGAGTTCATTTCTGTTTAGTTTTTTCATTTATTCTGTTCTTTAGATTCCCCATATAAATGAGATCAAATGGTATTTGTCTTTCTCATTCTGACTTATTACACTTAGCATAATATACTCTAGGTTTATCCATGTTGCTCTAAATAGTAAAATTTCAATCTTTGTCAGGGCAGATTAATACTCCATTATATAAATGTACCATAATTTATCATCTATTAATGGTTATTTTGGTTGTTTCCATATCTTGGCTATTGTGAATAGTGCTGCAGAAAACATAGGAGTGAATATATATATATTTTTAATTAGTATTTTGGATTTCTTTGGATAAATATCCAGGAGTGGAATTGCTCAGTCATAAGGTAGTTGTATATTTAATTTTTGGAGTTACCTTCATACTGTTTTCCATAATGGCTTCATCAATTTTTCTTTTTTTTGTTATTTTTGTTTTTTTGGTTTTTTTTTGAGGGCAGTGTCACTGGCCCTCATATGTGGGACCGAACCCGGGCCGCTGGCTTCCAAGGCCAGCGCTTAACCACCACGTCACTCGGCCGGCCCGCTTCACCAATTTTTCAATCCCACTGACAGTGCACCAGGGTTTCCTTTCCTCAATATCCTTGCCAGCACTTGTTTGCTGACTTATTGATGATAGCCATTCTGACAGTAGTGAGTTGGTATTTCATTGTGGGTTTTATTTTCATTTCTCTGATGATTAGTGATGAGAATTTTTCATGTCTATTGTCCTTCTGTATGTCCTCTATGGAGAAATGTCTATTCAAGTCCTCTGCCTATTTTTTAATTAATTTTTGTTGTTGTTGTTAAATTCTATGAGTTTCTTTTATAAATTTTGGATATTAACTCCAATTCAGATGTACTGTGAGAAAATATCTTCTCCCATTCATTAGGATGTCTTTTCATTTTGTTGATGGTTTCTTTTGCTGTGAAAATACCTTTTAGTTTGATGTAGTCCCATTTGTTTATTCTTTTCTTTTGTTTCTCTTGCCAAAGGAGACATACCAGTAAAAATATTACTAAGAGTAAAGTATGAGAATTTACTTCCTACATTTTCTTGTAGAAGTTTAATGGTTTCGCATTTTATATTTCAGTCTTTAATCCGTTTTGAGTTTATTCTTGCATATAGTGTAAAAAACGTGTTTTGTTTCATTTTTTGCATGTATTGTTCCATTTTTCCCAGCATTATTTATTGAATAGACTTTACCCCAATGTAAAAAACTTGCTTCCTTTGTCATAGATTAAATGACCATATAGGCATGTATTTATTTTTGGACTCTCTATTGTGTTCCATTGATCTATGTCAATACCATGCTGTTTTGATTACTATAGCCTTGTAGTATAATTTTATATCAAGTAGCATGATGTCTACAGCTTTGTTCTTTCTTAAGATTGTTGTGTCTATTCGAGGTCTTTTATGATTCCATATACATTAGGATTATTTTTTCTATTTCTGTGGAAAACCCCTTGGTATTTTGATAGAGATTGAATTAAGTCTATATATTGCTTTGGGCATTATGGATATTTTAAATATATTAATTCTTCCTACCCATGAGCATGGCATATGTTTCCATTTATTTGTATCTTCTTTAATTTCTCCTTCACAGTCTTATAATTTTGTGAGTACAGGTGTTTTAATTCCTTGGTTAAATTTATTCCTAACTATTTTATTTTTTATCCAATTGTAAATGGGATATATATATATTTTTAATTTCTCTTTCTGATAATTTGTTATTGCTGTGTAATAAAGCAACCAGTATCTGAATGTTAGTTTTGTATCCTGCTATTTTACTAAATTCACTTATTGGTTCTAATAGTTGTTTTGTGGAATCTTGGGAGTTTTCTATGCATAGTATCGTATCATCTGTAAATAATGAATTTTACTTCTTCTTTCCCCTTTGGATGCCTTTTATTTGTTTTTGTTTTATTCTCTGATTGCTGTGGCAAGGACATCCAGTACTATGTTGAATAAAAGTGGTGAAAGGGGCATCTTTGTCTTATGCCTGATCTTAAGGAGAATGTTTTTAGCTTTTCCTCATTGAGTATAATGTTAGCTGTGGATTTCTCATATATGGCCTTTATTATGTTGAGATGTGTTCCCTCCATTACCACTTTGCTGAAAGATTTTATAACAAATGGAGGCTGAGTGTTGCAAAATGCTTTTTCTGCATTTATTAATATTACCATATTATTTTTATATTTCATTTTGATTAGGTGGTGTATCACATTAATAGATTTTCAGATATTGAACCATCCTTGCATATCAGAAATGAATCCCACTTGATCATGGTGGATGATCTTTTCAATGTATTACTGAACTCAGTTTGCAAATATTTTGTTAAGGATTTTTGCATCTAAGTACATTAGGGATATTATCTGTATATTTTATTTGTTTATTTATTTATTTATTTATTTATTTATTTATTTATTTATTTATATGTAATGACTTTATCTGGTATAGGAATCTGGGTAATGTTGGCCTCATGAAAAGAGCTTAGGAATCTTCCCTTCTCTTGGATATTTTTGAATAGTTTGCAGAGAATAGGTGTTAATTCTTTTTTGAATTTTTGGTAAAATTCAACTGTAATGCCATCTGGTCCAGGACTTTTGTTTGTTAAGAGCTTATTGATTACATATTCAATTTCGTTAGTCGTAATCAGCTTGTTCAGATTTTCTGATTCTTCTTGATTCAGCCTTGGAAGATTGTATGCTTCTAGAAATTTATTAATTTCTTCCAGATTGTCCAATTTTTTGGCATATAGTTGCTTGTAGTATTTTATTAATTTTTTTATGTATTTCTGTGTTATCCTTTTTTCAGCTCTCCTCTTTCATTACTTATTTTATTTATTGGATCATCTCCTTTTTTTTCTTGATGTGTTTGGTTAAAGGTTTAAGCATTTTGTTCATCTGGTGTTTTTTTTTAATTAGTTTCAGGTGTACAACACAGTGCAATAGTTATACATTTTACCCCTCAAAGTGACAACCCCCCACCCCCAATACACCACCCCACTCCCCCCCATATCATATATATCTATTACTCTTCCTCTGACTCTCTTCCACAGTATAATCCACATCCCGTGACTATCTATATATATTCAATTACAGTAGGTATACCACCTCCGCTTTAGTAATACAGTGCAGTGATCAAACCTCTACTCCATCCATGAAATGGTCTCCCTAACAAGACCTATGATCATCTGATATTCCACAGAATATTTACAACATTATTAATTATATTCCCCAAACTGTTTTTCCTATCCCAGTGGCAATATTATAGTTGCCTATTTTTGCTGTCTAATCCTTTCCCCTTCTCCCTCATCCCCATTCCCCTCCCAATTAGCAACCCTGATTTTTCCTCTATATCTATGAGACAGTTTCTGTTTATTTTGCTCATTCATACAGTTTTTCAGATTCCACATATGAGTGAGATCATATGGTATTTGTCCTTCTCTGACTGACTTATTTCACTCAACATTATAGTCTGTAGGTCCATCCATATCATTGCAAATGGCACGATTTCATTCTTCTTTATAGCAGAGTAATACTCCATTGTATAAATATACCACAGTTTCTTAATCCAGTCATCTACTGACGGGCATTTTGGTTGTTTCCAAGTCTTAGCTATTGTAAATTGTGCTGCTATGAACATCGGGGTGCATAACTTTTTTTGAATAAGTGTCTTGGTTTTTTCAGGATAAATACCTAGGAGTGGAATTGCTGGGTCAAACGGTAGCTCTATTTCCAGTTCTTTGAGATACCTCCATACTGACTTCCATAGTGGCTGCACCAATCTGCAGTCCCACCAACAGTGCAGCAGGGTCCCCTTTTCCCCACAGCCCCACCAGCACTTGTTGTTTGTTGATTTGTTGATGATACCCATTCTGACTGGAGTGAGGTGATATCTCATTGTGGTTTTTATTTGCATTTCCCTAATGATCAGTGAGGTTGAACTTTTTTTCATATGCCTGTTGGCCATCTGTATGTCCTCTTTAGAGAAATGTCTCTTCATATCTTCTGCCCATTTTTTAATTGGGTTGTTTGTTTTTTTGGTCTTGAGTTTCAGGAGTGTTTTATAAATTTTGGATATTAACCCCTTATCTGATATATCATTGGCAAATACATTCTCCCATTCAGTAGGCTTCCTTTTTGTTTTATTAATGGTTTCCTTTGTTGTGAAAAAACTTTTAAGTCTGATATAATCCCATATGTTCATTTTTTCTTTTACTTCCCTTGCCCGTAGGGATGTATCAGTAAAAATATTGCTCCAGGTAATGTCTGCAAATATACTCCCTATATTTTCTTGTAGGAGTTTTATGGTTTCAGGTCTTACATTTAAGTCTTTAATCCATTTTGAATTTGTTCTTGTATAAGGCGTAAGGAGGTGGTCCAGTTTCATTTTTTTGCATGTCAGTCCAATTTTCCCAGCACCATTTATTGAATAGACTATCTTTACTCCAGTGTAAATTCTTGCTTCCCTTGTCATAGATTAACTGTCCATAAATGCTTGGATTTATTTCTGGGCTCTCTGTTCTGTTCCACTGATCGATGTGCCTGTTTTCATGCCAATACCAAACTGTCTTGATTACTGTGGCCTTGTAGTAGGTTTTGATGTCTGGTAGCGTGATCCCCCCAACTTTGTTTTTATTCCTCAGAATTGCCGAGGCTATTCTGGGTCTTTTATGATTCCATATAAATTTTAGGATTATATTTTCTATTTCTGTGAAAAATGCCCTTGGTAGTTTGATAGGAATTGCATTGAATCTATATATTGCTTTAGGCAGTATGGACATTGAGCATGGTAGTTGTTTCCATTTATTTGTATCTTCTATGATTTCTTTCTTCAGTGTCTTATAATTTTCTGAGTACAGATCTTTCACTTCTTTGGTTAAATTTATTCCTAGGTATTTTATAGTTCTTGACGCAATTGTAAATGGGACAGTTTTCTTAATTTCTCTTTCCATTAGTTTATTATTGGTATATGCAAATGCCACTGATTTCTGAACATTGATTTTATATCCTGCTACTTTACTGAATTCGTCTATCAGTTCCAATAGTTTTTGATGGAGTCTGTGGGGTTCTCTATATACAGTATCATGTCATCTGCATATAATGACAATTTTACTTCTTCATTGCCAATTTGGATGCCTTTTATTTCTTTTTGTTGTCTGATTGCTGTGGCTAGAACTTCCAGCACTATGTTGAATAAAAGAGGAGAAAGTGGACAGCCTTGTCTTGTTCCTGATCTTAGGGGAATGGTTTTAGCTTTTCCCCATTGAGTACGATGTTAGCTGTAGGTTTATCATATATGGCTTTTATTATGTTGAGATATGATCCCTGTATTCCCACTTTGCTAAGGGTTTTTAACATAAATGGCTGTTGGATTTTGTCAAATGCTTTTTCTGCATCTATTGAAATGACCATGTGATCTATATCCTTCATTTTGTTGATGTGGTGTATCACATTAATTGTTTTACGGATGTTGAACC
Source organism: Aselliscus stoliczkanus (assembly GCA_033961575.1). NCBI lineage: Eukaryota > Metazoa > Chordata > Mammalia > Chiroptera > Hipposideridae > Aselliscus > Aselliscus stoliczkanus. The sequence continues at coordinate 68,822,496 of CM066737.1, read as the reverse complement.
AGCCTTGCGCACTAGGGATGAATCCCACTTGATCATGATGTATGATCTTCTTAATATATTGCTGAATTCTGTTTGCTAATATTTTATTGAGAATTTTTGCATCTATATTCATCAGGGAGATTGGCCTGTAGTTTTCCTTTTTTGTGATGTCTTTATCTGGTTTTGGAATCAGGGTGATAGTGGCTTCATAAAGAGTTTGGGAGCCTTCCCTCCTTCTGGATTTTTTGGAATAGTTTGAGAAGAATAGGTGATAGTTCTTTTTTGAATGTTTGATAAAATTCACTTGTGAAGCCGTCTGGTCCAGGGCTTTTGTTTTTTGGGAGCTTGTCGATTACTGATTCAATTTCCTTGGTAGTAATCAGGGTATGTAGATTTTCTGTTTCTTCTTGAGTTAGCTTTGGAAGGTTGTATGCTTCTAGAAAATTATCCATTTCTTCCAGATGGTCAAATTTGTTGGCATATAGTTGCCCATAGTAATTTCTTAGAATTTTTTGTATTTCTGTGATGTCTGTAGTCATTTCCCCTCTTTCATTCCTGATTTTGCTAATTTGAGTCCTCTCTTTTTTCTTTTGATGAGCCTGGCTAGAGGTTTGTCAATTTTGTTTATCTTCTCAAGAAACCAGCTCTTGGTTTCATTGATCTTTTGAATTGTTTTTCTGTTCTCTATATTGTTTATTTCTGCTCTGGTCTTTATTATCTCCTTTCTTGTACTCCCCTTGGGCCTCTTTTGCTGTTCTTTTTCCAGTTCTCTTAGATGTAAGGATAACCTGTTGATTTGAGATTTTTCTTCCTTCTTTAGGTAGGCTTGCACTGCTATAAACTTCCCTCTTAGGACTGCTTTCGCAGCATCCCAGAGATTTTGAGTCGTGGTGTTTTCATTTTCATTTGTCTCGAGGTATCTTTTGATTTCCTCCTTGATCTCATTTGTGACCCACTCACTGTTTAATAGCATATTGTTTAGCCTCCATTTATTTGTCAGCTTCCCGGATTTCTTCTTATAATTGATTTCTAGTTTCATAGCATTGTGGTCAGAGAATACAGTTGAAATGATTTCAATCTTCTTAAATTTATTGAGACTTGTTTTGTGGCCTAACATGTGGTCTATCTTAGAAAATGTTCCATGTGCACTTGAAAATAACGTACATTCTGTAGCTTTGGGATGAAATGCTCTGAAAATGTCTGTTAAATCCAGCTGGTCTAATGTGTCATTTAAGGTCGCTGTTTCCACATAGATTTTCTGTCTGGAGGATCTGTCCATCAGTGACAGCACGGTGTTGAAGTCCCCTACTATGATAGTGTTACTGTTGATCTCTGTCTTTATGTCTGACAATATCTGTTTTATATATTTAGGAGCTCCTATGTTAGGTGCATAGATGTTTACTGGAGTTATGTCCTCTTGTTGGATCGATCCCTTCATTACTATGAAGTGTCCTTCTTTGTCCTTTGTTATATTCTTCAATTTAAAGTCCACTGTATCTGATATGAGTATGGCTACTCCAGCTTTTTTCGCAGTACCATTTGCATGAAATATTTTCGTGCAAATATTTACTTTCAGCCTGTATGAATCTTTGGATCTGAGGTGAGTCTCTTGTATACAGCATATGCTGGGGTCTTGCTTTTTTCTTATCCATTCAGCCACCCTATGTCTTTTTATTGGAGCATTTAATCCATTTACATTTAATGTGATTATTGATAGGTGTGTATTTATTGCCATTTTGTTATTTGTGTTCGTAGTCTTTCATAGGTTGTTTTTCTCTTCTACTTAAAGAAGCCCTGTTAGCATTTCCTGCAAAGCTGGTTTGGTGATAATGAATTCCCTTAACTTATTTTTTTCTGCAAAACTCCTTATCTCGCCTTCAATTTTAAATGATAACCTTGCTGGATATAGCAATCTTGGTTGTAGGCCTTTATTTTTCATCACTTTGAAAACCTCCTGCCACTCCCTTCTGGCCTGCAAAGTTTCTGTAGAAAAGTCAGCTGATAATTTTATGGGGGTATCCTTGTAAGTAACTTGCTGCCTTTCCCTTGCTGCTTTAAGGATTCTGTCTTTGTTCTTAACCCTTGCCATTTTCACTATAATGTGTCTTGGAGTGGGCCTGTTTGGAATCATCCTGGTTGGAACTCTCTGCACTTCCTGAGCTTGTATTTCGATGTCCTTTGCCAGGTTAGGGAAGTTTTCAGACATTATTACTTCAAATATATTCTCAATCCCTTGCTCCCTCTCTTCTCCTTCTGGTACTCCAATGACCCGTTGGTTATTGCGTCTGATGTTGTCCCCCAGCTCTCTTAAACTATTTTCCATGTTTTTCATTCCTTTTTCTTTTTGTTGTTCCGCATGGGTGATCTCTGCTATTTTGTCTTCTAAGTCACTGATTCGATTTTCTGCTTCATCCAATCTGCTAGTGATTCCATCAAGTTTGTTATTTAATTCAGTAATTGTATTCTTAAGTTCTAGCTGGTTGCTTTTCATGATTTCTCTATCCTTCTTTATATTTTCATTAATTTCCTTGAACATTCTAATAATCAGTGTTCTGAACTCTGTCTCCGATAGGTTGGTTACCTCTATTTCCTTTATTTCCACTGATTCAGGAAGTTTCTTCTGTTCTTTTATTTGTGTTGTGTTTCTTTGTCTCCCCATTCTGGCTTACTCTTTGTATTTGCTTCAATATAACAGATAGATCCCCCAGATTTCTCAGTCTTTTCTGGGTAAACTTATATGGTGTGTGTCCTTTATATTTGAATTACTCAGTCTCCCTATTCTACTGTGCTTGTATGTGAGGTGTTCCTTGTGTCGTGCATCCTCACTTGTTGAAGTTTTAGTTTTGATTACTTTTGGTTTGTCAGTAGGTGGGATTGACTCCCAGATTGATTAGCTGTGAGAATCAGCAGCGTCTGCAGTTTATGAGCTGCTGTGAGAGGATTGACCCCTCTGATGAAACTTGGACCCTATGGGTCCTAGTACCTGTAGCAACTTCCTTTTGGGTGTGACTCTTGTATGTCAAACCCAGAAATGCTCTGGTTTTATCTAAAGTTGGCCTCCGGGTATGATGATTCTTGTGTCTGTTTGCTTGGACCCACTGCTGCAGAGTGATTTTAGAGCATAACAGATCAACAAGAACAACCTCCGCAGCCACCAAAGGAAACCAAATGCTCGCACAAGTAAAAAAAACCAACCATCAAACTACAGTCAACTTGTACAGAAATATCAATCATACTAATGAAGAAAACAAACAGAAACAAAACAAAAACCACACACTCAATAATAACAGAAGAGGAAACAAAATAAAATACAATATCCTAAAATAAAAAATAGAATAAACATGAGAAACCGATTATCTATACCTAGAAAATAAAAAATAAAAATAAAGTAAAATAATAATAAAAAAAGTAAGAAAAATTAAAAAAATAAAATTTGCAGAAAAAAGCAAAAGAGGAAAAGTGTAGCAGTGAGAAGAATAAAATAAGAGAGAAAGTGAGGGTGGGGAAAAAAGAAAAAGAAAAGAAAGAAAAAAGAAAAAAATATATATATATATTTGTCTACACACCCATATATATGGACATATATTCACCTATATACACCTATATATATGCCTATATTAAAAACTACAATATGATTAGAATGAAATAGAAATAAAAACCAAAAACAACCAAGATAAGCAGCCAATAAAGGGAAAACAAAACAGAATAAAACCAAACAAACCAAAAATACCCGTGCCGGTCTAGGTTAAAGTCCACCAAGCTCTCTTCAGTTTGTCTGCTGTACAAAAATTCCTGTGCGTCTTCTGGGAACAGTAGGCCACCTGATGCCTAGCGTGATCCTGGCACTGCAGGTTTGCTGTACTTGAGTGTGGTTGTGACGTGTGATTGGTAGTTTTTACAAAGTCACTGCCTTTTTGCTTTTGCCTGTCCCAAGGCAGGCTGCACCCCCAAAGGCTCAATGAGTGTCTCTGGGCACCCTTTGGGTTGACAGCCTGTGGAGAATTAAAGAATTCCTCACTACCAAAAGCCTGCTGCTAAGAATCTGTTAATTAGTGCCTCAGCAGGTGAACCTGCCCTACCTCCCAAGCCTTGCTTAAAGGTGGGGGCGGGGTAGGTAGTCTCACTCTGCAGCCTTTACTGGGTGGAAATTCTCAACGCCCTGCAGGTAAGGATATCTTCCTAGTCTGCCCCTATTGCTCCATTCAGGAGTCAGTTTAAGACTGACTTGGCGGTGGCCAAAGTTTGTGGGAGTGGGTGCGTTATTGGTTTTTTTTGCTTTCTGTTCAAGAGTAGCGAAAAGAAAAATAAAGAAAAAAACATAAAAATAAACAAAGCCACAGTTCCAACACTGTTTTAAGCTAAGGCCTTTGCCTCTTATGCTCCAGCGGAGTTCCTGCTGCTCTCCCAAAGGGTCTGCCAGGATTTAGGGAATTGCGCGCACCCTACCGTGTGGCCAAGATCCCCGCTCCACGTCTCTCGGGGACCTGCGTCTCTGCCCGGCGCGCTGCGTGTCTGAGTGAGTCTTCTTTTTTCCCTGCTCCCAGGTTTAAGGTTTCTGCCTTGGAGCCGGCGCGCGCCCACGCAGTGCTCCTGCTGCTCTCCCAAAGAGACTGCCGGAGATTAAGGGACTGCGCCCCCCTGCCCCGAGGCTCAGATCCCCGCTCCGTCTCTCGGGGACATGCGTCTCCACCCGGCGCTCTGTGTGTCCGAGTGAGTCTTCTTTTTCCCCTGCTCCTGGGTTTCCGGCTTCTGCCTCGGAGCCCGCGCACGCGCTCGCGGATCTCCTGCTGCTCTCCCAAACGGTCTGCCGGAATTTAGGGGACTGCGCGCACCTTTCCACGCAGCTCCGATCCCCGCTCCATCTCTCGGGGACCTGCGTCTCTGCCCAGCGCACTGCGTCTCCGCGCGCGAGTCCTCTGTTTCCCCCTGCTCCCGGGCCTCAGGCTTCTGCGCTCCGCGGGACCCGGTGGGCACAGAGGCTGATCCCTGAACCGGGAGGGTGCAGGGACTGATCTTGCCCTGCCACTGCGGGGCTCTGCACCCTGCTTCCTGGGGACCCGGCGAGCCGCAGGTGCAGCTCGTACCTCTGCACAGTCGTCTCCTCTCTCTCCTCCCACACTTGCCCGGCCTGAGGCTTCTGCCTCAGACTGCAAACCAACGCGCTCTTGCTGAACTCTAGGTGGGCCACGGGCCGCAGGGAGCGAGCCAGGGCAACACTCACCGTGACTCAGCAGCCGCGGGTGCGGGCTGCACCTCACGCGTCTCTCCGCCTTCTTCCCCTACTTGCCCGGCCTGCCCACCTTCCAGCAATCCTTGTGTGGAACTCTTAGTTGCTCTGTGTGATGAGTAGATGTCTCTTTGAAGCGTATTAGAAGTTCAAATTGTGGATATTTCCAGGGGAGGTTTCATGCAGCCCTCCTCACAGCCGCCATCTTGCCCCTCCCTCTGTTCATCTCTTTTAAAAAAACAGCTCTTGGTTTCTTTGATCTTTTGTTTTTGTTGTTTTTTTTGTCTCTATTTTGTTTATTTTTGCTCTGATCTTTATTATTTCCATCCTTGTGCTCACTTTGGGCATTGTTTGCTATCCTTTTTCCAATTACCTTAGTTGTAAAGTTAGATCTTTTGAGATTTTTCTTGTTTGAAAAAGGCTGGCATTCCTATGAATTTCCTACGACTTTCACTATATCCCACTAATTTTGGGTTGTTGTGGGGGTTTTTTTGTTTTTTGTTTTTGGTTTTTTTTTTTTTGGTTTCTTCCACATTATTTTTCTTTTATTTATATATTTTTTTTAATTAGCTTCAGGTGTACAACAAAGTGCAATAGTTATACTTTTTACCCCTCAAAGTAACAAACCCAGTACCCCAATTCTCCCCTCCCACTCGTCCCCCCATATCATACTGACTATTACAATTCCTTTGACGCCCTTCCACCATATAATCCACATCACATGACTGTCTATATATTCAATAACAGTTGTCATACAATATTATACAACATCAATTTCAGGTATACAGTGCAGTGAACAAGCTCACTCCATCCATGAAGTGGTCTCCCTAACAAAAGATGTGACCATCTGACACCCCACAAAATTTTAACATTATATTTCCCGAACTGTCTTTCATATCCCTGTGACAATACTGTAGTTACCTATTTATGCTGTCTAATCCTTTCCCATTCTCCCTCATCCCCACCCCCCTCCCAACTAGCAACCCTGCTTTTCCTCTATATCTATGAGACTGTTTCTGTTTCTTATGCTCATTCATTCAGTTTTTCAAATTCCACATATAAGTGAGATCATGTGGTATTTGTCTTTCTCCAACTGACTTATTTCACTCAACATAATAGTCTCTAGGTCCATCCATATCATTGCAAATGGTACAATTTCATTCTTCTTTATAGCGGAGTAATACTCCATTGTATAAATGTACCACAGTTTCTTAAGCCAGTCATCTACCGATGGGCATTTCAGTTGTTTCCAAGTCTTGGCCATTGTAAATATCGCTGCAATAAACATAGGGGTGCATATATTTTTCCAAATTAGCATCTTGGATTCCTCTGGGTAGATTCCCAAGAGTGGAATTGCTGGGTCATACGGAAGTTCCATTTCCAGTGTTTTGAGATACCTCCATACTGATTTCCATAATGGCTGGAAATTTGCAGTCCCACCAACAGTGCACCAGGGTTCCCTTTTCTCCACACCCTCGTCAACACTTGTTGTTTGTTTATTTGTTGATGATAGACATTCTGACAGGTGTGAGGTGGTATCTCATTGTGGTTTTTATTTGCATTTCTCTGATGATTAGTGAGGTTGAACATTTTTTCATATGCCTGTTGGCCATCTGTATGTCCTCTTTAGAGAAATGCCTCCTCATATTCTCTGCCCATTTCTTAATTGGGTTGTTTATTTTTTTGGTGTTGAATTGCATCAGTGTTTTATAAATTTTGGATATCAACCCCTTATCAGATATATCATTGGCAAATATCTTCTCCCATTCAGTAGGCTGCCTTTTTGTTTTATTGATGATTTCCTTTGCTGTGAAAAAACTTTTAAGTTTGATGTAATCCCATATGTTCATTTTTTCTTTTCATTCCCTTGCCCAAGGGGATATATTGGTAAAAATATTACTCAGGGTAATGTCTATAAACTTACTCCCTATATTTTCTTCTAGGAGTTTTATAGTTTCAGGTCTTACATTTAAGTCTTTAATCCATTTTGAGTTTGTTCTCGTATATGGTGTAAGTACATGGTCTATTTTCATTTTTTTGCTCATGTCAGTCCAATTTATTAAATAGACTATCTTTACTCCAGTGTAAATTCTTGCTTTCGTTGTCATATATTAAATGACCATATATAGATGGGTTTATTCCTGGGCTCTGTATTCTATTCCATTGGTCTGTGTGTCTGTTTTTATGCCAGTACCATACTGTTTTGATTAGTGTAGCCTTATAGTATGTTTTGATGTCAGGCAGTGTGATGCCTTCCACTTTGTTCTTATTTCTCAACATTGCTGTAGCTATTCAGGGTCTTTTGTGGCTCCATATAAATTTTAGGATTCTATGTTCTATTTCTGAGAAAAATGTCCTTGGTAGTTTGATTGGAATTGCATTGAATCTATATATTGCTTTAGGAAGTATTGACATTTTAACTATATTAATTCTTCCTATCTATGATCATGTTATGTATTTCCATTTATTTGTATCTTCTTTGATTTCTCTCTTCAGTGTCTCATAATTTTGTGAGTACAGGTCTTTTACTTCTTTAGTTAAATTGATTCCTAGATATTTTATTGTTTTTGAAGCAATTGTAAAAGGGATTGATTTCCTGATTTCTTCTTCTTATTGTTTATTATTGGTGTATACAAATGTCACCGATTTCTGAATATTAATTTTGTATCCTGCTACCTTACCAAATTCGTGTATCAGTTCTAGCAGTGTTTTGGTGGAGTCTTTGGGATTCTCTCTATATAGTATCATGTCATCTGCATATAATGACAATTTTACTTCCTCTTTTCTAGTTTGGATGCCTTTTATTTCATTTTCTTGTCTGATTGCTGTGGCTAGAACTTCCAGAAATATGTTAAATAGAAGTGGTGAAAGTGGGCAGCCTTGTCTTGTTCCTGATCTTAAGGGGAAAGCTTTCAGCCTTTCCCCATTGAGAATGATGTTTGCTGTGGGCTTATCATATATGGCCTTTATTATGTTGAGGTATAATCCCACTATTCCCACTTTGTTAACAGTCTTTATCATAAATGGCTGCTGGATTTTGTCACATGCCTTTTCTGCATCTATTGATATGATCATATGATTTTTATTTTTCATTTTGTTAATGTGATGTATTACATTAATTGATTTGCGGATATTGAACCAGCCTTGCATACCAGGAATGAATTCCACTTGATCATGGTGTATGATCTTTTTAATGAAATGCTGAATTCTGTTTGCTACTACTTTGTTGAGAGTTTTTGCATCTATGTTCATTAGTGATATTGGCCTGTAGTTTTCCTTTTTGGAATATCTTTGTCTGACTTAGGAATCAGCGTGATAGTGGTATCATAGAAAGAGTTTGGGAGACTTCCCACCTTCTGTTTTTTTTTTAAATAGTTTGAAGAGAATAGGTACTAATTCTTTTTTGAATGTTTTGTAAAATTCACTTGTGAAGCCATCTGGTCCAGGGCTTTTGTTTGTTGGAAGATTGTTGATTACTGATTCAATTTCTTTGGCAGTAATCAGTCTGTTCAGAGTTTCTGTTTCTTTTTGGTTCAGACTTGGTAGATTGTATGCTTCTAGAAATTTATCCATTTCTTCCAGATTATCGAATTTGTTAGCATATCGTTGCTCATAGTATTTTCTTAAAATTTTCTATATTTCTGTGGTATCTGTTGTCACTTCTCCTATTTCATTTCTGATTTTATTAATTTGGGTCTTCTCTCTCTTTTTCTTTGTTAGCTGTGCTAAGGGTTTGTGGATTTTGTTGATCTTTTCAAAAAACCAACTTTTGGTTTCATTGATCTTTTGTATTGTTTTTTTGTTCTCTCATTTATTTCTTCTGCTCTGGTCTTTATTATTTCCTTCCTTTTGCTCCCTTTAGGCTTGTTTTGCTGTGTTTTTTTTAATTCCCTTAGGTGTAGAGAGAGTCTGTTGATTTGAGATTGTTCTTCCTTCTTTAGGTAGGCCTGCACTGCTATGAACTTTCCTCTTAGTACTGCTTTCGTTGCATCCCAGAGATTTGGGGTCATGGTGTTTTCATTTTTATTTGTCTCGAGGTATCTTTTGATTTCCTCCTTGATCTCATTTTTGACCCACTCACTATTTAGAAGCATGTTATTTAGCTTCCATATATTTGTAAGCTTTCCAGATTTCTTCTTATAATTGATATCTAGTTTCATAGCATTGTGGTCAGAGAAGACACTTGATATGATTTCAATCTTCTTAAATTTGTTGAGACTTGTTTTGTGGCCTAACATGTGGTCTATCTTGGAGAATGTTCCATGTGCACTTGAGAAGAATGTATATTCTGTAGCATTGGGGTGAAATGCTCTAAAAATATCAATTAAATCCAGCTGGTCTAAAGTGTCATTTAAGGCCACTATGTCCATGTTGATTTTCTGTCTGGAGGATCTGTCCATTGGTGACAATAGGGTGTTGAAGTCCCCTACTCTGATAGTGTTACTGTTGATATCTGCCTTTATGTCTATCAGAATCTGTTTTATATATTTAGGAGTTCCTATGGGTGCATAGATGATTACTAGCGTTATGTCCTCTTGTTGAATGGATCCCTTTATTATTATGTAGTGCCCTTCTTTGTCTTTTATTGTAGTCTTCATTTTAAAGTCTATTTTGTCCGAAATAAATATTGCTACTCCAGCTTTTTTCTCATTTCCATTTGCATGAAATATCTTATTCCATCCCTTTACTTTCAGTCTATGTGTGTCTTTTGATCTGAGATGAGTCTCTTGTAGACAGCATATGCATGGGTCCTGTTTTCTTATCCACTCAGCCACTCTGTGTCTTTTGATTGGAGCATTTAGCCCATTCACATTTAAGGTAATTACTGATAGGTGTATTTTTATTGCCATTTTGTTATTTGTATTTCTTGTCTTCCTGGGTTAGCTTGTTTTCCCCTTTCTTCTGTTTTAAAAAGCTCTTTTAACATTTCCTGCAATGCTGGCTTGGTGGTAATGAACTCCTTAAGCTTATTCTTTTCTGAGAAGCTCTTTATTTCTCCTTCAATTTTAAGTGATAACCGTGCTGGGTAGAGCAATCTTGGTTGTAGACCTTTATTTTGTGTCACTTTGAATATCTCCTGCCATTCCCTTCTAGCCTGCAGAGTTTCTGAAGAAAAGTCAGCTGTTAGTCTTACAGAAGTTTCTTTGTATGTAACCTGTTGTCTTTCTCTTGCTGCTTTTAGGATTCTGTCTCTGTCTTTAATCTTTGCCATTTTAACTATGATGTGTCTTGGTGTGGGCCTGTTTGGATTCAGCCTGTTTGGAACTCTCTGTACATCCTGGGCGTGTATATCAATTTCCTTCACCATAGTAGGGAAGTTTTCGGTCATTATTTCTTTAAATACATTCTCAATCCCTTGCTTCTTCTCTTCTCCTGGTATTCCTATGATGCATGGATTGCTGTGTTTCATGTTGTCCCTAGAGGTCTCTTAAACTATTTTCATTCTTTTTTATTCTTTTTTCTTTTTGTTGTTCTAGCTGCATGATTTCTGCTGTTTTGTCTTCTAATTCACTGATATGCTCCTCTGCTTCATCTATTCTACTGGTGATTCCTTTGGATGTGTTCTTCATTTCAGTTATTGTATTCTTTATTTCTAACAGGTTGTATTTTATGGTTTCCCTATCTTGCTTTATGTCCTCGCTAAGTTCCTTAAACATTCTTATCATCAGTGTTCTAAACTCTGTCTCTGAAAGTTTGGATACCTCTGTTTCATTTAGTTCCATTTCTAGAGTTTTCTTCTGATCTTTTACTTGGGACATGTTTCTTTGTTTGTCATTCTGGCTGTCGTTCTGTGAATGCTTCAATGTATTAGATAGATCACCTAGAAAGAAGAGAAAAGAAAAATAGAAAAAAAAGAGAAAAAAAAGGAAAGAGGTGAAGGGGCTCTCTGTCCTCTTTAATCTGCAGACCTTTTTGTCAGGGTTGCAGTGAGCTTTCCACAACTAGCTGCTGTGTGCTCTGGAATCGTGCTCACTACCAAAAGAAAAAAAAATATCTTCGCAGGTTGTTGCAGGTTGTCTGCTACTGAGTCTCAGTGAACAGACAGATGCAGCTGGAGAACACCCGCCCTGTGTTTCCCTGGCAACACAGCTCAAGCAGGGTGGAGGGTAGGGATCCAAGGTGGCTTGCGCACTCCTGCATCTCAGTGAGCAGCCTGATGGAGCCGGAGGGCACCCACCTGGCATTTCCTTGGAAACGCAGCACAAGCAGGAAGGAAGGTGGGGACCCAAGGCCTCTCTCACACTCCTGTGTCTCAGTGAGCAGCCTGATGGAGCCGGAGGGCACCCAAGCATTTCCCTGGCAAGGCAACACAAGCACTGCGGAGGGTGGGAATCCAAGGTCACATGAGCACTCACGCACGCACTCATGGACGCACGCATTCCTGTGCCAAGTTCACCAGACCAATGGGATCCCGGCTCTGACCCTCCGTGGGAGGGCCCATGGGTTGTTGTGTTTTCATTGTCATTTGTTTCAAGCTATCTTTTGATTTCTTCCTTGGTCTCATTGTTGACCTATTTATTATTTAGTAGCTTTTTATTTAGCTTCCATGTGTTCGTGTGCTTTTCACTTTTTTTTTCTTGTAATTGATTTCTAGTTTCATACCATTGTGGTCAGAGGAGACATTTGATATGATTTCAATCTTCTTAAATTTATCGAGATTTGTTTTGTGGCCCAACATGTGACTTATCTTGTAAAATGTTCCATGTCCACTTGAAAAGAATGTATATTCTTCTGCTGTGGGGTGAAATGCTTCAAAAATATCAATTAAATCCATCTGGTCTAATGTGTCATTTAAAGACACTGTTTTTGTGTTGATTTTCTGTCTGGAAGATCTGTCCATTGGTGTCATGGGGTGCTAAAATTCCCTACTATGATAGAGTTACTGTTGATCTCTGCCTTTATGTCAGTCAATATTTGTGTTATGTATCTAGGTGCTCCTATGTTGCGTGCATAAATGTTTACTAGGGTTATGTCCTCTTGTTCGGTTGATTTCTATAGTTTTATATAATCTCCTTCTTTGTCTCTTATGATAATCTTTATTTTAAAGCCTACTTTATCCAATGTAAATGTTGCTATCCCAGCTTTTTTCTCATTTTCATTTGTGTGAAATATCTTTTTCTAACCCTTTACTTTTAGTCTGTGTGTTTTTTTATCTTTGGTGGGTCTCTTCTAGACACCATATGCATGGGTCTTTTTTCTTATCTATTCAGCCACACTATGTCTTTATTTTTTTTTTTTTGAGGGCAGTGTCACTGGCCCTCATATGTGGGACCCAAATCAGGGCCACTAGCATCCCAAGCTAGCTCTTAACCAACACGCCACTCAGCCAGCCCTACACTATGTCTTTTAATTGGAGCACTTAACGCATTTATATTTAAATTACTGATAGGTGAATAGTTACTGCCATTTTATTATTCTTATTTTTGACCTTTGTTTGTTTTCTCTTTTGTTTTGCTTCAAGAAGTCCTTTAACATTTCTTGTAATACTGACTTGGTGGTAATGAATTCCTTTAGCTTTTTCTTGTCTGTGTAACTTTGTCTCTCCTTCAGTTATAAATGTTAGCCTTGCTGGGTAGAATAGTCTTGGTTGTAGGCTCTTGAAATTCATCACTTTGAATATTCACACATGCAGATATTACCAGACCAAGGCGGACTCAGATTTGGCCCTTTGTGGGAGGGCTTAACATAGAAAAGGTGGTGTCCTCCTTTAGGCTACACATGAGCTGAGGTCCACACAGGGACAATGGCTACTGTCTCTCCAACGCTTGCCTAATTGCCACCCAACTTAGTTTTTCTTGGTATGTCTCTGGTGCCTCTCAAGTTGCTGCTCCTCCACCAGAGACCAGGTGAGTGTTTGCAAGAGAGTGAGTCTGTATGCGGGCTCTTTAAGAAGGTTTGTGGGTTTCCAACTGCCTTCCATCTCACTGCGTTGGACAGACAGGGTCTTCACTGATTCATTGCCAGATGTTGTGAAAACACTTCTTCCTGGCACAGGACCCCTGGGCGGGGGAGTCCGATGTCAGCCTGGGACCCTTCCCTCTTCTAGGGGAACATCCACAACCAGGGTGTCTCTCCCAGTGTTCAACCACTATCTGTGGATTTTGGGTCAGCCTATTTCACGTCTCCTCCCTTCCTACCAGTCTTGATGTAGCCTCTTTTTTACATCCTTCATTATAGGGATTCTATTCTATAGTTGATTCTTGAGGTTGATTTGTTCTGTAATGTATTTGTAATTTTGGTGTTATCCTGGGTGGCAGAAGCATAGCATTAACCTCATCTGCCATATTGGTTCTTCTTGCTCTGAATCTTTTTTTTTTTTTTTGCATGAACATAATGGAACCCACCAGCCAAAAAAAAAAACAGTAACTGAAACACATAACATAAAAATGGAGAAACAGAAAAAAAATCTGGAATACCAACAAACTAAAATAATGGACAGAAACACAAATGCAAACAAAAAATGGAGACACTGAGCTACCAGAAAACAAAAGATAATATGGCTATAGGTAATTCTTATATTTTAATAATCACGTTGTATGTAAATGGACTGGACTCACCGATAAAAAGGCACAGCGTAGCAGATTCAATCAAAAAACAAAACCCAACCATATGCTGCCTTCAAGAGACACAGCTCAGCTATGAGGACAAATATAGACTCAAAGTGAAAGGGTGGAAAATGATACTCCAAGCAAATAGCTATCAGAGAAAAGTGGGCACAACCATACTTATATCTGACAAAATGGACTTCAAGACAAAAAAAAAGGTAACAGGAGACAAAGATGAACATTTCATAATGGTGAAGGTGACAATACAACAAGAAGACATAACATTTATCAACATATATGCTTCCAGTCATGGAGGACTAAAGCTACTGTTAACAGAACTAAAAGGAGAAACTGACAAAAAAGCAAAAATATTAAGGAACCTAAATACACTATTGACAACTATGGATAGATCATCCAAACAAAATCAATAAGGAAATATAAATCTTAAATGACATATTAGACCAAATGGACATAAATGACATTTACAGAGCCTTTCATCCTAGAACATCCAAATATACATTCTTTTTATTTAATAGGAGAATTTTTTTATTCCTTTTTTTGACATTCGGTTTTATTTTATATTAGTTTCAAGCGTATAGCACAGTAGTTAGACATTTATATAATTTAGGAGGTGATCCCCTTGACTAGTACCACCTGGCATTATACAGTTATTAACATATTATTGATTATATTCCCTATACTTTACATCCCCATGAGAATTTTTTAATTACAAACTTGTATTTCTTTATACCTTCACCTTTTCACCCTGCCCCCAATGCCTCTCCCAACTATCACCCAGATAGATCTAGTACCCATCTAACACCATACATAGTTATTACAATATTATTGACTATATTCCTTATGCTATACCCTACAGCCCCATGACTATGTTGTAACAACCAATTTGTACTTCTTAATCGCTTCCCTCTTTTCACCCACCCCCAACACCCCTCCCATCTGACAATCATCAAAATGTTCTTTATATCTAATTTTTTCCATTTTGTTTGTTTAATTTGTTCTTTAGATTCCACTTATAAGTTAAATCATAAGTTAAATCACAATTGTCTTTCACTGTCTGACTTATTACACTCAGCACAGAACTCTGGGATCCATCAATGTTGTTGCAGATGACAAGATTTCCTTTCTTTTCATGGCTGAGAAATATTCCATTGTATGTATGTACCACCTTTTCTTTATCTATTCATCCATTCAGGGACACCCAGATAGCCTTCATATCTTGGCTTATGTAAATAATGTTGCAATGCATATATGGATGAGAATGTCCCATCGAAGTAGCATTTTGGGTTTGTTTGGATAAATACCCAGAAGTGGGATTGCTAGGTCCTTCTTTGTCTCTTGTTATAGTCTTTGTTTTAAGTCTATATTGTCTGGTATAAGTATTGCTACCCCAGCTTTTTGTTTGCTTGTTTCCATTTTCATGAAATATTTTTTTACATCCCTTTACTTTCAGTCTGTGTGTGTCTTTCAATCTGAACGGTGTCTCTTGTAGGCAGCATATGTAAGGGTCTTGTTTTCTTATCCATTCATCCACCCTATGTCTTTTGATTGGAGCATTTAATCTATTTACATTGAAATTAATTGTTGATAGGTATGTAGTTATTGCCATTATATTATTCATATATTTGATTTTTTTTCACCTTAAAGAAGACCATCTAACATTCTTTGTTTGGTAGTGATGTACTTCTTTAGCTTTTTCTTGTCTGGGAAGCTTTTTCCTCTGTCCTTCAATTCTAAATGACAGCTTTGCTGCACAGAGTACTCTGGCTGTATGTCCTTGCTTTTCATCACTTTGAATAGTTCTTGCCAATCCCTTCTTGCCTGTAAAGTTTCTGTTGACAAATCAGCTGACAATCTTAGTGGAACTCCCTTGTAGGTAACTAACTGCTATGTTCTTGCTGCTTTTAGTATTCTCTCTTTGTCTTTAAACTTTGGCATTCTGATTATGTCATGTCTTGTTGTGGGCCTCTTTAGGTTCATCCTTTTTGGGACTATCTGCCACTTACTGGGCTTGTATATCTATTTCCTTCACCAGGTAAGGGAAGTTTTCTGTCATTATTTCTTCAAATAGGTTTTCAGTTACTTACTCTCTCTCTCTCTTCTCCTTCTGGTATCCCTATAATGTGAATGTTGGTATGCTTGATGTTGACCCAGAGGCCCCTTCAACTCTCTTCAATTTTTTGGATTTTATTTTTTGTATTTGCTGTTCTGATTGGGTGTTTTCTGCTATGTTATCTACTACATTGCTGGTTCAATCCTCTGCTTCATCTACTCTACTGGTGATTCCCTGTAATGTATTCTTCATTTCTGTTATGATATTCTTTATTTCTGACTGGTTCTTTTTCATGTTTTCTATCTCAATTTTTATGTTTCTTATATCTTTGTTGAAGTTCTCCCTGAGGTCACTGAGCATCCTTATAACCAGTGTTTTGAATTCATTGTCTGGTAGATTGCTTGTCTCCATTTGTTTAGCTGTTTTTCTGGAGCTTTGTTCTGTTCTTTTATTTGGGACATGTTTCTTTATCTCCCCCTTTTGGCTGCCTCCTTCTGTTTATTTCTTTCTTTTTTTTTTTTAATTTTATTTTATTTTTAATTAGTTTCAGGTGTACAACACAGTGCAATAGTTATACATTTTACCCCTCAAAGTGACAACCCCCCCACCCCCAATACTTTCAGGTGTACAACACAGTGCAATAGTTATACATTTTACCCCTCAAAGTGACAAACCCCCCACCCCCAATACACCCCCCCACACACCCCCATATCATATATATCTATTACTCTTCCTCTGACTCTCTTCCACAGTATAATCCACATCCCGTGACTATCTATATATATTCAATTACAGTAGGTATACCACCTCCACTTTAGTAATACAGTGCAGTGATCAAACCTCTACTCCATCCATGAAATGGTCTCCCTAACAAGACCTATGATCATCTGACATTCCACAGAATATTTACAACATTATTAATTATATTCCCCAAACTGTTTTTCCTATCCCAGTAGCAATATTGTAGTTGCCTATTTTTGCTGTCTAATCCCTTCCCCTTCTCCCTCATTCCCATTCCTCTCCAAATTAGCAACCCTGATTTTTCCTCTATATCTATGAGACAGTTTCTGTTTATTTTGCTCATTCATACAGTTTTTCATATTCCACATATAAGTGAGATCATATGGTATATGTCCTTCTCTGACTGACTTATTTCACTCAACATTATAGTCTCTAGGTCCATCCATATCATTGCAAATGGCACGATTTCATTCTTCTTTATAGCAGAGTAATACTCCATTGTATAAATATACCACAGTTTCTTAATCCAGTCATCTACTGACGGGCATTTTGGTTGTTTCCAAGTCTTAGCTATTGTAAATTGTGCTGCTATGAACATCGGGGTGCATAACTTTTTTTGAATAAGTGTCTTGGTTTTTTTCAGGATAAATACCTAGGAGTGGAATTGCTGGGTCAAAAGGTAGCTCTATTTCCAGTTCTTTGAGATACCTCCATACTGACTTCCATAGTGGCTGCACCAATCTGCAGTCCCACCAACAGTGCAGCAGGGTCCCCTTTTCCCCACAGCCCCGCCAGCACTTGTTGTTTGTTGATTTGTTGATGATAGCCATTCTGACTGGAGTGAGGTGGTATCTCATGGTGGTTTTTATTTGCATTTCCCTAATGACCAGTGAGGTTGAACTTTTTTTCATATGCCTGTTGGCCATCTGTATGTCCTCTTTAGAGAAATGTCTCTTCATATCTTCTGCCCATTTTTTAATTGGGTTGTTTGTTTTTTTGGTCTTGAGTTTCAGGAGTGTTTTATAAATTTTGGATATTAACCCCTTATCAGATATATCGTTGGCAAATATATTCTCCCATTCAGTAGGCTTCCTTTTTGTTTTATTAATGGTTTCCTTTGTTGTGAAAAAACTTTTAAGTCTGATATAATCCCATATGTTCATTTTTTCTTTTACTTCCCTAGCCCGTAGGGATGTATCAGTAAAAATATTGCTCCGGGTAATGTCTGCAAATGTACTCCCTATATTTTCATTTAGGATTTTTATGGTTTCAGGTCTTACATTTAAGTCTTTAATCCATTTTGAATTTGTTCTTGTATAAGGCATAAGGAGATGATCCAGTTTCATTTTTTTGCATGTGTCAGTCCAATTTTCCCAGCACCATTTATTGAATAGACTATCTTTACTCCAGTGTAAATTCTTGCTTCCCTTGTCATAGATTAACTGTCCGTAAATGCTTGGATTTATTTCTGGGCTCTCTGTTCTGTTCCACTGATCGATGTGCCTGTTTTTATGCCAATACCAAACTGTCTTGATTACTGTGGCCTTGTAGTAGGTTTTGATGTCTGGTAGCGTGATCCCCCAACTTTGTTTTTATTCCTCAGAATTGCCGAGGCTATTCTGGGTCTTTTATGATTCCATATAAACTTTAGGATTATATTTTCTATTTCTGTGAAAAATGCCCTTGGTAGTTTGATAGGAATTGCATTGAATCTATATATTGCTTTAGGCAGTATGGACATTTTAACTATATTGATTCTTCCTATCCATGAGCATGGTAGGTGTTTCCATTTATTTGTATCTTCTATGATTTCTTTCTTCAGTGTCTTATAATTTTCTGAGTACAGATCTTTCACTTCTTTGGTTAAATTTATTCCTAGGTATTTTATAGTTCTTGACGCAATTGTAAATGGGACAGTTTTCTTAATTTCGCTTTCCATTAGTTTATTATTGGTATATGCAAATGCCACTGATTTCTGAACATTGATTTTATATCCTGCTACTTTACTGAATTCGTCTATCAGTTCCAATAGTTTTTTGATGGAGTCTTTGGGGTTCTCTATATACAGTATCATGTCATCTGCATATAGTGACAATTTTACTTCTTCCTTGCCAATTTGGATGCCTTTTATTTCTTTTTGTTGTCTGATTGCTGTGGCTAGAACTTCCAGCACTATGTTGAATAAAAGAGGAGAAAGTGGACAGCCTTGTCTTGTTCCTGATCTTAAGGGGAATGGTTTTAGCTTTTCCCCATTGAGTATGATGTTAGCTGTAGGTTTATCATATATGGCTTTTATTATGTTGAGATATGATCCCTGTATTCCCACTTTGCTAAGGGTTTTTAACATAAATGGCTGTTGGATTTTGTCAAATGCTTTCTCTGCATCTATTGAAATGACCATGTGATCTTTATCCTTCATTTTGTTGATGTGGTGTATCACATTAATTGATTTACGGATGTTGAACCAGCCTTGCGCACTAGGGATGAATCCCACTTGATCATGATGTATGATCTTCTTAATATATTGCTGAATTCTGTTTGCTAATATTTTATTGAGAATTTTTGCATCTATATTCATCAGGGAGATTGGCCTGTAGTTTTCCTTTTTTGTGATGTCTTTATCTGGTTTTGGAATCAGGGTGATAGAGGCTTCATAAAAAGAGTTTGGGAGCCTTCCCTCCTTCTGGATTTTTTGGAATAGTTTGAGAAGAATAGGTGATAGTTCTTTTTGAATGTTTGATAAAATTCACTTGTGAAGCCGTCTGGTCCAGGGCTTTTGTTTTTTGGGAGCTTGTCAATTACTGATTCAATTTCCTTGGTAGTAATCAGGGTATTTAGATTTTCTGTTTCTTCTTGAGTTAGCTTTGGAAGGTTGTATGCTTCTAGAAAATTATCCATTTCATCCAGATTGTCAAATTTGTTGGCATATAGTTGCTCATAGTAATTACTTAGAATTTTTTGTATTTCTGTGATGTCTGTAGTCATTTCCCCTCTTTCATTCCTGATTTTGCTAATTTGAGTCCTCTCTCTTTTTTTTTTGTGATGAGCCTGGCTAGAGGTTTGTCAATTTTGTTTATCTTCTCAAGAAACCAGCTCTTGGTTTCATTGATCTTTGAATTGTTTTTCTGTTCTCTATATTGTTTATTTCTGCTCTGGTCTTTATTATCTCCTTTCTTGTACTCCCCTTAGGCCTCTTTTGCTGTTCTTTTTCCAGTTCCCTTAGGTGTAAGGATAACCTGTTGATTTGAGATTTTTCTTCCTTCTTTAGGTAGGCCTGTACTGCTATAAACTTCCCTCTTAGGACTGCTTTCGCAGCATCCCAGAGATTTTGGGTCGTGGTGTTTTCATTTTCGTTTGTCTCGAGGTATCTTTTGATTTCCTCCTTGATCTCATTTGTGACCCACTCACTGTTTAATAGCATATTGTTTAGCCTCCATTTATTTGTCAGCTTCCCGGATTTCTTCTTATAATTGATTTCTAGTTTCATAGCATTGTGGTCAGAGAATACAGTTGAAATGATTTCAATCTTCTTAAATTTATTGAGACTTGTTTTGTGGCCTAACATGTGGTCTATCTTAGAAAATGTTCCATGTGCACTTGAAAAGAACGTATATTCTGTAGCTTTGGGATGAAATGCTCTGAAAATGTCTGTTAAATCCAGCTGGTCTAATGTGTCATTTAAGGTCGCTGTTTCCACATTGATTTTCTGTCTGGAGGATCTGTCCATTAGTGACAGCGGGGTGTTGAAGTCCCCTACTATGATAGTGTTACTGTTGATCTCTGTCTTTATGTCTGACAATATCTGTTTTATATATTTAGGGGCTCCTATGTTAGGTGCATAGATGTTTACTAGAGTTATGTCCTCTTGTTGGATCGATCCCTTCATTACTATGAAGTGTCCTTCTTTGTCCTTTGTTATATTCTTCAATTTAAAGTCCATTTTATCTGATATAAGTATCGCTACTCCAGCTTTTTTCTCAGTACCATTTGCATGAAATATTTTACTCCATCCCTTTACTTTCAGCCTGTATGAGTCTTTGGATCTGATGTGAGTCTCTTGTATACAGCATATACTGGGGTCTTGCTTTCTTATCCATTCAGCCACCCTATGTCTTTTTATTGGAGGATTTAATCCATTTACATTTAATGTGATTATTGATAGGTGTGTATTTATTGCCATTTTGTTATTTGTGTTCGTAGTCTTTCATAGGTTGTTTTTCTCTTTTACTTAAAGAAGCCCTTTTAGCATTTCCTGCAAAGCTGGCTTGGTGGTAATGAATTCCCTTAACTTATTTTTTTCTGCAAAGCTCCTTA
Organism: Aselliscus stoliczkanus; assembly: GCA_033961575.1. Lineage (NCBI taxonomy): Eukaryota > Metazoa > Chordata > Mammalia > Chiroptera > Hipposideridae > Aselliscus > Aselliscus stoliczkanus. The sequence continues at coordinate 68,801,618 of CM066737.1, read as the reverse complement.
TCTCGCCTTCGATTTTAAATGATAACCTTGCTGGATACAGCAATCTTGGTTGTAGGCCTTTATTTTTCATCACTTTGAAAACCTCCTGCCACTCTCTTCTGGCCTGCAAAGTTTCTGTAGAAAAGTCAGCTGATAATCTTATGGGGGTACCCTTGTAAGTAACTTGCTGCCTTTCCCTTGCTGCTTTAAGGATTCTGTCTTTGTCCTTAACCCTTGCCATTTTCACTATAATGTGTCTTGGAGTGGGTCTGTTTGGAATCATCCTGTTTGGAACTCTCTGCACTTCCTGGGCTTGTATTTCAATGTCCTTTGCCAGGTTAGGGAAGTTTTCAGACATTATTACTTCAAATATATTCTCAATCCCTTGCTCTCTCTCTTCTCCTTCTGGTACTCCAATGACCCTTAGGTTATTGCGTCTGATGTTGTCCCCCAGCTCTCTTAAACTATTTTCCATGTTTTTCATTCTTTTTTCTTTTTGTTGTACCGCATGGGTGATCTCTGCTATTTTGTCTTCTAAGTCACTGATTCGATTTTCTGCTTCATCCAGTCTGCTAGTGATTCCATCAAGTTTGTTATTTAATTCAGTAATTGTGTTCTTAAGTTCTAGCTGGTTGCTTTTCATGATTTCTCTATCCTTCTTTATATTTTCATTAATTTCCTTGAACATTCTAATAATCAGTGTTCTGAACTCTGTCTCCGATAGGTTGGTTACCTCTATTTCCTCTATTTCCACTGATTCAGGAAGTTTCTTCTGTTCTTTTATTTGTGTTATGTTTCTTTGTCTCCCCATTCTGGCTTACTCTTTGTGTTTGCTTCAATATAACAGATAGATCCCCCAGATTTCTCAGTCTTTTCTGGGTAAACTTATATGGTGTGTGTCCTTTATATTTGAATTACTCAGTCTCCCTATTCTCCTGTGCTTGTATCTGAGGTGTTCCTTGTGTCGTGCGTCCTCACTTGTTGAAGTTTTAGTTTTGATTACTTTTGGTTTGTCAGTAGGTGGGATTGACTCCCAGATTGATTAGCTGTGAGGATCAGCAGCTTCTGCAGTTTATGAGCTGCTGTGAGAGGATTGACCCCTCTGATGAAACTTGGACCCTATGGGTCTTAGTACCTGTAGCAACTTCTTTTTGGGTGTGACTCTTGTATGTCAAACCCAGAAATGCTCTGGTTTTATCTAAAGTTGGCCTCCGGGTATGATGATTCTTGTGTCTGTTTGTTTGGACCCACTGCTGCAGAGTGATTTTAGAGCATAACAGATCAACAAGAACAACCTCCGCAGCCACCAAAGGAAACCAAATGCTCGCACAATTAAAAACAACCAACCATCAAACTACAGTCAACTTGTACAGAAATATCAATCATACTAATGAAGAAAACAAACAGAAACAAAACAAAAACCACATACTCAATAATAACAGAAGAGGAAACAAAATAAAATACAATATCCTAAAATAAAAAATAGAATAAACATGAGAAACCGATTAGCTATACCTAAAAAATAAAAAATAAAAATAAAGTAAAATAATAATAAAAAAAGTAAGAAAAATTAAAAAAATAAAATTTGCAGAAAAAAGGAAAAGAGGAAAAGTATAGCAGTGAGAAGAATGAATAAAATAAGAGAGAAAGTGAGGGTGGGGAAAAAAGAAAAAGAAAAGAAAGAAAAAGAAAAAGAAAAAAGGAAAAATATATATATATATATATTTGTCTACACACCCATATATATGGACATATATTCACCTATATACACCTATATATATATATGCCTATATTAAAAACTACAATATGATTATAATGAAATAGAAATAAAAACCAAAAACAACCAAGATAAGCAGCCAATAAAGGGAAAACAAAACAGAATAAAACCAAACAAACCAAAAATACCCGTGCTGGTCTAGGCTAAAGTCCACCAAGCTCTCTTCAGTTTGTCTGCTATACAAAAATTCCTGTGCGTCTTGTGGGAACAGTAGGCCACCTGATGCCTAACGTTATCCTGGCACTGCAGGTTTGCTGTACTTGAGTGTGGTTGTGACGTGTGATTGGTGGTTTTTACAAAGTCACTGCCTTTTTGCTTTTGCCTGTCCCAAGGCAGGCTTCACCCCCAAAGGCTCAATGAGTGTCTCTGGGCACCCTTTGGGTTGACAGCCGTGGAGAATTAAAGAATTCCTCACTACCAAAAGCCTGCTGCTAAGAATCTGTTAATTAGTGCCTCAGCAGATGAACCTGCCCTGCCTCCCAAGCCTTGCCTAAAGGTGGGGGCGGGGTGGGTAGTCTCACTCTGCTGCCTTTACTGGGTGGAAATTCTCAACCCCCTGCAGGTAAGGATATCTTCCTAGTCTGCCCCTATTGCTCCCTTCAGGAGTCAGTTTAAGACTGTCTTGGCGGGGGACAAAGTTTGTGGGAGTGGGAGAGTTATTGGGTTGTTTTTTTTTTTTGCTTTCTGTTCAAGAGTAGAAAAAGGGAAAAAAAATAAAAAACATAAAAATAAACAAAGCCACAGTTCCAACACTGTTTCAAGCTAAGGCCTTTGCCTCTTATGCTCCAGCGGAGTTCCTGCTACTCTCCCAAAGGGTCTGCCGGGATTTAGGGAATTGTGCGCACCCTACCGTGTGGCCAAGATCCCCGCTCCACGTCTCTCGGGGACCTGCGTCTCCACCTGGCACGCTGCTTGTCCGAGCGAGTCCTCTTTTTCCCCTGCTCCCGGGTTCCAGGCTTCTGCCTCGGAGCCGGCGCGCCCGCGCGGATCTCCTGCTGCTCTCCCAAACGGTCTGCCGGGATTTAGGGGACTGCGCGCACCGTGCCGCGTGGCTCCGATCCCCGCTCTGTCTCTCCGGGATCTGTGACTCCGGCCGGCGTGCTGCGTCTCCGCGGGCGAGTCCTGTGTTTCCCCTGCTCCCAGGTTTAAGGCTTCTGCCTTGGAGCCGGCGCGCGCCTGCGCCGTTCTCCTGCTGCGCTCCTGGAGGGACTGCCGCCGGGGTTCAGGGGACTGCGCGCACCTTTCCACGTGGCTCCGATCCCCGCTCCGTCTCTCCGGGACCTGCGTCTCCGCCCAGCGCGCGCTGCTTCTCCGCGGGCGAGTCCTCTGTTTTCCCCTGCTCCCGGGTTTCAGGCTTCTGCGCTCCGCAGGACCCGGTGGGCACAGAGACTGATCCCTGAACCGGGAGGGTGCAGGGACTGATCTTGCCCTGTCGCTGCGGGGCTCTGCACCCTGCTTCCTGGGGAACGCGGGTGCAGCTCGTACCTCTGCACAGTCGTCTCCTCTCTCTCCTCCCGCACTTGCCCGGCCTGAGGCTTCTGCCTCAGACTGCAAACCAACGCGCTCTGGCTGAACTCCAGGTGGGCTGCGGGCCGCAGGGAGCGAGCCGGGGCAACACTCACCGTGACTCAGCAGCCGCGGGTGCGGGCTGCACCTCACGCGTCTCACCGCCTTCTTCCCCCACTCGCCCGGCCTGCCCACCTTCCAGCAATCCTTGTGTGGAACTCTTAGTCGCTCTGTGTGATGAGTAGATGTCTCTTTGAAGCGTATTAGAAGTTCAAATTGTGGATATTTCCAGGGGAGATTTCATGGAGCCCTCCTTACAGCTGCCCTCTTGCCCCTCCCCCCTTCTGTTTATTTCTATGTATTAGGTAGGGTTGCTATGTCTTCCAGTCTTAGTAGAGTGGCATCATGTAGTAAGTGCATTGTGCTGCTCAGTGCCACAGTCTTTCTGGTCACTGGAGCTATGCATTCCAGGGGTGTCCCTTCTGTAGGTTTTGTGTGCCTTCCTCTTATAGGTGAGTCTTGGTTGCTATTTGCACGCAATGGGATGAATTTACCCTCAGGCTCATTGGTTGTGAGGACTGGCCATCACTACAATGGAGTAGTTGTGGTGCAGGGTCTAACCCTACAGAGAAGAATCTGACTCAGCAGGGCTCTGGTGCCTGCCCAATCTACCCCTTGGGTGTGTCATTCTTGGAGGCAGCTGAGTAATGCTAACTCATTTCAAAACTGGCCACTGGGAATGCCAGCCCCGGGACCATCTTAGAGGAGATATGCTGCAGGTCAAGTTTAGCCACAGGTCATACCCTACCCAGGGCCACCTGGCAGCAGCCACAAAGAAATCCACTGATGGTTGCCCCCTATGCTGTGTTTGGAATTGTCTCAAAAGTCCAAGCTGTGAACCAATGCTAATTACCCCTACTGCCAGGAATAGAGCTGCTCAGCCAGAGGTATGGGACATAGTCAAGCCAGATGTTGATTGTCTGGGTTCTGCAAAACTGAATGATACTAGGAAAGTCTGCAGCATGAGCTAAGGCAGGAAGTTTGTATGAAAAAGCAACTGGAAGTCGCTTCGGTATGCCTGAAAGTTGGGTGGGGCGGAGTCTCAAATCACCAGAGTGTGGCTAATGAAAGATGTTAACCAGCTTGATGGAGACTCAGGTATGGTGGCCACCTGTATATGCATGCTGGTAAGAGGGAGGCCTCAAGAGGGAAACAATGGCCTCCACAAGTTCCTCCATCCAAGAGAAAGCTATCTGTCCAGCCCCCATCCTAAGCCAGATAACTCAGTACCCCACCATCTGTCCCTGCCAAATTTTATGTTGCTGCCTCAATGCTGGAGCTCAGAGCCAATGATTCCGTTGGTAAGTAAGTTCTTGCACTGCACCCTTAAAAGGAACTGCTGGGACTCCACTCACTCTCTGTCTCCCTCAGTCATAATTTCTGCTTGTTTTCACAACCAGAAATTACATGGACATCTCTCCCTGACACTGGCTCCTCTGATTGGAGGACCTCCACAGTGGAGATATCCCTCCCAACTCTTAATGGTCACACATGGGTGTGGGACCAGCCTGTTCTACATCTATGCCCCTCCTACCAGTCTCAAGGTGGCTTCGTCTGCATGTCCTTAATTGTAGGGCTACAGCTCAACAAGAATTTTGGCAATTCTCAATAATGGTTGCTTTGTAGTTTGGTTATAAAGTTGATGTGGTCATGAGAAAAGGTAAGCACAGCATTTACCTATTGCACCATCTTGACCAAAACCCAGACCACACATTCTTTTTTTCCAATGTACATGTAACATTCTCAAAGATAGACCATATGTTGGGACACAAAACCAGTCTCAACAAATTTAAGAAGTTTGAAATTAGATCGAGCATATTCTCCAAACACAATGCTTTGAAATTGGAGATCAACTGTAAAAAGAAAGCAGAAAAAAAAAATATTTGTGGATGAAACTACATGATACTAAAGAATAAATGAGTTAAAAAAAGAAAAGAAATAAAAGGAGTGATCAAAAAGATACATACATAAGGGCCAGCCGAGTGGCTCAGTGGGTTAAGAGCTTGCTCAAGAGTGCGAGCTGAGCTCTGAGCAATGGCGGTTCGATGCCAGCCCAAGCTGAGTTGCCGTTGAGCTGCCAACAGATGGCAGGATGGCTCAGCTAAAAAAAAAAAAAAAAGATACATAAAAGGGCTGGCTGAGTGGCACGGTGGTTAAGCGCTGGCTTGGGAGGCCAGCAGACCCGGTTCGGGTCCCACATATGAGAGCCAGTGACACTGCCCTCAAAAAAAAAAAAATGATACATAAAAAAGATGAGAATGAAAATATATCATATCAAAACTTTTGGGATTACTACAAAAGCAGTAATAACAGGGAAATTTAAATGATTATAGGTCTGTCTCAAGAAATAACAAAAACTCTTGGGCCGGCCAAGTGGCGCAGTGGTTAAGCGCTGGCTTGGGAAGCCAGTGGCCCCGGTTCGGTCCCACGTATGAGGGCCAGTGACACTGCCCTCAAAAAAAAAAGAAAATCTAATAAACAACCTAACATTAAATCTTAAATAACGAGAAAAAGCAGAACAAGTGAAACCTAAGGTCAGCAGAAGGAAAGAAATAATAAAAATTAGAGCAGAATTAAATGAAATGGAGACTAAAATAAACAACAGAAATAATTAATACAACAAAGCTGGTTCTTTGAAATGATTAATGCAACTGACAAACCCTGGCTAGACTTACAAAGAAAAAAAATAGAAAAAATACAAATAAACAAAATCAGAAATGAGAGGAGAAGTTATAAATACCTCAGAAATACAAAGGATCATCAAGAGTATTATGGAGGACTATATTCCACCAAATTCAGTAACCTAGAAGAAATGGTCAAGTCCTTAGAAATATATAACCTGCCTAGACTAAATCAGGAAGAACTGGAAAATCTCAATAAACCAATCAACAGTAAGGAAATCGAAACAATCATCCAAAAGTTCCCCAAAAACAAAAATCCAGGACTTAGGTGATGTCATAGAAATGGCAGTGTGAGGTGAGCTTCTTGAGTTCTCCCCTAGAAGTTACCACAAATTGAACATCTATAACTCATCATACGATTCTCTGCTCATCACACAGAACAGCTAAGAGACATGCACAAGGATTACCTGAAGGTGGGCAAACCAGGCAAGCTGGGGAAGAGGGAGGCAGAAAGTACAAAGATGCATCCTACAGCCACAGAGATGTGGCAGGCAGCCCTGGGGCCCCAGGACGCAGACCAGAGGTCACAACAGCCAGACTGTGGGCTCTCTCTCTCTGGCCCACAGCCCTGCCAAGGGATCAGCATATAGGACAGCGATGCCCAGCAATCCAAGCAGAAACCTCAGCTGAGAAGTACAGCTGGGCTTTCATGGTCAGTCAGAAAGCAAAGGAAACAATATACCTGGACCCCTGCCCCCACTCTCCCACAGCTCTCCTACCCCCTTCCTTCCAGAGTTTTAGGCTGGTCCCAGAACAGAAAGGAATAGTGTCAGGTTACAAAGGAGTTTTAGCCCTCAAGAACTAGAAAAAGCTGTTTTGCAGCTGTGATTTAGGCAAGAGGCTGGGATTAGTGTGACACCACTGGGCTGGCCAGGAAGACAAAAGGCATCTGCCTACCCAGCTCCAACATTTTCTGGGTGGCTTCCAGCAGGGCAAATAGAGCTGCTAAAACACACACAGGTATTAGCAGTGGGTGGCAGAAGCATCTCTGAGCTTTCAGAAGCTCAGAAATCTCAGAACATCCACCGCCCCTGATGGAAGAAGTGCCCTAAGATGCAGGAGACCTATGCACAGAGAAGAAGCCCACCTCCTGGTGCTGGCTATGGTCTTCTCAGTGCGTGTTTGTGCAGACAAGAGCAGAAACTGCAATTACTTTGTAAAACCTACCAACCACACCCCATAACCCTACCCACCTAGAATTGCATTGCCAGGGTCACTCTGAGTGCCAGGTAGCTGGCTCTGCCTACACAAGATGCAGAGAGGATTTTCTACAGCAGAGGACAACATGACAATAGCTTGGTGGACTTAAGCCAAGACTGGGGCTGTTTTGTTTTTTTAATTATTACTGTTTATATATATATATATATATATATATATATATATATATATATATATTCATTTTATTCCTTCTCTCTCTCTCTTCTTGTTTCTTTTCCTTGTTCTGCTTTTCCTCCTTTTTGTTTTGTTGTATTGAATTTTTTTTGGTGTTATTTTTGTTCTGTTTTTGGTTTGGTTTGGTTTCGTTTTGTTTTTTTGTATTTTTGATATTTTTGTTTGTGTTGAGTGTTGGTTGTTGGTTGTTTTGATGTGTGAGTGTATTTGTTTTTTTGTAGTTGTTGTTGTGCTTGTTGGTTTGTTTTGTTCTGAGATTACCCTGCATGAGGGCCCAGCCCAAGAGGCACAACAATCAACACACCTAGAGGCCAACTCAAGACCAAACCAAACCATTGCTGGGTTTGACCTACAAGTGACACACCCAAAAGAAATCCTCTACAGGCACAAAAGAGCCCATAGGAGCCAATCCTCATCTGAGGGGTCAACCCTCACACAGCAACTCATACACTGTGGATATCGCCAATTTTCACAGCTAGTCAGTTTGGGAGTCAATCCCACCTACTGGCAAGCCAAAAGCAATTAAAGCTCAACATCAACTGGAGATACACACAACACAAGGGACACCTCTGGAACACATGCACAGGAGAATAGGGGGGCTGTGCAATTCAAATATAAAGGATACATACTACATAAGACCACCCGGCAAAGACTGAGAGATCTAGGGGAATCTACCTAATACATCGAAGCAAACACAGAGAGACAGCCAGAGTGAGGACACAAAGAAACATGTCCCAAATAAAAGAACAGAAGAAATGTCCAGAATTGGACCTAAATAAAATAAAGATAACCAACCTATCAGAGACAGAGTTTAGAACACTGATTATAAGAACATTTAAGGAACTTAGTGAGAACATAAAGAAGGATACAGAAATCATAAAGAAATAGCCAGTTAGAATTAAAGAATACAATAACTGCAATCAAGAACATATTCAAAGGAGTTACCAGCAGATTAGATGAAACAGAGGAGCAAATCATCCGCATAAAAGACAAGCTAGCAGAAATCACCCATTCGGAACAATAAACAGAAAAAAAGAATAAAAAAGAAAGAAAACAGCTTAAGAAACCCGTGGGATAACATCAAGAGCAATAACAATACATCATAGGGATACCAGAAAGACAAGAGAGAGAGCAAGGGATCAAGAACAAATTTGAGGAAATAATGACGGAAAACTTCCCTAACCTGGTGAAAGAAATCAACATACAAGCCCAGGGAACACAGAGAGTCTCAACCAAGACAAACCCAAACAGGCCCACACCAACACACATTATAGTTAAAATGGCAAAAGTTAAAGACAAAGAAAGAATCCTAAGAGCAGCAAGAGATAGACAGCGAGGTACTTCCAAGGGTGCTCCCATAAGACTATCAGCTGACTTTTCTGCAGAAACTTTGCAGGTCAGAAGGGAGTCGCAGGAGTTATTCAAAGTGATGAAAAACAAAGGCCTGCAACCTATATTGCTTTATCCAACAAGGCTATCATTTAAAATTGAAGGAGAGATAAAGAGCTGAAGAATAAGCTAAAGGAATTCATTACCACCAAGCCAGCATTGCAGGAAATGTTAAAAGGGCTTCTTTAAGCAGAAGAAAGATAAAAATTTAACTAATGAAGACCACAAATACAAATAACAAAATGGCAATAACTGTGCACCTATCAATAATCACTTTAAATGTAAATGGATTAAATGCTCCAATAAAAAAAATAAGGTGGCTGAGTGGATAAGAAAACAAGACCCTTGCATATGCTGTATACAAGAGACAGCTCAGATCAAAAGACACACTCAGGCTGAAAGTAAGTGGATGAAGTAAGATATTTCATGCAAATGGAAATGAGAAAAAACCTGGAGTAACAACACTTATATCAAACAAAATAGACTTTAAAATGAATTATATGATAAAAGACAAAGAAGGACACTACATAATAATAAAGGGATCGATTCAACAAGAGGACATAACCCTAGTAAACATCTATGCACCCAACATAAGAGCACATAAATATATAAAGCAGATATTCACTGATATAAAGAGAGAGATCAACAGTAACACTATCATAGTAGGGGACTTTAACACACCCCTGACAAGGGACAGATCCTGCAAACAGAAAATCAGTATGGAAACAGTGGCCTTAAATGACACATTAGATCAGTTGGATTTAATTGATATTTTTAGAGCATTTCATTCCAAAGCTGAAGAATATACATTCTTCTCAAACTCACATGGAACATTTTCCAAGAGAGAACACATGTTAGGCCACAAAACAAGTCTCTATAAGTTTAAGAATATTGAAATCATAACAAGCATCTTCTCTGACCAAAATGCTATGAAATTAGAAATCAATTATAAGAAAAAAAAACTGGAAAACACAGAAATACATGGAGGCTGAATAACATAATACTAAATAGCAAATGGGTCAACAATGAGACCAAGAAAGAAATCAAAACATACCTCGAGACAAACGAAAATGAAAACACAACCAACACTTCAAAAGTTGAACAAATTGGGCTATGAAGTTTTGCCTCATCTGCCATATTCACCTGACCACTCGCCATCCAACTACCACTTCTTCAAGCATCTTGACAAATTTTTGCAGGGAAAACACTTGTACAACCAGCAGGATGCAGAAAATGGTTTCCAAGAGATTGCCGAATACCATAACACAGAATAACCACACTTATTTCACATTGGCAAAAATTCGTTGATTACAATGGCTTCTATTTTGATTAATAAAGATGTGTTTGAGTCTAGTTATAGTGATTTAAAATTCACGGTCTGAAACTGCAATTACCTTTGCACCAACCTAATACAAAGCTATAATAATCAAAACAGCATGGTAGTTGCATAAAAACAGACACACAGATTAATGAAAGGGAATAGAGAGCCCAGAAATAAATCCATATCTACATGGTCATTTAATCTATGAAAACGGAAGCAAGAATTTACATTGGAGTAAAGACAATCTATTCAATAAATGGTGCTGGGAAATCTGGACAGACGCATGCAAAAAAATAAAGCTGGACCACTTGCTTACACCATACACAAGAATAAATTCAAAATTATTTAGAGACTCAAATGTAAGGTCTGAAACCAAAAAATCCCACAAGAAAATATAGGAAGTAAATTTGCAGGAATCACCCTTAGTAATATTTTTACTGATACATCCCCTCAAGCAAGGGAAGTAAAAGAAAAAATAAACACATGGGATTACATCAAATTGAAAAGTTTTTCACAGCAAAGGAAACCATCAATAAAACAAAAAGGTATCCTACTGAATGGGAGAAGGTATTTGTCAATGCTACATCTGATAAGGGTTTAATATCCAAAATTTATAAAAAACTCATTCAACTCAACAGCAAGAAAACAAACAACCCAGTTAAAAAATGGGCAGAGGACATGAAGAGACATTTTTGTAAAGAAGATATAAAGATGGCCAACAGACATATGAAAAAATGCTCAACCTCACTAATTAGAAAAAGGCAAATATAAGCTAAAACGAGATACCTTCTCACTATGATCAAATGGCTATCATCAATAAATCAAAAAAGAACAAGTGCTGGTGAGGATGTGGAGCAAAGGGAACCCTCATGCAGAATTGGTGGAATTGCAGATTGGTGCAGCCATTATATAAATCAGCATGAAATACCTCAAAAAACTGGAAATGGAACAATCTTATGACCCAATAATTCCACTCTTAGGTATTTATTCAGAGAAATCCAAGACTCTAATTTGAAAAAAAAATAAATGGACTCCTGTGTTCATTGCAACTCTATTCACAATAGCCAAGACATGGAAACAACTGAAATGCCCATCTGGTAGACGACTGAATTAAGAAACTGTGGTACAGGGCCAGCCGAGTGGTGCATTGGTTAAGAGCTGGCTTGGGATGCCAAAGGCCCTGGTTTGGATCCCATATATGAGGGCCAGTGACACTGCCCTCTACAGCTAACAACAGCTCCACATGGAGCTGGGCTGCACGAGCCACGGCGACAGTGTAGGCTGCAGCCCCTGCTGCAGTGAGTGGCCGGCAGCCAGTGTGAGTGGCTGGCGCCAGCATGAGCTGCCATTAGCCGCAGTGAGTGACCATCCTGAGGCTGGCGACTGATCTGCCGCAGCTGGGAAGAGTGCAATGATAATACCAACATGGGTCTGTGAAGCGACCTCCTCCGCAACTAGACTGAAGAACAAAAAAGACAGCAATTTGTCTGTTCCCCTTCCCTGATTCCCCAATCAAACAAACAAACAAACAAACAAAACAAACAAACAAAAACAAACAAACAAACAAACAAAAAAACTGTGGTATATTTATACAATGGAGTATTACTCGACCATAAAGAAAAATGAAATCTTATTATTTGCAACGATGTGGATGGACCTAGAGAACATTGAATTTAAAGAATAGAATAAATGAGCAGACTAATCAGAAACAGTCTCAGATATATAGAGAAAAAACTTGAGAATTTCTAGATGGGAAAGGGGTGGTGATGAGGCATAAGGTGAGGGGATTAGAAAGCACAGGTTGGTAACCACAAGATTGCCATGGGGATACAAAAGACAGTTTGGGGAATGTAATCAATAATGTTGTAAAAATTTTGTAGGGTATCCAATGGACACCTGTCCTATTGGGGAGACCAATCCATGGATGGTGTAGATGCCTGACCACTGCAATGTACACCTGAAGCTGAATAATAATGAATGTCAACTATAATTTATATATATATATATATATATATATATATATATATATATATATATATTCCCAGGGTCAGAGTACAGCATAGGAAATAGAGTCAATGGAGTTGTAACAGCTATATACAATGTCAGAGGGGTAGTAAATTGGGGGAAGGGGATTATCACTTTGTGAGCAGCATAAATGTTTAAAGTTTTACATTGCTTTGTACACCTGAAACTAATTTAAAGAAAGTCCAATACCTAATGACTTCACTAGTGAATTCTACCAAACATTCAATGATGATTTAATACTTGTCCTCCTCAAACTCTTCCAAAAATTTGAAGAAAAGCCTATGAATCCTAACCCTTTTTGAGGCCAACATACCAAAACCTGGTGAAGATAACACAAAAATAGCAAACTATAGACCAATATTTCTGATCAATACACATGCAAAAACCTTAAACAAAATACTAACAAACCAAATATAAAAATACATGGGCCAGGTGAGTGGCGCATTGGTTAGGAGTTGGCTTGGGACACCAGCAATGAGCAGTAGGGCCCCTGTTCAGATCCCACCTAGAGGGCCAGTGACACTGCGCCCTCTACATATAGCTAAGATGGCTCGACCTGGACCTGGGCTGCCATGAGTGGCCAGAGACAGAGTAGGCTGCAGCCCCTGCTGAAGTGGGCTGCCGTAAGCTAACCATGAGTGGCTGGTAGCCAGCGTGAGCAGCCAGCAGCTGGCATGAGCTACCATGAGCCACCCTGAGAGGCCATCCAATGGCTAGGAAGCAATTGCCTCAGCCGGGAAGAGTGCAATGATCAAAATACCAACATGGGCCAGTGAAACGACATCCTCCACAACTAGATGGAAGAACAAAAGGACAGCAACTTGTCTGTTCCCCTTCCCCAATTCCCCAATAAAATCATATGTGTGTGTGTGTGTGTGTGTGTGTATATATATACATATATATATATATATATATATATTATATATATATATATATATATAAAAGATTACACATCATGATCAAATGGGGTTCATTCCAAGAGCAAAATATTGTTCAACATATGCAAATCGATCAATGTGATACACCACATAACAAAATAATAGATAGAAATCATATGATTACATCAATAGATGCAGAAAAAGTATTTGCATGATACAACATCCATTGATGATTAAAACACTTAGTAAAATGTGTATAGAAGGAAGGTACCTTTATATAATAAAGGTAATATATAACAAACCTTCAACTGGTATCATATTTAATTGTGAAAAACTGAAAGCTTTTCCACTTTGATGAGGAACAAGACAGGGATGTCCCCTATCACCTCTGCTTTTCTTTTTTTTTTTTTTTTAAGATTTTATTGGGGAATTGGCGAAGGGGAACAGCTTTGGGGAATCGGGGAAGGGGAACAGACAAGTTGCTGTCTTTTTGTTCTTCAGTTTAGTTGCGGAGGATGTTGCTTCACTGTTGGTATCGTCATTGCGCTCTTCCCAGATGAGGCAGATCGGTTGCTGGCCTCTGGATGTCGCTCACCGCGGCTATTGGCAGCTCACGCTTGGCTGCCAGCCGCTCACGCTGGCTGCGGGCCACTCACTGTAGCCTATGGCAGCCCACTGCAGCAAGGGCTGCAGCCCACACTATCACCGGGGCTTGCACAGCCCAGCTCCAGGTGGAGCTGTTGTTAGCTGTAGCGGGCAGTGTCACTGGCCCTCATGTGGGATCCGAACCGGGGCCACTGGCATCCCAAAACCAGCGCTTAACCAATGCGCCACTCGGCCGGCCCTCACCTCTGCTTTTCAACATAGTATTGGCAGTCCTAGCCAGAGCAATCAGGCAAGAGAAAGAAATATCAGTCATCCAAATTCGGAATGAAGAAGTTGAATTGTCACTTTTTGCAGATGACATGATATACAGATTTAATGCAATCCCCATCAAAATCCCAATGGCATTTTAAAAAGAAGTAGAACAAAAAATAATCAGATATGTATGGAATCACAAAAGACTCTGAATAGCTAAAGCAATCCTGAGAGAAAAGAACAAGGCGGTGGGATGGGGTGGGAGGTGAGTGGGTATCACACTCCCTCACTTTCATTTATACTACAAAGTGACAATAATCAAAACAGCATGGTGGTATTGGTAGGAAAACAGAATCACAGACCAATAGAATAGAACTGAGAACCCAGAAATAAACCCACATATATAGGGGGAGATAAATTTCAACAAATAAGCTAAAAACACAGTGGAGAAAAGAAAGTCTTTTCAATAAATGGTGCTGAGAAAAATTCAAGGATAGAAGCAAAAATTAAAACTATACTGCTGTATCACCATATACCAAAATTAACTCAAAATGAATCAAAGACCAAAACATAAGACCTGAAACAATCAATTGCATAGAAGAAAGCATAGGTACTAAAATTATGGACGTTGGGTTGAAAGAGCATTTTATGAATTTGACCTCAAAGGCATGGGATGTATCAAAGTAAAAAGATTCTGCTCAGCAAAAGAACCATCAACAAAACAAAGAGGCAATATACTGAATGGAAAAGATATCTACAAACAACAACACCGATGAGGAGCTAATATCATATATCATAATTTTCATTGCTAAAGTGCATCATGACTTTTCTGACAACCCAATATATATAAATATCTCAAACTCATATAATTCAATAAGAAACAAACAGTCCAATAAAAAATGTGCAGATGACCTGAACAAACACTTGTCCCAAGAAGACATACAGTCAACAGATATATGAAAAGCTAGCTATTAGGCAAATGAAAGTCAAAATAACAATGAGATACCCCCTCGCTCACACCTGTTAGAATGCCTATTATCAACAAGACAAGCAAAAACAAGTGTTGGAGACGTTGTGGAGAACAAGAAACTCTCACATGCTGCTAGTGGGAATGTAAAACAGCCACTTTGGAAAACAGTGTGGAGGTTCCTCAAAAAATCAAGAATAGAATTACCATATGACCTGGCAATCCCTCTTCTGGGTATCCACCAAAAAATCTGAAAACATTTATTCATAAAAATACAATTATGTTTACACTATATTCATTTCAGCATTATTCATGGTACCCAAGACACTGAAACAACCAAAGATGATTGGTTTCGAAAGATGATTGGATAAAGAAGATGTGGTACATATGCATAATGGACTATTACTCAGCCATAAGAAAAGATGAAATACGGCCATTTGTGACAACATGGATGGATCTTGAGATTATCATGCTAAGTGAAATAAGTCAGACAGAAAAAGTCGAGAACCATATAACGTCACTTACGTGTGGGGTATAAAACTGAAAGCAACAAATGAACAAGGAAAACAAAGAAACAAAAACTCATAGATACAACAATTTAGTGGTTATCAGAAGTTAAGGAGGAGGGGTGGTAGAAGAGGGTAAATGTGGTCAAATATATGGTGATGAAAGGAGAACTGACTCTACTTGGCAAACACACAATGCAATGCAATGTATAGATCATGTATTAAAAAAATTGTACACTGGAAACCTATGTAATTTTACAAACCAATGTCACCCCAATACTTATTTTTTTAAATCTTGAAACCAGCTTTATTTGTCAGTTAAAAAAAAATAAGTCAGTGAAACATGCAGTTAACACATGGCATGATTCTATAACAAATAGACATGATTCATGGTGTAGAGCAGGTTCATGCAGAAACCAACTTTGCCTTTGATTAAATAAATGGTAATGCATATTTATACAGCATCCTCCAAGTACTTGAGTAAACCCTGTATTTGAGGTTGAAAGGCATGCATTGCCACTTTATCTTTTCAGCAGCATGGATTCAATTGTTTCTGTTCAAATATATTTTTTGGGTGCCATCTGTACAATCAAAGCAATAATGAATTGTGGCAGTTTAATACGTCCACAAATTTTTTGACACTCTTCCCAAGTTGGTTCTGTGGCTTCTCCACCTAAATCTGGGCTGACCTTAGTGACTCATTTGTAATCAGTAGAATCAGCAAAGCAATCTATGAAGTGTGATGGAAAAAATATGGTGAATGTTTAAATTAAAAAATTTTTTAACTACAATAAAAGACATATTGCCATTAATCCCCCTCAAAATACTCCCCCTCACTCTGAACACACTTATCCCATTGTTCTTGCCACTTTCTGAAGCAGTACTGGAAGTCCTCTTTCATGAGTGTCTTTAGTTGCGCTGCCATGGCTACTTCGATGTCCTGAATCAGTTCAAGAAGTTTCCCTTTCATGGTCATTTTGACTTTGGGGAAGAGCCAGAAGTCGCACGGTGCCTGATCTGGTGAATAAGGTAAATGAGAACACACCGTAATGTTTTTAGGGGTTATTTTTATTCTTTTATTGTGAAATAAACATTTTTTTAAAAAATTAGCTTCAGGTGTGCAACAGAGTGCAATAGTTATA
Organism: Aselliscus stoliczkanus; assembly: GCA_033961575.1. Taxonomy (NCBI): domain Eukaryota; kingdom Metazoa; phylum Chordata; class Mammalia; order Chiroptera; family Hipposideridae; genus Aselliscus; species Aselliscus stoliczkanus. Next base: position 68,785,137 of record CM066737.1, on the reverse strand, counting down.
CTTTTTACTCCTCAAAATGACAAATCCCTCCCCCCAATTCACAACCCCAATCCTACCCCCCCATATGATGCATATCTATTAAAATTCCTTTGACTCCCTTCCACAGTATAATCCACATCCCCGTGACTATCTATATAATCAATTACAATTGGCACACAATATTATACAACATTCAGTTTCAGGTATACAGTGCAGTGATCAAGCCTCTATTCCATCCATGAAGTGGTCTCCCTAACAAGACATGTGACCATCTGATACCCCACAAAATATTTACAACACTATTATATTCCCCGAACTGTCTTTGATATCCCTATGGCAATATTGTAGTTCCCTATTTATGCTATCTATGAGACTGTTTCTGTTTACTTTGCTCATTCATTCAGTTTTTCAGAATCCACATATAAGTGAGATGATATGGTATTTGTCTTTCTCCAACTGACTTATTTCATTTAACATAATAGTCTCTAGTTCCATCCATATCATTGTAAATGGTATGATTTCATTCTTCTTTAAAGCGGAGTAATACTCCATTGTAAAAATATACCACAGTTTCTTAATCCAGTCATCTACCAATGGGCATTTCAGTTGTTTCCAAGTTTTGGCTATTGTAAATAGTGCTGCAATAAACATAGGGGTGCATATATTTTTTCGAATTAGTGTCTTGGATTCTTCTGGGTAGATACCCAAGAGTGGAATTGCTGGGTCATACGGAAGTTCCATTTCCAGTTTTTTGAGATACCTCCATACTTATTTCCATAATGGCTGTACCAATATGCAGTACCACCACCAGTGCACCAGGGCTCCCTTTTCTCCACAACCTCACCAGCACTTGTTGTTTGTTGATTTATTGATGAAAGCCATTCTGACCGGAGTGAGTTGGTATATCATTATGGTTTTTATTTGCATTTCTCTGATGATTAGTAAAGTTGAACATTTTTTCATATGCCTGTTGGCCATCAGTATGTCCTCTTTAGAGAAATGCCTCTTCATATCCTCTGCCTATTTTTTAATTGGGTTGTTTGTTTTTTTGGTGTTGAGTTCCCTGAGTGTTTTATAAATTTTGGATATTAATCCCTTATCACATATATCTTTGGAAAATATCTTCTCCCATCCAGTAGGCTGCCTTTCTGTTTCATTGATTATTTCCTTTGCTGTGAAAAAACTTTTAAGTTTGATGTAATCCCATATGTTCATTTTTTCTTTTATTTCCCTTGCCCAAGGGGATATATCAGTAAAAATATTACTCAGGGTAATGTCTAAAAACTTGCTCCATATGTTTTCTTCTAGGAGTTTTATGGTTTCAGGTCTTACATTTACGTCTTTAATCCATTTTCAGTTTGTTATCGTATATGGTGTAAGTAGGTGGTCCATTTTCATTTTTTGCACATGTCAGTCCAATTTTCCCAGCACCATTTATTAAATAGACTATATTTACTCCAATATAAATTCCATTGTCATAGATTAAATGACCATATATGGATGGATTTATTCCTGGGCTCTCTATTCTGTTCCATTGGTCTATGTGTCTGTTTTTATGCCAGTACCATACTGTTTTGGTTACTGTAGCACTGTAGAATGTTTTGATGTCAGGTAATGTGATGCCTCTCAATTTGTTCTTATTTCTCAAGATTGCTGTGGCTATTCGGGGTCTTTTGTGGTTCCATATTAAATTTAGGATTCTATGTTCTGTTTTCTGAGAATAATGTCCTTGGTAGTTTGATTGGAATTGCATTGAATCTGTATATTGCCTTACGTAGTATTGACATTTTAACTATATTAATTCTTCCTATCCATGAGCATGGTATGTATTTCCATTTGTTTGTATCTTCTTTGATTTCTCTCTTCCGTGTCTCAAAATTTTCTGAGTATACAGGTCTTTTACTTCTTTAGTTAAACTGATTCCTAGATATTTTATTGTTTTTGAAGCAATTGTAAAAGGGATTGATTTCCAACCTTGCACACCAGGAATGAATCCCACCTGATCGTGGTGGATGATCTTTTGAATGAGATGCTGAATTCGTTTTGCTAGTATTTTGTTGAGAATTTTTGCATCTATGTTCATTAGGGATATTGGCCTGTACTTTTCCTTTTTTATAATACTTTTGTCTGATGTAGGAATCAGGGTGATAATGGCTTCATAGAAAGAGTTTGGGAGCCTTCCGTCTTTCTGGATTTTTTGGAATACTTTCAGGAGAATAGGTATTAATTCTTTTTTGAATGTTTTGTAAAATTCACTTGTGAAGCCATCTGGTCCAGGAATTTTATTTGTTGGAAGATTGTTGATTACTGATTCAATTTCTTTGGCAGTAATAAGTCTGTTCTGAGTTTCTGTTTCTTTTTGGTTCAGACTTGGTAGATTGTATGCTTCTAGAAATTTATCCATTTCTTCCAGATTGTCACATTTGTTAGCATATAGATGCTCATAGTATTTTCTTAAAATTTTCTGTATTTCTGTGGTATTTGTTGTCACTTCTACCCTTACATTTCTGACTGTATTAATTTAGGTCCTCTCTCTCTTTTCCTTGGTGATTCTGGCTAAGGTTTTTTTCGATTTTATTTATCTTTTCAAAAAACCAACTCTTGGTTTCATTGATCTTTTGTATTGTTTTTTGTTCTCTATTTCATTGATTTCTGCTCTGGTCTTGATTATTTCGTTCCTTATACTCCCTTTAGGCTTGTTTTGTTGTTCTTTTTCGAGTTCCCTTAGGTGTAAAGATAGACTGTTGATTTGAGACTTTTCTGCCTTCTTTAGGTAGGCCTGCACTGCCATGCACTTCCCTGTTAGGACTGCTTTCACTGCATCCCAGAGATTTTGGTTCGTGGTGTTTTCATTTTCGTTTGTCTGGAGGTATCTTTTGATTTCCTCCTTGATCTCATTTTTGACCCACTCACTGTTTAGTAGCATGTTATTTAGCCTCCAAGTATTTGTAAGATTTCCAAATTTCTTCTTATAATTGATTTCTAGTTTCAAAGCATTGTGGTCAGAGAAGACACTTGATATAATTTTAATCGTCTTAAATTTGTTGAGACTTTTTTTATAGCCTAACATATGATCTATCTTAGAAAATGTTCCATGTGCACTTGAGAAGAATGTATATTCTGTAGCTTTTGGGGTGAAATGCTCTAAAAATATCAATTAAATCCAGCTCGTCTAAAGTGTGATTTAAGGACACTATGTCCATGTTGATTTTCTGTCTGGAGGATCTGTCCATTGGTGACAACGGGGTGTTGAAGTCCCCTACTATGATAGTGTTACTGTTGATCTCTGTCTTTATATCTGTCAAAATCTGTTTTATATATTTAGGAGCTCCCATGTTGGGTGCATAGATGTTTCCTAGGGTTATATCCTCTTGTTGAATCAATCACTTTCTTATTTTGTAGTGCCTTTCTTTGTCTTTTATTGTAGTCTTCAATTTAAAGTTTTTCTGTCTGAAATAAGTATTGCTACTCCAGCTTCTTTCTCATTTCCATTTACATGAAATATCTTATTCCATCCCTTTACTTTCAGTCAGTGTGTGTCTTCTGATCTGAGATGAGTCTCTTATAGACAGCATATGCATGGGTCCTGTATTTTTATCCACTCAGCCACTCTGTGTCTTTTGATTGGAGCATTTAATCCATTCAAATTTAAAGTGATTACTGATAGGTGCATATTTATTGCCATTTTGTTACTTGTATTTCTTGTTTTCCTAGGTTAGCTTGTTTTCCCCTTCTATTTAAAAAAGCCCTTTTAACTTAATTTCCTGCAATGCTGGCTTGGTGGTATTGAACTCCTTAAACTTATTCCTTTCTGAGAAGCGCTTCATCTCTCCTTCAATTTTAAGTGATAGCCGTGTGCATAGAGTAATCTTGGTTGTAGACCTTTATTTTGTGTCACTTTGAATATCTCCTGCCACTCCCTTCTGGCCTGCAGAGTTTCTGAAGAAAAGTCAGCTGTTAGTCTCATAGGAGTTCCTTTGTATGTAACCTGCTGTCTTTCTCTTGCTTTTTTTAGAATTCTGTCTTTGTCTTTAAGCTTTGCCATTTTAACTATGTTGTGTCTTGGTGTGGGCCTGTTTGGATTCAGCCTGTTTGGAACCCTCTGCACTTCCTGGGCATGTATGTTGATTTCCTTCACCACGGTAGGGAAGTTTTCAGTGATTTTTTCTTTAAATTCATTCTCAATCCCTTGCTTCTTCTCTTATCCTTCTGGTATTCCTGCTATTGTTGCGTTTCATGTTGTCCCAGAGGTCTCTTAAATTATTTTCATTCTGTTTTCTTTTTGTTTTTCCAGCTGGGTGATTTCTACTGTTTTGTTCTAATTTGCTGACCCGCTCCACTGCTTCATCTATTCTACTGGTGATTACTTCGAGTGTGTTCTTTATTTCAGTTATTGTATTCCTTAGTTCTAACTGGTTGTTTTTTGTGGTTTCCCTATCCTTCTTTATGTCCTCACTAAGTTCCCTAAACATTCTTATCATCAGTGTTCTAAACTCTGTCTCTGAAAGTTTGGATACCTCTGTTTCATTTAGTTCCATTTCTAGAGTTTTCTTCTGATCTTTTACTTGGGACATATTTCTTTGTTTCTTCATTCTGACTCTCGTTCTTCTTCTAGAAAGAAGAGAGTGGGGAAAAAAGAGGTGGGGGCTCTCCGTCCTCTTTAATCTTCAGAGCGCTTGCTCAGCAATAGAGAGTCTCTGGGCAACTCAGCACCAGCTATTGGGGGAAGAGCTTAACGTGTTATGTGCCCCCTCCCTCTCAGGCTTGCAGTGAGCTTTCTACAATTAGCTGCGGTGTGCTCTGGAACCAAGCTCACTACCAAAACAAAATCTTCACAGTTGTTGCAGGTTGTCTGCTACTGCAAAAAAAACCCTCTGTGGCTTGCGGAGATGTGGGCCTGGCTATGGGGGCTCAGAGTGCCTCTGGCAACACAGCTCTAGGTGGGTGGGTCAGGCCCCCAAGACACCACTTGATGTGGTCAGTGGCCCCCACCAAGTCAGAGCAGCACACACTCTGCACCAGGAATCAGTTCACACAAACTCGCCAGGAAAGTCTCAATCGGATCACGCCAGTGCACAACTCCTGACCCAACACTCTCAGGAAAACTCCCCATCTCAGCCTGTCCCAATCAACTGCCTGCAGATCAGGCTAAGCAGCCCAACAGCCAATCTGCAGCCTGGCAAGTCTGCACAAGCTGTGCAGAGAGTGGGGACCCAAGGCGGCTCGCACACCCCTGAGTCTCAGTGAACCGACTGATGCCCCTGGAGTGCACCCGCCCTGCGTTTTCCTGGCTATGCAGCACAAGCAGGGCAAAGGCTCGGGATCCAAGATGGTTCACGCACTCCTGCATCTCAGTGAGCAGCCTGATGGAGACGGAGGGCACCTGCCTGGCGTTTCCTTGGAAATGCAGCACAAGTTGTGTGGAGGGTGGGGATAAAAGGCTGCACACACATGCACTCAGGCATGCACTGCTGTGCCCATTTCACCAAACCAATGGGGTCCCAGATCTGACCCTTGTGGGAGGGCCCAACCCTGAAAAAATGGCACCCTTCTGTCACCGCTCATGTGCAAGCTCCACACCAGGGGAACAATGGTCCCAAAACCTCCAGTTCTGCACCAAAGGTGCTCAGTTCAGTCCTTCCCCACAGGCTCCTGGTCCCGGCTCACACAGCTACTCCCTCCAACAGGAACTTGGCAAGTTCTCACTGGCGAGCAAACCTGTGATCCGGCCCCACTGGTTCTCCAGCTGCCCTCAGCCTCATTGAGCCAAGCAAAGAGAGTCCCCACTAATTTCTACTAATTTCTACTGCCCACTATCGTAGAACTCTTCTTCCTGGCAAAGTAACTCTGGGCTAGTGAGCTCGGTGTGGGGCCAGAGGGCCTCACCCCCAACTGGAGAAGCCTCCTCATATCTGGTTCGTCCCTCACGGCGTTCACCCTCTCTTGTCTGCGCCCCTCCTACCAGACTTGACGTGGCCTCCTCTTTAGGTCCTTCATTTAGAGATTGGGTCACCTAGTGTTCACGGGACTTCCGAGGTTAAATGTTGTATAAATTATTTGTAATTTTGATGTGATCCTGGGAGGCAGTGGAGAAAGCATCTGTCTATTCCACCATCTTACCGGAACCCAATACTTTTAGTACACAAAAAATATTACTTGGAGTTCTGTATTTCCAAACAGGTTGAAAGCTGAGCTCCTTTATTCAAGCAGAAGTTGGGATTTCAGAGTCCTGCTGGAGCTGCCTCTTCTTGCTCATCTAACCAACCCACTGCTCTCTAGCAGCAAGTAAACTACTTCCATCCTATGTGGAAAAGAGATAATCACATTTATTTTCTTTTCAGTAACTAACAGGGAGAAACTTACATTAGCTAAGCATCTGGTATATACCAACATAGCTGTATTTATAAAAAAAAATAGTTGTGTAAGTATTAGTATTCTTATTTAATACATGAAGACCTTGAGGCTTATAAGTTAATTAAATTGCCTGCAGTTAGATAAATAGTAAGTTGTGGATCTTGTCTTCAAACTGAAACCTATCTGACTGTAAGTTCGAAGCCAATTACACCTCGTTAGTTTATCTAATGATGTTAGTTTATCTAATGTCAAGCAGAAGAGAACAAGGAGTGACAGATTGAGTTACAGGTGTAGTAATGTCACCATTTAGCACAGTTGGTATTTTAAAGTGCTCCCACAAATCTGATGAGAAGTCTTGATGTGAAAAGGAGGGTGCACGAATCAGCCAGAAGAGCATTGTGGAAAAACAGAGAAATTGGCACGGAAAAGTGAATAAATTGGAGGACTGAAATCAGAAAGCAAGAACAAATTGATATCAAGGACAGCTTTCAAATATTTATAAAAAGTTAGACAGAAACCTAAATGAAAAAGTTTTCTGTTTGTATATTTTGTTTTGTTTTGTTTTTGTAAATAAAGTCTGTCTCATCTAATAAGACCTGTCATGTCACAGAGTTCATTAGATTCTAGACCGTTCAAGACAAAATATTTGTAGGAGAGGTGAATTTATCCACGAAGCTAATTAAGTTTAAGCTCATTTGCACATGTACCTTCCAAATATATGGAAGTGATCCTAGCACCATGTCTATAGCAATATGTGCTTTTATTTAATTTTATTGAATTTATGAAAACCACAATCAGATAAGACATTTTTCTCTTTCCACTCTGATTTCTCCTCCACCACACTTTATGTCCTATATAGTTGGAGTGTTCACAGCCATTTTTTTTAAGATTTTATTGGGGAATTGGGGGAGGGGAACAGCATTGGGGAACCGGAGAAGGGGAACAGACAATTTGCTGTCCTTTTGTTCTTCAGTCTAGTTGTGGAGGACATTGCTTCACTGGCTCATGTTGGTATCGTTGTTGTGCTCTTCCTGCATGAGGCAATTGCTCGCAGGCCTCTGGACGGCCACTCATGATGGCTCTTGGCATGCTGCCAGCTACTCGCTGTAGCCTATGGCAGCCCACTGCAGCAGGGGCTACAACTGTGCCATCCCGGGGACTCACAGCAGCCCAGCTCCAGGTGGAGCTGTAGTTAACTATCTTAGCTGTAGAGAATAGTGTCACTGGCTCTCATATCTGAACCTGGGCCACTCATCCCAAGCCAGCTCTTAACCAATGTGCCACTCAGCCGGCCCATTCACAGCCATTTTTGATACTCAATTAAGAGAAATCAGAGCTATAGATTATTTTAGTTTAGGTTTAGTGGGACATATTTGTACAGTTTTCATTTACTTTTGGTTAAATTATTACTAGCTATTTGGAATATTCCTAATGCTTATTATGTGGGTTTACTCAGCCTCCTTACATGAAGGTGTCCATCCAAATTTTATACATAGCCAAGAAGCAGAAAAAATTATTATACAGGAGTTACACAAGCAAAATGGCAGAACAGGCAGCTCCAAAGCCTGTTCTTTCACAGACATAGCAAATAAATAAGCAGAAACTGTCAGAATCAACTTTTTGGATCCCTGTAAAACATTCAGAGGTTTACAGCAGCGAAGCAAATGCTGAATCACAAAAGACAACTTAAAAATGCTACTGACATTCAAGGAAATTTCTATCAAAATATTACCTGAACAAAAGCCAAAGGAAGAGAGACTTTATTGATGACACATGGAAAAAAATACAGTCTTTTCAAAAATGATTTCAAAAAGTTACCAAACAAATGGATCACTGTATCCTTCAACAATTAAGAATGGCACACCCAAAACTAGAGAGAAAAATCTAATATTTAGTTCACCACACTATACTACTAAATAGCCAGTTTTTGACAAAAATAAATCACAAAGCATACATAAAAACAGGAAAGTATGACCCATCAAAGGAAAAAATAAATTGACAGAAACCATCACTGAGGAAAATCAGACATTGGATTTACTAGACAAACACTGTAAATCAAAGGTGTTAAATATGCCCAAAGAGCTAAAGGAAACCCCAAGCAAATATTAAAGCAAACCTGTAGACATATGGATAAACAAAATGAGAACATCCATAAGTAGTAGAAATGATAAGAAGAAGCTAAATAGAAATTCTGGAGCTGAAAAGTACAGTAACCAAAGTGAAAAATTACATCTATATCTATATCTATATCTATATATATATATCCATTTATACAATTAACTTTTTTTTATATCAGAGGGATTATTAATTATGAATTTGTACCAACTGGACAAACAGTTAACCAAGTTTATTATTTGGAAGTGCTGAAAAGGCTGTGTGAAAAAGTTAGATGAGGGCGGGCCGGCCGAATGGCTCAGTTGATTAAGAGTTGGCTTAGAGTGTGTGCTCTGAGCAACAGGACCACCGGTTCGATTCCCACATGGGCCAGTGAACTCTGCGCCCTAGCTGAGCTGACGCTGAGCTGCCAACAGGTGGAAGGATGGCTCAGCTGGTGAAACAACAAGATTGCCTATTCAATGGTGGGCTACAGCCACATGCAACTAAAGATTGAACTTGGCACCTTGAAATGAGCTGCCGCCTGGATTGCTCAGTGGGTAGGGTGTGTGCCCTTAATAACAAGGCTGCCGGGTTCGACTCCCACATGGGATGGTGGTTACGCCCACCCGCAATTAAGATTGAATACAGCAGGGCCAACCGAGTGGCATGGTTGTTAAGCACTGGTTTCAGAAGCCAGCGGCCCTGGTTCGGGTCCCACATATGAGGGCCAGTGACACTGCCCTAAAAAAAATTAAAAAAAATAAAAAGATTGGGGCCGGCCGAGTGGTGCGGTGGTTAAGTGCTGGCTTGGGAAGCCAGCGGCGACGGTTCGGTCCCACATATGAGGGCCAGTAACGCTGCCCTCAAAAAAAAAAAAAAATGAACACAGCACCTTGAGCTTAGAGGCCACGAGCTGCCGTCGGGTAACCAGATAGCGACTGGCGCCCTCCACAACGAAGACTGAAAACAACAACTTGGCTGTCCCCTCCACCAAGTCCCCAACACTGTTCTCCTCCCCAAATTCCCCAATAAAATCTTTTTTTAAAAAAAAGTTAGATGAGCTGAACTTTTTGCCAACAATTCTTGGCTCTTGCTTCAGCTCACACAGCACTGTCTGTGAGGGAGTTTTTAGCGAGTAAACAAATAACTGCATTGAAACACCCTCCCTACTCACCTGATCTGGCCCCCACTGACTTCTGTCTTTACCTGAAGATAAAGGAAATATTGAAAGGAAGACATTTTGATTACATTCAGGATATCAAGGGTAATACTACAATAGCTGTGATGGCCATTCCAGAAAAAGAGTGCCAAAATTGCTTTGTAGTGTGGACTAGGCATCAGTGGACAGCTTCCCAAGGGGAGTACTCTGAAGGTGACCATAGTGATATTCAGCAAGGAGGTATATAACACTTTTTCTAGGATGAACTTGCAAACTTAATTCTCTGACCTCGTGTGTGTGTGTGTGTGTGTGTGTGTGTGTGTATGTGTGTGTGTGTATCTGTGTGTGTATGGTGCCAAAAAATGTATACACATTTTAAGATAGGAAAACTGTATTAAAATTATAATACTCAAATATACCAATAACAGATGAATACAAGTCACTTTTGACTTCTGCAATTACAAAAGGTGCTCAAAGTGGTTACCATCAGCATCCAGACACTTCTGATTACAGCAAACTGCTACTTCAATAATGTTGACCAATGTGTTCACTTGTATACATTTTTTTTTTTTTTTTTTTAGCTGAGCCATCCCGCCACCTGTTGGCAGCTCAACGGCAACTCAGCTCGGGCTGGCCTCGAACAGCTGTTGCTCAGAGCTCAGCTCGCACTCTTGAGTGAGCTCTTAACCAACTGAGCCACTCGGCCGGCCCACATTTTTTGAATATATATATTCAACAGCAGATTTGAGCAGGCAGAGGAAAGGATCAGCAGACTTGCAGATAGGACAACTGGATCTGTTCATTCTAAGGAGCAGAAAAGAAACTGAAGAAAATTGAATAGAGGCTAAGGCACTTGTGGAAAACCAAATCAACCAACATACACTTTTGAGTCCCAGAAAGAGAAGAAAGGGACAGAAAAAATGTTTAAAGAAACAGTGGCTCAAGTTCCATCCATGTTGTCCCAAATGGCAAATAAACATATGGTGACAGCAGGAGACTAGATTTTGGGTGGATATGAGCACACAACAGAGTATGCAGATATTGCATTCTAAAGTTTTATACTTGATATTTATATTATGTTATTAACTAATATTACCCCAATAAATTTGATTAAACAATACATAATGGCTTAAAACTTCCCACATTTGTTGAAAGACATAAAAGTTCACATTCAAGAAGCTCAACCCACTTCAAGTAGAATAAAGTCAAAGATATCCACATTGAGATATATTGTAATCAAACTGTCAATGGACAAAGACAGAGATTCATGAAATAAGAAAGACAATCTTCATTAAGATTAACAGCTTATTTCTCATCACAAAGTGATGGAGGCCAGAAAACAGTGGGGTGATGATATAGTAAAGCACTGAAAAAAAAAAAAGGATATTCTCAAGATCCATCCATGTTGCAAATGGCAGTATTTCATCTTTTCTTATGGCTGAGTAGTATTCCGTTGTATATATGTACCAAACTTTTATTAACCAGTCACCCACTGAAGAACATTTTGGTTGTTTCCATGTCTTGGCCACCATGAATAATGCTGTTATGAACATATGGGTACATATATGTTTATGAATAAATGTTTTCAAGTTTTTCAGATAGATGTCTTGAAAAGAGATTGCTGAGTCATATGATAATTCTATTCTTCATTTTTTGAGGAACCTCCCCACTGTATTCCATAGCTGCTGTACCAATTTACATTCCCACCAGCAGTGTATGAGGGATCTTTTTTCTCCACAGTGTCTCCAACACTTGCTATTGTTTGTCTTGTGGATAATAACCAATCTAACAGCTGTGAGGTGGTATCTCATTGTGGTTTTGATTTGCATTTCCCTTATAGTTAATAAAGTTGATAACTTTTTCATATATCTGTTGGCTATTTGTATATTTTCCTGGGAGAAGTGTCTTAGAGGCATGTTACCAGTTAAGAAATAAAAACTTTGGGCCGGCCGAGTGGCGCAGTGGTTGAGCGCTGGTTTGGGAAGCCAGCAGCCCCCGGTTTGGGTCCCACATGAGGGTCAGTGACACTGCCCTCAAAAAAAAAAAAAAAAAAAAAAAACTTTATTTTATTGTTCTGCAATATTCAGCTTTTTATAATTTTGTATTTACTGTGATTTATTTTCTCATCTAAACAGATACTTACATTCATGCTTAATTTTTAATTTTTTGATGTTTTTCTGAAAGCAGTCCCCTGAACTCCCACTTGTAGTGGTTCAGGCATCACAAACCTAAATCATCCCCTGGAGTACAAAGGCATAGACAAGAGACCATCCTGATATATCATATGGATATGTATAGTGGATAACACAATAAATAGTAACTTCTTAGAGAACTGAATCACTTCATACTTTGTAGAACAAGGTGACCTGGCAAACTCTTATAAATTTGAGTAAAAATAAATTGATGACATCAATGGAATGATCTTGCAGAGTCTAAGCTTCTTAGAGCTTTCTCAGATTTCAACCACCTACATAGTCAGTGACATGATATTTAGAAGGAGACTTATTATTTTTAATCTTGTTAATTTCCTGTGAACGAACTGTTTTTTTTTTGGCATCAGTCATTTTCTGTACAGAGGCAGGAGGCATTGACTAAGAGATTACAAAAAATCAATTTTGGAGAACTGTCATTTTCTGAGTCACATAGCTGTTTACAGAATTCTATAAATATATGTCTAATAGCTATCTGTTCAATGAAAATGTTATATGACTCTGGTTTCTATTTTGGATTGTTAACACTATGTAATATCTATTTTATTAAATTTATTGAGGTGACATTGGTTAGCAAAATAACATAGGTTTCAAGTGTAAATTTCTATAATGCATCATCTATATACTGCTTGTGTGTTTACAACCCAGAGTCAGCTCTCCTTCCATCACCATATATTGGGGAATTCCCTCTTCTACTACTCCCTCCCTACTTACCCTATGGTAATACTAAACTGTGTCTATGAGTTTTTGTTTGTTTGTTTGTCTTGTTTGTTTGTTGCTTTCACCAACATATGAATGAAGTCATACAGTCCTTGAATTTTCTTGTCTGACTTATTTTGTTAGCATGATAATCTCAGGATCCATTCATGTTGTCACAAATGGCATTATTTCATCTTTTCTTATGGCAGAATAGTATTCAATTGTGTATATATACCACATCTTCTTTATCCAATCATCTTTTGAAGGACATTTTGGTTATTTCCATGTCTTGGCCACCATGAAAAAGTTGCAATGAACATAGGGGTACATACAAGTATATCTTTATGTATAAATGTTTTCAGGTTTTTTGGGTAGACACCCAGAAGAAGATTTGCTGGGTTTTATGGTAATTATATTCTTAATTTTTTGAGGAATCCCCATGTTGTTTACCACAGTGGCTGTACCAATTTACATTCTCACCAACAGTGTATGAGAGTTCCTTTTTCACCACAGCCTCTCCAACACTTATTACTTGTCTTGTTGATAATAGCCATCCTAACAAGTGTGAGGTGGTATCTCATTGTGGGTTTTTTTTAAAAAAGATTTTATTGGGGAACTGAGGAAGGGGAACAGCAATGGGGAATTGAAGAAGCGGAACAGACAAGTTGTGGTCCTTTTTTGTTCTTAAGTCTAATTGTGGAGGAAGTTGCTTCACTGGCACGTGCTGCTACTATCACTGTGGTCCTCCTGGGTGAGGCAGATCAGCCACCGGCCTCTGGACAGCTAATTTCAGCAGCTCTTGGCAGCTCATGCTGGCTGCGAGCCGCTCAGGCCGGCTGCCGGCACTCACTGTAGCCTATGGCAGCCCACTGCAGCAGAGGCTACAGCCCACGCTGTCGCTGGCCATCTTAGCTATAGAGGCAACCAGGTGGAACTGTTGTTCTCCACCCCAGCCACAGAGAGAAGTGTCACTGGTCCTCACATGTGGGATCCAAACCAGGCCCCCCTGCTCAGAGCCGACATCCCAAGCCAGCTCCCAACCAACACGCCACTCAGCCAGCCCCTCATTGTGGTTTTGATTTGCGTTTCCCTCATAGCTAGTGAAGTTGAGCCTTTTATCATATATCTTTATAATTAGCTAGCTAGTATGCTGTCATGTTATTTCCTTTCCCATATATTTTCCCTTTTATGAAATAGCTTTTCTCATTCTGTATTTGTCGCATCCAGCGTGACAGAGCAGTGGGAGTGGAGAAGGGACGGCAAAAGGTTAAGAAAGAGAGAGATACAAATAAGAGAAAAATGCAGTTCGTGCCAGGGGACTCCAGCCTTGTGGACTGAGCCCCGAATAGGGCCTGACTGCTCCTTTTATTATCTCACACGTAAGAGAAGATCAATGTATCCTCAGCGATCTGTGTGTCTCATACCAGAGAATTTAGCTCAGGGCCAAATCACCCATGACATTAAGCTGCCATTACCGAAGGTCCCATGATGTTATTGTCATACACTTTCTAAGAGGCAGAAACTTCCTCTGCTGGAACTTACTGATAAGAATGCATGGGGTCAGCCGAGTGGCATGGTGGTTAAGTGCTGGCTTATGAAGCCAGCGGCCCCAGTTTGGGTCCCACATATGAGGGCTAGTGACACTGCTCTCAAAAAAAAACCAAAAAAAAACAAAACAAAAAAAAGAAACAAAACAAAAAAACCAAGAAAAGAATGCATGGAGGACAGATATTATCACATTAATAGGTCATTTCACATGCAGGCTGTCAGAACTTGAAACAAGGGGTCTATGCCCTTTTCCCTCAACTCCGTGATTCCTCCTATGGCTCCCATGCGACTGTGCCTGTCTTAGGTTGTTCCTCCCTTGAAGAATCTTACCCATCATTGACTAACCAGCCATCTTTTGGGGCCAAGTAAGGATAAATAGAGTAGGCATAATATTGAAGTAATGATATGTCTTTATGGAAAGATGCATGGAGGCAGGCAGGCTATCGTGTGATGACACAGAAATAAACCCACATAAATATGGACAGATAATTTTTGACAAAGAAGCCAAAAATATGCAATGAAAGAAACACAGCCTCTTCAATAAATGGTGCTGGGAGAATTGGAAAGCCACATGCAAAAAGAATGAAACTAGATTGCTATCTGTCACCATGTATCAAAATTAACTAAAAATAGATCAAAGACCTAAACATAAGACCTGAAACAATAAACTGCATAGAAAAAAGCATAGGCACTAAACTTATGGACCTTGGGTTTAAAGAGCATTTTATGAATTTGACTTCAAAGGCAAGGGAAGTAAAAGCTAAAATAAATGAAAGGGACTATAGCAAACTACAAAGCTTCTGTACAGCAAAAGAAACCATCAACAAAATTAAGAGACAACCAACTGAAAGGGAGAAGATATTTGCAAATAATGCCTCCATTAAGAGGCTAATATTGAAAATATATAAGGAACTCATACAACTCAATAACAAAAAAACAGGATTATTACTTTATAATTGCAGTAGTCATCAAACTAGCAGCATCTCTTGCTGCTAAAATACACATCATTTCTTTGAGTGTATTCCTAAGCAAACATAAATCTTTGCCCTATCTTGTAATGTGTTGCCTTTTTTAGAGAGCCTATAAAATAAATAAAAGAAGTAAAAGTTCTGAACCTGCTTCACCAGTAATGGGGACAAACTTGAACACACACACACACACACACACACACACACACACACACTCACCCATGTATTTATCATCTTTAAAGAACCTTTTTTTGATTCTGGACATACTTTTTTTTAATGGAAGTTTTATTCTAACATTTAAAATAATAGCTTTCCCTTACATTTAATTCTTCTTTCATTCTGAGGACCTAAGAGTGTCCCAAAAGATTCCCCATCTTATTAGAGGAATTTAATTTTCATAGAAAGATACTGAATACCTCATATAAAACAACTGATTAAAATATACTCTTGAAGTAAAAATATAAAAATTCCCTTAGAAAGGGTTTACTTTGGTTAACTGAATCATAGCTCCCATCAATTATTTCATTCAAATTACATTTAAATGCCTGTGCTTTATAGGATAATGGTTTAGACACAGCAAATTCATCATACATTTGCCTGTTCTTATATATGCATATGCCATATAACAAGGCCTCCAGCAAGGGAAGGAAATAAACAAATTTCAAAATGTCCTTTAATGAAAATTATTAGAGACCCATATTGCACATTCTTGAACATGATGAATAAATTTGATCACTGATGTTATGCACTGATAATATGAAATATCAGGTACCATTTCAGGAAGTTGCTCATACATTACTGATATAGCAAGTTCAAGATAAGTTTTCCTGTCCTTCTAAATATATTTGCTCCTTAATATGCATTGTAGCAACACAATATATATTCCTTCACCTGTTAGGCACTTTTAAGGTCTATGTTGCATATTCCCTATAAAATTTAGTACCCATAACCACTGATGATCCCTTTGCTCCCAACAAAACACCAGGCTATTGATTGAGCTCTTTATGCTTTCCTGAATCAACAAGATGGATAAGGCTTCTATTATCACGCAGCCTTTAAAATAATTCCAAAGGCTTTTGTGTAATTTCCAAAAGAAAATACACATAAGGTTTTTGTCCATCCCATAAACAAAAGGTTTTTAAAATGTTCATTAAATTTTAAATTACATCTGTTTTTTGACATTTCAACTTAGTCACTTGCCCCATCTTGTGCTATGCTGCCCTTTACAGAGAGCCCACTCAATAAATGAGATTTATTTTTTTAATGAAACACAGCCAGAAATGTATTATTCTTTGTTATATACCTATTTTTAGTTCATCATGCAATTTCTATTCCTCATAACTGAAACAGTTAAGTACAAATTGTCAATGTATAAATTTCCCAATGCTACTCTCAAGTTAATCTATAGATATAGATACAGATATAGAAAGATAGATAGATAGATATACAATACAGATACAGATGATGATATAGATATAGGTGATATAGATATAGGTGATATAGATATGGATATAGATATAGATATTGCACCTGAAGCCTTCTTTTAACATTTAAAAGCAGGTCATTTCATTAAATACTAGTGACATTCTGAAGACAACAGTGTCCCAGAGAATTTGTACATGAGTTCTCAGAACTTTACAACAACTCCGTAACAAGGTTTTTCAATCTGATAATACATAAACCACATATGCAACAGGACATCTGATTTATAAAATTTCACTTCTCATGTTAACAGGTCAGAGTATATTTACTCACTTACGGGCACTAGCAAGCTCAAAGAATTTGGATAAACAGAGAAGAGTTTATTTTTATGACATAAAAAGAAGCCCAGTGGCAGAAAGTTCAAGGTTATTAAGAGATTCACCAATGCCAGTGGGATCTTTCTAACTTTCAATTCTGCTAAACTTAGAGTGCAGAAACTTTCATGTTAAAGGGTGTTTAGTCATTATATTATACCTGTTATCTTCAAAACCACAGTTAGGCAAAAAGTTCAAAGGTGAAATGGTATAGAGACATATTGCCTTTTTATTTGGAAAGGATTTCCTCCACAGGATTTCCACCTATATCCTATTGGCTAGAATTCAGTCATGCAGTCTGTAGCTCCAAGAGTGGCGAAGAACTTAGACATTTCAATCTGGGCACATTGATACCCTGAGTAATATTGAATCTCTGATAGTAAAGAAAGGAGTAGTTGATATAGGATAGGCCACCAGCAATTTGATTACTTTGAAGTAACAAGCAAATGGTATAATAAAAAAGGACTGTGTGTCAAAAATTTATGACATTTCTTCCTCTTATATAAGTATTAGCCAGACACTTACCAAGGACTCTAGCATGCTACAGGTATTTAAATAGCTGGGAATTGCAGCAGTAGCTTGTATACCTGAATCAGACAGCTAGGCAGAATATGGATAGACTATTCAGGCACATATAAAATCAAACAGATACCAAAAACAGTGACCAAATCATGAAGAAGTCCCTTTGAAGATGATGTATATTCTATTCTGCATCTGTCAATTTAATTGAAATATTTTCAGGAGGGAAGAAAGTATAAATGGAAAGTATAAATGGCTCCATTTATTTTTTGTGGAAAGCTGATAAATATTTGGGCTAATAATAATTATTTAGAATTTCTTTAAAAAGCAGTAGAGTCCAAGATGGTATAGCAGAACAATTTAATAAACTTTTATTTCATGAAAGGGAGATATTGCACAAAGGTACATATAAAACTAAGTTTGTGGGGACCGGCCAAGTGGCACGGTGGTTAAGCGCTGGCTTGGGAAGCCAGCGGCCCCGGTTCGGGTCCCACATATGAGCACCAGTGACACAGCCCTCAAAAAAAAAAAAATAATAATTTCGTGGTACAGTTTTTCAAATGATTGATAATTAGACATAAAATTAAAAGCACACAACGTAAATGTACTTTTAGATGAATTCTGGCATATATAGAATTATGGACTGACGACCCTCCCCCCATTAAAATTTAGGGCTGAGTTCCTACACCCCAGTGTGACTATATTTGGAGATATGGCCTTTAAAGATATAATTAAAGTTAAATAAGTTCATAAGGGTGGGATCCCAATCCAATAAGACTGGTGTCTTTATAAGAAGAGACACCAGGGATGTACATGCACAGAGAAGAGGACATGTTAGGACCCAGAAAGAAAATGCCCATCTCAAAGTCAAGGATAGAGGCCTCAGAAGAAACAAACAAGCAAACAAAAACCTGCAAACATCTTGATCTTGAACATGTAACCTCCAGAACTCTGAGAATATAACGTTCTGTTGTTTAAGCCACCTAGCTTGTTATTTTATTATGGCTTCCATAGCATGTTATTGATGCATGATAGAAAGTTTAGATAGATAGATGGATATACAGATCGATTAACAGGTAGATAGAATGATAGATGATACATACATATGTACCAAAGTCACTCACATATAGAGATAGAGATAGTTATAGACTTCAATACAAGTAAACATATAGATCCATCTATCATTTATCTATCTATCCATACCAGTGTTACTCAGGCTCCAATTAAGATTTTTTTAAAAAATTTCTTTAGGTCTCTTTCCGGTCATTCCCTTCCCTACCTTGAGGCAAATGATATTCTGTTCTTATTTTGTTCTGTAACCATTATAGACTATTTTTTCCCATTTTTGAATTTCATATAAAGACACACATATAGTAAGTACTCTTGTGTCAGGCTTTCCTCACCATTGATTATTGCATTTAAAACCTTTTTTTTCTCTATATTCTTTATATTACAAAATTATACTGTCTACTCTATCTTTTCAGGAGTTTTTATGAGTGATAAATTCTCCAAATATTTGTTTGAAAATATTTTTATTTGGTTCTCACTATTCAATTAGTATATCACTGAATTGTTGAAATATTGTAATGGTTTCTAAAGACCCCTCTACTTAAAAGAGAAAACAATTTAGGACCATTCAAAATAATTAGTTTTACTGGATTTATTCTAGCTAAGAAGAATTAATACATTTTTGTCCAACTACAAATCTAGTTGTGGCAGTTTTGACTAACTTTGTGAACTTAAGTAAAATTTTAACCTGAATTATAAGTACCTTCTAAATCTGTGCTGTCCAATAGAGTAGTCAATAACTACATGTGGCTATTTAAACTTGAGTTAAAATTAAATAATATTAAAAGGGCACTTCATAAATCACACTAGATATATTTCACATCCTTAATATTGACATATTGCTAGGTACTACCACTATTGGACATTGCAGAAATTTCTACTAGACAACCCTTTTCTAAAAGATGCATGGTTTTATTATTCTCATGTAAGTTAGAAATAAGTTAATTTACCCTTAGCTATTTATTTCAAAGAGAAATACCACTATATTTGGTTTTGAAATTCTTTAAACTAAGGCAAAATCACTATAGCCATCTAAAAGTTGGCACATATTCCAGTCACTATGGCTGTGTAACAAATAACCCCATAACTCAGTGGCTTTAAACAATATAAATATTTATTTTCCTCAGACATTAGCAACTTATGCAGCACTTGACTTAGATTAGCTTGTCTCTTGCTTTATACTGCATAAGGTGGAATGGTTTGGAGGCTGGGATCTGGGGCTGGAATCATCTGAAACCTTGTTCCCTCGTATGTTGATCTGTAATAGTGGACTTCTGGCTCAGACCTTTACCTGCACATGTTCATTCTATGTGATCTTACTTTCTTACTACAAGTTAAGTGAGTACCAAGTATGATCATCCCAAGATAAAGAGAGAGCTAGTGAGAAGCCATAGTGCATTTTGTAATAGCCTTGAAGGTCAAAAAGTGTGGCTTCTACCACGTTCTATTTGTCGAGACAGTAGCAAAGTCCTGCCCAGGTTAAAGCTGAGAGGAAATAAATTCTACCTCCAGATGGAGAGTGGTAAGATTCTAAAAGTGCACAAGGGGTCAGATGTCAGATTGCTGTGAAAATTGTTTGAAAATACAACTTACAACAACTATTTTCAACATTTTAAGTCCAATCAGAACAAACACATAAATATTTGTGGGTTTTTTTCTATTTCAAAAGTGATGCTACATTGATTTTAAATGCGTCTGAGAAGTGGGTCTAAGAAATGAGGTGAGAAGGAAGGAGAGTTAGGTTTTTTATATCATACATTTTTGTAAATTTGAAATTTTTAATAACCTTGAATCATAATTTAGAGGAAATCATGCAAATTACAATATTGTCATCTCTAACTACAAATATTACTGAAAATCAATGCATACATGTCCTGTCAAAGAATCTACTTTTATAAATGGATATAATCAAGTCCACTTCTGTAATTTTACCAGTTAGAAAATAGTTACCCATTAAAAACAGTCACTTGGTTGAATTATCAGATATTCTCTTCATTTCTGGATCATTGCCAATGTCCTTGCTCAGTTGTCTACTACACAGAACTGCTGCAATGTCATTCATGTACTATGTACAAAATATTTGCAGAACAACACTAGAGAACTACAGAGAATAACATTAAAACTTCTATTTGATTTGTTGACCTTGTAAAAACATGCGATATCATCATTTGGGCTGCCGTATGGAAGCAATTAAAGAAGTTTACTTTGCCCCGTAGAATTCACTAGATTCTTCTGGCTCTTCCTTGACTTCAGATCCTTGTCAAATTGGTTTCTGTTTTTGTTTTGTTTTGTTTTGTTTTGTCTCTGACTGTATCCTCATTTCCAAAGCAGTGATACAAGCTTTGTCTAGGTCTAATGAGTACAGCAGTATGACAAATATACCCAGGAACCTTCTACGAGGTCAGTGTATCTTATTCCACCTTTCCTCTTTTCATTAAGAGATAAGAAAAATTAAAAAGGAATAAATTGTACCTCAGAGCAGCAGAAGAGAAAGAAGAGGACATTGATGGAAAACACCAGAAAAGAAACAGGCCTTAAAAGTATGATTAGTGAGATATGGGGAGTTAGTAATAGAAGAAAATACTTTGATTTTACTGTACAAAAAGAGTAATCCCACTTACTCTGTACTATAACAGCAGCATTCACGATATTGAAAGTATTTTTTTTCCCTATATAACTAGTACATTTATTCATCGTGGGTTATATACACATTCTTGTGAGTTTTGGTTGGAGACCTGGGCTGGTGAGAGCTCCTCCCTCCATTGTGCTAGAAGAAACTCTGCAGAGTGCCCATGTGAGGAACACATGCCAGCAGCATGCATCTCTCAACAGTGTAAGTGATTTTGAAAGAACGTGGCAGTACCATAGGGAAATGTTGGAAAAGAACTTAATGCAATTCTGTCAAGCTGAGTTCATTCAGCACTGAGAAATTACACAATTAGGTAATAATCACCAATGATTAGGAGGTTATTATAAGCACACATCATTTAAAATTGAGTGAAACAGGAAATTTTATAAATATTAGCTTACAGTTACTTAGAATGGAAATATTTAACAAGGCAGAATTCTAATATTTTCCCCTTTTAATAACCATTATTTTGTGATATCTAAGCAATTCATACACAGGAAACATAACTTCTGAACTGATTTTGGAAATACAATTTTTAGTTACTGAGTGCCAAAGAACAAGAGGAATTTTTTACTTCTCCAACTACTTAAAAAACATTCTTTGTGGGCCGGCCGAGTGGTGCGGTGGTTAAGCACTGGCTTGGGAAGCCAGCAGCCCCGGTTCGGGTCCCACATATGAGGGCCAGTGACACTACCCTCAAAAAACAAACAAACAAACAAAAAACACTATTTGTAGAAGTAGATGAATACATACTAAGGCACACTGAATTTAATAATTTGAGAGTCATTCCAATGGGTTCTCTGCAGTTTAGTGAAATAATATAATTATAAAATACTGTACTTATTCAAATATTCAACATTGTAAAATATAATATTCTTGAAAAAATTTCATCTCAGGGTGAATAATAAATTTTATGATTTACTTTTCAAGTCTGAAATTTTTACTAAATAGCCACATAGGACAACATCAATGGGCTTTTAAAACACTTATCAAGTGCAATATAATTAATCTTTTTCTACAGTAATATTTTTCATATTCCAAATATGAAATTAAGCAAATGAACAGCAATATTGCAAAAGACACCACATTAAAACTAAGTTAAGATTTAAAATTATAACCAAAATAGAAATTATGGTTTGTGAAACCATTAAGTAAGTACTACCAAAGACCAGTGATTTACAAAGTAGTATACAATACAAAATAAGATACAAAAGAAATAAATGAAGATGAATGCAAAGTAAACGCAGAATTATGAGATGAGGCCAGATATAAAATTAATATAAAGAAATCCATTCCAGGGCCGGCCGAGTCGCGCAGTGGTTAAGCACTGGCTTGGGAGGCCAGCGGCCCCGGTTTGGGTCCCACATGTGAGGGCCAGTGACACTGCCCTCACAAAAAAAAAAAAAAAGAAATCCATTCCATAATGTCCTACAAAATAATTTAAAATGGGCCATAAATTAACTCTGTGCTTCCTAATTACCAATACTAATAATTTTTACCCATTTTCCCTCTTTCTAGAACTAGTGACAATTACATTTATATGATGTAAGCACTCATCATAAATTCTGGTTCTTTATATCTCCTAGTTATTGAGAAGTGAAGATCAAAAGAAAGAACATAAATGTTAGTGGACTTGTTTTTTTTCACTTGACTTCAGTGACTATCTGTTGATCACCAAGAAATGAACCACAGTACCTAGAAATACGAGGGACGTTTTTAAAATGTGAATTCCTCATCCTTCCTCAAAAATCTTGGTTTCATCAATGCAACAAATGTATTTGGGGCACTAAGAATATGCTAAACACAATGCTGGGCTCTGGGAATAAAAGTTAAGTATAATTTTATCCTTTCCCTAGAGCTATTTCTCATTCAGTGGAAGGGAATAGACAAATAGAGTACATTAAGTTAATGTTTATGAAAATGTAAGAAACAGACAGGAAACACTGACAAAGAAACCACTAATGTCTTGAATAAAGGTATAGTTTAGTAAGTTTCCTCTTGAACTGCAAAAATGCTTTAAGTACAATCATTGATTAACTATATGTGTAGCATTAAATGTCCAAAGAATTGAGAATGATTGACACAGTAAACACAGTAACAGAATAAAAGTAATAGCACAGTATATATATATATATATGTATATATATATATATATATATATATATATATATATAGAGAGAGAGAGAGAGAGAGAGAGAGAGAGAGAAAGAGAGAGAAAGAGAGAGAGAGAGGAAGAGAAAGAGACTGATTTAGACATAGATAGGTATAGCTATAGATACACATATAGATAGATCTCTCATCCCTCTGGACCTCTAGGAGAAAAGTAAAGATGATATTGTCTATTCAACAGTTGTAATCACTATAAAATACAGTTATGGTTTGCATATTACTCATGTATGTACATGACATTCTCTGTTTAATTCTTAAAATAGGAGGTGTGATTAAAAAAAACGGTGAATGTGTAAATAAAAAAATTATTGCAGGGGCCGGCCGAGTGGCACGGTGGTTAAGCACTGGTTTGGGAAGCCAGTGGCCCTGGTTTGGTCCCACATGTGAGGGCCAGTGACACTGCCCTCAAAAAAAAAATTATTGCAGTAAAATACACATTGCCATTAATCCCCCTCAAAATACTCCCCCTTTGCTTTGAACACTTTCTTGCCACTTTCTGAAATAGTCTGGAAGTCCTCTTTCATGAGTGTCTTTAGTTACACCGCTGTGGTTGCCTCCATGACCTGAACTGATTCAAAACATTTACCTTTCATGGTCATTTTGACTTTGGAATAGAGCCAGAAGTCACATGGTGCCAGATTCAGTGAATAAGGTGGATGAGGACAAACCAAAATGTTTTTTTGTTTTGTTTTGTTTTGTTTTTGGGGGGGAGGGGTTAATACTTTTATTCTTTTATTCTTTTATTGTGAAATAAACACTTTTTTAAATTAGCTTCAGGTGTACAACACACTGCAATAGTTATACTTTTTACCCCTCAAAGTGACAACCCCCTTCCCCAATTTGCCACCCCACTCCTCCCCCCATATGATACATATCTATTACA
This sequence comes from Aselliscus stoliczkanus, assembly GCA_033961575.1. Taxonomy (NCBI): domain Eukaryota; kingdom Metazoa; phylum Chordata; class Mammalia; order Chiroptera; family Hipposideridae; genus Aselliscus; species Aselliscus stoliczkanus. Next base: position 68,761,059 of record CM066737.1, on the reverse strand, counting down.
ATTCCTTTGACTCCTTTCCACAGTATAATCCACATCCCATGACTATGTATATATTCAGTTACAGTTGGCATACAATATTATACAACATCAGCTTCAGGTGTACAGTGCACTGATCAAGCCTCTACTACATCCATGAAGTGGTCTCCCTAACAAGACATGTGACCATCTGACACTCCCCCCAAAATTTACAACATTATTATATTCCCTGAAATGTCTTTCATATCCCTGTGGCAATATTGTAGTTCCCTATTCTTTTTTATTTTTTTTGAGGGCAGTGTCACTGGCCCTCACATGTGGGACCGAACCGGGGCCGAGAGCTTCCGAAGACAACACTTAACCATTGCACCACTCAGCCGGCCCTTGTAGTTCCCTATTTATGCTATCTAATCCCTTCCTCCTCCCTCATCCCCACACTCCTCCCAACTAGCAACCCTGCTTTTCCTCTATATCTATGAAACTATTTCTGTTTACTTCGCTCATTCATTCAGTTTTTCAGATTCCACATATAAGTGAGATCATATGGTATTTGTCTCTCCGACTGACTTATTTCACTTAAACATAATAATCTCTAGGTCCATCCATATCATTGCAAATGGTACGATTTCATTCTTCTTTATAGCAGAGTAATACTCCATTGTATAAATGTACCACAGTTTCTTAATCCAGTCATCTACCAATGGGCATTTCAGTTGTTTCCAATTCTTGGCTATTGTAAATAGCACTGCAATAAATATAGGGGTGCATATATTTTTTCAGATTAGCGTCTTGGATTCTTCTGGGTAGATACCCAAGAGTGGAATTGCTGGGTCAAAAGGTAGTTTCATTTCCAGTTTTTTGAGATACCTCCATACTGATTTCCATAAAGGCTGCACCAATCTGCAGTCCCACCAACAGTGCACCAGGGTTCCCTTTTCTCCACACCCTTGCCAGCACTTGTCATTTGTTGATTTGTTGATGATAACCATTCTGACAGGAGTGAGTTGGTATCTCATTGTGGTTTTTATTTGCATTTCTCTGATGATTAGTGAGGTTGAACATTTTTTCACATGCCTGTTGGCCATCTGTATGTCCTCTTTAGAGAAATGCCTCTTCATATCCTCTGCCCATTTTTTAATTGGGTTGCTTGTATTTTTGGTGTTGAGTTTCATGAGTGTTTTATAAATTTGGGATATTAACCCCTTATCAGATAAATCATTGACAAATATCTTCTCCCATTCAGTATGCTGCCTATTTGTTTTATTGATGATTTCCTTTGCTGTGAAAAAACTTTTAAGTTTGATGTAATACCATATGTTCATTTTTTCTTTTATTTCCCTTGCACGAGGTGATATATCAATAAAAATATTACTCAGGGTAATGTCTGCAAACTTGCTCCCTATGTTTTCTTCTAGGTGTTTTATGGTTTCAGGTCTTACATTTATTTTATTTTTTTTATTTATTTTTTTTTTTTTAAAGATTTTATTGGGGAATTGGCGGAGGGGAACAGCGTTGGGAAATCGGGGAAGGGGAACAGACAAGTTGCTGTCTTTTTGTTCTTCAGTTTAGTTGCGGAGGATGTTGCTTCACTGTTGGTATCGTCATTGCGCTCTTCCCGGATGAGGCAGATCGGTCGCTGGCCTCTGGATGTCGCTCACCGCAGCTATTGGCAGCTCACTCTTGGCTGCCAGCCGCTCACGCTGGCTGCGGGCCACTCACTATAGCCTATGGCAGCCCACACCATCACCGGGGCTCGCACAGCCCAGCTCCAGGTGGAGCTGTTGTTAGCTGTAGAGGGCAGTGTCACTGGCCCTCATGTGGGATCCGAACCGGGGCCGCTGGCATCCCAAAACCAGCGCTTAACCAATGCGCCACTCGGCCGGCCTCAGATCTTACATTTAAGTCTTTAATCCATTTTGAGTTTGTTCTCATATATGGTGTAAATAGGTGGTCCATTTTCATATTTTGCAAGTGTCAGTCCAATTTTCCCAGCACCAGTTATTAAATAGACTATCTTTACTCTAATGTAAATTCTTGCTTCCATTGTCAAAGATTAAATGACAGTATATGAATGGGTTTATTCCTGGGCTCGCTATTGTGTTCCATTTGTCTATGTGTCTGTTTTTATGCCTGTACCACACTGTTTTGATTACTATAGTCTTGTAGTATGTTTTGATGAGGTAGTGTGATGCCTCCCACTTTGTTCTTATTTCATAAGATTGCTGTGGCTATTCGGGGTCTTTTGTGGTTCCATATTAAATTTAGGATTCTATGTTCTATTTCTGAGAAAAATGTCCTTGGTACTTTGATTGGAATTCCATTGAATCTATATATTGCCTTAGGTAGTATTGACATTTTAACTATATTAATTCTTCCTAGCCAAGAGCATGGTATGTATTTCCATTTATTTGTATCTTCTTTGATTTCTCTCTTCAGTGTCTCAAAATTTTCTGAGTACAGGTCTTTTACTTCTTTAGTTAAACTGATTCCTAGATATATTATTGTTTTTCAAGCAATTGTAAAAGGGATGGATTTCCTGATTTCTTCTTCTGATCGTTTATTATTGGTGTATACAAATGCAACTGATTTCTGAATATTAATTTTGTATCCTGCCACCTTACCAAATTTGTTGATCAGTTCTAGCAGTTTTTTTGGTGGAGTCTTTGGGATTCTCTCTATATAGCATCATGTCATCTGCATATAATGCCAATTTTACTTCCTCTTTTCCAATTTGGATGCCTTTTATTTCATTTTCTTGTCTGATTGCTATGGCTAGAACTTCCAGAGATATGTTAAATAGAAGTGGTGAAAGTGGCAGCCTTTTCTTGTTCCTGATCTTAAGGGAAAGGCTTTTAGCATTTCCCCATTGAGTACGATGTTTGCTGTGGGATTATTATATATGGCCTTTATTATGTTCAGATATGATCCCACTATTCCCACTTTGCTAAGAGTTTCTATCATAAATGGCTGCTGGATTTTGTCAAATGCTTTTGCTGCATCTATTGATATGATCATATGATTTTTATTTTTCATTTTGTTAATGTGATGTATTACATTAATTGATTTGCGAATATTGAACCAACCTTGCACACCAGGAATGAATCCCACTTGATCGTGGTGGATGATCTTTTGAATGAGATGCTGAATTCGGCTTGCTAGTATTTTGTTGAGAAATTTTGCATCTATGTTCATTAGGGATATCGGCCTGTACTTTTCCTTTTTTATAGTATCTTTGTCTGATGTAGGAATCAGGGTGATAGTGGCTTCATAGAAAGAGTTTGGGAGCCTTCCGTCTTTCTGGATTTTTTGAAATAGTTTGAGGAGAATAGGTATTAATTCTTTTTTGAAAGTTTTGTAAAATTTACTTGTGAAGCCATCTGGTCCAGGAATTTTATTTGTTGGAAGATTGTTGATTACTGATTCAATTTCTTTGGCAGTAATAAGTCTGTTCAGAGTTTCTGTTTCTTTTTGGTTCAGACTTGGTAGATTGTATGCTTCTAGAAATTTATCCATTTCTTCCAAATTGTCGCATTTGTTAGCATATAGTTGCTCATAGTATTTTCTTAAAATTTTCTGTATTTCTGTGGTTTCTGTTGTCACTTCTACTCTTTCATTTCTGACTTTATTAATTTGTGTCCTCTCTCTCTTTTTCTTGGTGATTCTGGCTAAGGTTATTTTCGATTTTATTTATCTTTTCAAAAAAAACAACTCTTGGTTTCATTGATCTTTTGTATTATTTTTTTGTTCTCTATTTCATTTATTTCTGCTCTGTTCTTTATTATTTCTTTCCTTATACTCCCTTTAGGCTTGTTTTGCTGTTATTTGTCAAGTTCCCTTAAGTATAAAGATAGACTGTTGATTTGAGATTTTTCTGCCTTCTTTAGGGATGTCTGCACTGCCATGCACTTCCCTGTTAGGACTGCTTTCGCTGCATCCCAGAGATTTTGGTTTGTGGTGTTTTCATTTTCGTTTGTCTTGAGGTATCTTTTGATGTCCCACTTGATCTCATTTTTGACCCACTCACTATTTAGTAGCATGTTATTTAGCCTCCAAGTATTTGTAAGTTTTCCAGATTTCTTCTTATAATTGATTTCTAGTTTCATAGCATTGTGGTCAGAGAAGACACCTGATATAATTTTAATCATCTTAAATTTGTTGAGACTTTTTTGTGGCCTAACATGTGATCTATCTTAGAAAATGTTCCATGTGCACTTGAGAAGAATGTATATTCTGTAGCTTTTGGGGTGAAATGCTCTAAAAATATCAATTAAATCCAGTTGGTCTAAAGTGTGATTTAAGGCTACTATGTCTGTGTTGATATTCTATCGGGAGGATCTTTCCATTGGTGACAATGGGGTGTTGAAGTCCCCTACTATGATAGTGTTACTGTTGATCTCTGTCTTTATGTCTGTCAAAATCTGTTTTATATATTTAGGAGCTCCCATGTTGGGTGCATAGATGTTTCCTAGGGTTATATCCTATTGTTGAATCGATTCCTTTCTTATTATGTAGTGCCTTTCTTTGTCTTTTATTATAGTCTTCAATTTAAAGTTCTTTTGTCCGAAATAAGTATTGCTACTCCAGCTTTTTTCTCATTTCCATTTGCATGAAATATCTTTTTCCATCCTTTACTTTCAGTCTATGTGTGTCTTCTGATCTGAGATGAGTCTCTTGTAGACAGCATATGCATGGGTCCTGTTTTTTTATCCACTCAGCCTCTCTGTGTCTTTTGATTGGAGCATTTAGCCCATTCACATTTAAAGTGATTACTGATACGTGCATATTTATTGCCATTTTGTTATTTGTATTTCTTGACTTCCTGGGTTAGCTTGCTTTCCTGTTTCTTCTGTTTAGAAAAGCCCTTTTAACATTTCCTGCAATGCTGACTTGGTGGTATTGAACTCCTTAAGCTTATTCCTTTCTGAGAAGCTCTTGATCTCTCCTTCAATTTTAAGTGATAGCTGTGTTGTGTAGAGCAATCTTGGTTGTAGACCTTTATTTTGTGTCACTTTGAATATCTCCTGCCACTCCCTTCTGGCCTGCAGAGTTTCTGAAGAAAAGTCAGCTGTTAATCTTATGGGAGTTTCTTTGTATGTAACCTGCTGTCTTTCTCTTGCTGCTTTTAGGATTCTGTCTTTGTCTTCAAGCTTTGACATTTTTAGTGTGATGTATCTTGGTGTGGGCCTGTTTGGATTCAGCCTGTTTGGTACTCTCTGCACATCCTGGGTTTGTATATCGATTTTCTTCACCAGGGTAGGGAAGTTTTCAGTCATTATTTCTTTAAGTACATTCTCAATGTGTTGCTTCTTCTCTTCTTCTGGTATTCCTATGATGTGAATATTGTTGTGTTTCATGTTGTCCCAGAGGTCTCTTAAACTATTTTCATTCTTTTTTATTCTTTTTTCTTTTTGTTGTTCCAGCTGGTTAATTTCTACTATTTTGTCTTCTAATTTGCTGATCCTCTCTTCTGCTTCATCTTTTGTACTGGTGATTCCTTCGAGTGTGTTTTTCATTTCAGTTATTGTATTCTTAATTCTAACTGGTTGTTGTTTATGGTTTCCCTATCCTTCTTTATGTCCTCGCTAATTTCCTTTAACATTCTTATCATCAGTGTTCTGAACTCTGTCTCTGAAAGTTTGGATTCCTCTGTTTCATTTAGTTCCATTTCTAGAGTTTTCTTCTGATCTTTTACTTGGGAGATATTTCTTTGTTTCTTCATTCTGGCTGTCGGTCTGTGAATGCTTTGATGTACTATATAGATCACCTAAAAAGAAGAGAGGAGAAAAAGAAAAAAAAAAAAAGAGGTGTGGGGCTCTCCGTCCTTTTCAATCTCCAGAGCGCTTGCTCAGCAATAAAGTGTCTCTGGGCGATTAAGCCCCAGCTATTGGGGGGAAGAGCTTAACATGTTATGCTCTGGCCTCCCTCTCAGGCTTACAGTGAGCTTTCTACAGTTAGCTGCTATGTGCTCTGGAACCGAGCTCACTACCAAAAAAATCTTCACAGGTTTTTGCAGTCTGTCTGCTACTGCAAAAAAAAAAACAACACCCTCTGTTGCCTGTGGAGATGTGGGCCAGCACCAGGGGCTCAGGGTGTCTCTGGCAACACAGCTCGAGGTGGGTGGGGCAGGCCTCCAAGGCACCACTTGATGTGGTCAGTGGCCCTGATCAAGTCAGAGCATGCACTCTGCACCAGCAATCAGTCCACACAAACTCACCAGGAAAGCGTCAATTGGATCACGCTGGTGCACAGCTCCCAGCCCAACATTCTCAGGAAAACTACCTATCTCTGCCTGTCCCAATCAACTGCCTGCAGATCAGGCTAAATAGCCCAACAGCCAATCCCCAGCATGGCAACTCTGCACAAACAGTGTGGAGAGTGAAGACCCAAGGCTGCTCATGCACTCCTGAGTCTCAGTGAGCAGCCGGATGGAGCCAGATGGTACCCGCCCGGCATCTCCCTGGCAACGCAGCACAAGCAGGGCAGAGGGTGGGAATCCAAGGCCTCATGCGCATGCACACATGCATGCATGCACTCCTGCACCAATTTCACTAGACCAATGGGATTCTGGATATGCCCCTCTGTGGGAGGGTCCAACCCTGAAAAAATCGCGCCCTCCTGTACACCGCTCTTGTGCAAGATCCACACCAGTGGAACAATGGTCTCAAAACCACCAGCTTCTGCACCAAAGGTGCTCAGTTCAATCCTTCCCCACAGGCTCCCGGGCCCGGCTCACACAGCTACTCCCTCCAACAGGAACCGGGTGAGTGCTCACTGGTGAGCAAACCCGTGTGCTGGCCCCACTGGTTCTCCAGCCACCCTCAGCCTCACTGAGCCGAGCAAAGAGAGACCTCACTAATTTCTACTGCCCATTAATGTAGAATTCCTCTTCTTGGCAAAGCAACTCTGGGCTAGTGAGCTTGGTGTGGGGCCGGAGAGTCTCTCCCCCAACCAGGGAAGCCTCTCCACAGCTGGGGCATCCCTCATGGGGCTTGCCCTCTCTCGTCTGTGTCCCTCCTACCAGACTTGAGTTGGCCTCCTGTTTAGGTCCTTCCTTTAGAGGTTCTGTTTATCTAGTATTCAGGGGACTTCTGAGGTTAAATGTTGTATGAATTATTTGTAATTTTGATGTGATCCTGGGAGGCAGTTGGGAAAGCGTCCGTCTATTCCGCCATCTTGGCTCTCACCTCCGTAATGTTTTTATTTGACAGAAATTGCCATGCGAGAAATGATGTATGACATGGAGCCTTTCTAGTGTGATCACAAAATACAGTGAATGCTGCTGTTGAGTGCCATCCAACAGAAAGGCAGGGATCTTCAATATGGGAAGCAGCACACTGAACCTTAGTAACAGTGTGTGACAAGTTCCAACTTGTTTGATGCAGTCAATCGGGTATGAACTATCGTTGAGAGAAGGTGTGTTTTAAAGTGTGCCATATACCATCCTCCATCATGACAATGCTCCATGTCACACATCACTTCTGGCATACGGCAATTTCTGTCAAATAAAAACATTACGGTGTGTCCTCATCCACCTTATTCACCGTATCTGTCACCATATGTCTTCTGGCTCTTCCCCAAAATCAAAATTATTCAGGATATAGAGGCAGCCACAACAGAGCAGCTAAAGATACTTATGAAAGAGGACTTCCAGAACTGCTTCAGAAAGTGGCAAGAATGATGGGATAAGTGTGTTCAAAGCGAGGGGGAGTATTTTGAGGTGGATTAACAGCAGTGTGTCTTTTACTGTAATATTTTTAAATTTAAACGTTTACCATGTTGTTTTATCATGCCTCATAGTTTTAATGCTATCTTATTGTACCCCACCATACATTAAGTTTAGAATTATTGGGTCTCTTTCTTGTTTTCAAAATGTATGCCCATGCCAATAGTTCTTGCTAAAATGAATCACCATTGCTGAATGTTCTAGCACAAAAAGCCATGTTTGTACCAGATACTCCATATCTAGGTGACTAGCCCAGAGGGTGAACACCTGTAACTGAACTAGCAAATTTTAGATTTACTCATAAAAATATATAGGATGGGTTAATCAAATACCTGTTTTGGAAATTGCAGAATTGGAAAACATAGCCAGCTGACAATTCTTATGGGGAAGTTGAAGTACAAAGGCTTTGAGATAGAGGTTGGAGATCAGAAGTAGAGTCATAGGTCACAATGAGTCACGCAAATGCAGTATTCATAAATAAGCAGAAAACACATATTGGCAAAGACAAAAAAGCACCAAAACAGATATGCAAACAGAATATTGATGGCTATGGATTGAGATAGAGACTGCCTGCTGACCGTGGTTTATAATTGCTTTCCAGTGACTTAATATCTTTCAATTTATCAGTTATTTTTCCAGGTTCCTGAGAGCCTTACTGTATTCTTACAATAAATTTCGTTATTTATTGAGCTGATTTAAATGAGTCTATCCTCCTAACTATTAAAAGAACAAAGAATAGTAAGTTTTTACTAATGCAGTCACAATTTTAGGAACAAGAAGAAGAAAGAGAAAAATAATGAAATATTTTTAATAACAAAGCTGAATTTTAAAGAAGGTCAAGTTATTTTTATATGTGATAAAAGAGGAAAACATTTTCATAACACTTTCCAAGTAAATAAACGGGCACCACACAAATTATGATTAACATCTGTTCTCCATATGGATTACAGGTGCATATAAATTGCATAAATTTAGAATTTTTGTTTATAATACATTTCAGAAGAGGTTGTATAATCTATGCAGACACTATCTTAATATACATTTTATTATCTCAAGGAAAAACCAAAGAGTTATTCAGTGCAATCAAACCAGAAAGAATATCAGCTTAAATAAATCCTAGGATTGTGTTATCTGTCGGTACATACAAAGTGAGTATGGCATGGAATATTAAATACAGTACACTTGCTGCTGTAATTTATAAACCTCTAATATATCCATGTCTTAAAAAAGCAAAAGCTTATTTTTGGCTCACATTAAAAAGTTCAGTATGAATGTTTTTGGTCAGGCCTCCCTTTCCAAAAGGTAATTTAGTTACCTAGGTTCTTTCCATCATTTGGCTCCACTACATTGAATGTACAACTAACAAAGTTGTTTCCATTCCATCCAGCCAAAAAGGAAAAGAATATGGAAAGACACATATGTGAGGATTTTGGGGGCAAGTCCTGTAAATTGGCACACATCTCTTCTCCTGGCATTTCACTATCCAGAGCTCAATCACATGGTCATACCTAATTTCAAGAGAGATGGGAAAATGCAGTCAAGCTTTTTGCCAGGAAAAAGAGTAAACAGATTTGATGAACATCTGGCAGTCTGAACCACATATAGTAATACAAAATATATATTCAAATTAAACCACTTACAATAGAATTATCTTATATGGATTGTCATAAAAATTATTTCTCTAAGGTATTTTTTAAAATCCATTAAATATATGCAAGTGTTCACATTTATTCTTTAGGTATTTTGTGTTCTAAACTTTAAATAATGTTTATTGCTTCTTCTATAAATTCAGCAAAGATGGCAAGATAAAGATACAGTTTATTACAGTTTATATAACTGACTAAAAAAACATCAACATTATTCCTATAAAACCATCACTTCTTATTCTTAGGATAAGCCAAATACTATTATGACATCACTTTTATAACTTAATCAGCAAATTTGGAAAATATATATAGTAAAAGAAAAAGTAAAAATATTGACTAATGTGAATTTAGTAGATTATGAATTTTGATAATTTATCCAGTTACCCTGGTATGCTACAATTAATTATACAGAAGTAGGTAAGGGGATCTGTAAATTTTTGTGTTTTTTTTTCAAATGAGCATAGATTAGATAGTATTAGTTTCCTCTATGATTCCTTATTGTTTCTTTGTTTATTTTCAATAAAAGATAAATATCTAGTATAGAAATTATTTGAAAAGAAGGGCCATTTGAACCTAAATCCAATGCCCCCAGATTAATCATCCAGGGAGATTATAATTGTATTTAGCTCATCTTCTACCATTTTATTCTAGTAGATGACATTTGTTGAGTACCTACAAGTATAAACCCACTCTCAAAAATCATATGAGATAAATTTTATTATTGTCATGATTTTACAGATGAGGAAATAGTATCTATTATGCTCTATTAGTTTCCTTGGACTGGCATGGCAAACCACCAAAAACTAGGTGACTTAAAACAACAGAAATTAATCATGTCAGAAGGCTAGAAATCTGAAATCAAGGTATCAGAAGGGCTGTGCTCTCTCTGGGAAATCTATAGGAGAATTCTTCTTTCTTCTATCTTCTGGTGTTTTGGCAATCCTTGGCATATTTTGACATGTAGATGCATTGCTCCAGTCACAAGGCTGTCTTCTCTGTGTGTGTCACATTGCTTTCTTTGTGTATGTCTTTGTGTCTCAAGTTCCCTTTTTTATAAGGACAACTTCTTAGATTAAGATCCACCCTAATTACCTCATTTTGAATTTGTTTGCCTCTGTAAGGATCCTATTTCCCAAAAAAGGCCACATTCTGAGGTATGGAAAGTTACTTCAATGCATTTGTCTGGGACAGGGGACAGAATTTAACCCATGGCAAATATCTAAATGCTGATGAGACAATCTGGCTCAAGAGTCCACACACTTAAGGACCATATTCTATTTCGTTCTCTCCACCTTCTTTCCATCTTTCTGCCTATCTATGTATCTATCTATCATCTATCTATGTATCTATCTATGTATCTATCTATCTATCTATCTATCTCTCTATCTATCCATCTATCTATCTACATTGATAAAAACCCAAAGAAATAACCTGATTATTTCAAGTCTTTATTTTTATGAATCAAATATTGCACTTACCGTATTCTGCCATTTTTATATTTTTTGTGTGTTTATACTCTCTCGCACTAGACCAGGGGTCGGCAAACTTTGAGACTGAGGAGCCACAAGGACTCAGCGAACTGTGACTCGCGATCTGTGGCTCTGAAGTAAAATTGAAAATGAAAATAAAAATATCATAAGGGCCAGTTGATTGGCTCACTTGGTTAAGAGCTTGCTGAAGAGGGAGAGCTGAGCTCTGAGCAACAGCAGTTCGATGCCCAGCCCGAGCTGAGCTGCTGTTAAGCTGCCAACAGGTGGCAGGATGGCTCAGCTAAAAAAAAAAATATATATATATATATATATATATATATATATATATATATATATATATATATCATACTTTCATTTATAAAAATTTTAAACGATATTATTCACATAATGGTGATTATGTAAAAATATATTTATGGCTCTTGAATAATTTTTAAATTTTTGTGAGGGACAGGATTGGCTCTTCCAGGAGTCAGAAAACTTTTGAGATGGAATGTACCCAAAGAGCTGCACGTGCTCTGTGAGCTTCAGTTTGCCGACCCCTGCACTAGACTATAAGGGTGCTGCAGGCAAGCATTCTTCCGATTCATAATAGTTTCTCCTACAATCTGTTGCATATAGTCACTACTTGGTAAGATATTAAAGAAATGATTTCCCATCAAGGTTAGAGATAAAAGTAGGACCCTTAGGTTCTCTTGAATCTAAGTCATTTTTTTTATAAGATGTAAGAATTAATTAAGCTAAAAGTGATATTTTATGCTTATCATTATTAGAACAAAATGTGAAGTTTATAAAACTATTTTAATTGATTTTTGCCCCTTTTTGTCTGAATTATCTGTTGAGTGGACACACACACACACACACACACACACTGTTTTTATTAAGGCATTCTTTTGCTGTTTTGTTATCCTGACAACTTAGTCTGTGAATGACTTCTGATCCTGACACCTGATAAATTGTGATGTGAGTAGAGGTTAGACTATGCTATTTTAGGACATCTGTGACTCACATCATGAATCACATTCTAGAATGTTCTAATGAGAGATCAATAATATTTTCAGAGAGAGATCCTATCGTTTTTTTATAAATGATAAGAGGTTAGTGTAAAGTGCAAGAGACAAAGTACTAATCATATTTCTTCCAAAAGGAATTTGTTTTAGCTTTTTATTACTCTAAATCACACCTTGAACATGATAAATGAGTGAAGATAGAAATAAATACAAATACTAGAGCTTCTTGGTTGGTCTGGTTGCCCCTGAAAAATGGATATATTTATATTATATTGCAAAGTATGTTGCTATTGTCATTATCATATCTCACATTAATTTTTTAAACGTATCTTCATCCAAATTATTTGTGAATCATAAAAATGTGTCAATATGTTTACTGAAAGGAATTATTGATTTTATATTCCAAATTAAATTATAGTTTCTGAAGCACTTACAGTCTATCTTTTTATGAGATGAATACTTAAAAACATATAAAGTCTTATGTGATGAATTTGGCCAAACTGAAGTCTTTCAGAGAAGGTGAAGTAGGACATGAGGCTGGAAATATGGCTAGTGCCATGTAATGCTAAACAATTTGGACTTTGTAAGCAGTAGGGAGCTATGAAATATTTTGAGGAAAAATGCTGTATGATGATACCTATGTTTAAGGCAGAGTAATTTGATGGCAGTGAGAAAGATTTATTAGAATAAAGAGAAACAGGAAACTAGAAGTTCACCCATACTCCAGTAATGGTTACTATATACTGAGATTAGTTTCAGATGTTTTTTTAATGTGACCAATCATTCTCATGAAGATGTATAGCAGAGAGTTGAAATTTTATATCTTTACTTCAGGAAAGTAGCCAAAGCTGGAGACAGATTTGAGAATCATACACTTACATAAAAAACTATCAGTTAGCATTATAGATGGCATAGTCTGGTTGAGAGTGAAGACTGCCAATAAATTTCAATTCTATTTAACACATGCAGAGAATCAACATTGTGTTAAGATGTATGCTAAGCTCTGGGGACAAAATATCAACAAGACAAGCTCTTTGCTCCCACAGTCTAGCCATAGTGAAGACATGCAAATAATCATAAACACTTTTCAATATCCTATATATTAAAATAATGATGAATCCTAGGAAAGGTTAATAGGTGTTGATGATATATTATCAAATAAGTTTGGGAAATATCACCTACTAAATGTTACCACAGTATATCAGTGAGTAAAAATTATAATAAACCACTTACTGACCTTGTGTGTTAAACATTGTGTTAAGTATTGTATGTGTAATATCTCTTTAATTCCCATAGCAGTACTATATTTATGCAAATTTTGAGTTTACAAAAGTGAGACACAAAGTGCTTACCTATCCAAAGTTACAAAACTATATGGGTATTTCTTTGGTTTTTCTATGGGATAAGTACTTCCATTTACAAATTGTATGTTTTTCATGAATAGCATACCATACTAATCTGGTATTTTAATCCAGAAAGTCTGACTATAGGAATGGAGCTTTTAACCACTTCATCACACATTAAGATAGTAAAGGTACTGAGAAGTCTTGATAAAAGGAAGTAATCTATTCAACTAATTTTAAAGGTATAGCAAACTTGATAATAGAAGGGAAGGTTTTTAAATTTTTTATTACACCCAATTAAAATTTTACCACCTGACTGCAAATTGGTGCAGCCATTATGGAAGTCAGTATGGAGGTATCTCAAAAAACTGGAAATGGAACTGCCGTATGACCCAGCAATTCCACTCTTGGGTATCTAACAAGAAGAATCCAAGAGGCTAACTCGAAAAATATATGCACCCCTATGTTTATTACAGTGCTATTTACAAAAGCCAAAACTTGGAAACAACCGAAATGCCCATCAGTAGATGACTGGATTAAGAAACTGGTACAGTGGGCCGGCCGAGTGGCGCATTGGTTAAGCGCTGGTTTGGGGATGCCAGCGGCCCCGGTTCGGATCCCACATGAGGGCCAGTGACACTGCCCTCTGCAGCTAACAACAGCTCCACCTGGAGCTGGGCTGTGCAAGCCCTGGTGATGGTGTGGGCTGCAGCCCCTGCTGCAGTGGGCTGCCATAGGCTACAGTGAGTGGCCCGCAGCCAGCGTGAGTGGCTGGCAGCCAAGCGTGAGCTGCCAATAGCTGCGGTGAGCGACATCCAGAGGCCAGCGACCGATCTGCCTCATCCGGGAAGAGCGCAATGATGATACCAACAGTGAAGCAACATCCTCCGCAACTAGACTGAAGAACAAAAAGACAGCAACTTGTCTCTTCCCCTTCCCCGATTCCCCAACGCTGTTCCCCTCCGCCAATTCCCCAATAAAATCTTTAAAAAAAAAAAAGAAACTGGTACATTTATACAATGGAGAATTACTCCGCTATAAAGAAGAATGAAATCTTACCATTTGCAATGACATGGATGGACCTAGAGACTATGATGTTAAGTGAAATAAGTCAGTCGGAGAAAGACAAATACCATATGATCTCACTTATATGTGGAATCTGAAAAACTGAATGAATGAGCAAAGTAAACAGAAACAATCTCATAGATATAGAGGAAAAACAGGGTTGCTAGTTCGGACGGGGGAGGAGATGAGGGAGAAGGGGAAGGGATTAGACAGCCTAAATAGGTAACTACAATATTGCCACAGGGATATGAAAGACAGTTTGGGGAATATAATATTGTTGTAAATATTTTGTGGGGTGTCAGATGGTCACATGTCTTGTTAGGGAGACCACTTCATGGATGGAGTAGAGGCTTGTTCACTGCACTGTATACCTGAAACTGATGTTGTATAATATTGTATGCCAACTGTAATTGAATATATAGATATTCACGAGATGTGGATTATACAGTAGAACGGAGTCAAAGGAGTTGTAATAGATATGTGTGATATGGGGGGGAGAAGTGGGGTGGAGAATTGGGGGAGGGGGATTGTCACTTTGAGGAGTAAAAAGTATAACTATTGCACTGTGTTGTACACCTGAAGTTAATTTAAAAACAAAATGTTTATTTCACAATTAAAAAGAAAAAACAAAAAAGCTCTGCAGTTGGCTGGCCAAGTGGCGCCGTGGTTAAGCGCTGGCTTGGGACGTCAGTGGCCCCGGTTTGGGTCCCACATATGAGGGCCAGTGACACTGCCCTCAAAAAAAGAAAAAAAAAACAAACACAAAAAACTCTGCAGTTGCTCCAGTCAAAGCTGAGCACTACTTTCATGTTTTCCCCAGGGTCATTCAAGTTGAAAGTTCCAGAGGACAGTCGTTCTAGTCCAACGCCCATGACCCACACAACTATACTTGCCATTCTTGAAATGCTGGCAGCACAATTAGAATCATATGGGGAGATTTGTAAAACTACCTGCAAAGAGCCCCACCCCCAGAGATTCTGAGTCTATTTGTATAGAGTGGGCTTAGCCATGGGCCCAATTAAAAATCTTCCCAAACTATTTTAATATGTAGCTAGGTTTGAGAAACATTGCTTTATATTAGTTTTATCACTTTAATAAAAAAATAAAAAATAAAAAATAAAAAAATAAAAAAGTAAAATGTTACCACCTGAACACAGCTTTCTTCTTAGTTCTAGTTATGGAAGATAATTATTTTTTTTAAATCAAACACACACACACACACACGCACACACCACACACACATCTATTTGATGTCTCTATTAAGTACAGACAATTGTACAAAGTCTCTATCCTATACTCAAAGGTGCTATTCATGGATGAAAACTCATGGGTGTTTGTAGAATGAGTCCCATGTTGTTGAACTAACTGCTCTCTGCCTGAAATTTTAATTACCAAATGTTCAATTTCAAGACTATTATACATAATATAAAATCAGTATGACAAACAAACAAACAGAAAGAAAGGATACTTTACTCTTGGTATTCTGCTATGCTGGCCATAAAAACCAATGTAATGCATTACCAGTATCTAGTCATCCAAATGCAAATGTACATATGCAGTGTTGCCCTAAATTCCTAGCTAGAATCATGTATAATGTCACTGTCTTTCGTTTCATTTCACCCTTACAAGACTCAAAATTTTCCAGAATTGAAACCTATGGCTTGCTATTTGTATACTCATAAATGCAAAGCTAGTATAAGTTAGAAATAGATTTTTGTAGAGAATACATCACTATTATAGAGAGGCAACTTTTTGTTGTGATCATAGAATCTTTTGGTGAGTTTACTAAGGTATTAATATGAAGAAAGCCCGATTTGTTTATAAAAATATAACCTTGCCAATATAAATCTCTAAAAACAAATACTGGTAATAAATTTGAGCATGCATTCATCTGTTATGAATACCATTTTATTCTGCCTCTTATAACCTTCCTATTAACTTAAATACCTCCTATATTTATAAGACCTAAAGTCTGTACTCAGTTTTCCTATTTACTAGCCAAAAGACCGTGGGTATTTATGGTCTATGAAGTTCAGTTTTATTGATTCTAAAGAGGAAATAAAAAATTTAACTGTATATGTTACAAAATTGTTTTAAGGATCAAAGGGATAAATTATAGAATTGTGCAAATACGTTATAATAATAAGATTTTCATTATTTTACTCTCCATGTTACTTTGCAATGTTTTGCACATAGTAGGTATTCAATTAGTATTTGAGTAGATTTAAGATAAAATATTCCATAAAATCATTTGCTTTTGAAAGATTATTTAGTTTTTCACTGGAATAAATACTTCAATTTAGCGACAGTATGTTCTGATGAAATCAGTAGGAAGCTTGCACTTTGAGACCAGGGTCATCTTTCAGTTCTGTCACTAAAATTTCTGTCCTTAGACAAGTTTTTTCTCATTTCTAGGCCTTAATTTCCTTAACTGATTTTCCTGTGGTTCAGTGGTAGACATTTTAAAGCTTCTAGTTGAATGATAAATTAAGAAGCGTAGCATAACATACCAATACCACAGCTAAATCCATCTGAAAACCATTTTCTATAGAGAAGACCCTGTTTTGTACCTTGTGGAAAGGATGCTTTCATAAATTTGTGATATAATAAGTATTAATTTGGTAATATATCTATTCCATAAACCACAAAATTATTGTTTAAGATGTCCAAGTAGGATTAAAAAAAAAAATAGCACTGTAGTTTTTTGCACCTCTTAGACACTAGAACCTTGTCAAAAATCTAACAAACACAGCCAATCTTTAATAAGTACAGATATTAATTTTAGTATGTACACATATATGTAGAAATTACATGGGATAACTTATTTTCTATTATTTAAAGCACTTTAAAAAAACAAAAAACAGAGCTGGCTGAGTGGCGCGGTGGTTAAGCGCTAGCTTGTGAAGCCAGCGGCCCCGGTCCGGTCCCACATATGAGGGCCAGTGACACTGCCCTCAAAAAAAACCAAAAAAACAAAACAAAACAAAACAAAACAAAACAAAACAAAAAAAACATGCTCACAGATACAGAGAACAGATTGGTGGTTGCCAGAAGTGGGGGATTAGGGGTTGTCAAAATGGATTAAGGAGGTTAAAACAAACCTCAAGTTATAAAATAAATAAGTCATGGAGATATAATACACAGCATGGTGATTCTTTAATTATACTGTATTGCATATTTGAAAATTGCTGAGAGACTAGATCTTTTTTTTTTTAATTTATTTATTTGTATATTTTTTTAATTAGCCTCAGGTGTACAACAAAGTGCCATAGTTATACTTTTTACCCCTCAAAGTGACAACACCCCTCCCCTACTCCTCCCCCTCCCATATCATACTATCTATTACAATTCCTTTGACTCCCTTCCACCATATAATCCACATCCCGTGACTGTCTATGTATTCAATTACAGTTGGCATACAACATTATACAACATCAATTTCAGGTATACAGTGCAGTGATCAAGCCTCTACTCCATCCATGAAGTGGTCTCCCTAACAAAACATGTGACTATCTGACACCCCACAAAATTTTAACAACATTATATTCCCTGAACTGTCTTTCATATCCCTGTGACAATACTGTAGTTACCTATTTATGTTGTCTAATCCTTTCCCTTTCTAAGAGAGTAGATCTTAAAAGTTCTCATCACAAGAAAAAATTTGTAATTATGTGTGGTGATGGATATTAACTGGACTTACTGTGGTGAATATTTCAGAATGTATACAAATCTGAAATAATTATGTTGTACCCCTGAAACTAACATAATGTTATATGTCAACTACACCTCAATAAAAAAAAAGTTATAAAATCAGAGGATTCAAAACGGCAGAGTAGCTAAACACTAACCTCCTTCTGTGACCACATTAAAATTATAACAAGTTGGACCGGCTGAGTGGTGCGGTGGTTAAAAACTGGCTTGGGACGCCAGCAGCCCCGGTTTGGATCCCACATATGAGGGCCAATGACACTGCCCTCTAAAAAAAAAAAAAAAAGTTTATACAGCAATCAACTTGGAAAACCATCTGAATTCTAGCTTACAGAAGTTCTGTAACAGGATATAAAGAAAAAGTCACATTGAGACTGGTAGGAAAGGCAGAGATGTGAAATGGGCCAGTCCCACATGTGCGTGTGGTGTTGACATTTGGGAGGGATATCCGGCCATGGAAGTGCCCCTAAAGGAGCAAGGGACCCCAGGCCTACACTGTGCCACATCTTCAGCCCAGAGTACTAGTACCAGGAATAGGAGGCCCCAGAACATCTGGCTATGAAAAACAATGGGGATTCCAACGACCCGGGTGGGACAGAAAGCTAAGGGAAGCCCAGGTATCCACTTAAAGGATCTGCACTCACTCGCAGGCATTCACCCTGGGCTCCACTGAGAGATGGTTACTTGGGAGGCATCAGAGACATACAGGAAGGGACGGAGTTGTGTGGCATCAGGGAGAAGAATAGAGGGACAGTCACCATTTTACCTGTGTAGAAACCTCCTCCAGTGCAGCCAGCAGGTGGGTGCCATCTTTCCTGTGTTAAGCCCTCCCCCACACAGCCAAATCTGAATTTGCATTGGCCTAGTGAACTCCACACATTTCACATTGGTGACTCCCTGGGACCTGGCTGTACCCAATTTACACAATGCGGGAGGCTCTTTTTGGTCACTACCAGCCCCACCCACATTACATTCTTTCTTGGACAACTCTCAGGGGTTTGTGGACCCCACAGGCAGCAGCTGGCTTTCGTGTGCTATGAGAGATTTGCTGAGTAGCTCCAGGCTCAGCACTGTCCCCAAAACAGTATCTACATTAACCTGGTGAATATCACTCATCCCATCCTGGTAACTCCCTCACCCAAATCACATATCACAAGAGGCTTTATCATTGGCTGAGACTTATAGGAGCTGACAGATGTCAGCAGGCCTCGGGGTGTCCTGGATTTTTGTGCAGAGCTACCCCAGGCCTGAAACTTGTGGTAGCCATCTTTGATTCACAGCATTGGTCTTTCCAACCCATCTCCAGGTCCAGCACAGGGAGTGACCAAATACAGATTGCTTTGTAGCTTCTACCAGGTGGTTCTCAGCCAGTCACAGTCAGTGGCTGATCTGGGCCTGTACCAAAACCCCTCCCAAGATGCCCTGTACCCCACATACTTGGAGATCAACTTTGAACCCAAACAGAGCACCAGCCAATTAGCTGCACAAGTGGCACACCCAAAGTGTGATCTCAGCAGACACTAGAGTATACTGGGATGAATCCAGCTCCCTGGGGTAAGCTCCCCACACAGCAGCTCATAAGCTGTGGATGTGGCCAAACCCCACAGCCAGTAAGCCTAAGTGTCAATCTCACCTACACATGTGCCAATAGAAATCAAGGCTCAACTGTAACAGAAGGGTACACAATGCATACAAGGGATATTCCTGGAGCACCCAGCACAGATGACCAGGAAAACTGTGCCACTAGGCCCCACAGGGCACATACAACATATGGCCACTAGGCCATTACTTGGAGATGTAACAGATCTAACTAATGCATAGAAACACAGAGAGGCAGCTAAAATGAGGAAACAAAGAAATATGTCCCAAATGAAAGAACAGAAAAAAGACTAAATGAAATGTAGGCAAGCAACCTATCAGAGACAGAGTTCAAAACAATGGTTATAAAAATTCTCAGTGAACTTAGGGGAAGAAGAGATGGGCTTAGTGAGAACTTCAACAAAGAAATAATAAGCATAAAAAAGAACATAGAAACCATAAAAAAGAATCAGTCAGAAATAAAAAACATAATAATTGAAATAAAGAATGCACTAGAAGGGATGACAAGCAGACTAGAAGAAGCAGAGGTTTGGATTAGTGATTTGGAAGACAAGGTAGTAGAAAACAACTAACTGGCATAATGACAACAAAAAGAGGACAAATTGATCATGGCAAAGGCTTTCTTGAGAGCTGTACAGTCTGGTGAGTTTTCAATATTCATATGTTTGCAAATGTCTTCAGTTTACTCTACCTAGAAAAGTAATATTAGTCACTTGTACTATTTTTATCTCAAATCTGAATTTATTTTCTATTTAACAACAACAACAAAAAAGCCAGAATAAAGATTTGTTGTATAGGGATTAACATCTTCATAGTCGAGTTAGTTTTCACTCACTAGGTAATTTAGTACATTTCTCCAGAGGTTCCAGCCAGTAGGAGACTTAAATATAGTGAAATTGCAACAGATTTTGTGAATACTAAAATCTGTACTTCTAAACAACACCTACTTATATTCCAACATGGTAAAGAGTTTAGAATTAATCTGTATAAATAAATTGTTTCTGAGTAAAATAAACTGTCTCTGAAAACAGGTTGCCTACTGGATTTTAGCACAAAATTCCTGGTGTAGATAGAAAAATGAATGCTGAGCATGAAGTTTGAAACACTGAGAGCAAGTTCTATGTTCATATCAATAACCTCCATGACCTTGAACAAGTCAGTTAATCTTTCTGCACCTCAATTTCCTCATCTATAAAATGCAAGAAATAAAACATTTCTGTATCCAACTTACAACTCATTCCTGGATAACAACTGCCAGCTGCCATACTTGGAAAGCCAGAAACATGAAGTTCTCTTCTTCCTGGCTTCTAATCTACTAGTGCTTCCTGTTGGCAAAAGGTAACTGGAAACCGGCTGTAAAGTAAGTGTAGGAACCATAATTCGCAGAATTCCAGCCATAAAGGTATAAAGCAAAGTATAGAAAAGCAGATGTGAGGCTGAGAGTCAACAAGAAATAATCAGGAAAACGAACTAATGAATAAATAGGACAATGAGAAATAAGAGTGATAATGTATATTAAAATGACATACTTGTAAAGTTTCTAAAGTGTAGTGTATGCATATAAGATTTAACATTATGCCCACATTACATGAAATCATGCCCATAATTCCACTTGAGATATTAGTTCATTTTGCTTTAATTTTGCTTTGCTTGTATGTATTAAAAATCTTATTTCCCTTTAGAAATACTATTACATTTGTAGGATACAACATATATTCAATGTACAAACTGTGACTATTTTAAGTCATCTAAAATTCAGAACAAATGAAATTTATTGTGTTCTGCTGTTATAGATGTTATAGACTAGAGAAAATACACGGAGATTTCCTATTTATTCATTAGTTCTTTTTCCTAGTTATTTCTTGTTGACTCTCAGCCTCACATCTGCTTTTCTATACTTTGCTTTATACCTTTATGGCTGCAATTCTGCGAATTATGGTTTCTACACTTACTGTACAGCTGGTTTCCAGTTACCTTTTGCCAACAGGAAGCACTAGTAGATTAGAAGCCAGGAAGAAGAGAACTTCATGTTTCTGGCTTTCCAAGTATGGCAGCTGGCAGTTGTTGATACTTGCCTCTAATCTAGGATTGTTTATTAGCATCTTCTGATCTCTGGTATTACCCATTACTACGTTTTGATTTTCAAAGCACTCTGTCTATGCATTCATCCTTCTGCTCTTCCAGCCCTTCTAGTACCTTAGAATTAATTCTTTCTGTTTAAAAAAAACAGCAGTAGGGTTGGCTGAGTGGCGCAGTGGTTAAGCGCTGACTTGGGAAGCCAGCGGCCCCAGTTCGGTCCCACATGTGAGGGCCAGTGACACTGCCCTCAAAAAAAAAAAGAAAAAGAAAAAAAGTAAATAAATAAAAACACCATGAGTAGTTTCTGTTTTCCTGGCTGGACCCTGACTGAAACATTCATACTATAAAGGAGTATTTATTCAGAATGATAAATTGATATTTTCTATATGGCTTTAGTAAAAATAAAAATATATAAAAATAGAAATATGCATGATTTTAAAAGTAAAAAGAAGTCTCAGAAATTTTATAGTTTCCACATGAAATCTTATCATATGAGTCAAGAGTATAAGTGAAAGTCAATGGTATCTATACTATACACTGAAGGTGATTTGCCATGTGAATAAGCTGTAAACAGAACAAGGTGAACCATATATATCTATTGCAAACCTAATATTTTTTCTTTTGAATTCTGTTCACCATTAAGTGTCTTGTACAGAGAAATCAGCTGAATCATTTTAGCACTAGACTCTTGATTACCATCATATCAGCATTATGTTATCATTATCTACATTAGAATTGTTCCAAGATTATTTAGCAATGCATCTTTTTTTCAAATACCTCCATAATTTTCATATTAAAAATGACATTCACCCTGCTTCTAAAACTGCACATCTTATAAGAAAATTTTATCCTTTGTGCATTCAGTATTTTCCCCAAAATAAATTATCAAGGTAATATACAACATAACTTAATTTGCACCTTCATTTAATAATGTTGTTTTCCAGAAAGGAAATCATATTTTTTTACAGGTTAAACAAATTAAACAAAACAAACATAAACAAAGACATAAAAACAAGAAAGAAAGTCTTCACTTGAATTTAAAGCCACATCATTTTACAACGGACTAAACCATTTACTCAAATATTCTGAGAATGTACATATTCATCAGACAAAATATAATTGTAGAATGCAACGTTTTTCTCCCATTTCAAAAATTGTTTATACATATTGCCACTTTCAGAACTTATCATATTAGAGTTTGCATGTTCACAGAAGAATACAAAAAAATATTTTACGTAGCAAAATAGACAATTGAAGAAATCTCTCCCTGGAAAGGTAATGGACACTAGATAAAGCATACTTTAGTGCATTGCTGAGCAAGCAAGAAAAGGTTTATTTTCAAGGGTTCCCCCCACCAAAAACAAAATAATCTGTAATCTGTGGCTAGAGCTGGGGGTAGTAGCTGATAGAACTGAGATAAGAGTAGTAAAGTTCAGGACAAAACAATGAGAAAATACACTTCAGTTCACATGGATCTTTTACAAAGTTATGCATATACTAGGCCATGAAGCAATTCTCAAAAAATATCAAGGCTTGATATCATACAGACTATGTTGCTTGACTACAATGCAATTAAGATAAAAAATAACTGATTAGAATATAAATTAAAATATCTGTATATTTGGAGACTATAAGATACTCTGGAAAGGAATTCATGGGTGGAAGAAAAATTCATAATGACAGTTTGAAATGTTTAGAACTGAATAATAAAAAAATACTACATAACATGCAGTAGTCCCAGAATTATGGAGTAAGGATTTTGGTGATTTCTCTCCCCAGCAAAACAACAATTTAACCGAAGGAAATTAAAAAAATAATAATAATTTAATGTCTCTAGGAATTGTCCTATGGGCACATAGCAAATGGAGAAACATTTGTTCAAAAAATCCACTAAATCCCACTCAAAACAATGGGACTTTGTAGCATTTCAGTCATGACCTACTACTTTCTTACCACCCCATCCACTGGGTTATAGATGCTTTTTCCTGGAGAGCTTTACTCTAGGAAAGTGTTGCAATGAAGACAGGATTCTCTATACCCCAAAATCCCATTCTGTGCTTACAGTTTCATGGTGGAAGGGGACAGTTGTGTACTGACTATTACGATTTCTAATCCATGTTTTGAAGGCTTGTTTTGGACAAAGTTGTTCTGATCTAAACGTGAAATTGTTTTGAACTAAGGGTGAATGTGTTTACATTGAGGAAGCTGTGCCAGGATATTGTCATCAACATCTGCTGTAGTCGATAAACACGGAGTAGCTCAAGCTGTTGAGTGGTGCCACTGGGGGCTTATTGATAAGAACATATGGAAGAGCAAATGTGACTAAGGGACATTTAAACTTTAAAAAAATCAAGAATTTGTGAGTTCTTACTGAGAGTGTTTTGCCTGGGCAAAGTGACTCTTTGCTGATCTAAATAGCTCTCCAAAGATCTCAAGGCATCAGCTCCTTTTGGGCAAAGTGACTCTGTGAAGAACATCATCTTGCCCGCCATGACTGGTACCTTCATTCTGTAGCAAAATACTCTAGCAAAAGAAGATTTTCACTTTGCACTGGCAACTGGATGTTGCCCTTGGTTGGTTAAGCCAACTCTTCTGAGAACCAATTTGTCAAAAGGTGCACTTCAACTAAATTTGGACTTCATTTATTTTATCCCCCTCCCTTTGCCTAAAACAATAGTGCAATTAATTTATTATTAGTGAATCAATCAAATAAAGACCTTACAATTTGTCAAAGTATTAAGAGTAATTTTTGATATTTATATGTGAAATAGAGCTCATAAATCCACCATAAATTGTGACATTTTCTAGGCTTATATAAGAGTTAATTCACATTAAACACCCCTGCTCTCAAAGTATAGCCTTATTGCCCAAATATTAATCAAAATTTAAGGTAGATATTCAACATCTATTTAATTATCAGTAAAAGTGTTAACATGAATGTCAAAAAGAAATACAGGAATAATGTGTTAGCTAAAAAAATAGAAAATAATCCCTTTGAGACTAAGGTCTATAATTCTTTCATCATTCACAGTTTTCTTCTATTATTCATAAAATTAATTCCAAAACTTATTCAAAATATTTTGTATCCACATATTGTATTTTTATTATTAGCTTTAAAAAAGATAAAAATTTACTAACAACCATAAGAGGAAAAATTGAATAATTAAGTAAGATGTACCATAAGCAATAACTGAAATATGATTATAGTAGGAACATATTACCTCAAATAAAACTGTTGAGCCCCACAGAATTAGAACAATGTATTATGGCATATTTTAAAAGATCAATCTTATAGTATGTCTCCTCAGGGTTTTAAAAATAGGCATTAAAAATCATGTAGATTTCCAGTCAAAGTGGTAGAGTAGGTAAACACTGTGCATGCCTCTTCTCACAGCCACATAAAAATTACAACCAAGTTACAGAACAACCATCATTGAAAATTGCCTTAAGTCTAGCTGAACTGAAGCCCTACAACCAAGTACATATAAAAGAAGTCACCTCGAGAATGGTAAGAGGGGCAGAGACGTGGACCAGGGTGGTCCCACACCTACGTGTGACCATTAAAAATCAGGTGGGATATCTCGGGTGTGGACGTCCCCTCCAGAGGAGTGCGAGGTCCCAGCCCCACACCAGGCTCCCCATCCCAGGATTCCAGTGCAGGAAAAGAAGTCCCCACAACACCTGGCTGTGAAATCACTAGCAGAGATTGTGACTGAGTGAGAATAAGGTGTGTGGAACCTCAGGTGCTCCTCTGAAAGGGCCTACACACACACTTACTCACTGACAGACACTTTTTCTGAGCTCCAAGGCTGGGGCAGCAGTTTGAAATATGCCAGGCCATATGGGGAGGAACTGAATTATCTGGCTTCAGGGTGAGGTATGAAGAAGAAGCTTTCTCCTGGATAGAAGAGCTGGCAGAAGCCATTATTTCTTTGTTGAGCTCCCCCTCTCCTGGTTGTAGATGCAGCTAGCCACAATACCTCGGTCTCCATCAACCTATCTAACATCATTTCTTCACCCCCACCCTAGTGATTCTCTGAGAACCCACTGACTTACCTTTGAGGCATACCCAAGCTGCTTCCAGTGACTTTTTCATACAAACTTCCTTTCTTGGCTCATGCTGCAGATTTTCATAAAATCTCTCAAATGTTCAAAAAACCTGAAAAAGCAGCATGTGGCTTCAGCATGTCCCATACCTCTGGGTGAGCAGCCCTAAGCCTGGCCATAATGACAGCCAGTGCTGGATGGTGGCTTGGCCTCTTTCAGACACTCCAAGACCAGAGAAGGTGGCATCCATCTGTGGATTGCTTTGTGGTTCATGCCAGGTGGCTTCAGGCAGAGCACAGTCTGTGGCTGACTTGGCATATGGTGGGGCTCCTCTCAGTGGGCCCCAGGGCTTGCAAGCTTGGTGATCATCTTTGGAAAAGATGAATCACTGAGCTGAAGCACTTCCCAGCCGCCTTCATAGATGACACACACAAAGGGCAGACTGTGAAGGCACCAGAGACCTACTAAATGGAATCCTGGTCTATAAGGTCAGCCCCAGCCCAATAGCTCCTCCACTGTAGTCATGGCTAGCCCTCACAACCAAACAGCCCAAAGGTCAATCCCTCATATTGGCATGCAAACAGCAACCCACTTTTAACTACAACACACTATGCACACAAGGGACATACCTGGAGCATCTGGCTCTGCTGACCAAGCAGTATGTGCCACTGGGCCCCACAAGACACCCACTATTTAAGGCAACTTTATTAAGATGAGGAAGACTAGCAGCCATACCTAATACATGGAAACAAGCACACAGAGGCAGCCAACATGAGGAGAAGACATGTCCCAAACAAAAGAACAGAACAAAGCACTAGGAAAACAACTAAGCAAAATGGAGACAAGCAATATACCAGACATAGAGCTCAAAAGACTGCTTATAAGAATGCTCAATGATCTCAGCAAGAACTTCAGCAAATATATAGAAAACATAAAAATAGAGATTGAAAATATCAAAAAGAACCAGTCAGAAGTAAAGAATGCAATAACTGTAATGAAGAATACATCAGAGGGGGGCTGGCTGAATGGCTCAGTTGGTTAAGAGTTGGCTTAGAGCATGAGCTCTGAGGAACAGGGCCACCAGTTTGATTCCCACAAGGGCCAGTGAACGCTGTGCCCGAGCTGAGCTGTCACCGAGCTGCCAACAGGTGGCAGGATTGCTCAGCTGGTGTAACAAGATTGCCTGTTTAGTGGTGGGCTATGCCCGCCCACAACTAAGACTAAACTCAGCACCTTGAGCTGAGCTGCAGCCCAGATGGCTCAGTGGATAGGGCGTGCGCCTTAACAACAAGGCTGCTGGCTCGACTCCCGCATGGGATGCTAGCTACACCCACCCGCAACTAAGATTGAACTCAGCACCTTGAGCTTAGAGGCCACGATCTGCCGATAGGAAGCCAGATGGCAACTGGAGCCCTCCACAACGAAGACTGAAGAACAACAACTTGGATGGTCCCCTTCCCCAATTCCTCAACACTGTTCCCCTCCCCTAATAAAATCCCCCAATAAAATCTTTAAAAAAAAACCCCAAAAAACCAGAAAGAATCAACAGTAGATTAGATGAAGCAGAGAATAGAATCAGTGATTTAGAAGATAATATAGTAGAAAACACCCAATCAGAACAGCAAAAAGTACAAAGACTCCAACGAAAAAAAATGAGGAAAGTTTATGGGGCCTATGGGAATACATCAAGCATACCAATATTCATATCATAGAGGTAACAGGAGAAGAGAAAGAGCAAGGAATTGAACCTATTTGCAGAAATAATGGCAGACAACATCCCTAACCTGGTGAAGGAAATAGATATAGATGTGCAGTAAGAAAAGAGAGTCCCAAACAAGATAAACCCAAAGAGGCCCACACCAAGACATATCATAATTAAAATGCCAAAGGTTAAAGACAAAGAGAGAATCTTAAAAGCAACAAGAGTAAAGCAGTTAGTTACCTACAAGGGAGCTCCCATAAGACTGTCAGCTGATTTGTCAATATAAACTTTGCAGGCCAGAAGGGATTGGCAGGAAATATTCAAAGCAATAAAAATAAGGACCAAGATGAGTACTCAGCAAAGCTATCATTTAGAATCCAAGGACAGATAAAGAGCTTCCCAGACAAGAAACAGCTAAAGGAGATCATCACCACCAAACCAGTATTACAAGGAATCTTAGAGGGACTTCTTGAAGAAGCTGAAAGAAAAAAAAGATAAAAAACATGAATAATAAAATGGCAATAACTACATATCTATCAACAATTACTTTCAATGTAAATGTATTAAATGCACCAATCAAAAGACATAGGGTAGCTGAATCAATCAGAAAATAAAACCATTATATATGCTGCCTACAAGAGACTCCAGATAAAAATAAATAAATAAATAAATAAATAAATAAATAAATAGCACAGAGACTGAAAATAAGGGAATGGAAAGAGATTTCATTTAAAAATATTTTTTAATTAAATTAATTTTTTTTTAAAAAGCTGGGGTAGTAATACTTATAGTAGATAAAATAGACTTTAAAAGAAAGACCATAACAAGAGACAAAGAAGAACCCAGCAATTCTACTTTTGGATATTTATCCAAAGAAACCCAAAACACTAATTTGAAAAGACATATGCATCTGTATGTTCATTGCAACATTATTTAAAATAGCCAATATGTGGAAGCAACCTTAGTGTCCATTGATAGATGAATGAATAATGAAGTGTCTATGCAACAGAATATTACTCAGCCATAAAAAGAATAAAATCTTGCCATCTGCAACAATAGTGAGCCAGAGGGTATTATGCTTAATGAAATAACTCAGACAGAGAAAGACAAATGCCATATGATCTCACTTATATGTGGAATCTAAAAAACAAAATGAATGAACAAACAAAACAAATAATCTCATAGATACAAAGAACATTTTGATGGTTGCCAGATGGAAGGGGCCTTGAGGGTTGAATGAAAAGGGGTAAAGGATTAAGAAGTACAAGCTGGTGATTACAAAATAGTCATGGGGATGTAAAATAGCATAGGGGATATTGTAAATAACATTGTAATAACTATGTATGGTTTCAGATGGGTGCTAGATTTATCAGGGTGATCACTTTGTAAGTTATCTAATCACTGTTTTACACCTGAAACTAACATAAGATTGTATGTCTACTGTAATTGAAAAATAAAAAATATATTTTAAAAAGTAGATAATAGAAAGAGATCTTTATACAGTATGCAGAATGATGTCCAAGACTAGAAAATCCCTAAAAGGAAGATTCAGAAGTAAAGCACAATAAGACATGACAGGGAAATCAAGAAGTAAATCAAAAGTTCTGTTGAGAGCAATAAGATTTTTGTGCCTAGTCCTTTAAATCCTCTAAAACCCATCCTTGCAATAAAACAGAGATCAGCCGAGTGCTGTGTAACTTGATCCTATGTGAACCTTTCACTGAATGATTTTACGTAATTATTCTGTGGCACCACTACTCCATCAACCTGCAATGTAGGGCTTTTTTTTTTTTTTTTTAGGGCAGTATCACTGGCCCTCACATGTGGGACCGAACCGGAGCCACTGGCTTCCCAAGCTAGCACTTAACCACCGCACCACTCAGCCGGCCCCAATGTAGGGCTTTTTAAGAAACAATTCCATCATTAGGGTGATCACTTTGTAAGGTACATAAATATTTCATCACTGTGTTGAAACCTTTCTCTTAATATAATATTGTGTGTCAACTGTAAGTGAAAAAACATTTAAAAAATAAAAATATAATAAAGCATGATGCAAAAATAAAAAAGAGAGACAAACTCATGAAATACAAAGGTCTGACATTTAAGTTTGAGGACTTGGTGCAATGATGTTGCTAACCTTTTTTGATATCAGAGGGATTATTCCTTACGATTTTGAACCAACTGAACGAACAGTTAACCAAGTTGACTATTTGGAAGTGCTGAAAAGGCTGCATGAAAAAGCTAGACAACCTAAAATTATTTTTTAGGGGACCAGATGGACTCATGTCTTGTTAGGGAGACCACTTCATGGACAGTGTAGAGGCCTGACCACTGCAGTGAACATCTGAAGCTGCCGCTGAATAATATTAGATGTTAACTATAATTTAACACATATATGGTCATGGGATGTGGAGTATAGTGTGGGGATGTAGTCAATGGAATTGTAATAGATATGTATGATATCGGGGGTGGGGGGACATGGATGGGTGAAAAGAATAACTATTACATTATTTTGTACATCTGTGACTAATAATAATTAGAAAAAAGGTAGACAACCTGAACTTTTCGCTAACAATTTACTGCACTTGCATCACAACAATGTACCAGCTCACACAGCACTGTCTGTGAGGGAGTTTTTAGCCAGTAAACAAATAACTGTATTGGATCACTCTCCCTACTCACCTGATCTGGCCCCCAATGACTTCTTTCTTTACCTGAAGATAAAGGAAATATTAAAAGGAAGACATTTTAATGACATTCAGGATATCAAGGATAATACAACAACATCTCTGATGGCCATTCCAGAAAAAGAGTTCCAAAATTGTTTTGAAGGGTGCGCTAGGCATTGACATCGATGCATAGCTTCCCAAGAGGAGTACTTTGAAGGTGACCATACTGGTATTCAGCAATGAGTTATGTATCACTTCTTCTAGGACGAGTTCGCAAACTTAATTGTCTGATGGCATAGTTACGTTTATTGGAAAGACCAGTTTGAACTATGGTGACTGTATTGCACTGTTCTTCATGTGCAAAGCCACAGAAGCACATTCCCTGTTTTCAGCAAAAGGAAAAATTATGCTATGCAACAACTTTGTTTTCGTTTTATAAATATTATGAATCATGCACCTAATATTTCTCCCTTATTGGTATTGGCTGAGAGTAAAAATTTAACTCAAATGAAGGTCCAATTTATAGGAAATGTACAAGACTTTAACAGCAGACGTTTGAATGCTGTAACTTCCCTAGTGTCATCGATAAATCTTCTGTAACCATTTTCAATCTATACAGCTTCGGTTCTTCCACTTTCAAAGTATATTATTTAATCAAGTTGTATTGTATGCATTCATGTAAGCCACTTTACATTCCCTCTGGAAAAATATGAGGAGAAATTTTCAAAAACAAACATATGAATACAAAAATAAAATAGAGAAAAATAGGAAGAATCAAAAGAATACATACTTTCTTAAGATTCATGTAATGTAAAGAGCTTAGAACAGAATAAAGATATGTAGCATGTAAGTTGCTAAAAGCAGATCAAGTCAAATATATTCAATGGATTTGAGTTTTCAGCTTGTCTGAAAAGAAGGGTGTAGATTCATGGACAAGCTGAAACATAATTTCATAATGTGAAATTGCAAAAGAATGTTGGGATCAATATCTTTGGACATAGCTAAGTCTTTAAGGAAAAATATACATGTATTTGATGACTATATATAAGAGTCTGAAAATACTAAAAGAAGCAATAAACATTATAATTATAAAAAAGCATATAAACGCTAACTCAAAATGAAGAGCTGTTCAACA
This sequence comes from Aselliscus stoliczkanus, assembly GCA_033961575.1. Taxonomy (NCBI): domain Eukaryota; kingdom Metazoa; phylum Chordata; class Mammalia; order Chiroptera; family Hipposideridae; genus Aselliscus; species Aselliscus stoliczkanus. The sequence continues at coordinate 68,729,870 of CM066737.1, read as the reverse complement.
GGGTAGAAGACAGCAGGATTATTTGTCCTGAAGACAATGCATAGACTATAAAACAAAGAAAATGGGGACAGACAAAAAAGTAATTTTGAATTTATGAAGGGAAATCTGTTTTAAACTAAAAGATGGTTTCACACAATGCAGGATATATTAATAGATGACATATTATATAATTGTACACTTGAAACCTATATAATTCCATTAATCAATGTACCCCAATAAATTTTATTTAAAAATTAAAAATCAAGTATATAAATGAATAAAAGGTATGTAAATGTTGATCTTTCTTATTTTATTGTATTCATACTTTTTCTTTTTCAATTATAGTTGACATACATTATTATATTAGTTTCAGGGGTACATCATAGTTATTCAACATTTATATACCTAAGAAAATTATCACCGTAAGTCCAGCAACCATCTGACATTGTACTACGCTATCACGATATTGTTGACTGTATTCCTCATGGGGTCACTTGTTCCTCTGGGGAAAACTGACTTGGCCGAGATATCTGTCCAGATTTTCATCTACCACATGCAGGTGTAGGGCCTGTTCCGCATCTTTGTCCTTTTACCAGCTTTGATGTGGCTTCTTAAAATTTTTAGGTATGGGACTTCTGTTCAGCTAGACTTCAGACGGTTCTCTAGGTTGATTGCTCTATAATTTAATTATAATTTTAATGTATTCACAGAAAAATGAAGGCACAGTGTTTACCTACTCTACCATCTTGGATCTCTCCTTCCCTGTGACTATTTTGTAGCTACCAGTATGGAACTCTTAATCCCTTCCAAAATGCTGATCTTTAAATTTATGTATATTAGAAAATGTTTCTAATTAAAATGAAATTATTTGTAATAGGATTATCATAAAAATATTTTTCCTGAAAACCACAGTGGCTACTTTTTAAAAAAGGAAGCTGGTTCAGTGGCAAGGATAGTTGGTAGAATAAATACCAAAAATAAACAATTCTATGTGAAGGTTTTGGCAATATATATATATATATATATATATATATATATATATATATATATATATATATTGCCAATATGAGCTACCACTGAATTCTTCAAAAACATCAAATATAATGTTTGGACAAATCTGGGTTTTGTTATTAATTGATTGTTTTTACTTTTTATTTACAAGAAATTTTAAACACAGTAAGTTACAAGAATAAGAATACACAAGAGGGCCGGCCAAGTGGCGCAGTGTTTGAGAGCTGGTTTAGGACACTAGCAGCCCTGGTTTGGGTCCCACATATGAGGGCTAGTGACATTGCCCTCAAAAAAAAAAAAAGAATACACAAGAATACCAGTATAACCTTTACCAGTTTCACCAACTGTTAATATTTACCCTATTTGCTTTATTATTTTATCTCTCTCTCTCTTCTCTCCTCTTTTCTTTCTCCATATATAGCATTATATTTTCAGATATTTTGAGAGTAAGCTATATACACCTTGGGACTTTTGAACCTAAATACTTCAGTGTGTATATTTTAAGAATAAGGATACTGTTTTAATAATCATATTATTACCAAACAATAAATTTAATAATGAACACATGCTTTTATCTATCATGTATATACTATTATTTTCCATTTGTCCCAATATACTTAAGAACATTTTCTACCTCCAGTACAGAAATCTGTATATTTAATTGTACCTCTTTAGTTCCCTTTAATCTGGAACATTTTACAGCCTTTCTTTGTGATGATAATATTGAAAAAAAAAATTTTATTATTACTCTCAGGCATACAAAACGACATAACGATTAGACATTTATACACCTCACAAAGTGATGACCCTGACAAGTCTACTACCCATCTGACACCATACATAGCTATTACAATACCATGGACTATATTCCTTACGCTGTACTTTAAATCCCATTACTATGTAAACCGGGAATGTCAAAGAAATGTTAAGAGATGCTAACACTTTGGTCAACATTGCTCAAGTAGTAGTTCACTGTAATCAAGTTTCTGGATGCTGATGGTAACCACTTTGAGCACCTCTGGTAATTGCAGAAGTCAAACCTGATTTGTATGAATCTTTTGTTGTTGTTATATATAATACTACATTTTTTTTCCTTTCTTAAAATGTGTATACATTTTGGCACCCTCTGTGTTTGTGTGTGTGTGTGTGTGTGTGTGTGTGTGTGTGTGTGTATTTAAAATTCAATATTATTTTACATTGCTTTCAGGTTTATAGCACAGTGGTTAGGCATTTATGTAATTTATGAAGTTACATAAATTCCCCCCAGTAAGTCTAGTACCCGTCTGACATAATATACAGTTTTTACATTATTGACTATATTCCCCATATTGTATTTCACATCCCCATGACTATTTTATAACAACCAGTTTTGTACTTCCTAATCCCTTCACCTTTCTCACTCATCCCCCAATGCCCCTCCCATATCTAGCAACCATCAATTTGTTCTTTGGTTCTTTGAGTCTGTTTTTGTCTTGTTTGTTCCTTTATTCTGTTCTTTAGATCCCACATATAAGTGAGATCATATGGTATTTGTCTTTCTCAGCCTGACTTATTTCACTTAGCATAATACCCTCTAGGTCCATGCATGTTGTTGCAAATGGTAACATTTCATCCTTTTTATGGCAGAATAATACTCCATTGTATAAATGTGCCACAATTTCTTTACCCAATCGTCAATTGATGGGCATTATGCTTGTTTCCATATCTTCGCTATAGTGAATAGCACTTCAGTAAACATAGGGGTGTATATATTTTTTCAAAGTAGTGTTTTGGATTTCTTTGGATAAATACCCAGGAGTGGAACTGCTGTATCATAAGGTAGTTCTATTTTTAATTTTTTGAGGAACCTCTATACTGATTTCCATCGTGGCTGCACCAATTTGCAATCCCACCAAGAGGGCACCAGGGTTCCCTTTTCTCCACATCCTCACCAAACTTGTTTGTTGATTTATTGATGATAGCCATTCTGACAGGAGTAAGGTAGTTTCTCATTACAATTTTTATTGTATTTCACTGGTGATTAGCGAGGTTGGGTATCTTTTCATATGTCTACTGGCCATGTGCATGTCCTCTTTGGAGAAATGACTATCTAGGTCCTATGCACATTTTTTAAATTAGATTCTGTGCTTTTTGCTGTTCAGTTGTATGAGGTTTTTGTTTTGTTTTGTTTTGTTTTAATGAATGCTGGATATTAACACCTTGTCAAATATATCATTGTCAAATATCTTCCCCCATTTAGTAAACTGTCTTTTCATTTTATTGGTAGTTTACTTTGCTGTGCAAAACTTTTTAGTTTGATGTAGGCCCTTTGTTTATTTTTTCTTTTGTTTCCCTGTCCTGAGTAGATATATCAGTATAAATATTACTAAAACTAATTTCTGAGAGTTTACTTCCTATATTTCCTTCCATGAGTTTTATGGTTTTGGGTCTTACATTTAAGTCTTTAATCCATTTTGTGGTTATTCTTTTTTTTTTTTTTTTTTTTTTTTGAGTGCAGTGTGTCTGGCCCTCACATGTGGGACCGAACCGGGGCCGCTGGCTTCCCAAGCCAGCGCTTAACCACCGCGCCACTCGGCCAGCCCAATGTTTATTCTTATATATGGTGTAAGAATGTGGTCCAGTTTCATTTTTTTTGCAAGTATCTGTCTGGTTTTCCCAGCACCATTTTTTTTTTGAAGGCAGTGTCACTGGCCCTCATATGTGGGACCTGAACCGGGGCCGCTGGCTTCCGAAGCCAGCGCTTAATCACTGCACCACTCCACCGGCTCCAGCACCATTTTTTTAAATAGACAGTCTTTGCTCCAACATAAATCCTTGCTACCTTTGTCATGGATTAAATGACTATATAGGCATGGATTTACTTCTGGGCTCTCTGTTCTGTGCCATTGATCTATGTATCTGTTTTTATGCCAGTACCATGCTGTTTTTATTACTATAGCCTTGTAGTGTGATTTGATGTCAGGTATTGTGATACCTCCCTCTTTGTTCTTATTTCTCAAGATTGCCATGGCTATTCGGGGTCTTCTATGGTTTCATATAAATTTTAGGATTATATATTCTATTTCTGTGAAAAATGTCATTGGTAGTTTGATAGGAATTGTGTTGAATCTATATATAGCTTTAGGCACCATGGACATTTTAACTATATTAATTCTTCTTATCCATGAGCATGGTATGTGTTTCCATTTATTTGTATCTTCTTTAATTTCTCTCTTCAGTGTCTCATAATTTTCTGAGTACAGGTTTTTTCCTTCTTTGGTTAAATTTATTCCTAAATATTTTATAGTTTTTGAAGCAATTGTAAATGGGACTGTTCTCTTAATTTCTCCTTCTGATAGTTTATTATTGGTGTATACCAATGAAACTGATTTCTGAATATTAATTTTGTATCCTGCTACATTACTAAATTCCTTTATCAATTCTAATAGTTTTTTGGTGGAATCTTTATGGTTCTCTCTATATAGCATCATATCATGTGCATTTAATGATAATTTTACTTTCTCCTTTCCAATTTGGATGCCTTTTATTTCTTTTTCTTGTCTGATTGCTGTGGCTAGAACTTCCAGAACTATGTTGAATAAAAGTGGAGAAAGTGGGCAACCTTGTCTGGTTTCTGATGTCATGGACAGTGCTTTCAGCTTTTCCCCATTGTGTGTGATATTAGCTGTGGGTGTGTCATATATGGCCTTTTTTATGTTGAGGTATGTTCCTTCTATTCCTACTTTGCTGAGAATTTTTATGATAAATCGATGCTGGATTCTGTCAAATGCTTTTTATGCATCTATTGATATGACCATAATATTTTTATTTTTTGTTTGGTTTATGTGGTGTGTCATATTAATTGATTTGTGGTTATTGAACCAACCTTTTATACCAGGAATGAATCCCACTTGATTGTGGTATATGATTTTTAATGTACTGCTGAACTCTGTTAGCTAATACCTTGTTGAGGGTTTTTCCATTTGTGTTCATTAGGAATATTGGCTCATAGTTTTTTTTTTGTAATGTCTTTGTCTGGCTTTGGAATCATGGTAATATTGGCCTTGTAAAGGCAGCTTGGGAGACATCCTTCCTCTTGGATTTTTTGAAATAGTTTGAGGAGAATGGATGTTAATTTTTTTTTTTTAATATTTGGTAAAATTCACTTGTAAAACCATTTTGTCCAGGAATTTTGTTTATTGGGTGCTTGTTAATTACTGTGTTGATTTCATTAGCAGTAATCAGTCTGTTTAGATCATCTGTTACTTCTTGATGCAGCCATGGAAGAGTGTATGTTTCTAGGAATTTATTCATTTTTTTCCAGATTCTCCAATTTGTTGGCATATAATTGTTAGAATATTTTCTCATAATCCTTTGTATTTCTGTGGTGTCAGTTGTCATTTCTGTTTCACTTCTGATTTTATTTGTGTCCTCTCTTTTTTTGTCTTGATGAGTCTTGCTTTCATTATGTTTTGTATTGTTTTTTTAGGCTCTATTTTGTTTATTTCCTCTCTGATCTCTATTAGTTTCTCCTTGTACTCATATTGGGCTTTGTTTGCTGTTCTTTTTCCATTTCCCATAGATGTGAGGTTAGACTGATTATTTGAGATTTTTTTCCTGTTTCATGAGCTATGAATTTTCCTTAGGACTGCTTTCACTGTGACCCAGAGATTTGGAGTCATAGTGTTTCATTTTTGTTTGTCTCAAGGTATGTCTTGATTTCTTCTTTGATCTCATTGTTGACCCACTCATTATTTAGAAACATGTTATTTAGCCTTCATGTGTTTGTAATTTTTCAGGGTTTTCTCTTATAAATGATTTCTAGTTTCATACCATTGTGGTCAGAAAAGACACTTGATATGATTTACATCTTCTTAAATTTATTGAGACTTGTTTTGTGGCCTAACATGTTGTCTATCTTCAAAAATATTCAATGTGCACTTAAAAAAATGTATAATCTATTGCTTTGGGTGAAATGCTCTAAAAATATCAGTTAAAGACATCTGATCTAGTTTGTCATTAAAGGCCATTGTTTGTGTGTTGGTTTTCTGTCTGAAAGATCTGTCCATTGTTGTCAGTGGGGTGTTAAATTTCCATACTGTGATTGTCTTACTATTAATCTCTGCCTTTATGTTAATCAATATTTGTTTTATATATTTAGGCACTCGTATGTTGGGTGGATAAACATTTACTAGTGTTATGTTCTTTTGTTGGATTGATCCCTTTATTATTATGTAAAGTCCTTCTTTGTCTCTATTATAGTCGTCATATTAAAGTCCATTTTGTCCATTATAAGTATTGTTACTCCACCTTTTTTCTCATTTCCACTTGCATTAAATACCTTTTTCATCCATTTACTTTCAGACTATGTGTGTTTTTCAATCTGAGCTGAGTCTCTGGTAGACAGCAAATGCATAGGTCTGGTTTTCTCATCCATTCAGCTACCCTATGGCTTTTATTATTTATTTATTTATTTATTTATTTATTTATTTATTTATTTATTTATTTTGAGGGCAGTGTCACTGACCCTCATATGTGGGACCTGAACCGGGGCCGCTGGCTCCCCAAGCCAGCGCCTAACCACTGTGCCACTCAGCCGGCCCCCCTATGTCTTTTTATTGGATCATTTAATCCATTTACATTTAAGTGATTATTAATAGGTACATAGTTATTGCCATTTTATGAGTCATACTTTTTATCTCTGTTTGTTTCTTTGTGTTTTTTTCTTCTGCTTAAAGAAGTCCTTTGAACATTTCTTGTAATACTGGTTTTATGGTAATGAATTCCGTTAGCTTTTTCTTGTCTGGGAAGCTCTTCATCTCTCCTTCAATTTGAAATGATAGCCTTGCTGGGTAGAGTACTCTTGTTTGTGGGCCCTTTCTTTTCATCACTTTGAATATTTCCTCTATTCCCTTCTGGCTTGCAAAGTTTCTGTTGAGAAATCAACTGATGGTCTTACGGGAGCTACCTGGTAAGTATATAGTTGTCTTTCTTTTGCTACTTTTAAGATTCTGTCTTTGTTTTTAAACTCTGCCGTCCTAATTATAATGTTTTGATGTGATCTTGTTTGGGTTCATCTTGTTTGGGATGCTCTGTACTTCCTGGGTTTGTATGTCTATTTCCTTTGCCAGGTTGGGGAAGTTTTCAGCCATTATTTCTTCAAATAGTTTCTTGATTTCTTTCCCCCTCTCTTCTCCTGGTACTCCTATGATTCATTTGTTGTTATACTCGTTTTTGTCACAAAGGTCCCCTAAACTATCTTCATTTTTAAAATTGTTTTTACTTTTTGTTGTTCTAATTGGGTGTTATCTGCTACCTTGTCATCTAAATCACTGATACGATCCTCTGCTTCATCTAATCTGCTATTGATTCCTTCTAGTGTATTCTTCATTTTAGTTATTGTAGTCTTTATTTCTGACTTGTTCTTTTTTTATGGTTTCTATGTTACTCTTTAGGCTTACTATCTTTTTGTTGAAGTTCTCACTAAGTTCCTTAAGCATTCTTATGACCAGTGTTTTAAACTCTGTCTCTGGTGGGTTGCTTGCCTCCATTTCATTTAGTTCTACTTCTGGAAGTTTCTCCTTTTATTTTATTTGGGTATTTCTTTGTTTCCTCACTCTGGATGCCTCTCTGTGTTTCCTTCTATAAATCAGGTAGATCTCCAGTGTCACTCAGTCTTTGCTGGGTGGCCTTATATAGTATGTGTCCTTTGTAGTCCAATGGTGCAGTCTCCCTGATCTCCTGTGCATGTATTCCAGGGGTGTACTTTGAGTGTGTTGTGTGTATTTTCCTGTTGTAGTTATAACTTAATTGCTTTTGGTGTTTCAGTGGGTGGTTTTGATTCCCAGTCTAACTAACTGTGAGAACTGGCTATACCCACAGCATGAGTTGCCCTGTGGGGTTTGACCCCTCAGAGAGGAATTCACCCCCTCAGGATCTTGTGCCTGTTTTTACCACATTTTGGGTGTGCCCCTTGTGAGGCTAACCAGGTAATGTTCTGGTGTGGTCTGAAGATTGCCTCTGTGTCTGTTCTTTCTGAGGTCTTTTGGGAGGGGCTCCAGTGCAGGCTAGTTTCAGCCTTGCCTATTACTGACCCATAGCTACCTTGCAGAAGATGCAAAGCTATATGTGGTTGGTTGCTGCCTGTGCTGGACCTGGCCTATCTGTAAAATGAGGCTGGCTGCCACTAGTATTGCACCTGGGTCAGCCTAGCAAAAGGCCCAGAGCCCCTTATGTGTGGTACTACCTCCTGGATGCCTGTAAGGCTCAGCCATTGAAAGAGCCTCCTTAGTTGTGTGGCTTGAGCTTGTTGACCAGTGTTGAGACTGCCTCTGGAGATACAGCACTAGATGGGCAGGGCGGGGTTTCAGGGAGTCACAAGTTGCAATTGGTAGTTTTTACAATGTTATTGCAGATTCACTTCTGGCACCAATACTGGCCTGTGACCACTTTGCAAAATGCCCAGAGAGCACTGCTGCCCAGCCACCACTCACCTTAGGCCTGCAGATCCCTGAGAGACTGCCAAGAGAGACTGCAATACAAATTGTGGCTCAAAGCCCACCCCAAAAAATTCTTCAGGAATCCATGGACCATCCATTGCTGTAAAAGGTTTCTGCAGCTTATGGAGCAGGGTCAGCTGCCCGGGAGCCTAGAGTGTCCCCAGCAATGCAGCATTAGGTAGGCGGGGCAGTGTTACAAGGAGTTATAGGGTATAGATGGTAGTTTTACAAAGTTAATGCAGTTTTGGTTCTGTACTGGTGCCAAACCCGTGACCAATTCCCCAGAACACCCTGAGAACACCACAGCCAGCCATTGCTCACCTCAGGCCTGCAGGTCACCAAGAGCCACAAAAGAGAGGCTATGACACAGGTTTTGGCTCACTATTCACCACCAAAATTTCTCTGGGCCTCTGTGTGTCACACTGTAACCTGCCTGTCTGCCTCCATGCACCTCTCCATAAAGACAGATCATAACTTCAATATAATGCTTACTGTATATATCCCCACTTGGCACCAAAGGATGGCCGGTTAGTCAGAGACAGGTAAGTTCCCACGAGAAGGACAACCCAAGCCAGACACGGTCATGTGGGTGCCAGTGTGTACCCGCGGGTGCAAGTGAGTGCCATGGGAGAAAAGGGGCGTAAACCCTTTGCTTCAGGTTCTGGCAGCCTGCCTGTGAAATGACCTATTGATATGATAATACCTGTCCTCCCTGCATTCTTTTTTTTTTTTTGAGGGCAGTGTCACTGGCCCTCATACATGGGACTCGAACCAGGGCCGCTGGCTTCCCAAGCCAGTGCTTAACCACCATGCCACTTGGCTGGCCCCTCCCTGCATTCTTATCAGTAAGCCTTGGCAGAGGAAGCTTCTGTCTCTTAGAGGTGTATGACAATAACCTCATGTGGCTGCTGGTAATGGCAGTTTGCAGGTTTGGGAAATTAGGCCTGGAGGTTAATTATTGGGTAATAATTAACCCAATTATTTGGGTTAATTACAGACCCCTCGGAAACTACATTGACCCTTGCTTATGTGTAAGATAATAAAAGGAACAGTCAGGCCTGATTCAGGGTTCTAGTCCAGAAGGATGAAGTCCCCTAGCCCTGAACTGTTTTCTCTCCTATTTTGTGTGTCTCTCTCTTTTCCTTAACCTTTCACCATCCTTTCTCCACTCCCACCTGCTCTGCCATGCAGGAACACAGACATTTGTGGGCCAGCCCCTGCTATAAAAAGCTTCCACAGTTTGTAGGGCCTGCCAGGCCATCCAGAAGCTGAGAGTTCCCCTGTCAATTCTGTACTAGTTTGGTGGGGTGGGGACGCAGGGCATCACCAAGGTGGTGGGCCTGCACGGATTTTATCAGATCAATGCAGTCTCAGATTTGGCCCTTCAGGAGAAGGTTCAACATAGAAAAGATGGTACCTTCTTGTAGGCTACAAGTGAGGCAGGACCCACACAGGAATAATGGCTGTTGTCCCACCAGCCTTTGATCCAAAGCCACACAACTCAATCTTTCTTAGTATATCTCTGGCACCTCTCGACTTGCCGTTCCTCCACCAGAGACCAGGTGAGTGTTTGGAAGCCAGTGAGTTTGTGTGCAGGTTCTTTAATAGAGCATCTGGCTTTCCAACTGTCTTCAGTCTCACTGAGATGGACATACAGAGTCCTCACTGATTTTCACTGCCAGATGTTGTGGGAACTCCTCTTCCTGGCACAGGACCCTTGGGCTGGGGAGCATGGTGTGGGGAGACTTCTGGGGAGATCTCTGCCACCTAGGTGTCCCTTCCAGTGTTCAACCACTATCTGTGGGTTTGAAGTCAGCCAGTTTCATGTCTCTGCCCCTCCTACCGGTCTCAATGTGACCTCTTCCTTATATGCTTAGTTGTAGGGATCCTGTTCAGCTAGTCTTCCAATGATTCTTGAGGTTGATTTTTCTATAATGTATTTGTAATTATGATGTGATAGGAAGCAGTATGCATTGCGTTTATATAGTCTTCCATCTTGGATCTTCCTGATATTGACATTTTTGAAGTGGATAGTAACCCACCTTTAAAAAATTGAATATTATTGAATTCAAGGTTATCTTGTACTTTGTCATGATTGGATTCCAGTTATGCATTCCCAGCCAGAATTCTGTAAAAGTGTTGTCACATCTCTTCTATGGGCATTACATCCAAAGGCTGAAAATGATAATTTTGAGCATCCAGTCAAGTTGTGGTCTTAAATATTTATCTAACAGGTGTGAGATGATATCTCATTGTGGTTTTGATTTGCATTTCCCTAATAGCTGGTGAAGTTGAGCATTTTTTCATATATCTGTTGGCCATTTGTATGTCTTCTTGGGAGAAGTGTCTGTCCAGGTCCTCTATCCATTTTTTAATTTAATTGGGGTTTTTTTGTTGTTAAGTTGTAAGAGTTTTTTATATATTTTGGATATTAGCCCCTTATTGGAGGCATTGTTTGTAAATATCTTCTCCCATTTGGTTGGTTGCCTCTTTGTTTTGTTGATAGTTTCTTTTACTGTGCAGAAGCGTTTTAGTTTGCTATAGTCCCATTCATCTATTTTAAGTTTTACTTCCCTTGCCGTTGAGGCCAAATTCATAAAATTCTCTTTGAACCCAAGGTCCATAAGTTTAATACCTATGTTTCTTCTATGCAGTTTATTATTTTAGGTCTTATGTTTAAGTTTTTGATCCATTTTGAGTTAACTTTGGTATATGGTGACAGATAGCAGTCTAGCTTCATTCTTTTGCATGTGGCCTTCCAATTTTCCCAGCACCATTTATTGAAGAGGATTTCTTTTCTCCATTGTATGTTTTTTGGCTCCCTCATCAAAAATTATCTGCCATATATATGTGGGTTTATTTCTGGGTTTTCACTTCTATTCCACTGATGTGTGATCACCTCACAACTATTAGAATGGCTAGCATCATCAAGACAAATAAAAGCAAGTATTGGAGAGGCTGTGGAGAAAAAGGAATCTTCATACACTGTTGCTGAATGTAAATTGGTACAGCCACTATGAAAAACAGCATGGAGTTTCCTCAAAAATTTAAGAATAGAATTACCATATGACTCAAAAATCCCTCTCCTGGGTATTTACCCAAAAAATCTGAAAATATTTATCTGTAAAGATATATGTACTCTGATGTTCATTGCAGTATTATTTATGGTGGCCAAGACATGGAAACAACCAAAGTGTCCTTCGACAGACGACTGGATAAAGAAGATGTAGTATATATACACAGTGGAATATTACTCTGTCATAAGAAAAGATGATATACTGCCATTTGTGACAACATAGGTGGATCTTTAGATTATTATGCTAAGTGAAATAAGTCAGACAGAAAATGTCGAGAAGCATATGATTTCCTTCATATGTGGAATATAAAACTGAAAGCAACAAAGGAAGAAAACAAACAAAGAAACAGAAATTCATAGACACAGACAGTTTAGTGGATACCAGAGGGTTAGGAGGGAGGCAGGGTGGTAGAAGAGGGTAAAGGGGGTCAAATATATGGTGACAGAAGAAGAACTGACTCTGGGTGGTGAGAACACAATGTGATATATAGACGATGTATTGTAGAAATGCACACTTCAAACCTATATAATTTCACTAACCATTGTCACCCCCAATAAATTTAATTTAAACAAGTAAATAAATAAATAAAATTTAAAAAAGTATAGATTTACCTAGTTACCTACAGCCAGTCTCCATTCCATAGTAATCATTTTCCCCTTGTAACTAATATGCTAACATTGGGAGAATCTGTAAGAACATGCAAATATTCTACTCTTCTTCAAACTTCCATCCTAGAATTAGCATCCATTTCTTGCTGAATTAATTTTGCTGTGATGATTTTCAAATGATGATTTTCCAATTCACTCACAGCTACAGGTCAGCCCTTGGCTTTCAGTTTATATATATGTATTGCTGGCATGGACTCAGATTTCTGTATTTATCCTGTAATTCATTACTGTACTTATTATTTTAGTGTTAAAATTGTGTATATTTGGCTAGTGAGAGACTCTCCAAACTGGCTTTTCTGTCATTGTACCATGCTCCCAGCCTAAGAAGACATTTCCAGGTTAATTTGTATCTATATTGCCCCAGTCTAGAAAACAGATATTTCCCCCAAGGATGTCTAGTCCCTTTTAGAATGGGATCAGAAACTAATACCTAGGTGCTAGTTGTTTCCATTGCTATTGGGAAGTCTTTGCTTCTAGGTTGTTTCAATGCTAGATATAAGAAATATACATATGTTAGCACATATATACATACAGACATGTATGCACACATGTACATTTATCACACACATTTATGTATATGTATGTAAATGAACTGATGGATAACTGATAATAAATAGATAGATGTTAGATAGATGGATAGATAGATAGATGATAGATAGAATCATGATTTCATGCTAGTAACCTCTAATTTCAGTCTATGCCACAGGATTCTTTCTTGTTTTAATACATTCCACATTTGTATGTTTTTCTTTCACAGTGAGAACACTGGTTCTGTCAATCTATTTTAACCACAAATGTCTTTAATAATTTTTAAATATTTGTTTTGGTGTACCCCAAGGGCACCCACATGCTCAATAATTTGCTGAAAGAAATCACAAGGCTCAGAAACTGTTATAATCATAATTACAGTTTATTATAGCAAGAAAATACAGATCAAAACCAACAAAAATATAAAGCATATGAAACAAAGTCCAGGAGATAGCAGCCTCAAGTTTTCCCTTCCATTGGAGTCACACAGGATACACTTAATTCTCCCAACAGTGATATATGACAACACGTACAAAGTTTTGCCTACTAGGGAAGCTCATCCAAGTCTTAGTGTCCAAGATTTTTATTGGGAGTCAGTAATGTAGGCATGCAGTGTCCATGTAACTGCCTCAGCTACTCAGACTCCAGTCCTCCCCCTGCAGGCAAACATAGGCATTCACTTTATATCACATTATTAACATAAATTGTCTGAACAAAGCTGTACTAAACACTTTCATCAGGCAGAATATCCCAAGTGCCCCCCAGAGTCTAGTTCTCAGGAGCCAACTGAGGGCCAGCCTTCTTGGAATATGGAGGGTTTGTGTATCCCAGGACTGCTGAGATAATTCTTTTGTGACCAATACCTATATATTATTTCCCCTAAAAGAAGGACTTTGATATCAAAATAGATTTTTATATTATTAGGATAATAATGTTGAAATTTCTATAAATAATTTACCAAATTCCCTTCTAGATTAATTATTTTGTGATTTATATGGTCCTGTCCCATTCATACAATTCTAACTAAGACATCTTCTGCCTCAAATGAGAAAAAAAAATCATTTTTATCAGCAAATATTTAAAGAATAACATGCTTATTTCTTAGCTCTCAAGATCATTTGTATACTTATGACATTTACTATAGTAATATATGTTGTTCATATTTTGTAAAATACAGAAACATAAGAATAAAAAAATTTGAATAACACCTCCGCCATCCAGAATGGCTGCCAGACAAACTCTTGTACATCCTTTTAGATCTAGCTACGTATCTCTTCACTACTGCTTTTAATTGAGTGCATTTTAGATGTTAAATTGTATATTTGCTATATTTTTCATCCTTAAGAATTTTGGAATAAAAATTTCTGCTAACTTTAAAAAAAAATTACTATGCCCCATATTAAATATTTATAGTGTATATTTGATTCCACTCATAAAGAATTAATAACTTTCCATTTGTATTGGTTTCATACAAGACCAGAATCATGCTATCAATTAGGATACATCCATTAAAAAGAAAAGATTACTTTCTATAAGTACTAAAGTTGAAAACCACAAATTAAATAACTTTATCTGCTTACTACTGCTAAATTATTTTTCTTATTGAACATACATACATAATTTTTAATGTGTTATTACATAGTTTAATACAGTAACTCATATTTGAAATACTTTTGGCATCTCCAAAAATCTTATAATTCAATCTGGCAGAAACATACTCTTAGTATGTTCCAAAATTATCGTGGAAGGAAGATGCAATTATAGTCAATTCAATTATAGTTAATCTGAACTGATCAGATTTTAGTCAATATCAAAGTATTAGGGTTTTCTAGAGAAACAGAACTATTACAGTGTACAGCGTGTTTGTGTGTGCGTGCGTGCGTGTGTGTGTGTGTGTGTGTGTGTGTGTGTATAGAGACAGAGAGAGACAGAGGCAGAGATAGAAAAAAAATAGAGATATTTGTTTTAAGGTGTTGGTCATGTGATTGTGGAGGTTGGCAATTCTAAAATCTACAAGGTATGCTAGCAGGCTGTAGCTTCAAGTCTGAGGATAGTCTGCTAGCAGAATTCCCTCTGTATCTGTCTGTGTCCTATTCTCTTCTTAAAAAGACACAACTCATATTGCATTAGAGCCCCACTCATTTTAACTTAATTACATCTTTAAATAACCTATCTCCAAATGCAATCAAATTCTGGTGTTGATTATTAGGACTTTCAACAAAAGAATTTGGAGGAGGATACAATACAGACCATAATAATCAATAACTGTGGTTTAGATTTTAAGGTAACATACACTTTATTGAGTGTTCTGCTTTGTATTTTTTTTTTTTTTTAGGGCAGTGTCACTGGCCCTCATATGTGGGACCCGAACCGGGGTCGCTGGCGTCGCAAGCCAGTGCTTAACCACCACGCCACTCAGCCGGCCCCTCTGCTTTGTATTATATCAGAGAAATTTCTCAAGAAAATTATCTTAAGAGAATTTCTTGAGATAATTCAGTCTACATTAAATTTCGTATGCCTCATAATATCTGGCACAACTTTGTTCCAATTTATGAACTTAGAAATATTTCTGTTTAACATATATTGCTATCTACACAAGTAGTAATGATCTCAAGTGTTCTTATTTTTAATTTATATAATAATTTCATAGAAAAACATTAAAAAACACATCTTTATAAAAATAAAAAAAAGAACCCATAAAATGAAAAGCACCAAACAGCTGGTGGAAATTCAGATTCAAGGCTACAGACATATAGGGTAAATTTGTGTTAAATCTAGTTAGTTAGTTGCTTAATTAGGGGTGAAAACAAAAGATGAAGGGAAAGAAAATGCCGCAACACAAAATTGTGATTTTGAAAGAAAGTGGAAAAGCTATACCCTTTTGTCTTAACCAATTTTCAATTCTATGAATCCATTCAATTTTCCTCCATAATGAAATTTTTTTCCTGAGTATTTACATTCATCTCTTTATTTTGAAGTTCCTTATATCTTTATGTTTTCTATCAAAGCTTATGATAAAATTTGATTTCTGTATAAAAAAGAAGTTCTTAGAGGGCAAGGACTTCATCTTCTACGACTATTTTATGCCCAAAATAGTGGAAAAATGAACACTTGGGATAGGTTTTGGATCATCTTACAATGTTAAAACTGGAATCTAGATGTTTTGATGAATACAGTATTATTGCATGTATACAAGTGAAAGTCCTAAAATACAAGGCACCATGCATAAATGAGAAAGTTGTTAGAATTGTGGAAATGCATTCCTGAAACATATTCTCTTTTTGCCTTTTGACAACAAAGATAGAAAGATCAGCAAAGCATGGTCCTGGGAAATTCAGAAACAAATGTCTCCTGTGTGTCCATAAAATGTATTTTTTGATAGCAAGGATTTTTGTTGTTGTTACAAATAAACTGAAAGGGATTATAGTAGCTCTGTATGGTTAGTAGACTACCATTTTTTTCTCTGTTTACTTTTGTGTATTAGCCCATGCCCTAGACTCCTTGCCATTACTTCTATTCCCAAAATTCGGAATTCATTAGGTAGATAGTAATATACATTTCCTGATCTTTTTCTTACCTAAGAAGATTGAGTTTGGTTGTATTAAGGCTTAATTAATCGTCTTCCCACCCCCTTCTAATTTGTCCTATTTTCTTGTCATTTATTTCCTCTTTTATTTTCTCTTACTGATTTTTTTCCCCTGAGATTAAATATTCAGCTACTTATTATTCACATGTAAATGGATAAACCAAATATTTCTATTGTCTTCTACTATAGCTATTAGACTTTGAAAATTATCTTTTATTGAGCACATTCTTTATTACAGTTATTGTGTAAGGCATTTTATATTTATCACTAAATTTAATCTGTTAACCATTGAAGTAGGTGCAAAATGTCCACTTCATACATAAGGATACCAAAGCTTCAAAAAGGTGAAAAATTCACCAGTTATCATCCATCTAGTAAGTGGCTAGCATTCTAATTTAGGTCTCAGATTATAAAGACCTCTTCTCAGTACAAAATGCTGCTTATTCTTTGTTAGCATGGATACATGGATCCTACTTAATCGCTAAACTTTAAGCGAGATGACAACTTTATGAGGAACAATTATTCCTTACTGTCAAATGAAGAAAGAAAGGTTTAGAGTACTCTAAATATTTCCCAAGTTTACACAGCAGTAACTGATAAAACTGGAATTCCAGCACAGGTCTAGAAGTTAAATTAATGGTGTCAATGAAATATGTTGACCCAGATCCTAAATACATTTTTAAATTGGATGATCAACATTATATTTTAAAAATAAATAAATAAACCCATTGCATCTGTAAATGAGTTCCTCTGAGATCATTATGGTTTTCATTAAAAATTCTAAGATTCTGATCTCATTACAAATAACATTTCCGATATCCCTGAAAAGAAATTGCTGTAAGTGGAAGCTGAAAGGGAAAGAAAGATAAAAGGTAGTTAATGAGGTGATTTGGAAATGCTTTCTCTTAAATGACATTAGCACTGGTTTTTTGTGTGTGTGTGTGCGTGTGCGTATGCGTGTGTTGATATGATATGATGTGATATTTATAGTATCTGGGGAAATCCTGACTATATGCTCTCATCAGATGAAGTGGAGAGGCATTGTCAGATAGTTTTCATCCTCACCATGAGTGTCCAACTAAAGAAAGCCCATTAAAGACCTCTCCCCAAAGAAAATCAGCAGAAAGTTTACTTCACACTCTAGTTTCATAATGCCTACAATGCACAGCATTGAATGTTATGAAATATTAATGAAACTGAAGAAGTCATCACCACCTACTTTTATCTCCCAACTTTCTTTCATCTGGGAAACTCCATGATCATGTTCCTAAAGAATTTATAAACTGCTTTTCCTTGGCACTTGTATAGATATTTTTGCATGACTAACTACTCTAAGAAAGTATGTCCACACTTCATTAGAAAATGTTTTTATATATCTTATCATCATTAACACTCCTTAGTGTTCATCCTTATCTTTTTTAAAAATTAAAGTTTATTGGGGTGACAATGGTTAGTAAGGTTATGTAGGTTTCAAGTGTACAATTCTGTAATATATCATAGGTGGTAGATAAGGGTAAATGAGATCAAATATATGGTGGTGTTTATCCTTATCTTAAGGCATGGGGTAATCGTGACAAACTATGTAAATACTTGGCCACAATACTTAACAAAAGTACTTAAGGAGAGATTTCACAGCTATTCAAATGTCCAGTCAGCTCTGAAATAAAACCTCACACTGTTTCTTTATCCTCTGTACATCTATTCAGTCACCTAACTATCTTATTAATACTGTAATAATGAACAACAACACTGATCTCCCTCAACATAAAGTATGCTCATAGATTTAAATGTTTAGAAAATAAAAATTTGGGGAGTATTATCTTTTTATTCCATGTCTGTATTTTAGATAACATTGTGGGCCAATTTAGCAAAATAGAAAATTATAAAAACATATAAAAATAATTATTCATTTTATTTTAATCAAAAAATGGGCCTGCCCTCATTTATATATCACCAAATATTAATATGAAAAATAAAAATAAAATTCAAAATTTAATAATATCTCAACAAGTTGAAACAATAAAAATAGCATAATGAAACAATCACAGGGATTAGCATCAGAGAATGTAGTCTCAAGACCTAGTTCTGTTATTTGTTATGAAATCTTATGAAAGATACTTCACTTCTACAAACTATATTGTCTTTATCAGTCAAATATGAAAATAATTACCTACTTTACATAATTTCTATGTAAAATAGTAAGTTAAGCTACACAAAACTCCTGATATAATAGATACCATTCATTAACTTATTTTTATAACCAACAAGATAAAATTTAATAGGGATACAATGTATGTGACAGGATGGGAATCCATACATATTTATTTTTAAATGGTTATTGAATGAATATTGAATAATACATTTTTAAACTGAGAGCTTTATTGAGATTTAGTCCAATACCATGAAATTCACCCATTTTAAGTGTAGAATACAGTGATATTAGTATATTCAGAGTTGTGCAAACATCACCACAAATCTAGAACATTTTTATCACCCCATTTTCTTGTCTTAGTCTCTTCAGGATACTGAATGAGATATCATATATGAATAGCTTATAAACAACAGTAATTTATTTCTCACACTTTTGTAGGCTAAGTCAGAAATCAGAGTGCATGCATGGCCAGATTCTGGTGAAGACCCTCTTCTGAGTTGTAGTCTGTTGACTTCTCTCTGTGTCCTCATATGGCAGGAGTGAGGGAGCTCTTTCAGGCTTCTTTAATCTCATTCATGAGGGTTCTGCCTTCATGACCTAATCGTCTCCTAAAGGCCCCACCTCTTAATACCATCACATTGGGCATTAAGATTTCAATATTTTAACTTTGAGAAACACACACATTTAGACCATAGCACTTCTCATTTCCTTCAAAACTCCTAAATCTCTAGCCCCTGGCAAGCACTAGTTTGATTTCTGCCTCTGTCGATTTATTTACCCTAGATATTTCATATCAGTGGAATCATACAATAGAGGTCTTTTCAACTGGCCGCTTTCACTTAGTATTTTTTCAAGGTTCATCTATATTGTAGCATATGTCAATATTTTATTCTTTTTCATGGCTGAACAATATTACACTGTCTAGATATGCCATCTTTCAGATTTTGTTTATTTGTACATCAGTTGGTGGGCTTTTAAATTGTTTCCAATTATTGGCTATTATAAATAATGCTGCTATGAATATTCATATACAATTTTCATATGAACATATGTTTTCAGTCCTTTGGGGGGCATATACTTAAAGGAAAATTTATTTTCTAAAGAAATTGTACCATTTCACATTCCCACCAGCAGTGTATGAGTTCCAACTTCTCCACATCCTAACTAACATTGTTATTATGTTTTTTTATTATAAGCATCCTTGTATGTGTGAAGTGGTATTTTAATAGTCATTTGATAAATATTTGTGAGATTACTGAATAAAGACAGCCTACAAGTGGTAGACTGTTGACTTAAAGGATATTTCAACTTTGAGTAAACATCTTAACAGGTAGCTTTTGAGTTTCCAATAATTCTGATTTAGGTAAATATCTGGATATCTTTCATTAAGCCAGGTTGACATAGAGGCTTTAAATGGATGAAGTATTCTGTCAGAAATTGGTATATAAAATAATTTGCTATGTGGAATGATTTGGGCAATTTAAAATATAGAATTAATAGTGACTCACTATGAGCCAACTAAGTGAATAGAACTCACAATTTTCTTTTGTCTACTTTCCATTTGAATCTGAAAATAAAATCAAGCAAATTACATGAAGATAAGTACATGCCAAGTAGTTACTGAGAAACAATTTGGGGGTATATCCTGGAGTCTTAAAAAAAAAACACCTTCATCTATCTTGCATTGCCACAGTACCACACAGTGATTATTCTTGTTTAAAATGGTAAAGAAAACCCTGAATTAAGAAAATTATATTACCTACACTATTTGACTAACATGGGGAAGAGAGGTAAATGCACTTTAGAAAAATATTTTAAAGTAAAGCTCCATTACCAAAAATTTTTCAAAAAAAATTTCAAATCATTTATAATTTACATACCCAGGTTTCCAAAGTGTTTTTTTACTCTAAGTTTTTGGAAAGAAATGATATATTGCTGATATTGGCTTTGCAAGCAAATCAAAGCCAGTGTGCTCCTTTAATTTTATCCAGACATTTCTACATGACTACAATGAACTAAATGATCCCTGGAATGTCTGTACTACCAAGGAGTGCAAATTAAGAAACAGATCTTCACTTTAAAAACGGTCTACTGGGCACTCTCATTCTTTAATGTCCCTTATAAAGGGCTTTGCAGAGAAGTGTTTTGTTCATATTTGATCACTGTACTTATACAGTTAGACCTTGGATTGCATCAGCTAGCTTGGTATCCAGGCCCTAATATTGTTTTCACGAAAAAAGCATGATCCTTATTGACCTCCTTTGTTTCTTGATGCAACCTGAGATACTAAAACTAGAATGAGAGGAGGTTAAGTTTAGGTTTCTGTGAACAGCAGGAGTATGAGCTAAAGGAAATCATGTGAGCTCTTGCATCTATTTTTCAGATGACATGGGTAAAGTTTGCCTGGCTGGAACTCAAATGTGATAAAGGTAGAAATAAAATATAGAAGAAGCCAGAATTATTGGAAACTCAAAAGCTACTTGTTATGATATTTACTCAAAGTTGAAATTTTCCTTTAAATCAACAGCCCCACCACTTGTGGTCTGTCTTGATTCAGTAATCTAACAAATAGTTATCAAATGACTGTTAAGATACCACTTCACACTCATGGGGGGATGAGTATAATTAAAAAAAAAAAAACATAATACAAGTGTTAGGATGCGGAGAAATTGGAATCCTCATACACTGCTGGGGGGAATGTGAAATGGTACAACTGCTTCAGAAAAGAAATTCTCCTTTAGGTATATGCCCCCAAACAATTGAAAACATATGTGCATATGAAAATTGTATATGAATGTTCATAGCAGCATTATTTATAATAGCCTTATAATTTGAATAGGTCAACAGATCACAAAAGAAGATTTTAAAGTTTTTTTGTTTTTTTTTTAAAGCTGATAGAGTGTAAAACTGCATTAGTTACAGTCAACATTTACATATCTGGCTCTATTATATTGTGTATTATTCATTTTTAATGCAATATTTGCTACCCCCGCCCCCATCACTACTACTACCATTATTTCTTCTGTTAATACTAGCATTTACTGAGTACTTAAAATTTGCCAGAGCTGGCCGAGTGGCGCAGTGGTTAAGCGCTGGCTTCGGAAGCCAGCAGCCCACATGTGAGGGCCAGTGACACTGCCCTCAAAAAAAAAAAAATTTGCCAGGAGCAAGGCTTAGAACTTTATAAATAAATTCTCATTTAGTATTCATAATAATGTGTGGCCTCACAGCAGCTCACCGTTTGCCTCCCTGCATTCACCCATAACAGCAGGGCCTCACAGGGACAGGATATTCACTATGTTTATGGCAAAACCCCATGGGACCCTAAGAGAGAGGGTGGGTCAGCCAATGACGGGCAAGACCCTACATATGTGCAGGATGCCAATATAGGTGTGAGATCCTATACAAAATATGCGCATCAGGGCGGCCTAAGCCAGGTGCCTGGGAGGGTCCCTGGGAGGAATCAAGGAGGTGAAGCATATGGGGCCTAAGGGCCTGTTAATCCTTTTCTGCAGAGTTTACAGCCTGCAACGGAAAAGAGAAATCTTACTAAGAAGCTAACAGCAGTCCTCCTTGCATTCTTGCCTCAAGGTGTCATAGTGAACCATTATCTGTCCCCGTAGGGGGCAAGGCTGCATTGATTAAAGAGTCTTTCTGCTGGGGCTGCCTGTGAGGCATAGGGAAATTTGGCTAAATCTTGGGTGATGCATGTGAGTTAAAGACCTCAGAAAGAGCAGAGCCCCTTCCCTGTTTGTACTCAATAAAAGCTGCAAGCTGACCAGATTCGGGGCTCTTGTCCATCAGACAGAGTCCCCTGGCTCACATTGCTTTTTCAACTATCCCTGTCTCTTGCTCTTTATTTCTTTTTCTGAGTCCTCACCGGTCCTCTGGAGGAAGCTAGACCCAGCCGTGCAGAGACGCCACAATAATGTTATGCAGTATTATCACCATTTTAAACATATGTAGATTGATGCTTGGAGAGGTTAAATGACATGGAGAAGATCTCTGAGTTTGAAAGTCATAGAGCTAAGGTTTAAACCCAGCTATTATGACTCTAGAGCTTTCACGTCTATCAGTATAGTGTTTTGTTCCCCAGAACTGTTGTTACCTCACTAACAAAGCTAGATTGTTATAAATATTAGACTACAAAGTGCCAGGAGAGTTAATATCTTCACCCCACTCCTTGGAAAATCTCAGTGAATTAACAAAACAACTAAAATTACTTCTGAGTTACATATTTCTTTGGATTACTTGTGTCCAGGCTACACTTCATTAGAGTGAATAATTGAGTGTTAACTCTGCATTCATGCAGAGGAATGTGCAGTGAAGAAACAGTAAGAAGGTGGTGGAGTTGTATGTTGAAATTGTTTATTTTTGGAAAATAGTGGATGATCCTCTATGGCATCTGAGCATATTCTGAGTGTATAGGAAGCTAAATACTGTATGTCATTCTATGGTTTCCCTTGCTGGCCTAAAAATTACAATCTGTACACTACTCTTTGGTTTCGTAATATTGTTGTATGGCCTTCTTGCTCTCTCTCACTCTCTTTCTTTCTCCATACACACATACATACATGGTCTACATATGTTTTATAAATAAAAAATTCAAATTCGTATTTTCTGTATTAGAATTGCAAGTGGTAAAAAATTAAAACATTTTTGCCATTTCACATCATTTATAAAATACATAATTGTTGTACAGATAGCCATATAATTCAACAATTCTAAGACAAAAGGAATCAAAGAATTTAAAAATGTATGTATTTCTAACTTTGTCATTAGGTTGGAAAGACATTATTCATTACAGGTTTTGCATATACTAATTACTCATACATGTAATCGGAGGGCAAAATTGGTTACCAATTAATTTCCTCAGCATTTACAGATAGGAACAAATATGTATTGTATTTCAAGCAATTTTAATTAAATCTAGATAATGGAAAAATAAGGAATGTATAGGAATGATTTTAATAGAAAAAAATCACCAGCTAGAGAACACCAAAATAGGAAAACAATCATGAGAGCATTGAGATATAAATTATACAGGTAAATAAATTGAATTGGTTAAAAGTTATTGATATCAGAGTACTACGATAGAGTGAAAAATTAAAACACAATACTTGTTATATTATTCTGTGGAATTTTTGGAGTCTCTGAGAAATGAATTCAATAAAAAGGATAATGTAAAGCAAATACAATGTGTATAATGTAAAGGTTATATTCAATCAAGATGTTAGCTACTCCTACTACATGCTTTCAGATTCCCTTCTGATTTCTACTGACATTTGAAAAATCACATTTCCTTATAGAGACTTAAAACAATTAATTCTAAAACTATATCTTTAAATAGGTTCTACACATCAAAAACACACTTTGCTTATAAAGTCATTCACATTTATATCAATACATGACATTGTGAATATTATCATATGCTACCCTTATTGCAGTTTTTACAATAAATTTAGATCAGCATAATAATAACAATGTTTATAATTAACACACATGGCTCACAGAATCTTTTAAATTAGAGTAAAGTACAATTAAACTGTAGAAGAATTTATAGGTGAGACACTGGATGAAAATGCTGAAAATATCTTTATTTTCCCTTGCTTTAATACTCTCCAAGGTGATTTGCATAATCACTATTTTGTTACCTTGGTAAAACTCCAAAGCCACCCTGAATTCCATGGCATAGCATATCCAAGGAGATGTAGGAGAATGAAATCAAGCCTGCTTTCATTCACAATACTCTAGTCATACTTTAAGGTTTGTAGCATAAGCCATAAATTTAATTGACCCATAAATCCTGTCTGAATCATAGCAGTGGGAACTTAGATATGCACTGGATTTATGCCTTTAGGTTTATGACCAAATAACTTTAAGCTCTTTTGTTGAAGCCAATCAAAATAAATTCTTAAGCAATGACATTTCAAGGGATACCATTCCATTTGAATGGATAACAAATGGAATGGTATCCATTTGAAATGCCTTTCCAGACTTCTACTTACAGTAAAGGCATAGGTATAATTAGGTAACTATACAGAAAAAATAAAATTTGACCACGACTTCTCACCATATATGATAGATTATATGTCTAACATATACTCTTATGTGATTTTAAGTGTGTGTAAAATACAAAACAATACAATTTTTCAAAGATAAAGAAGACTATATTCACAATATCAGGTAAAGTGAAGATTTCTTAAACAGGACACAAGAAGTGACAAGCACAAGGGAAAAGAAGCACAAATTCAGCTGCACTGAACTTGAAGACACTACTGAAAGTGGCAAAAGACAAACCACAGAGGGGGAGAAGTGATGTCCCACACATATTTCTAAAATAGAATGATTGTTGAGTTTTTAATATCTATTTTTCTTAATTTTATCTCACGTGTAAGCAAGGGGTTCTAATAATTCCATTCCTGTCCCTGTTTGCCCCATTATTTGTGATGAAGCCAGAAACAAAAATCTCTCACACATGACACAACAGATGCTCCATAGTTCAGGGGGTGGAAAAAATGAATTTTCTCTGCTTATATAAAGGAGAAAGAGGAAACTCTCTCTTCCCTCTCCTGATAAAAGGGAGAAAAAAAACCTTTGTTTCATAGAGAGTCCGAGTAGAAATAATCCTGTGTTTTCACTCTAACCTTTCAAAATATATATTCATTTCTATCACAGCCAGATAAGTTTAGAGTCTCCAACTTTTATGACTTAGACATGTCACTACCTTCCTGAGTGTCATCTTCATCTTGAAATATAAATACATGTCTAGAGAGGTAGATAAATCTCTCTGGAGTTATTACTATCTATTTTTTATATTTTTTTAATTTTTCAATTACAATTGACATACAATATTATATTACTTTCAGGTTACAACATAGTGATTAAACATTTATATATCTTACAAAGTTATCACCCCAATAAACCTAGTACCCATCTGACACCATGCATCATTATTACAATATTACTAACTGTATTCCTTATGCTACACTTTACATTCCCATGACTGTTTTGTACCTAGCAATATGTAGTACTTAATCCCTTCACCTCTTTCATCTATCCCCTAAGCCTCCATTCAATCTGACAACCATCAAAATGTTCTCTGTATCTATGAGTCTCTTACTATTTTGTTTGTTTATGAGTATTTTATTCTTTGGATTCCACATATAAGTGAAATCATACAGCATTTGTCTTTCTCTGACCGACTTACTCCACTCAGCACAATACCCTCTAGGTCCATCTGTGTTGTTGGATGTGGTAAGATTTCATTCTTTTTTATGGCTGAGTGATATTCCGTTGTATGTATGTACCACCTCTTTATCCATTCAGCCATTGAAGGACATCCAGGTTGACTCCATATCTTGGCTATTGTAAACAATGCTGCAATGAACATATGGATGCACATGTCCACTTGAAGCATTGTTTTGTGTTTCTTTGGATAAATACTCAGAGGTGAAATTACTGGGTAATTCTTTATTATAGCTTTTGTTTTAAAATGGTATAAGAATCACTAACCCAGCTTTTTTTGTTTGTTTCCCTTCTCATAAAATATCTCTTTCCATGCCTTTACTGTGTGTTTTTCGATAATAAGTCACTCTCTTATAAGCAATATATATCTGTATATATTATATATATATATATATTAGTTATATATATGTTAGTTATATATATATTAGTTATAGTTGACATTCAATAATATTTTATATTACTTTCATGTGTACAACACAGTGGTTAGCCATTTATGTAGTTTACAAAGTGATTGCACAATATGTTTACTACCCATTTGACACTATACATAGTTTTTACATTATTGACTATATTCCCCATATTGTGTGACATCCCTGTTACTATTTGTGACTACCCATTTATACTGCTTAATCCCCTCACTTTTCTCACCCCTGCCCCCAACCCACCTCTCATCTAGCAACCATCAGTTTGTTCTCTGTATCTATGAATCCGTTTCTGTTTTGTTTGTTCATTTATTCTGTTCTTTAGATTCCACATATAAGCAAGATCATATGGTATTTGTCTTTCTCAGCCTGACTTATTTCATTCAGTATTAAATCTTCTAGGTTCATCCATGTTGTTACAAATGGTAAGATTTCATTCTTTTTCTATGGCAGAGTAATAATCCACTGTATAAATGTACCCAAATTGCTTTACCCAATAATCTATTGATGGGCATTTCACTTTCCATACCATGACTACTGTAAATACCATTGCAGTAAACATAGGAGTGCACATATTTTTTTGAACTGGTGTTTTGGATTTCTTTGGATAAATACCCAGGAGTGGAATTGCTTGATCATAAGGTAGTACTATTTATAATTTTTCGAGGAATGTCCATACTGTTTTCCACAGTGGTTGCTCCAATTTTCAGTCACATCACAGTGCACAAGTGTTCCCTTTCCTCCATATTTTTTTGAGGGCAGTGTCACTGGCCCTCATATGTGGGACCTGAACTGGGGCTGCTGGCTTCCCAAGCCAGCACTTAACCACCGTGCCATTTGGCAGGCCCAACACTTGTTGTTTCTTGATTTATTGATGATAGCTATTCTGACAGGAAAGAAGTGGTACTTCCTTGTGGTTTTTATTTGCATTCCTCTGATTATTAGTGATATGAGCTTGTTTTCATGTATCTATTGGCCATCTATATGTCATCTTTGGATAAATGTCTATTCAGGTCCTTAGCCAAGTTTTTAATTGGATTGCTTGTTTTTGGTGTTGAGTTGTATGAGATATTTTATAAATTGTTGATATTAACCCCTTATCAGGTGTGTCATTGGTAAATATCTTCTCCAATTCCATAGGATGTCTTTTCATTTTGTTGATGATTTCCATTGCTGTTTAAAACTTTTTAGTTTGAAGTAGTCTGAATTGTTTATTCTTTTTTTTGTTTGTTTAGCTTGCCTGAGAAGATGTGTCAGTAAAAATATTTCCAAGGGAAATGCCTGAGAGTTTACTTCTTGTATTTTCTTTTAGGAGTTTTAAGGTTTCAGGTCTTACATTTAGTCTTTAATCCATTTTGAGTTTATTCTTGTATATGGCATAAGAACATGGTCCAGTTTCATTGTTTTGCATGTATTTGTTCAGTTTTCCCAGCACCATTTATTAAAGAATGTCTTTACCCCAATGTAAAATTTTAATTCTTTTGTTATAGTTTAAATGACCATATAGGCATGGATTTATTTCTGGGCTCTCTATTCTGTTCCAGTTATCTAGGTATCTGTTTTTATGCCAATACAATGCTATTTTGATTGTTATAGATTTGTAGTATAATTTGATATCAGGTGACATGATGCCTCCAGCTTGGTTCTTCATTCTCAGGATTGCCATGGCTATTCGGGGCCTTTTTTTTTTTTTTTTTTTTTTTTTAATAAGGCTGGAGAAGTGGTAAGGCTACCTTTTTTTAAAAAAAGATTTTATTGGGGAATTGGGGGAGAGGAACAGCATTGGGGAATCTGGGAAGGGGAACAGACAAGTTGCTGTCCTTTTGTTCTTCAGTCTAGTTGTGTGGGACGTCGCTTCATTGGCCCATGTTGGTATCATTGCACTCTTCCCGTGTGAGGCCAATTGGTTACCTGCCACTGGATGGCTGCTCACGGTGGCTCTTGGCAGTTCACGCCGGCTGCCAGCTGCCAGTCTGTCACGGTAGCTTTATGGCAGCCCACTGCAGCCTCACTGCAGCCTACATCATCACCAGAGACTCACAGAAGCCCAGCTCCAGGTTGAGCTGTTCACCATGTTAGCTGTAGAGGGCGCAGCATCACTGGCCCTAATGTGGGATCAGAACCCTGGCCCTGCTGCTCAGAGCTGGTGTCCCAAGCCAGCTCTTAACCAATGAGCCATTCGGCCAGCCCTATTTGGGGTCTTTTGAGGTTCCATGTAAGTTTTAGAATTATTTGTTCTAGTTCTGTGAAAGTGCCATTAGTATTTTGATAGGGATTGCATTCACTCTATATATTGCTTTGGATAATATGGGCCTTTTAACTATATTAATTCTTCCTATCTATGAGTATGGTATATGTTTCCATTTATTTGTATCTTCTTTAATTTCTCTCTTCAATGCCTTATAATTTTCTGAGTACAGTTCTTTTACTTCCTTGGGTAAATTTATTTTTAAGTGTTTTATTTTTTCATGCAATTGTAAATGGGATTTTTGTCTTAATTCTCTTTCTGGTAGTTTGTTATTGGTGTATAAAAGTGCAATGGATTTCTGAATATTGATTTTGTATCTTGCTACTTTACTAAATTCATTTATCAGTTCTAATAGCTTTTTGGTGAAATATTCAAGGTCCTGTATATATAGTATTATGCCATCTGCAAATGACAGTTTTAATTCTTCCTTTCCTATTTGGATGCTTTTGTGTGTTTTTTTGTTTTTGTTTTTTTTAAGATTTTATTGGGGAATTGGCGGAGGGGAACAGCGTTGGGGAATCGGGGAAGGGGAGCAGACAAGTTGCTGCCCTTTTTTGTTCTTCAGTTTAGTTGCGGAGGATGTTGATTCACTGTTGGTATCGTCATTGCGCTCTTCCCAGATGAGGCACATCGGTCGCTGGCCTCTGGATGTCGCTCACCGTGGCTATTGGCAGCTCACGCTTGGCTGCCAGCCGCTCACGCTGGCTGCGGGCCACTCACTGTAGCCTATGGCAGCCCACTGCAGCAGGGGCTGCAGCCCACACCATCACCAGGGCTTGCACAGCCCAGCTCCAGGTGGAGCTGTTGTTAGCTGTAGAGGGCAGTGTCACTGGCCCTCATGTGGGATCCGAACCGGGGCCGCTGGCATCCCAAAACCAGCGCTTAACCAATGCGCCACTCTGCCGGCCCTATTTTTTGTTTTTTGTTTTCCCTTCTATGATTGCTCTGGCTGGAACATCCAGTACTGTGTTGAATAAAGTGGGGAAAGTGGGCATCCTTATCTTGTTCCTGATCTTCAGGGAAATGCTTTTAGCTTTTCCTCATTGAGTATGATATTAGCTGTGGGTTTGTCACATTTATTATGTTGAGATGTGTTCCCTCTATTCCCACTTTGCTAAGAGTTTTTATCATAAGTGGATGTTGGATTTTGTCAAATGCTTTTTCTGCATCTATGGATATGACCATATGATTTTTATTTTGTTTATGTGGTGTATCATATTAATTAATTTCTGGATATTGAACCAACCTTTCATATCAGGAATGAATCCTACTTGATCATGGCGTATGATAATTTTATATATTGCTGAATATGCTAATGTTATATTGGGGATCTTTAATTTGTTCATCAGAGATATCAGCCCATAGTTTCTTTTTTTTTTCTTTTTCTTTTTTTTTTGTAATGTCTTTGTCTGGTTTTGGAATCAGGGTAATGATGGTCTTGTAAAATGAGCTTGGGAGCCTTTCCTCCTCTTCAATCTTTTCGAATTTTTTTTTTTTTTTTTTAAAGAACACAATTTCTTTTATTTCTTTCTGAGGTGAAAATGTTCAGTTAGGACGAGAATGAGCCAAGTGCTAGAGACAATGGCTAGCTCTTCCATTTGTTCCAATGAATTCCAATGGAGCAAGAGGAAATAGGGTCTATACTGTTT
Source organism: Aselliscus stoliczkanus (assembly GCA_033961575.1). Taxonomy (NCBI): domain Eukaryota; kingdom Metazoa; phylum Chordata; class Mammalia; order Chiroptera; family Hipposideridae; genus Aselliscus; species Aselliscus stoliczkanus. Next base: position 68,699,824 of record CM066737.1, on the reverse strand, counting down.
CAGTCTATTAATATTCGGCCTATCAAACTACAGCCTGGTACTCCTTAAGCAGGATGGCCCCAGTAAGGGATATGATAACAGTTGAAGTAAGGAGATGGCAAATATGAATTCAACATGTATCTGCAGTGTAGTCCAAGGTTGCCATATGCTTGTCTACAATTCCCTATTTGGTCAGAGCTGGCCCATCTTTGCTCCACGGAATCCATCTTCGTTCTTCAGGTTCTGCTTCACTGCTTTTGAGGGACAGCAGGTTCAGATCATCTGTGAGCTGTGGGGGCCATTCCCTTGGCAGCTTGCTGGGCTAACCAGTACTTGTATCTTTTGGTCTTGGGCCTCTCAAAGTTCACCACAGACATAGGTACCCTCACAGTTTCAAGCCCATTTACCGCCACCTCACACCAGTACTCACCCCACTGTGTGATGGGCTCTTCTGGTAACTTTAATGCATGCGGGGAGACCACAACACCAAGATTTTTAAAGAAGTGGCGGGCAACTATTTCAGGGGTTAGCTCCCATTTGACATTGTTCTTCATCCCCACCTCCAGGCGACAGCTTCTCAGAAATTTCACAGTCGCTTCACCTGCCTTGTTCTGGATCCTATCCAATTTTCCTTCTTGTCTCAGCAATTTCTCCTCTTCAAACAACTTGTTTTCAGGGGATGTATATACAGCCAGTCCTTGAGAAAGTCATTGATTACGGCCCACAGATTTCTTCACTGAGACCAGGTCACCCCTCACTCCACGTTCGTCTACCGACCTCGTGAGGATGAGCTCCAGGTTGTCTTTGGGCCGGTGTTTCGTGTCCTCCACCAGCCTGTAGACACAGTGTCGCGGGTGCAGGCGCGGCTTACGGCCCTCCCCGGCCAGTGGCACCTTCCACCAGCGCTCCACAATGACCGTGCCCCGACTGTGAGAGAGACTGAGGTCACGTGCCAGGCCGGGGCACCCCCTTCGAGTCGCGACCGGAGAAGCGCCCGGACTCCCCCTGCCAGCAGCTGCTCAGCGCCTGCCCACCGCAGAGCCCAGCCCAGCACCACGGCGGGGGCCGCCATGTTCCTGGCGCGCGGAGGAGCTCTTTTAGAATATTTTGAGGAGAATAGGGTTAGTTCTTTTTGAATGTTTGGTAAAATTCACCTGTGAAGCCATCTGGTTTTAGGACTTTTGTTTGTTGGGAGCCTGTTGATAATTGATTAGATTTCAATAGTTGTAATGGGTTTGTTCAGATTTTCTGTTTCATCTTGATTCAGTCTTGGAAGATTGCATGTTTCTAGGAATTTATCCATTTCTTCCAGTTAGTCCAATTTGCTGGCACATAGCTGCTCATAGTATTTTCTTAAATCTTTTTGCATTTCTGCTCTGATATTTAGTATTTCGTTTTTTGTACTCACTTTGGACTTTGTTTGCTGTATTTTTTCCAGTCCCTTACATGTAAAGTTAGAGTGTTTATTTGAGATTTTTCTTGTTTCTTTAGGTAGGCCTGCATTGCTATGAATTTCCCTCTTAGGACTACTTTTGCTGTGTCCCATAGATATTGGGTCATTGTGTTTCATTTTCATTTGTCTCAAGGTATCCTTTGATTTCTTCCTTGACCTCATTGTTCACCCATTCATCATTTAGTACCACATTATTTAGCCTCCTTGTGTTTATGTGTTTTTCACTTCTTTTTCTGTAACTAATTTCTAGTATCATACTTCTGTGAACAGAGAAGACACTTGACATGAGTTCAATCTTCTTAAATTTATTAAGACTAGTTTTGTGGCCTAACATGTGGTCGATCTTCAAAAATGTTGCATGTGCATTTGAAAAGAAGGTATATTCTGCTTTGAGGTAAATTCTCCAAAATTATCAGTTAAACCCAGCTGGTCTAGTGTGTCTTTTAAAGCCACTGTTTGTGTTGATTTTTTGTCTGGAAGGTCTTTCCATTGGTGTCAGTGGGGAGTTAAATCCACTACTATTGGGTTATCAGAAAAGTCATGATGTATTTTTTCTATGTTTTTCGTTGCAAAAATGCGTCATGACTTTTCCAACAACTCAATATGATTGTGTTACTATGGATCTCTGCCTTTATGTCAATCAATATATGTTTTTTATATTTAGGTGCTCCTATGTTGAGTGCATAAATGTTTACAAGGGTTATCTCCTCTTGTTGGATTGATCCCTTTATTATTATGTAATGCCCTTCTTTGTCTCTTATTACAGTTTTCATTTCTATTTTGTCCAATACAAGTACTGTTACTCCAGCTTTTTTCTCATTTCATTTTGAGTGAAATATCTTTTTTTTAAGTCCCTTTCCTTTGAGTTGGTTTGTGTCTCTCGAACTGAGGTGGGTCTTTTATAGACAGCATATGTGTGGGCCTTATTTTCTTATCCATTCAGCTACCCTATGTCTTTTTTTGTTTGTTTTTTTGAGGGCAGTGTCACTGGCCCTCCTATGTGGGACCCGAACCGGGGCCTCTGGCTTCCCAAGCCAGCACCAACCATTTCGAAATTCTGCCAGCCCCTACCCTATGTCTTTTGATTGGAATATTTAATCCATTTATATTTAAAGTGATTATTGATAGGTACATAGTCATTGCCATTTTATTATTCATATTTTTGATTTTCACTTGTTTGTTTGATTTCTTCTTTCTTCTGTTTAAAGGAGTCCTTTTAACATTTCTGGTAATGCTGGCTTGATGGTAAAAAATCCCTCAGCTTTTTCTTGTCTGGGAAGCTCTTTATCTCTTCTTCAATTTGAAATGATACCATTGGTGGGTAGAATAATTTTGGTTGTATGCCTTTGGTTTCATTACTTTGACTATTCCCTGCCACTCTCTTCTGGTCTACAAAGTTTCTGTTGAGAAATCTGCTGATGGTCTTATGGGAGCTCACTTGTAAGTAATTCTTTTCTTTCTCTTGCTGTTTGTAGGATTCTCTCTTCATCTGTAACCTTTGCCATTTTAATTATGATGTGTCTTGGTGTGGGCCTGTTTGGGACTCTCTGTGCTTTCTGGGCTTCTATGTCTATTTTCTTTGACAAGTTCAGGAAGTTTTCAGTCATTATTTTTTGAAATACATTCTTGATTTTTTGCTCCCTTTCTTCTCCAACTAGTGCTCCTATGATATGCAAATGCTGTTACATTTGGTGTCCCAAAGTCCCTTAAACTATTTTTTTAAATTCTTTTTTGCTTTTTGGTGTTATGATTGGGTGTTTCCTGATAACTTGTCTCTAAATCACTGATCATTCCTCTGCTTCATCTAATCTGCTGTTGATTCCTTCTAGTATTCTTCATTTCAATTATTGTATTCTTGATTTCTCACTAGTTCTTTTTTATGGTTACTATGTCCTTCTTTATTCTTACTATCTGGTGGGGGTTTTTTTAAATTCTCACTAAGTTCTTTACACATTCTTATAGCCAGTGTTTTGAACTCTGTCTCTGGTAGGTTGGTTGCCTCCATTTCATTTAGTTGTATTTCTGGAGGTTTCTCCTGTTCTTTTATTTGGTACATGTTTCTTTATTTCCTCATTCTGGCTGCCTCTCTATGTTTACTTCTATGTGTTAGGTAGATCTCCTATATCTCTCAGTCTTTTTCTGGGTGTCCTTATGTACTATGTGTTCTGTATGGTCCAATGGCACAATCTCCCTGATCTTCTGTGCATATGTTCCAGGAGTGTCCCATGTGTGTTGTGTGTATTCTCCTGTTATAGCTGATCCTAGATTACTTTTGGCATGTCAGTGAGTGGGACTGACTCCCAGGTTGACTGACTGTGAGGGTTGGCTTCAGCTACAGTGTATGAGCTGCTGTGTGGGGTCTGACCCCTGCAAGTGTGGTTCACCCCCATGGGTACTTGTGCCTATTAAGTTCACACTTTAGGTGTGCCACTTGTGGGGCTAACCATACAGTGTTCTGGTGTGCTCTGAACTCGGTCTCTTGGTGTACTATCCTGTTGTCTCTAGAGAGGTGATCCTATGCAGGCCTATCTCAGTCTTGCCTGTGACTAGCCCAGGGCTACCCAGCAGAAGTTACACAGCTATATTTGATTGTTTGCTGTCTGTGCTGGACCTGGACACATGTGGATGTGATCTTGCTGTGAACTGAGGCTGGCTGCCACCAGTATTGGGCCTAGAGCTACTTAGGAAAAGGCCTAGGGCCTCCTGTGTCTATTGCTACCTGCTGGCTGCCCATAAGGCTCAGCCATTGAAAAAGCCTCCTTAGGTGCATGCGCCAGGTTTGTTGACTGGGTGCTGAGTCTGTCCCAGTAATGCAGCCCTAGGTGGTTGGGGCTGGGTTCCAGAGAGTTACAAGGTGTAGGTGGTGTTTTTTACAAACTTAATGCAGTTTCTGTTCTTGCACTGGTGCTGGACCTGTGACCACTTTACAAAAATACCCCCAAAACACCACAGCAAGCCACCATTTGCCTCAGGCTCACAAATCTCCAAGAGCTGCCCAGAGTGGCTGTGGCACAGGTTTTGGGTCACTGCCCATCAGCAGGCTGTGTGCTGCTATAAAAGGTTTCCACAGCTTGTGGGGCAGGGCCAGTTGTTCTGTAGCCAAGAGTGCCCTGGGGATGCAGTACTAGCTATGCATGGTGGGAAACCAGGGTGTCACCAAGATAGTGCACATGTGTAGATTTTACCAGACCAATGTGTTCTCAGGTTTGGCTCTCTGTGAGAGGGTCAACATAGAAAAGATGTCACCGTCCTGTAGTCTACATGTGAGGCAGGCTCCACAGAGGGACAATGGCTGGTCCTTCTAATCCCTCACTGAAGTCACACAACTCAATCTTTCCCTGTATCTCTCTGGTGGCTTTCTAGTTGCCACCCCTCCACTGGTGACCAAGTGAGTGTTTACAAGTAAGCGAGTCTGTGTACAGTCACTCTTAGAAGATGTGTGCATTTCCAGCTACCTTCAGTCTCACCAAGATGGGCAGTGTCGTTGCTGATTTTCACTGTCAGATGTTGTGGGAATTCCTCTTTTCAGTTCAGAACACCTGGGCTGGGAGTCTGGTGTGTGGCTGGAACCCCCTCCCTCCTTCAGGGAACCCCCATCAAGAAGGGGGTCTCTCCCAGTGTTCAACCACTATTTGTGAGTTTAGGGTAAACCCATATCGTGCCTCCACCCCTCCTACCAGTCTCTATGTGGCCTCTTTTTTATATCCTTCATTATAGGGTTTCTGTTCAGCTAGTCTTCAGATTATCCTTGAGTGTGATTTTTCTATAATTTATTTGTAATTTTGGTTTGATCCTGGGAGGCAGCAGGCACAGCATTTATGTAATACACTATCTTGGACTTTTTCCACTTCAAAGTTCATAGTGAATCTTGCTTTTGAGTCCAACTTGAGGTACGAGGTTGGACAATTAAGTTTGTGAATTCATCCTAGAAAAAGTGCTACATACCTCACTGCTGAATATAACTACAGTCACCTTTGAAGTACTCCCCTAAGGAAGCTATGCAGCCAGTGACTGGTTCATTTTCCAAAGCAATTTTGGAACTCTTTTTCTGGAATGGCCATCAGAGCTGTCATTTTATTACCCTTGATGTCCTGAATGTCATCAAAATATCTTCCTTTCAACATTTCCTTTATCTTTGGGTAAAGAAAGAAGTCATTGGGGTCCAGATCAGATGAGTAGGAAGGGTGTTCCAATTCAGTTGCTGGTTTACTGGCTAAAAATTCCTTCACAGACAGTGCTGTGTGAGCTGGTGCATTGTCATGATGCAAGAGCCATGAATTGTTGGCAAATTTCAGGTCATCTAACTTTTTCATGCAGCCTTTTCAGCACTTCCAAATAGTAAACTTGGTTAACTGTCCAAATGGTACACATTCAAAATGAATAATCCTTCTGACATCAAAATAATTTAGCAACATCATTGCAACAAGTTTGTGCACATAATTGTTTGCGAACATAACATAAAATTTGAAGCTACAGTCCTTTTGATCTATCTCTTATACAAATATCTTGGAAATTAGGTTACCTTGAGTACAGCATGAGATTCAAATTTGAATCTGAACCACTGGATTGGGACTCCCAGTGCTACCACATTGTCCCAGGTACATTTGCCGTGTGCTCTTGCTTTTTTTTTTTTTTTTTTTTCTGTTCTCATTGGCTGTTTTCTGCTACCTTATCTTCTAATTCACCAATTCAATCCTCTGCTTCATCTAATCTACTCTTGATTCCCTCTGATGCCCTCTGCATTTCAGTTATTGTGTTCTTCACTCCTGAGTGTTCTTTTTTATGTTATCTATCTCCATTTTTATGTTTCCGATCTCTTTGTTGAAGTTTTCTCTGTGATCACTGCGCATTTTTATAACCAGTGTTTTGAACTCTGCATCAGGTAGATTGCGTCTCCATTTTGTTTATTTCTTTCTCTGGAGCTTTGTTGTGTTTTTTCATTTGAGATGTGTTTCTTTGTATCTCCATCTTGGCTGTTCCCCTTTGTTGGTTTCTATATATTAAGTAGGGCAGTTATGTCTCCTGGTCTTGGTAGAGTGGTCTTATTTAGTAGGTGTCCTGTGGGGCCCAGTGACACAATCTCCCTGATCACCTGAGCCAGGTGTTCCAGGTGTATTCTGTGTGTGGGTTGTGTGTGCCTTCTTGTTTTAGTTGAGTCTTGGTTGCCATTTGCACATAAATGGGAGGCATTAACCTTTGGGCTGATTGGTTGTGAGGATTAGCCATGACTACAATGTAAGAGCTCATGTGCAAGGACTGATGGTACTGAGCAAGATTTGCTTTAGCAAGGCACTGGTGACTGCCCAGTATGCCCTTTAGGTTTTTAATCTGTGAAGGTGGCTGGATATTGTTCCAGAGCCATCCAAAGCCAGCCACCAGGCATGCCAGCCTGGACCCTCCTGGGAGGGTCCCCACAGCAGGTCAACTCCTGTTGCAGCTGATGCCCTGCCCAGGGCCACCTGGCATGAGTCACAAAGTGACCTATAGATGGGCATGAAAGTGTCTGGGAGAGGTTAAACTGTGAACAAAGCCAGACTACTGCTAGTGCCCAACTTAGTGCTGCTTAGCAAGTGGTATGGGGAATGTCGAGGCCAGCAGCTGTTTGTTTGGCATTTGTGAACCTTTGAGATATTTTAAGAAAGTCTATGGTATGAACCACAACAGGCTGTTTGTATGGAAAGCCACTGGAAACAGCTTGGGGCGAACCATGTTATCCAGGTTGATGATGACTCAGCTATGGTGGCTGCCTGTTTGTACTTGCTGGGAGGGGAAAGGGCTCAACAAAGGAACAAGTCATAAAAGTCAATTTGTTAAATTAATGATTGTAGTGCAGTGTGTTATGGTACAGATAATATCAGATAGCACACACAAAAAAGCCAATTAAATCAAACTTGAAGACAGGGAGACATGTTAGGCTTTCCAGAAGACATGATACTTGACCTTTATTTTGAAGGACAAGTAGGAGTTATGGAGCTGAAGAAGATGAAGAAGGATATGAGGGGAAAGTATATGTTTTAGGAAAATTCAAATAGTTTTTTTATGACTAGAGAAAAATGACCTTGTAAAAAATTTGCTAAAGATAATATATGCCCCCCTAAAATACATTTCTACAACAACTCCTTTATCATATTTAAATTACTTGCTAATTTTCTGTTTTTGATTATAAATTCCATGAAAAATGGTCCTATTTCTCTTCACCTCTACATTCTTGTTGCCTAATCCAGTTAAAATATAAATGATATTCAGTACATTTTTATTGAATGACTGAATGGATGGATGGATGGATGGATGGATGGATGGTTAGATACAGCCTACAGGAAAAGGTTGTCAAGGATATAACTTGCTAAAGTAAGGGCTTTAACTCAACTCCAAAACCTATGGAAATGTATGTTAATCAGGATTCTTTTTCAGGGTTAAATATGAAAATATTCTGGAGTGGCTCATAAAATAAATAAAAGTCACTAATAAATAACAAAGCCTTGGATATTGAAAAAAAAGCACCCCTGGGGATATATGGGGCTGTAACAAAACTCTCTCTCTCTCTCCCCCCCTCTTCTTTCTTCTTCTTCTTCTTCTTCTTCTTCTTCTTCTTCTTCTTCTTCTTCTTCTTCTTCTTCTTCTTCTTCTTCTTCTTCTTCTTCTCTCTTTCCCTCTCTCTCCCTCTCTCCCTTTTTCGCCTCCCTTCTTCCCTCCATTCACGCTTACCTTTCTCCCTCTCTCTCTCACTATCTCATTCTCTCATCTTTTTCCTTGTTTATGATCCAGTGATTCCCGCTCAGACCAGTTTTCTTCATATGGTTTGGGTGACTATAATTTATGACCCAAGTTGAGATATTTTGGGGATTAAAAAGAAAGAGGATGTGTTAATAATTACAAAGTAAAACCAGACATAAATTGAGACTGTCCCCAACAAACCGAATTATGATCAACCGACATATAGTGGAGGATTATGGCTAGGATCACTGCCTTATATCTTCTCAGCTTCATGATCAGAGAGAAAAGGACCTCCCTTTCCCAGTTTTATTATGGAAATCCTGTGAAAGGCACTCATTGTCCTGGTTCAGGCCCTGTGATCACGAGAGTGGCTTACTGTGAAGAGCACCTCCCTTTGAAATACATGATTTTGTTGGGCAGGACAAAAAATGAGAATGATTAAAAAAAAAAAAAGGAATGCATATTTTCAGAGTAATAGTGAAGGAGTTCTGGACTTAAAATATGAAGTAATTCTGTAAAGTAGTAATTCAAATATTTTAAGTATATACGACATGATCAGACTTGTACACTTATATATGTAGGCACATCCTTCATTCTTTATCTATGATTTTATGCAGGGCTATTGCACTGTTAACTCATATTGAGTTGCAGATAACTAAATTACTTAAATATCTTTTATATTTCAATGATAAGCCATATCTCCTCTACTGTATTTTTAGATTTGGGGTTTTACACCCAGATACAATATGTTTAAAATTTTGTTGATACTTAATCCCAATTTTCTATTATGTAATAATAAAATATTCTCTGAGTACCAGTTAAAAATAAGTTATTATGTGTAAAAGTGGTTTTAAAACTGTTAAATGTCATGCAAATATAAGGTAAAAGTATCAATTGTATTTCTTTTGAAGTATAGATTGGATAGTGATTTTACTAGCATATTTAAAGATTTGAAGTTTTTTAGAAAAACCATAAAAAATGACAATTATATGGATAAATTATAATTTTATATGGAGAGTGGATTCTCATATTAAACAGTTTATTTTCACTTCAATTATCAATATTATACCTACAATGTTAGTGCATGGTATTAGCTCTTTTGAAACATTATTTCAGCAAACCGTTTTGATTTGTTTGGGTTGACAATAAAAAGTAACCATAATGGGCATATTACTAGGAATTCATGTTGTGTTTATAAAAGATTGATTACTGCTGTACTCATAGTATGTATATATTTTTAAATTCTTTCAATTCTAAAATCTTGTGATTCTGGGATCAAATCTTTATATGGTTTTAATTTGCCACTTGTTAATCAGCCTTTTAGCTAAATAATTTGAAGTAAATATGCTGCCAAATTCAATGAATTAATGAGATCACTTCCTTTTTATTATTTTATGTTCTTTTTAAAAATAAATACTGGTGATATTGTTTATGTTTCCATATGGTTACAGACTATGTTATGTACAACATTGCAATAAACCTGATATGTATAATAATTACAACAATGTTATTATTTGAGACTATACCAGTTGCTGAACAAGTAGTTATTATCTCAAGTTTATCACATACTATTGACAAGTTCTGAGATCTTTTACTGTTTTTTTTTTATTTTAATTAATAAATTTATTTATTTTTATTAGTTTCAGGTGTACAACACAATGCAATAGTTATACTCTTTACCCCCCAAAGTGACAAACCCCCTCCCCCAGTTCGCCACCCCACTCCCCCCCAATATCATACATATCTATCACAACTCCCCTGACTCTCCTCCACAGTATACTCCACATCCCGTGACCATCCACATATTCAGTTACAGTTGGCATACAATACTATACAACATCAGTTTCAAGTATACAGTACAGTGATGAAGCCTCTACTCCATCCATGAAGTGGTCTCCTTAACAAGACATGTGACTACCTGACATGCCACAAAAGTTTTACAACATTATTATATTCCCCGAACTGTGTTTCATATCCCTGTGGCAATATTGTAGTTGTCTATTTATGCTGTCTAATCCCTTCCCCTTCCCCCCATCCCCACCCCGCTCCCAACTAGCCACCCTCAGTTTTTCCTCTATATCTACGAGTCTGTTTACTTTGATCATTCACTCAGCTCTTCAGACTCCACACACACAAGTGAGATCACATGGTACCTGTCCTTCTCTGACTGACTTATTTCACGCAACATAATAGTCTCTTCACAACATTATCAATTACATTCCCAGAGCTGCCCCCATCTCCCTGCGGCAACATGTAGTCCCATCTACACTGTCCAAAACCTTCCCCCTCTCCCTCTTCCCCACTCCCTCCCAGCCAACAACCATCAGTTTTTCCTTTATATCAACTCTTTCTGTGTTGATTTTCTGTCTAAAGGGTCTGTCCATTGGTGATAATGGTGTTGAAGTCCCCTACTATGATAGTGTTACTGTTGATCTCTGTCTTTATGTCTGTTAAAATCTGTTACATGTAATTAGGAGTTCCTATGTTGGGTGCATAGATGTTTATTAGGGTTATAGTGCCCTTCTTTGTCCTTTATTGTAGTCATTTTAAAGTCTATTTTGTCCAAAATAAGTATTGGCACTCCAGCTTTTTTTTTTTTCTCATTTCCATTTGCATGAATATCTTATTCCATCTGTAAACAGCATATACATGTGTCCTATTTTCTTATCCACTCAGCCACTCTCTGTCTTTTGATTGCAGCACTTAGCCCATTCACATTTAAAATGATTATTGATAGGTGCATATGTATTGCCATTTTGTTATTTGTATTCCTGGTCTCCCTGGGTTAGCTTGTTTACCCCTTTCTTTTGTTTAAAAAAAGCCCTTTTAACATTTCTTGCAATGCTGGCTTGGTAGTAATGAATTCCTTAAGCTTATTCTTTTCTGAGAAGCTCTTTATTTCTCCTTCAATTTTAAGTGATAGCAGTGCTGGGTAGAGCAATCTTGGTTGTAGGCCTTTATTTTGTGTCACTTTGAGTATCTCCTGCCACTCCCTTCTGGCCTGCAGAGTTTCTGTAGACAAGTCAGCTGTTAGTCTAACAGGAGTTCCTTTGTATGTAACCTGCTGTCTTTCTCTTGCAGCCTCTAGGACTCTGTCTCTGTCTTTAAACTTTGCCATTTTAACTATGATGTGTCTTGTTATGGACCTGTTTGGGTTCAGCTTGTTTGGAACCTTCTGCACTTCCTGGGCATGTATGTTGATTTCCTTTACCAGTGTAGGGAAATTTTCAGACATTATTTTTTCAAATACATTATCGACCCCTTGCTTCTTCTCTTCTTCTGGTATTCCTGTGATTCGAAGGTGGTTGCGTTTCACCTTGTCCCATAGGGCTCTTAAACTATTTTCATTGTTTTTTATTCTTTGGTCTTTTTGCTGTGCCAACTGGGTGATTTCTGCTATTTTATGTTCCAAATCGCTGATCTGCTGCTCTGCTTCATCTACTCTACTGGTGATTCCTTCGAGTGTGTTCTTCATTTCAGTTATTGTATTCTTTAGTTCTATCAGGTTGTTTTTTATGGTTTCCCTATCCTTCTTTATGTCCTCGCTAAGTTCCTTAAACATTCTTATCATCAGTGTTCTAAACTCTGTCTCTGAAAGGTTGGATCCCTCTGTTTCATTTAGTTCGATTTCTAGAGGTTTCTTCTGATCTTTTACTTGTGACATGTTTCTTTGTTTCCCCATTCTGGCTGTTGCTCTGGGATTGCTTTGATGTATTAGATAGATCACCAGGAGAGCCCTAGCTGGATCACGCAGGCACACAGCTCACGGCACAACACTCCCCGGAAAAGTCCCAGTCTCAGCCTGTCCCAATCAGCCACTCACAGATCAGGCCGAGCAGCCCGACAACCCATCACCAGCCTGGCAAGTCTGCAAGCACAGTGCAGAGAGCGGGGGCCCGAGGCAGCTTGCACACTCCCGCGTGTCAGTGAGCAGCATGTTGGAGCCGGAGGGCACCCGTCCAGCGTTTCCCTGGCAATGCAGTATAAGCCAGGCAGAGGGTTGGGATCCAAGGCCGCAGGTGCATGTGCACGCACACACACACTTCTGTGTCAATTCCACCAGACCAATGAGGTCTCGGACCTGATCTTCCATGGGAGGGCCCAAGCCCGACAAAATGGCATCTTCCCTACACCACTCGCATGCAGGCTCCACACTACGGGAACAACAGTCCAAAAACCTCCAGCCTTTGCACCAAAGGTGCTCAGGTCAGTCTGTCCCCGCAGGATCCCGGGTCCGGCTCACACAGCTACTCCCTCCACCAGGAACCAGGTAAGTGTTCACTGGCGAGCAAGCCCAGGCGCCGGCCCCACTGATTCTCCAGCTGCTCTTAGCCTCACCTGGGCTAAGAGAGTCCTCACTAATTTACTGCTGGCTATATTAGAACTCCTCTTCCCGGCAAAGAACTCTAGGCTGGTGAGCTTGGAGTGCAGCCGGAGGGTTTCTCCCCCAACCAGACAAGCTTCCCATGGCTGAGGCTTCCCTCATGGGGCTTGCCCTCTCTCCTCTCCGCCCGTCCTACCAGACCCGACGTGGCCTCCTCTTTAAGTTCTTCATTTAGTGGTTCTGTTCATCTAGTGTTCCAGGGATCTCCAGGGTTGAATGCTGTATAATTTGTTTGTAATTTTGGTGTGATCCTGCGAGGCAGTTAGCACAGCATCTGTCTATTGCGCCATTTTACTGGAAGTCTCTTTTACTGTTTTTGTCTTAGTAAATCAGATTAGAAATGGTTGAACAAAATTATTTATTAAACTAAACCTGACTTTTATTTAAGACATGTCTGAAAGTTGTTGTGCAATTAATTATTGATATAAAATAAGCTGAAGAGCTTACTTATAGTTGTTAAATAGTGACTGCTCAGAAATCTCATTAAACTTTAAAAAACTCAAAAATTGATTGCTTTTGAAAGTGAGAACCACAAGCAAATTAAAATAATAACTCAGCAAAATTCTGATGCCTTACAGGTTTCTCCACAGTAAAGTAAGTCTTCACTTAATAACATCAATAGGTTCTTGAAAACTGGAATTTTAAGTGAAACAACTTATACGGAAACCAATTTTACCATAGGCTAACTGACATAAAGGACAGTTAAGTTCCTATGGCATTAATAAAAATGGATTAATATAAACAAGTAAGCTCATCCAAACAAGACAAACAAACAAGCAAAAAATCAGACACAGATAACAGTTTGGTGGTTTACAGAAGGTAAGGGAAGAGGGGAGAGGTAGAAGAGGATAAAGGGGGTCAAATATATGGTGATGGAAGGAGATTTGACTTTGGGTGGTGAACACATAATGCAATATATAAATGATGCATTATAGAAGTATACACTTGAAATCTATATAATTTTATTAACCAATATCACCCCAGTAAATTTAATTTAAAAAAACATGTAAAATAATTATTTTGCAACCCACTTATTCCAGTTCACGGCACAAGAAAGGAACCCACCCTGCATAGCGCACCCTTCCATCTGAGGGCACACTCATACACACACCCACACACCCACTCACACGATTTAAACACACCAATTAACCTAACATGCACAGCTTTGGGATGTGGGAGGATGCCCCGACCGGCGGGGCATTCAACAAGGGCCGAGGGGCAGCCTTCTGAAAGGAGAAAATAGGAGGCGCGAAGAAATGGAGGCAAGACAGGGTTCTGATCAAGCCTCGTTTATTGAAGAACAGGAGGGGGCTTATATAGTCAAGGAACTGGAAGGGGAGGGAAGGAATGTAAAGGCGGGAGTTGCCAATAGCAACGGGACTAGAAGGGGAGGAGGAATACGCAAAGGCGGGAGTTGCCAATAGCAACGGGACTAGTGGGGGAGGTAAAAAGAAAAAGGAAAAAGGGAGGGAGTACCGAAAGGAGGAAGCACTATGGCTGCAGGGGGTAACCTTATAGGGTTCTGCTGATCAGAATGTGTTGCCAAGGTTTGTTTAGACTCTGAGCCAAACAATTTCCTGTATGCAGTTGGGGGAAGGTTCCTCATGCTCAGGCCCCAGCAGGAGGACACTGCAGTACCCAGAGAAAAACCCATGCAGACATAGGGAATATATACAAACTCCACACAGACAGTGGCCCTGGTCAGGGATTGATATATATTTATATTTTTCTTCTAATCAACTTTATATAAAAAAAACATTATTGAGGATTTGCTCTATTAGTTTCAGCTAGCTATCAGAATCCAGCAAGTTAAATGTAATAATAGTTGTGCTGTAATTTATGAGTACATAAAGACTATACTATTGGCATGTAATAAAATCAAAAGGTGACATCAGTGACTATATATATATATATATATATATATATTTATTTATTTATTTATTTATTTATTTATTTATAAGTACCAGAAAATGTGAGGGGATAAAGAAATTTGAATCCAATTCAGGAGATAAAGACAAACTACATGCTTTTGAGAAAGTTATACATGACTCACCTGGAGCCTTGTAAGCTCTAAACTCACCTGAGTAGATACTTTGTAATAAGCTCAATAATCATTTCTACTTACTTCAACATGTATTTACTACCTATGATGTGGCTTTCTCTACAATGTTCTGTGAACACAAAGTAAAGACTAGAAGCTGGTTTGCAAGGAATTCTCAAATATTGTGATCTTTATATATTTATAACTTCTTGAACAAAGTTCTATTCTTAGAACTTTTTCATTTCCCTCCCCAAAACTTAACTAAAACTGACTATTATCACAATTTTACAATTGAAAAAAATCAAGACAAAAGGAGGCTAAGTAACTTGCCCTGCCAAGGCCATAGATGTGTTAAGCAGTAACACTGTTACCAGAAAGCAGGTTCTTCTTGGCTTGGGTGTCCAGGTTCCTGGCATCTTGAGTAAAGAATTGAATGAGGCACAGAAGTAAAGTGGTAAAAGAGCAGTTTATTAGAAGAGGTAGTACACTTCAAAGAAATAGAAGTGGGCCCGAGCAGAAAGCAGTGGCTGAAGGACCATTATTAAAAGAGAAAGTACACTCTGAAGTGGTTGCAGTGAGCTGAAAAAAGGAGCTCAAAAAACCCTGACTGATAAGGACTTGGAGTTTTTATCCCATTTTCTCTAGAATGGGCTGTTCCCCTCTGGGCATGGGATCACTTGATTAACACCTGTGATTGCCTACCTCATCTTTTTAGACTGTGCTTGTGTGAGTGACTGGTCTAATACAGTAAGGTATTTTGTACCCATTTGTTTCCTCACAGGGGTAGATAACTACAATGAAAAGGGGAAGTTTTGGGTGGAGAAGGGAGGTCTTTTGGGCGGTCGCATTCTGTGGGTTGTGTTGGATGTGCAGGAATGTAAAGACCCAATTCCTGCCCCTAACTGCCTGCTTTGTTTTCCCCTCCATACATGTGATCCCATAAAATCTCTATGGGAAGTTGAGGGACAGGAGGTCTTTTCCTCTGTATCTGCTTCCTGCTGGGCAATGGCATAGAGCTGTACCTGCCTACTGGGGGATTCGTGGAACTCTCACCCTACCTGATCTCAGATGAAAGGAAGGAGTCTTGAGAACCACCTGGAAGATCCTGTTAGCTCTGCCTGGAAGACTGTGTTGGTTCTTTGGTTGTGACTGGCAATCTTGCTGGGGCATATCATCTGTATCCCCAAGCCTCCTGAATGAGGAAAAGTAGATTTTAATTAATAAATCCATTAGATCTTATGGAGCTTGTGGCCATTCAACCAGTCACTCAGGTGTTGTTAATTGTCCAGGAGCTGGGCCCAGAATGTGTTTGGAAAGAGTCATTAGACTTCAATGATCACAATCAACAAGTATACTCTCCTGGGGAAATGTTAAAACCTATTTAACCTCTGGAATGGGATTATCCAAGAGTTAGGTCCAGAATGGTTTGGGGGACGTTGGGAAGTCAAAGGCTTTTAAGTAGTTATCTGAAGCAGGGGTAGGAGATTTCTATGATTCAGATTAAAAACAATCTATTGTTTATGATTAAGAAACTGATTTACAAAACAAACAAGAATCAGGGGGATAGGAAACTTCTATGATTCAGGCTAGGAACAATCTTTAGTCTAGGATTCAGAAACTGATTAGAAGAGTAATCAAAGCCAGGTGCTAAGGAGCTAAGAAGCCAGGGAACACACAACTTAAAATCAAAGTTTTTCAGTGGAGGAGGGCTACTTGCTTGACCCGTATCAACAGCACAATTAAAAACTCAGTGTCTGAGTACAGAGCCCATACTCTTGAATGATACTTGATATTTAAACTAACAAATTCTGTAAAATTGTAATTTTTAACCAAAGTATCTTAGAAATAAAACATCATGCTGCATCTGTCTGAAATATATCTTACTAAAAGTAAAAACCTCTGTCGACTATGAGGTTCATTTTAGACCTCCTTAAATTTATATTAAGTGTGACCCAATATCCAAAAATTGACTATTAAAGAATATCTACAGGCTAGCCGAGTGGCGCATTGGTTAAGAGCTGGTTTTGGGATGCCAGCGGCCCCGGTTTGGATCCCACATATAAGGGTCAGTGACACTGCCCTCTATAGCTAACAACGGCTCCAACTGGAGCTGGGCTGTGCGAGACCCGACGATGGAGTGGGCTTCAGCCCCTGCTGCAGTGGGCTGCCATAGACTACAGTGAGTGGCCGGCAGCCAGCGTGAGCGGCCAATAGCCGCGGTGAGCGACCATCCAGAGGCCGGGGACCAATCTGCCTCATCCGGGAAGAGCGCAATGACGATACCAACATGGGCCAGTGAAGCAACGTCCTCCGCAACTAGACTGAAGAACAAAAAGACAGCAATTTGTGTGTTCCCCTTCCCTGATTCTCCAATGCTGTTCCCCTCTCCCAATTCCCCAATAAAATCTTTAAAAAAAAAAAGAATATCTAAACAGGGAAACTAATTTTTTATATATTTCTTTATTAACTTGTCATTAGGAGATTTTTATTTCCCATTTAGCCTTGTGTTTCAGTAAATATCCTGTTCTTTTTTGCTTTTCCATGTATTGTCTCTGATGTATTTTGCTTTCTCCTTTTCCTTCATCCTGCAACCCAGATCAATACTTCTTTTTAATAAACAACAGGTTCCACATTGTGTAAGCAACCAAGAAAGTGTTGTGTTGTGAAACAATGAAGAAGAGGGAGGGATTAATCTGAAAAATCTCTTCCATCTTTTATTTGCAGTCGTTTCTCCTAAAACCTTAGAGCAAGGTTTCTAAAGAACAATAGAAATAACTCTAGCAAATTTCTTTTTTCCTTAAGCATTAATTTATGATGATTTTACCAAAGAAGTCCCCTTTACTTCTATAATATTTGAAAGATTTGTTATAACACTAATATAATAATGTCTTATGAGCAATGTTTTTCTTGATAAACTTACTCCATATTAGTGGAAAAGTCAGTTATGAGATAGACTTTGATACATAGTCTTGTACAACTCATTTTGGATTTATTATTTTTCTGGTTGGTCTGGACTAAAGGAAAAATGTGAGTATAAAAATCAACAGAAGCAGCAGGAAATGATGTAACCAGAGGTATATTGTTACTGAAAGATTTTCAAACTTAAAGACGTTATGACTAGAATTCCTCAACTAACATATACCAATTTTGCTCCTACTCTAAAAAATGAATTATGGAAAAAGTTTACAAAGCTTATTTATAGTATGTGATTCTTATTGCCCAAAGAATGTTTACTGTTATTTACCCTCACAATGGAACTGTGCATATGATTTAAAGGAGAAGAATATGTTGAACCAGTTTTCCTTATAAATTCAAATAACTTAAATATGTTAATTGAAATAACTATATGTTTAACATTGATTAAAGATGTATAAATACACATTCACATATAGACATACTTGATTCCTAAGCCTTGATTTTTTAACTATTCTAATATTGTTTTCTTGTGAATACACCTCTCCAAGTACTTGATTGTTGACATCCTCATTTCTAAATGATAGAATGTCAAACACAGGCATACTAATTCTCAACTTTTTTTCTGTTCCAGTATACCTAGGGACATAGTATATTGCAGTCAGTGACAGGGCTTTAGAAGGGTAGTGATTCTCTAAAAAATTAGAATATGGGAGAAGGGTGGAGGTAGGAATAAAAACAAATCAACCCCTTGGAAAAGAATAGAGTCTCTAAGAGCAGTAGTTTGAAAAATTTCCCCTCGTCATTCTGATATGTCAAAGGTCCTCCTAAATCTTGGTTAAGATTTATTACTTTAGAAGTGATGTCAGAAACATGACAGAGTGAGGAGTGCTCCTTGAAATCTTCCCTGGAAGTTACAACAATTTGAAGAGCTATAATTCAACAAAGGATACCTTATACAACAGTCAAGCATGTCTGAGAGATCCACACATCAAAACATCTGATGGTGGATGAATCAGGACAAACAAGGGAGTAAGGGAGGAGGAAGTGCAGAGACACAGATACAGAACACAGCTCAAAGCTCACTGTGGTCCCAGGAGAGGGAAGGATTCAGGCTGCAGGTGCACTTTCTGTGCCCCACAGTCCTACCTGAGGGATCAGCATACAATAGATTGAACCCTGCAATTGAGGCAGAGACCTTGAAGCAAAGACTAAATACAAGGGTTACAACTGAAATTTAAGCCCTTACTGCCAGGCGGAAAACAAAGACAGAGAGCCTGGTCACCTCCCCTGACCCTCCCAGCGTTAGAAGCGGGCCCCTGAAGAAACTGTAGCAGTATCAGATTAAAGAGCAGAATATCTACAGCCCTGAGAACTGGAGACAGTCCCAGAGCGGCAGACGTATAGTGCAACTAATTCCCAATTCCCGTGACAGGGAAAGTGCAATATAGCTGTGGCTTGGAAGCCACCATTGCTCACAGCCACAAACATACCAGCTGCCTTTCCCAACCCACCCTTTCCATCCCCACCTTTTCACGCTGATCCCTGCCAGCACACCCAGGGCTGCTCAGACCAACAAGCTCTACAATTAGGCTGCAGGGGCAGCATTTGGATTTCAGAAGCACAGAAACCCATTGCCCATTACATACATCCTCCCATGGGAGTGGTGCCCTGAGACCAAGATGACCTGTTAACAGAGGAGAAGGCCACCTCCCAGGAAACCTCCCATCTCTTAAGCTGGAACAGGAAAAGAGAAAATAAAACGCTGCAACATGATAGAAAAACACTCCAGCGACACCTACTGGAAAGCAAAAGAAAGACCTCTTCATATTAACCTGCTGCAGAATCCACTCCTCTAGATGCCTAAGAATAGAAATAATAATTCATTAATTGCCATGAATAACCAAGGTAAGAAAGCAGCTCAGAAAGAAAATTTTAAAATTCCCCAAAATTAATTTAAAGTCATGGAAATATGTGACTTAAATGACAGAGAATTCAAGACTGCAGTTCTGAAAAAACTCAACATGATGCAAAAAAGCACAGATAGGCAGTTTAATGAACTCAGAAATAAAATCAACAAACAAAATAAATAGTTTACCAAAGAGACTGAAATTTTAAAATGGAACCCAAGAAATTCTGGAGATGAAGAAATCAATAAAGAGTTGAGGAATGAAATAGCCAGCTTAGGAAATAGAACTGACCAGATAGATGAAAGAATTAGCAATATTGAAAATATAAATCTGGAATGACACAGATGGAAGAAGAAAGAGACTTGAGAGTTAAAAGAAATGAGAGAACTCTATAAGAATTATCTGATTCCATCAGAAAGAGGAACATAAGAATAATGGGTATACCAAATGGAGAAGAGAGGAAGAAGAGGACAGGAAGTCCATTCAAACAAATGGTTCCCCGGACTTCCCAAACCTGTCGAAAGAACAAAATTCTCAAATCCAAGATGCAAACAGAACACTTAATTACCTCAATCCAAACAGGCAGTCTCCAAGGTAAATTGTATTGAAGCTGTGAAAAATGAATGATAAAAATAGAATTTTCAAGGCAGTCAGGGAAAAGAAGACAGTAACCTGTAAAAGAAAGTGTATTAGATTATCGTCATATTTTTCAGCAGAATCTCTTCAAAACAGGACAGAGTGGAATCAAATATTCAAACTATTGAATGAGAGAAATTACCAGCCAAGGATAAAATATCCTGCAAAGTTAGCCTTTAGATATGAAAAAGGAATAATAACCTTACCAGCCATACAAAAGCTGAGTGAATTCTTAACCACATGGCCTGCATTACAGGGAATATTTAAGGAGGCTATTCTACCTGAAACAAAAAATCAAAAGTATACAAAACCATGAGCAAGATTACTAACAAACAGAAGCAGGAAATGGCAACTCCTACACAGAATAGGACACTGTACACTTAAAAATAACATAAAGGTAAAGAAGATAAAAACATAAAAAAGAAAAATAGAGGACTAAGACCACTTGTTACTGCACCTCAGAAATTAACTCACAGCAAAAATAAGGATAATTTGCGACAACAAAAACGTAAAAGGGGAGAGAGTAAAAGTCCAAATTTGCAAAGGGTAATGGAGATAAGATGCATGGACAACTGTATATATGGAACTTTCTTTTACATAAACTTAATGGTAACTACTCAAAAGAAAATCTATAACTGAGATACACAACATAAAAAAAGAGAAAATAGATGAATATATATCATAGAATACCACCAAACTGCAATAACAGAGAGAAACACAAAGGCAGAGAAAGAATGGAGACACCGAGCTACCAGAAAACAAAAGATAAAATGGCTGTAGGAAATCCTTATATATCAATAATCACCCTAAAAGTAAATGGACTGAACTCACCAACAAAAAGTCACAGAGTAGCAGATTGGATCAAAAATCAAAACCCAAGCATACACTTCCTTCAAAAGACCATCTCAGCAGCAAAGACAGATATAGACTCAAAGTGAAAGGGTGGAAAACAACACTCCAAGCAAAAGGCATCTAGAGAAAGTGGATGTGGCCATACTTATATCCGATTAAACAGATTTCAGTATAAGAAATGTAACAAGGGACAAAGATGGGCATTTCATAATGATAAAGGGGACAATACAACAAGAAGACATAGTACTTATCAATACATATGCCCCCAATCAGGGAGCAATAAAATATACAAAGCAACTACTAACAGAACTAAAGGGAGAAACTGACAAAAATACAATCAGAATTGGGGATCTAAATATGCTATTGACAGCTATAGATAGATCATCCAATCAGAAAAACAGTAAGGAAATATCAGCCTTAAATGACACATTAGACCAAATGGACATAATTCACATTTACAGAGCAATTTGTCCTAGAACACCAGACTATACATTCTTTTCTACTACATGGAACATTCTCAAGTATAGACCATATGTTGGGACATAAAACTAGCCTCAGCAAATTTAAGAAGACTGAAATCATACCAAGCATATTCTTGGACCACAAGACTTTGAAATTGGACATAAACTGCAACAAGAATAAAAGCCATATATGATAAACCTACAGCTAACATCATACTCAATGGGGAAAAGCTAAAACCATTCCACCTAAGATCAGGAACAAGACAAGGCTGTCCACTTTCTCCTCTTTTATTCAACATAATTCTGGAAGTTCTAGCCACAGCAATCAGACAACAAAAAGAAATAAAAGGCATCCGAATTGACGAGGAAGAAGTAAAATTGTCATTATATGCAGATGACATGATACTGTATATAGAGAACCCCAAAGACTTCATCAAAAAACTTCTGAAAATGATAGACGAATTCAGTAAAGTAGAAGGATATAAAATCAATGTTCAGAAATCGGTGGCATTTGCATATACCAATAATAAACTAATGGAAGGAGAAATTAAGAAAACTGTCCCATTTACAATTGCCTCAAGAACTATAAAATACCTAGGAATAACTTTAACCAAAGAAGTAAAAGATCTGTACTCAGAAAATTGTAAGACACTGAAGAAAGTAATCAAAGAAGATACAAATAAATGGAAACACCTACCATGCTCATGGATAGGAAGAATTAATATAGTTAAAATGTCCATACTGCCTAAAGCAATATATAGATTCAATGCAATTCCTATCAAACTACCAAGGGCATTTTTTACAGAAATGAAAAATATAATCCTAAAATTTGTATGGAACCATAAAAGACCCCAAATAGCCTTGGCATTCCTGAGAAATAAGAACAAAATCGGGGGGAATCACGCCACCAGACATCAAAACATACTACACGGCTACAGTAATCAAGACAGTATGGTATGGGCATAAAAACAGACACATCGATCAGTGGAACAGAACAGAGAGCCCAGAAATAAATCCAGGCATTTACGGACAGTTAATCTATGACAAGGGAAGCAAGAATTTACATTGGAGTAAAGATAGTCTATTTAATAAATGGTGCTGGGAAAATTAGACTGACACATGCAAAAAAAGAAACTGGACTACCTCCTTATGCCATATACAAGAACAAATTCAAAATGGATTAAAGACTTAAATGTAAGACCTGAAACCATAAAACTCCTAAAAGAAAATATAGGGAGTCCATTTGCAGATATTACCTGGAGCAATATTTTTACTGATATAGCCCGGCAGTCAAGGGCAGTAAAAATGAACGTATGGGATTATATCAGGTTTAAAAGGTTTTTCACAACAAAGGAAACCATCAATAAAACAAAAAGGCAGCCTACTGAATGGGAGAATATAATTGCCAACGATATATCTGATAAGGGGTTAATATCCAAAATTTATAAAACACTCATGAAACTCAATACCAAATAAACAAACAACCCAATTAAAAAATGGGCAGAAGATATGAAGAGACATTTCTCTAAAGAGGACATACAGAAGGCCAACAGGCATAAGAAAAAATGTTCAACCTCACTGGTCATTAGGGAAATGCAAATAAAAACCACAATGAGATACCACCTCACTCAGATCAGAATGGCTATCATCAATAAATCAACAAACAACAAGTGCTGGCAGGGCTGTGGGGAAAAGAGGACGTTGCTGCACTGTTGGTGGGATTGCAGATAGATGCAGCCACTATGGAAGTCAGTATGGAGGTATCTCAGAAAACTGGAAATGGAACTACCTTTTGACCCAGCAATTCCACTCCTAGGTATTTATCCTGAAAAACCCAAGACACTAATTCAAAAAAATATATGCACCCCTATGTTCATTGCAGCGCTATTTACAATAGCTAAGACTTGGAAACAACCGAAATGCCCATCGGTAGATGACTGAATTAAGAAACTGTGGTACATTTATACAATGGAGTATTACTCCACTATAAAGAAGAATGAAATTGTACCATTTGCAATGATATAGATGGACCTAGAGACTATTATGTTAAGTGAAATAAGTCAGTCAGAGAAAGACAAATATCATACGATCCCACTTATATGTGGAATCTGAAAAACTGAATGAATGAGCAAAGAAAACAGAAACTGTCTCATAGATGATAGAGGAAAAACAAGGTTGCAAGTTGGGAGGTGGGTGGGGATGAGGGAGACGGGGAAGGGATTAGGCAGCAAAAATAGGCAACTACAATATTGCCACAGGGATATGAAAGACAGTTCAAGGAATATAATTAATGATGTTGTAAATATTTTGTGGGGTGTCAGATGGTCATATGTCTTGTTAGGGAGACCATTTCATGAATGGAGTACAGGCTTGATCACTGCACTGTACACCTGAAGCTGAGGATGTATAATATTGTATACCAACTGTAACTGAATATATAGATAGTCACAGGACGTGGATTATAATGTGGAAGGGAGTCAGAGGAAGTGTAATAGATATATCTGATATGGGGGGACGAGTGGGGTGGCTAAATGGGGGAGGGGAGTTGTCATTTTGAGGGGTGAAAAGTATAACTATTGCACTGTGTTGTACACCTGAAACTAATTAAAAATAAATAAGTAAATTTAAAAATAAATAAAAAGTAAAAAATTTCATCATGGTAAAAAAAAAAAAAACTGCAACAAGAAAGTGAGAAAACCCACAAATACCTGGAGATTAAACAAGATGCAAAGAAAGAGTAACTGGATCAAAGAAGAAATAAAAGGAGAGATGAAAAGATACATAGAAACAAATGAGAATGAAAATACATTGTATCAAAGTTATTGAGATGTAGTAAAAGCAATATTAAGAGGAACATTTATTATATCATTACAGACCTATCTCAAGAAACAAAAATATCCCAGATAAACATCCTAACATTACATCTTAACTAACTAGAAAAAGAACAAATGAAACCCAGAGTCAGCAGAAGGAAGGAAATAATAAAAATTAGAGCACAAATGAAATAAAGAACAAAAAGACAACAGAAAAAATTAATGCAACAAAAAGCTCATTCTTTGAAAAGATTAATAAAATTGACAGACCCTTCTAGACTCACTAAGGTAAAAAGAGAAAAACACAAATTATCAAAATCTGAAATGAAACAGAAGTTACCATGGTGACCACAGAAATACAGAAGATCATCTAAAAATACTATGAAGGACTATATGCCACCAAATTCAATAACCTAGAAGAAATGGACATTTTCTTAGAAACATATAGCTTTCTTAGACTGAATCAAGAAGAACTAAAAAATCTAAACAGACTGCTCAACAGTGAGGAAATTGAAACAATCATCCAAACTTCCCAAAAGCAAAAGTCCAGGTCCAGATGGCTTCATTAGTGAATTCTAGGAAACATGCAAAGAGGATCTAATGCCTGTCCTCCTCAAACTCTGAAAACACTGAAGAAGAGGTAATATTCCCTAAATCATTTTATAAAGCCAACATTACCCTGATACCAAAACCTGGTAAAGATAACACAAAAAAGAAAACCGCAGATTAATATCTCAGATGAATATAGATGCAAAAATTCTAAACAAAATTCTAGTAAATTGAATACAACAATACGTTAAAAAGATTATACATCAGGATCATGTAGGGTTCATTCCAGAAGCAAAAGTATTGTTCAATATTCACAAATCACCCAATGTGATATATCACATGAGCAAAATAAAGAATATGAGTATTATCAATAGATGTAGCAAAAGCATTTGACACAATTCATTTATGATTAAAACACCTAATAAAATGTATATAGAAGAAAGGTACCTCAATGTGGATGGTCACGGGATGTGGAGTATACTGTGGAGGGGAGTCAGGGGAGTTGTGATAGATATGTATGATATGGGGGGGGAGTGGGGTGGTGAACTGGGGGAGAGGGGTTAACTATTGCATTGTGTTGTACAACTGAAACTAATAAAAAAAAAGAAGAAAAAAATAAAAAAGAAAGGCACCTCAACATAATGAAGGACATATACAACAAGCCCTCAGCTAATATCAGCCAATAATTCATAGCTCCTGTATCATGACAATGTACCAGCTCACATGACATTGTTTGTGAGGGAGTTTTTAGCCAGTAAATGAATAACTATATTGGAACACCCTCCCTACTCACCTGATCTGGCCCCCAATGATTTCTTTCTCTACCTGAAGATAAAGAAATACTGAAAGTAAGACATTTTGGTGACATTCAGGGCATGAAGGGTAATATGATGACAGCTCTGATGGCCATTCCAGAAAAAGAGTTCCAAAATTGCTTGAAAGGGTGGACTCGGTGCTGGCATCGGTACATAGCTTCCCAAGGGGAGTACTTTGAAGGTGACTATAGTGGTATTCAGCAACGCGGTACGTAGCACTTTTTCTAGGATGAGCCCACAAACTTACTTGTCACACCTCATAGTATCTATCTATCTATCATCTATCTATCATCTATCTATCTATCTATCTATCTATCTATCTATCTATCTATCTATCTATCTATCTATCTATCTTTCTATTATTTGAATTGCAAAAAGTTCAGGTCGTCCAACTTTTTCACGCAGCCTTTTCAGCACTTCCAAATAGTAAACTTGGTTAACTGTTTGTCCAGTTAGTACAAAATCATAATGAATAATCCCTTTGATACCAAAAAAGGTTAGCAACATTGTTTTGACTCTTTTTTTTTAAGATTTATATTGGGGATCTGGGGGAGGGAACAGCATTGGGGAATCAGGGAAGGGGAACAGACAAGGTACTGTCCTTTTGTTCTTCGGTCTAGATGTGGAGAATGTCATTTCACTGGCCCATCTTGGTATTGTGATCATTGAGGGCTTCCCAGGTGAGGCAGTCGCTCACCGGCCATTAGATGGCTGCTCACGGTGGCTCATGGCAGCTCATGAAAGCACAAGCCAGTTGCCAGCCAGCCCCACAGCAGCCTACACTGTTGTTGATGACTCACGGCAGACCAGCTCCAGATCAAGCTGTTGTTCACCATCTTAGCTGTAAAGGGCGCAATCACTAGCTCTTATGTGGGATCCGAACCAGGGCTCTGCTGCTTGTGCTCCCAAGCACCAACTGAGCTACTCGTCCGGCCCCCTTCTTTTGACTCTTGATTTGTACAGGCAGAACTATTTTGGCCATGGAGAATTGGCTGACTCCCGTTGTGTACTTTGACACTTTGTTTCAGGCTCATATTGGTACACCCATGTTTCATCACCAGTGGTAACACTGCCAAAAACATTGTCTTGCCTCTCCAAAAGGTCTTGGCAAACTTTGACTTTCCTTTCCTTTTGTTCATCAGTGACCTCTTTCGGGATCATTTTTGCACACACCTTTCTCATGCCAAGATTTTCAGTTAAGATTTTCCTAAGTGTTTCTCTATCTTTGTTTACTTAATCTGCTATGCTTTTCATAGTCAGCTGATGATTTTGATGCACAATTTGATGAATTTTTGCAATGTTGTCATCAGTTCTTCTCAGTACTGGCCACCCTGACCTCTCTTCATAAGTGATGTGCTCTCTCCCCTCAGAAAAACATTTAATACATTTAAAAACTGCTGTTTTCTTCATGGCATTATCCCCATAAACTTAGACTAGCATGTCCCTGATTTCACTTCCACTCCTGCCAAGTTTAACAAGAAATATAATGTTGTTCTTTGCTCTAATTCAAGCTTAGACGTTCTAGCAATAGCTCACAAAAACACGAAACAACAATGATGAATGCCACCCAGCAAGACACCACCACGCATCAACATGAACACAGCTGTGAGACATTGAGAAACCAAGGTTATGAAACCTTACTGAGCTCTTTGTACAGTGCTGCCAATGTAAGTGCATGGTGGTAAGTTCGCAAACTTAATTGTCATAACTTGTATATAATTAGAGTTGACATTCAATATTGTTCAACTTCAGCTTCGGGCGTATAGTGCAGTGATCAAGCATCTAAACCATCTATGAAGTGATCCCTCTAATAAGTCCAGTGCCCATCTGGCACCCTACATAATCTTTACAACATTATTGATTATAGGTTCTAAAGTGTATTTCATATCCCTGTGACTATATTGTGACTACTAATTTATACTTTCTAATCCCTTTACCTCCACCCCCCCATCTAGTAACCATAGGTTTTTTTTCCCCCTGTATCTCTGAGTCTATTTCTGTTTTGTTTGAAATTTCTCTAAAGAGAACATACAGATGGCCAATAAACATGTGAAAAAATGCTCAACATCATTAAACATTAGCAAAATGCAAATAAAAACCACCTCACTCCTGTCAGAATGGTTATCATGAATAAATCAATAAACAAGCATTGGTGAGGATGTGGAGAAAAGGGAACCCTTGTGCACTGCTGGTGAGATTGCAGATTGGTACAGCCACTATGGAAAACAGTATGGAGGTATCTCAAAAAATTGAAAAGGGAACTACCTTATGACCCAGCAATTCCACTCCTATGTATCTATCCAAAGAAATCCAAAACACTAATTTGAAAAAACATATGCACCCCTATGTTTATTGCAGTGCTGTTCACAATAGCCATGACATGAAAACAACCAAAATGTCCATTGATAGACTATTGGATAAAGAAACTATGGTACACTTATACAATGGAGTGTTACTCGGCCGTAAAAAAAGAATGAAATCTTACCATTTGCAATGACATGGATGGACCTAAAGAACATTATGCTAACTGAAATAAGTCAGACTGAGAAAGATAAATACCATATGATCTCACTTATATGTAGAATCTAAAGAACAGAATAAATGAACAATAACTTTTTATTTTCCCTCCCTATAGCTCCTGGCAACCACTATTCTGCTTTATGTCTATATGATTTTGAGTATTGTAGGTACTCATAAGGGGAACAATCCAATATTTGTTCTTTTGTCGTTGACTTATGTCAATAAGGCTTACATTCTTGCCAACATTTATTTTCTTTCTTAAAAAATAATAATAATAATAATAGCCATCCTAATAGATGTGAGATGGTGTCTCATTGTGGTTTTGGTTTGCATTGTCCTAATTATTAGTGATGCTGAGGATCTCTTTATTTGCTTATTGACCATTTGTATAGCATGTTTGAAGAAATGTCTATTAATGTCCTTTGCCCATTTTTTATTTAGGGTGTTTTGTTTCTGTTTTCAAGTTGTAAGAGTTTTTTATATATTCTGTATATTAACCCTTTATTATTATTGCGATTTTTAATTATTTTGTCATACTCTGTGGGATGATTTTTCACATTGTTGATAGTTTCCTTAGATACACAGAAGTTTTAAATTTTTATTAAGTACAGTTTGTCAAATTTTTTTTTTTGGTAGCGTTGTTTTTAATGGTATATCT
Source organism: Aselliscus stoliczkanus (assembly GCA_033961575.1). NCBI lineage: Eukaryota > Metazoa > Chordata > Mammalia > Chiroptera > Hipposideridae > Aselliscus > Aselliscus stoliczkanus. Next base: position 68,671,126 of record CM066737.1, on the reverse strand, counting down.
AAGAAGTCATGGCTAAGTCCAACATCCTGAAGCTTTTTCTTCCATGTTTTCTTCTAAGAGTTCTGTAGTTTTAATGCTTACATTTAAGTCTTTGATCCATTTTTGGTTAATTTTTGTGTATGATGTAAGGTCTAACTTCACTTTTTTGTTTGTTTGTTTTGGCATGTGAATATTGTTTTCCCAACACCTTTCATAAGAGAATCTGCCCTTTACCAGTTCTGTAACCTTGGCACTCATCAGAAATCACTTGACCATATTTGTGAGAGTTTATTTTTGTGCTGTCAATTCTATTCCATTGGGCTATATGTCTGTCTTTCGCCAATACCACTCATTTAATCTACTGTGGTTTTGCAGTAACATAGACATCAGGAAGTGTTAGTCTTTCAACTTTGTTCTTCAATACTGTTTTGGTGATTAGATCTCTGTTATGATTCCATATGAGTTTTAAGATGGATTTTTATCATTCTGAATAACATGTGCTTAGAATTTTGATAAAAGTTTGCATTGAATCTGTAGATGACTTTGAATCATATTGACAGCTTAACAAGATTAAAGTTTTCCGATCCATGAATGCAGGATGTTTGTTTGTTTGTTTCAAAGATTTTATTGGGGAATTGGTGGAGGGGAACAGTGTTGGGGAACCAGGGAAGGGGAACAGACAAGTTGCTGTCCTTTTGTTCTTCAGTCTAATTGTGGCAGACATTGCTTCACTAGTCCATGTTGGTATTATCATTGTGCTCCTCTCTGGCTGAGGCAGTCGGTCACCGGCCTCTGGATTGCTGCTCACAGCAGCTCTTGGCAACTCACACCGGCTGCCAGCCGCTCACACTGGTTGCCAGCCACTCACTATAGTCTATGGCAGCCCACTGCAGCAGGGGCTGCAGCTATGGCGTCCCCGGGAACTCAGAGCAGCCCAGCTCCAGGTGGAGCTGTTTTTCACCATCTTAACTTTAGAAGGCAGTGTCACTGGCCCTTATATGTGGGATCCGAACTGGCTCTTAGCTGGCCGCTGCAGGATGTTTTTTAAATTTATTTGTGCTTTAAATTGTTTCAGCTGTGTTTTTAGTTGTGTCTACAAGTCCTTCAGCCCGTTGGTTAAGTTTATGCCTAAGTAGTTTCTTGTTTTTGATGCTACTGTAAATGGAACTGTTGTCTTAATTTTCTATTAGGATTGTTTATTTTCGGTGTATAGAAATGCAACTTACTTTTGTATATTTATTTTTTTATCATATGTCTGCTGAATTTGTTTATTTGTTCTAACATCGTTTGGTATGGTATCTAAAACTTTCTATATGTAAGTTCACTTCAAATATAAACAAAGATATTTTTTACTTCTTGCTTTCAAATGTGGATAACTTTTTTTTTATTTTCTTGCCTAATTCTCTGATTATGTCACCCAATCCTCTTTTGAATACAAGTAGTGAAAGTGGGAATCCTTGTCTTGTTCCTTATCTTAGAGGAAAATCTTTGAGTCATTGACCATTGAGTATATTAGCTGTGGATTCTTCATATACAGAGGGTGCCAAAAAAATGTCTAGCCATTTTTTTTCTTTTTGAGGGCAGTGTCACTAGCCTTCATATGTGGGACCTGAACCAGGGCCTCTGGCTTCTCAAGCCAGCGCTTAACCACCGCGCCACTCAGCCAGCCCATGTCTAGCCATTTTAAGAAAGGAAAAATACTGTATTAAATTGTAATACTCAATATATACTGATAACAAAAGATGAATACAAGTCATGTTTAAATATGTTTTTGGTGCCCCTGATATTTCCTTTATTATGTTGAAGTAGTTTCTTTGTTTCCCTAGTTATTTGACTATTTTTTATCATTAAAGGGTGTTGAATTTTGTCAAATGCTTTTTCTCCATGAATTGAAATAAACATACTATTTTCCTTCATTTTGTGAGTTTTATGTATTGTATTGATTAAATTTTGCATGTTGAACCATCATTGAATTCCAGGAATAAATATAAATTGGTTATGATAAATAATCATTTTAATATGCTGTTGAATTTAATTTTATTTGTTGACAATTTTTCATCAATATTTATAAGGGCTTTTCATCATATTTTCATGTAGGATCTTTTCTGACGTTTGTATCAGGGTAATTCATGATTCATAAAATAAGTTAGGAAGTGATCCCTCCTCTTCAATTTTTGGAAAGAGTTTGAGAAAGATTGGTGTTTGTTGTTTAAATGCTTTCTAAAATTCACCAAGTAAGCCATTTGGTCCTAGATTTTTTTTCTTTATTGGGAGATTTCTGATTATCAATTAAATTTCATTACTAGTTATACAAGTTATATCTATGTAGATATATATAGATTTTCTATTTCCCCATGTTTCAGACCTGGTAGATTGTGTGTTTCTAGAAATTTAGACATATTGTCTAGGTTAGGCAATTTGTTCACATACAATTGTTAATAGTATTCGTACAATCTCTTTTTATTTCTATAAATTTCATAGTAATGTCCCTTCTTATGCTTCTGATTTTATTTATTTGAGTTTTCTCTCTTTTATTATTTTATCTAGCTAAATGTTTGTCAATTATATTGTTCTTTTTGGAGAACAAACTTCAGCATTTTCTATTGTTTTTGTCTGTGTTATATATCTGTGTTGTAATTTTATTATTTTCTTCCACTGCAATGACTGGACTAGTTTTTGTTTTTTTTCTGGTTCCATAAACTTATTGATTTGACACGCTTCTTTTTTAAAAATGTGTTTATAGCTATAAATATTTTTTATGAAATATATTTTATTTGTCTTTACTATGGGGATTACATATAATATCCTAAAGCTAAAACAATTTATTTTAAATTGTATCTTAACTTCATCATACGAAAACTACTCTTTACAACTCTGCCACTCCCAGTTTATGTTATTGATGTCACAATTATATATTTACTTATTATGTGACCATTAACATAGATTTATAATTTTTATGCATTTGTATTTTGTATTCTGTTGAAAATAAAAAGTACAGTTACAAACCAAAATTACAAAATTAGTGGTTTTTATATTTGCCTATTTTATTACTTTACTGGAGATATTTATATCTTAATATGGCTTCAAATACTCTCTAGCATCCTTTTATCTAGCCTGAAGGATTCCCTTTAGTATTTCTCATAGGGCTGACCTACAGATAATGAACTCTCTTAGCCTTTGCTTATATGAGAATGTCATAATTTTACCCTTATTTTTGAAGGACAATTTTGCCAGATATATTTTCAGTTCTCAGATTATCTTCTTCTGTATTTCAAATTAACATCTCACTGCTTTTGGGCCTCCAAGTTTCTCCTGAGCAATCTACTGATAATCTATTGAGAATTCCTCAGATGGGACCAGTCACTTTTCTTTGCTGCTTTCAAGATTCTCTTTGACTTTTTATAGTTTAATTATAATGTGGGTCTCTTGGAGTATCCAACTTGAGGATCATTGACCTTCTTGGATTTGTAGCTCCATGTATTCCCTCAAATTTGGAAAGTGTTCAGCCATTGTTTCTTTAAATAATCTCTCAGGACATTTCGTCTTCTCTTCTTTTGGGACTCCCATGTTTCATGTCTGCTTAATTGTATCCCATAAGCTCCTTAGATTTTCTTCACTTTTCTTCATTCTTCTTGTTGTTGCTGTTCTTTTTGCTCCTTAGACATAATGATTTCTAATGATCTGTCTTCAAGTTCACTGACCATTTATCTACCTGTCTGAATCTCTTGCTGGACTTTCTAGGTAATTTTTCAATTCAGTTATTATAGCTTTCAGTTTCAGAATGTTTTGTTGTTGTTGTTTTCTCTTATAGACGTATCTCTGTTGGTATTCTTGGTTTATTTATATATCATTTTCCCAGTTTTCTTTGTTTCTTTGTTCTTGTTTACTTTTAACTCTGAGAATATTTAAGATAGCTTTTTAAAGTCTTTGTCTAGTAATTCTCATGCCTGCAATTCTTCAGGGATAGTTTTGTTTTTGTTTTTTAAATTGGGGAATTGGGGGAGGGGAACAGCGAAGGGGAACAGACAAGTTGCTGTGCTTTTGTTCTTCAGTCTAGTTGTGAAGGACGTTGCTTCACTGGCCCATGTTGGTATCATCATTGTACTCCTCCTGGGTAAAACAGGTTGGTCGCCAACCTCTAGATGGCCGCTCACAGCAGCTTTTGGCAGCTCATACCAGCTGCCGGCCACTCGTGCTGTCTGCCGACCGCTTGTGCTGCCTGCCAGCCACTCACTGTAGCCTATGGCAGCCCACTGCAGCAGGGGCTGAAGCTACATGTTTGCTGGTGACTCACAGCAGCCCAGCTCCAGGTGGAGCTGTTGTTCACCATCTTAGCTGTAGATGGCTTAGCTGTAGAGTGTCACTGGCCCTCATATGTGGGATCCGAACTGGGGCCCTGCTGCTCAAAGCCGGCATCCCAAGTCAGCTCTTAACAAATGTGCCACTCAGCCAGCCCTTCAGGGATAGTTTTTGGAGATATATTTCATTCATTTGAATTGGCCTTATCTTTCTATTTAATGTATAAAATTGTATGAAGATATATATCACTTTATACCAAAAATCATCAATTTTCTCAACACAAAAATTTTAAAATGCTTATCTTCTCCACTAGTAAAGAACTTCCTATTAATGCCTCTAGGCTCTTGGGTAATTTAACTTTCTTTTCTATTTTTCCAAAATTTCCCTCACAGCATTAACAGCCCCATTGCAGCCTACACCGGCACCAGCAACTCACAGCAGCCCAGTTCTGGGTTGAGCTGTTGTTCACCAAATTAGCTGTAGAAGGTGCAGCATCACTGGCCTGCATGTCAGATCTGAACCGGGGCCCTGCTGCTCAGAGCTGGAGTCCCAAGCCAACTCTTAACCAATGCACCACTCTGACAGCCCAATATATTTTCAACATATAAAAATAGAAAGTATAGTGGCAGAAAATATGTCATTTACATCAGCAACTAAGCTGAAGTACTGATGAATAAATTTAACAAGTTAGGTGTGTGACCTTTGAAGACACTTAAAAACAGACAATGCACAAATATTAGTTTTTGATAGAAATTTCCCAATATTGTAATGATATAACTATTCCCTAAATTAATATCCAGATTTAATATAAGTAAACATAAAAATATATTTGAGGTCTTTACAAATTTATATTAATAAGTAGCTAAAAGCTATTCAGAAAGGGACATTCTAATCTTTCTTCCAGATTTTAAAATCAGTTAAGGTAATTAAAGGAGTTTGAAACACTTCCTTGAATAGAGTATAACAAATAAAGAGCACAAACATTTCAGAAATATGCTCAAATATTTATCATATTTTAAATATGAATAAGGTTTGATTGAACAAGGTTTCTTCATGTATTGAAATTTCCAGCTTATTAGTTAAAGTAGGCCCAAAACCTTCAATACTATAAAAATTTTTCTTTCATGTTTACATCTTTGTTCAATCTGCAATTTATTTTAGTATCAGAAGTTTAATATGAACAGGAAAATATGGAAACATTTAAACAGTAACAATGAGGTAACACATTTCATCAACAAAAGCAGTAATGATTAAAATGTTTTGTAGTATCCACTCTACAATAGAGTGAGGGAAACTCATACTTTGATATTTGTAGGGAGGGAATGCAAATTACTGATTGTGGGTGGGGGTTTGGACACCTTGACAATATCTACAGAATTTAAATTACAAGTATTTGAGGTTTTACTTCATATCTAGAAATTTGTTTTACAAATATAACAATATAAGTTCCCAGAGATCAATATATCATTTGTTATAGTGTGTGTGTCTGTATACATGTATATAAATCTATTCTCTGTCTGTCTATCTATGTGTATAGTTTGCATATTGGTTAACCACTTCTTGAAAGATATACATACACAAAATCTTTTTTTTTTTCTGTAGTAATTTTTTTGAAAAAAAAATTAAACATTCACCGTATGTTTTTATCACACTGCATAACGTTCCTCCATGTCTATTCATGGCTTCATAGCTCTTTTTTATTTCTTTTTTCTGTTTTTTGTTTTGTTTTGTTTTTTTTTTATTAGTTACATATGTACAAAACAATGCAATAGTTATCCTTTTCACCCTTTACAAAGTGACTCTCCCCTCCCCCATCCACTGTCTTTTTACCCCCGATATCATCCATGTCTTTTACAATTCCAATGACTCCATCCTCACACTATACTCCACATTCCATGACTATATATGTGTTAAATTAAAGTTAACATCTAATATTATTCAGTGGCAGCTTCAGATGTACCGTGCAGTGGTCAGGCCTCTGCACCGTCCATGAAGTGGTCTCTCTGACTTGTCTGACGTGAGTCCATCTGGTCCCCTAAAAAATATTTATACCATTATTGATTATATTCCCTAAACTGTCTCTTCTATCCCTGAGGCAATATTATAGTTACCAGTTTATGTTACCTCGTCCCTTTCTCTTCTCCCTCTTGCCCACCACCATCCCATCTAGCAATCATCAGGTTTTCCTCTGTGTCTCTAAGACTATTTCTCATTATATTGCTTGTTTATTCAGTACTTTCGATTCCACATATAAGTGAGATCATATGGTATTTGTCTTTCTCTGACTGACTTATTTCACTTAACATAGTAGTCTCTAGGTCCATCCATATCGTTGCAAATGGTACGATTTCTTTCTTCTTTATAGCTGCATAATACTCCATTGTGTAAATGTACCACAGTTTCTTAATCCAGTCATCTACCGATGGGCATTTCAATTGTTTCCAAATCTTGACTATTGTAAATAGCACTGCAATGAATATATGCGTTCACATATTTTTTTGAATTAGTGTCTTGGGTTTTTCAGGATAAATACCTAGGAGTGGAATTCCTGGGTCAAAAGGTAGTTCCATTTCCAGTTTTTTGAGATACCTCCATACTGACTTCCATAATGGCTGCACCAATCTGCAATCCCACCAACATTCAGCAGGGTTCCCTTTTCTCCACAGCCTCACCAGCACTTGCTGTTTGTTGATTTATTGATTATACCCATTCTGACCGGAATGAAGTGGTATCTCATTGTGGTTTTTATTTGCATTTCCCTAATGATCAGTGAGGTTGAACATTTTTTCATATGCCTGTTGGCCATCTGTATGTCCTCTTTAGAGAAATGTCTCTTCATATCCTCTGCCCATTTTTTAATTGGATTGTTTGTTTTTTTGGTGTTGAGTTGCATGAGTGTTTTATAAATTTTAGATATTAACCCCTTATCGGATATATTGTTGACAAATATCTCCTCCCATTCAGTAGGCTTCCTTTTTCTTTCATTGATGGTTTCCTTTGTTGTGAAGAAACTTAAGTTTGATATAATCCCATATATTCATTTTTTTCTTTTTAATTCCCTTGCCAGCGGGAATGTATCAGTAAAAATATTGCTCAGGATAATGTCTGCAAATTTATTCCCTATATTTTCTTCTAGAAGGTTTATGGTTTCATGTCTTACATTTAAGTCTTTAATCCATTTTGCATTTGTTCTTGTATATGGTGTAAGGAGGTGGTCCTATTTCATTTTTTTTGCATGTGTCAGTCCAATATTCCCAGCAACATTTATTAAATAGGCTGTCTTTACCACGTGTAAATTCTTGCTTCCATTTCATAGATTAACTGTCCATATATGCATGGATTTATTTATGAACTCTGTATTCTGTTCCACTGATCTATGTGCCTGTTTTTATGCCAGTACCATACTGTTTTGATTACTGTAGCCTTGTAGTATGTTTTGATGTCTGGTAGCATGATACCCCCGACTTTGTTCTTATTTCTCAGGATTGCCAGGGCTATTTGGGGTCTTTTATGGTTCCATATAAATTTTAGCATTATATATGTTCTATTTCTGTGAAAATTGCCCTTGGTAGTTTGATAGGCACTACATTGAATCTATATATTGCTTTAGGCAGTATGGACATTTTAACTATCTTAATTCATTCTATCCATGAGCATGGTAAGTGTTTCCATTTATTTGTATCTTCTATGATTACTTTCTTCAGTGTCTTATAATTTTCTGAGTACAGATATTTTACTTCTTTGGTTAAATGTATTCCTAGGTATTTTATAGTTCTTGAAGCCATTGTAAATGCGACCGTTTTCTTAATTTGTCCTTCTGATAGTTTATTATAGGTATATGCAAATGCAACTGATTTCTGAATATTGATTTTTTTTATCCTGCTACATTACTGAATTCATCTATCAGTTCCAATAGTTTTTTGATGGAGTCTTTGGGGTTCTCTCTATATATAGTATCATGTCATCTGCATATAATGACAATTTTACTTCCTCCTTGCCAATTTGGATACCTTTTATTTCTTTTTCTTGTCTGATTTCTGTGGCTAGAACTTCCAGAACTTTGTTGAATAAAAGTGGAGAAAGTGGACAACCTTGTCTTGTTCTTGATCTTAAGGGGAATGGTTTTAAATTTTCTCCATTGAGTATGATGTTAGCTGTTGGGTTATCATATATGGCATTTATTATGTTGAGATATGATCCCTCTATTCCCACTTTGCTAAGGGTTTTTTATCATAAATGGCTGCTGGATTTTGTCAAATGTTTTTTCTGCATCTATTGATATGACCATATGATTTTTATTCTTTATTTTGTTGATGTGGTGTATCACATTAATTGATTTATGCATGTTGAAGAAGCCTTGCGTACTAGGGATGAAATCCACTTTATCATGATATATGATCTTAATATATTGCTGAATTCTGTTTGCTAATATTTTATTGAGGATTTTTTTTTATCTATATTCATCAGGGATATTGGCCTGTAGTTTTCCTTTTTTGTGCTGTCTTTGTCTGGTTTTGGAATCAGGGTGATAATGGCTTCATAGAAAGAGTTTGGGAGCCTTCCCTCCTTCTGGATTTTTTGGAATAGTTTGAGAAGAATAGGCAATAGTTCTTTTTTGAACATTTGGTAAAATTCACTTGTGAAGCCGTCTGGTCTAGGGGATTTGTTTGTTGGGAGCTTGCTGATTATTGATTCAATTTCCTTGGTAGTAATCAGTCTATTCAGATTTTCGGTTTCTTCTTGAGTTAGCTTTGGAAGGTTGTATACTTCTAGAAAATTATCCATTTCTTCCAGGTTGTCAAATTTATTGGCGTTTAGTTGCTCATCGTAATTTCTTAAAATGTTTTATATTTCTGAGATTTCTGCTGTCTCTTCAACTCTTTCATTCCTGATTTTATTAATTTGAGTCCTCTTTCTCTTTTTTTTTTTTTTTTTTTTTTTGATGAGCCTGGCTAGAGGTTTGGCAATTTTATCTTCTCAAAAAAACAGCTCTTGGTTTCATTTATCGTTTGTATTGTTTTTCTGGTCTCTATTTCGTTTACTTCTTCTCTGGTCTTTATTATCTCCTTTCTTGTACTCTCTTTGGGCTTCTTTTGTGTTCTTTTTCCAGTTACCTGAGATGTAAGGATAACCTATTGATTTGAGATTTTCTTCCTTATTTAGGTAGGCCTGCACTGCTATGAACTCCCTCTTAGGACTCTTTTGCTGCATCCCAGATATTTTGGGTTGTGGTGTTTTCATTTTTGTTTGTGTGGAAGTATCTTTTTATTTCCTCCTTGATCTCATTTGTGAGTCACTCGCTATTTAGTAGCATGTAATTCACCCTCCATGTTTTTGTGAGCTTTCCTGATTCTCTTACAATTGATTTCTAGTTTCCTAGCCTTGTGGTCAGAGAACACACTTGAAATGATTTGACTCTTATTAAATTTATTGAGGCTTGTTTTGTGGCCTGACATGTGGTCTATCTTGGAATATGCTCCATGTGCACTTGAGAAGAATGTATATTCTGTAGTTTTGGGGTGAAATGCTCTGAAAATATCAGTTAAGCCCAACTGGTCTAATGTGTCATTTAAGGTCACTGTTTCCACGTTGATTTTCTGTCTGGAGGATGTCCATTGGTGACAGTGGGGTGTTGAAGTCCCCTACTACGATAGTGTTACTGTTGATGTCCATCTTTATGTCTCTCAGAATCTGTTTTATATATTTAGGAGCTCCTATGTTAGGTGCATAGATGTTTATTAGGCTTATGTCCTCTTGTTGGATCAATCCCTTTATTATTATGAAGTGTCCTTCTTTGTCCTTTATTATATTCTTCAAGTTAAAGTCTATTTTTTCTGATATAAAAATCGCTACTCCAGCTTTTTTCTCAGTTCCATTTGCATGAAATATTTTACTCCATCCCTTTACTTTCAGCCTGTATGTGTCTTTTGATCTAAGGCGAGTCTCTTGTATACAGTATATTCTAGGTTGTTGCTTTCTTATCCATTCAACCACCCTATGTCTTTTGATTGTATCATTTAATCCATTTACATTTAATGTGATTATTGATGGGTGTGTAGTTATTGCCATTTTGTTATTTGTGTTCCTGGTCTTGCTTAGTTAGGTTGTTTTTCTCTTCTGCTTAAAGAAACCCTTTTAACATTTCCTGCAATGCTGGCTTGGTGGTAATGAATTCCTTTAACTTTTTCTTTTCTGGGAAGCTTATCTCTCCTTCAATTTTAAATGATAACCTTGCTGGGTAAAGCAATCTAGGTTGTAGTCCTTTGTTTTGCATCACTTTGAAAACCTCCTGCCACTCCCATCTGGCCTGAAAAGTTTCTGTAGAAATGTAAGCTGATAATCTTATGGGGTTGCCCTTGTTAGTAACTTGCTGCCTTTCCCTTGCTGCTTTTAGGATTCTGTCTTTGTCTTTAACCCTTGCCATTTTCACTATAATGTGTCTTGGTGTGGGCCTGTTTGGGATAATCTTGGTTGGAACTCTCTGCACTTCCTGGGCTTGTATTTCAATGTCTTTTGCCAGGTTAGGGAAGTTTTCAGACATTATTAGTTCAAATATGTTCTCAATCCCTTGCTCCCTCTCTTCTTCTTCTGGTATTCCAATGATGTGCTTATAGTTTCGTTTGATGTTGTCACCCAGCTCTGTTAAACTATTTTCAATGTTTCTCATTCTTTTTTCTTCTTTTTTTTGTTCTGCTTGGATAATCTCTGCTATCTTGTCTTCTAAGTCACTGATTGGATCCTCTGTTTCATCCAATCTGCTAGTACTTCCATCGAGTTTGTTATTTAATTCAGTAATTGTGTTCATTAGTTCTAGCTGGTTGCTTTTCATGATTTCTCTATCCTTCTTTATATTCTCATTAATTTCCTTGAATATTCTAATAATCAGTGTTCTGAACTCTGTCTCTGATAGGTTGGTTTCCTCTATTTCTTCTAGTTCCACTGATTCAGGAGGTTTCTTCTGTTCTTTTATTTGGGATGTGTTTCCCCATTCTGGCTTACTCTTTGTGCTTGCTTTGATGTAACAGGTAGATCCCCTAGATCTCTCAGTCTTTTCTGCGTATACTTATGTGATATGTGTCCTTTATATTTGAATTACTGAGCCTCCGTATTCTCCTGTGTGTGTGTACCTGAGGTGTTCCTTATGTTGTGTGTCTTCTCCTATTGAAGTTGAGCTTTCATTGGTTTGTCAGTAGGTGGGATTGACTCCCAGGTTGATTTGCTGTGAGGATTAGCAGTATTCACATTTTATGAGCTGCTGTGAGGGTTGACCCCTCTGATGAGGCTTGGCCCCTTTGGGCTCTTGTGCCTGTAGCAACTTCCCTTTGGATGTGACTGTTGTGGTCAAACCCGGAAATGCTGTTGTTTTATCTAAAGTTGGCCTCTGAGTATGATGCTTCTTGTGTCTCTTTGGGTATGCCCTGCTGCAGAGCTATCTTAGAGCAAAACAGATCAACAAGTACAACTACCACAGCCACCAAAGAAAACCAGATGCTCTCACATGTAAAAATAAAAAAAAGCAACGAACAACCTACAGTCAACTTGTGTACAGAAATATCAAACATGCAAAAGAAGAAAACAAACAACAAAACAACAACCATGAAAAAAGAACAAAAGACAGAACAATACAAAATAAAATATAATAAAATAAAAAATAGAATAAACACGAGAAACCAAATAGCAATACCAAAAAAAAAAACAAAAAAAAATTGCAGAGAAAAGGAAAGAAGGAGGAAAAGTAAAGCAATGAAAAGAAAGGAGAGAGTGAGGGTAGAAAAGAAAGAATGAAAGAAAGAAAAAGAGAAAAACATATATATATATATATATATACCCATATATATAGACATATATTCACTTATATACACTCATATATATGCCTATATTAAGTGTTAAAAAATGATAATAATGAAATAGAAATAAAAACCAAAACCCACCAAAACAAGCAACAATAAAGGGGGGAAAAAAAGAAAGAAAAAACCAGTGCAGGCCTTGGCTAAAGTTCACCAAGCTCTCTCCAGTTTGTTCTCTGCTGTACAAAAGTTCTCTGTGTGTTGTGGGGGCAGAGTCGGCCACCTGGCACCTATAGTGATCCTGCCAATATGGGTCTATTGTAGATGAGTGGGGTTATGAGGTGTGATTGGTAGTTTTTACAAAGTCACGCCATTTCTGCTTTCACCTGTGCCAAGGCATGCCCAGAAGCCTCAGTGTGTGTCTTTGCACACTCTTTCCACTGAAGGCTGTGAAGGATGTGAGAGTGCAGTGCTACCAAAAGCCACCTGGCAGGGCTATGTCTGCTATTGCATCAGCAGCTGAGCCTGCCCTGCCTTCCACGCCTTGCAGGAAAGGTGGGGGTGGGGTAGGTATCCTCACTCTTTGCAGCCTCTTCTGGGGCAGAAATTCTCAACCCCCTGTGGGTAAGAATACTTCTTAAAATGACCCTACTGCTCCATTCAGGGGTCAGTTTAAGACTCTGGCTTGATGGGGGCCAAGGTTTCTGAGGGAGGGTGGGGGTGGGTCTTATTTCTTCAGTTGTATTTTTGCTCTCTGTCCAAGAGAGGAAACACACACACACACACACACACACACACACACACACACACACACAACAGTCCCACCACTGTTTTGAGCTAAGGCCTCTGCCTCAGATGCTCCAGCGGAGCTCCTGTTGCTCTCCTGGAGGGACTGGAAACACACACACACACACACACACACACACACACACACACACACACACAACAGTCCCACCACTGTTTTGAGCTAAGACCTCTGCCTCAGGTGCTTCAGCGGAGCTCCTGTTGCTCTCCTGGAGGGACTGCAGGGTCTTCGGGGACTGTGCACACCCTGCAGCTACTCAGATCTCTGCTCCGTATCCCGGGGTCCTGCGTCTCCGCTGGGTGCATGCTGTGTCTCCCCACGCCATGTTTCCCTCTCCCTGCTCACCCCGTTTCAGGTTTTTGCTTCAGAGCCTGTGCACTGCGGTGCTCCCGGCTGGACTGGATGGGCACAGGGACTGTCCGATCCCTGGAACCAGGTGGGTGTAGGGATTGATCTCACCCTGTCATTGCCATGCTCTGCACCCTGTTTCCTGGGGACTTGTTGTCCCACAGATGAGGGTGCAGCTCGTACCTGTACACGCTCCTCTCCTCTCTCTCCTCCCCCTATCACCCGGCCTGAGGCTTCTTCCTCAGACTGCAGAGGCACAGCGAGCGATCAGTGAGAACACTCATCGATCTGCTCTCTGAGGGCCCATGCCTCAGCAGCCGTGGGTATGGGCTGCACCACCACGCGTCTCGCCTCCTTCTTCCCCCACTCGCCCGGTCTCTTGATAGCTCTTTTTAAAATCTTATTTTACTAAGGTATAGCTAGCATATAATATTATATTAGTTTTAGGTGTACAGCAATTATTTAACATAGCAAATTTCAATTATATAATACAATACAATACTATCAATATAACCACCATGTTACACATTTGATCCTTGGGCCTTATTCATCTTATAACTGAAAGTAGCTTTTTACAAACTTTTCTTTATTTCCCCACCTCCTGGTCCCTAACAACTAATTTTCTGCTCTGTTTATATAACTACACTTCTTTTTAAAAACATTTAGTGTCTCCTCTAGAGTTTGCAATATACATTTACAACTAATCAAATTCCACTTTTTACAAATTAGTTTCAGGTGTACAAAACAATATAGTGATTAGACATGTACATACCTCACAAAGTAATAACCCCAATAAGTATATTACCCATATGACACTGTACATAGTTATTAGAATATTATTGACTATATTCCCTATGCTGTATTATATATCCCTGTGACATTTTAAACACACAAAATCTTTTAACAATATATTTGTGGAATGGAGTTATCAGTCGGGGAATATAAGCTTTATCATTCTATACATTTCCATATTTTTTCATTTTTACCATAAACATGTACTTTCAGTGAAAAATAAGCAGTTTATGTAAATACCAATATCATTTGAAATTAAATAATTTTAAACAAGGTGGTTTATTTATAATTTATTATTCAATAATGCCTGTAAATATATGACAAATAATATTATAAAATTTTTATAAAAGCCAATTGCACCAGAAAAATAATAAATTTCAGTATCTTCTATGGTATGCATATTCCAAAAATTTCCTGGGTATAACCCACATACACAAAATGTGGAAAAAGCCTTTAATTTCAGGCATCTAAGAATTAAACATATATTCTGCACTTCAACCCATGAATATTAAAGATAAACATACAATGAAAATGGGAAAAGTAAATACATGTGTACATACTAATAAACATTAATGTGAATCTATCTATGTTTAAACACAGTTTTTTTAAACATTTTTTTTGTCAAAAACCTAAAAATACATCTGGCTTTCATTTCGGAAACAAATAATTTGGTCAATATGACTCTCATGATAGTATTTTTATATTATCTTACAGAAGTTCTTATAGCATTGGTCTAAAAATTTATTATACCAATAGCACCCACAAGGCTACATTATTTGATAAATCAATTGACTCTTTCTTTAGGAAAATAAATACAACCCATAGGTGTTCACTCATTGTTGATTAAACTACTCTGATTTAGAAAATGCCTCTATTCAAATACTTCTACAGGGAGCTGTTGGGAATGTTACTTGCCTCAGTAATTTACAGTTCTTGAATTAAAGCCCAGCAAATAACATGTAAATATGATTATATAAATACTGACCTTTCATTTACTTAACGGTTTTGGAAGTTTATAGTCTGTACCAAGAAATACTTTAGAAATAGGTAAGTGCTATTAGGGAACAATAATTTCCTTTCACATGAATTTTGTGAGTCTAAACATTTACTTAATAAATGTTTCCATTTGAAAAGACCACAAAGCCTCTAATGCTACTCAGACTACTCCAGTGCATGCTGGTTATCATGCAATAGAGGAGCTATAGATAGACCAGAGTTTTCATAAATATACACCATGTCAGAATAGCATGCTAATCACTAGCACCTTAAGATATTTTTAATAAATGTTATTTAAATATTTTCCTAGTTATGTAACTACAACTTGAAGATGAGGACTTAAATTCAAAGTATGTCTTAAGGTATCTGTGCAGGTATTTTACAACCAAATTTTGAAATGAGCTAATTTTTAAATATTTGTGCTCCATTAAAAATTCCAGAAAAGAAATAAAGGAGAATTTGCAATTTACTAAAATATCAACATACATTTTAAAAGTGGTAGAGATACTTACAAAAGGAAAAATTAAATGAAAGCAATTAGAAGTAATTTATGACACATAGATATAAGAACCTTGATTTTTATAAGTTTAAAAATTATATATGAGGGCCGGCCGAGTGGCGCATTGGTTAAGCGCTGGTTTTGGAATGCCAGCGGCCCCGGTTCGGATCCCACATGAGGGCCAGTGACACTGCCTTCTACAGCTAACAACAGCTCCACCTGGAGCTGGGCTGTGCGAGCCCCGGTGATGGTGTGGGCTGCAGCCCCTGCTGCAGTGGGCTGCCATAGGCTACAATGAGTGGCCCGCAGCCAGCGTGAGCGGCTGGCAGTCAAGCGTGAGCTGCCAATAGCTGCGGTGAGCGACATCCAGAGGCCAGCGACCGATCTGCCTCATCCGGGAAAAGCACAATGACGATACCAACAGTGAAGCAACATCCTCCACAACTAAACTGAAGAACAGAAAGACAGCAACTTGTCTGTTCCCCTTCCCCGATTCCCCAATGCTGTTCCCCTCCGCCAATTCCCCAATAAAATCTTAAAAAAAAAAAAAAAAAAAAAAAAAATTATATATGAGGTATGATCAATAAATATGGTGAATGCTGCTGCCAAGAGCCATCCAATGGAAAGGCAGGGATCTTCAATATGGGAAGCAGCACATCAAACCTTCATAACAGTTTGTGACACATTTCAACTTGTTCGGTGCAGTCATTCAGCTGTAAGCAGATGTGTTCTAAAGTGTGCTGTAAATCGTGGATCATGAACAACGCATTTACATGAAATGAGCAAATGGCTTCATCCTCCATCATGACAATGCTCCATGTCACACATCACTTCTGATATATGGCAATTTCTGTCAAATAAAAAAATTATGGTTTGTCCTCATCCACCTTATTCATTGCACCTGGCACCTTGCGACTTCTGGCTCTTCCGCAAAGTCAAAATGTCCTTGAAAGGTAAACATTTTGAATCTATTCAGGACATCGAGGCAGCCATGACAGGGAAACTAAAGACAGTCATGAAAGAGGACTCCCAGAACTGCTTTAGAAAGTGGCAAGAATGATGGGATAAGTGTGTTCAAAGCGAGAGGGAGTATTTTGAGGGGGATTAATGGCAATGTGCCCTTCACTGTAATAAATTGTTTTTATTTAAACATTCACTGTATTTTTGAGCAAACCATATATATGCCTTCCGAATCAGTCTGATTGTTGGTTTTGACTTCGGGAGATCAAGGTAAACAGAATATTTATGTAATGGGGACTCATTTATTTATATATTTACGTATGGTTCAGAAGGCATATGTATCTTTCTGATGGGTAGATAGTTGCAGAAATTTGCAAATGGGACAACTGACAAATGGATTTTTAAAACCGTATTTTATTAAATAACTCATGCACAAGCCATAAATATTCATATTAGGTTGTCAGAAAAGTGATGACGTATTTTTCTGTTTTTCGTTGCAAATATGCTTCATGACTTTTTCAACAACCCAATATGTACCTTATAAAATCAGAACAAACAACTTTACAAAAATTCACAAGCATGAAGCAGTTACGAAATTAGACAATTGGATATTAGGGGAAGAGGACAAGGTCAGTGTTAACTTACTTCTGTGTAAAACTAGTGCCAGAGGTGACAGGAGAAAAGAGAAATCTCAAGGTGAAGTAAATGCTTTAGTAACAATGGGAAAACATTGTAGTTTTAGAAAAAGGAAAGCAAACCAATCAGTACCTTAAGCTAGTCATACAATGTTCTTGTTAGACACAACTTTCATGTATATTTAACAAACTGGAAAAAACTTTTCAAAGTAATCAAATAAGTCAGGCAGTGAATATATTTTAAATCATACATGAACCTGTATTTTTCAAGGTGTAAGAATGTTGCAAGTTAATATAATAAGAAATACAACAGATTAAGAGTACAAGATAAAATGAGGGATGCCCAACTAAATTTGAATCTCAAATTAATAATGAGTAATTTTAAAAATAATTTTTCTACTAAAAATATTCATTGTTTATATAATGTTCAAATTTATTTGGGTATCCTGTATTTTTATTTGCTATATTTAGCAGCTCTGCAGCTGTAAGGATGAACAAAACCCTTCTTTTCATTCAATTGCACTAATACTTCCTCTATTACATACATCCTACTGTGCACATCTTAATATTTACTCTTAATATCAATTATTATATTTTTAGTTCAAGAGTTTCCATTTGATTTGTTTGTTAGAGATTTTATATCTGTAATATAATTCTTTTAATCTATTTTCTTGAAAATATTAATTATACTCTTTAAGCTTGTGTCTGAAAACTTCAATATTCTGTGATTTATTTCTAGATCAGAAATATAAGCCTAAAAGCTAAATATATTAAACTCCTAAAAGAAAACATGAGAGAAGGTCGTTGTGACCTTTGTGTAGGCAAGGTTACTTAGACAGCATAAAAGTAAAACTTGATAAATTAGACTTCAAGATAAAACCTTATGCTCTTGAAAAGGCATTATTAAGAAAATGAAAATGTAATCCAAACCTTAGAGAAAATATTCACAAAGCATTTATGTGTCAAATGTCTTATGTGCAGAATATATAAAGAATTTTTATAATTAATAGTAAAAAGACAAGCAACAACAAAAAATTGGACAAAACATCTGACAAAATATTTCACTGAAGATACACTAATGGTCACATTAAAGGTCAATAAACACATGAAAATATGCTCAACATGACTATAAGTAGTGAAATGAAAGTTAAAACAAAGACATACCTCTTCACAGTTACTGGAATTGCAAAATATGAAACACTGACAATACCCAATGTTGAGGATAACATAGAGCAAAGAAACTCACTCATAGCTGATGGGAAAATACAATGGCACAGCCACTTTGGAAAACATTTTGGCAGTTTCTCATAAAGTCACACGTGCTTGTCATATGACTCATGATTCCACTTCTAGGTGTTTATCCAGAGCAATGAAAACATATATCTATAATGACTTGTATGAATAATTATGACAGACTTAGTCCTAATAACCCCAAGTTAGAAATAATACATATACCATCCATAAGTGAATGGATAAACACATGTGGTACATGCATACAATGGAATCCTATTCAGAAATAAAAAAGAAAATATATTGGTACATGCAATAACTTGGATGAAACTCAGACATTAGTGCTGAATGAATGAAGCCAGTCTCAATAAAGTACATACAGTATGATTTATTCAAATGATCTTACGGAGGTCACAAAAGTAACTCATGGTGATAGTATCATGTGTTTACCTGAACAAAAGTGTGGCAGGTAGTAAAAGAAGCAGAAGGAAACTTTGTGAGGTGATGAAAATATTTGATATTGTGATTTGGTTGGTGGATAAACAAGAGTATCCACTTATCAAAAATCATAAATGTTAAAAAGATATGCTTTTTAATTATAAGTTATACCTCAAAATGTAGATTAAAAATTGAAGGTGAAATAAAGTACTTTCACAAAAATTCACAGAACTTTGATACCAAAATAATTTTTTCAAACAGAGGAGAACTGAACACAGGAAAATAGTCATGCATTCAGAAAGTAAAAGCACTAGTGGAAGTATCTGTATAAATATAAAAGAATATCGACTGTCTAAAACAATAATATAATTGTCTCATAAAGCTTAAAATATACATAAAATTAAAATACATGGAAATAATTCCAAAAAATGCATGAGGTAGTAAATGGTGCTAAAGTATTTTAAAGTTTTTACATTGCCTGGGAAGTGGTAAAGAAACTAAGATCAAGTATGCATTAATAGGTAAAGCCATATTATAATATTTAGAGTGATCACTAAATTAAACAGTGGGAAAATATATATTTAAGGTAAGGGATACTGTGGTACACCTTCCATGTTCCATTCCTTCAAGACCAAAGCACTAATTTCCATAGCTAATGAGATTATTGGTTGCTGACTGTTTCAGGAATTGTTCTCACCTAATAGGAGTTACCTCCTATTTATACCTATGATTATATTCCTTTCCCTGGGCAGGCTGTCTCTAGTGACTGTAAAATAAGGGGAAACGTAGGGTACAATCCCCTCCCCTAATTTGAGACAAGTCTATATGGTCATCCCAACTTCACAGCTCCCTGTAGAATTGGCTGATGCCTTTTTATCATTGTTCAACTGCTCTCATTTTTCAATCTAGTTCCTCCTACTTCTCTACAGTTGTTGATCAAGGGTGTCATATCCCAATAAGATTCCTGCATGCACAGCTCCCTTTCAGAGTCTCTTTTATGAGGAACCTAACTTATGAGCATTGGTGCCAGAAGTGGTTTGAAAAAGCATACCATAAAACAGATATTTGCTGTTGAATCACTCACTGTCCATCCAACAATGAGAACCCCATCACTGGTAGTATGTGACACAGATAGGCCCTAGCATCAGGTAGTGTTGTCATTGTTAACACTTTCACTGGTGTAAGAGAACGTGCTTGTGACTTGAGTGTACACAGGAACAAGTAATTATATGACTAATAGTATGGATGGCTATTGCTGAGGCTATTGATGCATTAGAGAAATATAATTAAAAGCCTAAGTGCTTAAAGTTAATTGTGAAAGCCAGTGAACCACCCCTGCTGCTATAATGAGCCTCTCCTTCCTTGCTGCTAGAGGAAAGAAAAAAAGTAAGGATCAGGGATCAGATTTGGAACTTACTTATAAGAATTAAAATAGCAGAACCCCAGAGGAGGTTAAATTCCCAGCCTCAGCAAGTCTGATATGCCCAAATCAAAGACCTGATTGGGAAGGTTGTCACCCTGAGGCTTTGAATGAGGGCCTCAGGACTAATGTACTAGAAAATCTTGAATCTCTAGATTCCCCTGAAAGTCTGGGCCTGAGGAAATTGCCCATCTTCCCTGTCAAAGGCTAGCCTTCTCTCTTTGCCTTGCCATGATGCAGAGTCTTCTGCCTTGCAAGTCAATACATGCAGCCCATCAAGATCCAGCCCCATATCTCCTTCTGGCTGCTAGATAGATAATTAAGATTAAGTCACAACATAGCACTGCTAAGGAACTTCTTAGTCAAGTGAAAGAGTAAAGGGACTTCCAGGAGTTATAGGATCTTAGCAACATAGACAAGAACTGGGTGAGTAGGTAGGAGAGTACAAGAGTTTCCTGGATCAAAGAGAGTATAACATGAGGTTGGATAAGGGAAAGTTATTTGACATAAGAGACTTCTGTTTTGATATAGGATTTAAAACCATTGTAAGAACCTCAGGAGAAAGCCTCCTGACCATATATCCTTGATTCCTTTGTATAGTTTGAGCAACATCCTTGTTTTTTTCCTCTTCTTCTTGCCATTGGAAACACCATATTCTTTTAACCATTTCCAGTTCTCCATCAAAGGATCAAGACCCTCTGGCTGGGCCGGCCGAGTGGTGCAGTGCTTAAGCGCTGGCTTGGGAAGCCAGCGGCCCTGGTTCAGGTCCCACATATGAGGGCCAGTGACACTGCCCTAAAAAAAAAAAAAAAAAAAAAAAAAAAAAAGCCCTTCTGGCTGCCATTCTAGACTTCTCACTTCTTGTGATAATTTTTCCTGTCTTACTTCTAGCAGTTAAGCACCATTACCTGTTTTCTATTATTTGAGGAGAATGTCATCCCCATTGGTGTCAGTGAGCTCAGTTCTGTAGCATTGTCTATCACCAACTTTGTTCTACAGAGGATGGCTATATTAGACCTTCTCAATGTTGCTTTTTCCTTCAGCTTGCATCCTTATTGTATTGCTAGATGTAAGAGCCCTCCAGGATCCTCTAAGGAACACAGTTATATTGTGGGATTTTTCAGTCTTACATAATATATTCATTCTACTAGGCCTACCAAAGTCACAATTTCTCACCCATTTTCTGGACCTGAGTTAGTATTCGTACCTGGAACCCCGTAACTGAAGGATAGTCCAGACCCCTAGGAAGTTGGCCACTACAACATATCAGTAAGTGTAGATGATAACAATTACCCCAGTCCTTCATCAAAAGGACCAAGGGCTCAAACATTTCAAAGACTATTTGATTCAGGATTCTAATTGATACCCAGGCACCTAAAGCATAACAATGGCCATGATGGTACAGTTATAGTGTATAGGAGCCAAAAAATCATTTAGTTCTCCCCCAGGTCAGGCTTACAATAGGACCACTGGGTCCACAGATCCAGACAGTGGCCATTTCCTTATCCCCCAAACATATCATAGGAAAGGTTACACTTGGTAATTGACACATCCCTAATATTACTTCCTTGGTCTGTGAGGTAAGAGCTATCCTCATGACAACAATCAAGTAGAAATATCTGAAACTTACCCTCTCAACCACTTCAAACAAAATAGCAAATCAAAAACAGTATTGTACCATAGTGGAAATGACAGGGGTAGTGCTATCCTTATGGAACTAAAGCATGCAGGGTCAGTGGCCCTGTCCCTTAAAAAAGCGGAAATATTTTGGAGGATGCCAACAGAATAATGCAAACTCAATTCATTAGTAATCCCACTTCCAGCCGCAATACTTGTGGTATCTTAGATAAAGTAGATTAAGATCAGGTACATATTATGTGGCCATTGATCTGTAAAATATATTTCTTTCCATTCTGTTAAGAAAGGTTTATCAAAAACTGTCTACATTTGGGGGCCAGCCAAGTGGCGTGGTGGTTAAGCGCCGGCTTGGGAAGCCAGAGGCCCCGGTTCGAGTCCTATATATGAGGGCCAGTGACACTGCCCTCGGGGAAAAAAGAAATGTCTATTTGCCAGGAATAAAAAAATAGTATATAATTATGGCATTGTTAACTATTTTACTCTTCATCATAATATATTTTGAAAAAATCTTGACTTTCTGATGAATATTCTGTCGAAATCACATTATACCAAAGACTGACTGTACCAAAGATACCTTATTAATTAGCCTTGTCAAGTGAGAAAGCAAGTATTTTGAAGCCTATATAAGATGTGTATACACAGGATTAGTAACTGTGTTTTGCTAAGACTTATTAGACTTTAAAACAAAGAAAAAAATAAATAATATTGATTCTATCTTATTTAAACATTTGATAACTTGCTCATCGTGGAATTTTTGTTTAATTTGATGTTTAAAAACATAGCTACTAAAATATTCTTTATCTTGAATTGTGGCTTTTTTGGTGCCCCCTTAAATTTTCCCCTGTGGTGAGTCCACACTTGCTTCACCCTAATCCCAACTCTGCAAAGACTCATCAAATTAGTGAAGATTTTGAGGGTCTAATGATCTGCAACAGATTAGAACATTTCATCCAACATAAAGGAAATTGCAACAAGGACTCCAGAGTTCTAGAGAAAGGTAATGTCACCTGTAATAGATATTTAAATGACTTTGAAAAATAGCTCCAGGCTTGTTACTGGGTCCCCACGAAGACCAGCACCTGATAATGGACATCAATTGCCCATAATGACATGAGTACTGTCAGACTCAAATACATGGTCAGGAAAGCCCAGCAGCAATCCATTAAAATGGAAGTGGTACAACAAAGGTCAAGACTTATCTGAGTAAAGCTGGAGGCAATAGGTAAGCTGCCCAAGCATGTATCCAGAATTCCTATATCACATACCATGGTTGCATCTATATCTTTTTCTTACTCCACAATTTGAGTTTCTCCACTTGACTTTCTCCAGCTTGACTTTGGTGTCATCAATGTGCTCTGTTTTCAACAATGAAATGTTAGCAGGGGTATCACAAGCAGAGGTTTTACATTTATTTGTGTGGCTGGGTAAGTTCTCTTGTATATATGCCATGGGTAGGAATAGAATTTGTTGTGGATAACCTGTAGCTCTTATCATTAAGTGACATGCAAAGCAAAACTACCCAGTCACCAGCACCTAAACCAAATTCACTTCAGTAGACCTATAAAATTTTGTGTAAAATATAAATGCTTATTACCACATGCCACTGAGATTTTTCAGGTTGATTTGCACAGAGAAAAACTTGACTAATATATAAAGAAATAATTGCCAGAAAATATTAAAAATTCAGAAACTAAAACAGAACTCAATTAAATTTTTCTCCAGAAATAGTTGAAAGTATGAAAGGATGAGATTGTATGTACCAGACCAATACTAACAAAATGGAAAAAAGTGGTATAGTTATATTAATATCCAGCAAAGTAAACTTCAGAAAATAAGTATTATTAGAGGTAAGGTCATTTTATAATGATAAAATACTCAATTCAAAAGGAATGTACGAAATCCTACATTTGTGTCTAAAAATATAACTTCAAAACATATAAAGCAAAATGGACAGTACTAAAAGCAGAACTAGACAAATACACAAACGTAGTTGGAGGTTTTCACAAGACTCTATAACTGAGAGAACAAATAGTCCAAAAAAAAATCAGTAAGGATATAAAAGATTTGAACAATGAGGTTTACAATATTGACCTAATTATTAAATATATAATACAACATCCAAATAATGCAGAATAAAGATTCTTTCACATGCCCATAGAAACTTCACCAAAACTGACCACATGAGTTCACAAAGTAATTCTCAGCAAATGATAAAGGGATACAATCATGTGGAGTATATTGACTGCATAGATATTAAACTAAAATGAATAATAAGAAGATGCTTTGAAAAAATACAAATATTTAGAAATTGAACAATACACTTTTTATAACCCAAGGGTCAGAAAAAAATCAAAAGGAAATTAAAAATATTTTGAAATAAAAGATAATGAAATATAACATATCAAAACTTGCAGGATATAGCTAATTAATGTTTCAATGATTTTTGATAGCTTTAAATGTAATTTTTGAAAGAAGGCTAAAGTTTCATGACCTAAACATACAACTCAAAAAGCTAGAATATTACAGCAAATTAAACCAAAAGAATATATAAGCAATGAAATAATAAAAATAAGAGCAAAGATCAATAGAAAGTACAATACAACCATAGCAAAATCAATAAAAATTAAAAATAACATTTTCCCCTTTTGGGAAAATTAATGATATTGAATAACATTGAAAACAAGAGGCTTGGGCCTGTCGAGTGGCGTGATGGTTAAGTGCTGGCTTGGGAAGCCAGCAGCCCCAGTACGGGTCCCATATGTGAGGTCCAGTGACACTGCCCTCAAAAAAAAAAAAAAAAAAGAAAAAAGAAAATAAGAGGCTCATGTTCCAAAGATGGCGGAATAGACAGACGCTTTCCTAACTACCTCCCAGGATCACATCAAAATTACAAATAATTTATACAACATTTAACCTCGGAAGTCCCCTGAACCCTAGATGAACAGAACCTCTAAATGAAGAATTTAAAGAGGAGGCCACGTCAAGTCTGGTAGGAGGGGCGCAGACAAGAGAGGGCGAGCCATAATAATCTTGAATATGAAGAACCATGTTGGAGGATTTAAGCTACCTGTTATGGAGTTATAAAGTACATTAATTAGAATACTATCTGTATCTATATTTTCTTAATAGTTATTTGGGTTTCGTATTCTTATTTTTATTATTTTTTAAAGATTTTATTGGGGAATTGGGGGGCGTGGGGGACAGCATTGGGGAAGCCGGGAAAGGGAACAGACAAGTTGCTGACCTTTTATTCTTCAGTCTAGTCTTTGTGAGGACATCGCTTCACCGGCCCACGTTGGTATTGTGATCCTTGCGTTCTTCCCAGCTGAGGCAGTCGCTCACCAGCCATTGGATGGCCGCTCATGGAGGCTCACACCAGCTGCCGGCCAGCGCCACTGCAGTTTAGTCCGTCACCGGTGACTCACAGCAGCCCAGCTCCAGGTGGAGCTGTTGTTCACCATCTTAGCTGTAGAGGGCCCAGCATCACTGGCTCTCTATGTGGGATCTGAACCGGGCCCCGCTGCTCAGAGCTTGACTCCCAGGCCAACTCTTAACCAACATGCCACTCGGCCGGCCCTTGTGTTTCTTATTTTAGTAAAAGATAGATTAAATAAATTATGATACATTTATATCATGTAAAACTTTGCAGTCATTAAAATTCAGAAAGGCCCATTTTATTGATGTTGACATTGAATTTATGAAAATCTATTTTATTTATTTTATTGATTACTAAGTTTGAAAATGGTTTAGGAGATTCAATTTATTTAAAACAGTTTTTGTGGGCTGGCCGAGTGGCGCGGTGGTTAAGCGCTGACTTGGGAAGCCAGCGGCCTGGATTCCGTCCCACATAAGAGGGCCAGTGACACTGCCCTCAAAAAAAAAAAAAAGTAAATAAAATAAAATAAAATAAAACAGGGTTTTTGTGAGCATAATAGGATATCAAGAAAGATGTTTTCAAAATGTAAGTAGTGATTATCTCAGGATAGTGTTATTTTGGAGGTGAGGTTTACTTTCCCGTAAACTTTTGCTGACTTTGTTTTAAAAAAAAGAAACTACAATTGAATACCTTACTAGGATTAGAGCAGAAAAAGAAAATCTCTCCTACTTGACCCATTTGCTAATGTAATCACCACTTAAGGCTTAATTTTGGAGCCCGAGCCACCAACTTTTTCCAGGTATATGTCTGAATATTTTCTTGTGAGTCAAAAACTCACATGACAAGAGTACAAGGAAATATTTACAGATGATCACTTCACTAGCTAAAAAAAATATATACCCCTCATTAATATTTAACAGGGAGAGAAGAAAAGAGAGGAACTAGAGTTGGGAAAAATATACATACTCAAAAACTTTCTGTTCTACATTTCTGATTACTCTGACCTTGCACCCCAAAGTAGAAAATTGGTAAGTGTGGTAATTGTTATGATTAGTATCTGGGTGAAAACAAAATTAATATCAGTTGAGATAAGCACCTAGATGTTTAAATGTTTAACACCTGAGACTGATATTCTCTCTCTCTCTCTCTCTCTCTCTCTCTCTCTCTCTCTCTCTCTCTCTCTCCCCCTCTCGCCCCCTCCCCATCTTCCCCTCTCTCCCTCTCTCTCCCTGACATCTTCCTCCTGAAATTTGGGTGAGACATTTTAGCTATGAACTTTCCAAAGAGATTACTGTTAAATTTTACGATGTATGTGATAACGGAGAAAATAAAATGCAATAAGCATTGCTAACAGAGTCACTTAAAATAGTGTCTGGAGGCTAATAGGGAAGCAGAGCCGATGCACATCTTACACCTCAGTTTTCAGAGAGCTATTAAGTTGCTAAACCTGTTGCTAAACTCATCTCAAAACATCCTCCAGCCATAAACATCCTGGAACAACAAGGGCCATGGACACGTATGGACTTTACTTTCTTCCCTGTAGCATTCGCCTCCCTCATTTGCATATCGGATCTAACCAATCCCTGTTAACCTAGCTAGCAGTCTTTCATTTGCATGAAAGAATTACATTTTATGGTTTTTGCCTTTATAAACCCTGCCTTTCCTTGTTTCCAGGACCAGAATGCAGTTTGGGTTGCTACCTGAATCTGCATCTCAGATTGCAATCCTTTTACTCAAATAAATGCTTTTTATTCTTTATTGTAGCTTAAACCTTTTGTTTGTTTGTTTGTTAATATGTGCCTGGATATTCTATAAAAGTTACTCATTTTCTGAGTGTGTTTTATCAATGTGAGAAAAATGATATCCAAAGATAAACCAAATATAGAATACAGAATACTTACTCAAAATTATTTTCATGAACAGAAGAAGCATTATAGAATGAAACATCTTATTTTCTCAGCCAGCGAGGTAGTATCTTTATAGAAACAATGCTTAAAATGATAATGTATTCATTTTTATTCTTTATGCACAATTTATTTCTGAATGCAAAATGTCTTGAAATTTGTAACTAATCTTTTCGTATACTACAATGTATAGTTTAATTAACTTTAATTATTTGATTTAACATTCATAAAGGAAATGATAATTTTACATTGGTAAAAAATGTTTTTAATTGTTTCAAATTCAGAATATATGAGTTTAACAGTTTAAGATTAAATACCATTAATGCAATTTCAGATTTAAGTAAAAGACAATAATACTGCAAGCCAATCTACAGCTTTAGAAAAAAAAGAAATTCAAGCTTCTCTTAAACTGGGTACTGAAAGCAACAGTGAATCAAATCTGGGATATCCTTTTTTAGAGAAAGCTGAAATGTATTTCATGACAGTGGATCAAAACATTGTAAGATTGCATGCAATATTGATAGAAAAAGTTCACTGTCATTCTGCTCTTTTTAGGATGTTGAGCTTCTGACTATGAATTTCAAAGAGACAAACCTTCTGTAAGCTATAGTCTTGTTTAAAATTTCCAGGTCTTGGACTGAGGAACAAGTTGTGAATGGCTATCTGGGCTCTGACAAAAAACTGAGCTCAGCACGTAACCGGGTTCTATGTTACCCTCATTTCTGAAGAGTGAATAATACTGCTCAGACCTCTCAGGAAACTGAAGAAAACATAATAAATTGTTATTATTGTAATGAATTGTGATCCTTGCAAAAATATAGAAAAAGTTCCAAAAATATGTTCTTGCATGAACCACACATCCCTTCACAATTTTTGAATGATTACCTGAAAGTAAAATCAGTATGCATTGAAACTCATAGCAAAATATCACAAGAAAGAGCAAAAAATATCCTATATAAAGATCTCCCCAGCAGTCTGAAGTTGAGTGAATATTAAAAGGGTGTGTTTAACCTCTCTCTCTTTTGATTAATAGAATACGGTTAATCACCACCCAAACTCCTCCCACACATTCACACAAACACATCCCACTAGCTAGCTCTTTGCCTACAGACAGAGATAAATATAAGTAACTACTAATAGTTGAGACAGGAGGTATTACACAAAAAGCAGACTTGAATGCAAATAAATTAATGTCAATTTTCATTGATATTTATTACCTTCTCAGTATAACTTTGGCCCATCATGAGGAGGCAGGGTTTTTTGGCAAAGACAATAATGCTGGGAAAACAGAAGGCAACAGGAAAAGAGGAAGACCAAATCTGAGATGGACTGACTCCATAAAAGAAGTCATAGGCATGAGCCTGCAGGAACTGAGCAGGGCTGTTGAGGTCAGGGCACTGTGGACATCACTCATTCACAGAGTCACCAGATATCCGAGCCAACTCAGCGGCCCATAATACACACAATAATGTCAAATGTATAAACAATCCAAAATGCTATGCAAACTTTTTTTTTTTAAGATTTTATTGGGGAATTGGGGGAGGAGAACAATGTTGGGGAATTGGGGAAGGGGAACAGCCAAGTTGTTATCCTTCAATCTTAGTTGTGGAGGGCCCAGCTAGCTCAGCTCCATGTGGAGTCGCCATCCAACCGCCTGATGGCAAGGCAGCTCATGGGAGTCAAACCAGCAGCCTTGTTAGGAGCACGTGCTCTCACCAGCTGAGCCATCCTGCCACCTGTTGGAAGCTCAGAAACAGCTCAGCTCAGGTGCAGCTTACTGGCCCATGTGGGAATCAAACCGGTGAGTCTGTTGCTCAGAGCTCACTCTCTTAACCAACCGAGCCACTTGGCCGGCCCCTGCTATGCAAAATTTTTATTGAAGCTATTATTTTCATTATTCCAAGGGACACTTGGAATTTTTCCTTTTGGGGCCTTGGGATAGATGCCTTTAACTAGGAGGAGAGGCAGAAAGTATTAACAAAATTAAACAGTAGTTTATTTTTGTCTGTACTGCTGCTCATTTTCCCCTTCAGTGCCATTTCTACCCCTATTGGCTCTATCAACCACTCCCTCTCATTAACTGTTTTCTCCCCTTCAGGTTCTTCAGCTTCTTATATGCCTGGGATTCTATTGTCAGGACAGAAGAGGATTTCATGATCACTAACAATTTGGTTTGAATATATTTAATGGCCTATCCTTCCCTGTGGAGAAATGAACCTAAATAAAGAGTATGTAAAGTTGGAATTTCTGAAAATGTAAAATAAAAGAGACTCTGACACTACACATTATGCCAAATGTGCACTGTCTTCTTTACTTGTGCTTTCATCTAGCCTCCTGTGGTTACAGTGCAAAGCATGTGCCTTTCAGGCTCCTGTTTACTGGAACACGGGAAGCAGGGCAATGTCCTCTTGGAGAACTGGTGAACAATTTTACTTGCTGTTGCTTCAGTTTACTCAGAGAACATGACAAAACAGCGTAGAAGCAACACGCAATAGCCTAGTCTCATAGTCTCTGTGTCTGTATTTTTCTCTGGGAACCAAGTCTTGTCACCCCGTCTAGCAGCCATGGGCCCAGAGCTATCAAAAGACTTTCAGCTGTGGGTTTTTACTTCGGTGCTAAAGGCAGTGAACTGACAGACTGCTTTTTATTTTCTCCTGACAGCCAGTGAATATTTTGGCTGGAAACCTTCTCTGAATGACAGAATACCAGGTTTGAAAGAAACATTTTCATGAAATATGTTTCCCTGTGGGATGGATCTGGTTTCCACATTAAGACACTGCTGCCTGCACCCATAGGCACAGCTCATTCCTTCTCCCAAATACTCACTTTCTGTCATATAGATGTGTGGTCTTAATATTAGGGAACACAAATGTGTTTTCCATACCCTTGAGTTATTATTCCTTTTTAAAGTATCTTTACACTTCTTCATATGGCACAGGCTAAGAAAATAATCAGATATAAATTAGCACAGTAAAACAGTGAAATTAGGTGGAAAGGCCACTTATCACCTTATATTTTTTACATAAAGCTATCATTTCTGTTTTATGATTCAGTTTGTCTTCAAACTGTAAGAGTCTACAACATCTAGCACAATTTTTATATTAAACAAGAGGTAGTAGAGTTTGAAATTAGTGATATGACTTAAAACAGCTACACATCAAATGGTATAACAGTTTAAAGAAATATAGTTGTTTTTGTCAGTACTTTTGGTATTCTCACTTAGTTCAGAGTATGAGCAAGTTAGTTGATCTCTTTGCTTCAGCTTCCTAATTTGTCAAGTTACCAAAATTGTATTCTCAGGGTGGTAGTGCAGGTTGTTTACTATCTATCAAAAGGGCCTCTAGAGCCCAACATATCAAAAAAAAAAATGATGATATTAACAAACTGCTAATATCATCATAATCTCATTGGGAAATCTGACATTTGATATAGTACAAGATTCAACTACTATTTTCTCTTAACACTTGGTAGCAATTTGGAGCAGCATTACAATTTTGTTTTTGTTGTTGAATTTGCCACAAACTAAAGTAGAATGGTCTTTAGAGGATGTTGGCTTGGAAACATCATCAAAGCACATCTGTTTCGGGATGGGTGAGTGGCACATTGGTTAAGAGTTGGTTTGGGATGCCAGCTCTGAGCAGCAGATCCCTGATTCTGATCCCACATGGGCCAGTGACACTGCACCCTCTACAGCTAAGACGGTGAACAACAGCTCGACCTGGAGCTGGGCTGCCATGAGTCGCCGGTGATGGTGTAGGCTGCAGTGGGCTGCGGTAAGCTACAGTGAGTGGCCGGCAGCTTGAGTAAGCTGCCGTGAGCTGCAGTGAGTGGGTGTCCAATGGCCAGTGACCAGTCTGCCTCAACCGGGAAGAGCACAATGATCACAATACCAACATGGGCCAGTGAAGCGATGTCATCCACAACTAGTCTGAAGAACAAAAGGACAGCAAATTGTCTACTCCCCTTCCCCGATTCCAACGCTATTCCTTCCCACAATTCCCCAATAAAATCTTTAAAAAAAAAGGAAAAAAAAAGAAAGCTCTGCGCTGTGGCATTACTTGACTCTTTGCATAATTAGTGATATAGTTTATTCTTCCTTAATTAAATTAATATATAATTTCAGAAGTATATGATAAAACTCTAATCCTAACCTGGTCCCACAAACCCCAATTATGGCAGAGTTTTCATGTTTCTCAGGCTTCCTCAATCTTTAAAGCACAGATTGATATCCATGACTGACTGCTGAAAAACTAATAGTGTTCTCATGGTACCATGAGTAATGCAAACCAGGCATTTGAATATCATCTGGAAAATCAAATTTTAGATGCACCTGACTCTTTCTTGATTTAGAGATTATAAACTCCTACTTTCAAATTACATGTTTTACATAAACTTTCTTCTCCATGTTAAGCATTATGTAAGATAGTGAAGAGCTTTGTATCTGAACAAATTTAATACTAATGGCTTTCAAAATAATATTATTAAATTTATTGTATATTATTAAGATACTATTAATTTTACTCTAATACCAAACTCCATTTTGGAGGATTACAGTGTTGTTTAAAACTACATAAAAATAGCTTACCATTTTACTTTATACTATATAACAATCCTATACTTTATATATAAAATCAAATATATTATTATTTACATATTTAAAAGTATCATAGCGAGTATTAATATTCATTTGACAGGATTTCAAGTAGTACATGTTAGTAACATGACAGTTGTAGCATTAATTAATGCCACTTAATAAGAATTGGAATTCTATTCCTTAAGTAATATACTTCAATAATATAGGAATTTTGCCCTCATTGATATTCAACTCTTTGCTTCCTTATCCAGCAGAGTTAAAATTAGATTTTTCTGAATAAGCATGATCCTGGCTAAAATAATTATTTGATTGCCTTATTCCATGCTTCAGAATGAATTAGGTTTACACAGCAAATCAGCATTCATATAACTCAATATGCCATCATTTCTCACTTTAATGAAGAGGAGATATTTTAAAAAGGTGTCTTCATCACATACTTTGCTAGGAAGTTTGTCTCACATCAAAAGTTGCAATAGTAGGGTGAAAATTATGAATGAAAATTTTATAGTCCATAAATATTAATATCTGACTAAAATATGAGAAGGGAATCTTGCGATTTACTGAAATTTTCTAAAAATCATATTTTCCAGTGTACCATATCAGTAAAACAACTTTGTTCAATAATTTTTGGTAGAAAAATAAAGATGATGGTTTCATTTTTTTTTTTTCATATGAAGTAAATAGCTAGTGTCCTTGTTGATATATATATTGCACCCTGAAGCAGTGGTCATAATTTCAAATGTCTATAGAACTCAGCCCATGTACAAAAAACAAAAAAAAAAAAAATCAGATCAGTGTAAAATAGTGAGTAATGGTAAGGATTGTGAAAAATCCCAGCTCTAGCACATGATATCTTTGAGACTCGAAGTAAATTACAAAATACTCCTCAACCTCAGTTTTTAAATTTGTTAAAATATTCTTAATAAAACTACTCTGCAGAGTTACTCTGAAGATTAAGATATATAATGTGTTTATTGATCCTAGCACCACTGAATGGCACACAGAATGAGTTTAATATGAAGTGAAAACATATGTCCTAGTTTTCCTGGAATAGTCTCAGTTTTTTATTCTCAAAAAATTGTTCCTGTTTTGAGATATATAAGCATAACATATTATTATTTTAATACTAATAGTGAAATAGAAAGGATATAGGATAGTTATTGAGCATTCTTCACTTATGCTAAAGCGTACTTATTTTCCAAATTTTCTTTCATCTTCATGTTCCTCAAGATTCTAGGGCAATATTTGCTCACTAATAGGGTGTTTGAATCTTAATAAGTAAGTCCACAAAATACATGCTCTGACACAAATTTTTCCCAATATTACTGCTTAAAGGGGTTCCAGAAAATACATTTAGAGCTCTTTGGAATCTTTGGCCTTGTACCTACCTGTTTTATGCATCTCTTTCTTTTAGTGATACTGGGAAACATAAATGAAACTAGCATTTGAATGAACAAACTAAAATCTTGTGTTACATTGAGCTAAACTTTTGTTCCAAGGTATTTGGGTCAGGGGTCTAAGATTAAACAATGATTCAAAAATTATACTTCTGAAAGATCTCTGATTTCCTTGGACATACCCATATTCCAACCACATGATAAGAGTAAACAAGTCAATGGATAGTTCTATTTTACACAATTTATATAAATCTGTACAAAAGTAAGATACAACTTGCTAAAACTGCATTGCTCTATTTAGAGGTCCTTTATATGTATGTCAACTTTAGTTTGGTATGTGTACAAAGTCTATACTTAAAATGGAAATTCCATCTAATATTCTTGTCTCCAAATTCTAACTTAGTTTTTTTTTTTTTTTGAGGGCAGTGTCACTGGCCCTCATATGTGGGACCGAACCCGGGCCGCTGGCTTCCCAGGCCAGCGCTTAACCACCACGCCACTCAGCCGGCCCCTAACCTAGTTTTGACAAAAGGATTGTTGATATTGGTTACTATTAAATACTGAACAATAAATATTATTCAGTCTGTCAACTCATTTCCATCATAGGCTTGTTATTTGTGTTGCTCTAGTAATAATCTTGCAGCAATGAGAATGTGGACCAAGTCACCATTTAACAGAATCCATACCCATTGATAATTATCTTCATTAATGAGGTGATTTAGTTTATTGAATAATGTTTTTGAAATAATATGACCTGCAACATTTTAAATTCAAAGGACTTTATGATGATTCAATCTATAATATTGGGTTGTGGGAAAAATCATGACGTATTTTTTCTATGTTTTTCATTGCAAAAATGCATCATGACTTTTCCGACAACCCAATAGTTTTCGAGGTCTTTTGCTGGGGCCTGAGCATGAGGAACCTTCCCCCAACTGCATACAGGTAATTGGCTCAGAGTCTAAACAAACCTTGGCTCAGAGTCTAAACAAACACATTCTGATCAGCAGAGCCCTATAAGGTTACCCCCTGCAGCCATAGTGCTTCCTCCTTTCGGTACTTCCATTTTCTTTTTTCTTTTTACCTCCCCCACTAGTCCCGTTGCTATTGGCAACTCCCGCCTTTGCGTATTCCTCCTCCCCTTCTAGTCCCGTTGCTATTGGCAACTCCCGCCTTTACATTCCTTCCCTCCCCTTCCAGTTCCTTGACTATATAAGCCCCCTCCTGTTCTTCAATAAACGAGGCTTGATCAGAACCCTGTCTTGCCTCCATTTCTTCGCGCCTCCTATTTTCTCCTTTCAGAAGGCTGCCCCTCGGCCCCTGTTGAATGCCCCGCCGGTCGGGGCATTTCTGGCGCCCAACGTGGGGCCAGAGGACTGCATGCCCTCCGGAAGACTGTCTGCTTCAAGTCCGGCCGGACACACCGCTGAGTTGCCGCGTGGTATTGACCCGCGAGTCTGACTCGTTTCCTGATCTCCACGGACAAAGCCGGTCCGTGAGCCTGATCTGAGTAAGGTGAGCAGACTGACAGAAAATAGACGTTTCTGGGATGACAAATTGGTGTGATAGTCTCCTCGGTCGTATGTCTGTGTGAGTGCGTGGAGGTTCCAAGACTTCGGGTCGCGGAATCTGATTGGGCCCTAATCTGCGGTTCCGTTTCTGTCGTAAGGTTAAACGGCGACTGGGCTGTGAGTGGCCGACTCCGGAACTCTCCGGAGTCGCCCCCAGTCCACCAGTGCGGGGGCTTATACCGCAGAGCTTTTGCCAAGACAGATTTAGTCCCGCGAGGGGCACGGCCAGACGGGCATCTGAGTGTTTTTTCGAGTGTTTGAAGGGCCGAGGAGAAAACAATGGGCCAAACAACAAGTTCACACGAACTTTTCCTCTCGGGTTTAAAGTCATCCCTCAAGGTGCGGGGAATTAAGGCTAGAAAAAAGGATCTCCGCCAATTCTTCGGTCTTCTGACAAATATCTGTCCCTGGTTCCCCCAGGAGGGAACGATAGACGTGTGCTATTGGAAGCGTGTCGGTAACGCTCTCCAGGATTTTTATAAGTCATTCGGGCCCGAAAAGGTCCCCGTTTCTGCCTTTACTTATTGGAGTCTCATTAATGATATCCTCCAAGTACATTCCCACGACCCAGATGTTAAAGAGATACTCAAAACAGGGGAAAACCTCTTAAAGAAATCCTCTCGTCCCCCGTCTGCCTGTGGGTCAGTTTGCATAGATATTCCTTCTCAAGAAAATAAGCCCCCTACTGCCCCCAGTCCGGTTGAGTCATTAAACCAACCGTCAACAAGGCTTTATCCCTGTTTACAAAACCTTTCTTCGGGCTCAGACACAGTCCTCCCTCCCGAAGACCAGGGCACCCTCGATGAGGAGGCTGCCCGCTACCATCAAGAGGACCCCCCCTTCAAGGTTGCCCCGCCTTTTCAGCCACCCCCATATTTGCCTCCTCACCAACCTCCTTTTTGTGCCTCTATCGTGGACACTCCCGTCACTAATTTGACCCCTCCATCCGCTCCCCTTACTGCCCCAGGGACCCAGACAAATGTTCCCCTAACCTTACAAATAGCCTCTCTCAGAGAGGCCCTTCAAGAAAAGCGCCAACACCTTAACCTGCTCAAGGAACTCCGTGCTCTTGAGGCTGAACTTGCCTCGCTCTCTGCTCCCCTGCGTCCCAACATTCAACAAGGCCATCTCCCAAACAAAAGCCCGTTTTCACCTTTCCAGTCACTCGAAGGCAGGCCGCTGAGGCCGACCCTGACACCCCTAACCCTGAAGCCTCCCATGAGGAGGTAATTGCGGAAGAGTCCGATAACGAGCCCGAAGAACGAGACCCCTCCCCTTCGGATGAGGAGGCTGAGTTCTCAGAGACTTCAGGACGAAGACATAAATACCGCCCCCTAAATATTAGATATCTTAAGGACTTAAAATCCGCGGTCCATACTTATGGCCCGACTGCCCCTTTTACACTTGCCTTGCTTGAGAGCCTTACTGACCGGTGGCTAACACCTAATGATTGGTATACCTTAGCTCATGCTGCTTTGTCCGGCGGCGATTTTGTCTTATGGCGTACTGAGTACGCAGAAAATTGCCGAAGAACGGCGGAGCGTAATGCTCAGAGCCGGTCCTCTCGTAACTGGACAAGGGACCGACTTCTCGGCCGAGGGGCCTTTAACACCAATGAAATTCAGGCTGCCTTCCCCCCTGGCTTATTGGCCCAGATCCAAAACGCTGGCCTCAAGGCCTGGCGCAAACTTCCCCCTAAGGGACCGGCCAGCACCTCTCTAGCCAAGATTCATCAAGGACCTGACGAGTCTTACTGTGATTTCATCAGCCGCTTAACGGAAGCCGCTGAGCGCTTAATCGGCAAGGAGGAGTCAGAGAGCGCCTTCATTAAACACCTTGCATTTGAAAATGCCAATTCTGCCTGTCAGGATGCCCTTCGCTCCCATCGTGATAGACCTCTCTCAGAGTACATCAAACTCTGTTCTAATGTAGGGACATCTCATGCCATAGGTGTTGCCATTGGGGCTGCCCTCAAAAACCTTGCTATAGATAACCACAAATCTTGCTTCAATTGTAAACAGCCCGGCCATTTTGTCCGCGACTGCCCCTTAGATAGACCATCTCGTCAACCTCCTTCCACCGTCTGTCCTCGTTGCAAGCGTGGCAAACATTGGGCCAGAGACTGTCATTCAAAGACTGATATCTCAGGAAATCCTATTCCCCCCCGATCGGGAAACTCCCTGCGGGGCCAGCCCCTGGCCCCGGGCCGTCAGAACAAACCAGGGGCGACACGGTTTGTTCCACAGTTCCCCTCCCCAAACTCCCCGTCACTTCCCTCTGCCGGGCCACCCCAGGGAGTGCGGGACTGGACCTCTTGTCCTCCACCTCAACAATACTAACCCCTGATCAGGGAATCAGGCTTCTTCCTACTAATGCACGTGGCCCCTTGCCCCCGGTTACTTTCGGCCTGATATTAGGACGCGGTAGTTCGGCCCTGGCCGGACTCCACGTCGTTCCGGGAGTGGTCGACAACGATTATACAGGCACCATCACACTCGCGGTTTCGGCCCCCAGTGGCCCGGTCTCCATTCAACAGGGCCAGAGAATCGCTCAACTTGTCCTACTCCCTCTAAACTCCTCCCACCAACCTAACCTTCCTCATTCCCGACAACATTCTGCCTTCGGATCCTCAGACACATACTGGATTAAACAGGTTACGCCTAACAGGCCCCTACTCACCTTACACCTTGACGGTAAAGCCTTTGAGGGTCTTATTGACACCGGGGCTGATGCCACGGTTATTGCCTCTCACATGTGGCCCCCCTCGTGGCCCACCACAGTCGCCCTCACTCACCTTCAAGGCATAGGACAATCCACCAATCCCAAACGGAGCACCCGACTCCTTACCTGGACTGACAAAGAGGGCAATACTGGCCATGTACGGCCCTACATAGTCCCTGGATTGCCAGTCAATCTCTGGGGACGTGACATTCTTTCTCAGATGAACCTTATTATGTGTAGTCCAAATGAGGTGGTTGGCCACCAGATGCTCAATCACGGGTTCCTCCCAGGACAAGGGCTTGGCAAATCAGGACAAGGCATTAAACAGCCCATTACGGTCCGCCCAAACCACGCTCGGGCAGGCCTGGGCCACCCCGACCAAAATTTAGCCTAGTGGCCATTGACTTCCCTGTACCCCATGCAGACAAAATAAGATGGAAATCGGATGAACCTGTATGGGTAAATCAATGGCCACTTACCTCAGAAAAGCTCGCGGCCGCCACGCAGTTAGTACAGGAACAGCTAAAGGCCGGCCACCTTGAACCTACCACCTCTCCGTGGAATACCCCTATCTTTGTGATTAAGAAAAAAACTGGAACCTGGAGGCTTCTCCAGGATCTCCGTGAGGTAAACAAAACCATGTTTTCCATGGGAGCCCTTCAACCAGGTCTCCCCTCCCCCATCGCCATCCCAGCAGACTTTTCAAAGATTATTATCGACCTCAAGGATTGCTTTTTCACCATCCCCCTTCATCCTTTAGATAGGGAACGGTTTGCCTTTAGTCTCCCGGTCGTTAACTTTAAAGGGCCCATGCCCCGTTATCAGTGGAAAGTCCTTCCTCAAGGCATGGCTAACAGCCCCACACTGTGTCAAAAATTCGTGGCTCAAGCAATAGACCCTCTCCGCGCCCGATGGCCTTATATCTATATCATCCATTATATGGACGATATTCTCCTGGCTGGTTCGTCCCAAGATAAAGTTCTTCAATGTACCGCGGAACTCACCAAAAACCTTGCCCAGCTCGGTCTTCAAATAGCCCCTAATAAAATCCAACAAACAGACCCTTATTATTACCTTGGCTTTGAGCTTCGCGCTAACTCTATTACCACACAAAAAATCCAATTAAAGACATCTCACCTACTTACCCTTAATGATTTCCAAAAATTTCTGGGGGACGTCAACTGGCTTAGGCCATACCTTAAGCTAACTACAGCACAATTAAAGCCCCTATTTGACCTTCTCCAGGGCGATTCGGACCCTCTCTCCCCCCGATATTTCACTCGAGAGGCTCAACAGTCCCTTCAACTAATCCAGTCGGCTATTGAAAACCAACAAATCACATGTATATCCTATCACCAGTCGTTCTCCCTGGTTGTCTGTGCCACTCCCCATACGCCCACAGCAGTACTATGGCAAGGAGCCCCCCTGCTCTGGGTCCATCTGCCCTCCTCACCCAACAAGGTTCTCACCACATACTACACCCTGACGGCTAACATCATCCAATTAGGAAGAGAAAAAAGCCGACAACATTTTGGAAAAGATCCTGACAAAATCATTCTCCCTTATACTAAGACCCAAATTCAGTGGCTCATGCAAAACGAAAATGACTGGCCAGTGGTTCTTTCCTCCTTCCTGGGGGACATAGACAATCACTACCCTGCAGATAGGCTACTCCAGTTCACCCGGCTACACCCTTTTATCTTTCCTAAGGTGACAAGCTCCAAGCCCCTGCCGGCGGCCACCCTGGTTTTCACTGATGGCTCCTCCGGAGGCAGGGCTGCATACATTATCAATAATCAAGCCTTTACCGTCCCCTCCCCCTATCATTCTGCGCAGCTCGTAGAATTGTTCGCCATACTACAAGTCTTTACTCAGCTACAAGATACCCCATTTAACTTGTATACAGACAGTGCCTACATTGCTTTTTCCCTGCCCCTTCTGGAAACTGTACCCCACATTAAACCCTCCAGCAACGCTGTCCCTCTTTCTGCGAGCTCCCACAGCTTATCACCAAACGCCACCACCCCTTTGTTATCGGCCATCTGCGGGCCCATTCAGACCTTCCTGGCCCACTGGCTCAGGGCAATGCCCTCGCAGACGCCAACACTCGTCTTGCCCTTCCGGTCCTAACTGACCCTCTGACAAGGGCTCAACAAAGTCACGCGCTCCACCATCTTAATGCCCGCACGCTTCGCCTCCTATACAAAATCACCAGGGATCAAGCTAGAGAAATAGTCAAAGCCTGCCCAGGATGCGTTACCCTCCTGCCCACACCCCATTTAGGGGTCAATCCCCGGGGGATTATCGCCAACGAAATCTGGCAGATGGACGTTACCCACATCCCGGAGTTCGGGTCCTTAAAATATGCTCATGTCACTATTGACACTTACAGTGGTTTCATTTTCGCTAGCCTTCATACGGGGGAAGCCACAAAAAATGTTATAGCTCATGTCCTTCAATGCCTCACGGTGATGGGAAAACCACAAAAAATAAAGACTGACAATGGCCCCGGGTATACTTCCCAGGCTTTTAAACAATTCTGTGGTCAATTTCAGATCTGCCATGTCACTGGCATCCCTTACAACCCCCAGGGGCAGGGAATCGTCGAACGAGCGCATCAAACCTTAAAAAACACCTTGTCCAAGCTCAAGGCTTCCACAGCTTATCCCACTAAAGGCTCTTACCGTAACACCCTTCATCACGCCCTATTTGTGCTCAATTTCCTACAACTTGATGATCAGGGCAACTCTGCCGCTGACCGTCTTTGGCACCAAAAAACTAAACACCAATATGCCAGGGTTATGTGGCGAGACCCCCTCACTGCAATATGGAATGGGCCTGACCCGGTCCTTATCTGGGCACGAGGATCTGCCTGTGTGTATGACACCAAAGAATGTAACCCTCGTTGGTTGCCTGCTCGCCTAGTTAAGCCTGTCAACCTCCCTAACACTAACTCCCCACCGCCAGGGACCTGATCCCTGAGACGCTTCCTCCCTCTCCCCTTTACAGATGCTACTCCTGACCCTCCTCTTGGGATCCTCGCTCCTGCTGCCTTCATATGTGTCTGCGGGTTTCGGCCCCCCTGTGTCCAGAGAAAAACTCTACCGACAATTAGCCGGCAAGCCATGCGACTGTGGAGGCGGTACCACCAGCACCATCCACGGTCTTGGTGCCTCCTTTACTCACAGTGACTGTGGCTCTAAGTTGGCCTACCTATTGTCACAACCCTCTGTCACCGGAGGCTATACAAGCTCTTTCCGATGGGTTTGTGTCCCCAAGCCCACAGTCATCCCTAGCGGCCGGAGGCCGCCCTGGTCCCTGCCCAACGGCCTGTACCACTGCTGGGGCCTCGCTCCCTCAAATCGTCCATAGTACCTGTTATGCTACAGCACAGACATGTACGTTACACAATGTCACTTATTTTACAGCCATCCTGACCCGTCTTTTTCGGGGATCCACGGGGGGTGAAGGCGACTACACCAGCCCCTCGGGAGTCTCTCACCGCAGTCAGGCCGGCTGCGGACATAATAAAAAGGTGGGAGACACTGTCTGCTGGCCCCAACGCCCCCCTATCCATTTGTCGGATGGAGGAGGCCCCTCTGACCAAGTAAGACAAATCCTGGTCGAAAAACGCCTAGAAGAACTTGCTGCCGCCCACTTTCCGTCCCTTGCGTATCACCCCTTAATTCTCCCAAAACATAAGCCCACTGACTTAGACTTTAACACCATGTCCATCCTCAACTCCACGCTACAGGCTTTAAATAACAGTAACCCTACTCTGGCTCAGGACTGCTGGCTATGCATAGCTATGGGGATTCCCATACCCCTTGCCCTTCCTAGTAACTTGTCCAAGCCCTCTTTTAACTCCTCAAACTGCAATATTTCATCCCCTTTCCGAACTCAACCCATGGGCTTGGTCTATGGTCCATGCCTGTTTTCCAACGTCACCAGTAATGACACCCTTGATGTTGGTTTCTTTTCTTTAAATTGCACCTCCATCATCAATTCTACCTCCCCCGCCTGTCCCGGCCCTCGGCACGTTTTTGTCTGTGGCAACAGCCTGGCTTTCACGGCTCTCCCCGCTAACTGGTCTGGTCTCTGTGCCCAGGCCCTCCTCCTACCTGACATTGACATTCTGCCTGGAGACCAGCCGGTCCCTGTACCGGCCCTTGATCTATTCCCAGGACGCTCAAAGCGAGCCCTCCAATTTATCCCCCTCATGGCAGGGCTGGGCATTACCACGGCCATGGCGGCCGGCGCCACTGGTACGGGAATAGCCATCCACACTTATCAAAAGCTCTCTCTCCAGCTTATTGAGGATGTTACCACCCTGTCTGGCACCATTAGTGATCTCCAGGACCAAATTGACTCACTAGCTGAGGTAGTTTTGCAAAACAGACGGGGACTTGACCTTTAACTGCAGAACAGGGGGGAATCTGTTTGACCCTGCAGGAACGATGCTGCTTCTACGCTAACAAGTCCGGCATAGTCCGAGATAAGGTCAAGAAGCTCCAGGACGACCTGCTCCAACGCAAGAAACAACTCCTTGAAAACCCCTTCCTGACCGGGTTTCACGGTCTCTTGCCTTACCTCCTCCCTATTCTCAGCCCCCTTTTAGGACTGCTCCTAATTCTTTCCTTCGGGCCTTGGGCATGGAAAACGCTGACAAATTTTATCAAACAGCAGATTGATAACATTCTGGCCAAACCCATTCATGTTCATTACCATCGGTTGGCTATGGCAGACGCCGAGGAACAAGGACCTCCCAAGCCAGGCCCCGATATATTGATATCTAAATGGCATGTGGGCTGAAGACATGCCGGCCTCCGAGCCCTGGGCACCGAGTTGGCTGCAGCTATTGAGTACTGCAAGGGAGGGTCCTTACAGACCCAACTTCAGATCTCCCTGATTACATGCCTGATTTGCATAAAGGTTGGTACCCTTTCATATTCTCTGCCCTGCCTTTCCTCCCACAAAAGGTACCAAGGGCATCAAAGGTTTTCGGCCCTGCCGGACCCCTGGGGAGGAATCAGGCCACTGTTTTCCCACTCGGTTAAGGCCCACCCTCTAAAACACAGAGGGAGGAGATGCTGGGGCCTGAGCATGAGGAACCTTCCCCCAACTGCATACAGGTAATTGGCTCAGAGTCTAAACAAACCTTGGCTCAGAGTCTAAACAAACACATTCTGATCAGCAGAGCCCTATAAGGTTACCCCCTGCAGCCATAGTGCTTCCTCCTTTCGGTACTTCCATTTTCTTTTTTCTTTTTACCTCCCCCACTAGTCCCGTTGCTATTGGCAACTCCCGCCTTTGCGTATTCCTCCTCCCCTTCTAGTCCCGTTGCTATTGGCAACTCCCGCCTTTACATTCCTTCCCTCCCCTTCCAGTTCCTTGACTATATAAGCCCCCTCCTGTTCTTCAATAAACGAGGCTTGATCAGAACCCTGTCTTGCCTCCATTTCTTCGCGCCTCCTATTTTCTCCTTTCAGAAGGCTGCCCCTCGGCCCCTGTTGAATGCCCCGCCGGTCGGGGCAGTCTTTGTTACAGGTTATGGTATTTTAGTTCACGTCTTATTATTGTCAGGTTGATTGATGACATGTCCAAACATACTTTGCCAAAATAAATCCCCAGAAAAAAAGGCTGTGCTCATGAAATCTCTAAATCATTATTTAACGCAACATGTTTAAAACAACGCATGAAGTTTAGTATCTATCTTTCTATTTGTATAAAACTCAGTTTAGTATTATATTAGAAGGAAAGTCCCTGAAAATTCATAATCATACACACAGTAATACAAATATCAGACCTATTAGAGAATTTACTACTACTACCAAGATACTACTAATGTAGTGAAATTACTAATATAATTTCATATTTATGCTCTTCATCACATAGAATAGTGATGCTTTTCCTTTTCTTAACATTTGGTTTAATGTTTTTGGTTAAAAAATTCTCAAAACATCATTTTTAAAGAGCAGAGCTTGAACTACTATACATTCAAAAGAATGGGAGAGGTGAAAAAGATCATGGCCCAAAAATGGTTAAGTTCTGTCCCTCCCTCCAGACTCTCAACAACTCTGGCTAGACTTTTGGGTGTTGCTCACCCTGTGAATGATATTTAATATGGTGGGAACCCTTTGTTCAGTATGACTACCCTAGAAGCCCACAGGGATAGATAACAGGAAATGTCTCTAGAAACTGTAACTTGTTCATAAAGTAATAATTCAACTTTTAAATAATTATCTTACTTGTTTATTTAAGGCAGGGGCATGTGTAGTGGGTGCTCTTGTC
The DNA here is from genome assembly GCA_033961575.1 of Aselliscus stoliczkanus. Taxonomy (NCBI): domain Eukaryota; kingdom Metazoa; phylum Chordata; class Mammalia; order Chiroptera; family Hipposideridae; genus Aselliscus; species Aselliscus stoliczkanus. Next base: position 68,627,446 of record CM066737.1, on the reverse strand, counting down.
AAAGATTTGGATATGTTGAACTTTTGTAAAAACAAAACAAAACAAGCCTACAGGAAATATGGAAATCTGATCCCTGAGCCTGTCCAATCTTCTTTTAAAGTCACCAACATCAGCTCCTGGTCTATATGCTGGAAGAGTCTCTGTAGTATACCAATTCAGAATAAGGCAGTGGCTTCCTTCAGGATGTGTTGTGCTTGTAAACACTGCACTGGCTTTTAGTTTTCCACAATTCTAAAGTTTATTCTTTCAACTGTTACACATATATAGCTTAAAGTCATCTTCCCTTTTTCTTTGTAGTGTTCTACCTGATATAAAGATGTACAAGCTATTATTGGGAATAATATATTCCATGGAACATCATCCTTTCAGATAACATCATTCTAATAAAATATTGGGTTGTCAGAAAAATCATGATGTATTTTTTCTGTTTTTCATTGCAAAAATGCGTCATGATTTTTCCGACAACCCAATAGAACTCTAATAACGACAAAACCAGGGTGGCATAATGTCCCTACTTTACACAAACACACCCTCCATTTACACGCATTCAACTTATTCAAATAGAGTTAACAATGACAGCTGATGCCAATGGGGTTTCCTATCTTCCAATGGGTAGACTATTTTTAAAGTCCATTGAAGCCAGTAAGGGCATTTAGCTTTCATAAAATACATGTTGGTACAAATTAAAATGCACTAACATTGAGTTTCAGAGAAAAGGCAATTTTTTTCTACAGAACATCAATGTTTTTCTTCTAAGAAAGAGTTCAATAAACTCCTGAGGCTTTGGTCATCATATCTCAATGCAAGGCCAACGTATTTAAATCAGTATTTATTTGATTAATGTTTGAATTATCTAGTTAGGTCATTGGCATGCAATTAGAATACTAACCTTGACATTGTATGATCAGATTAAAATTTAGTTTTGTGACATATGTAAATGAATGTCTGTATTGATTTCATTTTCTACGTTTATGAACATTTCCACTTATCTTCTAATCAAATTAACAGTTAACAAAAATCATTGATTTAATTTCTTTTGCTTCCTAGCAATACAATTGCATTAACAAGTATCAGGTATCTAAGTTAAACTCTTGAGTTAGAAAGGTGAAAAATATACAGAACTTCAATTTAGCTTTCTCATATATAGCTATTAAATTCAATAATTATACATATTGTGCTTAAATGTTTCAAATACAAACAAGTATTTTGCCAGACCAGTCCTTTAGATTTAATATTAATTTAGCATAAATGTATTTGAAAAGACATAATGTAAGTTGATGTTTTATCCCTTTCAATACACTTTTGAGGAGCCAAGAATCCATTTTCCTTATCATTTTTAAATTTGGCTGTCCAAATAACTGAGTGGAAATTTGGAAATGATAAGATTTTAATAAACTTAAAATTAGTTAGTATGGCTATTTAACAATGAGAATAAAGAATATTGTCTTTTTCAACATAAGAAATCACAAATGTTCTCCTCCTTCCCACAACTCACAAAGTTTGCATAATATTTCATATCAGTTGACCCACAAAGTCTCCATTTACCCAAATATATCCTATGTATAGGGAATTGAAGATATTTATGATAAGGCAACATGCAAACCTGACATATTAACAATTAATCAAGAGAATTCTGCTCGGTAAAAATAAGCAATATATATTTGACTCCAGAGGCCAGAATTAAATTGTTAGTTCATTTACATCATTAAAATGTACTTAAAATTTTTAACTTTATAAAATATGGCATTGTTGGATGTGTAATTGTAGCGCAGGACTAAAGAACTTGATGTTACATTTAAAGTAATTTAAAGTTCTTATGCTGTGGATGTTAGTAATAATTGAGAAGAGTTAATATATTTGTATTTATTTTTATCCATCTCACATCTTTCCAAAAGTGATATAAAGCAGCTTGCAATAAAATATCTACATAAAATAAAACAATGTATTTTGTGTTGATTTGTCTATTTCTTGATTTTAACACAGTAAGAATTGTTTACTAATAAATGTTACAACAGTTTTTAAACACCTTATTTTAGCCTATGTTGTTTATAATCCTCTATAATGTACTTAAAAAATTTAAAAATATTGTGCTAATCTGATTTGGTTTTTAACAAGCAATACATGAAATAGCTGCTTTTTAAATTTAATGCTTATTTTCATTTTAATATTTGTTATACATGGAGTTTGATTTCAGGCACTGGTCTTTTAATATTTCAGCAAGAAGTTAAATAATCCATAGGTCTGTACAGAATCTCTTTCACAAGTTAAGAGCATGTTAATCTATCAAAATGTGGCTAAGCCCATTAGAAAATGACTCAGGTTTGTTGTTCTTGCTTATTAGAATATAACCTTCATCAGTGCAGGGGTTTGAAGTTTGTACTTATTGCTGGATTCCCAGTATTTAGAAGTGCCTAGTGAACAAGTGTTTCTAACTCCTCAATCCTTGTTATGTTATCAGTAATACAGCAGCCAGAGTGCTGATTCTTATAAAACGTAAGTCATATCATGTACCAAAAAAATGTTAATGGTATCTGGTTCCCTCAGAGTAGAACACAAGGCTTTTAAGTTGGATAAGGCACTACATGCTTTACTTCCCTCACCCTTTACCTACCTAATCTTCAGCTATTCTGGCCTCTCTCTTGCTCACTCTTCTCCAGTCATACAGAATTCTTTATTTTTCCCTAGATCACAATAGATACACTCCTTCCTCAGCAACTTTGCACTTCTTGTTTCCACTTTTCAGAACACTCTTCCTCCAATAGCAACTTAACTTCCTCTCTCACGTTCTTTAAGTATCTGCTCAAAGCTCACCTTGTCAGTAGGCTTTTCCTCACTACCCTATCTCCAAGCATCTCCACTGTCACTTTCTACTACTTCTCTATATCCCTCTCCACTGCTTTATTTTTCTCCATAGCTCTGACTGCTATGATCTGATGTACATGTATTTGTTTGTTTGTTTATTGTCTTTCTTCCCATTATAATGTAAACTCAATGAGTGCTGGGTTTGTGTCTATTTTGTTCACTGCTTTAGTCTAATATCTAGAACTGTATGGTATATAAGGCACTTAATATAATTTCTGTTGAATCAATAAATGAATAAAATATTTAGATCCAAGGAGTTTCCTAAATTTTCATATTTCCTAGAAAAAATAACACTGATTTTTTTAAGTATAGCATTTTGGTTTGGGAAAAGGCTATGAAGTCATTGCTATCTGTAAGAATACCAAATTCTTCCAATTAAAAAACATACTACAATATGTTGGGAAAGTCACATAACTTATATGTTCTTCAGTTTGCTCCTTTATAATGAATGGGTAATAATAATAACTACTTCTTGGGTTGATGTGAGATTTAAATAAAGATGTATGTGTGTGTATGTGTGTGCAAGTAGAATATTTGCCATTGTTTTCAGTATCTATGACCTGTTCTTAATGAATATATTTATCATTATTATTTTGTAATACAAGTTTCCATGTCTTTGGTCTGTCCAAATCTACCTCGTTTTTCATCTATCTTCATTTTTTTGTCAAGTGAGCTATACCACCATTTCTGCATAGTATCAAGACTAATTATGACGGGGAATGCTGTCTCTGAACAATTGCTCAAAGATCAAAAATCTACATTAACTTTTTATAGTTCTGATTATTTTTGTTCCTATTGCTAAATCTACTTATTTATGCAATGCTGGAACTTAAGGAGGTGGTGTGGCTCCCCTCCAGTGGGTTTTCTGTAAGAAAGTGTCCACTGCAGCTCTCTGGAAATGCCTTTTTTTTTTTTTTAGCTGTTTCATGACTACATTCACGTTATTATAATTAAAATAAAATGGTGAGTGTGTAAAAGTTGGTCATCATAGAGGCTATAAAATGTAGAAAGAAGATTTTTACTTCCAAGTTAGCAAAAATAAAAAGTTATAGGTATCCTCATTGCATACAACACCCATGAAAAAGATAGGCAACTTATTTGGAAAAACATCTTTTCCAAAATAAATATCATTTATTAATTTAAGCCTAAATTGTAGCTTTGTTTTGGTTTTTAAATTTTATTTTCTACTGGTATAACAAAAAAGGTTAACAATTTTTTTTCACATAGTTTGAACTGAGCTTTTACAGAGATAATAAACAAGTTCTACCATTTTTCCCCTAAGAGAACTCAGTACCACAAAATAGTCACAAATTTCAGTGTTAGTTAAACATAGAGTTATTTTCCAATGTCTCCAATAAGAAGTTCTACTAAAGATAACCAGCAAAGAAAAGTATATTTAGAAAATTTATCTTTATGTTCAAATTGCTATAACATAAAAGGAACAAAATTTGCATGTGGCTAGCTAACACATATATTACATAATTGCCTAAAGCCTAGTCAGTTGTGTAATTGATATATTCAGCAATGTAACAAATTTTAGAGAGGTTCACATGCAATATGCATGACATAGACATTTGATTAAGTGCAATCATCATTTTTGTAAACATAAAGTTAATTTTAACTCATGCTATGGAAAAAAATAAAGAAATTCACACACAGCCCAGTAAAATTCTGACCCACCCAATAAAAATGTTTGCTTTATCATTTATTATAAAAAGACAATATCATCTGACATTATATGGAATACTCACATTTATTCTAAAATTTATTCTGAAAGCCATTTTAGACAGAAAAGAAAAACTGTGTTGCTTTTGTATAGATCACATGTACTCTTCAAAACCAGTTCAGTATAAAGAAAACTCCAATTAAGTGCAAGAGACAATTAAATCTAGAATCAGCAAAAATTATTTTAACTATGTGGACTGGAAGAAGTGTTCTCTCTGAGGAGTAATACTGCCTCTGATTAATGAATTGGAGCATGAAAGAGTACAATTGTTTGCATACTATGCATTCTAATAATTTGACTTAACGTGTCAGACAAGATGCAGTTCAGTTGCACACAGATTTTTAAAAAGTGTAATACAAAGAAAAGATCACATCGAGACTGGCAGGAAAGGGTGAGACGTGAAACGGGTTGGCCCAAACTCACAGATAGTGATACTGGGAGGGACACCTCATTGCAGGGGTCCCCCAAAAGGAGGGAAGCGTCCCAGCCACACACCAGGCTCCGCAGCCCAGGGGTCCATTCCCATAATATCTGGAAGTGAAAATCAGCAAGGACTCTCTCTGCCTGTACCGTTGAGATGGAAGGCGGTTGGAAACTCAGATGCCCTCTGATGGAGCCCACACACACACTCGCAGAAACTTACCTGGTCTCTGCTGAAGGGGTGGCAGCTCTGGAGGCCCAGGGAGGTTCGAGGAAAGATGAGTTGTGTGGATTTGAGGGCAAGTGACGGAGGGACAGAATCATCATTGCCCTGTGTGGACATACATGTAGCCTACAGGAGAGCACCATTTTTTTTTCAGTGTTAGCCCTCCTCCAAAGGGCCAAGTCTGGTACCGCATTGGTCAGGTGGAATCAGCATGTTCACACGCCTTGGGGACACCCTGGGCTACCCCCTCCCCACTCACAGTTGATGCTACATCGCCTGGGGCACTTTGAATGATGGGCTACTGGCCCTACCCCACATGCTGCAAAGGCCCTTTGGCACTGCTGGACAGGCCCGCAGCGCCGGAAAACATTTGCTGGTGAGCGGTAACCCAAGACCTGTGCTGCAGCATCTCTTGGTCAATTCTCAGGGATTTGGGAGACCGTGGCAAACGGTGTCTGGCTGTGGTATTCTAAGGGTGTTTCCCAAAGTGGTCAAAGGCTACACACTACCCCGAAGTGAGCAGTGGCTGGCTGCAGTGTTCTCAGGCTGCTGTGTAAAGTAGTCACAGGCCAAAAACTTGAGTAAGATGTGAATCTGCATTAATTTTGTAAAAAAAAAAAAATTAAAATTAAAATAAACAGCCATGTCTCATGAGTACTTGGGGCTCAACACTATCCAGCTAGTGCTCCATCGCCGAGGGTACCCTTAACACCGGATCAACTAGCCCTGCCAGTACGCCTTAAGGAGGCTCTTTCCACGGCTGGACCTTACATGCTGCCAGTGAGTAGCAATAGACCTAGAGGGCCCTGGACCTTTTGCTAAACTGCCTCAGGTTCACTACTGGTGGCAGCCAGCTTCAGTTCACAGCAAGACCACACCCACACACCTCCAGGTCCCACACAAACAGCAGAGGATCTGGATAGAGATTTCTCCGAAGAGGACATACAGATGGCCAATAGACAATGAAAAGATGCTCAACGTCACTAATCATCAGAGAAACGCAAATAAAAATCACAATGAGATACCACCTCACTCTTCTTACAATGCCTATCATCAATAAATCAATAAACAACAAATGTTGGTGAGGATGTGGAGAAAAGGGAATCTTCATGCACTGATGGTGGGATTGCAAATTGGTACAGCCGCTATGGAAACCAGTCTGGTGGTTCCTCAAAAAATTTAAAAAAGCACTACCCTATGACCCAGCAAGTCCAAACCTGGGTATTTATCCACAGAAATCCAAAACACTAATTTGAAAATACATATGTTCCCCTATGTTTACTGCAATGCTATTCCCAATAGCCAAGGTATGGAAACAACAAAAATGCCCATCAATAAATATTTGAATAAAGAAATCATTGCACGTTTATACAATGGAGTGTTACTGTGCCATAAAAAAAGAATGAAATCTTACCATTTGCTGCAACATGGATGGATCTTAGAGGGTATTATGCTAAGTGAAATAAATCAGACCGAGAAAGACAAATATAATCTCACTTATATGTGGAATTGAAAGAACAGAATAAATGAACAAACAACAGAAATGAACTCATAGATACAGAGAAAAAAACTGATGGTTGCTAAATGGGAGGCTGGTTGGGGGATGGGTGTGAAAAGTGAAGGGATTAGGAAGTACAAATAGGTAGTCACAAAATAGTCATGGGATTGTGAAGTACAGTATGTGGAATATATTTAATAATGTTGTAAAGACTATGTAGTGTGTCAGATGTGTACTGTACTGATCCAAGCATCACTTCATAGATTATATAACTGCCTGAGTACTGTAGTATACCTGAAACTAATATAAAACAATATTCCATGTCAACTATAATCACACACACACACACACACACACACACACGGTGTGATAAAGGAAATATAGTAAATGTTTAAATTTTTAAAAAATTACAGTATAAGACACATTGCCATCAATCCCCCTCAAAATCGTCCCCCTCACTTAGAACACACTTATTCCATCATTCTTGCCACTTTCTAAGGCAGCTCTGGAAGTCCTCTTTCATGAGTGTCTTTAGTTGCATTGTCGTGGCTGCCTCATTGTCCTGAGTCATTTTGACTTTGGGGAAGAGCCAGAAGTCCCACGGTGCCAGATTCGGAGAATAAGGTGGATAACGACACACCATAATGTTTTTATTTGACAGAAATTGCCATATACCAGAAGCTATGTGTAACATAGAGCGCTGGTATGATGGAGGATGATTTACAGCACACTTTAAAACACACCTTCTCTCAACCATAATTCACACCCAAATGACTGCACCGAATAAGTTGAAACTTATCACACACTGTTACTAAGGTTTGACATGCCACTTTTCATATTGAACATCCCTGTCTTTCTGTTGGATGGCACTCTGCAGTAGCATTCACTGTATTTGTTGAGCACAACAGAAAGGCTCCATGTCACACATCACTTCTGGTATGGCAATTTGTCAAATAAAAATATTACCCTGTGCGTTTTACTGTAATACATGTATTTTTAATTTAAACATACACTGTATTGTTTGATCACACCATATATACATGCTATGACAATTAAGTTCATGAACTTGTTGCAATGATGTTGCTAACCTTTTTTGATATCAGAAGGATTATTCATTATGAATTTGTATCAACTGGACAAACAGTTAACCAAATTTACTATTTGGAAGTGCTGAAAAAGTTGCATGAAAAAATTAGACGATGTGAACTTTTCACCAACAATTCATGGCTCTTGCATCACAATAACGCACAAGTTCACACGGCACTGTCTGTAAGAGAGGTTTGAGCCAGTAAACAAATAACTGTATTGGAGCACCCTCCCTACTCACCTGATCTGGCCCTCAATGATTTATTTCTTTACCCCAAAATAAAGGAAATATCAAGAGGAAGAAATTTTGATGACATTCAGGACATCAAGGGTAATCCAACGACAGCTCTGATGGCCATTCCAGAAAAAGAATTCCAAAATTGCTTTGAAGGGTGGACTAAGCACTGGTGTAGGTGAATAGCTTCCCAAGGTGACTGTAGATATTCAGCAATGAGATATGTAGTACTTCTTCTAGGATGATTTCATGAACTTAATTTTCTGAGCCTCGTGTGTATGTGTGTGTGTGTGTGTGTGTGTGTAATATATTATATATTTTATACATATATAAGATGTGTAATATAATATATTATATACATATAATATATATATATAATATATATATATATCTCCCATGTAAAATATCTACATTTAGTCACTTTACATCAGATGTGAAGTACAGCATAGGGAATATAGTCAAAGTCATTGTAATAGCTATATTCAATGTCAGATGGCTAGTAGACTTGTGAGGTTATCACTTTAGGAAGGGTGTAAATGTCTAATCATTATTTTGTTCTATACACCTGAAATTAATAAAAAAAATGGAAGAAAAGCTTAAAAACTTATGTTTGTACTATGCTTAAATGAAGAATCATCATATAATTAAGAATTTCCTTGCAAATTATACAATTTGCAATTATATGGATGGACCTAGAGACTATTATGTTGAGTGAAATAAGTCAATTGGAGAAAGACAAATACCACATGATCTCACTTATATGTGGAATTTGAAAAACTGAATGAATGAGCATAAGAAACAGAAACAGTCTCATAGATATAGAAGAAAAACAGGGTTGCTAGTTGGGAGGGAGGTGGGGATGAAGGAGAAGGGGAAAGGATTAGACAGCATAAATAGGTAACTACAGTATTATCACAGGGATATGCAAGACAGTTCGGGGAATATAATGTTAAAATTTTGGGGGGTGTCAGATGGTCACATGTTTTGTTAGGGAGACCACTTCATGGATGGAGTAGAGGCTTGATCACTGCACTGTATACCTGAAATTGATGTTGTATAATATTGTATGCCAACTGTAATTGAATATATAGACAGTCACGGGATGTGGATTATGTGGTGGAGGGGAGTCAAAGGAATTGTAATAGATAATATGATATGGGGGGGAGGAGTGGGAGGGGAGAATTGGGGGAGGGGGATTGTCACTTTGAGGGGTAAAAAGTATAACTATTGCACTTTGTTGTATACCTGAAGCTAATTAAAATATATATATATATATATATATATATATAAATTAATTAATTAATTAAAAAAAAAAAGAATTTCTTGGACTGGCCGAGTGGTGCATTGGTTCAGAGTTGGCTTGGGAGGGCCAGCTCTGAGCAGCAGGGCCCCTGTTTGGATCCCACATGAGGGTGAATGATGCTGTGCCCTCTACAGCTAAGATGGTGAACGACAGCTCGACTCAGCGCTGAGCTGCTGTGAGTCGCCGGCTATGGCGTAGGCTGCAGCCCCTGCTGCAGTGGGCTGCCATAAGTTACCGTGAGTGGCCAGCAGCCAGCGTGAGCTGCCGTGAGCGTCTGTCCAATGGCTGGCGACCGACCTGCCTCACCCGGGAAGAGTGCTGTGATCACAATACCAACATGGGCCAGCGAAGCAACGTCCTCAACAACTAGACTGAAGAACAAAAGGACACCAACTTGTCTGTTCCCCTCCCCCAATTCCCCAATAAAACATCTTTTAAAAAATTTCCTTACAGCATTCTTTGAAATAATAAGATGATACCTAGTTGCATTAAATGATGTGTATTTAAGGAAAAACTTTCCATTCAATATTTCAAGAACATTTCTTTTTCTCTACATTTTAAGTTGCTAACCAGCAAGGTTTTAAGACAATTTTGATTCTTTTATACTGTAGGCAAAGAAATCAGATTAGAGTCTTTCTCTTCTTTTGCTTCCCAAATCATAACTTTTTGTGATTATACCACATAGTAATATTCTACAAAAAACTGATGTGGGTAGGAGTGTTCATGCTGCCATTATTGATTTAAATTATATGATTTTTTGTTTAGCATTTTTCTTAAAACTTCTCTAAAGAAAATATTTTAAAATTTGATACCTTGTTCTTATTGATAAATTATTTAGTCAGTAATGGAAGTCAACATTGCCAGGTTCCAGTAGAGAAAAATATGCCCAGTAGGTTGAAATGCTGCTTTCAGTTATGACAGTCTAAGACTCTAATAGACAAACACTTGCCACTGTCCCAAGAACACAACTCTGCACAATGCAAAAAGCAGGTATCTGACAATACTGGATATTAAATAAAGGCAGACAGACTGGTAGGATGGTCACATTTGTTTAGAGAACCTGAGATGGATAGTTACAAATGCAATTTCCTCTCTTTGTGGCTTGTACCCTGGGGCTAAGTGAAATGCACACAGCATGGATTAGAGAGCGTGGGAAATTTTTCTAATCTTTCTTGCCTGTGTAATGAGAAAACTAGATCTTTGAAATAATGAATCCTGAAAGGAATGAGGAATCTTGAATGGGAAAAGCCAGAGAGGCGATTTCCAAACTATCCACATGCATCTCTGACATGATCAAATGCATGTAAAACACAGACTGAACAATCCAACTAAAAACAACAGATCTGAACATAGCTGGGGAGTACTGCACAGAAACAAAAACTTTAGGGTTCAAGCCCAGCAAAGAAATTTATTAAAACAAAAAGAAACAAACTTATTGCAGAAAAATAATATAATCCAGAATTTCCCCAATTTAACATTGATAATGTCCAAGGAGCAAGGCAAAACTATCCAACATGTGAAGAATAAGGAAAATGGAATGCATTCTGAGATAAAACAGATGTTTACACTAGCAGACAAAGATTGTGTCATCCTGGTAGCTTGATTCTTTTGTCATGTAATGCCTCTCTTGGTCTCTAGTAAATTTTTTTGTTCTAAACTCTACTGAATCTGATATCTATGTTCACTCCTGCTATTTTCTGGATTAAAACTTGCATGGTATATCTTTTCCATTCTTTCACTTTCTTCTACATATATCATTGTATTTAAAGTGAGTTTCTTGTGGACAGCATATAGTTGAAACAAGGTTGTTTATATTTTTTAGTCCATCTTTCCATTCTATTTTTTATTGGAATATTTTGACCTTTTTTTAATTTTTATTAAATTTATTGGGGTGACATTGGTTAGTAAAATTATATAGGTTTCAAGTCTACAATTCTGTAATACATCATCTAATATTGCATTGTATGTTCACCACCCAAAGTCAGTTCCTCTTCCATCACCATACATTTGACCCCCTTTACCATATTCTATCACTACCTACTTACCCCCTGGTAACAGCTAAACTGTTATCTGTGTCTATGATTTTGTTTGTTTGTTTGTCTTGTTTTCTATCCCACTATGAGTGAAATCATGGTTCTCAACTTTTTCTGCCTGACTCATTTTGCTTAACATGATAATTTCGAGATCCATCTATGTTGTCAGAAATGGCAGTATTTCATCTTTTCTTGTGGCCAAGTAATATTCCACTGTATATATGTACCCCTCTTCTTTATCCAATAATCTGTCAAAGGACACTTTGGCAAATTGGAAAGCCACATGCATAAGCATTAAACTAGGCTACTATTCAACACCATGTACCAGAATTGACTCAAAATGAATCAAAGAAATATAAATATAAGACCTGAAACAATAAATTGAATAGAAGAAATCACAGACACTAAACTCATGGACTTTGGGTTTAGAGAGGATTTCATGATTTTGACATCAAAAGCAAACGTAATAAAAGCAAAATAAATGAATGGGTCTATATCAAACTAAAAAGCTTCTGCTGGGCTGGCCGAGTGGAGCATTGGTTAAGAGCTGGCTTGGGATGCCAGCAGCCCCGGTTCGGATCCCACATATGAGGGTCAGTGACACTGCCCTCTACAGCTAAGATGGTGAACAGGAGCTCCACCTGGAGCTGGGCTGCTCTGAGTCCCCGGGACAGCATAGCTGCAGCCCCTGCTGCAATGGGCCGCCATAGGCTACAGTGAGTGCCCAGCAGCCAGCGTGAGCAGCTGGCAGCCAGTATGAGCTGCCAAGAGCCTCTGTGACTGGCCATTCAGAGGCCAAAGATCGATCTGCCTCACCTGAGAAGAGTGCAATGACAATACCAACATGGGCCAGTGAAGCAATGTCCTCCACAACTAGACTGAAGAACAAAAGGACAACAAATTACCTGTTCCCCTCTCCCAATTCCCCAATAAAATCTTAAAAAAAAAAAAAAGCTTCTGCTCAGCTAAACAAACCATTAACAAAACAAAGAGGCAATCAACAAAATGGGAGAAGATATTTACAAGTAACACCTCTGATAAGGGTCTAATATCCAAAATATATAAAGAACTCATGCAACCCAACAACAAAAACCAATCCAATTACTAAATGGGCAGAGGACCTGAAAAGACACTTCTCCCAAGAAAAGAAACAAACACCCAACAAACATATTGAAAAAGTGCTGAACTTCACTAGCTATTAGGGACATGCAACCCATACCACAGTGAGATACCACTTTACACCTGTTAGAATGCTTATCATCAACAACTCAAATAATAACAAGTGTTGGAGAGGCTGTGGAGTGAAAGGAACCCTCATACACTGCTGGTGGGAATGTAAATTGGTACAGCCACTATGGAAAACCATATGGAGGGTCCTCAAAATCTGAAGAATAGAGTTACCATCCACCCAGCAATCTTTCCTCTGGATATCTACCCAAAAACATCTGAAAACATTTATTCATAAAAATATATGTACCCCTATGTTCATTGCAGCATTATTTATGGTGGCCAAGACATGAAAACAACTAAAGTGTCTTTTGATAGACAGTTTACATTGAAAGCAATTATTGATAGGTTAGAGCTTAAGTCTGAAATTTTATCTTTTTGTTTGTTTCCTCTGTTTCTCTTTGTTTTTGTTTTCTTGGCTTCCTGTTTGTTACTTGACTATATTTAGGATTATATCTCATTTAATTTATACTGTTTTGAGTATAACACTTTGTATTTTCTTAGTTGTTTCTCCTAGTATTATAATATGTATGTAATTTATCACAGACTATTGGTATTCACATTTTATTACTTCCAATGACATGTAAAACTGTGATTTCCATATAAAGAATCATCTCATCTGCAAAAAGTGCCAATTTAACTTCTTCATCCCCAATTTGGATGCCTTTTATTTCTTTTTCTTGCCTGATTTCTTAGGCTAGGACTTCCAATACTATGTTGAATAACATATATGTACCCCCATGTTAATTGCAGCATTATTCACAGTGGCCAAGACATGGACACAACCAAAGTGTTCTTCAATAGGTCATTGGATAAAGAAGATGTGGTACATATATGCAATGGAATATTACTCAGCCATAAGACAAGATGAAATATTGTCATTTGCGACAACATGGAAGGAACTTGAGATTCTCATACTGAATGAAATAAGTCAGACAGAAAATGTTGAGAACCATATGATTTCACTCATGTGGGATATAAAACTGAAAGCAACAAATGAACAAGACAAACAAAATCTCATAAACATAGACAACAGTTTAGTGGTTACAAGAAGGTAAGGGGGAAAGGGTGATGGAAGAGGGAAAAGGGGGTCAAACACGTGATGATGATAGGAGAACTGACTCTGGGTAGTTAATACACAATGCAGTGTATTGATGATGTTTTATAGAAGTGTACGCTTGAGACCTATATAATTTTACTAACCAATGTCACCTCAATAAATTTAGTAAAAATTTTTAAAAAGTTATTTCCATTTAGGTTACTTTACCATTCCAAAGTTTAAAATGTACTTTTCTTAGGTGTTCCCTCTATATACATTAGAACACCACTTTGGATAGCATTATGATTTTTACTTCAACCATCTAATATGACTTAAGAAACTCATGAGAAGAGTTCTATTCATGAGAATAAAGTCTATTATATGTACCCGTATTATTGTCACTCTCACTTTTTTACCTCTTATGGATAATAATTGCTAACATTGTGATGTCTTTTTAATATATGCATATGCATGCACATACACATAGCATCATGCTATACATAATGTTTTGAAATTTGCTTTCCTTCATGTAATCAAACATGAAAATTTCAAGTTTTTAGTTTTCTATAACATGATTTTAAAATGGTTACATATTATTATTGTGTATGAATGACCAACATTCATTTAATCATATCCTTTTGATGGATGGTTAAGATATTTCCAATTTACCCTTATTTTTACCACTTGTGATGTTCTTATGTTCTTGATTTCTCAAGCTTTCCTTGTTTCCATTCTCTTTATGTTTAGAAAACTTGTTTTAGTTATTAATTAAAGGTAGGATTGTTTTATTGCTCCTTTTGTTCCCACAGTTTAATTTTGCTGTATATAAAATTTGAAGTTAACTGTCACTTAGAATTCTTGTTCTTTTATAAGTAATGCATAAATTTGTCTCTGTGTTTCAAGTTATTTCTTTGTCATTTGTTTCAGAAATTTAATTACGATTTTTGTTGGTGTAGATTTATTTGATTTTATTCTATTTGAGATTCACTCAGCTTCTTAAATTATGTTTTATGTTTTCTAGGGTTTTTCCTTTTGTTTTGTTTTTTGCAATTTAGGAAGTTTTCAGTTCTTTTTTCTTCAAATGCTTATTCAGTTCCATTCTTTTTCTCGTCTCCCAATTGAACAGATGTAGGTCTTTTGTTATTATTCCACAGGTCCCTGAGGTTCTGTTTATTTTTTTAATTGGCCTGTTTTCTCTCTCATGTTCAGATTGGGTATATTTTATTGATCTGGCATCAAGTTTACTGCTTCTACCCTCTGTCATCGCCCCCCTACTATTAAGAACATCTAGAAAATTTGTATTTCAATCATTATATTTTTCAGTTATCTAAATTATTTTTATAACTTCTAATTCCTTGCTGAGATTATCTAATTGTGCCCCGTCTCCCAAATTCATATGTTGAAGTTTTAATCCCAGTGTCTTACAATATGACTGTATTTGGAGATAGGGCCTTTAAAGAGATTACTATGTTAAAATTAAGCTATTAGCGTTGGCATTAATCCAATCTGACTAGTGTCCTTATACAAAGAGGAAATTTGATACAAAAAGAGACAACCAAGGATGCATGTACACAGAAGAAAGACCACACAAGAATATAGAAGAAGGTGGCCATCTGCAAACCAAGTACAGACGCGTCAGAAGAAACCAAACTTTTTGACACCTTGATCTTAGACTTCTATCCTCCAAAATGTAAAAAATAAATTTTTGTTGTTTAAGCCACCCATTCTGTAGTACTTTGTTATGGCAGCCATAGCAAACTAACAGTTCCTGTTCATTGCCTTTTTTATTTCAGTTGTGATTTTCTGGGTTTTGGTATGATAAGCACTTTTCAATTGTATATTGGACATCTCGGATATTTTATGAGATTTTGTATCTTATTTAATCCATTTTTAAGAGGTAGTTCCCCTGTTGAGGTGTGTAACACCACTTCATTGCAGATGGGTGTTGTGGAAGTTCAGCTCACTTTTTGGCTCTGCTGACACCTTCCCAGTAAAAGTGGAGCACTGACTTGCACTATCTCATTGCCTTCATGTGAGGTGTAAGATCAGTTCCCTACTGGGCCCTGCTGTTATCAGGATTGTGAAAGAAGAAAATTGACACACATCATTTTATTGCTTAGAAGTGGGGACAGAAGCTCAGCTTCCCACTGACGTCATGGGGGGATGGAGAAGCCCAGCTTCCTGATACCTTACTTTGCCTCATTGATGCCAGATGTGAGTGGAGGCTAAACTTCCCACTGGACCCTATTTAAACCAGGAGTAGCAGAAAATTAGACTGGTGACTAGTCCCATCTTGCACCATCTGCATCAGTCTTGTTCATGCTGGGTATGGAAGGAAGTTCAGCAACCTACTAACAGAAAGGATTTCAAAATACTTATTGTAATTATCTTCAATGAAGTGAAACAAAACATGTTTCCAATGTATAGAAACCTCAGAGAAGGAAAGTCTCAATAAAAAAAATAGAAATAATCAGAAAAAACTGGATGAGAATTCTGGAACTCAAAAATAGAAGTTCTGAAATAAAGAAAAAAAAACATTCTTGATAAACTTACAGACATATGAACATGACAGATGCGGAAGTAAGTTAGATTGAAGATATAGCTACAGAAATTAAAGAACAAAGAAAAATAAAAAATGCTCAGAGAAAATTTAGATGATTTCAAATAGTCAAATATATGTGAAATTGTATACAAAAATACAAGAAGGAGAGGAGAGAGAGAGAATGAGTCTCAAAAACAGTTAAAAAAAATAAAGGCTGAAAAATTCCGAGTCTTAAGTAAAGAGAGACATTTTCAGATACAAGATATTCTGAACACCAAGTGATAAATATCAGACAAAGAAGTCCATGAACAGTACCATTGTAGTCAAACTATTGAAAGTAAAGGAAGAAGAAGAAAATTAATAAGACTAAAATAACATATTACATACAGGGGAGCAAAAATGGTGCAATGAAAGGCTGACTTATTATCATAAACCTTGAAGACAAGAAGAAACTAGAACAAAATTTTTAAAGTACTAGAAAGAAAACAGCTATCAACCAAAAATCTTATATGCAACAAAAATGTCATTCAAGAATTAAAGTAAAATAAACATTTTCAAATAAATTAAAACTAGGACAACTCATCATCTTCTAACCTGTAGTACAAGAAATTCTGTAGGAATTTCTTTAGGTTAAAGGAACATGATAATAGATAGAAACTTAGATCCTCAAAAAAGAATGAAGTGCGTCAGAAACAGTAAATATATAGGTAAATACTAAAGACAGTTGTTTTTTTCTTTTTTTCCTCTTAATTCTTTTAATATCATACAACTGCCTAAAAACTAACGTTTTAGCATTTCCCTATGGGAATTTAATACACATAGATATATTGTATATAGCAACTATAACATTAAGGATAGCATAGAATATAAAAGTGAATAGAGCAGTAAGATTTCAATATTTTAGTCTAAAATTATTCAAATGATGCAAAAGAAGTTAGGACAGGATCAACAGAGAAATAAAGAACAAAGGAGACAGGTAGAAAACAAAAAACATAACAGGAGAACCACATATAATCATATCAAAAATTACATAAAATTTTTATGGCATAAGCAAACTAATTAAAAGGCAGAAATTGTCAAAATGAATAAAAGATAACACTTAACTAAATTCTGTCTAAAAAGAAGATGCACTTTAAATACAAGAATAGATCCATTGTAAGTAAATAGGTGAAAAAATAATTCCCCACACAAGCCATTAACATATACAGGGTGAAGTAACTATATTAATATCAGATAAAATAAATTTCAAATAAACACCTATCATTAGAGTCAATTCAACAGGAAGACATAACAATCATAAATGTGTGTGGTCCTAAAGCAAGAGCTTCAAAATATATGAAGCAAAAATTGACAAAATTAAGGGGAGAATATAACTCAAAAATAATGGTTGGAGAATTTAATGTCTTCTGAAAGCAACTAATGGAACAACTAGACAACAAAAAAGCAGATATGTGAATTAAAATAGCACTATTAAGCCCCTTGACTTAATTAGTATTTATAGAACACAACACCAATAATGGCAGTATACACATTATTCCCAACTGCATTTACAGGATAGACTACATGCTGGGTCATAAAAGAAGCTCACTAAATTCAAGACTGAAATTGGACAAAATGTTATCACACCATATGTAATTCAGGTAACAATAAATAAATATAACCAAGAAAATATAACCAAATTTGAAAATAAACTTATTTCTAAATAGCATTTCATCGAAGTAGAAGTCACAGGAAAAACTAGAAAATATATGTAATGATACATTATTATAATGATAATGAACATACTATGTATCCAAATTGGTGTTATATAGCTAAAACAGTGTTTAGAGACACATTTTTATCTTTGAATACCTTTATTAGTAAAAAATTAAGTTTTTACATATGACGTAAACTTCTTCTTTAATAAATTGAATAGAAAATAAATTGGGCTGGCCGAGTGGCGTGGTGGTTAAGAGCTGGTTTGGGACGCCAACGGCCCCAGTTCAGATTCCACATGTGAGGGCCAGTGACTCTGCTCTCTTAAAAAAAAAAAAAAAAAAAAAAAAACAACCTTTAAAATACATTACATCTAAATCAAGCAGAAGAAAGGAAATATTAGGTTTTCAAAAAAGTCATGATGTATTTTTCCTATGTTTTTCGTCACAAAAATGCATCATGACTTTTCCAAAACCCCAACAATAAAGACAACACATCAATTTAATTGAAAACAGAGAAAATTAATGAAACCAAACAAAAGAGTCTTTGAAAATTTAATAAAAGTAATAACAATTCTTGCCAAAACTAAGAGAAAAAATAATAAACCAACATGATGGATTACAGTTGGGATTATCACATCAGACCTTTCACACATTAAAAGGAAAACGAATTATTAGGAAACAAGTTTCTGTGACTATATTTGACAAACCTAGATGAAGTAAAAAATTGAGGTTGTGGAGCAAAAAGAACCCTCAAACACTGCTGGTGGGAATGCAAATTGGTACAGCCACTATGGAAAACAGTATGAAGGTTCCTCAAAAAATTAAGAAAAGAATTACCATATAACCCAGCAATCCTTTTTCTGGGTATCCACCCCAAAATCAGAAAACATTTAGTCGTAAAGATGTACGTACCCCTATGTTCATTGCAACATTAGTCACTGTGGCCAGACATGGAATCAATGAAAATGGCTTTTGATAGATGATTAAATAAAGATGTGGTACATATACAAGGTGTGATCAGAAAATATGGTGAATGTTCAAATAAAAAAAATTATTACAGTAAAAGACACATTGCCATTAATTCCCCTCAATATACTCCCCCTCACTTCGAACACACTTATCCCATCATTCTTGCCACTTTCTGAAGCAGTTCTGGAAATCCTCCTTTGTGAGTGTCTTTAAATGTGCTATCCTGGCTGTCCCCATGTCCTGAATCAATTCAAAATGTTTACCTTTCATGGTCATTTTGACTTTGGGGAAAAGCCGGATGTCACACGATGCCAGATCCAATGATTAATGGGGATGAGGACACACTTTGGTTTTTATTTGACAGAAATTGCTGCACCAGAAGCGATGTGTGATGCAGAGCCATTCTGTTGTGATCACAAAATACGGCGAATGCTGCTACTGAGTGCCATCCAAAGGAAAGGCAAGGATCTTCAATACAGGAAGCAGTGCAATGAACCTTAATAACAGTGTGTGACAAGTTTCACATTTTTGGTGCAGCTAGTCAGGTGTGAGCTACGGTTGAGAAGTGTTTTAAAGTGTGCCATAAATCGTCCTCCATCATGACAATGCTCCGTGTCACACATCACTTCTGGTATATGGCAATTTCTGTCCAATAAAAACATTAGTGTGTCCTCATCAACCTCATCCACCTCTTTCGCCAGATCTGGCACGGTGGATTTTCTGGCTATTCCCCAAAGTCAAAATGACCAAGAAAGGTAAATGTTTTGAATCAATTCAGGACATTGAAGCCATTACAGCACAACTAAAGTCGCTCATGAAACAGGACTTCGAGAACTGCTTCAGAAAGTAACAAGAATCACTCTGGTTTATTCCATGTGTGTGCTAGTGACACGGCGCCCTCTACAGCTAAGATGGTGAACAACAGCTCAACCTGGAGCAGGGCTGCCGTGAGCTGCAGTGAGCGACCGTCCAATGGCCGGAGAGAAACTGCCTCACCCAGGAAGAGCGCAATGATAACAATACCAACATGGACCAGTGAAGCAATGTCCTCTACAACTAGACTGAAGAACAAAAGCACAGCAACTTGTGTATTCCCCTTCCACGATTCCCCAATGCTGTTCCCCTTCCCTGATTCCCCAATAAAAATCTTTTTTAAAAAAAACAGAAAAAAAGGAAAGTGGCAAGAATGATGGGATAAGTGTGTTTGAAACGAAGCAGAGTATTTTGAGGAGGATTAATGGCAATGTGTCTTTTCCTTTAATAATTTTTTTAAACACCATATTTCTGATCATATATTGTATGCAATGAAATCTTACTCTGCCATAAGAAAAGATGAAATACTGCCATTTGGATCTTGAGATTATCATGCTAAACAAAATAAGTCACAGAAAAAGTTAAGAATCATATGATTGTAGTCATATGTGGGATATAAAACTGAAAGCAACAAATGGACAAGACAAACAAACAACAAAAACTCACACACACAGACACTATCGTGTCCAGCATGACAGAGCAGTGGGAGTGGAGAAGGGATGGTGAAAGGTTAAGAAAGAGAGAGACACAAATAAGAGAAAAATGCAGTTGGTGCCAGGGGACTTCAGCCTTGTGGACTGAGCCGCTAATCAGGCCTGACTGCTCCTTTTATTGTCTCACACACAAGAAAATATCAATGTGTCTTCTGTGGTCTGAGAGTCTCATACCAGAGAATTTAGCTCAGGGCCAAATCACCCATGCCTACAGGCTGCCATTACTGAAGGTCCCATGATGTTATTGTCATGCACCTCCTAAGAGACAGAAACTTCCTCTGCTGGAACTTACTGATAAGAATGCATGGAGAACAGATATTATCACATCAATAGGTCATTTCACAGGCACGCTATCAGAACCTGAAATAGGGGGTCTCCACGCTTTTTCCTCAACTCCATGATTCCTCCTATGGCTCCCATGTGACTGTGCCCGTCTTAGGTTGTTACTCCCTTGAGCAATCTTATTCGTCATTGACTAACCAGCCATCTTTTGTGGCCAAGTAGGGATACATAGAGTAGGCATAATATTGAAGTAATGATCTGTCTTTATGGAAATGTGCTTGGGGGCAGGCAGGCTATCATGTGATGACAACAGACAACAGTTTAGTGATTATCATTGAGAAGGGTGGGAGGGGGAGTGGTAGAAGAGGGAAAAGGGTGTCAAATATATGGTGATGGAAGCAGAACTGATTTGGATAGTGAACACACAATGTAATATATAGATGCTATAGTACAGAAATGTACACTTGAAACCTATATAATTTTACTAACCAATGTCACCCCAATCAATTTAATAAAATTTTTTTAAAAACCATACAACTCAATTATAAAAAGGGAAACAATTCAATACAAAATAGGAAAGCATTTTAACAGATCCTTCAAAAAGAAGATATATGAAAGGCCAAACAAACAAATGAAAATGTGGTCAATAAATTTTGAGAAGTGGAAATTAAAATTATAATAAGAAAATAATAGTCACTCATTAGAATGACAACGCCTTAAAGCAACCAAAACATTAACTAGTGAATAAGATTGAAAAAATGTTGTATATGTACCACTATGCAGAAAAAATTTGAATATTAAAACATGCAAAAACATGGATGAATCTCAAAAACACCATGGTAAGTAAGAGAGGTCAAATACAAAGACTGTACAGCATGATGCCATAAACATGAAAATTTCAAAAGGAAACTATTATTACAGAAAGAAAACCACTGGCTGTTTAGAGACAAGAAGAGGGGAGGTGACTGAGGGGAAAGGGACAGGAAAAAAAAACTTCCTAAGGTGAGAGAGTTTCTACATATTGATTATATGATTGTATATAATAACAAAATTTCATCAAAGAATTCAGTTAGAACTGGTCAATTTTATTAAATGTAAACAAAGCCTTAAAAATAAAAGCAAGAAAAATATGCAAAATCATTAAACCCTGTTTATAAAATCAGTGAAATAAAAAGAGTAAAACTCAGGATGTTTATTTCTATTTTTGAGTTTCTTCTACTAGGCCTCACTTCCTGTCATGAAAAGCAACATTTTTTGAAATGTTATTTCTGCATGAAATGTTCTTTGCAGTGTTTCTGTAAAAAACTGTTAATGAATCCCAACCTACACAGTAATATCAATGCCCACACAGCCAGCCAGAGTTCTTTCTTAATGTAAAATTGTCATAATTAATTTGGATTTCAAATTAAGTATATTAATGTGACAACACATCAGGCTTAACACTAAGAGAAAAATATCTTCACAAGTTTGCCTTTTTATGGATGCAGTATAAGCAGAGCATATATAGTATATTACTAACATAATAACTTATTAATGGGTGCTTTCTAAAAGCTGAACTTCTTAACAGTATTAGCAACAGAAAATTATGAAAAAAATCACATTGTAAAATCTTTTCCCCGTTTATGTTAAAGCTCAGAATGAGGCTTTCTTTCAGAAATTCTGACAAACTTAAAGGGATTTGTTTAAGGTGTAAATTCAACAAGAGCAAAGAGTATGGAAGAAATGGCAGAAGTGATAGTTTACACAAATGCAGAACTGTGCACAAAAATAGTAATTGTTTTAACTTAACAAGAAAGCTGAATTCTAAAGTGGCAAAGGGAAAAGCCAAGAAACAAACAAATTATCATTGGTGATTACAGAAAAGGTTCAGGAATAGTTGTCACTTGTTCCTTTAGAACTGGGGAAGTCGATCTCTTTTTCTCTTTTTTTCTTTTATTAAAATTAAATTTATTGGAGTATCATTGGTTAATAACATTATATAAATTTCAGGGGTACAATTTTATAATACATCATCTGTCTATTCCATTGTGTGTTCTCCCATTCTCAATTGGCCTCCGCAACAACACAGATTTATTTTCTTTTTTTAATTTTTATTTATTAATTTTTAATTAGTTTCCAGTGTACAACACAGTGCAATAGTTATACTTTTACCCCTCAAAGTGACAACCCCCGTGCCCCATTTAGCCACCCCACTCCACCCCCCCATATCATATATATCTATTACACTTCCTCTGACTCTCTTCCACATTATAATCTATATCCCATGACTATCTATATATTCAATTACAGTTGGCATACAATATTATACAACCTCAGCTTCAGGTGTACAGTGCAGTGATCAAGCCTCTACTCCATCCATGAAATGGTCTCCCTAACAAGACATATGACCATCTGACACCCCACAAAATATTTACAACATTATTATATTCCCCAAACTGTCTTTCATATCCCTGTGGCAATATTGTAGTTGCCTATTTTTGCTGACTAATCCCTTCCCCTTCTCCCTCATCCCCACCACCCTCCCAACTAGCAACCCTGTTTTCCTCTATATTTATGAGACAGTTTCTGTTTCCTTTGCTCATTCATTCAGTTTTTCAGATTCCACATATGAGTGAGATCATATGGTATTTGTCTTTCTCTGACTGACTTATTTCATTTAACATAATAGTCTCTAGGTCCATCTATATCATTGCAAATGGTACAATTTCATTCTTCTTTATAGTGGAGTAATACTCCATTGTATAAATGTACCACGGTTTCTTAATCCAGTCATCTACTGATGAGCATTTCGGTTGTTTCCAAGTCTTAGCTATTGTAAATAGCGCTGCAATGAACATAGGGGTGCATAAATTTTTTTGAATAAGTGTCTTGGGTTTTTCGGGATAAATACCTAGAAGTGGAATTGCTGGGTCAAAAGGTAGTTCCATTTCCAGTTTTTTGAGATACCTCCACACTGACTTCCATAGTGGCTGCACCAACCTGTAATCCCACCAACAGTGCAGCAGGGTCCCCTTTTCCCCACAGCCCCGCCAGCATTTGTTGTTTGTTGATTTATTGATGATAGCCATTTGACTGGAGTGAGGTGGTATCTCATTGTGGTTTTTATTTGCATTTCCCTAATGACCAGTGAGGTTGAACATTTTTTTATATGCCTGTTGGCCATCTGTATGTCCTCTTTAGAGAAATGTCTCTTCATATCTTCTGCCCATTATGTTTAATTGGGTTGCTTGTTTTTTTGGTGTTGAGTTTCATAAATTTTGGATATTAACCCCTTATCAGATATATCATTGGCAAATATATTCTCCCATTCAGTAGGCTTCCTTTTTTGTTTTATTGATGGTTTCCTTTGTTGTGAAAAAACTTTTAAGTCTGGTATAATCCCATATGTTCATTTTTTCTTTTACTTCCCTTGCCCGCAGGGATGTATCAGTAAAAATATTGCTCCAGGTAATGTCTGCAAATATACTCCCTATATTTTCTTTTAGGAGTTTTATTGTTTCAGGTCTTACATTTAAGTCTTTAATCCATTTTGAATTTGTTCTTGTATATGGCATAAGGAGGTGGTCCAGTTTCATTGTTTTGCATGTGTCAGTCCAACTTCCCCAGCACCATTTATTAAATAGACTATCTTTACTCCAATGTAAATTCTTGCTTCCCTTGTCATAGATTAACTGTCCGTAAATGCCTGGATTTATTTCTGGGCTCTCTGTTCTGTTCCACTGATCTATGTTCCTGTTTTTATGCCAATACCATACTGTCTTGATTACTGTAGCCTTGTAGTATATTTTGATGTCTGGTAGCATGATCCCCCTGACTTTGTTCTTATTTCTCAGGATTGCCGAGGCTATTCGGGGTCTTTTATGGTTCCATATAAATTTTAGGATTATGTTTTCTATTTCTGTGAAAAATGCCCTTGGTAGTTTGATAGGAATTGCATTGAATCTATATATTGCTTTAGGCAGTATGGACATTTTAACCAAATTAATTCTTCCTATCCATAAGCATGGTAGGTGTTTCCATTTATTTGTATCTTCTTTTATTGGGGTATCATTGGTTAATAACATTATATAAATTTCAGGGGTACAATTTTATAACACATCATCTGTCTATTCCATTGTGTGTTCTCCTATTCTCAATTGTCCTCCGCAACAACACAGATTTATTTTCTAAAAAGGGTAAAACAGGGTTTCTGAACTGGGGAATACAGAGCAGAAAAAAGACAGGGGTTTCATACTAAAAACAAAAGGGTTAAATGAAAATTTACATATTAAATTATATGTTTTTCAGCTTTCTTCCCTCATTCAACCTAGAAACCTGGCATTGAGGGATATATCATCCTGGACAAATATAGTCTTTTCTGAGAAAACTGATTACTCCAAGAGAAAATACTTAAATATATTGACATTGTGGGTTCCTCAGAGAAACAGCTCAGGAAGATCACCATAATGTGAAAACTAATGTGAACAAAATTCCATTTGTGTGCAGAGACCTTCTTGTAGACTTTAGTGCTCCACTTTTAATAAGGAGGCAACCACATATCACCAAATATTTTGGAAACTATTTAATTTAAAAGACAGAAGCTAAATCAGAGAAAAGCAGTATTTAAGACACAAAGAATATGGAAGGAAATAAATATGAAAACTACAAATAATAAAATAAGATTCTCCAAGGAATAAGAATATGTTATTTTTATTAATAAAAAAAAGAATGCTACAACAATAATATTCAGAGATCTAAATATTATTCTTGGTAATTAAAAATGTGATAACAGAAATGTAAAACTCAATACAAGGTAGGAAATACAAAAATAATGATACTTTCCAAGAAGTAGAATAAAAAGACAGTGAGATAAAAAAAATAGATAGTAAATACATTTTAGGAGATACAGAGGTAAATAGAGAAATATAAGAGTGGAAATAATAGGAAAAATTAAGAAAATGTCACAGAACTGAAATTTATAGTTTTCACATGGGCAGAGACCACCAAATGCCCATGAGATGGTATAAAATCAATCTATATCAAGGCACAGCACCATAAAATTTCAGAATACAGGATAAAAATAAATTATCCTACAAATTTCTGTAAGAAGGAGGAAAAAATGAAAGCCTACAAACAAAGATCAATTAGAATAATCAAACCGATGGTTGCCAGAGGGGAGGGGTGTGAGGGGATGGGTAAAAAACGTGAAGGGGAATATAGTCAGATATACTGTGATAACTTTGCACAGTGGTTTACTAGACTTACTGTGGGTGATCACATTGTAAGGTATATAAATGTCAAATCACTATATTATACAGCTGAAACTAATAAAATATCATATGCCGACTATACTTAGTTTTTTGTGGGTTTTTTTAAAGATTTTTATTGGGGAATTGGCGGAGGGGAACAGCGTTGGGGAATCGGGGAAGGGGAACATACAAGTTGCTGTCTTTTTGTTCTTCAGTCTAGTTGCAGAGGATGTTGCTTCACTGGCCCATGTTGGTATTATCATTGCGCTCTTCCCGGATGAGGCAGATCTGTCGCCGGCTTCCGAATGGTCACTCACCACGGCTATTGGCAGCTCATGCTGGCTGCCAGCCACTCACATAGCCTATGGCAGCCCACTGCAGCAGGGGCTGCAGCCTACACTGTCGCCAGGGCTCGCAACCCAGCTCCAGGTGGAACTGTTGCTAGCTGTAGAGGGCAGTGTCACTGGCCCTCATATGTGGGATCCGAACTGGGGCCGCTGGCATCCCAAAACCAGCTCTTAACCAATGTGCCACTCGGCCGGCCCCTATACTTAGTTTTTAAATATAGCTATGGGATTCTCAACAAAGACATGGATGCTTTAAGATAGTTAAACAGAGGGCCAGCCGAGTGGCTCAGTTGGTTAAGAGCTCGCTCAAGAGTGTGAGCTGAGCTCTGAGCAACAGCAGTTCAAAAAAAGACAGTTAAACAATGTTTTCAATTGTGAATGAAAATGATTTCTCACTGAGGAATCTATGCCCACATACAAGGTCTGAAACTTAAGTTTGTGATCATATCTTAGAAAAAGTGCTACATACCTCATTGCTGAATATCACTATGGTCACCTTTGAAGTACTCCCCTTGGGAAGCTATGCACCTATGCCAGTGCCTAATTCACCCTTCAAAGCAATTTTGGAACTCTTTCTGGAATGGCCAAAAAGCTGTCATTATATTACCCTTGATGTCCTGAATGTCAACAAAATATCTTCCTTTCAATATTTCCTTTAACTTTGGGTAAAGAAAGAAGTCATTGGGGGCCAGATCAGGTGAGTAGGGAGGGTGCCCCAATACAGTTATTTGTTTACTGAGTAAAAAACTCCCTCACAACAGTGCTGTGTGAGCTGGTGCATTGTCATGATGCAAGAGCCATGAATCGTTGGCAAAAAGTTCAGGTCATCTAATATTTTCACACAGCCTTTTTAGCACAAATAATAAACTTGGTTAACTGTCCAGTTGGTATAAATTCATAATGAATAATCCCTCTGATATGAAACATTACTGCAACAAGGTCACAAACTTAATTGTCACACCTCGTTTATTACTCAAATATAAAAGGGGAATTAAAATATTTTAGACCTTTGAGCTTAAAAGGGCACTTCCCATAAAACCTTTCTCAAAAATGAACCTCAAGTATGTAATCGAGGGAGTAAAAACCTAGGAAGAGGAACACATAGAAATCAGAACACAGCACCCAACAAAAGGGAAGAGGAAAATAATCTCTAGGACATTCATGAAGGACAATTTCAAGATGACAGTCCAGCAGAAGAGCAAGCAGTCAATATTGCAGTAGGTCATAGGTGCCAAAGAGTCTCTTTAAGATGAAATTGATAGAATACCTAACTTGTTTGAATGTATTAAAAGTGGAGGTTTACACTTGTAGAGAGATTAGAGTTGAATTAATGAAGTACATAGAAAAAAAACCAATGATGGGCGAAACCAAGACTATTCTTTTTTTTTTTGAGGGCGGTGTCACTGGCCCTCATATGTAGGATCTGAACCAGGGCCACTGGCTTCCCAAACCAGCGCTTAACCACCATGCCACTTGGCCGGCCCCCAAGACTATTCTTAATTCTAGGATGAACAAAATATTGTACAAGAGAGAAAAAGAAATATTAATGGTTAAGTCATTGATTTTACACAGTTACATAAGTTAATTACTGAGTATTGGAGTATTGTTCTAACTAGAATTACAATATGGCTCTTAAGGAAATGAGAGGGATAAGTGTGTGTGTGTGTGTGTGTGTGTGTGTGTGTGTGTGTGTGTGTGTGTATGCTGTGTGTTTAATGAGGTAGGGAAAGCATAAAGGGGGCTGAAGTTCAAGTCAATGTATAATTCCCAAAATTTGTAAATTATCAAGAAAATAATAGCAATACAGGCCCAGCCGAATCACGCATTGGTTAAGAGCTGGCTTGGGACTCCAGCGGCCCCGGTTTGGATCCCACATATGAGGGCCAGTGACACTGCCCTCTACAGCTAACAACAGCTCCACCTGGAGCTGGGCTGTGTGAACCCCAGCGACAGTGTGGGCTGCAGCCCCTGCTGCAGTGGGCTGCCATAGGCTACAGTGAGTGGCCAGCAGCCAGTGTGAGCGGCTGGCAGCCAACGTGAGCTGCCAATAGCCGCGGTGAATGACCGTCCAGAGGCAGGCGACCGATCTGACTCATCTGGGATGATCACAATGACGATACCAACATGGGCCAGTGAAGCAACATCCTCCACAACTAGACTGAAGAACAAAAAGACAGCAACTTGTCTGTTCCCCTTACCCGATTTCCCAACGCTGTTCCCTTCCCCCAATTCCCCAATAAAATCTTAAATAATATATATATATATATATATATATATATATATATATCAATACAAATATCTTAGAAATATGAAATTAAACCAAAATAATTAGCTAAAGATGTTGGCAATAGATGTCTCTGGAGAATAGAAAATTGGAATGGGGCAGGATACTGTTGTTTTTGTTTGTTTGTTTGTTTGCTTGCTTATTTATTACAAGAGCTGTGGACTCTCTAAACTTGTACATATATGACGGGTAATTTTTTCTTTAAATACACACATAGTAGATAGATATACTGCTGTCTTAAGTTTGGGAAATTTTATTTCAAGAGTATAAATACATCAAGTCTCACTGGTATCAAATTACTTATGTTTATTCTACAGGTAACAAAAAGCCTGTGAATAAGCATATTGATTGACCAGCTGCATATTGGTAATATCAAACAAGTTCAAATATCACTTTTAAATGAAAATTGATGGCAAAGATTCTTGAAACCATTAAACTTGTTCACTTGCCCTTTTACCACTCCCATCCCACTCCCAGAAAAACTTCTAACTTTTTTTTTGAAAAATCAATGTTCCTCTTCCATTTAAGATGAGTAAAGAACAATTTCATCTTAAAAGCCTTCCTTGATTCATCCCATTCCATGTTAAACACTTGTTTCTTTTATGTTCTTTCAGCACATATATTGTGTATTCAGCATTCGTTCCTGCTTTTTCATGTATTACTTCATATTTGCTTGCATTTATAGCTTCTCTAAAATAGATAATCGACTCTCTGGAATTAGGCTCTACCTCATTTCCCATTATTCTTACTAGTCCTGTGGTACCTTCAAAAAATCCATGATTTATTTTTGAAAATGAATTAAGGAAATTTATTAAATTCATCTTTAAGGCTAACGTCAGAGTAAAAGCAAGCCTCCCCACAACATGGGTCATAGCTAGTATCCTTTCATTCAATAACACATCTTGATTATTGTCTATGTGTTCAACTCATGCCAGATGCTAAAAATACAAGAAAAATATTTGAAATTCAATCCAGCTCTTCCATATGCCTCCTGTGAAAATGGGAGTATCAAGCAGAGAATCAATATAAGGTTAAGAGTTGGGGACACAATAACAAATGAGCTAAACATGGTCAATAGGCCAGTAGTTTAGTGTGAAATCAGGTAAATATAATAATCGAATATAAAATTAAAATGTAATGTGATAAGAAAAGGACAGGATGGGCCGGCCGAGTGGCGCATTGGTTAAGCGCTGGTTTTGGGATGCCAGTGGCCCCGGTTCGGGTCCCACATGAGGGCCAGTGACACTGCCCTCTACAGCTAACTACAGCTCCACCTGGAGCTGGGCTGTGCGAGCCCCGGTGATGGTGTGGGCTGCAGCCCCTGCTGCAGTGGGCTGCCATAGGCTACAGTGAGTGGCCGGCAGCCAGCGTGAGCTGCTAATAGCCGCGATGAGCGACATCCAGAGGCCAGCGACCGATCTGCCTCATCCGGGAGGAGCGCAATGACGATACCAACAGTGAAGCAACATCCTCCGCAACTGGACTGAAGAACAAAAGGACAGCAACTTGTCTGTTTCCCTTCCCCGATTCCCCAACGCTGTTCCCCTTCACCAATTCCCCAATAAAATCTTTTTAAAAAAAAAAAAAAAGAAAAGGACAGGATGGAAGGGACTATGTGGCACAAGATAAGGCAAAAGATATAGACTCTGACCCATACGATCATGGTCAAATTACTAACCTCCTTGAGCGTATTTCCCCATTTCTATTTATTTCACCTTATTGTGGACACTACACTTCCTTTCTCTACCCATTTTCATCACACTGGCCTTCATTCACACTCCCAAGGAGCCATTGCTCTGTAATTCCTCCTCATAGTGTGCTTTTCCAACATTATTCTCCTTGATATCCTCTTCTTATCTTTTAAAGTCCAGCTTAAGTGTCACTTCCTTAAATATCTCTTCCTGACCATTTTAAAACATATCCTCTAATTGTGCACCTTGTACTCCTCAGAAACTCTTGTCACAGTTGAAATTTTGCTTGTATTTATGTGACTGACATCCCGTATTATATAGTAAGCTCCTCTGGGCAAGCAGGTGTTTTTCTTATCAACACTTACCTCAATGATTGGAATAATGTAGGTACTCAACACTATATAGCAGTTGAAAAAAAATTGAACAAAAAACCTGATAAGAAGATAAAGAAAGAAGCAAGCATTTGGGGAGAAAAACTAGAAAACATGTAACAATAAAACATTACTATTCTTATTAATTGGGGCCTATAGGATACCACCAGGTCATCAAATAGCAGGAACTGCTCAAGTTATGAACTTACCACAAAGACTAGATAAATATCAACAAGAGGGGCCGGCCGAGTGGCGCATTGGTTAAACGCTGGTTTTGGGATGCCAGCGGCCCCGGTTCGGATCCCACATGAGGGCCAGTGACACTGCCCTCTACAGCTAACAACAGCTCCACCTGGAGCTGGGCTGTGCGAACCCCGGTGATGGTGTGGGCTGCAGCCCCTGCTGCAGTGGGCTGCCGTAGGCTGCAGTGAGTGGCCCACAGCCAGCGTGAGCGGCTGGCAGCCAGCGTGAGCTGCCAATAGCCGCGATGAGCGACATCCAGAGGCCAGCGACCGATCTGCCTCATCCGGGAGGAGCAATGACGATACCAACAGTGAAGCAACATCCTCCGCAACTAAAACTGAAGAACAAGAAGACGGCAACTTGTCTGTTCCCCTTCCCTGATTCCCCAACGCTGTTCCCCTCCACCAATTCCCCAATAAAATCTTAAAAAAATAACAACAACAAAAAAAAAAACAAAAAAAAATATCAACAAGAA
The DNA here is from genome assembly GCA_033961575.1 of Aselliscus stoliczkanus. Lineage (NCBI taxonomy): Eukaryota > Metazoa > Chordata > Mammalia > Chiroptera > Hipposideridae > Aselliscus > Aselliscus stoliczkanus. The sequence continues at coordinate 68,596,136 of CM066737.1, read as the reverse complement.
GACTACTTATGAAGGGTTGGATATTTCTTAATCTGGAGATAAGTTCATCCTCTTGTGGGTAACATTCCTAGGGTATTGGGACATAGAAAGCAATAATGCTAGTGCTGAGGTGGCACATTATCACAGTGTGACTCTGAAAGGATATAATTAGCAGGAAAAGCATCTTTCATGAGTGTTAATCTCTCCCCAAATTTAGAAGTTCTTGCTCTTAGGCTGGAAACCTTAACACTAGTATCTCACTCTTTCCACAGTTCTCTAAAATTCCAACATTACAATAGATTTGCTTAAATAGTTCAAATGATTTTTAGGGTATAAGGGTAGAGCTAGAGCAGTCAACTAATGCCTTTTGTTGGTTACTTGTAGGTATATATGAAACACTTAACTCAAGGAACTACAATTTCAGATGATTAGTATATTTGATAGAATTTAGTTGCAGGAAAGACCAAAATAGGCTGGGATGGCCAGGGAAATTTTCATGGAAAATGAAAAGTGAAAAGAGATTCCTCCAAGAGAGTAATAGTATAAACAAAGACCTAATCCTATTTACAACTAATTATATCCATAGTTTAAAAAATAAAGGTAGTTTTTCCATGTTTATTCCATTTTCCTCATCTTGTCTCTGGTTCTAGTAACTCGAAGAGAAAGTAGGGAAATAATTAGATGTTATTTCTACAACAAAAGAGTTTTCTTGAGTGTTAAATATCAAACTCTAGCATGATAGACATAAGCTCAAAAATGAGAAGTAAATGCATCCCTATCCATTGACAAAACATCAAAAACTGATACATAAAATCTCCAAAAGAAAATTGTCTTTTTGTCATTATCTGAGAACCAAGAGTTGTTGTAGTTGGTACCATGCAATTTACTATTATTTTATTAAACCACATTAGCAAAGCATCCAGATCTTACAATCCAAAAAGAAATATGTACCTTCTGATATCTTTCTTTTTACATGGAAAGATTTATTTCACTTTAACGTAACCTTCTATAATTCTGATTTTCTGTAAGAATATCTCCATTACTGAACTACTCTTACTTCTATGATGCAATTAATATAGCTCTCCATTGATATCTTCAAGGACTTTTAAGAATAATTCTTACATTATGCTTACATAATAATATGGCACAACCATAAGATACAAATAACGAAATTATAGTTTGAAACATTTAAAAATACTAACAATATCAAATTAAGATATTGCATTTAAATTTAAGATGATGATTTAACAGTTTAACTATATAAGTTTATCTATAGAATGCCTGATTAAACTTCCAAAGGTGTTTATATTTGCTATTTATACAATTAAAGTTTGAGGGGTAAAAAGTATAACTATTGCACTGTGTTGTACACCTGAAACTAATTTTTAAACAAATGTTTACTTAACAATAAAAGAATTTTAAAAAACAAATAAATAAAAATAGATAAATAAATAAAATGCACTTTGGAAGAGAAAAAATATTTCTCAATATTATAAAGACTAGTATTTTCTTACTTTTCTCAAAATTTTTTCTCATTAAAGTTAGTTAACTGAGTATGCAAAACTGACAAGCTCAGGAAACTGAAAATAACCACACAAGATGGCTTGAACATAAAAAGAAATCCTAACTAAGGTGGGCCATGGCTGGAAGTCACATCTTTAGCCTTCATAAAGTCAATCTTCACCTTAAGTAAGCCTGTCTATTGTTTTTTTTGCACCTAAAATGACATCCTTGGAATGTCAGTAATCCCTTTTTATGGAACAAAGCAGGAAACTACAGAATCCCTCATTATTATTCTTGTCCCTTGATTAACATCTCTATGTGAAGTATTAACTATCCTGCACCCACTTATGTAAAAGAAGTACCTGTCTCTCCAATTTTTCTTTATCCATTCCGAGATTTCCCCACTTTGCTTTTTCTCCCACCCCCTTAATCTACCTCCAACAAATTTCTGGTAACCCTACTCCTTTGATGTTATGCATAAAATAAACTGCAAGCTGCCATTTTACAGAGCCTTTTCTCAATCCATTGAGATTTTGCTTCCAGGCAATTGTTGTCAGTGTGGCTCAAATAAACTCTTATAAGCTTTCTTTTAGGCTGGAAGTTTTTTTCATCGACACAACTTAAGATCCTAATTTTTTCCCATATGTATCAGAGGTGCTTGAGATTCTTGTTGTTACTGTGTGTATAAATAGGCTTTTATGCATAGATTGCACTTAAGTTTCTTCAGAATTTCTTTGATGACATCATTACGCCTTTGGAAACAGTTTGTCAAGAGTAAGGGGTCTTTGGGCCGGCCGAGTGGCGCATTGGTTAAGCGCTGGTTTTGGGATGCCAGCGGCCCCGGTTTGGATCCCACATGAGGGCCAGTGACACTGCCCTCTACAGCTAACAACAGCTCCACCTGGAGCTGGGCTGTGCGAGCCCCGGTGATGGTGTGGGCTGCAGCCCCTGCTGCAGTGGGCTGCCATAGGCTACAGTGAGTGGCCCGCAGCCAGCGTGAGCGGCTGGCAGCCAAGCGTGAGCTGCCAATAGCCGCGGTGAGCGACATCCAGAGGCCAGCGACCGATCTGCCTCATCGGGGAAGAGTGCAATGACGATACCAACAGTGAAGCAACATCCTCCGCAACTAAACTGAAGAACAAAAAGACAGCAACTTGTCTGTTCCCCTTCCCCGATTCCCCAACACTGTTCCCCTCTGCCAATTCCCCAATAAAATCTTTAAAAAAAATAAAAAAAAAAAGAGTAAGGGGTCTGGCACTTCATGGACGGTTTAGAGGCCTGACCACTGCACTGTACATCTGAAGCTGCCACTGAATAATATTAGATGTTAACTTTAGTTTAACACATATATTGTCATGGGATGTGGAGTATATTGTGGGGATGGAGTCAGTGGAATTGTAATAGATATGTATGATATCCGGGGTGGCGGGGGCAGTGGAGGGAAGAGGGGGGAGTCACTTTGTAAGGGGTTAAAAGGATAACTATTGCATTGTTTTGTACATCTGTAACTAATAATAATCATAATAATAAAAGAAAAATTCTAATATAACTAAAAACAAGAGTAAGGGGTCTGGCAATATTTGTGCAGAAATATACATTTTAAACAAAAGGCAATATTATTTATTTTGGTGCTCTCTATCAATAGGTCAAGACTTCCTAAATTAAAAAGTAATTTCATTTGCCTGTACATTTGTGAAGCACCTACTATATGACAGATATGGATGTGTGGGGGATGATTTAGTATCTATATGGTCTTCACTAAAAGTCACAAGCACTTCAGTGAGCTATTGGAACCATGCATGTCTTTTACTTTGAATGCTTGGCAGCACCTTATCTTACTTGGCTTTAACAGTTTCACCTGTGACTCACATATACCTGATTTGATTTTTATAATAAATATTTTCAAATATATTAATGTTATCTGCTAAAATAGTCACCTACAGAGTTTGCCCGAGGCTGTCTCAGTTTTAGAATTTACAGTCCCACATCTTGGAAAATCCTTCTGAAAACAATTGATCATCCTCGTCGTACTACCCAAGATTAAAAGCCTTTGTTAGCATATGAGGGTATATGTACCCATAAAATAAAATTGTAATCACCTTTCCAAGTGCCAATATATATCGGGGTGGTGGTGATAAAAGGGCATAAATAAATAACAAAATAGCAACTGATGCCATTTCTCCAAAATTTACAGAAAACTGTTGAGCTTTCGTATGAAGTCAACCTTTAAATCTTTGATTATGATAGAAATGGGAAGTCATCAAAAAGCCACTTTGATATTGCACAGGTCAAAATATTGGCAGGCTAGTTTGATAATGAAAACAAAAATAAAAGGAGGAAAATGGCTTTAACCTATGTTGCTTATTAATGAATCAATGCTCTTATGCTTTATAATCCTTTGATCTGTGTTGCTACACATATGACAGCAATTATCTTACCACTGTTGCTCATTCAATGAACCATCTTTTTATTGACAGCAAGATCCTATTACATGTATTTTTCTGCACAAGTACAAGATTACAGTCCATACAACTAAACCAGTGGGGGAAAAAAGGAGTGAACCGATATTCAACTTACAAGGGTTTATTATGCTATGCCTTTAAAACATGCGTGTGAGCGCCGGCCGAGTGGCGCTGTAGTTAAGCGCTGGCTTCGGAAGCCAGCGGCCCCGATTTGGTCCCACATGTGAGGGCCAGTGACACTGCCCTCAAAAAAAAAAAAAAAATGCATGTGGAGAAAAACAAGTTTTCCTTATATATGTTTCACGTAAAAAGATTAAGTTATATAAATGTCTAATCACTTTGTTGTACACCTGAAACTAATATAATATTGTATTCAACTGTAATTGAAAAATAAAGAAATTATTTTTTTTTAATGAGAATAAAAAAGGATATTACACCTCTGGAAAAAGAAGGAAAAGAGCAATAAAAAAAATTGTTGAAAAAAATGTCAAAATGTATTTTATTTCTTATTCTTTCTTTCTGTAGCATACTAGAGAGCTCATTGTCCAATGGATTTTCTTGGAAACTTTTCCAAGCATTTCATACAGGCTGGGCAACTTAGATCATTTTCTTCTTCATCTCCATATCTACAGATTCTTACAAACACTTCTAACATGATCTTCTCATCTTCCCTTGCTTAAAAATGTCCTCTGTAACAACTGTCTGTGAAATCAGTCTGTAATTTGAGGCATTTTAATTAGGGGTATTAGACTATTCTTTGAAACTAGATTCAATTAAACTCTAATATTAAAAATAACTGATTTTATTTAATATCTTACATGTATTGGAAAATCAATAGTGATGGTGATAATAGAAACTGATTACTTAACTTTTCTGATGAATAGTTTAAAATTAAGGCCATTAATTGTGAAAACTAGAAAAATGCTAAACAATAACAATAGAAGCAATGTAGCATTATTTACTAATCCTCATCTTGTAAAGAAATAGTTATACATTCAACTTATGCCAAATTATTAAAAGTAACATTTACAAAATAGTAAATCATAAACTGCTACAAAATTGTAAGATATGGGACTGGTGCTAGGTTTTATAAATGTACGCTATTATTTATAAATATATAATAGTGAATTTTATAATTATTGACATATACTTAATATATAATCTTACTATTTTAGTATGATGTGTAATTACAGTATAGTTGTAAGATTAAAATGACATTTTTAGATTACAAATCATTTAATCTGTTCCTTTATTTGTCGTGACAATTTACTGTGTTGTTAACTTCCTAAAATATTGGAAATTAAAAAAGATTGCTTGTAGTTTTAAAAATGTATACTGTATACTTTGGTAAGTTTTGTGGTCTGCCATTCCTTTAGCATCATGGCCTCAAGCTACATAACTCTCTTGGGGAGTAGAAAGCTCCATAAATTACCAACCTTATCAGGCAACAAATAACTACCAGTAGTTTCACCTACATGCAGAGAATTAAAGCTATTATAGAAAAAGAAGAAAATGAAATTTAGTCTCTAGCTATTGATATACAATAATGTTACAGTGCAAAAGGTCTGGCTATGGGCTGCAGGAAAGCCCAAACTCGAGAGGCAAAGTTGGTGGAAAGAAAAGCAGGTTTATTCCAAAATGCCAGCATTAAGGGAAATTAGTGGATTCCTTGTCACAAAGACTGCCTTCCCGCTCATAAAATTTCAAAAGGTTTTATAGGCTTGCAAAGAGAGGCAGAACAAAGGAAAGGAGAAGTTGGTCAGGAAATTCCTTGGGGAAAAAAGGTGCTTCCCAGAAGGCTAGTCTGTCCCCAGGATAGGAGTGGATCTTATACAGATCTAAAAACTTCCTTCAAGTTATTGGGCCGGGTATGCATACAGTCTGGCGTAAACAGAACCATTGAAACTGGTATACACTGTAAATGTATAGTAAACAGAGTCATTAAGGTTTGAAGTGAGGGGAGGAAAGCAAAGCAAAGAAAAACTTTTAAAAAGTCCCAAGCCAAACTACACTGTTAAATCAAATTACACGAGAGGTTTAAATCTTAAAATAGTAGATATAGGGTCACCGTTACAATAATAATGAATCTCAGTGGTTGTCAACATCACCATTGTTTCCATTCTTTCTCAAAGCTGAAAGAACTGGTTCAGAGGCCTTATCTCATTTTGCATTCGGCTTCTAACTTTTATCTTATCTAAGCAGAAAATTTTTCAAATGATCATATGGAAAATAATATTGCTTTAATATACAATAACCATATAAAGAAGGAACAGTCAGTGAACAGGAAATGTGAGGCAACAATATGAGAAGAGAGATATCAGCATGAAAGTCTGAAAAATAACAAATTAAAATGCTACTTGACTCTCCAGTATATTCCCCCCTCCCTCATTACATTTTTCCCCTAAACTTTACTCATGAACTGCGCGTGTCTATGGGAATCAAAATGAGTCATGGGCGGTTGCTATGCTGCCCTGACTACAGCCCTCACATAGTTTATAAAGCACTTTCATATATATTATCCCATTTCATTCTCATTCCTTTAAGGCCAATAATGTTACAGTGAAATAATATTGCATTTTTGGTATCATTTTTATTGCATAATTGTGTGCTATGTTATTGTATATTATTATTCTACATTTACTTAGGAGGAAGCAGTGGTTGGTAACTCAAAATTCAATGTTCCTTTCAATGCAAAATTGGTAATTGTTATTTTATACTAGGAAATTTCAGTAAGTTTGTTCTAGAGGATAAAGTGATAGAAACACCAATATGTACAGCAATAATTTCTTTTGAAAGAAGACAATAATAACAGAAAAATGTATCTGCTTAATTAATATTTATTTTGGGATTTCAAAATACTTTGATAGCATCCCATAATATTAAGGTTAGTTAGTGTAACAATCAGGCAGTTAGGAATTCCCAGGTAGGATGAGCAAAAGATAAACATATCTCCAAGGCCTCTGCCCTTAGCCCTGACCCCAAAAGCCGCAGCCTTGAGACGATTTACTCCTACCAGACCAGAGACATCAATTACACCCTGAGGCAACTAAAACTATCCTAAAAAGCCTCCTCCAGGCTGAAACGGCCAATGAAATAAATCTAACGTGTTCAAGCAGGCACCAAGTTTTCTCCCCAGATAGGCTAGGAAAAGCATGTAAACAGAAACCTCCCTCCCCGCTAGTCAGCGGGCACTCCAGTTTCCGATGCTCCCTCTCTTTTAGAGAGCTGTCTCTTTACTCTAATAAACTGTCCTTAACTGCAAACTTTGCCTCCCTTGTCCATGTCTCCATTCTTCGGTGCTACAAGACCATGAATCCCAGCCAAAACAAATCATCCTGCATCAATATCCAGAATATAAGCAGGTTTTATAAAATGGACAAGATTTTACACTACCTGCTTCGTTTTCATCCCACTGTCCCTTTGACCAGTTGTTGCTACTTTCCTACTTGCCCAGTCCACTCAGCTATGCTGCCTCCTTGTTGTCCTTTGAACTTCACAGACACACTCCGGTCTCCTGCCCTTTGCACTTATTGTTTCCTTGTCTCTCTAGCTTCTATCCCTAAGATATACAAAATGCTCCTTTTCTCACCTCATTCAAATATGTGCTCCAATGAGACTTTCCAAGTAACCCTGGAGCTCCCTGTTTAAAATCCCATTTACAACCATCAGGCATAATCCATGTTTTAGTAACTTATTTATATATTGTCTGTAAGTAACTCCATAAAGGTGTGAATTTTTGTCTGTTTTACTTCTGTACTGCCAGCACCTCGAACAATGCCTGCAGTCACAAAAAAACGTATTTTTTAAGGAATGAATTAATGAGTGAATTCACAAATCTTATAATTAGATACACACAATATCTGCACCAGCAATTAGGAGTGGATTAAAGATTATCAATATGGACCTGAATTTTAACATTATTTTATTTTATTTTATTTTAGTAAGTGGTGTTCCATGAAAACAGTACCTACATTGTGTCACATAACTATTTTTCTCCTCAGCCTGGTAAAATGGAAATTTGTCCATTTTCAGTAATAAAAGTATACATATACATCTTTAAACTTAATTTTAATCGTAAATAAGTTATATTATGGAAATGATATAAAATACAAATCCACATAAAATTACTATCTCTCAAACGCCTCCTCAGGGCTAGACAACAATGTAAATCTGATAACAGTGTCAAGAAGCCCACCACCCCAGACATACAAAAGGTATAAAACCCAAAGTTTTGGGGGCCGGCCGAGTGGCGCGGTGGTTAAGCGCTGGCTTGGTTCAGTCCCACTTATGAGGGCCAGTGACACTGCCCTCAAAAAAAAACAAAAAACAAACAAACAAAAAAACCCAAAGCTTTTGCCCTAACTAGTGGGCACCCAGTTGGGAACCCCTCTCGTTTTGAGAGCTGTTACTGTTACTTTCTACCCTAATAAACTGTCCTCTGCTGTAAACTTATAAAATAATAAAAATAATCAAATAAAATTACTATCTCTCTTGTCATTTTCCTATTTTAAAAACTATATAATATGTACAAGGTCAGACTATTAATCTCATGATCTCATCCTAGAAAAAGTGCTACATACCTCATTGCTGAATATCACTATTGTCACCTTTGAAGTACTCCCCTTGGGGAGCTATGCACCAATGCAAGCACCTAGTTCACCCTTCAAAGCATTTTTGGAACTCTTTTTCTGGAATGGTCATCAGAGCTGTCATTGGATTAGCCTTGATGTCCTGAATGTCATCAAAATATCTTCCTTTCAATATTTCCTTTAACTTTGGGTAAAGAAAGAAGTCACTGGGGGCCAGATCAGGTGAGTAGGGAAGGTGTTCCAATACAGTTATTTATTTACTGGCTAAAAACTCCCTCATAGACAGTGCCTTGTGAGCTGGTGCATTGTCATGATGCAAGAGCCATGAATTATTGGCAAAAAGTTCATGTCACCTAACTTTTTCATGCAGCCTTTTTAATACTTCCAAATAGTAGACTTGGTTAACTGTTTGTCCAGTTGGTACAAATGCATAATGAATAATCCCTCTGATATTAAAAAAAGTTTGCAACAAGTTCACAAACTTAATTGTCAGACCTCTTATGTGTGGCATCTTTCAGTATCCATGTATTCTGAATTAATAGATCAAGAAACTCAGCACCGCAACATGATAATTAATTGAATTTAATAAGGACTTGAGGTATAAATGTAGCATTACCATGGCAAGGAATTTCTGGCAACTTCATAATGAATGCATATATGTTAGTGTCTTTCAAACTTGGCCTGATAGAAATACGTTGCATTACACTAAACAAAAGTTCCTAAGGTAGTTGTCAAGTAGGACAACAAATTTCCTCTGACTTCTTTTTTTTTTTAATTAAAAGAAAAAACAGGCATTATAGAAGGATATTACTTGTAAATAATCTAAAACCATGTTAATATAATCCTTGTTACATAACTGAAATATACCTTTGAATTCTTACAACATTAACATACCCAAAGAAGTCACACTTCAGAAGATATGAAAGTAAATAATGAGTCAAAAAGCAGAATCAAGGGCCAGCTGAATGGCGCGTTGGTTAAGAACTGGCTTGGGATGCCAGCTCTGAGCAGCAGGACCCCTGGTCGGATCCCACATATGAGGGTGAGTGACGCTGCCCTCTACAGCAAAGATGGTGAACAACAGCTCCACCTGGAGCTGGGTTGCCATGGGTCAGCGGCAACTGTGTAGGCTGCAGCCCCTCCTGCAGAGGGCTGTCATAAGCAACCATGAGTGGCCAGCAGCCAGCATGAGCTGCTGAGAGCCACTGTTAGCAGCTGTCCAGAGGCCAGTGACCAATCTGCCTCACCTGGGAAGAGCACAATGATAATACCAACATGGGCCAGTGAAGCAACGTCCTCCACAACTACAATGAAGAACAAAAGGACAGTGACTTGTCTGTTCCCCTTCCCCGATTCCCCAACGCTGTTCCCCTCCCCTAATTCCCCAATAAAATCTTAAAAAGAAAAAAGAAAGTAAGAAAAAAGTAGAATCAAGGCAGGCTTGTTATAGGGAATTGCACAAGCCATGTGACCAAATTCTACATTTAAAGAGCAACAGTCATGAAAGGCATTACAAAAAGAGATAAAGATATATATTCTGCTGGACTAAATAAATGTATATCACTGTTGCAGCTTGGATCCAGAGTAAGTTCTCTGGGATATCTATCTTGACAAGGCTTTTGGGAAAGAAAAACAGTAAGCCCGTCAAGGGAGCAGAGTCCCCAGGTGCTATAAGCTGGAACATAAGAGTAGGCAGTCTTGGGCCGGCCGAGTGGCGTAGTGGTTAAGCGCTAGCCTGGGAAGCCAGCGTCCCCGGTTTGGTCCCACATATGAGGGCCAGTGACACTGCCCTAAATAAATAAATAAATAAATAAATAAATAAATAAATAAAAAAGAGTAAGCAGTCTTTCCGCAGAGGAGAAACCATCCAGCTGGTAATTTGACATGTGCACTAGTAAAACCTGTAGTAGGAGTAGAGCTACAGTTTAAATTATTATCGGTTGAAACGTTGAAACATTTCTTGCGGCAACCAGTGAAATTAACACATTGATCAGCCAGAGTTACAGTTCTTATGCGTATAGAAAACATGCTCATATCTTTGTATCCCTATGGGTGTCTGAGGATGAATTAGGGGATTATTTTTATGGCAGACTTCACAGGATGTGAGGATATGTTGTATAGTCTTTTGGAGGTCTTTTCCTGTGAATAACTTTTGAGCTATTTGTAAAGTTTTGTCCCTTCCTAGGTGGAAGGTTCGGTGGAGAGTTTTCAGATCTTTTCATTGATTGACAGCTGGGAGGTGTAGAAGATCATCCTTCCCTTGTAAACAACCTGCAGGTTGAGTAATATAGCCTCTTGTTTTGGCCCATTCCTGTTCCTTTTGAGTATATTGGGGCTTGATTTGTGTTATGGACCCATCCCAAACTAGAGGAGCTGATATAGGGTTGAGACCTAGTTTGGCAGCATTCTTAGCTGCTTGATCTGCTAACTTGTTGCTTTCAGAGATTTCACTATTTCCCCTCTGGTGTCCCTGCTATTTCCTGAAGGGAATGTACTGCCTGTAGTAGTTTGTTAATCTCCTGGTGATATTTGACAGGTGACTCTGTGGCTGTTAAGAAGTCTCTTTCTTTCCAAATGCTGACATGGGCATGTAACACTAAGAAGGCATACTTTTGTTTGTTTTTTTTTGGAGGGCAGTGTCACTGGCCCTCATATGTGGGACTGAACCGGGGCTGCTGGCTTCCTAAGCCAGCGCTTAACCACCATGCCACTCGGCCGGCCCCATAAGCTATACTTTTAATCAGTATATATATTGGCTCACTTTCCTTTGCTCAGCTCCAGTGCTTGGGTGAGAGATATTAGCTCGGCCAGCTGTGCACTGGCTCCCGATGGAAGGCTTGCATTTTCTATGATATCATGTAAAGTAACTACAGCATATCCAGCCTTCCGTGTGCCATTTTCCATAAAAGAGCTCCCATCTGTGTAGAGCATCCAATTTGGGTTGTCTAGGGGTATTTCTTGTAAGTCTGCTCTGGCAGCATAAGTTTGTAATAAAACCTGTTGGCAGTTATAGGTTAATTCCCCATCTACCTTAGGGTGAAATGTTGCCGGATTAAGGGTGGAGCAAGTCTGTACGTGGAGGACAAGACCTTCCAGCAAAAGAACCTGGTATCTTAAAAGGCAGCTGTCTGTGAGCCAATGACTATTACTAGTACTTAAAAGCCCTTGAATGTGGTGGGGGGTGAAAACGGTTAGGTCTTGTCCCATTGTACACTTAGTGGCTTTAGGATCTAGGAGAGCAGCCGCAGCTACCGCTCTGGGACAAGCCGGCCAACCACGTGCCATCAGATCTAGTTCCTTACTGGCTGTTGTGAGGGGCCTCTGGGTTGGGTTAAAACTCCTAAAGCCATTCCTTTTCTTTCTGTTACATATAAATGAAAAAAAATTTCCAGTGAGAAAGCTTAAGGCTGGGGCACTTAACAGCGCTTGTTTCTAAAGGCTGAAAGCCTATTCTGTCTATGAACTCCAAAGCAGGATGTAGGTATTTGCATTTTGAGTATCCCTGATTAGTTGACATATAGAGGGCTGGCAATTTCTCCCTATCCTGCCATCCAGTGGCGGCAATAACTGGTAATACCTAAAAAATACCCTCAGCTGTTTTAGGGTCTTAGGTAGGGGATAAGTGGAGATGGGACGAATCTTGTCCTCCCCTAAGGCTCTGGTCCCTTTAGAGAAAATTGTCCCAAGATATTTGACAGAAATCTGACATATATGGGCCTTAGCTTTGTAAACCTTGCAGCCTTTGGATGCTAGAAAGTTTAAAACAGCAGTGGTGCCTAAGCTGATAAGGTCCTCAGATGAGGCATATAATAAAAGATCATCAACATATTGTAAAAGAGTATAGCTGTTATAGGAAAACTTGACAGGTCCTTGGAGAGAGCCTGTCCAAAGAGGTGTGGACTATCTCTAAATCCCTGAAGGAGAACAGTCCAGGTGAGTTGTGAAGTCTGGTTTTTAGGATCCCCAAAGTCAGAGAGATATTGTGAGTCAGGGTGCACAGGTATGCAGAAAAAAACATCCTTTAGATCTAATATTGTAAACCATTTGGCAATTTCAGGTATTTGGGCTAGGAGTGTGTAAGCATTTAGAACTATAGGGTGTGTAGGAATAACTGCCTTATTGAATCCTCAGAGGTCTTGAACTAGCCTCCATTCCCCATTTGGTTTAGGAATTCCTAAAATAGGAGTGTTGCAAGGGCTATTGCATTTCCTAAGAAGGTCCTGTTACTTGAGGTTGTCAATTATTGATATTAGTTCCTTTGCACTTCAGGTTTCAGAGGGTATTGTTTCCGCCAAGGAAACAGAGTAGGATCCCTAAGATGAATGCGGACTGGAGAGGCTGTTAGGGCATGACCAATTACCCCCTTTGTGGCCCAGACATCTGGTCGATGTCAGCTTCTATTACTGGGAGGCAGTTAGGAATAATCCCAGGGCTAGGAGAACAAAAGTTCCCATCTCATCCTATCTAATATCTCTTCCTAGTAAAGAGTTAGACTTTCTGGCATGATTAAGAAAGAATGGGAGAACATTAGGTCAACCCAAAGACAGCCTAAGGGCTGGGAAAAGGACTTAGTAATTGGCTTGCCCATGACACAGTAGACAGTTAACATGTCTGTTGGAGAGGGCCCCTGGATTGGAGAGAAGAACAGAGAAAGTGGCTCCCATATCAAAAAAGAAATCAATAGGTTTTCCCTCTATTTCTAGGGTTTCCCAGGGCTCCGGAGTCTCGATGGTGAGATGGGACGAAGGAGCCACCGTTAGAAGCCCTTGGCCCCTTCAGTCCCGTGTGGGAGCCTGGTTGGGAGAGGCTGGCATTGGGGGTGGAGGCCTCCGGGGACAGTCTGATTTCCAGTGATCCCCTTTGCAAATGGGACAGGGCTGCAGAGGTCTCCGGGCAGGCTCCAATCATTCCCATCTCCAGTGTCCAGACTGTCCACAGCAATGACAGTTGGACTTCCCCTGGGCACCCTGTTGGGTTGTAGTCTACAGGGCAGCCACTAATACCTCTGCTTTCTTTTTCATCTTTCTCTCCTTATTCTGGGCTTCCTCCTGGTCCCGATCATACAAGACAGTGTTGGTGACCTTGACTAGCTGATCCAAGGTGCCTTCGGGGCCAATAGCCAATTTTTGTAGTTTGGATATCTGGGACAGTCTGAGTTATAATTTGACCTTTAAGAGGATTTCCCCTTCAAGGGTATCTGGCCGGATGAGAGTGTATTTAATTAAGACCTCCCTGAGCCTTTCTAAGAAGGCCAAGAGATTTTCTTCTGAAAGTTGACTAATAGTAGATAGCTTTGAATAATTAATGGGTTTAGTCCTACTTCTCCTCAGTCCCTCTAAGATACATGCCAGAAAGTGTTTTCTTTGCCAATTTCCCATAGCCGTATCAGGGTCCCATAGTGGGTCATCAGTGAGTACTGCTTGCTTTCCCATAGGGAAAGGGTCCCGAACGGAGTTTTGTCCTGTCTGCCCATCATGATATGCTAGGAACTGATAGTCTCCAATCTTTCCAGCAGCTTGTAGGGCTGCTTGATTTTCAAAAGTAGTAAGAGTCTGATTTGAGAGTAACATGTTATCTTTCCAAGAGAGGTCAAAGATCTGGGTTAGATTTTGAAAAGTTTCTATATATCTGTCAGGGTCATCTGAGACCTTTCCTAGATCTCCTTTTATTTGTCTGAGGTTTTGTAGGGAGAAAGGGACTTGAACTCTGACAGGTCCAAATTCATCTGGCATTTCCTGTAAAGGAAGGAAATTTACTCTAGAAGGGGCGCTTTGGGGCAGGAGGTCCTGGGTATGGGGGGCAGCTAGAGGGAGCCATGGCAAGAGCTGGCTCAAGGGGAAGGGCAGGATACAGAGTTTTGGGATGATTTTCTGGCTGGGTATTTTTTTGTATTTTCTGTGGGAGTCTCCTCTGGGGAGGAGGATTCCATTGGGTTTTTTTTGACAGGGCCTCCTTTGGAGGAGGGAGACATGAGACCACAGCCAAAAGGGCTGAATCAATTTGACATTTCTTACAGAAGTCTGAGTTGTCTCTTAGAACAAAGAAAGCCTGAACATAAGGTATTTCTGACCATTTGTCTTCCCGTCTGCAAAACAAATCTAGCTGTATGATAGTGTTAGAGTTAATACTTCCCACCGGAGGCCAGGTTTCACTGCCTTCTATTTGTATTGTGGCCCTGCTTCTGAACAGAAAAGCCGGCGTGGCTTCTTCAGGGTCTGAGGATCAAATTTATCTCAATGGTTCAGGATGCAATTCAGGGGAGTGTACACATGAGGGCGGATTGACCATCTGTGGGGGAGGGAGAAAAGAAAGGTGTCCCTTTGCAATTCATCTCCCAAACCTATCTGGAGTGTCCTCCAGATCCTAAGTGGGCCAGGGAGACCGCATGACTCGGTTCCAAGGCTGAGTGGAGAGACATGGTGCATTAGGATTTAGTCATGCTTTCCGTGGGTGGCCGGCCCATGCCCCTGGGTGGGCACCTACCTAACTCTGTGTGTGTCCCTGCCTGGATTTCTGATGCCAGCCTGTGGGCCAATAAAGGCAGTAGCTGATAATGGGATGTCTTAAAGTAGAGGGGTGTATGGCCCGCCTCTGAGAATCTTTGAAGTTGATGGCACAGTCAATGTAATGGTGGCTTTCCATTAAAGGTGTTTAAGGAAGGAGTATATACTTAAAGTCTGTAGGGAAGGCATATGATGTAAGTAAAGGGGTGTAGAAGGGTATCGTGATGCCAGAGTTGTTGGGGGGAGTACATAGAGAAATTGGAAGCCCCAAAAAGTCTTCAGATAAGGCCTCTTCCTTAAGGTAAATTGAGTTCGGAATATTCCAGTTTCCTCCTAGAACTCTGCCTGATCACTTGCAATAGCACAGGTGTAAAAGGAAAGTGGGAAAATACTGAGGACCTCCAGGGTGGAGCCCTCAATGAACTCGGGCCACTAAACAGTTATTGGAATATAGGCAACATGAAGAAAGGGCACAAAAACAACAGAGATGTAGAGTGGGAAATTCAGGACATTTCCATCTGTGCTTTAGAACTAAAAGGAGATCACAGTAAGATGCTAAGAGAGGGTAGGCTAAATGCCAGTAGATCTTATCCTGAGCAACAAGGGATGTTTTGTATAGACAAAGTTCCATGTTCTTACCTTAAGATGTCTTGAGGCTGGTGTGGAATATTGAGGAGGATTCACAGGGAAGGGCCCCTGGACCAGTGTCTCAGAGGCTAAGGAGATATAGTGTCAGGATGTAATAAAGTAGTAAGGATGGAGGAGGTGTTCTACGGGCACTCCTATGAGCGGTCGGGCTGAGAAGGGAACAGTGAAGGCTTTGGAACTCTACCACAGAGTGGTCAGGGCGGAGGGTCCCTCAGTTGCCTGCAAAGGCCCATAACCCAGCCATGTGCCAGTATCCAGCTTCCTCACAGAAAGGAAAAGTCAGCAGAGTAGCAGAGAGGGGAGGGAGTGGGAGAGCCATTGGCCAGCACCCTTAGGGCTGACGGGTTGGGAGAAGGCCCAGGGAGCCTTCAGAACACATCACAGAGTCGCTGTGACCAGAGTTCCTCAGATGCATCCAAGAGTCGTTCACCCTGACCTCACACCATCCTTGGATTTCCCTTTTCTCCCCCAAGAGAGAAGGCAGTCAGACTAAGGCCAACATTCCTCCGACTTGGCGTCAGAGGGGGTTAACCAAAGCCCTTCTGCTAAGCCTGTTCTCTGAGTCTTAAGGTTGGCAGCCATGCTAGTCATTTCTACCTGGCTGTCAAAGGCCCAATGTTTCTGTGACAGAAAAATACTGTTGAAGGCCGGTGAGTGGGCAAGGCAAGCAGAAAAGCACAGATCATATTTACCTCTCTTTTGGTCCTGGGCCCAAATGATGTAGGATATTTCTTGTGCTGGGATCACAGTCTCATGAAGCTGAAGAATGGAGACACGAACCAGAGAGGTAGAGTTTGTAGCAGAGGATAGTTTTATTAAATCAAGAGAAAGGTTACAGCTCCGGAGTGAGAGGGGGTGCCCAGAAAATGGAATGCCCCCCAGCTAGGGCAAAAAGTTTGAGTGTTTATGCTTTTCTGTCGCATCCAGCACGATTGACCAGTGGGAGTGGAGAAGGGACGGTGAAAGGTTCAGAAAGAGAGAGATACAAGCAAGAGAAAAAGCAGTTGGAGCCAGGGGACTTCAGCCTTGTGGATTGAGAGCCCCGAATTGGGCCTGACTGCTCCTTTTATTGTCTCACACATAAGAAAAGATCAATGTAGCTTCTACCCGTCTGTCTGTGAATTTAGCTCAGGGCCTAATCTCCCATGCTTGTAAGCTGCCATTACCGAAGGTGTTGTCATGCACCTCTAAGAGACACAAACTTCCTCTGCCAAGGCTTACTGATAAGAATGCACAGAGGACAGATATTATCACATCAATAGGTTCTTTCACATGCAGGCTGCCAGAACCTAAAGCAAGGGGTTGATGCCCTTTTTCCTCTATGTGATTCCTCCTATGGTTCCCTGTGGCTGTGCTTGGCTCAGGTTGTTCCTCCATTGAGGAATCTTACCAGTCATTGACTAACCAGACATCTTTTGGGGCCAAGTAGGGATACATAAAGGAAGCATAATATTGAAGCAATGATCTGTCTTTATGGAAAGGTGCATGAGGGCAGACAGGCAGGCAGTGTGACTACACTTTTCTTTCTGCCTGGGAGGGGGGAATGTTGGAATATTAGTGTTTGTTGTTAAAGTGTTTTATCCAGTTTGTTCTGTTGCTTAGCCTTGGGAAGACCTCTTGTAATGTTGTCCAAAATGTTTTTGTTGCTCTGGGGCATGGTTGATGTCTCTGTTCCAGTATGAGGGAGTTACCCTATAATTTTGAAAGGAATGGCTAGTTTAAGGAATGACCAGTTTTTGGTTTTTTTGTTTTTTAATCTTATCTTTGTTCAGTCTACTAGGGAATTCTTAACTGCCTGATATTATACTAACTAACCTGTCTTACTATTAATAGGAATCACTTTAATACTGAATATAGAAAAAATATAACCATATTCACTGTTCCCAGTGTAAACATGAGTTGTAAAATAGTATCAAGTAATGCAAAATAAAATTGAGGAAAGAAGATAAAAGCAATATTACATTCCTTATTGTTTCCCTCCAAATTATATACATATAAAAACCCTTAGTATTACAGTTAATCTCTTATAATATATGTTGCTTTAAGAAAAGTTAATATTTTACCCAGTTTGTGTTTTATGAAAGCTTACCATATGTGGAATTTTCATTGATTTCTTAAGAAAGAATCAGGCATCCAAGCACAAAACAGAGATTATTCTTGGAGAGAAATATGTCATAATTCATTTATTTTCTATTGCCAAAGAATTTCAGGAACTCATTTGTCTGGGCAGAGTCTCATCTCTCCAGGATCAGCTTAGGTGTGGTCGAAATGTGCAGTTCAGTGACCCTCTCAAGGTCACCTCCAGATTTATGAGCTTGTGAAATTCCTTAAAGCCATTTCTTTTCCAGGTTAACATAAACCTGATTCCACTTTCCTTGACAGAGATGAAAAAAGCCTTTATTCATACTAGAAGGAAAACAGGTCACCGAATACTGTTTCTTTCTTTTATCTTCTTTTTTTCAATGAAGTTGAACAATTCAGAACTAACTTGATTAATGCAAAAGTGCTAAGAGCAGTCCCCACAAAGCATTACTCTGATATTCAAACCATGCCTCATGATACTGAATGGTTCCTATCTAAATGCCATAGGATGGGTTGAAACATGCTCACGTCAGGTAATTATTTCTGGAACAATTAGGGTCTACAGAGATTCTGAAAAACATAGCTTTGCTTCTTTTTCTGAATTGCATTGATCTGAAGGGTAAACTTCTCTGATTTTAACCTATAGAGATAGATTTGTTTTCCTGTGCATATATTTGGATACTGAAAGCTATGTCTCAGGTGAACACACGCCTGTTTTAATCACAATGTAACATCACAATTCTAGCTGTTTGGTCTCTGGACTATTACCATTATTGCAACTTGCTGTTAAAAATACTTAGTAGACTGAGATGAAAAATGCCCAGATTCTTTTTTTTTAAATGAGGGAAACAGCCATCACAACGGTCATATACTTTATTTTATTTATTTGTTTGTTTTTCTGTGTGGGACACAAGAAGGCTTTCCTCCCATTCTGCCTATTTTTTATTTTCAGGCACACAGAAAAAAAATATATATATATATATATATTTTTTTTCTTTTTTTTAAAGATTTTACTGGGGAATTGGTGGAGGGGAACAGCGTTGGGGAATCGGGGAAGGGGAACAGACAAGCCGCCGTCTCCTTGCTCCTCAGTCCAGCCACGGAGGATGCTGCCCCACCGCCGGCATCGTCACCGCGCTCTTCCCGGATGAGGCAGATCCGTCGCCGGCCCCTGGATGTCGCCCACCGCGGCCACCGGCAGCCCACGCCTGGCTGCCAGCCGCCCACGCCGGCCGCGGGCCACTCACTGCAGCCCACGGCAGCCCACTGCAGCAGGGGCTGCAGCCCACACCATCACCGGGGCCCGCACAGCCCAGCTCCAGGCGGAGCCGCTGCCAGCTGCAGAGGGCAGTGTCACCGGCCCCCACGTGGGACCCGAACCGGGGCCGCTGGCATCCCAAAACCAGCGCTCAACCAATGCGCCACTCGGCCAGCCCAGAAAAATATATTATATCACATATTTACATAACTCTCAAAGTGATAACCCCAACAAGTCTACTACCCACCTGACACTGTACATAGTTTTAGACCATTATTGTCTATATTCCCCATGCTGCACTAAACATCCCATGACTATTTTTTTAATTATGGTTGACATTGAATATTATTTCTTATTAATTTCAGGCATACAGCATAGTGGTTAGACATTTATATAATTTATGAATTGATCCCCCCAATAAGTCTACTACCCATCTGACACTATACATAGTTCTTACAATACTATTGACTATATTCCCCATACTGCAGTTCACATCCCCATGACTCTCCTGTAATTATCAATTGTATTTCTTAGTTCTTTCACCTTTCTCATCCAACCCTCAACCCCCCTCCCCTCTAGTAACCATTCTCTGAATTGGTGGGTCTGTTTCTGTCTTGTTTGTTCATTTATTTTGTTCTTTAGATTCCACGTATAAGTGAAATAATATGGTGCTTGTCCTCAGTCTGACTTATTTGACTAAGCAAAATACCCTTTAGGTCCATCCATGTTGTCACAAACAGTAATATATTGTTCTTCTTATGACAGAGCTAATCTATTGTACATATGTACCACAATTTCTTTATCCAATCATCTATTGGTGGGCATTTTGGTTATTTCCATATCTTGGATATCTTAAATACCGCTGCAGTGAACACATCATCAATACATCAACAAACAAGTGCTGACGAGGATATGGAGAAATGGGAACACTTGTGTACTGTTGATGGGATTGCAAATTGGTGCAGCCACTATGGAAAATAGTACGGAGGTCCCTCAAAAAATTAAAAATAGAACTACTTATGACCCAACAATTCCACTCCTGGGTATTTACCTAAAGAAATCCAAAACACTAATTTGAAAAAATATATGCATGGACATTCTTTTTGATGAAGATATCAATTATGACTTACTTATACAATCTAATCACATATTTCAGGAGAAGTGGTATGAAATTTTATCTCAAAAAAATCAGTTACATTGCTGGCCAAGTGGCTCAGATGGTTAAGAGCTTGTTCAAGATTGCTAGCTCTGGGCCGGCCGAGTGGCGCATTGGTTAAGCGCTGGTTTTGGGATGCCAGCGGCCCCGGTTCGGATCCCACATGAGGGCCAGTGACACTGCCCTCTACAGCTAACAACAGCTCCACCTGGAGCTGGGCTGTGCGAGCCCCGGTGATGCTGTGGGCTGCAGCCCCTACTGCAGTGGGCTGCCATAGGCTGCAGTGAGTGGCCGGCAGCCAGCGTGAGCGGCTGGCAGCCAAGCGTGAGCTGCGAATAGCCGCGATGAGCGACATCCAGAGGCCAGCGACAGATCTGCCTCATCCGGGAAGAGCGCAATGACGATACCAACAGTGAAGCAACATCCTCCGCAACTAAACTGAAGAACAAGAAGACGGCAACTTGTCTGTTCCCCTTCCCTGATTCCCCAACGCTATTCCCCTCCACCAATTCCCCAATAAAATCTTTAAAAAAAAAAAAAAAAAAAAAAAAAGATTGCTAGCTCTGAGCAGCAGGATCGCCAGATTGATGCCCACATGGGCTGGTGAGCTCTGCCCAAGCTGAGCTGCTGCTGAGCTGCCAACAGGTGGCAGGATGGCTCCCCTGGTGAGAGCACGTTCTCCTAACAACAAGGTTGCCTATTTGAGATGGTGGGCTATGTCTGCCCACAACTAAAGACTGAACTCAGCACCTTGAGCTGAGTTGCCACCCAGGTGGCTCAGAGGATAGAGCGTGTGCTGGTTCGACTCCCACATGGGATGGTGGCTATGCCCATTCACAACTAATTGAACACAGCACGTTGAGCTGAGCAGCATGACTGGACTTGGGGGTGAAATTGATGTGCCCTCCACAACTAAGATTGAAGGACAACAATTTGGCTGTTCCCCTTCTCCAATTCCCCAACACTGTTCCCCTCCTGCAATTCCCCAATAAAATCTTTTAAAAAAATAATCAGTTACAGCCCCCCAACCAGGGCTGGGTGAAAACGGTGAAGGGTTTAAAAAATACAAATTGGTAGTTGTAAAATACTCATAGGGATGTAAAGTACAGTATAGTGAATATAGTCAATAATATTATAATAACTATGTATAGTCCGAGGTGGGTACAAGCCTTATCAGAGGGATCACGTCATAAATTATATAAATGTCTGATCACTATACTGGACAACTGAAACTAATATAAAATAATATTGAATGTCGACTATAATTGAAAAAAAGAAGCATAAAACTTGGTAGAAAATTACATGAGGAACAAATAGCAAATGGCTTATCTATCTCTCTGTGTTTATGAACACAAAGAAAAGCATAAATTAAGGTTATGAATTTAACCATTCAGATCCTGATCCCATAAACTGTCTGTGTGTCCTAGCTATACTTACAATGTAATGAATTTTGCTCCAGTGAAAAAAATTTACATATGTCATTGGCAAACAACATTCTTCCATTTCTGTAGTATAAGATCTAATTTCATGGAAACAAATAGTATTACCAATAAACTACTATAATGAAAGTTATGCAATTTCTATGAAAAAGCTGAAAATTCTCATTGCTTAGTTTTTAAAAAATACCACATTAGGGCCGGCCGAGTGGCGCATTGGTTAAGCGCTGGTTTTGGGATGCCAGCGGCCCCGGTTCGGATCCCACATGAGGGCCAGTGACACTGCCCTCTACAGCTAACAACAGCTCCACCTGGAGCTGGGCTGTGCAAGCCCCGGTGATGGTGTGGGCTGCAGCCCCTGCTGCAGTGGGCTGCCATAGGCTGCAGTGAGTGGCCCGCAGCCAGCGTGAGCGGCTGGCAGCCAAGCGTGAGCTGCCAATAGCCTGGATGAGCGACATCCAGAGGCCAGGGACCGATCTGCCTCATCCGGGAAGAGCGCAATGACGATACCAACAGTGAAGCAACATCCTCTGCAACTAAAACTGAAGAACAAGAAGACGGCAACTTGTCTGTTCCCCTTCCCCAATTCCCCAACGCTGTTCCCCTCCACCAATTCCCCAATAAAATCTTAAAAAAAAAAAAAATCATTAAAAAAAAAAAAATACCACATTAAAAATGTTACACACAGGCCAGCCGAGTGGCACATTGGTTAAGAGCTGGCTTGGGACACCAGCTCTGAGCAGCAGGGCCCTGGTTCCGATCCCACATGAGGGCCAGTGACACTGCTCTCTACTGTCATATTAAAACCTGCCTGTCTGCCTCCATGCACCTCTCCATAAAAACAGATAATAACTTCAATATTATGCTTACTGTATATATCCCTGTTTGGCACCAAAGGATGGCCGGTCAGTCAGAGACGGGTAAGTTTTCTCAAGATGGAGAAACAACACAAACCAGACGCGGTCGCATGGGTGCCAGTGGGTGCCAGTGGGTGCCGGTGAGTGCCAGTGGGTACCCGTGGGTGCAAGTGAGTGCCATGGGAGAAATCAGGGAGAGGAGAAAAGGGGTGTAAACCCCTTACTTCAGGTTCTGGCAGCCTGCCTGTGAAATGACTTATTGATATGATAATACCTGTCCTCCCAGCATTCTTATCAGTAAGCCTTGGCAGTGGAAGCTTCTGTCTCTTAAGAGGTGCATGACAGACAGGAGCGGCGCGCCCAGAGCCTCCGGACCTCTCTGCAGTGCCCCGACAGCCCGCGCGTGACCACTCCGGAGAACCTCAGAAGCCATGTCAAAGCCCCACAGTGATGTTGGCACTGCCTTCATTCAGACCCAGCAGCTGCACGCAGCCATGGCCGACACGTTCCTGGAGCACATGTGCCGTCTGGACATCGACTCGGCACCCATCACCGCCCGCAACACAGGCATCATCTGCACCATCGGCCCAGCTTCCCGATCAGTGGAGATGTTGAAGGAGATGATTAAGTCTGGAATGAATGTGGCTCGTCTGAACTTCTCTCATGGAACTCACGAGTACCATGCAGGGACCATCAAGAACGTGCACGCAGCAACGGAAAGCTTTGCCTCTGACCCCATCCTCTATCGGCCAGTTGCTGTGGCCCTGGACACCAAAGGACCTGAGATCCGAACTGGGCTCATCAAGGGCAGTGGCACTGCAGAGGTGGAGCTGAAGAAAGGTGCCACACTCAAGATCACGTTGGATGATGCCTACATGGAAAAATGTGACGAGAACACCCTATGGCTGGACTATAAGAACATTTGCAAGGTGGTGGAAGTGGGCAGCAAGATCTATGTAGACGATGGGCTTATTTCCCTGCAGGTGAAGGAAAAAGGTGCTGACTTCCTGGTGACGGAGGTGGAGAATGGTGGCTCCTTGGGCAGCAAGAAGGGTGTGAACCTCCCCGGGGCTGCTGTGGACCTGCCTGCCGTGTCAGAAAAGGACATCCAGGACCTGAAGTTCGGGGTAGAACAGGACGTAGATATGGTGTTCGCATCTTTCATCCGCAAGGCCGCCGATGTCCACGAAGTCAGGAAGGTCCTGGGGGAAAAAGGAAAGAACATCAAGATAATCAGCAAAATCGAGAATCACGAGGGAGTTCGGAGGTTTGATGAGATCCTGGAAGCCAGCGATGGGATCATGGTGGCCCGGGGTGATCTAGGCATTGAGATTCCTGCAGAGAAGGTCTTTCTGGCTCAGAAGATGATGATCGGGCGCTGCAATCGAGCTGGGAAGCCTGTCATCTGTGCCACGCAGATGCTGGAGAGCATGATCAAGAAGCCCCGTCCCACCCGGGCTGAGGGCAGTGACGTGGCCAATGCCGTCCTGGACGGAGCCGACTGCATCATGCTGTCTGGAGAGACGGCCAAGGGGGACTACCCCCTGGAGGCCGTGCGCATGCAGCACCTGATTGCCTGTGAGGCAGAGGCCGCCATCTACCACTTGCAATTATTTGAGGAACTCCGCCGCCTGGCGCCCATTACCAGCGACCCCACAGAAGCTGCCGCCGTGGGTGCCGTGGAGGCTTCCTTCAAGTGCTGCAGTGGGGCCATAATCGTCCTCACCAAGTCTGGCAGGTCTGCTCACCAGGTGGCCAGGTACCGCCCCCGCGCCCCGATCATTGCTGTGACCCGGAACCCCCAGACGGCTCGCCAGGCCCACCTGTACCGCGGCATCTTCCCTGTGGTGTGTAAGGACCCAGTGCAGTCGGCCTGGGCCGAGGACGTGGACCTCCGGGTGAACTTGGCCATGAATGTTGGCAAGGCCCGAGGCTTCTTCAAGAAGGGAGATGTGGTCATCGTGCTGACTGGCTGGCGCCCTGGCTCTGGCTTCACCAACACCATGCGTGTAGTACCTGTGCCATGATTGGGCCCCAGGGCCCCTCCTCCAGCCCCATCCATCCCATCCCCTTCCCCCAACCCATCCATTAGGCCAGCAATGCTTGTAGTGCTCACGTGGGGCTGTAGTGTGACACTGGTGCAGTGGGACACCAGGGAAGAAGATGAATGCCTTTATGAAACATGGCGATTTTTAAGAGCCTGCTCAGTAGGGTATCCCTGAGCCAGGCTGCCCATCTTATGGCCCCACCTAAGCAAGAGACAAGCCAGGGTGCAGGACTGGAGGCTCCAGAGCTTAACACAGGGCAACAGCTCCTGCTTCTCCTTTGTGTACTCCGTTCAGTTCCTGTAGAAATGGATACTCAGAGAACCTGCAATCCTGGGCTGGGGTCAGGAGACAGCCAGCAAGAGAGGGGCCTCTGGGCCTGGGGCAGTGGTTCCAGCTTCAGCCGACTGGCCCTGGCCTTCACTCGCTTCTCCAGGCCCCTCAGCCTGCCCCGCTCCCACCTCGATGTGCACTTGTGTTCCTGCACTCTGCTCAGCGTCGCTGCAGACAAACACTCCACACTCCACCTGCATTTTCCCCACTCCTGCGGCCACCTCCAGGTGTGTTGCTATAGAGCCTACCTGTATGTCAATAAACAGCAGCTGAAGCAAAAAAAAAAAAAAAAAAAAAAAAAGAGGTGCATGACAATAACCTCATGGGGCCTCTGGTAATGGCAGTTTGCAGGCTTGGGAAATTAGACCTGGAGGTTAATTCTTGGGTGTGAGACTCACAGACCCCAGAAGCTACACTGACCCTTGCTTATGTGTAAGATAATAAAAGGAACAGTCAGGCCCAATTCGGGGGGCTCCAGTCCACGAGGCTGGGGTCCCCTGGTCCCAAACTGTTTTCTCACCTATTTTGTGTCTCTTTTCCTTAACCTTTCACAGTCGCTTCTCCACTCCCACCTGCTCTGTCGTGCAGGAACGCAACATGTGGTGCCCAGACGTGGGGCTGGAGAAGGAAAGAAAAAAAAAAAAAAAGGACTATCAGCCAGAAAACGGGAATTACAATCAACGAAAGGCCTGGAGACGGTGTCCGGACTACCTGGTGGAGGTAGGGTAAGTCTCGAGAAGTTTTAACCAGAGTAACGGGTGAAAAAATTAACTTTTTGTATATCTGAGTGTAAATGAGTGAGTGATTGATTATAGTTCCACGGCTTTGGCTACAAACTTGTGTGGGCTCTAATCTGCGCTTTATGGTTAAGTCATAAGGCAGAATGGTGACTGGACACTGTCTGTTCCACGGGACACGTCGACTGCGCTCGGGAGTCATACGAGTGCACCTTAGCCAAGACTGACCTTAAAGTTCCACGAGGAAGCGGCCAGACGAGATACAGAGTGAAGACGTTGAATGAGATTTTCTTCTGTATAGTTTTAAAAACTAACTTGGGAAACACCGATAGTCAGTGTAAATATCAGTCTTATTAAGGCTGGGGGAACACGAGTCCCAGAAAGAAAATTAATAGAACTAAATACGATTAAGACATATTGTTCCTGGTTCCTTGATACCGGAACCCTAGATTTAAAAACTTGGAAAAGAGTAGGTACAGATCTCCAGGCATTACATCAAAATGGAGTTTTAATCTAAATAGCAATTTGGAACACATGAAGATTAATCCGGTCAGTTTTAATACCTTTACAGACTGATATGGAAGATAAAAGAAAAAGAGGATGTTTTAAAATCAAGAGACAAAGAGGAGAAAGTAGAGGAAGAATCTCTAGAAGTCACTACAGTTATTCCCAAATTTTTATATGCTCTTTAAAAAAAAAACAGCTCCCGGCCGGCCTGGTGGCATGGTGGTTGAGCGCTGGCTTGGGAGGTCAGCGACCCCGGTTCGGGTCCCACATGTGAGGGCCAGTGACACCGCCCTCAAAAAAAAAAAAAAAAAAAAAACAGCTCCATGCGGTCTGTCTCTGCCACAGCCTGCTTTGTTCAAGGCCAGGGAGCGGAATCACCGCCCCTCCCTTTCGAAGGGAGAAACACCGTGCCAAGAGGCCTTGGGCCCACCTAGTACATTGCTGCTAGAAACTAAAAGATTTAAAAGTATCGGTCAAATAGGTGTTTTTCTAACAGAAAAGATTTCAGGAATTCGCCGTTTGCCAGATTAAAATACAAGACAAAAGATTTATTTCTATAATTAATTGATGTTTCTAATGTTTCTATAATTATCTCTCAAAAAAGGCCACAAAGTTAAGTAAATCTTTTTGGTAATGATCATATATTAAAAATGCTTAGATGTAATTTCTCAACAATCTATTAACAACTTAAGATTTTAGTTTTGCTAAGTTCACCTATTTTTAGCTTCTTGTCACAGAAATGTTCAAAGATAGATTAAGATCTGTTAATAAATATATCTTATGTTTTATCACAAGCCTATACTTTTTAAGGTTACAAAATATCTTCCTAGATTTGCCAGTGAAAATGTTAATTATCCTACATATGCCGGAAAAATGTAGATTTGCTCAAGTTCAGATCTCCCTTTTCATTACAGGATTTTTAGACAAATACAGGACTTTTTAGGAAAGTTTTCAGATGACCCAGACATGTATATAATGTTTTAGAGGTTATGGATTAAAAAAGGCTTATTCTCCTTAACCTGACAAAATCATGTAGTTCTGGCCCGCTGTTTTCTCTCTTATAAAGAGACTTAGACCCTAAAAAAGGCCATGGAGTAATACAGATTAATTACATCTCAACTCAAAAAACTAAACTAATGGCTGTTTTAAATGCTTTACGGATGTTTTCAAACCCCATAACTATTCAATCAGACTCTGCTTTCCAATAATTCTAATCAGTTTTGAAAATTTTCTTTAAAAAAAAAACAACACAATTAAAAAAGGGGGGAAGACAGAACAGAAACCCTGTAGGTACAATTAGCAAGAGCCATGTTTACTTTAAAAATATTTTTAAATTCATCCGGTCCAAATAATGAATCAAACATTGGGCATACTGCTACAGAAAAACATTTTAATAATCAACACAGTGCTAAACTATTGGAAAATGTCCCTATCTGGTGAAAGGATATCCAAACCAATCAATGAAATTTAAAAACCGTTATTAACATGGAAAAGAGGTTTTGCTTGTATCTTTCTAGGCCCAGAAGAACATCCTTTGTGGGCACCTGACAGCTCACAGAAGAGAAGATTTGCATGGATCATGGGTAATTCCCACAGAAAAACAAAATGACACCTTAAAAGATATGTTTATGATTTTGGAAAGAAATTTGAAGGACAGGATTGGGCAAGCACTCATAGTTTCCCTCCCCCTATTCCTCTGTGTAACAATCAAAGTAACTGAATTGATGGACAGTCCCATATTCATTGGGAAGAGTGTTGAGGGAACATGGATTGGGTGTTATTTAATGATTCCTATGGAATAGTAATAGACTGGGGCCCCTATGGGGATACAGTCCTTTATTGCACTCAATTTAATTGCTCCAATTACCAACTTCTCAGATGGTGGGTACATACTTATAATTCTTCTCAAATTATTGATACTCAATCCTATTAAAAAAATATACTTTTCAATTTGAGGAAACAGTGTATTTACAGACATGTATTAAATTTCTTTTTGTTTTCTTTTTAGTAGGAACTAAAATTTTTTTTTTTTTTTGAGGGCAGTGTCACTGGCCCTCATATGTGGGACCGAACCGGGGCCACTGGCTTTCCAGGCCAGCACTTAACCTCCGTGCCACTCGGCCGGCCCAGGAACTATAATTATTAATCAAACAACGAAATTAGTTGAAAGTGCTCAATGTAAATTATATACCTGTATAAATTCTTCCATTTATAATGCTTCTAATAATCAGATCATTATTCTTAAAAGATGATGAGGATTATGGATCCCTGTCCACGCTTCTAGAGTGTGGGAAGGTTTACCAACTGTTCATATGGTTTTACAATTACTTCATAAGATTTTACATAAAACTAAAAAGATTTATAGGACTCCTTATTACTGTTATTATGGGAATTATTGCTATGGCTATTGTAACTGCTGTTTCTGAAGTCACTCTATATCTAACTACTAATCATTGTAAGTTGCCTTTCCTTAGGTGTTAATGCTGATAATTTTACATACTGGGCTTATATCATTAACACACCATTACTTCTGTAACATGACATGAAAATGTTAGTAAATCATAAAATCAACAATTAAAATAGATCAGAAAATTAATGTTAGATTAGCTAATTTAGAAACTACTGTTGTACTTCTTGGTGATCAAATGGAAAATTTTGCTATAATTATTTTAAAATGTGATTGGAATGTTTCTGTTTCTATTGTATCTATTGTTTATTGTTGAATCCCTTATTCTTTTATTTTATTGTTTTTTAAAGGATTTTATTGGGGAACAGTGTGTTTCTCCAGGACCCATCAGCTCCAAGTCAAGTAATTGTCTTCAGTCTAGTTGTGGAGGGTGCAGCTCCGTTGCCCATGCGGGGATCAAACCAGCAACCTTGGTGTTACGAGCACTGTGCTCTAACCACCTGAGCTAACTGGCGGCCCTGAATCCCTTATTCTTATAATCAAACTCATACTCTTTGGTCTGAGGTATGAACTCATCTCTAGAGCTAAGATGGTGAACAATAGTTTGACCTGGAGCTGTGCTGCCTTGAGTCACTGACAACAACAGTGTAGGCTGCAGCCCCTGCTGCAGTGGGTTGCCATAAGCTACCGTGAGAAGCCGGCAGCTGGCATCAGCTGCCAAAAGCCGCCACGAGTGGCGGTCCAGTGGCCATCGACCGATCTGCCTCACCTGGGAAGAGTGCAATGATAATACCAATGTGGGCCAGTGAAGCAACATCCTCCATAACTAGACTGAAGAACAAAAGGACAGCAACTTGTCTGTTCCCTTCCCCCAATTCCCCAATAAAATCTTTTTTAAAAAAAGAAAATGCTACACACTATCTCTTTTATGCAAATGCCAAATGAATTCAAAATAATTATGTTATCCAAGAATCCTGGAAACCTGTGTAAAGTTTATGGTTTTAATTTGTATTTTCTTCGTTTAAGATAGGTCATTATAGCATAAATAAATGGGTGTATTTATAGTTAATAGTCTTAATTATATAAACTTAGACTAGGAAATATATATATATATAATCAGGGGTACCCAAAAAAGGTATACAAATGAACTCTGAACCACATGGCTAAAGCAAAAGTCCGCCATAATCAAAAGTGTCTGGATGCTGGTGGTAACCACTTTGAGTACCTCTTGTAATTGCAAAAGTCAAACGTTCCTTGTATTCATCTTTTGTTATTGGTATATATTGAGTATATAATTTTAATAGTTTTCCTGTCTTAAAATGCATATACATGTTTTGGATATATATATATATATATATATATATATATTTAAGAGGAGCAGAACAAAAATGCCTTAAAAAGTTAGTTCACTAATTCCACATCTTTTATAATTTTGCATCATCCCATATGACTTATTTTCAAATATTTGACTCAAATAAGAAAGTATACCTAGCTTTGTTTAGTCTATACAAGCTTTTCTTGTTTGTTTTTTTTCAGTTTTCCCAATTATCTTCAGCATTCTTCAGCATCTTTGATATCTAATTTTTAATATATATATTTTTAGATTGTGTTAAAAATGTAACATTAAATTTTTCATCTTAACCATTTTTAAGTGCACAGCTTAAGAGTGTTAATTATATTCACATTGTTGTGCAACTGATCTCTAGAACTTTTTCATGTTGCAAAACTGAGTAGGGCAATATTTAATTTTCTTTTTATTGTATTTTAATAGTTAAATTTATGATGTTCAACTTTGTTATAATTCAATTCAGTCTTCCTTTAACACAAAATTACATTAGTTTATAAAATGGTATCAACTAATCCAAAATACCTTGTCTATAAGGACTACTCTTCCCTTTGAATTAGTCCTGTACTGAACCACTTAGTGTCTGCAAAATAAATCAAATTTTCTATGGCTCCAGCTAGCCCTAGGCATTAAATTGTGCCAGAACTTGACATAAAAGCAAATATAACTTCTCTGCCCAGGCCATGAGCCATACAAATTTTCTTTCTATGGGTATGATTTCCCCCTTGCATATTAACTTGGGAACAGTCCATATTTCATCCATCTATTCTGTTTTGCAGCATGTTTGGGAAGCAGTTAAAGTTTACTAAATAAACTTCCATTTCCTTTGATTCATCTGCTTAAATTTTTTAATTGTTTTAATTATTGTTTGTTCTAAGTTGAAATATCCCAATGTTTGTTTGTATATCTTCTTTAGTATCCTCTTAATGTTGTCTGTACACACTAATCAGTACAATAAACCATTTTCCAAACCTTTATACTTTTCATTTTGACACACTTCCCTGGTCTGCTAGTCTGACCACTAATGAGAGCTAGTGTGTCTATCCCCAACCCTTCTCATTTTTGTGGCTTCCTTTTTTCTCCTTACCTTCAAGTCTTAAGGCAAATTTAAAAATAGATTAAAAAAAGAGACTTTAATTCCCATGAAAATCCATCCCAGAAAAAAAAAGTAAGAAAATGTATTTCCATCATAGGCATTCTTACCTTAATAATGGTAGACCAATGACTTAAGTCAATTTCTAAGCAGAATGACTCTAACACTTGCAACTAGCCAAAACAGTAGACACAATGGAATTCCAGATGTTGATGTGAGGTCTCTGTTAGATTTTGGACAGTGATTTCTGGTCATCTCCATTTGGTGAACTAACTCAGGCAGCTGTTGAAAGAGAGCAGTTAAGACAGTTTGCCGCAACTGCTGACTGCTGCTTTTGTGATGTCCTTTGCTGGGGCCTGAGCATGAGGAACCTTGCCCCAACTGCATACAGGAAATTGTTTGGCTCAGAGTCTAAAAAAAACCTTGGCAACACATCCTGATCAGCAGAGCCCTATAAGGTCACCCCCTGCAGCTGCAGCGCTTCCTCCTTTGGTACTTCCTCTTTTTTCTTTTAACCACCCCTGCCGATTCCCGTTGCTAATGGCAACTCCCGCCTTTGCGTACTCTCCCTCCCCCTCAAGTTCCTTGGCTATATAAGCCCCCTCCTACTCTTCAATAAACGAGGCTTGATCAGAACCCTGTCTTGCCTCCATTTCTTCGCGCCTCCTATTTTCTCCTTTCAGAAGGCTGCCCCTCGGCCCCTGTTGAATGCCCCGCCGGTCGGGGCAGTCCTTTGGTATTAAGTGGCTATATTTTGGCTGCATGGATTATATAAAATTATGTTCAACCCCACTAAGCAAGCAGCACTGAGCAGCATAGAAGAGGTTTAGTTTAAAAGTTCGCACACTGCTGTTCCAACTGGATTGTCATGTTAATAGCACAGTGTACAAAACACTTATGGTTGGTTTGATTCCTAACTGAGGTTAATTTCAATCTCCCAAAACCGTCAATTATATTTGATAAAACAAATGCTGATTTCAGATTCAATTTAAGAATCTTAAAGATTTATAAAGCAATAACTATGGTACGTTCTGGGAGAAAAGCCAAAAAGATAACACAAGAACCCTTGTTTCAAGGTCATAAAAAGGTTAAAAAAAATGCGGGCCAGCCAAGTAGTGCATTGGTTAAGAGTTGGCTTGGGGGCCGGCCGAGTGGCGCATTGGTTAAGCGCTGGTTTTGGGATGCCAGCGGCCCCGGTTGGGATCCCACATGAGGGCCAGTGACACTGCCCTCTACAGCTAACAACAGCTCCACCTGGAGCTGGGCTGTGCGAGCCCCGGTGATGGTGTGGGCTGCAGCCCCTGCTGCAGTGGGCTGCCATAGGCTACATGAGTGGCCCGCACGCAGCCAGCGTGAGCGGCTGGCAGCCAAGCATGAGCTGCCAATAGCCGCGGTGAGCGACATCCAGAGGCCAGAGGCCAGCGACCGATCTGCCTCATCCGGGAAGAGCGCAATGACGATGCCAACAGTGAAGCAACATCCTCCGCAACTAAACTGAAGAACAAAAAGACAGCAACTTGTCTGTTCCCCTTCCCCGATTCCCCAGCGCTGTTCCCCTCCACCAATTCCCCAATAAAATCTTTAAAAAAAAAAAAAAAAAAAAAAAAGAGTTGGCTTGGGAAGCCAACTCTGAGCAGCAAGGCCCCAGTTCAGATCCCACATGAGGGCCAGTGACTCTGAGCCCTCTACAGCTAAGATGTTGAACAACAGCTCAACTTGGAGCTGGGCTGCGTGAGTTGCCAGTGATGGCGTAGGCTGCAGCCCCTGTCGCAGTAGGCTGCCATGAGCTACCGTGAGTGGCTGGCAGTCGTGAGAAGCTGGCAGCTGCCGTGAGCAGCAGTGAGTGGCCATCCAATGGCTGGCAAGTGACTGCCTCACACAGGAAAAACGCAATGATAATACCAACATGGGCCAGTGAAGTAATGTCTTCAACAACTAGACTGAAGAACAAAGGACAGCAATTTGTCTGTTCCCCTTCCCTGGTTCCCCAACACTGTTCCCCTCCCCCAATTCCCTAATAAAATCTTTAAACAACAAAAGAAAGCATAATTATGTAACATAACATGTCGTAGAAGATGGACTTAGGCTTTACTAGGGCAAAGAAGAGAAAATGTATTCTGAAAAATATTAAGGTTTGGGGTTAATAACAATTATATTTTATCTGACTAGAGCAAATGGTTTTCACTGGTCATAGTGAGATAGAATGGGTAGGTTGATGTACCACCGGCTTTGAATATTAGACTACAGAATATGTACAGTCTTTTTTTTTTTTTTTTAGATTTTATTGGGGAATTGGGGGAGGGGAACAGCATTGGGGAATCGGGGAAGGTGAACAGACAAGTTGCTATCCTTTTGCTCCTCAGTCCTGTTGTGGAGGACATTGCTTCACTGGCCCATGCCGGCATCATCATTGCGTTCTTCCCGGTCGCTGGCATCTGAATGGTCGCTCACCTCAGCCACCGGCAGCTCACGCTGTCTGCCGGCCGCTCACGCTGGCTGCCGGCCACTCACTGTAGCTTATGGCAGCCTACTGCAGCAGGGGCTGCAGCCTACACCGTAGCCGGAGCTCGCACAGCCCAGCTCCAGGTGGAGCTGTTGTTAGCTGCAGAGGGCAGCGTCACTGGGCCTCACATGTGGGATCCAAACCGGGGCCGCTGGCATCCCCAAACCAGCTCTCAAGCAATGAGCCACTCGGCTGGCCCTGGAATATGTACAGTCTTAACATATAAGTGATAAAGCAAATGAATACAGTCATGTACCACATAATGCTTTTTTGGTCAACAATGAACCACATATACAACAGTAGTCCCATAAGACTATAATAAAGCTGAAATATTTCTATTGCTTAGTGACACTGTAGCCTAATAACATCTTAGCACAATTCATTACACATGTGTTTGTGGTGATGCTGGTGTAAACAATTCTACTGTGCTGTCAGTCATATAAAAGTATAGCACATGTAACTATGTGCAGTATATGATACTTGATAATGACAATAAACAACTATGCTATTGGTTAATGTATTTACTATACTGTACTTTTTATTATCTTACAATGTACTCTTCCTACTTATTAAAAAAATAAAGTTGACCATACCACAGTATGCTGTGTTATGCAGTGGGACTGGCTGGCAGCTGACGTTTGCTTTCGTGAGCTGCTGTGAGCCTCTGTGAATGGCCATCCAATAGCTGGCGATTGATCTGCCTCAGCCAGGAAGAGAGCAATGATCACAATACCAACATGGGCCAGTGAAGCAATGTTCTCCACAACTAGACTGAAGAACAAAAGGACAGCAACTTGTCTACTCCCCTTCCCCAATTCCCCAACGCTGCTCCCTCTCCCAATTCCCTAATAAAATCTTTAAAAACAAACAAACAAACAAAAACAAACAAAGAAGTGATTTAGGACTATGGTGGAAAATTGGTAGTGGTTATTGCTTCCTGGTCAGGCATGTCCCACTCCACCATAGCTACGATCTTAAAGAACAAGACAAAGTGACAGAAGCTGTTAAAAGATATGCTCCAGGGCCAGCCGAGTGGCGTGGTGGTTAAGCGCTGGCTTGGGAAGCCAGCGGCCCCGGTTCGGGTCCCACATATGAGGGCCAGTGACACTGCCCTCAAAAAAAAAAAAAAAAAGGTATGCTCCATTGAAAGTAATGAGACTCACAGAAATTCTAGAAAGGCCTGTATTAGACAGGGAGAAACTTCTAATCACCTAGATTGAAGACCAGAAACAGAGGCATATCCCTCTCAGCACCATGATGACTACAGGTAAAAAAAAAAAGTTTTATTTATATATATGGAAAGAAAAGACTGGACTAGACTATGATGTTGAATTTCCTGCTAGCTCTCGATGGTTTAAACAATTCAAGAATTATTAGTTATTACATAATGTAGAAGTGAGTGGTGAGTCTACAAGTGCTGATGGGAAGGTACCTGAAAATTTTTGGAAACTCTAGATGAGCTGATTGTGGAGTAAAATTACTTGCCAGAGCAAATATTTAATGGATGTAAACTCCCTATTCTGGAAATGAATACCTGAAAGGACTTTCATCCATAGAAGGCCAAGTCAATGCCAGATTTCAAGGTTTTTTTTGTTTTGTTTTGTTTTAAGATTTTTATTGGAGACTTGGGGGAGAGGAACAGACAAGTGGCTGTCCTTTGTTCTTCAGCCTAGTTGTGGAGGATGTTGCTTCACTGGCCCATGTTGGTATTTCATTGCGCTCTTTCCAGGTGAGGTAGATCTGTCACCGGCCTCTGGACCACCATTCACAGTGGCTATTGGCAGCTCACTCTGGCTGGCAGCTACTCACGCTAGCTGCTGGCCACTCAGTGTAGCTTATGGTAGCCCACTGCAGCAGTGACTGCAGCCTACAATGTCGCTGGGACTCATGCAGCCCAGCTCCAGGTGAAGCTGTTGCTCAACATCTTAGCTGTAGAGGGCAGTGTCACTGGCCTTCATATGAGGGATCCAAACCAGGGCCACTGGAGTCCCAAGCCAGCTCTTAACCAATGTGCCACTCTGCCAGCCCTAGATTTCAAGGGTTTTAAAGACAGTGTAACAATTTTGCTTGGGGACAATATTTCAATAATACAAATTGAAATCCTTTGTGATCTGGCTCAGTGAGAACCCCAGGGCCTTCAAGCATATCAAGAAGCACACACTGTCAGTGTCCTACAGGAGCAATAAAAAGTCACACATGACCAATCTGCTCATCCAGTATACCCTCCTGACTTGCTATGCCAGTGAAATGGAGAATATCATTTGGAGAATAACGAACATTTCAAGATTTTGATTGTTATTGATAATGCTTCAGGACATCCTCCTTTTATTGGTGATCATCATCCCAATATCAAAGTGATATTTCTCCCTTCAAACAAACCTTCTTGGTCACCAGTGTATCTAGGAGATATAACAGCTGAGCAAGACCTATCTTAGGAGGACCTTTACCCAGGATATTGTTGCAACCGAGGAAGACACTGCAACATCTAGGACTGCATCAAGAAGGGCTTGGGGTGACATCACCAAAGAGTGTATGAATGGCATCTGGAAGGAGGCACTCAAGACTGTTGCTTCTAGCACAACAGAGCAGTGGGAGTGGAGAAGGGACAGGGAAAGGTTAAGAAAGAGAGAGAAACAAAATAAGAGAGAAAATGCAGTTGGGGCCAGGGGACTTCAGCCTCATGGACTGAGAGCTGAGAGCCCCGAATCGGGCCCGACTGCTTCTTTTATTGTCTTACATATAAGAAAAGATCAATGTAGCTTCCATGGTCTGTGTATCTTACACCCAAGAATTTAGCTCTGGGCCTAATCTCCTATACCAGCAAGCTACCATTACCTGAAGGTATTGTCATGCACCTCTTAAGAGACACAAACTTCCTCTGCTGAGGCTTACTGATAAAAATGCAGGGAGGACAGGTATTATCACCTCAATAGGTCGTTTCACATGCAGGCTGCCAGAACCTGAAGCAAGGGGTCTACAACCCTTTTCTTCCTCCCATGGCTTCTGATGTAGCTGTGCCTGTCTTAGGTCATTCCTCCCTTGAGGAATCTTATCCTTCACTGACTAACCAGCCATCTTTTGGCGCCAAGTGGGGATACATAATGTAAGCATAATATTGAAGTAGTGATCTGTTTTTATGGACAGGTGCATGAGGGCAGACAGGCAGGCAGTGTGACGACAATGACTTCAAAGGATTTTCCAAGGATGAGGAAGTTGCAAAGTTGAAATGGCAAACAACTTTAACCTGGGTGTGGATGAGGATGACACTTAGGAGTTCCTAGACATGGTTCCTGAGGAATTGACTGATGAGGAGATGTTGGAACAGGAATACATATCTGAAGAAGAGACAAGAGAAAAGGAAAATGCAAAAGTGAAAAAATAACTCCCAAGAAAATGCACAGTGAAGGGTTTAACAGAAGCTTTTGCAGGCCACACCAAGCTCCTTAAAAAGTTTGAAAACATGCACCTCGACATCAAAAGATTTTCATTAATAGAGAGGAATGTTCGTGGTTCATTATCTGCTTACCAGCATATATCCATGATGAAAACAAAAAAAGAAAACAAACTAAGCAAACCACCATGGGCATATTTCTGAAAAGAGTGACACCTCCTCAGGAAGAGCTTCAGACAGGTCTTTCAGGAGGTATTCCAGAAGAAGACATTGATGTTATAGGAGATGACAGCTTCATTCATGTTATCACCCATGAAAACATTCCAGTGGGACAAGACGAGGAGGTGGAAGACAGTGACATAGATGATCCTGACCTGTGTAGGCCTAGGCTAATGTGTGTATTTGTGTCTTAGTTTTTAACAAAAAACCTTAAAACCAATTAAAAAAATATTTTTTTTAAATTAAAGTTTATTGGGGATGACAATGGTTAGTAAATTTACATAAGTTTCAAGTGTACAATTCTGTAAAACATCATCTATATATCACGTTGTGTGTTCACCACCCAGAGTCAGTTCTTCCATCACCATACACTTCATACCTTTAACCCTCATCTACCTCACAGACAATAGTTTAGTGGTTACCAGAGGGTAAGAAGGGAGTGGGATAATAGAAAAAAATAAAATTTTAAAATAGAAAAAAACATAGAATAAAGATATAAAGAAGGAAAATGTTTTTTATTTTGTATCTGTTCTTAATCTGTGTTATTACAAAAGAATCAAAAGTTTAAAAATGAAAAAGCTTATAAAGTAAAAAAAAGTTACAGTAAGCTAAGGTTAATTTATTAAGGAAAATATATTTTATAAATTTAGTGGAGCTTAAGTGTACAGTGTTTATAAAGTCTACAGTAGTGTACAGAAATATCCCAGGCCTTCGTATTCCCTCACCACTGACTCACTAACTCACCCAGAGCAACTTCTAGTCCTGCAACCTCCATTCATGGTAAGTGCCCTAAACAGGTGTGCAATTTTTTTCTTTTCTACCATATTTTTATTAACTTTTTTTGTTCACATTTGTTTAGATGCACAAATACCGTTGTGTTACAATTGCCTACAGTACTCAGGATAGTAAGATGCTGTACAGGTTTGTAGCTTAGGAGCAATAGGCCATACCAAAGAGCCTGGGTGTGTAGTAGGCTGTACCATCTATAGGTTTGTGTAAGTGCACTCTGTGATGTTCTCACAATGACCAAATTGCCTACAGACACATTTCTCAGAACGCCCCTGTCATTAAATGATGCATGACTGTACATAATAATGCAGAGATGCTGTGAGAGTATCATGAAAGGGACATTTTGTACTCAGAGGAGAACAAGAATGCTTAATTAAAAAAGCTTTACCGCTCCATTCAAGCTAGTTCATAAATATTTAAAATCTTCTGTTCTGATTAATATCCTTTTTCTTCCTAAGTGGTTTTAAAATGGTATAAGGTACAAAGTACTGTTTCTCAGTGGGAAAGGTCTATCTCAACTGAGTGATAGGATACTCTTCCTAAGCCACTGTAAAAGTTGCTCAAAGGTTAGGTTTGTGTTCCTTAATGCTTCCAATGTGATTAAAGTAATTTACATAAAGCCATTTTTCTCACAAAATTCTTTTAGAATGCAAAATAATGTGTTTTTGAAGGAATTTTCCAATTTCCTGAAACCATTTGTTTGCTTTAGGTTCCAAAGAGACTTGTGGTTAAAAGCCGGCACTGTGGGTCAGGCAATCTGGGACCTATGTTCCCGTCAAAAGCTTTGTTTAAGCAAGTCATTTCTGGGGGGCTTCCATCTTTCCCTGTGTCACCTAGAAAACTTTCTAGATTCAAAGTCTATGAAGCCAATCATTTTGGCTTATTTAAATTTTTATTTGATATCTACTGTCTTGGTATTTTTTCCCAGGTTATTTCAACCTAAGTCTCTTTATTGCTCCTATGAAACTAAATTACAATAGATAGAAAATGATCATAACACTAGCCTCTCAGCACCATGCAAATCCAGTATAAGAACAAATATAATAGCAGAACTGAAGGTTTATAGCTCTTGTAAGGAAATGTATTTGTATGTTAGAAAGATGTCTGCAAAAATGCACAAACAAAATCTCAGCTGGCGATTATTTTCTCTCTACAATATTTGCCTTACACATATAGACATTTTGAAATAAAACATGATGACTCCTAACTGCCTAGATAAGTCTATCATGTAAGTCTCTTAAAGCCTCTCAAGTACTTTTCAAAAAGTCCAATTAACTTTTATTGAAATAGCTCTCTCTCTCTCTCTCCACCCCCCCACACTCATACACACATTTCTGTAACTATACATTCATGCCACCTTTTAGAAGTCTACTTGGTACCCTATAGCTGCTACATATTAAATTGTCATAGCGACTTTGTTTTACTGATTCATAATAGGCATTTTCTATCCAGTGTTCTCTTTGTTTGAAAATGTGCTATTAGGTATGACTTAGATATAAAGTAAAATTTATTTGGCTGAATCCCTAATTTTAATTTTGTTATAACAAAAATTCTGTGAACTGATCCAGACCATTTTGTCAACAAAGTATATTTTCCTTTTAAATTTTTTTAAATAAAAGGACAAAATATGGAAAAAAATATTTCCTTGTGAATTAATCCATATAAGTTAAAATTGATATAAGTTTCTTAAATATTATTCTATTATAGAATTTATCTAAAATATGATAGATGTAATATTTTTTCTCAGGTGCATAATGTGAGAAATAGAGTGTGAAAACATACAAAGAAGGACTTTGTTAAAATGTTACCTATGTCTGTAGACAAATTTTATGGCATTGATCACTTGGCCACAAATTGTTTTTTCACTTTACACATTAGGTATGTGAATGTTCTAATCAATTACATGTCCTTGGTTTGTATACAAATCTTATGAACTACAGTTTTCTCACTATGGAACTTTGATATTACCCTGTAACATATAACAAGCAAATGACTATTTAGTTTATCTTTAATTCTGGGGAGGGTGTTAGACAACCAAAAAAAAAAAGTGAAAAGTAAATGTTTTCCAACTCTCAAATGCATCATCTAAACAAGGCTTTCTCCATTTTTTAGTAGATATTACTAGCTTTAGGATCAATAAGAAGTAACTGAATTTAGAAATAATGCAGAACATCATATGCAATGTGACAAGAAGGAATTTTAACTCCCTCTAACTTTTGAGGCATTCTAGCCATCTTCCCTATATGACCTTTGGTTAACTATATGACCCTTGTCAAATACTAAAAAAGCACTCCCCTAACTAAAAAGATCTACTCCAATGGCCATGGGTTTTCACACATTACCTTCTTACCACTTTATCTTCTTATCTAAGACATCAGAGGTTTGAATGCCACTGTTGTCAATTAACTAGCCAAACACCCTCCACAAGATTCTAAGAGTAGTGGGAAGATGAAAGACAAATAAAGGAGTGGACTTGGAGGTTGCCTAAGAAAACAGGTTGTGGTAGGTAACAAGCATAGGTAAGTAGTAGAAGAGAGAAGAACAGAGGAAAGTTATAGAAGAAAAAGAAAGGATGATCAAGAGAATAAATATATTATCCGATTTCATAATTTTGCATAGAAATGCCTCCTGTTTTTAACACAATGCTCAAAACTCTAATTAATTTTCATTTCCTTAGTTACATTTTTCAAAATTCTTGTGTTCAACCAGGAAAAGCATCAATTAAATCATATTTGATAATCAAGCCTTGAGTTTATTTAGTTCACAGAGACTATTACTGTCAAGAAAGAAAACTAAATTCAGGTAACCTTGTTTAGCCCTCACAGTTTTAAAATTTTTCTAGAATTTGAATTTACATGGTGCATGTAAATTTCCTCACTACTCTCTAATGTTTTATAACCTGCCAGGTTTACTTATTTACCTGTCTCAAGCCTAAAAGCATGATTTATTGCTTCTGACTTGTGTTATTGTTCCAGCCCCAGAACGTGATACTCTGAAACATAAAGGTATTAAATATCTTCTCTGTGAGCATGCTTTCTTCAGAGAACCTTCTCTTCTGTCAAGGACTCTTGGAAGTCTGAAGTCCTATGGAGCACAATCAGAACACATGTTTAACAAAAATTAACTCCAAAGAGATCAGCTGGCTCTTTGGTCTCTCCACTGACCCAGTTTACACCTGCTACTTAGGCATCTAGAAATACCTCAAATTGCATTACGGGAAATGTGCTGTTTTGAGGGTATCACAGAGTGTTGAGCAACCATTCCTTGTTTCTCAAAGTGACAAAAGTGATGTTGTGAGCAGTATGTGGCTATCAAAATAGCCTCACACACATTTGTGTCTTTCCATAATGGCAGACTGTATTAAAACAAAGCCACGGACCGAGTCCTACTGACTCAGTTTACCAAGACATTAACCAGGGCTCAGGCCAGAAGATAGTCTCCAATAGCGGAGGTAGAGCGGTTTCACACAAGAGGGTCACACAGGTATGCAAGCAATAGGATTAGGCAAGGGAGACAGAGTCTTATGAAAGAAGGCTGAGAGAGTCTGGCGTTCATTGACAGTCCCTTTGAGGCTGGGATGCAGAGCATCTGCCATCAAGCTGGGCTGGTAAGATGGACAGGAGGCGAGGCTTCAAGTCTTCCGTCTGGGATGAGTGCAGGTGCGGGTGTCAGCTTGTCAGTTGAGTCCTGAACGAGGAGCCATCAGAGCTTTGATCCTATGCTCAAGACTGGGTGTGGTGCACCCATTTGTAGTTTGATAAAGCCGTCCAGATGGTCACACTCCACCCTGATTCTGGAGTTACTCAGTTAGGGTGTTCACTAGGTACACCTTTCACAGGATGCTCTGGCATGACTGTCATTTCGTAACTGATGTAGCTATCAGAATTATTACAGTCCATTTTGCGTTTATAATTAATGCTCTATACAATTAATGCTTCAATAATAGATGAACTTTCCAATGATTTTTTTGATTACTACCCAGAAATCCCTGTTACATATATGGCTCTGGGAATGGTAAATCATTCTAGTAATTTAAATTAACATATGCTCCCTTTTTTTTTTTTCCTTTTTGGTAAATCAATATTATTTTTCATGTAAAAATAGAATGTTCTTTTCTGAATGTATAGTTTAAAAAATTATGAACATAAACTTTTATAAATGGTAAAATTATACTAATTACCTTTACTGCTAATAATAACTATGAGATGATGGTGTCTATAATGGTGATTGTAGCAGAATAGAGAATAAGCTTCTGGCCATTACCTGCCTAAGTGGCAGCTCTCTGCTACTTCAGATTTGCACAGTTCAAACCTTTACACTTTCTGGTCTGGTTTCTCATTCTGTATTAATGTAAGGATGACAATGTATCTTCTATTTCGAGATTTAAACCTCTAGTGTAATTTGATTTAACAGTGTAGTTTAGTTTGGGACTTTTTGAAAGTTTTTCTTTTCTTTGCTTCTCTTCCCTCCCTTCAAACCTTAATGACTCTGTTTACTATACATTTACTGTGCGTGCCAGTTTAGATGATTCTTTTTACTGCAGACCATATGCATACCAGGCTCAATGACCCTGTTTCCTCAAGGAAACCTCCAGGACACTGACTTGAAATAAATTGTTACATCTGCATAAAATCCACTCCTATCCCTGAAACAAACCAGCCTCTGGGAAGCACAGTTTCCTAGGAATTGCCAGACCAACTTCCTCTTTTGTTTGTTCTGCCTCTCCTTAAAGTGCCTATAAACCTTTTTTGCTATGCTAGGGGGATAGGTGAAGGGGGAGGGAATGGCCTTTGGACAGGAGCCTGCCATCCTCCCAGAATGCTGGCATTTTGAATAAATCTGCTTTTCTTTCCACCAATGGCTTTCATGCAGTGAGCAGTCGGACCTTTAACATGGTAACATTAGCATCTCCTTAAATACCGTATTAGGTATGGATTTGTTTTAAAACAGTTTGTCAAGTTGTTGTAGAATTAATATTTCCCAAGTTGTGTTCTGTGTAATATTAGTTTCATTTGGATCTGTTAAATAGAAATAGATACTATGGAGAACGATTTGTTCCCTTGTCCAAGAAAAGACAAAAAATGGTACATGTTCTGTAGTCTTGAGAAATCCTACAGTGGAGACATACTTTATTAGTAAGACTTATTGAAATCAAACATTTTCAATATTATTTAATATCAACATTGTTTTGGGAAACATATTAATCAATGACTTTCTTTCCTACATAGACATAGAACACATGCTTCGAATCACATAACTTTTAGAACTGTAAAGGAGTCTTAGAATTTATTTAGTCCAACTCCTTCATTATATAGATAGGGGAACTAATGCCCCAAACAAACATTTTGTTAATCATTTAGTTTAAATTTTATTCCAGACACTGTGCTTAGTAGTTTACAGTCAC
Organism: Aselliscus stoliczkanus; assembly: GCA_033961575.1. NCBI lineage: Eukaryota > Metazoa > Chordata > Mammalia > Chiroptera > Hipposideridae > Aselliscus > Aselliscus stoliczkanus. The sequence goes on along the minus strand of CM066737.1, from coordinate 68,552,890 downwards.
ATCTCTGCGCGGCTGGGTCTGGCTTCCTCGAGAGGACCAGCAGGGACTCAGAAAAAGAAATAAAGAGCAAGAGACAGGGATAGTTTAAAAAGCAATGTGAGCCAGGGGACTCTGATGGACAAGAGCCCTGAATCTGGTCAGCTTGCAGCTTTTATTGAGTACAAACAGGGAAGGGGCTTTGTTCTTTCCGAGGTCTGTAAATCACATGCGTCACCCAAGAATTTAGCCAAATCTCCCTATGCCTCACAGGCTCCCTCAGCCGAAAGACCCTTAGTTCAATACGACCTTGCCTCCTACGGGGACAGATAATGGTTCACTATGAGACTTAGAGGCAAGAATGCAAGGAGGACTGCTGTTATCTTCTTAGGAAGATTTCTCTCTTCTCTGGCAGGCTGCTAGCTCTGCAGATAAGAGTTCACAGGCCCTTAGGCCCCATATGCTTCACCTCCTTGATTCCTCCCAAAGTACCTAAGGACAGCGCCTGTCTTAGGCCACCCTAATGCGCATATTTTAGGGTCTTTGCCCGTCATTGGCTGACCTGCCCTCTCTCTTAGGGTCCCATGGGGTTTTGCCATAAACATAGTGAATATCCTTTCCCCCGTGAGGCCCTGCCCTTATGGGCGAATGCAGGGAGGCAAACGGCCAGGCTGCTGTGAGGCCACAGTTTACAAACATATCAAATGACCCTTATAAGTATTCCATGTGGTAGTTATTATTATTGTTGTTGTTGTTATTATTATTAATTATTCCCATCTTGTAAAAGAGAAAACCCAGGCTTAGAAAGGTGGTGTTATTTATTCTGGTATCCGAGAGCTGGCCCTTCTTATCATGGTGTCCAGGTTCTTGGAGTCTTGAGTATAGAATTAAACGAAACACAGCAATACAGTGGTGAAAGAGCAGTTTATTAGAAGCGAAAGTACATTTCAAAGAGGTGGGAGCAGGCCCAAACAGAAGGAAGCGGCTCAAGCAGAAGGAAGTGGCCCAAGCAGAAGGAAGTGGCTCAAGAGCCTCAACTAACGAGGACTTGGTGGGTTTTGTCCCTTTTTTCTACAATGGGTTACTCCTTTCTACTTGTGGGGCTATTTGATTGATACCTGTGCTTGACAAGAGGCTATTACCTCATCTTTTTAGACTATGCCTGGTCAGTCCCAGAATTCAGTCTGTTATAATGTATTAATGAACTTCCGGGCATATGTATGATATTATAACGACGGTATAATGAGGCTAAGGTGAAATGAAAGTCATTGTAGCCTTTACTGTGCAGGTGTGAGTGACTGGTGAAATCTAGTTAGGCATTTTGTATTCTTTAGCTTGTAATGGCTAATGTTTATGGTAAACAAGGGAAAGCTCTGGTGGAGAGGGGAGGTTTTTTGGGTGGTCATTTCCCATAGGCCATATCGGACATGCAGGAATATTACCTGACCTATCCAGGTATCTTGGAGACCCAATTCCTGTTTCCAACGGTCTGCCTTATGTCCCCCTTGAGAGATGTGATCCCCATAAATATCTGTGGGAAGTTGAGGGACAGGAGGTCTTTTCTTCTGTATCTGCTTCCTGCTGAATGTGGCCGTTATCCTTACCTATTGGGGATTCACAGGACTCTCTCCCTATCTGATCTTAGATGTGGGGAAGGGTTCTCAAGATCCAACTGGAGGACCATGCTGACCTCTGTGGAGGGGAAGTACTGGAAGTCTTGTTGGAGCATCACTTGTATCCCCACGGCCCCTAGATGAGGAGAGATAGATTTTAGTTAGTAGAGTTAAGAGTGTTGGCCCAAGAAGCAGGACTCAAAGCCATTGACACAGGGTGACTGCATGATGAAAAGTTTGTTCAGCTTCATGGAGCCTGTGGCCTATCTTCTGGTTTAATGGATCATTCAGTTATTGTTCACCTAGGAGCTAGGACTGGAAAGAATGCTGTGCTACAATGACTATAATCAACAAGTATAAATCACAAGCTTTAGGGTAATTAATTACCTAAAGCAAGGGATAGGAGATTTCTATGATTCAGGTTAAAAACAAGCTATTGTTTATGATGATTAAGAAACTGATTTGATGGCTTGGGAAGCCAGCGGTCCCGGTTTGGTCCCACATGTGAGGGCCAGTGGCACTGCCCTCAAAAAAAAAAAAGAAAAGGAACTGATTTGAAAAATGATTACGACCAGGATCTAGGGAGCTAAGACACTAGGAAAAAGGAGACTTAAATGTTTTTATAGCGAGAAGCAGTTTCATTTGGCCCATATCAATTCAAAGCTACAAAGCTACTAGACAATAAGTCCAGTTTTTGAACCAACCCTGTCTAACTTCATGGCATACATTCTTTTTTCAAACAGCTTTAATGAGATATAATTCATATACCCTATATTCCACTCATTTAAAGTATACAATTAGTGACTTTCAGTATATTCATAGAGTGTGATCCAGCACTATTAAATTAAAAATATTCCATAACTTTAAAAAGAAAGCTTGTACCCATTAGCAGTTATATTTCTCTGTGTATTATGATGTTTGTTTTTTTGTTTTTGCTTTTTTTTGAGGGCAGTGTCACTGACCCTCACATGTGGGACGGAACCAGGACCGCTGGCTTCCCAAGCCAGCTCTTAACCACTGCGCCACTTGGCAGTCCCTATATATTATGATGTTTTGATGTCTTAAAAAAAAAATTGGCTGGAGAGAGATTGGCAGTTCTTAGAGAGAGCAAAGTGCTGAGACTCCAGCTGTGAGCATACATTTCCTATGCAAACTAATCAATTCAGAGCCAAGCCTCTGCTACCTGGTTTGTGCACTCCAGGAGGCAATATTTCTCTGCCTTAATCATTCCAGGGACAGATACCAGGAAACTAACCAGAAGCTCACAAAATTATTCAAATTACCCAATTCTAACCTGTTCAATCTGCCCTGCCTTGATTTTCTTAAAAAATTTAATAAATATAAACGCTCTGGCCTATGCTTTCCCCTCGCACCTGCCTCCTGACCACCCTATGGTTTCTCAGGTGGACCTACTTGGCATGCCATTATCTCCTGTCTCTAGCACCTATGAGTATAGTAAACTTTGTTTTTTCCTGAGTCTTATCTTGTGGCCATATCTGATAAAAGAATACAAAACACTCCCAAATTCCTCCACCCCACTCACAGCGCTCAACAATTACTGGCCTACTTAAGTCCCTAGCTATTTGCCTATTATAGACATTTCTTGTAAATGTAATTAATGGTCCTTTGTGACTAGCTTCTTTCAATTAGCATAATAATTCCAAAGCTCATCCATGTTGTAGAGTGTGTCAGTATTCCATTTATTTTTATTGTCAAATAATATTTCATATATAGATATACCACATTTTATTTATCATATTCATATACCACATTCTATTTGTCAATTGATGGAGATTTATATTATTTCCACTTTTTGGCTACTATGAATAATGTTATGAAAAACATTTATGTACAAATTTGTGTGTAGATATGTGTTTTAAATTCTCTAGGTGTGGAAATACTAAGTCATATGGTAACTCTATGTTTAATCAATTGAGGAACTGCCAGATTGTTTTACAAAGCAGCTGTACTATTTTATATTCCCACCAGCAGTGTATGAGGGTTCTGATTTCTCTACATCATCACCAGCACTTGTCATTATATGACTTTTTAGTTCTGGCCATCATAGTGTATGTGAAGTGGTATGTCATTTTTGTTTTGATTTTAATTTCTCCGTTGACTAATGATGTTGAGCATCTTTTCATATGCTCATTGGTCATTTACTTATCTTCTTTTCAGAAATGTCTATTCAAGTCATTTGGCATTTTTTTTTTAAATTGGGTTGTCTTTTTGTTGTTAAGCTTTAAGAATTATCTGTCTATTTTAGATACAACTCTATTATTAGATATATGGTTTACAAATTGTTTTCTTCTATTCTGTGGCCTGTCTTTTCACTTTCTGATGGTGTCCTCTGAAGAACATTAAAAAAAATTATGATATATAGTTTATCTATTTTTTGTCTTTTATAGCTGGTGTTTTGGGTGTCATGTTTAAAAATCAGTTTCCTAATAGGTTATGAAGATTTACACCCTTGTTTTTTTCTAAGTATTTTATAGTGCTTGCTCCTATATCTATATCTTTGATTAGATCCATTTTGAGTTAATTTTTGTATATGGTGCGAAGAGTACAACTTATTCTTTTGTGTGTGTGTATACAGTTGTATCAGAATCACTTTTTGAAAATATTATTCTGTCCCATTTGTTTGTCTCGGCTCCATGGTATACATTCCAAAACTCTGCACTACTTGTTCTGAATCACAGAGTTAATTTAACAGCAGCTTTGGGACTATAAATTGATCCCCTATAGTAAAGAAATATATATTGATTAAAATTCTATTAAGCACACTATTAGTTTTTTTTTTCTTTTTTTCTTGTTTTTTTTTCTTCTTTTTTGCACACTATTAGTTTTTTTTAATAAAACCTTAATCTTTACAAAGCACACTTACAATCACTCTCTCTTTTCACTCTCATAGCAGCCTAACAAGGTTTATGAACATCCTAATTGAACCTTAGGAAAGACAAGTGACTTGTCTAAGGACATAAAATTAATGGTACCAGAATTGATACTTTCTGCTGTACAGCCAATATTATACTTTGAAAAGTACAAAGTATACCACTGGTACAAATATAGGATGATAAGAAAGAAAACCTCACTAAACTTATAATTGTCAATTTCCTCACTTCACTCTGCTGAAATGGTTTATAAACTGAATAGTACAATTTTAGATAGAGTCATAAGAAAATATCTTTTTAACTTACCTTTTATAATCTTTTAAAAATATTATTTTAAATGTATTTAAATTGGCAGTTATGACCTACAGTTTAATAAAAGTAATCCACATAAACCCAAAGGTAGAAGTAATAATAATAGTTAATAATTAATGAGTTTTTATACTGTACCTGATGCTGTCCTTAGGCCTTTACCTTGACTATCTTATTTAATCTTCACGAAAAAATCTTTGAGATATTACTGATATTTAGATTTTATAAAGGATGACATATGTAATATGTAGGCTAGTATTTATAAAAGTAACTTTATTACTAAAATAAATGCTTAAGAAATAAATATAAAGGGGCCATTTAAATAAAGTTTACTTGACCATGAAAACTCTGTTGTCATAATAACTTTAAATGGACTACACATCATTTCCAAAGTTAAAAAGCAGATATGCTTTTGCCATTATTTAAACTCAGTGCTAAAGCCCTTCACAGCATTCTCATTTAATGCTCCAATCTTTGTGATATAATGATTATTAACCCCACAGATGAGCAAACTGATGTTCAGAGGGTTTCAGTGACTTGAAATAGGTCAAAGAAATTCCCTCCAAAGTTTTAACTTCCACTTTAAATATATCCTCATGTTCCATTTAATCAGTACATTATTTCTCTTCTATTGTAGTTCTATTCAGCCATTCTGAGTCATAATTCAATCTTTCCCATCCATTTATCCTTTTGACCTCTATGATGAATCTGTCCACTTACAAGTCAGAGTTTCAACAAAATGTACCACTCATAGCACCTTTTATATCATTTCTAATTACATACTGAGTTTAGAGGACATGTTACAAAATATTTTGTGCCCCAATGAGTAAGAAATATAGGTCAGAGCCCATAGGTTAGATATGCTGCTGTAACTTTTATCTATTCTCCAATTGGGAGAAAAACAATTAAATTTTATATACAATTCAATGATCTTCAAACACATTCTGAGAGCTAAAAAGTAAAAGGACTAATATTAAATTCCTGACAACTGTGAAAAATCAGCATACTATGTATAAGCCTTTGGAGCATGAAATAAAGGAGCATGCTTGAAATGGGAAAAAAATGAGGTGTATCATACATACAATAGTGATAGAGGTTTTTCTGATAGTATTTGAATATGAAGGTTTGCTTTCCAGCGGTTTTAAATGTTTTTAGTATCTGATTTAACTATCTCTGAAAGACAAACTAATGCTTTAAGTGCATCAAATTTTTTTTAGCCTATTACTGACTCTGCCTTTTAATGTTTGGTTTTAATTTGATAAATCAATTGATTAAGCTTAAAGGAGATTTAATTAAAAAGGGGGAGAGCAAAATTAGAACTGGTGAAAACTTGCTGATTTACTGGTCTAGCATATTTAAGTACATACACTTAGGCTTGAATATTGGCCAAATGAAATTTTATGAACTCTAGAAAATAATAGCCACTAATTCTAAGGACATTGTAGTTACTAAACATAGTCTTTAAATCAATGGTACCCTTGTGTCCAGTAAATGGGCCTGTTTAAATGTTGGCTCATAAGCAATATTTGTAACACTAGATCATGAAACTAATTTCCTTAGTAAAGACTTCTCAAAATCGATTTAAATAATTTCCCACAAGGTGTAATATATACAATGATTTTTCAAAATCCTTGAGTGTATATACTACTATTTAAATGAAAAGCTTTAAATATTTCTCAGGCACCATTTAATTTACTTTCACTATTTCAAGGGGAAAAATGTGATTTGTGCTGAACTTCTGGCGGGACTCTAATGTTTAGTGGTTCTTCCCTTGCTCCCTTATATCTAGCCTACTAGAGAGCAAAGTCATATGAAATTGGGGAGTTAGATTTTATTCATTAATTAATTAATGCTCAATCCCACAATTCATCTTGAATAGAAATGTGTATATGTCAGTGTGCTTTGTACTGTTGTATATGCCAAGAAAAATTAGATACAAATAAGAATATCTTTAAAATGTTAATATGTATGTGCTAATACAAAATTCAGAGCTGAGTTCAAAAGTAGGGAAAAAACAAGGTATAACAGAAGATTTGGGTTTACACATGGACTGTGCCATTTAATAACTGAACTTGGTTGTGTTTTTTAACTTCAATGTCTCTCATTCTCACTTTTAAGTTATGCAAAAGAGGGACAACAATACCTCCCTAAATGACAGGTATGAATATTGAAACAGACAGTATATAGGCATATCTAACACAGTGGTTAGAGTAGAGAAAAAGCCTAATAAATGCAGTTGAAATAGAGAGAACCATCACATTCAGAAGATGAAATCAGCATTCAGAAAAATATCACTTGAAGAATAGGTGAAATTTTTACTAGGGGAAGTTGAGAAAATATAATTCTAGGCAGAGAGAAGAGAATGAGGAATGGTGTAAAATTATTGAAGTACAGAGGTTTTTTTTAGAGAAAAAAAGATTAAATATAGGCTATGAAGAAGAGATGAGGGGAAATAAATTAGATGGTTAGATTACAGAATTTGTACCTTCTTAGTTAGAGGAAAGATATTGAATTTTGTGAACATTGAAAAATAATAATGAGAACTGATTTGCTGGGGTGGAGGTGGCATTGGACAAGGTACAACTGATTCTCAGGTTAATATAATACTTCAAGTGTGAAAGATTAAGGGCCTAAAACAGGAAGCTGGAAATGTAAGAATAAAGAGTGATCAAAACTAGAGCAGATCCAAGATGGTGGAGTAGATAAATGCTCTGCATGCCTCATCCTGTGAATACATCAAAATTACAACTAAATTATAGAATAATCCACATGAGAAACCATCCGAAGTCTAGCTGAACATAAGTTTTAGAACTAAAGATATAAAGAAGAAGCCAGATAAAGACTGGTAGGAAGGGCAGAGACAATGAACGGCCAGCCCCAAAAATCCAGGAGGAATTGAAAATGGCAGTTGAAGATCAGGAGGGAAATCTCAGCCGCAGAGGTTCCTCATGAAAGAGTGAGAGACCCCAACCCCGTACCAAGTTTCCCATCCCAGAGCATTGGTATGGGGAAGAGGTGCCCTCACATCATCTGGCTATGAAAAACAGTGGCAATTCTGACCCTCTGGGTAGGATAGAAGGCTGCAGGAAACCCAGACATCCTCTTTAAAGGCCCACACACAACCTCGCTCACTTTCAGACACTCACCTTGGGATCCAGCAAAGGGATGGTGACTTAGGAGGAGTTGGAGGTATACGGGGGCAGACTGAGTTGTGTGGCTTTCAAGCAAGGACTGGAGGACAGTCGCCATTTTCCTTGGGTGGGGTCCTACTCCTGTGCAGTTGGCAGACGGGTGCCATCTTTTCTATGTTGAGCCCTCACCCCAAACCCATGGCCAAATTTGAAACCAAAATGGCCTAGTGAGTTCTGTTCCCTCCACCCTGATGACTCACTGAGATTCTACTACACCCAACTCCATAACACACTAGGCTTTGTCAGTGGCTGAACCTTATGGGAGCCGGCAGCAGAATTCAGAGTATCCTGGCTTTATGCAGGGCTGCCTTAGACCCGGAACTAGTCACAGCCATCCTAGGTTCATAGAATAGCCTCTCCCATGTGGATTCAGCTCCAGGTAGCAACCAACTGTAGATTGCATTGCAGCTCTTAACAGGTAGTTCCTAGCAGTCACAGGAGTGGCTGACCTGAGTGTCCACTGAAACCCTCCCAAGAGGCCCCAAAAGTAATATATTTGAAGTTAGATTTCAGACCACAGAAGATCACCACCCAATTAGTCTGATGAGTGTCACACACAAGGAGCAGGCTCAACAAGGACCAGAGTCCAGTGGGGTGAATCCCACTTCATGGGGTAAGCCTCCAGCACAGCATCCCATAAGCTGAAGATGTGGCCAAACCTCACAGCCAGTCAGCCTAAGTGTCAATCCCACCCATTGACATGCCAATAGTAATCAAGGCTCAAATATAACAGGAGGGCACACACAACCCACACAAAGAACACTTCTGGAACACAAAGCACAGGTGAGCAGGGAGATAGTGCCACTGGGCTCCACAGGACACCTACTACATAAAGCCACCCAGCAATACACATGAAACAAACACAGAGAAGCAGACAAAATAAGGAAACAAAGAAATAAGTCTCAAATGAAAGAAAAGGAGAAAATTCCAGAAAATGAACTAAACGAAATGGAGACAAGCAACCTACCAGAGACAGAGTTCAAAACACTGGGTATAAGGATGCTCAGGGAACTTAATGAGAACTCCAACAAAGAGATAGCAAGCATAAAAGATGACATAAAGAAACATGAAAAAAGAACCTGTCAGAAGTGAAGAATACAATGACTGAAATGAAGAATGCACTAGAAGGAATCACCAGCAGACTAGATGAAGCAGAGGATTAAATCAGCAATGGGGAAGACAAAGTATCAGAAAACACCCAACTGAAATCATAAAAAGAAAAAAAGAATTTAAGAAATGACAATAGCTTAAGAGTCCTCTAGGACAACAACAAGCATGACAACATTCACATCATAGGTATACCACAAGGTGAAGAAAGCAAGGAATTGAGAACGTATTTGAAGAAATAATGACTGAACACTGCTAAAGAAAATAGACATACAAGCCCAGGAAGTGCAGAGAGTTCAAAACAAGATTAACCCAAAGAAGACTCCAGCAAGACAAACTATAATTAAAATGGCAAACTATAAAGACAAAGAGAAAATCCTAAAAGCAGCAAGAGAAAAGCAACTAGTAAATTATAAGGGAGCTCCCATAAGATTGTCAGCTGATTTCTCAGCCAAAACTTTCCAGGACAGAAGGGATTGGTAGGAAATATTCAAACTGATGAAAACCAAGGACCTACAACCAAGACTATTATAAACAACAAGGCTATCAATATCAAGGACAGAAAAAGAGCTTTCCAGACATGAAAAGGATAAAGGAGTTAATCACCACCAAACCAGTATCACAAAGAATGTTAAAGGTGCCTCTTTAAGATGCAAAAAAAAAAAAAAAAAAGTGCATAATAAAATGGCAGTAACTACATATCTATCAACAATTACTTTCTTTTATTTTTTTAATTAAATTTTATTGGGGTGACATTGTTATTGAAGTTACATAGGGTTCAGGTGTACAATTCTGTAATATATCATCTATATATCACTTTATGTGTTCACCACCCAGAGTCAGTTCTCCTTCCATCACCATGTATTTGATCCCTTTTACCATTATCTGCCATCCCTCCCCCCTTACCTTCTGCTACCACTAAACTATTATCTGTGTCTATGAGGTTTTGTTTTTCCATTTGTTTGCCTTGTTCCTTTGTTGTTCTCAGTTTTTTGTTTGTTTGTTTGTTTGTTTTTGGGAGGGGGGAACAATGTTGAGGAATCGGGGAAGGGGAACAGACAAGTTGCCGCCCTTTTGTTCTTCAGTCTAGCTGTGGAGGACGTTGCTTCACTGGCCCATGTTGGTATCGTCATTGCGCTCTTCCCGGACGAGGCAGATCGGTCGCCGGCCTCTGGATGATCGCTCATCGCAGCTATTGGCAGCTCACGCTGGCTGCCATCCACTCACTGTAGCCTATGGCAGCCCACTGCAGCAGGGGCTGCAGCCCACACCGTCGCCGGGGCTCACACAGCCCAGCTCCAGGTGGAGCTGTTGTTAGCTGTAGAGGGCAATGTCACTGGCCCTCATATGTGGGATCCGAACCGGGGCCGCTGGCATCCCAAAACCAGCTCTCAACCAATGCGCCACTCGGCCGGGCCTGTTCTCAGTTTTATATACCACATATCAGTGAAATCATATGGTTCTCAACTTTTTCTGTATGACTTATTTTGCTTAGCGTAATAATCTCAAGATCCATCCACGTTGTTGCAAATGGCATTATTTCATCTCTTCTTATGGCAGAATAGCATTCCATTGTGTATATATACCTCACCTTTTTTTATCCAATCATCTATCAAGGGAAACTTTGATTCTTTCCATGTCTTGGCCACCATAAATAAAGCTGTAATGAACATAGGATCATATATATCTTTATGGATAAATGTTTTCAGATTTTTGGGGTAGATACCCAGAAGAGGATTGCTAGGTCATATGATAATTCTATTATCAATTTTTTGAGGAATTACTCTACTGCCTTCCATAGTGGCTACACCAATCTGCATCCCCAGCAAAAGTGTATGAGGGTTTATTTTTCTCCACAGCCTCTCCAACATTTGTTATTATTTGCTTTATTGATGACAGCCATTCTAACAGGTGTGAGGTGATATCTCATTTTCGCTTTATTGAGGATAGCCATTCTCACAGGTGTGAGGTGATATCTCACTGTGGTTTTGATTTGAATTTCTCTGATTATTAGTTATGTTGAGCTTTTTTTCATATGTCTATTGGCCATCTGTATGTCCTCTTTGGAGAAATATCTATTCAGGTCTTTTGCCCACTTTTTAATTGGACTTTTGGGTTTTTTTTGTTGTTGAGTTGTATGAGTTCCTTATATATTTTGGATATTAGCCCCTTATCAGAATCATGGTTTGCAAAAATCTCCCATTTTGTTGGTTGCCTCTTTATTTTGTCGATGGTTTCTTTTGCTGTGCAGGAGCTTTTCAGTTTGATATAGTCCCATTTATTTATTTTAGCTTTTACTTCCCTTGCCTTTGAGGTCAAATTCATAAAATCCTATTTGAAACTGAGGTCCATAAGTTTAGTACCTATGTTTTCTTCTATGACGCTTATTGTTTCAGGACTTATGTTTAGGTCTTTGATCCATTTTGAGTTAATTTTGGGACATGGTGACAGACAGCAATATAGTTTCATTTTTTTGCATGTGGCTTTCCAATTCTTCCAGCATCATTTATTGAAGAGGCTGTCTTTTGTCCATTGTATGTTTTTGGCTTCTTTGTTGAAAATTATCTGATATATATATATATATATATATACATATATATACATATATACATATATGTTTATTTCTGGGTTCTAAATTCTATTCCATCTGTCTGTGTGTCTGTTTTTCTGCCCATACCATACTGTTTTGATTATTGTTGCCCTGTAATACAAGCTGAAGTCAGGGAGTGTGATACCTGCAGCATTGTTCTTTCTTCTTAGGATTGCTTTGACTATTCAGGGTCTTTTATAGTTTCATAAAAATCTGATGTTTCTTTGTTCTATTTCCTTAAAAAATGCCATTGGGATTATGATGGGTATTGCATTAAATTTGTACATTGCTTTGGGTAATATAACCATTTTAACTATGTTGATTCTTTCAATCCATGAACATATAATGTCTTTCCATTTCTTTTAAAAATGTCTTATAGTTTTTAGTGTATAGGTCTTTCACATCCTTGGTTAACTTAATTCCTAAGTATTTTACTCTTCTTGTTGCAATTGAAAAACAATTTTTTTTAATTTCTTTTTCTGGATTTCATTGTTAGTACTGTATATAGGAATGCAATGGACTTTTGTACATTGATTTTGTAGCCGGCAACTTTACTGTAGTCATTTATTGTTTCTAATAAATTTTTGGTGGAGTCTTTAGGATTTTCTATTTATAGCATCATGCCATTTGCAAAAAGTAAATTCAACTTCTTAATTCCCAATTTAGATGACTTTTATTCCTTTATCTTGCCTGATTACTCTGGCTAGGACTTCCAACGCTGTGTTGAAAAGCAGAGGTAATAGGGGACAGCCCAGTCATATTCCTGAATTTTGTAGAGCAAAGGACTTCAGTTTTTCACTGTTAATTATGATGTTAACTGAGGGTTTGTCATATATGGTTTTATTATGTTAAGGTATTTTCCTTCTATACTCATTCTATTAAATGTTTTAATCATAAATGATGTTGTATCTTATCAAATGCTTTTTCTGCATCTATTGATATAATCATACGATTTTGTCCTTATTTTTATGTGGCATATCACATTGATCGATTTGCATACATTGAACCATTTTTGTGCTCCTAGGATGAACCCCACTTGGTCATGATGTGAAAGCTTTTTAATGCATTGTTGCATTCGATTTGCTGGAATTTTTTTTAGGATATTTTGCATCTGTATTCATCAGAGATATTGGTCTGTAATTTTCTTTTTTGTGTTATCCTTACCAGGTTTTGGTATGAGGGTAATGTTGGCCTCATAAAATGAATGAGGGAGTATTGTCCCTTCTTCAATTTTTTGGAAGAATTTGAGTAGGACAGGTATTACATCCTCTTTGAATGTTTGGTAGAATTCACTAGTGAAACCATCTGGTCCTGGACTTTTGCTTTTGGGAAGGTTTCAGATGACAGATTCAATTTCCTTACCATGGATCAGTCCATTTAGATTTTCCAGTTCTTCATGATTCAGCCTAGGAAGGCTATACGTTTCTCAGAACATGTCCATTTCTTCTAGGTTATTGAATTTGGTGACTATCGTTTTTCATAGTATTCTTGGATAATCCTTTGTATTTCTGTGGCATCTGTGGTAATTTCCCCTCTTTCATTTCTGATTTTGTTTATTTGTGGTCTTTTCTCTTTTATATTAGTGAGTCTAGCCAAAGGTTTTTCAATTTTATTAATCTTTTCAAAGAACCAGCTCTTCCTTGCATTAATTTTTTCTGTGGTCTTTTTGTTCTCTATTTCATCTAGTTGTGCTCTGATTTTATTATTTCCCCTTTTCTGCTGACTTTGGGTTTCATTTGTCCTTTTTTTAGTTCTTTAAGGTGTAATGTGAGGTTATTTATCTGGGATTTTTCTTTTTCCTTGAGATAGGCCTGTAATAATATACATTTCTCTCTTAAAACTGTTTTCATTCCATCCCAGAAATTTTGGTAGGATGTATTTTCATTCTCATTTGTTTCTGTGTATCTTTTGATCTTTCCTCTTTGACCCAGTCATTCTTTAAAAGTATGTTGCTTAATCTCCACATATTTGTGGTCTTTCCTGCTTTCTTTTTGGGGTTGATATTCAATTTCAAAACGTTGTGATCAGAGAATACGCTTGGTATGATTTCAAACTTCTTAAATTTGCTAAGGTTAGTTTTATGTCCCAATATTTGGTCTATCCTTGAGAATGTTCTATGTACACTAGAACAGAATGTATAGTCTGATGAAGTACTCTCTCTATATATATATCTATTATGCCCATTTCATGTAACGCGTCATTTAAGGCTGATATTTCTTTATTTATTTTTTGTTTGGATGATCTATCTATAGCTGTCAATGATGTATTTAGGTCCCCTACTATAATTGTGTTTTGGTCAATTTCTTCCTTTAGTTCTGTTAGTAGTTGCTTTGCATATTTCAGTGCTCCCTGATTGGGGGCATAAATATTGATTACTGTTATGTCTTCTTGTTGTATAGTCCCCTTTATCACTATGAAAAGTCCATCTTTATCTCTTGCTACAATTTTTATCCTGTAGTCTGTTTCATCTGATATCAGTATGATTACACCTTCTTTTCTCTGACTACCATTTGCTTGGAATGTCAATTTCCACCCTTTCACTTTGAGTCTATATTTGTCCTTGTAGCTGGGATGTGTCTCTTGGAGGCAGCATATGGTTGGGTTTAGTTTTTTTGATCCAATCTGCTATGCAGTGCCTTTTTATTGGTGAGTTAATCCATTTACATTTAAGGTGATTATTTGTATATGAGGATTTTCTATCACTCTTTCTTTGGTTTTCTGGTAGGATGGTGTCTCCATTGTTTCTTTGCCTTGTTGTTGCTGTCTATTATTTCAGTGTGGTGTACTGTAGTATTCTATGATTTTTGCCTCTGCTTCTTCTTTTTTTATGTTGTATATTTCAGTTCTGGGTTTTTTGGGTTTTTTTTGAGTGGTTACCATTAAGTTTATGTAAAAGAAAGTTTCATATTTATTTATTTATTTTTTTAAATTTCATAGTTCATATAAAAGGTACATATGTACAAGATGAAAGTTTCATATTTACAGTATTCCATTTTCTTCAACATGCTCCCTTTCTCTATTCCCTTTTGCAGATTCAGGCCTTTACTCTCTCCTCTTTTATGATTTTGTTTTCACAAATTATCCCTATTATGCTGTGAGTTGATTTTTGTGCTACAGTAGCAAGTTGTCTTTTACCTTTTTTTTGAGTGTTTTTTCCCCTCTTTACTCTGTATGTTATGTTTAAGTGTATAGTGTCCTATTTGGTGTAGGGGTTGCCCTTTCTTGTTTCTATCTGTCTGTTTGTAATACTATTCATGGTTTTGTATTCTTTTGCTTTATTGTTTCAGGTCGAATAGTCATCTTCAATATTTCTTGTAGTGCAGGTCGTGTGTTAGAAAATTCCCTCACCTTCTGTATTCTGGAAAGGTCTTTATTCCTCCTTCATACCTAAAGGACATCTTTATTGGATATATTATTCTTGGCTTATAATGTCTCTTTTTCAATAGTTTGAATATTTGATTCCACTCTCTCCTGGCTTGTAGAGTTTCTGCTGAAAAATCTGATGATAATCTAATGGGCTTTCCTTTGTAGGTTACCGTCTCCTTTTCCCTGGCTGTCTTGAGGATTCTTTCTTTGTCATTTATTTTTGACAGCTTCTGTACAATGTGCTTTGGCGAATGCCTGTTGAGATTGAGGCAATTAGGTGTTCTAGTTGCTTCTTAGATTTGAGGATCCAGTTCTTTCCACAAGTTTGGGGAGTTCTCATCGACTGTTTGTTTGAATATACTATTTCCTTCTCCCTTTCTTCTCCTTCTGGTATGCCCATTATTCTTATATTGCTCTTTCTGATGGAATCAGAAAGTTTTTGTAGAGTTCTTTCATGTCTTTTAACTCTCAGCTCTCTCTCTGCTTTGTTCTGTGTCATTTACAGATTTCTATCTCTGATGTCACTGATTCTTTCCTCCATCTGGTCAGCTCTATTACCTAAGCTGGCTATTTCATTCTTAATTTCTTTTATTGAGTTCTTAATCTCCAGAAATTCTATTTGGTTCTTTTAAAAATTTCAATCTCTTTGGTAAAATGTTCATTTTTTTCTTTGTGTTTCTGAATTCATTAAGTGTTTTCTTGCATCTTGCTGAGTTTTTTCAGGACTGCAATCTTGAGTTCTCTGTCATTTAAATCACATATTTCCATATATTTAAGTTCATTTTCTGGAGACTTTTCTTTTTCTTTCTGTGCTGCTTGTTACCTTGGTTATTCATGGCAACTAATGAATTTTTATTTCTCTTCATGGGCATCAATAGGAGTGGGTTCTGCAACAGGTTGGTAGGAAGAGATCTTTCTTTTGCTTTCCAGTAGGTGTTGGTAGAGTGTTTTATTTTCTCTCTCACTGAAGGCTTTTATTGTCTCTCATGCTGTAGTGTTATATTTTCTCTGCACTGTTCTGTTCTGGCTTCTCACACAATAGGGGGAGACGAGCTTCCCTGGAAAGTGGATTTCTCCTTTGTGTGCAGGTTGCCTGAGTCACAGGGCACTGCCTCCGTGAAGGCAGGGGGAGCTTCTGAATTTCCAAAGCTCTTCCTACACCAGTTTCAGAGCCTGTGTGTTTCAGTGGCTCTGTTTACCCCTGCAGAGATCTGCCCAAATAGGTAGGGCAGTTGCGGGGTGGGTTGTGAGAGGTGGTTCTGAGCAATGGTGGCAACCACTATCACAGCCAATCCTGCACCCAAGGCTCCCTCCTCTTTGCCTGAACTAGTTAGGCCAAAAGTCAGTGACTGCAAGGCCACAGTTCTCAGCCACAGTTCTCAGAACTGTAAATATTCTGTTCTTTTGAAGTGACACTGCTACTGTTCTGCTTCTAGCACTGGGAGGGTGGGTGGAATCCACTAGTCTCTGTGCCTGTCTTATGTCCTCTGCTTGGCAGTGAGGGCTTAAACCACCATTCTCACCCTTTTTCCCTCAATCTTTGCTCTGAGGTCTCTGCCGTGAGTATTGGGTTTAGCCATGTTATATACTGATTCCTCAGCCAGGACTGTGGGCCATAGGGGGAGTGCTAGCAGTCTGAATTCTTCCCTCTCCTGTGACTGCTGTAGCTCTAAGTTCCGAGCTCCAGTCTGCATCCTGTGCCAGCGCAGCCCAACTCTCCACGCTCCCCTTTCCCCTACTCCCCTGCTCACCCAATTTGCCCACCTTTAGATTATTTCAATTGCGTGTCTCCTAGTCTTGCCTGTCTGTTGCATAGTGAGTCCTTTGTGGAATTATAGCTATTCAATTTGTTGTAAATTCCAGAGGAGATTTCAAGAGCCTCACCTCATGCCACCATTTCTATGATGTAATCACAATTACTTTCAATATAAATTAATTTAATGCCCCAATCAAAAACATAGGATGCAGGGTTGGCCAAGTGGCACAGTGGTTAAGAGCTGGCTTGGGAAGCCAGCAACCCTGGTTCGGTCCCACATATGAGGGCCAGTGACAGTACACTCAAAACACAAACAAACAAACAAAAAACATAGAGTGTGGCTGGCCGAGTGGCTCAGTTGGTTAAGAGTTTGCTTAAGAGCACGAGGTCTGAGCAACAGGATCGCTGGTTTGATTCCTACATGGGCCAGGGACACTGTACCTGAGGTGAGCTTCCACTGAGCTGCCAACAGGTGGCAGGATGGCTCAGATGCTGAGAGCACATGCTCCTAATGACAAGATTGCCTGTTTGATGGTGGGCTATGCCTACCTGTGGCTGGGACTGAACTGGGCATCTATTTATTTATTTATTTATTTATTTTATTTTATTTTTAATTAGTTTCAGGTGTACAACACAGTGCAATAGTTATACATTTTACCCCTCAAAGTGACAATCCCCCACCCCCAATACACCACCCCACTCCCCACCCATATCATATATATCTATTACTCTTCCTCTGACTCTCTTCCACAGTATAATCCACATCCCGTGACTATCTATATATATTCAATTACAGTAGGTATACCACCTCCACTTTAGTAATACAGTGCAGTGATCAAACCTCTACTCCATCCATGAAATGGTCTCCCTAACAAGACCTATGATCATCTGACATTCCACAGAATATTTACAACATTATTAATTATATTCCCCAAACTGTTTTTCCTATCCCAGTAGCAATATTGTAGTTGCCTATTTTTGCTGTCTAATCCCTTCCCCTTCTCCCTCATCCCCATTCCTCTCCAAATTAGCAACCCTGATTTTTCCTCTATATCTATGAGACAGTTTCTGTTTACTTTGCTCATTCATACAGTTTTTCATATTCCACATATGAGTGAGATCATATGGTATTTGTCCTTCTCTGACTGACTTATTTCACTCAACATTATAGTCTCTAGGTCCATCCATATCATTGCAAATGGCACGATTTCATTCTTCTTTATAGCGGAGTAATACTCCATTGTATAAATATACCACAGTTTCTTAATCCAGTCATCTACTGACGGGCATTTTGGTTGTTTCCAAGTCTTAGCTATTGTAAATTGTGCTGCTATGAACATCGGGATGCATAACTTTTTTTGAATAAGTGTCTTGGTTTTTTCAGGATAAATACCTAGGAGTGGAATTGCTGGGTCAAACGGTAGCTCTATTTCCAGTTCTTTGAGATACCTCCATACTGACTTCCATAGTGGTTGCACCAATCTGCAGTCCCACCAACAGTGCAGCAGGGTCCCCTTTTCCCCACAGCCCCACCAGCACTTGTTGTTTGTTGATTTGTTGATGATAGCCATTCTGACTGGAGTGAGGTGGTATCTCATGGTGGTTTTTATTTGCATTTCCCTAATGACCAGTGAGGTTGAACTTTTTTTCATATGTCTGTTGGCCATCTGTATGTCCTCTTTAGAGAAATGTCTCTTCATATCTTCTGCCCATTTTTTAATTGGGTTGTTTGTTTTTTTGGTGTTGAGTTTCATGAGTGTTTTATAAATTTTGGATATTAACCCCTTATCCGATATATCATTGGCAAATATATTCTCCCATTCAGTAGGCTTCCTTTTTGTTTTATTAATGGTTTCCTTTGTTGTGAAAAAACTTTTAAGTCTGATATAATCCCATATGTTCATTTTTTCTTTTACTTCCCTTGTGAACTGGGCATCTTGAGCTGAGCTGCCACCAGGATGGCTCAATGGATAGAGCATGTGCTCTATCGACTCCCGCATGAAAAAAAACCCAAAAACAACAACAACAAAAAACACATAGGGTGGCTGAATGGATAAGAAGACAAACCCTTACATGTGCTTTGTCACTTCAGATTGAAAGACACACACAGACTGAAAGTAAAGGGTTGAAAAAAGTTATTTCATGAAAATGGAAAGGAACAAATAAAAGAAACTGGAGTAGCAAAACTTATACCAGACAAAACATACTTTTAAACAAAGCCTATAACAAGGGACAAAGTAGGACCCAGTAATTTCACTTTTAAGAATTTATCTGAAAAAAAACCCAAATGCTATTTCAAAAGGACATGTGCATCTGTATGTTCATTTCAGTATTGTTTACAATAGCCAATATGTGAAGACTGCATTGGTGTTTGTTGTTGGGTGAATGGATAAAGATGAGGATCTTCATTTATATATAAATGGATATATATATAATGGAATATTGCTTAGCCATGAAAGGGAATGGGTTCTTGCCATCGGTTTTGGCATGTATGGACCTGGAGGGTACTCTGCTGAGTGGAGTATGTTAGAGAATGACAGGTGCAGTGTGAGTTCACTTACATGAGGAATATAATGAACAAAATAAATAAACAATACAGAAACAAACTCATATATGCAAAGAACATTTTGATGGTTGCCAGATGAGAAGGGGTTATAGGGTGGGTACAAAAAAGGAAAGGGATTAAGAAATACAAATTGATTGTTACACAGTGGTCATGTAGATACAGGGTATAGCATAAGGAATGTAGTCAAACGCACATTATGAAAATAAAGAGATGGAAAAAGATATTTCATGAGAATGAAAATGAAAAAAAGCTGGGGCATCAATACTTATACAAGATAAATAGACTTTAAAGTAAAGGCTATAATAAGAGACAAAGAGAGACATTACATAATGATAAAAGGATCAATGCAATGAGTGCATATAATCCTTTTGCACAGCAAATATATAAACATTTATGCACCCAACATAGTATCACCATATAGATAATGGAAATTTTAACTGACACAAAGGGAGAGATCAACATTAATACAATCATAGTAGGGTACATTGACACCAATGAACAGATATGCCAGACAAAAAAAAACAAACAAGGAATCAGTGGACTTAAATTAAACACTTAATCAGGTGGGTTTAATTGATATTTTTAGAGCATTTCACTTTAAAGCAGCAGAATATACATTCTTTTCAAGCACACATGAAATATTTTCCAAAACCGACCACATGTTAGGCCACAAAACAAATCTCAATAAATAGAAGAAGACTGAAATCACATCAAACATCTTCTCTGACCACAATGGTAAAAAACTAGAAATCAATTACAAGACAAAAACTGAAAAACACACAAACACATGGAGACTAAATAACATGCTACTAAATAATGAAGGGTCAACAATGAGATCAAGGAAGAAATCTAAAGATACTTTGAGACAAATGAAAATAAAAACACAGTGACCCCAAACCTGTGGGACACAGCAAAAGCAGCCCCCAAAGGGAAATTCATAGGAATACAGGCATACTTCAAGAAAAGTCTTAAATAAACAATCTAACTTTCCCCTTTAAGGAACTAGGGAAAAAAAAAAGCAAACAATGTTAAAGTGAGTAGAAAGAAAGAAATAATAAAGACCAGAGCTAAAATAAATAAAGTAGAATCTAATACATAAATAAATGAATAAATAAAATAAAAAACTGTTTCTTTGAAAAAATAAAGTTGATAAACCTTTAGTCAGACTCATCAACTGCCGGGAGCCGACATCTGACAAGGCCACATTGCCCTGCTCAGCACTGGATATTAGGGTTGCTGCCTTATGGTTGGTCACTTAATATCTCCTGCCTGTATGAACCATGTGCCTTTCCTCCTATAGGAGACAATATATTCACTGCATTTGTGACAAGTTCTTGTGGTACCCTGATGATAGCTGGTTGTGTAAGCCAGCGACGGGGCAAGCTTTCCTAAAGAGAAGGAAACTCCCTAAAGCAGGCTACAACCCGAGGGGACCCCTGAACTGAGATATTGGGGACTCAAAACCCTTGGAAACTGAGGCACAGATCTCTGACAACAAAGGCCAAGAAGCCTGCCTGTGGCCTAAGGGCCCTGCTGTGAATGGTCTCCTTGAAGATTAAAGGTCTTCAGGCCATGAGTTCCAGTAAGAGGCAGCTCCTCCCTGACCATAGGGTATGTTAATGAACAACTTTGTTTAAATTCTTTAACAGATACTGAAGCTTTGACTGAGAAACAGATGTAGCCCTCCTAGGACAAAAGATGTTAAGTATTGTATTTACATAGGAATAGATTTTAGATGGTTTTACCCTAAGCACAGCCACTCCTAGTCCTTTTAGTATAGCCCTGTGAGTCTAGCTGTTGGAATTTGGGATAATGGCTAGGTAGTCATGGTAACCACTCTTTAGGTGATATGTAGAGATAAATAAAGACTGAGTAAATCCTGGGAACTAGAAACCACCAAACTCAAGTGATTGAGGCAATGTTCAAGAATCCATATAACATGAACATGCTCTGGCAATAAAGTGTGACACTTTTTTCCTTTTCTCTTTAACTCCCCCGGTGTCTCCACTGTCTCCCTTATTTTCCTCCCTCGCCGACGCCGTCTCCACCTGAGGGAAACCCTGGTCAGCAGAGGCAGGTCCCCCGCAATCAACAAAAAAAAAGAGAAAGGACACAAATAAGTAAGATCAGAAATGAAAATGTAGAAGTGACAACTGTTACCTCAGAAATGCAAAGGATTTAGAGAAACTATTATGAAGAACTATATGCCAACAAATTGGACAACCTGGAAAAAATGCATAAATTTCTAGAAACATACTATCTTCTAAGACAGAACCAAGAAGAAACAGAAAATCTGAACAGACTACTAAGGAAATCAAATCATTAATCAAAAAACTCCCAACAAATGAAAGTCCTCGACAAGATGGCTTCACAGGTGAATTTTACCAAACATTCTAAGAATTAACACCTATCCTCCTCAAACTATTCCAATAAATTCAAGAGGATGGAAAGCTCCCAAGCTCATTTTACAAGGACACCATTGCCTTGATTCCAAAACCAGACAAAGACGTTTATAAAAAGAAAACTATTGGCTAATATCTATGACAAACAGAGATGCAAAAATCCTCAAAAAATGTTAACAAGCCGAATTCAGCAATAGATTAATATGATAATACACCATGATCAGGTGGGATTTATTTCTGAGATGCAAGGTTGGTTCAAAATCTGCAAATCACTAATGTGATACTCCACGTAAACAAAATGAAAGAAAAAAAATCATATGATCATATCAATCGATGCAGGAAAAGCATTTGACAAAATCCAGAATTCATTTATGATAACAATTCTCAGCAAAGTGGGAATAGATGGAACATACCTCAACATAATAAAGTCCATGTGCAACTAACAAACAGCTAATCTCATACTCAGTGGGGAAAGGCCAAAAGCTTTCTCCTTGACATCAGGAACAAGACAAGAATGCACACTTTCACTACTTTTATCCAACATAGTATTGGAAGCCCTAGCCACAACAATCAGATAAGAAAAAGAAATAAAAGGCATCCAAATTGAAAAGGAAGAAATAAAGCTGTCATTATTTGCAAATGACATCATACTATATATAGAAAATCCCAAAGATCCCACCGAAAACTATTAGAACTGATCAATGAATTCAGTAAAATAACAGGACACAAAATTAATATTCAGAATTCAGTTGCATTTTTATACACCAATAACGAACTGTCAGAAACATAAATTAAGATAACAATCCTGGACCGGCCGAGTGGTGCAGTGGTTGGGCAATGGCTTGGGAAGCCAGTGGCCCCGGTTCAGGTCCCACATGTGAGGGACAGTGACACTGCACTCAAAAAAATAAATAAATAAATAAATAAATAAATAAAATAAATAACAATCCTATTTACAATACATAAAAATAAAAAAAATCCCTAGGAATAAATTTAACCAAGGAGGTAAAAGACCTGAACTCAGAAAATTATAAGATACTGAAGAAAGAAGTCAAAGAAGATACACATAAATGGAAGGACGTACTGTGTTCATGGATAGAAAGAACTAATATCGTTAAAATGTTTGTGGTACCCAAAGAAATCTATAGATTCAATGCAATCCTTGTCAAAATATCAATGGCATTTTTCACATAACTAGAACAAATAATCTTAAAATTTATATGGAACTGCAAAAGATGTTGAATAATCACAGCAATCTTGAGAAAGAAAAACAAAACTGGAGGTATCATGCTCCCTGATATTAAACTATATTTCAAGATTACATTAATCAAAACAGCCTTGTACTAATATGAAAACAGACACATAGATCAATGGAACAGAATAGACAGCCCAGAAATAACCCACGCCTAGATGGTCATTTAATGACAAAGGAGGCAAGAATGTACAATGAAGTAAAGACAGTATTCAATAAATAGTGTTGCGAAAACTGGACAGATGCATGCGCAAAAATGAAACTGAACCACCTTATTACAACATATACAAGAATAAACTCAAAATGGATTAAATACTTATGTATAAGACCTGAAACTATAAAACTGGTAGAAGAGGGCCGGCCTAGTGGAGCATTGGTTAAGCGCTGGTTTTGGGATGCCAGCGGCCCCAGTTCGGATCCCACATGAGGGCCAGTGACACTGCCCTCTACAGCTAACAACAGCTCCACCTGGAGCTGGGCTGTGCGAGCCCCGGTGATGGTGTGGGCTGCAGCCCCTGCTGCAGTGGGCTGCCATAGGCTACAGTGAGTGGCCCGCAGCCAGCGTGAGCGGCTGGCAACCAAGCGTGAGCTGCCAATAGCCGCGGTGAGCAACATCCAGAGGCCAGCGACCGATCTGCCTCATCCGGGAAGAGCGGAATGACGATACCAACAGTGAAGCAACATCCTCCGCAACTAAACTGAAGAACAAAAACACAGCAACTTGTCTGTTCCCCTTCCCCGATTCCCCAACGCTGTTCCCCTCCGCCAATTCCCCAATAAAATCTTAAAAAAGAAAAAAAAAACTGGTAGAAGAAAACATAGGCTGTAAACTCCCTGGCATTGCTCGTATTGATTTTTTTCTAATATATGCCCTCAGGCAAAGAAAACAACAGAAAAAATAAACAAGTGGGGCTACATTAAACTAAAAAGGTTTTGCACAGCAAAGGAGACCATCAACAAAATGAAAAGACAACCTACCAAACAGGAGAAGATATTCACCAACGATATATCTGATAAGAAGTTAATTTTAAAAATTTATAAAAAAATCAAATAACTCAACACTAAAAAAACAAACAATCCAATTTAAAAATGGGCAGAGGAATAGACATTTCTCCAAAGAAAGCATACATATTGCCAACAGACATATGAAAAGATGCCCAATGTCACTAATCATCAGAGAAATGCAAATTAAAACCATAATGTTATATCACCTCACATCTGTCAGGCTGGTTGTCTTCAATAAGTTAACAAACAAATGTTGGTGATGATGCAGAGAAAAGGGAGCACTTGTACATTGTTGATGGGATTACAATCTGGTAGAGCCACTATAGAAAACAGTTTGAATGACCCTGAAAAAATTAAAAGTAGAAGTACTTTATGACCAATGAATTCCAAAGAAATCCCAAACACTAATTCGAAAGATATATGCAACCCTATATTTATTGCAGCATTATTTACAATAGCTAAGATATGGAAGCAATCTTAGTGCCCATCAATAGATGACTGGATAAAGAAATGGTGGTACATATATACAATGGAATACTACTCAGCCAAAAAAATGAAATCTTACCATTTGTGACAACATGGATAGAACTAGAGGCTATTATGCTAAGTGAAGTAAGCCAGACAGAGAAAGACAAATACCATATGATCCCACTTATATGTGGAATCTAAAGAACAAAATAAATGAACAAATAATATAGAAACAGAGAACAAACTGGTAGTTGCCAGAGGAGAGGTGGGTTGGGAGCTGGATGAGAAAAGTAAAGGGATTAAGAAATACAAATTGGTGGTTACAAAATAGTCATGGGGATGTAAATTACAGCACAGAGAATATAGTCAATAATATTGCAAGAAATGTGATTAGTGCCAGGGGTATGCTAGACTAATTGGGAAATCACTGCATAAATTATATAAATATTTAACCATTGTGCTGTACATCTGAAACTAATGATGTACAACTCTAACTAAAAAAATAAATAATTTATTTTAAAAAGAAACTGTTATATCCATGTCATGAACAGAAGAAGTAGCCTGAGGATGGAGGTACTGCTGATGAGAGCAGAGTGGGGAGACTGAAGTGACCTGAATCTTTGATGAAATTATTGAGATGCATGCTAGATATCAAAATGGTTTCATTGTTTAAGATCATTGAAATTGGGCTTTTTTTTTTTTTTTTTTTTTTGAGGGCAGTGTCACAGGCCCTCATATGTGGTACTGAACCAGGGCTGCTGGCTTCCCAAGCCAGCGCTTAACCGTCGCGCCACTCAGCCGGCCCTGAAATTGGGCTTTTTGTTATCAGTTGCTCAAACACCTGATATGCTGATCCCCAGAAATGCACAATTGAATGGTGCAGAGCACCCTTGCTACACAATGTGTGGTCCCAGGTCTAGAAACATCACTGGAAAGCAGAATTTCAGACCCCACTCAGATCTACTGAATCAGGATCTGCATTCAATCAGGCCCCCAGGTAATCCATGTGCATATTAAAGTATTGGAAGCCCTGCCTTACAGAGCTGTGGTGATTAAAATAGCTGAATATGAGAATCATACTTCCCATGCTGAATTTGATTATTATTCTAGATTGACATGTTGTTACCTCCTTCTAGTCCTCTTACTCCCCATTCTTTATTTAGAAACACAATTATATCCGCACATGGCAATGTATCCAAATGTGAAATTAATTTTTGGTTAAGTAGCCTGGAAGGTAATATTTTACATAGGAGCTAGTTTTCCTAATTTTAATGAATAGTTCGAATTCTATCCTGAGAACAGACAACATTATGAGTTGAGGGTGAGTAGAAGAAGGTGAAGAATGAAAGGATGTACAAGTAAACATGGTTATATATTGAGATTACTTTGTAGGATTTTATTTTTCTAAGCCTGACACCTGGCAATTTGCATGTTCTTTTTTTTTTTTTTCTTTTTTTTTTTTAGCTGAGCCATCCTGCCACCTGTTGGTGGCTCAACGGCAACTCAGCTCGGGCTGGCCTCGAACAGCTGTTGCTCAGAGCTCAGCTCACACTCTTGAGCGAGCTCTTAACCAACTGAGCCACTCGGCCGGCCCATACACCTGGCAATTTGAATGAAGTAAACCAGCTTGTACCAGGGTGACCCTCAAAAACAAATGACTTGTGTACTGGAAAAGAAAAGAAACAAATTAAATTCTCCAAACTAAAAAAAAAAAAAAAGTTATTTGTAAAATATATCCACATATTTGGAAATTAAATAAAACACTTCCAATATGTGGCCAAAAAACAAACCTCTTAATGGGTAGAGGGTTTTATTTTGGAGAGATGAAATGTTTTGGAACTAGATAGAGGTAGTAGTTGAACATAATTTTGATTGTTCTAAATGTCACTCATTTGGTCACTTAAAATTGTTAGTATTATGCTATTTGAATTTCACCTCAATGTTTAAATGTCTATTAATTAAAAAAAGATGTGAAATATTATAAAACAGTTTGAATTGTATAAAAGTAAAAATGAAATTAGCATAATTGCTCATATTTGAAAACAATAAAGGTCTCAAATCAATAGTTTAAATTTTCCATCTTAACAAACCAGAAAAAGAGCAAACTGAATACAAACTAAGCAGATGGAAGAAAATAATAAAATAATAAAGAGTATAAATCAGTGGAATTGAAAATAAAAGAGCAATAAAGTGAAACTAAAAGTTGTTTCTTTTAAAAGACCCATAAAATTGAAAGTCTCTATCAAGACTCATGAAGAAAAAAATGATAACACAATATTAAAAATTAAAAAACCCCATCAAAACAGATCCTACAGATTCTAAAAGAATAAGGAATGTTATCAACAACTTTATAAAGACAAACTCTGAAAATTTTATAAAAAGGAACAGTGTCTTAAAACACACGAACTACCAAAGCACATTCAAGGAGAAATAGATACAGTATATAGCAGTACATCTTTTAAAGAAATCAAATTTATACTTAGATACTGTCCATAACAATTAACTCCAAGCCCAGATGGTTTTACTGCAAATTCTATAAAATATTTAAAGAAGAGGCCGGCCGAGTGGCGCATTGGTTAAGCGCTGGTTTTGGGATGCCAGCGGCCCCGGTTCGGATCCCACATGAGGGCCAGTGACACTGTCCTCTACAGCTAACAACAGCTCCACCTGGAGCTGGGCTGTGCAAGCCCCAGTGATGGTGTGGGCTGCAGCCCCTGCTGCAGTGGGCTGCCATAGGCTACAGTGAGTGGCCCGCAGCCAGCGTGAGCGGGCAATAGCCGCAGTGAGCGACATCCAGAGGCCAGCGACTGATCTGCCTCATCCGGGAAGAACGCAATGACGATACCAACATGGGCCAGTGAAGCAACATCCTCTGCAACTAGACTGAAGAACAAAAAGACAGCAACTTGTCTGTTCCCCTTCCCCGATTCCCCAATGCTGTTCCCCTCCGCCAATTCCCCAATAAAATCTTTAAAAAAAAAAAAAATTTAAAGAAGAAAAACATATATAAATTCTCTTCTAGAAAGTAGAAGAGGGAATAATTCCCAACTCATTTTAGAAGACTAGAATTTTCCTTATTGCATATCCAAGTAAAGACATGATAAGAAAAGAAAACGGAGGGGCCGGCCGAGTGGAGCAGTGGTTAAGAGCTGGTTTGGGGAGGCCAGCGGCCCCAGTTCAGATCCCACATATGAGGGCCAGTGACACTGTCCTCTACAGCTAACAACAGCTCCACCTGGAGCTGGGCTGTGCGAGCCCCGGTGACGGTGTAGGCTGCAGCCCCTGCTGCAGTGGGCTGCCATAGGCTACAGTGAGTAGCCGGCAGCCAGCGTGAGCAGCTAGCAGCCAGTGTGAACTGCCAATAGCCATGGTGAACGACATCCAGAGGCCAGAGACCGATCTGCCTCATTCGGGAAGAGCGCAATGACGATACCAACATGGGCCAGTGAAGCAACGTTCTCCGCAACTAGACTGAAGAACAAAAGACAGCAACTTGTCTGTTGCCCTTCCCCAATTCCCCAACACTGTTCCCCTCCCCCAATTCCCCAATAAAATCTTAAAAAAAAAAAAAAAGAAAGAAAGAAAATGGAGACTAATAAATCTCATGGAAATAGATGCAAAGTTCTCAAAAAAATATGTAGGAAAGCAAATCCAGCAATATATAGCGAGAATAATACACTAAATCAAAATGGATTTTACCTCATGAATATAAAGGTGGTTCAACATTTGACAATCAGTGCAATACATAATATCGATAGGATAAAGAAGAAAAATTGTGTAATGATGTCAATTGATGTAGAGGAAGCATTTAATAAAATGCAACAGGCATGCATGACAAAAACTCAATAAACCCAAAATACAATGGGAAATCTGCAGTATGATTCAATTTATAAAAACTGTGCATAATCCTGAAGATGAAAGGCTTAATGCTTTCTAAGATTGAGAACAAGGTAAAGGCATCCACTTTTACAACTCTTTTTCAACAATTCTGAAAGCCATACACATTGCAATAAAACAAAAATAAATGAAGAAGTGAAACTCCTATTCAAAGATTACATGATTATCTACATAGAAAATCCCATGAAACATACCAAAAGCTTCTAGAAACCAGGTGCTTTTAGTAAGATCACAGAAGACAAGGTAATTGTACAAAAGTCAATCCTAGTAGCAACAAAAAATTAGATACACAATTTTATAAAACAGTGTAATTTACCCGTATGCCACAAATGAAATATTTTACTATGAATCTAACAAAATATGCTAAATCTGTAAGCTTAGAACTATGAAATGCTGATAAAATAAGTCAAAGAATACCTAAATAAGTAGACATATCATATTAACATCTAGAAATACTCAATAAATTTAAGATATAAAGTCTTCCCTAGTTGATCTATAGATTTACCAAAATCTCACTCAATATTGTAGCAGGGATTTTTGATAGATGTGACAAGCTGATTTTTAGATTTATATGGAAAGACAATGGAACTAATATAGAAATGGACACAAGTATAAAAACAAAAAAAAAGTAAAAAGTTGGACGATTCACAGTATCTGATTTAAGACATATTATAAAGTTATAGTAATAAAGATAGTGTTACTTGCCCACAAGATAGAAAAACAGATCAGTGGGACAGGAAAGAGAGCCAAGAAATAGTCCCACACAAATATGGGAAATTATGTTAAGGAAAGATGCAAAGACATTTCAATGAAACAAGCATTTCTTTCAAAAAATGGTTCTGGAACAATTGAACATCCATATGAAAAAAATATACCTAAACACATACCTCTTACTTCATATAAAAATTATCTAAAAATGGATTGCAGACTTCAGTGGAAGGCATGAAATTATTAAAGTCGTAACAGGAAACAAACAAAAACCTTGATCTTGAGTTAGGCAAATATTACTTAGATGTGAAACCAAAGAGCAGCCTATTAAAAAAAAATTATAATTTGGACCTCATCCAAACTTAAAATGTGTTCTTCAAAGGACACTTAAAAGAACTAAAAGATAAGCCACAGAATGGGAGAAAGCATTTGCAAATCACATAGCCTTTGAACTGGTGTCCAGAATACTTTTAAAACTCTCAAAACTCAACAATAAGAAAATACCCCAATTACAAAATGGACAAAATATCTGAGCAGACACTTAACCAAAAAGATATACAGATGGTAAATAAACATATGAAAAGATGCTCAATTGTATGATGTTAGAGAATTACAAATTAAAACCATAATTAAGTATCACTACACACATATTAATACAGCTAAAAAAAAAAATACTAACAGTAACAAATGCCAACAAACATGCAAAGCAACTGGAACGCATACTTTGCTGGTCAGAGTACAAACTGGTACAGCTGCTCTGATAAACAGCTTAGAAATTTTTTATATATTTAAAGATACATTAACCATCTAACTAAAAATGTCACTTCTATTTATCTTCCCTAGAAAAATAAAAACATGTTCATTACAAATGTCTGTACATGAATGTTTGTCTCAGAATTGTTCATAATTACCCCAAACTAGAAAAAACCTTAATGTCCTATGCACAAATGTATATACCACTTTTATTCATAACTGCCAAGAATTGAAAACAACCAAGAAGTACTTCAACAGATGAATTCATGAACAAACTGTGGTACATCCATGCAATGGAGTACTACTGAGCAATATGAAGAGAAATTATTGATACATTCAATATATTCAGTGACATAGAGGAATTGTGTATGACAGTAAATGGAAGAAGCCAGTCTCAAAATATTACATAATGTGTGATTCCATTTCTATGATATTCTGAAAGAAAAAAATATAGAGATAGAAAACAGAGCACTGTTTGTCAGATGTTAGGAATACGGGCTGGGTTTGATTACAGTAGCACAGCATGGTCAAATTTTTTTATTGTGAATAGTATTTTTCTATATTATTTTGTCAATTGTGATTACACAAATGTACATGTGTACTAAAACTCATAGGACTTTACACCCAAACACACATTTTATTGTATGTTAATGTTTTAAATTTATTTTAAAAAATCTAAGTTTAAAAATAACCATCACTATATGTTTTATTTAACCCTATTGTTATTGACTGTCTAAGAAAGTTGGATAAAACATTAAACAATGAATAACTAAAGATCTTGGAGAGAATATAAAAACTGCCACTTAAAAGCATTGAGGACCTAACATGGCAGTGAAAAATTGCAGTTTCAAAATCTGGAAGAAGAATCAAACCAAGAAAGTCAAACAGTTTTTGAAACCTGTTTTTCCTTAAGATTAACTACTGATTCCTAATGTTATGGAACAGAGTGCGTCCACCCAGTGCTAGCAGAGCCAAACACTAAACACTGAGAATTCCAGTGGAGAAATATTGGCTATTTTATTATGGATGCTGCCACCCAGGAGAACAGGAAGCCAATGCTCAAAACCCTGAATTTGCCAATGGTGTGTAGGTTACAGATCACATAGGGCAAAATAACAAGACCCTATGGGTTAAGTGTCGGGGGTGGTGCTGGGAGTTGATTGGTCAGAGGTGAGGTTAAGGTAATAAATCATTCCTTCAGGTCTTGAGGGAAGCTCTGAATTTTTATCCCGAGTCCCTCTGTCCATTTACATGGGAAAGTAGCCAGGATGTCGTTCCACCTCAGGGCTCAGGAGCTGAAACATAACTTAGGTCAGGATGTTATCTTTAGCCTGCCAGAGGTTCAGACCATATGACTATTAGTCAGGTCTTGGCTACTGTCTTCTGCTGCCTCAGGGGTTGCTGATTATCTGGGGAAAAGACTAGGTCCCTGAAGGGGAATGGCAGAGGAGAGGGGAAGAAAGGGGGGAAGAGAGAGATGATTTCTAGAGCTAGGATTTAAAACTAAATTTAATCAAAGTCATAACAGAAGGACCCTTGCTTTCACTAAGAACCTGTTAAGAAGCTGAAAACCTGACCAGCACTTCTGAGAATTCACACTGATTTGGACTGAGACCCTGAGGAGTATATTGTATGAAAAAAAATAATCAGGAAGTTGATTAGATATCTATGACACTTAGGCTCATCTGTGAAACATTTTCATACCTTTAATTACGTTGCTATTATCCTGGCTTGCTAGTGACCCTAGCCTCTTGCAATCAATTATAATTGGTCATTTGAAGAAAAGACAACATGACCAAAAATCGCGTGAAATAATAACAGCAGTCACACAGGAAATTTAGATAATACAGTTATCAGACAGGGACTTTAAAATGGTTATGTTCTAGGGCCGGCCGAGTGGCGCATTGGTTAAGCGCTGGTTTTGGGATGCCAGCGGCCCCGGTTGGGATCCCACATGAGGGCCAGTGACACTGCCCTCTACAGCTAACAACAGCTCCACCTGGAGCTGGGCTGTGCGAGCCCCGGTGATGGTGTGGGCTGCAGCCCCTGCTGCAGTGGGCTGCCATAGGCTACAGTGAGTGGCCCGCAGCCAGCGTGAGCAGCTGGCAGCCAAGCGTGAGCTGCCAATAGCTGCGGTGAGCAACATCCAGAGGCCAGCGACCGATCTGCCTCATCCGGGAAGAGCACAATGACGATACCAACAGTGAAGCAACATCCTCTGCAACTAAACTGAAGAACAAAAAGACAGCAACTTGTCTGTTCCCCTTCCCCGATTCCCCAACGCTGTTCCCCTCCGCCAATTCCCCAATAAAATCTTTAAAAAAAAAAAAATGATTATGTTCTATATGCACAAATGAATTAGAAACTAATTTGAAATTTTGGCAAAGAACTGCCAGAGAAATTATAAAAAGGGAAATTTTAGAATGAAGTGAACCAAAGTTTTGCCACTCTGAAGCTGCCTTTTTGTGATATTGATTATTAGCTGTTTATTAAGAAACAAGATTCAGAAAGAACACTGACCCTCCCCCTTGCTGCCTAAGAGATTCAGATGGAAAGGCCTGCTCCAAGAAGGGGATCTTAGGATGTTGCAGTAGCCTAATTTGAATTAAGTATGGTAACCAGGAGGGCATCAGGTAGTTGCCTGTTGTCTGGATAACCCCTGTGTCCCATTGTTTCTAAGTTGCTCAGCATGAACATTCCTGCCATGTATGTTCTTCTCTACCTCAACTACCTGTAAATTGCCCATTCTCACTTCTGAAGTCTAAGACCCCATCTTCCCGCCCCTTTTTTCCTTTGTTCAAAATGTCAGATATCCCCAGTGTTGTCTCACTGCCTGGAATTTAAATGCCTATGTGAATTCCCCATGCACATATATTCAAATTAGATTGTTTTCCCTGTTTATCTGTCTCTATTAATTTGATTTTTAGACCAGCTAGAAAAACTTAGAAGGTGGGAGGAAAAGTATTGATGTTTTTAGCCCCAAGGATTAAAAACAATTAAAAAAAAATAAAATAGTGTATTTGTTTTAAAAGCCAATTAAGCTGAAAGAGAATACCAGCATAGAATTTAAACCCATATAATATGTGCTCCAAAAATATCCCTCAAAAATATAGGGTAAAAAGAAATTCTGACAATCAAAAACTGAGGGAATTCTTCATCCACAAAGTTGAATGACTAGACATAACAAAAGATATTCATGTTCATCAGGTAGAATAAACATTATCCCAGATGAACATCTAGAAATGCAAAGAGAATAGCTAGAGGCTAAAAAGTTAATGCATGGGTAAATCTAATATGAACTCTATAAATCAACCATAACAATTCATGGGATTTATAATTTGCACTCAGTTAAAATTTTAAAAG
This sequence comes from Aselliscus stoliczkanus, assembly GCA_033961575.1. Classification (NCBI taxonomy): domain Eukaryota; kingdom Metazoa; phylum Chordata; class Mammalia; order Chiroptera; family Hipposideridae; genus Aselliscus; species Aselliscus stoliczkanus. The sequence continues at coordinate 68,519,677 of CM066737.1, read as the reverse complement.
TCCCTCAGAAAGAGAGTAAGTGGAGGAGAGTTCTAAGTTCTTATATTGTTCTGAACAAGAGAAAATTATCAATTAACATTAAACTTTAACAAATGAAGTTTGCACTTGTGGATGCAAAAGGGGCCACAGATTAAACCTGACAAGGTCAGGAGACTGAAAATAACTACATAAGATGATCTGAACATAAAAATTCCTAACTAACATAGGTCATGGCCAGTAGTCATATCCTTGGCGTTGTCAATGAAAAATATCCAGCCTAAGAGAAAATTTATAAGAGTTTATTTGAGCCATACTGACAACAGTTGCCAGAAGCAAAGTCTCAAAGTGTTACCGGCCAACTGAGCAGCACCAACCCCCACCACTGAAAAACTTTAATGTTTTCTTTTCTATAGAAATGTTAAGTATAAAAATGTTAAGTCTCCTCCCTAGTTCTTCAGTTTCTTGGCTCTTGGGCCTTGATTGCTTTTCTGAGGGAAGATCCGCCTTGCTTCTTAATTGCTTTGTAAATTAGTTCCTGAATCTGAAACAATAGAAGTCTCCTACCCCTGCTTCAGATAACTATTTGAAAGCCTGAGACTTCCTAATATCCCCCAGGCAAGGAAGCTAAATGTCAAACCCATTCTGTGTCCAGACAACTAACACCACTTGAGTGATGGACTGAATAGCCACAAGTTTCATAAGAACTAACAGATTTATATTTTTGTCCTCATTCAGGAGCCTTGAGGATACAGGGAATACCCCAACAAGCAAAGAAGCCAACACGGTCTTCCAGGTGGAGCTTGAGACCCCTTCCTCTCATCTGAGATCAGCTAGGGTGAGAGTTCCGTGAACCCCAATAGGCAAGGACAGCTCTACGCCCCTGCCCAGCAGGAAGCAGATACAGAAGAAGAGACCTCCTGTCCCTCAGCTTCCCATAGAGATTTTACGGGGATCACGTCTCAAGAAAACCTAGGCAGGTAGTTAGAGGCAGGCATTGGGTCTCTGCATTCCTGCACGTCCCACAGTGTGACCACCTGGGGACATCCCCTCTCCACCCAAAACTCCTCTTTGTATTGTAATTACCTACCCCTGCGGGAAGAGCAAATGGGCGCAAAATATCCAACTAGATCAGACCAGTCACTCACACCTACACAGTACCTCTTGTTAATCACAGGGGCCAATCAAGTGGTCCTACGCCCAGGAAGAACAGCCCATCCTGGAGGAAAAGGATAAAAACCCCAAGTCCTGGGAGGGAAGCGCGCGGCTGCTACTGCTACTTCTGTTGCTACTTCTTCTCTTTAGCCTCGCCTTTGCATATGCCCCCTCCACACTCTTTGGTAATGGGCCCTTAGGCCATCCTCTAGTCTGGATGTACTGTCTTTTCTAATAAACTACTTATTTTACTGCTTTACTCTGGTATCTCGTTCAATTCTTTGCTCGAGTTGCCAAGGACCTGGACTCTGCGCCGAGAAAGGCCCATTCTCCGACAACAAAAGGATTGAGAAAATGCTTCAGAAAATGGCTGTTTTGCAAGTGATTTTATACATTAGAATCAAAGGAGGAAGGTTACATGAATTCCATTGGTTGTAGATTAAGGGGGTGGGAGAAAGCAAAGCAAGGAAATCTCTGGGATAAAAAGTAAAATGGAGGGCCGGCCGAGTTGCACAGTGGTTAAGAGCTGGCCTGGTTCGGGTCCCACATATGAGGGACAGTGATACAGCTCTCAAAAAAAAAACAACAACAAAAAAAAGTAAAATGGAGAGACACACACTTCTTTTACATTAGTGGGTACAGGATAGTTAATAGCATTTTAGAACACATAGAGGTAGTATTTGGGGAACAAGATAACTAATGAGGGATTTTGTAGTTTCCTGCTCTGGTGTGGTGGGTTGTGTGTGTGTGTGGGGGGAGGGTGGAGTCGGAAAAAGAGATTACTCTGATATTGTAAGGATACGTTATCTTAGATGCAAAGAGACAACAGACAGGCTTAAGGTAAAGATTGAACTTTGTCAAGGAAGCTAAAGGCCAAGGATGTGACTTCCCACCATAGCCCACCTTTGTTAGGAATTTTATGTTCATGCCATCCTCTGTGGTGATTTTCAGTCTCCTGAGCTTTTCAGGCTTAACATGTGGCCCCTTTTCCTTCTGTAGCTTCCTTGAAAAGGTCAATCTTTACCTTAAGTGAGCCTATCTGTTGTCTTTTTGCATCTAAGATAACATACCCTTGGAATGTCCAAGTAATCCTTTCCAGACCCCCAAGGGAGCACAACCCACCACACCAGAGCAGGAAACTACAGAATCCTTCGCTGTTATCTTGTTCCCCAAATACTATCTCTATGTGCTCTAAAATGCTATTCACTATCCTGTACCCACCAATGTGAAAGAAATGTGTGTCTCTCCATTTTACTTTTTATCCAATCCCAGAGATTTCCCTGCTTTGCTTTCTCTGACCCCTTTAATCTACAACTAATGGATTTCATGTACCCCTCCTCCTTTGATTATAACCTATAAAATAAGTTGCAAAACGACCAGTTTCCACAGCATTTTCTCAGTCTATTGAGACTTTGCTTCCAGCAATTGTTGTCAGTTTGGCTCAAATAAACTCTTATAAGCTTTCCCTTAGGCCAGATGTTTTTTTGTCGACACACTTTAACATTTGTAAACAGTGCTTAATTCCCAAGGTTATAGAAGATCAGTGGGATAATAATAAAACACACACACACACACAAAATCAATCCAAAAGAAAGCAATAAATGAGAAACAAAGGAATATAGGTCATTCAGGGAAAATTGAAGCAGAGAGTAAGATGATGTATTTAAGTGCTAACAAGTCAATGATTACATTAAAAGTAAATGGAATAAAAGGACAAGAATTATCAGACTGAATTGAAAAACAAAATCTCACTATATATTGTTTAAAAGAGAAACATCTAAAATACAGAAAGGTGGAAAGTAAAAGATTATATATATATATATATATATATTACAAGCACTGAAAGAAAAATGCTGGCCTGGCTATATTAATGATAGTCACAGTAGAGTTTTTGATCAGAAGCATTGCTAGAGATAGAGTATTGTCTTATAATGATAAAAAAAAAGCCAATCCATCAGGAAAATATAACATTTCTAAATATATGAATCTCAAGACACAACCATGAGATTTATAAAGCAAAAATTTGCAGAATAAAAGAGAGAAATAGGCAAGTCCACAATTACAATGAAAGGCTTTAACATTCTAGTCATAGAAAACAGAACTAGACTAAAACAAAATTAGTAAAGATACAGTATATTACAGAAAATAATTTTTAAAACCACTTACTAAATTGACATTTGTAAGATACATATGTATATATATTTTCAATCATACGTGGAATATTTATAATAATTAATCATGATTATGATACTAAGCGTATAGCTTCATGTTAAAAGATGAAAATCATATAGCATATGGTATTTGATTACAGAATTAAACTACATATTAATAATAAAATTATAATAAAAAAATCCCCATGTTTTAATATTATAAAAGTGCTTTTTTAAAAAAAGATTTTATTGAGGAATTGGGGGAGGGGAACAGCTTTGGGGAATCAGGAAGGGGAACAAACAAGTTGGTGTCCTTTCGTTCTTCAGTGTAGTTGTGGGGAACGTCACTTCACTGGCCCATGTTGGTATTGTGATCATTGCGCTCTTCACAGGTGAGGCAGGCCAATGGACGGCCGCTCATGGAGATTCACGGCAGATCACGGCAGCTCACTCACACTGGCTGCTGGCCGCTCATGCTGGCTGCCAGCCACTCATGGTAGCTTATGGCAGCCCATTGCAGCAGGGGCTGTAGCCTATGCCATCGCCAGTGACTCACAGCAGCCCAGCTCCAGGTTGAGCTGTTGTTCACCATCTTAGCTGTAGATGGTGCAGTGTCACTGGCCCTCTTGTGGGATCTGAACTGGGGCCCTGCTGCTCAGAGCTGGCGTCCCAAGCTAACTCTTAACCAACACACCACTTGGCTGGCCCTAAAACTGCTTTTAAAAATCACCTATTGATAAAAAAAATCATGACAGGAATTTAAAAATATTTTAAACTGAATTTTACTGAAAATAGAAATTAGAAAAAAAGGAATGTTCTCCAGCTAGTTATAGAAAGTCAGCATATTATTTTTAAAATGACAAAAAAAGGAAAAAAGTTAGCATATCCTTTTGACTGAAACATAACAAAATCTTTACAATAATGTTACAGACAAAATTCTTTCATGAACATAAATGAAAGAAGCTCTGAACAAATTATTGGCCACATTGGTCATATTCTAGGAATTCATGACCAGTCTAATATTCAAAATGTAATGTGAAACATCATTTAAAAACTAACAGAAAAAAATCAAGTGAACATCACAATAAATGCAGAAAAATATTTAATACAATTCAACATTAATTCATAACAAAATGTTTACTGAACCAAGAATAGAAGGGACCTTTGTTAATATGAAAAGTGGTATTTACAAAAATTCTACAGCAAACACCACACAAAATGTTGATATATTGTAAGTTTTCCTTCAAGATTAAACAAGACAAAAATGTTTGCTCTCACCATTTAATGCTAACATTTTACTAGAGATCCTAGCTAGTGCAATAGAAGTAAATAAAGAAATAAAAGTTAAAAACCATATAGAATGAATAAAACTCCAATTGTTAACCTGTCAAGATTGAGCATGGAGAAAAAAAAACCCCTACATATAAATTGTGAAAATTATTGAGTTTAGCAAAGCTGTAGAATATAAGATCAATATAAAATTGCTTCTATATATTAGCAACAAGCAATTAGAAAAAACTTATAAAGGATACAACTTACAATAGACTCAAAAACGAGAAAATACCTAGGGGATAACACTTCTACACTGAAGTGTAAAAAGGGGTATAAGGTTTCAATGTTTTATAGTACTTAACATAGAACATTTGAATGGAACTTAAGCACATATAAGTAATGGAAGTATGCACTGCATTCATGAGTTGCAATTTTAAGAAGGTCAGTTCTTTGAAATTGAGCTATAAATTCAATGCAATCTCAATCAAAAACCAAACACATGTTTTCTGGAAATTTACAACCTGATTCTAAAATTCATATGGAAATTTAAAGGGCCAGGAATAGTCAAGTTAATTTTTAAGAACTAAGCTTCAGAAATTACCGACAGACATGAAGATTTATTATAAAGATAAATAAATTAAATATATCAATGGAGCAGAATAGAGTCCTGTATTAGCCTTCTAGGGCTGTAATAAAAGAATACCATGGACCAGATGGCTTAAATAACAAGAAATTTATTTCTCACAATTGTGAAGGCTGGAAATCTAAGATTATGATGTCTGTCAGGTGTAGGATTTCCTGAGGCCTCTTTTTGTGGTTCACAGATGTCTGCCTTCTTGCTGTGTCTTCACATGGCCTTTTTCTCTGTTTATAAACACTCTTGAAGTCTCTTTCAAATTTTATAAAGACAGTTTATAACATCCTAAATATATACCATCAGGTGAATGCATAAACTGTAATATATCCATAAAAGAGAACAAAATAAAAACAAAAGAATTATTGATACTTGCAACACTAGGAAATAATGAAACAAGCCAGACACTAAACAGTACATACTGAATGATTCCATGTATATGAATTTCAGATACAGATAAAACTACTTCTTGTTGAAAACAATCAAATAGTGGTTGCTTTTGGGAAGGGTGAATTTACTTAAAGAGGGCACAGGGAAGTTTCTTGTGTATTGGAAATTATAAACTCTTTATTGCAATGATTCTTATTGCAATTAGTATATTTGGTGTATAAATTTGTCAATATTGAATTAACTGTTCATTTCAAACCTATGCATTTTGTTGTAAGACAATCATACCTCAATAAAATGCTTATAAGTACTATAAAAAAAAATCACATGAATAATCTAATGGTGATCACCTGGATATGGCATATACAAAATAATAGTAACAATGATAACTTTAATTTTTTTTGTTTTATTAAATTTATTGGGGTGATATTGATTAGTAAAATTATATAGATTTCAAGTGTACAATTCTATAATACTTCATCTATATTTTGCATCATGTATTTATTAATTACCAGTGTCAAACACTGTTCCAAGCACTTTATGTGTATAAATTATTTTTATCTTTATATTAAACCTATCAGAAAAATACTATTATCCCCATTGCACATAACAGTAAACTAAGGTATAAAAAGTTTAAGTAACTTGTTCAAGTTTACACTACAAATAAATGACAGAACTGAGATTCACCTCCAAGTAGACTGGCTCCAAAGCCCATGTTCCTAAATATTATATTATGTTCCATGTTTAAAGTAGATCTGTTTTGGGCCGGCCAAGTGGCTCAGTTGGTTAAGAGCTCGCTCAAGAGTGCGAGCTGAGCTCTGAGCAACAGCTGTTTGAGGCCAGCCCGAGCTGAGTTGCCGTTGAGCTGCCAACAGGCGGCAGGATGGCTCAGCTAAAAAAAAAAAAAAAAAAAAAAAAAAAAAAAAGTTTATCCTACAGTAGATCTGTTTTGCTCTAAAATAGCTCTGCAGTAGGGCCAATCAAAGAGGCTCAAGAATCAAACACCAAGAGGACAACTTTAGACCAAACCACAGCATTACTTGGTTTGACCTACAGGAGTCACACCCAAAGGGAAGTCACTACAAGAGCCTATCGAGGTCAAGCTTCATTGGAGGAGTCAACCCTCACACAGCAGCTCATTACCTGTGGACACAGTTAATCCTCACAGCTAGTCAGTCTGGGAGTCAATCCCACTTACTCACAAGTCAAAAGCAATCAAAGCTCAACTTCACCATAAGACACACAGTACAAAGAACACCTCTTCTACACATGCACAGGAGAATAGGGAGACTGAGCAATTCAAATACAAAGGACACATACCACATAAGTCCACCCAGAAAAGACTGAGAGACCTAGGGGATCTACCTAATACATAGAAGCAAGCACAAAGAGTAAACCAGAATGGGGAAACAAAGAAACACATCCCAAATAAAAAACAGAAGCTACTTCCTGAATCAGTGGAACTAGAGGAAATAGAGGCAACCAACCTATCGGAGACAGAGTTCAGAACACTGATGATTAGAATGTTCAAGGAAATTAGTGAAATATAAAGAAGGATAGAGAAATCATGAAAAACAACCAGCTTGAACTAAAGAATGCAATTACTGAAATAAATAACAAACTCGAAGGACTTACCAGCAGATTGGATGAAACAGAGGATCAAATCAGTGGCTTAGAAGACAAGATAGCAGAGATCATCCAAGTGGAACAACAAACAGAAAAATAAAAAACATCATAGGAATACCAGAAGAAGAGAGGAAGCAAGGGATTGAGAACATACTTGAAGTGAAATGAATGAAAACTTCCCTAACCTGGCAATGAAAATTGACATACAAGCCCAGGAAGTGCAGAGAGTTCCAACCAAGATGAACCCAAACAGGCCCACACCAAGACACATTATAGTGAAAATGGCAAGGTTTAAGGACAAAGACAGACTCCTTAAAGCAGCAAGGGAAAGGCAGCAAGTTACTTACAAGGGCACCCCCATGAGATTATCAGCCAACTTTACTACAGAACCTCTGCAGGCCAGAAGGGAGTGGCAGGAGTTTTCAGAGTGATGAAAATAAAGGCCTACAACCTAGATTGCTTTATTGAGCAGGGCTATCATTTAAAATTGAAGGAGAGATAAAGAGCTTCACAGAAAATAATAAGCTAAAGGAATTCATGACCACCAAGCCAGCATTGCAGGAAATGTTAAAAGGGCTTCTTTAGGCAAAAGAAAGAAAAAACCTAACTAATGAAGACCAGAAACACAAATAACTAAATAGCAATAACTACATACCTATCAATAATCATGTTAAATGTAAATGAGTTAAATGCTCCAATCAAAAGACATAGGGTGACTGAATGGATAAGAAAGCAAGACCCTTGCATATGCTATATACTAGAGACTCACTTCAGATCAAAAAACACATACAGGCTGAAAGTAAAGGGATGGAGTAAAGTATTTCATGCAAATGGAACTGAGAAAAAAGCTGGAGTAGCTATACTTATATCAGATAAAATGGACTTTAAATTGAAGAATATAATAAAGGACAAAGAAGGGCTCTTCATAATAATAAAGGGATCGATCCAACAAGAGGACATAACCCTAATAAACATCTATGCAACTAATATAGGAGCTGCTAAATAAAAAAACCAGATATTTACAGACATAAAGATGGAGATCAACAGTAACACCATCATAGAAGGGGATTTCAACACCCTGCTGTCCCCAATGGACAGATCCTCCAGACAGAACAGAAACATGGAAACAGTGGCCTTAAATGACACATTAGACCAGCTGGGCTTAACTGATATTTTCAGAGCATTTCACATCAAAGATACACAATATACACTCTTCTCAAATGCACAGGGAACATTTTCCAAGATCCTTCACATACTAGGCCACAAAAAAAGTCTCAATAAATTTAAGAAAATTGAAACCATATCACGCATCTTCTCTGACCACAGTGCTATTTAATTAGAAATCAACTACAAGAAAGAAACTGGAAAACACAGAAATACATGGAAACTGAATAACATGTTACTAAATAGCGAGTGTGTAAAAAATGAGATTAAGGAAGAAATCAAAAGATACTTCTAGACAAATGAAAATGAAAACACCAAGACCGAAAATCTTTGGGATGCAGCAAAAGCAGTCCTAAGAGAAAAGTTCATTCATCTGCAGACCTACCTAAAGAAGCAAGAAAAATCTCAAATCAACAGCTTATCCTTACATCTAAGGGAATTGAAAAAGAACAGCAAAAGAAACCCAAAGGGAGTACAAGGAGGGAGATAATAAAGGCCAGAGTGGAAATAAATGAAATAGAGACCAGAAAACTATACAAAAGATTAATGAAACCAAGAGCTGTTTTTTTTTTGAGAAGATAAACAAAATTGACAAACTTCTAGCCAGACTAAAAAAAAAAAAAAAAAAAAAAAAAAAAAAAGCCCTGGCTGAATGACACATTGGTTAAGAGCTGGTTTGGGATGCCAGCATCCTCAGTTCAGATCCCATATATGAGGACGAGTGACATTGCCCTCTACAGCTAACAAAAGCTCTACCTGGAGCTGGGTTGCTGTGAGTCCCCAGGATGGCATAACTGCAGCCCCTGCTGCAGTGGGCTGCCATAGGCCACAGTGAGTGGTTGGCAGCCAGCGTGAGCAGCTGGCAGCCAGTGTGAGCTGCGAATAGCTGCGGTGGGCGCAGCTTCCAGAGGCTAGTGACCGATCTGCCTCATCTGGGAAGAGCGCAATGATGATACCAATGATAATGGGCCAGTGAATCAACGTCCTCTGCAACTAGGCTGAAGAACAAAAAGACAGCAACTTGTCTGTTCCCCTTCCCCGATTCCCCAACACTGTTCCCCTCCCCCAATTCCCCAATAAAATCTTTTAAAAAAACCAGGAGACACAATTAGTAAAATCAGACATGAAAGAGGTAAAGTGACAACAGACATCACAGAAATACAAAACATTTTAAGAAATTACTATAAATAACTATATGCCAACAAATTTGACAATCTGGAAGAAATGGATAATTTTCCAGAAGCATACAACCTTCCAAAGCTAACTCAAGAAGAAACTGAAAATCTGAATAGACAAATTACTACCAAGGAAATTGAATCAGTAATCAACAAGCTCCCAACAAACAAAAGCCCTGGAGCAGATGGCTTCACAAGTAAATTTTACCAAACATTTAAAAAAGAATTATCACCTATATTCAAACTATTTCAAAAAAATCCAGAAGGAGGGAAGTCTCCCAAATTAGTTCTATGAGGTCACTATCACCCTGATTCCAAAACCAGATAAAGACAGTACAAAAAAGTAAACCTACAGGCCAATATCCCTGATGAACATAGATGCAAAAATCCTCAACAAAATATTAGCAAACAGAATTCAGCCATATATTACGAAGATTATACACCATGATCAGGTGGGATTCATCCCCAGTATGCAAGGTTGGCACAATATCCGCAAACCAATTAATGTGATACACCACATCAACAAATGAAAAATAAAAATCATATGGTTATATCAATAGAGGCAGAAAAAGCATTTGACAAAATCCAGCAGTCATTTATGATAAAAACTCTTAGCAAAGTGGGAATAGAGAGATCATATCTCAACATAATAAAGGCCATATATGACAAACTCGCAACTAACATCATACTCAATGGGGAAAAACTAAAACCATTCCCATTAAGATCAGGGGCAAGGCAAGGCTTTCCACTTTCTCCACTTTTATTCAACATAGTTTTGGAAGTTCTAGCCACAGCAATCAGTCATGAAAAAGAAATAAAAGGCATTCAAATTGGCAAAGAGGAAATAAAATTGTCATTATATGCAGATGACATGATACTATACGTGGAGAATCCAAAAGACTCCATCAAAATACTATTGGAGGGCCGGCCGAGGAGCGCAGTGGTTAAGAGATGGATTAGAACGCTAGTGGCCCTGGTTCGGATCCCACATACGAGGGCCAGTGACACTGCCCTCAAAAAAAAAAATACTATTGGAACTGATGAAATAATTCAGTAAGGTAGCAGGATACAAAATCAATATTCACAAATCAGTTGCATTTGTATACACCAATAACAAACTATCATAAGGAGAAATTAAGAAAATAGTCCCATTTACAATGGCTTCAGGAACTATAAAATACTTAGAAATAAATTTAACCAGAGAAGTAAAAGACCTGTACTCAGAAAATTATAAGACACTGTAGAAAGAAATAAAAAAAGATACAAATAAATGGAAACACCTACCATGCTCATGGATAGGAAGAATTAACATAGTTAAAATGTCCATGCTGCCTAAAGCAATATATAGATTCAATGCAATTCCTATCAAACTACCAAGGGCATTTTTCACAGAAATAGAAAATATTAATCCTAAAATTTATATGGAACCATAAAAGACCCCAAATAGCCTCGGCAATCCTGAGAAATAAGAACAAATTCGGGGGTATCATGCTACCCGACATCAAAACATATTACAAGCCTACAATAATCAAAACCGCATGGCACTGGCATAAAAATAGTCACATAGATCAATGGAACAAAATAGAGATCCCAGAAATAAATCCATTTATATATGGTCAGTTAATCTATGACAACGGAAGCAAGAATTTACGTTGGGGTAAAGATAGTCTATTCAATAAATGGTGCTGGGAAAATTGGACTGACACATGCAAAAAAATGAAATTGGACCACTTCCTTACACCATATAGTAGAACAAATTCAAAATGGATTAAAGACTTAAATGTAAGATGTGAAACCATAAAACTCCTAGAAGAAAATGTAGGGAGTAAATTTGCAGACATTACCCTGAGCAATATTTTTACTGATATATCCCCACAGGCAAGGGAAGTAAAAGAAAAAATGAACACATGGGATTACATCAAACTTAAAATTTTTTTCACAGCAAAGGAAACCATCAATAAAACAAAAAGGCAGCTTACTAAATGGGAGAAGATATTTGTGAACGATATATCTGATAAGGCGTTAATATTCAAAATTTATAAAACACACTCAACTTAACACCAAAAAAAAAAAAATCTCAATTAAAAAGTAGACAGAGGATATGAAGTGATATTTCACTAAAGAGGACCCACAGTTCGCCAACAGACATATGAAAAAATGTTCAACCTCAGTAATCATCAGCGAAATTCAAATGAAAACCACATTGATATACCACCTCACTCCAGTCAGAATGGCTATCATCAATAAATCAATAAACAAGTGATAGTAAGGCCATGGGGAAAAGGGAACCCTGCTGCACTGTTGGTGGGATTGCAGATTGGTGCAGCCTCTATGGAAATCAATATGGAGGTATCTGAAAAAGCTGGAAATGGAATTACCTTTTGACCCAGCAATTCCACTCTTAGGTATTTATCAGAGAAACCCACGACACTAATTCAAAAAAATATATGCACCCTTATGTTCATTGCAGCTCTATTTTCAATAGCCAAGACTTGGAAACAATGTGGTATGCCCATCAATAGACGACTGGATTAAGAAACTGTGGTACGTTTACACAATGGAGTATTACTCAGCTATAAAGAATGAAATCGTACCATTTGCAATGATATGGATGGACCTAAGGAACATCATGCTAAGTGAAATAAGTCAGTCAGAGAAAGACAAATACCATATGATCTCACTTATATGTGGAATCTAAATAATTGAATAAATGAGCAATGTAAACAGAAATAGCTGCAGAGACACAGGAAAAACTGGTGATTACTAGATGGGACAGAGGTGGACATGAGGAGAAAGGGAAGGGACGAGACAACATAAATTGGTAACTTAAATATTGCCCCAGGGATAGGAAAGACAGTTTGGGGAATATAATCAATAATGTTGTATATATATTTAATTAATGTATTTATTGTATTCTTTTTTTTTTTTTTTTTTTTTTTTAGCTGAGCCATCCTGCCACCTGTTGGCAGCTTAGCAGCAGCTCATCTCAGGCTGGGCATGGAACTGCTTGTTGTTCAGAGCTCAGCTTGCACTCTTGAGCAAGCTCTTTACCAACTGAGCCACTCGGCTGGCCCAATAATGTTGTAAATATTTTTTAGAGGGCCAGGTGGACTCATGTCTTTTTAAGGAGACCACTTCATGGACGGTGTAGAGGCCTGACCACTGCACTGTACATCTGAAGCTGTCATTGAATAATATTATATGTCAACTGTAATTTTATATATATATATATATTGTCACGGGATATGAAGTACAGTGTGGGGAGCGGAGTCAATGGAAAGGTAATATATATGTATGATATCAGGGGTGGGGGGCAGTGGATTGGGGAGGGGGGTTGACACTTTGTGAGGGGTGAAAAACGTAACTACTGCAATGTTTTGTACACCTGAAACTAATATTAAAATTTTTTTTTTAAATACTCAAATATGAGCAATTTTTTTTTTTCACCTGCAGGATTCGAACCAGCAGCCTTGCTGTTATGAGCGCACTCTCTATACACAGAGCCATCTGGGCAGCAGCTCAGCTTAGTTGCTGAGTTCAGTCCCAGTCGCAGGCAGGTGTAGCCCACCATCGAACAGGCAATCTTGTCATTAGGAGAATATGCTCTGACCAGCTGAGTCTTCCTGCCACCTGTTGGCAGATCAGAGGCTACTCAACTTGGGTGCAGCTCGGTGAAACTCACAGACCCATGTGGGAATCTAACCAAAGACCCTGTTGCCCAGAGCTCACACTCTTCAGCAAACTCAACCAACTGAGCCACTCAGCCAGCCCAGCAATTTTTTATGGTTCAACCTAATGCATAGTACTGAGGTAGGTGCTGGTACGATTGCAAAGGTGGATTATAGTGCATTCTTCCTCACTTAGTTGGGAGACCCAAGACATTTATGACGAAGATAATAAAGCATTATAATATGTATTTAAAAGCTAAAGTGCTATGCAATTTTAGAAAAAGGGGAAAGTAACATGGTCTAGGAGGCATTATAGGTAGGTGGGATTGAGCTTTTCAATACATTGATTGATTCTTCTAAGCAGTCCTTAAGAGATGTTTAAGGGAACAAACTTAAAACAAGTAGTAAGTAAATCCTAGAGATCTAATATATGGTATAGAGAATATGACGACAATATCATATTAAAATTATCAAACTTACTAAAAGACTATGGCTTAATTATTCCAACCACTAAAAATAAATAATTGTGTACTGTGATAGAGGTACTATTATCACTCCAATGGCAATTGTATTACAATACATAAATATGTTAAATTAACATGTTGTATACCTTAGATTACACAATGTTACATGTCAAATATATTTTAAATAAATGGTCCTTTAAAAATATTCATTTAGGGCCGGCCGAGTGGCGTGGTGGTTAAGCGCTGGCTTGGGAAGCCAGCGGCCCTGGTTCGGTCCCACATGTGAGGGCCAGTGACACTGCCATCAAAAAAAATAAAAAATAAAAAAATTCATTTATAGAGCTGGCCGAGTGGTGCGGTGGTTAAGTGCTGGCTTGGGAAGCCAGTGGCCCTTTTTCTAAAATATTATGGAATATTTGGATACTATTCTATATGATTTTAATGTTCTCTAACTTTGGAAACATCTGAAGATTTAATTTCCTTTTTCCCAGTGGTCACATGGTGGTATGATACTATCATCAAAATGAATGTGTGATCTGCATTTTCTTATTGTTCTCTACTGAATTCAAAACAACTTATCAAGAAAACACAACACTTACAAGGCTACACCGTGTACCAAAAGAAAAAAAATATTTTGTATCTGTATCACAACACCTATCAAAGTTTTGGTTACTCAATAGTTACTGATCTGAAATAAAATACTACGACCACATGATTATATAAAATTTCCTCAAGGATTCAATAGCTATGTGTCTCATTTTATAATTAAAAGCAGATATACCACATTGGTAAAATAGGGAAATGTACATCATTTTCTTTATCATGGAATGTATTGGGTTGTCAGAAAAGTCATGACGTATTTTGTCTGTTTGTCAAAGGGCACTTATTTATATAAAGAACAAAGATCAATCAATGATATATTGCCCAATTTGTTCAATAACCTTATGCCATCGTTCGGTGAGCTTCATAATTCCTCTTTCATAGAAGGACCTGTCTTTATTTGCAAAAATCTGAACAAGGTGCTGATTTACAGCCTCATCTGAATTGAATGTTATACCACGCAAGTAGTTTTGAAGTGAGTGAAACAAGTGGACGTCTGACTGCACAAGGTCAGGTGAGTATGGTAGGTGTGGCAACACATCCCATCCAAGCTCCAATAATTTTTGAAGGGTGATCAAACATGTGTGGTCTCGCTTTGTCATGATGGAACCCACCTCTCTTACAATTAACAAGCTCTGGATGTTTCTGGATGATGGATTCATACAAACTGTCCAATTGCTGACAGTACACATTCGAATTGATTTTCTGGTTCCTTGGTAGGAGCTCGAAAAACACGACACCTTTAAAATCCCACCACACTGAGAGCATAACCTTCTTCTGATGAATGTCTGCTTTCGATGTCGTTTGAGGAGAATCATCACATCGGGACCAAGACCGTTTGCGCACCACATTGTTGTAAACAATCCACTGCTCCATCACCAGTTATCAGTCGCTTCAAAAAAGGATCGTTTTCCTCACGTTTAATGAGCATATTGCAGTTGTTTATACATGCTGTCAAATTAACTTCTTTGAGTTCATGTGGAACCCAAATATCAAGCTTGCTTATGTATTCCAGCTTCTTCAGGTGGTTGTGAATGCTTGAATGATGGATGTTGAATGATTCTGCTATCTCTTGTGACATGTAACGTGGGTTTGACTTGATCAATGCCTTTCTTTTTCATCATCAACCTTGGTGGGCCTCCCTGACCGAGGAGCATCATTGAGATCAAAATCACAAGCACGGAATTTTGTGAACCATCATTGGCACTGACGTTCTTGTAGATCATTGTCACCGTAAACTTTATGCAACTTTTCCTAAGCTTGACGTGCGTTCTTTCCTTTATGGAAGTAAAACAGTAAAATATGGCAAAAATACACAGTTTGGTCTTCCATCTTCAACTTGTTGTAAACTGTCCAAAACTCAACCAAATCACTCAATTTTATTTAGAATGAAGTTAGAACTGTCAGCCTTCAAATGACATAGCAATAACATAGATGCAAACAACTCTAGTACTTCCAAAAATGAACTATTGCCGTCTGTTGCAAACATGCATCATGACTTTTCCAATAACCCAATATTTAGATATTTGGAGAGGGCTCCTAAACCTTATCCTCTAAATCATAACCAAGAAACATTATATTACATTATTAATAAACAAGTTCAAACAAAAATGAGAAGTTTCTTATTTCATTATTTCATGAGAAAAATAATTTGAAAATTATATATATATATATATATATATATATATATATATATATATATTTTTTTTTTTCTTTTCCATTAGTGGTCATTAGAAAGTGGTATATTTATTTATTTCTGGACAAAATAGAAGTCCTTAAGGTAAAGCTGTTCTCTTCTTGAGAAACAAAAAATGTTAATGTCATGTTAGCGATCCCAAATTGGAAGGAAACAACTAGCAGCAACGGCCACAGGATCATTAGAATTGAGACTCTCAGGACTCAAAATACATTACTATTATTACTAGTTTTCACAGATGTATATGCCTTGAAATAAATTTTTAAGAGGTTCTGAAAATAATTTTCTCCATAACCATCCAAGAGACACCTAATCTGCACTCACTCAAATTTGGAAATGGTTAGGAAATTAATTTCTACTGCCTACAAAGAATTAGGAAAGTATGCCTTAAACAGTAATTCATTGAAGCTCAAGGACTATTCCTACAAATATTAGGGATAGATGATAGATATTTTTAATACATTAAAATACTTTTTCCCCTATAAATGCAACTAGCTGCCCATAGATATTACCAGTTTTCCCTGTCATTGTTTTTTTTTTTTTTAATTTTCTGCAATTATACTGAGACCATATACTTACCCAAAATTTCAGCCTGACTATTTAGACAGTCCTGCCTATAAACCATCTAAATAGATGCTTGTTGTTTGTTCTGTTTTTTTTTTTTTGTTGTTGTTGTTTTTTAGGGCAGTGTCACTGGCCCTCATATGTGGGACCGAACCAGGGCCGCTGGCTTCCCAAGCCATGTTTGTTCTGTTTTTAAAGGCATATAAAATATTCTATAGTCACCCTTGGAATACCATTCCATTGTTTAATCATCCTTTACCGGAGTGTTTTTTCTTACTTTGGATAGCAAAAATCAAAATAGACCTTTAGTATATTTCAGTCTATCTGTACCATAAAATGAGGCTTATCATAAGTTTCCTACCAAAGATTTCAATCATTAAATCTACAATATACCTAGCATTTTATGATGATTTTTTTACAAATTAATTTCAAGGATTATATAAAACAAGCAGCATATCAGTTACATTAGGTGTGTAACTAAAATAATAAAGTCAAGGATATTTGAGCTCCAAAGTTTTTTTTTGTGTTTTTTTTTTGAGAGCAGTATCGCTGGCCCTCATATGTGGGATCCAAACCGGGGCCACTGGCATCCCAAGCCAGTTCTTAATGACTGCGCCACTCAGCAGGCCCTCTAAAGGTTTTTTTTTTAATAACCTATAGATACAACCCATATATCTCCCACTATGGAGATAAAAGATTTTGGTCTACTCTATAACTATTGAATGTTTTAGTCTATTTCATAACTGATGTATATCAGCTAAAAGCTTCAAATCTGAAGGCATGAGCCACTTAAACAGACTTTTTAGGGCCAGCCGAGTAGCGTGGTGGCTAAGCGCTGGCTTGGGAAGTCAGCAGCCCCGGTTCGGGTCCCACATATGAGGGCCAGTAACACTGTCCTCAAAACAAACAAACAAACAAACAAAAAAACCAGACTTTTTAAGCATTCGAATGACAAACTCTTAGAGCCTTCACCAGTTAATGGGAAATCCTAAATTACGGGATGGATCCAGCAATGGGGAAAATGTGGGACTCTGTTTTGGCCCATGGTCACTCTGGAAAAATTCACCTCAGTATTTGTGTCATTACCAAGGAAATTTGAATATTCAATGAAGACTTCGAACTAATCCAACTTGTTGGAATACTGTTGTTCATGATCTGAACAGGCATCTAGAATAGCTTTGGGCATAAATAACTCCTTGAAGGCCAGTTCATCTCTTGACACACAGCCTCCAGGGCTTATATTTAAGTTTGACTTGAATTGCTTAAAGGTCATCATGAAATCAAATAACTTGTCAAGAGACTAAAATCCGTCTTAATATTTTAATTTGAAATATCTACTTAATTTTCTCAATAGCTCAGAGTTCTAGAAAATAACCAGAATTATCATGGAACAGCAAATATCTTGAGAAACCACTTATCAAATATGTATTCTGTTTTATCACTTTGTTAAATTAAAAATATGTATGTATAACATCCTTCTCTGTTATAAAATTGTTATGACAGTACTAAGGAGGTAAAATACCTCTGCTGATATTTGTCTTCCTTTCAAATTTTCATCCAGTATGTTATAGTTAACTTTGCTATACTAATGAATTATTAACAAGCTTTAAGTTAAATTAATACATATCTGGCAAGTTATACATCTGGAAATACAAGCAAAGCTTCAGAATACTTTTCCCCAGAATTTAGTTACATTAAACTCTTGGTGAATCAGCGCTTTCCCTTCTTCATCCTAACTAAATGAATATTTTTATCTCTGAATTAAACTAAATACTTGGCTGAAGTTTCTGTAGAACCCTAATTCTGAATAAAAATAATATCAAAGATGGTGTCTTCTATTTTCATATTACATCTAGATACTCATAAACTTCCTTTCCATATAATTTTGTTACTGGGCCAATCAACTATAAAAAGTTATACTTGAAAAATTACTAGATAAAATGTGGAGTTTCTTTATCAAAATTAAGCATTATATAAGACAATGAGCATCCTTCTCAGACAAAAAAAAAAATCTCATTGAATATCAAGGCATTCTGAAATGACTAAATTCCAGCAGTTACATCCTTATGCAGGCAGGAAGTTCACTAGCCAAAAAAAGTACCCCCTCGAATGTTTAATGACAGCCGGTGGCTTCTCCTGAGGAGGAGGAGAAAGAAAAAGAGGCAGTTGGCTCAAGCTGCAGGTGGCTGATGAGGGGGAGGTGTCATTTGGGAAGCACAGTAGGTAGCCTGGACTCCTGAGAAGGAGGTGACAGTTGGAGTCAGCAGCAGGTGTTTGCTATGAGGGAAAAGGACCTTTCATGGGAGTTGTCAATGACTGTTTTTGTGCATTTTCACAGCAAAAAATCTGATATTTGGCATTTTAACTGATGCCATTAGATATGCCTAAAAATAATTATGAAGCCTAACTTTTTTCAGGCTAAAAAAATTGCAAAAGCATTATTTCTGCTAATGGTTGAGTATGAAACTCAACAATTGGTAAAATGTTAAAGATGCCTTTCTATTATGTTTTTTTAATTGAAAATTTTCTTAAAAATCAAGTGTCTAAATATCATTAGTAGAACAAAATTTTAGAATATGAAAGATATAATAATAAATTTAATCAATAATTAAAAGCAGTAAAATAGAAAGCTATTACTCAAATCGGTTTTTAAATGAACAAATTCCATATCACCATGATCATATTTGTGGTGCATAAATTACCTATTCCAAGTCTTATCTACCTATTTTCTAAAAGTAGAGTTTATAAAGATGTGGTCTTATTGTAGTTAGCCCACAAGAAAATGAATTATCATAACTTTTAATTTGAGAATAATAGCACCATCAAAGTAGCAGCTTCCATGAACAATGCTGGTAGGTTTGGGGGAACTAAAGGTTAAAAGTCAACCAGCATAAAATTTACATTAGCAGTATTCTATTTTCAAGTTCTAACAATTTTTTTTATCAAATATATAGAATTTGAAAAATGATCATAGAACACTCAAAAGTATATAAAATACTGTGGGTATGCTTCATAAATATGGGAACTCATTTGTGGACAATTATTTATCCTACCAAGATTGTATTCCTTTTGCAGTTCTTGTCTGCACAGAAAACTAGCAAATAACAATGACAACTAGCTAGTGCAATAACCAGAAAAAGAAATCTTGCCAATTATCCACTTGCTAATTATCGACTTTACTGCATAAGCAGAGACTTTGTTCAGAAATTCCAGCATGGAGAAGCAAAGGTCAATCTATGATGTGTATAGATACTTATTATATATTAACTAAATACAAGGGAGCAGTGTTTTGAAATTTTTTCTTGAGGAGCCAGTAGCATTTCTAGATAGCAACTAACAATGCAGTGTGTAACTGTTCATCAGTCTGTATAAAATAAAAACAGAAATTGGAGGAAATGGAAATAGGTTATAAGAAAAGGGAGGGAAAAACACGAAGCATGCTGATAAACTAAGTATCTTAGATGTTTTTATTACTCAATCAAATTGTTTTTAAAGGGGTGCCTTAGTTAAGAGAGTTGGTTCAAACAATCTAAAACATCAAATGTAATTAAGTAAAATATGAATACTAAAGATGACACTCATTTGAAAGTGTTACATGGAAATAGATGCTGTGTGTTGGGTGTATGGTTAATACAGACAGGAGAAAATTATCATGTGTGATGTATATAAATCCTACTTTTTCTAAAAGGTAGGATGTCACTTTTTTCCCCCAGAAGGCAAATGCTTACAATGAAAAATGTAGACATTTCAATAGTCTTTCTTAGAAAATTATAGGTGACTTGAAAATAAACAAAATATATTTAGGTGCATTACATCTACTGGGAGATTGCTTAAAGCAATAGGAAGAAATACTGTTCCTCAGGTTCTTCTCATAGAAGATGAAGAGCTTTAAGTGAACCTTTCATTTACTTTACTCTGAGAGTTCTCCTCCTCTGTGTGATTAATGCTTTCCACACTTGAGTACAAATTGTCTTGGAAGAAGTCTTTGATAACTATGGTTTGTAAACTTGTCATGCAACAAATGAAATATGTGTTATCTAATTTGAATTGAGCACACTTGTAAGCATATCAATTGCTTCCTTTTCACCAGAGCAAAAAGATATCAACACCAACATAGAAAGGTATAGTCAAAAGAAACTAGAACCACTATAGAAAGCACTACAAAACATGATATGCTAATAATTTATTGATGGTTCCAAATAGAGACACAACTCTTACCAATGGCTATGTCTTGAAGTACAAAGCACTCATTATTAAAATCAAATAACTGAGTCATGTTGAGGTCAATTCAATGATTTTGGGCATGATATAGTTTACAAAGAGATCAACATTTACGAACAGGTGTAGGTGGTCATCAACTTCTTAGAGACATTAGTGGTGGAAAGAAGTTTGGGGAAAAGGAAATGTTTATTCTATGAAATAAAAGACACTAACATTTAAATAAAATTATTTTTGCAGTATTATTAAAAATTCAGATTTTTACTAATTAGAGGAAAAAGGAGGTGTTCCCCTTTCCCCCTAAAGTCAATTCACTTATATGGAAAGACGTGGTCTTAATTTAAATATATGTCTTAACTTTTCAAAAAAAATTTTTTTTTTTTTTTTAGCTGAGCCATCCTGCCACCTGTTGGCAGCTCAACGGCAACTCAGCTCAGGCTGGCCTCGAACCGCTGTTGCTCCGAGCTCAGCTTGCACTCTTGAGTGAGCTCTTAACCAACTGAGCCATTTGGCCGGCCCTCAAAAATTTTTTCTTACTGTTTAATTTCTCATACATTATCTGTGTAATCTTATTTAAATTACTTAACCTCTTTGTACCTCAGTTTACCTATCTGTGAAATGAGAATAATATTAGTGTCTAAATCATAAAGTTAATGTGAGGGCTAAGAGGTAATACACATTACTGTATTTCTTCAAAAATAAGACCGGGTTTTATATTAATTTTTGCTCCAACAATCTACATTTATTCATTTACTCATGTACAAAAATCTATATTTATTCAAACAGTAATGTCTGGCTGGTGATCTTAACAAGGGCTTATGTTTAGTATAGGGCTTATATTACGAGCATCATGAAATATCATGCTGGGGCTTATTTTCCAGTTAGATCTTATTTTTAGAGAAACATGGTAGTGCCTGTAAGAAAATAGTATTTGATAATTATAAAATGTTATTTTGTATTAGATGCTGTTATTGTTAAAGAGTCTAAGTGCAAAAAAGTAGCATCCTTCGAAGTAAAATATTAAGTTACACATTTTATTTTATGAGTTGACATGCTAATATATAAAAATAACTAACAGTTTGATTTTTATATAAGCTCAAAGTCATTCTAAAATGTGATCATCTTTATTTTTTGTTATGTAATTCTTTTTTTTTTTTTTTTTTAAAGATTTTATTGGGGAATTGGCGGAGGGGAACAGCGTTGGGGAATCGGGGATGGGGAACAGACAAGTTGCCGTCTTCTTGTTCTTCAGTTTTAGTTGCGGAGGATGTTGCTTCACTGTTGGTATCGTCATTGCGCTCTTCCTGGTCGAGGCAGATTGGTCCCCGGCCTCCGGATGTCGCTCATCGCAGCTATTGGCCGCTCACGGTTGGCTGCCAGCCACTCACGCTGGCTGCGGGCCACTCACTGTAGCCTATGGCAGCCCACACCATCACCGGGGCTCGCACAGCCCAGCTCCAGGTGGAGCTGTTGTTAGCTGTAGAGGGCAGTGTCACTGGCCCTCATGTGGGATCCGAACCGGGGCCGCTGGCATCCCAAAACCAGCGCTTAACCAATGCGCCACTCGGCCGGCCCTGTTATGTAATTCTTTAAAAAATAATTTAAAATAAAAATGTTTGCCTTTCATTAGATGATATAAAGATGAAATTTAATTCAAGTTAGGCTTTGAGCTAGGATAGCTTTAGATATATAGTCAACTTTTTATGTTCATATATTTTTATCCTGGCCTTATTTCTCATTTGTTGGTTCAAATATAACCTTACACAACAAAGTGACTACTTTGCAGCTCATTAATTACAGAACAATGCCACAAATAATTAAGTCTGAGTTTTGGGGCTATTTTCACATTTCAAGTCTATGTGGTTAGCCATTAGTAGTGCCACTTATCTTTTTATCAAACAAGAAAGCAAATTAAGGATAATTTTATGAATGCTTTTAGCACTTTAAAAATTATTTCTAGGACCAGCTGAGTGGCGTGGTGGTTAAGCGCTGGCTTGGGAAGCCAGCGGCCCCGGTTCAGTCTCACATATGAGGGCTAGTGACACTGCCCTCAAAAAAAAAAAAAAATTATTTCTAAGAACTTGACAAGATTAAAAAAATATATAATTATGGATCAACCAGTTTTTTTCTTCAGGTAATTGCATTCATGTTCGACTAGACAAATGGAAAAGCAATGGTTTGAGATTAAATCAGAATTTTCAAAGTGAAGCTATTGGGTCAGTTGTTACTCTAAGCTATATTTGGTAACTACAAGTTAATTGGTAGATATAATAGCCTCAGTAATGCAGTAATGCCCAGAAGATGTGGAACAGTGGGAGCAAGCCAAACCTGGGGAATAGTCAGCCTCTTCTCATTAGATTTGACTTTACTGCATCATTTTTTACTCACACATTGTCGCGTCCAGCATGACAGAGCAGTGGGAGTGGAGAAGGGACAGTGACAGGTTCAGAAAGAGAGAGACACAAATAAAAGAAAAATTCAGTTGGGGTCAGGGGACTTCAGCCTCGTGGACTGAGGGCCCTGAATTGGGCCTGACTGCTCTTTTTATTGTCTTACAAATAAGAAAAGATCAATGTAGCTTCTACAGTGTGTGAGTCTCACACCCAAAAATTTATCTCAGAGCTTAATCTCCCATGCCTGCAAGCTGCCATTACCAAAGGTATTGTTATGCACCTCTTAAGAGACACAAACTTCCTCTGCCAAGGCTTACTGATAAGAATGCACAGAGGACAGATATTATCACATCAATAGGTCCTTTCACATGCAGGCTGCCAGAACCTGAAGCAAGGGTTCGATGCCCTTTTTCCTCTATGTGATTCCTCCTATGGCTTCCTGTGGCTGTGCCTGGCTTAGGTTGTTCCTCCCTTGAGGAATCTTACCCATCATTGACTAACCAGCCATCTTTTGGGGCCAAGTAGGGAAACATAAAGTAAGCATAATATTGAAGCAATGATCTGTCTTTATGGAAAGGTGCATGAGGGCAGACAGACAGGCTGTGTGACAACAACATATAAACACACATTTTGCGGTAGTGTGTATTTTGAATAGTCAAGGTTTTGGCTTCTTTACATATTATCTTCAATACACTAATTACGTATATCTCTGATTAATGGGAGTCTCATTTAATCTCTTAATTTCCCAAATGTGTTGCTCAAAATAAATTTCAATTTTCTTCTTGATTTAGCATTTAATTGCTACTGAAGAAAACACATAGATGAATAGACTATGATTTATGATGTAAAATATTTGTATCCATTCATTTATCATGTATTTAACTAGTATTTGCTGTAAACAAGGAAACTAAAAATACATAATAAGGAAAATCTGATCTCTCTATAGACCACCCGCATTCCTCTCCTACTATTTGCTAAGTTCAATCTTTGGTATTAGAGGGAGTATGGAGTTGTTTAGGATGATTATCAAAGAAAGATGATATTTGTACAATGTTGATTTAATGTTTAATGTATTTGATATCTTTGAAATAATTTAGAATATTAGCAATCTAGTATCACTGATAAATCATATAGTGTAGACAGACAGATAGACAGTTTAAGGATATTAAGCCTTAGCCATGTAGAATAGCTAATTTGGTTATTTAAATATCTGAATTATGTATAATATTCTTCCCGGTCATTGTTTCTATGCATGGATAAAATAAGCAGCTGGCACTCAAAATAATTTGATGGATTCTAAGCCCTTTTGAGCAAATGTATCCTTCACACTAGTCTTTCTGCAATGAAGTCTGAAATCTCCTTAAAATCAGATTGTAGTGAGTGACATCAGCTGCATGGTGGCATGACCAGATCTCCAGATTTCTCCTCTTGAAATTGAAACAAGTTGGACAGCTATAATTAACATAGGATTTCTTGTTTAACACACTAACACATCTGAGAGATTCAAGCTTTGAGACATCTGAAGGTGGGTGTTTTGGAGCAAACAGGGAGACAGGCAGAGATGCGAGCCATGCATATTCTGACACTTGCTGTAGCACCAGTGGATATGATAGCAGTGAAGAGTTGATATGCAACCTTCATCAGGCAAACCAGATGGGCAGAGACAGAAATCAGGCCTGGGTGGCCAGGACACATTTAGGCTGGTCCCAGGGGCAGGGGAAAAGGAGTAGTGCATAGGGTCTCCATCACTAGACAAGGAATTCGATCCCATCTCCTTATGGCCCATCTGGCAGTAAAGTCTTCACTCAGCAGGTTGTGAAGAGGTGAAAATAACATTCTGGCCTATGTGGTCTGTACTCATTATGGCTAAACCCACTGCAGAGAAGAGAGCCATAGATGCATGAAGGTGCTTCCTCCTGTTCACCTGTCCCCCAAACATCACTGCACAGCCTGGTAGAGGCATCTTGGTCAACTCAGACATAGCAACTCTGTGGGCAGCTTCTGGCTACAGGAAGGCAGCACCAGAAGCACACAGGCTAGAAGATCTATAACACACCATGTTCAATCCAATGTAGTGGTGCTCATTGATTGAGGCAACCGGGCTATATTCACCTCCTTGGGGATTACAGGGCATTTCCTATGACTGAGGCTATGTTGCCTCACAGAGAAGGGCCACTAGTACACAGAAGAAAAAACAAAAACTTGTGCTTCAGTCCTGCCAACTGGAAAAAACAGAAAGACAGCCACTTATCAACCTGCTAAACAGTAAAGTGTCATATATTGTACATCAAAAAAAAAAAAAATCAGGACCGGCCGAGTGGCGCATTGGTTAAGAACTGGTTTTGGGATGCCAGCAGCCCCGGTTCAGATCCCACGTATGAGGGCGAGTGACACTGCCCTTTACAGCTAACAGCTCCACCTGGAGCTGGGCTGTGCGAGCCCCAGCAACGATGTAGGCTACAGCCCCTGCTGCAGTGGGCTGCCATTGGCTACAGTGAGTGGCCGGCAGCCAGCGTGAGCAACTGGCAGCCAGCGTGAGCTGCCAATAGCCTCGTTGAGCGACATCCAGAGGCTGGCGACCTATCTGCCTCATCCAGGAAGAGCACAATGACGATACCAACATGGGCCAGTGAAGCAACCAACATCCTCCGCAACTAGACTGAAGAACAAAAAGACAGCAACTTGTCTGTTCCCCTTCCCGGATTCCCCAACACTGTTCCCCTCCCCCAATTCCCCAATAAAAATCTTAAAAAAAAAAAAATCACTCCCATAAATGGCCATGCAAAGAAATAATCCACTGAACACAATGAATAACCAAGGTAACAAGGGAATTCAGAAAGATAATAGAAAATAAACCTAAAGATATGGAAGACTGTGATGTGAATGACAGAGAATTTAAGATTGAAGTTTTGAAAAAACTCAACATATAGAAGAAAACTCAGAAAACCAATTCGACAAGCTCAGAAATAAAATCAATGAACAAAAGGAGAACTTCACCAAAGGGACTGAAACTATAAAAAAGAACCAAACAGAAATTCTAGAGGTGAAAAACTGAATAAATGAGATAATCAACTAACGAGCTTAGGAAATACAGCAGACAAGACAGAGGAAAAAATTAGTGGTACAGGAGATAGAAATCTAGACATGATTCGGGTGGAAGAAGAGAGAAAACAGAGAAAAGTAATGAAACAACTCTATAAAATTATCTGATTCTATTAGAAAGAGCAATAGAAGAATATTGGGTATACCAGAAGGATAAGAGAAGGAGAAGGGCATAGAGAGCCTATTCAAAAAATGATCAATGAGAATTTCCCAAACCTATGGAAAGAACTGGATCCTCTAATCCAAGAAGGTAACAGAATTCTTAATTACCTCAATCCAAATGGCCTCCTCCAAGGCACAATATATTAAAACTGTCAAAAATTAACAACAAAGAAAAGATTCTCAAGGGAGTTAAGGAAAAGAAGATGATAATCTGTAAAGGAAACCCCATTAGATTATCATCAGATTTTTAATCAGAAACCCTACTAGCTAGAAGACAGTGGAGTCAAACATTCAAATTATTTACAGAGAAATCAATAGCCAAGGATGATATACCCAGCAAAATTATCCTTTAGATATGAAGGAAAAATAAAGGCTTTTCTAGACATACAAAAACTTAGGGAATTTACCACCACAAGACCTGCATTACAACAGGTGGTGAAAGGTGCTCTTCCACCTGAAACAAAAAGACAAAAGGATACAAAACTCTGAGTAAGATGACTAACAGACAGACAGAAGGAGGAAATTTCCACTCTTGTTTCAAATAGGCTATTAAACACTTAAATATAACATAAAGGCTAAAGGAGTTAAACACATGTTAAGAAAAGAAGATGATAGTTACTGGAATTTGAAAATAAATGCACAGCATAAAATGGGATAATTTCTGCCAACAAAAACATAAAATGGGAGGAGAGGAAAAAACTGAACTTGCACATGTGAATGGAGATAAGATGCAATCAGAGGAAAGGATTATTTTATGTATAAAATTTTCTTTTGCATAAACCACACACAAAAGAAATCTAGAACTGAGACACATAACATAGAAAAGAGGAAATAGAGGAGAAATCATAGACTATCACCAAACTAAAATAACAGACAGAAAAACAAGAGGAAATAAATGGAAACACAAAACTAGTAGAAAACAAAAGATAAAATGGCAAAAGGAAATACTCATATATCAATAACCACCCTATATATAAATGGACTGAACTCACCAATTAAAAGGCACAGAGTAGTAGGATAGATCCCAAACTAAAACCCAACTATGTGCTGCCTTCAAGAGACACATCATAGCTGCATAGACAAACATAGACTCATAGTAAAGTAGTGGAAAATGATACCCAAGATAATGGCATCCAGAGTAAAGTGGGTGTAGCTATAATTATATCAGACAAAATAGATTTTAATATAACAAAGGTAATAAATGACAAAGATGGACATTTTATAATGATAAAAGAGATGATACAACATGAAGAAATAATACTTATTAATATATATGCACCCAACCTGGAAGTACCAAAATATATAAAGCAACTACTATTAGAGCTAAAGGGAGATTCTAACAAAAACACAATTACAGTAGGCGACCTAAATACTCTATTAAAGCAGTAGATAGATCATCCAAACAGAAAATCAATAAGGAAACACATGCCTTAAATGACATGTTGGACCAAATGAAATAATTGATATTTACAGATCTTTTCACCACAGAACACCAGAATTTATATTCGTCTCTACTGCACATGGAACGTTCTCAGGGATAGACCATATATTCGGGCATAAAATTTGTCTAAACAAATTAAAGACGGAAATAATCCCAAGCATATTCTTCGAAAACAACACTTTGAAATTGGAAATCAACTGCAAAAAGAAAACTGGAAAAACCACAAATATGTGGATATTAAACCATATACTATTAAAAAATGATTACGTCTAAGAACAAATAAAACAAGAGATCAAAAGATACATAAAAATTAGGAAGACAATATAATATATCAAAATTTTGGGGATGCAGCAAAAGTGATAATAACAGGAAACTTTATAGCATTATAGGCCCACCTCAAGAAATAATAAAAATCTCAAATAAACAACTTAACATCGTTCCATACAGAACAAGAAAAAGAACAAATAAAGCCCGAAGTCAATAGAAGGACATAAAAATTAGAGCAGAATTTAGTACATAGTGAACAAAAAGACAATAGATAAAATTAATGCAACAGAGACTGGTTCTTAGAAAAGATTTATAAAATTGACAAACCCTTGTCTAGAATCACTAATTTAAAAAGAGAAAAGCCTCAAATAAAATCAGAAATGAAAGAATACAAGTTACAAGAGATGCCACAGAAATAGAAAAGACTACATAAGAATACCATGAAAGGCTATAAGTGACTAAATTTGATATCTAGAAGAACTGCACAAGTTTTTAGAAATGTGCAACCTTCCTGGACTGAACTGGAGAACTGGAAAATCTAAATAGACTTATCAATAGTAAGGAAATTGAAACAATCATCAAAAACCTCCCAGGAAGAAAAGATCCAGGAAAAGATGGATTCACTAGTAAATTCTAACAAATATCCAAAGATTTAATACCTGTTCTTGTCAAAAACTTCCCAAATTTGAAGAAGAGGCAGTAGTTCCTAACTCAAGTTCAATATTACCCTGATAACAAAATCTGGTAAGACAACAAAAAAAGTACAGATCAGTATTTCTGATGAATATAGATGTAAAAATCCTAAACAAAATAATAGCAAATTGAATACAATACATTAAAAAGATAATATATCATGATCAAGTGAGGTTCTTTGGAAGGACACCAGGATCTTTCTACATATGCATGTCTATCAATGTGATACAACACCTTAACAAAATAAAGGATAAAAATCATATGATTATATCAATAGATGCAGAAAAGGCATTTGACAAGATAAAAATTCATTTATGATTAAAATATTCAATGAAATGGGTATAGGAGGAAAGTATCTCAACATAATTAATGTTTTATATGAAAAATCCCCAGCCTATATCATACTCAGTGTTGAAAATCTGAAAGCTTTTCTTCTATGTTCAAGAACAAGACAAGGATGTTCACTCTCACAACTGTCACTCAACATAGTACTGGAATCTTAGCCTGAGCAATCAAGCAAGAGAAAGAAATAAAAGACATCCAAATTAGGAATGAAGAAGGAAAATTGCCACTTTTTGTAGATGACATGATTCTTTATGTTGAAAACACCAAAAGCTATTAGAAACAATAAACAGATACAATAAAGTTGCAGGATACAAAATCGATGTCCTAAAATCCACTGCCCTACTATATACTAACAATGGAATATAAGAAAAGAAATGAAAAAAAAAAATCATTTGCAATTGCAACAAAAAGTGTGAAATACCTAGGAATAAACTTAACAACATATTTGAAGGTCCTATTCACTTAAAACTATGAGACATTATTGAAAGAAACTGAAGACACAAAGAAATAGTCCATGTTCATGGATTGGAAGAATTAACATAGTTAAAATGGCCATATTACCAAAAGCAATAAACAGGTTTAATGCAATCCGCATCAAATCCCAATGGCATTTAAAAAAAAATAGAACAAAAATTATCAAATTTGTTTGGAATCACAAAGGACCCTGAATAGCCAAAGCAATCCTGAGAAAGAAAGTAACAGCCAAAGGTATCACACTCCCTTACTTCAAATTATACTACAAAACTACAATAATCAAAACAGTATAGTTTTGGCAGAGAAACAGACTCACAGACCTATAGAACAGAATTGAGAGCCAAGAAATAAACCTATATGTATATGGACAACTAATTTATAACTAAGGAGCCAAAAACATACAATATAGAAAAGAAAACCTCTTCAAAAAATGGTGCTGGGAGAATTGGCAAGCCACATGCAAAAGAATGAAACTAGACCACTATTTGATATCATACACCAAAATTAACTAAAATGGATCAAAGACCTAAATATAAGATCTGAAACAATAAAAACATAGGTGAAAACATGGGTACTACATTTATGGACATTGGTCTCAGACAGGATTTTATGAACTTGAACCCAGAGACAAGTGAAGTACAATAAAAAATAAATAAATGGGGGCCGGCCGAGTGGCACATTGGTTAAGCGCTGGTTTTGGGATGCCAGTGGCCCCGGTTCGGATCCCACATGAGGGCCAGTGACACTGCCCTCTACAGCTAACAACAGCTCCACCTGGAGCTGGGCTGTGCGAGCCCCGGTGATGGTGTGGGCTGCAGCCCCTGCTGCAGTGGGCTGCCATAGGCTACAGTAAGTGGCCCGCAGCCAGCGTGAGCGGATGGATGGCAGCCAAGCGTGAGCTGCCAGTAGCCGCGATGAGCGACATCCAGAGGCCAGCGACAGATCTGCCTCATCTGGGAAGAGCGCAATGACGATACCAACAGTGAAACAACATCCTCCGCAACTAGACTGAAGAACAAAAAGACAGCAACTTGTCTGTTCCCCTTCCCCGATTCCCCAACTCTGTTCCCCTCCACCAATTCCCCAATAAAATCTTAAAAAAAAAAAAAAAAAATAAATAAATAAATAAATAAATAAATAAATGGAACTACATCAAACTGAAAAGCTTCTGCACAGCAAATGAAACCATCAACGAAACAAAAAGGCAACAAACCAAATGTTAGAAGCTATTTGCAAACAGCACCTCCAATAAGGGGTTAATATACAAAATATAGAAAGAACTCATAAAAGTGAACAACAACAAAAATAATCCAATAAAAAAATGATCAGAGGACCTGAACATACTTTTCCTAAGATAACATATAAATGGCCAACAGATATCTGAAAATATGCTCACCTTCACTAACTATAATGGAAATGCAAATCAAAACCACGATTAAATACCACCTAATACCTGTTATAATGGCTATTAATAAAATAAGAAATAACAACTGTTGGATAGGATGTGGAGAAAAACAAACTCTCTTGTACACTGCTTATGGTAATGTAAATTGGTACAGCCACTTTGGAAAACAGTATGGAGCTTCCTCAAAATATTAAGAATAGAGCTTTCATGTAACCCAGAAACCCCTTTGAAGAGGTTTTCTTTTCTCCATTGTAAATTTTTAGTTCCTTAATGGTAAATTAGTCGTCCATATAAAAGTGGGTTTATTTCTGGGCTCTCAATTCATAGACACACTGGTCTATGTGTCTGGTTATCTACATGAAAAATTTGAAAACATTTATTTGTAAGGATATATGTACGCTTATGTTTATTGCAGAATTATACATGGTAGCCAAGACATGGAAATACCCTAAGTGACCCTCAATGAATGATTGACTAAAGAAGATGTGGTACATATATACAATGGAGTATTACTCAGTCACAAGAAAAGATGAGGGGCCAGCCGAGTGGCTTGTTGGTTAAGAGTTGGCTTGGGAGTTCGAGCTCTGAGCAGTGGGACTGGCGGTTCAGATCCCACATGGGCCAGTGACATTGCACCCTCTACAGTTAAGAAGGTGAACAACAGCTCGACCTGGAACTGGGCTGCCGTGAGTTGCCCATGACAACGAAGGCTGCAGTGGAGCTGCAGTGGGCGGCTGTGAGCTACTGTGAGTGGCAGGCAGCTGGCGTGAGCTGCCGTCAGCCACCATCTAATGGCCGGTGACCGATCTGCCTCACCAGGGAAGAGTGCAATGATCACAGTACCAATATGTGCCAGTGAAATGTCCTCCACAACTAGACTGAAGAACAAAAGGACAACAACTTGTCTGTTTCCCTTTCCTGATTTCCCAACACTGTTCCTTCCCCCAATTCCCCAATAAAATCTTTTTAAAAAAAAAAGAAAAGATGAAAGACTGCCATTTGTGACAACATGCATGGACCTTGAGAGTATCGTGCTAAGTGAAATAAGTTACACAGAAAAAGGATGAGAACCATATGATTTGACTCATACGTGGGATATAAAACAGAAAGCAACAAGTGAACAAGCAAAACCAACAAACTCATAGACACAAACAACAGAAGAGTGGTTACCAAAGTGGAAGGGGTATGGGGTGAGGATGAAGAGGGTAAAGAGGGTCAAATTTATGGTGACAAAGGGAGACTAGACTGTAGGTCGTGAGCACAGATGATGTATCATCAAATTATATACTTGAAACTTACATAATGTTATTAACCAATGTCACCCAAAAAAACTTAATTTAAAAATCATATTGCAAGGTTAAAGGGCATTATTTCCAGAATGCAGTGTACTTGTTAAAATCCACATGGTAACCAGGGAACAATATCACAGCATTTGTTGATTAAATGATAAGCTAGCATCTAGCATGAAATGCAGCACTAAGTGACTAAAACATCAGTTCTATGCATTTTTATTGAGGTGTAAGAATGCAGAAAGAGAAATATCCAGATCCTGGATGTCCCAGGAGGAAAAAAAAAATGACTCAGATAAACAGTTATAATGGAATACATAGGACTATTAGGGAAAGCATTCATTTCAGGAATTTCTACAGGTATGTTTTAATTCACATACGCTTAAATATTTGCAAGCAACAAATTATAAATTTGACATCTATTTCCCTGCTGTAACCATTACATCTATCCAGATGTTTTGAAAAGCTTTAGTTGGGATATTTCACATTAATTTCCATATAACTTCCTCAGACAGATAATACATAGTTATTATCTTTCCCTTGTTAATTTTTTTTTCATATCTAAATTCTCTTGTTTTGTAATTCTACCCCAAAGTTGACTTGATTGAAAAATCTCAGTATCATATTTTACTACTTCTTTTCTTTTATTGCCTATATTCAATACATTACAAAATCCTACTAATTTATCTTTCACATTTATCTTGAATCTGGCACATTATCTTCATTTCATTTCTATCCTATTCACTGCTATTATCAAGGGTACACAGACTTATAAATATAAAATGCTGACCGGGGAAGAAAAAAGACTATACAAAAAGAGTTCATATTGTCTCAGTACATGATACTTAAAATCTATATAATTTAGCAAATTAATACATAAAAATATAGATAAATACAAAATGAGAAAAGGTACTCATTTTCTCCCTAGAATATTTTCCTCTTCTTGTCTCCTGTTTCTTTTTCTCGCTCCAATCAATCCCTGTCGCTCCTTCCCCACATCTTTGAATTAGATTTTGGGAGCCTCCATAATTGACTATATATCTGATTTTCATGTCAACACTGAAGATATATTATAAATATTAGAAAAGCATAAGCATGGAATTGATAAAATTTAAATGAAAATACAGTAAACTAGAAGAACAGTCTTTATGGATGAAAGTAAGATGTGAAAAAAGAAGAGGAGACAGAAAACTAGATATAAGGATGAAGATAGACATATAAGAAACATTTTAGATTTAGAAAAGTAATGTTAATTTATAATATGTAACAAGTACATTTGGTGTCATTCTGACTACAAAGGAAGCATTATATACTAGATGTAATCATTTATTAAAGAGAGTCAATTTTATGTGGGATAATCATTTAAATGTTTTAAAAATTTTCCCCCAATTGTTTTTAACCATGGTCTGTAGTGTTTTCTTTTTCTGTCCAATATAAACATCCTAGATATTACATAACACTTTTAGTCTATTTATTTATTTTTCTATTGCACTTGACATTCAATATAATTTTATATTAGTTTCCAGTGTACATCATAGTGGTTAGACATTTATATAATCTATGAAATGATCCCTCCAATTAGTCTAGTACACACCTGACACTATACATTACATAGTTATTACAACAGTATTGACTATATTCCCCATACTGTATTTTGCTTCTCTGTGATGATTTTTGAACTGCCATTTTGTACTTCTTAATCCATTCACCTTTTTCACCCAGACCCCTAAGTGCTCTCACATCTGGCAACCATCAGTTTGTTCTCTGAATCAATGACTCCATTTCTGTTTTTTTTTTAATTTTATTATTGCTATTTTGTTCTTTAGATTCCACATATAAATGAGATCATATGGTATTTGTTTTTGTCTGACTTATTTCACTCAATATAATACCCTCTAGATCCATCCATGTTTCACAAATGGCAAGATTTCATTCTTTTGTATGGCTGAGTAATATTCCATTGTATATATGTACCACCTCTCCTTTATCCAATCATCTATCACTGGACACTTAGGTGGCTTTCATATTTTGGCTATTATAAATGATGCTGCAATGCACATAGGGGTGCATATATATTTTCGAACTACTATTTTGGATTTTTCGGATAAATACTCAGAAGTGGAATTTCTGGTTCACATCATAGTACTATTTTTAATTTTTTGAGGAAATTCCATACTGTTTTCCATCGTGGCTGCACCAATTTACAATCCAAACAGTGCATGAGGGTTCCCTTTTCTCCACATCCTCGCCAACACTTGTTATTTATTCATGATAGCTATTCTTACAGGTGTGAGGTGATATCTCATTGTGTTTTTTAAATTGCATTTCCCTGATGATTAGTGATGATGTGCATTTTTTCATATGACTATTGGCATCCTTATGCCCTCCTCGGTGAAATGTCTATTCAGCACCTCTGCCCATTTTTAATCAATTTTTTTTCTAATAAGATGTAAGAGTTCTTTACATATTTTGCATATTAACCTTTTAAAAATAGTTTCAGATATACTAAGCAACATAACAGACATTTCCACCCCTCACAACGTGATAACCCCCCAATCTTCTACCCCTCTGACATCGTATATAGCTGTTACCATACCATTAACTATATTCCCCATGCTGTACTCCACATTCTGTGACTATACATATATATGTATATAATAACCTTTTTTGTTTTGTTTTGTTTTGTTTTTTGAGGGCAGTGTCACTGGCCCTCATATGTGGGACCTGAACCGGGGCCGCTGGCTTCTGAGGCCAGCGCTTAACCACCACGCCACTCGGCAGGCCCAATAACCTTTTATCAGATATATCATTGGTGAACATTCTCCTATTCAGCAGGTTGTTTTTTCTACTTGCTGATGATTTCCTTCACTGTGCAAAAAATTTTTAGCTTGATGTAGTCCCATTTGTTTATATCTTTCTTTCGTTTCTTTTGTCTGAGGAGATATATCTAAAAAAGTATTGCTAAGAGTTATGCCAAAGTATTTCCTGCCTATGGTATCTTCTAGGAGTTTTATGGTTTCAGGTCATACATTTAAGTCTTACTTCATTAAGAGTTTTTACTTAAATTTTATTAAAATATAGCTAACACATAATATTATATAAGTTTCAGGTACACACAACAATTCTTCAACATTTATATACCTAAAGAAGTGATTAACATGATAAGTCTATAGACCATCGGTCACCGTGAAAGGTCATTATATTATTGAATATATTCCCTATACTTTATGTTATATCCCCATGACTTATTTATTTTATAACTGGAAATTAGAAACTCTTAGTTCCCTTCAACATCTTTCCCCCTTGTTAGAAATTTTTCAATTATAGTTGACATTCAATATTATTTTATATTAGCTTCAGATGTACACCATAGTGGTTAGACATTTATATAATTTATGAAGTGATCCCCCTGATCAGTTTAGTACCCATCTATCACTATTAGAGGTGGGATAGTTAACTTTGCAAACTCATTCTAGTAAAAGGGCTACATACCTTATTGCTAAATATCACTATGGTTACCTTCAAAGTACTCCCCTTGGGAAGATATGCACTGACACCAGCACTGAGTATACCCTTCAAAGCAATTTTGGAACTCTTTTTCTGGAATGGCCATCAGAACTTTCATCACATTACCCTTGAAGTCCTGCATATCATCAAAATGTCTTCCTTTCAATATTTCCTTTATCTTCCAGTAAAGAAAGAAGTCATTGGGGGCCAGATCAGGTGAGTAGGGAGGGTGTTCCAACACAATTATTTGTTTACTGGCTAAAAACTTCCTCACGGACAGTGCTGTGTTAGTTTGTGCATTGTCGTGATGCCATGAATCACTGGCAAAAAGTTCAGGTCATCTAATCTTTTCATGCAGCCTTTTCAGCACTTCCAAATAGTAAACTTAGTTAACTGTTCATCCAGTTGGTACAAATTCATAATGAATAATCCCTCTGATATCTATATCTATCTATCTATCTATCTATCTATCTATCTATCTATCTATCTATCTCTATCTATCTTTTTTTTTTTTTGAGGGCAGTGTCACTGGCCCTCATATGTGGGACCGAACCGGGGCCGCTGGCTTCCCAAGCCAGTGCTTAACCACTGCGCCACTCGGCCAGCCCTAATCCCTCTGATATCAAAAAGTATGGTCACAAAGCAGCCTCGCCGTCTGCCTCCATACACCTATCCTTAACAACAGATCCTCACGGAGACAGTACATTCACTATGTTTATGGCAATTCCCCATGGGACCCCAAGAAAGATGGCAGGCTAGCCAAAGACGGGTACAACCCTAAGCTGTCAATAGGGCAACCCAAGCCAAACACCGTCCAGGGGGTACCATGGGAAGAATCATGGAGGTGAAGAACACAGGCCTGAGATCCCTTGTCTGCACAGCTAATAGCCTACGTGAGAAGTGAAACCTGAACAAGTGATAACATCAGTCCTCCATGCATTCTTGCCTTTAGACCTCTTAGTGAGCAGTTTTGGGCTCCCAGGAGGTACATGTCCACAGGTCTTAAGACTTTCGGTAAAGGCAGCCTGCAGGCCATAACGTGATTTGACCTAGAGCTAAGTTCTCTGGAATGATGTATGGGACTTAGAGACCATGGAAAAAATAATTTTACTTCCTTGTGTGTATCCTAATAAAAGCTGCAGTCAAGCTTGATTCAGGGCTCATTGTCCTTGACTGAGTCCCCTGGCCAACACTGCTTTTGAACTGTCCTTTGTCTCTTGCCTATTATTTCTATTTTCCCAATCCCCATCGGTCCTCTCGAGGAGCCCGACCCAGCCATGCAGGACGCGACAAAAAAGTTTAGCAACATCTTTGTAACAAGTTCACAAACTTAATTGTCAGACCGTATGTGTGTTTGTGTGTGTGTGTGTGTGTGTGTGTGTGTGTGTGTATCATATGTATGTGTGTATCATATTTAACACCGAATTGTTAAACAGGAAAAAGTTTGAGATATAAAGAACAAAAGAAGAGTTGAGAGGCATTTTAAGCATCTTGAGACCATCTTTACTCACATGGTAGCCTTCTTGTATAGGAAATAGTGAGGAAATACTTTCAGATAACTGGTTATATCTCCTTAATTTACTGTTATGATTTTCTTTAAGTCATTATTAACTTATGGACCACACATATGATCTTGAGTGCTTTTACATATCATGGATACAAAGAAAATAATGAAAGTTTCTATTTCACTTTGTAGATTTAAGCATTATAACTAAGTAATTAATTAACCCACCTATCCATTACAAAGTCACAAATAAGCAGATAGAAATGATCCTGGCCATGACCTTATCAGTAGTCCTATAATATACTGACTATAGGATACATGTGTCTGAATTTGTTGTTTCCCTGATTCAATTGAAAAGTTCCCACTAGGTGTCCATCTGCAGTCTGTCAAACTATGTAAATGGGCATTGGTTAACTCATCTGACCACATTTTAGATCTGTAAATTAGTTTACTTATTGTTGGTACATTTAGTCTTGTAACTTAGCCATTTATTCTTAATTCTGACTTTATTCCTTCACATAGCAAACAGTTCATAAGGATTAACTCACCTTGATGTATTAAAAGGTTCTGGGTAAGTCAGCTTGTTCAATATATCATTCCTGTCATAAACATCCCAGACTGATACATACCTCCTTTACTTTGCTTCATTCATTACTCTTCCTTAGTTCATTACAAACCTGTCCATAGAGATTGTTCTGTTTTGCATTTTTCTAAGCTCTCAAGTACTAATATAATCATGTAAGACAGACGA
Source organism: Aselliscus stoliczkanus (assembly GCA_033961575.1). NCBI lineage: Eukaryota > Metazoa > Chordata > Mammalia > Chiroptera > Hipposideridae > Aselliscus > Aselliscus stoliczkanus. The sequence goes on along the minus strand of CM066737.1, from coordinate 68,481,595 downwards.
TGAGTCTTTTTGTGATATCTTTAATGAATTAGTTAAGATAAAACTATATAGGGCTGGCCGAGTGGCGCGGTGGTTAAGTGCTGGCTTGGGAAGCCAGCAGCCCCGGTTTGGTCTACATGTGAGGGCCAGTGAAACTGCCCCCCCCAAAAAAAAAACGATAAAACTATATAGAGAATTTATCTTGAAAATAATTGCTAAGGAATGTATCCTTCTCTTCAATTTACTTCCCAAAAGTAAGATCATGATGGGAAGAATTAGCTAACATATATGAAGAAAATTAACACAGAAAGAGAGGCCTTAAATGACACTTTAGACCAGCTGGAGTTCGTCAATATTTTTAGAGCGTTTCACCCTGAAAAAACAGAATATACATTCTTCTCAAGTGCACATGGGACATTTTCCAAGATAGATCATGTTAGGCCACAAAACAAGTCTCAGTAAATTTAAGAAGATTGAAGTCATATCAAGCAGATATAAAGGAAAAACTGATGGTTGCTGGCTGGGAGGGGGTGGGGATGAGGGAGAGGGTAAGGTTTTGGACAGCGTAGGTGGGTGACCACAATGTTGCTGTGGGGATATGGGGGTCAGTTCTGGGAATGTAATTGATAATGTTGTGAAGAGACTATTATGTTAAGTTAAATAAGTCAGTCGGAGAAAGACAAGTATCATATGATCTCACTTATATGTGGAATCTGAAAAAGTGAATGAACGATCAAAGTAAACAGACTCATAGATATAGAGAAAAAACTGAGGGTTACTAGTTGGGAGGGGGTTGCGGATAAGGGGGAAGAGGAAGGGATTAGACACCATAAATAGACAACTACAATATTGCCACAGGGATATGAAACACAGTTCGGGGAATATAATGATGTAAAAATTTTGGATGAAGTAGAGGCTTGATCACTGCACTGTACTCCTGAAGCTGATGTTGTATAATATTGTATGCCAACGGTAACTGTATATATAGATAGTCACGGGATGTGGAGTATACTGTGGAAGGGAGTCACAGGAATTGTAATAGATATGTATGATATGGGAGGGTTTGTGGCGTGGCGAACTGGGCGAGGGGGGATTGTCACTTTGGGGGGCTAAACAGTATAAGTATTGCATTGTGTTGTACACCTGAAACTAATAAGAAAATGAAAAAATCAAAAAACATAAAACAAAAAAAAACATATTCTGTCATTTAATGTGAGGAGCAGATGCAAGTTTGTGCAGATTATGCTTTCACTTAAAATTCAATGTAATAAAAAGGGAACTTCCTTAACCTGTTAAATAATATTTAAATTACCTACAGCTAACATCGTACTTAATGGTAAGAGAATGGCTACTATTCCCCAAATATATGGAATAAGACAAATATCCTTTCTCACCACTTTTATTTAGCATCGTACTGGAAGTCTTAGCCAGTGCAATAAGGCAAATGAAGAAATAGAAAGCTTACAGAGTGTAAAGGAAGAAACAAAACTGCCTCTGTTTGCTGAGGATATTGTGGTGAATGTAGAAAATATACAAAAGTTATTTAAGAACTCGTAAGTGAATTTAGCAAGGTCAGAGGATACCAAAGTATATATAGAGAAATAAATCATTTTACTATATACTAGTAATTAATAACTAGAATTTGAAAAAAATTAATGATACCATATGCAATACCACCAAAACAGTAAAGTACTTAGGTATAATATGTGAAGAATCTCTATGCTGAAAATTACAAAGCCCTGGTGAAAGAAATCAAAGATCTAAATAAATGGAGGTGGAGTGATATTCCATGCTCCCAGATTAGAAAACATAATATTGTTGAGATATCAGTTTTCTCCCACTTGACATATACATTTAATGCAATCCCAGTCATAATCTCAACAAGTTTTCATTCAGATATTTAGCAATTGATTCTAAAATATATATAGTAAAGCAATGAATTAGAACAGTCAAAACAATTCAAGAAATGAAGAAAAATATTAAAAGACTTACATTACTGAGTTTCAGGACTTACTACAGTACTCGAGATGGTGTGGTGCCATGAAAGGATAAACATACACATCAATAGAACAGAATAGAGTTGAGAAATAGGCCTACAAAAATACAGTTTATTGCTCATTTTACAAAAATGAAACAACAATTTAATGGAGAAAGAATAATTGTTATAAAAATATTGCTGGGTCAATTGGAAGTCCATGTACAAAAAAAAAATAAACTTCAAAATATGCCTGATACATTATCTAAAAATTAACTCAAAATGTACCATACACCAAAATGTAAAACAAAACTATAAAACTTTTAGAAGAAAACACAGGAGACACTATGCATTATCTTGAGTTTAGCAATGAGATTTAAACATGAAATATACTGCAAAAGCACACACTACAAAACCAAAAATAGAAAAATGGGATTGCATCAAACTAAAACACTTCTGAACAGCAAAGGAAATAATCAACAGAGTGAAGAAACAACATATGAAATGGGAGAAATTATTTGCAAACCATACATGTAATAAGGGGATAATATCCAACACACATAAGGAAATCAAAAAGCTCAATAGCAAAAAGCAAATCACCTGATCTAAAAATGGGCAAAGGATCTGAATAAACATTTTTCAAAAGAAGACAGATGGCCAAAGGTACATGAAAAGGTGCTTAACATTACTAATCATCAGGAAGATGCAAATCAAAACCATAATGAAATATAACCAAACACAAATTAGAATGGCTATCTCCCAAAAGACAAGAGCTACCAAGTGTTGATGAGGATGTAAAGAAAAGGGAACCTTTGGGCCGGCCAAGTGGCACATTGGTTAAGAGATGGTTTTGGGATGCCAGTGGCCCCGGTTTGGATCCCACATATGAGGGCCAGTAACACGGCCCTCTACGCTAACAAAGCTCCACCTGGAGCTGGGCTGTGCGAGCCCCGGCAACAGTCTAGGCTGCAGCCCCTGCTGCAGTGGGCTGCCATAGGCTACAGTGAGTGGCTGGCAGCCAGTGTGAGCTGCCAACAGCTGCAGTGAACGACCATCCAGAGGCTGGCAACCAATCTGCCTCATCCGGGAAGAGCACAATGACGATACCAACATGGGCCAGTAAAGCAGTGTCCTCCACAACTAGACTGAAGAACAAAAAGACAGCAACTTGTCTGTTCCCCTTCCCCGATTCCCCAACGCTGTTCCCCAACCACAATTCCCCAATGAAATCTTTAACAAAAAAAAAAAAGAAAGAAAAAAAGGAAAGGGAACATTTGTGTACTGCATGATCTCACTTATATTTGAATCTTCAGAAGTCAAATTCATAGAAGCAGAGTATAATGATGGTTTTCAGAGGTTGAGAGGGTTGGGGAAATTGGAAGATGTTGGTCAAGAAGTTCCAGTTATGCATAAATTGAATAAATAATGCATACGAATAAATTCTAGAAATTTAATGTGCAGCATGGTGACTACAGTCAAAAACATTATACTATATACTTGAAATTTGCTGAGAGAGTAGATCTTAAATATTCTCACCACACACACATACAAATGATAACTATATGTTATGATGGATATGTTAATTCACTTGATTATGGCAATGATTTCACAATATATACATATATCAAATCATCACATTGTACACCATAAATATATAAAAACTTTATCAATTAAACCTCAATAATGTTGAAAAAAAAGAAATGCAAAGCATGATCTATAAAAGCAAAAATGTTTAATAGGCTTTATCAAAATTAAAATCTTTTGCTCTACAAAAGACACTGTTAGGAGAATGAAAAAGTAGCACACAAACCAAAAGAAAACATTTGTATATTACATATCCAATAAAGGTCTTACATTTAGAATACATAAATACTGGGCCGGCCAAGTGGTGTGGTGGTTAAGAGCTGGCTTGGGAAGCCAGCGGCCCCAGTTTGGAGTCCACATATGAGGGCCAGTGACACTATCCTAAAAAAAAAAAAAAAAAAGTTAGAATACATAAATACTTAAAATTCAACAAAGAGTAATAAAATAACACAATGAATAAACTGAAAAATAATAGGAACAGGTGCTTCACCAAAGAAGATATAGGAAAGCATACTAAAAAGATGCTCAACATCATTATAGTCACTAGTGAATTGCAAATTAAAATAAGACCATAATGAGATAGCAGTACACAAGCATAAGAATGGCACAAAATAAAAAGTAGAAAAAATCTGACAAGACCAAAATCATGGCAATGATGCACAGCAATAGGAACTTTAATTCATTGAAATGGGAATGTCATATTCTGTAGCTACTTTTGAAAGTAGTTTGCCAGTTTACCAATTTTTTCTTTTAATTTATTTTTTACAACAGTGCAATAGTTATACTTTCTTACCCCTCAAAGTGACAACCCCCTTCCTCAAATCTGCCGCCCCACCCCCCATATCAGAATATCTATTACAACTCCCCTGACCCCACTCCCACACTGTGCTCCTCATCCCGTGACTATATGTATACATTCAATCACAGTTAACATTCAATATTATACAACATCAGCTTCAGGTGTACAGCGCAGTGATCAAACCTCTACCCCATCCCCAAAGTGGTCTCCCCAACAAGACATGCGACCATCTGACACCCCACAAAGCATTCACAACATTATCAATTACATTCCCAGAACTGACCCCCATATCCCTGTGGCAACATTGTTAACTATTATTTATATTTTATTTATTTATTTACTTTTCTGAGGGCAGTGTCACTGGCCCTCATATGTGGGACCCGAACCGGGGCTGCTGGCTTCCCAAACTAGCGCTTAACCACTGCGCCACTCGGCGGGCCCTGTGGCAACATTGTAGTCACCCACCTACACTGCCCCAAACCTTCCCCCTCTCCCTCATCCCTACCCCCTCCCAGCCAGCAACCATCAGTTTTTCTTTTATATCTGCTTGATATGATTTCAATCTTCTTACATTTACTAAGACTTGTTTTGTGGCCCAACATGTGGTCTATTTTGGAAAATGTCCCACTGTACTTGAGAAGAATGTATATTCTGTTGTTTCAGGGTGAAATGCTCTAAAAATATCAATGAAATCAGCTGGTCTAAAGTGTCCTTTAAGGCCACTCTTTCCTTGTTGATTTTCTGTCTTGAGGATCTGTCCATTGGTGACAATGGGTGTTGACGTCCCCTACTACGATAGTGTTACTGTTGATCTCTTTATGTCTTTCAAAATCTGTTTTATATAGATAGGAGCTCCTATGTTGGGTGCATAGATGTTTATTAGGGTTATAGTGCCTTTCTTTGTCTTTTATTTCAGTCTTCAATTTAAAGTCTAATTTGTCCAAAATAAGCACTGCTACTCTAGCTTTTTTTCTCATTTCTATTTGCATGAAATATCTTATGCCATCTGTAAACATCTCATCCATAGGTCCTATTTTCTTATCCACTCAGCCACTCTCTGTCTTTTGATTGGAGCACTTAGCCCATTCACATTTAAAATGATTATTGATAGGTGCATATGTATTGCATTTTTCTAAGTGAAAGAAGTCAATTACAAAGGTTGCATAATGCATGATTCCATTTTAATGCATTGTGAAAAAGGTAAAGCTGTAGGGATGGAATACAGATCTGTGATAACTAAGGTTTGGGGGATGGAGGCCGAGTTGACTATAAAGATGACATACAGGGAAACTTCAGGTTGATCAAGCTGCTTTGTATGGTATTGTGATGATGGATACATGACTCTAAGCATTTGTCAAAACTCATAGAAATGTACACTCCAAAAAGTGAACTTTACTGTATGATGCAATTAAAAAAAAACAGGTATAAATGAATCCAACTGTATTATAAATGTATGACATTATCTCATCAAATGGGATCAGGAGCAAAGGAACTAATATGTGTCCTTGTCAAGCAGTATTTTGACTAGATACAGCAGAGAAGACAGGCTAGAATGAACCCTGTGGTATATAGTTAGCCTGTATATAATGCATTTTCTTTAATATAGATAGATATATAAATACAGAAATAAATATAGATATATGTGTGCATCTGTGGGTCAGTGTACATACATATACTCCTGGTCCAGTCCACAGATAGCTCTTACAAGCAGTGATACCCCAGTAGCCATAAACACATCTGCTTCCATATAAGGGTTTCCAAATACCATTCTCTAATAAATCGAGCCAAGGCTCCTGAGAAAAATGGATGATTCCAGGGCTGGGGCAGGGAAACTACAAAATCAGCTTGGAGAATCTTGTAGTGTCAAAAAGTAAGAATAGGGGCCAGCTGAGTGGCTCAGTTGGTTAAGAGTTAGCTTAAGAGCACGAGCTCTGAGCAACAGGGCCGCCAGTTTGATTCCCACATGGGTCAGTGACTCTGTGCCTAAGCTGAGCTTCCACTGAGCTGCCAACAGGTGGCAGGATGGCTCAGCTGGTGAGAGCAGATGCTCTTAACAAGACTGCCTGATTGATGGTGGGCTACACTCACCCACAACTAAGACTGAACTCAGCACCTTGAGCTGAGCTGTTGCCTAGATGGCTCAGGGGATGGAGTGCATGCCATTAACACAAGGCTGCTGGTTTGATGCCCGCATGAAATGGTGGCTACACCCACCCACAACTAAGATTGTAACACAGCACCTTGAGTTTAGAAGCCACAAGCTGTCGATGGGCAGCCAGATGGTGACCAGCGCCCTCCACAACTAAGATTAAAGAACAACAACTTGGCTGGCCCCCTCCCCAATTCCTCAGTACTGTTCTCCTACCCCAATTCCCCAATTAAAAAAAAGAAGAACAGGAGAGAGAGACAGAGACAGAGACAGACAGAGATATTAAGTCATATTAAAAAGAACTCTGGGGCCAGCTGAGTGGCTCAGTTGGTTAAGAGTTGGCTTGGGAGCATGAACTCTGAGCAGCAGGGCCGCCGGTTCAGTTCCCACATGGGCCAGTGATGCTGCATCCTCTATAGCTAAGATTGTGAACAACAGCTCGACCTGGAGCTGGGCTGCTGTGAGTGGCCAGTGATGGTGTAGGCTGCCGTGAGTTGCTGGCAGCCAGTGTGAGCCCGAGAGCTGCCATGAGCCACTGTGAGCGGCCGTCCAATGGCTGGCAACCAACTGCCTCAGCTGGGAAGAGCGCAATGATCATAATAGCAACATGGGCCAGTGAAGTGATGTCCTCCACAACTAGACTGAAGAACAAAAGGGCGGCACCTTGTCTATTGCCCTTCCCCGGTTCTCCAATGCAGTTCCCCTCCCCCAATTCCCCAATAAAATATTTTTTTTTCTTTTTTTTTTTTTTTTTTTTTTTTTTGAGGGCAGTGTTACTGGCCCTCATATGTGGGACCGAACCAAGGCCGCTGGCTTCCAAGGCCAGCGCTTAACCACCGCGCCACTTGGCCAGCCCTAAAATATTTTTTAAAAAAAGGACTCAGAAGCCAAACTGAAAAACAGCCCCAATGACCAAACCTGGAACAATTTTAGCAACAAAATAAATCATTATAATTTTGGATTATAACCTGAAGACTAAAACACCTGTAACTTAATGCTGATAAATAAATGACTAAATAAACAAATAATAAATGAGAAGAAGGGACAGATCTTTCTAACAGAAGAATTCCATATGTTAAAGTTAGAGGGAATGATGGGAATAGAAAAATCACGAGTGGAATGTAGCAGTAATAACTGCTACAAGCAAGATCCATTAATAATGGCTAAAACATGCGGAGGAAACAATAAAGAGAAAGAGGATACAGGAACACCCTCAAATTATCTCCAAACATCGTTATTAATCACTGTGGTGTTTTGCTTCTTTTTTTTTTTTTTGTGGGTGGGGGGAGTGTAACTGTGTTTTTTCCAGGACCCATCAGGTCCAAGTCAAGTTGTCCTTCAATCTAGTTGTGGGGGGCGCAGCTCAGCTCCAAGTTCAGTCACTGTTTTCAGTCTAGTTGAGGGAGTGGGGCACAGTTCACCATCTCATGTGGGAATCCAACTGCCAACCTTGTTGTCAAGAGCACGTGCTCTAATCAACTGAGCCATCTGGCCACCCCAATCACTGCGGTGGTTTTTAACAAATGTCTACAAAGTATTTGATACTTTTCCTGACAGGAGGTGGAGCTTAATTCTCCTCCCTTTGAATGGGCCTGGACTTGATGACTTACTTCTGGAAAATAGAAAATGGACAAGGAAAAATAGTAAATTTCCAGGAGAAGCCTGGAAAATACCATCTTATCCAAGTAGGCAAGTTTAACATCTACCAATAAGTCATGTAGATATTATTTCCCCCATGATATGATAAGAAGGGTAGTTCACATCTATGGTATCATTCCAAAGAACCCAATACCCCATTCTGATCATGAGAAAACACCAGGCAAGCCAAATCTGGGAGGCATTCCCAAATATCTGACCAGTATTCTTCAGTAACGTCGATGTCATGAGACCAAGGAGGTCGTGAGCGTGATAGAGAGAACACTATCTGTGTTCTAGTCTCAGCTGAGCCAAAGTAAACCCCAGTCACAGTCCCTGCATCTCAGCTTCATATCTGCAGCCAGAGGAGTTAAAATTGGTCTTGTAGTTTAAAAATAAACTAAAATTATTTGTCAGACAATTCTGTAAAGTATCATTTGTGTGTCTACTTTGGTTTATACATAAGCATGTGTTCCCACAATACATGCACAATGTGAGTAGTGTAGTCTATATAGCAGTCTTAACTGTGAAATGTTACCAACAAAGTGTAACTCCACATGATTTGCTGATTGCTACACAAGCACATCAGATTGCTATTTCTGTGTTTCCTCATATATCTATAGGGAATAATAGAGCATCTAAATCTTCCATTATTAATTTTGACAATAAAGTAAAAGCTTTCAAACCCATTATATTAAGATAATGGTTAATTACAAGTTAATTACAATACCCCTAAACTTATTTTTCTTCCTTTGCTAATTCTTTGTTTGTTTTTTGTTTTGTTTTTTGAGGGCAGTGTCACTGGCCCTCATATGTGGGACCGAACCGGGGCCACTGGTTTCCCAAACCAGTGCTTAACCACAGCACCACTTGGCCGGCCCTTCCTTTGGTATTTCTTAAAACCTATAAGAAAATGAAAAACATCTCAGTCTTCATTGTGTGGTTAAAATAATAGAATTGGGAGTTTATATTTGAAAAGCTATCATAAATTTTGGTTTCTAGGGATGGCTGATAATTTAGGTTATAGATAAGAAGTTGCATGTTTATAATGCTTTGATAATGGTAACTGCCATTTTTCAAGCACTTTATATAAACTTTGCAAAACTTCTCCTCTAATCATCAGAACAACTTTACAGATAACAACAATGAGACTCAGGAAGGTTCAGTATATTTTCTGAAGTCATCCAGCTAGTCAGTAGCAAACCCTGAATTTGACTTCACCTCTTTCTAACTCTGAGGAATATACTTCTAGCTATTACACTAATACTAACTTGACTTCCCTTGCTCCACATCTGATATAATTTTATATATAAAATTTTATTAGTAAAATTTTAATTTGTACCCACTGGAACTTGGTTATGGAGGGGATACATGAAATACCTTACTTGTCCTTTGAGAAATCCTATCTTGAAAATGCATTTATAATTGGTTATTTCTGCATTACTAAGGCTTAGAAAAGCTCTGTGGGAGGAGTGTCTGTATAAATCAATATTTTATTAGCATCTATAAAATAGAAATATACAAACATTGGGACATTTAAAATTACTACATAAGACATGGCATATTGAAATTCAATTCAATAACTTAGTATCAGCTTTACTTAGTAACAAGCTGAAAACAAGATTTACAAAAGAAAACCAATAGACTAAAAAATAGTGCTTGGACAATCCCTATTTGTGTAAACTATCATTTACTATGGAATCTAGGTTAAATATCATGCATTATAATAAATAAAAATATTATAGAATACTTCATCTAAAAAATCATGGTTTTGAAAGGAATTATGAAAATCCATTACTTAATGTCTCCTTCCTGGACAGATATACAATACCATTCCTAATCAAAGCCATTCCAGAAAGTTAGGAAGCTATCAACACTCTTTGTGCTGACTTTCTCATACTATAAAGAATGAGAAATAAGACACAAATTGTTGAGGAGACTCCAGACATGCACTTAATATAGTTGTCTAGGGTTTTATAGGTGGACATGGATAGGTTATGCTGGGCAAACTCCTACAACACTTAGTTCCTTAAAATGAATACCCATTTAAATTCTTGTTCAGGCTCTGAGAGGTCAGATTAAATAAAGTGCTCTGAGAAAATTATTTTGAAATTCAATAGACTTACCAGGTTATTTTGTCAGTAGAGTATACATAGCAATACCAATAACATTCTTTCAAGTTTATAATATTCAAGTTCTGACTTCGAAGTTAAATTAAAGGGTTGAGGGTACTATAACTTAAACCTGTTTCAGTTTCATGACATCAAGTCACCCACTTGAAATAAGCAAAAGAAATACTTGAATCCTCATGTGATCTCTTCCAAATAATCTTACTTTCCAAAAAAGAAATGACTTATTATAGAAATAAGATCTTTAGTGATACCAATGAAGAACAAAGCTTTAGCTGGCAAAATAAAGATTATAGAAAATGTGTTTGTTTTCATAGAAGATACTATTTGCTATGGTGAAATTATTAAACGTGGAGAATCATATGCATGTTGAAACAGGTAACATGTGGAAGTAAATGCACGTACAAAAATATGAAACTGGTCATTTTGGAGAGCCTTAGAGCTATCTAACTGAATATACTAGAGAAAAATTAGGGTAGAGAAGAGCAGTAAATTGTGAAGAAAAAGTGGTAATATGGTTTGCAATGGGTCAAACAAGGAAGTTTGGAAAATGAGTAACTCATTTATTCTCTCTGTTTCATTCTAAATGTCTCAAAACCAATATATAATGACCATTCAAAATGATACCATCTAGGGCCGGCTGAGTGGCGCGGTGGTTAAGCACTGGCTTCGGAAGCCAGTGGCCCCGGTTTGGTCCCACATAAGAGGGCCAGTGACACTGCCCTCAAAAAACAAAAAAAACACACAAAAAAACCCAAAATGATACCATCTAATATTTGTATGTATTCCTTAGCACTCATATGAGTGTTATAATTAATAATTTAGATTTATGAAATCTAGGTATTGTTCATTCACATATGTATTCTAAGAAAGTTTCCAGAGTATATTGATATTTTAATATATATTTACATTTAAACATAATATCTTGTTTTGCTCAATATGAGTTAAGATGAATACACTGTAAAGATTTCAAAAGTTTTCCTATTCCTCTTTATTTTCTTTTTTAAATCTGTTTTTTTTTTTTTTTTTTTTTTAGGTCAGTGTCACTGGCCCTCACATGTGGGACCTGAACCGGGGCCACTGGCTTCCCAAGCCAGCGCTTAACCACCGCGCCACTCGGCTGGCCCTTTTATTTTCTTTGTTAATGCTAGTGGAACAAGAGGTGATTATAGGATCTGGGAGAGGCCCCGCCCAGGAGGAAGGGGTGGAGGTGCGCTCCTCCTGGCACATTCCCTGCCTGTTGGTGTGACCCACTCCCACAGGAAAGTACCAGGCCTCCTGGACCCTGAGCTGCCGCCGTGGACCCAGGTGATCTGTCTAATACATCGAAGCATTCACAGAATGAAGACACAAAGAAACATGTCCTAAGTAAAAGATCAGAAGAAAAATCTAGAGATGGAACTAAATTAAACAGAGGTATCCAAACTTTCAGAGACAGAGTTTAGAACACTGATGATAAGAATGTTTAAGGACCTTAGCGAGGACATAAAGAAGGATAGGGAAACCATAAAAAACAACCAGTTAGAACTAAAGAATACAATAAATGAAATGAAGAACACACTTGAAGTAATCACCAGTAGAACAGATGAAGCAGAGGAGCGGATCAGCTAATTAGAAGACAAAATACCAGAAATCACCCAGCTGGAACAGAAAAAGAAAAAAGAATAAAAAAGAATGAAAATAGTTTAAGAGACCTATGCGACAACATGAAAGTCAATAACAGCTGCATCATAGTAATACCAGAAGGAGAAGAGAAGAAGCAAGGGATTGAGAATGTATTTAAAGAAATAATGACTGAAAACTTCCCTACCCTGGTGAAGGAAATTGACATACAAGCCCAGGATATGCAGAGAGTTCCAAACAAGCTGAACCCAAACAGGCCCACACAAAGACACATCATAGCTAAAATACCAAGCTTAAAGACAAAGACAGAATTCTAAAAGAAGTAAGAGAAAAACAGATGGTTACATACAAAGGAACTCCTATAAGACTAACAGCTGACTTTTCTACAGAAACTCCGCAGACCAGAAGGGAGTGACATAAAATAAAGGTCTACAGCCAAGATTGCTCTACCCAGCACGGCTATCACTTAAAATTGAAGCAGAGATAAAGAGCTTCTCAGAAAAGAATAAGTCTTAGGAGTTCATTACCACCAAGCCAGCATTGCAAGAAATGTTAAAAGTGCTTTTTTAAACAGAAGAAAGGGGAAAAGAAGCTAACCCAGGAAGACAAGAAATACAAATAACAAAATGGCAATAAATATGTACCTATCTGTAATCACTTTAAATGTGAATAGGCTAAATGCTCCAAACAAAAGACAGAGTGGTTGAGTGGATAAGAAAACAGGACCCATGCATATGGTGTCTACAAGAGACTCATCTCAGATCAAAAGACACGCACAGACTGAAAGTAAATGGATGGAATAAGATATTTCATGCAAATGGAAATGTGAAAAAAGCTGGAGTAGCAATATTAACTCGGACAAAATAGATGTTAAAATGAATACTACAATAAAAGACAAAGAAGGGCACTATATAATGATAAAGGGATTGATTCAACTTGAGGACATAACCCTAGTAAACATCTATGCACCCAATATAGGAGTATATATATATATATATATATATATATATATATATAAAACAGATTTTGACAGACATAAAGACAGAGATCAACAGTAACACTATCATAGTAAGGGAATTCAACACCCCATTGTCACCAATGAACAGATCCTCCACACAGAAAATCAACATGGACATAGTGGCCTTAAATGACACTTTAGACCAGCTGGATTTAATTGATATTTTTAGAGCATTTTACTCCAAAGCTACAGAATACACATTCTTCTCAAGTGCACATGGAACATTTTCCAAGATAGACCAAACGCTAGGCCACAAAACAAGTCTCAACAAATATAAGAAGGCTAAAATCATATCAAGTGTCTTCCCTGACCACAATGCTATGAAACTAGAAATCAATTATACAAAGAAATATGGAAATCTTACAAATACATGGAGGCTAAATAACATGCTACTAAATACTGAGTGGGTCAAAAATGAGATCAAGGAGGAAATCAAAAGATAACTCGAGACAAATGAAAATGAAAACACCACGACCCCAAATCATTGGGATGCAGTGAAAGCAGTCCTAAGAGGGAAATTCATAGCAGTGCAGGCTTACCTAAAGAAGGAAGAAAAATCTCAAATCAACAGACTATCTTTACACCTAAGGTTACTCGAAAAAGAACAGGAAAATAAGCCCAAAGGGAGCATAAAGAGTGAAATAATAAAGACCAGAGCAGAGATAAATGAAATAGAGACCAAAAAAAAAAAAAAATACAAAAGATCAATGAAACCAACAGTTGGTTTTTTTGAAAAGATAAACAAAATCGACAAACCTTTAGACTCACCAAGAAAAAGATAGAGAGGACCCATATTAATAAAATCAGAAATGAAAGAGAAGTGACAAAAGATACCACAGAAATACATAAAATTTTAAGAAAATACTACGAGCCACTATATGCTAACAAATTCGACAATCTGGAAGAAATAGATAAATTTCTAGAAGCATACAATCTACCAAGTCTGAACCAAAAAGAAACAGAAACTCTGAACAAACTCATTACTGCCAAAGAAATTGAATCAGTGATCAACAACCTTCCAACAAACAAAAGCCCTGGACCGGATGGCTTCACAGGTGAATTTTACAAAACATTGAAAAAATAATTAATACCTATTCTCCTCAAACTATTCCAAAAAACACAGAAGAACGGAAGGCTCCCAACCTCTATCTATGAAGCCACTGTCTCTCTGGTTCCAAAGTCAGACAAAGATATTACAAAAAAGGAAAACTACAGGCCGATATCCCTAATGAACATAGATGGAAAAATTCTCAACAAAATACTAGCAAACCGAATTCAGCATCGCATTAAAAAGATCATACACCACGATCAAGTGGGATTCATTCCTCGTATGCAAGGTTGCTTCAATATCTGCAAATCAATTAACGTAATACATCACATTAACAAAATGAAAAATAAAAATCATTTGATCATATCAATAGATGCAGAAAAAGCATTTGACAAAATCCAGCAGTCATTTATGATAAAAACTCTTAGCAAAGTGGGAATAGTGGGATCATATCTCAACATAATAAAGGCCATATATGATAAGTCCACAGCAAACATCGCACTCAATGGGGAAAGGCTAAAAGCTTTCCCCTTAAGATCAGGAACAAGACAAGTCTGCTTACTTTCACCACTTGTATTTAACAGAGTTCTGGAAGTGCTAGCTACAGCAATCAGATAATAAAATGAAATAAAAGGCATCCAAATTAGAAAAGAGAAAGTAAATTTGTCATTATATGCAGATGACATGATACTATATAGAGAGAATCCCAAAGTCCACCAAAAACCTACTAGAACTGATAAACGAATTTGGTAAGGTAGCAGGATACAAAATTAATATTCAGAAATCAGTTGCATTTGTATACACCAATAATAAACTATCAGAAGAAGAAATCAGGAAATCAGTCCCTTTTACATATGCTTCAAAAACGATAAAATATCTGGGAGTCAGTTCAACTAAAGAAGTAAAAGACTTGTACTCAGAAAATTATGAGACACTGAAGAGAGAAATCAAAGAAGATACAAATAAATGGAAATACATACCATGTTCATAGATAGGAAGAATTAATATAGTTAAAATGTCAATACTACCTAAGGCAATATATAGATTCAATGCAATTCCAATCAAACTACCAAGGACATTTTTCTCAGAAATAGAACATAGAATCCTAAAATTTATATGGAACCACAAAAGACCCCGAATAGCCATGGCAATCTTGAGAAAAAAGAACAAAGAGGGAGGCATCACACTACCTGACATCAAAACATACTACAAGATTACAGTAATCAAAACAATATGGTACTGGGCCGGCCAAGTTGCACGGTGGTTAAGTGCTGGCTTGGGAAGCCAGTGGCCCTGGTTTGGTCCCACGTATGAGGGCCAGTGACATTGCACTCAAAAAAAATCAAAAACAAAAAAAACAGTATGGTACTAGCATAAAAACAGACACATAGACCAATGGAACAGAATAGAGAGCCCAGGAATAAACCCATCCTTATACGGTCATTTAATCTATGACAATGGAAGCAAGAATTTACATTGGAGTAAAGATAGTCTATTTAATAAATGGTGCTGGGAAATATGGACTGACACATGCAAAAATATGAAAATGGACCACCTATTTACACCATATAGAAGAACAAACTCAAAATGGATTGAAGACTTAAATGTAAGACCTGAAACCATAAAACTCCTAGAAGAAAACATAGGGAGGGAGTAGGTTTGTAGACATTACCCTGAGTAATATTTTTACTGATATATCCCCTTGGGCTAGGGAAATAAAAGAAAAAAATGAACATATGGGATTACATCAAATTTAAAAGTTTTTTCACAGCAAAGGAAATCATCAATAAAACAAAAAGTCAGCCTACTGAATGGGAGAAGATATTTGCCAATGACATATCTGATAAGGGGTTAATATCCAAAATTTGTAAAACACTCTTGAAACTCAACACCAAACAAACCAAACAACCCAATTAAAAAATGGGCAGAGGACATGAAGAGGCATTTCTCTAAAGAGGACAAACAGATGGCCAACTGGCATATGAAAAAAATGTTCAACATCACTAATCATTAGAGAAATGCAAATGAAAACCACAACGAGGTACCACCTCACTCCGGACAGAATAGCTATCATCAATAAATCAACAAACAACATGTGCTGGCGAGGTTGTGGAGAAAAGGGAACCCTGGTGCACTCTTGGTGGGACTGCAGATTGGTGCAGCCATTATGGAAATCAGTATGGAGGTATTTCAAAAAACTGGAAATGGAACTACCATATGACCCAGCAGTTCCACTCTTGGGTATCTACCCAGAATAATCCAAGACGCTAATTTGAAAAAATATATGCACCCCTATGTTTATTGCAGTGCTATTTACAATAGCGAAGACATTGAAACAACCGAAATGCCCATCGGTAGATGACTGGATTAAGAAACTGTGGTACATTTATACAATGGATATATAAAGAAGAATGAAATCGTACCATTTGCAACATTATGCATGGACCTAGAGACTATTATGTTCAGTGAAATAAGTCAGTCGGAGAAAGACAAATACCATATGATCTCACTTACAAGTGGAATCTGAAAAACAGAATGAACGAGCAAAGTAAACAGAAACAGTCTCATAGATATAGAGGAAAAACTGATGGTTGCTCATTGGGAGGAGGGTGGAGATGAGGGAGAAGGGGAAGGGATTAGATAGCATAAATAGGTAACTACAGTATTGCCACAGGATATGAAAGACCGTTCGGGGAATATAATAATGTTGTAAGTATTTTGAGGGGTGTCAGTTGTTCACATGTCTTGTTAGGGAGATCACTTCATGGATGGAGTAGAGGCTTGATCACTGCACTGTATACCTGAAACTGATGTTGTATAATATTGTATGCCAATTGTAATTGAATATATAGATAGTCACGGGATGTGGATTATACTGTGGAAGGGAGTCAAAGGAATTGTAATAGATATGCATGATATGGGGGGGGAGGAGTGGGGTGGCGAATTTGGGGAGGGGGTTGTCACTTTGAGTGGTAAAAAGTATAACAGTTGCACTGTTATATACCTGAAATTAATTTCTTTTAAAAAAATGTTTATTTCACAGTAAAATAATTTTAAAAAAAAAGAGGTGATTGTATATATCTCAGTTATACTCTAGAAGGTATACTTAACAAATCAGTAAGTAGGAAAATTTTTTAGGAATTCACTCACTGTGATCAAATCCTGTCTTTGCTGCTTTTTTGACTGTTTTACTTGGACAAGTAACTGGTCACTTAAGCCTAAATATAAAATGACTATTTAAACATACATATTTGTCTTCGTTAACTTAGGCTCCTCTTACAAAATACCATGAACTGGATGGTTATGAAAAAGTACAAATTTATTCCTTCTAACAGTAGAGGTTGGAAGTTTAAAACCAGGGTGTCAGCATACTTGATTTGTGGTGAGAGCCCTCTTCCATCTTGAAGACTGCTGTCTGGTAGTGTCACATGGCAGAGAGCAGAGAGGGGAAGCAAGCTCTCATGCTTCTTATAAGAACACGGATCCATTCATAAGGGCTCTACCAATATGAGCTCATCTAATCTTTATTGCCTCCAAAAGGCCCCACCTCTTAATACTATCACATTGGAAGGTAGGGTTTCGCCATATGAATTTGGGGACACACAAACATTTAGTCCATAACACATATCTCATAGGATTTTTCTACATTTGTAAAATGACAATCTATGTAAATGGCTCAACGCAGTTTCTGGCACATAGAAGTGTTTAATAAGAGGGCCGGCCAAGTGGCGCGGTGGTTAAGCGCTGGCTTGGGAAGCCAGCGGCCCCGGTTTGGTCCCACAGATGAGGGCCAGTGACACTGCCCTCAAAAAAAAAAATAAGTGTTTAATAAGTAGAGATGTTAATATCATTATCATCATCATTACTGAAAGAGGGCAAAAAACACTCAACATGATATATAGATAATGTATTATAGGATTGTACACTTGAAAACTATGTAACTTTACTAATATTTGTCACCCCAATAATTTTTAGCTAAAAAAATAATAAACAAAAATTAAAAAGTTAAAAATAAAAGAGAGGGAAAGAATACTTGTGAAACAGAAAACTCAAAGAACAAGTGGACGCTCTTTCTAAGTCAAAGGGGCAAGTAAATAGGAAAACAAAATGCTGAAAGATTGTTAAAATGAAAATAAATGGTGAACAAAAACAAGAAAATGATATATGAGTAAGCTGCAATAGAACCATAAGCTAAGAAATTGTAATGTATGAACTATGAAATTTGGACCCTTTTCTCAGGGTTTATCATTAGAGACTTGAGCAAATCACTTTCCCTCTCCAAGTTCTCAGTTTTCACACTTGTAAAATAAGAGGAATAAAGCGATGTCTCCTCTGCTCCTAAGGTCTAAATTAAACTTAATGCAAGGATTGATGGCAATTTAAGATTGATGGCAGTTGAGAATTTTGAGAAAATGAGGAAAATAATTTGAACAGTTCACAGAAAGAAGACATTTATGCTAAAGAGCATGTGAGATCTTAGAAACAAAACTGTTGATAGTGTTTTAATCATTTGTGGGGATAATCGGATCAAGGATGAAATGTGAGATTGGAAATGACATATGTCTGGAAAAGAAATATGTCTTTAACATATGTGTAAATATAGATGGAAAAATATAACAAAGGAAATGTAGGAAGTGGTTGCACACTATTTTTGTTTACAAAACAATTTTAATGAATAAATTCCTTTCTGTGACCATAAGCTCCTTTCAAGGACAGATTTTGCCCTTAGCTATATGCCCAGCAACACGTAGAACAGTTCCTGGCAGAGAAATGACACTTAGTAACTGATAATAAGCCAGAAATAAAATCTGGTGTCACCCAAGAACCCTCCCTCTCCTACTTTCTACTTTCAATTAGTTCTATCTGTTCCATCTCTCTACCCCTACCATTCCTTCCCTAAAACAATCTTTCATCATCTCTTGCAGCAACCTCCAAAGAAGTAGTCTCAAAGGCACATAATTCCTCCAATATGTCTTTCATAATGAGGCCAAAATTATCTATTTGAAACCCATATCTAATCATGTCACTTTGAAAACTATATCCAAGGGCCGGCAGAGTGGCCCGGTGGTTAAGAGCTGGCTTGGGATGCCAGCGGCCCCGGTTCAGGTCCCACATATGAGAGCCAGTGACACTGCCCTCAGATATATATATATATATATATATATATATATATATATATCCAAGATGAAATCCAAATTTCTTATTATGGTGTCACAATCTATTGCAAAACCTTTTCTCAGCCTTACCTTAAAAATTTCCTCCTTCGGGCCGGCAGAGTGGTTCAGT
This sequence comes from Aselliscus stoliczkanus, assembly GCA_033961575.1. Taxonomy (NCBI): domain Eukaryota; kingdom Metazoa; phylum Chordata; class Mammalia; order Chiroptera; family Hipposideridae; genus Aselliscus; species Aselliscus stoliczkanus. The sequence continues at coordinate 68,462,370 of CM066737.1, read as the reverse complement.
GGTTAAGAGCTGGCCTGGGACGCCAGCAGCCCCGGTTCGGATCCCACATATGAGGGCCAGTGACACTGCCCTCTAAAAACAAAAACAAAAACAAAAAAATTTCCTCCTTCCCTACTCCTTTCTCACACATCCTAGTTGCTCTCTACCTAGTCTTCTCTAGTGCCTGAGTAGCCAAAGTAGATGCTCATTAATTTCCTTGAAGGTAATTAATTTGAATGATACATCTACATTGTAAAGATCTCAAATTTTGGGCAAGCATTGCCAACGTGGAATTCATGGTTGTGTCTCCACATTTTCTTATTAAAAAGAGCCAACAATTTGCTAATAGAATACACACATCTATCATTGCTTCATCTAACATTAAAAGTGCTTTAAATTCGTTCGTTATATATTGACATTATTTTGGAAATTTTATTTGAAAACTATTTTAAGAGGCAAAAAGTTTGAATTATTTTGTAAAATCAGGATATTTTCCTAGCACGTTATTGATCAAAATTTCTAATTAAAGAAATGTAGCCTAGTTGGTGAATGCCCAAGAAAAATAATTCATGATTATTCTTTACTTATAAAAGAAAACAATGTCAAAATGACAAACTAAAAAACCAATATGAAAATATTGGCTATGGAAACTTTGTCCAGAAAAATTCCAAAATAATTTATGAAGAAGAAATAAACATTTTCCTAAGAAAAGAACACTTCAAAAGAATCAAATAAAAGTTTCAGGTGGTTTTTCTTTCTTTTTGTTTTTTTTTGTGTGTGATAGATGCTTTCCTGACAACTACAAACTGTAATCACAGGGACTTGTTCCTGCAAAAAGAAAAGAGAAATGATTTGACAGCTTAAATTACAGATGTGTGTTAACCATTATTAACTCCCATTTCCTCACTTCTGAAATTACACTATTTTAAACAAAGGTTCTCTTGACAACTTACCTAGAACTGTTTTTCCTGGGTATTTTTCAAACTGCAAATTAAGGTAAACAAAAGGAAACTCACAAATGATAAAAACAACTGGGAAAACAACCTCAAAAAATTTTGGCACAACAGTGACTTTTCATCCTTTTGAAATGTTAACTGAAGCAAATATTGATTGCTTCATGTCCAGAAGTTTACTGTAAACTTTACAATATGTGTAACACAGCACTTGGTGATGAATCAGCCAACTTTTAGGCAACACATTGTTTTATAAAATCGCTGGAAATTAAAATAATAAATTTAATTAGAAAGACTGAAGAGTCATATTTTTGTTAAGATTTGAATTTGATCAGGAAGGACATCAGGCTTTTAAAGTGGTATCAAATTAGGCTTATAATATAGTTATAGATTTTCCTTTAGAAATATAAAGTGTGACTTGAAAGTCTTTTTTAAACAAGTCTACTTGGAGATTGTAATTCAGTGTGGGAGGAGAACACACACACACACACACACACACACACACACACACACACCCTAAAAAGTGACTGCTACTTTCATACTCATGAACATCTTGAAAGAGTATGCTCTCAGTGTTCATAGCTTTTTTGATGCTAAACACACATTCTTTTTTGTTTCTACAGAGTATGTTTATCAGCATCATAGCTTCATTCCATTTTGTAACTTAATCTAAAAAATCCTAAATAATTTTCAAAGTATTCTTCATGTTGTCTGTGTGTGATCTATACTAAGTATTTTATTTTATTTATTTTTTTTTTGAGGGCAGTGCCACTGGCCCTCACATGTGGGACCGAACCGGGGCCGCTGGCTTCCCAAGCCAGAGCTTTAACCACCGTGCCACTCGGCCGGCCCTGTGATCTATACTAAGTAAATGCATCTGTGGTAGGTATTAATATTTGTCCTCAGTGTACCTTCTCTGTTCCATTTTATCTGTCTAGATTTCTAACACTACAATATTTCTTTTTTTATCATTCATATCTAATATAAATTATCCTTCTGCAGGCAAGGATAAGTTAATAACTTTAAAATCAAACTAAATACATTCTTGCAGAGGACACTGCTAATATGAACTCAGGAATTGGTAGGGAACTTACAATGACCTATATTCTTTAATATATAGTAACTAAAGTCTAGTGAAGTTGAATTTAATCCCAAACATAGCAAAGAATGAATGATTAGTAATGAATGAATGGCATGCAATTTTTGGGTAGCAAGAGAAATTTCTCCTTGGTGTAATCCTGCATGCAACTAATCTACCAAGACAAAAATCAATTTGCTAACAACTTCTACCTGTGACAAATTAGATCAGCTCTAGTGTGACAGAACATTTTTTTCCCTTCCTACTTTCTTCCCCAAAGCAGTTCCTAAGAAACGTGTCCACCGCCAATGTGGACTCTAGTATATGCCAAGGTAGGATAATAGAAGTGTGATTTTCATAATGCAATCAAAAATGAAGGAAAATACAGATATCATTTTAAAAAACACTCAGGAGTTGTGCTATGTTGTATCTCATTGTGCAGTTTGTAGCAGCTATTTTTAAAAAATAGACTCCCTGTGAAAACATGAAACACAATATCTGATATTCATAAATTCCTATCATCTTCTTTACCACTGAAATTGGACTGGCTATATAAAATATAATAGAAGTAATAATGAGTAACTTCTGAGGTTGGGTCAAAATAAAACCTGTAGCTTCTATCTTAGTGTTTTGGAACATTCTCTCTGGAAGTCAGCCACCATGTAAGATCTCCAGCTACCTTGACATCTCCATGCAATAACAAAGCCCAAGTTAGCCAAGTGGAGAAGTCATGTAGAGAGAAAATGAGATGCCTAGACAATTCTCACCTCTTCCAGTCATCTCAACTAATATGTTAGCCATGTGAATGAAGAACCCATCTATACATGCAGTCCAGGATCACCTTCAGATAATTCCAGCCTCAGTTAACATCTGACTGTAACTGCATGAGATACTTCAAAGAAGAATCACCCAACTGAACCCAATAAACACACAGAAAAGTGAAATATAATAAAAAATTGTTATTTTAAGCTACTAATTTTTGTGGTAGTATTTTATACAACAATAGATAACTGAAGCATTAGTTCTTGATGTTGATGGTAAACCTGTAAATGCAGCTTTCATTTATCCCTTTGTTCACCATAGTATCTGAAGCATTTCTATCAGTATCCAGAGTAAAACAGGACCTAACTAAAATATTAGAAACCCTAACAAAGGATAACAGAGCATTAAGGAGGAACTTGAAGCAGTTACAACAGAGGGGTATGATGGCATTCCTGGGGAAGAAGGGTCAAAGAAGGGAAGTTTGCAAGGGGTGATTTCCTAACTGATTAAGTTAAGGACACCCATAGAATCAGAATCTAGAAAGAGGACAAAGAAGGTATTTAAGAACTGAGTGAGACTATTCTGAAATTTTCCACTCCAGCTTGGTTTTTGTATTGCTTGGAAAAAATTACCTGTGCTTAAAGAAAACTATTATAATCATCTGTGGAATTCCATGATTGATAAAAAATCAGATTCATTTTCATTAAGGAACAATATTGACTAGTTTTTCTGATACTAATATCAGAGTAAAAGCAGTTAAGTCAAATGCCAAGTAAACTTTCTGCTATAAAGAATGAATCCTGGGGGACTTCCAGTAAGATGGCAGACTAGACAGACGCTGTGCCAACTGCCTCCCAGAATCACACCAAAATTACAAATAATTTATACAACATTCAACCCCGGAAGTCCCTAAAACGCTAGATGAACAGAACCTGTAAACAAAGGACGTAAGAGGAGGCACATTGAGTCTGGTAGGAGGGGTGGAGATGAGAGAGGGCGAACCCCATGAGGGAGGCCCCAGCTGTGGAGAGGCCTCTCCAATGGGGGAGAGACCCTCCGGCCCCAAACCAAGCTCATGAGCCCAAAGTTTCTTTGCCAGGAAGAGGAGTTCCACGATAGCTGGCAGTAGAAATTAGTGAGGACTCTCTTTGCTCAGCTCGGTGAGGCTGTGGGCAACTAGAGAACCATTAGAGCCAGCACATGGACTAGCTCACTGGTGAGCACTCACCTGGTACCTGGTGGAGGCAGTAGCTGTGTGAGCCGGGCCCAGGAGCCTGCGGGGAAGGACTGAATTGAGCACCTTAGACATGGGAGCTGGAGATTTTGGGACTATTTTCCCGTGGTGTGGAGCTTACACGTGAGTGGTGTAAGGAGGGCGCCATTTTGTCAGGGTTGGGCCCACCCACAGAGAGTGAGGTCTGGGGCCTCATTGGTCTGGTGGAATTGGTGCAGGAGTGCTTGTGTGCAACCCTGCGCATGTGGCCTTGCATCACCACCCTCAACCTTGCTTGTGCGGTGTTGCCAGGGAAACACGGGGGGTGGGGTTGCGTTCTGGCTCCAACAGGCTGCTCACTGAGACAGGGGAGTGCATGAGCTGCCTTGGTTCCCCATTATCTGTACTGCGAATGCAGAGTTGCCAGGCTGGTGATTCGTTGTCGGGCTGCTCGGCCTGATCTGTGAGAGGCTGATTGGGACAGGCTGAGACTGGGAGATTTCCTGGGAGTGCTTGGCCGTGAGCTGGGTGCCTGCGTGATCCAGCCTGGTGATCTGTCTAATACACCAAAGCAATCCCAGAGCAACAACCAGAATGAGGAAACAAAGAAACGTGTCACAAGTAAAAGATCAAAAGAAACCTCTAGAAATGGAACTAAATGAAACAGAGGGATCCAACCTTTCAGAGACAGTTTAGAACACTGATGATAAGAATGTTTAACAAACTTAGTGAGGACATAAGGAAGGATAGAGAAATCATAAAAAACAACCAGTTAGAACTAAATAATACAATAACTGAAATGAAGAACACACTCGAAGGAATCACCAGTAGAGTAGATGAAGCAGAGGAGTGGATCAGTGATTTGGAAGACAAAAATAGCAGAAATCATCCAGTTGGAACAACAAAAAGACCAAAGAATAAAAAACAATGAAAATAGTTTAAGAGCCCTATGGGACAAGATGAAGTGCAACCACCTTTGACTCATAGGAATACCAGAAGGAGAAGAGAAGAACCAAGGGGTCGAGAATGTATTTGAAAAACTAATGTCTGAAAATTCCCCTACCCTGGTGAAGGAAATCAACATACATGCCCAGGAAGTGCAGAGGGTTCAAACAAGCTGAACCCAAACAGGTCCACACCAAGACACATCATAGTTAAAATGGCAAAAGTTAAAGACAGAGACAGAATCCTAGAGGCAGCAAGAGAAAGACAGCAAGTTACATACAAAGGAACTCCTGTTAGACTAACAGCTGACTTGTCTACAGAAACTCTGCAGGCCAGAAGGGAGTGGCAGGAGATATTCAAAGTGACACAAAATAAAGGCCTACAACCAATATTGCTCTATCCAGCACGGCTATCACTTAAAATTGAAGGAGAAATAAAGACCTTCTCAGAAAAGAATAAGCTTAAGGAATTCATTACCACCAAGCCAGCATTATAAGAAATGTTAAAAGGGCTTTTTTAAACAAAAGAAAGGGGTAAACAAGCTAACCCAGGAAGACCAGGAATACAAAAAACAAAATGGCAATACATATGCACCTATCAATAATCATTTTAAATGTGAATGGGCTAAATGCTCCAATCAAAAGACAGATAGTGGCTGAGTGGATAAGAAAATAGGACACATGTATATGCTGTTTACAGATGGAAAAATATATTTCATGCAAATGGAAATAAGAAAAAAAAAGTTGGAGTAGCAGTACTTATTTTGGAGAAAATATACTTAAAAATGACTACAATAAAAGACAAAGAAGGGCACTATAACCCTAATAAACATCTATGCATCCAACATAGGAGCTCCTAACTATATAAAACAGGTTTTGAAAGACATAAAGAGATCAACAGTAACACTATCATAATAGGGGACTTCAACACCCCATTGTCACCAACGGACAGATCCTCTTGACAGAAATTCAATGAGGAAAGAGTGGTCTTTTTTTTCCTTTAAATCTTTTATTGTGAAATAAACATTTAAAAAAAATTAGTTTCAGGTGTACAACACAATGCAATATTTCTACTTTTTACCCCTCAAAGTGACAACCCTCTTCCCCCAGTTTGCCAGCCCCTCCTTACCCCCATATCGTACATATCTATTACAATTCCTTTGACTCCCTTCCATAGTATACTCCACATCCCGTGACTATCTATATATTCAGTTACAGTTGGCATACAATATTATACAACATCAGCTTCAGGTGTACATTGCAGTGATCAAGCCTCTACTCCATCCATGAAGTGGTCTCCTTAACAAGACATGTGACCATCTGACACCCCACAATTTATTTACAACATTATTATATTACCCGAACTGTGTTTCATATCCCTGTGGCAATAGTGTAGTTATCTATTTATGCTGTCTAATCCCTTCCCCTTCTCCCTTATCCCGACCTCCTCCCAACTAGCAACCCTCAGTTTTTCTTCTATATCTATGAGTCTGTTTACTTCGATCATTCATTCAGTTTTTTAGATTCCACATATAAGTGAGATCATATGGTACTTGTCTTTCTCCGATTGACTTATTTCACTTAACATAATAGTCTCTTCACAATATTATCAATTACATTCCCAGAACTGCCCCCCATATCCCCACGGCAACATTGTAGTCACCCACCTACGCTGTCCAAAACCTTACCCTCTCCCTCATCCCCACCCCCTCCCAGCCAGCAACCGTCAGTTTTTCCTTTATATCTGCTTGATATGACTTCAATCTTCTTAAATTTACTGAGACTTGTTTTGTGGCCTAACATGATCTATCTTGGAAAATGTCCCATGTACACTTGAGAAGAATGTATATTCTGTTTTTTCAGGGTGAAATGCTCTAAAAATATTCACGAAGTCCAGCTGGTCTAAAGTATCATTTAAGGCCACTCTTTCTGTGTTGATTTTTCTGTCTAAAGTGTTTGTCCATTGGTGACAATGGGGTGTTGAAGTCCCCTATTATGATAGTGTTACTGTTGATCTCTTTATGTCTTTCAAAACCTGTTTTATATAGTTAGGAGCTCCTATGTTGGATGCATAGATGTTTATTAGGGTTATAGTGCCCTTCTTTGTCTTTTATTGTAGTCATTTTAAAGTATATTTTGTCCAAAATAAGTACTGCTACTCCAACTTTTTTTTTCTCATTTCCATTTGCATGAAATATTTTATTTCATCTGTAAACAGCATATACATGTGTCCTATTTTCTTATCTACTTAGCCACTCTCTGTCTTTTTTTTTTTTTTTTAAAGATTTTATTGGGGAATTGGTGGAGGCGAACAGCGTTGGGGAATCTGGGAAGGGGAACAGACAAGTTGCCGTCTTCTTGTTCTTCAGTTTAGTTGCGGAGGATGTTGCTTCACTGTTGGTATCGTCATTGCGCTCTTCCCGGATGAGGCAGATCGGTTGCTGGCCTCTGGATGTCGCTCATCGCGGCTATTGGCAGCTCACGCTTGGCTGCCAGCCGCTCACGCTGGCTGCGGGCCACTCACTGTAGCCTATGGCAGCCCACTGCAGCAGGGGCTGCAGCCTACACCATCACTGGGGCTCCCACAGCCCAGCTCCAGGTGGAGCTGTTGTTAGCTGTAGAGGGCAGTGTCACTGGCCCTCATGTGGGATCCGAACCGGGGCCGCTGGCATCCCAAAACCAGTGCTTAACCAATGCGCCTCTCGGCCGGCCCCACTCTCTGTCTTTTGATTGGAGCATTTAGCCCATTCACATTTAAAATGATTATTGATAGGTCCATGTGTATTGCCATTTTGTTATTTGTATTACTGGTCTTCCTCGGTTAGCTTGTTTACCCCTTTCTTTTGTTTAAAAAAGCCCTTTTAACATTTTTTATAATGCTGGCTTGGTGGTAATGAATTCCTTAAGCTTATTCTTTTCTGAGAAGCTCTTTATTTCTCCTTCAATTTTAAGTGATAGCCGTGTTGGATAGAGCAATCTTGGTTGTAGGCCTTTATTTTGTGTCACTTTGAATATTTCTTGCCACTCCTTTCTGGCCTGCAGAGTTTCTGTAGACAAGTCAGCTGTTAGTCTAACAGGAGTTCCTTTGTATGTAACTTGCTGTCTTTCTCTTGCTGCCTCTAGGATTCTGTCTCTGTCTTTAACCTTTGCCATTTTAACTATGACATGTCTTGGTGTGGACCTGTTTGGGTTCAGCTTGTTTGGAACCCTCTGCACTTCCTGGGCATGTATGTTGATTTCCTTCACCAGGGTAGGGGAATTTTCAGACATTAGTTTTTCAAATACATTCTCGACCCCTTGCTTCTTCTCTTCTCCTGGTATTCCTATGAGTCGAAGGTGGTTGCACTTCATCTTGTCCCATAGGGCTCTTAAACTATTTTCATTGTTTTTTATTCTTTGGTCTTTTTGTTGTTCCAACTGGGTGATTTCTGCTATTTTTGTCTTCCAAATCACTGATCCACTCCTCTGCTTCATCTACTCTACTGGTGATTCCTTCGAGTGTGTTCTTCATTTCAGTTATTGTATTCTTTAGTTCTAACTGGTTGTTTTTTATGATTTCTCTATCCTTGCTTATGTCCTCACTAAGTTTGTTAAACATTCTTATCATCAGTGTTCTAAACTCTGTCTCTGAAAGGTTAGATCCCTCTGTTTCATTTAGTTCCATTTCTAGAGGTTTCTTGTGATCTTTTACTTGTGACACGTTTCTTTGTTTCCTCATTCTGGTTGTTGCTCTGGGATTGCTTTGGTGTATTAGATAGATCACCCGGCTGGATCACACAGGCACCCAGCTCACGGCCAAGCACTCCCAGGAAAACTCCCAGTCTCAGCCTGTCCCAATCAGCCTCTCACAGATCAGGCCGAGCAGCCCGACAACCAATCACCAGCCTGGCAACTCTGCAAGTGCAGTGCGGACAGCAGGGACCCAAGGTTGCTCGCGCACTCCTGCGTCTCAGTGAGCAGCTTGTTCAAGGAAAGAGTGGTCTTAAAGGACACTTTAGACCAGCTGGATTTCATTGATATTTTTAGAGTATTTCACCCCGAAAGAACAGAATATACATTCTTCTCAAGTGCACATGGGACATTTCCAAGATAGACCACAAAACAAGTCTTAATAAATTTAAGAAGATTGAAATCATACCAAGCAGATATAAAAGAAAAACTGATAGTTGCAGGCTGGGAGGGAGTGGGGATGAGGGAGAGGGGGAAGGTTTTGGGCAGTGTTCGTGGGTGACTACAATGTTGCCACAGGACTATGGGTTCAGTTCTGGGAATGTAATTGATAATGTTGTGAATGCTTTGTGGGGTGTCAGATGGTCACATGTCTTGTTGGGGAGACTGCTTCCGGGATGGGGTAAAGTCTTGATCACTGCACTGTACACCTGAAGCCGATATTGTATAATATTGAATGTTAACTGTGACTGAATGTATACATATAGTCACGGGATGAGGAGTACAGTGTGGGAGTGGGGTCAGGGGAGTTGTAGTAGATATTATGATATGGGGGGAGTGGTGTGGTGAATTGGGAGAGTGGGGTTTTCACTTTGAGGGGTGAAAAGTATAACTATTGCACTGTTGTAAAAAATAAATAAAAAAAAAAAAGAATGATTCCCAGGCCGGCAGAGTGGCTCAGTTGGTTAAGAGCACGAGCTCTGAGCAACACGGTTGCCTGTTGAATTCCCATATGGGCCAGTGAGTTGAGCCTGAGCTGAGCTGCCGCTGAATTGCCAACAGGTGGCAGGATGGCTCAGCTGGTGAGAGTGCATGCTCCTAACAACAAGGTTGCCGGTTCGACTCCCACATGGGATGGTGGGCTATGCCCACCAGCAACTAAGATTGAACACTGGCACCTTGAACTGTGCTGCTCTGAGCTGCTGATGGACAACCAGATGTCTGAGTGGTTAGAGCATGAGCTCTTAGCAGCAAGGTTTTCGGTTTGACTCTCGCATGATATGGTGGGCTGTGCTCACCCACAACTAAGGTTGAACACAGCAGCTTGAGCTGAGCAGCTGTGAGCTGCCGACGGGTGGGTGGATGGCGACTGGGCTTGGAGCTCACTTAGTTGTGCCCTCCACTCCTAAGACTGAAGGACAACAACTTCTCCAATTCCCCAACACTGTTTCCCTTCCCCAGTTCCCCAATAAAATCTTAAAAAAAAAAAAAGGAAATGAATCCCTTGTGCCCGTTTGCACTGCCTCTAAATTCCTAGCAAAGCGGCCCCACCATAAATATGTATTAAGAATTAAACAATAGATAAAATAAAAAACATTTACAATTTTAATCCAATTTTATATCTGGTTTTAGAAAAAGGATTTTCAAGGAGAAACTGAATTGTACCTATCTTGGTTCCTTTCGTTTTATGAAAATGTTTGTTTACATAGATTCACAAAGGGTATGTGGACTTTTTGTCACTTAAATAGAAGAATGCACAGTACATAATTGCTCTATGAGACAACTGAGTGTATTGTTAGAGAGTAAAGTTTTATTTCTAATAAGAAAACTACTCTTTTATTTCCAAATCATTTAGATATGAAATAGATCACACACACACACACACACACACACACAAATGTTTCCCAGAAAAACAAGATGTTTCCAAAATCCAGATTATTATGTACAAAACTTGCTTTAAATGGATAATATTTTTAAACTCTATTATTGGAAAAAGTGAGGGGAAAAGCCATAATTTGACTTTTCCCCTTGAATAAGATGTTCACAGTGGCAGGTTAATTTTCCTACTTCAACAACTAGAAAAAGCTTGATGAATTACAAAAATGATATTTTAAAGGAATCAGAGAGATTTAGAAGCAATGATGAGTAAATGAACCAAAAATCTAAGTAAGGAGAGAAGCATTCTATGGTGAGTTGATTCCAGCTATTAACTTCTTTCTCCAGGGAGCATATGCACATTCTGTGTGTAAGCAATGTGTCAGACTTTCCAAGATTTCAAACTTCCCCAGGCAGAGTGTCCTTGCTGGGGGAAAGAAAAATCAGCAAAGCTTTCAGTGGTTGTTTGCAGCTGGCTTGGATGATAAATTGAACAATTAAGGAAAATGGAACACATGACCAGTTTTCAAACAGGAGACAGTTCCTTAGTTTTGGTGCTGTACAGAAGGCTGAGAAGCTAGACAGAAAGACTCTAAAAGGTAGATAAAAATCTCCCCAATTATGTTGGGCTTAGAAAACAAACACTTTCCTCAAGTATATTGCCATTTTCTACCTCACCACATTTACCAGATTTTGAAGCAATTAGAGGTAGGAGGCTAACAAACTAAGCTAAAATATGTAAAGGGCAGAACTAGAATCGTTAAAGGACCCAGGAGACAGAGACTCACCAAAGCACCAATTAGAGGCCCAGACTGGCCATGCTTATGACCAGGAAACACAAGAGGTAGACTGAGTCTCATAAACTGAAGCCCAGCCTCGACCAGCTTAATTTTGGTTGAAGTTATCAGTAGCACACTTTATCAACCTAACCGAAAAAGGAGAGAATCCTCCCTGAAAAACAAAATCATCTGGAACTTCAGTATTTATGTACGCATAATACTCAGCATGTGATTAAAAAAAAATGACAGAAATGCAAAGAGGCAGAAAAAATATCCCAGACAATCAAGAGAAAAGGCAAACAAGAGATTCAGATGCTCACATGATTTAGATTCTGGAGGTAGGAGAAAAATAATTTAAATAACTAAAATGTAAAAGAAAAATTATTTAAATTATTGACAAGGTAGATGAAAAGAGGATTTCAACAGAGATTTTGAATATAAAAGTAAAGATCAAGAGGACATTTTAGAACTGAAACATAATATCTGTAATTAGGAACTCAGTGTATGAGTTTAACAGCAGATTGGAGAGCACAACACAAGATTAATTAACCTAAAAAGGGATAAAGTAAAAAAAAATAAAATAAAGAAAGCCCAAACAGAGAGAACAAGTGATGGGGGAAGAAACAAATTAGTGTAAGAGCTAAATGAAATATGCAAAAATATATGTATAATTAAAATCCTAGAAAGGAAGGAAAGAATGTGACAGAAGCAATAGTCAAAAAGATAATGGCCAGGGCCGGCCGAGTGGCACGGTGGTTAAGCGCTGGCTTAGGAAGCCAGCAGCCCCGGTTCGGGTTCCACATATGAAGGCCAGTGACATGCCCTCAAAAAAAAAAAAGATAATGGCCAGTAACTTTCCCAAACAAATGAAAGATATAATTCTACATATTCAAAAAGCTCGGGTAAAGATACAAAATACAAAGTACTATGAAAATAACAATGATAAGCCTCAGGGATAATTTCTCAATGGAAATGATAGAAGGCAAAAATAAAGTCAACATATTTAAAGAGTTGAAAGAAAATAGCTGGCACCCTAGAGTGCTTAACCTAGTGGAAATACTCATCAAGAAGCAATATTAGAGATGATAAAGTATCATTCCAGTATAAAAATATTAAAATTTATGTTTTTAACCTAATCACATCACTCCAAAACATATAAATTTAAATGAAAAGAATTGAAAAGATAAATAGATTATGATTTAAATTTCTATCTGAAGAAATCAGAAGAACAAGAGCAAAATAACCTTAAGAAACATGGCAGAAAAGAAATAATACAGATAAGAGTAGGAAACTACATAGGAAGGTAAAGTGAAATAGAGTGCACTAGTATCTACAAATACACCAGTTAATTCTTTGTAAAGATTAACAAAATTGATAACTTCTTATAACCAATCAATAATAAAAAAGAGATAATGAGTATCCTGTATTTCAGGAAAGAAAAAACTGAATGCAATTACAGATTCCTTAGGTATCAGAAAGACAAAAGATATTACAAATGTCATTATGTTAATAACTAACAATTTGGATGAAATAAATAAATTCAATAATTCACAACCTATAAAAACTAATAGATGAAAAAACAAATTTGAATACTCAAACATCTATTAAAAACATTTAATTCTTTATTAGAAAATTTTCTCACAAAGAAAACCCCAGACCCAGATGACTTTGCTGGTGAGTATTTCTAAATATTTAATGAAGAAATAACACCAATATTGAAAAACCCTTCCAGAAAATAGGAATGAAAGAACCACTTTTAACATTTATTTAATGGGGGAAGCATAATCTTGTTTTCAAAATCTGACAAGGATTTATAAGGATGAAACTTTTAAACCAATCCCTATCATGTAAATAGATGCATAAATCCTTAATAAAATATTAGCAAGTTGAACATAGTGATATCTAAAGAGGATAATAGAGCACAACCAAACAGATTTTATTCCAAGTAGTCAAGGCTACTTAGACATTTAATAATTAGTTAATTCACCCTGTATTAAAAAAAAATGAGAAAAACATATGACCATATCAATAAGAACAAAAAATGTATAATCATCTCAATAGATTGAAAAAAAATAAAAGCATTTGCAAATTTCAGTACCAACTCATGGTTATATTTTTAAAAATTTAGCAAACATTGAATGGAATGGAATTTATTATGATAAGAACATCAATAAGAAATCTATAGCAAATGTTGTATTTAATTAGGGATTTTGAAAACCTATCCCTCAAATCAGGAACATAATATAGACATAGAGGAAGCTGAAGGGTAAGATGGGGTGTGGAGAGGGAGAGCTTATAACACTCAAAACATCTGTCTCCTTCCTTTTTCACTTTCATGACCTGTTTCCTATACTGTCCTAGTCACCCACCACCTACTTCTCTGTCCATAACTAGTCACTACTTTCTTCATGGGGTTATTTATCAAGTCTTATAAAATCAAATATAGTCAGACGTTAGATGATGACATGAACCAGAAATAAATCTTAACTTACTTTGCCTCAGTGTCTAAGGGATAATAGGTAGCAAGGGAGACTGGTAAATAAAACCTAATGCCCCTTCTGAGGACAGCATGCTCTTTTTCACTGAAATTATTGATATGAGGGAATGCAAATCAGCTAATGACAGATTATTTTAGATGCAATAAATATGAATTTTTATTTAAAATGTCAGTAAAGTCTAACTTTCTGAACACTATGTAAAGCAATCTTAATACATTTTATAAACAAATTTGGTCCATCAGACACTAGTTTGTGACCTCTGCTTTAGGAGATAGAGTAGTTACAGTATTTAATCATAGTTGGAAAACCCAGAGTAGATAAGATGATAGTAGCTAATTTAGAATGCAGCCAGCATTCAATCAAATATTCAGTAAATTAATGCAGTTTTAGTTGAATATGCTTTTGTTTTTTGTTTTTTTTTACCAATATTTCTCAACATTGGCTGCACACTATAATTGCCTGGTGAATTTTTAAAAGTATAGATGCCCCAACCACAAATATTGTTTTAACTAGTCTGGAGTTTGTCTTGAGCATAAGAATATTTTGAGATTCCCAGGCATTCTCTTATGCAGTCAGGACTGAGAATCACTGTGCTAGAAAAATATATATAATATTTTTAATGTGGTGTCTTCATAGGACATATTTTCTAACTCTTCATTTTTATTATACATTTTCCACAAAGTTATACTTTTCATCAAAACATAAAATTGATTTCATATTGTCATTGAGAAAGGAAAGCACATACACAAATTATAGAGACTAAAAAATATGTACCTATTTTGCAATACTATTGTGGTGATTCAAGCAAATCTGAAAACATAATTTTCCTTAGGCATTTGGTTGCTTAATTGGTACCAGATAGATCATAAGTATAATTCAAAATCTTATTCAACTTTGAAGAGGGTTTATAAAGTCTCCAAGCCTCAGATATTTTCAACCAGCCTATATCCCCCATAGATGTCAATGATAATATATTTGTTTTCACTGAGAATTAAGTACCAGAAGTTAATTCATTCATGGGTCCCTTCTTCTATTTTATTAATATACTATTACTTTGTATCCTATTTTCAGTTCACAACGTTGATTCCTTCAAAGTGGATGGAAACATAAAAACACAGGTTTACTGTGTTCACTACAGTAAAACTTAAATCAAATCTACTAATCCAGAATTTTTCATCATTATAATTTTTGTCTTGTTTTCTATTTGTTTCAGGTGTACAAAACAACATAATGATTAGATATTTAAGCCCCTCACAAAGTGATAACCCCCCCAGTCTACTACCCCCTAACATTATACATACCAATCCCAATACTATTGACTATATCCCCTACGCTGTACTTTACCTCCCATGAATACCTATTATCTATCTATCTATCTATCTATCTATCTATCTATCTATCTATCTACCTATCTATCTATCTATCTATCTATCTAACTTAATTATAGTTGACATTCAGTATTATTTTATATTAGCTTCAGGTGTACAGTGCAGTGTTAGGCATTTATGTAATATATGATTTCATCCCCTATTAAGTCCAGTACCCATCTAACACCGTACATAGACTTTACATTATTGATTATATTCCCCATACTGAACTTCACATTGATTGTGAAATTCAAAACTGATTGTTTTGTGATTAACAATTTGTATTTCCTAATTCCTTTAGCTTTCTTACCCATCCCACAGCCACCCTCCCATCAAGCAACCATCAAGATTTTTCTCTGTATCTATGAGTCTATTTCTGTTTTGTTTGCTCATTTATTCTGTTCTTTAGATTCTACATATAAATGAGATCATATGGTATTTTTCTTTCTCAGTCTGATTTATTTCACTTAGCATAATATCCTCTAGGTCCATCCATGTTGTTGCAAATGGTAAGATTTCATTCTTTTTATGGCAGAGTAATACTCCATTGTGTAAATGTACCACAGTTTCTTTATCCAATCATTTATTGATGAGCATTTCTGTTGTTTCCATATCCTGGCTATTGTGAATAGCACTGCAGTAAACATAGGGGTGCATATACATTTTTTTCCAATTAGTGTTTTGGTGTTCTTTGAATAGATACCCAGGAGTGGAATTTCTGTGTCATAAGATAGTTCTTTTTTTAATATTTGGAGGAACATCCATACTGTTTTCCATAGTGGCTGCACCAATTTGCAATCCCACCAAAAGATGAAACAGGATTGAATCATTGACTTAGAGGACAAAGCAGCAGAAAATATCCAATCAAAACAACAATAACAAAAAATAATGAATAATACAAAAAAAGAAAGGTAGTTTAAGAAACCTGGAGGACAACATCAAGCATAACAACATTCACATAATAAGATTACCAGAAGGAGAAAAGATGAAGCAAGGGATCGAGAACATACTTGAAGAAATAATGACTGAAATCTTTCCTAACTTGGTGAAGGAAATAGACATACAAACCCAGGAAGCACAGAGAGTCCCAAACAAGATGAACCCAAATAGACTCAAACCAAGACACGTCATACTTAAAATGGCAAAAGTTAAAGACAAAGGGAGAAAACTAAAAATAACAAGAGAAAGACAGCTACTTACTTACAAGAGAGCTCCGATAAGATGATGAGTTGGTTTATCAACAGAAACTTTGCAGAACTGAAGGGAGTGACAGGAAATATTCAAAGTGATGAAAAACAAGGGTTCTACAACCAAGACTAGTCTATCTAGCAAGGCTATCATTTAAAATTGAAGGAGAGAGAAAGAGCTTCCCAGACAAGAAAAAGCTAAAGGAATTCATTACCAACAAGCCATTGTTATAAGAAATGGTTAAAGGACCTCTTTAAGCAGGGGAAAGGAGAATACAAACAAGCAAACGAAGGTAAAAAATATGAATAATAAAATGGCAATAACTACATATCTATCAATAATCACTTTAAATATAAATGGGTTAAATGCTCCAAAAGACATAGGTTAGCTGAATGGATAAGAAAACAAGACCCAGACTCGGGGGCAAGATGGCGGCTGTGAGGAGGGCTCCATGAAATCTCCCCTGGAAATATCCACAATTTGAACTTCTAATACGCTTCAAAGAGACATCTACTCATCACACAGAGCGACTAAGAGTTCCACACAAGGATTGCTGGAAGGTGGGCAGGCCGGGCGAGTAGGGGAAGAAGGCGGCGAGACGCGTGAGGTGCAGCCCGCACCCGCGGCTGCTGAGTCACGGTGAGTGTTGCCCCGGCTCGCTCCCTGCGGCCCGCGGCCCACCTGGAGTTCAGCCAGAGCGCGTTGGTTTGCAGTCTGAGGCAGAAGCCTCAGGCCGGGCAAGTGCGGGAGGAGAGAGAGGAGACGACTGTGCAGAGGTACGAGCTGCACCCGCGTTCCCCAGGAAGCAGGGTGCAGAGCCCCGCAGCGACAGGGCAAGATCAGTCCCTGCACCCTCCCGGTTCAGGGATCAGTCTCTGTGCCCACCAGGTCCCGCGGAGCGCAGAAGCCTGAAACCCGGGAGCAGGGGAAAACAGAGGACTCGCCCACGGAGAAGCAGCGCGCGCTGGGCGGAGACGCAGGTCCCGGAGAGACGGAGCGGGGATCGGAGCCGCGTGGAAAGGTGCACGCAGTCCCCTGAACCCCGGCGGCAGTCCCTCCAGGAGCGCAGCAGGAGAACGGCGCGGGCGCGCGCCGGCTCCAAGGCAAAAGCCTTAAACCCGAGAGCAGGGGAAACACAGGACTCGCCCGCGGAGACGCAGCGCGCCGGCCGGAGTCACAGATCCCGGAGAGACAGAGCGGGGATCGGAGCCACGCGGCACGGTGCGCGCAGTCCCCTAAATCCCGGCAGACCGTTTGGGAGAGCAGCAGGAGATCCGCGCGGGCGCGCCGGCTCCGAGGCAGAAGCCTGGAACCCGGGAGCAGGGGAAAAAGAGGACTCGCTCGGACAAGCAGTGCGCCGGGTGGAGACGCAGGTCCCTGAGAGACGCGGGAGCGGGATCTTGGCAACACGGTAGGGTGCGCGCAATTCCCTAAATCCCGGCAGACCCTTTGGGAGAGCAGCAGGAACTCCGCTGGAGCATAAGAGGCAAAGGCCTTAGCTTGAAACAGTGTTGGAACTGTGGCTTTGTTTATTTTTATGTTTTTTATTTTTTTCCCTTTTTCTACTCTTGAACAGAAAGCAAAAAAACAACAACAACCCAATAACTCACCCACTCCCACAAACTTTGTCCCCCGCCAAGACAGTCTTAAACTGACTCCTGAAGGGAGCAATAGGGGCAGACTAGGAAGATATCCTTACCTGCAGGGGGTTGAGAATTTCCACCCAGTAAAGGCAGCAGAGTGAGACTACCCACCCCGCCCCCACCTTTAGGCAAGGCTTGGGAGGCAGGGCAGGTTCATCTGCTGAGGCACTAATTAACAGATTCTTAGCAGCAGGCTTTTGGTAGTGAGGAATTCTTTAATTCTCCATGGCTGTCAACCCAAAGGGTGCCCAGAGACACTCATTGAGCCTTTGGGGGTGCAGCCTGCCTTGGGACAGGCAAAAGCAAAAAGGCAGTGACTTTGTAAAAACCACCAATCACACTCAAGTACAGCAAACCTGCAGTGCCAGGATCACGCTAGGCATCAGGTGGCCTACTGTTCCCACAAGACGCACAGGAATTTTTGTACAGCAGACAAACTGAAGAGAGCTTGGTGGACTTTAGCCTAGACCAGCACGGGTATTTTTGGTTTGTTTGGTTTTATTCTGTTTTGTTTTCCCTTTATTGGCTGCTTATCTTGGTTGTTTTTGGTTTTTATTTCTATTTCATTATAATCATATTGTTTTTTTTTTTTTTTTTTTTTTTTTTTTTTTTTTGTTTTTTTTTTAAAGATTTTTTATTGGGGAATTGGTGGAGGGGAACAGCGTTGGGGAATCGGGGAAGGGGAACAGACAAGTTGCTGTCTTCTTGTTCTTCAGTTTTAGTTGCGGAGGATGTTGCTTCACTGTTGGTATCGTCATTGCGCTCTTCCCAGATGAGGCAGATCGGTCGCTGGCCTCTGGATGTCGCTCATCGCAGCTATTGGCAGCTCACGCTTGACTGCCAGCCACTCACGCTGGCTGCGGGCCACTCACTGTAGCCTATGGCAGCCCACTGCAGCAGGGGCTGCAGCCCACACCATCACCGGGGCTCGCACAGCCCAGCTCCAGGTGGAGCTGTTGTTAGCTGTAGAGGGCAGTGTCACTGGCCCTCATGTGGGATCCCAACCGGGGCCGCTGGCATCCCAAAACCAGCGCTTAACCAATGCGCCACTCGGCCGGCCCTCATATTGTAGTTTTTAATATAGGCATATATATATAGGTGTATATAGGTGAATATATGTCCATATATATGGGTGTGTAGACAAATATATATATATATATATATATATATATTTTTTTTCCTTTTTTCTTTTTCTTTTTCTTTCTTTTCTTTTTCTTTTCCCCCCCCCCACTTTCTCTCTTATTTTATTCATTCTTCTCACTGCTATACTTTTCCTCTTTTCCTTTTTTCTGCAAATTTTATTTTTTAAATTTTTCTTACTTTTTTTATTATTATTTTAGTTTATTTTTATTTTTTATTTTTTAGGTATAGCTAATCGGTTTCTCATGTTTATTCTATTTTTTATTTTAGGATATTGTATTTTATTTTGTTTCCTCTTCTGTTATTATTGAGTATGTGGTTTTTGTTTTGTTTCTGTTTGTTTTCTTCATTAGTATGATTGATATTTCTGTACAAGTTGACTGTAGTTTGATGGTTGGTTGTTTTTAATTGTGCGAGCATTTGGTTTCCTTTGGTGGCTGCGGAGGTTGTTCTTGTTGATCTGTTATGCTCTAAAATCACTCTGCAGCAGTGGGTCCAAACAAACAGACACAAGAATCATCATACCTGGAGGGCAACTTTAGATAAAACCAGAGCATTTCTGGGTTTGACATACAAGAGTCACACCCAAAAAGAAGTTACTACAGGTACTAAGACCCATAGGGTCCAAGTTTCATCAGAGGGTCAATCCTCTCACAGCAGCTCATAAACTGCAGAAGCTGCTGATCCTCACAGCTAATCAATCTGGGAGTCAATCCCACCTACTGACAAACCAAAAGTAATCAAAACTAAAACTTCAACAAGTGAGGATGCACGACACAAGGAACACCTCAGATACAAGCACAGGAGAATAGGGAGACTGAGTAATTCAAATATAAAGGACACACACCATATAAGTTTACCCAGAAAAGACTGAGAAATCTGGGGGATCTATCTGTTATATTGAAGCAAACACAAAGAGTAAGCCAGAATGGGGAGACAAAGAAACATAACACAAATAAAAGAACAGAAGAAACTTCCTGAATCAGTGGAAATAGAGGAAATAGAGGTAACCAACCTATCGGAGACAGAGTTCAGAACACTGATTATTAGAATGTTCAAGGAAATTAATGAAAATATAAAGAAGGATAGAGAAATCATGAAAAGCAACCAGCTAGAACTTAAGAACACAATTACTGAATTAAATAACAAACTTGATGGAATCACTAGCAGACTGGATGAAGCAGAAAATCGAATCAGTGACTTAGAAGACAAAATAGCAGAGATCACCCATGCGGTTCAACAAAAAGAAAAAAGAATGAAAAACATGGAAAATAGTTTAAGAGAGCTGGGGGACAACATCAGACGCAATAACCAACGGGTCATTGGAGTACCAGAAGGAGAAGAGAGGGAGCAAGGGATTGAGAATATATTTGAAGTAATAATGTCTGAAAACTTCCCTAACCTGGCAAAGGACATTGAAATACAAGCCCAGGAAGTGCAGAGAGTTCCAAACAGGATGATTCCAAACAGGCCCACTCCAAGACACATTATAGTGAAAATGGCAAGGGTTAAGGACAAAGACAGAATCCTTAAAGCAGCAAGGGAAAGGCAGCAAGTTACTTACAAGGGTACCCCCATAAGATTATCAGCTGACTTTTCTACAGAAACTTTGCAGGCTAGAAGAGAGTGGCAGGAGGTTTTCAAAGTGATGAAAAATAAAGGCCTACAACCAAGATTGCTGTATCCAGCAAGGTTATCATTTAAAATCGAAGGCGAGATAAGGAGCTTTGCAGAAAAAAATAAGTTAAGGGAATTCATTACCACCAAGCCAGCTTTGCAGGAAATGCTAAAAGGGCTTCTTTAAGTAGAAGAGAAAAACAACCTATGAAAGACTACGAACACAAATAAGAAAATGGCAATAAATACACACCTATCAATAATCACATTAAATGTAAATGGATTAAATGCTCCAATAAAAAGACATAGGGTGGCTGAATGGATAAGAAAGCAAGACCCCAGTATATGCTGTATACAAGAGACTCACCTCAGATCCAAAGACTCATACAGGCTGAAAGTAAAGGGATGGAGTAAAATATTTCATGCAAATGGTACTGAGAAAAAAGCTGGAGTAGCGATACTTATATCAGATAAAATGGACTTTAAATTGAAGAATATAACAAAGGACCAAGAAGGACACTTCATAGTAATGAAGGGATCGATCCAACAAGAGGACATAACTCTAGTAAACATCTATGCACCTAACATAGGAGCCCCTAAATATATAAAACAGATATTGTCAGACATAAAGACAGAGATCAACAGTAACACTATCATAGTAGGGGACTTCAACACCCCGCTGTCACTAATGGACAGATCCTCCAGACAGAAAATCAATGTGGAAACAGCGACCTTAAATGACACATTAGACCAGCTGGATTTAACAGACATTTTCAGAGCATTTCATCCCAAAGCTACAGAATATACATTCTTTTCAAGTGCACACGGAACATTTTCTAAGATAGACCACATGTTAGGCCACAAAACAAGTCTCAATAAATTTAAGAAGATTGAAATCATTTCAACTGTATTCTCTGACCACAATGCTATGAAACTAGAAATCAATTATAAGAAGAAATCCGGGAAGCTGACAAATAAATGGAGGCTAAACAATATGCTATTAAATAGTGAGTGGGTCACAAATGAGATCAAGGAGGAAATCAAAAGATACCTCGAGACAAACGAAAATGAAAACACCACGACCCAAAATCTCTGGGATGCTGCGAAAGCAGTCCTAAGAGGGAAGTTTATAGCAGTGCAGGCCTACCTAAAGAAGGAAGAAAAATCTCAAATCAACAGGTTATCCTTACACCTAAGGGAACTGGAAAAAGAACAGCACAAGAGGCCCAGGGGAGTACAAGAAAGGAGATAATAAAGACCAGAGCAGAAATAAACAATATAGAGAACAGAAAAACAATTGAAAAATCAATGAAACCAAGAGCTGGTTTCTTGAGAAGATAAACAAAATTGACAAACCTCTAGCCAGGCTCATCAAAAAAAAAAAAGAGAGAGGACTCAAATTAGCAAAATCAGGAATGAAAGAGGGGAAAGGACCACAGACATCACAGAAATACAAAAAATTCTAAGAAATTACTATGAGCAACTATATGCCAACAAATTTGACAATCTGGATGAAATGGATAATTTTCTAGAAGCATACAACCTTCCAAAGCTAACGCAAGAAGAAACAGAAAATCTAAATACCCTGATTACTACCAAGGAAATTGAATCAGTAATTGACAAGCTCCCAAAAAACAAAAGCCCTGGACCAGACGGCTTCACAAGTGAATTTTATCAAACATTCAAAAAAGAACTATCACCTATTCTTCTCAAACTATTCCAAAAAATCCAGAAGGAGGGAAGGCTCCCAAACTCTTTTTATGAAGCCTCTATCACCCTGATTCCAAAACCAGATAAAGACATCACAAAAAAGGAAAACTACAGGCCAATCTCCCTGATGAATATAGATGCAAAAATTCTCAATAAAATATTAGCAAACAGAATTCAGCAATATATTAAGAAGATCATACATCATGATCAAGTGGGATTCATCCCTAGTGCGCAAGGCTGGTTCAACATCCGTAAATCAATTAATGTGATACACCACATCAACAAAATGAAGGATAAAGATCACATGGTCATTTCAATAGATGCAGAAAAAGCATTTGACAAAATCCAACAGCCATTTATGTTAAAAACCCTTAGCAAAGTGGGAATACAGGGATCATATCTCAACATAATAAAAGCCATATATGATAAACCTACAGCTAACATCATACTCAATGGGGAAAAGCTAAAACCATTCCCCTTAAGATCAGGAACAAGACAAGGCTGTCCACTTTCTCCTCTTTTATTCAACATAGTGCTGGAAGTTCTAGCCACAGCAATCAGACAACAAAAAGAAATAAAAGGCATCCAAATTGGCAAGGAAGAAGTAAAATTGTCACTATATGCAGATGACATGATACTGTATATAGAGAACCCCAAAGACTCCATCAAAAAACTATTGGAACTGATAGACGAATTCAGTAAAGTAGCAGGATATAAAATCAATGTTCAGAAATCAGTGGCATTTGCATATACCAATAATAAACTAATGGAAAGCGAAATTAAGAAAACTGTCCCATTTACAATTGCGTCAAGAACTATAAAATACCTAGGAATAAATTTAACCAAAGAAGTGAAAGATCTGTACTCAGAAAATTATAAGACATTGAAGAAAGAAATCATAGAAGATACAAATAAATGGAAACACCTACCATGCTCATGGATAGGAAGAATTAATATAGTTAAAATGTCCATACTGCCTAAAGCAATATATAGATTCAATGCAATTCCTATCAAACTACCAAGGGCATTTTTCACAGAAATAGAAAATATAATCCTAAAGTTTATATGGAATCATAAAAGACCCAGAATAGCCTCGGCAATTCTGAGGAATAAAAACAAAGTTGGGGGATCACGCTACCAGACATCAAAACCTACTACAAGGCCACAGTAATCAAGACAGTTTGGTATTGGCATAAAAACAGGCACATCGATCAGTGGAACAGAACAGAGAGCCCAGAAATAAATCCAAGCATTTACGGACAGTTAATCTATGACAAGGGAAGCAAGAATTTACACTGGAGTAAAGATAGTCTATTCAATAAATGGTGCTGGGAAAATTGGACTGACACATGCAAGAAAATGAAACTGGATCATCTCCTTACGCCTTATACAAGAACAAATTCAAAATGGATTAAAGACTTAAATGTAAGACCTGAAACCATAAAAATCCTAAATGAAAATATAGGGAGTATATTTGCAGACATTACCCGGAGCAATATTTTTACTGATACATCCCTACGGGCAAGGGAAGTAAAAGAAAAAATGAACATATGGGATTATATCAGACTTAAAAGTTTTTTCACAACAAAGGAAACCATTAATAAAACAAAAAGGAAGCCTACTGAATGGGAGAATATATTTGCCAACGATATATCTGATAAGGGGTTAATATCCAAAATTTATAAAACACTCATGAAACTCAACACCAAAAAAACAAACAACCCAATTAAAAAATGGGCAGAAGATATGAAGAGACATTTCTCTAAAGAGGACATACAGATGGCCAACAGACATATGAAAAAAAGTTCAACCTCACTGGTCATTAGGGAAATGCAAATAAAAACCACCATGAGATACCACCTCACTCCAGTCAGAATGGCTATCATCAACAAATCAACAAACAACAAGTGCTGGCGGGGCTGTGGGGAAAAGGGGACCCTGCTGCACTGTTGGTGGGACTGCAGATTGGTGCAGCCACTATGGAAGTCAGTATGGAGGTATCTCAAAGAACTGGAAATAGAGCTACCTTTTGACCCAGCAATTCCACTCCTAGGTATTTATCCTGAAAAAACCAAGACACTTATTCAAAAAAGTTATGCACCCCGATGTTCATAGCAGCACAATTTACAATAGCTAAGACTTGGAAACAACCAAAATGCCCGTCAGTAGATGACTGGATTAAGAAACTGTGGTATATTTATACAATGGAGTATTACTCCGCTATAAAGAAGAATGAAATCGTGCCATTTGCAATGATATGGATGGACCTAGAGACTATAATGTTGAGTGAAATAAGTCAGTCAGAGAAGGACAAATACCATATGATCTCACTTATATGTGGAATATGAAAAACTGTATGAATGAGCAAAGTAAACAGAAACTGTCTCATAGATATAGAGGAAAAATCAGGGTTGCTAATTTGGAGAGGAATGGGAATGAGGGAGAAGGGGAAGGGATTAGACAGCAAAAATAGGCAACTACAATATTGCTACTGGGATAGGAAAAACAGTTTGGGGAATATAATTAATAATGTTGTAAATATTCTGTGGAATGTCAGATGATCATAGGTCTTGTTAGGGAGACCATTTCATGGATGGAGTAGAGGTTTGATCACTGCACTGTATTACTAAAGTGGAGGTGGTATACCTACTATAATTGAATATATATAGATAGTCACGGGATGTGGATTATACTGTGGAAGAGAGTCAGAGGAAGAGTAATAGATATATATGATATGGGGGGGTGTGGGGTGGTGTATTGGGGGTGGGGGGTTTGTCACTTTGAGGGGTAAAATGTATAACTATTGCACTGTGTTGTACACCTGAAACTATTGGGGGTGGGGGGGTTGTCACTTTGAGGGGTAAAATGTATAACTATTGCACTGTGTTGTACACCTGAAACTAATTAAAAAAAATAATAATAATAAAAAAAAAAAAAATAAAGAAAACAAGACCCATGTATATGCTGTCTACAAGAGACCCCCCTCAGATCAAAAGACTCACACAGACTGAAGGAAAAGGGATGGAAAAATATTTCATGGAAATGGAAATGAGAAAAAAGCTGGAGTAGCAATATCTATATCAGACAAAATAGACCTTAAAATGAAGACTATAATAAGAGACCAAGAAGGATATGGCATTACAATAAAAGGATCAATTCGACAAGAGGCTATCACCCAAGGAAACATTTATGCACCTAACATAGGAGCACTTAAATATATGAATCCAATATTGACAAACATAACGGCAGAGAACAACAATAACACAATCATAGTAGAGGAATTTAACACTCCATAAAAACTAGTAGACAGATCTTCCAGAGGGAAAATCAACAAGAAATAGAGGCCTTAAAAGACACATGAGACCAGGGCCGGCTGAGTGGTGTGGTGGTTACGTGCTGGTTTGGGAAGCCAGCGGCCCCGGTTCAGGTCCCACATATGCGGGCCAGTGACACTGCCCTCAAAAGAAAAAAGAAAAAAGACACATAAGACCAGATGGATTTAACTGATATTTTTAGGGCATTTCACCCCAAAGCAGAAGAATGTACTTTCATTTCAAGTACACATGGAACATTATCCAAGATAGACCACATACTAGGCTACAAAACACATCTTAATACATCCAAAATGATTGAAATAATATCAAGTGTCTTGTCTGACCACAGTGGTGTGAAACTAGAAATCAATTACAAGAAAAAACTGAAAAACGCACAAACACATGGAGACAAAATAACATGCTACTAAATAATGGATGGGTCAACAATGAGATCAAGGAGGAAATCAAAAGATACCTAGAGACAAATAAAAATGAAAACATAATGACCTAAAATCTATGGGACACAGTGAAAGTGGTCCTAAGAGAAAAATTAATAGCAGTGCAGGTCTATGTAGAAAAGCAAGAGAAATCTCAAATAAACAGTATATCTTTACACCTGAGGGCACTGGAAAAATAACAGCGAACAAATCTGAAAATGAGTACAAGGAAGGAAATAATAAAGATCAGAGCAGAAACAAATGAAATAGAGACCAAACAAACAAACAAACAAACAAAAAAACCGAACAAAAACCAATACAAAAGATCAATGAAACCAAGAGCTGATTTTTTTTTTAAAGATAGACAAAATTGACAACATTTAACCAGACTCATCAAGAAAAAAAAGAAGAGGACCCAAATAAATGACATCAGAAATGAAAGAGGAGAATTGACCAGAGACACCACAAAAATACAAAAAAGATGTTAAGAAAATACTACAAGCAACTATATGTCAACAAATTACACAATCTGGAAGAAATGGATAAACTCCTAGAAACACACAATCTTCCAAAGCTGAATCCAGAAGAAACAGAAAATCTGAACAGACCGATTGCTACCAACAAAATTGAATCAGTAATCAAGCTCCTAACAAAAAAAGTCCTGGACCAGATGGCTTCACAGGTGAATTTTACCAAACATTAAAAAAAGAAATAACACCTTTTCTCCTCAGACTATTCCAAAAAATCCGAAAGGAGGGAAGGCTCTCAAGTTCATTTTAT
Organism: Aselliscus stoliczkanus; assembly: GCA_033961575.1. Lineage (NCBI taxonomy): Eukaryota > Metazoa > Chordata > Mammalia > Chiroptera > Hipposideridae > Aselliscus > Aselliscus stoliczkanus. The sequence continues at coordinate 68,435,424 of CM066737.1, read as the reverse complement.
AAGGACATCATTGCCCTGATCCCAAAACCAGATAAGGACATTACAAAAAAAGAAAACTATAGGCTGATATCCCTAAGGAACATAGATGCAAAAATCCTCAACAAAATATTAGCAAACCAAATTTAGCAATACATTAAAAAGATCATACACCACAGTCAAGTGGGATTCATTCCTGGTATGCAAGGTTGGTTCAATATCCACAAATCAATTAACATGATATATATCACATAAACAAAATGAAAAATAAAAATCATATGGTCCTATCAATAGATATACAAAAGGCATTTGACAAAATCCAGAATCCATTTACGATAAAAACTCTAAGCAAAGAACATATCTCAACATAATAAAGGTATATATAATAAATTATTTAGTATAATGGATTCCAGTGGTATTTTTTAAATAATAAACATTTTTTTAAATTTGGGAATATATATATATTTTTTGAGGGCAGTGTCACTGGCTCTCATATGTGGAACCCGCACCGGGGCCTCTGGCGTCCCAAGCCAGCAATTAACCACTGCGCCACTCGGCCGGCCCGGGAATATTTTTAGATTTACAGAAAAGTTGTAAACTACTACAGATAATTCCAAATACCCTTTATCCAACTTTCTCTAATATATACATAACCTTGGGTTACTTGAGAAAACCAAGAAATTAACATTGGTACAATGTATCAGCTAAACCCTGGGCTCTATTTACATTTCATGAGCTTTTCCACAAATGAACTCTTTTCTATTCCAAGATCCCGTCTAGGAAATAACATAATTAAAGAGTCCTCATGTCTCTTTAATCTCCTTCAATCCTTGACAGTTCAGCAGACTTTATTGAATAATCACTAAATTGATTACTGAGGATATTCTCAAATATTTGAAAGTAAACCACAAAGAAAAAATTGAGAATTATATTTTAGAAAACTGTTAGAATAAATTAATTTATGTCTTACTTACCACTACAAAGCATTTCTTTTGCAACCTAATTTATGTTCTCCACACCCATCTTGTCCCATACACTTACTGTGCCTAAAGACTATTTCTTTCAGTTAACTGAAGAATCTTCTTTTAGAAATATGCATGATGGTTTTTTTTTTTAATATGATGAATAATTATGCTGTTAACCACCTCAAATAACAACTAAAAAAGAAAGCCTTTTTAAAAACTAGTATTCTAATTTAAAAAACAAGTAGGATTTATGTCTTCCAATCAATTTTAAAGCCTAAGTCTTGCTGCCAACTCTTTATATTTCTTTTATTTTTCATTTTCACCCTCAGTCAAGAATTTTGCAAAGCAGATGAGCTTGAACACAAGGTACTTGTAATATCAACTGACTTGTAGCATCATTTTACCAGTGAACAGAAGAGAACATTCTTGGAAGTCATTTAATTTACACATAGTTTCCCCTAACAACTCTGCATGTTTATCTACATGTATCTTCCTGCATATTCCTGCAAATCTGTGTGTTTCATTAATTTGCTCAAGTTTGCATGTATAAGCCAATACAATTTTAAAAATCAAGTGATTCAATAGTAATGTAAAAGATTGTGCAGTGATAGAAGAGATGGGTTATGTTGACTCAAGCCAGGTTATTATAAATATTGATTATATTCTGAGAGATATGAAAGTAATTTTTAGTTTTTCTTTGAAATATCTGCTATCAATTTGACTATCAGGGATATGCTTTTCAATTTTAATGCAAATTTATTACTTTATCAGTGAAAATTTACCTAGCATTAGACTAATTACATGGGTACAGCCTGGGTGTTCCTTATTTTAAAGTTCAAAATTAGAAACAGTTCAATAATGACTATCCAATTGTGTTGATCAAAGAGAAAAGGTTGCTTCAAAATATTTACATGGATTCAACATTGGCACATGATTGTTAAATCATGTCGTTGAAATTCAGATGAAATGATATCTCACAATCAATTAAATATAAAGAATGGTATTCACTTTTTTATTAAGTGTGTAGTCCATTAAAATTAAACAAATAAAAAGTTCAGCATCAATATATTTTTCTATTAAAATGATGTGTGATTCAAATGAGATAATGTATTTCAAAACTAATTGAGCAATATATAGATTCAATGCAATTCCTATCAAACTACCAAGGGCATTTTTCACAGAAATAGAAAATATAATCCTAAAGTTTATATGGAATCATAAAAGACCCAGAATAGCCTCGGCAATTCTGAGGAATAAAAACAAAGTCGGGGGGATCACGCTACCAGACATCAAAACCTACTACAAGGCCACAGTAATCAAGACAGTTTGGTATTGGCATAAAAACAGGCACATCGATCAGTGGAACAGAACAGAGAGCCCAGAAATAAATCCAAGCATTTACGGACAGTTAATCTATGACAAGGGAAGCAAGAATTTACACTGGAGTAAAGATAGTCTATTCAATAAATGGTGCTGGGAAAATTGGACTGACACATGCAAAAAAATGAAACTGGATCATCTCCTTATGCCTTATACAAGAACAAATTCAAAATGGATTAAACACTTAAATGTAAGACCTGAAACCATAAAAATCCTAAATGAAAATATAGGGAGTACATTTGCAGACATTACCCTGATCAATATTTTTACTGATACATCCCTACGGGCTAGGGAAGTAAAAGAAAAAATGAACATATGGGATTATATCAGACTTAAAAGTTTTTTCACAACAAAGGAAACCATTAATAAAACAAAAAGGAAGCCTACTGAATGGGAGAATATATTTGCCAACGATATATCTGATAAGGGGTTAATATCCAAAATTTATAAAACACTCATGAAACTCAACACCAAAAAAACAAACAACCCAATTAAAAAATGGGCAGAAGATATGAAGAGACATTTCTCTAAAGAGGACATACAGATGGCCAACAGACATATGAAAAAAGTTCAACCTCACTGGTCATTAGGGAAATGCAAATAAAAACCACCATGAGATACCACCTCACTCCAGTCAGAATGGCTATCATCAACAAATCAACAAACAACAAGTGCTGGCGGGGCTGTGGGGAAAAGGGGACCCTGCTGCACTGTTGGTGGGACTGCAGATTGGTGCAGCCACTATGGAAGTCAGTATGGAGGTATCTCAAAGAACTGGAAATAGAGCTACCGTTTGACCCAGCAATTCCACTCCTAGGTATTTATCCTGAAAAAACCAAGACACTTATTTAAAAAAGTTATGCACCCCGATGTTCATAGCAGCACAATTTACAATAGCTAAGACTTGGAAACAACCAAAATGCCCGTCAGTAGATGACTGGATTAAGAAACTGTGGTATATTTATACAATGGAGTATTACTCCGCTATAAAGAAGAATGAAATCGTGCCATTTGCAATGATATGGATGGACCTAGAGACTATAATGTTGAGTGAAATAAGTCAGTCAGAGGACAAATACCATATGATCTCACTTATATGTGGAATATGAAAAACTGTATGAATGAGCAAAGTAAACAGAAACTGTCTCATAGATATAGAGGAAAAATCAGGGTTGCTAAGTTGGAGAGGAATGGGGATGAGGGAGAAGGGGAAGGGATTAGACAGCAAAAATAGGCAACTACAATATTGCTACTGGGATAGGAAAAACAGTTTGGGGAATATAATTAATAATGTAAATATTCTGTGGAATGTCAGATGATCATAGGTCTTGTTAGGGAGACCATTTCATGGATGGAGTAGAGGTTTGATCACTGCACTGTATTACTAAAGTGGAGGTGGTATACCTACTGTAATTGAATATATATAGATAGTCACGGGATGTGGATTATACTGTGGAAGAGAGTCAGAGGAAGAGTAATAGATATATATGATATGGGTGGGGAGTGGGGTGGTGTATTGGTGGTGGGGGGTTGTCACTTTGAGGGGTAAAATGTATAACTATTGCACTGTGTTGTACACCTGAAACTAATTAAAAATAAAATAAAATTAAATTAAAAAAAAAAACTAATTGAAAATTGTATCATTCTGCTATAAAAGCATTCACCTGAAATTTAAGCTATAAAATATTATACACTCACAGATTTTCTGATAAAATCTTAAGTATTGAAATTGGCAATCTAGGATTAAAGACAAATATCCAGGAATAATGTCCGTATGTTTACTTTTTTTTTTTTTTTTTTTAGGGCAGTATCACTGGCCCTCATATGTGGGACCGAACCAGGGCCGCTGGCTTCCCAAGCCAGTGCTTAACCACTGTGCCACTCGGCTGGCCCCTTATGTTTACTTTTGATGACATCTCTTTTTTTTTTTTTTTTTTTTTAAAGATTTTATTGGGGAATTGGCGGAGGGGAACAGCGTTGGGGAATCTGGGAAGGGGAACAGACAAATTGCTGTCTTTTTGTTCTTCAGTTTAGTTGCGGAGGATGTTGCTTCACTGTTGGTATGTCATTGCGCTCTTCCCGGATGAGGCAGATCGGTCGCTGGCCTCTGGATGTCGCTCACCGCGGCTATTGGCAGCTCGCGCTGGCTGCCAGCCGCTCACGCTGGCTGCGGGCCACTCACTGTAGCCTATGGCAGCCCACTGCAGCAGGGGCTGCAGCCCACACCATCACCGGGGCTCGCACAGCCTAGCTCCAGGTGGAGCTGTTGTTAGCTGTAGAGGGCAGTGTCACTGGCCCTCATGTGGGATCCGAACCGGGGCTGCTGGCATCCCAAAACCAGCGCTTAACCAATGCGCCACTCGGCCGGCCCGATGACATCTCTTTAGTGGAAAATAAAACCATCCCTGGAGAGAAAGCTTCAGATTCTGATTACAAATAAAACATTAAATGTTGTTAATTTTGTTGTGCTTTGGAGATTTTCCCGTCTAAGTTTAAAGACTCTATAAGCCTAAAGGCTTAAAAATTAATTCAAAATTCTCACTAGGTAGATTTTCAACCTTTTACAATTCAAATTAATGCATATAGGTGATGAGAGGCAACAAGCTATTTTTCTAAACTATTGATTTGCTTTATCTCTTAATGCCTTCTATTTTGTTTCACTGAACTGTGGTGTAAATGGTGTCATATTAGTAAACCTTCCTCTTATTTTAGGCCTTGGAGAAACTGAATATCTGTGCTTTTGCTACTTAAGTATCACTTTTAATGAAATACTGAGGAATAAAGTAGTAATCTATAACCTGAAAAAATTTTAAAAGCCTCAACCAAGTCCATATACTTCCACACTTTCACATTGGAAGTTCAGCACTTCTACTGTTAAATTTCTACATTTAAAGGTGCATTATTGGATTTTTCAAAACCAAAGTCTACCATAACTTTGGCATAGTAGGCTAACATGGACTTAGTTAGACAGTGAAAATATGTTTAACTTTCAGAGAAGCAACAGCCACTAATTTCAAAGATACTCTTGGCATTTTAATATCAGGAAGATAGAATTATGACATTATGCAATTCGTATGTGTTAATTTAACTATACCAAAGAGTCTATTACCTCCATGTTTTGTGCCTTTATGTCTCTACGCTGTCTTCCTAACTTTGACAGAACAAATGATATATCAAAGAACAGCGTGATTTGAGATAATAATTTTTGGGGGAAGTATGAACAGCATCTCATTGTTAAGAATAATTTCCCCTTTTGTGATATTTGGACCATGCACTTCCATAAAGCTAAAAATGCATTTGACTTCATTTATAAAATAATTATGCCATTGCAAATACATGCATATTTGTTCTAAAGTTCACTTAGAAAAGTCTCTTGTAAGTTGGATAAGATTTTTTTTTTTTTGTAAAAGAAATAAGGCACAGAAATCAAGAAAATCTGTGTTTTGAAATGAAGGTAATTTTGATTTTTAGCATTGTAGATTAAGAGAAAATTAAGCTTGTCCAGAGCTTGCTTGTATTAGATTTTCAGTGAAAACATCAAGCAAACAATCCTTCTACGGTGTTTTAGTAAATATACTTAATTAAGTTGTCTGTCGTTCAATGGTCTCGTTTTCACTGCTTACAGAATGAAAGAAAACAGATCCTTTATGAGGAAATTGGGCAAAGAACCACTGAAAAATATGTCATTTCCTGAGAAAGAACAGGTTCTGGGGAGTAGAACAAGGACAACTATTATATTTTGCTTGAAGATGATCATGTTTATAGTCATTATTCTTAAAAATATTAATAGTTATACTATGATATATGCAATAAATTCAGGAAAATGTGTTTATAATTAAAATTCTGCAAACTGAAGTTTGTTATACCATTAATAGACAAAGGGAGAATATATTTAGACATCAGGATGGAGATAACCTTTATATACAACACTGATCATCTAACATTATGCTAATTTGAGCTTACTGTATTAAAAGTTTTATGTGCAAGATCTAGTTTACTGGTTCTACAATAAACATGAGATAGGTACTGTAATTATTTTCATTTAAAGGTAAAGAAATTGAGGAATAGGTGGAAAAGTAACCTCCTTAAATTACACAACTACTAAGTTCAGGGGTAAGAATTTCAAAATAGAGTACTGAATTTACCCCTCTGTAACTGGAACAAAACATTATTGCCAAAATTAAATTTTTCAGAAGAGAACCAAAGGCTTGCAAAATTATGAGAAGGATTCATTCACGAAAAACTGCTGAACTTACTTTGACAGGAAAAGTTATGTTTGATGCACTGGAATTTGACCTCAAACTTCACTTCCCCAAAACCAGCTGACTCACAACCACCAAAGAGGATAGCCAAGGTTGGAGCTCCACAGAAAACTGCCATGTCCAGAACAGGATAACTAGATACATTGTCTTGCATCACTACAGAAGAGATCTATGCTCACAGTGTTTTTGGTATTTACCTAACTAGGAGTTTGCCTCCTGAAGACTGTCAAAACCAAGCAATAACCTGAGGCATATGGGAACATTGTCAAAAATCTTTTAGGCTTCCTTTTATGAAGATCTTAGGAAGATGTCCATGGGGGACTGCTATAGACTGAATGCTTGCCCCCCCTGCCCCCTCAAACCCTCATATGTTAAATTCTAACACTCAATGTGATGGCATTTGGATGAGGGACCTTTGGGAGGTGTATAGCAACCTGAATGGAGTAAGACAGAAAATTGGTACCAAGGAGTGGGATACATGTGTAACAAATACTTTTAAATGTGGAAGTAGCTTTGGGACTGGGTAATGGGTAGAAGCTGTAAGTTTTGAAATGCATGCTAGAAAAAATCCACGTTTCTGAAACCAAGTTTCCTGATTTAATGAATGATATTGATTTAATATGTGGCCCCAGCACTGTATTCATTGTCTTTAAAGAATGCTCTGTAAGCCTTAGCCCTTTCCCTTACTGGTCATTAACCCCTTGAGGCAGCCAGAAACAATGCTTATCCCTTGAGTAAGAGTAACATGGTATGGGTTTCTGTTAAACTAAAGATAAGATCTTGACTCAAATTATGTTTCAGCTCCTCAGCCTTAAGATGGAACAAACCCCTGGCTACTTTCCCATGAGGCCAGACAGAGGGACTCAGGAAAAGACTTTATTTTATTTTATTTTTTTTGAGAGCAGTGTCACTGACCCTCATATGTGGGACCGAACGGGGCCACTGGCTTCCCAAGCCAGCGCTTAACCACCGCGCCACTCGGCCGGCCCTAGGGAAAGACTTTAGAACGTTCCCCAAGACCTAAAGAAATGATTTATTACCCTTCCCTCACTTCCAACCAATCAACTCCCAGCAAAACCCCCAAACCCTAACCCGCGGTGTCTTGTGATTTTACCCTACATAATCTGTAATCCACATGCCATTAGTGAATTCGGGCTTTTGAGCATTCGCTTCTCATTCTCTTGAGGGGCACAGTCCATAATAAAATAGTCAATATTTCTCCATTGCAATTCTTGGTGTTTAGTGTTCAGCTCTGCTAGAGCCGAGTGGAGAAACTCTTTTTTTTTTTTGAGGGCAGTGTCACTGGCCCTCATATGTGGGACTGAACCGGGGCTGCTGGCCTCCCAAGCCAGCGCTTAACCACCGCGCCGGCCCCAGAGACTGTTTCTATTCAGTAACATTTCCATGAACAGACATTTAAGGGTGATCCTCGTGAGGACTCAGGAAGAAAAGAGGAGAGCTGTAGAGAAAGCCTTGAACTTCTTAGAGAATACCTAAGTAATCCTGAACAGAATGTTGATAGAAACATGGATAGTAAAGGCCATTCTGGTGGGGACTCAGAAGGAAATGAGGAACATGTTATTGGAAACTGGAAGAAAAGTGATCTTCCTGATAAAGGGGCAAAAAACTTGGCTAACTTGTATCCATGCTCTTGTTTTTGTGGGAGGTAGGACTTGTGAACAATGAACTTAAATATTTAGCTGAGGCAATTTCTAAGCAAAGGGTTGAAGGAGCTGTTTGGGTTCTCCTGGCTGCTTATAATAAAATATGAAAAGACAGAGATGGCTTAAAAATGAATCACGAATTAAAAAGGAGGTGGAACTTAAAAGATTTGGAAAATTAGCCTATCCATATAATAAAAAATGAGTAAGTATGTTTGGGAGAGAACACTAAGCATGTGACCAGATGACCATTTGATAAGGAGATTGGCCAGTCATCTTAACAGAAGCCAGGAGCCATCGTTCAAAACAATGGAAGAATGCAGGATGGGTTCCTCTGCATGTCCTACCCAGCATTATCTCACACAGTGGGCTCTGCTTCCCATATTCTGGTGGCACACTCCTTGGCTGCCCCTGTGGCAGGATCAGGTGTGACACAGGTCACAGTGGCTGCCCTCCAGAGGACACAGGAAGCAAACTTTGGTGGCATCCTTGTGGCACTGACTCTGTCAGCACACAGTGCAGGAGCCTCAGGGTGTGGCTGCCTCCATCTTTCAAATGATGCCAATAGGAGCCACAGACATGAGACCCCACCCCAGGAAAGTTCTGTGCATGATTGCAGCACAAAGCTGCTGCAAAGGCAGGGCTGCCTAAAGCTGACCAAAACCTTGAGGGCTCAACCCTTGCCTGGTAAAGCTGTGGGGGCAGGACCACTGCCTCAGTGGGTCTGAATGTTGGGAACCCTGCCCCAGTGTATACAGAAGGTGGGACCTCCACACCAGTGGACCTGCAGGGCAAAGCAGTGAACCCAAGAGGATTATTCTCAAACCTTAGGTTTAATGCAATTTACCCCATATGCTTTTGGACTCATGTGGGAGCTGTTACCTTTTTCTTTTTTCCTATTTCTTCATTTTGGAATGGAGACGTCTACACCTATGCTTATCCAACCATTGCACACAGCACGTTGGTTAAACAAGGTCACAGCTGGAGAGCAATTTGCCTCAGGATAAATAATACCTTGAGTCTCATGCATATCTAATTTAAATTATATTGAGAAGAGACTTTAGATTTTAGGCTTTAAGGTTGATGCTGGACCAAGTCAAGACTTTCAAGGAGATTATGATAAAATGATTGTATTTTGCATGTGAGAAGGACATGAATTTAGGGGCCCAGGTAAGGAATGGTATGTCCTGAATATTTGTATCCTTCCAAACACATATGCTAAATCCTAATACCCAATGTAACAGTGTTTGGAGGTGAGGCCTTTAGGAATTGATTATGTCATGAGGGTAAAGCCCTCTTACATGGAATTACTACCTTTATAAAAAAGACCCAGAGAGCTCCTTCATCCCCTTCTACCAAGTGAGTTTAGAGTGAGAAGGCCACCATCAAAAAGCCAGGAATCAGGCCTTCATCAGACACTGAATCTGCTAACACCTCGATCTTGGGATTCAGAAACCTGAACTGTGAGCAATACAGTTCTGTTGTTTATAAGCCATACAGCCTATGGCATTTTGTTATAGCAGCCCGAGTTGACTAAGACAGGAGCTTTGAAAACTCTGACATGTTTCTGGGTATCTAGACGCCCACAGACATGTGCAGGGCAGTAGCATGTCCAGAAAAGAACCAAAATTGCCCTAAATGTTCACCTCTGGCTGACCTTCAGGTTTGCATAAGGGGGAAGTGAAGCCTAAGGAAGAAGTCAACACTACACACACACACACACACACACACACACACACACACAGCTCCTCAGTGGGGAAAAAACTCTCATTGGTTCAAGGCATTTAAGTAAAACTTTGTCCAATAATTGGCTGAACACTAAGCCAACAGGAGAGACTTCATTCTCACATGAAAGGGAATGCAGACTTTGCCAAATTAGTCCAGGAAAGTTATTAACAATTAAATATCAACCCAAAACAACAATAGTGATCATTTTTAAATCACAATAAGAACAAACCTTCAGGGAGTGATTTCCAGAGTCATCAAATTATATTATTTAAAATGCCCAGATTTCAGTAGGAGGGGAGGAGATGCATAAGGGTTTAGATTAACACCCACATGTAGTGGTTGAAAGTCAGGAGGGATTTCTCAGCTGTGGAGGTCCCACCTGAGGAGGAAAGAATTCCAGCCAGACACCAGGATCCCAAGCCCAGGATCCCAGTGCCAGAAAAAGGAGTCCCCATAACTTCTGGTTGTGAAAACCAGCAGAGATTGTGGCTGTGACAGGGCTGATGGAGTCCTACGCATTCATCTTTTTTTTTTTTTTGTTTTAAGATTTTTAATAATATATCGCTAACATACAATATTACATTAATTTCAGGTATATACCATACTTATTCAACATTTATATACCTAAAGAAGGGATCACCATGATAAGTCCAGCAATCATACCACACTATTAAAATATTATTGACTATATTCCCTAAACTGTGCATTATATCCTCATGACTATTTGTTTTATACTTAAAAATTTGAACCTCTTATTCCCTTTCACCTTTTCCACCTTTTTAAAATTTTCAATTATAGTTGACATTCAATATTATTTTATATTAATTTCACATGTACAGCATAGTGGTTCAACATATAATTTAAGACATGATCCCCTACTAGTTTAGTACCCACCTGGCACTGTACATAGTTATGTATTATTGAGTTATTCCCTATGTTTCACTTTACATCCCATGACTACTTTCTTTTTCATTTTTTAGCTGAGCTATCCTGCCACCTGTTGGCAGCTCAGCAGCAGCTCAGCCCTGGCTGGGCATTGAACTGTTGTTGCTCAGAGCTCAGCTCGCACTCTTGAGTGAGCTCTTAACCAACTGAGCCACTCGGCCGGCCCTACCCCATGACTACTTTTTAACTATCATTTTCTACTTGTTAATCCCTTCACCTTTTTCATCCTGTCCCCCAATCCACCTCCCATCTATCAACCCAATAAATCTAGTACCCATCTGACACCTTATATAGTTAATTACTATATTAGTGACTATATTCTTCATGCTATAATCTACATACCCAAGACTACTGTGTAATGACCAATTTGTACTTCTTCTTTTTTTTTTTTAAATTGGGGAATTGGAGAAGGGGAACAGTGTTGGGGAATCGGAAAGGAGAACAGACAAGTTGCTGTCCTTTGGTTTTCAGTCTAGTTCAGTTCTTCAGTCTAGTTGTGGAGGACATCGCTTCACTGGCCCAAGTTGATGTTATGATCATTGTGCTCTTCCCTGCTGAGGCAGTCAGTTGCTGGTCATTGAACGGCTGGTTACGGTGGCTCATGGCAGCCCTAGCTTGCTGCCAGCCGCTGACACTGGTTGCTGGCCACTCACAATAGCTTACGGCAGCTATAATAGCCCCACTGCAGCCTACGCTGTTGCTGGCCACTCACGGCAGCCCAGCTCCAGGTCGAGCTGTTGTTCACCATCTTAGCTGTAAAGGGCATAGCGTCACTGACCCATGTGGGATCTGAATCGGCAGCCCTGTTGTTCAGAGCTCGCACTCCCAAACCAATTCTTAACCAACTGAGCCACTTGGTCGGCCCCAATTTGTACTTCTTAATCCCTTCCCATTTTTCACCCAACCGCCAAACCCCCTCCCATCTGTAGACCATTAAAATGTTCTTTATATCTATGAGTTTGTTTCTGTTTGGCTTATTTGTTTAATTTATTCATTAGATTCCACATATGAGGTATGATTTAAAAAAAAAATACAGTGAATGCTGCTGTCAAGTGCCATTCAATGGAAAGGCAGAAATCTTCAACATGGGAAGTAGTGTGTCAAACCTTAGTAACAGTGTGTGACAAGTTTCAACTTGTTTGATGTGGTCATTTGGGTGTGAGCTATGGTTGAGAGAATGTGTGTTTTAAAGTGTGCCATAAATCATCTTCCACTATGACAATGAGCATGTCACACATCGCTTCTGGTATGGCAATTTCTGTCAAATAAAAGCATTATGGTATGTTCTCATCCACCTTATTCGTTGGATCTGGCACTATGCCACTTCTGGCTCTTCCCCAAAGTCAAAATGATCATGAAAGAGAAACGTTTTAAATCGATTCAGGACATCAAGGCAGCAATGACAGCGCAACTAAAGACATTCACCAAAGAAGACTTCCAGAACTGCTTCAGAAAGTGGCAAGAATGATGGGATAAGTGTGTTTGAAGTGAGGGGGATTAATGGTAATGTCTCTTTCACTGGAACATTTTTTTTAAATTTAAACATTTGGTGTATTTTGTTATCACAGTTTGTAGCTAGTGAAGTTGAGCATCTTTTCGTATATCTGTTGACCATCTGTAGATACAGACAACAGAATGGCGGTTACCAGAGGTGAAGAGGGTTGGGGGATGAAGAAGGTAAATGGGGCCAAATATATGGTGATGGAAGAAGACTAGACTTTGGGTGGTGAACACATAATGGAGTATATAGATGTTGTATTATAAAGTTGTGCACCTGAAACTTATTTAATGTTTTTAACCAAAGTTACTCCAATTTAATTAAAATAAAATTTTTAAAAAGAAAAAAAAGAAAGTCTTCCTGTTTGTAAATGCATAGAAATCACAAAACATCCACACAGAGACTATTACACTTGATTAGAGAATATGATATATTTTTTATGCAAAATAAATAGACAAAATTTAATTTTGTTTTTATAAGCTGACAACAAAAAAATAGAAAACGAAGATTAAAAATTGATAGTAATTCCATCATCAAAAATAACAAATACCCATAGGAGTAAATCTAATAAAGTATAAAACCTCGAATGAAAACAAAATAAAACAAAAAACACTGTAAGATACTTTAATGTATATGAATTTTACCTCAATAAAGCTGCTAAAAAATAAAAGCAGTACAACCACAATAATTGACATAGTTTTAGACCCCAGTATACACATTTACCCAAAGTAAAGAGGGCAATTTCTTATTCTTGCAACTCATTTACCTGAGAAGAGATTTTCACTACATTTATCTATAAACACTCTCAGTCCATTCACTCACTCCATCCGCAAAGAAGCATAGTGATTCTTATGATAGATAAATTTGAGAATAATAATTGAGTGTTTTAGCTTGAATTTACCTTAGGAGTGATCCCACTTATGGACAACACTAATTCTTCTCTGGTACTCCACATGATCATACATAAAAATATAAGTGAGCAAGTTTTTTAATATGGAGTTCAGTATCAGCAGTCACATTTCCCCAAAGGTATGATACATGTCTGCCGAACTAATCTCTATCAGTAATAAATGTGAAATTTTGTCTGAGGCTGTTAATCTGTTTTTTAATTAGCCTTTCTTTCAGATTTGAGTAGGAAATAAGGTTGTTACTAATTGGGTTTTCAGAGAATTCAATGTATACTGACATAAATGTAATAAAAAATTAACAAATCATTTGTACTATAAGTAATCAATATTTTATTATTTCATACTTTTGTGATGAATGTACAAAAAAGAACTTAATATGTGACAGCATTGCAGAAATAGTTAAAGCAAAATTTATATATATATAAAACTTTAGAAAGTATTTCACCTTCTATCAAATCCTATGACTCCATATTTAATATTTACAGCATTAGGACTTATAACTGATTGGCAGTTCAAATATTGTTTTCTAATATTTTATGAAAATCAATAACTTTTTAAAACTGATAACTTTTTTAAATGATCAAGTAGATCTGGGCTACAGAAAGGAAATTGAGCACAATGGTGACAGTGTGATTCAAATTGTTAAAAATGCAAAAACAAAAAAATCTGATAGGAAGATTGCTTTTTAAAGCACAGATTTTAAAAAACAAACTAGAAATTCATAAATGTATGATGTTAAGAAATACAAATACTTTCCTTAATTTACATGTTGTAGTAATGATTTGTATTATGCACTTATTCAAGTGAAAGGCACATATTCAAGAATTATCATTATATAGTTGGTGGTGCTGTGATGGACTTATTCAAAGGGAGCTAATGCTCATATTACTTCTTTATAATAAGACCCCTATTGACCTTTAAAAAGTCATAAAAATAGGTAGAAGTAGGTCCAACATGGTAGATTAGGTAAATAACATGCCTGCTGCTTCCCAGGATCACACCAAAATTACAAATAAATCATAGATCAACCTCAAGAATCATCTGAAGACTAGTTGAACAGAACCCCTATAACTTAAGATATAAATAAGAGGCCACACTGAGACTGCTGGGAGGGGCTGAGACATGAAATGGGCTGACCACAAACCCACAGATAGGGAGGAACATCTCCTAGGCAGGTCCCTCCAAAGGAGGGATGGGTTCCATCCCCACACTGGGCTCCCCAGCCCATGGGTACTGTACAAGAAAGAGGAATTTCCACAACATTTGGCAGTGAAAATCAGCGAGGACTCTGTCTGTTCTGGAGAGACTGAAGGTGGATGGAAACCCAGACACTCTTTTAGAGGGACTTCACACAGACTCGCTTACTTGCAAACACTCACTTGGTCCCTAGTAGAAGGGCAGCAACTCAAAAGGCACCAGAGATATACAGGGAAAGACTGAGTTGTGTGGCTTCAGTGAGGGACTGGAGGGACCAGCCATTGTTCCTCCTTGGAGTGTGCCTCACCTGTAGCCTACAGGAGGGTGCAATCTTTTCTATGCTGACCCTCTCACAAAGGGCCAAACCTGAGACTGCATTGTTCTGGTAAAATCTGTACATGCGTACCACCTTGGTAACACACAACACACTGGGTACCTGCCCCTCACAGCTAGCACTGCCTTGCTGGGGGCACTCTAGGTTATGGAGCAGCTGGGCATACTCCATGAGCTGTGGAAGGCTTTTATAGCAGCAGACAGCCTACTGTGGCCCAGACAAATTTTTGTGCTTGGCAGTGACCCCAAACCTGTGCCCCAGCCACTCTTGGGCAGCTCTCAGGGATTTACAAGCCCAAGGCAAGCAGTGGCTTACTGTAATATTTTCAGGGCATTTTTGTGGAGTGGTCTCAGGCCCAGCACCAGTGCAAGAACCAAAACTGTGTTAACTTATAAAAACTACTGCCCACACCCTCTAACTCCTTAGAACCCAGCCTTGCCCACCTAGAGCTGCATTGCCTGAGTACTCTAAACACTGTGTCAACCAGCCTGACCCATGCACCTAAGGAGGCTCTTTCAACAGCAGAGCCTTACAGGCAGCTGGTAGGTGGCAACAGGCACAGGAGGCCTTTGGCTTTTTGTTATGCTACCCCAGGCCCAATATGGTGGCAGCTGGCTTCAGTTCATAGTAAGGCCACCCCCTTTTGCACACAGGTCCAGCCCAGGCAGCAACCAACCACATATAGTTACATAGCTCCTACCAAGTAGTCCCAGACCAGTCACAGGCAAGGCTGAATTTGGCCTGCACAAGAGCCCCTCCCAAGACACATGAGCAACAACACACCCAGAGATGGGCTTCAGACCAACCAGACCAGAACTTTACCCAGCTAGCCCCACAAGTAACAAACAAAGGTTTAACAGGCACAAGAACCCATGGGGGTGAATCCCACTGGGAGGGGTCAGCCCCCACACAGCAGCTCATACAGTGTGGCCAAAGCCAACCTTCACAGTCAGTCAACTTGGGAGCCAATCTCACCCACTGATCCACACACACACACAAAAAAAACTAGACTCAAATATAACAGGGGAACACACACACACACACACACACACACACACACACAAACACACACACACACACACACGGGACACTCCTGGAACATACATTTAGGAGATCAGAGATATTGAGCCATTGGACCACACAGAACACATACTATAATACATAAGTCCACCAAGCAAAGACCAAGATACATAGGAGATCTATCTACCTAATATGTAGAAACAAACAGAGAGAGGTAGCCAAAATTAGAAAACAAAGAAATGTGTCCCAAATAAAAGAACAGGAGTAATCTCCAGAAATAGAACTAAATGAAATGGAGGCAACAAACATACCAGAGACAGAGCTAAAAACACTGGTTATAAGAATGCTTAAGGAACTTAGGGAGAATTTAAAAAAAGAGATGTTTGGCATAAAGAAGGACATAGAAACCATGAAAAACAACCACTCAGAAATAAAAAACACAATAACAGAAATGAAGAATACACTCAAAGGTATCAAGAGCAGATTAGATGAAGCAGAGGATCAAATTAGGGATTCAAAAGACAAAGTAGCAGAAAACACTCAATTAGAAAAGCAAAAATAAAAACAAATACCCCCCCCCAAAAAAAAATGAGGATAGTCTAAGGGACCTTGGGACAATATCTAGTGTAACAACATTTGTATCATAAGAGTACCAGGAGGAGAAGAGAGGGAGCAAGGGATCAAGAACCTATTTGAAGAAATAGTGACTGAAAACTTTCCTAACCTGGTGAAGGAAATAGACATATAAGCCCAGAAATTGCAGAGAGTCCCAAACACGATGAACCCAAACAGGCCCACACCAAGACACATTATAATAAAAATGGCAAAGGTTAAAGACAAAGAGAGAATTATAAAACCCCAAGAAAAAGACAACTACTTACTTACAAGGTCGCTCCCTTAAGACTATCAGCTGATTTATCAACAGAAACTTTGCAGGCCAGAAGGGAGTGGCAGAAAATATTCAAAGTGATGAAAAACAAGGTCCAACAACCAAGACTACTCCACCCAGTAAGGCTACAATTTAAAATTGAAGGAGAGAGAAAAATTTTCCCAAACAAGAAAAAGCTAAAGGAATTCATGACCACCAAGCCAATATTATAAGAAATGTTAAAAAGACTCCTTTAAGCAGAAGAAAGGAGAAAACAAACAAACAAAGATCAAAATATGAATAATAAAATGGCAATGACTGTGTGCCTATCAATAATCACTTTAAATGTAAATGGAGTAAATGCTCCAATCAAAAGATATTAAGTAGCTGAATAGGTAAGAAAACAAGGCCTATGCATATGCTGTCTACAGGAGACCCAAATCAGATCCAAAGACACACATAGACTGAAAGTAAAGGGATGGAAAAAGATATTTCACTCAAAAGGAAATGAGAAAAATGCTGAAGTAACAATACTTATATCAGATGAAATAGACTTTAAAATGAAGACTATAATAAGAGGCAGAGAAGGATATTACATAATAATGAAGGGACTAATCCAACAAGAGGACATAACCCTTGTAAATATTTATGCACAAAACATAGGAGCATCTAAATATATTTTAAAAATTTGACTGACATAAAAGCAGATATCAACAGTAACACAATCATAGTAGGGGACTTTAATACCCCACTGACACCAATGGACAAATCTTCCATACAGAAAATCAATATGGAAACAGTGGTCTTAAATGACACACTAGATGAGATGGATTTAATTGATATTTTTAGAGCATTTTACCCCAAAGCAGCAGAATCTACATTCTTTTCAAGTGCACCTGAAATATTTTCCAAGATAGACCATATGTTAGGCCACAAAACAAGTCTGAATACATTTAAGAGGACTGAAATCAAGTGTCTTCTCTGACCATATTGGTATGAAACTAGAAATCAATTACAAGAAAAAGAACTGGAAAACACACACACACGAAGACTAAATAACATGCTACTAAATAATGAATGGGTCAACAATGAGATCAAGGAAGAAATAAAAAGATCCCTAGAGACAAACGAAAATGAAAACACAATGACCCAAAAATGTGTGGGACACAGTGAAAGCAGTCCTAAGGGGGAAATTCATAGTAATGCAGGCCTACCTTAAAGAAACAAAAAAAAACAAAAACAAAAAAACCCCAAGAAAATTCTCAAATAACCATTCTAACTTTACACCTAAGTGATCTGGAGAAAGAACAGCAAACGAAGCCCAAAGTGAATACAAAGAAGGAAATAATAAAGATCAGAGCACAAATAAACAAAATAGAGGCTAAAAAAACACAAAAGATTGATGAAACCAAGAGCTGTTGTTTTTTTAAAAAAAAAACTAAACAAAATTGACAAACCTTTATTCAGGCTCATCAAAAATAAAGGGGACCCAAATAAATAAAATCAGAAATGAAAGAGGAGAAGTGACAATTGACACCACAGAAATACAAGAAATTTTAAGAAAATACTATGAGAAACTATTAATATATGTCAACAAATTTGACAACCTGAAAGAAATGGATAAATACCTAGAAGCACACAATCTTCCAAGGACAAATCAAGAAGAAACAGAAAATCTGAACAGACCAATTACAAAAAATGAAATTGAATCAGTAATCAACAAACAAAAGTCCTGGACCAGATGGCTTCACAGGTGAGTTTTATCAAACATTCAAAAAAAGAATTAAGACATAGTCTTCTCAAACTATTCCAAAAAATTCAAAAGGATTCCCAAGGTCATTTTACAAGGCTACCAATACCCTGATTCCAAAACCAGGCAATGACATTACAAAATATTATATATAATATATATAACTTATACACACACACACGCGCATGCACGCAAGATCTGACAATTAAGTTCATGAACTTGTTGAACTGATGTTGCTAACCTTTTTTGATATCAAAGGGATTATTCATTATGAATTTGTACTAACTAGACAAGCAGTTAACCAAGTTTACTATTTGGAAGTGCTGAAAAGGATATCAAAGATGAATGAAGTGTACATAAAGTAAGCTGTGAGGGAAAGCAAGAGAATATTTCTTTACTTCATGTGTCTGATTTATTTACTTATGTGTCTTAGTTTATGTTCTCAAGACAGAGACCCTAGGACAAGGTTTCCTAATTGGGTGTATATTTTTAACCCTATTCATGGGAGCACCAAGAGATGCTCCAGTGAATCCACCAAATTCCATACATATTAATCCCTGCCTCCATTATACAGCAAACAATCCTATCTCCTGATAATAACAAATTCTATTATCTCTGAATGAGAACTTATCTTATTGTCTGCTTGTTCCTGAATTAGGAACCTCAAAGAAACAAAGTGACAATCACAATTTTAAGTTCAGTGGAACAGTTACAGCATTCTTTGGAGGAAAAATTGCCCCCTTGGAGCCCAAACCTTCAAATTAGTAGAGCCCTAGAATTACAGGAACTGGAACACATTGTAGACATGGGTGAGCAAGTGTCACAGTACAAAGAGCTGAATCCTCATCTCCTTTTGGTTCACAGATCAATGATATTTTTTTGTACTTGGTCACAGAATTATATGTCAGTCATTAGTTCAATGCCCACACTGCATTCTGGAATATTCTCCTCAACCCTAACAGTATGTAACCCACAAGCTGTTGGCTTATATGAGACTTTAAAAAAAATAATAATTCAACCCATCTATCTAGCCAACTAATTTCAGGTAATACAGCAAATGGTAGGAATGGTAAATTGTTCATCGAAACAAAATAGATTCCTTGGTCTGAAGCACTTATTCTAGATCCTATACAGACATTTCAGACAGCTGTACATGATTGGATAGAATTCCAAAGGCACTGTCAGCAAGGAAGGAAAACCCAATTCAGAGTAGTTGTCAATTTTTGCAAGAGTGAATTACTGTCCTCTTCACTGTGGAAGGAGTCTGATGTAATCACCTTGAAACCAACTGATTGGCTGGTCTTCTTGATAAATGGTACCAAATCAAGTGTTTATCATTGGTTTCTACTACTGAAAGGCCAGTCATTCATCAGTAGAAGCAGTTTTGAAAGCCTTGCTGACAGGGATCTCAGGCTATTATAACCATTCACAGTATCCATTCCTGCCACCATGATTACTCCTTTATAGGCCCATTGTGCAAGGATATGGAAAGCTGAGAACAAATGGAGGTTGAAATCCACTGGAAGCATCCATCTAGATGCTGAGTTCTTCTTAGTGGTAGGTATTGTTATAAGATACAAAAATATCCACTTTTTGGTATTTAACCAAAGAAAATGAAGACAGTAATTCTAAGAGATATATGAACCCCTATGTTCACTGCAGCATTGTTTATAATAGCCAAGACATGGAAGCAACCTTCATGTCCATCAACAGATAAATGCATAAAGAAGATGTGATATATATATATATATATATATATATATATATATATATATATATATATACATTTTAAGAAAGGAAAAAACTATTAAAATTGTAATACTTAATATATACCGATAACAAAAGAGGAATACAAGTCACGCTTGACTTCAGTAATTATAAGAGGTGCTCAAAGTGGTTAACAGCTGTATACAGACACTTCTGATTACAGCAAACTACTGCTTGAGAAACGTTGATCAAAGTGTCCACTTGTACATATATTTTTGGCACCCCCAAAACACACACACACACACACACACACACACACACACACACACACACACGGTCTGACAATTAGGCTCATGAACTTGCCACTGTGCACTTACATTGGCACAAAACAACTCAGTACATTGCGTTGTGTACAAACAGCTTGGTAAGGTTTCATAACCTTGGTATATCAGTGTCTCACAGCTAGGATTGTGTCAACATGTGGCGGTGTCTTGCTGAGTGGCGTTCATTATTGTTGTTGCGCATTTTTTGTGTGCCATTGTGAGAATGTCTGAGCTTGAATTAGAGCAATGAACAAATATTAAATTTCTTGTTAAACTTAGCAAGAGTGTAAGTGAAATCAGGGACATGTTAGTTCAAGTTTATGGAGATAATGCCATGAAGAAAATGGCAGTGTGCAAATGGATTAAACGTTTTTCTGAGGGGAGAGAATGCATCACTGAAGAAGAGGGGTCAGGACGGCCAGTAATGAGCAGAACTGATGAAAACAATCCAAAAATTTGGA
Organism: Aselliscus stoliczkanus; assembly: GCA_033961575.1. Lineage (NCBI taxonomy): Eukaryota > Metazoa > Chordata > Mammalia > Chiroptera > Hipposideridae > Aselliscus > Aselliscus stoliczkanus. The sequence continues at coordinate 68,414,441 of CM066737.1, read as the reverse complement.
AACAACTGAAATGCCTATCAATAAACTATTGGATAAAGAAACTGTAAATCGTTTCTTAAAGAACCCTGTCAACTTGGCACAGTGCCATTTCAGCTTTTACATGAAAAATGGTAGTTATCCCTTTCTGGGAGACTCTATCCACAACTCCACTGCCAGAATCAAAGCTCTGGGTGAATGGGGCTATTGATTCACAGAGGTTTCCTAAATGCCTAAGCCTGGTTAATTGATGTCAAATCTAAGCTGAAACCCAAGTGCATCCAGTAAGCTGCCCTATCACTTTAATCTCAGCACCAGCTATGCAGAACTAAAAGCAGATATGATCACTTAACTCAATGGCCAAAGCTCCTGTAGTTAATATTCCCCCTGAAAACCCTTGGAATATTTTACACTTACCCAATCTCCCACCTATTAGGTTGTTGCCAATTGCCTAATTGTTTAGTGTATCTTGTAAAACTACAAAATGGCACATTACTATCCCCATCCCCTTTGGATCTATGAACTATGGACAAATCACAGCTACTAATAAAATTGTATAGGTCTCTCATGTACAATAGAATCCCACTGAAGACCTGGTCCTCTAATGAGACTGAATAGAGCACAGATGCCAACTGAACCTTCACCAACTTTATTGTCATCATTGCTGTCTGGACATATCATTGCATTGTACCTTGAAGCACATCTACTACCGTAGATCAATCACAATGTAAAGTATGTGATGCTTCTGATGTGCAGGCTACCATGTTATGCTAGGCTTATGATTCCTGCCAAAAGATGATGTAGTTTTCTCATGGTGGGAGAGGACATAATTCATGAGGTATTGCCTCTGCTCACTCTGGCATATTAATTATTATACATCAGACCTTAGACCTTCTGTTGGTGTTATTGGGGGTGGCTCATAGCTTTGGGTACTTTTTAAACATTATGGCATTACTGTTTCAATCTTATCAGCTAAGTCCAGCCACACTATTTTAAATCTTGTAACTTATCTGTATAAGGTATTTCACTTTTTAGAACATTTTTGGTTTGCTATTAATGCATCATTTATCACAAAAGTCAACCAATAATGGGCTGATTGTCAAGGTATTCAGTGAAACTTGCATTTCCCCTACTATGCACAGGCATGTGGGGTTGATGAACATTGAAACAATCATCTCAAAAAACAAACTCAAGATTATTTCTGATTTTATATATATTTCCTCCTCCTACTCTACATGCCTTAGTAAGGTAATTTGTTCATTGAATGATTTATCTTAGGAAAACAATTATCCCCCAAGTGGTTTCACTCAAAAAAAGGTGGCATGTGTGCATATAATTTTGAATCATTCCTTGTCACAATAGTTACTTCTTCCCCATACAAACAACCTCATACTGGATTGGTTGATACAATTTTCAGGTGTCAGCATGGCCAAAAGGAAGCCCAGCTAATTCAAACTTAATTCTTGTTTAACCACTTGGATTTCTTTTGCTGGCTTGGCATGGTTCTAGAGCATAAAAATAAATAGTACTTGTTGAGTTCACTGCTCTCTGAGTCCCCTACAGCGGTGTAGATGGGCCAAATAAAAGTATGTAGGGTTCTCTGTAATTTTTGTAAAACTGCCCTTGTTCCTATTGCACCTGACACTTTCAGTTGAAATGTCTAGATATGAATGGGAGATGATTGGGAGGAAAAAAAAAAGGCAGGATTGTGGGTGACAGAGTCTCAATCCTCAACTCTCCCTGGACCTCAGTTGTGGCCTCACAGCAGCCTCGCTGTTTGACTCCCTGCATTCGCCCATAACAGCAGGGCCTCACGGGGACGGGATATTCACTATGTCTATGGCAAAACTCCATGGGACCCTAAGAGAGAGGGTGGGTCAGCCAATGACGGGCAAGACCCTACATATGTGCAGGATGCCAATATAGGTGTGAGATCCTATATCAAATATGCGCATCAGGGCGGCCTAAGCCATCGGAGGGTCCCTGGGAGGAATCAAGGAGGTGAAGCATGTGGGCCTGTTAATCCTCTTCTGCAGAGTTTACAGCCTGCAACGGAAAAGAGAAATCTTCCTAAGAAGCTAACAGCAGTCCTCCTTGCATTCTTGCCTCAAGGTGTCATAGTGAACCATTATCTGTCCCCGTAGGGGGCAAAGCTGCATTGATCAAAGAGTCTTTCCGCTGGGGCTGTCTGTGAGGCATAGGGAAATTTGGCTAATTCTTGGGTGACATATGTGATTTACAGACCTCAGAAAGAGCAAAGCCCCTTCTCTGTTTGTACTCAATAAAAACTGCAAGCTGACCAGATTCAGGGCTCTTGTCCATCAGACAGAGTCCCCTGGCTCACATTGCTTTTTCAACTATCCCTGTCTCTTGCTCTTTATTTCTTTTTCTGAGTCCCTGCCCGTCCTCTCGAGGAAGCCAGACCCAGCCGCGCAGAGACGCGACACTCAGTGAATTCTGGGCTGCATCCTGTGGCTCCTTTCTGTGCCCTTCTCCTTTCTTCCTCCCCTGTTCACCCCAATTCACCCACCTTCAGATGTTTCAATGCACAGATCTCTCAGACTTGTTTGTGTGTTGCTCAGGAAATTCTTTGTTGAATTATAGCTGTTCGATTTGTTGTAACTTCCAGGGGAGATTGCAAGGCGCACCCCTCGCACCACCATGTTTCTGATGTCACTCTAACAATTCTTCATGGATCTCTTATGTTTCATCATATCCTGAAATCAGAATAATTGATTAGCTTTATTCCAGATTGTCTTTTCAAAGATATTTGCATAGTGAAGAGTCTTGGAAAATAGTGATAGTGTCTCCACAAGGGATGAAGGGTATGTTTTTTTTCCCCATAAGCATACTTAAAGTCTTTCTCTCCAGCACAAAAATCAAGGAGAATTACTGACCATTATAAAGGGTTGGGTGCCTTATGCATTTAGGTATCTCTAGTAACAAAACCCATTGCACGTACAGGCATCACCTGACCCTCTGTGGTCACACAGCAACCTAGCCATCTGCCCCCATGTACCCTGAAGTAACAACAGATCCTCATAGAGACAGTACTTTCACTATGCTTATGGCAATTCCCCATGGAACCCCAGAAAGAGGGCTGGTTAGTCAAAGACAGGTACAACCCTAGCTGCAGATAGGGCAACCCAAGCCAGACATAGTCACAGGGGTACCATGGGAGGAATCATGAAGGTGAAGAACGTGGGCCAAAGACCCCTTGTCTTCAGTGCTGACAGCTTGCCTGAGAAGCGAAAACTAACCAGGTGATAACATCTGTCCTCCATGCATTCTTGTCTCTAAGCCTCACCATGAGAAGTTTCTGTCTCCCAGGAGGTACATGTACACAGGTCATGGGACTTTTGGTAAAGGCAGCCTGCAGGCCATGGGGTGATTTGACTCTGAGCTAAGTTCTCCGGTATGATGTATGTGACTTACAGACTGTGGAAAAAACAGTGCCACTTCCTTGTGTGTTTCCCAATAAAAGCTGCAGACAAGCTCAATTCGGGGTTCTTTGTCCTAGAGGCACTGAGTCCCCTAGCTAGCACTGCCTTTGAACTATCCTTTGTCTCTTGTCTATATTTTTCTGTTTCTCAACCCCCGCTGGCCCTTTCAAACCGCTATGGCTCTGCCGTGCTTGATGCGACAACCCTCTTCTCAGGTCCCCATAGGAACTGGTGTCATGTCCAGCACGACAGAGCAGTGGGAGAGCGAGAAGGGATGGTGAAAGGTTAAGAAAGAGAGAGACAGTGCATGTGGTGCCAGGGGACTCAAGTCTCATGGACTGAACCCCGAAACAGGCCTAAGTGCTCCTTTTATTGTCTCTCACACAAGAAAGGATCAAAGTATCTTCCATGGTCTATGAGTCTCATACATGAGAACTTAGCTCAGGGCCAAATCACCCATGTCTGCAGGCTGCCATTACTGGAAGTCCTATGATCTGCTTACATGTACCTCCCTAAGAGACAGAAACTTCTTATGCAGAAACTCACTGATAGGATTACACGGAGGACAGGTGTTATCTTATCATTAAGTCCATAAGCTGGCTGTCTGCTCTAAGACAGGGGTCTGTGCCCACTCTCATCAACTCAATGATTTCTCCTTATTGCACCCACGTGACTGTGCCTGTCTTAGGTTGCTCCTCCCTTGAGGAATCTTATCCGTCATTGAGTAACCAGACATCTTGTGGGGCCAAACAGGGATACAAACAGAGTAGGCATAATGTTAAAGCAATGTTCCTAAAAGGATCTGTCTTTATAGATGCTCCACTGTTTATGGGAAGGTGCATGGAGGCAGACAGGTAGGCTGCTGTGTGACAACAAATTGGGGTTCAGGAATCTTGCACACTTTATAATATTTTGACTACAGCTATTACTGTACATGGTAAACTCTTTTTTGCCTCTGATTTAAGAGTGTTACATCTTCTGTCAGCATCAATGAAACTGACAGGTTAACTTGTCACCTAATGAACAGGGTAAAATCTCGAATTCATCAAAATTTTTAACACTAGAATACCCATAACTTCTGAAATCCCTTTTGGAAGCAAGAAATTTTTATGCAATACATTAAATTTTATTTTAAATAACAATTATATTAGTGGGGAAAAGACCATCAATTGGATTTGAACAAGTGCATAACCTTATTAACTCAAGGATCCAGGAAAGTCAAGCTGGAATAATCATTTTGTTAAGATCATTCCAAATTTTGTTTACTCTTCACTATTTTCTTTGATCTTTACTATCGAATCACCTTGGACCAGTAAAAAAATCTATAGGAATAACCAAATGTTTAAATAATTTTGTCAGAGAGTAAGATATTCACAGAGATACAACAAAGAAAAATGGAAGGATCAAGTTTTTAATCAACGAAGTGGTGAATTAAGAATGACTATTTTTCTTTGATCATTCATTCAAATAAAAGTCCTCACTAAAGTCAGAGGATATAGTATCAATTTCCTTAGCTTCATTTTGAAATATTTTGGAGCACATTTTGTTTTTATTTGGGGAAGAAAAATCTTGCTTGTTTCCTATTTACAAAGACTCATCACCATATGAAAGAACACATTTATACCATATGAGAGTAGATACCCTAATGAATAAAAAGTGAATCAGTTTTATCTCTTCCTTTAACTTATGTATACAAGAAGTAGAAATCAATGATTTATTTGTACTACTTTTAATATATGAATATAATGACCTATATTACAAAACAGATATCCATATCAGTTTTGTATATACTTATAAGTATACTCAATATATAATGCCAGTTTTAATAGAAAATACGAGCTAAATTATTTTTATGTAAAAATGGGTTATTTAGATTTTTAATAATGTAGGCCTTTATTCATGATCAAGACATACCAAATACTTCAGAATATTTTTAAAATCTCAAGCCAGGTCTCATTTACTTTTAGTATGTGAATGTATCTTCTTTAGATAGAAATATCTAGTACTTTTATCACTAGCAGTAAATGCACTGCGTGGCATTGGATCAGTCAGGGCCTTGACAAAAACATAGATGAAACCCTAAACTAGTGTAATTCTTGAAAGAAAACTGATGGAACATGAAACAAGTGTAATTAAAGAAAGTTTAATAAGGAGACCATTTACAAATATGTGTATGATAAAACACACTGAAACTAACAACAGCAGGGAAACATTGCCACTCCTAGTCCTGAATGATTATAGGTAGGAAGTGCTTACCAGGACTTGGTGACAACTCAAGCTCAAGTTGTAGGATGGGAACGTCCAATAGGAGCTGTGGTTTTTCAAAGTGGTACAGAGATCATGCTCATCTATAGGCTGATAGGGAAGGATCCAAAGTAACTTCTACCCTGACATTTTCCTCTCCCCACTTTCTGAACATCTGATAATATCTCCTATTGGCCATGCCCAACCTGAATCCAGAAGTTAAGGGAGCCTGGTTGATGTATTTCACAGAGCTCAACTTCCTGGAGCACAGAGGAGGGAACACAGAATTAAGATTGGATCTGTAAGAACAGAGAATGTCCAGGACAAATGTGCAGGATAAATGGAGAGGAAGAAACTCAGTAAAATAGTTTTATTTAAAACTAAAGACTCAGGGATGCAACATGTTCACAAAGCAAAAACAGAAAGAGAGAATTATTCTGTCTGAAGACATTAGAAACCTGCTAAATCAACAGAAATAGGAAAGGCTAATTCTCTAAACCACAGGTTGACAAGCTTTTATTTAATGGACCAGTCGAAAATGTTGTAGACTTGCTGACTATAAAGTCTCTGTTGCAAATATTCATCTATACTTTTGTAACAAAAGCCATAGATATATTAAAACTATGAGCATGCCTGTGTTCCTTTTTTATTATATTGAATTTATTGGGGTGACATTGGGTAATAAAATTATATAGTTTTCAAGTGTACAATTCTATAATACATCTGTCTATTCCATAGCATGCTCACCACCCAAAGTCCAATGTCCTTCCCTCACCAGATATTTGACCCCCTTTCCCATTTTCTACCTTCCCCCTTCCCTCCTTTTCCCTGTGGTAACCACTAAACTGTTATCTTTGTTTGAGTTTTTGTTTGTTTGTCATCTTTGTTCCTTTGTTGCTTTCAATTTTATATCCCACATGTGAGTGAAATCATACAGTTCTTGACTTTTTCTGTCTGACATCATTTGCTCAACATGATATTCTCAAGATCCATACACGTTGCCACAAGTGACATTATTTTATCTTTTGTTATGACGGATTAGTATTTCATTGTATATATGTATCACCTCTACTTTATCCAATCATCTATTGAAAGACTTAGGTTGTTTCCAAGTCTTGGCCACCGTGAATAATGCTATAATGAACTTTGGAATATGTATATATATATATCAGGGGTGCCAAAAAATGTATACACATTTTGAGCAATGTTAACAGTTTGGTCAACGTTGTTCAAGCAGTAGTTCCCCATAACCAGAAGTGTCTGGATGCTGATGGTAACCACTTTGGGCATGTCTTGTAATTGCAGAAGTCAAGCATGACTTGTATTCATCTTTTGTTATTGGTATATATTGAGTATTATAATTTTAATACAGTTTTTTTTTTCTGTCCTTAAAATGTGTATATATTTTTTGGATATATATATATATATATATATATATATATATATATATATATATATATATTCTATTTATATATATATTATAAATAGATGTTTACAAAATTTTCCAGTAATTACCCAGAAGAAGGATTGCTGGGTCATATGGACACCCTATTCTTAAGAATCTGAGGAAACTCCATAGTGTTCCCAAAAAATGTATATTTTTTTATTCTTAAATTACAGTTGACATACAATATTATATTAGTTTCAGGTGTACAACATAGTGATTACACATTTATATAACTTACAAGGTGATCGCCATGATAATACTAGTACCCACCTGACACCATACATAGTTATTACAATATTATTGATTATAATCCTTATTCTATACTTTACATCCCCATGACTATTTTGTAACTACGAATTTGTACTTCTTAATCCCTGACCCCTTTTCACCCATCCTCCCAACTCCCTTCCCATCTGGCAACCATCAAAATATTCTCTGTATAGATGTGTGTTTCTATTCTGTTTGCTATATTGTTTTTCAGATTCCACATATAAGTGAAATCATATGGTATTTGTCTTTCTCTGTTTGACTTATTTCACTTAGCACAATACCCTCTAGGTCCATCTATGTTGTTGCAGATGGCAAGATTCCATTCTTTTTTAAGGCTGAGTAATGTTCTATTGTATACTTGCACCCCTTTGTCTTTATTCATCTATTAATGGACACTTAGGTTGCTTCTATATTTTGTCTATTGGAAATAATACTGCTAAAATAGATGTATGGAGGCATATGTCTTTTCAAATTAGTGTTTTTGGTTTCTTTGGACAAATACCCAGAAGTGGGATTACTGGGTTCTTCTTTGTCTATCATTTTAGCCTTTGTTTTAAAGTGCATTTTGTCTGCTATACGTATTCTTACCCCAGCTGTTTGTTTGTTTCCATTTTCATGAAATATCCTTTTCCATCCCTTTACTTTCATTCTGTGTGTCTTTTGATCTGAAGTGAGTCTCTTCTAGGCAGTATATGTAAGGGTTTTCTTTTCTTATCTATTCAGCCACTTTGTCTTTTGATTGGAACATTTCTCCATCTATATTTAAGGTAATTGTTGACATATATGTAGTTATTACCATTTTATTATTCATATTTTTTTTCTTCTCCTTAAAGAAGTCCCTCTAACATTTCTTGTAATATTGGTTTGGTGGTGATGAATTTCTTTAGCCTTTTCATGTATGGAAATCTCTTTTTCTGTCCTTGATTTTAAGTGATAGCCTTGCTGGTTATAGTAGTCTTGATTTAGGTCCTTATTTTTCACGACTTTGAATATGTCTTGCCAATCACTTCTTGCCTGCAAACTATGTGTTGAGAAAGCAGCTGACATCATATGGGAGCTCCCTTGTAAGTAATTAGTTGCCCTTCCCTTGCTGCCTTTAGATTCTCTGTCTTTAACTTTGCCATTTGAATTATAATGTGTCTTGGTGTGGGTCTATTTGAGTTCATCTGTTTGGGACTCTCTGCAGGTCTTGGGCTTCTTTGTCTAGTTCCTTTGCCAGTTAGGGAAGTTTTCTGTCATTATTTCTTCAAATAGGCTTTCAATTCCTTGCTCAATTGTTTCTCCTCCCTGATCCCCTATGATGCATATGTTGGTGTGCTTTATATTGTCCCAGAGGCCTCTTAATCTAACATCATTTTTTTGGGTTCTTATTTCTTTTTGTTGTTCTGATTGAATCTTTTCTTCTACCTTGTCTTCCAAATCACTGATTTGATCTTCTACTTCATCTAATCTACTGTTGATTTCCTGTAATATATTCTTCATTTCAGTTATTATATTCTTCATTTCTGACTATTTTTTTAATGTTTTCTATCTACATTTATTTATTTACTTAATTTCTTGGGATGCATTTATTAGTTAGATTATATACTTTCAAATGTACATTTCTATAATACATCATCTATATATTGCATTGCATGTTTCTATATTTCATGATTCAGTATTAGTAGATCATATGTTTTATCATTTATTCCCTCTAGTTATCCAATTGTTCATAGTAATCTCTTATGATACTATGTATTTATGAGGTATCAGTTGTAATGTCTCCTTTATTATTTCTGATTTATTTATTTCAGCCAGCTCTCTTTTTGTTAGTGTACCTAAAGTTTGTAAATTTTGTTTATCTTTTACAAAAGAAAATATTAGTTTTTTGGATCTTTCTCATTGTTTTTCTTGTCTCCATTTCATTACTTCGATTCTATCTTTGTTACTTTATTTCTTCCATTCACTTTGTGCTTAGTTTCTTCTTTTTTTCAGTTCTTGAAGTATAATGCTAGGTTGTTCATTTGAGGATTTTTTTTTTTTCCCCTCGGGCTGGCATTGAACCACCGTTGCTCAGAGCTCAGCTCGCACTCTTGAGCGAGCTCTTAACCAACTGAGCCACTCGGCTGGCCCCAGGATTTTTTTTTTAATATATGAATTTGTCACTATAAACATCCCTCTAAAAACTGCTTTTGCAGCATCTTCATAGTTTTTAGTGCATTGTGTTTTCATTTGTTTCAAGATTTTAAAAAATTTCCATTTTGATTTTCTTTTGACCCATGGATTAATCAAGAGTGTGTTGCTTGGGCCGGCTGAGTGGCGCGGTGGTTGAGCACTGGCTTGGAAAGCCAGAAGCCCTGGTTTGGGTCCCACATATGAGGGCCAGTGACACTGGCCTCAAAACAACAACAACAACAACAACAACAAAAAGAGTGTGTTGCTTAACTTTCACACGTTTGTCAATTTTCAAGCTCTTTTCCTTGTTGATTTGTAGTTTGTGGTATAGATTTAATCTTAAATTTGCTAAGGCTTGTTTCGTGGCCTATCATATGATCTATCCTGGAGAATGTTCCATGTGCTTAGAAAACAATATGTATTCTGCTGCTATTGGTTGGAATGTTGTTTATATCTCTGTTATGTTCATTTGATTTAAAGAATAGTCAAACCAACATATTCTTATGTTGTTCTATCCATTTGTTGAAAGTGAGGTTTTGAACTCTTTTACTATAAATATGTTGTTTTTTATTCTTTAATATCAATGGATCTCATAAGCTTGTTTGTGTGAAAGTATATGAGACTAACTAATATATTATTCCATTCACATAACTGTAGAAAGTAGACAAGCAAATTCAACTATAGTTTAATGGGTTGCATATTTAATGGGAAAAGCCATAAAGAAAACTAAAGTGATATTATCATTTAAGTCAGTGTAGTTCTTTCCTTTGATAGAGATGAGTGTAGTAATTTGGTAGGAGTAAAATGAACTTTGATGTTGTTAGCCTTGTTCTATCTCTTGACCTGAGTAGTTTTTACATGAGTTTTGCTTTATAGTAAATCATTTGACTAAATATTTTAGCTTTTCATATTTATATTCCTGTACGAAGTCTAACAATTAAGTTTGCGAACTCATCCTAGAAAAAGTGCTACATACCTCATTGCTGAATATCACTTTGAAGTATTCTCCTTGGGAAGCTATGCACTGACACCGTACCTAGTCTACCCTTCAAAGCAATTTTGGAACTCTTTTTCTGGAATGGCCATCAGAGCTGTTGTCATATTACACTTGATGTCCTGAATGTCATCAAAATGTCTTTCTTTCAATATTTCCTTTACCTTTGGGCAAAGAAGGAAGTCACCAGGGGCCAGATCAGGTGAGTAGGGAGGGTGTTCCAATACAGTTATGTACTCACCCACTGGAAAGCTGAAACTCCCTCACAGACAGTGTCATGTGAGCTGGTGCATTGTTGTGATGCAAAAGCCATTATTGTTGACAAAATTTCAGGTCATTTTCATCTTTTTCATGCATCCTTTTTAGCACTTCCAAATTGTCAACTTGGTTAGTTGTCTAGTTAGTACAAATTCATAATGAATAATCTCTCTGGTATCAAAAAACTTTAGCAACATTGTTTTGACTCTTGGTTTGGACTGACAGAACTCTTTTGGTCATGGAGAATTGGCTGACTCTCATTGCGCACTTTGATGCTTTGTTTCAGGGTCGTACATCCATATTTCATCACCAGTGATAACATGGCCCAAAACATCGTCTTGCCTGTCTGAAATGTCTTGGCAAACTTCTACTGTCCTTTGTTTTTGTTCATCGGTGAGCTCCTTCAGGACCATTTTTGCACACACCTGTTTCATGCCAAGATTGTCATTTAAGAGCTTCCTAACTGTTTGTCTGTTGATGTTTACTTGGTCTGCTATGCTTCTCACAGTCAGCTAATAATTTTGACATACAATTCAATTAATTTTTGCAATGTTTTTGTCAGTTCTGCTCTTTATTGACCACCCTGACCTCTCTTCATCAGTGACGCATTCTCTTCCCTCAGAAAAATGTTTAATCCATTTGTACACTGCCGTTTTCTTCATGGCACTATTCCCATAAACTGGAACTAATATGTCCCTGATTTCACTTCCACTCTTGCCAAGCCTAACAAGAAATTTAATGTTTCTTCATTGCTCCAATTCAAGCTCAGACATTCTCATGATAGTACACAAAAATACACAACAGCAATAATGAATACCACTCAGCAAGATGCTACAACACATCGACACAAACTCAGCTGTGAAACACCGATATAACACAGTTATGAAACCTTATCGAGCTATTTGTACAGTGCTGCCAATGGAAGTGCATGGTGGCAGGTTCACGAACCTAATTTTCAGACTGCATATGTTTTTATTCTTCACATTCTAATACTTTAGGTAATTTCCAAAAGAGTATGGTTTCACAGTGTGCACAATAGTGTGGCTATACTCTTACTCATAAATATGGAAAAGTAGATTCCTAAAACAATTTTACTTCCATACTCATTTTAACATTTTAATATATGTGGGAACTCCTAATTCTGTTCAAGTAAATTTTACTAAGCTAAAAGTATTAGTGTTATTTGAAGCCCTCATTTTAACTTATTTTTAAGTTTATTGCAAATTTCCTTTATATAATTTTGCATTTTTCAGCTTTAATATGTCCACTTTCTAACATTTTAAAAATTCTTTAATGACAATGCTTTAAAATTTGTTTGAGTTTTGTGGGTATTTCATTTAAAATTTCCCTTAAATGTTACTTAATATTATAACTACATTACTTTGTGATCTAATTTATTATACTGAAACATGATTATATTTCATATACTTCACATTATTAAATAAAAGTGGCTGCTTCAAATTTGTCACCAATTAAAATTCTATATTCAATATTAAATTTTACAAATGCAAAATGAGATGGCCTAGGAAATTTAGCTGATTAATATATACTACAAGAAATAATCATATCTTTATTCTTTATAGGAAAAATAGTTAAATACAGCCTAGAAAATCTGTGGAAGATAAAGAAAGCTGTTGGTCAAGAGAATAATCTTATGAAATAATCATTGAGTCAGTTCCTGATTCGATGGCTTTCCTTCTTTAATATGTGCTTTTATTCTGGTTCCCATCAGCCAAAATTTTATCAGCTTTCAAATTGCATTCAATTAAACAAAAGTAAAATTAGTGCCTACTATATCACTAGCATAAAGAGAGATCTACATGTAATATACAACATAGTCTCTGTATTTGAAGAATCAACACATGGATATTTTATGGGAAATTTTTGGCCAGATATCAGAGGAGATTCCCATGTCTTTTCTAGGCTTGACATTAATGAATAGGTTATTTTATGGAAAATATATTATACAATTAAATGAAAAAAACCTCATGAGCAAATGGTCAAGAAACCAGGTGAATCTTAAACAATTATTACTTAACATTATCATAAATAGAAAATATAAGCTATGGTCACATTATTCAGATTTTTTTTTTAAAGAGGTCATATTCTGGTACCTTGTTTTAGAAAATTTGATAGGATTAGCCCTGCTTTTGTGGTGACCTGTATCATCCCTTTAAATTAGAGAGAATAGATAAATAGAAGATTTATCTATTATCAAACTTCATACATGAAACCTAGTCACTGATTCCTAAGGGGCAAGATAAAGTGTTCATTTTTTTCATATTTGAGATGATTAACACTAATGACATCCAATTATAATACTGATGGTTAGCTCTTCTGTATTATTATTTTTTATTTTATTTTATTTTTTTTAGCTGAACCATTCTGCCACCTGTTGGCAGCTCAGCTTGGGCTGGGCATTGAACTGCTGTTGCTCAGAGCTCAGCTCGCACTCTTGAGGGAGTTTTTAACCAACTGAGCTACTTGGCTGGCCCTACTGTATTATTTAGTGAAAATATTAGAAGCATGAAAAATTCCCATGAAATAGAGCAAGATGCAAAGACTTTGTAGCATATCCCATGAATTTTTTCTTCAATTATTATGACATATATATTATGTCTTAAAGATGGTCCTGCATAAGTATTGCTGTACTAGAATCTACTAGTGACAGTATAAGAAGATCATCTATTTTAAAGGTGAAGGAAAATTTTTACACAGCAGATGACCAAAAGTCTCATGCTATGGGGTTCAACTTTCCAAGGATTCTCAGTATTGTTAGAATATATTTAATTAATTCAAAAGGTATGTACTGAGAACATAATATGTCCCAGGCAATATTCTAGACACGGATGATATAGTGATTAGAAAAAAATAAATGATATTATCACAATTTTCATGAATCTTTTCCTTTGCAAACTTCAGGGCAAATAAATATGGTACAGATAATAAGTGACTAGATGTTTTCTGGATCAGTCCAATACAATTAACAGCTTTTCCCTTTCAATGATTTTGATCTCCAGAAACTTTGGTTCTAATCCTACTGTCCTCCTACTGTCCTGTGCTTTTGGAAGACTTCAGGTTTCAACCTCTGCAGTGGATTACTTTGTTATCTCTTGCCATACTTCCTTTTGAATCTGGTACTTGAATTTACCTATTCCCTTTTACTTAGTTCTTAATACTCCAGCTGTTTTCTGAAGCCCCATGAATAGTTCCTCTGTGGTACACAGGACTTTAAGATGGCCTCATGATAACCACTCCTTGGTATGCACATCTTATATAATCCCTTCCCCTTGAATGTGGTGGTTTCGATCTAGTCAGGTAAGCCCTTTTAAAAGAGAGTCTAGAGGTCAGAAAAGGAAGAAGTGAGAGAAATTTTAAGCTCTCCTTTTGGCCTAGAAGAAGCAGACTATCATGTTCTAGAGAGAGCCACATGGTAAGAAATGTCAGGTACAGACGAAGGAACCGCTGAGCTAAAGCCAGTCAGAGGAAGAGTAATAGATATATATGATATGGTGGGGGGAGTGGGTTGGTGAATTGGGGGTGGGGGGGGTATCACTTTGAGGGGTGAAATGTATAACTATTGCACTGTGTTGTACACCTGAAACTAATTAAAATAAAAAAAAAAATTAAAAAAAAAGAAATGTCAGGTAGTACCTAGAAACTGAGAGTGCACCTAGATGATGACAGCCAGAAGAAACTACAGATTTCAGTCTTACAGCTGCAAGTAATTTAATTTTGCTAACAACCAAGTAAACGTGGAAGAGAACTCCAGACTCCATAAAGAAGTACAGCATGGCTGACACCTTAATTACAGCCTTGTGAGACCCTGAACAGAGGACTCAGCCTCTTATTGCCTAGACTTTGTGATAGTAAATAGGTATTATTTTAAACTGCTAAATTTGTAGTAATCTGTTACATAGCAATAGAAAAACCCCTGTATGGCATATCCAGCTCTGGCTTCTGAAAGCCTGACTTGGGCAAATCTTTAGGCATCCCAATTTCCCCAGTGAGTATGTTAGAACGATAGAGATGTATACATTTTGAGTAAGTGCTATGGGTTGAATTATGTCCCTTCAAAATTCATGAACAAATAAAACAAAACAGAATCTGATTCACAGATACAGCGAATAAACTGATGGTTGCCAGAGGGGGAGAGGATAAGGGTATGGATGAAAAAGGTGAAGGAGAATAAGAGGTACAAAATTCCAGTTATAAAATAAATAAGTCATAGAAAATATAGTCAATAATATCATCATAATTTTGCACAGTGACAGGTGGTTACTAGATATATTGTGATGATCACATCATAAGGAATATAAATGAAGAATCACTACAACAGCCCAGGCCCTGAATGCCTAACGCTCAAGTCAAAGGAATAAGGACTATAATCCAGCTGACTCCAGGAAACAGAGGGCCTAATATTCATCTCTATGGGACACGATATGAGGTATACCGAGTTCACATACTGGTACCTGATAAAAGAAATGCTTGTTCTCCTTTGACTACAAAAAGAAGGATGCACTTTCCTGAAGAAGTCATATAATGTAGGAAAACTCCATCCATTACTTTCTGTTTTGTTAACAGGCACCCTTTTTGACTGGAGCTTAACAGATTGTAACATTTGCCTCTGCTTGGCTTAACTCCTTTATCTCTTCATCATTGTGTATTATGAGTTTAGGAGTTATCAATACAGTTTAATTGTGTATTATTTTGAGTTCTGCTTTTTTGAGTCTTGTGGGTGTGTTGTTAGTTTCTTGGTTTGATTTTGTTCTGGGGTACTAACAATAGCAAGGTCTGGTACACAGTTGAAAACTGTTGCTCATATTAAGGCTTCCAAATTCTGAAACATTACACAAAATCGCCATGGTTTTTATTTATGGTATGTTTTAGATATAAGCTACCAGAACAGTGAAAGTTATATAGACAATTGTTTAATGTTCTGTATGAAGTAAGCATAGTCCATATAATGAGAGTTGGGCATATACCTAGAAGTACTTGAGAATTCCAAGTATTTCATAGTAGACTTTATGTATGCAAAGAATTAAAATTGTGTGTGTGTGTGTGTGTGTGTGTGTGTGTGTGTGTGTGTTTAAAATTTTATTGGGGAACAGCCATGGTCACTGGTTACACATTGCTTTCATGCTACAATGGCATACTTGACCCTTTTAAGGGGGACACAGCTCACAGTGGCCTATGCAAGGATTGAACTGGCAACCTTAGTGTTATTAGCACGATGCTCTAACCAACTGAGCTAACTGGTCATCCCTAAAATAGTTTATATAGCAGCAAAATATGAACACATTTTGTAACAGATGTTGGAAACCCCAATTCCATACCGTGGAAGACAAACCCTGATGATACACAAGCTTAACATTACTTAATTATTTGCTATTTATATTAAAGTTTCTTTTAAAAAGATAATTTGGACCAATTCTATTTTGAATTCAGACATTTATTTATTTATATATGTATGTATGTATGTATGTATGTATGTATGTATGTATGTATTTATTAAGCTGAGCCATCCTGCTACCTGTTGGCAGCACAGCTGATGCTCAGCTCAGGCTGGGCATCAAACTGCTGTTGCTCAGAGCTCAGCTTGCACACTTCAGCGAGCTCTTAACCAACTGAGCCACTCGGCCAGCCCTTATTATTTATTTTTATTGGGTCCTTATTACATGTAAGGTTTTGTGCTGGGCTGATTTCCACTTAGGGTGTTTTCTACTTCTCTACTAGGTTCTCTTTTTTTTTTTTTTTTTAATTGGGGAATTGGGGGAGGGGAACAGCGCGGGGGAATCGGGGAAGGGGAACAGACAAGTTGCTATCTTTTTGTTCTTCAGTCTAGTAGTGGAGGACGTTGCTTCTCTGGCCCATGTTGGTATTGTCATTGCGCTTTTCCCCAATGAGGCAGATGGGTCGCCAGCCTCTGGATGTCACTCACCGTGGCTTTTGGCAGCTCACGCTGGCTGCCGGCCACTCACTGTAGCCTATGGCAGCCCACTACAGCAGGGGCTGCAGCCCACACTGTCGCCGGGGCTCGCACAGCCCAGCTCCAGGTGGAGCTGTTGTTAGCTGTAGAGGGCAGTGTCACTGGCCCTCATACGTGGGATCTGAACCGGGGCCACTGGTGTCCCAAACCAGCTCTTAACCAATGCGCCACTCGGCCGGCCCAACTAGGTGCTCTTTTTACTTTTCTATTTAGACTAACCCAAGTATTTTTCTATTTAAAAATCCATCAAAAATATTTTCCCAGCTTTTTAAAAAAACTCATGTGAGACTATCCAATTTGGTACCATTCCTATGAGTGCTTTAGCACTACATTTATTACTTCAGAAGAGAAGCAGCTAGACAGGATTAGATCACTTCCTTTGAGCTATGTTAGCACCTGAATTCTGGGCCTTCAGCATTTACAGTGAAATAAGAAATTTCATTACTTCTCCTAACTGTACATTTTGTAGAATTTTGTCAGTGGGCTTTCTTTTCCCTGTAGTGCATGCAAAGGTCTTAAGGACAGAAAACTTGCAAGATAAATGGGTTTGAAATATGTAAAATCAGTGTAATGATTACATATACTAAATTCCATCTGAATCCAAACCAATACATTTTACATTAGATATTCCCTTGGCTAATAATATGCAAAAAGTAAAGCCTGATTTCATCTTATTACCCGTCCGTATTTCAGTTGTTCAAATTGCACCAATATCTATTCATCAAAATGATAGCTTATTCTGGCTTCAAAGGAATGTTATTGAGGCGTGCTTTGAAAACAGTAACTGAACATTTTCCTATCTTCCAAATGACCAGAAATTAAGAATCACAGACTATTAATATTCTGCATCATAAAGCAATTTGAATAAGTCATTCATTCAGTATGCACACATATATGCACATGTATTTAGATTGTCATTATATATAGCTACCTATTCAAAATATTGGTCTCATATCAGAATAATGCATTATAATTTAACATATGACATTAAAATACCAGGCACTACTGATGCAGAAGAGATAATAAAGAAGTCATTTTGGGAAAGATATTATAAAAAAATGTGAACATTCAGAAATGCCAACAAAGTTAATTATCATCAGCATTTACTTAAAATGTATATTTAAGTAATCAGAAAAATAAACCAAAGCTATGGAAATTGAATGCTGAAAATGATCATGCTGTTTTTTTCTTTTAGCATCTATTATACATGACAGGGAAAATGTCAATAATATTTTAGTGATATATATTTTAGGTCTTTTATTTTTGCTCCCTTTGTTGTTAATTTTTAATTGAAGTATAATATATAATTAGAAAATGAACAAACCATGTGTGTATAGTTCATTGAATTTTCAAAAAGGATAAATTCCCTTGTTAACCAACACCTAAACCAAAAATGGAACATTAGTAGCACGAGTACCTTGTCTCAAGCTCCATTATACTTACTATCCTTTGTCTGCTGTCCTGCAAGGGTAAGCACTATACTGACTTCTCTCTATACATATTAATTTTGCCTACTTTTCAACTTGGTATAAATACACATACATACACACAGAGTTTCTTTAACTCAACATTAAGTTGATGAGATTTATCAGGGTTATTGTGGGTAGCTATAGTCTATTTTCATTCATGTGTAGAATTCCACTTGATTAATAAACCACAATTTATTTCTGCTATTCTACTGTTAATTAAAATCTGGGCTGTATCTAGTTTTAGGCTATTAGAATAGTGCCACTATGAACAGTACTATAAATATCTTTTGGTGACAATAAGTATGCATTTTTATTGGGCATGTACCTAGAACTACTTGTAGAATTGCAAGGTCATAAGACATGCATATATTCAGCTTTCCAAACTGAGTGTACAAATTTATACTCCAACAGCATGTATAATGATTTTAGTTGATGCATATCAACACCAACACTTGGTATTGTCATTTTTTTTTTTGAGGGCAGTGTCACTGGCCCTCATATGTGGGACCTGACCTGGGGCCGCTGGCTTCCGAAGCCAGCGCTTAACCACCGTGCCACTCGGCTGGCCCCGGTATTGTCATTTTTTACATCCCAGAAATTAGTGTCAGATTCTATTTTGCAATTCTTTAAAAACTAATGCAATTGAATAGTATTTCAATGTCTATTGGTCATACAATATCCTCTTTTGTCATGTCCATTCAGTATTTTGCTTTGTTTTCTTGTAACCAAGTATCCATCTTATATCATTAATTTAGTTTTTTATATATTGTGGACATGGGATCTTTGTCAAATATATGAATTGCAACTATCTTTTTCCAGTTTATGCTTGTCTTTTCATTTTCTTAATAGTAATTTTGATGAACAGAAATTCTTAATTTATTGTAATAAGTTTATCATTTCTCCCCTCTATAATTAGTGCTTTTCGTGTCTTGCTAAATGTCTTTCACAAACCTAGTCCATGAATATATTCTAGTATTTCATACATTCACAATATTGGTATATATCTTTTACATTTAGATCACCAATCTATTAGGAATTGACACTTATATATGGGGTTAAGTAAAAATCAACTTTCTGTTTTCCTCCAATTGACTGAGTCTTTTTTTTTTATTAGTTTCAGGTGTACAACACAATGCAATAGTTATACTCTTTACCCGCCAAAGTCCCAAAGTGACAACCTCCCTCCCCAAGTTCACCACCCCATTCCCCCCCATATCATACATATCTATTACAATTCCCTTGACTCCCTTCCACAGTATACTCCACATCCCGTGACTATCTATATATTCAGTTACAGTTGGCATACAATATTATACAACATCAGCTTCAGGTGTACAGTGCAGTGATCAAGCCTCTACTCCATCCATGAAGTGGCCTCCCTAACAAGACATGTGACTATGTGACACGCCACAAAATTTTTACAACATTATTATATTCCCCAACTGTGTTTCATATCCCTGTGGCAATATTGTAGTTGTCTATTTATGCTGTCGAATCCTTTCCCCTTTCCCTTTATTCCCACCCCCCTCCCAACTAGCAACCCTCAGCTTTTCCTCTATATCTATGAGTCCGTTTACTTTGCTCGTTCATTTAGTTTTTCAGATTCCACATATAAGTGAGATCATATGGTACTTGTCTTTCTCCGATTGACTTATTTCACTTAACATAATAGTCTCTTCACAATATTATCAATTACATTCCCAGAACTGCCCCCATATCCCCACGGCAACATTGTAGGCACCCACCTACGCTGTCCAAAACCTTCCCCCTCTCCCTCACCCACCCTCCCTCCCAGCCAGCAACCATCAGTTTTTCCTTTATATCTGCTTGATATGATTCCAATCTTCTTAAATTTACTGAGACTTGTTTTGTGGCCTAACGTGGTCTATCTTGGGAAATGTCCCATGTGTCCTTAAGAAGAATGTATATTCTGTTTTTTCAGGGTGAAATGCTCTAAAAATATCAACGAAGCCCAGCTGGTATAAAGGGTCATTTAAGGCCCCTCTTTCTGTGTTGATTTTTCTGCCTAAAGGGTCTGTCCATTGGTGACAATGTGCTGTTGAAGTCCCCTACTATGATAGTGTTACTGTAGATCTCTGTTTTTATGTTTGTTAAAATCTGTTATATGTAATTAGGAGTTCCTATGTTGCGTGCATAGATGTTTATTAGGGTTATATTGCCCTTCTTTGTCTTTTATTGTAGTCATTTTAAAGTCTATTTTGTCCAAAATAAGTATTGGTACTCCAGCTTTTTTTTTCTCATTTCCATTTGCATGAAATATCTTATTCCATCTGTAAAAAGCATATACATGTGTCCTATTTTCTTATCCACTCAGCCACTCTCTGTCTTTTGATTGGAGCATTTAGCCCATTCACATTTAAAATGATTATTGATAGGTGCATATGTATTGCCATTTTGTTTTTTGTATTCCTGGTCTTCCTGGGTTAGCTTGTTTACCGCTTTCTTTTGTTTAAAAAAGCCCTTTTAACATTCCTTATAATACTGGCTTGGTGGTAATGAATTCCTTAAGTTTATTCTTTTCTGAGAAGCTCTTCATTTCTCCTTCAATTTTAAGTGATAGCCATGTTGGGTAGAGCAATCTTGGTTGTAGGCCTTTATTTTGTGTCACTTTGAATATCTCCTGCCACTCCCTTCTGGCCTGCAGAGTTTCTGTAGACAAGTCAGCTGTTAGTCTAACAGGTGTTCTTTTGTATGTAACCTGCTGTCTTTCTCTTGCTGCCTCTAGGATTCTGTCTCTGTCTTTAACCTTTGCCATTTTAACTATGATGTGTCTTGGTGTGGACCTGTTTGGGTTCAGCTTGTTTGGAACCCTCTGCACTTCCTGGGCATATATGTTGATTTCCTTTACCAGGGTAGGGAAGTTTTCAGTCATTATTTTTTCAAATACATTCTCAAACCCTTGTTTCTTCTCTTCTCCTTCTGGTAGTCCTATGATGTTACGGTTGTTGTGCAGCGTCTTGTCCCATAGGGCTCTTATAGTATTTTCATTGTTTTTTATTCTTTGGTCTTTTTGTTGTGCCAACTGAGTGAGTTCTGCTATTTTGTCTTCCAAATCGATGATCCACTCCTCTGCTTCATCTGTTCTACTGGTGATTCCTTCAAGTGTGTTCTTCATTTCAGTTATTGTATTCTTTAGTTCTAACTGGTTGTGTTTTTATGATTTCTCTATGCTTCCTTTTGTCCTCACTAAGTTCGTTAAACATTCTTATCATCAGTGTTCTAAACTCTGTCTCTGAAAGGTTGGATCCCTCTGTTTCATTTAGTTGCATTTCTAGAGGTTTCTTCTGATCTTTTACTTGTGACATGTTTCTTTGTTTCCCCATTGTGGCTGTCGCTCTGGGATTGCTTTGATGTATTAGATAGATCACCAGGAGAGCCCTGGCTGGATCACGCAGGCACACAGCTCACGGCCCAACATTCCCAGGAAAACTCCCAGTGTCAGCCTGTCCCAATCAGCCGCTCACAGATCTGGCCGAGCAGCCCGACAACGAATCACCAGCCTGGAAACTCTGCAAGCGCATTGCGGAGAGTGGGGACCCAAGGCAGCTTGCACACTCCTGCATCTCAGTGAGCAGCCTGTTGGAGCCGGAGCATGCCCACAAGTCTTTCCCCTGGCAGTGCAGCACAATCCGTGCAAAGGTGGTGATCCGAGGCAGCTCGCACACTCCCAGGTCTCAGTGAGCAGTCTGTTGGAGCCTGAGGGCACCCGCCCAGCGTTTCCCTGGCAACGCTGTATAAGCCGGGTGGAGGGTGGGGAACCAGGGCTGTATGCGCGTGCTTCTGTGCCAATTTCACCAGACCAATGAGGTCCTGGGCCTGCTCCTCTGTGGTAGGGTCCAACCCTGACAAAATGGCATCCGCCTTACACCACTTGGGTGCAGGCTCCACACCAGGGGAACAACAGTCTAAAAACTTCCAGCCTTTGCACCAAAGGTGCCCAGCCCAGTCCATCCCCGCAGGCTCCTGGGCCCGGCTCACACAGCTTCTCCCTCCACCAGGAACCAGGTAAGTGCTCACTGACGAGCAATCCCATGCACCAGCCCCACTGATTCTCTAGCCGCTCTTAGCCTCACCAAGCTGAACAAAGAGAGTCCTCACTAATTTACTGCCAGCTATCTTGGAACTTCTCCTCCAGGCAAAGGAACTCTGAGCTGGTGAGCTTGTTGTGCAGCTGGAGGGTCTCTCCCCTAACTGGAGAAGCCTCCCCACAGTTGGAGCTTCCCTCACGGGGTTCACCCTCTGTCGTCTCTGCCCTTCCTACCAGACCCAACGTGGCCTCCTCTTTAAGTTCTTCGTTTAGGGTTCTGTTCATCTAGTGTTCCGGGGACCTCCAGTGTGGAGTGCTGTATAATTTCTTTGTAATTTTGGTGTAATACTGGGAGGTAGTTAGCACAGCGTCTGTCTATTCTACCACTTTACCGGAAGTCCTGACTGAGTCTTATTTCATAGAAAGAGGCACCATTTCTCCAGGCACTGTAGTATCACTGGTGTCATAAATTATGTGACGCTATATGTAAACTCTTTTTATAAACTCTATTGTGATCCATTTGTCTATTTCTTCTTTTGTGTCAAAACCATAGTAATCTTTTCCTGTACACCAGCAATTAACAATTAGAATTTTAAAAAATGCCATACACATTAGCGCCACCAGAAATGAAATACTTAGGTATAAATTTAACAATATATGTCCATGGAAAACTACAAAACCCTGAAGAAAGAAAGCAAAGAGGACAAAAAGGAACTAAATAAATGAAGAGATATTCCATGTTAATAGGAAAGCTCAATATCATCAAGTTTAGTTCTAGCCAAATTGATTTATAGATTCAATGAAATCAGAATTAAAATGCTAGCAGGTTGTTTTAATTATTTTGTAGATACTGGCAAACATTCTAAAATTTATATGGAGAGGCAAAAGGTCCTGAATAGCTGACACAATATTGAATAAGAACAAAGTTAAAGGATTGACACTACCCAATTTCAAGACTCACTACAAAGCTACAGTAATCCAGACAATATGGTACTGGAGAAAGTATAGACCAATGGAACAGAATAGAGAGCACAAGAGAGATCCACGATAGTGGAGCAAATAAACACTGTGCCCTCATCCTTCCATGAACACATTAAAATTTTAACTAAATAATAGAACAATCAACCTGGAGAACCATCTGAAGTCTAGCCTAACAGAAGTCTATGACTAAAAAATATAAAGAAGAAGCCACGTTGAGACTGGTAGATGGAGCAGAGATGTGGAACAGGTCCTAAATCTCCCTGTGGCAGTTGAGAATCAGGAGAAACATCTCAGCTGTGAAGGTTTCCCTGGGAAGAGTAGGAACCCCATCCCCCCACACCAGGCTTCCCAGCCTGGAGTACTGGTGCTGGGAAGAAGAGCTCCCACAACAACTGGCTGTCAAAATAAGTGGGGATTCTGACCAGCTGAGTGAGACAGAAAGCTGCAGACAAACCCAAACATCTTCTTGAAGGGCCTGTACACAGACTCTATCACTCCCAGGCACTTACATTGGGCTCTGGTGGAGGGACAGTGACTCTGGAGGCATTGGAGACATATGGTGGGGGTACAGACTGAGGTGTGTGGCTTTGGGGGAGGACTGAAGGACAGTTGGCCTTTTCCCTGCGTGAGGTCCTTATCCTGTGCTGCTGGCAGGCAGATGCCATTTTTTTCTGTGTTGAGCCCACCCCTACCATGGCCAAATCTGAATCTGATTGGCCTGGTGAGCTCCACAGTTCTGACCAGCTGACTTACTGGAACCTCACCGCATCCAACTCCTCCAACACTGGAGGCTCTTTATCCAAGCAGCCAGCCTTGCCTGAATTACATTCTTTCTTGGAAAACTATTGTAGACTGGCAGGGCCCCGGTGGTCAGCAACTGGCCTTGATGTGCTCTGAGACTTTTGCTGAGTAGCTCCAGGCTCAGCACTGGCACCAAACCAGAATTTACACTCACGTGGTGACCATAGATCTTCCCACTCTAGTGACTTCCTCAGACCTTGCCTCTCCCAACTTGCATACTGTACAAGACTCTATCAGCAGCTGAACCTCAAGGGAGCTGCCAGGGGGCAGCAGACCTCCGGGGTTCCTGGCTTTTTGCAGAGCTACCCCAGGCCAAGTACCGGTGTCAGATGTTTTGGTTCATTGCATGGCCTCTCTCACATTGCTTCAGGTTTAGCACAGGCAATGAACAATGGCAGATCACTTTATAGCTCCTACCAGATAGTCCTTGAACAGTCACAGGCCGTGGGCAGCCTGGGCCTGTAGAGAGCCCCTCCTAAGAGGACCCAGAACCAACATATTTGGAGGTTAGCTTCAGACCACAACAGAACATGCCCAATTAGCCCCAAAGTGGCACACTCAAAGGGTGGTCTGAAAAGGCAACAGAACCCACTAGGGCAAATCCCACTCAGAAAGTTTAGCCCCCTACACAGCAGCCTGTAAGCTGTGGAGTTGGCCAAACCCCATAGCCAGTCAACTTAAGAGTCAATTCCATGCATTGATATACCAGTGGCAATCCAGGCTCAATTATAACAGGAGGGCACAAACAACCCACACAAGGGACACTCCTGGAGCATCCAGAGAAGGTGACAAGGGGAGACTGTGCCACTGGACCCCACAGGACATGAACTACATAAGACCACCTGGCCAAGACTGGGGATAAATAGCAGATCTACCTAATAAATAGAAACAGACATAGAGGGAGCTCAAATGAGGAAACAAAGAAATATGACCCAAATGAAAGAACAGGAGAAAAATCCAGAAAAAGAACTATGACATTCTTGGAAAGGCAAAAGAATGGAGACAGTAAAGATATCAATGGTTACCTGGGGTTGGGGGGAAGAAAGGGGGGAAGAAAGTAGAGCACAGAGGATTTTTAGTGTAGGAAAACTATTCTGCATAAAAACATAACGCTGGATGCACGTCATCATATGCTTGTCAAAACCCATTGAATGTATAACACCAATACTGAAAATGAATGTAAACTATGGACATTGGATCATAATAACATGCCAATGTGTTGCCATGCAAAAGGTCTGGCTGCTGGCCATATGAAAGCCAAAACTTGAAAGGCCAGGTTGTTGCAAATAAAAACAGGTTTATTCCAAAATGCCAGCATTAAGGGAAAACAGTGGATTCCTTGTCACAAAGACTGCCTTCCTGCTCTTAATATGTTCAAAAGGTTTTATAAGCATGCAAGGAAAGGCAGAACAAAGGAAAGGAGAAGTAGATCAGGCAATTCCTGGAGAAAAAGGCACTTCCCAGAGGTTGGTTTGTTTCAGGGATAGGAAGGGATCTTATACAGATGTAACAACTTCCTTCAAGATATTGAGCCAGGTATGTGTATGGTCTGATGTAAGCAGAACCACTGAAACTGGCATGCATAGTAAATGTATAGTAAACAGAGTCATTAAGGTTTGAAGGGAGGGAAGAGAAGCAAAGAAAAGAAAAACTTCCAAAAAATCCCAAGCTAAAAAACACTGTCAAATTTAACCACATTAGACGTTTAAATCTCAAAATAGAAGATATAGGGATACTGTTACAAATGTAAGTATATGGATTGTAACAAATGCACCACTGTGGTGCAGGATATTGATAGTGGAGAAGACTGTGTGTAGGGATGTCAGGGAGTTTACAGGTACTCTAAACATTCTGCTCAATTTTGCTTATTGATCCAAATTATTTGTTGTAGGATATTTTCTATATAAACTATGATTTCTTCTGAAAATGATAGTTTTATGTTTTTTATTCTAATTTCCCTTCCCTACATCTTGATTTTGCCCTTATTTCATTATAGGGTTTCCAGTATAATGTGGAATAGAAGTGTTGATCACAGGAAGCCGGGTTTTTGCTCTTGGCCAAGATAGGTTCCATATGACCTAGCTATTAATTTGCAATATGGTATTTACAGTTTTAAAATTCCCTGGTGACAAGCAGAAACAGCTTTCTTACATTGATTAGGAAAATAAAGTTTGATATTTTAAACCTGAATTAACCAGTCACACACTCTGATTTAGCTCCATGACCAGTGAAGCATAAAATGATGCTATTTGAAACACTGACTGGAGCTTTCCTGAAATATAGACTCCTCACATATGTCTTTGTGTGTATAATATGGAGATGAAACATCCTGCATGATGAAGAAAGGACCAGGATGAGCTGCTGCTGGAAGTCTCTTGATGCTCGCTTGTGCTTTCTATCCTCTATGTGTCATATATGACCTTTGCCTTTACTAAAGTCTTTCTTATGTGTTCCCTGTGGAGTCAAGTAAGTTCTTTCAAATTTCCAACATGTGAAATATTTAGTTTTATTTTCTGCATCTATTGAATTGACTATATGTTTGTTTTTTTATTTTATTTTATTTTATTTTTAATTAGTTTCAGGTGTACAACACAGTGCAATAGTTATACATTTTACCCCTCAAAGTGACAACCCCCCACCCCCAATACACCACCCCACTCCCCCCCATATCATATATATCTATTACTCTTCCTCTGACTCTCTTCCACAGTATAATCCACATCCCGTGACTATCTATATATATTCAATTACAGTAGGTATACCACCTCCACTTTAGTAATACAGTGCAGTGATCAAACCTCTACTCCATCCATGAAATGGTCTCCCTAACAAGACCTATGATCATCTGACATTCCTCAGAATATTTACAACATTATTAATTATATTCCCCAAACTGTTTTTCCTATCCCAGTAGCAATATTGTAGTTGCCTATTTTTGCTGTCTAATCCCTTCCCCTTCTCCCTCATCCCCATTCCTCTCCAAATTAGCAACCCTGATTTTTCCTCTATATCTATGAGACAGTTTCTGTTTACTTTGCTCATTCATACAGTTTTTCATATTCCACATATAAGTGAGATCATATGGTATTTGTCTTTCTCTGACTGACTTATTTCACTCAACATTATAGTCTCTAGGTCCATCCATATCATTGCAAATGGCACGATTTCATTCTTCTTTATAGCAGAGTAATACTCCATTGTATAAATATACCACAGTTTCTTAATCCAGTCATCTACTGACGGGCATTTTGGTTGTTTCCAAGTCTTAGCTATTGTAAATTGTGCTGCTATGAACATCAGGGTGCATAACTTTTTTTGAATAAGTGTCTTGGTTTTTTCAGGATAAATACCTAGGAGTGGAATTGCTGGGTCAAACGGTAGCTCTATTTCCAGTTCTTTGAGATACCTCCATACTGACTTCCATAGTGGCTGCACCAATCTGCAGTCCCACCAACAGTGCAGCAGGGTCCCCTTTTCCCCACAGCCCCGCCAGCACTTGTTGTTTGTTGATTTGTTGATGATAGCCATTCTGACTGGAGTGAGGTGGTATCTCATGGTGGTTTTTATTTGCATTTCCCTAATGACCAGTGAGGTTGAACTTTTTTTCATATGTCTGTTGGCCATCTGTATGTCCTCTTTAGAGAAATGTCTCTTCATATCTTCTGCCCATTTTTTAATTGGGTTGTTTGTTTTTTTGGTGTTGAGTTTCATGAGTGTTTTATAAATTTTGGATATTAACCCCTTTATCAGATATATCGTTGGCAAATATATTCTCCCATTCAGTAGGCTTCCTTTTTGTTTTATTAATGGTTTCCTTTGTTGTGAAAAACTTTTAAGTCTGATATAATCCCATATGTTCATTTTTTCTTTTACTTCCCTTTGCCCGTAGGGATGTATCAGTAAAAATATTGCTCGGTAATGTCTGCAAATGTACTCCCTATATTTTCATTTAGGATTTTTATGGTTTCAGGTCTTACATTTAAGTGTTTAATCCATTTTGAATTTGTTCTTGTATAAGGCATAAGGAGATGATCCAGTTTCATTTTTTTGCATGTGTCAGTCCAATTTTCCCAGCACCATTTATTGAATAGACTATCTTTACTCCAGTGTAAATTCTTGCTTCCCTTGTCATAGATTAACTGTCCGTAAATGCTTGGATTTATTTCTGGGCTCTCTGTTCTGTTCCACTGATCGATGTGCCTGTTTTTATGCCAATACCAAACTGTCTTGATTACTGTGGCCTTGTAGTAGGTTTTGATGTCTGGTAGCGTGATCCCCCTGACTTTGTTTTTATTCCTCAGAATTGCCGAGGCTATTCTGGGTCTTTTATGATTCCATATAAACTTTAGGATTATATTTTCTATTTCTGTGAAAAATGCCCTTGGTAGTTTGATAGGAATTGCATTGAATCTATATATTGCTTTAGGCAGTATGGACATTTTAACTATATTAATTCTTCCTATCCATGAGCATGGTAGGTGTTTCCATTTATTTGTATCTTCTATGATTTCTTTCTTCAGTGTCTTATAATTTTCTGAGTACAGATCTTTCACTTCTTTGGTTAAATTTATGCCTAGGTATTTTATAGTTCTTGACGCAATTGTAAATGGGACAGTTTTCTTAATTTCTCTTTCCATTAGTTTATTATTGGTATATGCAAATGCCACCGATTTCTGAACATTGATTTTATATCCTGCTACTTTACTGAATTCGTCTATCAGTTCCAATAGTTTTTTGATAGAGTCTTTGGGGTTCTCTATATACAGTATCATGTCATCTGCATATAATGACAATTTTACTTCTTCATTGCCAATTTGGATGCCTTTTATTTCTTTTTGTTGTCTGATTGCTGTGGCTAGAACTTCCAGCACTATGTTGAATAAAAGAGGAGAAAATGGACAGCCTTGTCTTGTTCCTGATCTTAAGGGGAATGGTTTTAGCTTTTCCCCATTGAGTATGATGTTAGCTGTAGGTTTATCATATATGGCTTTTATTATGTTGAGATATGATCCCTGTATTCCCACTTTGCTAAGGGTTTTTAACATAAATGGCTGTTGGATTTTGTCAAATGCTTTTTCTGCATCTACTGAAATGACCATGTGATCTTTATCCTTCATTTTGTTGATGTGGTGTATCACATTAATTGATTTACGGATGTTGAACCAGCCTTGCGCACTAGGGATGAATCCCACTTGATCATGATGTATGATCTTCTTAATATATTGCTGAATTCTGTTTGCTAATATTTTATTGAGAATTTTTGCATCTATATTCATCAGGGAGATTGGCCTGTAGTTTTCCTTTTTTGTGATGTCCTTATCTGGTTTTGGAATCAGGGTGATAGTGGCTTCATAAAAAGAGTTTGGGAGCCTTCCCTCCTTCTGGATTTTTTGGAATAGTTTGAGAAGACTAGGTGATATGTTTGATAAAATTCACTTGTGAAGCCATCTGGTCCAGGGCTTTTGTTTTTTGGGAGCTTGTCAATTACTGATTCAATTTCCTTGGTAGTAATCAGGGTATTTAGATTTTCTGTTTCTTCTTGCGTTAGCTTTGGAAGGTTGTATGCTTCTAGAAAATTATCCATTTCTTCCAGATTGTCAAATTTGTTGGCATATAGTTGCTCATAGTAATTTCTTAGAATTTTTTGTATTTCTGTGATGTCTGTAGTCATTTCCTCTCTTTCATTCCTGATTTTGCTAATTTGAGTCCTCTCTCTTTTTTTTTTGATGAGCCTGGCTAGAGGTTTGTCAATTTTGTTTATCTTCTCAAGAAACCAGCTCTTGGTTTCATTGATCTTTTGAATTGTTTTTCTGTTCTCTATATTGATTATTTCTGCTATGGTCTTTATTATCTCATTTCTTGTACTCCCTTGGGCTTCTTTTTGTTGTTCTTTTTCCAGTTCCCGTAGGTGTAAGGATAACCTGTTGATTTGAGATTTTTCTTCCTTCTTTAGGTAGGCTTGCACTGCTATAAACTTCCCTCTTCGGACTGCTTTCGCAGCATCCCAGAGATTTTGGGTCGTGGTGTTTTCATTATCGTTTGTCTCGAGGTATCTTTTGATTTCCTCCTTGATCTCATTTGTGACCCACTCACTATTTAATAGCATATTGTTTAGCCTCCATTTATTTGTCAGCTTCCCGGATTTCTTCTTATAATTAATTTCTAGTTTCATAGCGTTGTGATCAGAGAATACAGCTGAAATGATTTCAATCTTCTTAAATTTATTGAGACTTGTTTTGTGGCCTAACATGTGGTCTATCTTAGAAAATGTTCCATGTGCACTTGAAAAGAACGTATATTCTGTAGCTTTGGGATGAAATGCTCTGAAAATGTCTGTTAAATCCAGTTGGTCTAATGTGTCATTTAAGGTCGCTGTTTCCACATTGATTTTCTGTCTGGAGGATCTGTCCATTAGTGACAGCGGGTGTTGAAGTCCCCTACTATGATAGTGTTACTGTTGATCTCTGTCTTTATGTCTGACAATATCTGTTTTATATATTTAGGGGCTCCTATGTTAGGTGCATAGATGTTTACTAGAGTTATGTCCTCTTGTTGGATCGATCCCTTCATTACTATGAAGTGTCCTTCTTTGTCCTTTGTTATATTCTTCAATTTAAAGTCCATTTTATCTGATATAAGTATCGCTACTACAGCTTTTTTCTCAGTACCATTTGCATGAAATATTTTACTCCATCCCTTTACTTTCAGCCTGTATGAGTCTTTGGATCTGAGGTGAGTCTCTTGTATACAGCATATGCTGGGGTCTTGCTTTCTTATCCATTCAGCCACCCTATGTCTTTTTATTGGAGCATTTAATCCATTTACATTTAATGTGATTATTGATAGGTGTGTATTTATTGCCATTTTCTTATTTGTGTTCGTAGTCTTTCATAGGTTGTTTTTCTCTTCTGCTTAAAGAAGCCCTTTTAGCATTTCCTGCAAAGCTGGCTTGGTGGTAATGAATTCCCTTAACTTATTTTTTTCTGCAAAGCTCCTTATCTCGCCTTTGATTTTAAATGATAACCTTGCTGAATACAGCAATCTTGGTTGTAGGCCTTTATTTTTCATCACTTTGAAAAGCTCCTGCCACTCTCTTCTGGCCTGCAAAGTTTCTGTAGAAAAGTCAGCTGATAATCTTATGGGGGTACCCTTGTAAGTAACTTGCTGCCTTTCCCTTGCTGCTTTAAGGATTCTGTCTTTGTCCTTAACCCTTGCCATTTTCACTATAATGTGTCTTGGAGTGGGCCTGTTTGGAATCATCCTGTTTGGAACTCTCTGCACTTCCTGGGCTTGTATTTCAATGTCCTTTGCCAGGTTAGGGAAGTTTTCAGACATTATTACTTCAAATATATTCTCAATCCCTTGCTCCCTCTCTTCTCCTTCTGGTACTCCAATGACCCGTTGGTTATTGCGTCTGATGTTGTCCCCCAGCTCTCTTAAACTATTTTCCATGTTTTTCATTCTTTTTTCTTTTTGTTGAACCGCATGGGTGATCTCTGCTATTTTGTCTTCTAAGTCACTGATTCGATTTTCTGCTTCATCCAGTCTGCTAGTGATTCCATCAAGTTTGTTATTTAATTCAGTAATTGTGTTCTTAAGTTCTAGCTGGTTGCTTTTCATGATTTCTGTATCCTTCTTTATATTTTCATTAATTTCCTTGAACATTCTAATAATCAGTGTTTTGAACTCTGTCTCCGATAGGTTGGTTACCTCTATTTCCTCTATTTCCACTGATTCAGGAAGTTTCTTCTGTTCTTTTATTTGTGTTATGTTTCTTTGTCTCCCCATTCTGGCTTACTCTTTGTGTTTGCTTCAATATAACAGATAGATCCCCCAGATTTCTCAGTCTTTTCTGGGTAAACTTATATGGTGTGTGTCCTTTATATTTGAATTACTCAGTCTCCCTATTCTCCTGTGCTTGTATCTGAGGTGTTCCTTGTGTCGTGCGTCCTCACTTGTTGAAGTTTTAGTTTTGATTACTTTTGGTTTGTCAGTAGGTGGGATTGACTCCCAGATTGATTAGCTGTGAGGATCAGCAGCTTCTGCAGTTTATGAGCTGCTGTGAGAGGATTGACCCCTCTGATGAAACTTGGACCCTATGGGTCTTAGTACCTGTAGTAACTTCTTTTTGGGTGTGACTCTTGTATGTCAAACCCAGAAATGCTCTAGTTTTATCTAAAGTTGGCCTCCGGGTATGATGATTCTTGTGTCTGTTTGTTTGGACCCACTGCTGCAGAGTGATTTTAGAGCATAACAGATCAACAAGAACAACCTCCGCAGCCACCAAAGGAAACCAAATGCTCGCACAAGTAAAAACAACCAACCATCAAACTACAGTCAACTTGTACAGAAATATCAATCATACTAATGAAGAAAACAAACAGAAACAAAACAAAAACCACATACTCAATAATAACAGAAGAGGAAACAAAATAAAATACAATATCCTAAAATAAAAAATAGAATAAACATGAGAAACCGATTAGCTATACCTAAAAAATAAAAAATAAAAATAAACTAAAATAATAATAAAAAAAGTAAGAAAAATTAAAAAAATAAAATTTGCAGAAAAAAGGAAAAGAGGAAAAGTATAGCAGTGAGAAGAATGAATAAAATAAGAGAGAAAGTGAGGGTGGGGAAAAAAGAAAAAGAAAAGAAAGAAAGAAAGAGAAAAAAGGAAAAAAATATATATATATTTGTGTACACACCCATATATATGGACATATATTCACCTATATACACCTATGTATATATGCCTATATTAAAAACTACAATATGATTAGAATGAAATAGAAATAAAAACCAAAAACAACCAAGATAAGCAGCCAATAAAGGGAAAACAAAACAGAATAAAACCAAACAAACCAAAAATACCCGTGCTGGTCTAGGCTAAAGTCCACCAAGCTCTCTTCAGTTTGTCTGTTGTACAAAAATTCCTGTGCGTCTTGTGGGAACAGTAGGCCACCTGATGCCTAGCGTGATCCTGGCACTGCAGGTTTGCTGTACTTGAGTGTGGTTGTGACGTGTGATTGGTGGTTTTTACAAAGTCACTGCCTTTTTGCTTTTGCCTGTCCCAAGGCAGGCTGCACCCCCAAAGGCTCAATGAGTGTCTCTGGGCACCCTTTGGGTTGACAGCCGTGGAGAATTAAAGAATTCCTCACTACCAAAAGCCTGCTGCTAAGAATCTGTTAATTAGTGCCTCAGCAGATGAACCTGCCCTGCCTCCCAAGCCTTGCCTAAAGGTGGGGGCGGGGTAGGTAGTCTCACTCTGTTGCCTTTACTGGGTGGAAATTCTCAACCCCCTGCAGGTAAGGATATCTTCCTAGTCTGCCCCTATTGCTCCCTTCAGGAGTCAGTTTAAGACTGTCTTGGCAGGGGACAAAGTTTGTGGGAGTGGGTGAGTTATTGGGTTGTTTTTTTTTGCTTTCTGTTCAAGAGTAGAAAAAGGGAAAAAAAACAAAAACATAAAAATAAACAAAGCCACAGTTCCAACACTGTTTCAAGCTAAGGCCTTTGCCTCTTATGCTCCAGCGGAGTTCCTGCTGCTCTCCCAAAGGGTCTGCCGGGATTTAGGGAATTGCACACACCCTACCGTGTGGCCAAGATCCCCACTCCACGTCTCTTGGGGACCTGCGTCTCTGCCCGGCATGCTGCGTGTCCGAGTGAGCCTTCTTTTACCCCTGCTCCCGGGTTTCAGGCTTCTGCCTTGGAGCCGGCGCGCGCCCCCGGTGCTCCTGCTGTTCTCCCGAAGAGACTGTCGGGGTTTAAGGGACTGCAAGCCCCCTGCCCTGAGGCTCCGATCCCCGTTCCGTCTCTCGGGGACCTGCGTCTCCACCCAGCGCGCGCTGCTTCTCCGCGAGTGAGTCCTCTGTTTTCCCCTGCTCCCGGGTTTCAGGCTTCTGCGCTCCGCGGGACCTGGTGGGCTCAGAGACTGATCCCTGAACCGGGAGGGTGCAGGGACTGATCTTGCCCTGTCGCTGCGGGGCTCTGCACCCTGCTTCCTGGGGACCACGGGTGCAGCTCGTACCTCTGCACAGTCGTCTCCTCTCTCTCCTCCCGCACTTGCCCGGCCTGAGGCTTCTGCCTCAGACTGTAAACCAATGCTCTCTTGCTGAACTCTAGGTGGGCCGCGGGCCGCTGGGAGCGAGCCGGGGAACACTCACCGTGACTCAGCAGCCGCGGGTGCGGGCTGCACCTCACGCGTCTCGCCGCCTTCTTCCCCTACTTGCCCGGCCTGCCCACCTTCCAGCAATCCTTGTGTGGAACTCTTAGTTGCTCTGTGTGATGAGTAGATGTCTCTTTGAAGCGTATTAGAAGTTCAAATTGTGGATATTTCCAGGGGAGATTTCATGGAGCCCTCCTCACAGCCGCCATCTTGCCCCTCCCTCCTTGACTATATGTTTTTAATTCTTTATTTTCTGTTAATAAGGTCCATTATGTGAAATTATATTTAAATGTTAAGAAAAAATCCTTGTATTCAAAAACAAATTTGACATTTTTGTAATTTATTGACCTTCTCATACATTGTTTTATGATTATTAATATTTTCTTGGTTATTTTTACTTATATAGTTACTTTTTCCTTAAATGTTTGGAAGAAGTTAATGGCAAAGGCATCTATGCCTGAAGTCTTTTATCAATTTGCTTTTTTCTTTGTTTAGAGAAAGTTTTTCATAATATACTTTATTTTTAATAGATATGGAATTGGTGGACCAGTCAATATGGCAGGGTAGGTGAACACTAAGCTTGTTCCCCTTCCCCATGACCACAGTAAAATTGTAACTAAATTATAGAACAATAAACCTAGAGAACCATCCAAAGACTAGTTGAACAGAAGTTCTATAACTAAGGATATAAAGAAGAAGCCATCTCAAGACTGTTAGGAAGGGTGGAGATGTGAAATGGGCTGGTCCCACAGCCACATGGTTGAGAATCAGGAAGGATATCTTGGCTGCAGAGGTACCCCGTGAAGAGTAAAGTATCTGAACTCCATACAGCATCCCCAGCCCTGAGTACAAGTGTGGGGAAGAGGCATCTATCTGTGAAAATCAGTGGGGATTCAATCTGACTAGGTGAGACAGAAGGGGGCTGGAAACCCAGGTTTCCTCTTAAAGGGATTGTGCATAGACTTTCTCACTCCCAGACACTTACTCTGGTCTCTGGCAGAGGGACTGTGGCTTGGGAGGTACCAGAGACACATGGGAACAGATTAAGTTCTATGGCCGCAGGACAAGGGCTGGAGGGAAAGCTGCCATTGTCCTGGTGTTGAGCCTTCCTTCTGTGTAGCCAACAGGAGGATGTCACCTTTTCTGTTTTTAGCACTACCCTCACATGGGAAAATCTGAATTTCCATTGGCCTGGTAAGCCCTGCTCACTCCATCCTGGTGTCTCTCTGGGACTTCACCCCACCAAACCTGCACACCTGGCAGGTACAAGGGAGATTATGCCACTAGGCACCACAGGGCACCTACTATATAAGGCCATACAGCCAAGACTTGGAGATGTAGCAGAGCAACTTAATACATAGAAAAAACTCAGAGAAGCAGCCAAAATAGAGAAAAAAGAAATATGTCCCAAATAAAATAGTGGGATAAAACTCAAGAGAAAGAACTTAACAAAATAGGGGCCAGAAACCTAACAGATATAGACATCAGAAAAATAGTTATAAAAATACTCAAGGAACTTAGAACAGCAAAAAGAAAAAAGAAACAACAAAATTCAGGATAGTTTAAAAGACTATTGGACAGCATTAAGCATAACAACATTCACATCAGAGAGGTACCAAAAAATAAGACAAAACCAAGGGATTGAAAACCTATTAGAAGAAATAACGACTGAAAACTTTCTGAACTGGAGAAGGAAATAGACATAGAAGCCCAGGAAGTGCAGAGAGTCCCAAACAGCATGAACCCAAATAGACTCGCAGCAAGACATATTATAATTAAAATGGCAAGGTTAAAGACAGAGAGAGAACCCTAAAAACAGCAAGAGAAGGGCAACTAGTTACAAGGGACTCCCACAAGACTGTCAGCTGATTTCTCAATAGATACTTGCAAGCAAGAAGTGATTGGCAAGAAACATTCAAAGTGATAAAAAGAAAAACAAGGACCAGCCTGGCTGAGTGGCGCATTGGTTAAGAGCTGGTTTTGGGATGCCAGCGGCCCCAGTTCGGATCCCACGTATGAGGGCTGGTGACACTGCCCTCTACAGCTAACAACAGCTCCACCTGGAGCTGGGCTGTGCGAGCCCCGGTGACGGTGTAGACTGCAGCCTCTGCTGCAGTGGGCTGCCATAGGCTACAGTGAGTGGCCGGCAGTCAGCATGAACAGCTGGCAGCCAGGGTGAGCTGCCAATAGCCGGGGTGAGCAACATCCAGAGGCCGGCGACCGATCTGCCTCATCCGGGAAGAGCGCAATGACAATACCAACATGGGCCAGTGAAGTAACATCCTCTGCAACTAGACTGAAGAACAAAAAGACAGCAACTTGTCTGTTCCCCTTCCCCAATTCCCCAGCACTGTTCCCCTCCCCCCAATTCCCCAATAAAATCTTTAAAAAAACAACAACGACAAAAAAAAAACAAGGACTTACAACCAAGATACTCTACACAGCAATGCTGTCATGTAAAATTAAATGAGAGATAAAAAGCTTCCCAAAGAAGAAAAAGCTAATGGACTTCATCACCACCAAAACAGTATTATAAGAAATGTTAAAAAGACTTTAAGAAGAAGGAAAAAAAAAGAGCATAGACATGAATAATAAAATGGCAATAACTATGTATCTATCAATAATCACATTAAAATTAAATGAATTAAATGCTCCAATCAAAAGACATAAGGTGGCTGAATAGATAAGAAGACAAGACCCATACATATGCTGTCTACAAGAAAACCACTTCTGATTGAAAGACACATAGGGTGAAAGTAAAGGGATGGAAAAGATATTTCATGTGAATGGAAACATAAATCAAGCTGGGGGACTTCTGGTAAAATGGCGGAATAGACAGACGCAGTGCTAACTACCTCCCATGATCACACCAAAATTACAAATAATTTATACAACATTGAACCCTGGAGGTCCCCGGAACATTAGATGAACAGAACAGAACTTAAAGAGGAGGCCACGTCGGGTCTGGTAGGACGGGCGGAGACAAGAGAGGGTGAACCCCGTGAGGGAAGCACCAGCTGTGGGGAGGCTTCTCCGGTTGGGGAGAGACCCTCCGGCCGCACACCAAGCTCACCAGCCCAGAGTTCCTTTGCCAGGAAGAGGAGTTCCAAGATAGCTGGCAGTAAATTAGTGAGGACTCTATTTGCTCAGCTCGGTGAGGCTGAGGGCAGCTAGAGTATCAGTAGGGATGGCGCATGGACCAAATAGACTTTAGAATGACTAAAATAAAAGACAAAGAAGGGCATGATAACCCTAATAAACATCTATGCACCCAACATGGGAACTCCTAATTACATATAACAGATTTTGACAGACATAAAGACAGAGATCAACAGTAACA
Organism: Aselliscus stoliczkanus; assembly: GCA_033961575.1. Classification (NCBI taxonomy): domain Eukaryota; kingdom Metazoa; phylum Chordata; class Mammalia; order Chiroptera; family Hipposideridae; genus Aselliscus; species Aselliscus stoliczkanus. The sequence continues at coordinate 68,376,862 of CM066737.1, read as the reverse complement.
CTGTCATAGTAGGGGTCTTCAACACCCCATTGTCACCAATGGACAGACCCTTCAGACATAAAATCAACACAGAAAGAGGGGCCTAAATGACAATTTAGACGAGCAGGACTTCGTCGATATTTTTAGAGCATTTCACCCTGAAAAAACAGAATATACATTCTTCTCAAGTGCACATGGAACATTTTCCAAGATAGACCACGTTAGGCCACAAAACAAGTCTCAGTAAATTTAAGAAGATTGAAATCATATCAAGCAGATATAAAGGAAAAACTGATGGTTGCTGGCTGGGAGGGACTGGGGATGAGGGAGAGGGGGAAGGTTTTGGACAGCGTAGGTGGGTGTCTATAATGTTGCCACAGGGATATGCAGGGCAGTTCTGGTAATGTAATTGATAATGTTGTGAAGAGACTATTATGTTAAGTGAGATACGAATACCATATGATCTCACTTATATGTGGAATGTGAAAAACTGAATGAAGGAGCAAAGTAAACAGACTCATAGATATAGAGGAAAAACTGAGGGTTGCCAGATGGGAGGGGGGTGGGGATAAGGGAGAAGGAGAATGGATTAGACAGCATAAATAGACAACTACAATATTGCCACAGCGATATGAAACACAGTTCGGGGAATATAATAATGTAAAAATTTTGTGGCGTATCAGATGGTCACATGTCTTGTTAGGGAGACCACTTCATTGATGGAGTAGAGGCTTTATCACTGCCCTGTACACCTGAAACTGATGTTGTGTAATATTTTATGCCAACTGTAACTGAATATATAGATAGTTATGGGATGTGGAGTATACTGTGGAAGGGAATCAAAGGAATTGTAATAGATATGTATGATATGGGGGGAGGAGTGGGGTGGCGAACTGGGGGAGGGGATTTGTCACTTTGAGGGTTAAAAAGTATAAGTATTGCATTGTGTTGTACACCTGAAACTAATTTTTAAAAAAAGTGTTTATTTCACAATGAAAGATTATTAAAAATAAAAACAAGTTGGGGTAGCAATACTTATATCAGACAAAATAGACGTTAAAACAAAGGCTATAATTAGAGACAAAGAGGGACACTACACAATGGTAAAGGATTAATTCAACAAGAGAATATAACCCTTTTAAACATTTCTGCACGCAAATCAGGTGCACCTAAATATATAAAACAAAAATTGACCAAAATAAAGGGAGAGATTGACACTATTACAATCATAGTAGGGGACTTTAACATCCCATTAACACCAATGGTCAGATCTTCCAGACAGAAAATCAACAAGGAAACAGTAGCCTTCAATTTTAAGTGGGAAATTCTGGCAATACAGATCTACCTCAAGAAACAAGAAAAATCTCAAATAAACAATCTAACCTTACATTTAAAGTAACTAGAGAAAGAACAGTAAACAAAGACCAAAGTGAGTAGAAGAAAGGAAATAAAAGACTACAGAGAAACAAACAAAATTGAGCCAAAAAAATGAAAAATAAAAAAGATAAATGAAACCAAGATCTGGTTCTTTGAAAAGATAAACAATATTGATAAAACTTTAGCCATGTTCATCAAGAAAAAAAGAGAGGATCCAATAAATAAAATCAGATATGAAAGAGAAGTTACAACTGACAACACAGAAATACAAGGATTACAGAAAATATTACTAAAAATTATATGTCAACAAATTGGACAATCTTGAAAAAAATGTATAAATTCCTAGAAACATACAACCTTCCAAGATTGAATCAAGAAGAAACAGGAAATCTGAACCAACCGATTACCACTAATGAAATTGAATCAGTAATCAAAAGATTCCCAACAAACAAAAGTTCTCTACCAGATGGTTTCACAAGTAAATTTTACCAAACATTTAAAGAAGAATTAACACAGATCCTTCTAAAACTATTCCAAAAAATTCAAAAGTCTGGAAAGCTCCCAAGCTCATTTTATGAGGTCACTATGACCCTAATTGCAAAACCAGACAAGGACATTACAAGAAAAGAAAATTACAGGCTAATATTCCTGATGAACATGAATTCAGTAAAGCAGCAGGACACAAACTTAAGATTTTGAAATTGGTTGCATTTTTATACACAAACAATGAACTGTCAGAAACAGAAAGTAAGACAACAATCCCATTTAAAATTGTATCAAAAAAGTAAAATACCTAGAATAATTTATCGAAGGAGATAGAACACCTGTACATGGAAAACTATAAAACACTGAAGAAAGAAACTTAAGAAGATACAAGTAAATAGAAGCATATATACTGTACTCATGGAAAGGAAGAATTAATATCATTAAAATGTCCATGCTACACAAAGCAATCTATAGATTCAGTGCAATACCTATCAAAATACCAATGGCATTTTCAACATGACTAGAACAAATACTCTTAAAATTTATGGAAGCACAAATGACCCCAAATAGCCTTAGCTATCCTAAGAAAGAACAAAATTGGAGGTATCACACTGTATGACATTAAAATATGCTACAAGGATATAGTAATCAAAACAGCATGGTATTGGCATGAATACAGACACATAGATCAATGGAGTAGAATAGAGAGCCCATAAGTAAATCCATGCATATATAGTAATTTAATCTATGACAAAGGAGGCAAGAACATACAGTGAGTTAAAAAGAGTCACTTTAATGAATGATGCTGGGAAAACTGGACAGATACATGCAAAAAGAATGAAACCAGACAACCTTTTACATAGTATACAAGAATCAACTCAAAATGGATTAAAGCTTCAATATAAAACCCAAACCATAAAATTCCTAGAAGAAAACATAGACAGTAAACTCTCTGACATCACCCTTAGTGAAGATATATCTCCTCTGGCAAGGGAAACAAAAGACAAAAATAATCAAGTGGGACTACATAAACCTAAGAAGTTTTTGCACAGCAAAGAAAACTGCCATCAAAACTGATTGGGAGAAGATATTCACCAATGATACATCCAATAAGGGGTTCATATGCAAAATTTATAAAAAAAACTCGTACATCTCAACACCAAAAAAACAAACAACCCAATTGAAAAATGGGCACAGGACTTGAATAGGCATTTCTCCAAAGAGAACATACACATGGCTAATAGACCTATGAAAAGATGCTCAATGTCACTAATCATCAGAGAATTGAAAATTGAAACCACAATGAAATATTACCTGACACCTGTCATCATCAATATATCAACAAAGAAGTGTGGTGAGGATGTGGATGGAAGGCAACCCTAGTGCACTCTTGCTGGGATTGCAATTTGGTGTGGCCACTATCAAAAGTGGTTTAGATATTACTCAAAAAATTAAAAGTAGAACTACCTTATAACCCAGCAATTCCACCTCTGGATATTTATCCAAAGACATCCAAAACACTAATTGTAAAAGATATATGCATCCCTATGTTCACTGCAGCATTATTTACAATAGACAAGATATAGAAGCAACACAAGTGCACATCAATAAATGATGGGTAAAAATTGTGGTATACATATACAAAGGAATATTACTTGGCTATAAAAAGAATGAAATCTTACCATTATGACAACATCGATGGACCTGGAGTATATTACCCTAAGATAAATAAGTCAGACAGAGAAAGACAAATGCCATATAATCTCACTCATATGTGGAATCTAAAGAACAAAATAAATGAACAAACAAAACAGAAACAGGCTCATAGATACAGAGAACAAACTGTTTGCTAGAGGGGAGTTGGGTTGGGGAGTTGAGTGAAAAAGGTAAAGGGATTCAGAAACACAAAAGTTAAAGGGATTCAGAAACACAAATTGGTAGTTACAAATAGTCACAGGGATGTAAAGTATAGCAAAGAGAATATAGTGGACAATGTTGCAACAACTATTTACAATACCACGGGTATAATAGACTAATTGGGGGAGCACTACATAAATTATATAAATGTCTAACTACTATGTTGTATGCCTGAAACTAATATAAAATAATATTGAATTTCAATTCTAATTGAAAAATTTAAAAGCGTGGGGGGGCAGTTGAAGGGGAATAAGAGGTTCAAATTTCAAGGTATAAAACAAATAAGTCATGGTGATGTAATGTACAGCATGAGGAATATAGTTAATAATGTCGTGATAGCATGGTACAGTGTCAGATGGTTGCTGGACTTACAATGGTGATCACTTCTTTAGGTATATAAATGTTGAATAACTGTGGTGTATACCTGAAACTGATATAATACTGTATGTTAGCTATATTTTAATAAAAATCTTTTTTAAAAGATCAGGAGGAGGCCGAGCCTGTTTTAGATGTTGTGGGAGGCAGCCTTATCCTGTTGGGGAAAGGATTGATACATGAGTCCCCTGCAAAATTTTTCCATCTTTGCACGTAGCAGGGCAGATTATCAGAGGTGAGACCCCTAAATCCGTGGGTCTTCCAGTTACCATATCATATTGGGATAACTGATGTGTCCCTGAGGGAGTTGACTATGGCCATAGTCTTTTATACTTTCATCTTTTCTCTGTGTGCATGATTGAATTACAGTCTAATCAAATTTTATTGGAAATATTTTGGGTGTGGCTTTTAGTGGACTTTGCCCTAATTTTGGAGCATTTTTTTTAATTCTAAAGAATAGATCCCTTTCTGTGTCAGTTCAATCAGTTTTTGCCATCCCACGTTTAACATCTGAGGTTTTGACCAACACGTGTACAAATTAATATAATTCAGGTAACCCTGGGACATATGCACCCAAAAGAAGTCTAAATTCTATGAATAGTAGCTGACTTTTTCCAGGATAAGGGATTTTTGAATAATAACTATTAATTCAGTTTATGTTCAAGGTCTTCCTGACTCTTCCGAGGGATGAATTTTTAGAAGCAACTAGCATTTGGGAGTCTTAGAGTCCATGGGAAAAGGTAGGGGATTTGGAGAAGGGAAAGAAAAAAGGAGTTTATGGGAGTGTGAAAGGTGGGAGATCAGAAGTTTAAGGAGGAAGAGGGAGAACTGGACATAGGGAGGCAACTGAAGGACAGAGAGGGAGAATTTACTTTGGAAATGAGTCTGCTTTGTAATGTTACTTATTAGCTTTAGCCAAAGAATCTTTCAGTGAAACAATTTTTCAATCAGAATTTCATTTGGAGGCCTCTGCATACCAATAAAAAAAAGTTACTTATTTAAAAATTTTTAGAAATAGATATGGAATTAGATTTTCTATTTCTTGTTTTCAATTTGAAAGTTTTATATTTTAAGGAATCTGTCCATTGTTTTTCAAATTTGCCTGTTGTATTCATAGTAGCTTTATAATGTCTTCAATGTCTATAAAATCATTACTATTCTTTGATCTGTTTATACATTTATTAATTTCCAAGTGCTTGAGGATTTTCTATTTATCTCTTTTAGTAAGTCCTAGTTTATTTCTACTGTGAACAAAGTTTACATTTAATGATTTTAATTCTTAAATTTTTGAAGCATGCTTTATAACAAAACTTATGTTTGATTTTGGAAAATATTCAGTGTGTGCATTTGAAAAGAATGTGCATTTTTTAATAGTTTAATGCATTGTTTTAATGTCAATTTGCTTCAAGTTTTAACATATCTTTAGGATTTGTTACATTTTTTCTGACTTTTTGTCTACTTGTCCTATCAGTTATTAAGAAAGTACTGTCAATGTCCCCCACTCACACTGTGTACTTGTTCAACTCTATTTTCATTTCTGCTGACTATCTGCTTCACATATTTTGAGCTATTTTGTTACATGTACACAGGTTTCGAATTGTGATAACTTCCTAGAGGATTGAACTCTCTTGTCTTAAAATGTATTTTTCTGATATATTATAGCTAAATTGTTGAGAGTTTAGCTAAATACTCCAGAGTATTTCTTCCTGGCATCCATTTTGTTTAGCCAGCAGCCTGCAGTGACCTTAAACTGATACTAGCTCCTTCATGCAAGTGCATGTTCTAGATAGCAGCCCATAGAGTCACAAGCAAATGTTAAGCTCCAGACGTGACTTCTCCAGCAGCACTTGTGACCAACCATTTCCCCTGCCTCCCAGTGCCTGTAATTTCTTATGTACCCCTTGTATAATACCCTTGTGGGACTTACCAAAACTTCTCTTTTGGATTGAATTGACAAATCCATCTCAAAGCACTCCACCCACTGACCTTAATAAGACCATGTGCCCCAGGTTCTGCCTTTATCTCTACATGAACAGTGTCTTGACCCCATGTGGACCCTTGAGGTGTGCCATGTATTTCTTTCAGGACCTGGAGGAAGTTTAAAGAATAACGTTTTTTTACTTCAATGTCTTCTGTAGTCTGATTTTGAACGGTGGCTCACCAATCGACACCCTGTGCATCACTTAACAAATGTTCATTTTTTTTTATTGTTAAATACTGTGTTTTTAAAAAATAAATTATTTATTTTTTTCAATTACAGTTGACATTCAATATTGTTTAATGTTAGTTTCAGGTATACAGCATAGTGTTTAGACAATAAAGTCAATGCACAAGCTTTCTGTTGGTTAATTTTTATAAGATCAATCTTTATTATTTTACTTCTAATTTCTGTGTTCTTTATTTAGATGGCTCCCTTGTAAAAAAACAGAAGACGAATAAGCTCTGAAGATCTACTGCACAGCATAGTAGTTATAATCAACAATACTACACTATATACTTCAAAGTTGCTATGGGACTAAATATTAAATGTTTTCACCACAAAAAAAGAAGTGATATGTGATGTGAAGAGGTGACAACTAATGTTATGGTGCAATAGATATATTGTCATATAAAATGTTTTGAATCAGGTTGTATACCTTAAACTTACACAATGTTATATGACAATTATATATCAATTTTAAAAATGGAAAAGATATTTTATATTTCCAGTTGTCCTAAACAGGAGGGTTGATCTGAATTACCTAATATTGATTTTCTTTCTTCTTTTTTTAACAAAATCATAGGAGGAATTCACTTTATATAAAATGTTATCCAATTGTAGTATGAAAACCAGTAATGGTCTCAAAGAATCCTGTTGGTAATCTTCAAACTGACCACTTATACAATAAATAAATGAAATATCTTACCTGGGAAGACTTCCCTACCCCTCCTCCATACTTACTGTAGCATTAATTGCACCACCTACTTGTGCCCATAGCAAATGGTCAGGGGCATTGTACAATGAGTTCTGTTTGAGCAAGGAAAGTTGCCTAAAACATGGTTAGTACCGGTTGTATAAAGAATTGTTAAACTCTCCCATTAATTATGGTGAGCTTTTTGCAGTACAAGTGGACAGACTTTTCCCAAAAAAAACCCTTTTTCAGTGGATTACAAAACAGAAAAAAATCTTGAAATTCCATGAATTTCATAATATATGGCTAACTTCATGTGAGTTTCATAATCAATATGTTTTATATGACTTATATACAGGTTATGAATTCATGTGAAGTATGCACGTTGCCAAAATAAAGCAAAATAAAACCTGGTTTCAGCATTGGAGCCCTTTATTCAAATGAAAGCTTACAGGGAAACTTATAATTCAGGTAAAAGTAAAACTATGGTTTAAAGTGGTCTGGGAGGTGCTGGAATCATGTTCCATTCTATTCCTCAAGACTCTGGTTCTCTCTGGTCTCTCACCTCTTATTTATGTATGTATGTATGTATGTATTTAGGCTGTAGCAGCTTTAGCAATTTTAAGATATGTATAAACATTCAATGGTAACTTGCTGAATGTTAGGATGAGGTAATACACCAAGATAATTAGATTCAAGGGCCTAATTCAGAAACAAAATTCAAATGAGTTTCAATTTTTGTATTTATGTTAAGCAGAATGAAATCCAGAACTTGAATAAAAAGGAAATCTGAAAAAATGCCATTGGGGTGTCAGAAAAATCATGACACATTTTTGCAAAGAAAAACACAGAAAAATATGTCATGACCTTTCCGGCTACCCAATATTTATTGGGTACAGGAAGCAAAACTCTCCAAGTACAATTTCATTTGTAAAACTTTTTTTCTTAGGCTTTAAAAATGAAAAATATGATTCTATAGAAAGGAGAATGATTCAGGTTTTCATAGTGAAATCTGCTATCTAAGAGTATCTGAGGGCCGAACGAGTGGCGGGGTGGTTAAGCACTGGCTTGGGAAACCAGCGGCCCCGGTTCGGGTTGGGTCCTACGTATGAGGGTCAGTGACACTGACCTCAAAAAAAAAAAAGAGTATCTGAAACACTATATTTTGGGGGGAGGAGATAACTAGAGTGACATTAAAAGCATCTTGAGAGAGTTGATGCAAACTCTAATGCTTTGATATATATTAATACATTTAAATAAGTATATGCGGCAAACAAAATTAAAGTACTAAATTTGATATTTTCCTGGACATTTAAAGAGAGAGCTTCCCTTCTCAAACTCACTCTTCCTCCAGTCCTTTCAATTATAGTATATGGCAAGATAATTCATCTAGTCAGTCCAAAAACCTGGGAATTGTCTTTGATTTCCTCTTTCCTTTGTACCCCACATTTACTTGGTCAGCATTTTCTGTTGGATCTATCTGGAAAATACACATTATATCCAAATGTTTCTTACCATAGCTATCATTATCTCTTCCCTGGTCTACTCCTCTTCTGGATTCCTTGCTTTCTCTTTTAATCTTGTTCTCTTTAAACCACATAGTAGCCGGAGTATTTTTTTAATATAATTTAGATCAAACAATCTTCACCTTTTACCATTTTATCACTCACTCATTCTGTTCTAAGCACACTGTACTTCTTCCATTTCTTCTAACACACTAAGCTAATTCTCATCTCCTTAAGTTTGTTTTTGAAGGTCACTCTATCTAAGCTCTTCCTCCAGATTCTTTGTAATTCACTCCCTCCTTTCTTTCAGGTTTCTGCTCAAAATTATCTCCTTAACAGGCGATTTCCTTGATCACTAAATTTAAAATCCACTTGTCAGGAAATATTTCTTACTTTATTTACTTTATTTTTCTTCATAGAATTTATCACTAGTTAAAACTAACACTTAGCACTAGTGTGTGTGTGTGTGTGTGTAATATGTCAAATTTATTGTACATCTCTCTATATTAGTAAATGTTCAGACAGGAAACAGATAGAACACTTCAAATACTTAATTTGAGGAGAGTTTAATAAAGGGATTAGTGACAAAGAGCATGACTGGGGTTTGGAGAAACTAACAAGGGATAGTGCAATGTCTCAAGAATAGCAACAAGGGGGAGACATTGTACCCCTAGACTTGTGGAGCAAAGTGGGAGAGTAATTACAGAAACCTGGATTGGAAAGACACATGGAGTGTGCCTGCGTTACTTGAGCTATAACCTTCATGATCTTTGGTAAAAGGATACAGCGTATGTGTAGGTGAAATGACAGGGAGAGAACTGGAAGAATAAATTCATCAACTTCATTCTCCAACTGTGATTCTCTGCTTCTCAATCCACACCCCACTGACAAACCTAATCTGAAGCCAAAGTGTAATGAAGCTTGTTCCTTTGACCTTAGGATAAGCCTTCTGGAGCACAGAACATGATGAAACAGAGAGTGGATCTGGAAATGAAAGGGGAAATATCCTTTGTGCTCCTCCATTGTAATATGTACTCTATGAAGGCAGTGACTGTGCAATTTGTTCACCAATCTATGTGTAACCCTAACTCCTTACATTACTGCCTAGAATTAAGTAGATTTTCAATAAATAATTTTAAATGAATTTGGCTAACATAGTGGATCCAAATGAGTACAGTACTTTTTTTAAGGATCTGGAAAAGATACCAACTGAAAATGCTTCATTTGATATCTCATTTATATTAATTTAGGCAAACTAAGTTATACTATGGAAAAGATTCCAAAATTTAAATGACAAAAAACAATATAGTTTGTTTGTTCTTGCTCTTGCTATATGTTCTTTACAGGATTTCCCTGTTCTTTATAGTCACTGAGGGACAAAGCTGACAGAGAGCACAATCTAAGGGGAAAGAAAATGCTGGATGATTGACAATTAAATGTTCATTCTGTAAGTGATGTCTGCTCACAACTAATTGACCACAAGTAGCCACATAACCCACTCAACCACATGGGAGCTAGTCATATAATCCTACCAAGTACCTGGAAGAATAAAAGCCAGGAAATACAATGACCAAAACACGGTCAAAGTGAGCACATTTTTTTATTTTGAGAGACTCATATGTGGGACCCGAACCGGGGTCGCTGGCTTCCCAAGCCAGCGCTTAACCACTGCACCACTTGGCCGGCCCAAAGTGAGCACATTTTAATTGAGTAGATTATGCATGGAATATAGTTTCAGCTAGACCTTAATATGTCTCAAACAACAATGCAAATTAAGTTCCTAGAAAAGAGAAAATTTATGTTATTCAATTTATTAATACATGTGTTTATTGGGGTTCTGTTTTGAGTTATATTGTGAAAGATAATTTTAGTTCAGATAAGATTCCTTGCTTTCCTAAAATTAGTATGGTTTGAAGTTTCTATTAAAGGTATACCTCCTTGAAAAGACAAATGTGCAGTGGATATTCACTTGTGCAACTTGCTGATTTCTTTCATAGAATAAAACGTAGCAGTTGAAAGGGATCTAAAAAGGAATCAGCCTTCTTAACTTAGAGATGAAGAAACAGGTCTAGAAAAACAAAGGCAGTTGTTCCAAGAATATACAGTTGGTGGCAGGATCAGGGCTCAATTTTACGTCTAATTGCCACTCCAATATTTTTTCTATTGTGCTACCTCTAACTGTACTTACTATTGGAAATCTGACACCAGTTAATGAACTTGACAATAAGTACTCATGGTTTAGGAATAAAAGTCAATTTTCATTTTTAATCACTTTAATTATATAATTATACATAAACACTAATTTGAAAAAGGATATGCATTCAATAAAGATTTGTTAGTGATGCTCTTGATCATATGTAGAAAGGGAGATTACAACAACTTCACTGGATATTACCTTATTCTATCTATATTCTTTTACTAGTAAAAATAGAAATTTTGAACAAATATCAAGGTAAACCTCCCAAGGTTTAAATGATATTATTCTTCTAATTTTTTTAAAATTATTCACTTACAAAAATGGAAGGACAAACAAAGCCTATGGCTTTCACTCAAATAATTAAATGATGAAGTGTATTTAACCGATCATTGCTGGTGCTGATGACCCTCCAAGAATCTAAGGTAAACTATACTAAGTAAATAGCCTAATTCTAATGAATTCTACTATTCTGCTATTAAATGATTATAATGATTGGTTATTTCAAATTTTATTAGTATAATTTTATATCCATCTATTTTATTTGTCAGTAGATTTGTCAGCTTAGTAAATTCTGTTTTCATAAAAGCTTACTGGCACTGTAATTTTCTTGCTTGTGCTATGTTCTTTTCAGTGTTTAAATCGCTGAGACTGTTGCTGAAAAGAAATAAATAGCTTTCTACTTCATTAGAACGTAAAAGCTTAGCTTTATTCATCTCTAGAGTGGCCTAAGACAGAATAGCATAGCACTTTAACTGTCAGATGAGTTTTAAAAAATACTCATAGCTAACTCATTGTTTTCCTGGAGTATAAAATGCATCATAATTTCAATATGGTACTTAAACCCAATACAATGCCTAGCTTTAGGGTTTCCTTTTCTAGATGGTGAAGACAAAAAAAATCTCATTTTTAAAAGTAAAGGTTTTTTCAGGCCGGCCGAGTGGTGCGGTGGTTAAGCGCTGGCTTGGGAAGCCAGTGATCCCAATTTGGTCCCACATGTGAGGGCCAGTGACACTGCCCTCAAAAAAAAAAAAGAAAATTAAAAGTAAAGGTTTTTTTTCAAGTGATATTATTGATCCTAGTCTTGATTTATTTTATTGCTTGTTGTTTGGTTAATCTTTATTTTTAAAAAATGAAAAATAGTAAGTAAAATAACCAAATTTTATATTTTTAAAAAACCAGTTCATCTACAGCTTTGATTTATATACTAACTTTTTTACTTATACCAGTATCAGAGTTTTCTAAGAAAATTTCTAACTACAGACTCAACAGGTAAACAGGACTTTTATTTTTAATATAAAGGTATGTTTTGTTCCCTAAAAATAGCCATATTGAGAAAAAATAAATTCCAGGTTTTGTAGCTGATTATATGGCTCACATGTAATGTTTAAAAAACTATTTTTTACTAGTATTTATGACGTCACACTGATTTTGTCACATTTTTAAAAGCCTTACACATTCCAGTGTGTACGAGAGTTATTTGTTCTATCTTTAGTTGAAGTTTTTATTATTTTATGAGTTTAAACATATATTAATATAATATGGTAAAGTAAAAGCTAATGAAAGCAAACAGAAAGAAAAATAACTTAGAGTTTAACATCTATATTTTATTTCCAATATCTAACCTATAGCAATATGAACTTAATATCAGTGAAGAATAGGGAAAATGTGCATACAAGGAAATTTCATATAGGCATATAATTTTTTTTTTCCAAAATGTTGATAGTATAGTAGCTATTTCTTGCAGGTTTAATCCTTTAAGAACTCATTGTTGGAGCAAATGACATTAGAAAACAAGCGGAATAAATGTTAATCATGAGGAAATTTTAATTCTATCTAAAGGCATTTTAAAAGAAGTTGATGAAAAATTATGATTTTTCTATTTAAAGTAGCATGTATAAATATTATCAAACTATAATTTCTTTATTCACTCATTCTTTCAACAAACATTTAAAGAGTGTTTATATCAAAAGGGAAATGCAAATCAAAACCATGAGATATCACTTTACCCACTCTAGAATGGCCTGAAATAAAAAGATGGGCAATAATAGCAAGTGTTGACAAGGATGTAGAGAAATTGGGACCCTCATACACTGCTGGTAAAAATATAAAATTGTGTAGCCACTTTGGAAAACATTCTGCAATTTCCTCAAAAATTGAAACATAGAGTTACTATATGACCTGGCAGTTTCCACTCTTAGATATACCCAAGAGAAATGAAAACTTTATGGCCACATGAATGTTTACAGTAACATTATCCTTAATAGCTAAAAGAAGAAACCACTTAAATGTTCATTAATGGATGAATGGATAAACAAAATTGTGTTTGCCATACAATGCAATGGTATTCAGCCATAAAAAGGGAATAAATTACTGATATGTGATACAACATGGATAAACTTTGAAAACATTATGCTAAGTGAAAGAAACCAGTCACAGAAGCCCACATATTATATGATTCCACTTATCTGAGCTATCAAATATATAAATCCATAGAGAAAAAAAGGCAGAGTAGTGGTTGCACAGGGACTGAAATAAAGGGGGACTGGAGGATGGTTGCTAATGATTATGGGTTTTCTTTTAATGATGAAAATATTCTGGACTTAGATAGAGGTGATAATTGCACAAATCTTTAAACCTACTAAAAACCAGTACAGTTTAAGAAAGTGAATTTTATCGTATGCGAATTATATCTCAATAAATATGTTATTTAGAAAAGTATGCTTATTAAATGTGAGACACTGTATTGGGGATGCAAGATAACCTAAACACACTTCCTGTTCTCAAAAGAAAAGAAAACAAAACAAAACCCTTACCATGTAAAGAGGAATCAACACAGAAAATTATTGTACCAGTCTTGGTAAGAAAAGGGAGGGAATGATTGGATTAGTTCACAGGTAAAGTTGGTAGGGATGAAGAAGAAGCTATAGGTGTGAGAAACTACTAAAGATAAAATTAACAGGATTTGTTTGTATATTGGACATGGGAAGGAATGAAGGAATCAAAGATATTCCAATTTGTTACAAAAACAATTATTATTTCATTTACATGAGTAATAAAAGAGGAAGGGAAGGATTCTAGTGGGGAAAAGACAATTTAGTTTAGGATATTGAATTTGTATAACTACATCGAGTACATTCATTGTCCACCTTCTCTTCATCAGGGATAATTTCCAGATGCCTAAGATCTTTGTTGCATTAAATTTTCCATTGTCTTTTTGTTCTCTATTTCATTAAATTTGGCTTTAACTTTTATTATTTCCTTCCTTCTATTGACTTTGGGTTTCAGTTATTCCTCTTTTTTAGTTCTTTGACATGTAATGTTATGTTATATATTTGGGATTTTTTTGTTTTGTTTGTTTCTTGAGATAGAACTGTAATGAAATAAATTTCCCTCTTATTACTGCTTTTGCAACTTCCCAATAATTTTGATATGCTGTATTTTTATTATCATTTGTTGCTATGTATCTTTTGATCTCTCCTTTTATTTTTTTCTTTGACCCAGTCATTTAATAGTAGTATGTTGTTTAATCTCCACATATTTCTGATTTTTCCAACTTTCCTTTTACAGTTGATCTCCAAGTACTGTGATTGGAGAACAGGTTTGGTAGGAATTCAATCTTCTTATATTTGTCAAGGCTAGTTTTGTGTCAAGGCTAGCTTTCTGTCCAGGCATATGGTTTATCCTTGAGAATGTTCCATGTATACCAGAAAGCAATAATAGTCTGGTGTTATGGGATAAAAGGCTCTGTAAATGTCTATTATGTCCATTTGGTCTAATGTGTCATTTATGGCTGATATTTATTTATTTTCTGTTTGGATGCTCTATCTATAGTTTTCAGTGGGGTATTCAGGTCCTCAGTTATAAATGTGTTTTTGTTGGTAGCTCCCTTTTGTTCTGCTGGTTCTTTAAAAAGATTAATAAAATTGACACAACCCTGGCTAGACTAACTAAGGAAAAAAGAAAAGATACAAGTAAACAAAAATCAGAAATGAAAGAGAAGTTATGATGGATATCACAGAAATACAAAGGATCATACAAGAATACTATGAAACATTATATGCTACCAAATTCAATAACCTACAAGAAATGGACAAGTTCTTAGAAATATATAATCTTCCTATAGTGAATCACTAAGAACTAGAAAATCTAAATAGATGGATCAACAGTTAGGAAATTGAAACAATCATTCAAAACCTCCCTGAAAGACAGGAGCAGATGGGTTCAATAGTGAATTCTACCAAACATTCAAAGATGATTTAATACCCGTCCTCAAAACATTCTGAAAAAATTGAAGAAGAGGCTATACATCTTAACTAATTTTATGAGGCCAACATTATCCTGGTATCAAAACCAGGGAAAGATAACACACACACACACACACAAAAAAAAAAAACAAAAAAACAAAAAAACTATAGACAAATATCTTCGAATCTTAGCTGAATACAGATGCAAAAAATCTAAACAAAATACTAGCAAATCGAATACAGCAATATACTAAAAAGTTTACACATGACGATCAAGAGGGGTTTATTCCAAGGTTACAAGGATGGCTCAACATATGCAAACTGATCAATGTGATACACCACATACACAAAATAAAGGATAAAAATCATGGAGTGGCTAGGTGGCTTAGTTGGTTAGAGGGTGTGCTCTGAACAACATGGTTGCTGGTTCGAGTCCCACATGGGCCAGTGAGCTGCCTCCTCTGCAACTACATTGAAAACAAAGACTTGAGCTGAGCTGCCGCTAAGCTACCGGTTGGTGGCTGGATGTCTCAGTTGGTTAGAACACGCTCTTAACAACAAGTTTGACTGTTCAATTACTGCTTGGGATGGTGGGCTGTGCCCCCTGCAACTAGACTGAAAATGGTGACTGGACTTGGAACTAAGCTGCACCCTCCACAACTAGATTGAAGGACAAGAACTTGAGTTGGAGCTGATGGGTCTTGGAAAAAACAGAGTTACCCAATAAAAATTTTTAAAAAAAGTCGTGAAAGTGGATGCCCTTGTCTTTTTACTGATTTTAAGGAAAATGCTTAAAAAAAATCATATGATCATATCAATAGATGCAGAAAAAGCATTAGACAAGACACAACATCCATTTATGATTAAAATATGTAATAAAATGGGCATAGAAGGAAAGTATCTCAACATAATAAAGGCCATAAATGACAAACCCTCAGCTAATTTCATAATTGTGAAAAACTGACAGCTATCCCTCTACAATCAGAAAAAAAAAAATGGATGCCCCCTCTCACCACTGTCATTAAACATAGTATTAGAAGTCCTAGTCAGAGTGATCAGGCAAGAGAAAAAAATAAAAGGCATCCAAATTGGGAATAAAGAAGTGAAATTGTCACTTTTTTCAGATGACATGATTCCTTATATAAAAAAAACCTAAAAATTCCACCAAAAATCTGTTAGAAAAAATAAACAAATACAATAACCTTGTAGGAAACAAAAAATCAATGTATAAATATCAATTATATTTTTATATACAAACAATAAAATTTCAGAAAAGAAATTAAAAAACAATTCTTTTTTCAATTGCAACAACAACAAAAAGTAAAATACCTAGGAATATACTTAACAAAGGATGTGAAGGACCTATGCGCTGAAAACTATAAGACATTATTCAAAGAAATTGAAAAAGACACAAAGAAATTGAAAGATATTCCATATTCATGGATTATAAAAATGAATATATTACCCAAAGCAATATACAGATTTAATGGAATCCTCCTCAAAATACCAATGGCATTTTTCAAAGAAATAGAACAAAAAATCATCAGATTTGTTCAGAATCACAAAAGACCCTGAACAGCCAACAATTTTGACAAACAAGAAAAAGGCCGAGGTTCCAGTAAGATGGCGGAATAGATGGACGCTTTCTGAACTGCCTCCCAGGATCACATCAAATTTACAAATAATTTATACAACATTTAACCTTGGAAGTTCCCTGAACATCAGATGAACAGAAACTCTAAATGAAGGACCTAAAGAGAAGGCCATGTCAAGTCTGGTAGGAGGGGCACAGACGAGAGAGGGCGAGCCCCGTGAAGGATGCCCCAGCTGTGGGGAGACTTCTCCGGTTGGGGGAGAGAACCTCTGGCCCCACACCGAGCTCACTAGCCCAGAGTTGCTTTTCCAGGAAGAGGAGTCTGCAATAGCAGGCAGTAAAACATTAGGGAGGACTCTTTGTTCGGCTCGGTGAGGCTGAGGGTGGCTGGAGAACCAGTGCGGCTGGCGCATGGGCTTGCTCAATGGTGAGCACTTACCTGGTTCCTGGTGGAGAGAGTAGCTCTGAGAGCCGGCCCAGGAGCCTGCGGGGACGGACTAAACTGAGCACCTTTGGTGCAGAAGCTGGAAGTTTTGGGACCATTGTTCCCCTGGTGTGGAGATTACACAGGAGCAGTGTATAGGAGGGCGCCATTTTTTCAGGGTTGGGCCCTCCCACAGAAGTTCAGATCCGGGATTCCACTGCTCTGGTGAACTTGGCGCAGGAGTGCGTGCGTGCATGCGCAGGTGGCCTTGGATTCCCACCCTCTGCCCTGCTTGTTCTACGTTGCCAGGGAAACGCTGGGCGGGTGCTCTCCAGCTGCATCAGTCTGTTCACTGAGACTCAGGAGTGCGTGAGTTACCTGAGGTCACCAATCTCTGCACTGTTTGTGCAGAATTGCAAGGCTGTGGATTGGGACAGGCTGAGATGGGGAGTTTTCCTGAGAGTGTTGGGCAGGGAGTGGTGCACCTGCATGTTCCAATCGAGGCTTTCCTGGCGAGTTTGTGTGGACTGATTGCTGGTGAGTGCATGCTGCTCTGACTTGCTGGGGGCCACTGACCACATCAAGTGGTGCCTTAGGGGCCTGCCCCACCCACATAGAGCTGTGTTGACAGAGGCACCCTGAGCCCCTGGTGCCTGGCCCACCTCTCTGCAGGCCACAGAGGGTTTTTTTGCAGTACTGGACAAAATGCAATAACCTGTGAAGATTTTTTTTTTTTGGTAGTGAGCAGGGTTCCAGAGCACACAGCACCTAGTTGTGGAAAGCTCACTGGAAGCCTGAGAGGGAGGCCGGCGCATAACATGTTAAGCTCTTCCCCCCAATAGCTAGTGCTGTGTCACCCAAAGACTCTCTATGGCTGAGCAACTAGTCTGAAGATTAAAGAGGACGGAGAGGTCCCCAACCTCTTTGTTTTTTTTTCTTTTCTCTTCTTTCTAGGTGATCTACCTAATACACTGAAGCATTTACAGAACGATAGCCAGAATGAAAAAACAAAGAAACATGTCCCAAGTAAAAGATCACAAGAAAACCCTAGAAATGGAACTAAATGAAACAGAAGGGTCCAAACTTTCAGAGATAGAGTTTAGAACACTGATGATAAGAAAGTTTATGGAACTTAGTGAGGACATGAAGAAGGATAGGGAAACCATAAAAAACTACCTGTTAGAACTAAAGAATACGATAACTGAAATGAAGAACACACTCAAAGGAATCACCAGTAGAATAGATGCAGCAGAGGAGCGGATCAGAGAATTAGAAGACAGAATAGGAGAAATCACCCAGCTGGAACAACAAAAAGAAAAAAGAATAAAAAAGAATGAAAATAGTTTAAGAGCCCTATGGGACAACATGAAACACAACAACTCTTCCATCATAGGAATACCAGAAGGAGAAGAGAAGAAGCAAGGGATTCAGAATGTATTTAAAGAAACAATGACTGAAAACTTCCCTACCTTGGTGAAGGAAATGGACATACAGGCCCAGGATGTGCAGAGAGTTCCAAACAGGCTGAATCCAAACAGGGCCACACCACGACACATCATAGTTAAAGTGGCAAAGCTTAAAGACAAAGACAGAATGCTAAAAGCAGCAAGAGAAAGACAGCAGGTTACATACAAAGGAACTCCTGTTAGACTAACAGCTGACTTTTCTTCAGAAACTCTGCAGGACATAAGGGAGTGGCAGGAGATATTCAAAGTGACACAAAATAAAGGTCTACAACCAAGATTGCTCTACCTAGCATGGCTATCACTTAAAATTGAAGGAGAGATCAAGAGCTTCTCAGAAAAGAATAAGCTTAAGGAGTTCATGACCACCAAGCCAGCACTGCAGGAAATGTTAAAAGGACTTTTTTAAACACAACAAAGGGGAAAACAAGCTAACCCAGGAAGACAAGAAATACAAATAGCAAAATGGCAATAAATATGCACCTATCAGTAATTACTTTAAATATGAATGGGCTAAATGCTCCAATCAAAAGATACAGAGTGGTTGAGTGGATAAGAAAACAGGACCCATGCATACGCTGTCTACAAGAGACTCATCTCAGATCATAAGACACACACAGACTGACAGTAAAGGGATGGAATAAGATATTTCATGCAAATGGAAATGAGAAAAAAGCTGGAGTAACAATACATATTTCAGACAAAATAGATTTTAAAATGAAGACTACAATAAAAAACAAAGAAGGGCACTACATAATAATAAAGGGATTGATTCAACAAGAGGACATAACCCTAGTAAACATCTATGCACCCAATATTGGAGCTTCTAAATATATAAAACAGATTTTGACACACATAAAAACAGAGATCAACAGTAACACTATCATAGTAGGGGACCTCAACACCCCGTTGTCACCAATGGATAGGTCCTCCAGACAGAAAATCAACACGGACATAGTGGCCTTAAATGACACTTGAGACCAGCTGGATTTAATTGATATTTTTAGAGCATTTCACTCCAAAGCTACAGAATACACATTCTTCTCAAGTGCACATGGAACATTTTCCAAGATAGACCACATGTTAGGTCACGAAACAAGTCTCAACAAATTTAAGAAGACTGAAATCATATCAAGTGTCTTCTCTGACCACAATGCTATGAAACTAGAAATCAATTATAAGAAGAAATCTGGGGGCTGCCGGAGTGGCTCGGTGGTTAAGTGCTGGCTTGGGAAGCCAGTGGGCCCGGTTCGGGTCCCAATTGTGAGGGCCAGTGACACTGCCCTCAAAAAAAAATGTGGAAAGCTTAGAAATATATGGAGGCTAAATAACATGCTATTAAATAGTGAGGGGGTCAAAAATGACATCAAGGAGGAAATCAAAACATACCTCGAGACAAACAAAAACCAAAATACCACAACTGAAAATCTTTGGGATGCAATGAAAGCAGTCCTAAGAGGGAAGTTCATAGCAGTGCAGGCCTACCTAAAGGAGGAAGAAAAATCTCAAATCAACACTCTCTTTCCACTTAAGGGAACTCGAAAAAAATCCAGCATAACAAGCCTAAAGGGAGTATAAGGAAGGAAATAATAAAGACCAGAGCAGAAATAAATGAAATAGAGAACAAAAAAACAGTACAAAATATCAATGAAACCAAGAGTTTGTTTTTTAAAAGATAAACAAAATCGACAAACCCTTACAATGACTAACCAAGAAAAAGAGAGGGAGGACCCAAATTAATAAAATCAGAAATGAAAGAGGAGAAGTGACAACAGATACCACAGAAATACAGAAAATTTTAAAAAATTACTACGAGCAACTATATGCTAACGAATTTGACAATCTGGAAGAAATGGATAAATTTATAGAAGCATACAATCTACCAAGTCTGAGCCAAAAAGAAACAGAAACTCTGAACAGACTGGTTACTGCTAAAGAAATTGAACCAGTAATCAACGATCTTCCAATAATCAAAAGCCCTGGACCAGATGGCTACACAGCTGAATTTAACGAAACATTCAAAAAAGAATTATTACTTATTTTCCTCAAAGTATTCCAAAAAATACAGAAGGAGGGAAGGCTCCCAAACTCTTTCTACGAAGCCACTATCACCCTGATTCCTAAGTCAGACAAAGATATTACAAAAAAGGAAAACTACAGGCCAATATCACTAATGAACATAGATGCAAAAATTCTCAACAAAATACTAGCAAACTGAATTCAGCATCTCATTAAAAAGATCATACACCACGATCAACTGGGATTCATTCAGGGTATGCAAGGCTGGTTCAATATCCGCAAATCAATTAACATAATACATCACATTAACAAAATGAAAAATAAAAATCATATGATCATATCAATAGATGCTGAAAAGGCATTTGACAAAATCCAGCAGCCATTTATGATAAAAACTCTTAGCAAAGTGGGAACATATCACAACATAATAAAGGCCATATATGATAAGCCCACAGCAAACATCGTACTCAATGGGGAAAGGGTAAAAGCTTTCCTGTTATGATCAGGAACAAGACAATTTGCCCACTTTCACCACTTCTATTTAACATAGTTCTGGAAGTTCGAGCCACAGCAATCAGACAAGAAAATGAAATAAAAGGCATGCAATTTGTAAAAGAGGAAGTAAATTGCCATTATATACAGATGACATGATACTATGTATAGAGAATCGCAAAGATTCCACCAAAAAATTGCTAAAACTGATAAATGAATTTGGTAAGGTAGCAGGACGCAAAATTAATATTCAGGAATCAGTTGCATTTGTATACACCAATAATGACCTATCAGAAGAAGAAATCAGGAAATCAATCCCTTTTACAATTGCTTCAAAAACAATAAAATATCTAGGAATCAATTTAACTAAAGAAGTAAAAGACCTGTACTCAGAAAATTATGAGACACGGAAGAGAGAAATCAAAGAAGATACAAATAAATGGAAATACATACCATGCTCATGGATAGCAAGAATTAATATAGTTAATATGTCAATACTACCTGAGGCAATATATAGATTCAATGCAATTCCAATCAAACTACCAAGGACATTTTTCTCAGAAATAGAATATAGAATCCTAAAATTTATATGGAACCACAAAAGACCCCAAATAGCCACGGCAATCCTGAGAAATAAGAACAAAGTGGGAGGCATCACACTACCTGACATCAAAACATACTACAAGGCTACAGTAATCAAAACAGTATGGTACTGGCAAAAAAAAAAAACAGACACATAGACCAATGGAATAGAATAGAGAGCCCAGGAATGAACCCATCCATATACAGTCATTTAATCTATGACAATGGAAGCAAGAATTTACATTGGAGTAAAGATAGTCTATTTAATAAATGGTGCTGGGAAAATTGGACTGACACGTGCAAAAAAATGAAAATGGACCAGCTACTTACACCATATACGAGAACAAACACAAAATTGATTAAATACTTAAATATAAGACCTGAAACCATAAAACTCTTAGGAGAAAACTTAGGGAGTAAGTTTGCAGACATTACCCTGAGTAATATTTTTACTGATATATCCCCTCGGGCAAGGGAAATAAAAGAAAAAATGAACAGGGGCCGGCCGAGTGGTGCGGTGGTTAAGCGCTGGCTTGGGAAGCCAGCAGCCCCGGTTTGGTCCCACATGTGAGGGCCAGTGACACTGACCTCAAAAAAAAAATTAAAAAAATAAATATAAATAAATAAATAAATAAATAAATAAATAAATAAATAAATGGAAAAATGAACAGATGGGATTACATCAAACTTAAATTTTTTTCACAGGAAAGGAAATCATTAATAAAACAAAAAGGCAGCCTAATGAATGGGAGAAGACATTTGCCAATGATATATCTGACGAGGGGTTGATATCCAAAATTTATAAAACACTCATGAAACTCAACACCAAAAAAACAACCCAATTAAAAAATAGGCAGAGGATATGAAGAGGCATTTCTCTAAAGAGGACATGCAGATGGCCAACAGGCATATGAAAAAAATGTTCAACATCACTAATCATCAGAGAAATGCAAATAAAAACCACAATGAGATACCAACTCACTCCAGTCAGAATGGCTATCATCAACAAATGAACAAACAACAAGTGCTGGCAAGGGAGTGGAGAAAAGGGAACCCTGGTGCACTGTTGGTGGGATTGCAAATTGGTATATCCATTATGGAAATCAGTATGGAGGTATCTCAAAAACCTGGAAATGGAACTGGCATATGACCCAGCAATTCCACTCTTGGGTAACTACCCGGAGGAATCCAAGACGCTAATAGGAAAAATATATGCACCTCTATGGTCATTGCAGCACTGTTTACAATAGCCAAGACTTGGAAACAACTGAAATACCTATCAGTAGATGACTGGATTAAGAAACTGGTACATTTATACAATGGAGTATTACTCTGCTATAAAGAAGAATAAAATCGTACCAATTGGAACGATATGGATGGACCTAGAGACTATTATATTAAGTGAAACAAGTCAGTCGGAGAAAGACAAATACCATATGATCTCACTTATATGTGGAATTTGAAAAACTGAATGTGCAAAGTAAACAGATACAGTTTCATAGATATATTGGAAAAACAGGGTTGCTAGTTGGGATGGGGTTGGGGATGAGGAGTGGGGTGGGGATGAGGGAGAAGGGGAAGGGATTAGA
Organism: Aselliscus stoliczkanus; assembly: GCA_033961575.1. Lineage (NCBI taxonomy): Eukaryota > Metazoa > Chordata > Mammalia > Chiroptera > Hipposideridae > Aselliscus > Aselliscus stoliczkanus. The sequence goes on along the minus strand of CM066737.1, from coordinate 68,353,728 downwards.
CAGCATAAATAGGTAACTACAGTATTGTCACAGGGATATGAAAGACAGTTTGGGGAATATAATAATGTCAAAATTTTGTGGGGTGTCAGATGGTCATATGTCTTGTTAGGGTGACCACTTCATGGATGGAGTAGAGGCTTGATCACTGCACTGTATACCGGAAATTGATGTTGTATAATATTGTGTGCCAATTTTAATTGAATATATAGATAGTCACAGGATGTGGATTATACGTGGAAGGGAGTCAAAGGAATTGTAATAGATTGTATGATATGGGGGGAGGAGTGGGGTGGAGAATTGGGGGAGGGGGTTTGTTACTTTGAGGGGTAAAATGTATAACTATTGCACTGTGTTGTACACCTGAAGCTAATTTAAAAATAAAATTAAAAAAAAAAAAGTACAATGCCAAAGTTATCACATTCCCTGGCTTCAAATTATACTATAAAGTGACAATAATCAAAATAGTAGGGTATTCGACTTCCAGTAAAATGGCACAATAGACAGACTCTGTGCTAACTGCCTCCCAGGATCACACCAAAATTACAAGCAAATTAATTATACAGCATTCAACCCTGGAGGTCCCCGGAACACTAGATGAACAGAACCACTAAATGAAGAACTTTAAGAGGAGGCCGTGTCGGGTCTGGTAGGACGGGCGCAGACGAGAGATGGCGAGCCCTGTGAGGGATGCTTCAGTTGTGTGGGGAGGCTCCTCTGGTTGGGGGAGAGACCCTCTGGCCACACACCAAGCTCACCAGCCCAGAGTTCCTTTGCCGGGAAGAGAAGTTCTAAGACAGCTGGCAGTAAATTAGTAAGGACTCTCTTTGCTCAGCTCAGTGAGGCTAAGAGCGGCTGGAGAATCAGTGGTGCCGGCGCCCGGGCTTGCTCGCCGGTGAGCACTTACCTGGTTCCTGGTGGACGGAGTGGCTGTGTGGGCCGGACCCGGGAGCCTGCGGTCACGGACTGAACTGAGCACCTTTGGTGCAAAGACTGGAGGTTTTTCGACTGTTGGTCCCGTGGTGTGGAACCTGCACACGAGTGGTGTAAGGAGGGTGCCATTTTGTCGGGCTTGGTCCCGCCCACGGAGGATCAGGTCAGAGACCTCATTGGTCGGGTGGAATTGGCGTAGAAGTGCGTGTGTGTGTGTGCATGCATGCGGCCTTGGATCCACACCCTCCGCCCAGCTTATACTGCGTTGCCAGGGAAACGCTGGGCAGGTGCCCTCCGGCTCCAACAGGCTGCTCACTGAGACCTGGGAGTGCGCGAGCCAACTCAGGTCCCCACTCTCCGCACTGCGCTTGCAGAGTTGCCAGACTGGTGACTGGTTGTCGAGCTGCTCGGCCTGATCTGCGAGTGGCTGATTGGGACAGGCTGAGACTGGGAGTTTTCCTGGGAGTGTTGGGCCATGAGCTGTGTGTCTGCGTGATTCAGCCAGGGCTCTCCTGGTGATCTATATAATACATCAAAACAATCCCACAGCAACAGCCACAATGGGGAAACAAAGAAACATGTCACAAGTAAAAGATCAGAAGAAACCTCTAGAAATGCAACTAAATGAAACTGAGGGATCCAAACTTTCAGAGACAGAGTTTAGAATACTGATGATAAGAATGTTTAAGGAACTTAGCGAGGACATAAAGAAGGATAGGGAAACCATAAAAAACAACCTGTTAGAACTAAAGAATACAATAACTGAAATGAAGAACACACTCGAAGGAAACACCAGTAGAGTAGATGAAGCAGAGGAGCGGGTCAGCAATTTGGAAGATAAAATAGCAGAAATCACCCAGTTGGCACAACAAAAAGACCAAAGAATAAAGACAATGAAAATAGTTTAAGAGCCCTATGGGACAAGGTGAAACGCAACCACCTTGAGAATCATAGGAATACCAGAAGGAGAAGAGAAGAAGCAAGGGGTCGAGAATGTACTTGAAAAAATAATGACTGAAAACTTCCCTACCCTGGTGAAGGAAATCAACATGTATGCCCAGGAAGTGTAGAGGGTTCCAAACAAGCTGAACCCAAACAGGTCCACAACAAGATACATCATAGTTAAAATGGCAAAGCTTAAAGACAGAGACAGAATCTTAGAGGCTGCAAGAGAAAGACAGCAGGTTACATACAAAGGAACTCCTGTTAGACTAACAGCTGACTTGTCTACAGAAACTCTGCAGGCCAGAAGGGAGTGGCAGGAGATATTCAAAGTGACACAAAATAAAGGCCTACAACCAAGATTGCTCTTCCCAACATGGCTATCACTTAAAATTGAAGGAGAAATGAAGAGCTTCTCAGAAAAGAATAAACTTAAGGAATTCATTACCACCAAGACAGCATTGCAAGAAATGTCAAAAGGGCTTTTTTAAACAAAAGAAAGGGGTAAACAAGCTTACCCAGGGAGACCAGGAATACAAATAACAAAATGGCAATGCATATGCACCTATCAATAATCATTTTAAATGTGTATGGGCTAAATGCTCCAATCAAAAGACAGAGAGTGGCTGAGTGGATAAGAAAATAGGACACATGTATATGCTGTTTACAGATGGAATAAGATATTTCATGCAAATGGAAATGAGAAAAAAAAAGCTGGAGTACCAATACTTATTTTGGACAAAATAGACTTTAAAATGACTACAATAAAAGACAAAGAAGGGCACGATAACCCTAATAAACATCTATGCACCCAACATAGGAACCCTAATTACGTATAACAGATCTTGACAGACCTAAAGACAGAGATCAACAGTAACACTATCATAGTATGGGACTTCAACACCATTGTCACCAATGGACAGACACTTTAGACAGAAAATCAACACAGAAAGAGGGGCCTTAAATGACACTTTAGACCAGCTGGACTTCGTTGATATTTTTAGAGTATTTCACCCTGAAAAAACAGAATATACATTCTTCTCAAGTACACATGGGACATTTTCCAAGAGAGACCATCTTAGGCCACAAAATAAGTCTCAGTAAATTTAAGAAGATTGAAGTCATATAAAGCAGATATAAAGGAAAAACTGATGGTTGCTGGCTGGGAGGGAGTAGGGAAGAGGGAGAGGGGGAAGGTTTTGGACAGTGTAGATGGGACTACAATGCTGCCACAGGGATATGGGGGCAGTTCTGGGAACGTAATTGATAATGTTGTGAAGAGACTATTACGTTGCGTGAAATAAGTCAGTCGGAGAAGGACAGGTACCATGTGATCTCACTTGTGTGTGGAGTCTGAAGAGCTGAGTGAACAATCAAAGTAAAAAGGCTCGTAGATGTAGAGGAAAAACTGAGGGTTGCTGCTTGGGAGGCGGGTGGGGATGGGGGGAAGGGGAAAGGATTAGACAGCATTAATAGACAACTACAATATTGCCACAGGGATATGAAACACAGTTCAGGGAATATAATAATGTTGTAAAAATTTTATGGCGTGTCAGATAGTCATATGTCTTGTTAGAGCGACCACTTCATGGATGGAGTAGAGGCGTGATCACTGCATTGTACACCTGAAGCTGATGTTGTATAGTATTGTATGCCATGAACATGTGGATGGTCACGGTATGTGGATTGTACTGTGGAGGCGAGTCAGGGGAGTTGAGATAGATATGTATGATATGGGGGGGGAGTGGGATGGCGAACTGGGGGAGGGGGGTTGTCACTTTGGGAGGTAAAGAGTATAACTATTGCATTGTGTTGTACACCTGAAACTAATAAAAAAAAATGAAAAAATAAATAAATAAAATTAAAAAAATAGCAGGGTATTGGTAAAAATAATTGACAATGGAGCCAAAACCATACAATGGAGAAAAGAAAGCCTCTTCAATAAATGGTGCAGGTGCTGGGAAAATCGGAAAGCCATGTGCAAAAGTGTGAAACTAGAATGCTGTTACCGTATTACAAAATTAATTCAGAATGGGTCAAAGATCCATATATGAAACCTGAAACAAATTCCATAGAAGAAAGCATGGGTAATAAACTTATGGACTTTTGGATTTGGAGAAGATTTTATAAATTTTACTTCAAAGGCAAGGGTAGTAATAGCAAAAATACCTGAATGGGACTATATCAACCTAAAAAGCTTCTGCACATCAAAAGAAACCATCAGCAAAACTAAGAGCAACCAATCAAATGGGAGAAGATATTTGCAAACAACACCTCCCATAAGGGGATAATACCCAAAATATATAAAGAACACTTTCAAATATTTTGTATTTACCTTTTCATAAATAGATCTTTTTTTTTTTTAATTTTTTAATTTTTATTTTTTAAATTAGTTTCAGGTGTACAACACAGTGCAATAGTTATACATTTTACCCCTCAAAGTGACAACCCCCACCCCCAATGCACCAGCCCACTCCCCACCCATATCATATATATCTATTGCTCTTCCTCTGACTCTCTTCCACAGTATAATCCACATCCCGTGACTATCTATATATATTCAATTACAGTAGGTATACCACCTCCACTTTAGTAATACAGTGCAGTGATCAAACCTCTACTCCATCCATGAAATGGTCTCCCTAACAAGACCTATGATCATCTGACATTCCACAGAATATTTACAACATTATTAATTATATTCCCCAAACTGTTTTTCCTATCCCAGTAGCAATATTGTAGTTGCCTATTTTTGCTGTCTAATCCCTTCCCCTTCTCCCTCATCCCCATTCCTCTCCAAATTAGCAACCCTGATTTTTCCTCTATATCTATGAGACAGTTTCTGTTTACTTTGCTCATTCATACAGTTTTTCATATTCCACATATAAGTGAGATCATATGGTATTTGTCCTTCTCTGACTGACTTATTTCACTCAACATTATAGTCTCTAGGTCCATCCATATCATTGCAAATGGCACGATTTCATTCTTCTTTATAGCGGAGTAATACTCCATTGTATAAATATACCACAGTTTCTTAATCCAGTCATCTACTGACGGGCATTTTGGTTGTTTCCAAGTCTTAGCTATTGTAAATTGTGCTGCTATGAACATCGGGGTGCATAACTTTTTTTGAATAAGTGTCTTGGTTTTTTCAGGATAAATACCTAGGAGTGGAATTGCTGGGTCAAACGGTAGCTCTATTTCCAGTTCTTTGAGATACCTCCATACTGACTTCCATAGTGGCTGCACCAATCTGCAGTCCCACCAACAGTGCAGCAGGGTCCCCTTTTCCCCACAGCCCCGCCAGCACTTGTTGTTTGTTGATTTGTTGATGATAGCCATTCTGACTGGAGTGAGGTGGTATCTCATGGTGGTTTTTATTTGCATTTCCCTAATGACCAGTGAGGTTGAACTTTTTTTCATATGTCTGTTGGCCATCTGTATGTCCTCTTTAGAGAAATGTCTCTTCATATCTTCTGCCCATTTTTTAATTGGGTTGTTTGTTTTTTTGGTGTTGAGTTTCATGAGTGTTTTATAAATTTTGGATATTAACCCCTTATCAGATATATCGTTGGCAAATATATTCTCCCATTCAGTAGGCTTCCTTTTTGTTTTATTAATGGTTTCCTTTGTTGTGAAAAAACTTTTAAGTCTGATATAATCCCATATGTTCATTTTTTCTTTTACTTCCCTTGCCCGTAGGGATGTATCAGTAAAAATATTGCTCCGGGTAATGTCTGCAAATGTACTCCCTATATTTTCATTTAGGATTTTTATGGTTTCAGGTCTTACATTTAAGTGTTTAATCCATTTTGAATTTGTTCTTGTATAAGGCATAAGGAGATGATCCAGTTTCATTTTTTTGCATGTGTCAGTCCAATTTTCCCAGCACCATTTATTGAATAGACTATCTTTACTCCAGTGTAAATTCTTGCTTCCCTTGTCATAGATTAACTGTCCGTAAATGCTTGGATTTATTTCTGGGCTCTCTGTTCTGTTCCACTGATTGATGTGCCTGTTTTTATGCCAATACCAAACTGTCTTGATTACTGTGGCCTTGTAGTAGGTTTTGATGTCTGGTAGCGTGATCCCCCCGACTTTGTTTTTATTCCTCAGAATTGCCGAGGCTATTCTGGGTCTTTTATGATTCCATATAAACTTTAGGATTATATTTTCTATTTCTGTGAAAAATGCCCTTGGTAGTTTGATAGGAATTGCATTGAATCTATATATTGCTTTAGGCAGTATGGACATTTTAACTATATTAATTCTTCCTATCCATGAGCATGGTAGGTGTTTCCATTTATTTGTATCTTCTATGATTTCTTTCTTCAGTGTCTTATAATTTTCTGAGTACAGATCTTTCACTTCTTTGGTTAAATTTATTCCTAGGTATTTTATAGTTCTTGACGCAATTGTAAATGGGACAGTTTTCTTAATTTCTCTTTCCATTAGTTTATTACTGGTATATGCAAATGCCACTGATTTCTGAACATTGATTTTATATCCTGCTACTTTACTGAATTCGTCTATCAGTTCCAATAGTTTTTTGATGGAGTCTTTGGGGTTCTCTATATACAGTATCATGTCATCTGCATATAATGACAATTTTACTACTTCATTGCCAATTTGGATGCCTTTTATTTCTTTTTGTTGTCTGATTGCTGTGGCTAGAACTTCCAGCACTATGTTGAATAAAAGAGGAGAAAGTGGACAGCCTTGTCTTGTTCCTGATCTTAAGGGGAATGGTTTTAGCTTTTCCCCATTGAGTATGATGTTAGCTGTAGGTTTATCATATATGGCTTTTATTATGTTGAGATATGATCCCTGTATTCCCACTTTGCTAAGGGTTTTTAACATAAATGGCTGTTGGATTTTGTCAAATGCTTTTTCTGCATCTATTGAAATGACCATGTGATCTTTATCCTTCATTTTGTTGATGTGGTGTATCACATTAATTGATTTACGGATGTTGAACCAACCTTGCGCACTAGGGATGAATCCCACTTGATCATGATGTATGATCTTCTTAATATATTGCTGAATTCTGTTTGCTAATATTTTATTGAGAAGTTTTGCATCTATATTCATCAGGGAGATTGGCCTGTAGTTTTCCTTTTTTGTGATGTCTTTATCTGGTTTTGGAATCAGGGTGATAGTGGCTTCATAAAAAGAGTTTGGGAGCCTTCCCTCCTTCTGGATTTTTTGGAATAGTTTGAGAAGAATAGGTGATAGTTCTTTTTTGAATGTTTGATAAAATTCACTTGTGAAGCCGTCTGGTCCAGGGCTTTTGTTTTTTGGGAGCTTGTCAATTACTGATTCAATTTCCTTGGTAGTAATCAGGGTATTTAGATTTTCTGTTTCTTCTTGCGTTAGCTTTGGAAGGTTGTATGCTTCTAGAAAATTATCCATTTCTTCCAGATTGTCAAATTTGTTGGCATATAGTTGCTCATAGTAATTTCTTAGAATTTTTTGTATTTCTGTGATGTCTGTAGTCATTTCCCCTCTTTCATTCCTGATTTTGCTAATTTGAGTCCTCTCTCTTTTTTTTTGATGAGCCTGGCTAGAGTTTTGTCAATTTTGTTTATCTTCTCAAGAAACCAGCTCTTGGTTTCATTGATCTTTTGAATTGTTTTTCTGTTCTCTATATTGTTTATTTCTGCTCTGGTCTTTATTATCTCCTTTCTTGTACTCCCCTTGGGCCTCTTGTTGCTGTTCTTTTTCCAGTTCCCTTAGGTGTAAGGATAACCTGTTGATTTGAGATTTTTCTTCCTTCTTTAGGTAGGCCTGCACTGCTATAAACTTCCCTCTTAGGACTGCTTTCACAGCATCCCAGAGATTTTGGGTCGTGGTGTTTTCATTTTCGTTTGTCTCGAGGTATCTTTTGATTTCCTCCTTGATCTCATTTGTGACCCACTCACTATTTAATAGCATATTGTTTAGCCTCCATTTATTTGTCAGCTTCCCGGATTTCTTCTTATAATTGATTTCTAGATTCATAGCATTGTGGTCAGAGAATACAGTTGAAATGATTTCAATCTTCTTAAATTTATTGAGACTTGTTTTGTGGCCTAACATGTGGTCTATCTTAGAAAATGTTCCATGTGCACTTGAAAAGAACGTATATTCTGTAGCTTTGGGATGAAATGCTCTGAAAATGTCTGTTAAATCCAGCTGGTCTAATGTGTCATTTAAGGTCGCTGTTTCCACATTGATTTTCTGTCTGGAGGATCTGTCCATTAGTGACAGCGGGGTGTTGAAGTCCCCTACTATGATAGTGTTACTGTTGATCTCTGTCTTTATGTCTGACAATATCTGTTTTATATATTTAGGGGCTCCTATGTTAGGTGCATAGATGTTTACTAGAGTTATGTCCTCTTGTTGGATCAATCCCTTCATTACTATGAAGTGTCCTTCTTTGTCCTTTGTTATATTCTTCAATTTAAAGTCCATTTTATCTGATATAAGTATCGCTACTCCAGCTTTTTCTCAGTACCATTTGCATGAAATATTTTACTCCATCCCTTTACTTTCAGCCTGTATGAGTCTTTGGATCTGAGGTGAGTCTCTTGTATACAGCATATGCTGGGGTCTTGCTTTCTTATCCATTCAGCCACCCTATGTCTTTTTATTGGAGCATTTAATCCATTTACATTTAATGTGATTATTGATAGGTGTGTATTTATTGCCATTTTCTTATTTGTGTTCGTAGTCTTTCATAGGTTGTTTTTCTCTTCTACTTAAAGAAGCCCTTTTAGCATTTCCTGCAAAGCTGGCTTGGTGGTAATGAATTCCCTTAACTTATAAATAGATCTTTTTACTGAATCAGTTCCAGCAAATTTATAAACATTATCTCAATATTTTAAACTGTTAGATACAAATGTATTGTTATGCTTAGTTGGTAATATTTAATCTCTCTACAAAAGGTTTTAAAATTAATTAAAACCATAAGATGAAGAACTAGTCTTCCAACCTTCATATTCTATCTCCTAAGCACATATTTAAATTGTCTGCATGACTATATTAGTAATAAGGAGAAAGAAAAGTTGACCTCCTGTTTCAACATGCTATAGAGAAATGGGAAGATTTTGGAGATTTTTATTTCAGAATATAGAGTGGACAGAGCTAATGTGGATGCTACCGCATGCAAAAAAAATATGTAAATGTTATATTCAACATGACCAAAATGTTTAAATATATATTTGTTCTCTAAAGAAAGAAAGGTAAATCCTAAGGGGCCAGTAAATATACTAAGTTTAGGCAGAGAAGCTAAGCTGACTATATAGTACCTACAGATATCTTGCTGCATACAGAATAAACCTAGTAAGAGATCTGGTCTTAGGGTAAAGGAAAATCAAGGAATTATATTTTTAAAAGATTTTTATTAAAATATAGCTAACATACAATATTAGTTTCAGGTGTACACTATAGCTTCTCAACATTTACATACCTAAAGAAGTGATCAATCACCATGATAAGCCCAGCAACCATGTGACACCGTACCATGCTATCACAATATTATTCCCCATGCTGTACATTACATCTCCATGATTTATTTGTTTATACCTGGAAATTTGAACCTCATATTCTCCTTCACCTTTTCCTCGGCTAAAAAATTTTCAATTATAGTTGACATTCATTATTATTCTATATTAACTTCAGGTGTACAGCATAGCAGTCAGACATTTATATAATTTAAAGCCTTTCTCTGCAGAATCACCATGGCTGCTGGGATGCTCACTGTATACATACCCTGAGAACAGGATGGCCTTCAAAGCCCTCTTTGCTGCGCAGTACAGCGGGGCTCAGGTCCACGTACTCTCTACACCACACCACTTCCACTTCGGTCAAACCCACCACACCCATGAATTTCTCTGTAAATTTCCTGCCAGCAAGTTTCCAGCATTTGAAAGTGAAAATGGATTCTGTGTATTCGAGAACAATGCCATTGCCTACTAAGTGAGCAATTAAGAACTTTTGGGGATGTACTCCAGAGGCAGCAGTGCAGGTGATACAGTGGGTGAGCTTTGCTGACAGTGACATAGTGCCCCCAGCTAGTACCTGGGTGTTCCCCACCTTGGGCATCATGTACCACAACAAGCAGGCCACAGAGAATGCAGAGGAGGAGGTGAGGCAAATTCTGGGGCTGCTGGATGCTCATTTGAAGAGGAGGACTTTTCTGGTGCGTGAATGTGTGACACTGGCTGACATCGCAGTTGTCTGAACCTGTGACTCTATAAACAGGTCCTGGAGCCTTCTTTCTGCCATGCATTCCCTAACACCAACTGCTGGTTCCTCACTCACATGATCTAGCCCCTGTTCTGGGCTGTCTTTGGGAGAGGAGGAAACTGTGAGGAGATGGCCCAGTTTGATGCTAAAAAGCTTGCAGAGGGCCAGTCTAAAATGGACACCCCACGGAAGGAGAAACGTTCTTGAGAGGAGAAGCAGAAACCCCAGGCTGAGCAGAAAGAGGAGAAAAAGGCAGCTATCTCCACTCCTGCAGAGCAGATGGATGAATGTGAGTAGGCTGAGCCGAAGGACGAGGACTGCTTTACTCAGCCACCCAAGAGTAACTGTGTTGGATGAATTTAAGTGGAAGTACTCCAGTAAGGACACACTCTCTGTGGCACTGCCATATTTCTGGGAGCACTCTGATAAGGATGATTGGTCCCTGTGGTATGCTGAGTACTGCTTCCCCAGAGAGCTTACCCAGACCTTCAGGAATTGCAACCTCATCACTGAAATGTTCCAGCGACTGGACAAAATGAGGAAGAATGCCTTCACCAGTGTCATCCTCTTTGGAAACAACAATAACAGCTTCATTTCTGGAGTCTGGGTCTTCTGAGGACAGGAGCTTGCCTTTCCACTGAGTCCCTATTGGCAGGTGGACTACAAGTCATATACATGGCAGAAACTGGATCCTGGCAGCGAGGAGACCCAGATTCTAGTTTGAGAGAACTTTTGCTGGGAGGGGGCCTTCCAGCATGTGGGCAAAACTTTCAACCAGGGAAACTTCTTCAAGTGAATATCTCTTGCCATCACCTAGCTGCCTGCAACCGCCCTTTAATGATGTGGGTCATTAAAGGAAACTGGACATTGAAAAAAAAAAAAAGAAGTGATTCCCCCTGACTAGTCTAGTACCCACCTTGCACTATACATAGTTATTGTTATATTATTGACTATATTCCCTATACTTTACATCCCCATGAATTTTCTGTAACTACCCATTTGTACTTCTTAATCCCTTCACCTTTTGCACTCTTCTCCCAACACCCCTTCCCAACTATCACCCAGATAAATAATCTAGTACACATCTGACACATACATAGTTATTACAGTAATATTGTCTCTATTCCTTATGCTATACCCTGCATGCCCATGGTTACTGTGTAACAACCAATTTGTATTTCTTCATTCCTTCCCATTTTCACCCATGCCACAGATCCCCTCCCATTTGGTGACCATCAAGATTTTCTCTGTATTTATGAGTTTGTTCCTGTTTTGTGCACATCTTGGTCATTGTAAACAATGCTGCAGTGAACATATGGATGCACACATCCCCTTGAAGTAGTATTTTGGGTTTCTTCAGATAAATACTTAGAAATGGGATTACTGGGTCCTTCTTTGTCTCTTATTATAGCCTTTGTTTTAAAGTCTATTTTGTGTGATATAAGTATTGCTACTCAAGTTTCTGCCTCTCCAACCAGTCTCAAGGTAGCTTCTTTTGTATGTCTTTAGTTGTAGGGCTTCAGTTCAGCTAGACTTCAGGCAATTCTCAATAATGTTTGTTCTGTAGTTTAGTTGTAATTTACGTGAGGTCATGAGAGAAGGTAAGTATACAGTGTTTACCTACTCCACCTCTTGACTGGAAATCCAGGTAATTATATTTGAAATAGCATAAAACTGAAGGGAAAGGCTAGCCCTTCAATGAAAGAAAATGGACAGATTCTGCCCACTGGCTTAAGGAAGCTACTATAACAAGTTTGTTTCTCTGCCTAGAATTTCTAGGTGAAAAAAATATTCCACAAAAAGTGATGTCTCAGGCACAATGGGCATGTGGATTCAAATTAACATCACTTACCTGGTGCAGAAATCCTGAGGCCAATAAATATACATGAAACCCCTGAGGGCACACCCACCAGAAGCAAAGGCAAAACTCTCTAATAACTGTGGTTAATGGCTTAATGGGTCACCCAGATCCCCCTGAAACAGGAAGGACTTATTTCCCCCAGCTGTCAGCTCCTGTGTGGATTACCTCTGCTCAAAACAGCAGCTTGCCCTGAGGCACACTGTCTTCTCAGGGCAGCCTGCCTCCAAAGACTGGTCAAGGTGATAGTACAAAGACCACACTCTCTTGTTCTAATTGAATACTCTTCAATACTTCTTGTAGGGTCTGCTGAGTCATCTGTCAAAGATACTGTAGTGTTAATCCTGACAGCATGCCCTAAGTGAAAATCCTATGTGCAAATCTCTGTTTCAGAGTCAGCTTCCCAGGGAACACAACCTGCAACAGTAACACCTATACATTATAGGATTATCACAGAAAAATATATATGTTTCTTGCTGAAGACAAGCCTCCTATAAAAAAATCCAAAAGTTCAGAGGATATGATCTACAATGACTAAATTAACAGCCACTACAAACAAGATAAATAGCATTAAAGATTTGAGATAATAGAATAAACTGAAAGACAGTACAAAAGGTATTTTAACTGATTAAAAAAAGAAATAAAAACCATAATGGTAAAAGAGAACATTATGGAGAATAAGGCAGATTTTAAGGGAAAAATAGAAATATTTGGGTATGTTATAGTATATTGGAAGTGATTATCTATTCTACCTTTTCTCTAGTGTACCTTTATGTTCTGCAGACCCTGGAAAGTAAAAACACATTTCCAAGACTCCCTGGAACTAGGTCCCTGGGTGTGATTTAAATTCAACGAAACAGATGCACTGATGTGAGATTTGAATGTAGACATGAGACATATGAGGTCTGACAATTAAATTCATGAACTTGTTGCAATAATGTTGCTAACCTTTTTTGATATCAGAGGGATTATTCATTATAAATTTGTACTAACTGGACAAACAGTTAACCAAGTTTACTATTTGGAAGTGCTGAAAAGGCTGCAGGAAAAAGTTAGATGAAAACAACCTGAAATTTTTGCCAACAATTCATGGCTCTTGCATCATGACAGTGCACCAGCTCACAGAGCACTGTCTGTGAGGGAGTTTTTAGCCAGTAAACAAATAACTGTATTGGAACACCTTCCCTACTCACCTGATCTGGTCCCCCAATGACTTCTTTCTTTACCTGAAGATAAAGGAAATATTGAAAGGAAGACATTTTTATGACATTCGGGATATCAAGGGTAATACGATGACAGCTCTGATGGCTATTCCAGAAAAAGAGTTCCAAAATTGCTTTAAAGGGAGGACTAGGCACTGGTGTAGGTGTATAGCTTCCCAAGAGGAGTGCTTTGAAGGTGATCTTAGTGATATTCACCAATGAAGTATGTAGCACTTTTTCTAGGATGAGTTCGGGAACTTAATGGCCTGACCTTGTAGGTGTTGCTTCTTCTGATTCTACTCTTTCTGCTGGCAAGCAGTGTTATTAGGCTTAATGGAGTTCTTTGTGTTTAGTCATTCATTCTATAGCAGGGCCAGGACTAGAGTGAGGCTTCTAATGCAAAATTTAACTGAATGCAAAGAGTCTCAGTAATCAAGATAAAAATTATTTAATGCAACATTTTAGAAGGCAAAATAATTTTAAAAATCTACAATGAACAAAGTATAAAAGTTGTAAAGAAAGATAGGATCAGTATATATTGATTTTGCCTCAGACTCTAATGTGACTTCTGACCAGCATTATAACTGATCCTGTCGTAATTTACAACTTTGATAATGTGTTCATTGTGAGTATTTTACCTTAACTGTAATTTAAGTACATTATTAATATATTTTGTTTATGTTTACCATCTTATTTTGTGCTGTTTGTTTTGCCCATTCAATGTTTTTTGTCTTTTCTTTTTGACCTTTTTTGGATTGATCGATTAATTTTAGTATTCCATTTGCTTTCTTTATTAGTTTAGATAGGTTCACATTGCACTTCTATTCTCTTAGTGATTACCTAGAAATTTAAACTTGCATCATCAACTAATATAATTAGTTCCCTCTTCTTAGATTATACAAGGAATTTAGAACACTTAAATTCCATTTAACTCCTGCCATATGTTATTGTTCCATTTCAATTTTATTGTTTTTGCAACCCCACAATATATTGATTTTAATATAATTAATGTACTTTTAATTATATCTACATATTCACATCTTGAACTCTTAAATTCTTCTCAAATGTCAGATCTTAAATCTGGGATTGCTTTTCTTATGCCTGAAGTCTATTCTTAGCAATTTCCTATAATTGAGAGTGGCTGAAATAAACTTACTCAGTTTTTGTTTGCCTGAAAACTATGTTTATCAAATCATGAAAAATGCCATACTATTTTCAGTGGCTTCCATTATTGTTAAAGAATTGGCAAATAGTCCAAATTTGTTTCTTTGAAGATAATTAATCTGCCTGCTATTACATCCTTTTGTCTTTGATGTTCTGCACTTTTTACCATGTTGTGTAAGTGTGAATTCATTTGGCTTGTAGAACGTGTAAGTGATATTCTTTTCACAGATTTAGAAAAGTTAGCCATATTCATGAAGATATAAACCTTTTTCCATTCTTTCTTCTATATAGAACTCTGATTATATTTAAGTGAAACCTGCTTATGATTCATGTCTCTTTTCTTTGCTTTTATAGTTCCCATCTCTTTAACTTTCTGTTATAGTTTGAATTTTTCTAACCCATCTTCCAGTATATTATTGTAGATTTCTCCAAAGAAATGAATCAATAGATCATATATTTACATATATCTCTATCTGTATGTCTATCTCTATCTCTATCTCTATCTATGTATCTAACTATATAATTATATATTTATATATCTATGTATATCTATATCTATTAATATATCTATCTACATTTATTTCTATATCTATATCATCTATAGAGAGATATTTGTTATAAGAAATTCACTCACATGACTATGGAAATTGACAAGTCCCAAGATCTGCAGTCAGCGAGCGAGTTGGAGACACAGAAGAGATGGTGGTATATTTCCAGCATGAACCTGAAGTCACAAGAATGAAGACAGCTGATGGTGTAATTCTAGCCTGAGGGCTGGTAGCCTCAAGATGGAGGAGGAGCCAATGTTTCAGTTCAATTCTGAAGGCAGGAAAACACCAGTGTTCCAGCTCAAGGCAGCCAAATAGGAGGAATTCCCTCTTACTGGCAGAGGGGTGGGTTTTTTGTTCTATTCAGGTCATCAATTCATTGAATGAGTCTCACTCACATTAGGAAGGGCAATCTTCTTTACTCAGACTACCAAATTAAATGTTAATCTCATCCAAAATACCTTCACAGACTCATCCAGAATAATATTTAACCAATGTCTGGGCACTTCATGACCCAGTCAAGTTGACACATGAAATTAACCATCATATCTAGTTCACTAATAAAATGTTTCTTTTTTCTCTTTTTAATAAATTATATTTTAGAACAGTTTTAACTTTACAAAAAAAGTACAATAGTACAGATAATTCCCAAATAACCCATACCCCGAATACCATATTCTTTCTTATTTATTTTAAATATTATGTTACCATTTCAACCATTTTTCAGTGTACAATTCTCTGCATTGTAATATAAATATACTGACACTGCTGTGCAACCATCACGACTATCCTTTTCCAAAACATTTTCAGCTTCCAAAATTGAAACTCTGTACTCATTAAACAATAACTCTGCATTCCCCAGTGCCTACAACTTCAGAAAATCACCATTTTATCTTCAGTCTCTGTGAATTTGACTATTCTAAAAATTTCATATAAGAGGAATCATGTAATATTTATGCTTTTGTGATTGGTTTATTTCCCTTACATGATGTCTTGAAGGTTCATCCATATGGTAGCATGTCCAAATTTAATATCTATTTTAGGCTGAATAGTATTTCATTCAGTGTGTGTGTTTGTGTGTGTGTGTGTATCATTTTTTGTTTATACTTTCATATCTCAGTGTACACTTGTGATGCTTCCACTTTTTGACTATTGTAAAAATTGCTGCTATGTACAAGAGCATATCACTACCTTTTTGAGTCCCTGCTTTTTATTTTTTAATTCATACACACACACACACACACACACACACACACACGTGGAATTGCATTACATGGTAATTCTATATTTTATTTTTTGAGAAATTGCCATAACATTTTTCACAGCAGCTGAACCATTTTATGTTCACATCAGGAATGTAAAAGTGTTCCAGTTTCTCCACATCATTACCAAACTTGGTGATTTTGTTTTTTTTTCTTGTTTTTTTTTCTTTATAATAGCCATCCTAATGTGTGTGAAGTGGTATATCACTGTGGTTTTTGTATTTCTCAATCACTAGTGATGTTGAACATCTTTTCATGTGCTTATTGACCATTTATTTATTTTCTTTGGAGAAATATTTATTCAAGTTCTTTTGCACATTTTTAAAAAAAAAATCAAGATTGCTGTTATTGAATTTCTAGCACTCTTTACATATCCTGGATATCAGTCTTTTATCATATATATGATTTGCAATTTTTTCTCTCATTGTATAATGACCATTTTACTGTTAATAGTGTTATTTGATGCCCAGAAGTCCTTAATTCTGCAGTCCAACTGACGTATTTTTTATTCCATTGATTCCATTGCCTATGTTTTTGTTATTATATCTAAGAAACCATTGCCAATTCCAATGTCATGAAGCTTTCCTCTGATATTTACTTTTATGATTTTTATAGTTTTAGCTCTTATGTTTATGTCATTAATCCATTCTGTGTTAACATTTATATATAGTATAAGGTAAGATTCTATCTTTTTATGTGAATACTTAGTTTTCCCAGCACAAATTATTAAACATAATGTCCTTTCCCATTGAATGATATTGACAAACTTGTTAAAAATGAGTTACCAAATATGCAAGGGATTACTTCCAGGCTCTCTATACTATTCCTTTGGTGTATATGCCTGTCTTTATGTCAGCACCAAACAGTTTTTTTTGTTTATTTGTTTGTTTGTTTATATTTGACATTTTTATTTTAGGCTGCAAAAACAAAAACAAGCAAACAAACAAAAAAAAACTTGAAATAGGCTTGTCAAATGATGAAAAGTCATCCTTTCCAGTGAAGCAGAAGGTAGACTATCCCGCTTCACTGCTGCTTGCACTCTGCTGGGTTTTGATCCTTCTTTGAGTCATCGTCTGGATCATTTTCCTCATCTTCTTCTTCCCTTTCTTTATCATAATCATCTTCAATAGCTTCTCCAGTAAAGTGTAACACTGATCTTGGGATTATACGCTCACTTAAAAAGTGACCAATTTCAAAGTTGGCAGCAAGGATAGCTTCAGCATCATCATCCAGATCTCCACTTTCAGGAACTTCAGGAGGAGTGAAAAAATTAAAGAAAGAATCATTTGAAACTGTTTTGGTCACAGTACAAACTGTCCCTCATCCCTTGTGTTTCTGCTTCTTTATGGTTTCAAAGTGACATTCTTCCCTTTTTTCCAATCTATCTGGCACCCTGTACAACCCATAATTTCTGGTCCATCAAAAGAAAAGGGATCAGAATCATCTGGTTCTGACCTCATCCTGTATGTCTTTGTCAACACTTCATTTGTGAAATATTCATTGGGCTCAAAGTGACATTCTAAAACAAAATTCATAGGCTGGCCTGCATCTGAGAACTTCACTTTAATATCTTTCAAGTGCTTCAGAATAGGCTCGTCATGTTCCTGAACCATATCACTGAGCAAGTCAACATTCTTAAAAATAGTCAACCAAAATTCAGGAATTCCCTTGGGGTCTTCTTTTTCTTCATCCTTTTTCTCATCTTCAATCTTGGCCTTTTCTTTCAACTCCGAAATTTCATCTTCCTCATTTAGTTTCCATTGACATTCTTCTTCTGTAGGTTCATAAATTGCATTAATGATCTCAAATCACTTATGAAATAAAGGCTGATAGAGTACAGCATACTTTCTTTCAAGATCGTGAACTTACTCATAGAACTTGGCTTCTATGTGTGCACATTTAACTTGAAGGTTTTTGAGAGCATTCACTCGTCTTTTAACTACCCTAGGCAAGCTTTCAATGTATCCTGTTGGTGTTTCTACCAGACCATCAAGTCTTTCTTGGAGGGCTGCAAGAATCTGACGATTTTGCATCATCTGAACAGTCAGCTGACGTGCTTTGATTTTTGTTTCTTCACCAGTTTCTTCTTCTTCTACTTCTTCAACATCATCCAAATCTTGATCAAGTTCAGACTGTTCTTTGTTGTCAATGTCTGCCATGTTTTAAGAACGCCAAATATCGGTGGACAGCACGGGGAACCAGGCGGGCGGAGCTGCGCAGGCAGTGACTCAGGGAAGAGGCGGGAGGGGCAGGAACAGCACCAGTTTTGATTGCTATAGTATTGTGGTAAGTTTAGGGATCAGGAAGTTTGAGACCTCTTTGTTCTTTTTAAATATATATATATATATTTTTTGCTATTCATGGTCCTGTAAGACTCTATATAAATTTTAGGATAGATTTTTCTATTCTGAAAAAAAAAAAAGTTGGGGTTTTGATTGGGGTATCATTGAATATGTAGATAGCTTTAGGTAGTATTGACATCTTAATAATGTGATACAATCCAGAAACATGGGGTATGAGATATCTTTCCATTTATTTGTGTGTTCTTTTATTTCTTCAGCAATGTTTTGTACTTTGCCTTGTTTAAACTTTCAACAAGCCTCAGTTAAGTTTAACCTAAATAAATTATTCATTTTTGAGACTACTAAAATAACAATGTTTTCTTGATTTCCTTTCCAAATTGTTCATTGTTAATGTATGGAAATTTAAATGAATTTGTGTGATTTTGTATCGTTCAACTTTACAGAATTTATTTAGTAGTTCCATCCGAGAGAGAGAGAGAGAGAGAGAGAGAGAGAGAGAGAGAGAGAGAAAGAGAGAGAGAGAGAGACTTTAGGATTTTCTACATACAAGATCATATGGCCTGCAAACAGATAATTTTTCTTTTTCCTTTCCAATTTAGGTAGTTTTTATTTCTTTTGATTAGTGGATATTTGGTCCTGTCCAAATTGTCCACGGACATTTGGTTCATGCCAAAATGTCTTTGAAATTTGGTTCTGTCCAAAACATCCACAGAGGCATTTGGTACATAGTTAATATAAATTTTGCTCTTCTGAAAGATTTCAAAACTGATCCACTTACAAACCCCATATGCCATGACTAGCTAGGCTACCAAGGCAAGAAGAGTTATTATTGGCAATAGAGTCACAACACAATTATTGAACCATTAAAATATGATAGTATTTTTAAATATTTTCATCCTGTAAACCTAAAGTAGAGGTAAACATTATGGGCTACTTGAACCCAGTCATGTCTCCCAAGCATGAACATTTTGGAAAGGACTAAATACCAAAAAACATTTGTCTCGACCAAATGTCTCCATGGATGTTTCGGACAGGGCCATATTTCAAGATCCTTTTTGCATGTATCACCCTGATCTCTTTTTGTGACCATTTGAATGGAATATATCTTTCCATCCCTTCACTTTCAGTCTGTGTGTATCCTTAAATCTAGAGAGAGTGTCTTGTATGTAGTATACAGTTAGATCTTATTTTTTTATAATCCATTCAACCACTCTATATATTTTGATTGGGGAGTTTAATCCATTTACATTGAAACTAATTATTATAGGTTAAGGACTTCCTGTGCCATTTTATTGTTTTCTGTCTGTCTTATATTTCTTTGTCCTTATGCTCCTCTCCTACTGTCTTCCTTTGTGATTTGTTATTTTTTTTGTTTGTTTGTTTGTTTTTGTAGTGATCTGCTTTGATTCCTTTCTCTTTTTCTTTTGCGTATGTTCTGTATTTTCTTTGTGGTTACCCTGAGACTTACATAGAACATCTTATAGTTATAACAGTCTATTTGAAGCTGATAACAACTTAAATTTAATCACATTAGAAAATTACACAATTTACTTCCCCCCCAACACTTTATGATGCTGATATCAAAATTTACCTCTTTTTCTATTACATATCCATTAACAAATTTTTAAAGTTTTTGTTATTCTTAATACTTTTGTCTTTTAAATTTCATACTGTAATTAAAAGTGATTTACACATCAATACAGTATTCTGTATTGTCTATATGTTTATCTTTACTAGTGAGTGTTATACTTTAATATACTTTCACATTGCTGACTTTTGTACAATGGGCGAGGATGTTGGAGATACACTTCACTCATTTCCCTCATTCACTGTGGAGAAACTTTTAGTTCTGCTCCTTCTCTCAACCTCACAGAGCTGTGCTGGCAGCAGCAAGCCCCTGCCCCTTTTCTCTTTTTCCTTAACTGTGCCAGGTGTCTGAACCATGCTGGTTCCAACAGTGCTGTATGAGAGGAGACAGAAACCAGCCTTCCAGGCATCACCCTGAAAGCTCAGAAATGTTGGAGTATCACTCCACCCCTCTCACTCCCTCCTGGAGGAGATATTTCAGGTTTTGCAGCTCCTTTCAATCTTGCAGAGCTGTGCCAGTGGAGGCAGGCATCTACCCCCTTTCCTTTGTTTATGACTACCCCCAGGCATCTAAATATGAGGGCTTAATTAGCACTCCATGTGAGGTGAGACAGAAACTGTTCCCTCAGGTAGTGCACTGAAAG
The DNA here is from genome assembly GCA_033961575.1 of Aselliscus stoliczkanus. NCBI lineage: Eukaryota > Metazoa > Chordata > Mammalia > Chiroptera > Hipposideridae > Aselliscus > Aselliscus stoliczkanus. The sequence continues at coordinate 68,333,056 of CM066737.1, read as the reverse complement.
GCTAAGATATTGAGGAACTCTCCATTCTCTCACCTGAGGGAGAAGTCACAGTCAGAGGTGTTCTTTCTCAGACCTGCGCTGTGCCAGCTTGAGGGAGGGGTTGAAGGGGGTAAGATGAAATTGCTCTTCTTACCCTGTTTTAAAAATGAAATTTATTGGAGTAACATTGATTAATAACATTATATAATTTTCAGGTGTATAATATTATAATTCCCCATCTGTATACTCTATTGCATACTTACCATCCAAAAGCTAGTTTCCTTCTGTTATCATATATATGATTTCCTTTACCCACTTTGCCCTCTCCTCAAGCCCTTTCCCCTTTGGTAGCCACTGTTCTGTTGTCTGTATCTATGAGGGGTTTTTCTGTTGTTACATTTTGTTTTATTCAACCTATGAGTGAAATCATATGGTGTTTGTCCTTTTCTATCTCACTTATTTTGGTTAGCATAATTTTCTCAAGATTCTTCCATGTTGTTGCAAATGGCAATATTTCATATTTTTATGGCTGATTAGTATTCTAATGTGTATATATGTCACTTCTTTATCCAATCATCCATTGACGGACATTTATGTTGTTTCCATGTCTTGGCTATTGTAAATAATGCTGTAATAATCATCGGTGTACATACATCTTTGCAAATAAGTGTTTTGATATTTTTTCAGGTAAATAACTAATAGAGTAATTGCTGGATCATATGGTAGTTCCATTCTTAATTTCTTAAAGACCCTCCATACTGTTTTCCATATCGGCTGCTTTGGGAAAGGGAAACAAAAGCAAAAATAAATGAATGGGACTCCATCAAACTAAGAAGCTTCTGCACAACAAAAGAAACCATTAACAAAACAAAAAAGCAACCAACTGAATGGGAGAACATATTTGCAAATGATAATTCTGACAAGGGATGAATATCCAAAATATAGTATGAAGAGCTCATACAATTCAATGACAAGAACTAAAAAATCAATCTGATTAAAAAATGGGCAGAGGACCTGAATAGGCACTTTTCCAAGGAAGAGGTATAGCTAGTCAACAGCCATATAAAAAAGATGTTCAACATCCCTAGGTATTAGAAAAAGTCAAATCAAAACCACAAATGAGTTTTCATCTCACACCTGTTAGAATGCTATTATCAAAAAGACAATAAATGACAAGTGTTGGAGAGAATCTTCTTATCCTTTTCAATGCTGCTGCTCTGAGTTTTGTGTCTGTCTGGAAGTACTGCAACTTCTTAACTGGATGTTTAACTTATAAAGGTATTTTGGTCTGTATATCTTTGTTAAATTGACGTTTTTGTGAGATAACGTAGACTGGAACTTCCTATACCTCCATCTTAGTCAATAGTTCCTCTGCCTGTAATCATTCACCCCAGGAATCTACAGATCTACAGTTCCCCTGCAGTTTTCATGCACCACAGCACCTGCCATTGCCTTGGTGGCTCCCATCCTGAGATCCAATATGTGTTGCCATTCCTATCTGAGCTCAGAGTCAGGCAAAACAGATACCAGTCAGTCTAGCAGCCCACAGACATGGCAGAACATTGAAAACAATCTCCACTCTGTTTTTTCCTGAACAGAGGGAAGGAACCAGGAATTGAGCCACTTCCTCTGGACCTCAGCCACACCATGCTGAGGAGGGAGTGGGGTAAGGAAGAGTAAAATACTGTGAAATTTCCTACCAGTTTGAATGTGGCTTTTGCTTGATCGGGCATTCACATGGTTGCTGTAGATCTTTGTCTTTGTTCCAGAGCTCCTATAAAGTTATTTTAATCAGTCTGTAGTTGTTTATTTGATATTTCCCTGGGGAAACAAGTTCCTGGGGCTTTCTAGTCTGCCATCCTACTGACATTACTGTCTAATCTGTTATTTCATATTATTTTTTCATTTTTATAAGCCCTATTTTGTACTTTTCCAAATCTGCTAGATCATTTTTATGGTTTACAGTTCTTTGTAGATATCTTCATACTTGTAATATATTTTCTAAATATTGCAGATATGGCTATTTAAAAATTTGCATTTGATAATTAAAGCAAACGAAATTTTGTGGATTTATTTTTGCTGTCTGATTTTTCTGATATTTTTTATACATGGTGTTGTTTTGTTTATCCCTTTGTGTGAATTTGTTTTTGACGATGAACTACTTAATTCCCTGGGGGAAAAAAATAGCTGTTGGGATTATTTGAAAACTTCAATAAAGGCGCAATCCTCCAGATAAGTTTTTCATTTACTTCTACCAGATACTTTCAGGAAACACCAGAAAGAGTTTACTATATTCCAATGGAAGATTTGAGTTTTTAAATGTTATCTAGAGTATTTAAGAATTATACTATGAGTTTGCAATGAAAATGTGTTAAGAACTAGTTTGCGTTTATGATTTTTTATTAGCTGTACTCTATTTAAGTCGCTCAGTGCTCGGTAAGTTAGCAACTTTCTCTTTTTTTTGGGGGGGTGCAGGGAGGAGAGGAAGTCAGACATGCAGTTTATTTCTAGTTGCAATTTACCCTGATGGTACAGATTTTTGGGTTCCTGTTTTGTGGGGAAGGTGTCTCCTGTTTGACATCCCATCATGGGAGTGCCCTGGCTTTTGCTTGCAGTTCCCCAAACATTGAGACCATAAAAATCTATACTAAATCTTTCCAGATTTGGTGGCAAAACATGTTAGGGCAAGGTTGCTCAGTGCTTTTCTGATCACCTTTGGTTCTTCATTCACCTGGTAATTCTTTACTATCTTGTTTGTTCTTCCATGTCTTAAAGAAGATTTTTAAAAAATATTTTATCCAGCATCTTTGATTACCTTCAGTAGGAATGTTAATCTGGATGCATAGATAGCTCTGTTACTGGAAACAGTGTTTGTTTTTCACAACCACAGGTTCTAATTTAAAAAGGCTATAGTGTCAAATCAGGAGTTAGTAGATAAGATTAAAAATACCAAATATATTATACAAAGGTGAGTTTTTCCAATATGTCTCAACATGCACTCTATAGATCACTTGCCTTTCAGTTATCGAGTTGATTGTCAAAATGAAGATGCCTGGGTCTCACAGAAGACATACTGGATAGAGATGTCTAGGATTTGAGCCTAGGAATTTGTATTTTTGTCAGCCACACTAGTTAATTCATAAGCACACATTATTTTAAGGCCCATCAATTTAGAACTAAAATTAAAATAGTTATTTCCTTCTAAATCTTACAATGAAGTACTTCCATTGGAACAGGAGACAATAAAGTAAACCCCTGTTGAAAAAGATAGATCAGATGCCTAAATAATGGCTATCGACTTGATAACAAAAAAAATGGGAATAGATTTTTCACTTTAATAAAGGCTAATTTCCAAATAATTAGAGAAGTATAATCCATAATGGGAGTATAAATTGATTAACAAAACCAATAAAGACTATTCTATATTCAAAGGCAACAAAGAATTTTATTTTTCAATGATATTTTAATCGCAGGTTGAATTTAGATGATAGAAAAACCAATTTCAAACTATGCAGTTCATAGGGAAGCATTGTGCAGTAATTCATTCGGCATGTGAAAGAACAAACATCTTTAAACTTTGTGAAGAGCATGTCAGGGAGTCTGACAAGCAAACTTCAGGGTGCATTCTTTCTCTCTGCAAATAAATGGCTGCTGCTGTTTTGTCCGTCCACATGCTTTTCACCTGCTGTTTCTGTGACTGATAATGTGCTGGCGATTTTAAGAGGCAGCTTTTCTGTAAACTGAATGAAATCTATATTTCAGAAAACTGTCCACTTATCTTTCCTGTTTCTAAAAGGTAAATGACTATTATGAATAAAAATCTTTATTTTAGATAGTGGTAGGCAGTAGCAATATGCATGAGAGGAAACTTTTTTTTTTAAGAACTGAAAACAGGTGATGCAAGATAAGTCTAATCAGATGGGTGTCTACAAATTTAGTTTATTTTCCCATGAGTAATTTAAGACATTTTGACTTACTGGTAATTCTGTAATCCAAAAGTGGGAAAAGTAACCATACTTAGAAATTGTTTGTTTTAGAAAATGGAAGGCCTCTGCAAATCATGTGTTAGCAGTAATCATGCCTGCATATTTAGACATTGGGTGCATCTGATTTTACTCTAGGCACATATACAGAGGGTGCCAAAAAATGTATACACATTTTAAGAAAGGAAAAAATTGTATTAATATTATAATACTCAATATATACTGATAACAAAAGATGAATTCAAGTCATGTGTTTATATTTGTTTTGGCATCCTGGTATAATCCATTGTAACCTTTATAATGTTAAAGACAATAATATGCTATGGGCAGAAACACACTGAGATCATGCCTAATGAGTCACACTGTTCTACATTCCTTTCCCCTGGAGTGTGGGAGTCTGTGACTTGCTTCTAGCAATAGAATATGGCAAATGTGATGGGATATCACTTCATTGATTAGGCGACATTATATAGCACTCCATTTTAGCAGATTAAAGTAAAAGGTTCTCTTGCTGTCCTTAGAAAAGTAGCTGCCAATTTATGATAGGGCTATGTAGCAAAAACATGTGAATGACCTTTAAGAGCTAGCTGAGAGCCAGGAAGAACATAGGAACCTTAATCCTACAACCATAAGGAACAACTAGGTGAGCTTGGAAGAGGATACTAAACTCCAGGAAAAAAAACACAAAAAAAACAGCCTAGCCAACTCCTTGATTGCAGTCTTGTGAGACTCTAAGCCAACAACCCAACTAGGTCATCTGCAACTCCTGAATCACACACAATTCCAACTAGCTTAGCCTAGCTAACTCTTTCTTTCTTTTTTATGTGTCATATTAAATACCACTTCTTCATGAAAGTCTTTTCTGATATGACCAACTTTGACCTCCCTGTAACACACTCTCAAAAATACTTCTTCAGAAATCTTGTAAAACATTGCTCAATGTCTATCTTCTCTGCTATTTAGTCATTCCAAGGAGGGTATGGACTGTTCCTGTTTTATTCATTGCAATATCATTACTGGTACAATACATATCACTTAGGTGGAACTCAATAAATATTTGCCAAGTGAATGAATGGATGGTGAATAGATGAAATAAGCTAATATTTGAAAAATCCTACTGTAACAAATTATAGTAATATTCAAAAGAAAGCATTTCTGTTATTCATGGTATGGGTAATGATATTGTTCACACTGATAAGTGTGGCATAACTAAACAAGAGTTGAAATTTAAAATGAGTGCATACTTTCTTTTTTTAATAGAAATCTAAAAATTATTTAAGGCTTGCCTACTCACCAGGGATTATTTCACATGTGTCTAGTTCAAAAGTTCACCATAGGGGGAAAAAAAGTTGAAGAAACCTATTTGTCAAGAGTTTGGGGCATGTGTAACACAAAGTTGTGTATCACACATAAAAATGTATTTAGTTTTTTATAGTCCAGGTTCAGTCTAAAACAATACAAAAAAATTTTTATTTTACATGTGGATTATGGCAAAAGCATTCATTTTGTGATAGTGAGATACATTGTGTAGCTTTAATCACATACTGTGTGAGACACTGCTATTTGCTTACCAAATATCCACTTCTTTCTTATCAGCAGAAGTACTTTTAGGGTGGCCCCAAAAAGCTTACTTACTCTATTTGTCAGCTTTCTTCACATCTAAGAGTGATCATATGACAAAATTATAACAATTATTTATAGAAAGAAAGTATCTCAACATAATAAAGGCCATATATGATAAACTCTCAGCTAATATACTTAATGGTAGAAAACTGAAAACTTTTCCTCTAAGATCAGAAGCAAGACAAAGATACCCATCTCACCACTGTTATTATATTTAACACTACTAGAAGTACTAAACAGGGCAATCAGGTGAGGAAAAGAGATTAAAAGCAAACTAATTGTGTATGAAGAAGTAAAATTGTCACTTTTGCAGATAACATGATTCTTTATATAGAAAAACGAAACTTTTTTTCATAAACAAAAGATAAAATCCTAAAGACTCCACCAAAAAAAAGAAAAAAAATTAGAAACAGTAAGCAAGTACTGTAAAATTGCAGGCTACAAAATCATGTGTGAATATCCATTGCATTCCCATACACTAACAATGCAATTTCACAATAAGAAATGGAAAAAAAATTTTTGCAATTGCAACAAAAAGAATAAAATATTGAGGAATAAACTTAACAAAGGATATGAAGGACCTGTACACTGAAAACTACAAAGAATTATTTTAAAGGAAATAGAAGAAGACACAAATATGACAAGATATTCCATGTTCATGGACTGGAAGAATCTACATAGTTAAAATGGCCATATTACCTAAAGAAATATTTAACAGATTTAATGCAATCCCCATAAAAATCCTAATAGCATTTTTTAAAGGAGTAAAACAAAAAGTCATCAGATATGTATGGAACCACAAAAAACCCCAAAGAGCCAAAGTAAAACTGAGAAAAAGGAGTCAAGCCAGAGGTATCACACTGCCTGACTTCAAATTACACTACGAAGTGAAAATAAACAAAACAGCAATTTATTGGCAGAAGAATAGACATAAAGACCAACGGAACAGAGTAGAAAGCTCAGAAATAATCCCACACATTGGGTTGTCAGAAAAGTCATGACACATTTTTGCAACAGATGGCGCTAATTCATTTTTGGAAGTACTAGAGTGATTCACATCTATGTTATTGCTATGTAGTTTGACAGCTGACAGTTCTAGCGTCATTCTAAAAAAAAATGAGCGATTTGGTTGAGTTTTGGAGATTTTTACAACAAGTTGAGGATGGAAGACCAAACTGCATTTTTGTCATATTTTACTGTTTTACTTCCATAGAGGGAAGAACGCACGTCAAGCTTGTGAAAAGTTGCATAAAGTTTACAATGACAATGCTCTACAAGAACGTCAGTGCCAAGGATGGTTCATGAAATTACGTGCTGGTGATTTTGATCTCAATGACGCTCCTCGGTCAGGGAGGCCCACCGCGGTTGATGACGACAAAATAAAGGCATTGATTGGGTCAAACCCATGTTACATGATACGAGAGATTGCAGAAACATTGAACATCCATCATTCAAGCATTCTCGGTCACCTGAAGAAGCTAGTATACGTTAACAAGCTGGATATTTGGGTTCCACATGAACTCAAAGAAGTTCATTTGATGGAGTGTATAAACATCTGCAATATGCTCATTAAACATGAGGAAAACAATCCTTTTTTGAAGCCACTGATAACTGGTGATGAGAAGTGGATTGTTTACAACAATATGGTGCACAAGTGGTCTTGGTCCCGATGTGATGATTCCCCTCAAATGAAATCGAAAGCAGACTTTCATCAGAGCAAGGTTATGCTCTCAGTGTGGTGGAATTTTATTTATTTATTTATTTATTTATTTATTTATTTATTTATTGAGGACTGTGTCACTGGCCCTCATGTGGGACCGAACCGAGGCCGCTGGCTTCCCAAGACAGCCCTTAACCATCGCGCCACTCGGCCAGCCCTATTGTGGTGGAATTTTAAAGGTGTCATGTTTTTCGAGCTCCTACCAAGGAACCAAGCAATCAGTTTGAATGTGTGCTGTCGGCAATTGGACGGCTTGAATGAATCCATCATCCAGAAATATCCAGAGCTTGTTAATTGTAAAGGAGTTGTGTTCCATCATGACAACGTGAGACCAAACAAACTTTGATCACCCTTCAAAAATTATTGGAGCTTGGGCCGGCCGAGTGGCGCCATGGTTAAGTGTTGGCTTGGGAAGCCAGCGGCCCTGGTTCGGGTCCCACATATGAGGGCCAGTGACACTGCCCTCAAAAAAAAATTATTGGAGCTTGGATGGGATGTGTTGCCACACCCACCATACTTGCCTGACCTTGCACCGTCAGACCTCCACTTGTTTCGCTCTCTTCAAAACTCCTTCCATGGTATAATGTTCAATTCAGATGAAGCTGTAAATCAGCACGTTGTTCAGTTTTTCGCAAACAAAGACAGGTTCTTCTATGAACAAGGAATTATGAAGGTCACTGAAAGATGGCAAAGGTTATTGAACAAAATGGGCAATATATCATTGATTTATCTTTGTTCTTTATATAAATGAATGACCTTTGAAAAATGTAGCAAAATACGTCATGACTTTTCTGACAACCCAATGTATACAGGCAAATATTTTTTCGACAAAAGAGCTAACAATATATAATGGATAAAAGGAATCCTCTTTAATAAATGGTGTTAGGAAAATCAGAAATCCACATGCAAAAGAAATGTGAAACTATTGGGTTGTGGGAAAATCATGACACATTTTTGCACCAAAAAAACAGAAAAATACGTCATGACTTTTCCAACAATCCAATAAATGGCTATTTGTCACCATACACAAAAATTAACTCAAAATGGATAAAAATCCTAAATGTAACATCCAAAACAGTAAACTACATAGAAGAAAACATAGGTACTAAACTATGGACCTTGGTCTTAGAGAGGATTTTATGATTTTTTATCTCAAAGATAAGTGAAGTAAAAGCAAAAATAAGTGAAAGGGACTATATCAAACTAAAAAGCTTCTGTACAGCAAAAGAAACGATCATCAAAACAAAGGGGCAACCAACCAAATGGGAGAAGACATTTGCAAACAACACCTCTGATAAGGGGCTAATATCCACAATATATAAAGAACACACAACTCAACAACAAACAAACAATTCAATTAAAAAATGATCAGAGAACCTGAAAAGACAGTTCTCCCAAGAACAGAAACAAATGGCCAGCAGATACATGAAAAAAAATGCTCAACTTCACTTGCAAATCAAAACCACAATGATATACCATCTCACACCTGTTAGGATGACTATTATCAACAAGACAACTAATAACAAGTGTTGGAGAGGCTGTGGAGAAAAAGAAACACTCAAACTGCTGGTGGGAACGTAAAATGGTACATCCACTAAAGAAAACAGTGTGAAGGTTCCTCAAAAAATTAAGAATAGCGTTGCCATATGTCCCAGCAACGCTTCTTATGGGTATCTGCCCCAAAAATCTGAAAACATTTATCTGTAAAGATCTATGTATCCCTATGTTCATTGCGGCATTATTCAAGGTGGCCAAGACATGGAAATAACAAAAGTGTCCTTCAATAGATGATTGAATATAGAAGATGTGATATATATATACTACCATTTGCAACATCATGGATGGATCTTGAGATTATCATGCCAAGTGAAATAATTGTGACAGAAATAGTGCCAACTATATAACTTCACTCACATGTGGAATATAAAACTGAAAGCAACAAACAAACAAGGAAACAAACAAAAACTCATAAACACAAACAACAGTTTAGTGGTTACCAGAGGGTAGCATTGGGGGGTGATAGAAGAGGGAAAAGGGTGTCAAATAAATGGTGATGGAGGGAGAACTGACCATGGGTGTGAATACACAATGCAATAAATAGATCATGAATTATAGAAATGTACATTTGAAACATATATAATTTTACTAACCAATGCTACCCCCAATAAATTTAATAAACATGAAAAATAATGAAATAAAATTCATCCATAAAAAACAATTAAAATTCTAAATAAAAAGCACAGTGCCATTTACATTGTCACCAAATAAATGAAATACATAGGTACAAATTTGACAAACTATATACAAGATCTATATGAGAAAAATCTACAAAAATAGAATGAAAGTATTCAAGAACTAAATAGAGAGATATCCCATTTTAAATAGTAATACTCAATATTATAAGAGGTCAGTTCTTCCCAAATTATTACAAAGATTAAACACAAATCTATCAAAATCCTTGCAAGTTATTTTATATATATCAACAGATTCTAAAGCTTATACGGAGATGTAAAAGACTCAGTATTTCCAACATATTGAAGGAGATGAGCAGTAAGAGGACTGATACTATCTCAACTTCAAGACTTACATTAAAGCTATAGCAATCAATAAAGTGTGATATTGGTAAAAAAAATAGACAAACAGATCAATTGAACAGTATACAGAACTCAGACATAGATCCACACATATACAGTCAACTGATCTTTGACAAAAGAGCACAGACAGTTCAATAGAAAATTAGCTTTTCCAACAAATGGTGCTGGAACAATGTGATATTTTCATACAAAAAAAATGAATCTAGACACAGGCCTTACACCCTGCACAAAAAAAATTCATTCATAATGGATCATAGACATGAACATAAAATGTAAAACTATGAAACTCCTAGAAATAGCATAGGAGAAAAACTAGATAACCTTGAGTATGGTAATGACAAAGCTGTGATTCTTTTAAGAAGAAAAATTTAAAGTTGGAATTCATTAAAATCATGAATTCCTCTCTCCAAAAGACATTGTGAATAAAATGAAAAGATAATCTATCAACTGGGAGAAAGTATTTGCAAAAGATATATCTAATAAAGGACTATTATTCCAAATATACAAAGAATTTTAAAAACTCAGCAATTAACAACATGAACTACCCAATTAAAAATGAGAAAAAGATAATCAAATATTTTGGAAACATACAGAGAAGTTGGATTGCTGGATCATATGGTAGTTCTATTTTTAATTATTTGAGGAAGCTCCATACTGTTTTACATTTTGCATTCCCACCAACAGTGTGCAAGGTTTCCATTTTTTCCACATCCTTGTCAATATTTCTATTGATTTTTTCATAATTGCCTTACTGACAAGTGTGAAGTGTTATCTCATAATGGTTTTGTTTTGCATTTATCTAATGATTAGTGATGCTGAGCATTTCTTTTTTATATATAAACTTTTTGGCCATTTGTATGTCTTCTTTGAAGAAATATTCATTCAAGTCCTTTCCATATTTTAAATTATGCTATTAGTTTAGTTTAGTTTTGTTTTTACTATTAAGTTGTAGGGGTTCCTCATATTCTTTGGAGATTAACACCTTATCAGATACATGAATTATGAATATGCTCTCCCACCTGAAAGAGATATCATCACTCCTATGTTTTCTGCAGCACTGTTCACAGTAATCAAGAAGTGTAAAAACTTACAGTTACACTTACTTACACTAAAAACTTACACTACTCCATCAGCAGATGAATAGATAAAGAAAATTCAGTGTATACATACAATGGAATACTATTCATCCTTAAAAAGGGAAATTTGAAGTATGTGACAAAATGAATGAACCTTGAGAACATTATGCTACATAAAATAAGCCAATCATAGAAAGATAAATACTACATGATTCTACTTCTATGAGGTATCTAAATGAGTTCAGTTAATAAAATTCAACAGTATAATAATGGTTTCCAAGGGTTTGGACGACAGGGAAATGGAGAGTTGTTTATTAATAGGCATGAAGTTTTAGTCAGGAATGAAAAGATATAGGGGTCTGCTGTATAATACTGTTTCTATAACCAATAATAATATATTGAACACTTAAAAGTTTGTTAAGAAGGTAGATCTGATATTCAGTGTACTTTCTACAATAAAATGAAAAATTTAAAAAGAAAAAAATGGGCAGAAGACTTGAACAGACACTTCACCAAAAATGATGTACAGCAGCAAAAGAAAGACAAATGGTTACCTACAAGGGGGCTCCCATAAGACTATCAATTGATTTCTTAACAGAAACTTTGTAGGCCAGAAGGGGGTGGCAGGAAATATTCGATGTAATGAAAAACAAAGGCCTACCACCAAGATTACTCTACCTAGCAAGGCTATAGTTTAAAATTGAAGGAGTGATAAAAGCTTACCAGACAAGAAAAAGCTAAAGGAATTCATTATCACCAAACCAGTATTACAAGAAATAGTAAACAGACTTCTTTAATCGCAAGAAAAGACAAAACAAACAAACAAACCAACGAAGATAAAAAATATGAATAATAAAATGGCAATAAATATGTACTTATGAATAATCACTTTAAATGTAAATAGATTAAATGCTCCAATCATAAGACATACGGTAGCTGAGTGGATAAGAAAACAAGACCCGTGCATGTGCTATATAGAAGAGACCCAGCTTAGATCAAAAGGCACACACAGAGTGAAAGTAAGAGATAGAAAAAGGTATTTCATGCAAATGGAAACCAGAAAAAACCTGGGGTAGCAATGCTTTCATTGGACAAAACAGACATTAAAATAAAGACTATATATGAGACAAAGAGGGACATTACATAATAATAAAGGGATCAATCCAAGAAGAAGACATACCCTTAGTAAAAATTTATACACACAACATAAGAGCCCCTAAATATATAAAACAAATATTGACTGACATAAAGGCAAACATCAACAGTAACACGATAGATTGTCACAGAATGTAAAGTACTGCATAGGGAGTATAGCCAATGGTATTGTAATAGCTATGTACAATGTCAGAGGGGTAGTAGACTTGGGGGAGTTATCACTTTGTGAGGGTCACAACTATCTAATCATAATGCTATTTTGTACACCTGAAGCTCATTATAAAAAAGAAACTTTTTTAACGATATACAGATGGCAAATATACATATACAAATTCTCAACATAATATGTCATTAGGGAATTGCAAAGTAAAATAACAATAAGATGCCACTTTACACCTATTAGCATGGCAAAACCCCAAATACAGACAATATAAAGTGCTGACAAGGATTTGAAGCAACGGAAACACTCATTCATTGTTGATGGGAATACAAAATGGTAAATCCACTTAGGAAAACAGTTTGGCAATTTCTTAAAAAAGTAAACTTATTTCTAACATAGAATCCAGCAACTGTGCTGCTTGGTATATACCCAAATGAAATGAAAACTTCCATCCACACAAAAACCAGCACACCAATATTTGTAGCAGCTTTATTCATAGCTGCTAAAACTTCAAACAACCAAGATTTTTTTTAGTAGGTAAGTGGGTAAGTAAACTGTGGTACATCTAGACAATGGAATATTATCATCAGTGCTATAAAAGAAAGGAGCTATCAAAACATGAAAAGACATGGAAGGAACTTAAGTGCATATTACTAAGTAAAAGAAGACTATCAGAAAGAGCTAATTACTGTATTCATTGTATTGTGACTGACATTCTAGAAAAGTAAATGTATAGAGACAGTAGGAAGATAAGTGATTATTAGGTTATAGGAAGGAGGAAGGGATAAATAGGCAAAGCTCAGAGGATTTTTATGACAATGAAACTATTTTGTATGATTTTATAATGGTAGATACATGGCATTATACATTTGTCACAGAATGTACACCAAGGGGAACCTTATTATAAATTACAGACTTTGTTTGATGATGATGTGTCAATGTTGGTTCATCAGTTGCTACAAATGTACGACACTGGTGCAGGATATTGATGGTAGGAGGCTGCGTTTGGGGTTAGCTAGGGTGTATATGAGTATTCTCTGAAGTTTCCACTCAATTTTTCTGTTTTAAAACTGTTCTAAAAGTAAATCTTAATTTTAAAAATGTTCATAAAAGTATCTAGCTACTATCTTGTGCCATGATAGATTGCCAAGGCAACAAGCAAATTTCAATAAAGTGTCAAGTTTCATGTTTTGTCAAGCCCTCAAAAGTCAGGGTAACCATGAATGTAGGTTGGGGAGAAGTGTCTGGTATCAGTTGTGATGGGGGTAAAGTATAATTTATAGTTAGCCACTAAAATCAACTTTTCTTATTCATAATTTCCTTACAAGCACGCAAAATGTGTGTTTGCTAAAAGCCTACTTTCGAATACCATTCAATGTTGGGGTACACTGCATACATTTATAAAATAAAAGTAAAATAATTTAATTTTTAATTTTAATGCATACGTTTCCATTAATATGAGTTTATAATAATGTGTCATTACAAAGAGAAATGGGTTTATGTTTTCTTTACAGGAAACAAAAAGTGTTACCATTGTCTTTGGGTTTTTAACCAAAAGAATATATGTCCCTTAGAGTAGGACAAGTTACAGTTACATTGCTGGTTGATCTTCCTTCCTCTCTCAATCCTCAAAAATTGACCTTATATCTTTATTAAAACACGCATTTCAGTTTGTTTTGCAAATAATCTCCCTTTTAAAAGCTACTGTTTCCTGGTGTAAAGGTATAACATAATATGAAAAGCAATATATTTAGTACACAGTATAAATTTTCAAGTTCAGAGATGAATGCCAATAGCTTCTAGCAAACAGAAGGATGAACACAAAAAACATGCTAGATGGATTGAAATACTAAGAGTTGAAAATAATATTTTTTCAAGATGAATATACATTAAGATACTATAGTAATCCTTGATTTATGCATTATATCAGGCCAAAACTTGATTTTGGGTCAGAAGGAGATGGATAGACTTCCTACTTCCTAACAGTACTGTGGAAAGAACTGGAAATTATGACTTCTTTTAAAATACACTATTTTGAATTCTACACTAAAGAAATAATTAATAACAACTCAATAAATAATAATAACTTAAAGTACGTGGAATCCCAAAAAGGCTTTACCTTGCATGTCACATACAATAATTGGTAGTAGCTGAATGTAGCACTTTGTTTACACATATGATAAAACCAGGTCCAGGCTATAGTGGCATGAGTTCTTCCTCTCTTGGCTGTGAGATGGCGCACACCCTAAATATGCATTGAGCTTGCATAAATTTTCTCAATTCAACTCAATTTAGGTACTTTCAATTCAATTCAAATGAACAAGAACATAGATAAGTGATTTTTTTAACAGTATAAAATGTAAAAGCCATTACCCAGGATCTTAGACTTTATCCAAAACAGAAGGCCAAGGACCCTAAATAAGTAAAAAAAGTATACAAGGAGCATGATCAAATAATAGAGTGTAAGACAGTAGAAAGAAGAGAAGGAAGATATTTAAATGGGCCAAAAATGGAGTAGATTTTCTTGAAAGAATTTAATTAAGCCAGGCCATGAAGAACAGTTTTAAAAGGCAGATAGAAAAAGGAAATAAGTGTAAATAAATGCTATTTCATTTTTAGGCCTTTGTGAGGCTGCCTAAGTAGAAAAAAAAAATAACTGCTATAGTGAATGTTTCTTTTTTTTGTTTTGCTTTGTTCCTTTAACTTTTTTAGTTTTTATATCTGAAGTTATCTTTCCAATTGTGTTGGTTATAAGGTACTTACAATTAAAGTTAATATAATAATTCAGCAATGCAAAGAAACACATTGAGTGCCTTTATCTTTACATCCTAAATCTAGAATCACCACTCTACATGACAAAAAAATAAAAATAAAAACAGGGAGAGGAAGGAGAAACTGCAGAAGGGGAGTAAGGAGGGCTAGATACAAAATATATAGATACATTTTCAAAAAAAAGCATCTATGAATATTAATAAGTAGAGACTATGAAGCTATTTTAAACATTTTCATTCTTACTTCCTTGTGGCAATTATTCATATGATTGTTATTTTCTTTTATCTTCTCTGCAACCATTTTAAGGACTCAGTTTGTTGAGAAATCTAGTAGAGGTACCATATTCAATGCTTGACCTATATTTTCCAAGACTATACTATACTAAGAACATAATCAATTTTGAACATTTATTTATTTCAATATGACCACATCCTTTTCACTCAGCTGCTCTTCTGGAAAGCTAAAACAACTTATTATCTGGGACCATTAGACCTCATTCAGTGTAATAATTTCTTGTTACATCTATAACCATTAATTTCATCTAAATATTTTATAAGTTTGTAAAATGTATGCCCACTTGAGAATGTTTATTACAGCCCTTTTATTTTAAGATAGGCTTTCCTAATCTGTGCTCCACTATCAACTGCTATCACAATCATCCACTTTATTTCCTAAATGGATTTTGTCAAAAAGTTGAATTAGTTTATTTATTGTGCTTATTTATTATTTGCCTATGATATTCTCCCCTCTAGAATATAAGAACTATTATGTGTACCAGGGACCATGTCTGTCTGTTTTTCATTCTATCCCCAGTGCCAGCAAAGTGCCTGACACATAGAGAACCTCAATAAATGCATTTTATATAACTAAATGAATGAATCACAAATAGATCTTAAAAATGCATCTTGATACCATCATATATTATATGTAATAAAATTGGATATCTTCTTGAAACAAGTATGTTAAGAAAAGTAAACATCATGGTAGGGAAAGTAGAGAGTTGAAGAAAACACAAAATGTCTAGCAATCAAATTGAAAAAGAGAGCTCACTTAAGTTGATGAATAATGTATCCATTCTAATGGTCATTTCAATATTATTGGAGCCACAAACAGGTAAATAAATTAACCAAGAGACATACCCCATCATTATTAATGAATGACTTTTATTCTTAGTAGTAAATCAGTTTCAAGAATGTTTCACCCACCAAAGTCTTGTATTAACACTTAAATATATTATGAAAAGAAATAGGAGTAAATAATTGGAGTCATAAGTAGGATACTTTATTTATTTATTTTTTACCTGAGCCATCCTGCCACCTGTTGGCAGATCAGCTGCTGCTCAGCTCGGGCCAGGAATCCAACTGGCAACCCTGTTGCTCAGAGCTCGCACTCTTGAGCAAGCTCTGAACCAACTGAGCCACTCGGCCAGCCCTATAAGTAGGATACTTTAGTCAACAGTAATGATCCCAGGATTTCTTATATCCTTTGAAATTTTGTGATAGGTTGATCCCTTTTCTCTAAATTTAAATATTCAAAAGTGGACTGTATGTGTAATGGAAATGTGCTAGAGTTCAGATGTATCTCCAAGATAATGAATAAATATTTTGATTATATGTCGCCTTCCTGCACTACAGAGCTAGGTGGGTGTGGAGAAGGGACGGTGAAAGGTTAAGGAAAAGAGAGAGAGACACAAAATGGAGAGAAAACAGTTCGGGGCCAGGGGACCCCAGCCTCGTGGACTGGAGCCCTGAATCAGGCCTGTTCCTTTTATTATCTTACACATAAGCAAGGGTCAATGTAGCTTCAGTGGGGTCTGTGAGTCTCACACCCAAGAATTAACCTCCAGGCCTAATTTCCCAAGCCTGCAAACTGCCATTACCAGAGCCCCCATGAGGTTATTGTCATGCACCTCTAAGAGACAGAAGCTTCCTCTGCCAAGGTTTACTGACAAGAATGTAGGGAGGACAGGTATTATCATATTAATAGGTCATTTCACAGGCAGGCTGCCAGAAACTGAAGCAAGGGGTTTACACCCCTTTTCTCCTCTCCCTGATTTCTCCCATGGCACTCACTTGCACCCACGGGTACCCACTGGCACCCATAGGCACCCACACAACCACTCCTGGCTTGGGTTGTCCCTCTCGTGGGATCTCACCCATCTTTGACTGACCGGCCATCCATTGGTGCCAAGTGGGGATATATACAGTAAGCATAATATTGAAGTTATAATCTGTCTTTATGGAGAGGTGCATGGAGGGAGACAGGCAGGTTATAATGTGAAAATTATACTATAAATCAAAAAGTAAGCATTACTGATGATTCTTTATTGAGAAAAATAAAGTAATTAGAATGTGTTTTTCCTTTTCAGGTCAGATGGATTAATTTATTTTAAACCTTGGAGTTTCTGCAAATTTTTACATTGTCAGATTCTAGTCTTGCCATTTTGGTCCTCTAATATTGAATAGGAATTCATTTTAAAGCACAAAGAAAAAAGTAAATGTATAATCTTAACAAAATAATGGTAGAAATAGCCATGACTTTTTATAAAGGTATTAGTATTTCTGTTATAACACCACATTCCAAAACAGGATATATGGAAAAAACTTCTATACTGAAAGATTCTTATCTTTAAAAGTGTATTTAAAATCATGGCAGAGGTGGGTCCAAGATGGTCGCATAGGAAGACACTGAACTCACCTCCTCCCACCAACAAACTGAATATACACCTGTATAGAGAGCAATTCCTCTTAAGAAAAACTGAGGTCTGATTGAACAGCTTCTGCACAACAAACAAAAGAGACATGGAGACCACAGGAACTATTAGGTGTTTCGGGAGTTGTCTAGGATTAGAGGTGCTGGTGAATGTTATTGTTTACATTCCCCTTCCACATAGATAGTGTGAGTGGGAGCTCAGTCCCAATGCTCTAGCCAACCTGCAAGTCTGCCACAATGTGCCCTTTGTCACCGCAGCCGGCACATACTACAGCCTCAGCAAGTTGGCCCACCAGGGTGACCCAGTGTCACACAACCAAGTGTTGCCCCAGCCAACCTTCAAGGGTACCCCCGGCACCTCTCTTACCCAGTTTGGCTCCAACCAGCCTCCCAAAGCCACTTGGCACACACAGTCTACACAGAGATCATGCCTACACAAGGTTACTACTTCAAGTTTAGGAGAGGTGGCTGATTCATCTAATTCATAGAAACAAAAACAGAAAGTCAAATGAAATTAGGAGACCAAGGAAAATGTTCCAAATGGAAGAACAATGAAAACAAACAAACAAACAAACAAACAAACAAACAAAACAGAAAAAAAAACCTTAATTAAACAGAGATAAGTAATTTGCCTAAATAATTCAAAGTAATGATTATAAAGATGATCACTGAACTTGGGGAAAAAATAGAGGAATACAGTGAGAACTGTATAACAAAGAGAAAATATAAAAAAGAACCAATCAGAACTGAAAAATACAACAACTGAAATGAAAAATACACTTAAGGGAATCAACATTTGATTAAATAATACAGAAGTGTGGTTTAGCAAACTGGAACACAGAATAGTAGAAATTGCTCAGTCAAAACAGCGAACAGAAAAAAAGAATTAAAAAGAAAACCAAGGATAGTTTAAGTGACTTCTGGTACAATATCAAGCATACTAATATTGGCATTATATGGGTCCCAGAAGGAGAAGAGAGAGATAAAGGGGCAGAAAAGCTATTTGAATAATGTCAGAAAACTTTCATAAGCTGGAGAAGGAAACAGGCAAGCAGGTCCAGGAAGCACAGAGTCCCAAACAATATGAATCTAAAGAGAGCCACACTAAGACATACTATAATTAAAATGGCAAAAGTGAAAGATAAAGAGGGAATCTTGAGGCAGCAAGAGGAAAACAACTAGTCACATATAAAGTAAAACCCATAAGGCTATCAGCTGATTTTTCAGCGGAAACTTTTCAGGCCAGGAAGGAGTGGCAGGATATATTTCAAGTGCTGAAAGGAAAGCACCTACAATTTAGAGCTCTACCCAGCCAGGTTATCACTCAAATTTGAAGGAGAGATAATTTCCAAGACAATCAAAAACTAAAGGAGTGCATCACCAATAAACCAGCTTCACAAGAAATGTAAAAAAGTCTTCTTCAAATGGAAAATAAAAGACCATAACCAGAAATATGATAATATATAAGAGAAAAACAAATCTCAGTGGTGAGGGCAAATATAAATAAAAGCAGTGGATCAGCCATTTAAAAAGCTAGTATAAAGGTTAATAGAAAAAAAATAGCAAGAGCAATTTGAACTACAATAAGCAATTTGAACTACAATCCCCAGATGCACAAACAAAATAATCTCAAATAAGATGTCAAAAACATAAACCATCAGGGTGGAGAGGGTAACAAAGTAGTGCTTTTAAAATGCATTCACACTTAAACACTCATGAGCTTAAAGTGGACAGCTATAGATATAGATCAATATATATATGAACCTCACGGTAACCACAAACCAAGGACCTTCAAAAGATACACAATAAATAAGGAGAAAGGAAGCCAAAGAATACCATCAAACCACAAGGGAAGAGATCAAGAAAATAAAGGAACAGAAAAGAACTACAAAAACAACCAAAAAAAAACAACTAATCAATGGCAATGCATATACACCTATCAATAATTCCTTTAAATGGGAATAAAGGCTCTGATCAAAAGACAAAGGATGGCTTAGACTTCTGGTAAAATGGAGGAATAGACAGACACTGTGCTGACTACCTCCCAGGATCGCACCAAAATTGCAAGCAAATTATACAGCATTCAACCCTGGAGGTCCCCGGAACACTAGATGAACAGAACCATTAAACGAAGGACTTAAAGAGGAAGCCGTGTCGGGTCTGGTAGGATGGGTGGAGACAAGAGAGGGCAAACCCCGTGAGGGAAGACCCAGCTGAGGGGAGGCTTCTCCGGTAGGGGGAGAGACGCTCCAACCACACACCAAGCTCACCAGCCCAGAGTTCCTTTGCCGGGAAGAGAAGTTCTAAGATAGCTGGCAGTAAATTAATGAGGACTCTCTTTGCTCAGCTCGGTGAGGCTACGAGCAGCTAGAGTATCAGTGAGGACGGCGCACGGGCTTGCTTCCTGGTGAGCACTTACCTGGTTCCTGGTGGAGGGAGTGGCTGTGTGAGCCGAACCCGGGAGCCTGGGGGGACAGACGGAACTGGCCACTGTTGGTGCAAAGGCTGGAGGTTTTCGGATTATTGTTCCCCTGGTGTGGAGCCTACATGCAAGTGGTGTGAGGAGGGAGGTTGGGCCCTCCCACAGAGGATTATGTCGGGGACCTTATTAGTCTGGTGGAATTGGCGCAGAAGTGTGTGTGTGCATGTGCGCATACGCATGCGGCCTTTGATCTCCACTCTCCGCCCAGCTTATACTGTGTTGCCAGGGAAACGCTGGACGGGTGCCCTCCTCTCCAACGGGCTGCTCACTAAGACCTGGGAGAGCAGGAGCCACCTTGGATCCCCACCCTCCGCATGGATTATACTGTGTTGCCAGGGAAATGCCTGGTGGGCGTGCTCTGGCTCCAACAGGCTGCTCACTGAGATGCGGAAGTGCGCAAGACGCCTCGGGTCACGGCTCTCCACACTGCGCTTGCAGAGTTGCCAGGCTGGTGATTGGTTGTGGGGCTGCTCAGCCTGATCTGTGAGTGGCTGATTAGGACAGGCTGAGACTGGGAGATTTCCTGGGAATGTTGGGCTGTGAGCTGTGTGTCTGCGTGATGCAGCCAGGGCTCTCCTGGTGATCTATCTAATACATCAAAGCAATCCCAGAGTAATAGCCAAAATGTGAAAACAAAGAAACATGTCACAAGTAAAAGATCAGAAGAAATGTCTAGAAATGGAACCAAAAGAAACAGAGCGATCCAACATTTCAGAGACAGAGTTTAGAACACTGATGATAAGAATGTTTAACAAACTTAGTGAGGACATAAGGAATGATAAAGAAATCATAAAAAACAACCAGTTAGAACTAAAGAATACAATACTGAAATGAAGAACACACTCGAAGGAATCACCAGTAGAGTAGATGAAGCAGAGGAGCGGATCAGCGATTTAGAAGACAAAATAGCAGAAATCACCCAGTTGGCACAACAAAAAGACCATAGAATAAAAAGCAATGAAAATAGTTTTAGAGCCCTATGGGACAAGATGCAGCGCAACCACCTTTGACTCATAGGAACACTAGAAGAAGAGAAGAAGCAAGGGGTCAAGAAAGTATTTGAAAAAAATAATGACTGAAAACTTCCCTACCCTGGTGAATGAAATCAACATACATGCCCAGGAAGTGCAGAGGGTTCCAAACAAGCTGAACCCAAACAGGCCAACACCAAGGCACGTCATAGTTAAAATGGCAAAGGTTAAAGACAGAGACAGAGTCCTAGAGGCAGCAAGAGAAAGACAGCAGGTTACATACAAAGGAACTCTTGTTAGACTAACAGCTGACTTGTCTACAGAAACTCTGCAGGCCACAAGGGAGTGGCAGGAGATATTCAAAGTGACACAAAATAAAGGCCTACAACCAAGATTGCTCTACCCAACATGGCTATCACTTAAAATTGCATGAGAAATAAAGAGCTTCTCAGAAAAGAGTAAGCTTAAGGAATTCATTACCACCAAGCCAGCATTGCAAGAAATGTTAAAATGTCTTTTTTAAACAAAAGAAAGCGGTAAACAAGCTAACCCAGAAAGACCAGGAATACAAATAACAAAATGGCAATACATAGGCACCTATCAATAATCATTTTAAATGTGAATGGGCTAAATGCTCCAATCAAAAGACAGAGAGTGGCTGAGTGGATAAGAAAATAGGACCCATGTATATGCTGTTTACAGATGGAATAACATATTTCATTCAAATGGAAATGAGAAAAAAAAAAAGCTGGAGTACCAATACTTATTTTGGACAAAATAGACTTTAAAATAACTACAATAAAAGACAAAGAAGGGCACTATAACCCTAATAAACACCTATGCACCCAATATAGGGACTCCTAATTACATATAACAGATTTTGACAGACATAAAGACAGAGATCAACAGTAACACTATCATAGTAGGGGACTTCAACACCCCATTGTCACCAATGGACAGACCCTTTAAACAGAAAATCAACACAGAAAGAGGGGACTTAATTGACCCTTTAGACTAGCTGGACTTCGTTGATATTTTTAGAGCATTTCACTCTGAAAAAAACAGAATATACATTCGTCTCAAGTACACATGGGATATTTTCCAAGATAGACCATGTTAGGCCACAAAACAAGTCTCAGTAAATTTAAGAAGATTGAAGTCATATCAAGCAGATATATAGGAAAAACTGATAGTTGCTGGCTGGGAGGGAATGGGGATGAGGGAGAGGGGGAAGGTTTTGGACAGCGTAGGTGGGTGACTACAATGTTGCTGCAGGGATATGGGGGCAGTTCTGGGAATGTAATTGATAATGTTGTGAAGAGACTATTATGTTAAGTGAAATAAGTCAATCGGAGAAAGACAAGTACCATATGATCTCACTTATATGTGGAATCTGGAAAACTGAATGAATGATCAAAGTAAACAGACTCATAGATATAGAGAAAAAATTGAGGGTTGCTAGTTGGGAGGGGGGTGGGGGTAAGGAGGAAGGGGAAGGGATTAGACAGCATAAATAGACAACTACAATATTGCCACAGGGATATGAAACACAGTTCGGGGAATATAATAATGTTGTAAAAATGTTGTGGCATGTCAGATAGTTACATGTCTTGTTAGGGAGACCACTTCATGGATGGAGTAGAGGCTTGATTACTGCACTGTACACCTGAAGCTGATGTTGTATAATATTGTATGCCAATTGTAACTAAATATATAGATAGTCACGGGATGTGGAGTATACTGTGGAAGGGAGTCAAAGGAATTGTAATAGATATGTATGATATGGGGGGAGTGGGGTGGCGAACTGGGGGAGGGGGGTTGTCGCTTTGGGGGGTAAAGAGTATAACTATTACATTGTGTTGTACACCTGAAACTAATAAAAAAATGGAAAAAAAGAAAGACAAAGGATGCTGAATAGATTTTTTAAAAACATATAAGACCCATCTGGGTGCTGCCTACAAGAGACTCACTTCATGTAGGAATACACACACAGACTAAGAGTGAAATTGCATAAAAACATACTCTACGTAAATAGAAACAAAAAGAAAACTGGAGTAGCAATACTCATATTGGACAAAATAAACTTTAAAATAAGACCATAAAATAGGCAAAGAAGGGTACTACATAATGGTAAAGAGATCAATTCAAGAAGAGGATATAACATTTGTAAATCATACCCAACACAGGAGCAACTAAATATATAAAGCAAACATTAACAGATATAAAGGGAGAAAATGACAGTTAACAATAATATTAGGGGACATTAATACCCTTCTTACATCAATAGATAGAACCTTCCAAACAGAAAACAATTAAGGAAACAATGGCATTAAATGTCACATTAAACTGATGAAATTAATAGATATATGCAGGCAATTTCATACAAAACTGCAGAAAGTACACATTCCTTTCAAGTGCACATGAAACATTCTCCAGGACAGATCACATGTTAGATCACAAGACAAGTCTCAATAAATTGAAGATTGAAATCATATCAAGCATCTTTTTCAACCATAATAATATGAAACTAGAAATCAATTACAATTAGAAACTGGGGGAAATAAATGTGGAGGGTAAACAACATGCTAGTAAACAACCAATGGATGATAAAGGAAATTTACTATTGAAATCAGTATGTAGGTTCTTCCAAAATTTAAAAGCACAATTACCATAGGAACCAAAAACTTCACTTCTGGATATTTATCCTATGAAAACGGAAACACTAATTTGAAAAGGTATCTACAACCCTATGTTCATTGCAATATTATTTACAATAGACAAGATATGGAAACAAACTAGATGTCCATCAGTAGATGAATGGATAAAGAACTGATACACACATGCACACACACACACACACACACACACACACACACACGAGTATTATGCAGCAATAAAATGAATGAAATCTTGCCATTTGTGAAAACATGGATGGACCTAGAGGGTACTACGCTAAGTAAAATAAAACAAAACAAATACCATATGATTTCACTTAAATAGAGAATTTAAAAAAACAACAAATCATCAAACAAAACAGAAACAGACGCATAGATACAGAGAACAAATTGATGGTTGTCAGAGAGGAGTGAGGTGAGGGGATGCGTGAAAAAGGTGGAGAAGAATAAGAGGTACAAAGTTCCAGTTATAAAATAAATAAGCCATGGAGATGTAATATACAGTACAGGAAATATAGTCAATAATATCATAACTTTGCTAGGTGACAGATGGTTACTAGACTTATTGTGATCACATTGCAAGCTACATAAATGTCAAATTACTATGTTGTACACCTGAAACTAATATAATATTGTATGTCAACTATACTTTTAGAAATATTTTATAAATGAATTAATTAAGTATATATATATATAAATATATAAAAGCGTGGCAAAGGAGAAGTACTAAAGAATCCAAAGACCGAATGGAAAATGTTGGTATTTCACCCTGTAAATCTAATGTCCACTTAATGTAACTACTGATATGCATATATCAGAGGTGCCAAAAAAAATGTATACACATTTTAAGAGATGTTAACACTTTGGTCAACATCCCTCAAGCAGTGGTTTGCCATAACTAGAAGTGTCTGGATGCTGATGGTAACCAGTTTGAGCACCTCTTGTAATTGCAGAAGTCAAATGTGATTTGTATTAATCTTTTGTTATTAGTATACAATTATACAGTTTTTTCCTTTCTTAAAATGTGTATGGATCCCTTTGGCACACATATACCAATAACAAAAGATGAATGCAAGTCGTGTTTGACTTCTGCAATTATAAGGAGTGCTCAAAGTGGTTACCATCAGTGTCCAGACACTTCTATTCTTCACTTTTTTTTTTTTTTAAGGCAGTGTCACTGGCCCTCATATGTGGGACCCGAACCGGGGCCGCTGGCTTCCGAAGCCAGCGCTTAACCACCGCGCCACTCGGCCGGCCCCAGACACTTCTGATTACAGCAATCTACTGCTTGAGCAACGTTGACCAAAGTATCCATTTGTATACATTTTTTTGGAACACCTGGTATATATATTATATTATATTATATTATATTATATTATATTATATTATATTATATTATATTATTATTATATTCATATATATAATACATATTATATATGATTATAATAATTTCCATACAAAATGGGCACACAATTCCTATTACCTATTATGAGGATTAATATGACTATCCAAGCAGAACACAAGAGAAGTCCCGGCAGCTTGCACAGAAATTATTGGAATACTTCATGTGCCATTAGCCCCAAGACAGTGATTTTGGGACGTGAGATGTTTTAAGAGAAAGCAACTATGATCCTCCCATTGATACAAATTAAACAATACAATAAATGTTTTACATTTAAACTACTATGTCAGGAAAGAGAACTTTCCTCAATCGTGTGCTTCTTTAAATGTTCAGTCTTTCTTATCTGTGGAGAGATATTTTCCATGTTTTACATTTCTGAACAGAATTGAGAAGAAGAATGTGACCAAGTAGGTCCTAGAGCAAGTTAAGCCTGAAACTTCACTGGAGGCAAAAATGACAAAAATGAAGCTGTCCTACTTTGGGCATATCATAAGAAGGCAGAATTATTTGGCAAAGACTATAGTGCTGAGTTAAATAGAAGGCAGCAGGAAAAGAGGAAGACCAAATATGAGAAGGATTGACTCCATAAAAGAAACCACAGGCATGAGTATAGAGGAGCTGAACAGGGCTGTTGAGAACAGAATGTTGTGGACATTGCTCATCACAGAATTGTAAGGAATTGGAGTCAACTCAAAGATACATAAAACACACAGTCCAGAAGGAAAGAAAGAAGTGCAAGATACGATGGTGAATAATTTGGAATGTGTTTTTTTTCTTTTTTACATTCTACACCAGAAGTCTTTAATCATCTTCCCTTCACGTACCCCCTTCTAAATCCTTATGTAACACTTAACCCTGCAACCTGCCTATTCTCACACCCACAGATACATACACACAACTGAGTCAATCTATATCCAAGTTCTGTAAGTGAATGGACTGACCATCAATTTATTTTGGTTTGAGCTGGGCTAATGACAATTTTTTCTTGGAGCTGATTTATAAAAGTGATTTAGGGAACTTTTTATGTTTGGGAATAGTTTGAATAGCATTAGCCCTACATGTATTTTCTTAAAGATTATGTAATAGTACTCAATTGTAAAACCACCTGTGCCTTTTTTTAATAGCATAGGTGTAATCATTATCTAATCTCTATGGCAATTGTTCTTTCACTTTTTCTTTTAATCAAATTTGGTAAGTCCTGGAGGAAATCCAAGATGGCAGAATAGATTAAAAACTGTGCTTGTCTCATTCTGTGAACACATCAAAATTACAACTAAATATAGAATAATCAACCATCTGAAGTCTAGTGAAACAGAAGTTTCATAACTACAGATATAAAGAAGAAGCCATGTCAAGACTGGTAGTAGGGGCAGAGACACAAAATGGACCCCAAATCTCCACATGGTGGATGAAAATTGGGAGGGAATATCTTGGCCACAGGTGTTCCCCATGAAGGAGCGAGGGACCTCCAGCTCCACACCAGCCTCCACAGCCTAGAGTACTGGTGCTGGGAAGACTAGCCCCAGAACACCTGGCTGTGAAAAACAGTGGGGATTCCGACTGTTCGGGTGGGATGGAAGGTGGCAGGAAAACCCAGATGTCCTCTTAAATGGCCCGCGCACAGACTCACTCTCTCTTATAGGCACTCACCTTGGGCTCCGGCAGAGGGACGGTGACTCAGGGGGCATTGGAGACATACAGGGGAAGACTGAGGTGTGTAGCTTTGAAGCAAGGACTGGAAGGACATTCTCTTTGTGTGGGACCCTCCTCCCATGCAGCCAGCAGGCAGGAGCCATCTTTCCTGTGTTAAGCCCGTCCCCACAAGCCAAATATGAATTTGATTGGTCTGCTGAGCTCTGCAGCTCTGCCCTGCTGACTCACTGAGACCCTGCCTCACCCAACTTGTGTACAGCTGGAGGCATCATCAGTGGCTGAAACTTCTGGGAGCCAGCAGGTGGCAGCAGGCCTCAGAGTG
Organism: Aselliscus stoliczkanus; assembly: GCA_033961575.1. Taxonomy (NCBI): domain Eukaryota; kingdom Metazoa; phylum Chordata; class Mammalia; order Chiroptera; family Hipposideridae; genus Aselliscus; species Aselliscus stoliczkanus. The sequence goes on along the minus strand of CM066737.1, from coordinate 68,305,777 downwards.
TCCTGGCTTTTTGCAGAACTACCCCACGCTCAGCACTGGTGGTAGACATCCTTTTGGTTTGCAGCATGGCCTCTCCCATGTAGCTCCAGGTTTAGCACAGGCAGCAAACAACTGTGGATTGCTTTGTAGCTCCTACCAGGTTCTCCCCAGCCAGTCACAGGCAGTGGGTGACCTGGGCCTGCAACAGAGCCCCTCCCAAGAGGCATCAGAACCAACATACTGGAAGTTGGCTTCAGACCACAGCAAAGTGCCACCCAATTAGCCCCATAAATGACACACACACAGCATAGGCTCTACAGGCACCAGAGTCCACTGGGGTGAAGCTCACTTCATGGGGAAAGGCCCATATACAACAGCCCATGAGCTGTGGACATGGCCAAACCCCATAGCCAATCAGCCTGAGGGTCAATCCCACCCAATGACATGACAACAGCAATCAAGCCTCAACTATAAAAGGAGGGCACATACAACCCACACAAGGGACATTCCTGGAGCACTCAGCTCAGGTGACCAGGGAGATTGTGCTAATGGGCTCCATAGGACCCCTACTACATAAGGCCATGGGTAAGAATGGAAAACATAGCAGATCAACCAAATACATAGAAACAAATGGAGAGACAGCCAAAATGAGGAAACAAAGAAATAGTCCCAAATGAAAGAACAGGAAAAAACTCCTGAAAAAGAACTAAATGAAATGGAGGCAAGCAACCTACCAGATACAGAGTTCAAAACACTGGTTATACAGATCCTCAAGGAACCTAATGAGAACTTCAACAAAGAGATAGCAAGCATTAAAAAGGACATAGAAACCATAAAAAGGAATCAGTTGGAAGTGAAGAATGCACTAGAAGGACTCACCAGCAGACTAGATGAAGCAGAGGATCAAATCAGTGATTTGGAAGACAAGGTAGCATAGAACACCCAATTGGAACAGCAAAAAGAAAAAAGAATCCCAAAAAATCAGGACAGTTTAAATGAGACCTCTGGGACAACATCAAGCATAACAACATTCATATCATAGAAGTATCACAAGGAGAAGAGGGAGTGAAAGGTATTGAGAACTTATATAATTTCACTAACCAAAGTCACCCTAATAAATTTAATAAAAATAAAAAATAGTGATAATATTGTGATAAGTTTGCATGGTGACATGATTACTAGAATTAGTCGGGTGCTTATGAATACAATGTAAGGTATAAAAATGTCACATCATTATATTGTACATCTGAAACTAGTATAACCAATATAAGATTGTATACCAGTTATATTTAAATTAAAAAGAGGAAACAAAAATGAAGCATACAGTTTTAATTTTTAAAATATTATTTGATTATTTTCAGATCAAGTATAATGACTGTAACTCAAGATTTTTAATCAGCGAATGTGGTGTGTGTATATTTTCCCTGTATGAAACATATGTTCAATAAAGAGGCCATAGAAGAAGAAAAATTTGTTTCAGAATATCTGCCAAGTGGGTGATACTCCTACCTTATTTCAATACATTACAATAGAAAATACTTTGATTCTACTTCATATATGCTATAGAAAAGTATAAATAGATTGGGTTGTGAATACATAGCAATTATAAAGAACACCCTAAGGACACACATAACTAAACCTAAATATGTACAAAATTGTTATATTATTTTTCTATGATTTTTAATACAGATTTGTTCACAATTGAATGCATGACTTTTTAATTCAACACGGATTTAATTTATGAGACAAATGAAAAAAGAAACAAATGTTAAACTGTTTTTATGAAAGTATTTTTCTTAATTTCCAACAAATCCTGTAGGAATTTATGAATGTATGAATTATAGCTAGACATTTGATTAATATCTAAATTGTAGTTTTATAATTTAAAAATACTGAAATTTTGGTTAAATATTGAAGAATGAGGTACTCTGGCTTATTAAGAATTTAGCATGAATCTCATTCCATTGTAAACTATGTTGCAATTTTTCCAGTTTTGGTCACTTTCTCACTTTAGTAAATACATTCTAATGAACACAATGTAATCTTTCTTTGATAATTAATCTTATCAAAGTGCCTTCAGGTTTATCATCCAGGGCATAAGTGTTCATGGCCAAAGATAAAATTTTTGGAAATAGGGGAAAAGAATTGCTACTGTCTCCAAAATTTACTGTAGCAATAACTGTTTAAACTACATTCTTAAGGTCAAATTGTTTTCTTGCCATTTTCCTCTCTTTGTCCAAAAAATATGAGCCAAGTTCTAGGTAATAAAGTTTTTACTTTATAATATTTGTTCAGCCACCCCAGACTTCATTCAAGAGAGTAGCAAATTTACTTTATTAAGTCCCAGAAACTTGTACAGCTGAGACTTTTAATTGGAAACATAGGATTAAGTGCCTGTTAGACAAGGCCGAAAAATTAATTCCCAACTACTGTTCTTCCACTCATGGTTTCACATTAGAATCAACTGTAAATAACAATGTGTGATAGGATGCACATAGAATACCAGTTGTCCATGATTCCTTCCTCATGCAAAATGTTTCTCAGATTCAGAAAGACTCAGATATGCTTCAACCAACTGCCTCAGGAATCTGGGTGGGGATTTTTAATAGATTTAATATATGAATCAGATTTACATAGACTATGAACTTGCCTTTAATATAAAATGAAAATGACAACGAATTGGTCTATATCTGATTTTTATCCCAAAGGCTCTTCTCAATGTAAACATTAAAATTATTAAACAAATTATAGATGAAAATGCTTTCCTTTTTTTCCCCATAAATTTCTGCTTAGCAGAGAGAACACTCCAGAATTCATTTATTTCAAAGCAATGATAATTAAAAAATGTTTTTGATCTAATAAAAAGGTCACCATAGTTTAGAGGATTTATACTGCAATCACTCCAAAATGGCTGGTAGGTGTAGAGAGGAGCTATTTTGAAAATAATTACTTTAAACAACTCGATTGTAACTATAATCTTAGAGAAAATATATACAAATGAATTGGAACACAGACATATAGATGGCTACATAAATGGATAAAATATTGATCTGATTCAGTAATAATATTATGGGGATTATTCTCTTAGATTTGTTGTTTTTCTGAATACAGCATTTTCAGTAAAGTAATATTTTTAAATGAGAAAAATAAAAACAGAAGTTAATTAAAAAGTTCATTGTTAATTAAGCTTATCAGAAAAGATGCTTATAAAAATTATGTTCAAAATACAATAAACTAAGCAGGTGTTCACTAGTGTTTCTACATGTTGGTCACTGTAGTCATGTTGTAAGACCAGTTTTTATTAGTCTATCTTCATAATATCTTTTGTTTTTATTTGATTTTTCTCAAACAGTCTCTATGTCCTAAGCAAGAACCCTAGAAAGCAAGCACAAGAGTTCAATAAAAAAGTTACTAAATATTTGAATAAATAATGAGTATAAGTTGTCATCATTAGTCAACAATACAGTCTAATAGAAACTGTAAAAAAAAATGAAGCAGCACATGAATTTAGCCCATTATTCTAAGAATTTCTTCTAAAGACAACACTCTTTAAGGTGGTATCCTTGTCTTGCCAGCATCTTTTCTAGCCTAATAGTACTGATATATGTTTTGTCTGGATTTTCTCTTATGAGGGGAGGCGTTTTGGAAGGGGATCCATTAGGAGTTATATGTTATACACACTGGCGATTTTCCCAAGACAGGGCAACATTCCTCTCCAAAACAGTTTCTCACAAACTCTAAAGAAATCTTGGGAAACCACTGAATTGAGTCTAATCTCATAGCATTATTCCCTGCAATGATTTGAAGTTGACAACTCATGTTGAAATTAGTAATTATTTGTGCAAAGTGCCTATATCGTTATGTGTTTGTTTCAGCTGCGAACATTAACTATATATTTTGCATTGATTCTGCAGCTTTTATCTCTTTAACTAAGATTTTGTAATTTGTTATTATGGAAGCAGCACATCTTCAATGTACTGTGGCACCGAGTACCATTAAAAGCCATTTTATGATTCTCCAATCATTAAAACCTCAGTATTACCAGAGCAGTGTAAAGAACTCTGCCTACTACCTGGGGATAATGCTACCATTATGCTAGAGTTTAATGGAGTAAGGATAAAGGCCAAACACAACATGGCCCTGTGTTTTATTCGACTCTGTGATCATTAAGCACTGGACTGGGAGTCCAGCACAGCTGTCAATTCTGAGTTTCTAATGCACTCAGGAAAAGTATGCAACCTATATCCTCTTTCCTAAGCAGAAATGATTTAGGAGTTAGTTAAAAAAAACAACAACAACAGGGCCGGCCGAGTGGCACGGTGGTTAAGCGCTGGCTTGGGACGCCAGTGGCCCCGGTTCGGATCCCACATGTGAGGGCCAGTGACACTGCCCTCAAAAACAAACAAACAAACAAACAAAAAACAACAACAACAAAAAAAAAAACAAAAAAAAAACACAACAACAACCAAAAAAAAACACAAAACTTATGAACGTTCTTTCTGCCTAAGTCGTCACCTCCTCTGATTTTGGGATCAGCAGCCTAAAGGTATTTTAAAATAATAAATAAATAAAACTTCAAAAATAAGAAAAGAAAAAAATCTAAAAACCATTTTAATTTTTCTTTCTTTTTTAAAAATCTTGGCACAGAGAAGCGGGAAGTTACTTAGCACGGTTCCGGGTTTTCTCGCGCCCCGCCCTACCACAGCTACAGGCTTTTCGTCCCTGGGTCGGTCTGTCCTGCGGAGAGCAATCCCTGTCCATCGGACTGCGCTCTGCCCGCCCGCCGCGCATCTGCCCTTCTCTTCTGACTCCGCCCCGCATCTGTCCGGAACCGCCTCGCGTCTGAGCTGACCCAGTGTGCGTCTACCAGTCAGTCCCTCCGGATCCGCCGCGAGTCTCAGGCTGCCGAAATCACCGCGCGTCACTCGGTCCGTACCCAGTGGGCATCTTGGGTATCTGGGCGGTCTCCGGTCCCCCGCGCGCGTGTGTGTCTGTCTGTCTCTCTGTCTGATCCGCCGCCTGCAGCCTGCCTGCCGGCCCAGCGCACCAAGTGTCCAATCTGCCCCTTCGCTGACGTTGAGTGTGTGTAGCGGCCTTAGTTAGCTGGGAACCCGCCTGAGACCCGCCAGGCAGCCAGCGGAGGAATACACGTTCGGCTCCTGCTCTTGTTGATGTAATTTTAAGCCAACAGGAGCTCGAGGCCTATATTTATGCAGAAAACGGGTCGCGAGGCCTCAGCTTGCAATGCTAGATGTGGGGAGCCAGCCAGCTGCTTGATAATTTCTTACAATTTAACAGGGAAAGGGAAATTTCTTTCCTACTACTAGCTTTTGAAACGGATTTTAAATCTGAATGGGTGGAAATTTTAAGTCTCTTAGGTAGAACAGATTCCTTAATGGGGTGCCTTTTTGTCTGATGCGTTTGTTCTGAGCCTGCTGACCAGGTGTTTCTGAACTTCATTTTCTCAGCCTCAACAGGGTTTCTGAGTCTGCTTTTAGCTTCCTTCGCCTTGGCTTTTTTCTGTTCGTGAACAGCTGCTTGGCCCATAGCTTAGAGAAAGCAGCCTTTTTTCTCTCCCAAGAGAGCCTCTTCCCTGTGTTCAGAGAGATGGGGAGTGGGGAGCCTAATCCTGCTGGCAAGAAAAAGAAGTACCTCAAGGCTGCCCTGTATGTGGGTGACTTGGACCCAGATGTCACCGAGGACATGTTATATAAAAAGTTCAGGCCTGCTGGCCCTCTGCGCTTCACCCGAATCTGTCGTGACCCGGTGACCCGCAGCCCCCTGGGCTATGGCTATGTTAACTTCCGCTTTCCTGCGGATGCTGAGTGGGCCTTGAACACCATGAATTTTGATTTGATTAATGGCAAACCATTCCGCCTTATGTGGTCTCAGCCCGATGACCGCTTAAGAAAGTCTGGAGTTGGAAATATATTCATCAAAAATCTGGACAAATCCATAGACAATAGGGCCCTTTTTTATTTATTTTCTGCTTTTGGGAACATTCTCTCCTGCAAAGTTGTATGTGATGACAACGGCTCTAAGGGTTATGCCTATGTGCACTTTGACAGCCTGGCGGCTGCCAATAGAGCCATCTGGCACATGAATGGAGTGCGGCTCAACAACCGCCAGGTGTATGTTGGCCGATTCAAATTTCCGGAAGAGCGGGCAGCTGAAGTCAGAACCAGGGATAGAGCAACTTTCACCAATGTTTTTGTTAAAAACTTTGGAGATGAAATGGATGACGAAAAACTGAAGGACATTTTCAGTGAGTATGGGCCAACTGAGAGTGTTAAGGTAATAAGAGATGCCAGTGGGAAATCTAAAGGCTTTGGATTTGTAAGATATGAGACACACGAGGCTGCCCAAAAGGCTGTGTTAGACCTGCATGGAAAGTCCATCGATGGGAAAGTCCTATATGTAGGGAGAGCACAGAAGAAAATTGAACGTCTGGCTGAGTTGAGGCGAAGATTTGAGCGGCTGAGATTAAAAGAAAAAAGTCGGCCTCCAGGGGTGCCTATCTATATTAAGAACCTGGATGAGACCATCAATGACGAAAAACTGAAGGAGGAATTTTCTTCCTTTGGATCAATTAGCAGGGCCAAAGTGATGGTGGAAGTGGGGCAAGGCAAAGGGTTTGGTGTTGTCTGCTTTTCCTCTTTTGAAGAGGCTACCAAAGCAGTGGATGAGATGAATGGTCGCCTAATGGGCTCCAAGCCCCTGCATGTCACCCTGGGCCAGGCCAGGCGCAGGTGGTGAGAATAAGAATGCTCAGTTTGTGTCAGCCTTAAGCTGGTGCCTACTTAGTTTGGGCTACTTTGTGATAAAAGGTTATTTTATGCCAATTCACAGGTTTTTTTTTAAGTGAATATTTTCTTTTGAAAAAAATGTGAAACTAGAAATCCTGTTCATTTTAGTGAAAAACATAATTTCTAATTGTAAAACTGTCATTTTGTACTATTTTTTGATACAATATTCTTAGGAATATGCAGAATAAAGGTTATTCCACCACACATTTTGTTTTCCTAAATGAGTCAAGGTGAGGTAGTTGATTGAGTATATTTTCTTCCTTATTTCAATAATACCACTAAATTTGATTTCTTCAATGAAAATATTTTCAAAATGGTCCTTCTGAGTATATCACAGTGAAAAAGTCTAACTTGCTTTTTGAGAAATCAATAGTGCAGGGGAAAATGGATGTGATCCAGTTGTCATTGGTGCATAATTTCACTTTAAATTATTACTTAATATGAATGAATATTCTTTTAAAAAGATGTGAGTTTTTTTTCTTCCCTTTATTTATTTATATTATTTGCCTTTCTAAAATATGTATTTTGGATATACCACACACTTAATAGTGGCTTTGACCAAGTGTTCAGAGTTTTCTTTAACTTCATATCCAGAGAAATAAGCATATTGATCTTTTCTCAATCAGTACTTAGAAAACTAACACTTCAGGCATTAATTATTTAAATTATGAGTTTCATTTTAAAAACCTTTCCTGAGAAATTTGATATTTGAGGACAGTCTAAGGAGCATTCCTACCACTCATTTTTCTAAAGTCCTTTATATGTATACTTGGATAATGTTAAATTAACAAGAAAGATGAATAACTGCACTGAACTGCCTTTACATATAGATAATTTTAAGATGCTACCTTCAGCTATTATTTTGTCAATATAAAAGGTAAATAATACATATAATGATGTTAAAAAACTACTTTCAAGAACATCTTCTATTAAACTTGTTATCATTTGTAAATTGTTGAATATGTCCATGTGATAATATTCACGCATGTTTCAAAGTTAAGGAAAAGGTTGTCACTCTTGAATAAATCACATGCCTCCATGTATCACATGAGAACTATTAATCCATTACAGATCTCTTTCTGTCTGGTTGCTTGGAAATTGTGACAAAATCTTCTGTTCTATGTTATGGTTACATTGTTTAGCCTGTAATTTCTAGATTACAGATTTTCTGTATTTCACTTGTAATTCCCTCTTGTTCCCATGCATCTACCTTCCATCCTTATTACACTTGCTTTTACGTTTTCTTTAGACTGCTTTTCTTTTAATATATGCCAGTTCAAATCCATTTTGGAAGTAGAGAAATCAATACTTAATTTAGGTAAATTTAAATAATTACTTTTAAAAATGTGATTCATTCATACCATGATTCAACCATAAGAAAATGTTTTTTCTCTATTCTCAGTTGGGTTTTATTGCTTTATACAGAAGTCTTTAATTTCATACATAATTCAATATAAATATATAATTTGTTTACACTTTTGTTAGTAATTTGCCTACAAAATCATGAGAATAAGCTGTCTTTATGTAATTATCTACAAATTACATGTATATGCATTGTCAAATATTTTCAAATGGACATCACTGTTTTCTGTAAAATTTTAAACATAAAACATGCTGATTCTAAAAAAATGTACACAATGCTAAAATTTATAAAGGAAGTAAAATTCCCACAGTTCAGAGATAACTGCTATCAATATTTTCAGTGCGTGCGTAATTCTCCTATGTCTTTTTTCCCTATGTATGCACAGTTTTATAAACAAAAACAAAACATACCATATGTACTGTTATGTGTTTTCTTTTTAATTTTAAACAACATCCTAATCTTTTCACTTCAATAAACATTGATCTACATCATCATTTTAGTGACTGCAGTATTCCATTGTGTGGATGTGCTATAACTTCTCTAAGTAGTTCATTATTGAATAAGATTTATATGTTTTTCAATGTTTTCTACATTTGTAAGCAATGCTGTGATGAACATCCTTGCTTAAAAATATTTTTGAGTTATATGAGCTTAAGAAAAAATATCTATAGCATGTGAAAGCTTAAATCTACTAGAAAAATAAAAATGCAGATCATATTGATATATGTATCAAAATTTTGAAAAATGTTCAAGATATAGTCTTCACTTAAATTGACAAAAGAAAAAGTAAACTAATGGGATATAATTTTTCATTGTTCATGAACCTACTTGCTTTATATCATTGTGATGATTAAAATATATGAAAATGCTGCAACTCCAAATAAAATTTAAAATAGTTACATTGGTAATTATTTACCATATGTACTCTCTATTCTTTTTTTACCCATTATCAGTTTTCATTTAAATTTATAAACCTGAAGTCTCAGAGTTAATATGAAACCTTTACAAATGCTTTGATTCAATATAAATCACAAATGATCTAGAAGGTAAAAATCTCCAACTATAAGCATTTAATACATTTTGGGAAATTATTTAAGTATTAAATTATTATTTTCAAAAAGTTAGCCAGTATAAAGAAAAAGAGTAATTAAAATATGCCTAAGTACTACAGGTAAAATATACATGTTAGGACCCTGCAAAATGGTCAAAAGAACTCTGTAAATTGAGTTGGTGAAAAACAGGGGGAAAATAAAGGAAAGATAATCTCTATTTGAACACGAACATCTGGGTAGTTTTTCAACCTTGTATTTTTTATTTTTAGTTACATTTAATAGACTCCTAATAATTAAGGCTTTCAAGGGGAAGCAAAACTACTGAAAAGCTTAAATGAGCTACCAAGCATTAAAAATAGCTTATTGTTCATTTCCTAGCACAAGATAATTAGTAAAAATTGGCAAAACTATACTATCAATGATCAACTTAAGAATGGATTTTTAAATACAAGTATTTTTGTTTGCTTTTTGTTTTTCTTCTTCTTCTTTTTTTTTTTTTAGCTTTTCAAAACAGTCACTTGTACAAACTTAAAATGTGCCCAAGAAGAGGAAAATTAAGAACATTGCTTTGTTATTACAAACTATCATATTAAAGGTTATTTTTGGGAAGCTTTTCTGTACAGGAAGCTTTGCCCACACTGGTCCTTTCTTATTGTACCTATGGTTAAAGAGGAAAATGAAATATATATGTATGCGATATTTTTCGCCCAATGAAAAAAAGCAAGAAAACTTATTTTTTAAGGAAATATTAAGAAATTGATTGGATACCATCTTACCTATACATAAATGACCTAATTTAAGAAACAGTTAGAAATGTATTAATAAGTGACTGAATATAGATTATACAAATGTTCCCAGCACTTACAACAACACCTGGAATATAGTTAGCATTCCATGATTATTTGTTGAATTAATGAATAAATAATCTATGGATCATGTTCTTCTGTTTGCTTGTTTTCCAATTCTCTTCTCAGTATTTGACAAGAGAAATGAGTTATTAAAGAATAAGCCATTTTTACTAAATCTCATCCTATGAAGAAATAATTGAAAAGTGATTGGTTACACAGACAGTGCTTCTAACACAGTGTTACTGATGACATAGACTCATGCTCCAACTGTTAAGGTATTATCAATGCTTTCACACTTCTCATGCCCTTTTCTTTTTGTTATTGTTAAACATTTAAGTGACAAGCCTGTCTTAGATGAAGCTTCTAATAATTGATATAAATAAAAGTCTACTTGTAGAGAAATTTTTAAAATAAATCAATGGGATGTTGCTTCAAAACTAAGACTGTTGCACAAAGTTTTGCTCCAACATTGAACGAACTGATCATAATAAATCCCTGAGAGACTAGTGCTTGTGCATGTGAAATGAATCGACTCTTACACATTTCAGGGTGTTGTTTACTTCCCGTGAAGTGTAACCTAACAAATGGGTTCTCGGAGCATCAAGAGAGAGTGTATCCTGCTTGGCTCCAGGGGACTATGGGCAGTAGAAATAATCTAGCTGTCATTGGAAATCTGAGAAGAGAAAGGACTGACTGACTTCTGCACAAATACTGAGGATAATAATGCTTATGAAACTCTAAACAACTAACTCCAAGTGCTGTCACCCTCACAAGTCAAAGTCAGTTTTAAAAGTTATCCCATTTGGCACAAAAAAGGAACCAAGTTCTCACTAAATTTCTCATCAAATGTTTGTAGTTTAGTTTATTTAATTAAAAAAATATTTAGTGCTTTAGAGAGAATGCAAGAAAAAGGATGAGTGCCGATATTGTATGGCACGATTGTCTTAATCATCAGAGTAAATTAGCTTTGTTTTAGAACTAATAGTAAGTAAACCACCAGATGTTGGCATCTTTTGTATAAAAATAAGCCTCCTATTAAGTAGAATAAATAACTTTACATCCCTTTGAGATTGAATTGAAACTTTCAAAAGGGTAAATTATGCTTTTGAAAAATTAAGGACTTTTTAAATCAATATCTGGGGGCATTTAAAAAGTAATTTTAAGCTAATTTACACAGAATGGCAAACAACTCTTTTTTAAGTCTGAGAATTTGGGTCAGACTATATCCCTGAGTAGAACAAACATAGAGAGGAATTTGCAAGCTTTTCTTTTTCAGTGATTCAGGAAGCCCAAAATATATCCCTAATTGGTTTTCTTGCACAATAATCTATTACACATTAATGTCCTTAAATGAAGAAGTAAATACTTTTTCTATGATGAAAGACAGTTTTATCACATTATGGTAGGGAGAGTAACAAAACAATGCAAGTCAAGATGAAGAATGCGTTTCCCTGTACATTAAAAGAATTTTGAAAACCAGGGTATTGGTGAACTAACTCAAGAGTAATTCAAAGAACGGACATAGAGAAATGAAGAGTAATTTAAATGTTATAAATGAATACTGTGAAGACAGTAAAATTCTGCTTGGTTCAATATCTACTTTAAGGTGAAGCATCATGAATAGTTTTCATTCAATTTATATGGTTATTTATTATTTTTTTAAAGATTTTATTGGGGAATCGGGAGAGGGGAACAGCATTGGGGAACCGGTGAAGGGGAACAGACAAACTGCTGTCTTTTTGTTCTTCAATCTAGTTGTGGAGGACATTGCCTCACTGGCCCATGTTGGTATCATCATTGCGCTCTTCTCGGGTGAGGCAAATTGGTTGCCAGCCTCTGGACGGCCGCTCACAGAGGCTCTTGGCAGCTCACACTGGCTGCCAGCCGCTCACGTTGGCTGCCGGCCACTCACTGTAGCCTGTGGCAGCCCACTGCAGCAGGGGCTGCAGCTATATCGTCCTTGGGGACTCACAGCAGCCCAGCTCCAGGTGGAGCTGTTGTTCACCATCTAAGCTGTAGAGGGCAGTGTCACTGGCCCTCATATGTGGGACCCGAACCAGGGCTGCTGGCTTCCAAAGCCAGCGCTTAACCACTGTGCCACTCTGCCAGCCCTATATGGTTATTCTTAACACCGATTTGGCTACTACAGTATTAATAAACCTCAGGAACACTTCATTTGTAAGCGGATCTCTAAAATAATTATTGGTGCTAATCTGCTCCTCTCTACTTCTTACCTCATGATCTAATCTCAGCTCCATTCTTACTGAACCCTCAAGTTTATATCAGATATTTCTGCTTTACTATGTAGTTTGTCTAAACATCATCTCAGAATTTTTCATTAGATGTGCATATATGGAATATTCTACAATTTTGTTGAGGTGAAGTTTCAGGACTTCCATGTTAAGCCACAGTAGATGGTGGGAAATGTCTATTGTTTATATGCGGACGAATGTATCTACCTGAAGATATTCTTTAAAAGAAAAATGTAAATAGCTGAATGATGCTAATTAAACCAACAACAAATCTATGGGGTCTGTTTGAAATTGTGGTTTCAAAATGTATACATGGACTGGTGGATATGAATACCAAAGACTAGGTAGACTATATACAGCTGGAAATATATATTGCTAACATGGCACAAATTTTGAGATATGAAAGCAACACTCCAAAAATAATTAGATAATACTAAGAGAAACTGCCCAACTTTCCCGAAGTGACAACAAAGGCAATGAAAATTAATTATATGTATCCTTTAGCTGTTTTATGGAGACATATCACAATAATGTAAACTCTCTCAGGCAAAGAGTAAAAATATATAGGAAGATATAATTGTCTGCAACTTATATTTTGATATAAGTAAAACAAACTGTGAAATAATGAAAAATATGTATAAACTAAGTATGTCTTTTATTTTAGTCTTCAAAAGAAAAACATTTTTATTTTAGGCAGAATGATTTTCTTAGACCACTGGGCCGTTTTCACTATTTTTTCTCTTTAGGTTGAAGAGAGATGCATGTATTGAACCTATTTTAATGCTTAAAGGCAAAATATATTCTAATTATAAGTGACATATAAATCAGAAAACAATGTCACAACCTTTCCTCAACAGCAAGTTTTGTTATACAGATCATTTAAGCTGTGTTTCTGATACAAATACTTACATACTTGACATTTTATCTCTGATCTGGGGCCAAGAACTTTGGGCTGTCAACATTGTGTTTTAATTGACCTTGGATCATACATTTTTTAGAATATTGTTTTGTAGAACTCTTTGCCTTGTTTAATGTACAAAGGCTATCTATCTTTCAGTTTTCTGGATAAAATTGAAAATGCTCTTAAATACTTGAAACAATATGGAATATGGATTCTGTCCCTAAAAAAACAGAATTAAGGCTCATTGAATAACTAAGAACACTATATTAAATGATTTTACTTAGTATTAGGAATTCCTTAGTAAAAGAAAGAGAAATTTCAGATAAATTGAACACATACGTATATATGTATATACTGGGGTGCCAATAAAATGTATGTCATATGTACACACATGACTTGTATTCATCTTTTGTTATCAGTATATATTGATTATTACAATTTTAATATAGATTTTTCCTTTCTTAAAATGTGTATACTTTTTTGTAATATATATATATATAACAAGGACATTCTCTGTTTACCAACATAGTATGGTCTCCAAGTAAAAAAACATAGTCCAGTGCAGCTTGTGTAATATGATATTTTTTTGTTTAAAAAGAAAGGGACAAAAGTAAGAATGGTTTTGCTTGTATATACACAGAGAAATTCTGGAAGGAGATAAAGGAGAGCAATAACAGTGATAACCAGATTGGAAAGTAGTAGGACTGGAAACTAAATGAATGGGAGATAAGAGGTGAGGGGAAGGTTTTCACAACATACATTTTCATGTATTTTTAAACTATATGTATACATTATCTATTTAAAAAGCTAAATTGAATACAAACACATGTTTTGAAATGCAAAAAATAAACTAATATAGTTAATATATTGTCCCCAGGGAAAGGGCTCAAACAAAAATATGTAAAAGTGAGGACTGATACAAAAGAGCAACCAGTCATAGAAATCCTTCACAACTACTAAGAGAGGGGAGCCACATTTCTCTGGTGCCATATCATTGCCCAAAAGAGCAATGGAAACATAGAGAAGGTGGAGAACAGAGGAAAGATTTGGCCCTCTGGTCTCTGAACTTGTGGCACTCCATGGAAGCTTCATTAAGAATAGTCAGGCTTTAATGCTTAAAGTTGTTTCAGAACACAAATTGTTTCTTCCTTTCTTAGGTTCACATATACTACCTAAAAGCTTTAGGACTTCCTGGAACTCTTTAAGGTATTCCAGCTATCATTTCTAACTTAACACTAATGACTGTAAAATGTGCTATAGTGATTTGAATTTTAAGCTCCCTATGTTTTATAATTTCTACTCAGTTAGATGTCTCAACATTTGCTCTTTCTAAGGTGCATTGGTAAATTTTTAATTTTATTATGACACTAATGGTAGATCATTCCTATAAAAAAAAATTAAGATTTGAATGGAGATTGGGATGGAAAGCAGGGCTAACTTCTAGTTAAGTTAAAGATTTTAACTTCTAGTGAATTTTATAATGTGTTTATAGGGAAATTGGATGGAGGTATGGATGTATGGATAAATATATATATATATATATATATATATATATATATATTATCAAAAATAATGAGTGGGGGGCCGACTGAGTGGCGTGTTGGTTAAGAGTTGGCTTGGGATGCCAGCTCTGAGCAGCAGGGCCCCAGTTTGGATCCCACATAGGGCCAGTGACACTGTGCCTTCTACAGCTAAGATGGTGAACAAAAGCTCCACCTGGAGCTGGGCTGCCGTGAGTTGCCAGCAATGGTGTAGGCTGCAGCCCCTACTGCAGTGGGCTGCCATGAGCTACTGTGAGTGGCTGGCAGCCAGCATGAGCTGCCAAGAGACGCTGTGAGCAGCTGTCCAATGGCCAGCGAGTGACTGGTTCACCCAGGAAGAGCGCAATGATAATACCAATATGAGCCAATGAAGCAATGTGCTACACAACTAGACTGAAGAACAAAAGGACAGCAACTGGTCTGTTCCCCTTCCCCAATTCCCCAACGCTGTTCCCCTCCCCCAATTCCCCAATAAAAACCTTTAAAAAAAAGAAATAATAAATAATGAGGGGGGCTGGCCGAGTGGCTCAGTTGCTTAAGAGCTCACTCAGGAGTGCGAGCAATGAGCAACAGGGTCGCCGGTTTGATCACCAGCCGGAGCTGAGCTGCCGCCGAGCTGCCAACAGGTGGCAGGATGGCTCAGCTAAAAAAAATAAAAATACAATAAAAAATAATGAGAAAATAAAAGGGAGATAAGAATAAATGAATTAACCCAGGAATAAGGATGTATCTCTCATAACATGGGGTTCAAATGTAGAACCACAGACCTCCTAGAAAAAAACAATGCTTTGATTCTCAAAACAAGGCTGTGTCCAACTAAAGGTAATTAGACAAATGGCAGGTGGAAAGAGCCAAAGGTAATTCAATCCAGTGATATCTTTACAATGAACTAATATTTACCAAAGTGCTGGTGGTGAAGTACTGGCCCACATGTAGTAAAAAGGCAGTATTGAAATGATGGGCCGGCCGAGTGGCATGGTGGTTAAGCGCTGGCTTAGGAAGCCAGCGGCCCCGGTTGGATCCCACATGTGAGGGACAGTGACACTGCCCTCAAAAAAAAAAAAAATGAGTTGGCATTCTGTGTTTCTCAAAAATTGGCCCAGAGTATATCAGAATCACCTGTGGCATTTGTTAAAATTGAGATTTTTTAGAACTCTCCCTTGGCTTGCTGAATCAAAATTAATGTACCATAGTAAGATGGAGTGAACAAGAGAAATCTACAGTGTTTTCATAGCTCTTAGGTGAATCTTATGCAAACTTATAAAGATCTAGAACAGGAATCAGCAAACTTTTTCTGTAAAGCACTGCATGGTAATTATTTTAGCCTTTGTGGGACAAGAAGTAACATCAAGGATATTATTCAGGTACTTATATAACATGGAAAAACACAAATATCTGCATATTTTATTTTTAAAATTTTGTTGAATTGATTGGGGTGATATTGTGTAATAAGATTATATAGGTTGCAAATGTACAATTCTATAATATATCATCTGTATGTTGCATTGTGTGTTTACCACCCAGAGTCAAGTCTCCTTCTGTAACCATATATTTAACCCCCTTTGCCCTCTTCTACTTTCCTCACTCCTCTTTCCCTCTGGTAACCACCACACTGTTGTCTGTGCCTATGAGTTTTTGTTCGTCCTATTTTTTCGTTTGTTGCTTTCTGTTTTATATCCCACATATGAGTGCAGTCATATGGTTCTCAACTTTTTCTGTCTGATTTCTCTTAGTATTATAATCTCAAGATCCATCCATGTTGTCGCAAATGTCAGTATTTCACCTTTTCTTATGGCCAAGTAATATTCCATTGTATATATGCACAACATCTTCTTTATTCAATCACCTATCAAAGGACACTGGTTGTTTCCATGTCTTGGCCACTGTAAATAAAGCTGCAATGAACATGGGGGTCCAAATATCTTTATGAATAAATATTTTAAAAATTTTCAGGTAAATACCCAGAAGTGGGATTGCTGGGTCGTATGGTAACTCTATTCTTAAATTTTAAAGGAATTTTCACATTGTTTTCCATAACAGTTTAAAATTCATAAAATTCAAAATCTAGTGATGATAATGATAATAAAGTAGTATCATTTTTGTAATTCAATTCTAATGAGAAGAATTTTAAGATGTTACATTTCACTTAATTAGGGTTCAAAGTTGCTTTTCTCAACCATCAAATAAATTGCAAATATATTCATCTGCAAAAACACTTTTTAGCTTGCAGTTCATACACAACCAATTGGCAGCCCAGATTTGGCCTGCAAGTTAGAGTTTTCCAACCACTGATCTAGAAACACTGATCTAGAAACTGGCCCCAAAAGTATTTCCAAGGTTAGCTACATAGGATAAGTACTTAAAAAACAAACAAACACTTTATTAATATATCATTCAATAAAATAAGTATAAAATTAAATAAAGTTAAAAAGTGAAACAAAAATAGTGGTAATTAAACCATAAAAGTACTAGAACACAGTAGAAGTAACTCTTTGTTTCCAAATTTCTGAATGGGGAATAATTTCTAAACAAATGTTAGATATAAGTATCTAAAATGATCAGGATATGAAAAATGTTCCCATTTTAGTAAGAAAAATATTATAAACACTCACACATATACAGAGTATACATGTATATACTGTGAAAATGTTTGTGTGTTTAAAGATTGTACAGTTGATCAAAATATTGTGTAATTTTCTTTATTATAAAATTATAGGTAATTTTTATTTTATTCTTTTTCATTATTTATATTTTCTAAATAGTTTATAACTAAAATGTAGAATGTCTTTAATACAGAAAAAAATTAAAAATTACAAAGGTTTTATAATAACTGAATTCTTATATTCTCACCGTTTAAATCTGCTCATCCTTGTATCTTTCCCATCTCAGTAAATGGCGCTCCTTTCTTGCAGTTTTTAGGCCTAAAACCTTGGAGTTATTGTTGAATCCCTTTCTTTATTCATACACCCAACATCCAATCTGTCAGGAAATTATGATGGCTAAGCCATGAAAATATATTCAAAATGGTATGACTTAATTATCACCTCTATTGCCAACAGCCCAATCCAAACCACCAGCATCTCTCAGCTAGATTATTTCATCAGTCTTTTAACAGATCTTCCTGCTCTCACCTTTTTCTTCCTACACTCAATTCTCCACACAACTTTAGGATGATTTCCTTACAAATGTATGTCAGATCATGTAACTTCCTTGTTCTCAATGTCCAATTGTGGTCCAGCTCACACACAATGAATGTTAAAGTCCTTACCATAACCTTACTTTGCTAATTAAATCTCTGACACCTCTTCTCCTTTCTCATGTCACTCCCACCACAGTCACTTCAATATTCTGAGAAACATCAAGCACACTATCTCAATTCCTTTGGTCCTGCTGTGTCCCTTTGCCTGGAGCTGTCCTTAGTAAGATACATGCATGGTTCATTTTATCAATTCAACCAGGTCCCAGCTAAACATATCACCAAATAAGAAAGGTTTTTTTCTCACCTCTCTATATGAAATTACAAATCCTACTTTCTTCCAGAACTCTTTATTCTTCTTACTTAAGTTACTTTATTTTTCTTCATAACGTTTAAAAATACCTGCCATATTTTATGCTTATTTGCATCTTTTCCTCCACCCCATTACTACTAGAATGTGTTCTTCATGTGAATGGGGAATTTGTTCCTTGTGGTATCCCTGTGCCTAGAAGTGTGTCTGATATCTAATGATGGTAAATGCATATGTATTTAATAAATGAATTGCATAACATGAGAGGATGTAATACATCATGAAAGAGTGATTATTATATCATATAATATTAATGGAATGAAGCAGAATGCATTTTGCTAATAAGCAAACAACAACAGCAACATGAAACTGTCCCAAGAGGAAAAAAATAGTGAAAGAAAACTCTTCAAAACATTTATAGTGGATGTGAGGCTCTCTGAAAAATTGGAACAATGTGTAATTTTCTTTACTTTCCTTTTTTTCAATATTCCAAATTTCATTTAATGAACACATATTATTTTATAATGGATAAAATTAATGAACTTTAGAAATTCTTAAAATATAATGCAATAAATAAAAATTAAAGGTCAATAACTTTGTCTAGATTAATATTTTACTCCTATATTTCTCTTAACCAAATGAAATTTGAAAGGCAATTAGAAACTGGGAAATAGTCACACCAATTATGCCAGATCAATGGTTACAATTTTTATTTTTATATAATGAGATCACACAAATCAATACAAGAGCAAAAGTGTTTGAGGGGGAAATATAGCAACAGACAACTATAAAAGGAAAAAAGGGAAATAACAACTGCATAACAAAAATTTGACCATGTCTTTGGTAACTAGCTAAGAAATGCAAATTAAATGAGAGACCATTTTCAACTATCAAATAGTAATACTGAAATAATTAGTTAATATTAGTGACGTTGTAGTTAAAACAGGCACTCTCAAGTACTGATGATCAAGGTTTAACTTCTCAGAACTCTTTTGAAACTATTTTGGCAATTTGCTTTAGTGTCCTTAAAATTGTTCATAGCTTTTGAACAAGTGATTATCATCCTAAAACCCATATAGTTACCGTTCCCCATTAGAATGGAAAATTCCATTTTCAAACCCTCATTAAAGATCTCTCGATTTATCTTCATGCCTCATCACTCTCCTACTTCCATGACAATACTCCATCCTTACACCACAACATAATCTGCAAGAAAAAAAAATAGGCATTATATTGGCAAGTTTAACTACTGCATGCCAGGAAAACTCACTTTTCTTCAAGTATAGCCTCCTTTTTGCTATCTATTTTTCTCAAGCAGTTACATCTACCAGAGCTGAGATCATAGGTGCACAGTACTTATTTATTAATTGAATTATTGAAAACACGCATCCTGTTTTCTTCCTCTGGCCTTTACATGGTTTGTTTTCTATTATTAGAAACAGAGGCTAATATCCAGAAAGAAGGAAGGGACTCAAATCAAGTTACCATCTGATGGACCCAGAAGTTATAGCTTTACCTTGATCTTAAACTTTTTTCTATGGTGGTGTCCAAATTACACCAAATATTGACATAATCATTTAGGCCAAATAAGCGTGTTTGTGCACATGTGTACAAACTTGTGTGTACGTGTGTGCATACACGTGTGCACTTGTTTATATGTATTTGTGTGCTGGGGGAAAGAGGATTATCAGAGTTACTTGGTTAAAGCAATTAAAATATTTGAATCAGTTATAGGAGTAGAGATAGTCCTCCAATATATTCTAACTTTCTTATATAACTTCAGCATTTACTAACCAGAACTGCAAGAAAAAAGAAATTAAAATTTAAAGGCTTTACCAAATGAAGTATATTGAAACAGAATAAAAATGTTAAAGAAAGACTATTATTGAAAGAAATAGTTTGTTTTCATCCATTACAAAAAGAAACATAATATTCTACATAAATCCCCCAGAAAAGCAAATAACATAGAAATACTTGGGAATGAGGATGATGGAGACCTCCAACTCAATAGGTATCTGTAATCACTTCTAAGATGAAGTGTTTAACAAAGCAACTATTGATAAAACAAGCATGTTATTAATCTAATTACAGGAATGACAAAAACTGAGACAAATCATCAGATTTGCTGCAAATTAAACAGATTACATGGGCAATTTTTTTCATCTACCTAAAGGGAAGTTTAGTGGTGATTTAAAATGGTATGTAGTGTTTCTTTATCTGTATATATCTATTTCTAAACTATATTCTGTTCCCACATTTTAACGAGTGACAAGGAAAATCAATTCAGTGAACGTCAAGTATTGGTAATTTTTTTTCCTTCAATTTTGAAAAGCACATCTCCAAGTTTCCCTTTATATTAAAAAAAAGTTTTAAATATAATAGATGTTGTTTTTACTGCCAACCATGATAGCATAGGCTGTGTTGGACTCCAGGCCATTCATTCTCTCTTTTCTTCCAGTATGTTTGACAACAATCACAGTGTATAATTAAACTCAGATTTTGTGTTAAGTTGTAGCTGGAGGTAGTGTCGTCACAGTGCTTTTAATTCCTTGAGACGTTTTAAACCGTAATATATTTTCTCTCATGTATGCATAAAAGATTTGCATTATTTAGGGGATGGAGAGATTATCACCATCTTTTAGCAATTGAGGAATAGTACTCACAAAAATTCTGGGATGACCAATAATAGATTTCCCTCCCAACATTAAGTCTACATTTATAAACATGAATCTATAAATCTTTTTTTTTTTTTTAAGATTTTAATGGGGAATTGGAGGAGGGGAACAGCATTGGGGAATTGGGGAGAGGGAACAGACAGGTTGCTGTCTTTTTGTTCTTTAGTCTAGTTGCGGAGGACATTGCTTCACTGGCCCATGTTGGTATCGTCGTTGTGCTCTTCCTGGATGAGGCAGATCGGTCTCTGGCCTCTAGATGATTGCTTACCGCGGCTATTGGCAGCTCATGCTGGCTGCCGGCCACTCACTGTAGCCTATGGCAGCCCAGTGCAGCAGAGGCTGCAACCTATACCATCACCAGGGCTCGCACAGCCCAGCTCCAGGTGGAGCTGTTGTTAGCTGTAGAGGGCAGTGTCACTGGCCCTCATATGTGGGATCTGAACCAGGGCTGCTGGCGTCCCAAGCCAGCTCTTAACCACTGTGCCACTCGTCCGGCCCTATAAATCTTCATCTTTGGTAAATGTCATATAATATTCAGTTTTCCAAAATTAAGTATGGCTAGAAAGCTCCACTTCTTTAAAATTGCTCTGATAGGAAGACGTGAGCAACTATCCAAATAATTTGAATATGTACTCAAATCAATTTTTAAATTATATATAGCTTTCTAAAAATAGTGTCATACTCCCAAATGAAATCCTGATACAATCATTTTTATTTTTTTTCTCCTGCCTCTGTGTTATGGTATTAGTGTTGGATTGGTGCCCAGACCAGAAAAGCATTTGTGACTACCAACATTTCATCCTGAAGGAATTTCCAAGCTCTGTTCTTCTTAATAGCTACATACTTCCAGCTTCCTCCATAATATTAAATCATTTTGTATGGCTAAGGAAGCCCAGGTAGCCTATAGTTACTACGCAACTAACTATACACCTGTTTACCACCCAGGATATCTACATAGATCACATAAGGGTATTCTGTGGAAGTGCACAAATATGAAGCCCAATTCTTTTTGAAAAGCTTCAGTGCTATCTGAAATTAAGCAAATTTAGCACACACAAGTATAATTGAGAAAAGGCTAATTCAAATCACTTCTGAATTAGTAAAGAATCCATAAGTAATAAGCCATACACTTGATGATTTCAAACATAGACTGTTTCATTAACTTAATTATTTTGGAACTCCCTGCATTCCAAGTTAGCATTAATGTTTTTAAAGATGTTCTCATTGTTTTATTATTATTTTTAATCCAGAGTCAACTTTTTCAG
Organism: Aselliscus stoliczkanus; assembly: GCA_033961575.1. NCBI lineage: Eukaryota > Metazoa > Chordata > Mammalia > Chiroptera > Hipposideridae > Aselliscus > Aselliscus stoliczkanus. The sequence continues at coordinate 68,283,589 of CM066737.1, read as the reverse complement.
CAGAACAAGTCAAGAATGATGCTATAGGGCCGGCCGAGTGACATGGTGGTTAAGCGCTGGCTTGGGAAGCCAGCAGCCCTGGTTCAGGTCCCATATATGAGGGCCCAGTGACACTGCCCTCAAAAAAAAAAAAAAAGACTGCTGCTATAATGATTTGTATCTAACAGTGTACCATATGTTTAGGCAGTTCAGTGAGACATAAATAAATAGATAAATGATTAAATATATAAATAAATAAAAGGTAAAATGACTGGAAATATGTAAAACTACTGTTATTTACAGAATATGGTTTTAAAAGTTGTAAATGCAAATAAATCTGCAAATAAAGTAGTAGCCTATAAACTAGATTTCTGATGTGTATGGGATACAAGGTCAACATAAAATTATGTCTTTCTATATGCAAGCAAATATTAGAGATTTAAAAAGATACCATTTTATATCATCCTAAAATATCAAATAACTAGAAAGAACCAACAGAAAATTAGAAAACTTCACAGCGAGTTACTAAAGGAAACCTAAATAAACGAGAGATGTACAATGTTCATATTGGGTTGTTGGAGAAGTCATGAAGTATTTTTCTGGTTTCCGTTGCAAAAATGCATTATGACTTTTCCAACAAAACAATAAATTAGAAGAAATAATATTTTTTAAAGATTTTTATTGCATTACAGCTAACATACAATATTATATTAGTTTCAGATGTACACCATAGTTATTCAACATTTATATACTTAAAGAAGTGATCACCATGTTAAGTCCAGCAATCATCTGACACCTTAGCACACTATCACAGTATTACTGACTATATTCCCTATGCTGTACATTACATCACATGACTTATTTGTTTTATACATAGAAATTTGAACCTCTAATTCCTCTTCACCTTTTCCCCCCACCTTTTTAAAATGTTAATTACAGTTGACATTCAATATATTTTATATTAATTTTAGGTGTATAGCATAGTGGTTAGGCATTTATGTAATTTAAGAAGTGATCCCCCTGATGAGTCTAGTACTCACCTGACACCATGCATAGTTATTACCATATTATTGACTATATTCCCTAGGCTTTACCTTATATCCCCATCACAATTTTGTAACCACCAATTTGTACTTCTTAATGTCTTCACCATTTTCACCCTGCCCTTAACTCCTCTATCACCTTGATAAATCTAGTTATTACACAGTTATTACAATAGTATTAACTATATTCATTATGGTACATCCCCATGACTACTTTGTAACAACCAATTTGTGCTTCTTAATCCCTTCCCCTTTTTCACCAACCCCCAACTCTCCTCCCATCTGGCAACCATAAAAATGTTCTCTGTATCTATGAGTCTTCTCTCTGTTTTGTTTATTTTGTTCTGTAGATTCCACATATAAGTGAAATCACATTGCATCTGTCTTCCTCTGGATGACATACTTCACTCAGCACAATACACTCTAGGTCCATACATGCCACCACAGATGGCAAGTACCCATTCCCTTCCATGGTTGAGCAATATTCCTTTGTATATCTGTACAACCTCCTCTTTTTTTTTTTTAAAGATTTTATTGGGGAATTGGAGGAGGGGAACAGCGTTGGGGAATCAGGGAAGGGGAACAGACAAGTTGCTGTCTTTTTGTTCTTCAGTTTAGTTATGGAGAACGTTGCTTCACTGGCCCATGTTGGTATCGTCATTGCGCTCTTCACGGATGAGGCAGATCGGTCGCCGGCCTCTGGATGTCGCTCACCGCGGCTATTGGCAGCTCATGCTGGCTGCCGGGCCACTCACTGTAGCCCATGGCAGCCCATTGCAGCAGGGGCTGCAGCCTACACCGTCACCGGGACTTGCACAGCCCAGCTCCAGGTGGAGCTGTTGTTAGCTGTAGAAGGCAGTGTCACTGGCCCTCATATGTGGGATCCGAACCGGGGTCACTGGGGTCCCAAACCAGCTCTTAACCAATGCGCCACTCGGTTGACCCTGTACCACCTCCTCTTTATCCCTTCGTCCATTGATGTATACCCAGGCTGCCTCCTCATCTTGGCCATTGCAAACAACGCTGCAGTGAACATATGATGCACATGTCCCCTTGAAGTAGAGTTTTGGATTTTTTTGGATAAATACCCAGAAGTGGGATTACTGGGTCCTTCTTTTTCTCTTGTTATAGTCTTTGTTTGTTTTAAAGTCTATTTTGTCTGATATAAATATTGCTACCCCAGCTTTTAAAAAAAATTTTTCATTCTTATTTTCATGATATATCTTTTCCCATCCATTTACTTTTGCTCCGTGTCTTTCAATTTTGAAATGAGCCTTTTGTAGGCAGCATATATGTAAGGGTCTTGTTTTCTTATCCATTCAAGCACATTATCTTTTGATTGGAGAGCATTTAATCCATTTATATTTAAAGTAATTGATTGATATATAGTCATTGCCACTTTATTATTCACATTTTTGCTCTCCATGTTTGTTTCTATGTACGGCTGCTGTGCCTCCTGGTCGTAGCAGAGTGACCTTATGTAGTAGGTGTTCTATGGGGCCCACTGGCACAATCTTCCTGGTCACCTGAGTTGGGTTCTCCAGGTGTGTGCCACATGTGGGTTGTGTTTGCCCTCCTGTTGTAGTTAAGCCTTGGTTACTGTTTGCACATCAATGGGAAGGACTGTTCATCAGGCTGGTTGGTTGTGAAGATTGGCCATGACTATAGTGGATAAGCTGTTTTGCAGGGGCTGACCCTACAGAAACTCTGGTACCTGCCCAGTCTTCCCTTTGTGTGTTTCTTCATTGGAGGCAGCTGGGTGATGCTGCAGCTCAGTCCAAAGCTGGCAACTGGGAGAGCCAGCTCCAGGGATTCCCTGGAGGGACCCCCCTGCCAGCCAATTTCACCTGGCATGAGCCCTAAAGCATTCTGCAGATTGCAGTCAACCGTGCTGGTCTTTAAGGTGCCTCAAGAGGCCAAGACATGAACTGAAGCTGGCTGCTGCTAGTGCCGAGTTTGGGGCTGCTCAGCAATAGGTACAGCACACATGCCAAAGCCAGATGCTGCTTGTTTGGGTTTTGTGAATGTTTGAGAGATTTTAGGAAAGTCTGCAGCATGAGCCAAGACAGGTTATTTGCATGGAAAAGCCACTGGAAGCCCCTTGGGTTGGCCTGAAAGTTGGGTGTGGTGGGGAAATTACCAGGTTGATGGAGACTCAGATATGGTGGCCACCTCTAGCAAACATATTATTTTAAAGATGTTAATTATACAAAATTGATTTATAGATTCAATGTACTCACAGTCAAATTCCCAACAACTTTTCCAGTGTGAGAGTTGATAAACTGATCTAAAATTTGTATGGAAATTCAAAGTGCCAAAAAATAGTCAGGATAATGTTGAAAAACAACAAGCTGGGAGAAATAGCCCTGCCAGATATCAAGATTATATAAACTTGTAATCAAGACTATTATAAAGTTGTAACAATTAAGATAGTTAATTATTGAGCTCCATTTGTAGAACAGAATAGAAAGTCCAGAAAGTTACTTTCACACACTTATGCAATGATACTTGATTAATGAACAGAGGTTGCACTGATGAAAAACTATGATAAGACATCTTTATCTATTTATTTATAATTTTTAATTAAACAAATTATGCTGGAACAGAACTTTTGTGGGAAAATATTTGGGGACCATCCATAATGCCCAAAGATCTATTCCAGGTACATTAAATACTTACATTTGTATGGCAAAAAAGAAAAGCCTTTTAAAAGACAATTAGAGAACATCTTTATAACAGAGGAAAGTTTGATAAATCAAAATGTATTAAATTTTAAAACATATTCATTAAAGGACTCAAATAGAGCATTAACAGGGCCGGCCGAGTGGCGTGTTGGTTAAGAGCTGGCTTGGGACACCAGTGACCCTGGTTCAGATCCCACATATGAGGGCCAGTGACACTGCCCTCTACAGCTAAGATGGTGAACAACAGCTCGACCTGGAGCTGGGCTGCTGTGAGTCCCCGGCGACGGTGTGGGCTGCAGCCTCTGCTCCAGTGGGCTGCCATAAGCTACAGTGAGTTGCCAGCAACCAGCGTGAGCGGCTGTCCAGAGGCCGGTGACTGATCTGCCTTACCCAGGAAGAGCGCAATGATAATACCAACATGGGCCAGTGAAGCAACATCCTCCACAACTAGACTGAAGAACAAAAGGACAGCAACTTGTCTGTTCCTCTCCCACAATTCCCCAATAAAAATCTTTAAAAAAAAAAGAGCATTAACGTGTAAGCCACAGAGTGGTCGTAGATATTTGTAGTGCATATAATCAACAATGGACAAGCCCTCAGATTATATAATAAACCCTTACAGATTAAAAACAACAGAATAAACAATGCCAACTTAAAATAAAAACAGTTCATAGATTTGAATGAAACTTCTCAAGAAGAAAATCAAAATGGACAATAGCCATATGAAAAATGCCCCACTATATTAATCAAGAAAATATAAATTAACATTACACTGAAAAATCACTGCATATCCACTAGTGATAAAGTTTAAAAGATATAAACTTATTAATTGTTGTTTTGGATGCTGTCATTCTTTCTGGATTAAAACACAGAATATGATTAATAGATGGCAATTTTTTTAATCCAATAAGAAATATCTTCTTTAAAGCAAGAAAATGTCATTCTTAGTGGTGAGACATTGAAAACAATCACTTCAAAATATGGAAATTCATATTTTGCTGGTGAGGTTGTAAGGTAACTCTTACCCTATGACCCAACGGATTCACTCTTCATTATATATTAGGAAATTCTTGTGCACCAGGATACAGCACTGTTCATAATGGCCCCAACAGGAAACAACCCAAATATTTATCAAGAAGGACATAGTCATAGAATGATGATATACTCATACAAGTACAATACTATGAAGCAATGAAAAAGAAGGAACTATAACTACACACAAGAATTAATCTTACAAACAGGATGTCATAAAAAAGTGGCCAGACTCAAAATAACACATATATTCAAAAGTTTATAAAGTTCAAAAACAGGCAATAAATAACAATAATGTGTACAGATGTGTAAAGATAGCAAAACTATAAAGAAAAAAAAGCAACAATTTTCACAAAAAAATATAATAGGGTTTTTCTCTAAGGGAGGCAGAAGAACTTGTGATGAAAAAGGTGCTCTATTTCTTGACCTGACTGATAGTTATGAGATATTCCCTTTGTAATAAAAGGTTAAGCTATACAAATATTTTATGCAGTTTTTTTATATACATCATAATGCACAACAAATATGTTAAAACAACCAAATATGTGTTCTAGTACAATGTGTTATCCAGATTCATTCTAGCCAATAATCTCAACAAAGCTGTTGGACTTTGAGTTTTAAAAACACTTATGAAGGAATTCTAAAATATAAAAATAACATATATTAATTAAAAATATATTAAGTCTTTGGGGCAGATAGATAGCTCTTTTTTTATTTATATATTTTTTTAATTAGGTGTACAACAAAGTGCAATAGTTATACTTTTTACCCCTCAAAGTGACAACCCCCTCCCCCAATTCTCCCCCCCACTCCTCCCCCCCATATCATACTATCTATTACAATTCCTTTGACTCCCTTCCACCGTATAATCCACATCCCGTGACTATCTATATATTCAATTACAGTTGGCATACAATATTATACAACATCAATTTCAGGTATACAGTGCAGGGATCAAGCCTCTACTCCATCCATGAAGTTGTCTCCCTAACAAAACATGTGACCATCTGACACCCCACAAAATTTTAACATTATATTCCCCGAACTGTCCTTCATATCCCTGTGACAATACTGTAGTTACCTATTTATGCTGTCTAATCCTTTCCCCTTCTCCCTCATCCCAACCCCCCTCCCAACTAGCAACCCCGTTTTTCCTCTATATCTATGAGACAGTTTCTGTTCAATAGATAGCTCTTTTATAATATATTAAAAGATAATATATAAAAATTACTTTGTAATTTTATCATTGATGGTAGAGAGTTATTCCAGCAGTGCAATATGATATCCTGATCATTCATTAAATGAAAAGCTTTCATTATAAAAACCAAGTATTCCCAGACTCTTGTAAGTAATTATGGTATTAGAGAAGAATATAGTTAACATGTAAACATAATGAACACAATGACTCTATGATACATGTACAGTGTCAAGAAGTTCTCATCACTCAGGAGTTTTATAAAATGGACTATTATGCACAACTTGAAAAATAATTTGGTTTCAAAATGTTACTATATATCCAAAATTCACATAGGCCTTGAATAACTGGCACTATGTCTTTGTCTAGTCATCAGTTAAAAAAAAAAAAAGACAGTGATGAGAAAGGACAATGAAGGGCAGTGTAGCACCACTGCCAGAAGAGATCTATTCAGTTTAGTGTTATAGGATACATTTGTAATACTTACATTGCTGAATCTGTGATATCTGGAACAGTACAGAGAACTTAAATTTTCATTGATGTCAGTTAAATCCCTAATTCACTTAAAAATCAATAAAAGAATTAAATCTAGAATGCTGATTGAAGTATAATATATTGTACCATCAAAGAGACTGAGAATTTAGTCATAGTTTCTTATGTTCATAAAAGTAATGTTAACGTTATTATCAGTTTAGATTTCTTCTTCCTTATTTGACCTGAGTAAGATAAAATTAAGACAGAATATGTTTTGAAGTTTATTTTAAACTCTTTTAAAAATAAATTTATTGGGGTGACATTGGTGAATAAAATTAAATAGGTTTCAAGTGTACAATTTTATAATACATGATCTGTATATTGAATTGTGTGTTCACTACCCAGAGTCAAATCTTCCGTCACCATATATTTCATCCCCTTAACCCTTTTCTACCTCTTTCCTCCCCCTTTTCCCTCTGGTAACCACTTACTGTTCTTTGTGTCTATGAATTATTGTTTGTTTGTCTTGGTCATTTGTTGTTTTCAGTTTTTATCCCACATATAAGTGAAATCATATGGTTCTCAAAATTTTCCGTCTGACTTGTTTCCCTTAGCATGATAATCTCAATATTTATCCATGTTTTCACAAAAGGCAGTATTTCATCTTTTCTTATGACTAAGTAATGTTCCGTTGTATATATATATATATATATATATATATATATATATATATATATATATATATATCTCACATCTTCTTTATCCAATCATCTATCGAAGGACACTTCAATTGTTTCCATGTCTTGGCCACTATGAATAACGCTGCAATGAACATAGGGGTACATATATCTTTACGAATAAATGTGTTCAAATATTTTGGGTAAACACCCAAAAAAGGGATTGCTGGGTTGTATGGTAATTCTATTCTTAATGTTTTGAGGAACACTCCATACTGTTTTCCATAGTGGCTGCACCAATTTACATTACCACCAGCAGTGTATGAAGGTTCCTTTTCCCCCACAAACTCACCAATACTTGTTATTACTTGTCTTGTTGATAATAGCCATTGTCTGTTCAGGTCCTCTGTTCATTTTTAAATTGGATTTAATTGTAGTTGAGTTTTATGAGTTCTTTATATATTTTGGATAGTAACCCCTTATTGGAGGGTTTGTTTGCAAATATCTTCTCCCATTCAGTTGGTTGCCTCTCTGTTTTGTTGATGGTTTCTTTTGCTATTGTAGAAGCTTTTTAGTTTGACGCAGTTCCATTCATTTATTTTTGCTTTTATTTCCCTTGCCTTTGAGGTCAAATTCATAAAATCTTCTCTAAGGCCAAGGTCCATAAGTTTAGTGCCTATGCTTTCTTCCATGCAATTTATTGTTTCAGCTCTTAAATGTATAGTGAGTATGGCTGGTAATGTAGCAAAAGGAGGTAGTATTTGTAAAGTCAGCACAGTCTAATCTTATTACAGCAGAGTGGAGTATAGATGCTTCCCCCCCCCCCAGGTATATACCTGCCATCTTCTCTTCTGAAAAAAAAAAATCAGTAGGTAAGTTTATTGAACTTAGAAGGAAAATAGCGGACGGGCAGAGTGGCGTGGTGGTTAAGCACTAGCTTGGGAAGCCAGTGGCCCCGGTTTGGGTCCCACATATGAGGGCCAGTGACACTGCCCTCAAAAAAAAGAAAAAAATAAAGAAGGAAAATAGTATTATTTAAAAGATTCCATAACATTCAATTCCACAAATGACCTTTGGTATAGGTCATTTTACCTTTATATTATACCTTCTCAGTTTTTTCTGATTTAATAAATAAGAGAAACAAATAATAGCTACATTTATGTAGTCTCTATTATGTGACAGATTATTTTAAATTCTTCACATGAGATATGAAAATTGTAACCCCATCTCATATCCACTCTGCTCATCTCTCAGCTCACCTACAGTGCTGGTGGCAACTTCCTTTCTCAAACACATGCTGCTATCTGCTTCTCTCCCTGATAGCTTTCTTCTGCTAGCCTGGAACTTGCTCAGCATGAAGGCAGGGCAGCACCAGGGGCAGGGGATTTAATTATCACAAAATAATCCTCAACAGTGAGGGACAGCAATAGATGAATAAATGCCTCAGCTTTTCTGTCCTTCAGCAGAACATTTCAGAGGCATGTTCTGCACAATATCTCAGAGGATGACCAGCAGGATTGAGCAACAGCTTGCCCACACAGCATCCCCCACATCAAGACACTTGGGCTTTTCTTCCTTCCCTCTCTTGCTTTCTCCTCTCTCTCTTGTGACTCCTGGAATCATCTTCTAAATGACTACTTGTATCCCAGACTTTTTCTCAAGGACTGCTTTGAGGGGAACCCAAACAAAAACAGAAATAAACCTAATACATTGATGGAGAGAAAGCCCAAATAATTGCCTGAAGTTGCACAGCTAGAAAATGGCAGAATCTAGGATTTGAACCTAGGTCATTCTGGTTCCATAATCTGGACTCATTCCATTATGTCACATTATATTCCATGTTTAGGACTTGATTAAAAACAATTTCACCACTGTGTTCTCTATCTATTTATATACAACCACTTTTATACGTTTGCCTATTTAGATATATAAAATTGCAGAGTATAATAGGAACTATATGCATGGTGAGTTAGAAAACTTAATGTCATTGCCATTATGATGCTGGATTTGTATACTATTATAAAAGCAGTCTAGAAAGATTTATTGCTAATAATATAATATTTTATGCTGTTTGTTGGTAGTAAATCTATATCTTACTATTATAGAGTTATAAATGAAATTTGTTAACAACAATAGCCTGTTCAATGACCTTATATGTAATTCTAAGTAAGCATAGAGCTTCAATCATGGAAAATTGGAAAAGTTAAGTTGAAGAAGCAATATTGACTTCTCCACTTGTGTTCTTAGAATTTCTTAAATATCATCCTACTAGTAGAGAATACTAGTAGTACAACTATCATCTAAAAATAGCTTTCAAAAAGTGTAAAATTTGAGGTTTCCAGTCCAGCATATAAAAATCTTGAAAGTATTCACTCTGTCCGAACAGGTAGAAAGCTGAACAAACTGCAACAGCTCTTAGGTCTGTCAGAGAAGTGAAGTTACAGGGGAAACTGCAGCGTCAAAATTGGAGAGACATTGGCTGGCCGAGTGGCTCAGTTGGTTAAGAGCTCGCTCAAGAGTGCGAGCTGAGCTCTGAGCAACAGCTGTTCGAGGCCAGCCCGAGCTGAGTTGCCGTTGAGCTGCCAACAGGTGGCAGGATGGCTCAGCTAAAAAAAAAAAAATTGGAGAGACACACAGGTAGATACAGGGATTCAAAACTTGCCTGAACAGAATCCCACAAGCAGAATTCACTGCAGGAACCAGTACTAGAGTAGGAAAACCCAAACTGTAATTGAATTACTGGAGGCTCAGTGCCTCAGTGATAAAAACTTTTCTATTACATTATTAAAGGTCTATTTACCAGTTTCTTTTACACAATACATCATGTCTGCCTTAAAAAAAGAAAACAAGACTGAGAACAAAAGTCACATATGACAGAAATGTTGAAATTATCAGAACAGGATTTTTTTAAAAACTCTAATTGGCTAATAGCTGCAGAAATAAAGAATTACACATACAAACAAAAATTGAAAGAATTTGATGCCAATATACGTGTTGCAAAAAATATAAAAGAAGACTATCAGATAAATAAAATGATATAGGTTCAAAAACTGAATCTAGGTTTATTTTTAGTTTTCTTTTCTTTTTTGCATACCATAAGATTCCATTTATAGAAATCCAAGAATGAGCAAAATCTATAGATGGTGATAGAAGTCAGAATAGTGGTTATCATTGGGAAAGGGGACACAGGATCCTTCTGGAGTGCAGGAAATAGTCTGTATCTCAGTTGGGATAGGTGGCACATACAAGGGAGTATAAATATGTAAACACTCATCAAGCTGTACACTTAAGATATATGCACTGTTACACCTCAAAGAAAGAGAACAAAAAGGAAAACTCACAAAGACCATAATACAGTGGTTCTCAAAATACAGTGCAGCAGCATCAGCATCACCAGGGAAGGAGTTAAAAATGCAAATTCTCAGACCTTACTAGAGACCTACTAAACGATGCAGATGGGGGTCTACCAATCTACGTTTTAATGAGCCAGAGTGATTCTGATACATGCTAAAGTTTGAGTACCCTTGCCATAAGATATAGGTATTATTAGCTTTTACATATGAATAATCTAAGATTTATAGAGAGAATAACATTTTCAAATTCAGCCAACTACTAAGAGGCTGAACTAGAATTTGAACCATATCTGGCTCAGTCCTGTGTTTCTTTTTTTATTATTAGTTTCAGGAGTACAAAGAAACATAGTGATTAGACATTTACACACTACACAAAGTGATAACTGCAATGTCTTCTACCCATATGACACTGTACATAACTATTACAATACCGTTGTCTATATTCACTATGCTGTACTTCATATCCTGTGACTGTATATGTTTAATTATATTTGACCACTATACTGTACGTCTAAAACTAATATAAAATAATATTGAATCTAGATTTTTTTTTTAAAAAGATAACCATTGGGCCGGCCGAGTGGCGTGGTGGTTAAGCACTGGCTTGGGAAGCCAGTGGCCCCGGTTCAGTCCCACATGTGAGGGCCAATGACACTGCCCTCAAAAAAAAAAAAAGATAATCAATGGACAACAAACAATTGCAATAAATGTTTTTCTTTTTCTTAATCTAGCAGATAACAGTTTATTCAACAAGAATGTGTGTATATATGTGTGTATACACACAAACACACACACACACACACACACACACACACACACACACAAGGATGCCCAAAAATGTATACACATTACTTGTATTTATCTTTTGCTATTGGTATATATTGAGTATTACAATTTTAATACAGGTTTTTCCTTTCTTAAAGTGTGTGTACATTTTTTTGGCACCCTCTGTATATGTGCTTATGTATAAATGAAATGAATGACAGCAATGATAAAAGGGAAAGGAGGGAAATGTTAAGAATGTTTTATTATAAGATACTTACATTATCTGTAAAAACAGTATTATTTGAAAGTGGATTTGGATTAGTTGCAAATGTATATTGCAAACAATAGAGAACCACTTAAAAAGAAATACAAAATTATATCTGATATGCCAGGAAAGAAGAAAGATTTACTCATATAAACTGACCAATTAAAACCACAGAAGACAGAAAAAGGGTGGAAGACAGAAACAGGAACAAAGAACAAGGACAAAAAAATAGAATACATTAACAAATATGGCAGATATTAATACAACTATATAAATAATCAATGGTCTAAATACACCAATTAAAAGACAGAGACTCTCAGAGTGGATCATAAAATAAGACCTAACTACTCATATATGTTCTCTGTAAGAAACCCAGTTTACATACAAAGACATATATATGTATATAATATACAGTATATGTATATATTGTATAAGATACACACACACACATACTGGGGGTGCCAAAAATGTATACACATTTTAAGAGATGTTATCTATGCTCAAGCAGTAGTTCACCATAATCATAAGTGTCTGAATACTGATGGTAACCAATGAGTACTTCTTGTAATTACAGAAGTCAAACGTGACTTGTATTCACTTTTTGTTATCGCTATATATTGAGTATTACAATTAATATAGTTTTTTCCTTTCTTAAAATATGTATACACTTTTTGGCACCTTCGCTCTGTGTGTGTATACACACACACACACCAGTATGACAAACACACAGCCAACACCATACTCAATGGTGAAAAGGTAAAAGCATTTCCCTTAAGATCAGGAACAAGACAAGGAGGTTCACTTTCACCACTTTTATTCAACATATTACTGGAATTCCTAGTTACAGCAATCAAACAAGAAAAAGAAATAAAAGGAAACCAAATTGGAAAGGAAGAAGTAAAACTCATTATTTGCATATGACATGTTACTATATATAAACAAACCCAAAGATTCTACTAAGAAAACTATGAGAATTGATAAATGAAGTAAGTAATGTAGCAGGATATAAATTTAACATTCAGAAATTGGTTACATTTTTATACAATAACAAATTATGAGAAAGAGAAATTAAGAAAACAATCCCCTTTATAATTGCATACAAAAAAAAAAGCCTAAGAATAAATTTAACCAAACAGGTAAAAGACTTTTACTTGGAAAGTTACAAGACATTGAAGAGAGAAACAGAAGAGGATACCAAAAAATGGAAGCATATACTGTGATCATGGACAGGAAGAATTTACATCGTTAAGTGTTCATATTACCCACAGCAATCTACAGATTCAATGCAATCCCTATCAAAATACCAATGGCATTTTCCACAAAACTAGAACATATAATTCCAAAATGTATGTGGAACAACAGAAGACTGCAAAGAGCCACAGCAATCTTGAGAAAGAAGAACAAAGTTCATACCAGCTGGTATGAAACTATATTACAAGGCTACAATAATCAAAACAGCATGTTAGTGACATAAAACAGACACATAGATCAAAGGAACAGAATGGAGTAGAGAAATAAACACATGCTTATATGGTCAATTAATCTATGACAAAGGAGGCAAGAATATACAATGGGGTAAAGACTGTTAATTCAATAAATGGTGCTGGGGAAACTGGACAGATACAGGCAAAAAATTAAAGTGGGACACATTCTTATGCCATACACAAGAATAAACTCAAAAGGGATTAAAGGCTCAAATGTAAGACCCGAAACCATTAAACTCCTGGAAGAAAACACAGGCAGTAAACTCTTAGACATTGTTGTTAGTGATATTTTTTTCTGATCTTTCTCTTCAGTCAAGGGAAATAAAAGAAAAAATAAACAAATGAGACTATATCAAACTAAAAATTGTTTTCACAGTGAAGTAAACCATCAACAAAATGAGTAGACAACCTATTGAATGAGAGAAGATATTCGCCAATGATACATCCAATAAGAGGTTAATATCCAAAGTTTATAAAGAACTCATACAACTCAACACCCAAAAAACAAACAATCCAATTTAAAAATGGACATAGGACCTGAATAGACATTTGTCCAAAGAGGACATACAGATAGCCAATAGACAAATGAAAAGATGCTCAACATGACTAATCATCAGATATATATATATATTAAAACCACAATGAGATACCACATCACACTTGTCAGAATGGCCATCATCAATAAATCAACAAACAACAAATGCTGGCGAGGATGTGGAGAAAAGGGAAATCTCGTGCACTGTTAGATTGCAAATTGGCGCAGCCATTGTAGAAAATGGTTTGGAGGTTCCTCAAAAAATTAAAAATAGGGCCGGCCAAGTGGCACGGTGGTTAAGTGCTGGTCTTGGGAGGCCAGTGGCCCCGGTTCAGGTCCCGCATGTGAGGGCCAGTGACACTGCCCTCAAAAAAAAAAAAAAAATTAAAAATAGAACTACCTTATGACCAAGCAATTCAACTTCTGGGTATTTATCTGAAGAAATCTAAAACATTTATTCAAAAAGATATATGCACTCCTATGTTCACTGCAGCATTATTTACAATAGCCAAGATATAGAAGCAACTAAATGACCATCAATAGATGATTGGTTAAAGGGAAATCGTACATATATGCAATGGAATATTACTTGGCCATCAAAAAGTGTAAAATCTTACCATTTGCAACATGAATAGACCTAGAGAGTATTACGCTAAATGAAATAAGTCAGATAGAGAAAGATAAATACTATGTGATTTCACTTATATATGGGACTAATGAACAAAATAAATTAACAAATAAAACAAATAGACTCATAGATGCAGAGAACAACCTGATGGTTGCCAGATGGGAGGTGTGTTGGGGGACTGGGAGAAAAAAGTGAAGGGATTAAAATACAAATGGATAGTTACAAAATAGTCATGAGGATGGAAAGTACAGCATAGGGAATAGAGTCAATAATATTGAAATAACTATGTGTCATGCCAGGTGGGTAATAAATTAATGGGGGGGGTCACTTTGTAAATTATATAAATATCTAATCACTATGCTGCACACCTGGACCTAATATAAATAATATTGAATGTCAACTGTAATTGAAAAAATAAAAATTAAAAAATATTTTAAATGGGTCAGATAACTTGATTTCCATTAAAAAATAAATTCTTTATGAATTGAAAAAGAAATCAACAGACAAAATAAACAAAGCCAAAAGCTGATTCTTTGAAATATCAATAAAATTGATAAGCCTCTATTCAGGCTAACAGAAAAAAAATAAAAATAAAAAAAGAGAGAAGACACAAATCATTAATACCAGAAATGAAAGAGGGACATCACTTCAGATGCTATGGACATTAAAACAATAATAAAGGAATATTATAAATAACTCTAGGCTCATAAAGTTGATAACCAACTTGAAATGGATGAATTACATTAAACATATATTCTGCCAAAATTCACAAGAGAAGAAATACACAATCTGAATAGGCCTATATCTATTGAAGAAATATAATCAATAGTTAATAACATTTCAAAAGAGATAGAATGAGGCCCAAATTAGTTCTAGCAAACTAGTAAATTCTATCAAACATTAAAGGAAAAAATTATACTACTCTCTACAATATCTTTCAGAAAATAAAATCGGAGGGAATGCATTGTAACTCATTCAAAAAGCCAACGTTAGGGCCGGCTGAGTGGCGTGGTGGTTAAACGCTGGCTTGGGATGCCAGCGGCCCCGGTCGGGTCCCACATATGAGGGCCAGTGACACTGCCCTCAAAAAAAAAAAAAAGCGAACATTAGAGTCATCCCTCTGTATCCATAGAGCTTGGTTCCCGGACTCCATGTGGATACCAAAATTCATGGATACCCAAACACCCTAAATAAAATGGTATAGTATTTGATGTAACCTATGCACATCCTTCTGTGTACTTTAAATCATCTCTAGATTAGTTGTAATACCTAATACAACCTAAACACTACATAAATTTTTGTCATACTATATTGTTTAGGCTATAATGACAATGAAAAAAAAAAGGCTATACGTGTTCAGTACTGATGCAACCATCATAGGCCTAACTGCATAGCATATGTCAGCAACAACATAACATTTTTTTCAAATATTTTTCATCCATGGTTGGTTGAATCTACAGATGCTGGAACCATAAATACAGAGGACTGACAGCAGTATAATACAAAAACCAGAGAAAGGCTTAAAAACAAAAACTACAAATATCTAGCATGAACACAGATGAAAGAATCCTCAAAAGAATTAGTAAATCAAATCCAACAAGGAATAAAAAATAAATGTCACTTTTTTAATCCAAGATGGCAGAGTAGATAAATGCTATGCCTGCTCCCTTCCATGAACATATGAAAATTACAACTAAATTAGAGGACAATCAACCTGAGAATCATCTGAAGTCTAGCTGAGAAGAAGTCCCTAAGTAAGGGTATAAAGAAGAAGACACATTGAGACTGGTAGGAGGAGTAGAGATGCAAAACGGGCTAGCCCCAAACCTTCCTGTGGCAGTTCAGAAACAGAAGGGATATCTCACCTGTGGAGGTTTCCCCTGGAGGAGTGAGGGACCCCAGCTCCCCACATGAGGCTCCCCAGTCTGGAGCCAGAAAGATGAGCTCCCATAACATCTAGCTGTAAAAAACAGTGGGTATTCTGACTGGCTGGGTGGGACGGAAGGCTGTGGGAAACCTAGACATCCTCTTAAACAACCCGAACACAGACTTACTCCCAGGTACTCACCTTGGGTTCTGGTGGAGGGACAGTAACTCAGGGGGGTATGGGGGAAATATGAAGGGTGGGGCCAAACTGAGGTGTGTGGCCTCAGGGGGTAGACTAGAGAACAGTCAGCATTTTCCCTGTGTGAGGTTCTCCTCCCATGCATCTTTCCTGTGTTGAGCCAGCCCCCACATGGCCAAATCTGATTTTATAGGCCTGCTAAGCTCCTCTGCTCCACCCTGCTGACTCACTGGGATGTGGCCCAACCCAACTCCCCCAATGCGGGAGGCACTTTCTCGGTGAGCAGCCAGCCCTGCCTGAATTGCACTTTCTTGGAAACATTTTCAGAGTCCATAGGCCCCATGCAGGCAGCTACTAGCCTTGGTGTGCTCTGAGAATTTTGCTGAGTTGCTTCAGGCTCAGCACCAGCACCAGACAAGAGTCTACATTAACCTGTTGACCACAACTCTTCCTATTCTAGTGACTCCCTGAGACACTGCCTCACCCAACTTGTGTACTGCACAAGGATTTATCAGTGGCTGAAACTTAAGGGAGCCAACAGGTGGCAGCAGGCCTCGGGTGTCCTGGCATTTCTCAGAGTTACCCCAGGCCTGGTGCCGGTGGCAGACATCCTCGTTTGGCAGTGTGGCCTCTCCCTCATGCTTCCAACGTTTGCACAGGCAGCAAACAACTGTGGATCACTTTGTAGCTCCAACCAACTAGTCCCTGGCCAGTCACAGGCAGTAGATGACCTGGGCCTGCACTGGAGTTCCTCCCAAGAGGCTCTAGAACGAACATACTTGGAGTTTGGCTCAGACCACTGCTGAGCACCACCCAATTAGCCCCACAAGTTGCACACCCAAGGGAACTCTCAAGAGGGACCAGAGTCCATTAGGGCAAATCCCTCTCAGTAAGGTAAGCCAACCACACAGCAGCCTATAAGCTGTTGATGTGGCCACAGACAATCAGCCTGAGGGTCAATCCCACGCACTGATGTGCCAATAACAATCAAAGCTCAACTATAAAAGTAGGGCACAAAAAAAAAAGTAGGGCACACACAACCACATGAGGGATGCCCCTGGAGCACTCAGAGCAGGTAACCAGGGAGACTGTGCTGGGGCCTCACAGGGCACCTACTACATAAGGCTATTTGGCCAACACTAGAAGACATACATAATACATAGAAACAAATGGAGAGGCAGTCAAATGAGGAAACAAAGAAATATATCCCAAATGAAATAATAGGAGAAAACTCTTGAAAAAGAACTAAACAAGATAGCGGCAAGCAACCTACTAGATACAGAGTTCAAAACAATGGTTGTAAGGATGCTCAAGGAACTTAGTCAAAATTTCAACAGAGATAGCAAGCATGAAAAATGACATGGAAACCATAAAAATGAACCCATCAGAAGTGAAGGATACAATAACTGAGATAAAGAATGCACTAGAAGGAATCACCAGCAGACTAGATAAAACAGAGGATCGAATCAGTGATTTGGAAGTCAAGGTAGCAAAAAACACCCAATCAGAACAGCAAAAAGAAAAAAGAATCCAAAAAAAATGACAAGAGTTTAAGAGACCTCTGGGACAACATGAAAGTATCAACATTCTCATCATAGGGGTATCAGAAGGAGAAGAGAGAAATCAAGGGATTAAGAACCTATTTCAAGTAATAATGACGGAAAGCTTTCCTAACCTGGTAAAGGAAATAGACATACAAGTCAAGGAAATGTAGAGAGTCCAAAACAAGATGAACCCGAGGAGGACCACACCAAGGCACATTATAATTAGAACGACAAAGGTTAAAGACAGACAGAAAATCCTAAAAGAAGCAAGAGGAAGGGAAATAGCAATTTATAAGAGAGCTTCCATAAGATTGTCAGCTGATTTCTCAGTAGGAACCGTGCAGACCAGAAAGGATTGGCACAAAATAGTCAATGTGATGAAAAGCAAGGATCTACAACCAAGATTATGCTACCCAGTAAAGCTATCATTTAGAATCAAATGACAGATAAAGAGCTTTCCAGACAAGAAAAAGCTAAAGGACTTCATCACCACCAAACCTATATTACAAAAAATGCTGGAGTAGCAATACTTATACAGACAAAATGAACTTAAAAACAATGGCTATAACAAGAGACAAAGAAAGATCCAATAATCCCACTTATAGGCGTTTATACAAAGAAACCAAATGCTACTTTGAGGGCACATGTGTATCCATATGTTCATTGCAGCATTGTTTACAATGGCTAAGATGTGGAGGCAGCTTTGGTGTCTGTTGGTGGAAGAATGGATAAAGAGGAGGTGGTACACATATGCAATGGAATATTGCTTAGCTATGAAAGGGAATGGGTTCTTGCCACCTGCAGTGGGTTGCATGGACCTGGAAAGTATGTGCTGAGTGGAGTGTGAGAGAGAGAAAGACAAATGCAATGTCATTTTGCTTTTATATGGAATATAAAGAGTAAAATAAATAAACAAAACAGAAAAAAGATGTCATAATCAAGATGGACTCATCCCAGTTATACAAGGCTGGTTAAACTTTCCAAAACCAGTTGAAGTAATCTTTCACAACAGGCTAAAAAAGAAATGAAACTGGTTTTCCTTGCATTTGAAATGGTTGCCTATGTAGCAAATGTGAAAACACTGACATAATAATAATAATAATATAAATAAATAAAATAAAACAAAATAAAACAATAACAACAGAAAAAAATCACCTAAATCTAACAAGCAATTACAGCAAAGTTTCAGGATATAAGAATAGTATATGAAGGTCAATTACTTTCCTATATACCACCAATTAACAAATTGAATTTGAAATTAAAAACACCATATTATTTACATTAGCACCCTAAATATGTAAAGGTTAGATATAAATATAACATAATATCTACAAGGTCTGCATGAGGAACATAGCCAATTAAATATTGAAGATTAAAAATAAAGTTGGAGGGCCGGCCGAGTGGCGTGGTGGTTAAGCGCTGGCTTGGGAAGCCAGCAGCCCTGGTTTGGGTCCCATATATGAGGGCCAGTGACACTACCCTCAAAAAAAAGAAAAACAAAAACAAAGTTGGAAGACTGACACTACATGACTTCAAGACTGACTATTAAAACTATAGTAGTCAAGACAGTGAGATATTGGTGAAAAATTACACAAGTAGATCAATGGGCCAGAATGGAGAGCCTAGAAATAGAGCCACATAAATACAGTCAACTGTCCTTTGACAAAGAAGCAAAGGTAATACAATGGAGCAAATACAGTGTTTTCAACAAATGGCGCTAGAACAACTGCACATTCACATGCAAAATAAAATGAATCTAGAAAAGGACTTTATGCCCTTCCCCAAAACCAACTCAAAGTGGATCACAGGCCTAAATGTAAAACACAAAACTAAGACTTCTAGAAGAAAACACAGGAGAAAATCTATATGACCTTGGGTATGGTGATGACTTTAGGGTATAACACCAAAGGCCCCATTTATGAAAAAAAAAAAATTGGTGAGTTGGCCTTCATTAAAATAAAAAACTTATGCTCTGCAAAATACAATGTCAAAAGAATGAGAAAAAAAGTTACAGACTGGAAGAAAATTTTTTTAAAGGACACATCTGATAGAGGACTGTTATCCAAAATATATAAAGAAATCTTAAAACTCAAGAAAATGAACATGGTTAAAAAATGTGTAAGACCTGAATAATCACCTCACTGAAGAAGATATACAGATGGCAAGCAATCATACTGAAAAGATGTTCAATATCATATGTCCATAGGGAATTGCAAATTAAAAAAACAAGGATATACCACCAAACATCTATTAAAATTGCAAAACTTCAAAACACTGACAATACCATTGCTGGTGAGGATGTGTAGCAACAGTAACTGTCATTTATTCCTGGTGGGAATACAAAGTGGTAAAGTTACTTCAGAAGACATTTTTGCACTTTCTTACAAAACTATGCCTACTCTTACCAAATGATCCAGCAATTGGACTCCTTGGTATTTATTCAAATGAAGTGAAAACTTATGTCCACACAAAAACCTGAACAAGGATGTTTATAGCAACTTTATTTATAATTATCAAAACTTGGAAGCAACAAACATGTCATTCAGGAGGTGAGTGGACAAACAAAATAAAATTTATTCAATGCTAAAAAGAAATGAGCTATCAAGCCATGAAAAGACATAGAGAAACCTTAAAGTTATATTAGTAAGTGAAAAAAGACTATGAAAGGGCAACAGACTGTATGATATTCTGAAAAATGCAAAAGTATGGAGACAGTAAAAACATCAGTGATTGCCAGGATATAAGGATAAGGGAAGGATAAACAGGAAAACAAAGAAGATTTTTAGGGCAGTAAATCTATTCTGTATGATTCCTTCATAGTAGATACACATCATTATACAATGTCAAAATCTATGTGGGATATAAAACTGAAAGCAACAAAGAAACAAGACAAAGAAACAAAAACTCATAGACATAGACCACAGTTTAGTGGTTACCAGAGGGTAAGGGTGGTGGGGGGAGGTAGAAGAGGGTAAAGGGGGTCAAATATATGATGATGGAAGAACAGACTCTGGGTGGTGAGCACACAATGTGATATATAGATGATGTATTATAGAATTGTACAATTGAATCCTATAGGCTATACAATACCAAGAGTGAACCAAATGTAAACTTTGGATTTTGGTGCCATGTGTCAATGTAGCTTCATCGGTTTTAATAAATGTATCACTCTGGTGTGGTATGTTGACAGTGGGGAGGTTGTGTGTGAGTGTGGCAGAAATATATTAGAACTTTGTACTTCCTGCTCATTTTTGCTATGAACCTAGACTCCAAAAATAAAGTTTATTAATGGTAGATGAGGGTAAAGGGGATCAAATATATGGTGATGGGAAGAGAACAGACTCTGGGTGGTGAACACACAATGTGATATATAGATGATGTATTACAGAATTGTACACCTTAAATCTATGTATTTTTGCTAACAATTGTCACTGCAATAAACTGTAATTTAAAAAAATCATATTGAAAAGTTATTTCTATCAAATATTTTAAGATGATTTGTTATTTTGAAAACAATACTTTATGCAGCTGTAAAAAATGCTTTAAGGGCCCAGCCAAGTGGCACAGTGGTTAAGCATTGGCTTGGGAACCTGGTTTGCGTCCCACATATGAGGGCCAGTGACACTGCCTAAAAAAAAAAAAAAAAAAAAAAAAAAGGAGAAAAAAAAAGAAATGCTTTAAGTGTTGGGAAATGGTTAAACACAATGGTTAAGAGTACAGAATTGGGAGCCAGGCTTCCTTGCATAAATCCCAGATCTATTACATAGTAGCTACATAATTTTGAACAAATATTTATCCCTTTTGTGTAAAGTTTTTCCATATATATAATTGGGATATTAATAGTATCTTACCTGATATAATTGTTGAAAACATTAAATGAGTTAATGTATTTAAAGTGCTTAGACTAGAACCTTGCACACAGTCTAAATATTCAAACAAGTATTAACTATTACTTTACATACATATTCAAACACTTTATTGTGTTGGTATAAAGTAATGTTAGCAAACTTAGAAAATTCCAACAAAAATTGTTGGAAATCTTTTTTCTGGAGCTGAATAACTCAATAAAAGAGATGAAGAGTGAAATATCCAGCTCAGGAAATAGAACTGACCAGATGGAGGAAAGCATTAGTGATATGGAAGATAGAAATCTAGAAATGACAAAAATGGAAAAACAGAGAGACTTGAGAGTGAAAGGGAATGAAAGAAATCCACAAGAACTATCGGACTCCATCCAAAAGAGCAATATAAGAATAATGGGTATACCAGAAGAAGAGAGGGAGAAGGGCACAGAGAGCCTATTCAAACAAATAGTGGATGAGAACTTCCTAAATCTATGGAAAGAAATGGATCATCAAATCCAAGAAGCAAACAGAACACCTAATTATCTCAAATTTTTTTTTAAGGCCTTCTCCAAGGCACATTATATTGAAGCTGTCAAAAATTAATGACAAAGAAAGAATTCTCAAGTCAGCCAAGGAAAAGAAGATGGTAACCTACAAAGGAAAGCCCATTAGATTATCATCAGATTTTTCAACAGAAACTCTACAAGCCAGAAGAGACTGACATCAAATATTTAAACTATTGATAGAGAGAAATTACCACCCAAGAATAACATATCCTGCAAAGTTATCCTTTAGATATGAAGGAGGAATAAAGATCTTTCCATATATACAGAAGCTGAGGGAATTTTCCAGGAGGCCTACATTACAGGAAATACTGAAGGAGGCTACTCAATCTGAAACAGTAAGACAGAAATATACAAAACTATGATTCAGATGACTAACAGACAGACAGAAGCAGAAAATGGAAACCCCTACACAGAATAAGGCACTATACACTTAAACATAACAAAGATAAAAAACATTTAGAAAAAAAAGAGAATAAGACAATTTGCTACTGTAACTCAGAAATAAACTCAGCATAAATGGGGATAACTTGTGACACAAAAACCTAAAAGGTGAGGGAGTAGAGGTGTAAATTCACAAAGGGAAATGGAGATAAGAAGCATGCTAAAGAAAAAGGACTACTGTATGTATGAAACTTTCTATTACATAAACTTTATGGTAACTACTCAAGAAAAAAAAATTCCAGAACTGAGACACATAACATAAAAAAAGAAACGGAAGGAAAAAAATCATACACTTCCACCAAACTAAAATGACAGAAACAAAAAGACAAAGAAACAATGGAGACACCAAGCTACCAGAAAACAAAAGATAAAATGGCTATAGGAAATCCTCATATATCAATAATCACCCTAAATGTAAATGGACTGATCTCACCAATTAAAAAGGCACAGAGAAGCAGATTGCATCAAAAAACAAAACCCAATCGCATGCTGCCTCCAAGAGACACATCTCAGCTACAGGACAAATATAGACTCAAAGTGAAAGGGTGGAAAATGATACTCCAAGCAAATGGTTTCCAGAGAAAAGTGGGTATACCATACATAAATCTGAGGAAACAGACTTCAAGAAATCTTTTTTAATAAAAAGTATGTTCATTTATAGCAATATTTCTTAACTGAATATAAATTCATAATGCATCTCTTATATTTTACCATAACATCTGTTTTACAAATTTCTCAAGTCACACTGTACTATATCAAAATTCCTTGCCTGTAAGAAATCCAAATTTTATTCTGTACTTTAGATATGATATAAATTAGCAACTATTTTGCACATTTTTTCTGTTGAATTATAGCTCTTAATTTTCATAAGTATAGTTCCATAAAGAAAAAATCTCATCTATTAAATATTCTTTTGAGAAGTTAAAGAACACAATATACATTCATGTTGATATAAAAAGTTTTTTTTGTTGTTGTTTTTTTTGTCTTTTTTTTTAAGGTCAGGATTTGGAAATTGCAATTAACCATGAGGATGAAGGTACCTATTGAGAAGGGCTAATTGGGCTCAAATTTTTTTTTTTTTTAAAGATTTTATTGGGGAATTGGGGGTGGAGAACAGCTTTGGGAAACTGGGGAAGGGGAACAGACAAGTTGCAGTCCTTTTGTTCTTCAGTCTAGTTGTGGAGGACATTGCTTCACTGGCCCATGTTGGTATTATCATTGTGCTCTTCTCGTTTGAAGCAGATCAGCCGCTGGCCTCTGGACGGCTGCTCACGTTGGCTGCCGGCCACTCACTGTAGCCTATGGCAGCCCACTGCAGCAGGGGCTGCAGCTATGCTGTCCCGGGGACTCACAGCAGCCCAGCTCCAGGTGGAGCTGTTGTTCAACATCTTAGCTGTAGAGGACAGTGTCACTGGTCCTCATATGTAGGATCCAAACCGGGGCCGCTGGTGTCCCAAGCCAGCTCTTAACCGATGCGCCACTCGGCCGGCCCTTATTGGGCTCAAATTTAAAAACAAAGCTTGGCAGCTGTTGCTGAACAGGGGCCTCTCACACAAGCCATGCTTCAGGGTGCAGCCTGCTGGGAGCTGCCTGCCTGCACTGTGTTCCTGCCATCTGAGCCAGCCCTTATGGAGTTTCTGGAATCGTATTTCAACCAATAGGACTGAAACTTTCCCTGTCCAATTGGAGCTGTGCAGCTACATCATTCTTAGCATCTTTACTGACTAATCAGAGCAGCTCCATTTTGCTCAATCAGGGCTTTTTGGACAAATCAAACTGGGAGGATTTGGAGTCTTAATTTGCATGATACAGGAACAATCATGGATGGGGGAAGGGTACTTCTTTCTATATAAAGCAGCTTCCCTCTGGCTCAGAGAGTGCACTTTCAGTTTCCAATGAAGGCTGTGTTTCCCAGCTAGAGCTATAACACCAAAGCTGTCTCGCTGTACCAGAGCAGAGCTGTCTTGTGATGTGAAGCAGAGCAGAGCTGAGCTGCAACATTGGGGCTGAGCTGTGACACTGGGGCTGCCTCAACCTACGGCTGCCTTGACCCAGGGTCACCTTGACCCAAGGCTGCCTCAACCCTGGGCCACCTCACAGCCATGGTGTTCCACAGCTGTGCTGTACCATAATTGAGTTGTATCAATATTGAGCTGTCTCACAGCTGTGCTCTTCTACATCCAAGCTGTTTCATAATTGAGCTGTTTGCACTGAATAAAGTCTCCCTCTTCACCACATCCCAAATTGCTGACTCCTGTTAGTGTTGAGTAAGTGCCAATAACCAATGGTTGACACCTCCAAAAATGGCTTTTTGTGCACATATGTGTATGTGTCTGTGTGTGTGTTTGTGTATGTGAACAGAAGAGGAGAAAATGCCAAAGTCAGGGGGATAAGGCAGTATAGAATAAGTGAAATTAATTCATGCACTCAACATATAATGAGTGTCTATTTTATGCAAAATGTCTGTTGAATAAAGAACAAATACATGGATAAATGAATTTATCTACTTGCTGTTCTGGAAAAGGAATAAAACATACAAGGCAAACTCAAGAATTCTTATCAATAAATGAAGTAATATTTGCTCAAAAGGCTGAATTTTGGAAACATAGTTTTCAAAATTGCCACTTTTGTATATGGCAAGGAGGAGAAGACATTTCAAAAGAAAAGTCAACTTGAATTTTTTCTGTGTTATCAGTAGAGGAAATTTGGTTAAGTAGTGATTCAGAAAATATACAGCTTTTCAAGTTTGAATAAACCATCTCCTTCGCCTACCTCGGTGACTAATTTCAAGCGATCCATCAGGTCCCAGTGGTTTTCTTTCTGCCCTCCCCAGCCTCATCCCTCCAATTTCTTCACTTCAATTTGAGAGCTGTTTGCCTGAGCATGCACAGAGTGCTTGGCATTAAACTTAGGGAGATATGGTTATATTTACAGATCACAAGATGGCACACTCACTGCCCAGGAGGCTGGCTATACCAGGAAAGAGATTTCTGTCCTGAAGTTAGCTCATGTGAAAATGGTTGATTTAATAATACTGTGGTTATTTGTGACTATTGAGTCATGCTCTTTTGAATCATAAATAAGGTGTATTTCAATTGGTTGTCAAAGGATTGTCTATATGGGAAACTTTTTCTAATTTACTGCAAAAAAATAATGTCACTTAAAATTCTATGTAGGAAGTTACACAGAACCTTAGAAATAAAAAAGAAGAAATTTTTAATCATTAACTCAGATTTCAAAGAGAAGAACCAGAGTGATATAGGGACAAAAGAATGGACAAGGTCATGAACAATTCAATGTATGTTTATTGAGCATGCAATTTGTGCAGAATTTTGAGGTAAACAATGTGAGTATAGAAAAGTGGTATAGAACCTTTATTCCTATTCATAAGGCACTTAGTCTTGTTAGCGAGCTAAGTGAAAAACTCAGTAAAGTTTCTAAATCACAAATGTACATATGCCAAACTCTTTAGTGCAGGTTACATATGTTCAGAAGGATCAAGGCTAGGACAGTTTATTGTTAACTTCAAGTTTAGTTTTGAAATCAAGTAAAACTTCATGGAAGGCTCACATTAAATCAGTTTCAGTTTGATTCTTACTTGTCGATCCATAATTCCAAATGACACCAAGGAAACTTGTCATTTTTGTATGTTTCAATAAATAAAAACGTGAAAGATGAGAAGAAAAGCCTTATTTAAAATTATACTGAATTCCTAGCCAAACTACACTAAAAAATACAGGAAAGAGCACATCATTATTACTAAACTGCCAATAATTTTGATGGTACTAAAAATACTTACATAAGTCCTAAGCTCTCTGTTTCACTACCCCTGTCCTTCAACTCACATTCAAAATAAATTTGTTCTTATTTTCTATTTGTTTCAACAGCACCTGTGTAGTAACACCATAAATCCTTACTTTTTCTGTAATGTTGCTTTGTCTTAAAGAAAAAGTGATAATGACATCCACTGGAAAGAAAAGTTAAGTCAAATATTAAACTAGGTTTGTCAGCTTGTCTCCAGCATTGATCCATAGAAGACAGCATAGCACAAACTTTCAGGTCCTGAGCATTTTTCCTGGGGTAAAAATGACCAAAGTCACTCTATTGGAAAAGTCAACAATACAATTTTTGCTATTTGTGTTTAGCTTTATTTCTGAATATTTCCCTTGAATAATAATTTATGGTAAAATAGTAATACTATTCATTTTTCTTAATGCATTAAGAGAAAGTTAGTTCTGCACATGACTATGTGCATATATGTGTGTATAAAGTTAATTGTTTATATTCAAGAACATGTACTTGCAACAACAGCAAAACATATTTACCTTAACACAAAAAGGAAACTGGTTTATCTTTGAGGAATTAATTGCATAATGAGGTCACAAGTATGATTTACTTTATATGAGGAACAGCAAAATAAAAATTATAATGGGGGCTGTTCATTTGGGTTCTGGTATTTAAAATTAGAACAAAACAACAACAAAAATTTCTCTGTGGTCATAGTAAACTATAGGGTAAATTCACAAAGGACTCAAATGTTACCTATCCGACAACACTGACAACAAATTCTGCACCTTAAAAATTATAACACTGGCTTGGGAAGCCAGCGGCCCCGGTTCGGTCCCACATATGAGGGCCAATGACACTGCCCTCAAAACCAAAACAAAACAAAACAAAAATTATAACAATTCATAATCCAATCAAATAAATACACGTACTACCGAAACTCAATCTTTTCTATAAACGTTGCAGATTCTTTCAACATTTATAATGTCAACTGATGGTTGCTGCTACCAACTCAATGCCAAAAGGAATCCCCAATTTGGGGTGCAGTGAAGAAGGAAACTTTATTCAATGCAAACAGCTCAAATGTGATACAGCATGGCTGTGAGAACAGCTCAATAGTGTCACAGCTCAATTATGAAGCAACACAGTTGTGAAATATCATGGCTGTGAGGAGGACTTGGAGTGAGTCAGTGTTGGGGCAAAGCCCCTCTCTGGCTAGACAGCTCTGCTCTAATCTATGTGCCCGGGTCCAGTCTGTTCTGCTCCACTCTGCCCTGCGTCAATCTGCTCTGCTGTGCTCCTGTGCTGGTCTGCTCTGCTTTGCTCTGGCAAGGTCTTCCATGTTTTAGCTCCAGTCAGGAAAATGTACTCTTTAGTCTTTGGGTGGAAAGGGAAAGTGTCTCCCTGATCTGAA
Organism: Aselliscus stoliczkanus; assembly: GCA_033961575.1. NCBI lineage: Eukaryota > Metazoa > Chordata > Mammalia > Chiroptera > Hipposideridae > Aselliscus > Aselliscus stoliczkanus. The sequence continues at coordinate 68,255,814 of CM066737.1, read as the reverse complement.
GGGAAGTTGACTTACATAGGCAGAAGTCCCTGACCCTGGTCCCTGGTTGGTCTGTCCTCATGCACAAAAATACTCCAAATCCTCACAGTTTGATTGGTCCAAAAGGCATTGTCCTGACTGGTCAGAATAGAGCTGCTCTGACTGGTCAGTGAAGATGCTGATGGGGATATATCTCCACAGCTAAGACTGGATTGGGTAAGCTTTAGTCCTATTGGTTGAAATACTATTCCAGGGAATTCTTTATAAGGACTGACTCAGATGGCAGGAACACAGTGCAGGCAGGCAGTTCAGTGGGGGAGGCAGGTAGCTTAGTGCAGGCTTCTCCCTGAAGTGTGGTTTGTAGGAGAGACTCCTGTACAGAAATGGCTACTAGGCTCTGTGTTTTGTTGTTGTTGCTGCTGTTGTTATTGTTGTTTTTAATATGAGCCTAATTACCACCAAGAACCTTCTTATAGGGATCTTCTTTCTCAGGGTTCACATAAAGAAAGTCTGTTTTTACATTAAGCAGTTTCAAGCAAGGTAGGTATACATCTTACCTATTATTTTTAAGTTTTTAAGATACAATTTATAGCACATAATCTGTACAATGAATGACTTGGAGAGGAGCTTAAAACGTAATAAATGGTGTTAGCTTCTCTCAGAACCACAAGTCATCCTCTACTACTTTTTGTACATATAAATTAACAATTGTTTAAAGATCCAAGCCCCAGAAGATGTCAGATGACCTTACTTAAACTTTCTTATTTAATATACCTCACATACACATAAAATATAGAAAATAATTTCTAAAAACCTACTTACCCACCATCTCATTTTATCAAATCTGAATATTTTGCTATATTTTTTATATGTATTTTTAGTAAATATGCATTAGAGATACTTTGAAGCAGGTTATGCAATCTTCACTAGTCTATTCTCCCTCTGTCCCTCACAAATGGTAACTACTATTCTTTATTTAATGTTTATCATTACTGTATATGTTTTTATATTATTAATATTTATATGTCAGTTAAATGCCAAGCCTTGTTTTAAACTTTATATAGGAGTTAAATCAGCAAAATGGTGGTATAGAATTTCTAATTCCCATTCCCTCTCAGAAACATCAATTTCAAGTACTATCCATGCATAAAAATATCTCCACAAGATTGAAGGATTCCAGATGTGGGATTATAGTACCTGGGTGAAGCACAGAAATAAGAAAAGGTGCATTGACGAGAATAAGAAAGATAGATTCACATTACCCCCATCACCATGCTCCCAAGTCCAGCAGCCCAGCAGAGAGAGAAACACTCTCCCCATGGGAGAAAAAGAGTGAAGTGAGCACTCAACTTCACTGCAGACCCCAGCACCAACTTGCCACAGCACCAGGCTAGTTCGCATGGCCCTAGTTGGTATCCAGAAGTCTCCCATGAACCCAGGCTCCCAGCTAACCCCAGTCCCTGCTGGATCCAGAGTACCCAATCAGCTCCTGTGCCACCAGACTGTTCCTGTGGCCCCAGCGGCTCCAACATTCCGAGCAACTTTCATGGCATCAAGTATCCAATAGGTTTCTATGAACCCAAACACCCACTCAACCATAGCAACAGTCATTTCCCAAAGTTCCAGGTGGCTCCAGTGACATCATCCTCCAGGTGGGCCCCAGCAAACATAGAACCCCACCCCAGCCTTAGCCTACTCCTGTGGCCTGGGATGACTCCTCTGATTCTAGGCTCCAAGAAAGCTGCTGCAAACACAGGCCCCCAGCTCATCCACATGCCTGCTGGCTCCATTAACCCCAGGCAGCTACTGCAGCACCTGGAGGCTGCCACAAGCACAGGCAGCTTTCATGGCAGCAGGCTTCTAGTAGGCTCCCATGAACTTAGGCTCCTAGTCCACCCAAGCGCCAGCCAGTTCCAGTTGCCACAGATGACTCCATAACACCTGGCTTCAAGTGGACTCCACCACCCCACCACTGGCTAGCTTCCATGGCTCCAGGGGCCTCCTGGAGCCCCAAGCACTAAGTGGGCTACTGTGAACCAAAACTCACACCAGCACTGAATGGCTCCCATGTCACCAGCTGCCTTGTGGGATCTCACGAACCCAGGCTTACCGACTCCCACGAACCTAGGAAGCTCCTATGGCCCCAGGTTCCCTATTAGCTTTCACAAATACGGGCTGCAGGCAGGCATTCATGAACTGAAACCCCTGGATGGGCCCAGTGTCATGCTATCACAAATCCACCATGCCAACCAGACCAGGTCTCTGGTCCACCCCCACACCAGAGAAGCTCTTGTAGACCTAGATTCCAGACTAGCTATCATAGACTCAGACTCTTAGTCCATGCCAGAGCCAGAAAAGCCCCACAGACCCAACTTGTAGGCCAGCCCCCAAGGCCTCAGGTTACAGGCCAACACTTACAAGTTCAGGCTTCAGGCTCACCGTAGCACAAGTCTAGCCCCTACAGCCCCAGATTCCAGGACAGCTCCTGCGAAACTAGACTCTCAGCCTGTCTGAGTACTGGACCAAACCTTACAAGTTCTGACACTGAGCCCACTCCAGGGGTCCCCAGTGACAAGTTGGTCCCTGTGAACCTAGGCTACAGATCCACTCACACAAACCTTAACCTCAGGCTATCACCACAGACTCAAACACCAGGCATGCACCAGAGAACCCAGACTCCAGGCCCACTCCTGACCCAAGCACCAGATTTGTTCCCATGTACCTGAGTACTAGGATTGTCACCTGCTAAATATGCACCAGACCTGGCCACTCAAGGGCTTCAACAACATGTCTATTCATGGTCATCTTCAAATGGCCCACCCAGAGTCTCTGGACAGACTGACTGGTAAAAGGTTTTGCCTATCAAAACCAGTTGTAGAGACTTCCTCAAATGTGCAGACACAAAAGAAAGATCACAAGGACAATGAATAATTAAAGAAACATGACATAACCAAAGGAAACTAAGAAAACTCTAAGGACTAACCCTAAAAAAAATGGGGATCTATTGATTACATGACAAAGAATTTAGAATAATTCTCGTAACAAAATTCAGTGAACTATCAGAAAACAGTTAAATAAAATTATGAATATAATGAACAAAATGGGTTCAACAAAGAAATACAAATGATTAAAAATGTCCAACAGAAATCCTACAGTAGAAGAATACAATGACTGAAATAAGAATTCAATACAGGGCAGGCCGAGTGGCATGTTGATTAAGAGCTGGCTTGGGATGCAAGTGGCCCCGGTTTGGATCCCTCTACAGCTAAGATAGTGAACAACACCTCCACCTAGAGCGGGGCTGCTGTGAGCTGGCATAGCTGCAGCCCCTACTGCAGTGGGCTGCCACAGGCTATAGTGAGTGGCCAGCAGCCAACGTGAGCAGCTGGCAGCCGGTGTGAGTTGCCAAGAGCCTCTGTGAGTGGCCGTCCAGAGGCCGGAGACTGATCTGTCTCACCTGAAAAAAGCGCAATGATGATACCAACATGGGTCAGTGAAGCAATGTCCTCCACAACTAGACTGAAGAACAAAAGGACAGCAACTTGTCTGTTCCCCTTCCCCGGTTCCCCAATGCTGTTCCCCTCCCCTAATTCCCCAATAAAATCTTTAAAAAAAAAAAGAATTCAATACAGAGCTTCAAATCAGACTTGGCCATTCAGAAGAAGAAATTAGTGATCTACAAGACAGGTAATTTAATATCATTCAGCTAGAGAAGCAAAAAATGAAAAAGAGCAAAGAAAGTTTACATAAATTTATGGAATACCATTAAAAGAAACAATCTACAAATCATTAAAGTACAAAAATTAGAGAAAAAGGAAGTGGCAGAATGTTCATTTAAAGAAATAGTGGTTTTCCAAATCTGGGGAGAGAATTAGACATCCAAGTTCATAAAACTAATAGGTCACACCAAAATTTCAACACAAGATGGTTTCCTCTAAGACAAATTATAATAAAACTTTCTAAAATCAAAGCCAATGAGAGAATTTTGAAAGCAGTGAGAGAGAAAAAAATTCATACAAGGAAACCCCTCAAAGACTAGCAGTGGATTTCTCAGTAGAAAAGTTTCAGGCCAAGAGATAGTGGGGTGATATATTAAAACTGCCAAAAGAAAAGAAAAATTGCCAAAAAAGAATACTTTACCTAGCAAAGTTTTCTTTCAGAAATTAAGGAGAGATAATGACTTTCCCAAACAAAATCTGAAATTCACCACTCTTCAACCTGCTTATCATGAAATGCTGAACAGAGTTCTTCAAGGTAAAATGAAAGAATGCTAATTAGGACATGAAAACATAGGAAAATATAAAACACACTAGAAATGGTAAGTATATAGTTAAATTCAGAATACTTTAATACTATAATATGGTGGTGTGTTAACTACGTAACTTCAGTATAAAGCTTAAGGGGTAAAGTATTAAAATAACTATAGATAGAGTTATTACTAGATATAAAATATAAAAAGAGGTGAGTGAATTGTGACATCAAAAACATAGTTATGGGGAAAGGGAAAAGAGTAGAGTTTTTGTATTCCATCAAAGGTAAGATGGTAGCAGCTTAAAATAGACAACTATATCTATAAAATATTTGACTAGACCTCATGGTAACCACAAAGCAAAAACCTATTGTAGATACACAAAGGGTAAAGAGAAGAGAATCAAAACATATTACTATGGAAAACCATCAATTCACAAAGACAACAAAAGAGAAAAAAGGAAATAGGGAACTGCAAAGGAGCACAAAATCAATGAATATTATGGCATTAGTGAGTCCTTACATATTAATAGTTACTTTAAAATAAATGGCATAAATTCTCCAATCAAAAGGCATAGAGTGACTAGAGGAATAAAACAACAAAAGGCCCAATTATGTGCTGCTTACAAGGGACTCACGTCACCTTTAATGACACATAGGCTCAAAGTGAAATATAGAAAGACATTCTGTATAAATGGAAACCAAAAGAGATCAGGAGTAGCTATAAATATATCAAACAAAATAGACTTTAAGTGAAAAACTGGAACAAGAGACAAAGAAGGTCATTATATGATGATAATAGGGTCAATTCATCAAGAGGATATAACTACTGAACTTAGTATCAGATCATGTAAATATTTTAAACAAATATGGTCATGTTAAAAGGGAGAAACAGACAGCAATATGATAATACTAATGGACTTCAACGCTCCACTTTCAACAAAGTTTGACCATCACAACAGAAATTGAACAGGAAATAGTAGACTTGAACTATATTTTAGACCAAACAGACCTAGGAGACATATACAGAATTTTGCACCCAACAGCAGGAAAATACACCTTCTTCTCAAGTGCATACAGAACATTCCAAGATAGACAACTTGTTATGTCAGAAAACAAACCTTAGCAATTGTAAGAATATTGAAATCATACCAAGTATCTTTTCCAACCACAATGGTATAACACTATAAATTAATAACAAGAAAACAACTGAAAAATTTACAAATATATGGAGTTAGACAACACATTCCTGAAGAACCAATGGGTCAAAGAAGAAATCAAACACAAAATAAAAACATACCTAGAAATAAAAATGGAAAGACAATATGCCAAAATTTATGGATGGAGCAAAAGCAATTCTAACAGAAAAGTATATAGTAATAAATGCTTATATTAAGAAAAAATTTCAGATAAACAACCTAAGTTTAAACCTTAAGAAACTAGAAGAAAGAATAAAAAATTAAGGCCAAAGTTAGCAAAAGGAGGGAAATAACAAAGATCAGAGGAGAAATAAATGAAACAGAGAAAGATCCATGAAACTAAGAGCTGGTTTTTTTAAAAGATAAAGTTAGCAAACCTGTAGTTACACTAAGAGAAAAAGAGAAGACTCAAATAAAATCAGAAATTAAATAGGAGATATTACAATTGGCACCACAGAAATACAAAGGATCATTAGAGACTACTATGAAAAATTATATGCCAAAAAACAATTTCTTAAAAGAAAGATAAATTTCTACAATATACATGCCTACCAAGACTGATTCATAAAGAAATTGAACATTTGAACAAACCAATAATGAGTAATGAGATTGAATTAGTAATCAAAAATTTCCCACCAAGCCCAGGACCATAATGGTTTTACTGGTGAATTTTACCAAAATTTTAGAGAAGAATTAACACCAATTTTTTTCAAAATTTTCATAAAATTTATGAGAATAAAAGTTTCCCCAAACTCATTTTACAAGTCTAGCATTACCCTGATACCAAAGTCAGATAAGGACACTATAAGAAAAGAAAACCACAGACTGCTATTCAATTATTCATTATGGGTGGACCTTGAAGGTATTGTTGCTAAGTAAACTAAGTTAGACAAAGAAAGACCAATACTACATACTCGTATTCTCACTTATATTTTAAAGCCAAAAAAACTGAACTCATAGAAATAGGGAATGGAATGATGGTTGCCAGGGGCTGGAGGTGGGGAAAATGAGGTGATATTGGTCAAAGGCTACACATTTCCAGTTACAGAATGAATAAATTCTGGAGCTCTAATGCACAGCATGGTGACTATAGTTAACAATACCATATTTTATACTTGAATGTTGTTAAGAGAGTAAATCTTAAATGTTACCATCACCAAAAAAAGATAATCATGTGAGGGGATGGAAATGTTTAACTAAATTTATTTTGGTAATCATTTCACATATGTGTATCAAATCTTCATGTTGTATACCTTAAACTTACAACATTATATGTCAGTATATCAATCTGGGGACAAAAAAAGAAAGTATAAGGAGAAAGGTAACCACTGGAACAAAATACAAATATTCTTATATACATTTTATAAAAGAGCAAAGAGAATATATTAGTAGAGAGAAACATATTACATGTAACATATATACATGTAGTCATCATAACAAAAATATATAACAGCTTTGAGACCAGTCTTATCAGTCATGTGAATGGGATTAACTAATTTATGACAAGAAAAAGTTTATCAATTTGATTCATAAGCAAGATCCAGCTCTGAAACAAAAAGGAGAAAATAACTTTACTCGTATATTAATAGCATCACGCTATATCTTTTTTCTTTTTTGGCTGAAATTTACATTTTTAAGATTTAACCATGTGTATATATCTATCTTTATTTGTCTTTTTAAGTTCTAGTATAGTTCAACAGTATGAAGATAGCACAGTGTAATTTCCTAATTTAGGCATTTTTATATCAGAAAATTCACAACCACAAATTTATATGTATAGTACTACAAAGAATAAATATATCTAGAAGTAGAAATTCTGAGTTGAATCACGAGAGCATTTTCAACTTTACCAGATGTTGCAAATATGCTTTCCTAAATAGTGGTATTAATATATATTTTTGATAGCCATGAATGAAAATTACTATTTTTCTGTATCCTTTCCTGATTTGTATTTGCCAAATTTTTTCCCCCCAATCTGCTGTGTTTGGAACAACATCTAACTATAGCTTAAATTATAATTGTTTGATTATTGGTAAGGTTGAGTATATTTTCATATATTAATTGACTATATTTTTCTTCTGTGGAACACATACTTAAACCCCTACAGATTTTTCCATTGACATTTTTGTTTTTATTACTGATTAACAAAGTTCTTTATATATACTAGATTTTATATATATATAAATATATATATAAAATATTTTATATATATATATATATATATGTATTTGTTGAGCAGTTGTATGTGCTAAGCACTCTTTTAATGCTTAAGAAACTTAGTGAAAGGGGTGGCCGAGTGGCTCAGTTGGTTAAGAGCTCGCTCAAGAGTGTGAACTGAGGGCAGGCCGAGTGGCGTGGTGGTTAAGTGCTGGCTTGGGAAGCCAGCGGCCCCGGTTCAGGTCCCACATCTGAGGGCCAGTGACACTGCCCTCAAAAAAAAAAAAAGAGTGTGAACTGAGCTGAGCAACAGCAGTTCAACGCCCAGCCCAAGCTGAGTTGCCTGAGTTGCCGCTTACCTGCCAATAGGTGGCAGGATGGCTCAGCAAAAAAAAAGAAAAAAAAAAAGAAACTTAGTGAACAAAAGAAATAATCCTTTCTGCTTCCATTCTCAGCTACATATTCACATTAAATTATCCATTTCAATCTCCATCTTCCTTCGTTTTTGTTGCATAAATGAAAAATACTTTCATTTTGGCTTTTTATAGTTTTCAAAATCTTCAGTCATATAGAGATTTTGCCTTTATCAGACTTTCCTATGTGTATTTTTTACATTTTTGTGTTTGTGCTTGTTCATGTGTGTCTTTCTGTCTATTCCTTGGGCATGTTTTTTTAAGTATATGAGTTCATTGGACACACTTTTGTACAAGACATCCTGGTCCCTTTCTTCCTAATTAGCATAATTTGCTTCTGTTCCTAAAGAATCTACTGCAATCTTCTGAGTAACATTGAGAATTTTGATGCTTGGGTTTACGTCTTTGATGTTTCTCTTGGAAAGCACTTTGTTTAAATCAGACTTGAATCCAAGGCCAAATATTTGTTTTGGGTTTTGTGGGATTTTTATAATGTGGTTCTCATACAAAACCACTGCAGTAAGTTAATATTTTAAAAGAGCATTCTGTTTTATACTTGTAAAGGGAAATAGACTAACGCAGGAATTTTAAAGAATATAGGAACAAAGCATATGGATCTAACCCCTTCTCAGCAAGAATTCAGATAACAGGATATTATATAATGATAGTTGCTCTTATAAATGGAATCAATAGGCAAAAACTGATTCAGAAAATTTGATGGAATATTTAGATCTTATGTATAAAGGTAGTGCATATTAACAACCCATATGCAAATTGTCACCATAAAATGTTCTTGGCTGACTGTTGTATAAGTAGTGGAAAACAGTGGGTAGATAAACTATCTAATTGGACAGATAGCAAATTGGGAAGACATGTAAGACAATAAATTGAACTAGAAAGCAGAACTTTAGCTATTAAAGAGGAGGTTGTGGAAAATGTAATCATGGAGGGCAATTTAGAAGACAGGGAACATGAAATAGTTGTAGCACAGATTCTAAGCAAATAATGAAGGAAAATACAGGGGGGAAAATGAGCTCAAAAACTCATTTTAAAATGGTCTTTGTTAGGGAAAATATCATGGATTGTAAATTCAGCAAAAAATGTCTGGCTATTTCTAGTCTGCTTTATAGCTAGCAAGAGGATAGATAGATAGATAGATAGATAGATAGATAGATAGATAGATAGATAGATAGATAAAGTTAAAAGTTATAATTTACAATAAAAATTATAAAATTGAATGCTGAAAAGATTATTTTTTTATTTTATTTTTTTTAGCTGAGCCATCCTGCCACCTGTTGGCAGCTCAGTGGCAGCTCAGCTGGGGATGAGCATCAAACTGATGTTGCTCAGAGCTCAGCTCGCACTCTTGAGAGACCTCTTAACTGAGAAGATTATATTAATGAATATAAAATAACAATGGAAACGTAGTCTAAATCTCCTTTTAGAGTTATATTTATAAGCTGTATGCATAATATTATTATGGTGTATTACATAAAGCCTAGTGGGAGAATGAACTAAATTTTGAAAATATTTGTTCATAGTTGGAAAAAAATGGCACTAGGGTAATTGGGTATCCATAAGGAAGAAATGAAATTAGAATTCTACTCACATAACAAACAAAAGTAAATTTTATACAGTCTAAAAACATTTGAAAAAAAGAAGTCAAACACTTTTCAGAAAAACATAGGAGAATATCTTTATGGTCTCAAGATAGTGACTAATTTATTAAATATGATATAGAAATACTAATATTTGACTACATTACAAGAAATACCTCTCACTTACAAGATCACTATAAGACATTTAAAAAACTAGTCATAGACTGAGGAGACATTTTAAGCACATATAATCAAGGAAGGGTTAGAATGTTTTATATATGCAAAACATTTTATATACTGGATTAATGAATGAATGAGGAAGCAGAAATGCTCTAGCTACTCAGTTCCTTTTATTTACTCCATCAAAATCATTACTGGCTGGAAAAGGAAAGAACAATTCAAGTATGGAGGAATTAAAATCAATGAAATATCTTACAACTCTGACTGGCAATTAAGTTCATGAACTCATCCTAGAAAAAGTGCTACATACTTCATTGCTGAATATCATCACTATGGTCACCTTCAACTTACTCCCCTTGGGAAGCTATGCAACAATGTCAGCACCTAGCCCACCACTTAAAGCAATATTGGAACTCTTTTTCTGGACTGGCGATCACAGCTGTTTTATTACCCTTGATGTCCTGAATGTCATCAAAATGTCTTCCTTTCAATATTTCTTTTATCTTTGGGTAAAGAAAGAAGTCATTGGGAGCTAGATCAGGTGAGTAGGGAGAGTGTTCCAGTACAGTTATTTGTTTACTGGCTAGAAACTCCCTCACAGACAGTGCCCTGTGAGCTGGTGCATTGTTGTGATGCAAGAACCATGAAATGTTGGCAAAAAGTTGAGGTTGTCTAACTTTTTCACACAGCCTTTTCAGCACTTCCAAATAGTACACTTGGTTAACTGTTTGTCCCATTAGTACAAATTCATAATGAATAATCCCTCTGATATAAAAAAAGGTTAGCAACATCATTGCAACAAGTTCTCGAACTTTATGGTCAGACCTCATAATGTTAATGCTTCTATCCTGATTAATTTTTTATATCCCTGAACACTGTGATGATTTAGAGATGAGATTGCTTATTTGTTATTCATGATCTCTGCAGAATCCTAGGGAATGAGACTGATACCAAAGAAAAGGAAGAAAAATTGTAAATGAGTGAATTTGACATCAATCCCAGATAAGTATTTTCAGATGTATAGCAACAGATGTGTTATCAAAGACAGAAAAATCACTCAAAGCTGATACCAGTTTAAAAAAAAATGCAAGCCTTACTAAAATTGTTTAAAAATAAGGTCACTAAACTGATAAAAATCAATGGATCACCTTGGTTATAATACATCTAAATGTTAAACAAACATTTGATAGAGTGTGTATTAATATATCCTGTAGCATAAGATATAGAAAAGATGGCATTAAGTAAATTGATAAGAATTTTAAGTTGTTAACTACAAATAATGTAGATTTTATATAAATGCTATTGTTTGTATTTTATCTTGTTTTCCACTGACTTGTTGTATTTATTATTATTTTTTAAATTTTTATTAAATTTATTGGAGTGAAATTGGTGAGGAAAACTATAGGTTTCAAGTATACATTTCTATAATACATCATCTATATATTGCATTGTGTGTTCACTACTCAGAGTCATTTATCTTTCCAGCACCATATATTTGAGCCCCTTTATCCTCTCCTACCATTTCCTCTCCCCACTTAGTTTCTAGTAAACACTAAGCTGTTGTACGTGTACATGTTTTTTGTTTATTTCCTTGTCTCGTTCATTTCTTGCTTTTAGTTTTATATCCCACATGAGTGAAGTCATATAGTTCTCGCCTTTTTTGTCTGACTTATTTCATTTAGCATGATAATTTCAAGATCCATCCATGTTGTCACAAATGGCAGTTTTTCATCTTTTCTTACAGCTAATATTCCATTGTGTACATGTACCACATATTCTTTATCCAATCATCCATCAAAGGACACTTTAGTTGTTTCCATGTCTTGGCCACCATGAATAATACTGCAATGGACAGAGGGGTACACATATATTTATGGATAATTTTTTTCAGATTTTTGGGGTAGGTACCCCGAAAAGGGATGGCTGGGTTGTATGGTAATTCTATTCTTAATTTTTTGAGGAACCTCCATACTATTTTCCATAGTGGCTGAACCAATTTACATTCCCTATCAGCAGTGTATGAGGGTTGCTTTTTTGCCACAACCTCTCCAACACTTCTTATTCCCTGTTATGTTGATAATAGCCACTTCAATAGATGTGAGATGTGAGGTAGTATACATGAAATCAATAAATTCCTAGAAACACACAACCTACAAAAACTGAAGCATAAATAAAAAGAAAATTTGAATATATGTAACCAGTAATGATATTGATTAGTAATTTTAAAACCTCCCAATAAAAGAAATCCTGGACAGATGGCCTCATTGGTGAAGTCTACAAAACATTTAAGGAAGCATTAACATCAATCTTCAATCTGAAAAAAATTTTCAAAAAGTTCAAATAGGATAAAAAAATAAAATTCTTGGAAATAAGCTTAACCAAGAAGGTGAAAGACTTAGACACTGAAAACTATAAAATGTTGGCTAAAAAATTAAAGAAGACTCGGCCGGCCAAGTGGCACAGTGGTTAAGTGCTGGCTTGGGAAGCCAGCAGCCCCGGTTCGATCCCACATATGAGGGCCAGTGACACTGCCCTCAAAAAATTAAAAAAAAAAAAAATTAAACAAGACTCAGATAAATGGAAAGACACCCAGTGTACCTGAGTTGGAACACTTAATATCATTGAGATGTTCACACTTCCCAAAGTGATCTGCATTTAATGCAATCCCTATCAAAATCCCAATGACATTTTTTTGTAGAAGTAGCATAATTCATTCTAAAATTCATATGGAATCTCAAGGTATATTGAATAGTTGAAGTAATCTTGAAAAAGAAAACAAATTTGGAAGTTTCACACTTCCTAATTTCAAAACTTATTACAAAGCTACAATATTGAAAACAGTGTGTTACTAGCATAAAGACAGACATACAAACCAACGTAATAGAATAAAAGGTCAAGTAGTAAACGTTTGTATATATAGTCAAATCATTTTCGACAGGGGTGCCAAGACCATTGAATAGGGAAAGGGCATTCAACTAAAAAAATGTTGGGGAAACTGAATATCTGTATCTGAAATAATGAATTTGGACCCTTACATTATAACATATAAACATTAAGTCAAAATGGAGTGAAGAGCTAGGGATAAGAGCCAAAACTACAAAATACTTAGAAGCAAATATAGGGGAAAATATTCATGATATTGGATTTGGCAATAATTTTTTAGATATGACATTAAAGCACAGGCAACTTTACAAAATAGATAAATTAGACTTCATAAATGTTCAAAAATCTTGTGCATTAAAGGAATCAATAAACAGAGTGAAAAGGCATTCTGTTGAATGGGAAAAATATTTGGATATCATTTATCAGCAAAGGGGTTAGTATTCAAAATATATAACAAACTTATAGAAATCAATAGCAAAAAAACCCCACAAATTATAAATAAGCAACAGTCTTGAATAGACATTTCTCCAAAGAAGATATTCAAATAGCCAACAAATACATGAAAAGGTGCTCAACATAATTAATTATTAGGCAAACACAAATAAAAATCATAGTGAGATACCTACCACCTCACACTCATTAGGATGTCTACTATCAAAAAAAGAAAAAATAATAAAGAAGATGTGCTACATACACAGAGTGGAATATTACTCTGCCCTAAGAAGAAATGAAATACTGCCATTTGTGACAATATTGATGGATTTTGAGATTATCATGCTAAGCAAAATAAGTCAGACAGAAAAAGTGAATAACCATATGTCTTCACTCATATGTGGGGTATAAAACTGAAAGCAAAAAAGAAATAAGACAAACAAACAAAGAAACAAAAACTCTTAGACATAAACAACAGTGTAGTGGTTACCAGAGTTTAAGGGGGTAAGAGGGATGGTAGAAGAGGGAAAGGGAGTCAAATATATGATGATGGAAGGAGAACTGACTCTGGGTGGTAAACACACAATGCAAAATGTACACTTGAAATCTGTATAATTTTACTAACCAATGTCACCCCAATAGATTTAATTAAAAAAAGATGTGTTGGTGAGGATGTGGAACAAATGGATCCTTTGTACATTTTCTTGCTAACATTAACTGTTGCAGCTACTATGGAATGCAGTATGGTAGTTCTTCAAAAAATTAAATATAGAATTTACCTCATGATCCAGCTATTCTACTTTGGGGTATATACCCCAAATAATTGAAAACAAGGTGCTTACAAGATATTTGTAAGCCCATTCATAGTGGCAATATTCACAACAGCCAAATGTTCACATTGGTGGACAAATGGATAAACAAAATGTATATATGCACAATGGAATATTATTCAGTCTTGAAATATAAGGAAATTTTGACACATGTCACAACATGGATGAACACTGAGACATTTAACTAAGTGAAATAAGACATAAGGACAAATACTGCATGATATCACTGTATGAGCTATGTAGAATAGTCAAATCTGTAGACCGAGGAACTAGAGTGGCGGTTTCCAGGGCCTGAGAGTAAGGGAAATAGGTTCTTATTGTTTAATGTGTAAAGAGCTTCAGCTTTGCAAGGTGAAAAAAGTTCTGGAGATTGGCTGCACAACAATATGAATTTCATTAATACTACTGAATTGTGCACTTAAAAAGTTTTATGATGGCAAATTTTATGTGTATTTTATAATTGAAAGTCAGTGGAACACAAAGAAATGGAGAGATTAAATAAAGTATATGATAACTGCAAAAATCTCTGAGAAAAAAGGTTTGAGACAAAGAAATTAGATAAATGAAATAACCCACATGATGGGAAGATTAGGTAATTGAGTGGAGAAGAAATGGAACACTGCAAAATATAAAATTAACATGTACAAATAAAGAGAGGCAGGTAACTTGAGAGCATATTCAGGGTAGTCAGAGTCATCTGGTGTGGCTGAGAACATGAGTATAGTAGGAGGAAAGGGTAAAAAGATATCCTTTGGCAAGAATTCAGACAACTTTGTCTACCAGACTAAAGAATTCATTCACTGTAGAAATAGGAAACATCTGGATGTTTTAAAATGGGAGTGATATTATCAGAGCTATGTTTTAAAAATACACATGTGTGGATAGAATGGGGGGTAGTTTGGCATTGGAGGGATTGGAGGCTTGCAGCACATTTAATTGGTCTTTGTAATGGTATAGACCATATAATACAGGGATCAATTTCTTCTGTGAGAAATCCAGAGGCCAGTTGAGAGTCTCCTGCACCCTGGGTGAACATGAAACCAGCTGTATTGTAGCCACTAGGAAAATTTGTGGCACCCACCCTCTATAATCTCTCCACTTAGCACAGTACCCTACAGTTAAAAGCAAATGCACAGTCTCCTAGCTTCTTCCTGGGGAAGAAAGGAGAAAACTGGAGCATATGCCAACCTTTGAATTTTCAGAGGACTTCTCAAAAGACTAGTTTCTTTCTTGACTGAGTCTGAGCACTGACAAAAAAAAAAGGGCCCCAGGTTGGGAGCTGCTGAGAATAAATGCAAAGGTTTGGACAAGTATTCGCTCACTCTCCTCACATAATCTCTCCCTCCAGGTAGCTCAAAAGAAGTAGGTGGAAAAAACTCAGATTCAAGCATCTCTCTAAAGAGAAAGAGTTGGAACATCTGTCCAACATTTTGGATTTTTAGAGGGCTGCTAGTGGGACTGGCTTCTTTATCACCTGTTTCAGGGCACTGAAGGGATCTGGTGTACTCTCGATGCACAGGGGCTGCTTAGAATAAAGGTGAATGTTTGGAAGAGTATCTATTCACTGCCAGAGCCCTTTTCCCTGGTCAGCACAATCTGGTCAAGAAGATTCACAGCTCATGGCTTCTCCCTGGAGAGGGAAAAAGAAGACTGAAATGCATGCCCAACATTCATAATTTTCAGTAGGCTATTTGAGAGACTGGTTTCAGTTTCACATGTCTCAGGATGATGATAAAAGCCCAGCACAACCTAATGCCTGAGGACCATTGAGAACCTCCCACCAAAGAGAAAAAAATAAAAAATAAAAAATAAAAAAAAATAAGTTGGGCTGTGTGCTACTGCTGCTCGAGAAGACACACCATATAGCAGACAGACATGAAAGGGAGAGAGAGAGATGATAAACCCCTAAAAAAGGAAACCAGTGATTCCCTCTAATTAGTAATTTATGTGCAGAAGCCCAGAAAGGACACCTCCACAGAAAAGATTTGAGAGACCCCCCAGAATCTCTAGCCAGGCTTATTGAGGATGGTCTTTTTTTTTTTTAAGGGCAGTGTCACTGGCTCTCATACGTGGGACCCGAACCGGAGCTGCTGGCTTCAGAAGCCAGCGCTTAACCACTGCACTACTCGGCCGGCCTGAAGATGGTCTTTTGTATGGAGTCAGTCCATAAAGACTGAGAGAGGTAGCTGTTTTTCAAATGTGTACATATCAATACAGAGTTACAAGGAACAAAAAGAAACAGATAAAATGGCTCAAAGTAACAAAATTAAGCTCTAGAAAACCACCCTAAAGAAATGAAAATTTATGAATTACCTGACAAAGAATTCAAATGAATCAGCTCATAGTTGGTCTATATGCTCAGGAGAACAATACAT
This sequence comes from Aselliscus stoliczkanus, assembly GCA_033961575.1. NCBI lineage: Eukaryota > Metazoa > Chordata > Mammalia > Chiroptera > Hipposideridae > Aselliscus > Aselliscus stoliczkanus. The sequence goes on along the minus strand of CM066737.1, from coordinate 68,239,520 downwards.
GAACAAAATAAGAACAAAATAAGAAGCAAAGAGAAAATACTATTTAATAACAAAAATTTTGGAGCTGAAACATAGAATAACTGAACTGAAAAATTAATTTAAAATGTTCAGCATCAAAATTGATCAAGCAGAAGAAAAATTCAGCAATCTCAAAGACATATCATTTGAAATGTCATGAGAAATAATGGCCAAACACATCAAAAATCTGTAAAAGATAACGTATATTCTTCTGGACCAAATGGATCTAAGGGAAATATACAAACATTCCACTCAACAAAGCAGAATACACATTCTTCTCAAATTCACATAGAACATTCTCTAAGATAGATCACATGTTAAGTCACAAAACAAACCTTGACAAATGTAAGAATGAATTCATACCAAGTACATGTATGGACCACAATGAAATGATATAGAAATTAAAGTAGAAGGAAACTTGAAAACTCACAAACATTAGGAAATTGAACAATGCACTCTTAATCAACCATTGGATCAAGAAGAAATAAAACAGGAAGTTAGAAAATACCTTGAGTTAAAAAAATAAAAATAAAAATGTAAACACAACATACCAAAAGCTATGGGATGCAGAAAAATCAGTACTAAGAGGGAAGTTTATACTGATAAATGCTGACATTTAAAGAGATTTCCAATATACAATCTAAGTTTATACCTCATGGAACTAAAAATATAAGAACAAACTAAGCCTGAAATGATCAGAAGAAAGAAAATTTTATAGCAGAAATAAACAAAATTGAGGATAGAAAAATCAATGAAACTAAGAGGTTTGTTTTTTTTAATACACAAAATCAACAAACCATTAGCTGGAATAGAGAGAGAGAGAGAGAGAGAGAGAGAGAGAGAGAGAGAGAGAGAGAGAGAGAGAGAGAGACTTAAATATATAAAAAATGAAAGAGGTGCCACAGAAATAATACAGATCATCAGAGCAATTATACAGCAACAAATTGGATAATCTAGGAGAAATGGAGAAATTCCTAAAACAGACAACCTATTAAGACTGACTCATAAAATAATGAAAATATGAACAGACCTATAACTAGTAAGGGGATTGAATCAATACTCAAAAACCTCACAAAAACAACAAAAATTCCAGGACTACATGATTTCATTGGTGAATTCCACCAAATATTAAAGAATTAGCAACAATCCTTCTCAAATCCTCCCCCCAAAATTGAAGAGAACACCTCCACACTCATTTTATGAAACCAGTATTACCCTGATACTAAAACCAGACAGAGACACTATGAGAAAAAAAACATTTTGCAGGTCAATGTACCTGATGAACATAGATTCAAATATCCTTAACAACATAATATCAAACCAAAATCAATATTATATTAGAAGGATCATACACTATGACCAGGTAGGATGTATTGCTGGGATACAAGAGCGTTTCTACTTATGAAAATCAATTAACATCATACACCACATTAATGCAACAAAGTATTTAAAAATCACATAATTATCTTAATAGATGTAAAAAAATCATTTGACAAAATTCAACAGTGTTTAATGTTAAAAACTCAAGAACTAGGAATAGAAAAAACTTACCTTAATATAAGGCCATATGTAAAAAAACTGTAAGAATAAGTAAATTCAATAAATTTTGGTAACGTGAAGGACATGAAATCAACATACAACATTCCTATACACCAACGATGAACAAGCTCAAAAGGAAATTAAGAAAACAATCAATATACAATAACATCATATAGAATAAAATGATTATTTAATAAGTCAAATCTAGGAAGTGAAAGATTTGTACATTGAAAATTTTCACACAACATTGGTGAAAGAAAAATGACACAATGGGAAAGACATCCCATGTTCATGGATTGGAAGATCTAATATTATTAAAATATTCATACCACCCAAAATGATGTACACATTCAATGCAATCTCTATCAAAATTCCTATGGCTCTCTCAAATTCAAATGGACCCACAATTAACCCCTAACAGCTAAAAACAATCTGGGGAAAGAACAAACCTAGAGACTCCATTTATCCTGATTTCAAAATATACTACAATGCTACAGTAGTCGAAATAGTATGGTACTGGCACAAAGACAGACATATATAATAATGGAATAGAACTGAGATCCCAGAAATAAATCCACACATATACTATAAACTGACTTCGACATAGGTGTTAAGAATTACACAATGGGGATTACTGTAAAGCTGGTGCAGTAGGTAAATGCTGTGCTTACCTTCTCTCACAACCACATCAAAATTATAACTAGGGCTGGCCAAGTGGCTCATTTGGTTGAAGAGTTGGCTTAGAGCGTGTGCCCTGAGCAACAGGGCCGCCAGTCCGATTCCCACATGGGCCAGTGAACACTGTGCCCTAGCTGAGCTGTCACTGAGCTGCCAATAGGTGGCAGGATGGCTCAGCTGGTCTAACCAGAAGATTGCCTGTTCAATGGTGGGCTATGCCTATCCACTTGAGCTGAGCTGCCACCTGGATGACTCAGTGGATAGGGCGTGTGCTCTTAACAAGGCTGCTGGTTTGACTCCCACATGGGATGGTGGCTACGCCCACCCGCAACTAAGATTGAACACAGCACCTTGAGCTTAGAGGTCACGAGCTGCCATGGGAAGCCAGATGGTGACTGGAGCCCTCCACAACGAAGATTGAAGAACGACTTGGCTGGTCCCTTCCACCAATTCCCTAACACTATTCCCCTTCCCCAATTCCCCAATCAAATCTTTAATAAAAAAAAAAACTACAACTAAACTACAGAACAAGCATCATTGAGAATCACCTAAAATCTTTCTGAACTGAAACCCTACAACTAAGGATGTGCAGAAGAAGCCACCTCGAGGCTGGTAGGTGGGGCAGAGATGCAGAACAGGCTGGTTCCACAACAGCATGTGACCATTAAAAATTGGTAGGGATACTTGGCTGTGGAGGTCTCCCCCGGAAAAACAAGAGGTCCCAGCCCCACCCCAGTCCAGGGTTCCAGTGCCAGGGAGAGTAGTCCCCATAATTTCTGGTTGTGAAAACCAGTGGAGGTTGTGACTGAAACAGAGAGTGGCTGCACTCCCAGACCCTCCTCTTTAAAGGGACCACACATGAACTTACAGACAGAATCAGTGGCTCTGAGCTCTTGCCCTGAGGCAGCAGCTGGAAAGGCAGCAGGGACATATGGAGGGGAACTGAGTTGTCTGGCTTGGACTGGGGGCTGGAGTGGCAGCTTTCTCCCAGACGGAGGAGCTGGTGGAAGTCATTGTTTCTTTGTTGAGCCCTCCCCCTACCCAGCGTGTAGATGCATGTTCACCATGTCCTGCTGATTTGAGACCCTGACCTGCCCAACTTTCAGGCACACCCAAGCCACTTCCAGTGACTTTTGTATAAACCACCTGCCTTATCTCATGATACAGACTTTCCTAGCATCTCTCAAAGGTTTGTGGAATCCAGACAAGCAGCATCTTGCTTGAGCATGTCACATACCTCTGGCTGAGCAGCCTGCAGAAAGCCTTGGTTTGCAGCTTGGCCTCTCAAGGCACTTCCAGGCGCAGCACGGGTGGCAGCCATCTGCAAATTTCTTTGTGGCCCCTGTTGGGTGGCCCTGGGTGGGGCATGGGATTTGGCTGAACTTGACCTACAGCAGATCCCCTCCAAGGTGTTCCTGGGGCTGGTGTGCCCAGAGGCCAGCTTCAAAACAAGCTGGTGCATTACCTAGCCACTTCCAAGTATAACACATTCAAGGTACAGATTGGGCAGACACAAGAGTCCTACTGAGGCAGATCCTGCTCTGTAGGGTCAGTCCCAGTACCACAACTTTTCCACTGTAGTCAAGGTCAGTCCTCACAACAAATGAGCCTAAGGGTCAATCCCTCCCATTGATCCCCTGATGTGCAAATAACAACCAAAGCTCAACTAAAGTAGGGCACACACAACCCACACAAGGGACACAACTGGGGAGCATGCTCAAGAGAAAATGAAGATGGTGTCACTGAGCCCCACAGCACACCTACTACATAAGGCCACTGTAATAAGACCAGAAGACATAGAAGCCCTACCTTATATATAGAAGTAAGCACAGAGAGGCAGCCAAAATGGGGAGTCAAATCAACATGTCCCACATGAGAGAGCATTACAAAGCTCCAAGAAACGAACTAAACAAAATGGAGACAAGCAACTTACCAGATGCAGAGTGCAGAGTTCCAAACACTGGTTATAAAGATGCTCAGTGATCTCAGGAAGAACTTCAACAAAGAGATAGGGAACATAAAAATGGAGATAGAAAATATGAAAAAAGAAACAGTCAGAAATGAAGAATACAATAACAGAAATGAAGAATACATTGCAGGGAATCAACAGTAGAATAGGTGAACCAGAGGATCATATCAGAGATTTAGAAGATAAGGTAGTAGAAATGCCCAATCAGAACAGCAAAAAGAAAAAAAGAATTAAGAAAAAAAGAGAGTTTAAGCGGCCTCTAGGACAACATCATGTGTGCCAACATTCATATCACAGGGCTACCAGAAAGAGAAGAGAGAGAGCAAGGAATTGAAAACATATTTGAAGAAACATTGATTGAAAACTTCCCTACCCTGGTGAAGGAAATAAATATACAAGCCCAGGAAGCACAGAGAGTCCCAAACAAGAATAACCCAAAGAGGTTAACATCAAGACACATCATAATTAAAATGCCGAAGGTTATAGGCAAACAAATAATCTTAAATGGAGCAAGAGAAAAGCAGTTAGTTAGTTACTGACAAGGAAGCTCCCATAAGACTGTCAGCTGATTTCTCAATAGAAATTTTGCAGGCCAAAAGAGATTGGTAGGAAGTATTCAAAGCGATGAAAAGAAACAACCAACAAAAAAGACTCTTCTACCCAGTGAAGCTAGCATTGAGAATAGAAGGACAGATAAAGAGCTTCCCAGACAAGAAAAAGGAGTTCATTATCACCAAACCAGTATTACAAAGAATCTTAGAGGGACTTCTTTAAGATAAATTAAAAAATCAAATACATGAACAAAATGGCAATAATTACATACTCATTAACAATTATTTTAAAAAATGGATTAAATGCTTCAATAAAAAGATAGGTAGACTGAATGAATAAGAAAACAAGCCCCTTATATATACTGCCTACAAGAGACTCACTTCAGATTGAAAGACACACACAGACTGAAAGTAAAGGGATGGGAAAAGATATTTCATGAAAATGGAAATAAACAAAAAGCTGGGGTAACAACACTTATACCAGACAGAATAGACTTTAAAACAAAGACTAAAACAAGAGACAAAGAAGGACAGAGTAATCTCACTTTTGGGTATTCATCCAAACAAACCCAAAATGCTACTTCAAGGGCATGTGCTCATCCATATATTCATTGCAGCATTATTTATGACATACATAAGCAAATATATTAAGGCAACCTGGGTGTCCCTGAATGGATGAATGGATAAAGAAGAGGTGGTACATATACACAATGAAATATTACTCAGCCATAAAAAAAGAAGGAAATCTTGCCATCTGTGACAACATGGATGGACTTAGAGGGTACTGTGTTGAGTGTGATAAATTAGACAGCAAAAGACAAATGTCATATGATTTCACTTATAAGTGGAATCTAAAGAATAAAATAAACAAACAAATGGAACACAAACAAACTCATAGATACAGAGAACATTTTGATGGTTGCCAGATGGGAGGTGGTTGAGGGTGAGTGAAAAGGGGAAATGATTAAGAAGTACAAATTAGTTGCTACACAGTAGTCACAGGGATGTAGGGTATAACATAAGGAATATAGTCAATAATATTATAATAACTATGTATGGTGCACATGAGTACCAGGTTTGTTGCGGTGATAGATGGGAGATGTTGGAGCAGAGTGAAAAACGTGAAGGGATTAAGAAATATAAATTGGTAGTTACATAATAGTCATGGGGATGTAAAGTAAAGCATATGGAATATAATCAATGATATGGTAATAACTATGTGTAGTGCCAGGTGTGTACTAGACTAGCCAGGGGGATCACTTCCTAAATTATATAAATGTCTAACCACTATGCTACACACTTGAAACAAATATAAAATAATATTGAATGTGAACTCTAATTGAAAAATTTAAAAAGTGGGAAAAGATGAATAATATTGTGATAGCATGGTACAGTGTCAGATGGTTGCTGGGCTTATCACAGTGATCACTTCTTTAGCATAGGGAATATAATCAAATATGTCATAATAACTCTGTATAGTGCTAGGTGGGTACTGTTGATAACTATGGTAGCTACATTTTAATAAAAATCTAAAAGAAAATTCACAATGTGGAAAGAATAGCCTCTTCAACAAATTGTTCTGGGAAAACATGACAGCCACATAAAAAAAAAAAGTAGTTGGATCCTTATCTTACACGATACACAAAAATGAACTCAAGATGGATTAAAGACTTAGACATAAAACCTGTTACTGTAAAACTCCTAGAAGAAAACATAAGGGAAAGCTGCATGACATTGGTCCTGATAATAATTTATTGGGTAAGACATCAAAAGCACAGGCAGTCATAACAAAAATAGATAAGTAGAGCTTCATGAAACTAAAATGTTTCTGCACAACAAAGAAAACAATTAACCAAATTAAAAGCAACCTACTGAATGGGAAAAAAATTTATCATATATATGACAGATTAATATCCAAAATATATAAGGAACTCCTACAATTCAATTGTAAAAATAAATCAATAAGTACATAAATACATACATACATCATACATAAATAACCAGGTTAAAAATGTGCAAAAGTTTTTGTGTTTTATTTTATTGTGAAATAAGCATTGTTTTAAATTAGCTTCAGGTGTACTACACAGTGCAATAGTTATACTTTTTACCCCTCAAAGTGACAACCCCTCTCCCCCAATTCTCCACCCCACTCCTCCCTCCATATCATACATATTTATTACAATTCCTTTGACTCCGTTTCACCGTATAATCCACATCCCATGACTATCTATATATTCAATTACAGTTGGCATACAATATTATACAACATCAGTTTCAGGTATACAGTGCAGTGATCAAGTTCTACTCCATCAATGAGGTGATCTCCCTAACAAGACATGTGACCATCTGACACCCCACAAAATATTTACAACATTATTTCATATCCCTGTGGCAATATTGTAGTTCCCTATTTATGCTGTCTAATCCCTACCCCATCTCCCTCATCCGCACCCCCCTCCCAAATAGCAACCCGGTTTTTCCTCTATATATGAGACTGTTTCTGTTTACTTTGCGCATTCATTCGGTTTTTCAGATTCCACATATATGGGAAGCCGACAGCCCCCCAGTGTCTGACAAGGCTACATTGCCCTGCTTAGCACTGGATATTAGGGGTGCTGCCTTATGGTTGGTCATGTAATGTCTCCTGCCTCTATGAACCCATGTGCCTTTCCTCCTATAGGAGACAATATATTCACTGCATTTGTGGCAAGTTCCTGTGATACCCCAATGAGCTAACTACGCAGCCAAAGACGGGTAAGATCTCCTAGAGGGGAGACAACCCAAGCCAGGCGGTAGTTCCATGGGGGACCCCTTGAACTGAGATATTGGGGACTCAAGCCCCTTGGAAACTGAGGCACAGACCTCTGACAAACTCAGGCCAGAAAACTCAGGCCTGTGAGAAGCTGATGCACTTGCCTAAGGGCCCTGCTGTGAATAGTCTCCTTGAACATTGAAAGTCTTCAGGCCATGAGAGTTCCGGGTAAGAGGCAACTCAAAGACATCCACTGACCATGGGTTTGTTAATTAGCCTTGTGTGAATTCCTTTGCCCAGTGCCTTGTTGCAGCAACAGATACTGAAGCTTTGACTGAGAAACGGATGCAGCCCTCTGTAGGATAAGAGAGGTGTGAGACCCTTTTGATTGCTAGGTATTGTATTTACATAGGAATAGATTTTAGATGCTTTTACCCTAAACACAGCCACTCCTAGTCTTTTAGTATAGCTCAAGTATACTGTGAGTTTTATGATTGCGTTTAACTGCTAGGATTTAAGATGATTTCTAGATAGTCAAGATAGCTATAGTAAACATTCTTTAGGCAATATGTAAAAATATGTAAATCCTTAACATAAGATAGTCATGATAAACATTCTTTAGGTAACATACAGAAACTGAGTCTGGGTTTCATGGCAATTATCATAATAAAGACAAGGTAATCCTTTAACGGAAGAGTAAGTCACAGTACACCCTGAAGAGAGCAATTGCAGAGGAGAAAAGACTGTGAAAATCTTGGGCACTACAAAGCACCAAACCCATGTACGTGAATCCCTATAAAATGGACGTTATTTCATTAAAGTGTGACACTCCTGAGAAACTCTTTCCGGTGTCTCCGCTCTCCTTCTTTCTCTTTCTTTTGTTTTTTTTTCCTCGCCGACTCCATCCCACCTGAGGGAACCCCTGGACTCCTCAGAGGCTGGACCCCTGCACACATATAAGTAAGATCATATGGTATTTCCTTAGTCTCTAGGTCCATCCATATCGTTGCAAATGGTACGATTTCATTCTTTATAGAGGAGTAATACTCCATTGTATAAATATACCACAGTTTATTAATCCAGTCATCCACCGATGGGCATTCCGGTTGTTTCCAAGTCTTGGATATTGAAAATACCGCTGCAATAAACATAGGGGTGCATATATATTTTCGAATTAGCATCTTGGATTCTTCTGGGTAGATACGCAAGAGTGGAATTGCTGGGTCATATGGCAGTTCCATTTCCAGTTTTTTGAGATACCTCCATATTGATTTCCATAATGGCTGCAACAATTTGCAGTCCCACCAACAGTGCACCAGGGTTCCCTTTTCTCCACAACCTCGCCAGCACTTGTTTGTTGATTTGTTGATGATAGTCATTCTTACTGGAGAGAGGTGGCATCTCATTGTGGTTTTTATTTGCATTTCTCTGATGATTAGTGAGGTTGAACATTTTTTCATATGCTTGATGGTCATCTGTATGTCCTCTTTAGAGAAATGCCTCTTCATATCCTCTGCCCATTTTTTTAACTGGGTTGTTTGTTTCTTTGGTGTTGAGTTGCATGAGTGTTTTATAAATTTTGGATATTAACTCCTTATCAGATATATTGTTGGTAAATATCTTCTCACATTCAGTGGGCTGCCTTTTTGTTTATTGATGATTTCCTTTGCTGTGAAAAAACTTTTAACTTTGATGTAACCCCATATGTTCATTTTTTTCTTTTATTTCCCTTGCCCAAGGGGATATATCAGTAAAAATATTACTCAGGGTAATGTCTGCAAACTTACTCCCCATGTTTTCTTCTAGGAGTTTTATGGTTTCAGGTCTTACATTTAAGTCTTTAATCCATTTTGAGTTTGATCTCTATATGGTGTAAGTTGGTGGTCTATTTTTATTACTTTGCACGAGTCAGTCCAAGTTTCGCAGCACCATTTATTAAATAGACTATCTTTACTCCAATGTAAATTATTGCTTCCATTTTCATAGATTAAATGATTGTATATTGATGGGTTTATTCCTGGGCTCTCTATTCTATTCCATTGGTCTATGTGTCTGTTTTTATGCCAGTACCATACTGTTTTGATTACTGTAGCCTTGTAGTATGTTTTGATGTCAGGTAGTGTGATGCCTCCCACTTTGTTCTTATTTCTCAGCATTGCCGTGGGTATTTGGGGTCTTTTGTGGTTCCAGATAAATTTTAGGATTCTATGTTCTATTTCTGAGAAAAATGTCCTTGGTAGTTTGATTGGAATTGCATTGAATCTATATATTGCCTTAGGTAGTACTGACATTTGAACTATATTAATTCTTCCTATCCATGAGCATGATACGTATTTCCATTTATTTTTATCTTCTTTGCTTTCTCTCTTCAGTGTCTCATAATTTTCTGAGTACAGGTCTTTTACTTCTTTAGATAAATTTATTCCTAGACATTTTATTGTTTGTGAAGCAATTGTAAAAGGGATTGATTTTCTGATTTCTTCTTCTGGTAGTTTATTATTGGTGTATACAAATGCAACTGATTTCTGAATATTAATTTTGTATCCTGCTACTTTACCAAATTCATTGATCAGTTCTAGCAGTTTTTTGGTGGAGTCTTTGTGATTCTCTCTATATAGTATCATGTCATCTGCATATAATGACAATTTTACTTCCTCTTTTCCAATTTGGAAGCCTTTTATTTCATTTTCTTGTCTTATTGCTGTGGCTAGAATTTTCAGAACTATGTTAAATAGAAGTGGTGGAAGTGGGCAGCCTTGTCTTGTTCCTGATCTTAAGGGGAAAGCTTTTAGCCTTTCCACATTGAGTATGATGTTTGCTGTGGGCTTACTATATATGGCTTTTAATATGTTGAGATATGATTCCACTCTTCCCACTTTGCTAACAGTTTTTATCATAAATGGCTGCTAGATTTTGTCAAATGCTTTTTCTGCATCTATTGATATGATCATAAGATTTTTATTTTTCATTTTGTAATGTGATGTATTATGTTAATTGATTTGCGGATATTGAACCAACCTTGCATACCAGGAATGAATCCCAGTTGATTGTGGTGTATGATCTTTTTAATGAGATACTGAATTCGGTTTGCTAGTATTTTGTTGAGAATTTTTGCATCTCTGTTCATTAGGGATATTAGCCTGTCGTTTTCTTTTTTTGTAATATCTTTGTCTGACTTAGGAATCAGGGTGATACTGGCCTCATAGAAAGAGTTTGGGAGCCTCCCTCCTTCTGTATTTTTTAGAATAGTTTGAGGAGAATAAGTATTAATTCTTTTTTGTATGTTTTGTAAAATTCACCTGTGTAGCCATCTGGTCCAGGACTTTTGTTTGTTGGAAGATTGTTGATTACTGATTCAATTTCTTTGACAGTAATCAGTCTGTTCAGAGTTTCTGTTTCTTTTTATTTCAGACTTGGTAGATTGTATGCTGCTAGAAATTTATCCATTTCTTTCAGATTGTCGAATTCGTTAGCATATAGTTGCTCATAGTATTTTCGAATTTGGTAGCATATAGTTGCTCATAGTATTTTCTTAAAATTTTCTGTATTTCTGTGGTATCTGTTGTCACTTCTCCTCATTCATTTCTGATTTTATTAATTTGGATCCTCTCCCTTTTTTTTCTTGGTGAGTCTGACTAGGGGTTTGTCGATTTTGTTTATCTTTTCAAAAAACCAACTTTTGGTTTCATTGATCTTTTGTATTTTTTTTTTTTGTTCTCTATTTCATTGATTTATGCTCTGGTCTTTATTATTTCCTTCCTTATATTCCCTTTAGGCTTGTTTTGCTGTTCCTTTTCGAGTTCCCTTAGGTGTAAAGATAATCTGTTGATTTGACATTTTTCTTCCTTCTTTAGGTAGGCCTGCACTGCTATGAACTTCCCTCTTAGGACTGCTTTCGCTGCATCCCGGAGATTTTGTGTCATGGTGTTTTCATTTTTGTTTGTCTCGAGGTGTCTTTTGATTTCCTCCGTGATCTCATTTTTGACCCACTCAGTATTTAGTAGCATGTTATTTAGCCTCCATGTATTTGTAAGCTTTCCAGATTTCTTCGTATAATTGATTTCTAGTTTCATAGCATTGTGGTTAGAGAAGACACTTGATATGATTTCAATCTTCTTAAATTTGTTGAGACTTCTTTTGTGGCCTAACATGTGGTCTATCTTGGAAAATGTTCCATGTGCACTTGAGAAGAATGTATATTCTGTAGCTTTGGGGTGAAATGCTCTAAAAATCTTGATTATATCCAGCTGGTCTAAAGTGTCGTTTAAGGCCACTATGTCCATGTTGATTTTCTGTCTGGAGGATCTGTTCATTGGTGACAACGGGGTGTTGAAGTCCCCTACTATGATAGTGTTACTTTTGATTTCTATCTTTATGTCTGTCAAAATCTGTTTTATACATTTAGGAGCTCCTATATTGGGTGCATAGATGTTTACTAGGGTTATGTCCTCTTGTTGAATCGATCCTCTTATTATTATGTAGTGTCCTTCTTTGTCTTTTATTGTAATCTTCATTTTAAAGATTATTTTGTCCAAAATAAGTATTCCTACTCCAGCTTTTTTCTCATTTCCATTTGCATGAAATATCTTATTCCATCCCTTTACTTTCAGTCTGTGTGTGTCTTTTGATCTGAGATGAGTCTCTTGTACACAGCATATGCATGGGTCATGTTCTCTTATCCACTCAGCCACTCTGTGTCTTTTGATTGGAGCATTTAGCCCATTCACATTTAAAGTCATTATTGATAGGTGCATATTTATTGCCATTTTGTTATTTGTATTTCTTGTCTTCCTGGGTAAGCTTGTTTTCCCCTTTCTTCTGTTTTAAAAAAGCCCTTTTAACATTTCCTACAATGCTGGCTTGATGGTAATGAACTCCTTAAGCTTATTCTTTTCTGAGGTCTTTATCTCTCCTTCAATTTTAAGAGACAGCTGTGCTGGGTAGAGCAATCTTGGTTGTAGACCTTTATTTTGTGTCACTTTGAATATCTCCTGCCACTCCCTTCTGGCCTGCAGAGTTTCTGAAGAAAAGTCAGCTGTTAGTGTTATAGGAGTTCCTTTATATGTAACCTGCTATCTTTCTCTTGCTTCTTTTAGGATTCTGTCTTTGTATTTAAGCTTTGCCATTTTAACTATGATGTGTGTTGGTGTGGGCCTGTTTGGATTCAGCCTGTTAGGAACTCTCTGCACATCCTGGGCTTGTATGTTGATTTCCTTCACCAGGGTCAGAAATTTTCTGTCATTTTTTCTTTAAATACATTCTCAATCCCTTGCTTCTTTTCTTCTTCTTCTGGTATTCCTATGAGGGAAACATTGTTGCATTTCATGTTGTCCCAGAGGTCTCTTAAACTATTTTCATTGTTTTTTATTCTGTTTTCTTTTTGTTGTTCCAACTGGGCGATTTCTGCTATTTTGTCTTCTAATTCACTGATTCGCTCCTCTGCTTTATCCATTGTACTGGTGATTTCTTCGAGTGTGTTCTTCATTTCAGTTATTGTATTCTTTAGTTCTAACTGGTTGTTTTTTATGGTTTCCCTATCCTTCTTTAAGTCCTTGCTAATTTCCTTAAACATTCTTCTCATCAGTGTTCTAAACCCTGTCTCTGAAAGTTTGGATACCTCTGTTTCATTTAATTCCATTTCTAGAGTTTTCTTCTGATCTTTTACTTTGGACATATTTCTTTGTTTCTTCATTCTGGCTGTCGTTCTGTGAATTCCTTGATGTATTAGATAGATCACCTAGAAAGAAGAGAGAAGAAAAAAAAAAGGGTGTGGGGGCTCTCTGTCCTCTTTAATCTGCAGACCACTTGCTCAGCAATAGTGTCTGAGCGATTCAGCCCCAGCTATTGGGGGGAAGAGCTTAATGTGTTATGCATCAGCTTCCCTCTCAGGCTTGCAGTGAGCTTTCCACAATTAGCTGCTGTGTGCTCTGGTACCGTGCTCACTACCAAAAAAAAAATCTTCACAGGTTTTTACAGGTTTTCTGCTACTCCCAAAAAACCCTCTGTGGCCTGCAGAGATGTAGGCCAGGCACAGGGGGCTCAGTGTGCCTCTGGCAACACAGCTCTAGGTGGGTGGTGCAGGCCCCCAAGGCACCACTTGATGTGGTCAGTGGCTCCCACCAAGTCAGAGCAGCATTCACTCTGCACCAGCAATCAGTCCACACAAACTTGCCAGGAAAGCCTCGACTGGATCACGCAGGTGCACAGCTCCCTGCCCAACACTCTCAGTAAAATTCCCCATCTCAGCCTGTCCCAATCAACTGCCTGCAGATCAGGCTATGCAGCCAAACAGCCAATTCCCAGCCTTGCAACTCTGCACAAACAGTGCAGAGAGCGGGGATCCAAGGCGGCTCTCGCACTCCTGAGTTTCAGTGAACAGACTGATGCAGCTGGAGAGCACCTGCCCTGCGTTTCCCTGGCTACGCAGCACAAGCAGGGCAGAGGATGGGGATCTAAGGCGGCTTGCACAGTCCTGCGTCTCAGTGAGCAGCCTGTTGGAGCCAGAGGGCACCCGCCCATCGTTTCCCTGGAAACGCAGCACAAGCAGGGTGGAGAGTGGGAATCCAAGGGCGCATGCTTGCGCACGCATGCACTACTTCACCAATTTCACCAGACCAATGGGATCCCCAATCTGACCCTCTGTGGGAGGGCCCAACCGTGAAATAATGGTGCCCTCCTCTACACCGCTCATGTGCAAGCTCCACACTAGGGGAACAATGGTCCTAAAACCTCTAGCTTCTGCACCAAAGGTGCGCAGTTCAGTCCTTCCCCACAGGCTCTGGGGCTGGCTCACACAGCTACTCCCTCCAACAGCAACAGGGTGAGTGCTCACAGGCGAGTGAGCCCAGTGCAGGCCCCACTGGTTCTCTAGCCACGCTCAGCCTCACCGAGCTGAGCAAAGAGAGTCCTCACTGATTTCTACTGCCCGCTATCGTAGAACTCCTCTTCCCGGCAAAGCAACTCTGGGCTAGTGAGCTTGGTGTGGGGCTGGAGGGTCTCTCCCCCAACAGGAGAAGCCTCCCCCCACAGCTGGGGCGTCCCTCACGGGGCTCACCCTCTCTCGTCTGCGCCCCTCCTACCAGACTTGATGTAGCCTCCTCTTTAGGTCCTTCATTTAGAGGTTCTGTTCATCTAGTGTTCAGGGGACTTCCGAGGTTAAATGTTGTATAAATTATTTGTAATTTTGATGGGATCCTGGGAGGCAGTTTGGAAAGCATCCGTCTATTCCTCCATCTTACCGGAACCAGCCCAAAAAGTTTTGAATGGATATTTCTCCTAGTAAGATATACAAATGGCCAACAGGTATATAAAAAGATGCTCAACATCATTAATCATCAGAGAAATGCAAATCAGAAATACAGTAAAATGTCACTTCACACCTGTTAGAATGGCCATTATCAACATGTAATATATAGATGATGAATTATGGAATTTTACACTTGAAACTTATATCATTTTACTAACCAATATCACCCAAATAAATTTAATAAAAAAAAAATTCAGCTTCTAAAAAAATGAGTATAGTGATTTCTCAAAAAATTAATAGTAGAACTACTATACGATTCAGTAATCTGGCTGCTGGGTATTTATCCAAAATAATTGAAATCAGTATTTCATAGAGATTTTTGCACTCCCATGGTCACTGTTGCATCATTCACAATAGTCAAGTTGTTGAAAGCAACTTAAATATTCATGGTGGATTAATGGATAAAGAAAATGTGTATATACGTACAATGGAATATTTTTCAGCCTTTAAAGAAAGAAGGAAATCCTGGTGTATACAACAACATAAATGAACCTTGAGGGTATTATGCAAAGTGAAATAGGCCAGATCAAATACTGAATGATTCCACTTATATGAGGTATCTAGTAGTCAAACATGAGAAGCAGACAGTAGAATGTCTGTTACAGGGGCTAGAGGAAGTGGAAAATGGGTATAAAATTTCAGTGATGTAAGATGAAATATTTCTAAAGTTCTGCTGTACAACTGTGAATTTTTAGTCATGAATTCTGTATACTTAAAAATTTGTTAAAAGGGTAGATATTGTGTTTTCTGTTTTGTTTTGGTTTGGTTTTTACCACAATTAATGAATGAGCACCTGTCAAGGTAGACACTAGTTACAGTCTTCATGAAGCTCACATTCTAGTGGAAGACATGGACAAATAAATAGATAATAATAGTTCCATGTTAAATGCTATAAAAAATAAATTCAAGGTACTAAGAGAGAGCAGCGAAGGGATACATAACCAAAGCATGGGAGAAAGATAGGAAATCTTCATAGAAAAAATGATGCTCAGTTTGGAAAGGTGTTAGATATACTAGTGTAGATTTAGGTGAAAGGGAGAAATATATTGGAGCCACAAATTCTAACTTGTATAAATGTTTACAAAAGGAAATAAGATAAAGAGGAAGGAAGTGATTGTTTCATATGTCTGAAGACATAAACTAGAGGGTATGGAGTAGTGAAAATGGAATGATCAAAGGTATATGAGGCAGGGAGGGTAAACAGGAACCAGATATTTAAGAGCTTGGTAAGTCATGTTAAGGAATTTGGATTTTAAAAGCCATGAGGAAACATTGACAGTCAATAATAAAATGATATGATCAGAGACAGGAAAGTGAGGTAATAAAGTGAAGTAATCCAGGTAACATTTTATGGAAGTATGGACTAATTTAATATTGCATAGCTATAATTGGCAGGCTTAGTGATTGAATAGATGCAGGGGAGAGATAGCAGTCACAGATGATTCCTGGGTATGTAGGTAAGGCAAATAAATGGATGGGTGGTGTGTAATTCACTGAGACATAGGCTATGACATGAAGACAATGAATAACAATGATAACATGGGAAATATGGGAGATCATTCAGATTTGAGCAACCTGTGTGTAAATGGATAATTATTACTTGGAACACGGAAATCATGACAATTTTTCTAATTTAGGTTAAAATGTTTTATTTCTATGAATCTTTCACAATATGTTTTCATGAGCACACTGAGTCTCTTTTACACTTATTTGATTGTTTTTGTTTTGTTTTGTTTTGTTTTAGCTGAGCCATCCCGCCACCTGTTGACAGCTTAGTGGCAACTCAGCTTGGCTGGGCATTGAACTGGTGTTGCTCAGAGCTCAGCTCACACTCGAGTGAGATCTTAACCAACTGAGCGACACGGCTGGTCCCCCTACATTTACTTGATAGATGCCTCATATCTGCCCTACCGGTATTGGTAAATTTTATTAAGAAACGAAGTTGAATGTAGATTTTAGCAAAGAGAAATGTCCTAGTGAAACAACAAAATGTCTGGTTGTAAAATAGCTCACACGCCAATAATGCAGGTATTCCCGATAATACAATATTGAACAGCCTGTAGTTACTAGTATTTCCTCCTGGTAAAGACTTCTGAACAACATGCTTTAAAGTTATTTGAAATTAGTCTCTGTTAGGAAGGTGTAGATGGCAAGTTTTCATCTTTCTTTGGTCCTTGGATGTCCATAATACTTTCTGTTTGGTCATGGATTAAATGTAAGTAGAATTAGATATTTATCACATTTGAAAATGAAAGATGACGATGTTTTTAAAAGTCAGGGAACAGAATCTGAAACTTAAGCATTGCTGATTCATGTGTTCTACTAAAACCACTGTTCATGAATCAGTCCCTAAAATTAAGTCATGTTCTCTGATGTGAATTTTTGGAAAATAATGCTAGTCTTCTGTTCAATTATTAAGCATGTGACAGAATCATTGCACTTAGATCTGGGGTGGCATTTCAATATGTACTTACCTGTGAGAATCCAACAGATTTTGTAGTCAGCCTGTTTAGTTAAAAATATTATAAACATAATCACCTCTCCTGAAAAAAACACAAAAAACTAAATCTTGTCTTATGTCCATGCTACGATGTTACATCTTCCCTTTCCTTCACAAACAAAACTTTTCAAAAGTATAATCTACAATAACTGTCTTCACTTTCTTACACAATTTATGCTTGTCCCTCACAGTTTCTGTTTCAAATAAAAATGCTTTTTTGTAGGTAATTGCTCATCTCCTACCTGTCAAATTAAAATGCTTCTTAGTCCTCACCGGGCATTTGATACTGTTCAATAACACCATTGTAAATACCATCTCATTTTTAAAACTCTCCTTCCTTGCCTATCATAACATTGCATTCTGCTGATTTGTCTTGTACCTGTCCAACATATTTTCAATCACTTTGAAAACTTGCCCTTCTCCATCTTTTAACTGTAGGCATTCTTTAATGCTTTGTCTCTGTCCATGCTACACACTTTCCCCTGATGATTTGAATTATCACATGCAGGCTGATAACTACCACATCTATAATTCTGGTCCTACTGCCTCTTCCACACTCCAGACTCATTTTCAACATATGGCTCAGCATGTGACTCTGTGTAAATATCCCACTAGGATCCTAAACCTGACATTTCTAATACCAAGCTTATCTGAGTCACCAAACCTGTTCCTTCTCCTGTGTTCCACATCTTTATTAATTGGGTTCTTGTCTTTAAAATCACTTATATTAGAAACTTCACAAACATTATTAATGCATTCCTTTCTTTCAAATCAAAACAAAACAGTTTTGAGGCTTTATAATCATGCTTTCACAATGTCTTTTGCTTCTATCTTTTCCCTCCTATCCATGGCCATACTTCATGCCTTTACTAACTCTTGCCCAGAGTATTACCAAAGCTCCCAATTGTTACTCTTTTCTCTATTAGTTTTGCCAGAGTTATTCTCCTAGGTAAGTTTATGTCACCAGTCAGCTCAGAAATACTTTGAGTATCTCCACTATGTAGAAACGTAGGTCCACCTTCCAAAGCAAAGCATTAAATGTGTCCTGGACCAACAAACTTTCAAGTCTCATTTTCTACTCTATCTCTCTATGTAGCCTATGTTCTGGTCACAGTGATCTCTCTATCCAGCCTCATACCCTGTATTCAATGTTCAACATGGAACATTGAAACATTAAATATGGAAAACATTGAATACAGTAAACAAAAACCTTACTCAAACCTTCCAGATACAACTAAAATATCAACACTTCCATGAAGCTTTCTGTCAGTTAAAATCAATCTCTTCTTTTTCTATATTCCTATAACATTTAATTTTTATCTCAGTTTAGTACTTATATTCTCCTTTACACTTTGGTAGTTGCTAAAATATATAGAACTCAAAATAAATAAAGCACTGTACCACAAACAGTGTATGTACACTGAACAATGTTTGGTTATTACCTAGAATTTAGATCCTTTAACAATACACATATACTAGTTGGGCAGGAAGATATTTAATGTTGCACTAACAGAAAAAGAAGTAGGATGTGAAATTGAGAGAGATGGCATATGTTGCCATCTCTCTTGCCTGATGAATTAGCTTCTAGCCAAGTTCACGGTGACAAAATAATCATTAATTTTCAAATGGTTGTTTCGAAGATATTGACATGCTTTGTGTGAAATATGGTTGCTAAACCAGTTTCATCAGAATAATTTTCCAAATCCTCCTTCACTGCAGCAACAAAGAGGTAATAAATACAGAGATAGTAAGGTTGCTACTAAATAGTTAGAAAATAAATAGTGATACAAACCAACTACAACCAACATCATCTTAATGTGGTAAAACTATGCCTTTGCACAGTGTTAAGTATCAATAAGAACAAAGCAATACATCATTCATAGACAGCTATTGGCCTTTACCACAAACCAAATGACATTTATGCCTAGAAGAGAGAGTATTTGTCACTCACATTTTTCAATCACACTGACCTAGGGATAACAGTATCTTAGGGACATAACTTTGGGATATGAGTTTAATATTCATAATGTGTTTCAACATCTGAAATGCCATATTGTGAAAATTATTCTCAGAAACTGTTTGTATTGTTTGTGCATCTGGGCTCTCAACATTACAGGTCAACCTCCCAAAATCACCAATGGTCCTTGTTAGTTATTTATTATGCCTCAGTGGCAGTGTATCCAGAATAATGAATATAGAGCTGAAGGGTAGTTATCTTTGATTGGACATGCTCCCTTGCTGCCAAAGTAGGTCTTCTTTTGCATCACTCCTCACCTGTTTTCTTTTGTGCTTGTCTTTGGATCATGGGCTAGTAGTAAATTTTCTAGCAGCAAAAGTGAAACTTTTTGATAATCCTTCAAATAGTTATGTGAAAAGAAAATAATCTCTAATTTCAATATGTCAAAATACCCTTTGAATTAAGTATGTAATTTCTTTCATCCAAAATTTTCCCGTTCTCATTTGCATTGGCTAAAAGACACACACTACTAAGAAACACTTCTCTATGTGGGGGGTCTCACGTTTCTGCATGTCTTGTGAGGAGAAGCATTGTTTGTCTTTATTGCAAGCTATTTTTTCAAAAGTGTTGTGCAGTGAATTTCTTTAGAAGATAGAGAAAATATCTCCCCCCAGAGCACGGAGCAGTTTTGTATATTGTCCAATATACTAAAGATAATGTCTACATCCACGGCAAATATCAGGCAGGCTTACTGGCCATTATAAGAGATTCCAGTTCCCTAAGCTCATGACTCCTTTTCTGTAAGGTAATCCATTTCACATCCGGGCATCATGTGGCCCTCTTAACATCACTCTGTAGAAATTGAGGCTGGCACTGTGGCTAACGCTATTGCCATGAGTAATAAAGTTCTTTTTCTGTGACCTGGAAATCTCGTGTCTTCCAGCATCCATAAAACTGTGGCAAGATAATTCATCAGCTTGCAGTTTGAGTAAAATCGCAGATTCTCCAAAGTTCCAGAACTCTTTTTTTCAGAGAAGAATGAGGAGGAAGAGGAGACAGAGGTGAAATAACCTCTAGGCAACATTGTCTTAGAAAGGTGTTTTAAATGAAATCACAATAAATATATTCAATTTTTCCTAGTGCAATTCATTATCATGAATTGTAGGCTGCTTAAGTGGCTAATACTATTCAAACATTATTTTCTCTATTAAATTTAATGATTTAAATTGCTCTGTAATTTCTTTTCATTTGCCCTTTGTCTTTTCAGTTTATTTTAAGAATAGTTAAGAGGAAAACCTAACCAAATATGAGTTTTTCCTACTCTAATGGTTACAGAGAGCTGTCTGACACTTTGCTGCTCTAGGGGAAAAATGACTCACGGCATATCGAACAGTGGTGTTCTCTGAAAATGTGGAAAACACGACTTAGTTCATGGTAGAGGGGTTATAGTTGTTTATATGACATATTGTGAGAAATACAAACTTACTACTATTTCTTTTACACATGGCAGTGTTTTTATATTTATGGATAAGAAAGAAAATATATTATGTTGGACCAAACTTCAGCTATTTTTCTGTTCTCTTGAGTTTAATGGGGAAAAGCACTTTTTATCCTCCTGTCATGCTTACTTTGCAGAAGAAGCCTGTGGATGCACATAACCTGATTTTCAGCATCTTTCTAAGAAGGCTATTTTGTGGGGAGACAATTTGGAGAAAATTTCCATTGAGTTTACAAAAATACTAGCCATGCATTTTGTTCTATAGAAATTATGTGAGTAACCATTTCACATACACTGGTGATATTTGAGTTACTGCTAGAACCAACATGGTTTCAAAAATATTCCCTTAATCGAGTCATGGCAACTAAATTTTAAGATGCTGTATTTTACTATAATAAAGGACATAAAATGACAATATCAATATTTTCCTACTGTTCAAAAAATCATCTCATAAATATGTGATTTTGAGGCTTAAAACAGAGAGTAAACAGAAGAAGTGAGATCATAATCCAAAAATTGGTTAATTCACTGTTTTCCCAGATTATTCAAAGTAGAGAAAAATCAGAAGGAAGAAATTTGTTTTTATTTCATTTTTCATATGTATTGGTGAAAAATAGGATACATGAAAGTATTATTAAATATATTAGTTCAGTAAGCAGTCACAATATTTTTCAGTTATTTATCTTAATTGTTCTTAAATTACATAGTGAAAAACCTCTAACCTTTCATTAAATTAAAACATTAATTGGGCAGGCTGAGTGGCGTGTTGGTTAGCAGTTGGCTTGGGACGCCAGCTCTGAGCAGCAGGGCCCAGGTTCAGATCCCACATGAGGGACAGAGACGCTCTGCCCTCTACAGCTCAGATGGTGAACAACAGCTCTACCTGGAGCTGGGCTGCCGTGAGTCACCGGTGACGGTGTAGGCTGCAGGGGGGCTGGCAGGCAGCTGACGTGCATTTTTGTGAGCTGCCTTGAGCCACCCTGAGCGGCAGTCCAATGGCCGGCGACTGACTGCCTCACCTAGGAAGAGTGCAATGATCACAATACCAATATGGGCCAGTGAAGCGATGTCCTCCACAACTAGACTGAAGAACAAAAGTACAGCAACTTGTCTGTTCCCCTTCCCTGATTCCCCAACACTGTTGCCCTCTCCCAATACCCCAATAAAATCTTAAAAAAAACAAAATCAAACAAAAAACATTAATAATGACACAAGTCATAATAGAAAAAATCTTAGTGAAAAATCACATGTATTTCCTAAAAGCTAAAACAACTCTCTTGTATCAACGAATGAGATTCTCTCTGACCAAAGTTTATATTTAGATATGGAATCTCCAAAATTATGCAATACCCAAAATTTGCAGTATTTATTAAATACTTAATACTGTGTTGTAAATAAACTTTTACAGATATGACATGACTGAAAATATACATTGAATTACATTGGTATTCAGGTTGTATATAAATGAAGACTATTTTAAGCTGCTTGTTAGTCATCATTCATATCTATGTTTTGCCCAGCTGCCTCTCTGCTCATCTCTAAGAGAATAATAGAACTGAAAGTTACAAGGGACCTTAGAGGTCAGCCATCCATCTTGTTTTGAGAAGTTGGAATCACTCCAAGACCTCTGACAGGTGTTTTTCTAACCTTTGCTTGAATAAGTTCAGCAATGAGGTGGAGAGGACTAATGTCCATAGACATAAAGAACTTTTTTTTTGCATGAATTATTTCATAAAACTGACTCATGTGGTGCAAATAATATAAAAATGCTGTTCCTTGTAATTATGACTTTGCCCATTTAGTAAGGCAAGAATATGCATAAGCTTGTAGATAAACTTTATAAACATTCAAATATCTCATCAAAGACTGGCTAAATATACAACTCAGCCAAAATCAAGGTAAATGATATATGAGATTCAAAAATTGTCATATTAAGTTTAAGCAGCTTATTACTTTATACTCAGCCTTTTGGTTACTATCTTATCTAATTAGCTGCAATACTTATCTCACAAGAAACCAAAATGTGCACTAATTTGAATATGTATAAGGAAGTTATGTTTAGAATTGTTTAAAGATAAAAAGTAGTTTCATATTTTAGTGAAAATCATCAGTATATATCATTTGTCATGACATATAGGTAGCAAAGGAAGAGAGAATAATAGGTAGAATAGAAGGCAAGTAAGGTGAAGTAGTAAAAAAGGATGGAAGGAGGAAAGAAAAGTTTGTAATGAGTTTATGAAACCATACCACTGTGATCTAGTCACACTATCAAAATTTCCTGAATTTAGAGTGACCACACGTCCCATTTTGCCTGGAACAGTCCCTGTTTATGCCTGTTGTTCTGGAGGCACCCCCTTTTATTCTGAAAAGTTCCTTGGTTTAGATAGATTATATATGGTCACCCCACCTAGATAACTTTAAAAAATTAATTCAGTTGTGTTACAGGCCACTTATTTAAAACATTAATTCTTCTAAATGGGCATGTTTAATAAGAATATTAGTTCTTCAGTTTAAGATCAACCTTATTGAGAAATAATATGTATACAGTTAAAAAAAAACCACCCATTTTAAATGCATAGCTCAGTGGGTTTTGAAAAATGTATACATCCTTGTAAACACAGTTCTAGATCGGTTATATATATTTATAGCACCCCAAAAGTTCCCTTTTTCTACTCTGAATTTAATTTCTACCACCACCTTCACTACCAGTCCAAGGAATACAATGGTTTTTGTCATTATAGGTTAGATTTGCCATGCCTAGAGTTTCATATAAATGGAATCATACTGTACCTTCTATTTTGTATCTGGATTTCCTTTGCTCATCATAATATTTTAGAGATCCATGTATATTATAGTGTGTCTCAATAGTTCCTTCCCTTTCCTTACTAAGTAGCATTATATTATATGGATGTATCACAGTTTCTTTAGCCATTCACACATTGAAGGATAGTTGAGTCATTTCCAGTTTGGGGCTATTAGGAATTTTAATAAAATTCATGTATAAGACTTAATCATGTATAAATTGTTGTGTGGACATATGTTTTCCTTTCTTTTATATGAAAATCTAGGAGTGATATAGATAGATTATAGAGTAAATGTATCTCTGATTTAATGAGAAACTACAAAATTGTTTTCTAATGTGGTTGTATCATCTTACAGTGCTGCTGGCAATATATGAAAGTTTAAGTTGTTCCACATTCTTGCCAACAATTGGCATGGTCACTTTATTTTTAGCCTTTCTAGTGGATGTGTAGTTATGGTTTTCCTTTGCATTTCCCTGATAACTAATGGACCTCATCATTTTTTCACATATAATCTTTTGTGAAATGGCTGTTAAAACCTTTGACAAATTTGCTTAACAGTATTTCAACTAATGAATATAGAAGTGATTGGAAAATTGGCTATGTATTAATATGATACACATATTATAACTTCAGTACATCAAACAGATTAAAATAAAGTGAATCAAAATATTAGTTTAGTAAAATATAAAAACACTAGATTTTCAAAATCTATAAACTCATCTTTAATGATGGAATGAATGGCTATATATATAGTGGCTGGAGTAATCTCAGCAGTGCTCCTACTTTTTCAGGACAGGTTCAGAGACTGCTGAGCACAGTGCCTCAGACCTCAATACATGCTCAATAAGTATCTGTGTATTTATGAAGGGTCTTGTATCATTTTTAGATTACTATCTCACAGTACTTAATTTAGGGAGGGATATATTAATGAAGACAAATGTTCCTTCTATATTTTACACAAATTATTGATCTTGTTTCCTTTTCCTTTTTTTTTTTTTTTTTTTTTAGCTGAGCCATCCTGCCACCTGTTGGTAGCTCAGCCGTAGCTCAGCTCAGGCCAGGAATTGAATCGGCAACCCTGTTGTTCAGAGATCTCACTCTTGAGCGAGCTCTTAACCAACTGAGCCATTCGGCTGGCCTGATTTTGTTACCTTTTCAAAGGACACATTTCCATTACTGAAAATCTGCTCATCAAGTTAAGTTTCCAGACTCCTTACTTTTTCACTTTCCTCTCATTTAAGTTGACTCACTTCTCACTTAACAAAAGAGGAAACACATCAGGAGGAAACAAGAAACTACATATCAAATGTCTTTCTTCTTAATAGTTTGGGTAAAAAGATGTTGTTAGATAAAGGAAAACATTAACTGGAAGAATGAGCTTTTTGTATTAAATACTGATTTCGTTATCCCCGTTCCAGTTGCTTACAATCAGCAACTATGCTTAGATTAGAAATATAAGAATTGTCTGCTTCTGCTTCAGTTAAAACACTGTATAGATATAATTAAAAAATGGTAAGATCTAAAATAGGCTCAGATACTTTAAAAAGTCTCAAATATTTTAGAAAAATAGTTTGCAAAAGAAAAATTATAAAACACTCTGGGACCTCACAAGTACTGGATTTCAAAGGGAAGAGATACCATTTTTCTATTTGGTAATTACAAATCAAAATTAGCCCCTTTTTATTTTACAGTCTTTCTATGTCCTTTTAATTTTTTAAAATTTATTGGGGTGACATTGGTTAGTAAAATTATATGTTTCAAGGGTACATTTTTTTGTATAATACATCATGTATATATTGCATTGTGAGTTCACCACCCAGAGTCACTTGTCCTTCCATCACCATATATTTGACCCCTTTTCCCTCTTCTACCTCCCCCCTTACCCTCTGGTAATGACTAAACTGTTCTCTGTGTCTACGATTTTTTGTTTGTCTTCTTTGGTTTTTAGTTTTAGTTTTATATCCCACATACAAGTGAAATCTTATGGTTCTCGACTTTTTCTGTCTGACTTATTTTGCTTAGCATGATAATCTCAAGATCCCTTCACGTTCTTGCAAATGGCAGTATTTCATCTTTTCTTATGGCCAAGTAATATTCCATTATGCATATGTACCACATCTTCTTTATCCAGTCATCCTTCAAAGGACACTTCAGTTGTTTTCATGTCTTGACCACCATGAATATTGCTGCAGTGAACATAGGGGTACATATACCTTTTCAAAATTTTTGGGTAGATACTCAGAAGAGGGATTGCTGGGTTGTATTCTATTCTTAATTTTTTGAGGATCCTCCATACTGTTTTCCATACTGGCTGTACCAATTTACATTCTCAACAGCAGTGTATGAGGGTTCCTTTTTCTCCACAGCCTCTCCAACATTTGTCATTACTTGTCTTGTTGATAATAGCCATTCTAACAGGTGTGAGGTGGTATCTCGTTGTAGTTTTAATTTGCATTTCCCTAATAGCTAGTGAAGTTGAGCATTTTTTCATGGATCTGTTGGCCATATGTATGTCTTCTTGGGAGAAGTGTCTGTTCATATCTCCTGCTCACTTTTTATTGGGTTGGTTTTTTGTTGTTGAGTTGTATGAGTTCTTTATATATTTTGGATATTATCCCTTTATTAGAGGTGTTGTTGGCAAATATCTTCTCCCATTCGGTTGGCTGCTTCTTTGTTTTGTTGATGGTTTATTTTGCTGTACAGAAGCTTTTTAGTTTGATATAGTCCCATTCATTTATTTTTGCGTTTACTTCCCTTGCCAATTGAGGTAAAATTCATAAAACCCTCTCTGAATCCAATGTCCATAAGTTTAGTATCTATGCTTTCTTCTATGCATTTTATTGTTTCAGGTCTTATGTTTGGGTCTTTGATCCATATTTAGTTAATTTTGGTGTATGGTGACAGATAGCAGTCTAGTTTCATTCTTTTGCATGTGGCTTTGCAAAGCAGTGATTTTAGTTGGTTCTCTTGTACTTGCTATTCATAAACTCTGTTCTGTCAGATTATGTAGAAAGAATATTTAGTTGAGTGCAAATAGTTAGGATTAAAAATGAGTTTGCAGGGCCTGCAGAGTGGCTCAGTTGGTAAAGAGCTCGCTCAAGAGTGCGTGCTGAGCTCTGAGTAACAGCAGTTCGATGCCCAGCCCGAGCTGAGCTGCTGCTTAGCTGCCAACAGGTGGTGGGCTGCCTCAGCTAAAAAAAAAAAAATGAGTTTGCATATGTGGAATATTATGCTCTTTCTGATATTTCTAGTCATTTTAGAATATGGATATTTCAAATTTATTTCTATAAAATAATAGATATCAGATTGTAGGAAATTACATTAATTTTAGTCACACACTAAATTTTAAGGTATTGGATATAGCATTTATTACTATTTTTATAGAGTCATAAGTAATACAAGGTTGGACAATTAGGTTCATGAACTTGCTGCAACAATGTTGCTAACCTTTTTTTATATCAGAGGGGATATTCATTATGAATTTATACCACCTGGACAAACAGTTTACCAAGTTGACTATTTGGAAGTGCGAAAAAGGCTGCTGGAAAGAGTCAGACGATCTGAACTTTTCACCAACAATTCATGCTCTTGTATCACGACAATGCACCAGTTCAAATGGCAGTGTCTATGAGGGAGTTTTTAGCCAGTGAACAAATAACTGTGTTGGAACCCCATCACTACTCACCTGATCTGGCCTCCCAATGACTTCTTTCTTTATCAAAAGTTAAAGGAAATATTGAAAGGAAGACATTTTGATGACATTCAGGACATCAAGGGTAATACGATGACAGCTCTGATGGCCATTCCAGAAAAATAGTTCCAATATTGCTTTAAGGGGTGGACTAGGCACTGGTATCAGTGCATAGCTTCCCAAGGGGAGTGCTTCAAAGGTGACCATAGTGATATTCAGCAATGAGGTATGTAGCACTTTTTCTAGGATGAGTTCGTAAGCTTAATTATCCGACCTCTATGTCAGCACTACAATAACTCAGTAAAACACTTTGTTCCATTTCATTCAATCAATAAAAGATGTATATGTAAAAATGGAGAACATAATCAAACCTTTTGAATCTAGACTGTTTTCCATACTTTTTTTTTTTTGAGGGCAGTGTCACTGGACCTCATTATGTGGGACTGAACCGGGGCTGCAGGCTGTTTTCCATACTTTTTATATATGTATCTATTACTACTGTACATATCCACAATGAAAGCACAATTCTGTGTGTGTGTGTGTGTGTGTGTGTATGTGTGTGTGTATGATTAAGTGAAACAAACACTTGGTATATATGAATTAGAAAAATAACTTAAATTATGAATGTCGGTTTTTGGGATCGTTTTTTTTGTGACTTTATGGACACTATTACCAGACCATCGCTTTCTTTCTATAGTCTTCCAAGGGCCCTCAATGCAAGAAAGCATCGCTACAAAATTCTATCTAATGCAACAATAGCTAAATTGTCCTACTGAATGAAGAATCTCTTCTCATTCATTTCCTTAAATCTAATTGAGTGAAATTACAAATACAATCTAATTACTACTGGAGCAGTGTTATCCAATATACTCAGTATTTCACAATGGGAGATAGCTGTAGATTAATATGCAGTAAATTGATATCCTAAAAATGAGAACCAAGAATTGCTGAGGTTTCCATATTACACCTTCAGCTTTTCAAGGTTCCCTCTCTAGAACACCATTTAAGAAGTATATTGTTCTTTTCCTTAATTCTACTTACTCTTACCTCTTCCTTTCCTGATTAGGAATAGGAATGATGTGGGTCTTGTTTGAATTAGCTAATCTGCTATGGAGAGCAATAGGAAGCCTCAAGAGCTGAGACACAATGGCGTGCAGAGTAGCAGGCTGCATTTGGATGTTTTCTAATGACAACTGATAACTCATGTGTAATTTCTACTATGGATCAGCCACGTTCAACTATACGGGATATAAAAGTTTGCCCATAGATTCTATTTGACATAGAGAAATAAAATTTATGAACTAAAAAGCAAATCTGTGCTTAGACCTATGTAATGGAATTTATTTTAACAGTTTTTGAGTATCTATTATTTATAAGGCCATTGTTTGGGCCTAAGGGCAAGACAATATGAAATTTTAGTCCAACAACATCAATAAAATCAATGTCATATAATACATATATGTATAAATATGTGCATACATACCTATGCTTATATATATGTGGGCATATGTGTGTATATAGATATACACATGGCATACATATGGCATAGAAGCACACATGTAGCAACATTATTACTTGGGCCTAGAGAGCTCCAGAAAGGCAGAGTTATGCTGTAAAGAAAAGGTCAAGTTTTGACAGAAAGCAATAGCCATTTAAAACAGAGAAAAATGTGAACAAAGCTATAGAAGTGGGAAGTATATAGTCTAGTTTGTCTTGACAGTCAAGTAGATGACAAAGTAGCAGGAACCTAGAATAGTAATTTTTAATTTTGATGATGTCTAATTAATCATTTATTTCTTTTATGTATCATGCTTTTTATGTCATATCTAAAACAAATTTACCTAACCCCAAACCAAAGTAACAAATACATTCCCTTATGTTTTATATTTTATGTTTTATAGTTTAATGTTTTCCATTTGGGCCTATGACCCATTTTGTATGTAGTGTAAGAAATTGATAGGTTAAGGTTTTTGTTGTTGCTGCTTCTGCTGCTGCTATTGTTCTTCTTGTTCTTGTTCTTTTATTTTTGTATGTGATTGTTCAACTCTTTCAGCACTATTTGTTAAAAGACTATTTTGTCTCTATTTTCTCCATTGAATTGTCTTTGCACTTTTGTTCAAAAATCAATTGAGCATATATGTGTGGGGCTATTTCTGAAATCCCTTTTGCATTTCATTGATCTATTTATCTTTTTTCCAATATCATATTGACTTTATTATTGAGCTTTATACTAAGTCTTGAAATCAAGTTTTTCAAAGAAATTCGTTTTTCAAAGTTGTTTTCTCCCTTCTTCTTGATCATTCTCAGTGGTCAGTCTCTCTCAGCAGATATCTCATGATACAATGTGTAGAGATCATGCTTTCTCAAGCTCTACAGCCTCTGATATGACTTTGCTTTTTTACACAATGAGTGAAAAAATAGATTTTTAGGGTCCTGCAGTATACGTGGTGGACTCAGAAGAAAGTAACAATAGGATTCAAGTCAATGAGAAAATATTTATAATGATAAAAAATAGTTCTCAATGATGCTTATTACAGAAGAGAAAACTAATACAAGAAAACATTATCTTATAATTAATTTTTGTTTCTGTGAAAAGTAGTACAAAATGTCATTTATGTGAACTATATGATTAGGACCTAATTACCACAAAGCCTAATACCAATCATGTCCATCATTAAGTAAGTGTCAGACTCACTTTGCCATGTTATATTTGATTATAACAGAGATTCCATATTGGTTTAGTAGGTCTTTATGGATTTCTGGATGGTACAGCACACTTGTTAATGTGGCAAAATTGTGTAAACAGCTCCTGTTTTCTAATTCAGAAATATTCTATTGTAGAATACATTTTAAAATAAAATTTAAAAATAGACTGGGAAAAATACTGCAACTCATGTCACAGTGGCAAAGGCTAACTTCCTTAACCTATAAAATGTTCCTTGAATTCAAAAAGGAAATGACTCATGATAAAAATGGACAAATCAGATTAATGAAAAGTACACAGGAAAAGAACTATCAATGACACTTATAAGCAAAACAGAAAATTTTTTCAATATCATTCATATGAGACAAAATTTAAAACTACAAGAAGATATGAGATTTCAACTACAAAATTATCAAATATCAAAAACTTTGATAATATAATGTGCTAGCAAGAATGACTAAGATAGTCTATTTCATAGTCATATAGATGTGCAAAGTGATGCATGTGCAAGAAGGAATATTCATTATAGCATCTATTTAATAGGAAAAGTGAAAATAAATTCAGTAAATTGAATGTCAGTTAAATTAATTCTGATATGCACACACATATACACATGTATTTGTTTGCAAATGCATAGATTATGTCTGGAAAGGTACACACACACACACACACACACACACACACACACACACACACACACAAACTGGTTACAATGATTGCCTCCTGAACATGGAACTGAGACAGGAAAGAAAGACTTAGTTTTTCACTTATATTCTTTGTAGGTTTGCATGTAGTACCACTTTGTAGATAAAAACACAAATTTCAAATATTCATTTTCCTTAATCAACATACAAGTTAAATTCTTCCTTATCTTTATTCTTCTTCCATCTCCATCCTTCCAGACAAATCAGTTCTAAAGCCATTCAGTGAGCCACAACAAGGTAGGTGTCTATGCTGGAGAACGCAGAAGATGCCATGGCCCAAATTAGGATGTCAGAACTTGAATCAGGTAAGAACGTTTCCACAGGAGCCCTGCATATTTCAGTATGTTTAGAGTCATATCCAACTGAGATAGGAAGGGCATCTATCTTAGTCAGTTTGGATTGCTATTAACAAAGTAGTATATACCAGGTGGCTTATTAACAGCAGAAATTTATTTCTCAGGATTCTGGAGGCTACAATTCTGAGGTGAGGGTTCCATCATGGTTTGAGTTCTGCTGAAGATCTTCTTCCCGGTTGCAGATGGCTGACTTCTTGTTGCAGTCTCACATGAGAGAGTTTAAAGGGGAAGCAAGCTTTTTCATGACCTTTACGAGGGTACTCGCTAATCTCATTCATGAGGGCACCATCTTCATGGATAAAGAGGGCATATGCAGGGAGGTGGCCTGGCACAGGGTATCACAGCCCAAGCAGGGTGAGGGGGACTTCCATGGAGGAAGCAATCTGGGTTGGGTTTCAGGGCCAAGCAGAGTGAGAGGGGCATTTATATAGGAGGACTGCACTGGGGAGAGGATGGAGGCAAAGTCAAGTGATAACTTACATACAGGGGATTGAGCAAATAAGTAAATACATTAGGCATATCAGGACCCAGGTTCTTTGCTGTCAGAAGAGAAAAAAAACAAGAAAATACAAATGTGGAAAGGGATAAAGCTAGAATAAATTCAATAGTGTAGACTGAAATTGAAGATACGAGTATGAACTTATGGCTTTCAAAATACACAGATAGATATGGAAATAAATATATATTTATTTAAAGTTTTGTTTTTGCACACACATTAACATACACACACACACACACACACACACACACACACATCTATTCACTGGCAGGGCAAACCTTGGAGCAGCAACATTCCAAACTCAATAAGCAAACATAGTGTCAGATCCTGACTTATAAATACCATTTTGCATTAAAAGGAACCAGGGTTGCTTGGCGAAATTACTGAATCCAGGGCTGGGCAAGAATATAAACTTTTGATAGTTGTAACTCTGGGTATGTACAATAAAGTCCTCAGAGATAGGTAACTATGCATTAAACCAGTATTAGGGATTGATGGGTATAGTGGTGATAACCACTCTCAAATGTTTCAGAAAAAATGATTCCCTGAAGTATATTTGTAACTTTTTCTATAAATTTGTTATTGTTTCAAAGTTATTTTTTTAATTAAAAGAAAGATTTGTATAGAACCTAGTTTTTATTTTATCATTAAGGTATTAAAAAACAGGCACATTTCTTTCTATTTGCTTCCTTTTCTTAGTTTTGTATATCACATGTGTAGTTAAAGAAAGACTCTTAAAGGTCTACATTTTCAATTTTTTTTCTTTTTGAAAAAGTTATCAAAGAGGTCATTTAATGCAGGAAATTCATTAAGAAGTTGGAAATACTCACTTGTGCTTGCATTTAATGATGTTACAATTCACTAATGTTTTCAATTATTTCTCTCCACTTCTTGATTACAGAACAAACTTTCTGAAAGCACGCACATGCATGTGCACACACACCCAAGCACACACAGTAACAAAAACAGTAAAAATATATGCATGGCTATGGTAAGCTTGAAACTGTTAGCTCTGACTATGTATATAGACTATCCTAATAATCCAATAGATTTGTAGTAAGTATCACCATGATTTTCAAATGCTTTACTTTTTTTTCAGATGACTTGGAACATAATGGAAATGTTTCTTATATAGTAGCATGGTGAAAATTAAAACATTAGCTGGCATCTGAACATTGTGAGATTTTTGAAAAAACAAATTAAGTCTGGTTAATTCCTGTAGCTGGCATACACTCCAAACCTAATCAACATTTTCTTCCTGCTATCAAAATAACACCTGTAAACATCCTGCATCTAGAAACACAGCACTGTCATTCTCATTTATATTCAAACCATGTGGATTAGAGCTATTTTAAAGGATTAACTTATACTATTATATTGTGGATCATTTAGACAGAATTTTGACAACTTTCAATGGAAATATTTTAATATGAAATACTAAATACATTTAAAGACATGAACAGATAATGCAGGAATCAGTATATACAGGATAGATAGGGTTTATGAATGTTTATGACAAAGGTAAGAAAAAAGAATACACATGTTTTATTTTTTAAAAATCAGAAACAAAAAACTACTGTTACAAACAAAAGTTTTCAATAACTAGTATGGAATATTGAAATTTGTTTTTCTGAGCATCATTCTGTCATACAGAACACAAAATAGGAAACTCTCATTTTCAAGTAACTACTTGCATTCAGAGTCCGGTTTAAAGCAGTCTTCTTGGCTATTTTCAAATGACTTTGCTACTTTTGTTAGGACAATGCAAACTTAATACTACAATGATTGGACAATTAACATGGAAAAAAATGTATCATGACAATGGAAGCAAGAATTTACATTGGGGTAAAGATAGTCTATTTAATAAATGGTGCTGGGAACATTGGACTGACACATGTAAAAGAATGAAACTGGACCACCTCCTTACACCATATATGAGAACAAATTCAAAATGGATTAAAGACTTAAATATAAGACCTGAAACCATAAAACTCCTAGAAGAAAACATAGGGAGTATATTTGTAGACATTACCCTGAGCAATATTTTTACTGATATATCCCTTCGGGCAAGGGAAGTAAAAGAAAAAATAAACATATGGGATTACATCAAACTTAAAAGTTTTTTCACAATGAAGGAAACCATCAATAAAACAAAAAGACAGCCTACTGAATGGGAGAAGATATTTGTCAATGATATATCTGATAAGGGGTTAATATCCAAAATTCATAAAACACTCTTGAAACTCAACACCAAAAAGACAAAAAACCCAATTAAAAAATGGGCAGAGGATATGAAGAGGCATTTCTCTAAAGAAGACATACAGATGGCCAACAGGCATAGGAAAAAATGCTCAACCTCACTAATCATCAGACAAATGCAAATAAAAACCACAAAGAGATATCACTTCACTCCGGTCAGAATGGCTATCATCAATAAATCAACAAACAACAAGTGCTGGAGAGGTTGTGCAGAAAAGGGAACCCTGGTGCACTGTTGGTGGGACTGCACATTGGTGTAGCCACTATGGAAATCAGTATGGAGGCATCTCAAGAAACTGGAAATGGAACTACCTTATGACACAGCAATTCCACTCTTAGGTATCTATCAAGAGAAACCCAAGACGCTAATTCAAAAAAAATATATGCCGTCACCATCAAAAAGTACATGTTTATTGCAGCACTATTTACAATAGCCAAGACTTGGAAACAACCGAAATGCCCATCGGTAGATGACTGGATTAAGAAACTGTGGTACATTTATACAATGGAGTATTACTCAGCTATAAAGAAGAATGAAATCTTACCATTTGCAACGCTATGGATGCACCTAGAGAACATTATGCTAAGTGAAATAAGACTGTCAGAGAAAGACAAATACCATATCATCTCATTTATATGTGGAATCTAAAGAATTAAATAAATGAGTAAGATAAACAAAAATGGCCTCAGAGATACAGAGGAAAACTGATGGCTGCTAGATGGGTGGGGGTGTGAATGAGGGAGAAGGGGAAGGGATGAGACAACATAAATTGGTAACTTCAATATTGCCACAGGGATATGAAAGACAGTTTGGGGAATATATTCAATAAGGTTGTAAATACTTTTTAGGGTATCAGATGGTCACACGTCTTGTTAGGGAGACCACTTCATTGGATGGTGTAGAGGCTTAACCACTGCACTGTACACCTGAAGCTGACATTGAATAATAGTGTATGTCAACTATAATTTTATATATATATATATATATATATATATATATATATATATTTACGGTATGTGAAGTATAGTGTGGGGAGTGGAGTCAATGAACTGTAATAGATATGTATGATATCTGGGGTGGGGGGGCGGTGGATTGGGGGAGGGGGTTGTCACTTTTTGAGGGGTGAAAAGCATAACTATTGCATTGTTTTGTACACCTGAAACTAATAAATATTAAAAAAAGAAAAAATGTATCATTTGTTGTCTGAAGACTCATTTATCTATTAACTATTCAATGGCCCACAATCTACATTTCTTAGAGGAATAAATTTGATGATTTTCTTTAATGTGCAAAGTACTGTGCTTGGTACTTCACATACAATACATGCTTTAATCCTCACACTAACCCCAAGAGAGAGGAACTGCTATTTCCATTTTGCATACATGCAAGTGAGAGGCCATGTACCTCACAATCTTATAGGAAAATCAGACTCTAGGACTGGCTGGCACTGTAGGTTACACTCTTTCCATTAGACTCCTTGTACAAATACAATGCAGTTACAATGAAAAGTATTTTGTTCTCATTAAAGTTCTCTATGGAATAGTGATTTAGTATAACTCACCATTTGTAGCAATTAAAAATGACAATTTTGTAAAAGAACTACATAATAAGAGTCTAAGTGAGAGTATTAAATAAACACAAAATATTTGTTCTTCAAATCTTATTCTTGAATGACTATTCCCAAGCTCCTAGCACTGAATCTAGTGCACAGAAAGTACTGAATACCTCATCTCTCTTTCTCTCTCTGGTTTCTTTGTTCTTAAAAAACAAATTAGGCTGTGAATTTAAATAATATCCTGTGTCCTGTAAACCATAAAACATCTCTCTGGGCAATCACAAATTCATTATAATCCTCTGCTTTCTACAGATATTAATTTAATATACTTACCCTATTCTTTGGAATCTCAAGATTGTCAGATCTGCCAAGGGAAATGGACTGTTGAGTGATTCAGGTTAGGTAAATAAGGTATAAAAAGGAGTGTAAGAAACAAAAGGAAAAAGAAACTAAAATAACATCATGTCTTTTTTCAGAGAAGGAAGGATATCATGTATTTTTCAAGAGAAAAATTCTAAAAAAATTATTAAAAAGATATATATATATATTTCATAACTTTTAAATGGTAATCTTTGGCTTAATAAATGAATGTAGATAACCTTTAATCAGGGGGTGCCTTGAACTTAAAATTCCTCCAAGCTTCCTCATTGCTCAACTTTGAACACTTAATAATTGCCATACAGGGATTTCTCTTTAGGTCTTATCATATCAAATCAATCATATTGTTATGTCAAATTCACAACATTTTCATTTTTCAAAGTGACTAGCAAATGGAAAATGTCATAAACATACTGTATTGGATATCTGTTGCTTTGTCTGCCCCATATTCTTTTCTGTTTCTTTTGGATATTGGACCTCTTACTGCATGCATTCTAGGTGGGATTGTCAGTGTGCTTCATTCCACCTGTTCCAAGAACTGGCAAACAATCATATACAAGCCCATTAGATCTTTCCCTTTCTGGAATTTGAATCCAAAGGGGAGAAATATAAAACGGGAGAACAGGAGCTATTCATCTATAAATTGAATCCCTGGAAATGGTCTGATTCTTGTTCTTTCTGAGACCACCGGTTAGCCAGCTTTTCCCTTTAATCTGCAATCCACCTCATACCTTTTCAATAAAATCTCTGCTCAAGAAAACCAGAGTTCGTGTCTCTTCTTTGGACTGAAAGAGCCATAAGTCTGATACACATAGTCAATAAAAATTTCTACAGTGATAATTATGAGGTCTTCATAGGAAAACTGATTAACGTGGGCTTCATGATAAATCACAATTGCTAATATGTGTTGGGGGCTTTACTATTTGCCAGCAGTATTTGTTAGACATTTATTTCACCCTCATTATCTATTATACAGGTATTACTCTTGCTGCAGTTTTACAGATGAGGAAATTGAGGTACAAAAAGGCCCAATTACTCATACATGTCCATATAGCTGGTGACACAACCAACATTTGAACCCTGAAAGCGTGATTTTAGTGCTTATGTACTTGACTATGACCCAGTAACTGCTTGACATGTAACCATTGCTAGTAGAATAGCTATACCTAAAGATGAATAGATCCATTTTAGACTGGAATGATGTTTCTAGAACTGGGTTTTCAATCTTATAGAATATGTGTATCATTAACTTGAATGAAGTCATGAAACACATTATTATTAAAACTAGGTATGACACAAACCCTGGAAGGAAAATGGAAATTAGTAGAAACACTGGTGAATGTAAATTAAGTCTGGAGTTTATTTAGTTAATAAAAATAATGAACAATGTTAGTTTCTTAGTTTTGAAAATGTACCATGATGTGTAAGATATTATTAACATTAGAGGAAGCAAGATGAAGGGTATATGGAAACTCTCTGTATTATCTTTGTAACTTGTCTATAAATCTAAAATGATCTCAAAATAAAAAGCTTAGAATCAAAAACAAAAATAATCTGCCATGAAATTTCAATACATACCCATAAAAGGTGTATCACCTCTTCCCCTTTACTCAATTTTCACACTAATGTACTGCAAATGAAACAAAAGAGGATGATTTAGCATCATATGTCTTTTTGCATACTTGACACTAGGCTATATTGGGAACTGGTATAATGATAACTACATTTACTTAAAAGCTTGAATATACAATAATCCTTTTTTTATTGCCCTTTCTTTTATATGATAGCAAAAAAATACTTTCAAGGCCATATTGTAAGCTCTCTTACATATTTTATTGTATAGCACATACATCATCCTTTGCACTATACCCAGTGTACCCAATGTGTGTTTCTCCAAAGTTTTAAATTCAAAAGTATTCCTTGTTCATATAAGCTTAGGCAATACTCTGTTAAAAATAATAGTTTCTTTGCCATAGGATTGTGTAGAATTTTTAATATACTAATGCACTTTTTGAATCTTACAGAGCATGCATAATATAAAGTTTTCCAAACTGCTTTGGTGACAGGTCATTTTGAATTTAACAACTCATGGGATTTGTGTAGGAAAAAACAAACATAGCTTTTTCTTTAAATGTCACAATTATACTTTTAATGGTTATTGTAATATTAACTCCTATTCTTTAGGTTTTGATATATGTCAGTTTCTATACTGTTTTAGATACATTATGTCATATAATCTTAAAAAAAACACCCTGTGAAATAATTATGTAAGAGATTTAATTGCCTAAAGTCAGTCTAAAGAGGGGCTAGGATGGCAATAAACCCTCACCCATCTGATTGCAAATCCCATGTCTTTAACTATTAAGGCACACTCCCTCCATGAACTAATGTGGTGCTTTCTTAAGCAAGATCGACTAATTAACTAGATATTTTATAATAGTCATTTAGGAATTTCCATGGAGCCATGTTTTATCACCACCTAAATTATTCCTTGATAGAAGACCTCTAGAAATCTCTTTTAGATTTCTAGACTATATCTAGAGCACAAACAGGAACTAAAAAAATAAAGCTGAGTGTAGAAATAATTCTTACACATTTATTCATATGAAGTCAATAGAGCAGTTGGTGAAATAGAGAAGGCTGCTATTAGAAATTCTCAAGAAAATGTTATTGATGTTTTAATTAGTATGAATTTAAAACCCTCTTCTGAATATTTACCCAAAGAAATCCAAAACACTAATTTTAAAAGATATATGCACCCTTAGGTTCATTGCAGCATAATTCACAATAGCCAAGATATGTAAAAAACCTAAGCATCTATCAATAGACAACTAGATAAAGAATATGTGGTAAATATCTACAATGGAATATTACTTGGCCATAAAAATGAAATCTTATCATTTGTGACAATATGGATGGACTTAGAGGCTATTATGCTAAATGAAATAAGTCACACAGAGAAAGACAAATACTATATGATCTCATGATATGTAGAATCTAAAGAACAAAATAAATAAACAAACACAACAGAAACAGATTCATAGATACAGAGAACAAACTGATTGTTGCCAGGTA
Source organism: Aselliscus stoliczkanus (assembly GCA_033961575.1). Taxonomy (NCBI): domain Eukaryota; kingdom Metazoa; phylum Chordata; class Mammalia; order Chiroptera; family Hipposideridae; genus Aselliscus; species Aselliscus stoliczkanus. Next base: position 68,200,726 of record CM066737.1, on the reverse strand, counting down.
GGAGGGGGTTTGGGGGACTGGGTAAAAAAGGTGAAGGGATTAAGTACAAATTGGTAGTTACAAAATAGTCATGTGGATGTAAAGTAAAGCATAGAGGATAGAGTCAATGATATGGTAATAACTATGTATAGTGTCCGGTGGGTCCTAGACTAGTCAGGGGGATGCCTTCTTAAATTATATAAATGTCTAACCCTCATGATGTATACCTGAAATTAATATAAAATAATATTGAATGTCAACTTTAATTGAAAAAATAAATCCTCATATTGCTTTGAGGTACAAGTATGCCTACAATTTTTCCAAGCATGAGAAAACTGGGAAATCAGAAAACTGAAGCCTTTAATATATGAAACATAGCCTAACATCTTGAAAGTTATAAGAAGTAAACAAATACCAAAGTAGAGAAATTGTCTACTTTTAGTCAATTTGTTCAGTGCTCTAACACCAGCACTTTGAATAGCACCTGGTAATATTAAGCACTTAATATTGTTGAATGAATGAATGCATGATAGAAGTAACCTGAAGAATTCCTAATTAATTAAAATATTTAATCTCAAATTCCTCAGACTCAGACACACCAAATAAGCAATTTTTGTTGGTTGGTCTTCCTTTGTTGGGAGTGAAGGGTGTGGATAAGAATATTCCTTCCCCTTACTCACAATTGCAGCACTGAAAGGGGTCTTGAAGATAAATTTTCTAAGAATCTCTGCTTAAAAAAAAAAAAAATGAAGGCCAGATTCGTTAAGAGGTAAAGTGACACCTTGAAGAATATACAAGGAATTGACATTTCTCCTAATGATCTGTCTTTGTCAAGACATGGAAACAACCAAAGTGTCTTTCATTAGATGATTAAATAAAGATGTGGTATATATACACAATGGTATACTATTCTTCCATAGGAAAAGATGAAATACTGCCATTCCTGGAAACATGGATGGACCTTGAGATTATTACGTTAAGTGAAATAAGTCAGACAGAAAAAGTGAAGAACCATATAACTTCACTAATATATGTGGGATATAAAACTGAAAGCAACAAAGGAACAAGACAAACAAATAAAGAAACAAAAACTCATAGACACCGACCATAGTTTAGTGGTTACCAGAGAGTAAGGGGGGGATGAAGGGATTGTAGATGAGGGTAAAGGGGATCAAATATATGCTGATAGAAGGAGAACTGACTCTGGGTGGTGAACACACAATGTAATACATAGATGATGTATTATGGAAATATACGCTTGAAACCTATGTAATTTTACCATTGTTACCCAATAAACTTTAATCAAAAAAATACTCCCTACCTCCAAATTCTAAACTAAATGCTTCATCTTTGTTTTTTCAAAATGATGCAAGCATATTTCTAACTATGCATATGTTTTATGAAATTTATTTAATAAAGGGTCCATTTACTTGATTATAAACATGTTGAGAATAGGTTTTATTTTCAATTCCCATTTGCATTCACACGCACACATACATATTTTGTGTTTGGTACAAATGTTTATTACCTGAATAAAATTATTAAGTGAAAGAATAAGGGCTGGGCCTAGGTTTGATGAATGTGTGTTGGGAATAAGCATTGTCATGCACGCAGTTGTTCAGCTCCCCTCTTGGCCTCATGAGAAGGCCTTGGGCCTGGGACACTTCCTTACTAAGAGATAAACAATTGTCACAGCTTGTGCTGGACTTACCATCTTGTGTGCTGATATCTTCCCCTTCATACTCAGTGTGTGCTCCGTTGTTCTCCTTCAGTGTGTGCATCACGTGGCACCTGGACACTCTCATGGCTGTATCTGCTCCCTTTCGGGAGGTGACAGGTGCCTTCTACTGTAGCACAGGAGAGATGCGTGCTGGCCAACTGCCCTGTGTCAGCTAATGACAGGGACTCACTGGTCAGAGGGGACTGATGTCTATCCTGAAACTGATCTACTTATGTCTCTTCTGTATGTGAGGAAAGCATTTTTCCATCTAGTGCTTGACTGTTGTTTTCCTTGAGGACTCCCATATCAGGATGCAGTTGGCAGAAGCTCTGAGGCTTCTACTCCTGATACTAGGCAACAGATGTCATTTGCCTGACAATAGGGCTCTTTCCAAAACATAATCCTGCCACTTCTTTGATTCCATTTTTATATCTACTGAAAATAAAATTACATAACCTATGTGGAAATTGCTTTTCTCCTGAAATAGTTCTGTCTGTCTCAGCTCTGTCCAGATACTGTATAGAAACTAAAAGAAAGGTTCTAAAGAAGAATAGGTTTTTAAAAATCCCAAGGTCAAGGGAAGTATATGAAATGTCCAAAATAAGGAAATATACAAAGACAGAAATATTAGTCGTTGCATAGGACTTGGGAGGGAGGAGATGAGGAGTGAACATAACAGGTATGAGATTTCTTTTTGGGGTGAGAAAATGTACTAAAATCTGTTTATGTTGATGGTCACATAAACTGGTATATTCTAAAAACCACTGACTTGTACACTTTAAACAGATGAACTTTAAGGTATATAAATAATATACCAATGAAACTGTTAAAAATATCTTTTCCAAAATGGAAGGAAATGGTCTATAGGAAAACAGATTGTTGGTGAAGTTGAAATCACTTGAAGTCCCATGATTTAACATATGTACTTAATGGACTTTGTATCAGAATGTTACAATATTACCTAAAAAATATTACAATATTACAATATTACAGTAAAAAATAGTCTCTTAGAGCATAGTCAGTCAGATCTGGGTTCAGTTCCATCTCCACCACTTGCTTGTTGTGTGATCAAATTAACCACCTTGAGTCTCCATTTCCTCATGTGGGGCTAGTAACAGTGATTAATTCACAAGGTTGTTATAAACATTAAACATGATAGTGCATGTTAGATGCTTTTATTTAACAGTGTTTCCAATTCCAGATTTTAGTCTCTAATTATACCTGCATGATCACTTTTGTTCTTTATTTCTATCTATGGAAAGTTTGCATATTCCAACTCTAGACTTTCATCTCTAGTTCTACAAGCATTCCTATTTTTGTTCTTTTCTTTATGTGAGAAAATTACACATATCTACCTTCATTCTGATACACGCTCCATGCGTGAGGAATTTAAGATCTTTAGGCAAACTTACTGCATTTGAATACCATTTCCAACATTATTAACTTAACTTTGGTAAGTGATTAACATCTCTTGCTTTAATTTCTTCATCTGTAAAGTAGAGATAAAAATAATACTAAAACCATAAGGTTATATAATTGGCATATAAAATGCTAAGGATAATACCTGGCAAATAGCAGTTCATAATAAATGTTAGATACCAACAATAATTAATGTCTATTACTTTTTATTACAATCTTCAACTCATGGATCCATAAATATTCTGGTGTAACTTGTATTTTTCAGTAAAGACCCTTGTTCACCCTTTCCACAAGCTTATTTCATTCTGCACTTTATCCCTGTATATACATTTAACCTGATGTGCACAATATAACCCTTTCCTTTTTATCTTTATTTCTTTATCACGACTTAATCAGCTGGCCTTGGAAAAATTCCATATTCTGTGTTCATTCATATCTGATTCATAGAGAATCAGAAGATTACCTCTGAGGTGACTGAATTTTACTTGCTGTCAAGTAAAAATTGTTCATAAATTGTGTCCATTAAATTTTGTGGATGCAAAGGTACAGAGTAGGCAAGGAGGGTTTTCTAAAATATATCCAGTATAGGTAATATGACCTTTAAAATAACTAAATATTCTTGATTCTTAACAGAAAATAATCCAGAAATATCTGTGCCATCTTTGCAGTTAAGCTCCCAAGATAGTAATAATTGAGAAACTTTTAGAAGTCTATTCTTTTATTTGAAAAATAGAATGGTATTACCAAGTTTTTACGGATTATTATAAAAAGTTTTGTGCTTCAGTAAAATTAAAGCAATATTTTGGTTAGGTATGATAGTAAATGATAGCTGTTCAGAGACACTTAATTGCTATTTTTTTGATGTTGTTGTTACTGGCTGTCATAGTAGTGCCCTGGGCAAAGTTATAAAAAGCTCACTACCATTACTGGCTATAATAAACCCGCATTTCCATCTTATGAATGTAGCCTTTTTCTCCTAACAAGTAAAGTATTTTGAAACAGAATTGGTTTATTATGTAGATTCTTTATTATTCATGGCCTGATACATAGATTAAACAGCAAATTAGTGTTTGCATTTGGAAAATATTAATATTGCAATAAGATCCTATAGGTTTCTCTTTTCTTTCTTGTTTCTGACTTTTAGTAGTCTGGTATGCATCACTTGTTCCTGACTTTTAGTAGTTCGGTATGCATCACTGTCACTTTTACATTAGTGCTGCTACCATGAGCATTTATGCTAATTTAGTATATGTGCCAAAGTTATTACTGTTAGCTTCTGAACTGAAAATTAAACCTCATGAAGTCAGCTAACTGTGCAGCATATTTCAGTATATCACTGTCAATAAATCACAAAGTCTTTAGCCCCCTTAATGCACTGATTAACGCAAGAAATAAAGAGATTTTATTTACATAATAGATGAACATGTGCCCACACAATACTCTTGAGTGTCTCAATTGAAATGTACAATACTTTTCATAGGCAGTTGCTACCATGTCTTTTAGTTGTTGATATCTGAAAAATCTTCTAGTATATATTTAATATTTAGATATGTCAATAGTTATAAACCTTAGAAATATCAAATGCTACTTGTAAAAATCAGAAATAAAAGATTTGGAATGTGACAGATACAAATCTGTAGATGTAGGTATTTTTTGCTCTATTTTTTATTTCTTCAATGTGTGTTATGTGACTTTTTAAGGGGTTGTACACACATGTAATAAATAATTAGCTCTCCTGTTCTTAAAATAAAATTTTATAACATGTTGATATTATTTCCACTTATGCTACTTAACATGTTTTACACATTTACCTGTATCTTATTTGTACATATATACATTTTTAAAAGAGAACAACAAGCAAACACATTAGTTCCTAACTAGCAGAAAATCAACTTGTTCGGCAGTAAGAAATGACTGAGGAGTAATAATATACTCAGAGGGTTGTTTCTACTGGTTGAGAAAATTACATTGGACTGTAACTTGGACATGCATTGCTTTTCTTTAGATTTTGGAGACAGCAATAATTTTGTGCTGTTATCATTTTTAGTTACACAACTTTAAGATTCAATACAATTCAAACAAAAATTAAAAGAATGAAGAGTTTCAAAAAAATCTCCAGAACACCTCACCAAGCAAGACTGGACATTCTTTAGGCATATCATTATGCCTTCAGGAAGCATAATTTTTACAGAGGTTAAAATTCTGCGTTTAACAGAAGGTATAGATAACTTTAAAATATCAAATATTCCATTATATTCTCCTCTAAATGTCCACAGCTGATTCATTCCTTCCTTTCTTCCTTCCTTCCTTCCTTCCTTCCTTCCTTCCTTCCTTCCTTCCTTCCTTCCTTCCTTCCTTCCTCTCTCTCTCTCTCTTTCTTTTCCTTGATAGACAACATTAGATTTTCAGATAGAAGAGTTTCCTCTGACAGTATTCTGCTAAAATGATATATTCACTAAACTTGTTTTTAAAAGAACTTCAAAAGTTCTCAAAGAATTGGACCCCTCCTTCCTTCCCAGTGAATAGATTGTATAATGGTTTTCATAATTTGTTTAAAGATTTAAGTATGCTAGCTACATCCCTTAGGTGATCAATCTCTATTCATAACCCTCGGAGAAACTGCACCAAATTATTATTTGAGGAAGCCTGGGAAAGCAATAGTTTTTTTCCTGTGCAGGAAGGCCCAGGGTTAATTATAAGCATGCTACTATCCTGAATTACAGTGGGTCCAAAACTGGGGTTTACAAAAGGAATAAGACAATTAAAGGTAAGCTAACCACTACTGAAAATGTTTTTAGAAGTGTTGTATGTTATAAGATCACAGTAGTCAGTTGACAATACCCCTATCTGTAGAGATTTCCATCAGTATGGTAGGAATGTGGTTTCTATTATCACATGGAAAGTTGAACAGTCACTGGAATTTGTAAGAATGAAACTTTGTGTGCACTGTTCCCAACTGCTCTTTGCCATCTGAATCAATTTTCACAACTGGGAATAGTGTAACTATTAAAGGATTTCACACCTTTCCTGAATTTAGATGGCCCTGACAGTTATATCATATTTAAATATGATGTCAGGTCTTTAATAGAGTTATTGGTGGAATCACTTCATAAATTATATAAATATCTAACTACTATACCATACACTTGAAACTAATATAATATTGAATGTTAACAGCAATTGAAAATTAAAAATTTAAAAAATTTACTTCAGATTATTTTAAGTGATAAATTGAAAATTTTCTTTCTTAAAGGATTGTAATTCAAGTGAATATATTCTTTCCAGTTTTGTTGAAGTATAATTGGCATATGAGTATAACACTGTATAATTTTAATGTATACAACATGATGATTTGATTTACATATATTATAAAAAGATTACCAAAATAAATTTAGCCATTTGCGACAACATGGTTGGATTCTGAGATTATCATGCTAAGTGAAATAAATCAGACCGAAAAAGTCGAGAACCATATAGTTTCACTCATATGTGGGATATAAAACTGAAAGCAACAAATGAACAAAACAAACAAACAAACAAAAACTCATAAACACAGGCAAGAATTTAATGGTTACCAGGGGATAAAGAGGGTGAAATATGTGGTGATGGAAGGAGAATTGACTCAGGGTGGTGAACACACAATGCAATATATAGATGATGTATTATAGAACTGTACACTTGAAACTCATATCATTTTATTAACCAGTGTCACCTCAATAACTTTAATTAAAAAATTAGTTAACATCCATAATTTCATATAGATACAAAAAAAAGAAAAAAAAGCATTTTTCTTTGCAATGAGTACTCTTATAGCCCACTCTCTGAACAACTTTCAAATATACCTACCATACAACAGTCTGAACTATATTAATCATGTTGTACATTGCATCCCTACTACTTATTTATGTTATAAATGGAAGTTCATGTTCATACCTTTCGACCACTTTCCTCTAATTCCCTCTCCCCTTAGGTTCCCTGGTGGTCTAGCGGTTAAGATTTAGTGCTCTCATAATTCCCTCTCCCCACTTCTGGTAAGCACAAATGTGATCTTTTTTTTTCTGAGTTTTTTATAAGATTCCATATAAGTGACATCATATAGTATTTGTCTTTCTATGTTTGACTTACTTTACTTAGCAAAATGTCCTCAAGTTCCATCCATGTTATTGCAAATGGCAGGACTTCCTTTTTATGACTGAAAAATATTCAAATATATTATAATATTCACAACTTCTTTATCCATTCATCTATTGATGAACATTTAGGTTCTTTCCATTGTGGTCACACAGCAGCCTAGCTGTCTGCCCCCATGCACCTTCCCTTAACATCAGATCCTCATGGAGACAGTACTTTCACTATGCTTATGGCAATTCCCCATGGAACCCCAGAAAGAGAGCTGGTTAGTCAAAGACGAGTACGACCCTAGCTGCAGATCAGGCAACCCAACCCAAGTCACGGGGGTACCATGGGAGGAATCATGGGGTGAAAAACATGGGCCAAAGACCCCTTGTCTTCATGCTGACAGCTTGCCTGAGATGAAAACCTAACCAGGTGATAATATCTGTCCTCCGTGCATTCTTATCTCTAAGCCTCAGCAGGAGAAGTTTCTGTCTCTGAGGAGAAGCATGTATACACAGGTCATGGGACTTTTGGTAAGGGCAGCCTGCAGGCCATGGGGAGATTTGACTCTGAGCTAAGTTCTCTGGTATGATGTATGTGACTTACAGACCTTGGAAAAAACAATGCTACTTCCCTGTGTGTATCCCAATAAAAGCTGCAGTCAAGCTCAATTCGGGGCTTTGTCCTAGAGGCACTGAGTCCCCTGGCTAGCACTGCTTTTGAACTATCCTTTGTCTCTGGTCTTTATTTTCTGTTTCTCAACCCCTGCCAGCCATCTTGAACTCATATGGCCCTGTCGTGCAGGACGCAACATTCCATGTCTTGACTATTGTAAATAATGCTGCAATGAACATGAAGGTGCATACATCTCTTTGACACAGTGTTTTTATTTCCTTTGGATATATACCCCATAGTGGAATTGATGGATCATATGATAGTTTGATTTTTTATTTTTTAAGGAACCTCATACTGTTTCCCATTGTGGCTGGGTCAATATACAGTCTTACTAATAATGCACAAAATTCCCTTTTCTACACATCTTTGTTAGTATTTATTATCTGTTGTCTTTTGTTTTATTACTTTCAGTTATACAAAACAACATTTATATCCCTTTCAAAGTGATAACCCCACTAAGTCTACTACCCATTGTTATCTTTTTTATGCTGGCAATTCTAACAGGTATACAATGATATCCCATTGTGGTTTTGATTTGGATTTCCCTAATGATTAGTGACGCTAATCCTCTTTTCATGTACTTATTTGCCATTCGTATATCTTCTTTGGTAAAATGTATAATCAAGTCCTTTGACTATTTTTAATTGGATTATTACTATTATTATTGCTACTGAATTGTATGAGTTATTTATAAGATATATGGTTTGTAAATATTTTTCCCATTCCATAGGTTTTTTTTTCCATTTTGTTAATCATTTATTTTGTGCTGATATGTTTTTAAACTCATCTCTAGAGAAATTGGTTTAGTATTGGCAGAAAAATATGGAACACATTAAATTTGAATGAAAATATTAAGAAAATCATGAGAATGAAGTAGGTTTAATGTTGAAGAGAAAAGGCGAATGTTTATATCTATTCAAATAGATGAAATGGCACATTGTGGTCAATCTATTTGCCAGATATAGTGCCATGGGTTTAATGGATATAAACCATTTAATATATGTATAGAGATACAGTATTTCCATTTCAGAAGTGAAGAATCTCAGACTCTAAAAGTTGAGACGATTTGTCCAAGATTATATTATTAGTAAATGGTTAAAATGCTACTTAAGTGTAGGTTGATTCCTGATCCCTGCTCTTATCCACAATACTATACTGCCTCACAGATGTTAAAAGACTTTCATTTGTTTAATACTGAGAAAGGAAGTTAGGCAACTGGAGAAACAAATTGTGTCTAACAAATGCACTGCCTCTAGACATGATGACCAATATGTCAGCTTGCCTCCCCATAAAGAACTGCCTGAAAGTAACAATTATGTAACAGGAACAGTTTTTCCAATATATGGTCAGGTATGTGAGAAGGTGAGTTTTTATGAAAGAGTTGAATTAGTGTAATATTTTCTGAACCAGTTTAAAAGTACGTATTTCATTTTTTAAAAATATATTACATTTTTATTCGACTTGATTTAAAACACTGAAAATCACAGTAAGAAAAAGAAGCTCTACATAACAAAGCCGAGGGAATTACTTCATGAACAAAATCCAAAGTTACTCTTTTTTGTGTCTGTTTACTAGGCACTGTGCAAATCTCAAGTTTTCTATAAATGGCTCCCTTTTATCAATTCCTTTTATCTGAAACCATTTTTTTCATAATTTCCATGCCAATTCACATATAGCACTGAAATTATATTTCCATGTTTACCTCTCTACTGTGCATCTTACAGAGCCAGAATTGGGTGTGTATTCATCTTTCTATCTCTACCACTAAACGTCATGCCCAACACATAGGAAATGCTTACCTAGGTTTTAACGAAGAGGTGGAAAATACTCTTATCAAATTCAGGGTTAGCTCTTAACTATGGTGTTCGAATCTGAAAAAAAAATTACACTCTGCTAAAATATTATATATAGGCTCCAAGATAATGGAGTCACTTTCAAATGAGTAGTTATAAAAGCATAAGCGAAAATGTAAGTTTTTATTAAAATGAGAACATTATACATAAACAAGGTATTGCCAAGTTAAATATTTTATTTCCTTCAATGACCCCACTCTCTAATGAATATATACACAGTAAGAGGGTTTAAGAAATCTCTGCATAACCTATTCCCACTGAAATATATACCAAAGTTAGCTAGATTTTGGTAGAAAGAAAACATTGGAAAGGAGATCATTTTGTAATGGCTTACTGTTTAAAGTTCTTAATATGTTAATAATTCAAGTTCCATTTTAAGTATATGGGATGTCCTGAATGTACTGACAACATGCTTGTTCCATTATTGAATGGTTCTCCTAGACAAGTCCATGCTTTCCCAAAAGTTGTGCACAGAATTGCCTTTGCTATTATTATTTAACAGCAAACTGTTCTAAAGTATTTTGGCATGTAGCTATTTTTTTGGAATACCACTAACTGCCACAAACTCCACATGCCATTTTTTGCATTAAATTTAATGGTGCGACATTGGTTAATAAAATTATGTATGCTTCAAGTGTACAATTCTATAAAATATCATCTGAATATTGCATGTGTATTCATGACCCAAAGTCAACTGTCTTTCCATCACCATATATTTGACCTGCATTACCATTTTCTACCCCCACCCATGCCCTTTACTTCTGGTAACCACTAAATTGTTGTTTATATCTATGACTTTTTGTTTATTTGTTTGTCTTGTTCATTTGTTGCTTTCAGTTATGTATACCACATATAAATGAAATCCTATCGTTCTCAACTTTTTCTGTCTGAATTATTTTGCTTAGCCTGATAATATCAAGATCTATCTGTGTTGTAGCAAATGGCACTATTTCATCTTTTCTTATGGCCAAGTAATAGTCTATTGTATATGTGTACCACATATGCTTTATCCAATTATCTATCAAAGAACACTGAGGTTGTTTCCATGTCTTGGCCACCGTGAATAATGCTGTGATGAACATATATCTTTATGGATAAATCTTTTCAAATTTTGGGGGTAGATACCCAGAAGAGGAATTGCTGGGTCATATGGTAATTCTATTCTTAATTTTTGAGGAACCTCCATACTGTTTTCCATAGTGCTGTACCACTTTACATTTCTTTTTTCCTCACAACCTCTCCAACACTGGTTATTACTTGTCTTGCTGATAATAGCCACTCTAAAAGGTGTGAGGTGGTATCTCATTGTGGTTTTGATTTGCATTTCCCTAATAGCTAGTGATGTTGAGCATCTTTTCATATATCTGATGGCTCTTTGTATGCCTTGGGATAAGTAGGCTCTTTGTATGCCTTGGGATAAGTATCTGCTGGCATCCTCTGCTCATTAATGGGACTGTTTATTTTTGATGTTGTTGAGCTGTATGAGTTTTTAAATATATTTTGGATATTATCCCTTTATTGGAGGTGTTTGCAAATATCTTCTCCCATTTGGTCAGTTACCTCTTTGTTTTGTTGATGATTTCTTTTGCTGTGCAGAGCTTTTTAGTGTGATAGAGTCCCATTCATTTATTTTTGTTTTTACTTCCCTTGCCTTTGAGTTCCAATTCATAAAATTCTCTCTAAGCCCAAGATCCATAAGTTTAGTACCTATATTTTCTTCTATGCAATTTACTTTTTCAGGTCTTATATGAAGGTATATGATCCATTTTGAGGTAATTTTGATGTGTGGTGACAAATAGCAGTCTAGTTTCATTCCTTTGCATGTGTCAAATTTTCCCAGCACCATCTATTGAAAAGGCTTTCTTTTCTCCATTATGTTTTTTACTCCTTTGAGGAAAATTATTTGCTCTTATAAATATGGGTTTATTTCTGGATTCTCAATTCTGTTCCACTGATCTTTGTTTTTCTGCCAATGCCATGCTGTTTTGATTATTGTAGCCTTGCAGTGTAATCTGAAGTCAGGGAGTGTGATACCTCCAGCATTATTCTTTCTTCTCAGGATTGCTTTGGCTATTTGGTGTCCTTTGTGATTCCATATATATCTGATGACTTTTTATTGTATTTCTTTAAAAACTGTGATTGGGATTTTGATCTAGATTGTATTAAATCTGTACATTGCTTTGGGTGATAGGGTCATTTTAACTATGTTGCTTCTTTCAAACCATGAACACGGAATACCTTTCCATTTCATTGTCTTCTTCAATTTGTTTTAATAATGTCTTACAGTTCCCAGTGTATAGGTCCTTCACATCCTTTTTTTTTCATTTCCTTTTCTGAAATTTCATTCTTGGTATATAGAAACATGACAGATTTTTGTACATTGATTTTGTATCCTGCAACTTTACTGTTTGTTATTTCTAATAGTTTTGGGTTTTTTTGTTTTTTGTTTTCCTCAGGGCTGTCTATATAAAGAATCACGTTGAATGAAAAAAGTGACAATTTGACTATGTCATTCCCAATTTGGATGCCTTTTATTTCTTTCTCCTGCCTGATTGCTCTGGCTAGGCCTTCCAATATTAAGTTGAATAACAGTTGTGAGAGGGGGCATCATTGTTTTCTTCCGGATATTAGAGGAAAACATTTAAAATTTTCTCCATTAAGCGAATTAGCTGAGGGTTTATTGTATATGGTCTTTATTTTGTTACTTTCCTTCTATACTCATTTTATTACATGTTTTAATCATAAATGGATGTTGTACCTTGTCAAATGCTTTTTCTGCATTTATTGATGTGATCGTATGACTTTTATCCGTTATTTTGTTTATGTGATGTATCACATTGATCGGTTTGCATACGTTGAACCATCCTTGTGTTCCTGGAATGAACCGCATTGATTGTGATGTATAATCTTTATAATGTATTGTTGTATTCGATTTGCTAGTATTGTGTTTACAAATTTTGCATCTGTATTTGTCAGAGATAATGGTCTGTAATATTCTTTTTTTGTGTGTTATCCTTACCAGATTTTGATATCAGGGTAATGTTGGCCTCATAAACTGAGTTAGGGAATATTGTCTCTTCTTTAATTTTTTGGAAAAGTTTGAGTAAGAAAGGTATTAGATCCTCTTCGAATGTTTGGTAGAATTCTCTAGTGAAGCCATCAGGTCCTGAACTTTTGCTTTTGGGAAGATTTTGGATGACTGATTCAATTTCCATACTGTTGATCGGTCTATTTAGATTTTCTAGTTCTTTGTGATTCAGCCTAGGAAGCTATATCTCTAAGAACTTGTCCATTTCTTCTAGGTTATTGAATTTGGTGGCATATAGTCCTTCATAGTATTTTTGGATGATCCTTTGCATTTCTGTGGCATCAGTGGTAACTTCCCCTCTTTCATTTCTGATTTTGTTGATTTGTGTCTTTTCTCTTTTTATCTTAGTGACTCTAATCAAAGGTTTGTAAATTTTATTAATCTTTTCAAAGAACCAGCTCTTTGTTCCATTAATTTTTTGGTGTGGTCATTTTGTTCTCTATTTCGTTTAGTTCTGCTCTGAGTTTTATTTCCTTCCTTCTGCTGACTTTGGGTTTCATTTGTTCTTCTTTTTCTAGTTCTTTAAGGTGTAATGTGAAGTTGTTTATCTGGGAGTCTTCTTCTTTCTTGAGATAGGCCTGTAATGATATAAATTTCCCTCTTACCACTGCTTTTGCTGTATCCCAATAATTTTCATAGGATGTATTTTCATTCTCATTTGTTTCTACGTATCTTTTGATCTCTCCTCTTATTTCTTCTTTGACCCAGTCGTTCTTTAAAAGTATGTTATACAATCTCCGCATATTTGTGGTCTTTCCTGCTTTCTTTTTGCAGTTGATATCCAGTTTCAAAGCCTTACAATCAGAGAATGTGCTTCATATGATTTCAATCTTCTAAAATTTGCTGAGGCTTGTTTTCTGTCCCAATATATGATCTATCCTTGAGAATGTTCCATGTACACTAGAGAAGAATGTATAACCTGCTCTTCTCAGATGAAAGGCTATGTAAATGTCAGTTATGTCCATTTGCTCTTATGTGTCATTTAAGATTGATATTTCTTTATTCATTTTCTGTTTGGATGATCTATCATAACTGCCAATGGTGTATTTAGGTCCCCTACTATAATTGTGTTTTTGTCAGTTTCTCCCTTTAGTTCAGTTAGTAGTTGCTTTATATATTTTGGTGCTCCCTGATTAGGAGAATATATATTGATAAATGTTACATGTTTTTGTATTGTTCTCTTTATCATTATGAAACGTCCATCTCTGTCTCTTATTTTTTTTGTTTTGAAGTTTATATTGTCAGACAAGTACAGAGACACCTGCTTTTCTCTGGATGCCATTTACTTGGAGTATCATTTTTCATTGTTTCATTTTGAGTCTATATTTGCCCTTGCTGCTGAGATGTGTCTCTTGAAAGCTGCATATGGTTTTGTTTTGTTTTTTTCATTCAATCTGCTACTCTGTGCCTTTTTTTTTTTGAGGGCAGTGTCACTGGCCCTCATATGTGGGACCCGAACCGGGGCCACTGGCTTCCCTAGCCAGCGCTTAAGCACTGCTCCGTTCAACTCTGTGCCTTTTTATTGGTGAGTTCAGTCTATCTACATTTAGAGTGATTATTGATATATGAGAATTTCCTATAGCCATTTTATCTTTGTTTTCTGGAAGATTTGTGTGTCCATTGTTCCTTTGCATTTGTGTTTCTGCCTATTATTTTAGTTTGGTGGTATTCTATAAGTTTTCCTGTTTCCCTTTTTCATGTTATATGTCTCAGTTCTTCATTTTTGTGTAGGTGGTTACCATTAAGTTTATGTAATAGAAATTTTCATTTATACAGAAGTCTTTTTTCTTCTATATGCATCTTATCTAAATTCCCCTTTGCAAATTCAGATGTCTAGTGCCTCTCCTTTTATATTTTTGTTTTCACAAATTATCCCTATTTATGCTGTGAGGTCATTTTTGAGTTGCAATAGCTGTTGTCTCCTCTGTTTTTATGTATTTACACCCCTTAACATGTATGTTATATTTAAGTTTATAGTGCCCTATTCTGATTAAGTGTTGCAATTTCCTGCTTCTGTCTCTGTGTTAGTCATTTTACTCATAGTTTTGTATCCTTTTGTCTATTTTGCGGTGGAAAATCCCCTCAACTTCTTTGTGTCTGGAAAGGCCTTTATTTCTCCTTCATATCTAAACAATAATGGCTGAATATACATTTCTTTGCCTGTAACTTCTCTCTTTCCATAGTTTGAATATTCCAAATCCCCCTAGCTTGTACAGTTTCTGCTGAAAAATCTGGTAATATAGTGGGACTTCTTTTTAGGTTTCCGTCTTCTTTTCCTTGGTTCCCTCGAAGATTATTTCTTTGTCCTTAATTTTTGACAGTTTTAATATAATGTCCCTTGGGAAAGGTCTTTTGGGATTGAGATAATTAGGTGTCTGTTGCTTCTTGTATTCCATGATTCAGCTCTTTCTATAGGTTTGGAAAGTTCTTGTTGACTATTTGACTGAGCTCTCTGTTCATTTCTCCCTGTCCTCTCCTTCTGGTATATGCATTATTATTATTATTATTATTATTATTATTATTTTAGCTGAGCCATCCTGCCACCTGTTGGGAGCTCAACAGCAGCTCAGTTCAGGCTGGGCATCGAACTGCTGTTGCTCAGAGCTCAGCTCGCACTGTTGAGCAAGCTCTTAACCAACTGAGCCACTCGGCCGGCCCTGCATTATTCTTATATTGTTCTTTCTGATGGAGTCAGATAGTTCTTTCTTTCTTTCTTTCTTTCTTTCTTTCTTTCTTTCTTTCTTTCTTTCTTTCTTTCTTTCTTCTTTCTTTCTTTCTTCTCTCAAATCTCTCCTTTTCCATCTGCATCATTTCCAGATTTCCATCTTTGACATTACATTAATAATTATTTCTTCCATCTGGTCACCTCTATTTCCTAAGCTCATTATTTCATTCTTCATTTATTTTACTGAGGACTTCAGCTCCGGTATTTCTGTTTGTTTTTTTTGAAAGTGTCAGTCTTATTGGCAAAGTATTCCTTTTGTTCATCATTCATTGATTTTTATTTCTGAGCTCAGATACTGCCTATCTGAGTTTTCTTGTATCTCACTGAATGTTTCACAAGTGCAATCTTGAATTGCCCATCATCAAATCACATATTTCCATGTTTTTAGGTTTATTTTTTTGGAGATTATCCATTTTGTTTTTGAGCTCCCTTGTCATTATGGTTGTTCATGATATTTGATGGATTATTTCTCTGCCTAGACATTTATGGGAATGAACTGCTTTGTTTTTTGTTTTTGTTTTTTTTAAGAGTGATACCTCTTTAGTAGGTTCATGAAAAGAGGTTTTTCTTTTGTTTTCCAGTAGGAGGTGCTGAAGTGCATGTGTTTTATTTTCTCTTGCACTACTCCTGCTTATGGGGTCTCTGCTAGGTGGTGGGAAATGCCTTGTGTTCCTTGAGGAGGTAGGCCTTTTCTTTGTGACTATGTTGCCTCAATGCTCCACCTGCATGGGAGAGTGCAGTGGCTAATGGGGTTCTGAGCCCCTGAAATCCCAGCACTGCCCCAGCAACCAGATGCACTGCTCTGCTGCCTATGAATTTCTCAGGTAACCATGCTGGGATCAGTCACAAAGGATAGGGGCTTTTGGGGCTAAGAGAGGCAGCTGGTGTGTTTGTGGCTTTATTCTCCTTCTATTAATGGTGGCTGCCAGACCTCATTTGCCTCATCTCTGTATCTCCACTCTTGTAACTGGATTAAGTGCAGTGTGCATCTGCTGCTCAGAAAATGTCTCTCCATTTCTCAGGGGTGTAGAAATTCTGTTTTGTAACCCAACACTCACTGCTACAGTTTCTTCTGGGGTCCACTGCTAGCTCTACGTAGATGCATGAAGGTGAGCTCTGGCAAGGTAGGAGGAGGTGACCAGAATCTGTGGCTTTCTTTCCTGCCTGGCAGTGGCAGCTGTTAGAGCACAGCTGTTTCACTTCTGTATTCAGTCTCTGCTCCAATCACTGGGTTCAGCCATATTATATACTGATCACTCAGGCAGGAATGCTTGCAGTTATAGAGAGTGCACTTGCAGCCTGACTCCTCACCTCTCCTGAGATCTTCAGTGAGCTGCAGGCTGCATCCACAGTTTGCTCTTCTTCCTTCCTTCCTCCCATTTTCCCCAATTTGCCCACCATCAGATGTTTTGAAGCACACATCTTTCAGAAGTGTGTGTTGCTCAGGGAATCCTTTGTTGAATTATAGCTGTTTATGGGGAGAGATCAAGGGGATCTCTCACACCGCCATGCTTCTCTAATGCTCTACATGCAATTCTTAAGAAAAATACCAAATAATGACAATGCTAGCTTGACAATGAATGAGAAAAACATCACAATATTTGGATCTGCATGTTTCCTTATAGACTATGGAACAAACCAAATGTTAGCAACAATGAAGTTCCTAACCTATAGTCAGAATAAATTCCATCTTCATTGTTCATAAACATCTTAACATCTCTACATAATGTTTTATTTCCATAATATAGGAATGGGTAAGTTATTTATAGCCATCTTTGGAAATATATCAGTAACTAGGCATTCTTTCAAAATGACTCTTCAAAGAAAATTGTATTTTTAGGCATTTGTCTCTAGTCATCTTCTTCCCATAAAAAGCTCCTAGTCATTCTCACAGTAGTTAATTTGTACCACATAATATCAGTGTTCCAATAGAGAGCAGTATTATAACTATGAGATTATTGTATAAGCATAAAAATAATAGTAATTAAATTGCTAGAAACTAATTATTTCTTACGGGATACTCTATTGATCAATATTTAGGTGAAGTATGTAAAAAAGTTTTAATTTTTCCCCCAAAATTCATTAAAATGAAATTAGTGACCAGATAATGATTAGATAGCTTTGCCAGATGAGATGACTTCCTTCAGTTGACATGGGATTGGAATTCCAAGAAATGATCCACTGTTTTCAAAAACATTAAGTATTGCATATTTCACAGTATGACTTTAAATAATTTAACTTCATAGACTTTTTATGGTACTAATAATATTGATGTTAAATGCCCTTTAAAACACAATTTCTTTTTTTAAATTAAATTTATTGGGGTGACAATGGTTAGTAAAATTACATAGGTTTCAAGTGTACAATTCTACAATATGTCATCTATATATCACATTGTGTGTCTACCTCCCAGAGTCAGTTCGCCTTCTATCACCATATATTTGACTCCTTTTACCTTCTTCTACCATCCTCCCTCCCCCTTACATTCTGGTAACCACTAAACTGTTGTCTGTGTCTATGAGTTTTTCTTCATTTGTTTGTCTTGTTCCTTTCTTGCTTTCAATTTTGTATCCCACATATGAGTGAATGGAAATGCATAGGACTCTCTTATAAACATATATTAGAGGAGCTTCAAAAACTGTCACCATTTGGTTTTAACATGAACTGTTCAATAAAGGTACTAAGTTAGACATAGCACAAATTTTACAGTCTAATACATTTCCTTTCTCAGGTTCTGAACTAGTGTCTGGAATTATTCATGGGCATAACAGCTTTAGAGCTCATTTTGGTTTCTTAAATATGACCTTTTATGCTGAAATGAGTTTAGTTCTATTAAAAATGGATTAATGTAAAATGGGATACATATATATTCTTTCATAACCATACGAAGCAATATATATATATATATATATATATATATATATATATATATATATATATATATATATATCTTAAGAAGACCTTTAAAAGAAGCAGAAGAAGGGGGTGTGAAAACAAAGTGAATAGGAAATAAAGCACTTCAACTGGAAGATTTACAATATAATCCTTTCCCAAAATTGTATCAATTCATGTTTTCAAAAAGATGTCATTGCTTTAATATTCAGTAACTTTGCAGTTGTTATTGACTCTGTCATAATGACTATTACATACTTGTACATCTGCTTTTTCATAAGTATTTCATTTTTAACAGCCTGCTGCTTTTTTCTGGTCTTCTAATTAATGAGATTTTCTCACCTTGTGATTATCTAATTTTCACTTAATCGCTTTATAGTAATAAAGTTCATCTTGCATTCTTTCCACATAAAGATGAGGTATATTTAATGCAACAAATCTTCATCTCATAGAGTTGAAAGTGATACATTATATCAGGATGATTTCTCTTCCTCTGAGATTTAGACCACAGTTTCAATTGAAGGTTGAAAAGGTTATTATAAGACTTCAATATTCAGTTGTTCATTGTTTATTGCATGTCATACATAAACTTTCTTTTGAAAAAAACATTTTCCAAGAAAAACAGGTCAACGGAAAACAATATTATACCAAATCTATTCCTTCTTTATAAACTATTGATGTGAGTTCTCTTTCATGCTCATTGTTTCACCAGTGATATTCTACAACTTATTTTACTACTTCCAAATCTCATCAGCAAGTGTTCAAATATATTTTGAGCTATTTATTATACAGTACTATAACTGAAGACATTTTAAAATTATTATTTTTATTATGTGTATCCTTTGATTTAATAAAATGCTTACATTAACTGCACATTTTCAGTCATGAAAAAACTTTTATGTATGATACCAAATATGTTACTAGGAGATAAATTTGGATATTAAGCATAAAGTTGTAGCAACCCTGTAAACTAATATATAAATTTTAATATGGTTACCATTTAGAAGCAGAACAATTATTTAGATTTAATTTTTATATTAGGACTGTACTGTATCTAAAAGCAAAAAGCAGTAGAGTCTTATAAGTAAGGCTTTTACATATTTGAAATTTGTCCTTAAGAGGTCTAGCTCACTTTTGCTATTAGAATGAAGAAGAAAGTTTGTAAAGCTACTCCCATCACCAAACTTTTCAATAACATTAATACCTACAAGGCAAACCAGTAACCTTCACTTTTCTTACAGATAACTCAAGAATATTGGAAATCCTCAACCTGTGATCTTTGTAAATTTAATAGCAGTTTACTTGGTTTAAGAAGCAAATGTGAGGGTGGATCAATAATCACTGAGCTATGTAACTGACATTTTTGCTCTCAATATTTGAGGTAAAATAAAAACTTAAGTAACAGTATAATTTGAGCCTCCAAATTTTTGGATCCTCTAATGTATACATCCAAATAAATTTTGAATAACATTTGTTCCCTTCAAACATGATTCACTAATACTCATTAGTGCTTAATGCTTTTAAACAATACTTAGCACAGCAGCTTTTGAAATCAGTATTTAGTAGTTGTTAATGGGATAATCAGTTACAAAAAACCAAATGAGACTTTAAGATGGGTAGGCTTTTGATTTTTTACAATAAATATTGCCAGTGAGGTTTGAAAGTTTCTTTACATTTAAAAAAGTAACTTGAAATTACTTATTGTCATTTGTGTAGTTATAAACTTAATTATAATCACTAGCTATTACATTTTAATTAAAAATGACAGAACGTTTCTTGTTTGAGTTTTAAAATGTCTACTTCTGATACAATCTCCATTAGTTCTGAACACTGTTGTTACTGCAGCTTCATTTAGCTAGAAAATTGCCAACAAGAGCCCCTCTAATGAGTAATACAATTGCAAAACACCATAAGCATCCCAGTCTGATTAATTTCATAAACAGGATGATGAGTTATCTCATGATTAGCATATTATCATGAAAAATAGGAAAATGTTGTTTTATGGTGTTTTCTTGATACTATAAGGTATAATGTATTAGAGGACTAGGTAAGTAACATTTCTTCTGACATGATCCAAATTATGGCCATGCAGTGACAGTAAGAAACCACCACCAGCTCAGATGACATAAGAAGGTTCAGAACCAGATGTGAAAGAGTTTGGCTAAATCATAAATTTCAGAAAATGTTTTACGTGCCAAACTATTTAAAGGACAGTGGATTTCTAAAAGGCTTTACATCTCTGCTAGTTCAATACTAACATACCTATATAAGGAAATATAACATTTTATCAGTGCTTGAAATCAGAACATATAATGGTGATGGTCACCATTTTGTATTTTTTCACCAACTTGTATTTTTCCTAAAATAATCTGAAATTGCCATTGGAAGTAGTTGCATCATTGTGAACTCTATCCTGAAGGCTAAAGTTCATGACTCAATAGCAAAGTCTGAGTAGAGAATGATACAGAAAGGCAAATGGAGAAATACATTTCTTGAGAAGTAAATGACATGTCCAAAGATATGAGGATGAGAAAAATTAAGACATATTCATGATACAGTAGTTAGGTATCTCAGGGGAAGTGTTTATGGAGGAAATATATTTTATATGGGACTAGAAAGGCGGCAGTCAATGCCAGATCACACTGGGCCTCATATGATAAGTGAAGGAGCTCATTGAAGAATATTTATGGCTGACATTGTAATTTGTATATTTTTTGAAACCATTAAACAGCAGAGTAAAAGACTGAATGAGGGACTATCAGGAAGCAAAAAGATTGATTACACATGTTTTGCCATGATCTAGGTAAGAGTAGTTATCCTAAGGCAATATCAGTGAAGGTAGAAATGAGAAGACAGATTTTGGAAATATTTAAATGAGGAATTGATCAGTTATGTTGAATAAATGGATGTGAGAGGTGAAACAGAGAAAACAGGGTAGCAAATTACCAGATTTCTATCCTGCATAGGTGGTGAAGTAACTAACATTTGGAGGGAAGATGGTTTGATTTAATATCAATTACATGGAAATGTAAGTGGGATATGCCAGTGAATGTATGGCGCATAAAAGTATGATCTCAGGAGAGACCTTAAAAGAAAAATCACCTTAGGAATCATTTGCCTTTAGATTGTAGTCTAATCCATGGCTGCAGATGAGATCACATGGTGCTGTGCTGGTGTCACAACTGCCATAAATGGGGAGACAATCATCCTTTAAACAGGCAATGAAGAAAAGTATCTGTTGACAATTTAGGAAGAAATTTATTTATACTTAAATTACTTGTTGTACTTTTTGTTCTATATAATGCTATAATTCTTATACTTTTGTAATACTGGATAATACAGAACATATCTTTTTTCAGTAAACAGACACTAAATATGAAATATTTATTAATTTGTTTTGTTTTGTTTGTTCATTTATTTTGTTCTTTATATCCCATGTAGAAGTGAAATCATATTTGACTTTCTCTATCTGACTTATTTCACTTAGCATAATACCCTTCTAGTTCCATTCATATTGTCCCAAATGGTAAGATTTCATTCTTTTTATACCTGAGTAATATTCCGTTGTGTATATGTATGACATCTGCTTTATCCAATAATCTATTGATGGGCCCTTAGGGAAGAAACTGATGTTTGCCAGATAGGAACAGGGTTGGGAGGCTGGGTGAAAAAGGTAAAGGGATTAAGTACAAATTGATGGTCACAAAATAGTCACAGGGATGTAAAGTACAACATAGGGAATATAATTAGTAATATTGTAATGACTATTTATGGTGCTTGGTGGGTAATAAACTAATGTGGGGATCACTTTGTAAATTATATAAATGTCTAACCACTATACTGTATACCTGAAACTAGTAGAAAATAATATTGAATGTCACTGTAATTGAAAAAATAAAAAAAGACACACTGAGAAAGGAAAAAAAGAAATGTTTATTGATTTGATGTTGACTTTTGCTTAGCCCAATGATAGAATATCTCTGGTCCATGTACATAGCTGTATTTACATAACCTCCAACAAGTTCTTTTCCTCAAAACATAGAAAAATTAAAGATCTGTATTTAAGAGTAGTTTTAAAAATTGTGAACTATATTTATTGTTCGAAAAAGGCTTTGAAAAAATCCAGTGAGAAGGAAAATGGGGTATGTTGTTACAGATGAAACTGGATTTCCCACAAGTTCATAAGCTTTGAAATAGGATAATAGATACATTATTATTCATATTCTATTTTTATATGTTTGAAATTTTTCATAATAATAACTTTAAAATATTGTAAAAATTCTGCACATAGAAAATGCATCATAAACATTAACTATAATTAAGATTGAGGACATTTTATGTAAACATTTCATTAGCAACTAAATAAAAAAGCATCTAAAAGGATGATGGTTAAAATAGTCTCCCATTAGGAAGAAAAAAATTGTAGCATTTAAGTGCTCAGGAGTTCTGTATAGGCCAATTTTATATACATTGTTATGACTCAGATTCAGCTCTCTGAAAATTCAAGATCAACTCGACAGAATAACATATAAAATAATCAAAAATATACGTTGCTTCTGGATGGAATTGCTTTTCATATTGTGGTTATTTTTAGCTATCTAGTTTTTGCTGTGATAACCATGTGAAACATAATAGCACTGAAACCCACGATATACTTTTTTTTTTTTTTGAGGGCTGTGTCACTGGTCCTCATATGTGGGACCTGAACCAGGGCCGCTGGCTTCCTAAGCCAGTGCTTAACCACCACACCACTTGGCCGGCCCTATACTTTTAAATATAAATTTAAAAGCAATGCTTATTTTACTATAAACTAAGAAATATATTTCAACCATTTTAATTATTCATTTTAACATTAACTATACTTACATATTTCAATTTTTGTTTCTGTAATTATTGCATTTTTTAAAAATTTTCAGTTGTAGAAAAGGTAAAATAACAATCTTCCATCCTGTGACTAAAGAATTCAATAATAAAATTTGCAAATGAAAGAGATATCTGTTAATTATTATAGATGGTAAGTTCAAAAAATGTGTTATTCCAGTGGATGAAGACATCCTCTCCCATCCCACGTGCCTGATGTCTATTTAGATAAAACAAGCTATAAATCAGCAGAAGTGGAGGAAACTCTATAATCATCAATTGACACAATGTAGAATATTATAATTAGAATTTTAAAAATAATTAGCTGACATTTGTGTTACATACAGCAGTATATTATGATAAAAAGAGATATGTAAAGGATTTTATACTCATTTCTCCAAGGTCATCAAAGAATACTTTCCTAGGAAAAGTATTTAACAGTACCTAGGGAGCTGGTTAAAAATGCTGATTCCGGGCCAGCCGAGTTGCTCAGTTAGTTAAGAGTTGGCTTAGAGAGCGAGCTCTGAGCAACAGGGACACCGGTTCAATTCCCACATGGGCCAGTGAACACTGCACCTGAGCTAAGCTGCTGCTGAGCTGCCAACAGGTGGCAGGGTGGCTCAGCTGGTGAGAACACGTGCTCCTAACAACAAGACTGCCTGTTCGATGGTGGGCTATGCCTGCCTGCAACTAAAATTGAACTTGCCACCTTGAGCTGAGCTGTCACCCAGATGGCTCAGTGGATAGAGCATGCGCTCTTAATAAGGATGCTGGTTCAACTCCCGCATGGGATGGTGGCTACGCCCACCCGCAACTAAGATTGAACACAGCACCTTGAGCTTAGAGGCCACGAGCTGCCGACAGGAAGCCAGATGGCGACTGGCGCCCTCCACAATGAAGATTGAAGAACAACAACGTGGCCGGTCCCCTTCTACCAAATCCCCAACACTGTTCCCCTCCCCCAATTCCCCAATAAAATCTTTAAAAAAAAAATGCTGATTTCTGCTTCACTTCAGTAGACCTACTGAAACAATTTCTGAAGTAGTACCCAAGAATATGCATTTTAGCATAGTGCTCAAAGTGCTTCTTATGCTCACTAAATCTTTAAAGTCATTGTGTTCTAGGGTAGGATGATGTACTAGCAATTCTTGTTACAACAGCTATTCAGTGAAGGTTCTTCTTTATTTACATTTCTCTAGCAATCTCCACTACAATGGATAAACCAAGCATAGATAATTTTATTCACTTTCACAGTCCACACTAAGTATTTGAAACATGCCTAGAAAAGAATAATTAACTTGGCTTATAATTGGTTATCAATAATTACTAGCTAAATAAATGTAATGCAAACAGACTGATTATTATGCAATTTTGTCATTTGTTATGAGCACAAAATGTCATCTCCAGTAATGATGAAATAGTCATTTCCTAAAAATCTATCACGTAGAGCACTACATGGAGGGTTCTGGAAATGTGGCCAACTGAGTTAATAGGCACAATTTCTCCCAAAAAGAAATATAAGAAAAAAATATTTTTTTTATATTAGGTTATTTTGGACTTCTGTAAATACATTTCACTAGAATGCATTTAGTTTGTTTTTTTTTCCCCCCTTTGAAAACAGGTTGAAATACTGCATAAGCATTACCATCAAAAAAATATAATGTTAGAGGGCCGGCCGAGTGGCACGGTGGTTAAGCGCTGGCTTGGGAAGCCAGCGGTCCCGGTTCGGATCCCACATATGAGGGCCAGTGACACTGCCCTCAAAAAAAAACAAAAAAACAAAAAAAACTTCCTCAAAATATAATGGTAGATAAAAAATGTTTTTGGTCTAGTACTTAGCCATAGAAATGGAGCTACTGGGAGGGAGGAAGGTAAAAAAAACTGATATTTCTGAGTCATATAAAAAATCAGTTCTCTCAATGTCTCAGTGTGATAGATTCTAATATATACTCACCAAATGCATGTTTGGTATATTACTTATAAATTAATTAATTACATGTTAATTTTTGCAATAATACTTTCTTCTTGACACACATCATAAGTACATTTCTTAGCTTTCCTGGATTAAGTTATATGTATCTTATGTCTGATTTCTGGGTAATAGAATGAGCGTGAAAGTGTTAGACACTATTTCCAAGACTATGGCACAAAAACCTCCCACTCTGATCACTCATGCTATTTCCCACAGTTACTTTAGATGTTATATGTTAAAGATAGGGGAGCCACAAGATGGAAGGAGCCTAGATTCCTGAATCACCACTTGGACCAAAACTGTCAGCTAATCTGAAACCCCTGTTTCTCAATTTATGTAGATGTTAAGCCAGTTATATTTGGGGATTTATCTTTTAACATAGCTATCATGACCTCATTTAGCAGAAATTCATTCTTTAAAGTGGTGCGTTCCTACAACAAAAACCTAAAATACATTTGTTTAACAATCAGGCAGTGAATAGTAAGGTAACTGACCTGGAGGTTGAAAAGATGAAGACCCATGATATATAGGGGCAAAACTTTTGTTAAAACTGTTGCCTGCTAACAAAGAAACAAGACAAACATAGAAACAAAAACTCATAGACACAGACAATGGTTTAATGGTTACCAGAGGGTAAGGGGGGAGAGAGGGTGGTAGAAGAGGGTGAAGGGGATCAAATATTTGATGATGGAAGAACTGACTGGTGAGCACACAATGCAATATATAGATGATGTATTATAGAATTGTATGCTTGAGACCTATATAATTTTACTAACCATTGTCACCCCAATAAACTTTACTTCAAGTTCATAAAGTAGAAGTCTGGAAGTTCTTTTCACACCATGAAGGTATATAGTAGTAAGACTCTGTTTCTCCATCAATTCAAGGAAGTCCAAAGGAAATTAGTCTTAGACTCTAACTAATAAAAAAAAATAAATCATTACAATTAGAATCATGTACTATGACCAGTAGTAGATTCCAAGGAAATAGAAGACTTAATCTTTAAACTTAGGAAAGTTAAAATCCAGTTGAATACAAAAAAAAAATAAATAAAGTAAAAGCAAGTTTTGAAAGTAATTACAAAACAAATCTAACTTAATCTAGATAATTATACATTTCATTGCATGGGGTCCTCCAAAAGATAGTTAGTGATAAGCAAATTATTAGATTCTCTGGTCTTAAGGGCATTAACAAACAAAAAGTAACAAATCAATAAGCACTAAGCTAGTATAAATTTGATACTACATACTGAGAGATGCAGGATATAGGCTATAAAAAGAAGTAAGTTTATCCCAGAAGTGGGTTTTAAGCCAAGTATTTAACAAGGTGATGTGTATGAATTTGTAGAAAGGAAATATATCAGAGGACTGTTTCATCTTTATAATTGCAAGATATTTTAAAATATGTGAAATCTTAATGAAGCCAGGTAGAAACATGCAAACCCATTTGCCTAATATTAGTGCATTTTCCTAATGACAGGTAAAGAAAAAATAGTTAATATTTGCAACCATACCGATGTACACACATTGGTTTGCTGTGGGAGAGAGCTGTGAAATGAGAATGGAGACAAGTACCTATAGCCTGAAACTCTATAATTCCCAAAGATACATTTAAATCACCTTAGACCAGACCCTATCTTGTAAAAGAAAGCAAGACGGGTTAATTGTACTGAAATAATTTTTAGCTCTGTCCTCTCCTCTTTCATCCCATTTCTTCTGCATTAGTGGCATGTATCCACTAGACAGAGTAGATGCACAGACTCCTACACCAGTTTTATTACCTGCCCACACACCTCTCCCTTGTGCATCTACCCTGCTCATTGTCAGCAAAGAAATCTTTCTCAAGTGCAGATGCCCATGTCCGTTCTCTGTTTAAAATTATTCATTGACAGCACTGTATCCATCGCCTATAGGATGATTTATACAATACTCAGACTGGTATGCAAAGTCTCTTACAGAGACAAATGCGACCCTGACTAATTTCTAGGCTCATCTCATACCACTTTTCTCATGAATCCTGTACTGAACAGTTAGCTGTTGCCTGAAATCATAATCTTTGTTTATATCTTTATGCCTTCATGTACACTATTCTCCCTATACAGAATGATCTTCCCTTCATTTTCATGACCACCGATTGTTCTTTATTTGGGGCCTTAGGCATTGAGATTTATATGGGGGTAACACAGGTATTGCCTTCACTCAAGCATATATACAGATACCACTTTCTGTGCTCTCTGAATCCTTTGTATATCTATTTTATCACAGTACATTTCAATTTTCTATGTGTTTGTCTTCTATTAGACTCAGAGTTTTGAAAGCAACGACCATATCTAATTCATCTTGAGAACCCCGGTTCATAATAGAGTGTCCAAAACAGAGTAGGTGCACATAAAATTATTATAAAATAAAATTTAGAGTATTAGCATGACAGAAGCAGGCAGGAGACAACATGAAATAACATGGTCTCAAAGCAGAGTTTGTTTGTTCTCTTTCATATTAATCTAGGAAAGCAGTAGGATTCAGATTTGGGGAACATGGCTGTAATTAGTTAACAAAAGGATGTAGGGAACAGTGTAACTTGGTACAATACAGAAATGTATGCTATAAAATTAAGCCATCTAAAAGTCTATGTCTTTCCATTAGAAAATTTATTAGTTTGCAGTTTGAGCTTTAGTAGCTTTAAAATATAAACCACTAGTGGTTTTATCAAAAATTTAAAGGTGAAGAAAAATAATTTGTAAAATAGATGAGTTAAATTAGGCCAGGAATGAACCAGGTTCCTCCCCTCTTTAAAAACACTCACTCTGTACATATATTTTTTTATGGTTTTCCTCCATATTAATCAACTACTAGGATATAGGGGATTTTGAGGGGACAGACTGCCTAAGCACTAAATGCCATTCACATACTACTCACCTTTTGATTCCAGAGAATCAAAGGTGTCTTGGTGAGCAGTCGTGTGTGAATGAGAATAAGGTCTTGAATAAATTGCTCACAAAATCTATGCTAAACTATTCCTCCAATGGCTCCCAGTGGTCACATATATCTTACACAAATTTCTGCAATGCTTCACCAACCTCATGGGCCTCCCACACCTCAGTAAATGGGTCAATGGGGGCATTTGCCTATTTTTTTAAGAAAAAATACTTTCTGAATTTAAGCTAAATGCCATATAATATCTGTCATGCACATAAATATGATAATTATTGCAGCTGGGCCTATGGGCCGCTTCTTATTAGGAAAGGATCATTAACTTATAAGATTTCTAAAAATCAAGGCCTTTAGATTGTTCATGATACCACATTCCTATTATTTGTCATCCACTACTGAACCTTCCCAAAAGGAACAAGTCCAATGCTTTCTTTTCAGTTATCTAAAATAAAGACAATATTTTTACATTTTATGACATTGAGATACAACAATCTTATACATTCTAAATCTTTAATAGCACTTTTCATAAGTGTGAGAATCAAATATATTGATAATTTGGAGAACAGTTATTAATCATATCTTAATGATTTTATTTTAAGTAAATGTGTATACCCTGAAGTCAGAACAAGCTATTTCAGAAAATAAGTAGAAATAGAAGATATTTCTTCAAATCTTATTGCAAACCTTATCATTAAGCTTTTCGCTACTTTAATATTTTAAATCGTTATGCATTTATACATTTTCTTATCTGTTCACTTTCTATATATTTGGTAACTTAAATGTTTGAGTAGAAATTACATTTCATATTACCTTTATTGTACTTAATCCTTTTATTATCAATTTTCCTCATCCCCATTCAAGGAAGAAAAAAAAAGGGGAGGGGGAGTTTAAATGGCATAATAAGTATTCTAAAGTTTGTCATAATTCCTATATTAAATAATAAATCCAGGAAGGTAGCATAAAAGAATGGGCTAGAAGTGGAAAAACTGTTCTTGTTTCCACTTTGGCACTAATCAGTTCTGTGACCACAGGCATACACTTAAATCCCTGTGCCTTAATTGTCTCATCAATAAAAATGGCATTATTGCTTTTTCATTTCCCTGAGTTGTGGTAAAGCTTAAATTGTTGTTGGCTAGTCTATAAGGTTAACCAATTGTACCAGGCAAAAAGAAAAGAGCCAAGGGCTGTATAGATAATGGAAGAATGTCAACCTTATTATTTTAAATTACTACTTATTTTAAATCAAAATATGTATCAAATGATCACAGAAAAGAGCAAGAAAGAACAGGGAATAAAAAAACAGAAAGTGTCCATGAATTAACCATCTATATTTGTACAGGTGTCAATGATATTGTTTAAATGTGCACATCTACTTTGTTGGGAAGCTCTTATCCATGGTCTCTAGAGCTTCCTCACGATATTATAAGGCAGTTAAAAATGTTTGTGGTTTGGGAAGCCAGCGGCCCCGGTTCGGTCCCACATATGAGGGCCACTGACACTGCCCTCAAAAACAAAAAACAAAAAAAAAACAAAAAATGTTTGTGGTGATGTAGTTCATATTATAAGATAGGAATGAGAAAAGCTTAATACATAACTAAGGAAGGGGTCTATAGGACTATAAGGACTTGTATTGATCATATACATTTTGAAAAATACATATTATTATGTTCCTCCAGTAACTACGAGGCTTCAACTATCCATGGGAAGATGGGGGGGGAGGTCAGTCTTGAAAGCAAAATAAATGTGATAAAAGATAAAACATTTTGGGTACAAAATATCAAGAGCACCGACACATATGTAAGGTGATATGTGGTCTTCTTTTACTGTCTTTAGAAGAAATTACATTCTTGCTGTAATAAAATAATTCTTCTTTTTAGAAACAGAGGTAACTTTCAGTTCTAGGATTCTATATCATTATCTTGGAATTAAGCAATATCTTTTCCCAAAAGGATTTAGGTTACTTGTCTCTACTTTTTTAAAGTCTTAAAGAAGTTTTTTTTTTCTTTTAATATCATTACAATCTTTAATGCCCACAGGGAGATAAGATACACAAATTTGATCTCCTTCCCTATTCCTTGTTTTTTTGTAAGTATGCATTATAGCTAAGCAAGCAATCTTATATGTAAGTCAATTAGCAGTCACCCAATTATTTGATCAATTACTTTTCAATTTTATATTTTTAAGCATTTGCTCCTTCAGTGGTCTCTATCGTGTTTTGTCTAAGATTTGAAAAAGAAGAAAAAATACAGGTGGTTTTATACTTTTAAATAATTTAAAAAATTTTATTCTTAATGCATATTACAGCAGAAAGAAATACAAGTTACTGCTTCATTCTGTGTTCCAATGATAAGACCCAAATCTGTATGGGCAATTTGTTCTGTGAAAGGGAGATGAAGAAGGAATATTACAGGCTGCCTTTGCTATCTAGATCACTCATAATTACTTATTTATAACTAAATAGGTATCATGTCTCACTTTAATAAATGAAATGTTGCCATCATTAGACATCATAGTTATCAGCTTTTTGAAAAATTAGACTGAAAATTTTGTAGTAATTAGTAGTTTACAGTTGGAAGCACAGTACTAGAGTAACTAAAATGTTATTGAACATCCATGTGTTAAAATCTTTCTCTAATAGATTTCTAGAGAATACACACGATAAAAGGAAAAAAATTGGCAAAATAATTTCTGTATTGCATTAAAGTGAATTATACTGGGTTTATTTTTATTGGAGCACTCTTTCGAATCAAGTCATAATTTACATGACCTGACATTAATTTTTTGGTTTTAAAAAGTGTTGGTTAAAAAAAATGTATTCAAAGCAAAGACAGATGGCAATTTTTGTTCTGGAAAAGAATAAATCCACAAACTAGATTAACTGAAGCAGTTTGTAGTGTTTAAAGTAAATAAAATGATTTCACCTTTAACAGTGTGTCTGTGATTATGTCACTTAACTGTTTTCATAGTCAAATAAATTTCATTCTAGAAACAATTATGGAATAATTGGCAATTATATAATACTTGAAGACACCTATGAACAAGAACAAGTATAGATGAGATAAGGTATTGAAAACTTTTTAAACAGTTGACAATATTCCTATTTTCCACAGTTCCCTTTGAAAGAGTTTTCTATACCCAGTAACTTTTTCCCCCAAAATGACTATAGCCACTGATAGATTAAAAATAGAGTAATTATTTGGGGCTATTTATACCAGAATTTTGTACCTAAATATTTTTATGAGAATATGGGATAAACGAAAGTATTTAACATACACCAAAACAGTGTCAGATATATAATGTAGGATTCCTTATTATAAAATACATTGCTTACTATGTTAAGGCTCTCAGGTTAACAGAAAATTATTTCTCAACCAAAACAACCATGTTCATAAGGAATAACAGAAAATCAAAATGTTATAGAATCTAAATTACTGGGCTATTCCATACATTTAAGGTATAAAAATAATAATTTCTTCTCACTCTGTTAAGTTTTTGGTAAGGGAAGCATTTAATAGGATTGTTAATAAAGGATTTTATGATCAAGATGGAGTACATAAATGCTGTCCTTGTATCCTCTCACAATCACATCAAAATTACAACTAATCTACAGAATAACCATCACTAAGAATTGCCTGATGTCTAACTCAATAGAAGTACTATATCTAAGGACATACAGAAGAAGCCACGTCAAGACTAGCAGGAGTGCAGAGAAGTGGAAAGGGCTTATCTCCATACCCATGTGTGGCAGGTGAAAATCAGGAGGGATATCTCTGCTGCAGAGGTTCCCCTCCCCCAAGAGCACGGGGTCCCAGCCCCACACCAGACTCCCCAGCCCAGGATTCCAGGGCTGGGAAGAGAAGTCCCCACAACTTCTGGCTGTGAAAACCAGTGCAGATTGTGGCTGAGTGAGACAGAGGGCAGTTGAAGTCCCAAACATTCCTCTTAAAGGACCTGCACACAGACTTACTTACTGATGGACTCACTCACTCTGAGCTCTAGCACTGGGGCAGCAGCAGAAAAGGCACCAGGGACATACAGGGAGGAATTGAATTATCTGGCTTGAGGACAAGGGCTAGAGGGGCAACTTTCTCCCAAAAAGAACTGCTGGTGGAAGCCACTGTTTCTTTTTCAGCCCCCTCTCCCTCTCAGCTTCCAGACACAGGTGGCCACCATATCTGAGTCTCCATTCCTGGCTTACACTGTTCACCCTGCACTGATGATTCTCTGAGGCCCAGCCCCACCCAACTTGAGGATCCACCCAAGCTGCTTCCAGTGACTCTTCCATACAAACAACCTGTCTTGGCTCATGCTGTGGACTTTCCTATAATTTCTCAAAAGATCTCAAACTCCAAACAAGCAGCATCTGGCCATGGCATGTCCCATACCTCTTGCAAAGGAAGCAGCCCCAAGCCTGGCACTAGCAACAGCTGGCCTCGGTATGCAGTTTAGCTTCCCCCAGGCACATCCAAGCCCAGTGTGGGTGGAAGACATCTGCAGATTGCTTTGTGGCTCATGCCAGGTGGCCCTGGTAAGGGTACATGCACAGGCTGAATTTGGTCTGTGGCAAGACCCCTCCCAGAAGGCTCCATGTTGGCACACTGGTGGCCAGCTTCTGACCATGCCAGAATACTACTTCTTGTTTCTATAGACAACACACCCAAAGTGCAGAATGGGCAGGCACCAGAATCCTGAGAATGTGAATCTTGCTCTGTAGAGTCAGCCCATGCACAACAGCTCCTCCACAGTAGTCAAGACCAGTCCTCACAGCCAATCAACTGAGGGTCAATCCCTCCCATTAATGTACAAACAGCAACCAAGGCTCAACTATAATAGAAGGGCACACACAACCCACACAAGGGACACACCTGGAGCACCTGGATCAAGTGACCAGGGAGATGGTGTCACTAGGCCCCACAGGGCACCTACTACGTAGAGCCACTCTACTAAGACCATGAGGCATTGCACTCCTATACAATACACAGAAATAAACACATGGAGGTAGCCAAAATTGGAACACAAAGACATATGACCCAAAGAAAAGAACAGACCAAAAATTCAGAAAAAGAACTTAACAAAATGGAGACAAGCAATATACCAGATACAGAGTTCAAAATACTGATAATAAGGATGTTCAAAAATCTCAGTGAGAACTTCAACAAAGAGGTCAGAAACAAAAATTGAAATAGAAAACATAAAAAAGAACCAGTCAGAAATAAAGAA
The DNA here is from genome assembly GCA_033961575.1 of Aselliscus stoliczkanus. Classification (NCBI taxonomy): domain Eukaryota; kingdom Metazoa; phylum Chordata; class Mammalia; order Chiroptera; family Hipposideridae; genus Aselliscus; species Aselliscus stoliczkanus. The sequence goes on along the minus strand of CM066737.1, from coordinate 68,167,277 downwards.
TACAATAACTGAAATAAAGAACAAATTAGAGGGAATCAGCAGATAAGATGAAGCAGAGGTTTGAATCAGCAATTTGGAAGATAAGGTAGCAGAAAACATCCAATCAGGACAGCAAAAAGAGAGTATCATACTAAGTTAGAGAGAAAAAGTTGAGAACCATATGATTTCATTCATACCAGGGGTGCAAAAAAAAAAAATGTATACACATGACTTGTATTCACCTTTCATTATTGGTATATGAAGTCTGACAATGAAGTTCATGAACTCATCCTAAAAACAGTGCTACAAACCTCATTGCTGAATATCATTATGGTCACCTTCGAGGTACTACCCTTGGGAAGCTATGCTCCGATGGCAGCACCTAGTCCACCCTTCAAAGCAATTTTGGAATTCTTTTTCTGGAATGACCATCAGAGCTGTCATCATATTACCCTTGATGTCCTGAATGTCATCAAAGTGTCTTCCTTTCAATATTTCCTTTATCTTCAGGTAAAGAAAGAAATCATTGGGGGCCAGATCAGGTGAGTAAGGAGGGTGTTCCAATACAGTTATTTGTTTACTGGCTAAAACCTCCCTCACAGACAGTGCCCTGTGAACTGGTGCATTGTTGTGATGCAAGAGCCATGAATTGTTGGTGAAAAGTTCAGGTCATTTAACTTTTTCATGCAGCCTTTTTAGCACTTCCAAATAGTCAACTTGGTTAACTGTTTGTCCAGTTGGTACAAATTTCATAATGAATAATCCCTCTGATATCAAAAAAAGGGTACAACATCATTGCAACAAGTTCACAAACTTAATTGTCACACTGCATATATACAAATTTCAATGAACAAATATACCTCAATAAAAATACTAAATAAAAAAGGGAAAAGACCTTTGTGTCCAACTTTGAGAGGCTTGATGCTCACAGTTCTTTTTCACCTATTGCAATAATTCCTTTCCTTTATGTAATAGTTTGTTGAAATAAAGTTTCTCTTTACCTAAAACTGGATTTGCTTTTTATTTGGCAATAGTTAGATGTTTCACTAAGGAACCTCTTTTCAGTGATTACCACTATAGGCATATGATGAAAAGCAAAAAATTCATTCGACCTTGCAATAGCCCATTTGTCCTATCATTTTGGCAAGCTAAAATACTTCTCCTTAAACAGCCTATCTGGGGAAAAAAAAAAAAAGCTTCTTCTGTCAGATTTCTGTGAAGAGAAATAGCCTATAATTAAGGATTTGGCTCAGCTCACATATAAATATGGCAGAAAGTATTCCAATAATAGTAAAACTTTTGCTGGTAGAGGGCTAGATGATACCACACAAAAAGAAACATTCTGGTTTCTACATGAGAAATGTATACTTGGTTGTATGCTTTTTGTTTTTGGTTTGTTTTTTCTATATGATAAAATTCTTATTTTTGTATTTTAATACTGTCTTATTGTCTTATGAAGAAGTGTTCCTATGTAGAAATGGACTATTTGAAGAAAAATATTGTGATCATGGGAATGGTCGAATTCTTGCTACGCTAGTAATTCATTCATGAAAAAAAATCAAGTATAATTTTTTTTTTTTACTATTCCCACTAATCTGTCAATGTTTTCACCATCATCAATGATTTAATTATTAGACTAGAAGTGTGGAAATGAACCCCACAGAGGAATTTTTAGAGTATATTACAGCAATTGACACAGGAAAATAAGTTGTGGCCTACAACCAATAATGATAGAGAAACTATTGCAGAGTCTAATTAATCTACCAGTTGCCCCAGAGGAAGCTACCTTACAACTCTATTTTTTTCACTTTGACACAGCTAACAAGATAAAGATCTAGGAGAAAAACAATTTATTAGTGATCACTAAATGTTAAGATTTCTTAGTATAGTTAGGACAAACAGGAGGAAAACATGGCTGTGTTGTCATACATTAGACAGGCCAATAGACAAATCAAATTAAAAGTAGTGAACCCAGACTTCCAGTTTCTGCTCTCACATGGAAAGACATAAGAAGCCATTTCTTTTGTCTGTAAAACAAGAAAAAAAACTGGACAAACAAAAAATCAACAACTTTTCTTGTATCCATTAAAAAACTGAGTTTGCAAGGCAAACTGCCACTTTGAAATATGGAGAAAAAAGCTCATCCAGAGAGATAAAACATCCAAGCCTTTGCTTACCTAGAGCAGAAGCTTCTAGAGATCATAAACAGGACCACTTACTTGACTGGTAATTGTGGTTAATTCCTGGGCATCAGTTGGTGGACTAGCAGAGAGTGAGAAATTTCTAGGGGCCCGAATCTGAACAGGCCCCACCATTCCAGTATTTTCCCAGTCATTTCCTTTCAGGTACTTAACTAGTTTCTCACAGTAAGGATCAGAGAAAGATTCCCTCAGTTCCCTAGAGGAGGGTGAGTACACATGTAAAACGTTACTAGATCATTCCCCATAACACAAGCCTACTCCCCAGAGAAAGACTTCCATAGAGGGCAATACTAAAACTTTTCCCCACATGGAGGAAAGGAATTCCTCACCATTCCAGTAACTTACCAATTGAGATGCCAAGAGAAAAAAAAAACACAAAAAACTAGAAAAAGAAAAAAAAAATAGAACAGAACATCTAAGAACTGTGGGATAATATCTATGGTGTAACACATGCTTAATTGGATTACCTAATTGGATTACCACAATATCTATGGTGTAATATATGCCTAAATGGATTACCATAAGAAGAAAGAGAGAAAATTGAAGTCAAAGAAATAATTGAAGTCAAAGAAACCTAATCAGTTGTGGAAAATCCTAACCATTTATTTTGTCCGTTCATTTATTGTCTTATAAGTTAATTTTAAAAACATGTATGGTAAATATTATATGTTGACACTGTTGATACAAGAGTAAAGAAGACAGACACTGCTGTCAAGAACAGTGCTAAAACAAATCATACCAAAAAGTAAATACGAGACTTCAAAGTGTGTATTATGTACCATGAAGGAAATTAACAAGCCACTAAAATAGAGAACAAGAGAAAAATATTTTGAGTGATTAGAAAAGGCCCATCTGAAGATGTGACATTTAGCTTAGATTTGAGGGATGAGATGGAGCTAGCTGGATGGAGTGTGGGAGAATGGAATATGATAATTCTAAGTGCTCATTAATTTCAGTTATGCTATGGTTAGGTCTTCACAGGATACAAGCCAAATTCCTATATTACAGTGCTTTCTATACTTTTGAGTCACTGTATTTTTGAGAATATGATGAAAGTTCTGGACACTCTAAAGAAAAAATACATATACTCATGTCTTTGTGTGTGTGTGTGTGTGTGTGTGTGTGTGTGTGTGTATAAATTTTGTTGATGGTTTCTGATACTATGATACTACTCCAGACACAATATACCAGGTCACCAGTTGTTATGGACTGAATACCTGTGTTCCTCCAAAATCCATAAGTTGAGACTCTAACTCCCAATGTGATGGCATTTGGAGATGGGGCCTTTGGGAAGTAAGCTGGGTTAGATGATGGCGGGACCTTACTTTAATGGGATTATTGTGCTTATAAGAAGAGACATCAAAGAGCTTGTTCTCTCTCTCTCTCTCTCTCTCTCTCTCTCTCTCTCTCTCTCTCTCTCTCTGATATGAAGTCACAGCAAGAAGGCAGTCATCTGCAAGCCAAGAGGGACCTCACCAGAAACTGAATTGCAGTACCTTGATCTTGGACCTCCCAGCCTCTAGAACTGTGAGAAAATAAATGTCTGTTGCTTAAGCCACCCATTCTATGGAATTTTAGTTATGGTTAACCAGTCAAGCTTTGTAGTAGAAGAAATCTTGGAAAAACAAAATGCATCCCATGTACAATCTATAACCTCAAAATACTGAGGACTAGTACATAGCCTTTCAAGAATTCTCTGTATTTCTACCATTATTATTTTGATGTAGCTATTTAGGAACCATCTGAAACAACCTTTATATCTAAGAAATCTTGAGCACATATTTTTGAATGGCTCATTTCAGAATCTAGACTATTTTCTAAATGCATGTTTGTTTGCTTTCCCCCCATTCCATGAGTAGGCAATATATTATCTCTCTTATCCTTATTGACTAAGGATATTTGAACCATAATGACAAATGACTACTTATTTTTCTTCATTTGCATCTTGAATTTTCATGATTCCCTACCCATTCCAATGCTATTTATTCTGCCTAAATTGCATTTCCCTCCATTCTCTACTAGGAGAATCCTACTTATTTATGTAGGTCCATCAAATGCTAACTTCTGTGTGAACTCTTCCTTAGATCTGCCCAGTCAGAATTAAGCTAATCTTTCTTTATGTTCCCACAATATTTTGCCTATTACTCTGGTCTTATACCTACATTAGGCTTCAATATACAGTAATTTGAGTTTCCTTCACTAGACTGTGAACATTGTGTCTTCTTTATTTTTTTCAGTCCCCAGTGGATACAATAATGCCTTGTAATGAAGTGATTAATAAATGCTCAATGAATGAATGTACATGTGCATATAGATGAATGAAGAAATAAACTACATATAAACTATAAAAATAATAAATGTCGATGTAAAAGCTTTGTTTTTCTATTTTTCAGTTATTCATATTGGAATTCCCTAGATCATCAAGTTATTATGTTTATAATCAATGAGACAGTGCTCTCCATTAACTAGTATCTCAAAAGTAGTTCCTTAGTGGGCTAGCCGAGTGGCACGGTGGTTGACAGCTGGCTTGGGATGCCAGCGGCCCTGGTTTGGATCCCACATATAAAGGCCAGTGACACTGCCCCACCCAAAATAAAAGTAGTTCCTTAGTTTTTATATCTTAGGTACAGGTGAATGTTTTAATAAGCTAATTCATATCATTTTTAGGGAAACAGTAGAGTGCTGATTATTTTCATGGTCATGTTCAAACATAATTACTGCTTAAAGACTTTTTTTCTAAATAAAATTAAATCATTTGTCTACTCTGTCTTGGCCATAAATATTATAAATGGAACAAAATTAGGTTATTAAAAGTAATTAAAATCTGTAAGTAAGGAATTAAAGGTTGTATCTTTAAGTGAATTTAAAGATGCAAAATTTCACAATTAGCTAATGACATTTTCTTATTGCTGGGTTTAGTATGTGCAATAAGTTAGTAAATTTTTTGATAGCCTTAATACTATTCTAAGAACACTATATATAAAGTTGTTTAAATCTCTCTCAATTAGTCAGTTGTAACCTCATAGCTGATCATCAATCAGTCAAGGAGGGTTGATGAGGTAATTCTGTGAAACAAAGTTCTATCAGACATTGGAGTGAGATTACTAACTCATATTAACTCATATTACTTAGTTTCTGAATAATTAACAGCATGATATGATTTCCTAAAAATATGACTCTGGGCATTGTTGATTACAAATACACCCAACAGATGATGTGCCATATGGTTTTGCCTTCTTCCACCATGAATAATGTCCATATGTTTCATCAAAAGTCATAGAAGCAGTTCATATTTACTCAATCCTTACTAAATGAGTAAGATGCAACCTTATAACTATAGCCAGCTTTCCATCAGTCATCTTCAAAAAGCAACAGGAATGCACATGTCCATAATTTTGCATTTATTTTCATATCTGTACCATGTTCAGGTGACATGACTTTAAAAATATATTAGCTTATAATAAATTATTTATAATGGTGTTGGTTACAGTTTAATTAGGCAGAGCCCTATCCATCCTCTACCTAATAAAGTCTTAAGCACCATTTACAAATATTCATTAAAAGTTGAAATGAGATATTCCTGGGCTGGCCGAGTGGCGCATTGGTTAAGCGCTGGTTTTGGGATGCCAGCGGCCCTGGTTCGGATCCCACATGAGGGCCAGTGACACTGCCCTCTACAGCTAACAACAGCTCCACCTGGAGCTGGGCTGTGCGAGCCCCGGTGATGGTGTGGGCTGCAGTCCCTGCTGCAGTGGGCTGCCATAGGCTACAGTGAGTGGCCCGCAGCCAGCGTGAGCGGCTGGCAGCCAAGCGTGAGCTGCCAATAGCCGTGGTGAGCGACATCCAGAGGCCAGCGACCGATCTGCCTCATCCGGGAAGAGCGCAATGATGATACCAACAGTGAAGCAACATCCTCCGCAACTAAACTGAAGAACAAAAAGACAGCAACTTGTCTGTTCTCCTTCCCCGATTCCCCAACGCTGTTCCCCTCCGCCAATTCCCCAATAAAAAATCTTTAAAAAAAAAAACAAAAAAATGAGATATTCCTTTGAATGAAAGATTGTTGAGTAGGTTGGAGCAATAATAAAAACAAAGCAAAAACACCACTTGACATTCTGCAATAATTAGAAGTCAAGTAATAAAACCATCCATACATCAATTAAAATACATCTGAAATTTTTTTCAGCCATGAAAACATTAAACAAATGTATTTAAAAGATAATTTACAAAGAAAAGAGCAACCTTTTAAAACTGAAAGTTTTATCCACTAAAGTAAAAGTAAAATAATTCTGCTTTGCTGTCTAATGTAGGCTCTCACTGTAATTTTCTTAAAGTATTTCAGTGAGAAACACTGGAATTGCAGCATAGGTCTTGCTTTTTTTTTTTTTTTTTTTTTTTTAACAAGGAACAGATTAATTCCCCCTCCTCAAACAACTAAAAAAACAGGAAAAAAATACATGAAACAATGGCTCTCAAGACTCTGGACTTCAGGCAACAAGGGATTTATTCCTTCGCAATGGGAAACAAATGAGTTAAATCCAATGAGTGCTGCACGGACTGCCTGGATAGAGCATCCAGGCCATGGTACAGGGAGAAAGAATCCAGGTGAAGCCTGTGATCTCCCTGAGTTGAGGAGATGGAACTGAGAGTTTGAATATATCAAACTACTAGAGTTCAGAGGACAGAGTATTAAAGAGGAGAGAGCTGTACAGAAAGAGAACTCTGAAGACCTGCAGAGTTCCTCTCAACTGTTCATTTCAGCATCATTACTTTTCTTTATTTCTTCTTCATTTATTTATCGTGTGTTTTTTTTTGTGTTTTTTTTTTAGGGCAGTGTCACTGGCCCTCATATGTGGGACCCGAACCGGGGCTGCTGGCCTCCCAAGCCAGCGCTTAACCACTGTGCCACTCGGCCGGCCCTATTTATCGTGCTTTTGAGTGTGTATCTTTATATACTTTTCATAGTCATTGCTCTGGGTATTATAATATAAATATATAACTTAATCTACTGATACCAAAATTTTACTACTTTAAGTCTGGAAATATCACTTCCATTTAGGTTTTTTTTACCTTCACCACTTTCAAATATCATTGACTTGATACGATTTATATAACTCATGAGAAAAACAATAGTCCATTTATATATCTATACTTCCATTTTTTCCATTCTACTTTTTCCTTCCTGGTGCTCCAAAATTATATCTTTTATAATTTCCTTTCTGTTTGACAGACTTTCTTTAGCCTTTAAGGATAGGTATGCTAGAGATAAATTATTTTAGTCTTCCTTACTCTAATGTTTTTATTTCTCCATTCCCAAAGGATAGTTTCACTGGATATGGAATTCAGGATCAACAAATCTTTCCATATTTTTTCTTTTATATATATTTAATTATAGTTTGTATACAATATTATACTAGTTTCAGGTGTACAATGTAGTGATATGACATTTATATGAGTCTTAAGATATGCTCACCACATTAAGTGTAGTAGCTCTCTGTCATCTTGCAAATTTATCACACATTTATTAACTGTATTCCCCTTCACCTTTTTCACCCATCCTTCCAAACCTCCTTCTCTGGCAATCATCAGTTTGTTCTTCGTTTCTGAGTCTGTTTTTGTTTTGTTTGGTGGCTTGTTTTGATTTTTTAATTCCATATATAAGTGAAACCCTGCAATATTGGTCTTTGTTTTTTAATTCATTTCACATAGCATAGTGCCCTCTAGGTGCATCCATGTTGCAAATGGCAGAATTTCATTTTTATTGCTAAGTAATATTCCATTGTTTATATATGTGAGTGTGTACACACACACATATACCACACACACACACACGGTGCCACCCAAAAAGGCATACACATTTTAGAAAGGAAAAAACTGTATTATTTGTAATTATATATACCATACCGAAAACAAAAGATGAATACAAGTCATGTTTGGCGTCTGCAATTACAAGAGGTGCTGAAAGTGGTTTCCATGAATGTCTAGACACTTCTGATTACTGCAAACTACTCCTTGAGCATAGATAATCTCTTAAAATGCGTATACACTTTTTCGCACCCCAGTATATATCTTCTTTATCCATTCACCTATGGTTGGACACCTAGGTAGCTTCCATATCTTGGCTATTATAAATAATGCTTCATTGAACATAGCAGTATACATATCTTTTTTAATTAGTATATTCATTTTCTTCAGATAGTACCCAGAAGTGGCATTGCTTGGTAGTATGGTAGATCCATTTTTAGTTTTTTGAGGAACCTCCATACTGTTTTCCATAGTGGCTGCACCAATTTGCAGTCAGAATAACAGTGCACAAGGGTTCCCTTTTCTCCACAGACTTGCCAACACTTGTTGTTTGTTGATGTTTTGATAATAGCCATTCTGATGGGTGTTTTTTTTTTCTTTATCAGCATTTCAAGACTTGTGAAACTTTACTTTTTGCCTCCATGATTTATGATGAAAATCCACTGTCATTGGAATTGGTTTTCTCCTATCAGTAATGAATCATTTTTTTTCTGACTGCTTTTAAGACTTTTTTTTTTTTGTCTTCAGTTTTCTTTGATTTTCAGAACTTTAATTTTTATACATGGATTTTTTTGTTGTTTTACTTTATCTTATCAGAGTTATGTCATGCTTTTGAGCCTGTAAGTTACTGCTATTTCACCAAGGTTGTGATGTTTGAAATCATTATTTCTCTGTATTCTCTTTCAGACCTTCTTTTCCTCTACTTTTTGGGATGCCAATGATGTAAATATTGGATCTTTTGTTATTGTTTCATAGGAAACTGATGCTGATGCTCTGTTCCTTTTTTTGTCTGTTTTCTCTCTATTGTTTAGACTAGGTGAATTCTATTCATTTGTTCTCAAGTTCACTGACTCCTTCTAAATGTCCATCCAGAGAGTTTTCCTCTGTTGTATTTCTTTTGTTCTATAATTTTCATTTTGTTTTCTTAGAACTTTTATTTCTTTTCAAAAATATTCTATTTTTCATTTGTTTCAAGAGAATTTGTAATTTATTGGTTGAAATATTTTTATGATGGCTGTCTTTAAAATTGTCAGATAATTCAACAATTATCAGTAGCTGATTCATCTCAATGCTGGCATCAGTTATTTGTCCTTTCTCAGTTAAGTTGTAATTTTCTTGATTCTCAGTATGATCAGTGATTTTCAATTGCATATTTCTTCCATATGTAACAGAGACTCTGTGTCCTATTTAGATCTTTTATTTCATTAGGTCTTCACTATTTGTTAAACATGCAGGTCATGGTCTACTTTTCTAGACTGTGATTTCAGGGACTTCTAAATTTTCAGAGACTTTTGGTATTATTTTACACTGATCAGTATATCTTATGCTGCAGGGGCTCTTACTTTCTTTGCTAGTGATGTCTAAAGGGGCAGAGGGCTCTCCTCAGGCCAAGCCACTGGGTATCTCTCAGTGGAAAAAGGGAGTCACAGGTCTCCTAGGAGGAAGAGGTTTCTCTGGTAAAGCTATCATTGTGCAGGATATTACTAACAGTACCTTCCAGCTTCCCCTAGTCTCTGGGTAGAGGGGAGTAGTCTCGGGCCCATGAAAACAGAGAGGCTTTCTGGGAATGGCCACTCACTGTGGTTGGGTCCTTCTGGACCTTTGTGCCTGCCCACCACCTTATTTCCTAGGAGGGGAAGGGAGTTTCAGGCTTGTAGGGCACTTCCATGGCTTGATGCTTATTTTGACAGGAACTTCTTGGCATGGGGAGGCTGGGCCAGGCTCCTCGTTATAGTGGGATTCTCCCTCACGGAGAGATTCTTAGAAGGTATGGGCAAAGGGATCCTGGAAAAGCAAGTGTCTCAGCCCGGAAAGTCTCTCTGACCCTGTGTGTCTGAGATGTCCATCACTTTCTCAGGAACACCAGAGAAACTATGGGAACATAGGAGAACCTTTTCACTGCTTGAGTTGCCGCCTCTTCACTGGAGCCCAGGGTGAGTGCCTGCAGGATAGTGAGTCTGTGTGTGGGCCCTTTAAGAGGACATCTGGGCTTCCAGCTGCCTTCTGTCTTACCAGGATGGTCAAAATCACCAATTTTTTTTCACAGCCAGATGTTGTGGAGACTCCTCTTCCCAGCTCAGGACCCTTGGGCTGGGGAGTCCAGTGTGGGGCTGTGACACTCATTCTTCAGGGATGACCTGACCACTGAGGTGTTCTTCCCAGTGCTCAACCATTACCTGTGGCTTTGGGATCAGATTGTTTTGTGTCTTAGTCCCTCTTACCAGTCTTAACATGGTCTCTTCTTCATTTCCTTAGTTATATATGTGGTCTGTTCAGCTAGTCTTCAGGTGATTCTTGAGGTTGATTGCTCTATAATTCAGTTGTAATTTTAATGTGATCTCAGGAGGTGGCAGGCACAGCATTTACCTAATCCACCATCTTGAACCTTCTCCCCAAGGCCTCTTACTTTTTCATGACAGTAAGTTTGTGAGACCGATGTAAGGAAATAATAGTTTGACAAATGAGGATAAATAGATAATTTCAAGACTGTCCAGTGTACACAAATAAAATTGATTAAAGTGAAAAAAATAGGTTTTGTGATTATGCTTCAAATCTGTTCAAGCCAGAGGAGCCAATAATATTATGAAGGCTATTTTGCTTAACAATTTGCTGAATTACCTGCTTAATAATTTCCTAAAAATAATTTTATTTAAATCAATGAGATATTTTCATATTGTAGCTCAGAAATATAAGATTTGAAGTAGCCCCATTTGTAGTGAAACTTGTTTCATTTAATAAGACAGCATTAATAATATTAGTGGTTCTCTTGATTTTCTAAACAGATTGAACTGTATGGTGAGTTAGTTACTTTAAATATGTAAACAAAAGTCATTTGATATAAATCAGATTGCATGTTTTTTTTGCAATTCTGTGTGTGAGATAGATTACCTGAATATGAAACTGTCCTGAGGAAAGAAATATATGAATTCTATACCTATTATTTGAGTAATCACTAGTATTCTTGTGTGTTCTAATTCATCTTCTTTTTTAAGGTAATGCATGAAAAGGAAAAATACATTGTCAATTTTAGAAAAATGGCTTTGTGCTAGATATATTACATGCATCTATATATTTGTTTACTTATTTCTTTAACCATGGTCAAGTGAAACACAGAAACAAAGAATTCCAGAAAATCAAAGAAGATACTTGAGAATAAGTATCTAAATATCCTGACTATTTTCACCCCACTGATACTTTTTAAATAAGGAGTTAACCTAGAATTGACACACAAAAATGTTTCTAGCAAACTCTTGTAACACTTTAACAATGGGAAATTTCTATAACTAACAGTTACTGTTTTAGATCTAGTCAATATCTCAGTTTTAAAAGCTACAGATATCCAAGGACATTCCTCTGTAATATGAAAAAAATATATAATGTCAAATATATTAATTACATTTAATTTAACTTCACAATTATAGAACTTTTATTGATGTCTTTTTTAAAATCCATTTGCTAATTCATCTTTTCATCCTGAACACTATACTGATCACTGTTCATAAATCTCAGCTTACAGAATTACAATTATAATCAGAGCTATAGTAAAAAGAACATCATACATTGAATATTATAACATAACTTCCTGAGCAAGCAGGACAAGAAGAGGAATTAAGAGACAGAGAAATGAAGAACTAGCACTTTTGGAATCAAAGTGTAATGAAAGCCATTTAATTGAGCATCTAATGATAGGATTAAAGTTAAATATTCTGGCCATAGTTTTCATAACATGGACATTACCAATCTACAAATGTTCATTTACAAGTTTTCAAGTCTGGTCCACTCTTGGTAATCATAATAGAGGTCTGTTACTACTAAGTAGTGTCTATCCTTGGCTCTCATGGCAGTGGTAATTTTATTCTCAATAGTCTCTGATGATTATATACCAGAAAGTAGTTTGTTGCACCGGGTACATTCTTATAACTTATTACATGTTATTCAAACAAGTAGTTTCAATCAAAGTGGTATTTGCCTGGAGATAGGGAGTTTATTGAGGAGATATTCTATGTCTTTGACAGCAACAACACTCCACACATAATCCCACATATATATGTATTGCTAAAAATTTTAATGACAATAATGCAACTCTAAAATTCACAACTAGTAAAAAAAAGGCAAAGTAATCCCAACTCTTTCTTAACTCTATTTTTATGCCTCCTAATATTTAAAACAATGAAATGTTGTCATGTTTTACCTCAGAAATATGAAAATTGAAGACCCATTTGTAGTGAAACTGGACTCAGCTCAAGTTCCTAGAGCCTAACAGAACTTTGGTCGAACCTAAAATAAGCCAGATGTTCATGCCATTTCTTTTCACATAAATATCATCTGAGCCATGAGCCATGTCATATCTTGGACAAAATGGGTGATACATTGAGAATGTTTTTGTAGGCTGAATAATTTTTCTAGTCTTTAATTTCCTCTTGCAATATAAACAAAGTGAACACTTCCGAACTTCTTCATTTGTGTGGAAAAAAATACTAAAGCAAGAACTAAATGTACCACTAGATCTGAATTTCTTCCTTGCACCAATCCCAGAAAAATTACATTTAAGTACAAAGTTCATTTCAGCAACTTTCACTCTGAAAAATGTTATTACTCACTATGAAGAAATAGTTTAGCTCTATGAACAGAATTGCTGTGCTATATTTACATACTTTTTAACAATGATAAGAACGAAATGCCTATGATATATATTTTGACAGTTTGACAGTTTGACTGTTCAGACTTGACATTTGACATTCAAGAGGCATGTAATTGAAACTGCTATTACTCAGCCAAACAGAGTTCATGAGCTACTATTATGGATTTTCATAGATGTGAGAGGATGACATTTTCATAAACTTCACTACCAGTCTGTATAAAATGGCAAGAAGAATAATGTGCTTACTATTCCTCATGGCAAATGTATTATAATACTCCCTTAAAGTACCTATAGTATACATGTTAGTTTCCTACTTGTGCCATATATGTCATGATTAACCACACAATGAGCTCACCAATATTTAACTTGAGAATACATACATGCCTTCTTTGTACTGTGATGTAAGCTTAGCAACCATCCTGTGAAATGCTTAGAAAATATTTCTGTATAATTTTTAAAAACCATGACTTTACATACATAAATTCAATATATGTATATATATTAAATGCATAAGCAATCTTTCCTTTTACATTTTGCTTAGTCTGTATGTCAGTATGTTAAAATTGCATACCATTAAAAAACATGATGTGTGGGGCCGGCCAAGTGGCTCAGTTGGTTAAGAGGTAACTCAAGAGTGTGAGCTCTGAGTAACAGGGTCGTCACTTCGATTCCAGGCCCAAGCTGAGCTGCCAACAGGTGGCAGGATGGCTCAGCTAAAAAAAAAGGAAAAAAAGAAAAGCCATTAAACTAAAAAACATGATATGGTTATATGTTGCCATATTATTTTATGAACAGATAATATACTGTTGGGTATTTAGAGCAGAAGCACAAAGAATAAGCCAGGTGTAAGCTTTGAGGCCATAGACTCTATATAAACCAAAATATTTGGTCTTTGGTTCAGTAACAAATGTGAAATTCATTCTTGGAGAATGATTCTTAAGTATCTTAGATTAATCTCAATTTTATTGCAATAGTTTTTCATCTAAGCTAAACCTATAATGGTATAATGAATAAGTGGAAATTCTATAGGAAAGAAACGGACATATTATTATTTAAGTAACATTTTCTTTAATGGCCTATGATTTTTATGCCATCTATTATAACCAAAGAAACTTTTGATCCTCTACTTCCCTTATTTACCAAGTTCTCAAACAGAGCTTTCAATGAAATCATGTTTTAGAAAACAGCATTTACTGTAATTTTCCTGTTGTAATTATTGTAGAAACTCTTTAGTTTGTCTTTATTACTGCCAATGCCATTTATAACCAATCGGAACAATAAAATTACTTTACTTTGGTAATGTTTGGGTCTATTTGCATTAATTTACTATAAACTTAGTGTTTGAGCTTTTTCTAGGAATACTTTTTTGTTACTTTTGCAGATTATACTGAGAAGTGTTCATATTAATTTTTAAAGAGAAGAGTTTTCACAAGTATTTGGTATGAGATAAAAACAATATAATTGAAACTATCTGTCTCTAGTTGACTAGCAGATTGTTTCATGAAAAAGAAACATTTGTTCTATTACTTTTTAGAATAATGATTTTATGTGGGTAACAGAAGCAATTTCATAACAGAAAATATAGGTCAGGAAAACAACAAAGGACAGACAAGAGAAAGGAAGAAAGGGAGAGAAAAAAGGATAAAGAAGAAAAATTGTTGGCTTAGCAACACTATACAAAATTATTTTCTGAACCAGATTTAAAGATGTCAGCTTAAAGCAATTTGTAACATTTATAACTATTGTAATTCTATGTTTGTAATACATAGTACATTTAATATTCCTCTGGTGACAACAATCAAGATGCTATTTTCTTATTTTATAAGCCACTATATTTTACAACCACAAAAATTTGAGAATATAATAATCTATCACAATTACCAAAAGCTAAAACCAACAAGTGGGACTCCATCGAACTAATAAAAAGCATCTGCACAGCAAAAGAAACAAGGAGTGATATCAGCATCATGGTGACATGAGATTTTCCTCCTTGTCATCCCCCCTTTTTAACAATTAATTAGACATTCATCCACAATTAAAAGTACCTCTGTGGGTGTCCTGAGGTCTAGCACCATACACCAAAGGACCCAGGATTAGTCTCCTCCACCTGTGCATCCAGTAACAGGAGGACATACATTGCTACAGACTGGAACTAGTAAAGTCAGAAAAACTACCCAGACAACTCTTGACATGGTTAGGGATAAAAACTAAAGAGTACTGACTAGGGATGATATGCATACCCCAGAGAAAATTTACAGGAGCCCTGCCTTCCCAAAAAGGGATTCCAGTATGCTTTTGTAACAAAAATAAGAAATAAATTAAATAAATATGAGTTTGAAAGCAGCAGCAGAGGTGATGGTAAGACAAATTTTCCCAGTATTGCTCCTCCTGCCTTCCTAAGAAAGCACTACTTAAGGATGATTTATCTGGTGGCAGTGACTTCTCCCATGTAGGACAAAGATAGCTCTGAGTGAGTGCCTGGCTATCCAACTGGTATGGGATATAGCTTGAGAAACCCATTTCTTCACAGCAGCAGCAAGAGTACTCAGGCAGGACTTCCATGACATCACTCCTTCCATGACAGGGAGGAGACCGGGGAAAGAAGTGAATAAGAATTTCAAAAGGCATTAAAAGGATTGCATGCAGCAAAAAGTTTACCCACAAGCCTCTGGGAGTATCACACCTGGAGAAACTTCCTACCAGTTTCACAGGAACCCCCAACACCCCAAGTGAGTGCTAAACCCACACCTCGCATTCTGCTGCTAGCTCCTTGTGGATGCTTCTGTGTGCAGTGGCAAAAGAGCTCTGGTAGACAGCAAGTGTCCTCATAAAACAGGCCAAGGTCATCGGGCAAGGGAAAAACCACAAAGCTGAGCTGTAGTGCCACATTCTGGAAAACAAAAAAGAGGTTTCTAGAAGACAGTTTGGTGAATTGCAAGAATGAGTCAAGTCCTTTTCCTGTAGCCTAGGAAACAAGCCTTCAACACAAGCTACATATAGGTGATGTACTATAGAAATGCATACTTGAAACTTATATAATTTTACTAACCAATGTCACCCCAATAAATTTAATAATAATTAATTATAATTTAAAAAATGAGACAAGACATAAAAGCTTAAGAATTCTGCCACAAGAGGGAGCAAGAAGACTGGAACAGATGAACCCATGCGAAGATAGAAAAAAACCCAAATAACAAAACCATTGAACAAAATGTTCCATCTGTAGGCAACTAGCAAAGATTTGATGTGTCTGCTACTTCAAATGTGAAAGCAGCAACACAAACTGCAAGGAACATGATAAATCAAGGAAAAATGCCACCACAAAAAGAATATAATAATACCCTAATAACTGAGATCAGAGTCTGAATTTTGTGATCTAGCTGATAAAGAACCCAAAATAACTGTTTTAAATAAATTCAATAAGCTATAAGATAACTTAAAAGTATAATTAAATGAAACATTGAAAAAAAATCAAGATGAGATTTTTAGCAGAGATAGAAATCATAAAAATAAATAGGCACACTGGAGCAGAAGAACTCAATGAATGAAAAAAAATGCAATAGAGAACATCTGTCGTAGAGTAGAGCAAATGAAAGATAAAATAAATGAGATAGAGGATAAGAAATTTGAGAAATAACACTGTTATTGAATAACAAAGAAAGAAACTTGAAAAAAAGCAAAGAAAGCCTACATGTTCTATTGGATTCCTTTCGAAGAACAAATGTAAATCCAAATTCATGGAGAAGAGAGGGAGATCAAAGCAGAAAATTTAGTTAAAGAAATAATAGCAGTGAACTTCCCAAACTTAGGGAAAGAATTGGACATCCAAGCTCACAAACCTAACAGAAAATCCTATTATCTCAATGTAAAAAGAACTCCTCCAAGACACATATAATGAAACTGTCAAAAATCAGTGATAGGGAAAGAATTCTAAAAGCAGCTGGGGAAAAAAAAATTGTAACCTACAAAGGTGTCACATTATAGCCTGCCTGCCTGCCTCCATACACCTCTCCATAAAGACAGATCATAACTTCAATATTATGCTTATTGTATATATCCCCACTTAGCACCAAAAGATGGCCAGTCAGTCAGTGACGGGTAAGATCCCGCGCGAGGGACAACCCAAGTCAGACGCGGTCGCGTGGGTGCCAGTGTGTACCAGTGTGTGCCAGTGGGTACCCGTGGGTGCAAGTGAGAAATCAGGGAGAGGAGAAAAGGGGCATACACCCTTTGCTTCAGGTTCTGGCAGCCTGCTGTGAAATGACCTATTGATATGATAATACCTGTCCTCCCTGCATTCTTATCAGTAAGCCTTGGCAGAGGAATCTTCTGTCTCTTAGAGGTGCATGACAATAACCTCATGGGACCTCTGGTAATGGCAATTTGCAGGCTTGGGAAATTAGGCCTGGAGGTTAATTCTTGGGTGTGAGACTCACAGACCACGGAAGCTACATTGACCCTTGCTTATGTGTAAGATAATAAAAGGAACGGTCAGGCCCGATTCGGGGCTCCAGTCCACGAGGCTGAAGTCCCCTGGCCCCGAACTGTTTTCTCTCCTATTTTGTGTCTCTCTTTTCCTTAACCTTTCACCATCCCTTCTCCACTCCCACCTGCTCTGTCTTGCAGGAACACGACAAGTGGCACCCAGACGTGGGGCTGGAGAACGAAAGAAAAAAAAAAAAGGACTATCAGTCAGAAAAAGGGAATTACAGAACATAAAAGGCCTCGAGATGGCAGCCGGACAACTACCTGGTGGAGGTGGGCTAAGTCTGGAGACGTTTTAACCAGGGTAATGGGTGAAAAAATTAACTTTTTGTATGTTTGAATGTAAATGAGTGAGTGATTGATTATAGTTCCACGGCTTCAGCTATGGAACTTGTGTGGACTCTAATCTGCGCTTTATGGTTAAGTCATAAGGCAGAATGGTGACTGGACACTGTCTTCCACGGGACACGTCGACTGGGCTCGGGAGTCATACGAGTGCACCTTAGCCAAGACTGACCTTAAAGTTCCATGAGAAAGCGGCCAGACAAGATACAGAGTGAAGACGTGTGAATGAGATTTTCTTTCCTGTAGTTTTAAAACTAATATGGGAAATACCGATAGTCAGTGTAAATATTAGTCTTATTAAGGCTGGGGGAACACGAGTTCCAGAAAGAAAATTAATAGAACTAAATAAGATTAAGACATATTGTTCCTGGTTCCTTGATACCGGAAACCTAGATATAAAAAACTTAGAGAAACATAGGTACAGATCTCCAGGAGTTACATCAAAATGGAGTTTTAATCTTAGTAACAATTTCGAACACATGGAGATTAATCCAGTCAGTTTTAAAATCTTTACAGACTGATACGGAAGATAAAAGAAAAAGAGGATGTTTTAAAATCAAGAGACAAAGTGGAGAATGTAGAGGAGGGATCTCTGGAAGTCACCACAGTTATTCCCAAATTTTTATATCCACTTTAAACAAAACAACTCCATGTGGTCTGTCTCTGCTGCAGCCTGCTTTCTTCAAAGCACCGGAGCAGAATCCCCCCTTCCTTTCAAAAACGGTGAGAAACGCAGTGCCAAGAGGCCTTGGGCACACCTAGTACATTACTGCTAGAAACTAAAAGATTTAAAAGTAATGGTCAAACAGGTATTTTTCTAACAGAAAAGATTTCAGGAATTCGTCCTGTTTGCCAGATTAAAATACAAGACCAAAGATTTATTTCTATAATTAATTGATGTTTCTAATGTTTCTATAATTATTTCTCAAAAAAGGCCACAAAGTTAAGTAAATATTTTCAGTAATGATCATATATTAAAAATGCTCAGATGTAATTTCTCAACATTTATTGACAAGTTAAGATTTTAGTTTTACTCCGTTCGCCTATTTCTAACTTCTTGTCACAGAAATGTTCAAAGATAAAGATCTGTTAATAAATGTATCTTATGTTTCATCACAAGCCTATATTTTTTAAGGTTACAAAATATCTTCCTAGATTTGCCAGTAAAAATGCTAATTATCCTACATATTCAGGATTTAAATGCTGGAAAAATTTAGTTCAGATTTCCCTTTTCATTACAGGATTTTTAGACAAATAGAGGACTGTTGAGGAAAGTTTTCAGACGATTCCGACATGTACATAAAAGTCTTCCAAAACTTAGACCCTAAAATAGGCCATGAAGAAATACAGATTAATTACATCTCAACTCAAAAAGCTAAACTAATAGCTGTTTTAACTGCTTTACAGATGTTTTCAAGCTCTATAAATATTAAATCAGACTCTGCTTTCCAATAATTCTAATCAGTCTTTTAAATTTTGTTTTAAAAAAACAAAAAGATTAAAAAAGGGGGAAGACAGAACAGAATCCCCACAGATACAATTGGCTAAAATCATGTTTACTTTAAAAATTTAAAATTCATCTGGTTCAAGTAGTGAAGTTAACATTGGGCGTACTGCTACAGAAAAATATTTTAATAATCAACACAGTTCTATTCAAAAATATCCCTGTCTAGAGGAAGGATATCCAAACCAATCAATGGCATTTAAAAACTTTATTAACATGGGAAAGAGGTTTTGCTTATATCTTTCTAGGTTCAAAAGAGCATCCTTTGGGCCGGATGAATGGTGCACTGGTTAAGAGCTGGCTTGGAATGACAACGGCCCCGGTTCAGATCCCACATATGAGGGCCGGTGATACTGCCCTCTACAGCTAACAACAGCTCCACCTGGAGCTGGGCTGCTGTGAGTCGTCGGGCGAAGGCGTACCTGCAGCCCCTGCTACAGTGGGCTGCCATGGGCTGCAGTGAGTGGCCGGCAGCCAGAGTGAGCGGCTGGCACAGCCAGCATGAGCTGCCAATAGCCGCGGTGAGTGACCGTTCAGAGGCCAGCGACTGATCAGCCTCATCTGGGAAGAGCGCAATGACGATACCAACATGGGCCAGTGAAGCAACGTCCTCTGCAACTAGACTGAAGAACAAAAAGACAACAACTTGTCTGTCCCCGTTCCCTGATTCCCCAATGCTGTTCCCATCCCCTAATTCCCCAATAAAATCTTAAAAAGAAAAAAAATTCAGGGGGTGGATTAAAAAAAAAAAGAGCATCCTTTGTGGGCACTTGACAGGTGTGTCAAACCTTATCATGAGCAACAGCTCATGAAAGAGAAGATTTGTGAGGATCATGGGTAATTCCCAGAGAAAAACAAAATGACACCTTTGAAGATATGTTTATGATTTTTGGAAAGAAATTTGAAGTACAGGAGGCAAGCACGCATAGCTTCCCTCCCCCTATTCCTCCGTGTACCAATCAAAGTAACTGAATTGATGGACAGTCCCATATTCATTGGGAAGAGTATTGAAGGAAAATGAATTGGGTGTTATTTAATGATTCCTATGGAATAGTAATAGACTGGGGCCCCCGTGGGGATACAGTCCTTAACTACACTCAATTTAATTGCTCCAATTACCAACTTCTCAGATGGTGGGTACATACTTATAACTCTTCTCAAATTATTGACACTCAATCCTATGAACAAAAATATATATACTTTTCAATTTGAGGAAAACAAAAACAGTTTATTTATAGGCATGTCTTAAAATTCCTTTTGTTTACTTTTTAGTAGGAACTATAACTGTTAATCAAACAACAAAATTAATTGAAAGTGCTTAATGTAAATTACATACATGTATAAATTCTTCCATTTATAATACCTCTAATGATCAATCATGATTCTTAAAAAACGATGAGGATTATGGATCCCTGTCCACGCTTCTAGAGTGTGGGAAGGTTCTTCAATTGTTCATATTGTTCTACAATTACTTCATAATATTTTACATAGAACTAAAAAGATTTATAGGACTCCTTATCACTATTATTATGGGTATTATTTCTATGGCAATTGTAACTGCTGTTTCTGTTCCTGAAGTTACTCTATACCAAACAGTACTGATCATTGTAAGTTGGCTTTCCTTAGGTGTTAATGCTGATAATTTTACATATTGGGCTTATATCCTTAACACACCATTACTTATTTCTGTAACATGACATAATAATGATACTAAATCATGGAATCAACAAATTAAAATAGTTCAGAAAATTAATGTTAGATTAACTAGTTTAGAAACTACTATTGTACTTCTTGGTGATCAAATGGAAAATTGTACTATGATTACTTTGAAAAGTGATTGGAATGTTTCTATCTGTTTCTATGGTATCTATTGGTTATTGCTTAATCCCTTATTCTTATAATCAAACACATACTCCTTCGTCTGAGGTGTGAGCTCATTTTTTGGGACATGTTTCTAAGCCTACTGTGGACATTTTACAAATACAACAAGAAATAGATCAGATGTCTAACGCTAAACTCCAGCTACTCCCTGGAGAAGAAACACTCTCCATGGCTACAGATGGACTTTTCACTTTAAATTCTGTGAACTGGACAAAAACTTGGGGTGGATGGGTTTTGTTGGTACTATGGTTTTGTTTTGCTGGTACTTTGGTTGTTTTGTTTTGCTGGTGCTATGATTATTTTGCTTATTGTTCTATGTTTATTCTGTTTAGTCCTCATATGTGGACAAACAGCCCTCTGACAGACAGTAAATGAAAAATCTGCTAGGTCTGTGTTTCTCACGTTTTAAAAACAAAAAAAGGGTGAGATGTCACATTATAGCCTGTGTGTCTGCCTCCATGCACCTTTCCATGATGACAGATCATAACTTCAATATTATGCTTACTGTATATATCCCCACTTGGCACCAAAGGATGGCTGGCCAGTCAGTGATGGGTAAGATCCCACGGGAGGGACAACCCAAGTCAGACCGGTTGCCTAGGTGCCAGTGGGTGCCAGTGAGTGCCATGGGAGAAATCAGGGAGAGGAGAAAAGGGGCATAAACCCCTTCCTTCAGGTTCTGACAGCCTGCCTGTGAAATGGCCTATTGATATGATAATATCTGTCCTCCCTGCATTCTTATCAGTAAGCCTTGGCAGAGGAAGCTTCTGTCTCTTAGAGGTGCATGACAATAACCTCATGGGGCCTCTGGTAATGGCAGTTTGCAGGCTTGGGAAATTAGACCTGGAGGTTAATTCTTGGGTGTGAAACTCACAGACCACAGAAGCTAATTTGACCCTTGCTTATGTGTAAGATAATAAAAGGAATTGTCAGGCCAGATTCTGGGCTCCAGTCCATGAGGCTGAAGTCCCCTGGCCCTGAACTGTTTTCTCTCCTATTTTGTGTCTCTCTCTCTCTTTTCCTTAACCTTTTGCTGTCCCTTCTCCACTTCCACCTGCTCTGTCGCGCAGGAACGCGACACAAAGGAACCCACATTAAGCTATTAACAGATTTCTCAGTTGAGACCTTATGGGCCAGCAGAGAGTAGAATGACATATTCAAAGTCCTAGAAGAAAAAAAGTCAGCTAGTGATACTCTTTCCAGCAAAGTTATCCTTCAGATATGAAGGAGAAATAAGGGCTTTCCTAGACAAACAGAAGCTGAGAGAATTTATAGTAGACATGCCTTGCAAGAAATGCTGAAAGGAGTTCTTCAAACTGAAATGTAAAGATACATATCAATGATACAAAAGAACACAAAAGTATACAACACACTGGTAAAGATAAATAATACTCAGAAAACTCTACATCTATAATAGAAAGGTGTACTAACCCCTAAAAGATAGTACAAAAGTCAAGGAAAAGAGTATTACAAATATTTATAGTTACTATAATAAGTTAAAGAATACACAGTAAGAAAATAAGTAAATGATGACATCAACTTTTAAAGAGTAAGTAAAGGGGTGAAGGTTTTGTAGATGATGAAAGTTAATTTGATATCAGCTTAAAATGGAGTTTTTAATCTGTGAGATGTCTTATTTAAGCCTCTCAAAAAACTTAGGCAGATGCACAAAAGATTAAAAAAAAGGGTGGTGATGGGAGAACGGAGCATACCAACATGAAAAAATCACAATTTACAAATGTGGGCAGAAACAGAGATAAAAAGAAAAAAACTGAAATATAAAGCAATCAGAAATTAATGAGATGGCACTAGTAAGTCCTCGCATATCAATAATAACTCTAAATGTAAATTGATTGAATTCATGAGTCAAAAGGCACAGAGTGGCTCATGGATAATAAAAAAGAAGACCAAATTACACGCTGCCCACAAGAGACCCACTTCAGTTATAAAGACATACTGGGGTTCAAAGTAAAGGGATCAAGAAAGATATCTATAACATGGCAGTGGAAACCAAAAGAAAGCAGGGGTAGCTATACTTATATCAGGTAAAATAGATTTTAAGCCAAAAATGATAACAAGAAACAAAGAAAATAACTATAAAACTATAACGGAGTCAATTCATCAAGAAGATATAACAAACATTAATATGTTCACCTAATATTGGAGCCTTTAATGTACTAAGCAAATACTAACAAATCTGAAGGGAGAAATAAACAATATTACAATAATAATCGAGGATTCAATATTCTACTTTCAGCAATGAATCACATCATCCATACAGAAAATCAACAAGGAAACAATGGACTTGAACCATATGTTAAATTAAATGGACATAACAGACATTTATAGAACATTCCATCCAACAGAAGCAGAATTCCTGTTCTTCTCAAGTGCACACAGAGCATTCTCCAAGACAGACCATATACTCCTAAACTCATTTTACAAGGCTGGCATTATCCTTATCCCAAAGCCAGATACGAACACTATAAGAACATAAAATTATATGCCAATATCTTTGATGAATATACTAGGTACAAAAATTGTTAGCAAAATATTAGGAGACAGAATTCAACAGCACAATGAAAGGATTATACATCAACACCAAATGGGACCAGTCAAGCACAATCACATCAAAATTACAACTAAACTACAAAAAAAAGGTCATTGAGAATTGCCTAAAATTCTTGCCCTACATATCAAGACATGCAGAAGAAGCCACCTTGAGGCTGGTAGGAGGAGCAGAGATGCAGAGCAGGCTAGTCTCACACCTCAGTGTGAACGTTAAAAATCAGGAGGGTTATCTCAGATGCAGAAGTCTCCCTGGAGGAGTGAGCGGTCCCAGCCCCTCCTCAGAACAGAGTCCCAGGGCTGGGAAGAGAGGTCCCCCTAATTTATGGCTGTGGAAACCAGCAGAGATTCTGACTGAGTGAGAGAGGGTGGTTAGGGTCCCAGGCGCTTCTTTTAAGGGGACTACAAAAGGACTTATTCACTGATGGAATCACTGGCTCTGAGGTCCAGCACTGGAGTAGTACCTGGAGTGTTGGCAGGGACATATAGTAGGGAACTAAGTTTTCTGGTTTCAAAACGGGGGTTTGAGGGGCAGCTTTCTCCTGGATGAGGGAGCTGGTGAAAGCCATTGTTTTGTTTTGTTTTTTGTAGAGCTCTCCTACTTCTCTGCCTGCAGACACAGGTGGTCACAATATCTGAGTCTCTAACAAGCTGGCTAATGCCCTTTGTGATGTTCTGGTGATTCAAGACCCCGCCCCTTCCAACTTTCCGGCACACCCAAGCCACTTCCAGTGTTTTTTTCATATAAACCACCTGCCTTGGCTCATGCTACAGACTATCCTAGGGTCTCTCAAAGGTTCATGGAAAGCAGACAAGCAGCATCTGGCTTGACCATGTCATGTACTTCTGGCTGAGCAGCCCTAAGCCCAGCAATAGGAGCAGCCAGTCTTGGTTCATGGCTAGGCTCTCAAGGCACTTACAAGCATGGCACAGGTGGTGGCCATCTGAGGATTCATTTGTGGCTCCTTCCAGGTGCCCCCATATGGGAAACGCTGCAATTGAATTTGACTTACAAAGATTCCCCTCCCAGGTGACCCTGGGGCTGGCACCACCAGTGGCCAAATTTGCAAAGAACTGGAGCATCACCCAGCCACCTCCAAGGACAACACACCAAGGGTCATGTTGGGCAGGTACCATCTGCCCTGTAGGGTCAGCTTTTGCACGACAACTCCACCACTGTAGTCATGGCCAGTCCTCACAACTGATGAGCCTAAGGGTCAATCCCTGCCCTTGATATGAAAATAGCAACCAAGGCTCAACTACATGAGGAGGGCACACACAACTTATATAAGGGACACACCTCGAGTGCATGGCTTGAGAGACTGCGCTACTGAGCCTCACAGCACACCTACTACATAAGGCCACTCTACTAAGATCAGGAGACATAGAAGCCCTACCTAATACATAGAAACAAACACAGGGAGACAGCCAAAATGTGGAGACAAAGAAACATGTCCCAAAGTTAAAAAAAAGAACAAATCTCCAGAAAAATAACTGAACAAAATGGAGACAAGCAATCTGCCAGATGCAGAATTCCAATCACTGGTTATAAGGATCCCCAATGATCTCAGGGAGATTGTTGATGGAAAAATTGGAAAACCACATTAAAAAAAAAGAAACTAGTTTGCTATCTGTCACCATACAGCAAAATTAATTTTAAAATGGATCAAAGACCTAAATATAAAACCTGAAACAATAAATTCTAAAGAAGAAAGCATAGGTATTAAACTTATAGACATTGGGTTCAGAAAGGATTTTATGAATTTGACCTTAATGGCAAGTGAAGTGAAAGCAAAAATAAATAAATGGGACTATATCAAACTAAAAAGCTTATGCACAGCAAAGGAAACCATCAACAAAATAAAGAGGCAACCTACCAATGGGAGAAGATATTTACAAATGACACCTTCAATAAAGGGTTAATATCCAAAATATATAAAGAACTTGTAAAACTCAACAACAGAAAAACAAACAATCTAATTTAAGAAATGGGCGGAGGACCTGAACAGACACTTCTCACAAGAAGACATACAAACAGCAAACAGATATATATATATAAAAAAAAAACAAACCTCAACGTCCTGAGCTATTAGGGAAATACAAATCAAAACCACAATGAGATATGACCACACACTGTTAGAATGGGTATTCATTAACAAGACAAATAATAACAAGAGTGGGAGAGGCTGTGTAGAAAACAAACCCTCATATACAGCTAGTGGGAATGTAAATTGGTACAGCTGCTATGGAAAAACAGTATGGAGGTTTCTCAAAATACTAAGAATAGAATTACCATAAAACCCAGCAATCCCTCTTCTGGGTATCTACACCAAAATTTTGATAACATTTATCCATTATGATATATGCACCTCTATATTCATTACAGCATTATTCATAGTGGCCAAGACACGGGAACAAAATGCTCTTCAATAGATGATTGAATAAAGAAGATGATATATATATATATATATAATGGAATATTACTCAGCCATAAAAAATATGAATTTCTGCCATATGTGACAACATGAATGGATCTTGAGAGTATCATATGAAGCGAAATAAGTGACTGGAAATAGACAAGAACCATGATTTCACTCATATGTGGTACATAAAACAGAAAACAACAACAAAACAAATATAAATAAACCTCATCAACACAGAAAACAGTATGGTGGTTACCAGAGGGGAAGGTGGGTGGTGGGACATTGAAGAGGATAAAGGGGGTCAAATATATTGTGACACAGAGGGGGGCAAGATGGCAGCTGTGAGGAGGGCTCCATGAAATCTCCCCTGGAAATATCCACAATTTGAACTTCTAATACGCTTCAAAGAGACATCTACTCATCACACAGAGCAACTAAGAGTTTCTTTTGACACAATGATTGCTGGAAGGTGGTCAGGCCGGGCAAGTAGGGGAAGAAGGCGGCGAGACGCGTGAGGTGTAGCCCGCACCCGCGGCGGCTGTTGAGTCACGGTGAGTGTTGCCCCGGCTCGCTCCCTGCGGCCCGCGGCCCACCTAGAGTTCAGCAAGAGCACGTTGGTTTGCAGTCTGAGGCAGAAGCCTCAGGCCGGGCAAGTGCGGGAAGAGAGAGAGGAGACGACTGTGCAGAGGTACGAGCTGCACCCGGGGCTCGCCAGGTCCCCAGGAAGCAGGGTGCAGAGCCCGGCAGTGGCAGGGCAAGATCAGTCCCTGCACCCTCCCGGTTCAGGGATCAGTCTCTGTGCCCACCGGGTCCCGAGGAGCGCAGAAGCCTGAAACCCGGGAGGAGGGGAAAAAAGAATACTCTGGCGCGGAGAAGCAGCGCGCTGGGCGGAGACACAGGTTCCAGAGAGACAGAGCGGGGATCTGAGCTGCGCGGCAGGGTGCGTGCAGTCCCCTAAATCCTGACAGCAGTCCCTCCAGAAGCACAGCAGGAGAACAGCGCGGGCTCGCGCCGGCTCCCAGGCAGAAGCCTTAAACCTGGGAGGAGGGGAAAAAATAATTCTCTCGCACAGAGACACAGGTCCCAGAGAGACCGAGCGGGGATCTTAGCAGCACGACAGGGTGCGCACAGTCCCCTAAATCCCAGCAGACCCCTTGGGAGAGCAGCAGGAATTCCGCTGGAGCATAAGAGGCAAAGGCCTTAGCTTAAAACAGTGTTGGAACTGTGTCTTTGTTTATTTTTATGTTTTTTATTTTTTTTTCCTTTTTCTACTCTTGAACAGAAAGCAAAAAAAAAAAAAAAAGCAAAAAAACCAATAACCTACCCACTCCCACAAACTTTGGCCCCCGCCAAGACAGAGTCTTAAACTGACTCCTGAATGAGCAGTAGGGGAAGACTATGAAAGTATTCCTACTTTCAGGGGGTTGAGAATTTCCACCCCAGTAAAGGCTGCAGCGTGAGACTACCTACCCCACCCCCACCTTTATGCAAGGCTTGGGAGGCAGGGCAGGTTCACCTGCTGAGGCACTAATTAACAGATTCTTAGCAGCTGGCTTTTGGTAGTGAGGAATTCTTTAATTCTCCACAGCTGTCAACCCAAAGAGTGCCCAGAGAAACTCATTTAGCCTTTGGGGGTGCAGCCTGCCTTGGGACAGGCAAAAGCAAAAAGGCAGTGACTTTGTAAAAACCACCAATCACATGTCACAACCACACTCAAGTACAGCAAATCTGCAGTGCCAGGATCACACTAGGCCTCAGGAGGCCTACTCTGTTCCCACAAGATGCACAGGAATTTTTGTACAGCAGAGGACAAACTGAAGAGAGCTTGGTGGACTTTAGCCAAGACCGGCATGGGTATTTTTGGTTTGTTTCATTTTATTCTGTTTTGTTTTCCCTTTATTGGCTGCTTATCTTGGTTGTTTTTGGTTTTTATTTCTATTTCATTCTTATCATTTTGTAGTTTTTAATATAGGCATATATATATGTGTATATAGGTGAATATATGTCCATATATATGGGTGTGTAGACATATATATATATATATTTTTTTTTCTTTTTCTTTTTTCCCCACCCTGACTTTCTCCCTTATTTTATTCATTATGTGCTATTAAATAGTGAGTGGGTCACAAATGAGATCAAGGAGGAAATCAAAAGATACTTCGAGACAAACGAAAATGAGAACACCACGACCTAAAATCTCTGGGATGCTGCGAAAGCAGTCCTAAGAGGGAAGTTTATAGCAGTGCAGGCCTACCTAGAGAAGGAAGAAAAATCTCAAATCAACAGGTTATCCTTACACCTAAGGGAACTGGAAAAAGAACAGAAAAAGAGGCCCAAAGGGGAGTACAAGAAAGGAGATAATAAAGACCAGAGCAGAAATAAACAATATAGAGAACAGAAAAACAATTCAAAAGATCAATGAAACCAAGAGCTGGTTTCTTGAGAAGATAAACAAAATTGACAAACCTCTAGCTAGCCTCACCAAAAAAAAAAAAAAAAGAGAGAGAGGACTCAAATTAGCAAAATCAGGAATGAAAGAGGGGAAATGACTATAGACATCACAGAAATACAAAAAAATCTAAGAAATTACTATGAGCAACTATATGCCAACAAATTTGACAATCTGGAAGAAATGGATAATTTTCTAGAAGCATACAACCTTCCAAAGCTAACGCAAGAAGAAACAGAAAATCTAAATACCCTGATTACTACCAAGGAAATTGAATCAGTAATTGACAAGCTCCCAAAAAACAAAAGCCCTGGACCAGACGGCTTCACAAGTGAATTTTACAAACATTCAAAAAAGAACTATCACCTATTCTTCTCAAACTATTCCAAAAAATCCAGAAGGAAGGAAGGCTCCCAAACTCTTTTTATGAAGCCACTATCACCCTGATTCCAAAGCCAGATAAAGACATCACAAAAAAGGAAAACTACAGGCCAATCTCCCTGATGAATAGAGATGCAAAAATTCTCAATAAAATATTAGCAAACAGAATTCAGCAATATATTAAGAAGATCATACTTCATGATCAAGTGGGATTCATCGCTAGTGCACAAGACTGGTTCAACATCCGTAAATCAATTAATGTGATACACCACATCAACAAAATGAAGGATAAAGATCACATGGTCATTTCAATAGATGCAGAAAAAGCATTTGACAAAATCCAACAGCCATTTATGTTAAAAACCCTTAGCAAAGTGGGAATACAAGGATCATATCTCAACATAATAAAAGCCATATATGATAAACCTACAGCTAACATCATACTCAATGGGGAAAAGCTAAAACCATTCCCCTTAAGATCAGGAACAAGACAAGGATGTCCACTTTCTCCTCTTTTATTCAACATAGTGCTGGAAGTTCTAGCCACAGCAATCAGACAACAAAAAGAAATAAAAGGCATCCAAATTGGCAAGGAAGAAGTAAAATTGTCATTATATGCAGATGACATGATACTGTATATAGAGAACCCCAAAGACTCCATCAAAAAACTATTGGAACTGATAGACGCATTCAGTAAAGTAGCAGGATATAAAATCAATGTTCAGAAATCAGTGACATTTGCATATACCAATAATAAACTAATGGAAAGAGAAATTAAGAAAACTGTCCCATTTACAATTGCGTCAAGAACTATAAAATATCTAGGAATAAATTTAACCAAAGAAGTGAAAGATCTGTACTCAGAAAATTATAAGACACTGAAGAAAGAAATCATAGAGGATACAAATAAATGGAAACACCTACCATGCTCATGGATAGGAAGAATTAATATAGTTAAAATGTCCATACTGCCTAAAACAATATATAGATTCAATGCAATTCCTATCAAATTACCAAGGGCATTTTTCACAGAAATAGAAAATATAATCCTAAAATTTATATGGAATCATAAAAGACCCAGAATAGCCTCGGCAATTCTGAGAAATAAAAACAAAGTCAGGGGGATCACGATACCAGACATCAAAACCTACTACAAGGCCACAGTAATCAAGACAGTTTGGTATTGGCATAAAAACAGGCACATCGTTCAGTGGAACAGAACAGAGAGCCCAGAAATAAATCCAAGCATTTACGTACAGTTAATCTATGACAAGGGAAGCAAGAATTTACACTGGAGTAAAGATAGTCTATTCAATAAATGGTGCTGTGAAAATTGGACTGACACATGCAAAAAAATGAAACTGGATCATCTCCTTACGCCTTATACAAGAACAAATTCAAAATGGATTAAAGACTTAAATGTAAGACCTGAAACCATAAAAATCCTAAAAGAAAATATAGGAAGTACATTTGCAGACATTACCCGGAGCAATATTTTTACCGATACATCCCTACAGGCAAGGGAAGTAAAAGAAAAAATGAACATATGGGATTATATCAGACTTAATAGTTTTTTCACAACAAAGGAAACCATTAATAAAACAAAAAGGAAGCCTACTGAATGGGAGAATATATTTGCCAACGATATATCTGATAAGGGGTTAATATCCAAAATTTATAAAACATTCATGAAACTCAACACCAAAAAGACAAACAACCCAATTAAAAAAATGGGCAGAAGATATGAAGAGACATTTCTCTAAAGAGGACATACAGATGGCCAACAGGCATATGAAAAAAAGTTCAACCTCACTGGTCATTAGGGAAATGCAAATAAAAACCACAATGAGATACCACCTCAATCCAGTCAGAATGGCTATCATCAATAAATCAACAAACAACAAGTGCTGGCGGGGCTGTGGGGAAAAGGGGACCCTGCTGCACTGTTTGTGGGACTGCAGATTGGTGCAGCCACTATGGAAGTCAGTATGGAGGTATCTCAAAGAAATGGAAAAAGAGCTACCTTTTGACCCAGCAATTCCACTCCTAGGTATTTATCCTGAAAAAACCAAGACACTTATTCAAAAAAAATTTATGCACCTCTATGTTCATAGCAGCACAATTTACAATAGCTAAGACTTGGAAACAACCAAAATGCCCATCAGTAGATGACTGGATTAAGAAACTGTGGTATATTTATACAATGGAGTATTACTCCGCTATAAAGAAGAATGAAATCGTACCATTTGCAATGATATGGATGGACCTAGAGACTATTATGTTAAGTGAAATAAGTCAGTCAGAGAAAGACAAACACCATATGATCTCACTCATATGTGGAATCTGAAAAACTGTATGAATGAGCGAAGTAAACAGAAACTGTCTCATAGATATAGAGGAAAAATCAGGGTTGCTAATTGGGAGGAGGATGGGGATGAGGGAGAAGGGGAAGGGATTAGACAGCAAAAATAGGCAACTACAGTATTGCCACTGGAATATGAAAAATAGTTTGGGGAATATAGTTATTAATGTTGTAAATATTTTGTGGGATGTCAGATGGTCATAGGTCTTGTTAGGGAGACCATTTCATGGATGGAGTAGAGGTTTGATCACTGCACTGTATAACTGAAGAGGAGGTGGTATACCTACTGTAATTGAATATATATAGATAGTCAAGGGATGTGGATTATACTGTGGAAGAGAGTCAGAGGAAGAGTAATAGATATATATGATATGGGGGGGAGTGGGGTGGTGAATTGGGGGTGGGGGGTTGTCACTTTGAGGGGTAAAATGTATAACTATTGCACTGTGTTGTACACCTGAAACTAATTAAAAATAAATAAATTAAGTAATTAAAAAATATACATGGTGACAGAAGGAGACTAGACTTTGATTGGTGAACACATATTGCAATATATAGATGCTGCATTATAGAATTGTACACTTGAAACATATGGGTATATAATCTTATTAATGAATGTCACCCCAATAAATTTAATTTAAAAAGGCAAGCTTCATATTTAGTTATCCTCCTCTATCTACGATTTTGTTTTGCAATGTTTCAGTCACCCAAGTTCAATGGCAGTCCCCACATATTAAATGGAATATGTTAGAAATAAACAATTTACCTCATCGAGTTTTAATTTGCCTGCCATTCTAAGTAGCATGAGGAAATCTCTCGTCATCCTGCTACATATTTCTGGGGACATCAATCATCCCTTTGTTTAACAATTTCATGCTATAGATACTCCTTGCCCATTAGTCACATATTAGCCTTCTCATTATTAGATCAACTGTCATAGTATCACAGTGCTTGTGTTCAAGTAACCCTTATTTTATTTAATAATGTCTCCAAAGCACAAGAGTAGTGATGCTGGCAATTCAGATATGACAAAGAGAAGCTGCAAAGTGCTTCCTTTACTGAAAAGGTAAAAGTCCTTGATTTAATAAGAAAAGAGAAAAATCATATGCTGAGGTTGCTAAGATTTATGGTAACAACAAAACTTCTATTCATGAAATTATGAAGGAAAAAGAAATACATGCTAGTTTTGCTGTTGCACTCAAAGTGCAAAAGTTATGGCCACAGTGCATGATACATGTTTAGTTAAGATGGAAGTAGCATGTCTTATTAAGGAGACAACATCATGGACAGTGTAGTGGCCTGACCACTGTGCTGTACATCTGAAGCTGCCGCTGAATAATATTAGATGTTGACTATAATTTAATACATATATAGTCATGGGATGTGGAGTATAGTGTGGGGATGGAGTCAATAGAATTGTAATAGATACGTATGATATCAGGGGTGGGGGGGCAATGGAGGGGGGATGGAGGAGTCACTTTGTAAGGGGTGAAAAAGATAACTATTGCATTGTTTTGTACATCTATAACTAATAAAAAAATGGAAATGGCATTAAACTTGTGGGTAGAAGACATGAACAGAAAACCTATTCCAATCGATGGCAACATGTTTGATTAGAAATATGTTTGAACCTACATGAAGTATTGAGTCTATACAAATACTTTAGCAAGGGATCCCCTGAAACGCATGACACATAGCCATTTACTGCAATTAAGGGATGGTTACACAGACTCAGAAATAGATTTGGATTGAAAAATATAAAATTTACTGGAGAGCAAGAAAGACCACATTCACATAACCTATATTAGAGTATATTGTTAAAATTGTTCTATTTTATTATTAACTATTATTATTAATTTCTTACTGTAACTAATTTATAAATTAAACTTTGTCATAGGTATGCATGTATATTTTTTTTTAAAAACAGAGTATAAATGGAGTATTACTTCGCTATAAAGAAGAATGAAATCATACCATTTGCAATAATATGGATGGACCTAGTGACTATTATGTTAAGTGAAATAAGTCAGTTGGAGAAAGACAAATACCAAATGATCTCACTTATATGTGGAATCTGAAAAATTGAATGAATGATCAAAGTAAACAGAAACAGTCTCATAGATATAGAGAAAAAACTGAGGGTTGCTAGTTGGGAGTGGGGTGGGGATGAGGGAGAAGGGGAAGGGATTAGACAGCAAAAATAGGCAACTACAATATTGCTACTGGGATAGGAAAGACAGTTCAGGGAATATAATTAATAATGTTGTAAATATTTTGTGGGGTGTCAGATGGTCACATGTCTTGTTAGGGAGACCATTTCATGGATGGAGTAGAAGCTTGATCACTGCACTGTACACCTGAAGCTGATGTTGTATAATATTGTATCCCAACTGTAATTGAATATATAGATAGTCATGGGATGTGGATTATACTGTGGAAGGGACTCAAAGAAAATGTAATAGATATGTATGATATGTGGGGGAGGAGTGGGGTGGCGAATTGGGGGAGGGGGGTTGTCCCTTTGAGGGGTAGAAAGTATAACTATTGCACTGTGTTGTACACCTGACACTAATTAAAAATAAAAAAAATAAAATAATTTTTAAAAAACATAGTATTTGTAGGGTTAGGTACTATCTGCGGTTTCAATCTTCCACAAGCGTTTTGGAACATAGCTGCCATAATATGGACTACTGTATTACTAATACTTCAAGAAATTTTACTGTGTTAACTCTCATTTGCCAAAGAGTGTATCAAAAGACATAAGGATACTTGTAACAAGCTTTCTCAAGGCAGTGTGACTTTTTTTTTTGAGGGCAGTGTCACTGGCCCTCATATGTGGGACCCAAACCGGGGCCGCTGGCTTCCCAAGCCAGCGCTTAACCACCGCGCCACTCGGCAGGTGTGTGACTTTTAATAAAGCAAATGGTAACTGACTTGTTAGTGTCAAGAAACTTTTTCCAAATTGTAAAATCAAATTCATAGTTTTGAAAAGGCAGCAACACAATGATTTCTACAAATCAGGAGAATCAATTAATATGTCAAACATGCACTTTTTTTCTTTACCAAACTCTTTGAGTTAGTAAAACCTATTGGGTTGTTGGAAAAGTCATGATGCATTTTTGCAACGAAAAACATAGAAAAAACATATCATGACTTTTCCGACAACCCAATAAATTTCACTGAAGTGTTAATGACCCAACACGTTCTCTCTCCCTTCAGTAATTGCAAATTGAAATTTTGCTATAATTTGGTATAACCCTTTGGTACAATGAGATTCTGTGCTTCCCAAGAAGGAATCATGTATGGTTTGGCAAATGCCTGCCCCCCAAACCCGTACTATATATCAATCATGCATGGATGAAAATCCTACACATTAGAAAAATCATTGCTTAAAATAAAAAGTAAAAATACAACTCACATGTGAGTACATGAGAGTTTTTATATTTTCAGTAGTTTCACATAACTTGATATATTTTAAAATTATACTTAAAAGAAAGTTCATAAATGTAATCCTAGATTCCATTAAGCTACTAGAGCGTAGTACCAAGGCTAGCCTTAGATGTATACAGAAAAAAAAAAAAGGAGGGGGCAATTACATGGTTTGATTTAAGAATTACCAATTATTTCACCACCCATGCTTTGCTCCTCACTAAAAAATTCTCACACTTTAAGGCTCTTGTTTTAGGCTGTAAAATTACCTGAGCCAATATGTGAGAGGGGTTTAGAGAACTATAAAACACCACTAGTAACACAGTAACAAGGACTAATTTATCAGATTAAGCCAAAAGTACACACTGCCAATTTAGCAGAAATGTAGCTATAGGTAGGTACATTTTAGAGAAGTGAGAGACTGTGGGGAAGGGAAGTATGGAAAAGCCAAAACAAGTAAGACACTGCCTAGGCTGGATTTGGGGGAGACAGTGATATTTGGTGACAGTAAACGCTTTTGTTGACTTGCTTTTTATAAGAGAATCATTATAAATAATGTGTTCATTATAACAATTTCTAATAGTGCAGCAAGTTGTAAAGGAATGACATCCTCAAGGTCCTATCATCTCCTTCTAATTCTATCCCCAAGAGGTACCTGCCACCTTTTACAGTTTGGAGTG
This sequence comes from Aselliscus stoliczkanus, assembly GCA_033961575.1. Classification (NCBI taxonomy): domain Eukaryota; kingdom Metazoa; phylum Chordata; class Mammalia; order Chiroptera; family Hipposideridae; genus Aselliscus; species Aselliscus stoliczkanus. Next base: position 68,131,924 of record CM066737.1, on the reverse strand, counting down.
CATATTGCAGCAGGTAGACTTTTGAATTAACTGCAAACACAGAATCTTGTTAAGAAAAGGCTCCTGCACTTATACAACTGCCTACAGTCTATGTATAAAATTAGCACGATGCATAATTTTCATCCTGTAATCACAGGTATGAAACCCAAAACCATGAAAGTCAGTCAGAAGCTAAAAACTAGCATTCATCATGTTCTTTTACATAGGCAGTGTACACAGAGTAGCCATCTTCTTCGTCGGAGAGCTAAGTAGTCTGTGTCTAAAATGTGTGGGTGCTCAATTTAACAGGGGCAGAAACATGACTTGTGTTTAGCTCTGTCGTCTTCTTCAATGTTGGTTAATTAAACTGCTTGAGAAATGTCCTGATGATTAAACATCTGCCTCTGATTTAATAAGACAACCAGGACAAGTATTGTGGTGCAATAACTAAGAGGATGTCTCTAGCAAAAGCTTTAACAAGGGGTACCTGGAAAAAGAGCACATTAAAAAATGGAGCAAAAACTGTGAGTCAATGGGAAATACAGATATGGAAGATGAAACAATACTTCGTTAGCTACACACAATTATAATTTTGGTTACCTGTAGAAACAACTCTCAACATGTGAAGCTATCATATGTAATCTAGTTGAATTGTGCATTGCATGCCTCCTTTAATCTTTATCAGATAATTAACTGATTGCTTGTATGGCAGCAACCAAAGAAACATCTGAGTTTTAAATTAAAATATTACACAAGTCCACCACACTTCTCACAGACTACAGGTATATAAAAATAAAAACAGCCAGTTTATATAAAGTAGAATTGTGCTATTATGATTCATAAGGCTCAAAATAATTTGATTGAATTAAACTTGTGTGTCTTTTCTTCTTGATACCTAATGGATTATGCAAGTAGTCTTAGTTTTATGTTGTATGCAATATTCAAACACTTAAGAAAACAAACATTTTAAAATTTCCAAACCAATATACATGTTATAAGACAAATTTATTCATGGTCTTAAATATTTATAGTCTCTAAATAACAAGAAATGTGTGTGTATGTGTGGGGGGAGTTGTTTACCGTGAGTCACGTGGCTATTAAATTCCTCTCTTGTTTTCCTCAGAGGCACCTAATGTAAAATGGCATGCATTTCCCATCATTTCAAATGTAATGGGGACTCTTGTTCATGTTTAAATAAAATAATTATCTCTAAACAATTTAAAAATGAAAACTTGATACAACTATCTGGTAACTTAAAAACAGATGAAAACCCAATTACTGCTAAAATGTAACAAATTCCTTCCATATAAATCTGGAGTCAGGGAATTCACTTAATGATCCACAAGTAGTTTAAAAATCACATGTTACCTCTGGGAGAAGAAAAGTATACACTAACACGAAGACAACTTGAACAAAGAATTCCAAACTTAACACTCAAAAGGAGGAATAACAATTTTCAGTAACACCTGTATTTCTTCTTACAGACATTGGAGAGCCTGAATTTGATCTCTTTTCATGATAGTACTAGTGATATGACTATGTGTTCTTTGCAAATTATGTGTGCTTTTTTAAAACTCCATTTAACAGTAACTGAGTACTATGGCTGGTGTTATGAGTCACTGAGATGACATTAAGAGGTGAGCTTCAATTTAGCAGTGGCAACAGTTCCTTCAAATGAAAAGATGAGAAAGAAGAAATATGTTTTTCAATTAAACTTTGTGCAAGTAATTATAAATGTATTGTTTTCAAATGCATTCTAAATAAAGCAATTGGTACACAAGTTAGCCCTAAAGGAAAGTAAAATTTCAGCTGTGCCACAAACTACCTTTTCCGTACTAGTGCTTAAATTTATATTCGTTTTAATCTAGAAGTCCTGGATTTTTCAGTATTTTTTTTTCTTTTAAATCACACATGGAGTTCTCTCTTTTCTTTCAGTGATTTTTCTACTTGACTTTATGATTGGTGCCTACATGTACAGTAACTTGTTTTTAGATTTACCATATCTTCACTGAAATTCAAATAGTCAAACATATATATGGTATGTAAATTTCATTTCTAGTCTCTGTCTTCATTGTTTTGTCCCATTATATACAAATATGGATTCTGACCTCAAGGATGATAAGTGTAACTAAACTGCAGAGTATACAGATTTTGAAATACATTTATGAGGATCTAGTTTTTTTAATTCTCATCTACTGCTCTAAGTGGATTTTTTTGGATATTTCTTTTTTGGTTCTGTATTAGATTAACTGCACAACTCATTTCATCATATCAAAGGCTAAGACATGAAATGGTATAATATCTAATGGAAAAAGGAAAAATGGACCATTTGTAACTTAAAAGATGAAGTCAAGAAAGATTACTATTTTAGAAAAATATGATTGTAATATAATACATTTTATTGAATAATTTGGGGTAACCAACTTATTGAAAATGGAAATTTCATCTACTGAGCCATGTTTTATCAGGGATATAAAATATTGTTTTAAAGAATATATATATATTATCTAGGATTTATATTTGTGTCTCCAAATTAATTATCTTTATGATGCAGAAAAAATGCCACAATTTAGTGCTCCAGATAACTTAGTGCTTTAACCAATTATCTGATATGACTGAATATGTTACTGTTACATAAATAATGTGAAGGATTTTCATGTATAGCTTAATGCTGATTGTCTCTGCTAGCCAAAAGGTAGTGGGTGAAAATGAAAGATGACCTAAAGCCTCTGGCCAACCCACTGCCACAATTACACAAGATCAACTATTACTTTCATAAGAAAAATAAAAAAACATATGAAATTGAAATATATTTGACAACACTGAATTTTATCTCTTATGGAACACAAGTTCTAATAAAATGACCAGAAGTGAAATAAGTTAAAATTAATATAATTAATTATATCAATCTGTAGCTAGATAAATCACCAGTAGATAAATCTTTATTTATGTCATGATTCATTTCACACATCTTATGCATCTTCCCCCAGCTAAACAATTTATTTTCACTCTTGAGAAAGGTTTCTCAGAAGACATACTACAAGAGAGGAATGAAAATAAAAACCTGGAAATATTGAGTGTTTGAAAAAATGACTAACTAAAATTATACTTTGTATAACTCTATTTTGGTTAGGGATAGTGGGGTGCAATTAGGAATTCTCCAAAGGAATATATATAAACCTTTTGGAATAAATATTCTGACAGATAGACTACCAGCTGAATTCATTCATGTTGTACAAGTGGTTTTTAGTGACAGTAGTGAGATAGCCAGAGCCGTCCTCCAGAAGGATGGCAGTTTTCTTTACTTTGTATAGAATGTAACTGCCAATTGAAAATTTCAATAATTTGCTTTCTATTATGAAATGTTTAAAGAACAGTCAAACTATGTTTAGAGATTAACGAAGTTAATTTCCTCAAATAATTTTTTACATGAGTGTATTCAAGTGGAAACTTTTATTTCAAAAATTGGAAATATGCCTTGGCTTAGGTAACAATTAAACAGTTTGCTTCATTAACGAAAAAAAAAGACACACACACACACACACACACACACACACACACACTGTGTGTGTTCTTTATGAACATATTTTTGGAACAAAAGATTTTGCTTTGAATTTGACTTAAAAAATAAGGATCCTTTTTCTTAGTATGTTAGGACCATGTTGGAAAAATGGGTCATTTCTACCATTTACATAAAGTTAGAGGTTTTTTTCAATGGAAATAATTGAAAACAAATATCTTAATTATCTACTTTAAAGGGGAACTTGGATTTTCCCATCACATAAATTTCATATTTAAAATTGTACTCCCACAATTTTTCTTTTAGCTAGTCAAATCCAGTGCTCAATTTTAACCCTATTTTTTTCAAAGGCATTTTTTTCTTTATGAATTTCCTGACAAGATGAACTAACTAACATAGGTCATTAAACTCCAACTCCAGTCTATTTTGAAATCTCCATTTTGATTATAGCTGAAATGGAGAGAATTTTCATATACAGCATCACAATATATTTAATAATCAGAAACACAAAGGATTGGAGGGGAAATGTTAGGATTCCAAATAAAAAATTATAGTTTGAAAGAACAAATGCATTAATATGGCAAGTACTTACCGGACTGAAGAGTCTGAAAAACCAGAATGTAACAAGAAGGTCCCCAAGTCTCAAAATGATATGATATTGTTACATTTTTTTAAGAATCCCAAAGTACATTAAAAATCAAAGCAAACATTAGGGTTATTTAATTCATCTCTGCTCTGGTAGACATTTTAAACCATTGGTGATATAATAGACTTCATTATCTTTCTCAAATTTCTATAGCTTCTCTTAGAAACCTAGTATCTTTTCAATATACAAAAATAAATCCCTCCAGTTGGTGGAAAAAGTGAAGAATATCATATTCCTTCCTAAAGCAGCTTGCAAACATTGAATTTCTAATTATTGTACCATCACAGTCTGGCCATAACTCTAAGGACCACTTTGATGTCTATTCAGCAGTGATGGAATTCCTAGCCTAGTTCTTAAACACACATAGGAACAAAATCAGCAGTCTTCCTTAAACTTCAAAAATTATAAGAAAAAAATAGAATGTTGCAAAGAATTCAAATCTATAAATGTTGCCAACTACAATGTAATTTAAAAGAATGCAAACTCAGTATCCCACAGAATTTCGAGGGAATATATTTTAATATTATTAATAGTTGTGCCTTGTGGTTCCCATAGCAGTCTTTGAAATACAAAGCTAAACAGTTCCATTTAATTTGTTTTAAAAGAAGCTTCCATCAAAAGCACATCCAAACATTTCTTAATTATCAACTGATTTTTGGTTATTTGGTTTTGAAGATTCCATCTTCAAAATAATTTTCTATTCAGCAAAGAAGTTGGGTAGAGTTATTAAAATAGCACAGCTTTATAGTTAATAGTAATGTGCAAATGTTAATATTTTAGTTTTGATAAATGTATCAATATGCTTTCAGATGCTGACAATCGGGGAAACTGGCTGAGGTGGGTACAGAAACTCTGTACTATTTTGTAATGTTTTATGAATTTTAAATTACAGATAGTTCACTGAAGAAAAGGAGATTTGAATTTTTTGATAACTGGGACAGCTTTACCTCTCCCCTGTAAATGAGCCAGAAAAAAGCATTTGAAAATCATGGAATTCATTAAAACAAAATAAGGTATTTTTCTCCTAAAATAAAATAAAAATAAAATAATTTAAAATTCACTCTTCCAGACCTAAATATAAAATGCAAATCTATAAAGCTTCTTTTATTTTTTTTTGTAGGTTGCTTCTTCTTTTATTGGAGATGATGTATTACAGAATTGTACACCTGAAACCTATGTAACTTTACTAGCTATTGTCACCCCAATAAACTTTAATTTTAAAGAAAGGTTAGAAATAAACCCCTTAGCATACTAGGAATAGAAGGGAATCTTCTTAATGTGATAAAACTATAAAACTTCTAAGAGATAACATAGGAGAAAATCTGAATGACCTTGGGTCAGGCAATGATTTTTTGGATGCAACACCAAAGGCATGATCCACAAAAGAAATCACTGATAAAGCTGAACTTCATTAAAATTAAAAACTACTGTTCTGCAAAATATACAATGTCAAAAGAATGAGAATACAAGTCATAGATAGGAAAAATATTTGCAAAAGACACATCTGATAAATTACTGTTAACCAAAATATACAAAGAACTCTTAAAATAAAACAAGAAAGGGCCAGCCGAGTGGCACGGTGGTTAAGCGCTGGCTTGGGAAGCCTGCGGCCCCGGTTCGGGTCCCACATATGAGGGCCAGTGACACTGTTCTCAAAAAAAAATAAATAAATAAAACAAGAAAACAAACAACTTGATTGAAAAATGAGCCAAAGACCTTAACAATCACCTCACTAAAGAAGATATACAGATGACAAATAAGCATATGAAAAGATGCTCCACATCATATGTCATCAGGGAAATGCTAATTAAAACAAGGAGATAGAACTACACATCTATTAGAATGGACCAAACCTGGAACACTGACAATACCAAATGCTGGTGAGGATGTGGAACAACAGGAACTCTCATTCCTTGCTGGTAAGAATGCCAAATGGTACAGCGACTTTGGAAAACAGTTTGGTGGTATTTACCAAACTAAAACTACTCTTATTATACAATCCAGCAATGCTGCTCCTTAGTATTTTCTCAAAAGAGTTAAAAAATGTATGTCCACATGAAAACCTATATATGGATGTGTATAACAACTTTATTCACAATTGTCAATACTTTTTCAGTAGGTGAATGGAAAAACAAACTGTGTTACATCCAGACAATGGACTGTCATTCAGCACTAAAAAGGAATGAGCTATCAAGCCATGAAAAGACACAGAGAAAATTTAAGTGCACATTACTAAATGAAAGAAGCCAACCTGAAAATGCTACATACTGTATGGTTTCAAATATAACATTCTGGGAAAGGCACAAATATGGAGAAACTAAAAAGATGAGTTTATATCAAGGACTATTGAGGGAGAGGGATGAATAAGCAGAGCCCAGAGGATTTTTAGAGCAGTGAAAATACTCTACATGATACTATAATGGTGACTACATGTCATTAAATCCATAGAATGCACAACAACAAAAGTGAACCCTAAGGTAAACTATGGACTCTTGGTGATTATGTTGCATCAGGGGTGTTAATAATGGGGAGGCTATGCATGTACAGGTACAGTGATATATGAAAAAATTCTGTACCTTCCTCTCTATTTTGCTATGAACTTAAAACTGCTCTGCAAAAATAAAGTAGGCTATAGACTAAATGTTTGTGTCCCTCCAAATTTCATATATTAAAATCTGATCTCCCAAAGTAATGGTATTAGGAGGTGGGGCCTTTGGGAAGTGATTAGTTCATGAGGGTAGAGCTCTCATGTAGGGGACAAGTACTCTTAAAAAATAGATTGCTCAGAGCTCCCTAGTCCTTTCCACCATGTGAGGACAGTCAGAAAGTGCTGGCTATGAAGCAGGAGGAGGGCTTTAACCACAGAACATGACCATGCTGGTGCCTTGATCTTGGGCTTCCCAGTTTCCAGAAAAGTGAGAATTCAATTTCTGTTTTTCATAAACTACCCAGTCTGGGGCATGTTGTTATAGAAGCTCAAATAGACTAAGACAGCCTTTTTAAAAAAGTAATAATAACCCCTAAATGAAAAAAAAGCCATTTTCCTAAAAAATGGGAACCCCTCTGTTAAAATTACTCATGATGTATTAGGAATTTTGACATGCTATGGAAAAGTCAACATTATTTGAAGATCATATAGGCTGTTTATGTTGGGGAAAAAAGAGGCAAAACAGGGGAAAATAGTCCAATCGACAAATGAAACTCAAAATATAAGAAGTCCACACAAATCATAGACATTTGTTCTCAGAGGTGTAGTCAAAACACAAGTAAACAAACCAAAGAGCGTTTAGCATGAATGCAAAGGATAAAGTCCCGCAACTGTATTGGACTTGATAAAAACAGTGCTTTTTACTCTTACTAATTCATCTTGGGATTGTACCTGTCAGATCTGTGCACCTTACAATAGTAATAGTGTTTTTGTATTTAGACATTGCCTGGATCATTGCTTAATTCACCTAGAAAAGTAAATATCATTGGTATAATTCTAGCTAATTTTACCTTAATTCACATTTTATAAAAATGTACCGCCCTTTCATCTTGCCAAGAATCTCAATTTTCAATGACTGATTCTATAAATATTTCAGAAAATATTTGTTTTTTTATATCATTTACATCATATATCAAAAATATATCATTCCTAATCATTGTTTTTTACCAACTAGCCATTAAATTATATGTTCAAAATATATTTATTGAGCACTTACCATGTGTCAGACATTGATTATAGGTGCTGGGGATTTAGTAGTAAGCAAAAGACAAAACAACAACAAAAAACTGCCTTCAATGTAGCTTACATTGTATTGATATTGTTCCTAAAAAGTAAGGGGGACATATACCAAGTAAATTGTTTCACGAAAATTGAATTTAGTTTATACCTTCAACCTCTTTTACAGACAAGAAGGAGCAGTGTGACATCTTTCAATGTTAAGTAACACCTTATTGTAGCATTGCAGTAGAAGACACTTGGGAGTAGTTTGCCTGTGCTACTCAATGAGAGTATCCTACAAGACAGTATCACTATAAAAGTCCCCTTTTCAATGACTGAGTTCTGATAAACGACAGCTCTAAAAAGGTCAGTCTAGGGCCGGCTGAGTGGCGCTGTGGTTAAGTGCTGGCTTGGGACGCCAGCGGCCCTGGTTCGGGTCCCACATATGAGGGCCAGTGACACTGCCCTCAAAAAATAAAAAAAATAATAATAAAATAAAATTAAAAAAAAAAGTTCAGTCTATAAGACTGCCCTATGAACCTATCAATAATGCATGGAGTCCTATTTATTATTCATAGTTAACTTGAAATTTGTCTCATTAATACATGAGGGTAGATTATCAGTCAGGAGTGTTCTGAAGGTAGAGATAAATTAGTTTCCCTTTCTTTCCTATCTCATCCAATTGTGAAGTCTGACAACCTTCTCTTTAGCATTACACTTAATATTAATTCATCCACTTTCTTTTTCTTGCACATACTTTTTTTAGTTCAATTGTTCATGAGTATACATGGTAAACCATACTAACCACAGTGCATAGCACATTAATATTTTCAATTTGGATTAAACCAACTAGAAGGGAAAGAGAATAAAATCCCCAAATCCATTCAAAGCTCACATTCTTTTTTTTTAAAATTAATTTATTTATATATATTTTTAACTAGTTTCAGGTGTACAGCAAAGTGCAATAGTTATACTTTTTACCCCTCAAAGTGACAACACCCCTTCCCCAATTCACCCCTCCCACTCCTCCCCCCCATATCATACTATCTATTACAATTCCTTTGACTCCCTTCCACCATGTAATCCACATCTCGTGACTGTCTATATATTCAATTACAGTTGGCATACAGTATTATACAACATCAATTTCAGGTATACAGTGCAGTGATCAAGCCTCTACTCCATTCATGAAGTGGTCTCCCTAACAAAACATGTGACCATCTGACACCTCACAAACTTTTAACAACATTATATTCTCCGAACTGTCTTTCATATCCCTGTGACAATACTGTAGTTACCTATTTATGCTGTCTAATCCTTTCCCCTTCGCCCTCATCCCCACCCCCCTCCCAACCAGCAACCCTGTTTTTCCTCTATATCTATAAGACTGTTTCTGTTTCTTATGCTCATTCATTCAGTTTTTCAAATTCCGCATAAGTGAGATCACGTGGTATTTGTCTTTCTCCGACTGACTTATTTCACTTAACATAATAGTCTCTAGGTCCATCCATATCGTTGCAAATGATACAATTTCTTTCTTCTTTATAGCGGAGTAATACTCCATTGTATAAATGTACCACAGTTTCTTAATCCAGTCATCTACCGATGGGCATTTCAGTTGTTTCCAAGTCTTGGCTATTGTAAATAGCGCTGCAATAAACATAGGGGTGCATATATTTTTTTTGAATTAGCGTCTTGGATTCCTCTGGGTAGATTCCCAAGAGTGGAATTGCTGGGTCATATGGCAATTCCATTTCCAATGTTTTGAGATACGTCCATACTGATTTCCATAATGGTTGCACCAATTTACAGTCCCACCAACAGTGCACCAGGGTTCCCTTTTCTCCACACCCTTGCCAACACTTGTTGTTTGTTGATTTGTTGATGATAGACATTCTGACTGGAGTGAGGTGGTATCTCATTGTGGTTTTTATTTGCATTTCTCTGATGATTAATGAGGTTGAAAATTTTTTCATATGCCTGTTGGCCATCTGTATGTCCTCTTTAGAGAAATGCCTCCTCATATCCTCTGCCCATTTTTTAATTGGGATGTTTGTTTTTTTGGTGTTGAATTGCATGAGTGTTTTATAAATTTTGGATATCAACCTCTTATCAGATATGTCATTGGCAAATATCTTTGCCCATTCAGTAGGCTGCCTTTTTGTTTTATTGATGATTTCCTTTGCTGTGAAAAAACTTTTAAGTTTGATGTAATCCCATATGTTCATTTTTTCTTTTTATTTCCCTTGCCCGAGGGACTATATCAGTAAAAATATTACTCAGGGTAATGTCTGCAAACTTACTCCCTATATTTTCTTCTAGGAGTTTTATGGTTTCAGGTCTTACATTTAAGTCTTTAATCCATTTTGAGTTTGTTCTCGTATATGGTGTAAGTAGGTGGTCTATTTTCATTTTTTTGCACGTGTCAGTCCAATTTTCCCAGCACCATTTATTAAAGAGACTGTCTTTACTCCACTGTAAATTCTTGCTTCCATTGTCATAGATTAAATGACCATATATAGATGGGTTTATTCCTGGGCTCTCTATTCTATTCCATTGGTCTATGTGTCTGTTTTTATGCCAGTACCATACTGTTTTGATTACTGTAGCCCTGTAGTATGTTTTGATGTCAGATAGTGTGATGCCTCCCACTTTGTTCTTATTTCTCAACATTGCTGTAGCTACTCGGGGTCTTTTGTGGCTTCATATAAATATTAGGATTCTATGTTCTATTTCTGAGAAAAAATGTCCTTGGTAGTTTGATTGGAATTGCATTGAATCTATATATTGCTTTAGGAGTATTGACATTTTAACTATATTAATTCTTCCTATCCATGAGCATGGTATGTATTTCCATTTATTTGTATCTTCTTTGATTTCTCTCTTCAGTGTCTCATAATTTTGTGAGTACAGGTCTTTTACTTCTTTAGTTAAATTGATTCCTAGATATTTTATTGTTATTGAAGCAATTGTAAAAGGATTGATTTCCTGATTTCTTCTTCTGATAGTTTATTATTGGTGTATAGAAATGCCACTGATTTCTGAATGTTAATTTTTGTATCCTGCTACCTTACCAAATTCGTGTATCAGTTCTAGCAGTTTTTTGGTGGAGTCTTTGGGATTCTCTATATATAGTATCATGTCATCTGCATATAATGACAATTTTACTTCCTCTTTTCCAATTTGGATGCCTTTTATTTCATTTTCTTGTCTGATTGCTGTGGCTAGAACTTCCAGAACTATGTTACATAGAAGTGGTGAAAGTGGGCAGCCTTGTCTTGTTCCTGATCTTAAGGGGAAAGCTTTCAGCCTTCCCCCATTGAGAACGATGTCTGCTGTGGGCTTATCATATATGGCCTTTATTATGTTGAGGTATGATCCCACTATTCCCACTTTGTTAAGAGTCTTTATCATAAATGGCTGCTGGATTTTGTCAAATGCCTTTTCTGCATCTATTGATATGATCATCTGATTTTTATTTTTCATTTTGTTAATGTGATGTATTACGTTAATTGATTTGCGGATATTGAACCAGCCTTGCATACCAGGAATGAATCCCACTTGATCGTGGTATATGATCTTTTGAATGAGATGCTGAATTCGGTTTGCTAGTATTTTGTTGAGAATTTTTGCATCTATGTTCATTAGTGTTATTGGCCTGTAGTTTTCCTTTTTTGTAATATCTTTGTCTGACTTAGGAATCAGGGTGATAGTGGCTTCATAGAAAGAGTTTGGGAGCCTTCCCTCCTTCTATATTTTTTGGAATAGTTTGAGGAGAATAGGTACTAATTCTTTTTTGAATGTTTTGCAAAATTCACGTGTGTAGCCATCTGGTCCAGGGCTCACATTCTTTACATCTTCCAAATGAGGACACTTCAGCCCCAAATTTACTTTGATTCTTCAGAGTCACTTCAGGTATGATATGACAGACACATTCTTGTGTGATTTAACAGACTGATATTGGCAGCATGAAAGATGCTTTCGTTTTGGTCATTGCTCCCAACCACCACTTCAAACTACCCACTTAAAAAATTATTTTAGCATACAGGTCCACATCTCTACAAAGAGGAATAAACTCAAGTCCTTCATCTAGCTTGTCGAATTTGGAATTTTGGGTTAGTCACTCATCTACCAGTTCTTCAACATCATGGTCCCAGATAATGAAAGCACAGGGAGAAGAAATAGAATGTACTGTAGAGTTTAATTCTTCCAACTGGCCAATTTTAAGAGAAATTATATTGAACAAAGTGACTTGTGGAGAACATATATGCTCAGGAATAACAAACTATACCCTCACAAAACTATAGAACAGTCCTCAAGTCCACAGACCACTTAGTTATAAATTCCTTTTGTAATGACTTTTCCTCCTTTGATTTTGTACAAGTAAATAGCAGAATTATAAATTTTCCATTGATGAATTTTGCTAAGTATACTGGCCTTTCAAACACACAGCTTTAAGTATAGAGAGCAATGAGTAACTGAGTTAATGAAGTTTTTTATTCAATTTATTTTATTTATTTATTTTTTTCTTCTTTTTTTAATTCAATTTATTGTGGTGACATTGGTTTAAACAATTATATAGGCTTCAAGTGTACAATTCTAGAATTTATATATATATATATAATATATATATATATATATCATATATATATATTATATATATAATACATCTATATATCTCATTGTGTGTTCACCACCCAAAGTCAAATCTCTTTCCATCATCATATATTTCACTCTTTACTCTCTTTTACTCTCTTCTACCTTCCCCCTCACCATGTACTTACTGGTAACCACAAAACTGTTTTCTGTGTCTATAAGATTTTGCTTGCCTTGTTTTTTTGTTGCTTTCAGTTTTATATCCCACATATGAGCGAAACCAACTGAAGTGTCCTTGATAAAAGATTGAAGAAAGATGTGGTACCTATATACAAAGGAATATCACTCAGCCATAAGAAAATGTTAAATACTGCCATTTGCAACATGTATGGATCTTGAGATTATCATGCTATGTATAATAAGACAGAATGAAGTTTTTAATGCTATATTTATAACTATTTAAGATAGCATGCACATTTAAGTTAAAAGTGCCAAGCAAAAATTAAAAAATGAGAGTGTAATAAAAAAAAATAAGCAGCTCTTTCATGGAGAGGTTTCTCCTCTCTTGCACCACTTTGAATCCTCAAAACTCCCAGGGCTGTGTGGCTAATATTTATACTAGTATATAGAATAATCATTTACATTCAACCCATTGAGTTACCACTGAGCATTTTCTTTTATAAAAAAATGAGAACTATGGGGTATTTTTTCATCTAATTTTTACAAATTTTGAAGGTTACTTTAGAGTAATACTTCTGGAGTGTTAAATTGTATTAAAAACTCAACTGGGCTTGGCAAACAATTTTTCAGTTCTTCAAAAAATTAAACATAGGGTCCAAGATGGTGGATTGTGTAAATGCCGTGCCAACTGCATCCAAGGATCACACCAAAATTACAACTAAATCATCAAACAATCAACTTCAAGAATTATCTGGGGGCCCGCCGAGTGGCGCGGTGATTAAGTGCTGGCTTGGGAAGCCAGCAGCCCCAGTTTGGGTCCCACATATGAGGGCCAATGACACTGCCCTCAAATAAAAAAAAAAATAAAAAAAAGAATCATCTGAAGTCTAGCTGAACAGAAGCCCTATAACTAAGAATGTAAAGAAGAGGCCACATTGAGACTGGTAGGAGGGGTGCAGTCATGAGATAGGGTGATCCTAAATCCACAGATAGTAGTTGAAAACCTAGAGGGACAATTCAGTGGTGAAGAACCCTCCGAAAAGGGAGGGGTCCCATCCCCACACTGGATTCCCCAGCCCAAGAGTACTGGGCCTGAAAGAGGAGTTCCCACAACCTCTGGCAGTGAAAATCAACAAGGAGTCTGTCTACCCATCCTGGTGAGACTGAAGGCAGCTGAAGACACAGACACCCTCTTAAAGGGACCACACATAGACTCTCTCACCTGCACCTGGTCTCTGGTGGAAGGACAGCAACTTGCAAGGTGCCAAAGAAATACAGGGAAAGACAGAGATGTGTGGATTTCAAGGAGAGGGCTACAAGGAGAGCAGCCATTATCCATATAGAACCAGCCTCACGTGAAGCCTACAGGAGGGCACCAATTTTTGATGTTCAACCCTCCCCCAAAGAGCCAAATCTGAGACTACATTGGTCTGGTAAAATCCACACAGGTGCACCCCATTGGTGACACCGTTGGTCCCGGCCCTGAACAGCAGCTAGTCGTGCATTGCCTGGAGCACTCTTGGCAACTGAGCAACCAGTCCTACCCCACAAGCTGCAGAAGCCTTTTACAGCAGTGGATGGCCTGTGGTGACCCAAGGAATTATGTGGTGGGCAGTGAGCCACAAGCTGTTTCATAGCCTCTCTTGAGCAATTCTCAGAGACCTGTGGGACTAAGACTAGTGGTGGCTGGCTGCAGTGCTCTCAGCGTGCTTTTGTGAAGTGTTCACAAGCCCGGCACTGGTGCAAGAATCCAAACTGCACTAACTCCATAAAAACCACTGCTCACACCCCTTAACTCCCTGGTACCCCACCACACCCACCTAGAGCTGCATTGCCAGGAACATTCAGTGCCTGGGGGTCTGGCCCAACTCTACAAGCCACAGAACCCTTTAGCAGCAATGGATGGCCTGCAGCTGCCTGCAGAACTTTTGGTGGTAGACAGTAAGCCAGAAGTTGTGCTGCAGCTGCTGTTGGACAGCTTTCAGGGATCTGTGAGCTCCAGATGAGCAGTGACTGGCTGCGGGTCCCTTGGGCCTTTTGTTAGGCTACTCCAGACTAAATACTGGTGGCAGCCAGCCTTGGTTCACAGCAAGGCAACCCACACAGGCATCCAGGTCCAGCACAGGCAGCAGCCAACCACATACAGCTTTGTAGCAACTACCACGTAGCCCAGGGCCCATCACAGGCAAGGTTGAAATTGGCCACCATTAGAACCCTTTGCAAGAGACACCAGAAACAAAACATCCAGAGGCCAGCTTCAGACCATACCAGAGCACTACCTCATTAGACCCACAAGTAGCACACACAAAAGGTGGTCTCAACAGGCACAAGAGTTCATGGGGGAAAATCTACCTCATAGGACTCAGTCCCCACATGGCATCTCATACATTGTGGGCATAGTCAATCCACATAGTCAGTAAACCAGGAAGTTAGTCCCACCCACTGGTGAACCAAAATCAATCAAGGTTTAACTACAACAGGTGAACACACATAACACATAAAAGGGACATTCCTAGAACACACGTACAGGAGAACAGGGAGATTACACCATTGGACCCCATAGGACACATACTACATAAAGCCACCCAGCAAAGACTGAGAAATTAGGAGATCTACCTAATACATAGAAGCAATGAGGAAACATGCCCCAAATGAAAAAACAGAAGAAACTTCCAGAAACAGAACTAAATGAAACGGAGGTAACCAACCTACCAGAAACAGTTTCAAACACTGATCATAAAAATGCTTAAGAAACTTAGTGAGAACTTCAACAAAGATAGTAAGCCTACAGAAGAACATAGAAACTGTAAGAAAGAACAAATCAGAAATAATAAATACAGGGCCAGCCCAGTGGCATGGCGGTTAAGCGCTGACTTGGGAAGCCAGCGGCCCCGGTTCGGGTCCCACTTATGAGGGCCAGGGACACTGTCCTCAATAAAAATAAATAACAAGAAATAATAAATACAATAATTGAAATGAAGAATACACTAGAAGGAATCAATACCAGATTAGGTGAAGCAGAGGATTGAACCAGTGATTTAGAATACAAGATATCAGAAAACAACCATTGAAAACAATAAAAAGAAAAATGAATTTAAAAAATGAAGATAGTATAAGGGAACTGTGAAACAACATCAAGCATAACAATACGCACCATAGGAGTACCAAACAGAAAAAACAGGGAGCAATGGATTGAGAACCTTTTTGAAGAAATAACAGAAAACTGGCCTAACCTGGTGAAGGGAACAGACATACAAGCCTAGGAATCACAGAGATACCCAAACAAGATGAACCCAAACAGGCCACACCAAGGTACATCATATAAAATTGGCAAAGGTTAAAGGCAAACAGAATCCTAAAAGCAGCATGAGGAAGACAACTACCCTGTTTCCCTGAAAATAAGATGTAGCCAGAAAATAAGCCATAGCATGATTTTTGGTGCCAAAATATGGCACCTTGACATACTGAATATTTTAAGCTGCAGGAGTTTGTGAAAAAGGCACCCTTCTCCCTGAAACAGATCATAAAGCCCTCATGTGAGAGTTACGTGCCCTCCATATCCTGGAGGAATCATGCTACAGTTTATTCTCTGGATAGGTCTTATTTTCGCGGAAACACAGCTATCAGCTCATTTCTCAAGAGAAACTTTGCAGGCCAGAATGGAATGGCAGGTAATATTCAAAGTGATGGAAAACAATGGCCTACAACCAAGACTAATCTACCCAGCAAGGTTAGCACAATTAAAAGAGAGATAAACAGCTTCCCAGGACTTCCGGTAAGATGGCGGAATAGATGGATGCTATGCCAACTGTCTCCCAGGATCATACCAAAACTACAAATAATTTATAAAACATTTAACCTCGGAAGTCCCCTGAACACTAGATGAACAGAAACTCTAAATGAAGGACCTAACAGGAGGCCAAATCAAGTCTGGTAGGAGCGGGGGAGATGAGAGAGGGCGAACCCCGTGAGGGATGCCCCTGCTGTGTGGGGAGGCTTCTCCGGTTGGGGGAGAGACCCTCCTGCCCCACACTGAGATCACTAGCCCAGAGTTGCTTTGCCAGGAAGACGAGTTCTCTGATAACTGGCAGTAGAAATCAGTGAGGACTCTGCTCAGCTCAGTGAGGCTGAGGGCGGCTGGAGAACCAGTAGGGTTGGAGCACGGGCTCGCTCACTAGTGAGCACTCACCCAGTTCCTGGTGGAGGGAGTGACTGTGTGAGCAGGGCCCAGGAGCTTGTGGGGACAGCCTGGATTGAGCACCTTTGGTGCAGAAGCTGGAGGTTTTGGGACCATTGTTCCCCTGGAGCTTGCACACGAGTAGCATGCAAGAGGGCGCCATTTTGTCAGGGTTGGGCCCTCCCATAGAGGGTCAGATCTGGTACCGCATTGGTCTGGTGAAATTGGTGCAGAAGTGCGTGTGTGCGCATGCGGCCTTCGGTCCCCACCCTCCGCCCTGCTTGTGCTGTGTTGCCAGGGAAACGCTGGGCGGGTGCTCTCCAGCTCCATCAGGTTGTTCACTGAGATGA